>HG995367.1:32551041-35102082 GCA_905333075.3 Atethmia centrago | reverse complement strand
ACTAAATTCTGAATTCATAGAATAAATATAATATTCTCATGAACCTTGCATATCAATGAAAGAATACTGATGATCGTTATAAGTGTTAAATGTACTGATGACCAAATCAAACTTAAGGATTAAAGGCATTTACAGAGTGGAGCGATATCGCTGACGCGACAGGCATATTGCTGCCTGTCGCGCCCGCGATATCGCGCTAGTCTGCAAGAGCCTTTAACCTCGCAATATCACGAACAACTGTTATGACTATGAGAATAGTTCCTGCCGTGCGTCAGTGTGGTAGCGATGACATCCGTTGTAAAGACTAAGCTTTAAAGTTGGCGTAGATACTAGAGCTTTAGATATTTTAATAAGAACGGTCAGATGAAAACGGTTGATCGGTTGAAATCGTTTGAATCTCTAAAATTACCAAAGTTAATTGTTGCTTACTCATTAGATCCACTTCGTGCTTATTAGTAACTAAATTATTCTCCACCATCACAAAAAAAAAAATCTAAATAATCTTCGGATGGTTTGTTGTAGCGTAGCCACGCTTGCGCAGTGGGTCGTCGCATCGACTCCCGCGCAGCCTCCCACTGACACAGTTGACGTTGAAATGAACGATCGATGCCGTTATTGTTCGTATCACTCGCGATTAGCTGACAACCGAGATGTACCGAGCATTCATGTTCACCGATTCGATTCGGTTTAAGTGTCTGTTAATCTTCACTTGGATAACTCCGTTAGGGATCAAAGGCGTGATGGTTGGAAGGTTCTTTGGGTAAAGTTTGCGGGAGTCTGCGCCTGAGCTACCTACTTACTTATGTTATTAGTTAGTTAGTATTATCATCCTGCGTAGGGCCTCTGCCTAGTCAAATTGACAAATTGATCAGCGATAATGATGATGGAAAAGCAAAAAAAGCATTAGATTGACATAAGATTGACGTAACATTGATGTAAACTACCGAAATATGCTATTATTGTAAAAAAATAGAGTAAATTGTATTGTATTTAGTGTAAACTTTTTCATGCTGATCCTGGATGCTGTCATACAGGATATCTTAGTTCAGGGGGCGAGATCTCATTGATGTAACGTGTACCGAAGTTTGAAAATACATTACTTTTACTATAATATCTACCTTATGCTAAACCTATTAAAACCAATTTTTGAAATACGACACGCTTTGTAAGCGATTGCCAGTCTAGGCCCCTAAGGTTTAATCGAGTTGATGGCAAATCAAAAGGTTAGCCCAACACTGATCATACTACTTTCGGAAAGTGTCAATTTATTTTTTTGTAAATCTCATATGAATGTTGAAGAGCTAGCATTAGTTTGATGTCGGCAGGACCTGTTCGTAGTTTGATCAGGGATTTGATTAAAGATTTTTGGGAGGTTGAAATAAATCTCATAATGTTACCTATGTGGTAAAAAGGATCAATAAAAATTTACATACCAAGACCCCACGTGCCTTGAAATGCACATTAAGCCGTTGGTCCTGGCTGTTATTCGCAGATCTTTGACAGTCGTCACGAGTCGTCAGAAGCCCGAAAGTCTGACAACCAGTCTTACCAAGGGGTAGGTATCGTATTACCCCGTAACTGGGTTGTGGAGGTCAGATAGGCAGTCGCTCCATGTAAAATACTGGATCCGGTTAGACTGGAAGCCGACATAAGTTGGATTCGATTAGAATATTCGAAAAATAGAGCAGAATGTTTCATAATGGCATACCGTCGTGTGGCCGACACATCTCGACACACATTTCCTTTGGCATAAATTGTAGCATTGGAGCACAATGTTTTATGTAAACCATGTATTGTTAATAAGGAAAGATGTTACATGAATGTCAACAAAACATTCCTTACCTACGTTGTCCATCGGCAAATTTTGTTAGCCAAGCATTAACTGGATTTTAGCAATAGATTTTATTGTGCAATCAATATTTTAACTTGAAATCCATTTCTGCTACTGCACTTTTTTTTATTGTCGGTAAAGAAACGTGCATTCATTGAAACGACCAATAGAGAACTCTATATTTTAAACGACGTTTAAAATATAGAGTTCTCTTTTTGGTTACTCTATTCTAAACAGGTAACTACACAGGTGCTTGATAAACACGCCCAAAGATCCTACTAATATTATAAATGCGAAAGTTTGTAAGTATGGATGGATGGATGGATGTTTGTTACTCTTTCACGCAAAAAGTACTGAACGGATTTGGATGAAATTTGGCACACAGATAGTTTATAACCAGGAATAACACATAGAATACTTTTTATCCCGATATACCCACGGGGTCAAAACTTATGCGGGTGAAACCGCGAGGCGCATCTAGTAGGTTATAAAGATGTTCAGAAAATTCCGTACGGTCCCTGGTTTTTACGACCAAAACATTAAGTTGTAAAGTAGTTGAATTAATCCTGATGCACATTATTTATTTTTGGGTGCAACTGCTATACAATTGCAGTTAGTAAACTTCACAATTGAACGTGGCTTACCTACGAGTTAATAACAGGTATGAATGATAGCTAGACATGTCATAGCCTGTAGTTCTAAAAGATTTAGGCAGAGGTGTACCTATAGTACACACACATTTTGCCGGTTATGTTTGAGTCCCATGTAATAGGGGCTAGCCTTATGCCATCAACCAATGAGATATATCATATTTACAACTGAACTATATTCTATACAGAACTATTTACCTATTAATTCAGATTTTACAACGTAATTACAAAAACTGTACCAGTGGGTTGTCAACAGAAACGTGACAATTTCTGTTTTTCGACCTATGTACCTTACCTTCTTGCATTAGCTCACCAAGGAATGTGTTGCGCACGCACGATTGATAAATATGTGTTTTAGTAAGTAGATATAATAAATTAATTAATTTTTCTGTATTGGTGTTTGAATATTTTGACGTCAATTTACGCAATGCTATGTACCGTATCTGTCGCAGCCATCTGGTTAAATTAGCCAGCTAATTAGACGCCTAGGCCGTTCATTAAACGCCGGCACCGATGTCGCAGCTAACTAGCTTATTTAGCTATTTAGTTAACAGCCCAACCGTTAGAAGTAGCGCTCGCCGGCCGTTGCCGTGGCACCGCTCGCTTTGCTCGCTCGGCTCGCGCGCTGTTGGTCACAGTTCTAACCTAATCTAACCGATTTCATCGGGGTGCCCTGGCTTAGTTACTGCTATTCTTCGGCGCGCGTGGTTGGTCACAGTTCTAGTTATCTTTCAGCTATTTAATAGGATGCCAGCGTTTAATGAACGGCCTAGGCGTTCAATTAGCTGGCTAATTTAACCAGATGGCTGCGACAGAGTTAGGCTGTTAACTAAACGGCTAATTAAGCTAGTTGGCTGCGACATATCTATGGAAATGTGTCTATGCACTGTATGGAAATCAGACCAAGATTAAATCTTCATATGGAAGCTCTGCTGATCTCGTCTATTAACTCTTGGGACATTGATTTACTTTGCAGCTGCAATTATGTTTAATAATAAACTAGAAACCGGTGGAAAAAGCAGAGAATTTTAAGACCATCTCTCCAATCATTACAAAGCTTTTGCATGTTTCATTATTGGAACACTAGCTGAATATTTTGTCTCCACTCCAAAACAATGTGTAAATCAAAACAGTCAAACTATTAGCGTCACCGATCACCATTAGGTGCCATATTAGACGCTAGCCTGATCGCGGCACCTCCACCATGTTATGACGTAACCGCGATCCAGCTTGCCTTATATGAAAGATCTATAAAGCCAGGTTTTGTAACTGATTCGTGAGAAATACATTAAGTTTAGATATCGTGATGTGTTTAATGTCTTAAGTCGAGCAATTGTCTACTGTGTGTAAGATATGCATGCTTAATATTGTGGATTGTAGTGGAGTACATATCTGGGTTATCTGTTCTTGTACTATGATGATTTAGATTGGTTCGTGTGCCTGTAATTTCACCCGTAATCTTTACGGGGTAATGCTATTTGACTGCGGAAATGTTTTAGGAATCTTGGAGCTACCTACCTACTCCTTGAATCTGTTACAGTTCACTGGTACATAAAAGCCACAACCAAATAGCCATGGCCGATTTTCATGATGGACTGATCACGTTTTGTCCAGAAAGTGTCGATATAATTCCATTTATATGTAAGTTTAACTCGCGTGCATTTCGCCAAATTCTACTTTCATCAGATACATAAACGCGGACTGATTTTGGTCTTACAATCTCCGGTTTCAAAAGTAAGTATTTGCACGCTTACACTTTAATCGGTCAATTAATTTTCACCGATCAAACCCTTTGTTTGAGCAAACTCGCTGGATTCTAGAAGCTTACGAGACATGTCAAGCACTCAATAATTATCTAGTTAGCACACTATATTTTAATTTCACTCCGGGTTTACAACAAAACAACTACACGACTATATTTATCGTTTTATTGTAACGATAATTACATCCTCAATACGGCATGTCGCATGCAAATCGTGCGACTTTTCTAACAAAAACTGTTGGTTCACGTTAGATTATGAAGTAATAGACACACATGCGTTTTTTCTCACTGGATGCTTGAATATGCGTAACAATACACCCTATTACCTAGCTTTCTACTGACGACAACGTGACGTAAGGGTGAGGCAATTAATGATGCGATGCGCAAGAATAGAAGCTCTCACGGTATGCGGCTCTTGTTTTTGTACTGTTGGTACTCAGTATTGAAGTTTATTGCTTTTATCAAAAACAGTCGACTCCGTAGTGCCACACTTTTCCACGACCGCCAGTTTGGTAGGAACAGATTCTACCTGCATGCAATGCAGAATCAGCGGCAGTGCGCTACATTTAGCAGAAGGCACACAGGCAACAGTACCTATCATCTGCTGCAGTGGAGATGCGTTGTTGACCTTAACATACTGCTTCATTTAGAAGACTACAGACATCAAGTGGCCATGTTTACCAACACACTATAGCGTGCTGTGACGCTTGCAGTGAAAACTTGACGAGGAAGACTTCTCTCTGACAGAAAGTTAACGGAATCAGAAAGAAAGAAAGAAAATAAATGTATTCGGCCCAGGTTAAGGCACACAATAAACACACAAAAAAAAAACAGAAAAGATTTAGTTATAACAGTACAAACAAATAAATAACAAACGACTCCCAAGCTTTAAGGTAAATAGAAAACAAAGTCTTTCTCTTTTTGTCGTGCGTATTCTAATTAAATTACCTGTGCTACGGTAAATATGTGCCTTGCGTAATGTTAGCAAATGTCTAGATTAAATAGCCGTGTGCGTCGTGAAATTAGAATAGTTTTGTAAATAGTGATATTTAAGTGATGGGTAAACTGTTATATAAGAGCTTATTTACTATTCGCGTGTGTAGGTCATCAATTGTTGAATTAGCCAGTTGGTGAAATTCTCACGTCCCTCACTTTCTTTGTATATTTGCATATGTTACGCACGCTTCATTCATCTCGTGTTGTTTGAAGAATGAACGAACGTCTGGAGCCATTCGTTAAAAAGTTTAGGATACTATTTTGTCTTCAAAGACAAACTGTAGCGTCTCCGGCTTCTTTTAGACTAGACATTATCATCTCCTTCCTATTGTTTGACCCTATAAAAGTTACTTCTGTTTGCATAATCCCAGGTCTTGTAGCATTACAGGGTTGCAGTTTTCTTGCATTTCAGCATAACAGCAAATGTATCCGTATTTTACACAATTTACCACTACCTATTTGACTTCATATTACATAGGAAATACATTGCATTACTACTAGAACCTGCGCCTAAATTGATTCAAAACACAAACAATCTCCGTTGACCACTATAATAACATTCAGTATGGCTGTTTGAATCTGCAATAAATCACCGGCGCAATATTGGAGCGTGGTAATTGTTGGCGGTCTCAGCGGCCGGCCGGCGGTCGGCGGCGGCGGTCGGTGGGTGCTTGTTCACCGGCGCGGGCGCATGTCGTATGCTCGGTATAGCGAGCGCCCGCGCACTTGCGTAAGGTGCAGGGAGTACAAGGCAGAGGCGGAAGAGTTGGATGAATGGGAAGTCGAGTTTTCGGAAAAAAATGTCAGATAAGGTCGTGACATGTCTTTGCTTTTAGCCTCCATTAACTGGTGACTGGTTGTTGTCATTCTGCATCACTCCACTGCGGGGAAATGAGCTTCATGACTGCAGTTTATATTAATTTTTTCAGTACCTATTCGATTCGGTTAATTATTGTTTAAATGTCAGAATTATTTCATACATGACAAATGTTAAAATGAGACGTCTCATTCTCACGGGTTTAAACTAGACAAGTTTGACTTCCTAGTTTTAATTCAGTTCCCTCAGTGGCCTCTAGAGAACTCTTACATTGTTAAATGATAAATGATTTATTTTCTGTAAGTAGGTTTGTACAAACACTTTTACACGTCAATCATATTTTTAAAATAAAGCTAGATGAGGTCGGCGTTTCCTATCTGACTACTTTGAGAAGAAAAGCCGAAACAAACTCAGAGGTCACAGTCTCCTCTAAGTTCAGACATAATCTTGGTCAGATCATGTGAAGGCCATGTAGATTGGTGTCTGACATGGTCCTTTTGAGGAAAGAACCACACAGATTGAGTGGACCTGTCCAGTCCTGTTCCTTATTAAGCCCCATAATAATCGCTTCTTCCCCTGCTTTACTCCACCCACTCCGCCGAATTCTCCCACGGCAGTCGAGAAATGGCGGACTCACCTTGGGCCGTAGTAACAATTGCCACAATTAGCCAATTGTGTTGCAACCTGTTGCTAGTGGCTGGTCTGCAGCCAAGGATCCAGATGATGGTAGGGCTGCTGGACAGAATTACTGGCTAAGGTTATATTAGTAGATAGTAGTACTTATTTCTTTGTTAAGTTTGTGATTAGATACCAGCCACAATTAACTTTATTTTGTGCTCCAAATAAATCCAAAGATGAATGTCGTATCTCTAGTTCCATGTTAATTTTCTATTTTAATTGAGTTTTTATTTCAATTGAAGCAATTACAGGCACTTTTGAGTTGTCATCGATAAATTATCGATTTCAAAAGGTCACGACTTCACGAGTTTCATACTGTGTTCTGATTGAATTCTTCAGAAAGGGCTAAGCAAACATCAATTTGTTTGTCAACTTCGTTGAGTTACAATTTTTGGTACTGCTGTTTACAAGACCAAAGCAAGATCCTTAAAATAATATATTTGCAATCTTTTTAAGTGGCAGTATTGAAAAAAGGAGCAAGTTTTCTTTTTTCTATTGTTTTCTTTAAAACAGCTTTTTTGCTTACCGAAAGTATCCATTTTAGTAAATCAGAGGTTTGAACCAGAAGCTGCTAATGATAGGCATGCTGATTCATAATTTCATGAGTCATCGTTTTTTGTTTCAACATTCACGAGATGAGCTTATGAGATTCATGTTGAGGTCACAGACCCGAGCACTTGCTACTAGTAAACAATTTAGACTACTACTTTGTTGCAAAAGTATCTGATGAAAGTGTAAATGAACCCAATTGATACTGTTAGGTAAGTACATTCTGCCACATCCCGAGGCGATGAAGACGTGGTGGAAAAGAAAGTTTATAGGCCTAACCAGCGATTGCGTAGGTAGTAGAGATTTTGATTCGGAGAGCAAATTATCGTAAGTGTTAACAGAGGCTGCAGCCTCGACATAGATAGTGATCGCTTTACGACCGAATTCGGTCGTAAAGTCCTAATGGGTTACCTAATGGTTAACCTAGACGGTTGAAATTACTTGACAAGATTGTCATTTTTTCGTGCTTGTCAAGCAATTTTGACTGTCTAGGGACCTCATTAGGATTTTGCGACAGAATTCGGTCGTAAAGCGATCGCTATCTATGTCGAGACTGCAGGGCCAGGATGGAGATGACCTAAGACGAAATACAGGGTATATCTTAATCCAAGATAATATAACATCACGCCTTGTTTCCTCGAAAGGTTGGGCAGAGGTGTATGCCAGCTATGTTTTAGTCCCATGTTATAGGGGGCGAGGCTATTGCCATCAACCACTGGGCACAAATCCAGACTCCAGGCTGCTACTGAGAAACACCAGATATCCAGATAGAAAAACCTAATAACACTTTGCCCGACCTGGGCCTAGAGAGCCCACCAGGACCTCATGCTCAGCAGAAACGCTTGCGACCACTAGACCAACGAGGCAGTTAATCCAAAATAAGTTGGAATTAAAACCGAAAAATTGTATTTTCTTATTTAGAGCATTTTTAAGCAAGAAGGAGAGGCCTCCAATGAGAATTGTGGTAGTTATTTAGAGCATTTTTTAAGCAAGGAGGAGAGGCCTCTAATGAGAATTGAGGTAGTTATTTAGAGCATTTTTTAAGCAAGGAGGAGAGGCCCTCCAATGAGAATTGAGGTAGTTATTTAGAGCATTTTTAAGCAAGGAGGAGAGGCCTCCAATGAGAATTGTGGTAGTTATTTAGAGCATTTTTAAGCAAGGAGGAGAGGCCTCCAATGAGAATTGAGGTAGTTATTTAGAGCATTTTTAAGCAAGGAGGAGAGGCCTCCAATGAGAATTGAGGTAGTTATTTAGAGCATTTTTTAAGCAAGGAGGAGAGGCCCTCCAATGAGAATTGAGGTAGTTATTTAGAGCATTTTTTAAGCAAGGAGGAGAGGCCCTCCAATGAGAATTGAGGTAGTTATTTAGAGCATTTTTTAAGCAAGGAGGAGAGGCCCTCCAATGAGAATTGAGGTAGTTATTTAGAGCATTTTTTTAAGCAAGGAGGAGAGGCCTCCAATGAGAATTGAGGTAGTTACTTATTGACATTTAGAAGCCAAGAAACTCCCAAGACCACGGTTCAAGGTTAATTTAATTTACTTACCAATATAAAGTCAACTGGCAACCTTGGTAATAAGGACCAGACGCCCTGTGCAATACATTAAAGACGTATAATTACACGTAGTATTGTTTGCGAGCTTCTACATTCTCAGCACACGGTCAACGTGAAATAACTCGCGGTAAGGTTACGGCCTCTACTACATACATAATAGGTATATAATGACCTATGGGAGATCTGCTCGGAATACGTAATTATATACAATTATTATTGTTACGTCATCTTATTCTCTTTAATTACTGATTGTTTTTTTTGTTTGTTTGTACTTTTACGTTTTAGAGTTTAATTGAGTTTTTAATAGTACTTTTATGTTTTGGAATTTAATTGAGCTAATCGAATTTTTTAGTAGATGTTATGTAATATGTTTGTTTTAGAAAGATTTTTTAAATTAATGATGACAGGGACATGTAATACTCTTGATTTAAGGTTTGAGGTTTGAGATAAGTTTACCAACCAAAGCAAAAACAAACAAACTCTTTCAGGACATATTTTTTTTTTAAAGTTCTGGAGAGCAGTGTTGCTGTCACCGATATGCGTAACCGTCTCTTACTAAAACCCGAAGTTTTAAATACTGCTTGAAAGGCAAACGGCATGGGCTCAGCTATATAGTTGGTCTTACATAATCGAAAATTTCCTCTTGACTAGACTCTTGAACCAAAAAGCGGTAAATATAACCCGTACCCAGATAAGCACGACTCACTCCCAAAGAATCTAACAGTTCCTGAATCCCAATAATTACATAAGTTTATGTCCCACTACGAGGTTATCAGCCGCCTCGTCGCCGCCTGCGTGGCCCCGCGAGGCCATAAGATACGCAAGTAATCCCCGCTGCCGCTGGGGCCACGTTGTGCTTATCTCCGTATATCGCATAAATATCGGAAGGACACGGACGCCAATTACACATATCTACGTGTTTTCAGGGTTGGCAGATGAGTAGATCCGGGGACCGTGAGACCAAAACTGTTCTAGGATCAAGGAATTTTGGTTGATGTGTAGTGAATAGTTTAGCTTGTTGTGTACGAAATGTCATCCACTACGGAAAATGCCTCCAGAGGACTTTAAAAAAGTGAACGAAACACTTTGAAGGCCGGTTCAAATTAAGGTGCCAAAGTTTTTATTTTATCCAGTGTTTTGGCTTTATAAAATAGTACCAAGCTTCACAGTAAAATATAGATGTCAATGGGGAAAACTCATACGGAGAAAACTTACTGATTGCAACGAACAGTTTAGATTCTCGTTGTAAAAAAAAATTCTATTACAATTTCTTTCAGAGTAATAACGTGCCATTTCATAAAAAAATCATCATAGATCAAACTTTCTCCGTGTTCCTGGCAACCATGAGTTTTGGGCACGCACGGGCGCCCACGCGCCGTCTCTTCTCATCTAGATCAGGCGATACAGCGGCTATCTGACGTATTCTGTTTTAACTAATGATCGGTTCTGGGCTGATATGATAGCTTCCTTATTTTGTTACGAAGATAGTTATTGGAAAAATCGGAGAAAATCAATTTAATTAGGGGTAAAATTTAGATTTTTTATGGTTACAATGTAAAATTTCAAGTAGGTAATCCGGGAAAGCCATAGTTATTGTTTAAGACAATGCTGAGGCAGAATCAAGTAATATTCCTATAATGAAGAGCTCATGAAAACTATGACGTCGCAATTTTCCAAATCATCGAAACGGCTTTAAAACGAGGTTATAAAACCAAATACTTCGAATTACAAGAAACTAGCGAACACCGTTAATCTATCCATACCTCCTAAACATACTAAGCACCTAAAAGACAGACTATTAAAGTCATCATAATATTAAGTCTATTGGCTGCAGGCTATTATCATGAACATGGCCCACCCACTTACAATAACACTAATGACAGCTTTTCATAGCCATGTTAAATACTGTAAAGGCTCGTTTACACGAGGAAAAGCTCTCGCCTCGAATAGACGATTGTCGAATAGTGCATACGATAGATACGCGCATGTCGAAAGGCAAGAATCGTCGAAGGGTTGGGTGTACTTGTAGTGCACATTTCGCCAGTTATGTTTTTAAGTCCCATGTAATAGGGAGCGAGCTTATTGCCATCAACCGGGCACAAATCCAGACTGCGGGCTGCTACTGAAAAAATCCAGATAGAAAAATCCAATAACACTTTGCCCGATCTGGGAATCGAACCCAGGACCTCATGCTCAGCAGTAGCACTTGCGACCACTAGACCAAAGAGGCAGTCAAGTTTTCGAGTCAACAGTTCGCGAAAATCGCCTGAAAGGGTATCATGAAATTATCGTAGGGAAGTTTTTATTTTTCATGCGAATTCTGCCTTTCGAGTATCGTCTTCAAGATTTGCAGGATATTTTCAGGCAAGAAAACCTCCTCGTGTAAATTTGCCTTAATAGTATGTCAGTCTATTACGTCGCACATTACTGTATCATTTGTCGTCGCCGGTCATCGTTAAACATTTGTATTAGAAACCTCGCTAATACGTTTTCTATGTGGACGCAAACAGAGAGTTTATTACTCGTAAATGAACGATTTAGATCTCTCGTCATATCGTTTGTAAGGCTTTCTCGTGTCTTTGTGTGAGAATCGTAGGAATTAGAAATGGTACTGTAAGCAAGAGAAGCAAGGGTTGATGCCTTCCACGCCATCATACGTAAAAGAACGCACGCGGGTGCGCGCTAGTTCTAATAGCATCTTGCAGGTTATTGCGGATAAATTCGATTCTCCAATTATGAAAGCCTTCATCCGAGTTTTGTTCGAATAACCTCTTAGTAGGATATTCGATCAAGGCCAAAATGAATCGTCCTATTTGTTATTCTCAATTTATGTAATTTATTTCTTACTAACATAGTGTATAAGTCAAATTGTTATTAACAAAGTGGACTATATGTCTGAAATGAAGAATTATTATTATTATTATTAGCTTCAAGTGGCTAATGTCCTATAAACATAATATTTCATACTATGAGTTATACGGACTTCCCTTGTAGACTGCTTAAATTCTAATTAAGAAACTGTCTATGAATATTTCTACATTCAAGGCTCTTGAAATGTGTTTTGATGCACAGTGGTTGACTAAGGGCAGATTTCACCAATGATACGCGATCAGCACGTCTGAACAGCATTCAAGAGCTGGTATATTCCACAACAATGATGACATTGACAGCTAACCATTGGCACTAAGCATAGTCTACCACCCTACGAAATCGTCTTCTTCAATGTCCCACTCACCGCACTGACTTCATTCACTCTTCCTTCTTCGTTAAGTCTATCTCTCTGTGGAATGCGCTCCCCCATGAAATCAGGATGGCAACCAACCGATTATCCTTTAAAGTCAAAGTTCGCGAACATATTCGTAAGAAGCTGGCAGTATCATCACAATGGTAATGTTTTCCCATTGTTTGTCTCATCTGTTTTAGTATATTCGTGTATTTATGTGTATTTATTAGGTCTTATATTTATGTATAATTAGGTATATATTTAAAGTTTTTAATAGGTATATGTATGTATATCCTTATATTTAAATAAATATTTACTCCACAGTTTTCGCTATTGCACCTACCACTGTTTGTCTCTGCATCACCCAAAGGTTGACTGGTAGAAAATGCTTACGGCATTAAGTCCGCCTCTGTACATTTGTGTGGTTAAAGTATGAAATAAAGAAATAAATAAACTCTCATAAAAATTAAAAATTAAAGTAGACACATTTCTATCTGAAAATCCAGTCAGTGTTTTGGGATTTGAAGACTTAAGCCGCGTTGACACAATCAAAGTACGCTTGTACAAAGTAGATTTGACAAAGGAGGCTATGGAAAATTAAACACGGTCCTAGTCCACTTTGATTGGACGCTGACATCCAAATGCGCATTGATCAGTGTGGCCACAGTCAAAAAAACGTCCAAGAAGTTTTAATAACCTGTAACACATGTCCAATTTAATATATATTAAATAGATAGTGTTTTTTTCCTTCTCAGAAACATTGCAAACACATTCACACCGCACCCACGTACGTATAATCAAACCTAAGATTAATAATTTCTATAATAAATTACGACTTTCTCTCAATGAAACTAATTGCTTTACAAAGTATACGATGTTACGTAACTTAGTTAAGTTAAAGTTATCGATTTAATCTGACCCGACCATCTTAACGTACTTACGATATTAAAGTTACATTTAATGTGCGTTTAATTGTCTTATAAACAGTTATATTCAGACGGAGTCAAATAACAGGAATTAAGAATTTAGGATAACGTTTTCACAGATCTGCATACAATCTCTACACATATTTTTGAGAAAGCATGTGCTTTGTGCTTAGGATAAGGATGTGTATGGGTGTTAGGCACGATAGTTGGTTGAAGTATAAAACCTTTTATTAGGTACTAAGAATATATTTAAATAGGTATATTATCGGTCAAGGACAGCTAATGAGACACAATTGATTTTCCATTGTTTGGCTCCGAATAGGATACGCGCCGGGCTTCACAAGTTAAATAATTTTTCCTTTATTCAATTTTTATTCAATAAAACATTGTGGTTGTTGATAAGATGATTAACAAATGAAAGCATACATAATAATATTTTGTCTATTATGATACGTCTTTTAAACTAGTTTTAACATAAAATCAAATCTCTCTGAATAACATATTACTATATTTATCACAATTCGATACGGTCATTAATTTATTCCAATCAAATATATACTATGAACTATTTGACATTTCTAAATAACGTGAAATTGCAAATTGGCTATTCATTTCAAGTGTCAAATTCCGACATTATTGCATTCTAATGAAATTGTTACGTCAGTGGCACGTTGTCGCGTAGCGAATGGGAGGTTAAATGCCAGAGAAAGCAAGATGACCGCTGCATCTTTATGTAAAAAAACTATTTTTGTTTACGGTATGTGAACTTTGTTAGTGTCAACACTGTGCTAAAAATACAATACAATTGAAATGTATGTTATGCAATTGCGTAAATGATTTGTGGTTTGTTTATAGAGGTAACGAGAAGTAGGGAAGCGGAAGTGAAAGATTAAAGACAATTGAAGTTTTTGTTGGTGATTTCGTGAAGTAAAATAATTCTATCAGTAAACTGTCGAAGTTATTATAGTTAGTTAGTAGGTAGTGCCTACCTACAGCTGAGAATCAACTTTTATTGAAAGACCACACAAAATCGATCAGCTGTAACAAAAAACCGGCTAAGTGCGTGTCTGACCACGCACATTTATCCCAAGAACAAAAATAATATTGTAGTTGAAAAACATGTTCCACCATACATTCCAACAGCAAATTTAAGTTTGTACTCATGATATTGAGTGATTTACTATGTTATTTTAAGAAAATAGACTTCTTATAGGTTTACCGGTAATCTTTACTTATAGAACTATTCTCTGTATTTTTTTTTCAATTTTAGGCTCAACAGTTTCGGAGATAATGTAAACATCATTGATATGTCACACGGTAAAGTTTGCAAAACTTTTTTTTTTATTTTCGAATGTTTCCCCCAAAAGTGAGCCCAATATTCAAAATTCTTTTATTTAAGTTACACGTTCGTGTTTGGGTCACAGAAATTCATATGTGTACCAAATTTCAACGTAATCGGTCCAGTAGCTACGGAGCAAATCGGTCTGTGACAGACGGTCAGACAGACACACGAGTGATCCCATAAGGTTTCCGTTTTTTCCTTTTGAGGTACGGAACCCTTAAAAAACCCTAATCAAGCCTCTGATTAGGAAATCTACGGCGAAATCTTATGATGGGTTTTAACATGAGTTTTTGTTACATAAAATTGAACAAACTTTTATAAAGCGCGGGATGAATTACATTTTATTATTTAATCTATTTGCAATGCTCTAGGTTTTCTTTATTGTTACGGTAAAATAACTTTTACTGTATTGCTGATCCGGGTTAATTAGCCAGTAGGTACCAAGAATA
This sequence comes from Atethmia centrago, assembly GCA_905333075.3. Lineage (NCBI taxonomy): Eukaryota > Metazoa > Arthropoda > Insecta > Lepidoptera > Noctuidae > Atethmia > Atethmia centrago. The sequence goes on along the minus strand of HG995367.1, from coordinate 35,087,307 downwards.
CCCAGAACCTACTAACTATCCATAAAGTATCATTTGTTTGTTCTCAAAGAATTGACGACCTGACGTAGTCAATTCTTTACACAGAATAACATAATAACTTATATTCTAAACCTTGGTTACTGCGGTTATCTGAATTATGATGGTAATCTGGATCAGTACTCTTAATCCTAAGGCACCAAACCTGTCTTATTACACAATCATACCTTTATTGCAGGGATGGTCAACCTTTTGATATCTTCTACAAATTCACTCACCGACAGATAACGCACACTCTACACCGCTGGACCGCACAGTTTAAGAACATGACATTTCTCACAAGAGTTCCTTATGTAACGAAAGTGAGCACTTAGAAACGATTTTTAAAAATTCATCCCCTAAAGGGTTTAAAATAGGGGATGAAAGTTTGTATGGAAGTTCGTCAACTTTTTCAACTTGATTTCTCATTCACCTTACTATCAAGGCACTCATTGGTAGACACAGACAAAATGACGCAACCTGTAGGTTACCGAGTTTAGACCATTTCCGTGCAACAAAAACTAGCAAGAACCTCAACAGGAGCGCGTCATAAGTACTATTATATTATTTGGCACGCAACCCTCAAGTTTTTAATCCCTGCTCTGGAACTGAACCTGCTACTTGATGACCATGTCACTAATGTGCGGGCGGCGCGTACAAAGAGCCTGCCACATTACCGTACCACAACTACAGCGAGCCCAGCATATCTTGACACAGGGAAAAATAGGATAGGGTAAGTTTGATTCAGCAACCGTTCCGTTTCCCCAGCAGGTGAATGACCGTGTTGGGGAAACGGAAATAAATGAATCATCCTGTCGACGAACAGTCCAATGGCGAATCGGTCCTAGGAGAACGGTTTCCAAACCGGTAAGTTTAAAAGGACTCAATATCACAAAGAACAAGAAGACAACTGAACTGCATTTTTCGAAAGTTGCACTTTTTTGCATGGCCCCGTTGTGGTATGACTTCTGGGAATATCTCTATGAGTCCAACGTTGATCGCCCGTCATTTTCAATGTCTAACATCTTTCCACTCGCTTCCTGTGGGAGTGACTTCGTGAAAGGGCCGAAAGTGACAGTTTGAGCATGGAATAAGTAAGTACTATATAGATTGTAAGTAAAGGGGTTGAATTTCAACCAGTGGGCGACCACTAGTAGTGAATAATTATTCGAATAAATACGTCAGTATTTAGCTTTTTTTTAATTCTGAGGTTTATTTCTGTCGCTGCTCAGTTGCTTTTTACCAAGATGTTACATATCATACGCGACTACAGTAAGGGCCCACTCGTTTTATTTTAATTTAGCTCTTCCCTTTGAACGCCAGACTCCGGACCTAAGTTATTATGCACCAATGGTCACGCGACATTTAAGAGATGTCCCCTAAGGGACAATGTAAACACCTTATCTTGCCTTATTTTTTTGTGCCATTTTGATTTGAACCAAGGCGTGCAATTCCTAGGGGATTTTGTGCCATTTTGTTTCGCGACCAGAGCCAGGATGAAGGGCTCGAGTTATACTGGTACCTCCACCTGGTGGGTACCTGTAGCGCCACCATGTCACGGCACGGTAATAGGGTTAGGAATGCCGTCCCATTTCCGACCGGCCATTTGTACCGCGGCCTGTTTTTGTAGATCGTAGATTTAATGGCACAGGTGTGTTAACTTGATGGTTTCGATGTCGACACGATTAGGGGTAAATGATAGTGGAACGCTTTGGGTATAACTTTACATACAGCTACTGTGCTTTTAGAGAGACCTTCCAATTACGTTTTTACACTTTAAAAGTTTTTTTTTTAACTCGATGAGTTCTATATGTTATGAGTCTGACTACTCAGAAAAGAAACACCGAAACAAGCTCAGAGGTCACAGTCTGTTTAAAAGGTTAGCTACATTGTCTTGGCCAGATCATGAGAGGATCATGCAGATTGGCGTCTGATCTGATCTGATCTTTTCGGAAAAGAGCCACACAGATTTGATTTGACCTGTTCAGTTTTATAAGCCCTTTTAAATTTTATCTGGATTTTAGAGACTTACTGGTAACTTATCACTTTTCTACTGCATCCCTATATGACTTTCTGTACGTTATACGTTATATATGTACATATTTAAAGTGCATATTAATAATATATTTCTTTCCCTTTTTTCAGGTGAATTTCTTTGGACTTGGATTTACAAAGGTGTGCAGCGAATTGTAAGTTCTGTTTTATTTAGTCACTAGTTTTAAGTTCTAGCGTGAATGTCAAGAAAATAAACCCCTGTTCAAAGTTAAAAAAAAAACACTAGTTACTATGAATTTTGTAATATCTATTGCTGACAAATGTTCTCCAATTACTTTCAAATATTTTTCAAGTTGCAAGTTATGCCATATTGATAATATTTAGCATTTACGTAAGATTGCTAGCGGAGCTCGTCACACGTTTATACCATAAATCAAGATCAGATCGACACGTCACAAGACTCCGATCTCCATTTAATTTTCTTCCCACATCGCTATTAAAAAGAAGCCACAGCATAAAAACAATAAAACAAGCGGAACTTTCCTCTCATTAAGACATTTCACCCGGATTCTATCACAAAGAGTATCTATGTCAATAGTTATACAGACCACAGCACATGATCAGACTTGCGTATGAATGCTTTTTGTGGGATGGTGTGACGACATACTGACTTCAATGGCTGCTGGTATAAAGTCTTTATGCGTACGTTAATCATTCCTGCGTCAAGTTTAGCCCTCCCTGACGCGGGCAAGAATAAAATAACAACTGTCAAATCTTCGATGATCCCCTCTCTGGATATCCTTTTCCAAAAAAGATGTTATCGCTGCTTGTTGCTCTTTTGGTTGGATAGCCAGGTCTGTTACCGTGCACTGGTGGATTAGATTCCTCTTTTTCATCATTATTTTTACCTCTGTGAGCTGACAATAAGAAAGAAGTCTTGCCCATAATCTAATATATTTGGAGCCGGTGCAGTACGCCTGTTTACCCAACTTCGCGACACCAAAGAACGGGTTATGTTTTTCTTGTTATCTGTATCAGCCGTGATCTCCGAGTTAATTTCCTTTCTATTTGCAATTTCGTAGAATACAGAATCTATGTTTTCTTTATTCTATCGTTTTTAATAGCCTTTCATACATAGAATTTTAAATCCTTTATTTATTCCTTCCTTACATTGAAATTCTCCCAGTATACAATACCTTCCGGTATCGAAATGTAATTTAATAATAAGTATAGTAATGTATGCTATGAAAATATAGTCATGTGCAGTGTATACCGGCTTCTTCCGTAGTAAGTATGTATGTACCTACAGCCATGTACGTACATAATGTATCGTGTGTTGAATTTAAACTACCTAGCAATGTTTTTGCAATCATGCTAAACTTCAATGTCATATGGAATGAATGACAATGTGATATTATTTCATATTGGGAAACAGTGTTGAGGAATTCTATAATTTTTCGTATAGTTTTCGATGCTTACTCAAAATTATGTGGTAGGTTTCACAAAGACATTACTGTGAACCCTGGAACAGAAAAACTAGGACAGATGAAAAGGACATACAATTAAATAAAGCTCTCTCTCCGACAGCCTTGAAAGCGTTTGTTTTTTTTTTGTTTAGACATTTGTCCAGCTATTTTGGCGTCTTTCAGCCTAGTAGTCTCTAACACGACTGCTGAACATTTGGAGTTTGACCCTCAGGCCCGGCTTAGTCTAATTCGGAAATTAGGAAAATGGAATGTAATTAGGAAATTCTAAAATAATATGAATCCAGCATTAATCAGGGACAAGGCCTATAGCTCTGACAAAGCAAGGTGACCGAGAGCAAAACTACTCTAAACATGAAGAGCAGCTCCTGACATCACCTGTTTATATCAGCATTTAGACAGAATATCTCCTTCGAATATGACAGTTTCTCTTAGACTTCTGTTCTCAGACGTCACATCGTAACTTTTTATTATTGATTGGTTTATTATCGTGCCAATGCAATGGCAGATTAACAATTTTCCGATTTGCTCCTGAAACAATTTCCATTTCAAATTTCCTGTTTAATTCAGTAATGTCGCCGATAGATGGCGCGGTGGCCAATTGAGCGTGGCGATCGGTAATGGCGGGAAGCGCGCTGCGCAGGCGCATAGCTTCCGCTGCTGACGACACAGATGCCGTTTTAATGGTCAGAGAACTCAGTGACCATCACTAATATGCTTGAATGTACTTAAGGGAATAGGTCGACGAACGAGCGAGTTTTTGTTTATTTGTATTGGTTTCTTGAAAACTATGGATATAAAATATTATAAATTGACTTATTTTTAGAGAGAAAAGTAGGTTTCTTTGCATTATATTTTCTTTTAAATAAAAAGTTGCATTAAGTAACTAAATAATTTTGACTCTCAAAATAATTATAATATGGTAAGCACCTTTCCTAGCCAGTAACCACTATATAAAACAATTTTATTTTGGGAAATTGTCATAATATTGAGGCTATGTATTTAGTTGTTTCAGGCGCCATATTTCGCTACAAGAAGTAAATAATAATAAATTAATCTATAAATCTATTAAATTAAAAGATATATCTATTAAATTAAAAACTATAATAATATAAAACAAGATAGTTGTAACAATCAGCCATAATCTGTTTCGCACAATTAACAGTTACAGATTGCACAAGACGTTCATAGTAAGATATATTTTCTAAACATTAAACAATACAACATATTTGTTCCGTTTCATAAAATTTATTTTATTGGGTGCACGTTCAAGGTAACAGTGCGAACACGCGATCTTTTTGTTAATTGCCTTGTTTTCTTCACGATTCGAACACTACATTACTGTCTGCTAGAATTAAAATCTATTTCATAATGTCTTGTATATGCTGTAGAGAGTTAGAAGAAATCCCGTAAACGTAATTTATCGTAAACATCATTAGTGAATAAGTTTTTGAAGTTAGGTGAAAAACTAACTTGGCCCAATGGCACCACAAATCACTATGAAATGATTGGCAGAAACAGAGCGATATTTTAAATAGGTAGTTTAGCCATTATGGCGCAAGCGGCCCTTGGAGTTCTAAGATCAGTTACATATAGCGCAGCGTGACTATCGCTGAAAACCTCTCGGAAAATCGTTATTTCAGAAAAGCAAGCCGTGAAAGTAAACGGCCCCGACTTACGAGTTGTAGTCGTGGGTTCGAACGTAGTCAAGCGCATTACTTTGTATAAATAATTTCATCACCACTGCTCTCAAAACGGTGAAGGAAAACATCGTGAGGAAACTGGCATGTCAAGCTAACATGTTTATATAATATGCATTAGAAATAAATTAAACTATTAAACAAAACATTACACACATCATGTGTTTGACGCACACACAGCACCAGGGCCTCATGACTTGAAGATAGATAGGTGACAGAACAGATAGATAGGAAGCAGTGGTGGCCCAGTGGTAACGGCCGCGACTTACGACTTATAGATCGTAGGTTCGAACCCAGACAGGCGCTTTACTTTGTGTAAATGATTTCATTACCACTGCTCTCAAAACGGTGAAGGAAAACCTCGTGAGGAAATCGGCATGTCTTAGAACCAAAAATTCGAAGACATATGGCAACTACCAACCCGCACTGGGCCCGCGTGGTAGATTACAGCCCACTCCCTCTCAAAGAGAGGAGGCCTGTGTCCAGTGGCGTGCCTAGGGTTTCAAAATAACGCAAGCCCAATAAAATTTTAATCGATTTCAAAAAAAGAAAGTTCAGTTTTCGACTGAGTATGTATCATGTATGTGTGTGGTACCTACGTATGTATCATCGCAATTTTCTCATAAACTACTGGTTAGGTACAATAAATTAAAAGTGAATTCATCCATCCATTTTAGTAAGGCTTTTGGGCTTATATGAAGGTACCGCCACTGCCTGTGTCCCAGCAGTGGGAACGTTATAGACTGATTACGCTAAGCTGTGAAAAGGAGGCTTCAAAATACTGTACTCACAGCATCAATCAACTTAGACATCTATTGGGTCTAAGCTTTAAAAATGTCATTATAATCAGTAATTTCACAAAACTCTGGTAATGTTATTCTCGTAATACCAAGGGACTCGTAAGTCGTAAGTATAATCTCATTTACTTTGCTTTGCACTCATTGACCTCATTTTTTACCGATTTGTGGTTTTAGAAACGTGACCATTTTTAACTGTCTGCTTCACACAGTAAACATGTAGCTTAGTGTTTGTTTTTCTTGCGATATAAGTTGAATCTAAGCTAAACTAGGACCACCTAGAGTTTATAGTAACATTAAAATTATGTAGGACCAAAAAAAAATGCTTTTGATACAGTTAGGACTCTAAAGATTTGAAAGATGAAAGATATGAAGAAAGAGAGAAAACGAGTTAAAAGTTTTTTAAATAGATTTTATTGTCAAAGAGTCCATTTGGGGATAAGCCATTAATTTAATTGGAAAGATAAAGAGAATAACGCTACAGTGAAATACGGCTTAGTTTTCCTCCTAATATTGTTTTCTTGAATCCAACTTGATGCTTTTGAAATAATGCTATAGTATGAACTGGAATTGAAAGTTGACTCCAGCTATTAAGGAAGACGCTAGGATTATTAGAACAAATTATTAGAGACCACAGTAGCTACAAAAGACGGTCAAACACCCGATACAATCAGTAAATAAATCAACATTTTTTACACCAAGATCTGGTCGAATTAACCACAGTTCCGCTCTATTGGTTTCACACATCTTCCGTTATCAAAACGAGCACGATCGATAACACATTCCGGTTTAACAGCCGGCAGTGCGCGTGCGCATCTCGTCTGACACATGTCTGCGTGGGAGTTCCCACGAAAGTGCTGTAACTATGTGCTAGAAAACATGAAATCATCGTAATTTTGCCAAGAATGTTGACAAGATGGCGTGTGTCCGATGATTTTTTCAGAGATTCGTAGGAAATTCGAGCCTCATTAAGTTATTAAATTTATAAACGAATAGGTATGTTTTGAAATAATTAAATTAGTAAAAATGGATGAGCAATTTCAGTAATTTTGTTAATGCAAATAAGGCACTTAAAATAAAACTGAAACATCTATCGCTCGATTAACCTTTCAGCCTGTTCAATTATGCAACAAGTTATTTCTTGAATTCCAACCTTCGGGGAGTTCAGAAAGCTGTAGTCATCTTGTCGAGAAATGTCAAACCACTGAAGAGTGTGTTGCGGAGAATCATCACTAGTCACTAAGACAATAGAAACGGTCCACACGGTCCACGAGATATGTAATTTTGTATATAATAATAAGGAATTATTCAAGAAAGTCGATCAAATATACTCTCGTAATAGGGATCCATGTAGACTTGTATTGCAGGATACTCCTAAATCAGCCAAGTACTCTAAAAGTTTTCTGGTGATGTGTGTACGCATTTATAATAAAATTCCAAAAGAAATGAAATTGTTATTTAATATTAATTCTTTTAAAAACAGACTCTTTAAATGGCTGAATGAACATAATTTTTATGACATTAAGGATTTTTTTGACATTAAATTATAATTCACAAATAATGACATACTGGATCGTCGATAATGTTTATAATATTGACATTTTTAATTTTATAGTTATTGATTTTATTGATTTCCTTTTTTTTTACTTTAAGTTATGTTATATAATGTTATGGAACTGTTGCGAATAATGTTTACTTTTATAATGTTTTCTTTTATTGTTACTTTTGATTTTGTTCGTGGAGATTAATTTCTGACATTAATTAATATTATGTTATGATGATTGTATTGTGGAGAATGTTTTATAGCTTTGACATTTTATTTCTACTTACTAATTAATTCTAAGTATTTTGCATGCAATTGATACACGATGTTGTATAGCTAAACATGTGGACTATATTATATTACCAAACTGTAACACCTTTTATACCATGTTTAAGGCAAATAAAGACTTACTTACTTACTTACTTACCACTGGCGTGATCTGCAAACACTTGGCACACTTGTATGGCATACACTCTAGTAGATATACAGGGTGACTTAATAAGATTTTAGAACATTATTAATCGTTTGTTATGAGTTTGACATGAGCTATGGCGACAACGAAAATTATAGAAAACTGTGTAAACTTTCTAAGTAACAAAGAGGAATAAGGTGGGTTGTACAATTTCATACAGGAAATCGATGTTTTCTTAAGAATGAATATTGATCCTCTTAGCAAAAGATAGGCCATTTTGGTGTGTTGTTTTATTTATATAATTTGTTAGTTAACACGGTTTTCTAACATCTTATCATCAATCAGCTTCTTAAAGTGTTGCTCGCATTTTAACATTAACACCTTGTATGAAAGATCTGCACTAATAAGAATTACGGAAGTGTGCGTGCGCTATACACTAACATTTCAATGTGTGAGTCTTTGTGTGATCTTGTAAAAACTGTTTTTATTATGTGTGATCCACCTACACAAGAAGGTACAGTTAAATAAAGAGATAGGTATGCAGGCATATAACTTCTAATAGCTATTTTTAAACAATGTTTTAAGTGTACAGAGAAATCAAGTCTTTTACATTAGGTACTCGATGAGGGTGTCTTCTGAGATAAAACCTAATTAATAGACATATATTAAGAAGACATGCTGCGCATTCGTTTACCATGGGTGGTCATAGGTTAATGACCACCCATGGTAAACGAAGGGAAAAAAAGGGCTGGAGGATGATCTTAAGTTGGATGTCTTAAGCTGTTTAAAAATATATTACGCACAAATTAAGAATGGAAGTTTAGTCATGTATTTCTTTCTGTTGGTACTTGATTCTATTGTTGACTGTGCACATGTATCATCTGTGCATAGTTAAGCATGTGTGCGTGTGTATCGGTGCGCGACGCCGCAGCTTCTGCGTCGCGCTCCATTTCCTGCGCTCGCGCATTGCACAAGCCGGACAATGGCGCTCCTGCACATGTGAACACCCCTGCTTACCTACTTGTGGGGCATTGTTTGAATATCACTATGACAATGGATATGGATTATGACCTGACCGCACCGTTAGATAGCCGTTATAAGGAATATTGAATTGTATTGTATTGGAAAGCATTCGGAAATGTTTAAACTGTTATGAAATATTTCTCAAGAAACTACTGCAAAACTAGAGCTTCTGGTTTGCGAGTGTGTTACGGTTTCACATTATGAACCTTGTTGCTCGATTGGGAGAGATAGCCCCTTGCAATCATGTACAGGACAGATTGTTCGATGCTTAGTTTCAGAACAGATGCTCTCTAGATTTCCAGATATCCAGATCACTCATATTTTATTCTGATACCAAACATAATATTTGAGTAGCTATTTCTTATTCGTAAGCCTTACGGTGTCATTCATTTTGTGTACTACTGTCATGGTAAGCTCCACTATTAAACCCACTCACTTCATTATTTAACCATTTGCCGTCCGCTGATAAAGAAAGGCTGCAAAAAATTATTAATAGACTTTTCAGTCGATTGTAAATACGATAAAATACAAGAAACATGTTCATGGATTTTTTTATTAACAAACAGTTATGTTAATCTTTTGCACCATTCATGTACGATGTGTGGACGAGAATGCGATTCAATTTATTCTCGTCATAAAGTTGCAGTCGGCATCCGGGCTGCAGGCACCTGTGGGACTGTGTTACTCGCTACAAGTACGCCATTGACTGGTAGCTTGTCATCATGTGCAGCTTTAACAGCTTTTAAATCATGGGTATTTGTATTATCGGCTCGTATTTCAGGATGCGTTCTGCGAATCTCTGTCTATACATAGTATAAAACAAAGTTGCTTTTCGTGTCTGTCTGTGTGACCGCCTATATGTTCTAAATTACACATTGGATTTTGATGCGGTTTTCTCATAATCAGTCTATAATGATCCCACTGCTGGGACACAGGCCTCCTCTATGTGAGAAGGAGTGGGCCGTAATCTACCACGCGGGCCCAGTGCGGGTTGGTAGATGTCACATGTCTTCGAATTTTTGGTTCTAGGACATGCCGGCTTCCTCACGATGTTTTCCTTCACCGTTTTGAGAGCAGAGCCTCAAATCTGCTATTACAATAGTGTCAGAATGGTCTGTTCCGATCCTCATTAATGACGCCATCATATTAGTAGATTACCAAACTTGTCAAAATCAACAATTATAAAATCAATGATAGACCATTCTGACACTATTGTAATAGCAGACTTGAGGCCCAGGGGGGTAACCATCACCTCTTATAGCAGTATTATTATAATATTACTTCACAGTGGGAAAGTGATGGAGCTCCATCTCTTTCTCACACTGAAGTAATATTGAAACAATACTGCTATAAGAGGTGATGGTTACCCCCCAGGGGTGGTGAAATAATTTACACAAAGTAAAGCGCCTGTCTGGGTTCCAACCTACGACCTACAACTCGTAAGTCGCGGCCGTTACCACTGGGCCACCACAGCTCTCAAGGCAGGTTTTCACCATAATTTAGAGCATTTATTGCGGAAGGTTTATATATATAATAAATTGATATTCAACTTAGATTTAGCACAGAAATATACATGTTTTGACATTGCCATTGCACCCGTCCAAAGCTAGGGCGGGTTGCTAGTAGAATATATTTTTTTAATAAAACAGCTTTTTGAAATTAACAACTAACAGCTAATGTGTTCTTAATTCTACTCAAATATATCTGTCACTCCCGTAAATATCAGACAGCATCAAATCATGCAATCAAATATAAACAATGAGAATATTTTTTAAGAACTTACCTATTTAATTTTAACTTGGTTAGTACGAACAATAAAGTGGAAAGATAAACAAGATTTGTATATCAAAACCAAAATTTCTAATAATACGTAAGAATCTAAAGACCTGCACTTTAACTTATTTCACCATACGAACATGATTTATGAACACTACATTGAACTCGTTTCTGAATTCAAGTATCATGCTGGTACATGACTTACGCTCCCTCAAAACATCATCAATCTAAACGAGGCACAACTGGCTAAAGCAGACAGCACTGGATCCAACAGGCTACACGAGAAAGTGTCACGTTTCACTTTCAAATGTAACATGGGCTTTGGGTAAACAATGTGCATGTGCAAGTTTACATACCTACATGAAAATTATGGATGTTCAAACATCGCAAAATGTCAATATGTTACCGTAGCTTTCATACTATTTATTTATTAGAACCCTCTGTGATAGACGGTCAAGAAGTGATCTTATAAAGGACCCGTTTTTAGGATTCCATAGTAGACAAGGAACCCTTATAGTTTCACCATGTCTGTCTGTCTGTCTGTCTGTCTGTCTATCTGTCTGTCTGTACCCGCTGTAGCTCAGCGACGCTGTACTATAAAGCTGTAATTTGGCATAGGTATACATATTAATCACGGGCTGTAGATAATCGGGCCTTTACACTACTGTAAAGACCCGATTATCTACACCCCGACTACCTAAGAGCTACCTCTTGGAAACAGTAAACGAAAGGGACACAATAAGAAGTATCTAAAAAGTGTTGACACTAAGTTCTAAGGCTCATAAAGTGAGATAAAATCAGATATAACAGCTCTAGTAGTCAGAGATACTAACTAAGGACATGATTCAACTGAATTGCAATTGCATCAACTCAATTAATGCCGTTTAAGAATCCGATGTGTCCCAGTTTTACAAAGCGATCTATACCAAAGATGGGATTACTTATACAGTGGTGCAACCAATGAGTAGCTAACTAACCTCCTTGAGTACGTAAAGTTTCTTATTAGTGTAAATATTTTGTATGTATCACTTATGTTTTTCAAGAAAATAATGGACGATTGAATTAGAATGTCTATACAAACGTGTTTATAGGAAAATTGTATGTCACAAGCATCGTAATGGGACCTATCAGATAGAAAGAGACTAATCGATGATACGTCTTGGTAGACGTAATTCTTCGCACAGTAAAAGCGGCGCATTTTGCAAATATTTCTCATTCAGGCCTGTTTTCTCGGCATTCACAGTTTCTCTCTTGATGCTTACGCCAACATTCAATTCATTAGAAATAAACTGTAATTACTAGGCCAGTGTTATTACCAATTTCGTTCTAATCCAAAGAGGCTCTCTCCAGCTTTTCATCGCGATATGTCCACGCAGATACTATCTATTAGGCACTTCACATTAAAGCGAATAGTAATTATTTTTATTGGAAACACCAAGTGAAACCAAGTTATTAATAATAGATAGTTTTACCTTTACCTTATAAGCACCTGTTACAGTATTTTTATTAACTTAGAAAGTTAACTTAGTTCGAAAGTGGTTCGGTGTCTTATCAAATGGGAGTATGTGGTGCGAAATTACGTTTGCAGCTATAAAATGTTATGCTATGCGATTACAGATTTTATTTATAGGTGTGGAAGGTTGATTGGGAGGTTTGAGGAGTGGTAAATGTATGTTGGTGTGTATTATTTCGTAGATAGTGACAGTGGTTTGCGGACAAGGTTTGTTGTTCGTTCAATGCCACGTTGTTTTTGTTTAGTAACTGTAATGGCTACATCGATCGCCAGTACGTCGGCCATGTTTGTAATAGTATATTGTGTTCATTGTTGGTTTATCAGAACGGGCGCTACCATCACGTTTTGTGGCACAACTTTGAAAAGTGAAACTAAATATTTGTGCGGCTACTTTTGTAGTTCAATCTTGACAAGTTCTTTTGTTTTTAGTTCATTTGTTTTATTTATAAACTCGGTAAAATAAATATATTATGGCTCTAAAATGCGATTGAAATATCAAGGCTTATACAGCGTGTGAACTTTTCAGATGTAACATTTTTCGGCATTTAAAATCAATAAAGACAAATAATTCGCGATATTAACTAATAGTTAATCCACCTAAATGTCAGCAACAATTAAAAGGTGCGATTAATCACACTTTTAAACAAGTCAATTTATCACACGAAATCGGCAATTTTTCAAACAAATCGTAGTTAATTCGTCCTCTATTATTTACAAGTTAAAATGTATGGCGTCCATCTTTACTATGATAATATACTCAACCAACATGGTCATAAGCTCAGCCTCGGTTTATATGATTAACATATACGGTTTGACCCAGTAAGACAATGCTAACCGGTGCGTTTTTATATAGCGTTAAATATTTGCTCTCGATTCATGAATATAATATGTTTGAGTTTGTGTGAGTTGATGGTAAGATGATGGATTTAGTTTGAATATTCATTAATATTTTTTTAATTGGGAAGTCAAATAATATTGAGAATTATGAGAGTTTATAGATTAATGATTTGAAGATAAAAGTCAAGGATATAATCATGGTTGTTTTATTCTGACCACGATCTTCACACGTCTTACTATGCAAGGTGTCTAGTGAGTTCTTAGCGGTATGTCAATAGCATCTGCATTAAAACATATTATTATTCACCAAAATCTATTATATTCAAATAACGAAATATTATTGCAAATCCATTTACATGTCACTCTTGAAAACCACAGAAGCTTTCTCTGCAAGCAGCCTCAAACTGTCCATCACTAAGATGTAAATAAAATATTGGGCAGTGGGCTGTCCATTATATCATGAGAGTTAACGGCGGCGCCACTAGTCAAGGCGAAAAGCTCTACCATGTTCCCCGTCTCATATGGTTAGTTCCTAATTTTCCCGTCTGCCTAGTAACACTGGCCTCATATGGTCGCTCATATTTTGCGGTTTGAGCAACAATGTTGAAGAGAAAAGCGTGTTATAGCGATAAACCTCGCTGTTACTGAGTCCGTTAGTCTATGAAAGTTATATGAGTTTCACCAAGACAGCTAGAGACTGCTGGTCATCCTGGTGGTTTAGTACAGCTTATATTGCTATGCTAACAGCTTCAGAGAGCACCAGAGAGAACCACTGGCAGTGAAATCTAAAGGCCAATTCCCGTAATTAAAAATGTAAAAAATTAGTCGCAAGATCTTTTCAGCGACATTCAATGTCAAAAATTGACAAAATTTAGCCAAATGCAAGGTATTTTTTACAGATTGAGACTGAGATTAGAACGCGAACATTTATAAAAATACGGGAATATAATTATGCATGTTATATGCATGTTTTATTTCACTAAATCCATTAAATAAGATATAATCCCAAGAAAAGTATTAAAAGTTAAATTCCACAACTACTTGTTGCTCAAAAAATTATGGAACTCCAAACAATTTTCTACTACAGCTACTGTTCAAACGTCCGTTTCTGTCGCGGTCATGATGTGACGTCATTTACGACGATACTGTTTTGTTTACATCTATTTTTTAGCAAAGAAACCATGAAGTAATATCATTTTTTGTTCTTTATTCGAGCAGAAATTGCCTCGTACTTACCTTAGTGAGATTTCAAGCACTTTGCAAAGACTAAGTTTTTATTCAAATAGTTTTTTACGTTAAAACGATTCTTGTCGAAGGCAACGCGTTTTGAGTTTGCGTTCCGTTCCACCAAAAAAAAAACGCAACATAAAATAATGAATTGTAAAATAAGTAATTCATTAAAAAATGTAAAACAGATAGGAATTTGTTTCTTGACTCGTATACAATGTATGTTTAAATAATTAATAAGTTTTGAATTACGTGCGTATTCCCTATTGCCCCTGTGGATTGGACAATTTATATTCTTCTTCGTTATCATGGTCGCGCTATTAGAAAATTGTAAACAAAGCTGTTAATGATGATTGGCAACGAAACTTTTTGATATACCTTCTTATCTTGTATGGCACGAGTTCTTCGACAAAAGCTCATGTTGTGGCAAAAATATTAGATAGTCAGCCAGGTAGGCATCTGGTTTGACTGACCATGGTGCGAGTATAACCTAATATATAGTGTATACCTTATGTATAACATATACAGTGTATACCTTATGTATAATAGATTTAGTGTATAATGTATGTATAACTTATGTATAACCTATTTAGTGTAAGTGATGGCCAATTCGACACTCGAATAGATTTTTAACGCTGGATGCTTTTTACTTTTCAACGACCATTTTGCACCTTTGCCTAATATTGCGTTGATGTCTAATCTATGGACATTAAATATTACTTTGTCTGTTACATAGTTTGTTACCCCTGGAAGCGTAGGCTTTATGAAGGTCGTAAAATATCCAATAATTATTATTAACTTAATGTATGGTAATAAATTATATCAAAGTTATTTATGTGACGTTAATAATATTTCATGTAATAAAACGCGTTAATTTAGTGTGTTAAAGATTTATTTAAATTGCTACTTTAAAACCCCCAACGGGTTATTTAAGGTCAAAGCATACACACTATCACAAATTTTAGAAATGTAGATGCAAGTGTAGGCTTGTGTAAACAATTTTCTATTTTGTGTAATGGTGGGTTAGGTAGGTAGACGGATCTTTTGGTGCGTGGTTAATATTAAGCAACCAGAACTTAAGCAACCACCCTGTTTTTCAATACAGTTTTGTGACAATTTCAACCATAAACCACCAACAACTTCCCCCTGTCAGTGTCATTCAGGCGCCAAAAATTCCTTGTAGCACCTTGTTGTTATCTACAATACAAATCAGAATGTAGAAACAAAACTCAAATAGTTTCTCAAATGGTTTCAACACCACACGCTCGAGATAAAAGAACATCCAATACCCCATGTCTTCCGATCGCTTTTTAGCCTTAAACACATATCCTTAAACCTCTAATACTGCGTACCACTTAGAGACTAGCTTAATCAACATTACAAATTACCGCAACAAACAACAATTCCAATAGAGAGAAATCGTAACAGCCATGTTATTAGTCCGTGTTTACTTAAAATTGTATCGAGAAAGTGTATGCCATAATGCTAATACACTAGCTGTAGGCAAGTGGCGATAGTTGCACTAAAACTTGAGCTGCTTGTGATTGGTCAATGAGAAGGTTGTCGGTGATTAGGACCGTCACGACTTGAAGGTGGAACGTCGTTGACTTAAAGCCAGTTTAAGCGTTAATGTGGGTTAAGTTAACCCAATGAATAGTGTCACGGTTCTTTGCACCAAAGTTATGATGTACCTACTTGCTGAAGAATCTCGATGAGAAGTTTATGCCCAATAGTGGATGGGAAAGATAGCTCTTAGTTAAGGGGACTACAGGACCTAAACGCAAGTTTTATAATGCCTTAAAGTATATGATCCACTGCAGTAAACACAATCAGAAAAATATATGATATTCTTAAGGATATATGCCAGGTAGATAGTGTGAAAACATAATATAATTAATTTGGTACTATACTCTAAAAAAATATTTTAACGATTAAAAACCATACTTTTTGCTTTAGACTTTTTGCCAGATTATTCTACAAGCATTATTAATTATTAGCATATTAGTGTTTTACTTTTTTTTTATAAAATCTATAGATATTTTGTAAATCGATAAATGCTTCATATTTCGCAATAAATTACCAGCGTTGTGTCAACGCGCTTCTCTTTCTTTTCTATGCAGTCCGACAGTGACCGCGCTTAGGTTTTAGGTGTTGTCAGCCTCTTGACATCTATATGCCCTAGGAATTGAACTTGCCTTGTTCATTATTAATGAACAAATCGTGCATAATATTTATCAAAATCTACAGTAGTAGATTTAGAAGTAGTCTTTTCGATGGATATTACGAGTATGCTGCCTCGGTTTAATTTATTAATTAACATAATTATGAAGATGTTGGTCGCTTCTTTTTTTTTTTGTTGTTAAATACCTACTAATTCTAATTAGCCGACTATAAATTGAGTAAAGAGTGTCAATACTTAATGTAGAGGCCGATACAGTTATTAATAAAATAATTATACTCTGTGGACCATTGACAACATCAGAAGCACCTAATCATCTAACTGTAACACTTGCTTAGCTTCAATTCGATTTCGAAACCACGATTTTACAGCATCCAGCAAGCAAGATCATACGATCAAGAATGCTTAATTATAATAATTAACTATCATCTAATTGAAAATCAAATGCATTCATAGACACGAGGCACAAATCACGCTCTTGCGTGCGCAGGTGATGATTACAGGTATCAAGCAATTTGTCGTGCCGCATGGCGGGAAAAATATACTAACAGAGCAGAACTCAACGATAAATACTAAGTTAGTAGTGAGTAGAATGTAAATGAGTAATTGTGGGTTTAATTGTGGTGATGGAAGCAGTGTGGCACGTGGTTCAGATATGATGTGAGCTAAGACGGTGTTGACTTTACTAGCAACAATAATTAGCAGTAACTCAGTCTTTAACAGCCGTATAAACTTTAGAGCTCCAAACTTTAAGTCGCTAAAGATTGAGTAATTGATCTACCCTGCTAGGCTTTGAGATTTGAGACCATTCTGAGATTGAGAAACTAAAATTAAAAGGCAAAGGGTAAAATAAGCCCCGACTAGGGCGCCATCATAGTGCTATCCAATCACAGTTGTATGATTGACAACTGAGACAGTAATATTTTTCTTTTTAAAAATATTGTCAAGCAAACAACGATACCTGTATAATACTAATGCATGGAATGTTGTTTAATGTATGACTGATGCACAATAGGTACTTATCAAAGAATTAAGACCCAACCCAATCATAATAAGCTACTAACAGACGAAGTCACAAACACCGCTGATTAAATCATTCACAGGTTAAAAAGTCATAACATTTAATTTACATAACAATCATTAAAGCCGTGGGTGATCCACGATCAAGAGGTCGACGATGACTTTCTCGCAGATGGGCGCGCCTGCTTTCACGTTGCCACACACTTGTTCCCACGATGGACCATGGTGGACCATGCTGGGCTGTGACAAGTGGAGAAAATAGTCGGATGCTTGTATTATCATGGAAATTGGTGTGATTGTGAGTTAAGCATGAATGGAAATTGTGGATGTGTGTTGATCGTGGAATAGAGGAGAGAAGATGTGTGTTGATCGTGGAATAGAGGAGAGAAGATGTGTGTTGATCGTGGAATAGAGGAGAGAAGATGTGTGTTGATCGTGGAATAGAGGAGAGAAGATGTGTGTTGATCGTGGAATGGAGGAGAGAAGAAGCTTTATTTTAGTAACCGAGGCTTACTGGGGATGTTTTGACTGAAAAATGTTACTGAACGATCTAAATTATTCAAAGTATTGTTTGGGTTTGTGTAACTATTGATATTGTGACGACTGTTGAGCACCTTTCTTGCAGGGTCGATTATTATTTGTATTGTGGTAAAATCTATTTATCCTTTTTATAGTTCTTATCAGCACATAACTGGAATCAATATTTGACGATATTAGATCTTATTTAGAAAAGACCATACATATCATTATCATTTAAATAGAATTCAGTTCCAATATCTTTGTCTACGATTTTCAGAAATCCTAACTAAACAGCGCACGTCGACGTCAAATATTTAACACTATCGATAAACCACAAGCCAAATATCTGATGATATGACACCTTCTTATACCTTTCCAGGGTTGACACTTGAATGCTCTGAACTAATAATAATACCGACCTTCTTAGCGTGTCGATGGGAATCTTAATTGAGTCAGCCATGAATTTGTCTACTAGTAATATAAACTTGTGGACTCTGAGGTACCGTATTACAAGTATGTGCCCGACCCAGTTCTCGAAAATGACCATGTTATGGGATCGGTCTATCGTTACAAACAGGATTATTGTCGCCAATAAGCCTGATACATATAGTGGTTATTTGATAGATCGATTAGCGCACCGCGCAGATTGTCGATGTTACCACTCCACATGGCGAAAGCTGAGAAAGAGAAAGAAATTAAATATCCCAACTTAGCACACGAGGTTGTTGACATGTGGTATTTGAGCTCGGCTGCCAGTGTGCCGATTGTCGTAATGGCAAATCGCTTGAGGGCCGAAAGCTTCGATCAACATCTCTCGAGGCTCTCGTTAGGCGGTTGGATCAAGGGCCTGATTCAGAAGTCAGTACTTCTCGAAACGGATTGCATCGTGAGGAGATTCCTGTCTCTGTAGCCCTAACCACCGATTGCTTGGACCCTGCTCCCGACACCGGCGGACCTGTATTTGGTTATATATTTTTTTATATCTTTTAATTTTAAGAAATATTATTTAAAAATGAGATAAGAAAGAAAATAAATAAACGAATTAATACTACCTATAGCAAAAATATTTCCGAGCTGAATTGGTTTCTGAAAATAATCGGTGCATTAGATACCTAAATTCAAAATATCATAAACTTGTAGAAATTTGTTTTTGTCGGCTCTGCTTACGAGTTGTACAAATATAATGAAGTATAATGAAATATAATCAAGAGAAGTTATTTGGCTTCTTGCAGAGAAGCCAAATAACTTCTCTTCACATAGTTCAAAATAGCTTTAATTCGAAAGCTCTAGGTATTTCCAATAATCTTGTATTTTTATGCCAACCTTACACCTAACTAGAGTTTATTCAAAAAAATACCGCCACATATTCCAAATCAAACTCGCGAGTGGCAGCCCTTACCCGCTCGTGTTAGGATGAAGGCGCGGCCCTTGGCGCGTGGTTCGTGAAATGTTGACCAAACCTTCACATTTACGTAACACCGTCTGGACCAACCGGCTCGGAAAAAATAGTTTGTTTGGCATTATAGTGGATTAGCGGTAATGCATTGTATACTATTGAGAAGTTTAAAAGATAAGTGAGTCTTCACGTTCAGCCTGGCTACAAAATGATAAAACAAATATACATGCAGCATGTAGGTTCCTTTGTAGAATCTATTGAGCAAGATGCATTCAGGATTGAGAAACTGTTGGTACCCATTTACATACATATGTTTTACATTGCTATCGAGAAATGAAAATAGAGTAATTTTCACGTTTTGTTAATTCTGTTTAACAAAACACTTCTTAACATCAAGAAAATAAGACCGATTAATGAGACGGCAGCTAATTGTTTCAGTAACGTCTTCAATTAACGTAATTTACACCAATCAAACATCAGCCGTAATAATTTATTGTTTGTTAAATATTTTTACACTTATTTTTACTTTACCAAGTCAACTGAAGCAAGTCGAAGGCCTATCGCTACAGATGAAGGCATCAAGCTACTGGCTCCCCGAACTGATGGAATGGACGCAGGCCGTGCGTGAACTAAAAATGCGACAGCAAGGTGAAATCTGATGCTGCGGAATTAGTCCAGAGGAATGATACAGATCATAGAGCAAATTTTATCATGTTTTGTGAATTGAGGAGCAAAGGATTTGATAAGATTTAAGGTTGATTTATGACTGGATAGGGTTGTCAAGTTTTCGTTGTGGTGAGGTTTTATTGGAACTGAAACGATTTAGCATTATTAGATCAGTCTGTTATAGCACACTTTAAGGCTCACTTGCACAAGCAATCTCTAAACGTATTTAAAACATCGTTCTCTTTCTATCGATCGTTTGAAGATGACAGAGACAGAATTATATTTTAAATATGTTTAGCGTTAAACGCATTTACTGATTTGTAGTGCAATCGGGCCTTAGTCAAAGTTATTTTCCCACACACAGAAGAAACAAGCATTGACTGAAGTTGTGAAATCACTGTATCTCGACCGTATCAGACTATTGAAGTACACTTTTCCTCACCACATTTTAGTTTATCCATCTTAAGCCAGTTGTATCTCGAATGACTCGGACGAAGATAGTTCTACTTTTTTATTTCGTGCTACTGAAACTTAACTTTATTGCAAGATAAATGAGTGAACCGGACATTTCAAAACATTTGAAAAAAAAAATATTCGATATAACTAGAAAAACCAGTATACCAGTATAACCAAAAGTTACATCGTTAATAGTCAAGCATAAACGATATCAGAGTTATGCAAATGAGTTGTATAATTTTACTTTAAGATGATTCACAAACAGAAAGACTTTCTCCAGAACCAATATATTAGGAAACCAGGTCTGTGATGAAAGTCGCGATGCTTTACGATACTTTTCTTATTGTAATCAACTTGTCGGTTTTGGTAAGTTGATACTACTTGATAGTAGATTTAAGTTAGAGATAAGCTGCAGCGTGTGAACTGTGACACTGAGTGTTGCTTAAAAAATATAAATAGAAGATTTTGTTCTGTTTACTTTTGAATGTCACGATGTTTTTCGTAAATGGTAAGGAATCTCGAGATCGGTGTGGAAAGAATGGAAATAACCCACTTTTATTTAAAAAAATAGAAACCATGACAGCAAAGATTCAACTTTACATAGACTTATGAGCTTCCAATGTAAAATTAGAAGCTTAAAACATCTAGTTTTAAGCGAGGGTGTATCTTACATACTATCAATTATGTTGCCGGGTTATAATGAAACATTTTACAAAAATACTTCAGCGACAGTAATATTTTTTCTCACACTCGACTGCCCAACAACAAACGACAATTCAGCATCAATGGCAGCTGACCCACACCCAAGGATGCGCCGACCTCACTCGGTAACGACCACAAAAACATTGATAAAAAGTGTATCGGTACAAACCTATCGATTTTACGCCACTACTCAGATTACGCGCGACCGTTTTTTGTTGGTCGGATAAATGATTCGATCAATCAATGTGTTCGCTTTTATCTGGCTTAAAATAAATGCAGATTGATTTGTAAAAGAACTGCGAAACACACTGGACTGTGAAATATATATTAAAATTGTAATACTAGATCATTTAAAATACCACTGGTAATTTGCAAGTTTTAAGTTATTTGCAGATAGATTATTAATTACTGAATAGTTGAATATCTAGTTATTACGGCTCTATAACTGCTTTTTCACAATTAGTAGGGATTCTATTCATTCAGCGTAAGTGCCGAAATTCTAATATTACGTTACTGTCAACTGTACGTTGCTGATGGTGTTGTAGCTGTGTACAATCACACTTACCCACATAAATTCAAGATATTTGCCCATCCCACCTTTCTCCCTGTACCTCAATTTGAACTTAAACCGCATCATAAACCTAGAAATGAACTGTCTATCATAACTTCATCGTTCAATAACGTTGAGCGATCACTTCATGTAACGTCTATTTACGTCCAGCGTATGCAAGCGAGTCATGGACCTGTCAAGAATGCACCGGTATCACGTAATTATGAGGCTATCATGTAATTATGAGGCAATCGCGTAATTGCCGTAATAATCGTTATACTATGGATTATCGATCCACATCACAAAAAAAAGACGATATGCTTTGTTATTTAGACACGTGTTCCGTGGTTTTTTTTTGGACTCTGTATCTACAAAGTAGTTTTTTATACAGTTTATACATTAGCATTAACTTTGTTCCCAATGATATAATTTGTACACTCATTTAAAGTTGGCACTTTGTTGTTAGTTTTAGAGTTTAGCATTCTTAGTTTTTATGAGAGACCGTGACAGCCATTGAATTTGCTAATTAATTATTTTAACTAGCTTTATTTCAATTAGGTTTTTTAGTTACCTACCTAAATCATCGACGTTTGTGTTTATTTGCTGATCTACCTTGTAAATTCGATTCTATTATATCTTCATTATATTGGACTAAAGAGCATTTTTATTACAACAGACTAAAATCAAACAAGGAAAATACTTGAACAAATCTATCACAATTACCAACAAGGCACATCTGTCAATACGATGTCGACACGCTGTCAACATAATGTCAAAATGGTGTCAACGCATGGTCTACACAATTAATTTGCCTTAGTCTTTGTGCAAATAAATTGAAGAACGTTTGTGACGTCTGTCAAAAATTATCTCCGGGTGACGTTACAACGCAAAAGCAACTGCTATTTATAATTGCTGGCAGGTCGCAGTCGCAGGTGCTGCCATATTTCCCAACATAGTTACAGATTCAGTTTCGGAACGTGCGAATATTCGCTACTGGTTTCATTCATAGTTTTTTTTGCCTCAGTTACAAAATGAGGTTTATCTGTTAGCGATAATTTTCTAGTGAACGGCGTTTGTAGTCACAGTTGCTGTTGCAAAGATCGTGATTGTAACATTGAAACAACCGGTCGTTTATTTTGTGCTTAGTGATTATTTTGTTATTTATTAAGTTAAAGTTGTGTAAAAACGTTTTGGAGTAATGTTTTGATAGTTATCGTAATTTATAATTTCGTTAAAACAGGTTCTGATAAGCTCGAGTTTGTGTCACTATTCGTGTAAAAGTAGGAGATTTATATCATGAAGTCTACTTCAAGACACATAGCATTTAAAACTAACTTCTGTCTGATCGACGTGGTGATAGTTCTCAATATTTTTCCTATGTCTGTTTATTGTGCAACGCATGACTATGATTAAGCCTATGTTGAGCAGAAGCCAAGTATTTTTTTTTTTTTTTGGATAGGAAATCATCAAATAACTTCTCCCGCTCTGGGCGGAGCGGGAGGTTGTGTCAGGCATATTCCTTCCTGTTGCCTGTGTTGCCAGGGGCCTCGACGTCCCTTTAGTACCTTCCCGCGACCTCTTCAGGCATCGGCCCTAGTGGACCCTACACTTGTGACGACAACATCTCTTTGAGGCGTGCGTGGAATACAACGCGCCTTCGACGCGAGCCTGGTCCTTACCGGACGGTGAGCTACCCATTGCTCACCGTCCACAAGCCCGCGCCTACGGTGGCCGGAAATCCGCCCGGGATTCCCGACGCCCAGGGCGTCTCCTGCAGAGGCGCAAAGGCAAATTTCGCGCCCCCTAGCCTCTAGCCGCCTAGAGGCGAGGGGGCACGAAATTTGCCTTTCCCTCAATCGTCCCGCCTCCTCCTTAGCGAGCATTACTGCTTCGCAGAAGGAGGTGACGGCTGCCCATGCCCTCTCGCTCCGTACCATGGCATGAACCAGGGCTGGACGCGAGAGATCTCTGCCGCCAATCGCCTCCACGAGGACACGGCGGTGCTCTGCCCAAGCCGGGCAGACCTCCACCGTATGCTCCACCGTGTCCTCCGGCTGATCCACACAGTGGTGACACCCAGGCGTTTCCTCCCGCCTTATCCGACACAGGAGGAGACTAGAGTCTAATTGCACATGTTGGTATACAAATGGTCTAGAAACTAATAATCAACGAACCTTGACAATAGCACTACACTGACATACAATGCGCCTCTTTCCTTATAAACAGGATGAAGACACACATACTAGGTATTAAACTAACCTGAATGAAAGCAAACAAACTGTATTGGAAACATAAGTCAAGGAATGCACGTGTGAGTCCCAAACCAGTGTTATGCAATACTGGGTAACGTGTTGCTATTGGTGCAAGTTAGCACCTGATGGGTAAACAATTGGTTGAATTTGTTATTATTTGATAGAGGCTCTTATAATTATAATAATGGAAACAAACAAATAATAATAATAATATAGATTAACAATAATAATATAGATAAGTACTAAGAGATATATTCTTCAAATGGATATCACCTAAAGGGAAGAAATCAATGTTCTCAAAGTTATTCTTCTTCATGTCGATTTGGGGCGATACGTGAGCCATTTGTGTTTTTACCATTTTCCAATGAGTGGTAGTTATTTCTTCTGACGCCAATAAAATATTTTCCCTCACTGAAGACTGTACCAAACATTCTGTATGTCGAGCTTCAGGCGCAGATATATGATTTTAGTGCCTTTTAAATCTGTTAGTACGCCTTCATATAATGCAAGTAAGTTATGCAAAAAATGTATGTTAAACTAGAACGCATACAGATCAATTCTATCTGTTAATATTTAAGTATTGTAGTAAAATACTATATGAAACAAATTCAGGAAGTAATTTCCATTTTATTATATATAATTTATTATTATATTCACCTGTGATTTTTTTAAATATTCATGTCTTCGATACTAAAAATAAATATTTCCTTTGAAACCGAACGGCGAAGCAGCGCGGCGGCGCGGCGCGCGGCGTGAGCGCGTGGATTTGTATGGCCAACGTAAATGGCGATTACCCGACCCTTAACATAAAAAGCTACAAAACTTGCAAACCACTTAAAGTTCATGCCTTGCGCCGGCGCAAACTTGCGGTATGTAAGCAAAGTAGCCGGCTATTATCGCGGTGAAAGGAAATCAAAATATCACATGTTTGTACCACGGTACTGCTGGGTTCTGTATCCCTGTTAGTAACAAACAGTTGGTTAACAGTAAATAATTAGAGCACTGCTTCATCCTTGTTGCAGAAAATGCTACAAGCTTAGTTATTTTGATGCTGATTTTTGAACTGAAATAAGAACAGCATCGGAGAACGGTCTTCGTTTTTTTAGTTACGAATAAATCCTACTAATATTATAAATGCGAAAGTTTTTAAGGATGGATGGATGGATGGATGTTTGTTTGTTACTTTCACGCAAAAAGTACTGAACGGATTTGGCTGAAATTTGGCACACAGATAGTTTATAACCAGGAATAACACATAAAATACTTTTTATTCCGATACACCCACGGGGTCAAAACTTATGCGGGTGAAATCGCGGGGCGCATCTAGTAATAGTATAATTAGTAAACGTTTTCGCGTCATAGTAAGATGTGGCCAATCTTGATTTTTTTAATGTCAATTGTACAATTTAAACCTTGGTAGTTACTCGTCAGCGCGTTTAGAAGCTCGAATTAATTTGCCTGCGCACATTTACAAATTCGAGTTTTATGTCGCCTTCTTTTAGTTTCGATGGTACATCTATGTTGCTTATACTGATGTGGATGTCGTACATACACATCAGGTATTTTTTAATTTTCCCCTCTTTCACCACTCCTGAGCAAAGACAAGGAGGAAGGAGGAAGGCATACTTCATCATTCTCCACGCAACTCTTGAAGAAAAATTTTCCTAAACCTTAATCGACTGCCCAATAAACAAAATGAGGCGACCAAACTTATTTGAATATCATTATTCTAACTTTATTATTAGCACTAATAAATTCTAAATTTATTAGTGCTAATTATAATTCCAATTAGTCGACATCAATGACGTAGACACGTGTTCTGACACTGTTTATGATAATTAGTTGAAAGGAAGCAGATACTGGTATGAAGTCGTGAATGTCAAAGTCGCAGAATTAATTTGCTGTGTTCCAGCGAAGAGTTGCCTGCCTTCTGTGTACCAGCAGGCGTCATGAAGGTGACTAAGTGATTATGGCACAAGAATAGGTATTAACTTTTAGGGACAAACTATAATGGAATTAGATTCTTTCACACATACATACTGTTGAACTTATCATAATCAGCAATGTTTCAGGCGAAGGACGTCCACTGCTGGACAGTACTACCATAAAAAATACTACAAACGCTGACGTGAAAACACTGTTATGGTTCAGGGGTAATTTGAAGACTGGCCAACACCTTCGGGGCTAGTGCGTCGCGCATGGAAGTGGCTAAGCAATCAACTGTGGATGATAAACTGATAAATGATAAAGGATTTATTTTCTGTAAGTAGGTTTGTACAAACAATTTTACATGTCAATCATATTTTTAAATACAGCTAGATGAGCTCGGCGTTTCCTATCTGACTACTCTGAGAAGAAAGGCCGAAACAAACTCAGAGGTCACAGTCTCCTTTAAAGTCCAGACATAATCTTGGTCAGATCATGTGAAGGCCTTGTAGATTGGTGTCTGAAATGGTCCTTTTTTTTTGAGGAAAGAACCACACAGATTGAGTGGACCTGTCCAGTCAGTGCACGCATTTGTCAGTAATCGTGCAGCTCAACTCAGAACCTAAGGAGCTCAACGATGCGACAAACAATACCAAAGAAAGAACATTTGGGTAGGCCGCAAAAATTACTCAAACTGCCAGACCATGATTAATACTAAATGAGAAAAATAAACAACAATGACCTGTGGGTCATTGTTGTTTTTTTTTTCACATTCACAATAATTGAAAACAATATAATACTTTACAAGTAAATATTAAATTCCACACAATATATTAACCTCTACAAAGTAAATATGTCATTGTGTTTTGAATTATCATTAAATGTCAAAAGTGTATATAAATAAAATAAAAGTTTCAGTATGCAATAATTGGAGCAGCTCAATCCCAAGCCTTTTTGTCCTCAATATAATCTTTAACGGTATAAAAGGCTTTCTGGCACAACTTACTTTTAATAAATGATTTGAATTTATTAAGGCTTAGATCTTGAACGTGGCTTGGAAGTATATTATAAAAACGTATACATTGACATCTGAATGAGCCACTTATTTTCTTGAGCCTTGTTGTAGGTACAACAAATTTGTGTTTGTTCCTAGTATTTATATTATGGATATCACTGTATTTTTTAATCAATTTTATATTTTATGGGCATATAAAAGAATTTCAAAGATATACTGAGGGCACAGTCATTACTTTCATCTCCTTAAATTTCTCTCTGAGAGAGTGTCTCGGACTTAATTTGTAAATTGATCGAACAGCTCTTTTCTGAAAAACAAAGATAGTTTGAATGTCAGCGGCATTTCCCCACAACAGAATACCGTACGACATTACACTATGAAAACAGCTAAAGTACACTAAACGGGCTGTCTCTATATCAGTTAAATTACGAATTTTTCTAACAGCGTATGCTGCGGAGCTTAGCTTTTTCGACAATTTATCTATATGTGGACCCCAATGAAGCTTAGCATCCAAAGTTAAGACCAAGAATACTATGCTATCTTCAGGATTCAATTCTTCGCCCTTTATCAACACATTAGTTTTCACCTGCCTAACGTGAGGTAGCGTAAACTTAATGCATTTGGTTTTTTTTCATTAAGAATGTATGAAAACCGATTGGTTAGCAGCGCGCTCTGGGTCCGATGTAGCGTGTATGTATGTCATACTCCGCCAAACGGAAGACCAGTCCTCGCCATCGCATCCACATGTAATCTTCATTGCACAACAGATATTGATTAATAGCAACCGGTCGTAGATGTTAGTTAATTGTTACGTGCGTTTCCTGCGAAGGCGTCCATGCGTCGGTCAGTTTTATGTAATGAGTTGCAAGTCATTGGGGGCGGAGCGATCGTTTTGTGGCTTTGATTTGCAATTAGTTGTAGGTTATAATTTAAAGTTATATGATGTAGTCAAAATGATTAGTGTGAATTCGTTACTTCCTGCTGACAAGAGTATTCATTAAGTTTCACGCGAAGCTTGTTTTATTTGCCTTTTGACGTATCTTATTTTATCTTATTAAAATTATTTGTGTTAGTTATTTCATATTTGACATAAACGCTTTTATGGAACTTAGTTTGAATGTAAAGCTCTAGACTTTTTGTTTTATATTTATGTGAGACTAAAACCTGCCTGCAGCACAAATCACTTAATACGATTATGGGCTAAACGAATTTAGAAAATCGTGTTGTTTATGGCAATCGTTTGCAGTTGTTATAGACAGAATTATGTTTTAAATAATACACATAAACTCACGCCTTCCCATGGTCGTAGGCAGAAACTATAGAACGCCACCTGCTACGCTTCATACATACTCCTTTTGCTTCGCCTACGTTCATATATCTAGTCATACACACACGCCGGTTGCGAGTACTACGCACCTGACCTTTCTGAACAACATCACCAATTATGTCACTATATGTCCTCCTCGGGCGCTAAATATTGTTTAGCGCTAAACGCATTTAGCTATTTGTGGTGCATTTAAGCCTTAGATCGTAAGTCTTCTAACTTTAAGGGTCGGATGATCGCCGTTGACCTTGGTCATACAAATACGCGTCGCGCTCACGCCGCACCACCGTTCGATTTCATAGGAAATATTTATTTTTAGTAACGAAACAATGAATATTTGAAAAAAACACAAATAGAGTTATAGATAATAAAATAGTCTGTTTATACAAAAAAAATCATGAAAATATCTTAAGTAGTTTTAAAGTAATATAGTTTTGTACGCTTTGGGTAAATAGTACTTCCTGAATTTATTTCATAAAGTATTTTACTACAATGCTCAAATATATAGAATTGATGTGTATGTGTTCTAGTTTACAATATATTTTTTGCATAACTTATTTGCATTATATGAAGTCGTAATAACAGATTTAAAATACACTAAAATCAGATATCTGCGCTTTAAACTTTGTCTTTGTTTCTTAGCTATTGAATATTCGGCTCTCGTAGCTACTACAGGCCAGAAGATCTTACGTCATTTCATTTTTGCCAGAAGTGTAAATCACACTACATCTTTAAAACATTAAATAACAGTAATATTCAAAGGTCAGTGACTGTCCTGGTCGGTATTCAAACCAGCAAGAAGTTCCGGCAGTGTGGGACCGGGGCAGTTGGCAGCCGCCGTGTGTGAGCCTGCCAACCACTGCGCCTATGGGGAGTTGACTCTTGACTACTAAGTGGCGAAGACAGTTACATTATACGGATTACTTAATAGTTGCTACGTGGTGTGAATGTGGGGTGAATGTTGACGGACGATGTGTTAAGTGGACAAATTGTGTTTTTGTTGGTGAATTTGATATATGTAACAACATTTTACTAACAGTAAGATTGGTTGGCATGTTATTGTTTTTTTTTTTAGTTGTGAAATTATCAAATAATTTCTCCCGCTCTGGGCGGAGCGGGAGGGTGTGTCAGACTCTTACTGACTAAAACCCACCCGTATTCCTTCCATTGCATGTATTGTCATGGGCCTCGGTGGTTACCGAGGCTTTTGAACTTCCACGCAACCCCGGCAGGTTTCGGCCCTAGTGAACCCCTACACTTGTGCTGAAATCTCTTTGAGGCGCGCGTGGAACACAACGCGCCGACGCGCGACGTATGGTATAATGATTAGGAGTCTGGTACCAAAACATCAATAAGTTTGATATTAATATTAATAAGTTGAGAATAATAGATAGGTACCTACAGATAAACAAACTTATAGTTGAGAGATATATACAGTACTTACGCATAACAAAACCTCTGCAAGAAAATTGCTAAACCAAAAGCTTAGTTATTTTTATTCAATCCTAACTATCCTTACTAATATTATAAATCCAAAAGTGAGTTTGTTTGTTTGTTACACTTTTACGCTAACACGGCTAAACGGATTTGGATGAAATTGGGCACATGGGTGGACCATGAACTTGGTTAGGACATAGAATACTTTTTATTTCCGATATTTCTACGGGATCAAGACTTATGCGGGTGATGCCGCGGCCGGGGTGGAGCTAGTAATATGCTAAACCAAAACCTTAGTTATTTTTATTCAATCCTAACCATCCTTACGAGTACTAATATTGTAAATGCAAAAGTGAGTTTGTTTGTTGGTTTGTTACACTTTTACGCTAACACGACTAAATGGATTTGGATGAAATTTGGCACATGGGTAGACCATGACCCGGAGAAGGACATAGGCTCCTTTTCATCCTGGATCGCAGAAGAAGTCGCGGGCAACAGCTAGTTAAAAATAAAAGTAGTTAATACTCCAAGTGTATTTCTTACTTTTCCACCAGGTCATTGAACTTAGTTTTTCCACGAGTTCTGTTTCTGAGTAGTTCATTAACGTTGTTTTCTTGTTATAAATAGCTGATGGTTATTGTTTCAGTTCCGAGTGAGAGCCCCTTGATTTGTCACGGCTAGGAGAGAGAAAAAGTGTCAAAACAATATCGTAGATCACGTGAAAGAGTAGTGCTATTGCACTGCTGATTACGTGATCT
The DNA here is from genome assembly GCA_905333075.3 of Atethmia centrago. Classification (NCBI taxonomy): domain Eukaryota; kingdom Metazoa; phylum Arthropoda; class Insecta; order Lepidoptera; family Noctuidae; genus Atethmia; species Atethmia centrago. Next base: position 35,056,785 of record HG995367.1, on the reverse strand, counting down.
ATCAAACAGTAACAGTGTCCTGATTTGTGAACCAGCTTGTTGAAACATCCTCATAAAATCCATCTTTTATAGGCAAACAAGGTTTCTTTTGTGACGTCGGTTTACACCATCTAAGAAAGTGTTTTTGGAAATTCTTAAATGTCCAAAATTTAAGTGGAAAATTTCTTAAATGTTTAGTTATTTTCCTAAACAAACTATGTATTACCAAATAAATTACACCTCTTAAACTCTTCAGCCTTGTTTTTATCATCATTGATAGTTATGTCGTAATCGGTAACCTATTTTAACCGATTAAATATACATTTTCCATCCCGCCAAAGCAGTTTTTCGTGAAAGTGAAAACGTGGGAACTTTTTCATTTTGGTTACAAGAGACGTTGCTTCGTTGACAAGCATAGCCTCCGGTGGTATGGAACGAACCATGGTGTCGCACTGGCTGCTCCCCAAACCGTGTTGTGTCCATGATCAGTAGATGATCACTACATCATCTACTGATCATGGCCACAACACGGTTCTAAGAGAACGTTCTAAGAGACGGTTACTTGTTGATACTTTTATTTATTTTTGCATAATTAAAATGGTTAATTAAGAAGGTACCTACAGTCTGCAACAAAATACTTTCATGTTATCATAACTGACACAACATTTTTCAATTCACTACTTTTCAACATTGCAAGTAAATAAATAGTTCCGATTTTGTATTCTTGTGATTTTACATTTGTTTCGATTTTCTTAAATATTGTGTTCAATAAAAACTGAAGCGTAAACCGACTTCCGTTGGTGACTTACATGCACTAAGAATTTTCCAAATAATCCAGCAAACTAAATTTAGTTTGCTGGATTATTTGGAAAATTCTTCTTCTTGTTTGAGAATGACAGGTATTCCTATCATTCTCAAACTAATAATTTTACCGTATTAATTAGTAGTGCATGCATGTTTTGCTGACAGGCGTTTGATTCACGTTCATAACCTGTAGATTCGAGGCTGCATTGAGTTGTTAAGTTGTTTGCATGTGATGTCTCAATAACTCGCCCGATAATGCTACTTAGTCATCGATCTTAACCTTACAAACTTACAATACGATCAATTGCAAATTATCTCATTGCTCTCGTAGCTAAGTCTATACATAAGTTTATAATCGAGTTATTTATTTTTATTTATTTTCTTTCAGAAAGTTTAGTAGATGGCTGTTTTGGAGTTTGAAATTCAATTGGTCCTGAATATAAAGCTCCATGTCACATACATATGATAAAACCTAGTAAATATGATTCGATGTTGTTACTACATACACATACATAACCCCTCTTATCATCTATACGTACATACCAAATAAAAGCGTAGCGAAATCAGACCTGTACACTAAATATGTTTGAAAAGAAAGTAATCGCTGTGACGTGTGGGGACGATCCTGATACCGAAAATTGTTGGCTTATTGGTCGATTCGCACAAATTTAGTCACCCGGAACGAGCCAATCGACGTGTGTCAATTGCGTGATACGTATTTCCGGAGTTGTCGATTCGCCCACCAATAAATTAACTTCGTGCGAATCGCCTCAGAAAAAATCATATTATTTAAAAGTGCCGATTCGCCCGTTTCGGGCGAGTAAATTAGTGCGAATCAACCAATAAGCCAAAATTTTACACAAACAAACCACTGAGCTCGTGATATCCTGTAAAAGAAAAGTTATTGCCAATCACAATACGCACTATGATGTCCATTTAATGCGTCAACTCAAACCAATGAAAGTAATGCCTACATTTGGCACACAATGATGGAATATTTTTTGTTATCACTTTCACTCTTGCTGGTGTGTCTTCTTATCAATAGAGACAGATACGTGATTCCATTGTGGGTGCTACGTGAGCTACCAGAGGGTATGCCAATAACAAAAGTCTTGCATTTCTTTGCGGAGAAAGTTGCGAGAATATTGTTTATTTGTACAAGGGTCTGTCAGTATTAGATTGTCATATAAGTAAGTCATACTTCTAAAGTAAGAAAACTGGAAATTACAGTTACGATTATATAATATTTATCTCGTGTCAGTACGAGATAGATGAAATAGAGAGAGATTTAATGCACTGGATTGCTTACCAATTCAAACAAAACTCCTTGCAAAATCAAAAATCTGCTTAGCCTCCCCAACCAATTCTATAATAATTGCAATATTATATAATTGAGTGTAGTATATAGTACACCTCGGCCTACCTATTCGGGGAATACGGGTGTTGAAAACTTGTTAAAAACGATACCGAACTCCCAAACTAGAGAGCGTGAAATCTTCACGTCTGTTCTCACCCTGAGATCAATAAACTGACGTTATGCTATGAGAGTCAATGTTTAATAAACACATACAATCAAGAACTGCACGCTACATTAAGTTTAATATCTAAACAAACGTTCCTCATAAAAAACACATTATCGATATTTTTTTTACTATTGTAAATGTATTATTAGAATTTGATCGAAGCTAAAGATTATTCAGAAATCATAGCGCGGTAACGATCGAGGTTAACTTGCAGCTTAATTGTTATTCGGTAAATTAACATTATAATTAATTTAAAATTATTATTTCTCACGTTAATTAATTGCTCGCAAATAATTGCGTTGCTTTCGTTCCGTATCATAAGCATAAGTACCTATAATCAGCTTATATGTTTCCCAATGCTGGGACACAGGCCTCCTCTCTACAACAGGGACTGGCCTATAATCCACCACGCGGGCCCAGTGCGGGTTAGTAAATGTCATATGAACTTTTGGTTCTAGGACATGCCGGTTTCCTCACGATGTTTTTATTCACCGTTTTGGGAGCAGTGCTGATGAAATTATTTACACAAAGTAAAGCGCCTGCCTGGGTTCGAACCAATGACCTACAATTCGTAAGTCGGGGCCGTTACCACTGGCCCACCAACACTGCTCCCAAAACTGCTCTCGTTCCGTAGGCCGCGAATAAAGTCGTAACTGAGAATATTGTTGTTTCTTGTTTTTTCCTATTTTTTTCTTGGATATAAATTGTCGATTAGACTTGGCATCAATTACACGAATGTCACTACTACTTACAATGGAAATGAGACGTTCTCACATGTCGTCACGTGATTGATGATTGACAATTGAAGTGCGCGGAAGTCGGTGAGGTATTTGAACTTTTATTTATCCATCTAAGTTATCTTCATTTCTGCGGGTTGATAAGACTTAAATGAATTAACAAAAGGTGTTTTAAATCCATCAATAAATCATTGTTTTTAAGCTGTTGTTACAAAAACTATTATATTGTCTGCAATAATAGACAAATTAGATCAATTGGCAGATCGTGCAGTGTATATCACGATTGTGCTAAACAGGTGTTTCGTTTTGAACACACTCTAGATTCTAGACACTAGATTTTTCGATAGAACTAAGGCACTAGGTTTTTTGGGCATACTTTTTTGTAACACTAAGCTTATAGCTGTTATTTTGCACGTAGTATTTAATTTAGTGGCCGAATACTAGCCTACGAGTCGAGAAAAAAAAAATTCGTGCTCAATCTCTGTCCATTTTTAAAATTATGGTAAAAGACTATCTTTCTCCTTAAACATATTTTTTTTTATTTTCTTTGTTCTTTCAAATTCAAATTTAAATTCATTTATTTTGTGAACACAGGGTACATACAGAAGATGTTATAATAAATAGTATCCAAGCTGTGTCCCGCCAAAAGGCATACCAAATATGAATGGTTTTTAAGCCAAACACATTTTAGAAATTATGTCAATTATAAATCATGTCTAAATTATAGATAAAAATCAAATTAGATAAAGTAAAGAACCAGACTTACAAATAAATAATAATGTCACTCATTCTTAATAATAAAAATTTACAAATTAACATAATCATATCAACAACGCACCGGCAACTGTTTTTGGTTCTTAGCGCTAGTTTTTATGATTATTATTAGTGTTATGTATGTATTTATTGTATATATGTATAAATGGTACACGACAGACTACCTGCAGTATTGTCTCTCCTTTCCCCCATCCATCCAAGGGATGTCTGTGGTTTAAAATATCACTTTTAACGATCCGCCCATTGTGTCACCCTATGTAAAATTACTACATTTATATCTGTAATTATTATGGTGGACATAATAAAAAGTATTCTATTCTACCTACATTAAACTACTTCTAAAAATACATCAATATGATTACAAAAAAAAAGTCTTAATCTCCAATATCAAATGACCACACTACAAATGACCGGCTCCACAGTCGTATCGATTGCATTGCACGTTCATTTCTATATCACGACGTTATAACACGAAATATGTTAATATCTTGTTAATAGATTACCACCATAACGCTAGTTGATGACCTTGTAAGAACTAAGGCTAGTTTGTAAGTGTAGCTTTTCCTCGATCGGTTTGAACTTTTATTCGCATAACAATAAGGTCATTCATGTCTATCTTCAGAGTCTTATTAAATTAGCTAGCGATATTATATTCCGCAGACGTGATGGGTATATCTAATCATGATAAAACAAAAAATGAATTAATTTGATTAGTTTTTTTTGGGGTCATCAAACGCCGGTAGTGTAGTTACTTGAAATATGAGTTAAGCTTCACAGACGTGATGGGTAAAACAAAAATAAACACATTTTGTCATAGCATAGCATTTTATTCTATTCCGATACGATTCCAATATTCTGTTGCAGTATTGTAAAATTTAATTTAGTTTTATATAATAAATTATAGTTTTTCCTAATGATATGTTTTTTTTTTTATAGGTCTTCTTCCCTTTTGTACCATGCTTTCCTGGTCTTACCTTCTAAACACACAATAATTGAATTACATTTACACTAATGTTTATGGGTGTGGTAAAGAAAGAAAGAAAGAAAGAATAACGTTTATTTGGATACAGTTATAGTAAACTAATCATTTCAGCGTCAACTCATTAACAAGTAATAACAAGCTATTACACCTGTCACTCATTCATTATACAATAGTTCAATGAATACTAATGACAGGTTTAACACTGACGCTTGTTACGTAACTTAATTATAATAACCATTGTTAAATAGGTATTTTATACCAAGAATCAGCCAGTAAGTTTACGTCAAAGATAAGCTCAGGAGAAAACTAAAGTCAAATTAAGATAACAAAACACGATACATGGAGTGTTGTGCGTATCTCCTTTAGAACATGTAAACAATTTCTCCAAGTCAGCAATAAATCAGAAACAATGAAGCGTCTGCCAATAACAAATAAGTTATCCGATAAAAAAGTGGGTGAATTTTAAACACGAGAGCCCAGACAGGAAAATTCCAGACTAAAGAAAAATATTTCACGCGCAGCGTAAGCACGTTGGATCGCCTGGAGGACACGGTGGAGCATACGGTGGAGGTCTGCCTGGCTTGGGCAGAGCACCGCCGTGTCCTCGTGGAGGCGATCGGCGGCAGAGACCTCTCGCGTCCGGCCCTGGTTCAGGCCATGGTACGAAGCGAGAGGGCATGGGCAGCCGTCACCTCCTTCTGCGAAGCAGTAATGCTCGCAAAGGAGGAGGCGGGACGGTTGAGGGAAAGGCAAGTTTCGCGCCCTCTCGCCCCTAGCCGCCGCAGGAGACGCCCAGGGCGTCGGGAATCCCGGGCGGATTTCCGGCCACCGTAGGCGCGGGCTTGCGGACGGTGAGCAATGGGTCGCTCACCGTCCGGTAAGGACCAGGCCCGGGTCGACGGCGCGTTGTATTCCACGCGCGCCTCAAAGAGATGTCGTCAGCACATAGTAGGGGTCCACTAGGGCCGATGCCTGCCGGGGTCGCGGGAAGGTACTTATGGGTCACCGAGGCCCCCGCAACACAGGCAACAAGAAGGAATACGGGTGGGTTTTAGTCAGTAAGAGTCTGACACACCCTCCCGCTCCGCCCAGAGCGGGAGAAGTTATTTGATGATTTCCCACCCAAAAAAAAAAAAAAAAAAAAGCGTAAGCACGTTACATAAAACGAAATTACTATAAAACCCAAAAAAATAAATCAACTTACAAACTTGTAAGTGCGAACAGGTTTTATTATATGATATTATGTGTTACATAGCCGGTATATACTATGTGTATACCTATGTGTGGGCGAGGTCAACGGCCGATGTGCTGCGCTCTGAAATTTCACTTTCGATCGGTTCGTCTGGACCAAAGTCGCATCGGTAGTAGGGTTACCGCGCTATGAAGTCGGTTTTTGCATAGTGTAGATGATAAACAATTAGTCATAGAATATAAATCTTTGTTGTTTTTGTCGTTGAAATTCCGTGACTGTTATCAATTTATTTATAATTTTATAAGTGCTGAATTTAAAAGTAAAATATTGATGGCCACAAATCACAGCCGTATGATCTTTTTAAACCGAAAATCGAAGCCAGTGCTATTCAGCTGGACACGTGTTCCAGACCAGTGAAATGTTAAAGTGAAACGCACACTTATCTTTTCAATAAATATAATCAATCAATAAATAAATTTCCTATGAAAGTTTCCGGTAGTAAGGAAGGTAGATATCGAAGCCCAGATAGCGGGTGACAGCCCTGTACGGTTGGCAACTTACGAAGGAATGCTGTTAATTAATTATCCGAATGTTTGCTATCCGTACTTTCTAAATCTGAGAGTTCTCATATTAATGGTTTAGCATTTAACTTTAGTTCTAGGTTTTATTTGAAGGAAGAATCATCAGGCAATATAATTATGACTTAACAGTTCATGCGGTAGTAAAACTGACTGCCTGCATCATAAAACTGACTGCATCAGCCATTTTATTTTACACATACTACGCTCAAAGGTTCTTTGATTGCACCCCAATTGTATATTATGTATGACATAATAAAGCGCCATTCCTCAGGCTGGTACAGCTAAAGCGGCATGAGTTTCAACCATAGAAATGTTTCAACGCTCTTGAGTAAATGCTTTTCGTTTTCCTGCAATTTCCCGCGTTTTTAAGTCGAACGAAAACTATGAATGCGCTTGCTCATTACATCTGCAAACAAACAGTAATATTTTATGATCTTAATCGAGTTGAACGACTTTCCCGGTGCGATAAGTAGCTGTTACATTTACTTTATGTTATTTATTTCAATATTAGCGTGGAATCGATTTAATTTTATTTCTTTCGCATTTTATTACTCTTTGAGTGCTCTTTTAAATGGTATAGTGTTGGTAAATATGTTTTCTTTCAAAATAATGTTTACATTATCGGTTGCAGTTTAATATGTCGCAAACACAAAATTGGTAATCTTTGCTATAAAAAAGAAAAAAAGAAAGCTATTATCTATTCAGGCTGATAGTTGATGCTGACTTCTCCCGTTTATCTCAAAATATTTTTATAGCATATCAATATTCCCTACTTACATAAAATTTGGTAAATAAATAAATTAGGATAAGGGCCCTGTCCTTATTCTAATTTATTTGACGGTGATGATGATCCATAACAATAAATAATAATATAATTAGCCGTTCCCACTGCCGGAGACGCAGGCCTCCTATCGGTGAGAGGGAGTTGGTCGTAATCCACCACGCGGGCACGGTACGGGTTGGTAGATGTCAAATGTCTTCGATTTTTTGGTTCTAGAACGGTTTCCTCACAATGTTTTCTTTCACCGTTTTGAGAGCAGTGGTGATAAAATATTTTACGCAAAGTAGTAATATTTTTATTTTTATTTTATTTTATTTTTATTTTATTTTATTTTATTTTTATTTTATTTTTTTATTTTAAAGCGCCTGTCAGGGTCTGAACCTATGACTTACAAGTTGTAAGTCGCGGCCGTTACCACTGGGCCAACACTGCTCTCTGATATGATGATCCATATTCCCTACATAATAATTCCTTCTTACAGCGGAATCTTAAGTTTTCTTTTATTACCAGAATCCCAATAAAGTGTAGGTAATTGAGCAGCAATGCTTATCGAAAGCGAGCGTTGTGCAAATACGCGTGCTTGCAGGGCGGGGTCAAGTGCTGTGACGTCACACGATTCCGATGCGTTGCATTTTGGTGCATAACAAGTTACGATGACCCAGTTCGATCAGCTGCCCGATGCGTTTAATATTTTCAACTTCAACTTTATTTGAGCTTCCAACTTTGGATATCATACCATGCATCATCTTCATCATTATCTCCGCAAACGTTTGTTATTTATTGTCTCTTGATCTGTGCATAACACTTCTGGGTTTTTTCTGATATCTATTTTGCTTCAATATTTCTGGCAGCTGGTCTGCCTACCAATTGTTTTGCTTTTAATATATTAACAACTTCAAAAAGAAACCTGTCGTGCATACCGTGTTTCTGGAAAATCAATTACTTTCACTTTGACTTAATAACCATGACCATTACTTCTGTTAAATCAGAATAATTTTTATACATAATGTAACATTAACTCCAAAATGACTTACACTATATTTCCTTCCGCAGGTGTCAAGCATCGGGTTACGGCCGCCACGCGCTCAGCTACGTGACCGAAGACGACTCGTTAAAGGTAACCAGAGTTTCATTTGTATTTACTTTGTAACACGACGTAGTACGTTAATGGTTATTAGGAAGTTGGTTGTGGCAATTTGTTACGGTTGCGAAAGATGTTTTCCAAGAAAACACATCAAAAAAAGAAAAGAAAAAACAAAACGTATATATATTATTAGAGAGTAATTATTTGGGTTTTCCAATGTCTAATGATGATATATTTTAAAGTTTCATTCATTTTGATCAGACACCTATCCACAGTGCCGCTTGCAACAGCCCGTGGTTCAATTACATAATTTACCGAATCCTGCTACACAAAAACCGAACCAACGAATATAGGCAATTATTATAATTAAACGCATTAACTTGAACATACGGAAGAAGTTGTATCGGAAACAAAATACGTAGAAAAATCAGAAATTATAGCTACAGGTTGATGGATTGCTGTAGAGGTTTTCCATAAAACAATTAAAATAATCATTGCTAATAAAGAATTCAGTGACGCTAATCATACTGTTGAAGTAGAGTAGGTTGGATATCAGGTCGTGGGTACAGCGACACAATAGCAGTTCGCATTACGGCTGGCATGCTCGCGGTTGATCGTAATGTGAAATGCATTGTTGAGGCCTGTTCCTTGGCTTATCTGGTGCCAGATCCGGCTGCCACCACTGATCTGTGAGACAGTAATTGTTGGAAAATGTGCTCATATTTATAGGTTTTAACAGTAATTTAAAAAAACCTTGGAACTGTTTCAAAATACATCTTAAAAATGCTAAAGATATATTTAAATCTGGTTTTGAACTAATGTTTGCTTAGATGCTTACAAATATCGTGATAAGGCAAAACAATAAACAAGTACCTATAAAAGGTAATGTTTACGTAGTAACGAGTACAATGCAATAACTGTCATGTCCAATGTTATATTATTACTAATGCAAACGAAGTACCGCCCAAAATCAATACAAAACCTGATTTAAAGTTAAACGGCAATTATTAACATATTTCACACAAGAGCATTAATCAATTACTTGTCAAATAAGACCCGAACAATAAGGGAAAAGTCAAAATTTCAATGAACAAGTCTTTAAGCTCAGTTTCGCAAATGATTTACGACTCCTAAATAATAAGCTTGAAGCGAGAATTTCAAATTGTATATTATGATTGTGATATTTTAAGTTCCGAATAATTTACGAGGCTTTCTTTGATCTACGTAAAATGCTTGCCATTATGGAATATTTGATCGAATGGCAATATCAGAAATGTTGTTCTTCGTGAAAAAAAGGCATAATAATCTTACAATTTATATACCCTACTACATATTTCCATATAGTCTATATAATCCCTGCAACAACCGTTGTTTACTGCAACTAATTTTTGTTAATTGCAAATACTTCCCTATTAATAATGAAACTTTCTTCGTTTAACGACTATCCCATTTTCTATCCCGTTTATGATATTCCGTCTTGGTGTTTTTTCTCCTACTACGTCTATTAGATAAAATATTTCTCCAAAATGATTCCACATTCAACTTTCCTGTTCTAAGCTCTCCATTCACAACATCAAATCTGCTAGCTTCTAAGCCAGCTCGACATTCTCGTCGCAAAGCCGCTGCATATTAATTAAGGCTTCATTTCGCTCTCGGAATACCAGAGATAGTCAACCTCGAGATGTATCGGGTTCCCACAGGCTGCGCCGGAGTTTTTACGTGTTATCGCCACCTCGCATCTGTGGCCGCCGAGTGATTGGAATGGCCGCCAATATCTGTAACACCGAGTGTGGGATAAGTGTTAGGAATGTTAGGTATTAGATATACTACTTAGATGTAGGTTCTATTTTGTAGTTATGTGTGGTGCAGATGCAAAACTAACCTTATCGTTATGTCTTTCATTGATTTTGATTCTTAATGTTAATCCACCATCACTCACAGCAATTTGTCTGTTATTGATTAAGTAGTCAGTGATTATTACTGAAATTTCTATGCTTGTCTCAATTAGCATCGAGGATGGCTGGAATTTGTCTAACAGAACTGCCTGCCCAGTTTGGATTTTCCATAATAACTTTCACTAAAGCAAAACTAATACGACATTTCAAATCTATAAAACTCAAATCGCTACTGCTTACAACTCAACCCACCCGCTATAAAACCGTCCAGGCCGGCGCACGCGCTCCGCGTAATCTCAGCCATCGATCCTTGTTAATTGATCACCCGCACCTGTCCGCTGTCCGGCGTCTGTCCGGTCTGTCCGGCGTCTGTCCGGCCGGACGGTGGCACGCCATCTGGCCGCGTGCCTATGCTATCTCATCTTCCACCTTTTAATATTAGCCGCGTGTTATCTGTCGCTACTACTCCTTCTTTTTTGATCAACTGGTTTTATATTGAATGAAGTTTTCTTGGTATTTTTCGGTTTTGTGTAAAGTATTAATGTTTTGCTGTGTTTTATTGAATTATTTAGATTTAAAAGTAACATCTCTTTGAATATTCTGTTGTTTGTAAACGTGCAATTTTTAATTAAAATATCTCTATCATTTTGATCCTAGGTAGGTAGATAAAAGCTGGAGTGCCACAAGGGAGTGTACATGGTCCGGTCTACAGGACCGGACTTATTGTACACCTGCGAAGTTCCTGAGTAATATGTTTGTTTCGGAAGTGTTGTAATTATTTTCATTATTCATAGTTTCTTATTTAAATGTATAATCACGAACTTACAATGAAGAAGTTTGTGAATAACATAATTACTCAAAGTCATAAAACAGTAAGTTTCACAACGAAAATTAGGAAAACAACAAAATCTATGAAAGGCCAAAGTGGGTCGACCGCGTGTGTACGCTTTAAAATAAAATGCCATGAAATTTCAATTTGTAATTCTTGCGACACGGTATTGAATAAGCTGTTACCTTAACTTGGCAGTAACAGTAGCATACATGTTAACATGGAAGGGCTAAGAAGGTTCATTTCAAACGAATCTACACAATCATCATAATCGTCAGCCTAAAGAAGTCCACTGCTGGACATAGGCTTCTCCAGTCTTCTTATCAACTGTATCCTCGGCTTTCACCTAGGTATAGAGCCTATACAATATTAACGCCAAATATTCCAAAATAGGTCGTTGAGAGGACCAGCGTATAACATCTATGAACCATTTACCGTAGCCATCATCATCGTCATTGGCAGCCTTGTTCCAGTTGTGGCGGCTTTGACAACGCCACAAGCGAACTACGCAGCAAAATCTTGACATCACACAAATCCTGCATCGCGTAAGCAGAGTTTACCGTGCGTCTGGCATATATATAACATCCCGACATCAACTGTCGGGCAGTTTCCCACCAGATACAACACCCATCTGGTCGGAGGAGCCTCCCTTTTCTATGGATTATGAGTGAACTTTACATCATGTTCCTCATACCTCTATGCACTCTCAAAACTGCCGTCTTAAAGAACCGTGAACAAGTTATCGAGTGCCTTCTGTGTCCCTAGTCCCTATAGCATCATGTTACTGCTGCGCCTTCTGCAACTTCTTATCTACAGCAGCCACTAGAGCGTGGCCGACGCGTGCGCTTACTACACAAATCATTCATATTACCCACCGTCGCATACATGTCCAACGTTTTGTAATTATCAATTTTCGTTGTTAATTGCCCTGTGTGTCACGAAATTTTGTAATTTTCGAGGTTTTCTTAGATAATAGTTACACGCAAAACCACTGAGATTAGTTCATAGTTTCATATAAGCAACGTTTACGGTATCGCAATCATATGGACGCAACAACTAATAAACAAGCAATAAAAGTAACACCTTGTAAGTTGTATGTAACATACCCGTTACGTTCTACAATTTACATACAAATTGATTTACAAGTACCAGTCGTTGAATTGAGAAACATTCGGAAACAAGCGAAGTAACAAAGACAATACATTACAATCAGGATATAAGAGATTATTATATGTAGAAACATTGATACGAAGTTACCCTTGAATAGAGCGAAATATAATTGCATAATGGCTCACGCAAGTTGAATGCGCCATTAGTAAAGTGGCGAAGTGGCGAAAAAGTTGTGTGAAACAATAGTTGCGCGCGCGCAGGCTGGCCGTGCGAACAATGAGCGAGGAGCGCCGCGGGCAGAGGTGGTGCCGACCATCTGACCACACCACGAAGCAGTGGAGATGGCATCTCGGATAGAGAAGGAATAGATAATTGTTTAAAACTTTAGAAATGAGATAAACCCTGATAAATAAAATTCGGAAAAACTACGGACTGATTAAAATTGATTTTCTTTTACTTTTGGTCGAACACTTCTCTTTCAAGAACAGGAAAACCAATAGCATTTTGATATTTTTTGCAAACCGCAAAGTTATTGTGTAAAATTACCAAATCGATCAAAGCAATTGAAGTCCTGAAAATCAATTATATTCGCACAAGGTACTGATGGCTAAATACGAACGGAACTTAATTAAGTAATTACTTACGTACCTTATCATTTCATACTTGCTTAAAATTCTAAGTTTTCTTCCCTTTACCGTATCAACCTTCATTCCTAGCTCAGTTGGTTGCGGGCTAGCTATTAGAGCGTTTGGTAGACAATATGGGAGATGTTAGATTGTGCCCATTGTTCCGGCGTCGCCTGCCGGCTGCTGGCGGCAAAAAGACCACGCTGCGCCGGCCAGGACCACACCGAGCTGTGGGTCACTAGAGAACACCATGTAGGTATAGTAGTTGTAACATTTCTAACCATTGTAGTTCGGGAATGCAACTAAGTTGTTTTACCTCCGCCTTTTGTGGTCCATTCTTGCAATGGTTAGCGCTAGAAACATCGTGTTAGCAATTAAGAGTAGGACTATCTAAAAGAGATTACAGAATTAAAAACAAAGACAATTTTGCTTAATTACTCACTTCAAGTTGCTATAGATACAAAAATTACTCAAATATTGTATCCAAAGAAACAGCAGTAGATATAGCGAATGTTATAGACAAATCACCAACATTAATTGCACGGAAAATCACATTTAATCTAAATGTTAAAACTATTTGCCGCTTAAAGCTACCCCTTCATTTAACTACCGTATGTAAGGAAATGCCTGCTCAATCCGTCTATACCAATTCCCTCCATTGAAAGTCCATTACGTCTTCACTGAATCCACCTGGTGCTTTAAACTGCAGATCATTCATTAGATTAACCTGAGTTTCGCTAATCTCAAGAAAAATCTCAGCAACATCTGTCGGTACTAATTCAAACTTCAAAAATTTCCTGTCCACGTTTCCTGGTTTCCTGATTGACAAATAGATATGGACCTTAGGGTTACCAGGTAACAGGACTTAGGTCCATTACATGCACGATTAATATCTTGTTTACTTTAACTTAATCGCTAACTAAACTTGAGACCAACTAGACATCTAGGTAGCTTTGTAGTTTTTGGAGTTTCTTCTTTAAATGCACCCGTTCTGGTGAAAATCAAAAAATATTTATTAGAGCACTGCACCAGAGGGCCTACACAAAGTGTCATTCTATCAGTAATCATGATGATAGAAAAGTAAAAAATGTATTGGATTGATCGTGAAATAATATGATGTCTATTTCTGTAGATAGATCTTTTAATACACTTTTACACGTCAATTTGGCACCGTTGTTACATCATCATTGTCCTGCCCTTGTCCCATGTTATTTGGGGTCGGCGCAACACGTTATCTTCTTCCATCTTCCCCTGTCAGCCGTCATGCTATCATTCACACTCCCATCTCTTTCATATCATTCCTCACACAATCCATCCACCTTTTCCTTCCCTCTGCACCCATCAACATTCATATTCATCACTCTTTTAGTCACATGTGTTTCATCCCTCCTCATACCAAGCCAAAAGACTTCCTTTCAACTTTTTTGTCACTGGCTCCACTTTCAAGCTACAAGCTACCGAAAAGCGTTGAAAGCGGTTGCCATTTGTGTCCGTCTTTTTCTAGATTTCTCATTGATATATTAGACTAATCTAAGTCCCTAATCAACAGTTAACGTTTATCCCTGTACCTGATAATGATACTCGTATTTTCTCAGTACCAAGATTTTGGCATCTAAATTGATTATCGTATTTTATGTATTCTTAATTCTAGGACAACATCTAGAAAATATCTAGGTAGGCATTGTAGGAAATCCTAGCATTCCTAGCTTAGGCTGTTGAGGAGGAAGGGTATGCGGTAACCTGAGCGTCGCACGCGCACCGATTGATGTGCGAGTAGGAAGCGACGTGTGCAGATAGCGCGGCTCAAGTTACTTGCGGCGAGCGATTTTGTAGGAAATCTCAGGTCTCGCCTTCCAGTCGCGTGGGTTATTGTTTCTAGATCTTAGATTGGTCATGTACCGTAGAGGTTAATATTTTTCGATGTCCAACTCTAGATGACTGTGATGATCGAAGTGTTGCGTAGAATGGAATAATAAGAAAATCTGCTTGTATTTAAGTTTAAAATGTAGACACTAATAATTATGAACTTATATTAAAGTTCTTATCTCTAATGATAGTTTGGAAATCGAGAGCCCATATAATAAGATGGTATAAAGGAGCAAGGATGCAGATAAAATCTTATAAAAAGATAATTGCTAATATTACTCTGTAGCATGTTAATTTTCTCATACACTTTCATCAGTCCGATCCTATTGTCTGTCATCGACAGCCCTGACACGTCCAGGTTACCTCAACCTTTTTATTTCATACATACTGTGAACAAGAGCTACCATCCTTGCAGGTCTTACTAATTTGGTCACTCTTATCTTCAACCCTTTTGTGTGGCTTTTTTAATCACCAGCACTTGCATAGTCATTGATGTCTTAATATTGATTCAGAACCTAAATTTGAAACCATATGGTTCTTAAAATAAGGTTTAATTTGATTTTAGCGTCGTTTGTTTTTGTTTTAATCCCAACATTATCGCAAAGTTGTTACGGGAATGAGTAATCGATTTTTGGGTCTTTTGTATCGAAAACTCCGGGATCATTTTAATTATCGATTACATGTGGGTGATTTTATTCAGTGTATTGTGTGGTTCACCAGGGAGAATAATAACACATTTTGTTGGTACATTGCTTGAGATTGTATCATTAATAGTCGTGCCGTGTGGCTACGGATGGGACCACCTCATCGATCCTCAGGCCCATACGTGTTGTAAGTGGTGACTAAGGGCTTATGGTGAGATTCACATTAATAAGTAAAAAATAATAATGACGTAAACAAAATAATGAGGTATATGATACAGTTAGAATCTCTAAAAAGGTATCAGAAAATGGTCCACTGATAAAAAGTATAAATTATTTTAGATCGATTTTGTAAAAGCAGTATTACCTGCAGTTTCTTGAAGTTTTTAAAAATAATCTGATATCTTTACCGACGTGTCCACATCGCCACATTAAAGGGCTCATTAAACTGAACAAACAACAAAGATGCGATAAAGATGCCACCGTGAAGTTCACCCTTCTGGCTGACTGCCATCTTGCTTATTATGCCATGTTTATCGCCTGACATTTCAGCTGCCTTAACTCTCGTTTAACTACAGTAACGTTGTAGATAATTCCCCGTACCCTCCGTGTTACACCGAGCACAGATTCAAAATAAACCATAATATACTTATATAAAGATTCTCACGAAACAACGCCGTATTAACGTATACAAAAGACGTTTCTCCGTCCGTCAGCCGTACAAATAATGTGACATTTTAAAATAATTGCTCGACAGTTTTTCTAAAGATTCTCATTGTTGCGACCGCACGAATTACTATGTGGAAGAATGCTCGTTTAATCACACCACGGTGTAATTATTAAAAAATAAGCAAAATTTCGTTTGGTCGACGGGTTTTTGTAATTAGTGGATTGTGTAGCGGGGCATTAGAGAGCATGCTTGGACATTGCGTGAGGGTAATCGACGACATCTTTAGTTTTTAGATTGCCCTGAAATTGTCGGGAACTTGCCTTGAGGACTCCGTACGTGTAATTATCTAATATTCAAAATTTTCAATTTGCTGTCTAAGTTGTGAGAACACATCAAAGTTGCTTGTTGAATGTAATTCTATGATAAATTGATCGTACGTCTAATTGGTCTTAAGGCTTATAAATAGAGTTAGAGTAGCGAGAAATTTTACTCTTATCGTTGATTTTTTTGGGATTGAATTAAGAGAAGATGCGGTTTTGGTTACCAACAGACTTTTATCAATTGTCGCAGTGTCCGTATTACTGAACATGAAAAAAGCTTACTTGGTAGAGCTTTAAAATCATCTGCTAACGTAAAATATTATTTTTTATAATTAAGATATAAATAATTTATTTGATCAAGTGGATAAAATAAAATATTATCGAACGTATATCTTTAAAGTTTCTCAGATGCCAGTTGTAGAATTTGTAAGTGAAAAGAAGGTTGCAAAGTAAAATGAAAAGTCAATGAAAGAGGAGTGGCTCGAGACGAGTTTATTATCATAACAGGGACATATCAAGACGTCAATGTGCTATGTCGCACCCACTCGTGCACCGCGCCGGCGACACAGTCTAACTGAGACAGTAGACCAAGTGATTGATAGATGTTATATTGTAATGATGTTTTATTTTGATCTTGCTAGATAAAATACTTGGAACCATACTCTCTTTAGTTTGATGCATGGTAATGAAGTTATATTAAAAGTATAGTCGACATCTACTTGTAAAATTGGGTAAAATATGTGTATGTAAAAACGTAGAAGAAAATCAAAAAGTTAAGATAAACAATCTACTTAGGTATTAGAATTTTAGTAAAATCTTACCATTTAAGATATCCGTCGCGTTTGAAACCAATAAACTGGTTTAGACAAGTTAGTTTCATAACATGTAGCGATAGTGGAAAATAAGCAAGTAAGTAGGTACTCCACACCTCCGCGCTCGAGTTCGTTAATATTGCGTCAACTTTATCAATCGATTTAAACTCGTTTTATACAACTGCTACTTTCACATTCACTAGATAGACACATTAGAGATGTTCGGTAGTTCAAGTGCCTACTTATGATTTAAAGTTCGAGCAGACTGGCGCGACAGGCAGTGCGACGCACAGCGCGACACTTTCCACTAGTGTCGCGTCGCGCCTGTCTTTTTTTTGGATGGGAAATCATCAAATAACTTCTCCCGCTCTGGGCGGAGCGGGAGGGTGTGTCAGACTCTTACTGACTAAAACCCACCCGTATTCCTTCCTGTTGCCTGTGTTGCGGGGGCCTCGGTGACCCATAAGTACCTTCCCGCGACCCCGGCAGGCATCGGCCCTAGTGGACCCCTACTTTGTGCTGACGACATCTCTTTGAGGCGCGCGTGGAATACGACGCGCCGTCGACCCGGGCCTGGTCCTTACCGGACGGTGAGCTACCCATTGCTCACCGTCCGCAAGCCCGCGCCTACGGTGGCCGGAAATCCGCCCGGGATTCCCGACGCCCTGGGCGTCTCCTGCGGCGGCTAGGGGCGAGAGGGCGCGAAACTTGCCTTTCCCTCAACCGTCCCGCCTCCTCCTTCGCGAGCATTACTGCTTCGCAGAAGGAGGTGACGGCTGCCCATGCCCTCTCGCTCCGTACCATGGCCTGAACCAGGGCCGGACGCGAGAGGTCTCTGCCGCCGGTCGCGCCTGTCTGCGGGAGCCTTTACGCTTTACCTTGAAACATTTAATAAAAAAACCGGCCAAGTATTTGTTGGACCACGCACAATGATGGGTTCCGTAGTTCGGATGAATTTATCCCAATAAATAACTTAACATTATAATTGAAAAATATGTTCTCGGGAATACATCAATATACGTCACAGTCAATTATCCAACTGCAAATATAAGTTTGTAATCGCAATAATTGTTTTTTTTATGTAATTAAACTACAAATTGAAATGGGAAGTCAACGGCCAACGGGACCAACGGGAAGGTCAACGAGAAGTACCGTATAGGATAAGCCGTAATTATTAGAATTAAAAAAACTAGTTTGATTTTTTTAGAGCTCAAAGGGACCGTAGACCTACGTATTTGATATTGATACCTCCACGCGTTCCTCACAAAAAGGGTCTTGACAGATAGATAGACAGACAGGCAGACGGACAACGAAGTGATCCTATGTTCCGTTTTTACTTTTGAGGTACGGAACCCTAAAAAGTAAGCTTAGGTGAAGAGAGTTGTCAATAATGTCAATTCCTAGCATGACGTGGAATGAGAACTCACTTCACCGAAGTTGTCACGGTGAGAGTCTTACTGAATAGAACGGTTGATGCTTATTCGTAATACACCAATAAATAAAATGTTTGATCAAAAAGGTCACGTAATAATAAGTTCTCAGTTGCATAAGTAATTTGTGAAGAAGTAAATTACCTACAGGAACTTTAAACGGAGACTTGATCAATTTGCAACAGGTATATTAGATTTGTAGGAACCGCCCAAACAGGTCATTACATGCAAATTATCGAAAGTTTTTAGGCAGACTTCAAGTTACAACAATGAATCAATACCTACAATAGTTACACATAATTTCATTCAATATAAAGCATACATCAAAGAGGCGTCAATCTTCCTCCTTATTCTCTTTCTAAAACTCATAACATAACATATTCGACCTACTGCATCCATTGTGCTGTGACACAGTACCTGCCACGTGAAAGTCTGCAGATGCTATTGTTATGTTGTTATCAGTTTATGAACTCCCGGTGTATGTATTAGCATACACAGAGTGCCGACTTATTGTTTTAAGTTGAGGAGTTTGGTTTATGACGGCACGTGGGGTTTTCACTGGTTCTGAGTGGGATTACGGCTATTTCTGTCTGGGACCATCTCTCCCTGTAAGGGTATACAGGATGGCGATTAAGTCACCTGCATCCGTCAAGGGGATGATTCTACCCGACACGCTAAATAACTTTAACTAAGAAACTCACATCAGATTCGCGATAAAAAAAAAAAAAATCCTAAACAATAATGAACAAGTTCACAGTTGTTTAGTATGACGACCGACGGGTAGAATAACCCCTTTGACGGATGCAATTGAATAAATCGCCACCCTGTAATAAGATGTTTCTAGAGAATTTTAGACATAGGCTCCAGAAGAATAGAGTATAAAACTGAGATAAGAATAACAATTATTGAAATCCGTTTTCACAAGTTATGAGTGATAAAGATTATGTATCAGGAGCCTCAGTCTTAAAAAATCGTCTTCTTAATTGCGGAAATAAATAATCTAAAGCAATTATTAAGTTGCGTATCTATCACAATTCTAAAAAATAGTGTAGGTGTTATTACTCCCTATTTGGACATGAAAAATAACACGTAAGAATCCTAATTTATCGTTGTATCGTCTCTAAACACATCGATATAACCATTTACGGAATCAGAAGGATTTACAAAGTAATCAATGTCCTTTAAAACACCTAACAAAATTTAATTTAAATACATGTAATTTGGTTACAAAATTAAGGACAAAAAGCTCACGCTTGATCTACTTCACTGCATTCTCGAACGCGAAAATGTGTGAATAATTTATGACATAAACAAATTAAAAGTTGAATAATTATCAACATGAATGATGGAGCAGCTGAATATGAATTATGAATAACAAATGGCGTCGTAAACAAACCGTTAATAAATAGGTTACGGTTCTTTATGGCTCTTCAGGCTTGCTGCTTTGCATAGTTGATACATAAAGATTGCTAATGAGATCAAATTCTTGTGGTCGTCATAATTCTTAAGCGACAATGATAGTGAAGTTGTAAAATGGAGGTCAGGTTGTACGAACCCCGCCTAGTCCTTCATTAACCTTTAAGGCTCCTGCATACTGAGGCGATATCGCGGGCGCGACAGGCAGCAATTTGCCTGTCGCGCCCGCGATATCGCCCCAGTCTGTAAGAGCCTTTAACCACTACTTCTTACTCCCGTTGAAGTAGATTTAGCTCTGGGAGTGTTGGCTACCTGATGGCGCAGACAACGTAACAATCGATCAACAGGGTTGACATAAGCTTTTCAGTAGCTTAATATTATGTCAAATACATTTTTTATCTTTGCCATCATCGTTATACTCTGTGGCTATCGCTGATAGGATGACACTTTGTGTAAACGGTCTCTAGACAGTACTGTTTTTTGCCTTGTTCAAATCCTGTTTATGGGGCTAGATGTTAAAGCGCTCACTAGGGTCTAATTTGACATAAGTATATTGAGCAGCTAGATTTTATCGCAATATCTCTATTCCATCGCTATTGAAGTGCCTTAAAAATAACCGACCTTAGAACAATATGAGTTTTCTTCACGAAATGCACCTATTAAGCAATGATACTTACCTACTTATTCGTATAAAGAAGCTCTTAGGTGAGAACCCGACAGTTCCCAGAGTGTGTCGCAAGGTTCCATCCAGCAGCGTAGGAATGTGTCGGTCAGCACGACACGGCGCGGCGCGGTAATGCACGTAATCATTACAATTATATGCGCCCGCACCGAACTTTGTCGAACGATTCTAGCGCCGCCGATTGAATTTGGTTAAGGGGAAGATCTATGTGAGACAAGTCTTGGAGGCAAAAGTTTCTGAATGACATTGCATCCGTCTATTTGTTTTTTATAATTCGAAACTGTATATTTTGATATCTGTTCGTGTAGGTAGGTACCTACATACAAGGCGTACGTAAACGTTTACTGAGTAGGTATGAACTCTAAAATGTATTTTCGAAATAGTTTATCAATCATACTTTTGTTTACCTGTGCTTTTTAAATTATTAGTCAAACTTATTTTTATCCTTTATGTAATTTAGTCCCTGTTTATTAATGGTAATTATGTTATTTATGCAAATGGTCGTTTTGATAATGGCTGCAGCCTAAGCGTGTGTTGATTTCATCATCATCATCATTCCAGCCGAAAAACGTCCACTGCTGGACATAAGCCTCCCCTAATAGGGGGGGGGGGGGTGCCATAATAAATCGCAGTATGGTGTTAAAATGCATAGAGAACGCTGCTGCCCATTTTCTAGTAAGTCCCTTAGTCGCCTTTTACGACACCCATGGGAAGAAATAGGGTGGTGCTATTCTTTATGTCCGGCACCACACGGCATGTGTTGGTTTATATAATTGAAATAGCTATATAGAATTAAATATTCAGACTTTTGTCAGAATAACTTATTTAAAATCACCAACTACTAAAGTTAATATTGGAGGTGGACAACGGCGCCTTAACACATCTAGTGTGAATTCCCACAGGTGAATCAAACGCGCCGGTAACGTGACCACCATGTTCTGAGGTAGGTGCTATACTTGTGAAATAAAGCAGGCGCCATACTGTTCCATCCTAATCTAAATTAGATTATAGAGAACAGTTTTCTATTGCCTATTGTTGATTATTATCTGTAGGCGGGATAGACCGACGATATTGAAAAAGTCGAAGAAGGAAAAGTTGATTTTGAAAAATACATTGGTTTCTCGGAGGAAGGCCAAATAAACGTTGGATGGATAGTGTGAAGGATAGTGTAGTGTAGGCAGGATAGTTTGAATCCTAAAACGGAGACTAATCGTTCGAATCGACAAAAATGTAGACGAGCGATTTCTATTATACAGTTGAGTAGAAATAGAAAGCGTCATGCTAAGCCTGCTGGCAGAGATATAGAAGGAAATGATAATAAATATGCTACACTATCACCAAACAAATTAAGAGGCTGACAACACCTAAAGCGCGGTCACTGTCGGACTGCATAGAAAAGAAAGAGAAGCGCGATGACACAACGCTGGTAATTTATTGCAAAATACGAAGCAATTATCGATTTACAAAAAAGCTATAGATTGTATAATAAAAATAAAACACTATTAAGCTAATATGTTGCTTGTAGAATAATCTGACAAAAAATCAGACTGATTGCATGTATATTAGTATGGTTTTTAATCGTTAAAATACATTTTTAGAGGTATCATTGTGACTTTTTTCTATCGTATCAAATTAGTTATATTATCTTTTCAACACACTATCTACCTAGCATATATCCTTAATAATATCATATATCTTTTCCGATTTTGTTTACTGCAGTAGATCATATACTTTTAGGCATTATAAAACTTATAAAAGTTGCGTTTAGGTCCTGTAGTCCCCAAGGTGCAAGGTGACAAGGGATAGGGTACGCTTAAAAGGAGGCTCCAATCACTACTGATGTAAGATGCAAACTTGTTAATTCCAATAAACCTATTTAATTTTTTTTTTCATATGGTGGATTCAAGAAACGAAACGAATGTCATAATCCATGAGGCAACCTTAGTATTAATGATGCGTCATGTTCGTGAACGGGCGCCGTCTGTAGAGACTGTCATCTCTTAGCTGCCACGGCTTATTTTAATTTAATTTAATTTTTGTTTTTTTTTTGTTTTTATGTTAATCTTTTTATTACGGACGATTTTGACGTTTTGCATCGTTCTCACATGTATAATTTCAAAATGAATGATGTATACAATATTTTGTAACCATATATTGATTTAAAAGAGTGTCCGTGGAGTTTCTTTCCCGTTCTTCTCCATAGGAACCTACTACGCTTTGGAATGGGCAACTAGCTTCATCTTTCTGACTGACCAACCCCTTGTCTATTCAAAAGTGCCTGTAATTGGTTTATTTGAAATAAATGCTTTGAGTTGAGTTGAGTTGATGACTATGGATCATAAATAAATTATGTATCAATTTCCGATTACTGAGCCACTATAACCAAAGAAGGCCCAGTAATGTATTGAAATATTTAAAGCATTCGTATTCAATCCTAATCAGATTTACCCGAGTACCTAGGTCTACATTCAAGCTAGCTTAGCGCTTAATCAGAGTTGGCATAAGTAGAGCTATGAATGTACCGGCTACCTTTAAAAGGTGAGTGTATGTTTATTAGCGTTACCATGTTTGTTCCATTGACATTTTATGAAACAATTATGTATGTACGTGCAATGGTATTGAACAGTATTTAGGTTATTCAACGTTTTTATTCTTTTTGTGTTAAGTCCAGGTGGTTTTTACATGAATTCTTAATAAGGTTTTCATTAGTAATCCCATAGTTATGTCTCGTTAATGACTAATAATACTTACTGATTATGATTAATTACTTACTAAAACAAAATAAAAAAAAAAACGCATGCATTTTTTTCAACTTTTTACTCCTTTTACTTTCATACTAAAATTGGAGTATGAACACCATGAACCTGCCTCAAAAGTTTTTGTCATTTTTTTAAGCATATCAATTAACCTAAGAAAAAAAAACCGGCTAAGTGCGTGTCGGACCACAGACCTCGTGTTTGGGTCACAGAAATTGATATGTGTACCAAATTTCAACGTAATCGGTTCTTTAGATTCGGAGCAAATTGTTTGTGACAGACAGACAAACAGACAGACAGACAGCCCGACCGGCAGACACATGAGTGATCTTATAAGGGAGTGATTCCTTAACCTGTGGGGTCCGCGAGTATATGTATGGGGGTCCGCAGTCCTTGATTTTCTAGGGATCCGTGACTGAAAAAGTAAGGAAACGCTGCTATATTAAGGGTTCCTTTTGTTCATTCGGACATACGGAACCCTAAAAATAACATTAGAGATACTTTGGTAGGTACCACTAAAATTAACAGAAATCTCCCTCATCAGTTTCAACGTTAATCCGTTCAGTTTCAACGTCACTCTGCAAAGCGTATAATAAAGAATAATAACTACAATTTACATTATATTATTTATTACAAGTTATGTATGTAATGGCAGCTTCAAACCCACACAGCGCCTGCGATTTATCACCAATTAAAATAAAAGCTGTCGGTGAACGATTATGAAAGATCTCGGTCAGACCGAATTAAGATTGAATGAAGTTTAAGTACATCATTGATATGGCACTGGGTCACCTTGGCCAAATTACTGTGTCTACCATAAGGCCTCAAGTATGTGAGCAGATACCTCGAAAATAAACGGGTAATGGCAACATTCTCCGTGTAATGGATGGCATTTGGCCAGTTTAATGGCGTTTGATGGTGTTGCCAGCGTTTGGAGTGGAATTGAATGAGATCTAGCGCAATTTTGTGTGTTTAAGTTTGTGAATGGTATGATAAAGTGTTGTATTTGCGTTTGTATCATTTGTTGAACTTTTAAATTCATGTTTTGGTCTTGAAAAATATGCATCTATGACAATACGGAAAAACCAATATGAAATCGATCCAGGAAATCAGTATACCCATTTATTCAAAGGCCATTCAAGCACAACATAATTATGCCAATCAATAAAAACAGCAAACAATTCAAAAAGCCAAAATATTTACAATACAAACAAACCATTAACTAAAAACGAAATCGAAAACTATAGGTAGGTACCTAAGAGTTAATTCGAATTCCTATGCAAATGATATTATGTTCTGAAGTGTCCGAGCTTTCGTCAAATACCGGTTGAGTTAAACAACTGTTGTTGTTGATTGTTGCAAAACAACAGGTGCCTGTTTGAGATTAGAATGCGTATGATTACGTGTGTGTGTGTGTCATGTGTGTGTGCGTGTGCGTGTGCGCAATACGATGTTGTCAAGATATTATCGAGCGTATAAATGTCATTGAGATGCGATTAAGATTAATTTACACTTGCGAGTATTGTGATGTACTTTTTTGATAAAGTTTGAATTTAGTAGGTTTGGCTTTGTTTAACGATCGATCTTGAGTTTCGGATTTAGTTTCTACGCGATGTAAATTTAAAGTCGGAAAGCTTTAATTAAGTTGGTACCAATAAAATCAGATATTAGACATCAGGAGGTATGGGGAAGATTAAGTTTCTTGAAAAGTCAAGAGACTTAATCTTCATCATCCCTCCTCATCTCTTAATAAAGCTTCTACAAGAATCTGTGGTCTTGGGTTCGATTCCCAGCGGGGGCAAAATTTTCTGCTCGATTTGGTTGGTTAGTTGGTTAGCTTGTTTGAAGTCCGACTGGCTAGCCACCTCCATCTTATCTAAGTCTGTCACATTACAATAATCCTAACAGCATTGTTGTGTTTCGGCAGTTAGAGGTAAGATAGCTAGTTCCTCTGTAATTGAGGATTCCCGGTGAAGCTCGCCTCCACCTTTGGCCTGACCTGATCATCACTTACCAAACTCAAACTCAAAGCATTTATTTCAATTAAACCATTTACAGGCACTTTTGAATTGACAAGGAGTCGGTCAGTTAGAAATATGAAGCTAGTTGCCCATTCCAAAGCGGAGTAGGTACCTATGGAGAAGAACGGGCAAGAAACTCCATGGACACTCTTTTAAATTATATTGATACATAAAGATTAGTACAAAAATAATGTTGAAATTATAACTAAATGTGAGGACGATGTAAAAAAAAAACGCGTCCATAGTAGCAAAATAAACATAAACAAAAAAACAATTTCAAAATAAAATTATTACAAATAAGCCGAGGAAGCTAAGAGGTGACCAGTCCCAACTGACGGCGCCCGTTCACGAACATGACGCATGGATCAGCACCATTCAGGTCAACCATTTTGAAGGGAACTAAATGATCCAACACACGCGCCACCATCAGCGAGACATCTGAGTGAGCATGACATACTCTCAGCCGCTAGGGCCCATTCAAGTCAATTACATAGTACTCACACCTGTGCAATGCAATTATACAATACAAAGTAGATTGAATTTATACAATGCAAAGATAGTCTTACAATGTTCAGCTACTCCAACAGTATTTTCAAATGTTAATTATTCAATTGGTTGTGGTTGTGGAGCAGGACCAGCATTGAGCCATGCATTTTTATCAGCGATGTAATCACCCAACTTATAATATGCCTGCCTGCATAGTGAGCGTTTTATACAAGATTCGAATTTCATCTCATTCAGTTGAAGTATGTGGGGTGGAATTTTATTGTAACATTTTAAACAGTACCCCATGAAAGATGGGTCTACTTTAGCCAGTCTGAAACCTGGTTGAGATAATAGGTCCCTATTTCTAGTACTATAATTATGTCTTTTACCTCTTTTACTAAAAAGATGTAAATTTTTTCTTACGTACGTACATGATGTTTTCATAGATATATTGACAAGGTACCGTCATGATGTTAATGTCCTTAAACCGGTCCCTTAGAGAATCGCGCCTGCGGAGATTATAAATGGCTCTGATAGCTCTTTTCTGCAAAATAAAAATTGATTCGATGTCTGCAGCCCGTCCCCAAAGTAAAATACCGTAAGACATGATACTATGAAAGTAACTAAAATAGACTAGCCTCGCGGTATCTACATCAGTAAATTGACGGATTTTTCCGACAGCATATGCCGCTGAACTTAGCCGTCCTGCAAGAGATGTTAAATGAGGACCCCATTGTAGCCTTGAGTCGAGCGTGATCCCCAGGAAAACAGTTTTATCGACCACCAGGATAAAACTGTTTTTTGGCCTTCATCTCACCACTAGGTGTGATGAAGGCCAAGAACTTCCCAATAGTGATAAAAAAAACTTGTTTGCAGGTGCAACAAATATTACGTATGTCATGTAACAAACAAGTTACACAATTATTATGCCCTATCGCCTGTTCCTCATTGCACGTGCCTTCTCTTCCGTGACATAGAAATCACAAACAATTAAAAACAACTTTACCGTATTCGTAAAAGCTTACAGACTAAGATTACATCATTGTCGGAAAACATAAAAAGCGATTCATAATACCTTAAGCGGCGTACAATAAATTGTTTTTGCCTGAGGTTACGTCGCACGGCGGTGCGGGTATGCACGTAATATGTCACGCGTATATATCCGCTCTCCCTGGACCTGTCAACACATGGTCGATACCGTGTCACCGTGACGAATTCGTACCAGAATCCGTGACACGCGTCATTTGTAGGGTAGGGATGCCAGTGTTGCCAATGAAATGGGGGAAAGCTGGTGGAACTGATCAAATAAATTAGAAAAGATTCTTCGGCTGCGTCTAACTGCTATAAGCTACGTAATCATGGGATGCTTCTCTGCCTAGGTACTGTTAATAGTTTTTGGCACCTTTTGTACAATTCTTTTCCATCAGCTTCTTGTGTTGCAATGTAAAGTCTGTGATTCGAACTCTGAGAGCAGTTTTAGATATGATTTTTTTTTTGTTTGTCCAAACGATCTTGTTATTTGTTCATCGATAGTGACAATTTTATTCTAATAAACATGAAACTCTAATTATATACAGCCGTAAATCCACCACTCATTACTAAACCGGACAACGGAACCGACCAATAAAAAGGTAAAATTCAGGATGTCGGGCAGCCCTACCTTGGTGAGAGCTATCACATAGCATTACGAAGCTGACACAACCTTGCGGGATGGGCAGCATTCGAACATAAGCTTACGTGAATCAAGTGAGAGCTTCGTGGGATCTTTATAAGTTGGTAGCTTTATTAAAATGTCGAGCTGATCTCGAGAGCTTTTAGTTTGAATGTCAAGGAGTTTCAGGTTTGTACTTTATTAAACTTATTTTGTAAACGTCTTGATTTCTGGTCTATCTATATAACCTAAGTATCTGATATTGCCTGTAGGTAATTTTAGTTCCCAGTAAGAGAAATATAAACCAAAATCCACCAAACCACCTAGACAAGACACCTTGCAGTGGGATACAGTTACAGACATGGCCTTGCAGCGGGATACAGGTACAGACATGACCTTGCAGTGGGATACAGTTACAGACATGACCTTGCAGTGGGATACAGTTACAGACATGACCTTGGTCAACATAAATTAGATCGCGAAACACCGATATTTTTATCGTTAATATATTACTTACTAGATGCGCCCCGCGGTTTCGCCCGCATAAGTTTTGACCCCGTGGGTATATCGGGATAAAAAGTATCCTATGTGTTATTCCTGGTTATATACTATCTATGTGCCAAATTTTATCCAAATCCGTTCAGTAGTTTTTGCGTGAAAGAGTAACAAACATTCTTACAAACTTTCGCATTTATAATATTAGTAGGATATTAGATATCAATACACATCACGCTACAGTTCCGCTAGCTAAACCAATTTGACCCTGTAGAAACCAAGACGTACTTTACATTTGGTTGCAGAAGCACTTGATCACAAAGATCTTTATTGATTAAAGTTCAACCTTTCGTCAGAATAAGCTAAAGATTGACCTTTAACACCTAACAGAAAAAAAAAACAATCAAAACTTTAATTGATGATGCACCAACAACTTATCTAACTTATTATCATCAATATTGATAGCTTGCCTAGTAATATTCCAATCACTAAGACGCACAACTTGTGTCTACCACTCGATAAATAATGAATAGTTAAACATTGCATCAACAGCCGGTGGAAGTTGGATGACAAGATATAAGTAGGTATCACTTAATCTTCTTCATACAGACATACTAAAGTATGTCAAGCATGATAGTGTAGTTTACCCTGTGATCTTTATAGTATTATTTATTAATCATAATGGTTTATTAAAATCGCGTTATCACACTATAGTATTGGTGCTGATTCCCTCGTTCACAAACTAAACTAATTTTAAGTTCGGTGCATCATTTTCTTTCCATTTCATTAAGAAAAGGGCAGAAGATAAATTTTAGTTTTGACGTAATTTTAGTAGGCAAGTTTTTAATCACGTCTAAACTTGTATGAAGTAGGTAGTGACAGGCGCTGATTAATTTGACAGGACTAAACTAAAATTTATCTTCTGTCCTCTTCTTAATGAAATACAAAGAAAAGGAAATTATTCAATTAAATTTAGTTTAGTTTGTGAACAAGGGAATCGGTACCAATGAAGATAAAATGACATAAACATCGAACTGATCCATCCGTTCAGCCATTTCGATATTGTTACGTGGATGGACTGAAATTATTTTTCTGTAAACCTGAATAATAGCCGGTTTTAAAAACCTGTCGAATTTAATCTATTATAAAACCATAGCATTGACCATGAGATTGATAACATGTTATTTAGTTTTTATGGAACTTTTAGTATTTTAGAACCCGGGTCCACCTTCTTCGAACCACCTTCCTTGATCAACTCTGATGTGAAGTGGGTTAATCATTGCACTTGTACAATCACACGTAGTATCAAGAAAGATATAAATTAAATAAGTTTACGCAACATACAGTTTCGGGCGCACGTCGGACATGTACGGATATGAGCGGCACTTTGTGCGGACGCACCCACTATCAACATCTTACGTCAATGAAGAGTTGATGAGAAAAAGTATTATACAATACTTGAAATCCTTTTGTTTCATGAAATTGAATCTTCGTAAGAGTATTTACGCATCGCCATAACAAGAGATCACTTAAGGTGATACGTAAAAAATAAATTATAGCGAACTCGGCGGGCATACGAGAGTGACAGAGTCAATTACTTCCACATGCGGAAAAAGAGAGCGCAACAATGCGCTGGAACCAAAATAAAACAACGTAAGAGCGCCAAACCAAATAAAAATTGTTTAAAAATAAATTAAGCTATGCATCAAAAATATTTTCAGCCAGAGTTTCCAATTACCTAATACGCACATTTTGAATGCATTGTTGCAATGATATTACTTAGGATTTTAGAATGACAGAAAAATATATAAAAAAGATAGAGGTATTTTCGGAATTCAATTCTATCGAGGAAATTCAACCCAACTGCGTTTTCCTTCAGTCATAGAGAATATTAATCAAATAGTCAATAAACATATATCCAAAAATTAACTCCATACATGCTGTAATAGTGAAATAAATGGTTACGAAAAAGCCGCCAATTTATTTTGGTATCGCCTTAAAGCCTCTGTTGATTGGTTTTATTTGTCTTAAAAACATAACTAGAATTCTTGGTCTTCTCTTCTCATTATTATGAAAGAACTGATGATTTTGATTTGTTCCAGTGATTGATTGTACCTGTCTGCTCTCTACGCTGTGCACAATACTAGTGCACTGTGCAATAGGATTCCTAAACACCTGCGGAATATGAATCGGACTGTAGAGAATCGATATTGAAAACTAACATAATTAACTTCTCTAAAAAAAAGGCTCTCGATAAGCCTCAGACACGTGCGACATTCAAGTCTCCTTCAACAGATTCTCTGAACGTTCATCACACTTACACATCATTTACACAACCCACTTAAACCCGATCCCATTTATTTTTTCCCCCACATTTCACCCGTACACAACATAATCTGCAAACAATCTGTGGGAAATCGGCCGGCAAATACTGCATATCTCGGGATCATCACCGCTTTGCCCACAAATTATCCCCGGAATGACACAATAATACCCCAGGGTCCACTTTTTAGAGCAGTATTAACTTGTCGCCTCATAAAAAGTGCTTGTAATTATTTTTTCCCCACGTCTCGGACAATAATACAGTAAATCTGGCCTCATTTAACTATCATTAGTTGGTTTGTTCCATTTTCTTGTAATAATCACCCTTTAACATGTCGTCGCGGTGATTTTTAGGCATTTTTGCTCGTATTTTAAGATGCAATTAAGTGAATTTGTTGGTTGGTTTACAAGATAAGTGCTGTGGTATTTATCCTTATTCGTTTAAGTCGAGATGTTGCTTGATATTAGACAGATTTTTTTATTACGCTTAATTACTTGTTTAAATGATTCTTAATATAAGTTTACTCAATTGATGTAAAAAATTATGAAACTATTAAATAAATTGTTTGCCTGTTTTATTTGTATCACTTACAAGGCTGGTCTACAATTAATTATTTGATGTTTTAATCAATAGCGGGTTGTTTGTAGACGTCACTATCAATTATGTACCATTACGAGTCTAAGTGGTCAATTAGTATATTATAGCGATATAAAACGATTGACGTAACGAACTGCCGCCTTGCACTACGTAGGTAGACCTAGGTAGGTACTTAAATACCACAGTTGTCATAGGTACAAGCATTGTTATAAGTAAAGAGTTATTTATTCGTTGGTTTGTGACAGAATGGAATGTCATGGGGAAAGTTTTGAATATGGGTGCGTGTAAGAAACGATGTATGGATCGGCACCGCCTCTGTCTGTACAAGGCCCTCTCCTAATTTTGCTATGCCCGACATATAGGTATAAAAAGTTAAAGATCAACATGGACCTTCCATATTGATATGGAGGGTCCATATTAATCTTTTACTTTTTATACTATCTATGTAATACATATGGAATGCAATAAACAATTGAGTATTGAGTATGAGGTACGTGAAAGATGATGGGTATATATACCAATAGCTAACTAAGGGTGAATTGTGTATTCACGGCTAATATAGAAACATAAAGAGGACAAGCGGCGCCGACCCAAAAAAAAATTGGAATGTTTATTAAAAGCAGTAGCAGCAGGGTAGCTGAAAAAAAAGACCAATATTTATAAAAAAAAACTCCACATAAAAGTCATACGTTTCACCGAATCTTTCAAATATCGTAATTACCTTAAAGCAATACCTACACAACCAGTCAGCGATATCCCACGCCATGTCTCACGATTAGATCGGCACCTGCGCGCGCGCCGCTTGGTACATTAGGCAGTAGGCTGCACACGTCGCGACCTTTGCCTCTGACAATACAGTTCACACCGTTGCGAAATTAATTGAAGCTTTGTTCGTCTGAAGGGGTCTATAGAGCTGGCCAATTTGATTTTCAAGGTCAGGCGTTTGAAAAGACGGTATCATGGTTTTGATTAGTTTTTGTATGAATCGTTAAGTGAGATGAACCGTTTTAAGAAACATTATAATAATAATATCAGCTAAAAGATGTCCACTGCTGTCTGGTAGAGTTAGGACTCCCCCAAAAATCTTTAAAACCACCTGTCTAGTGCGTCTCGAACAAAACAGCGATTTTGTATAATGTACATATTTTTGCTAGAACCTTGTAAATTCTTCTTCAAAAATTGTCATATAATGTTGTGTATCGAACACCACCACATGAAAACCTATACAAAATAAATCCATTATACATAAAATACCTCTTTTGTATCTGCCAAATCTCTCTCTCTCCATTTTGTATGTACACAAAAATATATCAAATTTTAAGAAACGCCCGGTATCCACAGTTTAATTACCAGGAATAAACACAATCTTGCTGTACTTCACACTCGCCTCCACAGAGTAGGCAACTCGTTCATGGGTCAATGTATACGCTTTTATAACAAACTTCCCATAATGTCAATTTGTACGGTTTTATCACAAGGCTTAGCAGAGCGAGCAGCTTAATCCCAAACTTTTAGAAGACGCTAATTTCTGATTATTTAGAAGACGCTAACTTCTAAATAATCAGAAATGTTATAATACCCTTATTTTACACAGTTTGGTTTTAATGCAGGTTTTAAATAATTTAATGGGTAAGTTCGTGAAACTTTCTATTGACATTCATCATTACTGCGATTACGAAGCCCTCTGGATAACGCAGTGACTATGGCAACGTCGGGGGATAGTGACTAAAATTCCTGATTATTTAGAAAACAAAAAAGCTAGGGATTAAGCTGCTTGCTCTGCTAAGCCTTGTGAAAAAACCGCGAAACTTGACATTTTAATTATTATGCAAAATATCATTATATACAATTTTATATACACATTGACATTGCTGAATATATATATACAAAACTACATGAATATTTACTTTTAAAAGTATTATATTACTTTAATTATTGTAAATGTGCGCACTATGTGGGTAATTTTTATTTATTTCTTATTTTTTCTTTCTCAGTTTTAATGATAGTCTGGCATTTTGAGTAGGTACTTTATGCAGTCTACCCGAATGTCCTTTCCTTGGTATTGTTCGTCGTTGAGCTCTTTAAGGCGCTGACAAGACCCAATTGACCAAAATAGACTTCTCTAAAGAAAAATAATAGCCAAATCTGTATAGTTTGTGGTAGCGAAAAAAATACATGTTAATTTTGAATATATTTCACAGAACTTGGTTGTTACCAAAACACGTTTTAAAAAAATATCTTGATACAAACTAACGTTAAACTAACCTCTTACCTTGAGTTCTAATCCAAAATATCTGCATTAAATATCAACATACGTTACGTATTTAATTAATAACAAGAACGTCTTATTGAATGCAAAACTTGGTTGTTTTTTTATTTTCGATTACTCAACTCAAATTTTAGTAAATAGATAATTGCTTCATATTTTGCAATAAATTACAAGCGTTGTGTCATCGCGCATCTCTTTCTATTCTATGCAATCTGACAGTGACCGCGGTTTAGGTGTTGTCAGCGTCTTAAGGCCTGAGTTGAGCTACACGATTACTGAGAAGTGCTTGTATTGACCGGACAGGTCCACTCAAATTTGTGTGGTTCTTTCCTCAAAATACCTTTTCAGACATGGATCTCAGAATCTGGCTTGGGGTTCCCGGTTAACGGACACACGGGGCAGGATGGTGGAGGACTGGGCTCTGGAGACAGGCCTGGTCGTCCTAAACCGGGGTTCTGTCCCCACGTGTGTGCGGATGCGGGGTGAATCAGTGGTGGACATCTCGTTCGCCAGCCCCGCTCTGTCGCCGCGTGTAATTGACTGGCGTGTCATGGAGGGGGTGGAGACCTATTCCGATCACCGGTATATCCGGTTCGACGTCTCCGCCCAGACCTCGGACGCGCCGGTCCGACGGGCCCCGAGTGGTCCGCGGTGGGCGCTGAAGCAGCTGGACCGGGAGCTCCTCCTGGAAGCCTCGATCGTGCAGGCCTGGGTGTCACCACCGGACAGGCCTGCCGACATCAACGACGAGGCGGAGTGGTTCCGGGAGGCCATGTCCGACATATGTGACGTGGCAATGCCCCGAGTCCAGCCTGGACGTGCCTCGCGCCAGGTGTACTGGTGGTCGCAGGAGCTGACGGCTCTGCGCACTGCGTGCGTGGCTGCGCGACGCCGGTACACCAGGCACCGCAGGCTCCGTATCAAACCTCCGGATACGGAAGCCATTCAGGCGGAGCTGTACGAGGGGTACAGAGCGGCGAAGACCGCCCTCCAAGCGGAGATCCTGCGGGCCAGGGGTTTGGCCCGCCAGGAGTCGCTGGGCACTCTGGACAGGGACCCGTGGGAACGCCCGTACAAGGTGGTGCGGGATAAACTCCGCCCATGGGCTCCCCCGCTAACGCAGAGTCTCCGGCCCCAGCTTGTGGAGGACGTGGTGAGCGCTCTGTTCCCTTCGCGAGGGGAACACTCCTCCCCACCTATGGCTCCGCCTATTGCGGTGCCTGATGCGGACCACACCACCGACGACGACGACGATGCTCCGGAGGTGACCGAGGGAGAAATGAGAGCGGCGGTACGCAGGCTTAATGCCAAAAATACCGCCCCAGGACCCGACGGCCTACCTGGGAAGGCCTGGGTCCTGGCCTTGGAGGCTCTCGGGCCTCGACTTAGGGGGCTCCTAAGCGCATGCATGGAGAGGGGCCAGTTCCCGCTTCGCTGGAAGACGGGGAAACTGGTCCTCATAAAGAAGGCAGGGCGCCCTGCGGACTCTCCGTCCGCTTATCGGCCCATCGTGCTGCTCGACGAGGTGGGCAAGCTCTTTGAAAGAGTCATTGCAGACCGCCTCGTCGGCCAGCTGGTGCGGGTGGGGCCGGATTTGGCGGAGAGCCAGTTTGGTTTCCGCAGAGGGCGCTCTACGGTGGACGCCATCATGCGTGTGCGAGCCCTGACGACGGGGAATGCTGTTGCCCAGGGTGGGGTCGTCTTGGCGGTGTCTCTAGACATCGCCAATGCCTTCAATACCCTGCCCTGGAGTTGCATCAGGGAGGCACTCCGGTATCAC
Organism: Atethmia centrago; assembly: GCA_905333075.3. Taxonomy (NCBI): domain Eukaryota; kingdom Metazoa; phylum Arthropoda; class Insecta; order Lepidoptera; family Noctuidae; genus Atethmia; species Atethmia centrago. The sequence goes on along the minus strand of HG995367.1, from coordinate 35,021,673 downwards.
CGGATGCCGACCTACCTCTGTCGTGTGGTCGAGGCCTATTTGACGGACAGGGCCGTCATCTACCCCGGTCACCAGGGAGTGTGGAACCGGCAAGAGATGTCGTGCGGTGTCCCACAGGGATCGGTCCTGGGGCCGCATCTGTGGGACATCGGATACGACTGGGTGCTGCGCGCCGACCTCCCTAGCGGCGTCAGCGTAGTGTGCTACGCTGACGACACGTTGGTCCTGGCGCAGGGGAGGTCGCACCAGGCGGCGGCCGAATTAGCGGCACGCGGGGTTGCGACAATCGTCGAAAGGATCCGGCAATTGGGACTCGAGGTGGCCCTGCACAAGTCCGAGGCCATGTGTTTTCATGGTCCTCGGAACGCGCCACCGTTGGGGTCCCAAATAACGGTAGGAGGGGTTTCTATCGGCTTCGAGTCGACGATGAAGTTCCTGGGACTCGTCCTCGACAGCCGGTGGAACTTCGTGGAGCATTTCCGACGTTTGGCTCCCAAACTGGAGCGGGCGGGCGCTGCATTGAAGCGACTCCTGCCCAATCTAGGGGGTCCAAACGCCTGCTGCCGGAGGCTCTACGCGGGGGTCGTGCGGTCCATGACCCTCTACGGGGCTCCTGTATGGGCGCGCTCTCTGGCGCTGCGGCCAGCCCGCCGGTTGAGCGCGGCCCAAAGGCTCATGGCCATCCGGATGGTCCGAGGATACCGCACGGTCTCCTGTGAGGCAGCGAGCCTCCTTGCCGGATTGCCGCCATGGGATCTGGAGGCAAAAGTCCTCGCGCACGTATGGGAGTGGCGCGAGGAGGCGAAACGCCGGGGCGTAAGTCCGCTGCCGCGAGAAATCGTGGCACAGCGGACGGAGCTCCGGCGGGATCTCATGGCGTCATGGAAAGTACGGTTGTCGCAACCCAGTGCTGGGCACGCCACGATTTCGGCGATAAGTCCCCTCTTTGAGGAGTGGCTGGAGAGGCGCCACGGCATCCTCACCTTCCGCCTGACGCAGGTCCTCACCGGACACGGCAGCTTCGGGAGGTTCCTGTGTCGGATAAGGCGGGAGGAAACGTCCGGGTGTCACCACTGTGTGGATCGCCCGGAGGACACGGTGGAGCATACGGTGGAGGTCTGCCCGGCTTGGGCAGAGCACCGCCGTGTCCTCGTGGAGGCGATCGGCGGCAGAGACCTCTCGCGTCCGGCCCTGGTTCTGGCCATGGTACGGAGCGAGAGGGCATGGGCAGCCGTCACCTCCTTCTGCGAAGCAGTAATGCTCGCGAAGGAGGAGGCGGGACGGTTGAGGGAAAGGCAAGTTTCGCGCCCTCTCGCCCCTAGCCGCCGCAGGAGACGCCCAGGGCGTCGGGAATCCCGGGCGGATTTCCGGCCACCGTAGGCGCGGGCTTGCGGACGGTGAGCAATGGGTAGCTCACCGTCCGGTAAGGACCAGGCCCGGGTCGACGGCGCGTCGTATTCCACGCGCGCCTCAAAGAGATGTCGTCAGCACAAAGTAGGGGTCCACTAGGGCCGATGCCTGCCGGGGTCGCGGGAAGGTACTTATGGGTCACCGAGGCCCCCGCAACACAGGCAACAGGAAGGAATACGGGTGGGTTTTAGTCAGTAAGAGTCTGACACACCCTCCCGCTCCGCCCAGAGCGGGAGAAGTTATTTGATAATTTCCCACCCTAAAAAAAAAAAAAAAAAAGACATGGATCTCATTTTCTACATGGACCTCACATGAGAGACTTTGGACTTTGGCTCTTGAGTTTGTATCACCATTTCTTCTCAGGGGTAGTAAATGTCGACTCCATCGAGCTTATTATTTTATTTTTTTAACATGGTATTAAAAAGTGATTCCGATATCCTATTTACAGAACAAACAATTTAATTTCATGATTGATTTTGGTTCTATGGTCAATAAAGTAGGTGACGAAGTTCTACTTTTTGGAATACGTAATATTTTAGTTACAATATCTTATAATACGTATAGTTAATGGATATTATAGATAACTTTTAGTCTTTATCGCCTATACCAGTTCCTTGATTTATTGACTGGAACAGCTCTATCTATCATTGTGTTGATTAACACTCGAGACATTTATAAAGATATTGCATGAATAAGTTACTCTACTTATTAAAGGCGTAGGTATAGTAACTAGTTCCCTGCAGTTTATTGATTGGAAGGAATTTACGGCAGTTACTCTGAATAGGTAAAATGGTATTTTAATAAAGAAAAACTTTACAGACGTTCAAGCTGTTTAGTAAAATTCTAGATATTGTTTTTACTCTTGTTAGAAAATAGAATAGGTAGTTGTTAATAGTTACATCTAACGTATAAATATAGACAAGATGATCATTTATGTTTTATTTCTGTAAATCGGTTTAAAATACGTTAAAAACTTTCTTAACTGACTACTCGGAGGAAAAACACCAAAATAAACTCAGATGAAACTTACATAATGTATAGATATTGTGAATGAAGCAAAGCTTAAGCCTTGGAGTATGAAGTTTTTATTTATTCTGTGGCATCGGGTCGAGGTTGACAAGTTCAATCGTTTATTTATGCTTTTGTGATTCAGCATAACCATTTTTTCTTGGGAAATTATGTATTATCATAACTGGTAAAAAGAAAAGCATTTATTGGCGCATGTCTTACACCTAATATTTAAAAATATTGGGGAGGTTCGCAGAGCGAAAACACAGGAAATACTGTTGACCATTTATTAGGAAGCCGGAAGGTACAAAAGGATGGAGTCTGGTACAAAACTATATGTCAACTTGTATCTAGACAGTTTTCTATCTAGCCAGTATTAGTACATGCAGGTGATATACCTGTACGTCAATGTGCTTGCTTTTCCCATGATGATCCCCTCAGCAAGGCAAATAGCACTTACATTATCAGCATGCATTCTTACCTTACAGACTTAATGTAAACCTAGTTTTTTCAACAGGCTATTCAAATACACTGCTTCTTTCAAAACTTCTGCCAAATTCACAAACTCCACCTCACAAGTAGAAGTTACAACGATGTGTTGCTTTTGTGAAGTCCATGATATGCTTGCGCCACCTAGAACGAATAAATAATCCGTAAAAGATGGTCTATAAAAAGACGCAGCTACCCCAATCTGCATCGGCATACCCTTATATGCATAGCCATGTCGGCTTAAACGCCAAAAAGTGAGTTATCTTACGTTTTAAGTATCGAAGAACTCACTTCGCAGCCCTCCAATGAGTTTCCTGCGGGTTTTCTGCAAACTGCTGTTTGCAGCAAGTTTTGCTGAAGTGTTAGCGATATCAGGTCTAGTCGCTAGAGGAGGTTCGCTATTCTCGGCATCACCAAATAAATCAGCCGAAGTTTCATTCAAAGAATTACTTAGTGGGTCTTTTGATGAATTTTCGGCTGATTCGTAACGCAGACATAATATGTTTTGTTTTCAATTCCATCATTTAGCTTAACTACAGCATTTGAATACAAGCCTACTTCTTATTGCACCACGTAGTTTGAACATCACTGCATCAGGTAGCATCACCGGAAGTTTCGTCAGTACCGTCATTGTTTGTATCTTTACACACAGATTTAACTTCTACTGCTTTGTATACAATGTTATCATTAAACAGTAACTGCGCTTTAAGTGAAGGAAACCATTTGATGGTTATTGTTTTGTGTCTTTTTTATGTAAATGCACTCAGCAATATCTTTTAAATCTGCAGTTTGATATCACACAACTTTATTTTCATTACCTACTTGTTAAGGATGGTCAGTGTTCATTTGCAACTGTATGTCAATTCATTACGTTTTGTTTAAGGCTCGTGCAGACTGCCGAGATATCGCGGGTGCGACAGGCATATCGCTGCCTATCGTGCCTATGATATCGCAACAGTCTGCACGAGCCTTTATTTATTTTTCCAAAAGCTTTGTCCCCAATGAATGAAGGTGTACCGAACATCAATATTTTTAGGTACTTAAACCGGTACTTGGTTTTCTTTGTATAGAACCTCATCTTATGCAACATAACCTACATTTTTACGACGTAGGTAAGTACTTCCCACTGCATATTATCAAATATAAACGTCTACATTTAACCTTCACAGTTCAGATCTCTGTTATAACGATAAAACTCCACAACTACAACGATTGAACTGCATAATAAACTCAAATAGTGTCTATTATCGAGTTCGATTCAGTTTTATTCGACTGCGAAATAATATAAAACCGAAGTAAGTTATCACGATATCGAAAGTACCTACTATACATATTCAACTTCGAAAACACGCAAGAATTTTGTGTCAAAGTTCACAAATTCCCCTACTAAATCTTCGTTGGTGTCACAGCATTGCTCAACCATAGAACCTGCTTACCCACGGTCGGTGGGCGCGGCTAACCGCTCGCCTTTCGGCCAGTCGTAATGCATATTATTAACTACTAATTATTTATATGAGGTAGCCGACGGGTTCAATTGTGGCTATTTGATTCAAGTGCTGGATTTCATTATAGCTGGCATTTAGAGTAACAAGCTTGTTATTACAGTGCGCAGGAGTTCGTTCCAATCTTTAAATATGTAGTAGTTAAGTAGAGAAGTGGTGGTCCAGTGGTAACGGCCCCACAGACTTACGAGTCGTGAGTTCGAACCCAGGCAGGCGTTAATTTGTGTAAATTATTTCATCGTGGTGGTGAAATAATTGCTCTCGAAACGGTGAAGGAAAACATCGTGAGAAAACCGGCATTTCCTAGAACCGAGAGCCCACTCCCGCTCACAGAGAGGTGGCCTGTGTCCCAGCAGTGGGACAATTATAGGCTGATTATGCTAGGTAGGTAGTGTAGGTGCTGCCGGTTAGTAGCAACTGGTGGTTTCAAATCAAATCAAATCATTATTGCTGATCAGAGTACACATTGTAAAATGAAGAGTGAATGCCAGTTCACTGAATTCTAAGGCACGCAAAATTATAAACATTTCATAAACTACAATACTAAAATTATTAAAATTGTTACAGACAAAAATACAATAAAACGGACGCAGAAAGCAAACTAAAAACCACAGCATACAGCGCAGTGCACGGCGTAAGCTTTTCTTATTTCGCTTTTCAGATTAACAAGTCGGTATAAATTCTTGTTTTCAAATCAGCATAACTCACCTTCAGTCCAAAATAGACGTCTAAGTCTGTGGTGCAACTAATGAGAAATGGACACCTATTTTTAATGATATTTTCCATAACAAGTTTTAACATGAGTCTTTCTCAATGTATTATTCATCATTAAATAAAGTTAACTTTGTAGTTATTGAATCAGGGTCTCAAATTTTATTGCTTATTAATTAATCAAGAATTTAGCGGCTACTTTTAAGTGTCTCCGTGGAAGTTCGAAAGGGTTTCCGAGGCCCCTGGAAACATAGGCAACGGAAGGAATACGGGTGGGTTATAGTCTAGTCAGTAAGAGCCCTCCTGCTCCGCCCAGAGCGGGAGAAGTTATATAAAAAAAAGGGTCTCAAACCAGAACCATGACTGAATTAGAACATTAATGTTTTTAATTCTTCTTTTTTACGAGAAAAAGAAGACCCCTTCCAAAAAGTAATTTTGTATCGAGAAGAATGGGTAAGAAACTCCACAACAATATTTTTTTTTTTTATAATATTGTGTTTTCTTTTTTTTTTTTTTTTTTTATTTGTGATGGGTTTGCTCTTGACTTTAGTCTATGCCAGAGGCGACAGAAACAACTCATATCGTCAACGTCGTCAGAGCATGAAAAACACTACAATACCCAGGTGAAAAGTCAATAAACTTAGCATACCTAATACGTATTCTTTTATACAGACCACTTTCAGCCCCGTTTGACCTTCACGCCTGTTCACTTAATAGGTAAGCAGCGGGGCAAGTTTATTGACTCCACCACGTGCAGTGACGTGCTGGGTCAGAGATTATGGCCGAGCATAATGGTAACTATTAGTAACGAATTGGGGGGCTGCCTGTCTTTAAGTTACTAAATGGCGATGCTACAATACACAATGTATTTTGCAATAAAAACACAGTAAAGAAGATATAAAAGACGAAGGATTAGTTCTGAAAACTACAGCCCTATTGTCAGGGTTTGTCTTATCCAATGGTTATCCAACCATTCTAACCATGCACCTCACAACGGTCCCAGCACTAGAGAGGTGGGCGTGCCCACACCGGCGCAGTCGCAAGGCCGTCCGACTCACGCGCACTTGTCCTCAGTTCCCACGTCATGCCAGTAGTGCTGGCTCGCCCACTGACCTATTACTGACCCCGGTTGGACACAGCCTTATCTACGGGTAAGTTTCAACGTAATTGGGAGATATTGATGGCGGCAAAGTTGATCGATATGGTTATTTGCGAATGTTTGAAATGTTATGGTGTGTGGGATTGTTTGGAAGTTGTGTGAGAATGAAAGTTGTTATTATGGGGTTTCGATTTTGTTGATTGCTGTAGGTTTATTGGTTTTCTCAGATCGATACTTGTAAATAATCATAGATAGGTACTCAGCAAATCATTAGAAAACGTCTATCTACGTAGGAATAAGTATCTAAATGGCGCATCTTTAGAAAACGAAAATCAATACGATTGAATTCTTGTAAATTAATTAAAAACTGATCCATTAGTTTAAATTAATCTAAAATAAAATTAATTATGTCATCAACTACATAAAATTGGCTTATTGGTCGATTCGCACGAATTTACTATAATTCTATCCGTGATTTTTTCAAATATTCATATTTTCGTTACTAAAAATAAATACCCGACCCTTAAGAGGCAAGAATCGTAGGTATTTTTATTAAATCACTAAATTCTTTATTAGTAAATTAAATACTTTGCTTAGTTAGAACCTCCTTAATTTTAAGGCGTCGATTCGCACGAATTTACTCGACCGAAACGGGTGAATCGACACTTTTATTTAATATTGCCTAATACTTATTTCTGGAGTTGTCGCTTCGCCCACAAATTATTTAACTTCGTGCGAATCGCCTCAGAAAAATAATGATATTTAAGTGTCTATTCGCCCATTTCGGTCGAGGAAATTCTTGCTACAATAGTTAAACTCACATAAAATAGAACATAACTTACTTGCATTATGTGAAGGCGTAATAACAGATTTAAAAGTCACTAAAATCATACATCTGCACCTTAAACGGATAAACATGGATACCGGCATATAATCTAATAGATCACAGCTTTGCTGATTAGTACACAATGACTGAATAAACTTCCTAGTACCCGTTAAATGCTGCTCGGCATAATGTCACGGTCACTTCAGTAAAGAAAAACACGATCTGCGTGATCTGTGTTGAAATATGTGAATTACGATGTTTACTTAAGATTAGTACCTAAATAATAATGTGTTTAAAGATCTTTTAAAACATGCTGTTTAAATAATTATCTAACTCATATTCTTTAATGATTATTTTAAAAACCACCACAAGGTTCGACACACGTCGCGGGAAGGTACTTATGGGTCACCGAGTCCCCTGGCAACACAGGCAACAGGAAGGAATACGGGTGGGTTTTAGTCAGTAAGAGACTGACACATACTCCCGCTCCGCCCAGAGCGGGAGAAGTTATTTGATGATTCTCCTCCCTCAAAAAAAAAAAATGTTCGACACACGGCATTTAATAAAAAAAAACTATATAACTGATGAAGTAATATTAAACCTATAAAAAATGAAAAGATAAAAAATAATAAATACAAAAGTTTAAATATTAATTATATTATGATTTAATGACTGGTTATTTTTTTTTTTTGTAATCTACTCAACGCCATATTTTCATTATGAAAAACTTTATTGTTCTTTCTCTTTTTTTAATTTTATTATTATTCATTTGTTTTTCATTACGAATACGGTTTGTGTATAAAGTGCTTATTTTAATTTTAAAGAAGTATGAATGGTGAAACTTCTGACATTGACTTGTCAAAATAATTTCACATCTTTCATTCTCTTAGAAAAGCAATGATTAATCTCTGCATTGTTTTGTTACAGGTGGGTGGTCCGTCGTCTAATTACAGTGAGTAATTAAACGTAAATAAACTAATGAAGTTTTTAATTACATAACATAATAGGCCCGTAATTGTTCTGTAACAGTGAAGTAATCAGTCGTGGCATAATAATATCATGCCCGTCAACGACTGCTATGTTTGTAAAGTGCCCGTTGTAAATCAACTGAAGAAAAACAGAGATTTAAATTATTATGTGTTTAGTTTTGATTTTTCTTTGCATAGTTTTTGAAATAGAAATATTAATCATTTATTTGTTTATAATATAGGTATACAGATAAGCAGCAGCAGTGGTGGCCCAGTGGTAACGGCCGCGACTTACGAGTTGTAGGTCGTAGGTTCGAACCCAGACGGGCGCTTTACTTTGTGTAAATTATTTCATCACCACTGCTCTCAAAACGGTGAAGGAAAACATCGTGAGGAAACCGGCATGTCCTAGAACCAAAAATTCGAAGACATGTGACATCTACCAACACGCACTGGGCCCGCGTGGTGGATTACGGCCCACTCCCTCTCACAGAGAGGAGGCCTGTTTCCCAGCAGTGGGAACATTATAGACTGATTATGTATACAGATAAGACGGAATTTCTTTTACCTAACGGCATGTAGAATTATCAAAAAATAGACAGCATGTGTAAGATTTAGTTAGGTTTTTTTGAGTTTATCCATTACAAACAAAAAATCAAATCTTTACTCCTTATAAAATTAGTATGGATAGAATTTTGAGGAGAGAGAGTACTTACTATGTGGAATATACAGTTAATATTATATGTTCAATTTGAGAAGAAACTATAACTTACCGAATAAATATTAAAAAAAAAACGCGAACTATTTTTTTTATTTTGGAAAACAACGTCGAAGTCGTTTCAACGTCCAAACTTTCTCATGTATAAATAAGTCTGGATCACCTCCGACATTCTCGCGTGTCCAAAATATGATAATCACCAAGAATCCCCCAAAGGGTAGAAGCTACAACAAGCCCTGCCTGATCGACACGCGAACTACATGCTACATTCCTGTGAGGTAGCCGCAGGCGCGGGCGCACGACATTACTCTGGTTAGGGGTTTTGACGGACGGACGGACAACGCACTTTATATAAACATATTAGCTTTCTGCACTCCTCCTCCATATAAACTTTAATTGTGCCAAATTTCATACTCCTCCGTCCGCTTAATTTTCGTAAAAAGGGGTACAAAGTGTTCGCTTCACGTGTTAATGTAATGATTAGGCTGAGAATCAGCTCTTTTCGAACGACAAAATTACATAAGACAGTTCCCCAAAACGCCCTTCACCACTTCCTAGTGCTTTAGATGGGAAGAAGTGGTACAATAAACTTCCCAGCGGTATCGTTGTCTTCTCTTATTAATTATCTAATCTGATTCTCATTGAATGACACGAAATCTTTTTATAATAATAAATACATAACATAATCAGCCTATAATGTTCCCACTGCTGGGACACCAGGCCTCCTCTCGGTGAGAGGGAGTGGGCCGTAATCCACCACGCGAGCCCAGTGCGTGTTAGGAGAAGTCACATGTTTTCGAATTTTTGGTTCTAGGACATGCCAGTTTCCTCACGATGTTTTCCTTCACCGTTTTGAGAGCAGTGGTGATGAAATAATTTACACAAAGTAAAGCGCCTGTCTGGGCTCGAACCTACGATCTACAACTTGTAAGTCGCGGCCGTTACCAGCACTGGGCCACCGCCTGCTCCCAAATAATAAATATTATGGTTTTTACGTCAAGCCAGAGACGAATAGACAAAATAAAACTAAGCTGGGGAGTTTGTTGCGCCACTTCTTCTTCCCAGCTAAATGATAAATAAATGATAAATGATAAATGTTTTTATTTCTGTAAGTAGGTTTTTACAAACACTTTTACACGTCAAAACATATTTTTTAAACTAGATGAGGCCGGCGTTTCCTATCTGACTACTCTGAGAAGAAAGGCCGAAACAAACTCAGAGGTCACAGTCTCTTTTCAAGTCCAGACATAATCTTGGTCAGATCATGTGAAGACCATGTCGATTGGTGTCTGAAATGGTCTTTTGATGAAAGAACCACACAGATTGAGTGGACCTGTCCAGTCAGTGCACGCATTTGTCAGTCGTTGTGCAGCTCGACTCATAACTAAAGGAGCTCAACGATTCAACGAACAATACCAAAGAAAGGACATTTGGCTAGGCCGCAAAAAAATACTCAAAACTGCCAGACCATGTTAAAAACTAACTGAGAATAAAACAAAATTAAACAATGATCCACATAGTCTTCACATTTACAATAATTAAAACAATATAATACTACACAGAGTAAATATTCATGTCATTGCATAAATAAAATTCATCAATGTCAATGTGTATACTCGGACATAATCTTGGTCAGATCATTTGAGGACCATGTAGGTTGGTGTCCGAAATGGTCTTTTGAGGAAAGACCACACAGATTTGAGTGGACCTGTCCAGTCAGTGCACGCATTTGTCAGTTATCATGCAGCTCATCTCAAAACTTAAGGAGCTCAATGATTTGACGAACAATACCAAAGAAAAGACATTTGGGTAGGCCGCATAAAGTACTCAAACTGCCAGACCATCATTAAAACTAAGAGACAAAAAAAAAAAAACAAACAATGACCCACATAGTCCTCCCATTCCTAATAATTAAAATAATATAATATAATACTATACAAAGTAAATATTCATGTCATTGTTTATATAGAATGTTATATAGAATAAGAAAATATAAATAGCTAGCAAAATAAAAAGAGTAAAAAAACAACATTCACTGTAAGTTTATTGGAGCAGCTCAATCCCAAGCCTTTTTGTCCTCAATATAATCTTTAACAGTATAAAAGGCTTTTAGGCACAGTTTCTGTTTTATAAAAAAATTGAATTTATTAAGGCTTAGTTCTTGAATGTGGCTAGGAAGTTTATTATAAAAACGTATACATTGGCATCTAAACGAGCTGCCTATTTTTTTGAGCCTGGTTGTAGGAACAACAAATTTGTGTTTGTTCCTGGTATTTACATTATGCATATCACTGTATTTTTTAAACAAATTAATATTTTTATGTGCGTACAAAAGATTTTCATAAATATACTGAGAAGCTACAGTCATTATATTAATCTCTTTAAATTTTTCTCTCAGGGAGTATCTGGGACTTAATTTATAAATTGAACGGATTGCCCTTTTTTGTAAAACAAAAATTGTCTGAATATCGGCGGCATTTCCCCATAACAGAATACCGTACGACATTACGCTATGAAAATAACTAAAGTATACTAAACGGGCTGTTTCTAAATCCGTTAAATCACGAATTTTTCTAACGGCGTATGCTGCAGAGCTAAGCCTTTTTGACAATTTATCTATATGGGGGCCCCATTGAAGCTTGGCATCCAAAGTTATGCCTAAGAACACAGTGGTATCTTCGGGGTTCAACTCTTCACCCTTTATGAGAACACTAGTTTTTACTTGTCTAACATTAGGTATTGTAAACTTAATACATTTGTTTTTTTTCTCATTAAGAAGTAGGTTATTAACATTAAACCAGTTAACTACTTTTTCAAGGGCACTATTTACATTGTCAGTAACCAACTGTTGACGTTTGAGTTTAAATAAAAGGGAAGTGTCGTCTGCAAACAGCACTATATCATGATTATCCTTTATGAGGCAAGGCATTTATATAAATAAGAAACAAAAATGGGCCGAGAATTGGGCCCTGGGGGACCCCCATTCTTACTACAGATCCGGGTGATCTTTTTCCGTTAACATCAACTCTCTGAATCCTATCACTCAAATATGAAGTAAGAAGATCCAGAGAGGAGTTTCGGATTCCGTAGTGGTGCAGTTTTCTGATCAAAGTTTCATGAAGAACGCAATCGAATGCCTTGGACAAATCGCAAAAAATACCCAAAGCATCGCATTTATCCTCTCATGTATTATAAACATGTCCTAAAAGTTCAACACATCAGTAGTCGAACGACCCCTTGTAAAGCACTAGGAAGCGGTGAAGGGGCGTTTTCGTGGGACTGTCTTATGTCATTTTGACGTTCGTAAAGTGCTGATTCTCAGCCTAGTTTGAATAAATGACTTTTGATTTTGATTGATTTGATTTGAAAAGCTACTTAGCCTGAGCCCCCGAGGGAGATATTTTAAATCACAGTCATATTGCTTTCTTTAAATAAGGTGCTTTAGTCATCATCATAATTGGTCAAACAGACGTCATTATTAATGATCCTTACCTATGTATGTATAAATATTACAAAACGAACTATACCTTAATATATTATTTAGTTATTAACTACGTAATCGCTGAACTTTATTCATTTCGTTGCTAAAATCAAATTAAACTGTTCTTAGGTCCCAACCGATTTCGTAACGTTTATCTTGGATTTGGAAAAACTGGATAGTCACACTAAAGGCGCTGTTATCCGTTCCCATTCCAAAGCGAAGAGGTTCGTTGTGTGTAATTTTTTAAACTATTAATGCGCAAATATTTTATTTTATCTTTGTAACTGGCCTATTCCCTAAGTGTTTGTCATGTACTCGTACATTTCGAAATCGTGCAGTTATGATGTAATGCAAATAATTTGCTTGCCCCCAGATTGTGGACAAAACAATATTATCAGACAATGAATCAGACAATGAATCGAGGCAAAATGTAATCGTAAATAAGTATAGTGATTATCATTTGCGGTATAATTATAATGTAATAAATACATTTCCAGATTTCTTTGATCTAAGCTTCATATCAGTTGTAACATTTCTCAATTGCCTTGATTAGTTTTCGTCAGTCCATCAAGCCGCCCTGACAGGCACACTCCTCGATCTAATTCGATGTTAGATCATTTATAACTGTTGCGTATGTTTGACACTATGGTAATGAACAGACTGTGATGTCCGGCGGCGGTTTGGTGTTGAGTGGGTGCGTGATAATCACTAGTTAGGTTTGAGTAATTTGTTAATTATAGCTCGTTAAGTTTTTGTATCGGGTCAATTTAGTTGGTAATTTGTTAGAGTCCATTAGATGTAGAACTGTGTTATCGATGACGTAGATTTAGATCATTATTCACCCAGATGTTCACCTATTTATATATTTGATTATTGTTTTAAACCTAACATTGCCTAGCTGTAATACCTATACTTTGTACTAGATCATAATTAAATTACAGAAAGCAGCTAACTCCGCACGCCAATATATCTCTGATTACATTGAAGCGTCGAGTCTCCCAAATACGTCGAGCCCACTATTTTTAGTAAACATGATGTTTTTGGCGGAGGTAAGATGTAAAAGTGGAACAACAAACTACCTAAGCAGCCCTACTCATGAAAGTATGAAAGTGCTCAACTGCCGGGAAGAACAAAAAGCAACACAAAGTGTGCGTGTCTATCTTTGCTTATTCCGGAGGAAAGTGAAGGAAAGAAAGTAACCTTCTAACAACTAATAACATTGATGAATGCGCTAACTGAACAACATTCACCGGAACCACCGAGGAACATATCTTCACACATTCACTTTTCTAACAGGGAATCTGCCAAACAAGTCTACCTATGTGTGTAGCTATTTACTGTGTCGTCACGTGTCCAAGGATGTGCAGGCTTTCTGTTTTCTCATCCGTAGCAAACGTGATGTGTCTTTCAATGGTTTTTCTTTAGAAATACAACAAGTTGACTTAAAGGGTTTGAATTTGCGAGGGACACACATATTTCTTGTATACTTTCTTTTAGATCTAAATTGTTTCATCTAGATCTAGATCTGTTTGTTTCAGCAACATGAAGTCAGAGTCAAATGGAGTTCGAGAGTATAATTTTATCAATCTCCCAATTGGAAACGTGAATGTTTTCATCGTATCGATTAGAATGTCGAACGGAAATATAACTGTCGCAGTAGACGTAATAGAATGAAATCTAAAGCTCCGCCTTTGAATTAAGAAATAATTCCTCGTCTTGTATAGTTTTTAACTAAGTACACGGATATAGTATTTTTTATTACAACTCTTGTCCCCGTTCGATTCCCTGAGAGACTACAAACAACACTTGAAGGCAAACGATTGTGTAAATCAATAAACGCAGTGTTTAACGACAAACATGACGAGCACACACACGCAGTCCAACAGACAGAACCTGTCGGTACTGTGTCACAAGGCCACAGGGCCGGGTATGGTAATCAGTTAGGAGACCTTCGGATTGACTCGTCATTAAGTATTTTGGGAACGTTTCGCGGCTGTAAAGTGACATTGTCAAATGTTCAAATTGCAAAGAACTTTTGACAAGTTGGTAAACAGATTTCATTTATCTTAGAATACCAAAACGGGAAAAGGGTTGTGATTTATATCGTAACAGTTGATTCGAGGAAGATCTTGAGGATGGTCAGCAGTATATGGAGCGACTGCCTATCTGACTTTCACAACCCATTTACTGGATACCCCTTGGTAAGACTGCATAGTTGTCAGACTTTTTGGACTTCTGACTACCCGTAACGACGGTAAAATTTACGAATAACAGCCGTGACCAAAGGATTAACGGGCTTTCCGAGGCACAGAGGGGTCTTGGTATGTAAAAATGGTCACACATCCACGGACCAACCGCGGCAAGCGTAGCTTAACCTGATCGATCGACCCGTGCGGCTGTTATTACTTAGCCTCAAGCCCCTAGTTTCGTTTAGTCTAGTTTTTTAATGGGTGATCACCCATCCAGGAACCGACCGCGGATAGCCTAGCTTAACCTTCGACCGACCCGTACGGCTGTTATTATTTAAACACGTCCTCAAGATCTTCCTTGAAGCAACTGTTACGATATAAATCAATAAGCTAGAGAGATCATGCAACCCTTTTCCAGTTATGGTATTCTAAGGTAAATGAAATCGGTTTACCAAATTACTGTCAATGACATTAAGGCGCTGACAAGACCCAATTGACAAAAATAGGCTTCTCTTAACAAAAAAAATTTCCAAATCTGTATAGTTTGTGGTAGCGGAAAAAATATATGTTAATTTTGAACATATTTCCCAGAACTTGGTTGTTACCAAAACACGTTTTGAAAACAAAATCTCGATACAAACTAACGTTAAACTAACCTCTTACTTTGAGTTCTAATCCAAAATATCTGTATCAAATATGAACATACGTTACGTATTTAATTAATAACAAGAACGTCTTATTTGAATACAGAATTTGTTTGTTTTTTATTTTCGATTACTCAACTCAATTTTGAGTAAATAGATAATTACTTCATATTTTGCAATAAATTACAAGCGTTGTGTCATCGCGCTTCTCTTTCTTTTCTATGCAATCTGACAGGGACCGCGGTTTAGGTGTTGTCAGCGTCTTAATTTTGCTCTCTGTACTTTGCCAATTCGTTTACCTTGCTTGATAATAATGATTATTTCCATACAATTTGTGATAAGGATAACTGTAAGTTTAGCCTTGTTTCAAATGCATTTCCGGCACTCAGATTAGCGTTGAGTTTAATTGCTGTGTTTATTTTAATCTTGATGTACGATGTTTGGGCCACGCCTATCAATTTTACATGCCATACTCAAACTTATGTAGGTAAGTTTAACTAATATTTTGACTCAAAACATCGAAACTAGTTTGCATCATCACTCAATCAAAAATCAAAATCAAAATATTTTTATTTCACATAAACCTACATGGGCACTTATGAAACGTCAGAAGCTAGGTGCACGGTTCCGGTGTTGGTGTTAGTCGTCCGGTATTTGGTAAACATTCGGGACCCGAGCCATTAGCACCGGCCCGGCAAGCGGCCCAGCCCTGTGACTCTGACATACAAACACACTAACACGCTAACTGATAACGGGCCCTTCGCAAGTAAATATAAGTTATTGGGAGATGGAAATGAGTTTGAACTAAAATATCACTAGAAAGCCGCCCCGGCTTCGCACGGGTAGCAGAGCTTAATGCCTACATTTTTTCTATCATATTGTCGCATCAGCCTGTTGCGTCGAGCATATGGGTTAGATTAAAGGGTCGTTCAGACAGGCGCGACGCGACACCGGTAGAACAATTTCCGTGTGAAAACTTCATTGAAATTGTTCGACCACAGTCGCGTCGCGCCTGACTGCAGGAGCCTTAAAGTGTAACTGATGTTCAACTATACTTGGAGTATTTTACATCGTTATATTTCAGCCAATTTACACAAAACATTAATGAATTATTCACCTGAAGCTTCCGTCACCAAGTCAGAATCTGATTAGGGGATCCCATGGAAATCGAAGGAAATCTTTAAATTTTATAGGTACACATATATCGATTTGGATATTTTATGGTAACTCGTGCATTTGCCCTCGGAAAGCACCATTTGGTGAAGTGGAACTGATAATGAAGACCACAGATGGCCACCGGGACTACTTAATAATATGTATTTCACGGATTGCGAATCGATTAGGAACTTTAATATAGTTGCTATGCAATTTATGCTCGTCCCACTGCATATGGTGAAGTGGAGCTGATGGTGACTTCACCATCAGCTACAGGTATCCTGGTTTTCACCAGGAGAACTCCTCAACCATTAACGTCCCTGCATCGTGAAATGCAATATTTTGAAAAAGGTGACGAACAGTTGAAATTAGGCTATTTTATTTATAAAAAAAAAACATCTGCATTCCAAAAAAACACTACAAAGTGAAAAATAACTTTAATTTCGGAAGTCGGTGGAAATAACTAAAATACGGATGCAAAGACACCGACTTCCGAAATTAAAGTTATTTTTCACACCTAGTATTGTCTGGTGAAATGTGATGGCCGATCACTTAGAGAGAATTTTCATGTCTCAAGCAGTGGCTGTAGTAAACAACAACCTGCATCCCCCAGTGTCCAGAGGACCTGGACAAGCGGCGATAGCTTTCATATTTCTACAACGACTTTCAATACTATTGACATAAGCTTTTCGGTACTTAGATTATGTCAGTGCCATATTTTTTTTACTTTTCACAATTCTAGGTTGTTAGGCCCACTACAGTGCTGTTCGATATAACTTAAAAAAAAAATAACATTTAAAAACGTAAGGTTCATTTTGAGACATTTCACTTTCATTTCTACCCATTCATGTAAGTTTTTTTAGTAATCAGGTTATTTACCATTCGTGCAATACTTTTCTGATCCCACAATTATGCAGATAGCTAGTATTCTTTGGAAAGCTTTCACTTTTATCCAAAAAGCGGTACAGTAGCAAAACAACCGGGTTGCGAATGAAAAGCTGCGCGTTTTGAGAGCGTCCCTACGCTCTGATTGGCACAGTGCGAACCAACCCAGATGCATAGATACGTATGTAAACGTCACACGAAGATTAACAGTAGGATAGATCTGAACAATATACATATACTGATATGATAAGGGTTCCGGTTAGACTAAAAGCCGACACCAACATCGTTGGGAAAAGGTTAGGCAGACGATGATGATGATAAGGGCATTATTTGGGCTACTAATAAACTTTCCAAAAGATTTGGGCTACTAATATACTTCTTAAAAGATTTGAGCTACCAATAAACTTTCCAAAAGATTTTAGGACAAAATATTTGTATGTCCTAGAAATATTCAGAAATGTAATGTTATGAATATGAAAACTTTAGTGGATAACACAATCAAAGTAATAAAACTTACAAAGTTTACACTGAAGTTATGGTTGGTCAGAGTGTTGTTTTACTGTGAGTAAAGGTAAATTAATATTAGTTCAAAATTAAAGTTATACATTTTCTAGCAGATAAAGCTTATTATAATTTTAATGAGTTTTTAGATGAGAGATTTTGATCATGTTTTACTCATTTATTATTTTTTATGATCCATAATACTATCATGACATTTTTTAATAATTAGACTCTGAGTGACATTATAATTTATTTTTTGCATGCCATTTTTTAAAGAAAACGTGATGATCTGTTTTTATCTCTACTTTTAACATCTCTTGCATGTTGACAATTTGCGTTGTATGTTGTACTCATGCTTGAGCAAATAAATGGTTATCTTATACCGAGCAATTTCTTCCAATCAATTCAATTAAACCTTCCCCACTTCAAAACTCCCATAAAACATCATTTTAAACAAGAACTACTCCCGTAATAATTATAAAGCAATACGACTCACTTGATTGCCTTCAAGTGAGCATCTCCACAGAATATTGATCGCTAAATAACGCTAACCGGCGTCGGTAATAGGAACACGTACCTGCTGATCTTCGAGATAACAGATCAGTACCGCTGGCTGTGACTAACGGTTCGTTATTGCATTACTTGATCGGTACAAAAAGTTATCTAATAGTAATACTGTCTCTAGGCTGTTTTTACTGCTAAGTAATTTGAGCTCAACTGTGTGTAACCTGAAAAAAATAAAAATATTCTGTGGTTAACAAAGGAAACTATCTCTAAATGTAGTCTGACTGACTGAAGTCTCTATTGATAATCATCTAGCAAGGTAGGATCTTTTCAGGTTTTTCAGCGATTGTCTTTTGTTATAAAAATATACAGCTAGAGCATTTAAATATGCGTGGCTACCAACTTTAGCACCTAGCTGCTCCTTTTCGTCTGTTCCTGGTTTGCTACGAGCCCACAGCCTCAAAAAAATACCACACCATGTTTGGGTCTAGGTACTTACATACCTAACTAAAGCCGAACCCAACCCTTTCACACAATAAAGTATATTATACCTCCCACGCTCTATCTAGTTAACACGGAAACACTATCAGTCCTCATTAACTGTTCCAGTTTCAAGTTTCCCATGCTAATCACTTGACGCCATACACCGGCACGTATCATTTACCATTGTGTGTGTTTGCGGGCACAGTGCTAGGGTAAGGCCCGTAACTATGACATGGGTATCGAGTTTAAGGTAAATTTCTAGGGCCGCACAGTGGAACGAATGTATGGGAGCGGTTGGACGTAGACATGTCCGAAAAATAAGAGTAAAATTATGACAAACTAATGATGCCATCTTATTCGATTACTTAATGCCTTCATAAATTGTGGTGATGAATTTCTTCATAACTCCCATATTTCGGGAGTAATTTGAGAAAATGTGAAATTTTACTATGAAAATGAGTGTATCGAGCTCTCTCCCTCCTGATTCCGGGCTTGTTTCAAGTAGCGGTCTCTAATATCGTAATGCTATTACTAAGAGCTATATTTAATACTAAGACACATAGTGCGCCAAATGTGCACTTTCTGGGATAAAAGGAAATGAAAATTTAAAAAAAAAAACGTTTTTTCCCCATTTGTATTTACTTTAAACCGCAGACAGACTTATTAAGAGGTCTATAAATATATTATATATATACAGAAATATATATTAACAAAAATATTCACAAGAACTGATGAGAGTATGACTTTTAAGTAAGTTGATAATAAATTACCTAGTTTCATTAAAAGTACAATAAATAATTAAGATGTAAGCTCTAATTTACTAAGTTACACATTTTAAAACAATAACATCATTTAATTATCTTCGTCATCATCATCATCATCAATTAATTCAAATTCAGAATCGATGTCCGCTAAATCATTTATGTTAACAAATTCGATATCACTTTTCTCAGAATCCGTAAGCTCATAAAATTCCTTAAAAGAAGATTTTTTTACAAACTTATTTCCT
Organism: Atethmia centrago; assembly: GCA_905333075.3. Classification (NCBI taxonomy): domain Eukaryota; kingdom Metazoa; phylum Arthropoda; class Insecta; order Lepidoptera; family Noctuidae; genus Atethmia; species Atethmia centrago. The sequence continues at coordinate 35,002,091 of HG995367.1, read as the reverse complement.
TTTGGACGGATACTTGTAACAAGTGGATCAGAAGACAGTAAAAGATTGTGCATAATATCTTCATTGCATGAGATACTGCTATGCTTTCGAGAATGCCCCTCTCTATATTTTCTAAAATCTTTATTTCTAGCCTCAGATGCCTCTTCGGATAGAAAACCAATGGGCACAATTGACATGTTCTGAACTATGTCTGGCCCATGCATTAAAATTTTATGAAGTGAAGAAGGCATATAATACCATGGGTATAACTCCACGTAAAGCTTAGCAGTATCAAAGCAGAACTCTCGGAATTTAGTTACGTTGATCTTCTCTCCTGATGAAATACACTGCAAGATCACACAGATTTTTCTTAAAAGCATAGCATCTATTCCGGTCAGTTCAGCAGATTTAGTGTAGTTTTCAAAAAATCTCCTTGCCGAGTTGCCATTGTTGGTGGATCCACTGCCTTGTTTCACAACATCGAGAAGTAAGCCCGTTTCTCTTCTTACAGCCTCTTGAACTCTTTTCTTCCTGTCATCAACTTGCCTTTTTGCTATATCACCCCTTACTTGCCATGATTTTATGTCTAATTTGTAGGAAATGTGTAATAAGCATTCCATTGAGCGAATCCAAGCGTGAAGGGTGCTTAAGCTATATTTATACATGTCCTCGTTTGCGTGTTTATCTTTGATTAACTCTAAATTATTCATTTCTTTAGGACAAGCCTTGCATATGTCACACACTGAAGCTGCTGTATTGGATATAATGGAATGAATTTTACCATCAATCATTGTCAACAGCAGTTGGTGTTTGACACTAATTCCATCAGTGATGGTGGATGGAGTTAAGGCTTCAATCTCTGCTTCGATTTCAGCCATCTCTCTCTGCACATTTTCTTTGGTTTCCTTTATAAACTTAAACAATATTGGCCGGCAAAATGAAGTGGAAGATGGTCGCTCGTTTTCCCAAATTGTTACACCTTTTGAGACGAGCCGCAGTGGTACAAGACTAATCATAAAATTACTAGCAAGATCGATTTGCTCATCTTCACTCGTCCTTTGATGATAAATGCTTTGGCTAGATGATCCGTCAAAACCCCATTTGCTGGTCAATACGAGCTGTTGATTGGGATCAACAGGGGTTTCTAACGACCTAATAAGTCTTCTTGAGGTTAAATCCATCAAGGCTTGTAATTTGATTTTTGCAGAGCTCTCTGTAACTGTGAGATCTTCTTTGGCCGGATAGCACTTAATTTTTTCTTTAACCAACATGTAGTAACTCGGGTATTGAAGAGCTCCTTCTTGAGTGTTGAAATCCCGAAGAGTGTTATAGCGCCATTTCGATAAGTTCATCGATACATAAAGAGCCAATGCCTTCAAAGGGGATATTTCCCGTACCTGAATTGATTTACCTTCAATGAAGGCTTTGATTTTTGAGGCCTCTTCTGGATTCTCCGTCAAGTATTTCATAACATAAGCTGTATCGCTTTGTCCTGCCTTTTGAAGCGCCCTTTCGGCCGAAAACATAATTTCAGCGCTGCTACTGCTGCATGAAAGACTATCTTCAGTGCGTCTTCTTTTTTGCCGGTTACTAAGGTCCTCAAAAGATTTACGAGGACTAGGATGTGTACAAGTTGAAGCATCAGATTTAGCAGGAGAAATTATGGGCTCGATGACGTCACTTATATTTTCTGTAGAAGGTTCCATATTTTCATTCTGTAATTCCGGCCATTGAATTGCAGCCTGTAGCCAAATCTCATGTTTCTTCCGAAACTTATCTGTGCTTCTTCCAGACTGTGTCCATTTTGCATAAATGCGGTAGCAAAATCGACGACACCAGTCTTTTAAACTTGTTTCAGCACTTTCACATAACTGAACACAACTGTTATCTTTTAAAACACTGAACAAATAGTTAAAGTCGCGTAAATCTTTATGTGCGCGTGCGCATAAAGCAACGTGAATATCAAGATTTGTATTAAAATTTGGAAAATACATTGCGAGATTAGCTTGGATACAACGAGGTGTAAATCAACACTGATTTTAAAGTTACTAATAGTGACCTATTTATATAAAATCCAGGTATCCCAGGTATCCTTTGTTAAATATTGCAAGGTAATTAGTTATTGTGATAATTAGTAAATGATGCATGCTAAATTAGTGTATTAAGAGCCATTTAGTAATTAAATAATAGCAATGTTCTTATCAGTAATCATTAGTGCATCAGTTTTATATGTAAACCTTAAGTCCCTAATTATATATCCTAATTAGCTTATATCTTCTCTAATTGGCTGCTCAGAAATGTTATTGTAATAAGGTAAACCTTTAGAAAAACGGTTTTAATCAACAAAATAAACAAAAAATAAAAAAATTGTGTTATAAAATAAACATCACTCTTTATCCCAGAAAGTGCACATTTGGCGCACTATGTGTCTTAGTATTAAATATAGCTCTTAGTATTAGCATTATGATATTAGAGACCGCTACTTGAAACAAGCCCGGAATCAGGAGGGAGAGAGCTCGATACACTCATTTTCATAGTAAAATTTCACATTTTCTCAAATTACTCCCGAAATATGGGAGTTATGAAGAAATTCATCACCACAAGTTATGAAGGCATTAAGTAATCGAATAAGATGGCATCATTAGTTTGGCATAATTTTACTCTTTTTTTTCGGACATGTCTACGTCCAACCGCTCCCATACATTCGTTCCACTGTGGGCCGTAACTATGACATAGGTAAAGGTCGGCTTTATTAAGCAACGGTTTCCCAGAAAAGCGGTGGCCGCACTTAACGGCTGCAGTGTCGGCTGTCATGAAAATGTTGACAGCGGCAAAGATTTAAATCGTATGATTCGTCCTACCGCGTCAAAGTATAGTCGCTTTTCTTTTTCGCGTTGTTTGTTTGGCAACTTTGAGCTGCACACAACGACGCAGTGACTTGACTTGATTGTCATGGAAACGCTATTTAACCCTAGATAGCTAACGTTCCTGAATTACCATGATAAGCTAACCATTCGACTTAATGACGTTATTTTTAAAATTTGTGTTTTATTGAAATTTGTTTATATTTTAATCAGGTAAATTGTATTTGTGGGAAATATGGGATATAAATTTAAGATAATTATTACTAAAAATAATATTTATTTAACTTTTAAGTATATAATCACAAATCTTAAATGACACATGTTTGTTTGAGATCAATAAGACACTTAAACTTGCAATGTTTAAATTAGGAACTTATTGAGAAAATTTGGTGTTTTTCTTTAGAATTATAAAGAAAAATCTTCCAAATCAACGATAATATTACTAAACGACTTAGATTATTTTGGCGCAAGTTGGGTAAAAGTCAACTGTATGTTCGCCGCAAATGGGAGCTTTACAACTACGGCAGTAATTCTTTGTCATGCGCTTTTTTTGTAGGAACACAAATTACAGCTTCTTCTTTTCTTCGTTGAAGCATTTCAGGTCTCAAAGGACTTCCAGAACTAGATGGCCCAAGAATTTGACCTTGACCTTCAGCGCGTTCCTCATGGTTCAAACCCAACACATCTGTTATTTTATCTTTTATTCTTCGAGGAATTGTTGGTGTTTCGAGTTGTTCATGCAATTGCTTCATATAGCTTTTTCGTGACAGTGGTTTACCTTCAGATACCATGACATTATGGCAATAGATGATGTAGGAGTTCATACTCCATATATTCAGCATGTCATAGAACATGCACATGGGCCACCGATTAGACTTCCGGTTGCACGACATATTTGGACACATAATTGGAAGCTGATGAAGAATTATCACCGAGTGGAAGATCATCGGAAGGCGGCTTTCTATGTTCCTCTTCAATGCCTAAAGGTGGACTTACTTGTGTTCCTGCAATGACCGAGGGTTCGTCGTGAAAATCACTCTCCACGTCTTCAATCAATAAACCGTCCTCATTCTCAGTATCAGAAAAAACATAATTTATGCTCACATAATCATCATCATCTAACGCATAAACTATGATGCCATCTGTGATAATCGATCTCGCAGCCATATTTCACCATCAAAGTAATACCTAACTCAAAAAACAAAGCAACAATTAACACAAAGTACAGGTGTAAAAGTTACGCAAGGTAAGCTAACCATTCGTCAAAATGACGAGTATGCAGTACATATCTCAAAAACAAAACTACTTACCGGCTTAACACTACCACCATGCGACGTAGTCCATCGGATACTAAGTTGGCGCGAAACCGTGAGTGTGTAAGTAAAACAATTAGAAAGAAAGAGGGAAATATTTATTGGATGCTCGTCGTTTTGACGAACGTTAGCTTTCTAGGGTTAATAAGGTGTGAGCTCAATATTCTCAGTATGGATACTTTTTCACGTGACTAAGGACGGTGACGGCTAATCTAGCGATTTAAATCTTTGGGCTGCGGGATTTGACTTTACGGTGTCAAAAACGCTCTCTAGGAAAACACACCTACTTACTTTCATAAATAATGTTTCAGTGACGTCATTCGCCTGTAAATTGCGGAAACTATGTAGCGGCCACCATTCTTCTAGGAAACCGTAGCTTTAAGGGTCGTTTCTGTCACTCATACAGGTGTTTCTCTGTCTAAAGCTCGATGTATCTTAACCGTTCTCATAAAAAGAAACAAAATCCCTTTTTTTTTGCGGTAAACACGACACAGAGAAAGAACACAACACAACAATTTGGGGGAAAATATGCGTCACATCCACGCAAAACAGCCATCGCTCAGCATAACGCGTCTCGCTCGCGTACTGTGGATAGGCCCCACATAAGCTGAAATGATGAACTGCTGAAGGTTGCAGGAATCCCCATAATGCAAGAAGCATAGGGTCGTAGGTGCGGGGATGCTTGGGGGGCGGCCAGCTATGGGCATCCTTCTAAAGCTCGATGACTTATATAGCAACTCCTAGGTACTATTAATTGTGTGGACTTGCCAGTTATACTTCTGCGTGTTACTTGCGTGTTGGGTTGCGCTTGCGCATGCATGTGAGCAGCAGAACAGGTGCGCGGCACGCGACCATCGATATTACTGTTTCTTAGTAAATACTTACGTTGCTGATGTCTTTATTGGAGTTGTGTTTAGAAATAGGGTGTTAGTGTTGATCTTCGATTTTCGGGTAGGCACAAACTACCTATACATATTTCACTACGGGTACGACGGTAACGAAGTTGACTGGCTGATTTAACATCAACTAAATAATTACTTAATTCACCTCCTTTTCCTAAAGCATAAAAAGCATAATAATAACAACAACCTAATTACTTTAATAACTACTCGCTAATCACACACTATTAAAACTAAGTACCTAATACTCCAGAACCGACCCGTGCTCAGTCATCAACCTTTTGTTTTACGAGTACTGATTACGTACAGTAGTGGCGTCGCGTCGTGGCCGCTGGCGGTGAATGGGCCAGTGCGTCCGTCGCAAAGTGGGCACTGCGCGCGAGTCGATGAACTGACCGGCACGGGCACACGCGACGCGCAGTCTGCCCGGCGACAATGCCGGCTTTTTGTGCCGCTGCAAATTCTAATTAGACAATTTTCTTTATGTCACTTCGGTAAAAAGTTAAGGAAAAATTTCGTAAATAAGTATGGTTTGTCTAGGAAATTGTGGGTAATCTTCCATAATAATAATTATTCTTTAAAAAATGTTCTACTTTCGTCTAATTCCGCCGTCTGTATAAACCGTTTCCGTTTGGTTAAACATGTCTGCAAAATAATAAGATGTCTGATGTTATTCTACTTTACAATGTCGAAAAATCCTCAACGTCCATTGAAGAGTAGCAGCTACGGCTTCATTTTCGAAAAAAGGTAAAGAGCAACAATCATCATCCTCCTCTACCCTTACCCCTTGTTCTTCGTAAGTATGGATGGCACTTGACGTACAAATTACAGGAACAACTTTCTGGTCTTGTTAGCTTTAGCACGGGTTTGAATAAAAACAAAATGTATTGATGATAATGATATTAGACAGTAACCCACAAGCGATTTGTTATCGCGCACTGGACTCAACGCACTGCTTAGCGCCGAGTTGAAACTCCAGCAGTGTACTTTTTACACTGGGCAATGCTCGGCTCAAAACATCTTGGCCTAAGCAGTAACTTTCTTCTGTTGGTGCATCGTACTACCAGCAGAATCGGGACCTGCATGGAAGCATGGCCTTCTGACTGTCGATGTCGCATTAGAAAAAGTTTGTGGTAATTTTCAGTCACCTTACAGGTGACGGTCAATATTTCATTTGATGGATGACGGCTGCGCAGTGGTCCCGTATAAATTTTACTTCACGGCGATCTTAAATATAATTGATTAAACATTGTAGTATTTCTTACACAAACTTATAGCATCGTGTTCTTTTAGAAATAAAATAAATAAATATATTTTTTAAATAGGTGCATTATTTCACTTCAGCTTTATATGTTGGCAACCCGAATTGTCATTTTTTTTCGCGCGTTATTGACATCGCAAGAAAACTGTATTTCTCGTCAATTTATTTGCGGTACATTTTACTGAAAATAAGAAAATGCTAAGTGTATTCCGTGTATCGTTAGGCAGTGGAAAACAGAAACTTGAGACGCAAAAATCTGAGCAAGAAGCGTTCACAACGACATCAATAGGAAGCTGATAAATACATCAGAAGCTACTCTTAGTGCCGACCACAAGCTTTTTTTTTTTTGAGGGTGGGAAATCATCAAATAACTTCTCCCGCTCTGGGAGTAGCGGGAGGGTGTGTCAGACTCTTACTGACTAAAACCCACCCGTATTCCTTCCTGTTGCCTGTGTTGCGGGGGCCTCGGTGACCCATAAGTACCTTCCCGCGACCCCGGCAGGCATCGGCCCTAGTGGACCCCTACCTATGTGCTGACGACATCTCTTTGAGGCGCGCGTGGAATACAACGCGCCGTCGACCCGGGCCTGGTCCTTACCGGACGGTGAGCTACCCATTGCTCACCGTCCGCAAGCCCGCGCCTACGGTGGCCGGAAATCCACCCGGGATTTCCGACGCCCTGGGCGTCTCCTGCGGCGGCTAGGGGCGAGAGGGCGCGAAACATGCCTTTCCCTCAACCGTCCCGCCTCCTCCTTCGCGAGCATTACTGCTTCGCAGAAGGAGGTGGCGGCTGCCCATGCCCTCTCGCTCCGTACCATGGCCTGAACCAGGGCCGGACGCGAGAGGTCTCTGCCGCCGATCGCCTCCACGAGGACACGGCGGTGCTCTGCCCAAGCCGGGCAGACCTCCACCGTATGCTCCACCGTGTCCTCCGGGGCCGACCACAAGCTGGATGTAGATTCTGAGGTCTCCCACAACAATTTATTTGGGATTAGCTCAGCATGCAGCATTAGTCACCCCTCTTTCTAGCCGTATCACGTGCCACACTTCAGAATCCATTTGCCGCTTTGGTGGTCAGACTGAGTTGGTAAGCATCATCTTGATCTGCCCAGCCTTTCCCCAACTATGTTGGGGTCAGCTTGCGTTGCTAAACTTTGAAGATAGACTCGGTCGGCTGCCACGAGGCCCTATAAATAAAAGCAGATTTATTATGGTAAAGTATTTAATAAGGACAATTACCCTTCCGTTCTGCGCTAAGCCAACGACCTGTCGTCTTGTGCGACACTGCCCGCGCACGAGAGCGACGCTATCTCTCATCTGAACAGTGAACATCGCAGATGCGCCGATGTTCCCGCGTGGCGCTGCGCAGCGCGGTACTAAGGGTGGCAGAAGGCTCACTTCCGTGTGTGGTGAGACACTGGGACTCATTAACATACAATTATGCTTAGTCGTCTACCTCTAGACAGACGACAGACGGAAGGACGGGTTTTTCTTTACAAATAAATAAATAAACACTTCGCAATCGGAGGAGGCTTGAAAAGGACCGTTATAGCAAGCTATGTAGATACACACATGTATAATATTGTTCAGGAATGTGTTGCTGTCCTTGTGTACTACAGGATCAAGTCAGTTACAGCAGTCAGCTCCCAAATAAGGCCCATCCTCACCGCTTTCTCAGTAGAAAGCAGTTCTGGCGGTCCATAACTAGGAATATTGGCACAAAATTCCCCAACTAAACCTCTCAGTTTCGCAGCCACGCATATTTCTTAAATGGTACTTCTCCAGCCTCTTATTTGCACAGACGCAGTGCGCGGAAGCGAGCACCTCGGCGAATAATTTTCCACGTCCGTGCGCGCGCATAACTGTTAACGTTATAATGATCCCCTCCGGTCCTGCGGGGTGGTGGGCGGCTACCTACTCATTGCTATTAATGCCCAGCTTTATAGATAATGGATAATTATGGCCTACGCAAGGAGATCGCACAGATCTTCATGATACAGATCATATCGAGATGAAGCTGATAATCTTATTTAGCACAAATATAGAATAGTGTAAGTTCATTTAGAATAGATGCTGCATTTCAGCCTTTTTTGGTATATATTTCTGTACTTCCCATCGTATTTGTAAGCATAGGGAAGAGGGGAGGGGTTTGTGGCTAAGTATTAACCTATTGACCACCACGTCAAAAAAGCAAAAACGTGCCCTCGGCGCCAAGCTATGAATTATTCCTTAAAATCTGTCATGTAGTCGTGACCGTGGCGTGCTGGGCACATTTTGGTCTGTCATCTACTCATGACTGTGGCGGTCAAAAGGTTAACAGCCACACGGGCCGATCGATCAGATTAAGATACGCTTGCCGCGGTTGGTCCGTGGATGGGTGACCATCTTTACATACCAAGACCCCTTCGTGCCTCGTAAAGCACGTTAAGCCGTTGGTCCCGGCTGTCATTTGTAGATCTTTGACAGTCGTTACGGGTCGTCAGAAGCCCGAAAGTCTGACACCCGTCTTACCAAGGGGTATCGTGTTCCGTAGTAACTGGGTTGTGGTGGTCAGATAGGCAGTCGCTCCACGTAAAATACTGGTATTCAGCTGCATCCGGCTAGACTGGAAGCCTAGACAGATAATGATGATTTATTTATTTATTTATATATTTATTTATTTATTAAGGAAAAACAAACAGTAACATATTACAGTGTTATAACAAGGCTTACATACTAAACTGTGATAAATATGCTACCCATTACGTTTTCCACAGATTACTTTAAATACTTACTTTTAACTAGAGAGACATATAGTATATATATATATATATATGATGTAAACTAAAATTACAGTTAATTATAATTTTGATGCACAATATACAAAACTCACGCACAATAAATACAAAACTCATACACAATATACATAAACCGGTCCACAGTACATATGAACAGATATGCATACATTACAAGTTCGACTGCCGATCCTTAAGTATTGTAGTATAGTATTGTATGATGATTTGTAAGTATAGCTCATTTCGGTTTATTTTGTGAAAGTTCAACTAACGATATCTACTCATTAAGTTCTGTGCTAGTGCTGTGAGCAAGTGACGAATTCCATTTTTAGAGTGGATTACACAGAGTTTGTGCACATTCCTAACATTTTATTTCTCACACTGCAAGTGATGTATCGCCAATAAATGTACTAGTTCAAACATATTGGACACTCGACGGTGAAGGTCTACTGATACTTACCCTAATTGAGTTGGGCCAGTAACTATTAATTATTCTGAGCTATAAGTTCGCAAACTTATTAGCGTTAGTCGGAAAATCTCAAACTTAACTCATTACTCATTAGCTAAGATTATACTTTAAGAGTCTGTGCCCTGTGCTAATAAAATTAAGAGGATAAACTTTCTAACAGAGATTCTTTTAGTTAAGCATTACCTTATTAAATTGAATTTTTCAATAAGTCAATGTGACTTGGAGAAAAATTCAATTTAAGCGAATTTCAACCGAAATTCAACGCTTTAATAGGTGGTATTTCTTAAACTTTCATTTTCATTTCCAGCACCATCGAGGTGGAAAAATGCAGTTTCATTATCACCATTCCAAAAAAATCCTTAGTTGGACTGAATCTGCAAAAATCAATAACACAAACATTGCAGTTCCCGTCTCGGGTCAAGTGTTTCTAACCGCCGATAACGTTCCAGTTCAATTGCTGCGATGATCCGAAAGAAAAATACTTGCTTGTGTAAATGCGCCTGCGACTATTCACTGATGCAACTAGTTGCAGTAACTAACTACTGCGATCTAGTCACTAGGCAATAACTGCACTTAACAAAAAAAAACTTGCCTCGTTGGCCTTATCTGAGTACTAGCTAAAAGCGTTGCTTATTGGGTTACATTAAAAAACCTTCCATATATATTTTATATAAGTCAATCCAGCTAGGTTTTGGGGAGACAATAATTATGTTTCCAGGAGCTTTTCGGGCGTACAGCACCCAACTGGTGATGCCGGTCAGGCAAAAACTTGGTAGTTTTAGTCTGACTCTTTCAGACTAAAACCTCGGATTGCCCTTGCTGACTGGCTAACCTTTCACCACTTGATGAATTATTCTCGTACAATCGTCTCGACTCTAGAAAGCCTTATTTCTTCACACTCGATGTACAAATTATCTAACGTGACATAAATCAAATATTATAACTAATTACGTGCGTGTCACATTCGACAGTTCCGTCACATGTACATCGTTGTTATTAATTGCTATTGTTAGTAACTATGTCATCATTTTCTCGTGGTTGTGTGGTGGCTCCCACGCTTTTCCTTTGAAGTGTAAGCAGGTTTAGCACTTCAAATAGGTACTGAATTAAACTACCTAAAATTCTATATTAATATTAAAAACATAACCCTGTATTTGCTGTCGCACAGTCGGCTAGCAATGCATGTTTGTTTTTGGTAAAATTGTTTGTTTGCTTGTCAGAGGTAATCTCTGAAAGTACTGATACGATTACAAAAAAAAAAATCAGTGGTAGAAAGCGTCACTATTGCTTAGTGCCACGCGGATAAAGTTGCAGGCAGAAACTATGAATAATAATATACATATAATATTCATCGGTCTAAAAACCTGTAGTTCGATTGTCGATTGGTGGAGTGCGGTCTGTGTGCCATTGTTTGTATAGTCACGTGTCGGTTTCCGCACTGAACAAATATTTACTAAACCTACAGATACTTGTTCCGGGTCTGGGTATTTGTACTAGTGAGATGTGTGTGCGTATCCACAAGTGAAGACTGTAGTGTAGGGCAATATGGTTTAGTAGTTTCTATTTCATGTCAATGGACACTATTGGAGACATATCTTGTGTGAGAAGGAAGATCAGAAAGAGTTCCTCAAAGTCCATGTAAAAAATCGATAAGTCTTAAGAACTTTTGATAAGTGGGTTCCATTCGAGAACTTCCTCTTAGCACTTTTCTGTATGATTCTTAAGAAAATACTTTTATGTAAAACAGAAATAACTTTTTAATTTAGACTTAGACAGCAAAACAAAAAATATTATTCTCCTAAGTGTCATCAAGCGAACGGTTTCTTCGGGTTAGTTTATCTTAATGTTCAACATTCTAATCCAAGCTCTGAATAATAATAATATCACAGCTAAATCTTTTGTTATTTTGGACCATTAAAATAATTAAATTACAAAATTATTCAAAACTACATACACAGGTACAAGTACAGACTACAACAAACTTTCATTTAGACAACTATCGCGTTTCTAAAACATTTAGTTTTATATTCAGTTCATAATAACAATCATTTTGTGTTGATCTCGATATTACGGATGCAAATGTGCCTCGATCTTTATAGGATAAGCTTTAAATGTTAATATTATAACGTACTGTGACTTAGGACCTAGATTAACATAACATCGTATAAAAATAAGATTCAACCCTTGCACGTAGGTAATAATAGGAACCAGGAAATAATATAGCATATTATATTTTCTAAAACTCAGCGCTTGAAGGCAAAATATTGCAAACTCAAACTCAAAGCATTTATTTCAATTAAACCATTTACAGGCATTTTTGAATTGTCAAGGAGTCGGCTAGTTAGAAATATGAAGCTAGTTGCACATTCCAAAGCGTAGTAGGTACCTATGGAGAAGAACGGGCAAGAAACTCCATGGACACTCTTTTAAATTATATTGATACATAAAGATTAGTATAAATAATGTTGAATTTATAACTAAATGTGAGGACGATGTAAAAAAAAAACCTGCCCATAGTAGCAAAATAAACAAAAAAACAAATATATGCAGTCATACAAAGGGTGCGTAATATACGCGCGATAAAGTTAAAGACACCTTTGTTAGATGCTTTAGGGCTCCCGCAGACAGGCGCGATGCGACAGCACGGCACTAGTAGCACATTATAGAGAGAGCCCTGGCACCCATAACACAAGTTTAATCTTAGCTTGGGTGCCAGTGGAGATACTCAGTGATTTATACAATTTAAAAAACAATGTTGTCATAATATTAACCTTAATATGTATATTGTAAAAATTGGAAATAAAGTTTATTATTATTATTATTATTTTCTATGAAAACTTCATGGAAAGGGTCGCGCTGCGCATCGCGCTGTCTATCGCGCCAGCCTGCACGAGCATTTATCTGGTGAAGTTATAATATAGCCATTAAACGTAGCATCACATACCTAAAATTCTTTCATAAAGACTACTAACTATGTGGGTAATGCAATGACTAAGTTTGTATCCTTGTCTTGACTAAATATTTTTGTGGCATAATAATAACGTAGACTACTAAGAGTAAAAAAAAATCAAGTCCGAACACCTACGAAAGTCATCTGCCTGCCTTTTCCCAACTACGTTAGGATTGGTTTCCAGTCTAACAGGATGGAGCTGAATACTAGTATTTTACATGGAGCGACTGCCTATCTGACCTCCACAACCCAGTTACTGGGTAACACGATACCCCTTGGTAAATCTGGTTGTCAGACTTTCGGGCTTCTGACAACCCGTAACGACTGTCAAAGATCCACGAATGACAGCCGGGACCAACTGCTTAACGTGCTTTCTGAGGCACGGAGGGGTTTTGGTATGTAAGGTGGTCACCCATCTACGGACCAACCGCGGCGTGCGCAGCTTAATGTGATCGATTGACCCGTGCGGCTGTTATAACTTAGCCAAAAGCCCCTCCGGGACACCTACGGAAGTGAAGATCGCAATAACAGTAGAGCGGCATCAGAGGAAGCAGTTAACTCCAAGATTTAACTTGCGTTTAGCACTAACTGTAACTCAGTTATCTTGTTATGAACCATAATGCTGATTATGATGTACATTCGCAATTACATGCAGCTAGGGATTACAGGTAAATACCAGTAACATGCAGTTATTGAGACAACCAATCAACGCACTGTGTAACAGTTAGTATCGTTAAATTCGATACGTTAATAACTTATTACAGTTAACCGTTTACATGTACTGGTTAGTTTAACTATGGTAGTTTAGCTATGGTACGTTAGTTTAACTATGCTGCTTCGATGGCCGAGGTTAATGTCAAAATGGTGGTTAGCTTATGTAATACAAACAGCAATAAATTATGAACTTTTTATAGAGGGCCTACACAAAGTGACATTCTATCAGCAACAACGATGATGGAAAAGTCGAAAATGTAAGGGACTGACATAAGACTGACATAAGCTGCCTAAAAGCTTATGTCAATCTTGTTGAAAGTCGTTTTAGAAATACGAAACGCTATATCAAGCGATGTCTAAGCTAGGCTCTCAGACAGGTACTTACTGTATAGTTCAAATCACATCCACTGGGTCGGAATCGTAATCCTTATATCTCGTAGACATTTAAACTGTCGTCAAACGTGTGGAAAACATTTATTTCTTCGGGCGTAACTCCAACTAGAATTAAATCGATGTTCCTGAGTTCTGATCCAATTTTTGCCAGTTTCTGGAACACAAGATTCCATTATTTCAGACAGCTGTAATAAACAGTACATTCGTGATAGAAAATCTTCAACAAATGTAACAGTAGACTAAAAACTGTTAGCACAAGGACGCTCCGTGTATGAACGGAGCTCGATAAATAACGCGCGGACGCCGATACTGGATCATTAATCGTTATTTATAGCATTCCTTCTGCCAGCCCTCTCGTAAATCATACGCGATAATTGTCCACCGATCTACGATTATGGGACGGTAAAGATAATGTGGGGAACAGAAGTGGCAGATAGTCAAAAAGTGACTTAAATGCCTAACGAACTGCATTTTCGGAACGTCAAAAATAATTCGGGCTTACTCCTTTGTAGATAATTTTATGAATTCCCATCTCTCAACCTCAAACGCGTATTAATTGCGTCAATTCCATTTTTGGTTTGTTGTATCATATCCTGACTGATATATAAGACCCCCTCAGGAAATTAATCCTAATAAAACGGTAGTTCTATATATACAGATAAACGCCATAATTACTCACTCATCACGAATAATCTTAAGCTGGCGGCAAGTCCGAATCATAGTACTAGGAATATCTAGTTACCTGTCATCAAACCTGTTCCAGAAACGATCAAACATGACAAAAATAGGCATTAATACAACCACAATAATTACACACTCCTAGTCTATGGCAGATCGTAGGGGATCATTTACTGTGTACTAATCGCGTAATAAACGGATGTTCCTAAGCAGTCTGTGGCTAAATAATTTTCCACAACCAACTAGGCTAGTTATTATATGAGAAACGTGTGTGTATCGCTGTGATCTCGAGAAGAATTCCTGAGATTCTAGGAAGAGATGCGGCGGAGTCTCGTGTGAAGCAAAGTGCAGTAGTGTATCAGGGCTTGTACATAGAAATAGTGCAAGTTATGTTTAATGTTAAATTACCGAAAATAATGATGCAGACACTTTTCTACAACAACTTTCAGCAGGATTAACATAAGCATGTTGGTAGCATAAGTTAATCCAATAAACTGTTCTGTATTTACATAACCAAATTACAAGATGATTATTAACATTAACTTAATTAAATTAAAACTAAGTTAAATCGAAACGTCTAGTTTATGTAACTGGTAACCGAAAAGCTGGCGGCTTTCTCGCGCAACGCATCAGCATTGCAATTCAGCGAGGAAATGCCGACAGTATCCTCGGTACAATGCCCCGAGGGCCTTTTTTAGGCATAACTTAGTTTTAATTTAATTTAGTTAATGTTAATAATCATCTTGTAATTTGGTTGTGTAAATACAAAACAGTTTATTGGATTACTTATGCTATCGACATGCTTATGTTAATCCTGCTGAAAGTTGTTGTAGAAAATATATTGTTTCATAGTTAAACCTAAATTAGTCGAATACATTTTTGACTTTTTCATCATCGTTATCGCAGTGTCTCTTTGTGTGCAGTGTTCTCAAGAACCAGCGGGGTAGTTTCGTAACGCACAAACATTGCCAATGGATTTTATTTTGACAGTTCAACAACATTCATTGCGGTACTTACGTTGCTGAGCAGACAAATTTTTCGAACATATGAAGCAATGGATTAGCAAAATACTTCAACATCATCAGATTGTGATTGATAGTAAGTTAGGGTGCTGGATACATAATAATTATGCTCGCTAATACCAATAATTAAGGTTCTTTGACAACTTCATGATTTCTAATCTGAGTGTTATTATAATTTGAATCCAGAATTCCTCTTCCAGATAAATAAATGATTGTACAAAGATCTTTTAGACGCTGGTGATTGCCATACATATCGCACCTGTTTCACAAACCAGTAAAAGAAAGCAAAGACGATCCCTCATAAAATACAAATAAAACTTAATAGCCAAAACTGAATTAACCCTTGAACCACATCCGAGTCATATGACTCATCTGTCAGCCGGTGTTTGTCTCATGCACGCGCGGATTATCATAAAGAAAGTGGGGCCGCGTGCGCATCCGCGTCGTTTCCCCGCGAGAAAACTAACAGTCAGCTTTTAAGAACCAATGACATCACTGTTAGCAGACAGGCTAACTTTAGATGTTGCCTCTTGAATTACAGTCAATACAATCATCGCAAAACAACCGAATCTAAGCAGTTTAACTACCATAGATTAATTGAGGAGATTCACATGTGTCTGCCAAAATAAGATGCTCTATGGTTTAGTCACTTCTGAAGGTTTTTAAATGGTCAACATTATCGTCTCCAGCAAGAGTTCCCGTCTACGACGTAGGTTTCTTGAAAGCATAAAGAGTACCTTTTTTTGTCTATTCAAATTCAATCATACTACAATCATCAAATCATCTAAGCACCAAAAATTTTGGAATATGACATTATCCTTACGACCATTCCTTGGGATTATTGAAAGGCTCATGTTGTCGCATGGGGATTAAGGCACTGTTTCCTTCCTCTGCTTTTAATATAGCTAATTATAGAATTGAACAATCCAATAGTTATTCGTGCAACAAGAGAGCAAAGTTGGTTTTAGCTGCGAGTGTTGATTTTAAATCCCTCTCTGCGCCTAGGATTCAAAGACACGAGATGGAAATAACTTTGGTCTCGTGTAACACATATAACTTTTCACCTCAGCAGTGAGATCATAATTATTATTTAAAGGTAAAATAATACAACATGGTAAAAAATGAACCACTTTGTAAAACAAACAATATCAAAAATTTTCAGATTTAGGTTTATTTGCAATTTTACAGTAATATGTGTAACCGAAATGTTTATTGTTTTTTTTTTTGGGCCTACTACGAATAAGTATGGAATTTGAAAATCGAACTTAAAATCGACTTGTTTCCATATCTCACTTTTTTCGTATCGAAGTCTAAGTGGAGTATCGAAGTCTACTGTTGGAGCAGCTGAACATTGTAAGACTATCTTTGCATTGTATAAATTCAACCTACGTTGTATTGTATAATTGCATTGCACAGGTGTGAGTACTATGTATAATAGAGCTACCATTTGCCGGTTATGTAATTGACTTGAATGGGTCCTGGCGGCTGAGAGTATGTCATGCTCACTCAGATGTCTCGCTGATGGTGGCGCGTGTGTTGGATTATTTAGCTCCCTTCAAAATGGTTGAGCTGAATAGTGCTAATCCATGCGTCATGCTCGTGAACGGGCGCCGTTAGTTGGGACTGGTCACCTCTTAGCGTCCTCGGCTTATTTGTAATTATTTTATTTAGAAATTGTTTTTGTTTCTCTTTTTACTATGGGCGCGTTTTTTTATTTTACATCGTCCTCACATTTAGTTATAATTTCAACATTATTTTTGTACTAATCTTTATGTATCAATTTAATTTAAAAGAGTGTCCATGGAGTTTCTTGCCCGTTCTTCTCCATAGGTACCTACTACGCTTTGGAATGGGCAACTAGCTTCATATTTCTAACTGACCGACTCCTTGACAATTCAAAAGTGCCTGTAAATGGTTTAATTGAAATAAATGCTTTGAGTTTGAGTTTGAGTTTAAGTCACAGAACAAAGTGAAGTTCAAATCTTTCGAATTTTGTGATTAGACCCAGCACTGTCCTCGGCATTCAAAAAATATTTAAAAGTTACTTTGTCACATGCTCGCAGCAAAATCTGTTCATTGACCTGTCTGCAATTTTGCTCAAAAAACCCGCTTGTTTGAGGTGCTGAGTTGAAAATAATATTTACAACGAATACATGATAGATTCCTATTGCTATTTATGCGTAAATCTCACGTTGTAATCGACATTGAATTGAACGCGGATATGGCTCTGATCTGCGTTAGTTGCGACTATCGGTGTCACGATCCTGATTAGTCTAACTACTGCATATTCATAGCAGTATCAACGCTGTTTGTTAATTGTTCGTTTATTATAAAGCCGTTAGATCGTTTACTTTACATCGCTTGTAAGAATCAATGGGCTGAATTAATTAATCGTAGACTTCGAACGACTATCGTGGGAATCTTGTGGGTTTAACATTATCTGAGTATGTTTGTAAGTACTTTGGTGCCTTGACTTAAATAGCACCGTCGATCTCGAAAGCGTGAACTCGTGATATTTAGGTTGATCGACATATCTTAAAATTAAATTGTAATGTTCCTGTTCCTTACAGGGTTAGGCAGAGGCGTTTTCACCTGAAGTTGGTTTAAACCAACGTTGTGTAGTAAGTTTCCCATTATAGTCCAACGACGGCCTAAAGTCCAACAGCGGATGAATCGTTAAGACCTTGTAAGTTACGTCTTACCTGTAAATGTTTCACTTGAGAAATGAAGAAGGGCTTTGTTAGAAGATTGATAAAGAAATGAGACGTGTAGATCATAATCTTTTAAAAATCAGACAAAGATAACTAACTGCACTTACCCACCCCTATAGGAATTAACATCAAGTAATTTACAAGTTAAACATTCTGCGTGTCAACCCTTAGCATTCTATTGGTTGTTGATACCTGCTACATATGAACGATGTGGACATCCGAAGTGTTTTAAAATATTTCAATGTCCGTTTTCTCCAAGACGCAGAGTTTTTGAACATCGTGCTGCGTATGCATATACCAAACTAAGGTCGGCGAAACAAAATTCTGTGGACCATGGATGGGTTGTCCGTAATTATAATAATATAATAATCGTGTATGGATGTCCATAATTATATTAATATAATAATCGTGTAAGTATATGTAAAACGGGGCACCATTACAATAAGTAACGCAACAAGTAAAATAGAGCACAGTTGCTTATTTGCCTGAACTAGCTTGAAACTGTGCTTCAGGCTAGGAAGTGCGTAAATACTAAATTTAATAAATTAACTTAAAAAAAAATATTTAAAAAATTAAAGTAAAAACTAAATTAATTTAATTAGGTAAATAAAAGTAAAATAATAATTATGTTAGCGGTAATTACGCTGACCATAATTTTGTTAGATAAACAGGATTCACTCTTGTTGGTAAACAAAAGTATACTTACGACCTTCTAATAATTTCTTAAACATATTAGGTATTCCCGTACACCAAATACCCTTTGACCTAACTCAATCTAATCTCCCGTAGATGTGAAAATCGAATGTAAGCCAATAAATTCCATCTCCGTTGACCCCTAAGGACTGCCTACACTAACACGAAAGAGAAACGCAGTTATTTTTAAATCTCTCATTAGAAGCCTCGACAGCTTTCCATTCCCATAAATCTAAGCTGTACTGGTTACCATAAATTACCTAAATTGTCGGTTCGGGCCGCACACGGCGCTCCGAGGCCTGTCCTGACCGGCCCTGAAATATGAGGCCCCCGGGTTCTTATTAAGCAGGGACCAGGGGTACTTCCAGCGATAATAGATATGAATTAGTCGTCGGTAGTGGAAGAATGGACAAATTGGATGTACCGAAGTCATTAACTAACTTTAACGTCAGTGAAAAACAATTAAAAACTCTATGGTTCATTTTTGACGTCCTTTGAATGTCAGCTACTCTTCAATTAAAGTAAATAATTATCCATAAATGGATGGCATTTGTCCAAAATTATTTTCTCGTACAGGAGTCGTAACAATTTCGAATAATAATAAAATACAATTAAGTGTATTTAAGCTCCAGGTGACTGAGTAATTACAGAAAGTTAGCGCACGAACTAATTGCCCTGTCAAAGGATTAGTTTAAAATATTATAATGAATTCTACAGTAAGATGCCATTAGTGTAGATTATACTGTAAATAAAAAACAATTTAAACTTACGAGTTTTTAGAATTAATACACTGTTAAAGTTGCGAAAAATATTGAGGGTGAATTTTTTTCACCGTCAAAAAGTTCTGACAAGAAGGTTGAATAGGTTCAAGACCTTTGCTTTGCTAAACAACAACAACTAAAGGCGGGAAATATGACATGTAGGTCGAGCATAGAGTAAAAATAATTGCGTTTTGTTATCGGTCGCAAGGTTTTCCAATAAGGAAGAATGTTTCTGCTTACTGTGAGATTATGCAATAACTTTCTCTAATAAAGTTTAATATCGTAGTAAAATGTGTAAAACAATTATTGGCTAGCGTATGAACATTAGGGTTTACAACTTCATATGTCTGTGAGCAAAACCTATACAATGAGAGTTAATGTTTTTAAAGGTAAAGTGAAATGTGTTAGGTGTTGTGTAATTATTGACTTCTATTTGTATGTCTATGTTGCATGCAAATACTGTATAAACATTTTCGAATACGTGCATTATAAGTATATCACATATTTCTTTTAAAATGATGAAGTCCTATTTCTACTTTATCAAAATTCTTGTTATCTAAAAGTATTTGCATTAATAATCGCAATTCGAAAGACTAAGAAAAAACCCACACAGATTTGCACTTATTTCAGTGTAGGTATGTACCACCCACCTGCATTTTGCAGTTACCCATTATGGCGCTAGCTGTAGTTAGCAAATAAGGCTGAAGTAACAAACCCTGATGTTAACAATTTTATTTGTATTGTTCCAGATGTGTGTGTAGAGGAGTGGTGCGGAGTGGCGCGGCATGGGCCAGGCTGGCAGCCACGCGCCGCCGCCGCAGCGCGGCCGCCGCGCGCACACGCTGCCGCACGACCCGCCGAGACTGGCGCCCAAGGTGAGCTCTTCATCACAGTCCACTGCTGCACGCGTCACATGGCCACCGTAGAAAGCATTAGAAACGAAGACAAATTGACAGATTGTAGAAAGATTTAAACCGCGCGATGTCTGAAAATAAAGAAATCAAAAATGTCACTTTGTCTTCGTAGATTTGACATGGAAATGGTCATGCTACGTGTGCTGGACATTTACCTACTAAAACAAAAAAAATGGACTGTGACAGCGTTTCCGCCATTCTCGCAGTCCTCAGATTTGGGAGTGCAATCCCTACCTAGTCTTATGGTGCATTCATTTATGCTGTTGCCATTTATTCTGTCGTGCATTAGTTGAAGTTTTTTCAACAAGGGGCAAGACAGAGTTACATTAAAGTTGACAGAAAAGTAAAAAATGCTGCTAAAAGCTTAAATCCTGTTGAAAATCGTTGTAGAAATACGAAAGGTTTTGAAAGCTTTTGCGACTTGCCTTAAGCTTAGCTTAGCACTGTGGTCGATGAATGTTGCTGTCGATTCACTTTCTACCAACAACCCTTTAGGCATCTCCACCAGTTTTTGTAAACTCAATAGGATCCATGCGTAACATGACCACCGTAGAAACGGTAAAAACGAAACACTAAATGATAGATTTTAGAAAGATGTTAAAACCGGCCAAGTGCGAGTCGGACCCGCACACGAAAGTTTCCGCACTACCGTACAATATTTAGCAAAAAATACCAAACAGAACACATTTCTTGTCCGGACCCCTTCAATTTTTAACTTTATTTTATATTTATTACATAAAAATACACAACAATTTTAACTGTCTACCTATTACGGCACATGATGTATCTCATGAGCCGTTGACACACAGAAGGATGGACGGAAGGACGGACAGCAGAGGCTTAGTAATAAGGTTTCGTTTGGCACCTTCTGGGACGGAAACCTAAATTCAGATTATAAATGTCACTTCGAATAGTAAGATATAGATATGTCCATTCTTCGTAGAAATAGAAGTGGTCATGCTACGCGTGCAGTTCCGTTTGCACTGTTTCATCATGATCACCATAATTTCAGCCGAAAGACATGCACTCAAACTCAAACTCATCTATTTCAAATAAACCAATTACAGGCATTTTTGAATTGTCAAGGGTTCGGTCGGTCAGTCAGAAAGTTGCCCATTCCAAAGCGTAGTAGGTACCTATGGAGAAGAACGGGCAAGAAACTCCACGGACACTCTTTTAAATCAACGTATTATGGTTACAACATATTGGTTACATCATTTGTTTTGAAATTATACATGTGAGAACGATGCAAAACGTAAAAGCGTCCGTAATAAAAAGATTTACAAAACAAAAAAAAAGCAATTCAAAAATTAAAATAAGCCGTGGCAGCTAAGAGATGACCAGTCTCTACTGACGGCGCCCGTTCACGAACATGACGCGTGGATTAGCACCATTCAGCTCAACTATTTTGAAGGGAGCTAAATGATCCAACACACGCGCCACCATCAGCGAGACATTAGAGTGAGCACGACTTACTCCCAGCCGCCAGGGCACATTCAAATCAATGAAAGACGTATCCAGTAAATGGCAGCTTTATAGTACATAGTACTCACATAACAATGTGCTGTGCAGCTATACAATACTAAGAAATTGAATTTATACAATGCAAAGAGAATTTTTTAAAATCTTCAGCAGCTCCAACACTGTTTTCAATACCTGATATATTAGTTTTTGCGCCTTTGTGGAGCAGGACCAGCGTCACTGCTGGACATAGGCCTCCCCAAGCGTTAATTGTTAACGTTACTGTTTCCGGAACACAAAAAAAATCTTTCTAGCTATTAAATAACCTAACATCCTTATCCTTATGTGAGGTTAATTGGAGGGATATTATAGTGAAGTGTTCAGACTATAAATTATTAGTCACGCGATTATGGTAATTATTTATAATAGGTAAGTTAATCGTTTTTTATTTTATAATCACGCTATATTACCGTGATGGCCGGGTGCGCTGTCAACCGCGTCATTTATTGTACTTTCACGGCCTGTAATAAAATATTATAAATGTAATTATCTTAGAACACATCTACTTTCGTCGTATTTATTATAAATATCTTGTTGTTTACATCTATTATTTATGACTAAGTAATTTATTTGTCTAGAGTTCTACAGAATGATCAGAAGGTGATTTCTAAAAAGTATTTTTTACCACTAAATATTTTAAAAGATTTTGGTGTATATTCCCGTATTTATAAACTAATTTCAACATAGTGACTTCATACGGGCCTGATTTATTTAATCAATCTACTGGATGTCATTTATGTAGGTTCTTTTGGCTAACCAACCGCTTCTTACACTAGTTCGTAACACACAGCCAACATTTAATAACTAATTGATCAATATCTTAAAAAATTGCAATTTTTTGCCAGAGTTACCTTAAACCGATTTTTTATTCAGGTGCTACCAACTCTATGCGAGTCACCGCACCTGCGCAGTACGGACAATGGCGCGATCCTGCAGTCTGGCGGCACCATCAGCGGCAGGAGACCCAACACCATGCACGATAATGTGCCGCACGGACATGTAGTAAGGAATCACTTTCGATACTTTCTAGAAATTATAAGAATTTAAGATGAAATGCCGAAGAAGGTGACTAATGAGATGACGGCCAATAGACGGTGTACGGAGGAAGAAGGTCCTGTTCCCCCAAATTATGGTGATTCCTTCAATGTCGCCCGCGAGATTCCAAATTTCTTACGTTGTTTAGAAGTTGCGGCGCTGTTTGAGTTTGACAAAAATATGACATTGTTGATAAAAATGCATTATGTGGCAATTATGATGAAATTATTGCTAAATTATAATAATTTAAATCATCAATATGGTTCATACAACGTAAAACAGCCCTGCAATTTGCACAAAACGTACAGAAGTTGAATTTCCCGAGCTACATTGACGGTTCTCCTTTAACTGAGATAAGGGGCGAAGATGATGATAGGAATATTCTTCAAAGACGAGAAGTAAGTAATTATGGAAAACTCATCTCACTCGACCTCATGTTTTATTTTCCAGCATTCGAACGTGTACCGGTCGCGGTCTGCGGGGACCTCGGGGGAGAACGCTGAGATAAGATCACGGGAACGAGACCCCCTGCACAGGTCACACACCAACCTGGAACTAAGACACGACAGTAAGTACTGCAGATATTACTTAAGAGTCTATTCAGGGTTAAGCCATAACTATGGTAAACATGATAAGCAAAAGACAGCCTGAGATAAAATTGAAGACACACAATAAAGCTTATAATGTGCTTGATTGCAGGCAGCAGTATAAACAAGCGATTTGGATCTGAACCAGATCTAAGGATAGAAGAGGAACAGAAAACGAGAAATGGAAACAAACACTTTCGAAAAAAATATAGAGCACCCCCACCACCCACCAATGACGTAAGTAGTAATATCGGCAGCAAGTCCTCTTGAGATCTTGTCTCAATCTTATGCTTATCATAAAAAATCATGTTGTTACAGAACTTCGAGGGTTCATCGCCAGATTCCAGCGAAGGGAACGCGAGACCTGAACCCCAGAGGAAACTAAGACTGTTCAAAACGAGAAACGAAACCAAAAAACTGAACGGTCAAGAAAACTTGCAGTTCAGAAACTCATACCACGAATACAAGTCACTCGACATGAGCGACAACGCAGCTTTTGAGAGAAGATACAGATCGCCTTTCAAGGACAAGGAGCAACATTTCAAGTATCCTGATAACCAGGACATGGTGCAGAGCACCGCCTCGCTCAAGAGAGAGGAACGACTCATACAAACGAAACAAGACTACAGGAAGACGAGGATAGACAGGATGAGTGGATGTCGAGCCAAGACGTCCAAGAACGAATACAACGAAGCGTGGAAGACTCCACTGTTGAACAGAAATTTCAGGTACTCCGAGAGGTTCAAGAAAGATGAAAACGAACTGCCCGCGCTCAGGAGAGAGAGGACATTCGACGACACCTTGATCGCGAGCGAGAGAGAAAGCGAATCCTCTAGAGTG
Organism: Atethmia centrago; assembly: GCA_905333075.3. NCBI lineage: Eukaryota > Metazoa > Arthropoda > Insecta > Lepidoptera > Noctuidae > Atethmia > Atethmia centrago. Next base: position 34,977,713 of record HG995367.1, on the reverse strand, counting down.
GCGCACGAGAGCAGGATGAAAGCCATCGCGGACCAACTCAGAGGAGGCAAGCTTAGCCCTCTGGCGGAGTCCAGCAAACCGTTGAGAAAATCTCTTCCTTCACTATTGTTGAAAAATAATGAAGAAAAAGATGAATTTCAAGCTGAGCTTAAAAAGGCTACGAGTAGAATTAGAAACCAATTAGGCAGTAAAGTTAATGATAAAGTTAGTGAAACCAAAACTAGTCAAGAGAAGAAAGAGTTGAGGAGCACATCGAAAATACCGAGTAAAGTCAAAAAGTCTAGTCCACAGAGTGCTGCCAACAAGCCTGAAACAAAAGCCATCAGTAGAAGGCCTTTAAGTCGAACTAACGAGGACAAAGCTAGACAGACGAACAACAATGTTAATATTAAGAAACCGGACAACAAATATAAGATGAGTAGCAAGGAGAACAGCCGCCCGATGCCGGACAGAGGGCAGGCCTCCGGGAAGGAGTCCACGCCCGAACACTCGCCCACTAGGAACTTGGAATCTTTGCTAAACCAACCTACGCAAGACAAGTAAGTTTATACACACTTCTGCACAATTTATTCCTGTTTAATTAAACAGCTCGTAAATTTTTACTTATTTTCTTATCTAGGTATACTTTACTTATTACTTATTTTTATATAATATTATAAACAGAAAAGATTTGATTTTTTGTTTGTTTGTTTGTAATCGATAAACTCAAAAAGTACTTAACTGATTTTAAATTTTTATTAGCGGGTAACATGGGCTGGATTTTTTTATTGGGATCCCTACGAGAATTATAATAATGTAACCTAAGGTCTCAAAAGTTTGCCTATACAAGTCATTATATGGCGTGCGCTGCGAAAACGATTGATGTTACATAAAATTATGTACTACACGTTTATAGTACTTATCATTACCCACAAAAAGTCTCGTCGAGGCTATATGTCTAACTATTATAGTTAAGTCACAATAACTGTTTTTCTTCAAATTAGTCAATCAAAACACGGGTAGAATCGAAAGACGATGACATTCGTATCATTATATTAATCCTCATCCAACAAAAAGTTTCATATTAAAGGTTGATCATTATACCTGTAAACACCTCTTTAAATGATTCGAATCGGACCTTTCGTTAAGAAGTTACGACGGGTATAAAAATGCTAAAAATAAGAAAAAACCCGCGGTGTGAGCGAACAGCCGTATGCTTAGTCTATTAGTTACCTACACATTTTATTTTTTGTGGATTAACACATAGTACTTACTACTTTTAATCCCGGTAGTACTTGCCCGTGGAATATTTCCCGACATCCACGCGGGCGAAGCCACGAGCAGCTATTGTTCGCGTCTTCGCAGTACTCAATATTATGGACTACCTGTGGTCTATCATATTAGCCTAGGCCTTCTGTTTGTGTCAAGATTAACATCTCTCTGTGCAAATAACATCAATCCTTCTCATTCTTCTTAAATGTTCTTATTAATTATTTCTTTTATCTTCCTTAAAATTCTTCTTATACTTTCTGTAATTGAGTTTTTTTGTTCTACTTTTGTCATTTATTTTATATGTTCTTAATCATTGATTTTTTCTTTCTTGGATTGAATGCATTTTATATTTTCTTAATTTACTTTTTCCTTTTCCAGACAAAAGCAGCCACCTCCATCGAGGCAGTTCTACTTCGGTATGATAGAGAGCAAGCACACGAACACACACGAGCACCTGAAGGACTTCCCCGGACTGGGCAGTCCCATCATCGAGGAGATCTCCAACTTCCACCTGATTGAACAGAAGCTACTCAGCTATCATGAGGAGGATGCGGAGTTTGATAAGTTCAATGACAAGTTGAAGGAGGAGTCCAAGATTAAGAATTGTAAGTGATGTTATCAAGCGATTTTTCGTGAAAGATGTAAAGTCAAGAAACTATTTACTATCAATTTAAGTTAGGATATCTTTTTTATTTTTATAGTTTATTTTTTGTTTTAGTTTATTAGTTCATTCAGTTTAAAAGGTTCGTCCAATGCATGTATCTTAAAGCAATATAAGATATTTATGTATAGCTTTAAGATCTTTATTTGATCTTATTACAGATTTGTTCATTTAACTTGTCTGTAAATTTATATCACAATAGTCAATTGACGTAGTATTTCAATCTGTTTAGTTATCAAATTCCTAGATTGTACGTGTATCTTTTGATGTTTTTGGAAATAATTATATTTTTCATAATTTAGATTGCTATTCTTTAACGATTTTCTTTTAGCTCTATACAGTGTGTCCCTGGATTAAGTGCACAAACGAATATGGGTGAAACTATACCATAATTAATAGATAAATAAAACCTTTAAAAAATCGTAATAATTATTATAGAATTTTTTACTTTTTTATTGCCTATTAAAGACGCCTGTATTGAAAATGTAATAACTTTTTATTAGTTGAGGGAATTTCGTTAAAATAAAAACAATAATGTTGGCTGATAATTGATGCAGCATAGTAAATACAAAGTAACCCCTTAAAATACAGCCATCTAGTAAAAAAATATGTTTCTTTTTTTTTTGAAAATATGAAAAGTTTTCAATTTTAAGTTTTCAAATTTATCTAAAGTTTTCAATAAACTTCGATTAAAAAAAAAACATTTATTTTGGCGATGAATAATGGTCTAGTTTCACTCATTTTCGTTTGTGCACTTTATCTAGGGACACACTGTATAGTGTTGTCTTCGTCCTAGATAACATGACCCTATATTGCAATATCCGGCCAAAAAAGATCTTCATTTTGTTGATTCTCGTTTTTAGTCGAGTGTTATGAAGTAATAATCGATTTCGTCTGATAGTATCATCCGAGTCAGCTCTGTCGTCGGACGGCTCGCTGGGCTCGTGGTCGGGCGGCTCGCTGGGCATCGCGCTGCGCCTGCGCCCCACGCTGCCCAAGAAGCAGCGCGCCGTGCCGCGCTTCTCGCCGGCGGCGGCCTGGAGGCAACTGGCTTCGTTAGACGACCATCTTGCTGCAGGTAACCAGTTTTCAACGTACCCATGATTCCCATGGTAAAAGACATGTGACAACTACGAAAAATTTTATATGCTTATGAAGTAGGTACCCAAATCAGTTAAACAGTATTTTTGAAAGTGGGTTGAGTAACCGTTCTTTGGGGTCCTTCTGTTAGACCGCAGACGTGGGCGGTGTTACTTGACTAAGGTGACAGAATAATTAGTCTGTAGGATTGCTGTGAGATAATTTGCAACCAACCTTTTAAATCTGGTGATGTAATTTTACGTTTGTAATTGTAGCAAGTAATAATGAGATCATTTTATTATTTATTTATTTATTTATTTAATACTTAAACACAAATGTACAGAGGCGAACTTAATGTCATAGGCACCCCTTTCGATCCCTATTTAACGCATAGGACCAAATTGTTTTATGTAATAACGTATTTATAATTATTTATTTTTCTATAACAGAAACCCAACCACTAGCAGTAGAGACGAAGATGTCAGGTGACATATCGGCAGAGTCTTCACCCCGCTCGGATCAATCAGCCGATAAGTCGGGGGACTCCGGCATCTCAGGTGACCACGCGCATTCTGATCACAGGATAGAATCACCTTCTAGACATCATGTAAGTACAACGGAAAAATGGAATATTCAATAAATTAAAAAATAAACTACCCTGGATTTATTGTTTCTTTGACTGTCCAATTTTAAACTAAAACACATTTTATAAAACCAGGAGACAACTAACCTATATTAAAAAAGTCCTCTGAGCAACTAATCCTTATAAAGTTTTGTTTGCAATGGGAAGCCGGGTCCAAAATGTTGAATAAGATACTAGTATCTTTTTCAACTCGTTTGTGTAAGAGAGGCCGAAGAATAGGCCGTTTCATTTCATTTTAAATAATATATACCTAATGAATGTAGATCATACGCAAATACCTAAAATCTAATCAATAATTCAACGTCCGAAAAACCTACCCACGCAAGACATGATCCTGGCTAGACATCACAAAGAGAAGTCAGGATATACATAATATTTCCCACCGCACGGTACATTTCGGCGTGCGTTAAACGCAAGGCTCATCTACCCAGCCTAATGCATGTTTGTAGGATTGATGGGCAGTCCGCAACGCTAGATATTTCATTCTACCGCCCAGACTATTCAGGCTCCCTAGATTGCTATTCTAAACCCCTCTACATGTGGGGGAGGGGACAGACAACGCCCCACGCCTGTACGGCGCTAAATTTCCGTATCGTATGGTCATTAATTTGTAAAGTGATATTTGGTTTATATGTATATGTATCGGTAACTTATGTGTACTCTAGTTTAATTTATGTAGTACTTAAAACTTGGTAGCAGTTAACATCGTAATAGGAAATTTGAAAGTGGAATATTAGAACAGCACACTAATTGCGTAACACAGTTTGAATCACCATCCGAGAGTTTTGAAGGATATTGCTAAGCCATTGCTTCATAGGTTTGAAAAATTCGTCAGCTCAACAATGTAACTAACTTAATGGACGTTGGTGAACTGTCAAAATGAAACCGATTACGATCAATTGTCATTTTATGTGTGTTACGGAATTGCAAGAAAACAAAACGCACCAATACAGATACAGCTAACCCGTATAAATAGCCGTTGCTTAGATTACACAAAAAGAACACGAATAAATTTGATGACGCATTCCGCTGAATCAATGGCTCAAGGGAATAGCGATTTGGTTGGATTCCCACCCTGACGCCATCACAGGGCTATAACGACAAAGCTGGACTCACAGACACCTCAGCTACATGGCGCATGCTCTTTATTCCCACTGCACTGCACGCAAATTATACTCTGTATATTCCGGCCACCGAGAGAATGCGTTCCTGACTCCTGTCAGTTGAACACGATTAGGAACTAATAAAGTTTAAATTCGTAAAACACGTTGTCTTTTGTACTCAGCTGACAGATGTCAGAAACGCATTTTTTCATCGGTTGGAGTTTAATTGCTTAATTATTTCTTGCTCTATCGGTTTCTTGTTAGAAATTCAATTCTGTTGTCCGTATTACACACATCTTGACAATGACTATTTCAATCCTGATCCAATTTACTTTTTAATAAAAGCAATGTTTTGCCTGATTTGAAAGATGCCATTGTGTGCTTTTATAATTTCTAACGTGACGATAATATCGTGGACGTCCACGTCCATAAAATGTATGGAAATACGTGCACGTAATAACGTTATCGTGTACGGAAATTTAAAAGCGTCTTCATATATTTCCGTACATTTTACTTCCCTGTTATCGTGATGCTGTGACGTGGATGTCCACGATAATATCGTCACGTTGGAAATTATAAATGCGCACATTGAAATTATAAAAGAGCAAAATTTAAAATATTATGTGTGGATCATTCATTTGGCAAATAAACAAAAGTCGTCTGAAGACAATTTTTTGGCGCGTGGCCAAAGTTGGAACTAACGCCGTGCCGCCATTTTGTTTTTTTTATTAATTGAATTAAATAATTGCATGATTTTTTATGAACAACGCCCCACTATCCATTTGATTCAAGCGCCAAAAGATCCTTGTAGCAGGGTATTTTAGTTTATTGACATAGAAAAGGTATTTAGTATTACCCACGGAATTAGTATGTACTATATCTTGGTCTTACCTGACTGTCGAACTTTCGATCACAATCGGTTGAATTTTATAATTAATTATGAATTAATACCAGAGTCTTAAGTGAATAAGTCTATAGAGTACAAACTTCTCACCACCACCAAAAACCAACTTATCCCATATTCCCAGGCACAAGACTCCAGTCCAGCCACCTGGACCCCGCAACAAGACCTGGGCGACAGCAGCTCGGAGGGCGCGGGCGGCGTGGCCCTGCTGGGCGCGGGGCTGGCCACCTACAGCCCGGGCGCGCAGCCCTTCAGCCTGTCGCTGCCCAGGGAACAGGAACGGGTGAGTTGGGGCACGGGAGCCGCGGCCGGTTAGGGGAGTAGGGGATTTGGGAGGCCGGATTTGGACGTACCTTGGAATGATTCTGAATCCTGGATCTTTCCAATTTCTTTATTTAAACAATGTGCAATATTTTTTTCTGTCCGGTTATGCCTCTAAAATTAGAATCGGCATTTAGCGACTGCGATATGGACAAAAATCCTCATATTCCCATCTTATTACGAAAATGACTCTTGTGATGGGAGTAGGACCTACTAACCGCACTTCTGAAGGCAGACCAGCTTAGTATAGGTAATTAAAAGTACGAGCAGTGGTTTTGTAAACTTTAGATCAAGGTTAATGTCATGCAATTATGTGCTTTCATTTTAGCATCATACTAAAAGAATTTTTACTTTAGGGTTTTAGACCCCGGTACGTCTTAATCTGGACTCATAAATTGGTAATGACTGTAGTAGTAACTGGTGATGTTTAGATTTTTGTTGTTGGTGACTAACAAACTAATCTCTCTCCTAACCTCCCGCGGCCGCTGACGAGGAGTAAAGGTACTCACATGTTCTAAACCCTTGTATGGTGCCGGGCAGTATCGGTGGTGATGGCGTATTTCATGGTCTTCTCTGAACCGTTTTCAAAAATATGATGATGTTTTTAAACTTACGTAATTTGACTAAGATTCCGGTCTAATACAAAGGAATCTTATTGTGTATTTTCAATTGTAACCGTGAAATAGATTTAGATATTTTTTTTGTGTTTTTTTTTTATTTGGTTATCTTATCTCTGTTTCTTTTGCTTGCATGGGGTATTTGTGTAGCTTTAGATGTATTTTTTATGTTCTGCTCTATTTTATATACCTTGATGAGGATCTAAATTACTGTTCAAGTAAGTACCTACTACTTATTTCCAAAGTAAATTACCCTTTCTATAAATCCCATATTTCTTTTCTAATTATATGATTTCAGCTTTATATTATTTTCATGTAAATCCGACATCATTTTTCCATTGAATCTCTCTGCAAATTCCTCTTGGAATGGTCACCTTTATTCCTCATCAGCTCTCCATGTGTCATCACAACTCAACACTCTTCTCGTAGTTTAAAGCGATGTCGTGTTTCTACGATTGCTTCCAGGGCAAGCAGTTGACGCAAGGCTTCAATAGTCTTCAGAAACTTCGGAAGTCGGTCTCTGGGGCTTTGGGCGCCGCCTTAGGATCCAGAAGGTTCGATTTGGAACATGAGCCTATTCTGCAGGAGCCTGAACAGAACTGGTTTCTGACCAAGTCTGCGCCCAATTCGTTGAGCAATCCGCTGATGTTCCAACAGCCGACGAGGGCGAAAGGATCTGAAGAAGATGCTATTAAAGAGGAGGAGTCTTTACCGCCGTCGGAAAAGGTACGAAAATTTGGTTTTCGTACCAAAGGACCTAGTAGTGTATTTTTAACTTTGACATAATTATCATATCACTGTTTTAGGTGTTGTTTTTCTCAGAATCGCCATTGACAAAAACATTACAAATAAAACCTTTGTTCCCACTAGTACCACCGAACTGTACCACCGGTGTTACTAGCGGGAAATTCCGTTCTCTATAGTACCACCATTTACTTAGTGGTACTAGGAGACTGTTTGTTCCCAATAGTACATACCTATAGAGATGGTACCTGCACTTTAATAAAGAAATTAATAGATATTATCACTTTAATTGCAAAACAAAAGTAAACATAAAACAGATATACCTACCCACTTTTCAATTTTTAAAAACTTGTTTTACATTTCATTATGCAAAACAGGAAAAGTACACTCGGAACGTAGGAATTGCTAAAAGAGAAATTTCCAACCAACATTACCCACAAATACTTTTACAACATTTTGAAAAGCCAATTTTACACTAACATAAAGGGTCTTTTAAGTACAAACATTATTTTGTAGATTTTCAACAGCCTCAAAACAACTAATAACCTATTGTTTCTACCAGCAACTGCTTAAGGAACTATAAAGTACCCATTCGATATTTTACAACAAACCAAGCTTATCATAAATATTTACTTAATTCCTTAGTTAGTCACAATAAGTTCTACAGAACATTGAGAATGGACAATTTGTTTAACAACTTTTTGTGTACTAACAGGTCTGTTTAAGTTTACGTAGGTAAACATACTAATTTCTTTAAGCTACCGTGAATGTGAACAAACAAACGTTTCAAGTCACATTATATTTTAACTTCCATTTTAACCTGTATGAAGATAGCGAATAGTTTGGGTAATTCATTTCAACAGTTCAGTTCAAAGTAAATGGAAAATGACAAAGGCAATGCGCGTTTAATTTATATTAAAATGGGGCAAAGTGCCCTCAGTATGTCATACTGCGCTGGTACATATAAGCTTAGAGTTCGCTTGTCTGGGATATGTTTAAAATAACTGGCAATGCGAAATATTTGGCGAAAAAAATATAAATAAATGGTTGTTTAATTTAAGTACTGTTTAATTGAACAGAATATGAATCAAGGTAACTTGTAAAATTGCCAGATTGTCTCCTGTTTGTTTTATTAAATAGAACCCGCACCTTAATTGCGTAAAACACTATCCATATGTGAATGATTTTGAAGTATATTGCTAATTCATTGGTTCATATGTTCGAAAAAATTGTCTGCTCAACAATTTAAATAATGCAATGAACATTGTTGAACTGTCACAATGAAACCCATTGCTACTGATAGTGTGTTACGTCATTAGCGGTTAAACCCATGTCATAAACCAGCCTTTAACAGGTAATTTACAACAATAACACTAGTAATGTGGAGTTTCGGTCCAGGAGGAGCCGGGCACGTGGCGGCCCGGCACGTCGTACCTGGCGCGGGGCGGCCACGTCATGTACCTGCCGCCCGCGCCCGCCGCCGAGCAGCCGCTGTCCCTGCTCGGGCCCGGCGACAGGCCTGTCAGGTGCGTATCCAACTACTGAGTCGCATATTACGCTGTTTCGCTTTCACTGCCAGAAATTGGTAAGAATCTATTTCAATACAATCGTTGAAAAACGACAGAAACTTTGGTGGAAAAGACTTCAACGCGTTACTTGTCTAAGCATCTTTTACTGTAGTTTATGAAAATCTCATAATTATCCAACACATAATAAGTTATTAAATACGGAGGCCTTGGCGGAAAGTACAACATTACACCCTTTGGCGTCGAGACCCTCGGTCTGTGGGGTCCCAGTGCGCATAAGTTATTTGCGGAAATCGCGAAACGTCTAGTTGATGTAACTGGTGACCGAAAAACTGGCGGCTTTCTCGCGCAACGCATCAGCATTGCAATTCAGCGAGGAAATGCCGCCAGCATACTCGGTACAATGACTCGAGGGCCTTTTTTAGGCTTAACTTAGTTTGAATTTAATTTAGTTAATGTTAATAATCATCTTGTTATTTGGTTATGTAACTAAATAAATAAATCAGCCTATAATGTTCCCACTGCTGGGACACAGGCCGCCTCTCTGTAAGAGGGAGTGGGCCGTAATCCACCACACGGGCCCAGTGCTGGTTGGTGGATGTCACATATCTTCGAATTTTTGGTTCTAGGACATGCCGAAAAATTTCCTCACGATGTTTTCCTTCACCGTTTTGAGAGCAGTAGTGATGAAATAATTTACACAAAGTAAAGCGCCTGTCTGGGTTCAAACCTACGACCTACAAATCCTATGTCGCGACCGTTACCACTGGGCCACCGCTGCTCTAATTTATCCAACAGAAACATTCAAACTTATCTCGTGCTCTCCAGACGTGTTTTTTTTAATACGCCTGTCTTTTTTATGCCTATTCATTGAATCCTTTCGTCTTCCTCCTTAGGAGCAAATCCAGCGGTTGTCTGGAAGCCTCAGCCCGAGCCGCGCGCGCGGCCCTGGGAGCGGAGATGCGCGAACGTGAACGATCTGCTTCCCCTGACGTAGCAAGAGCTCTGCCGGCCAGGGTGCTGCCCAGCACTAACGTGAGTACTAGCTTGTTACATGTTGAATGTGTGTGTTATATGTGTTTGATCCAGGATTTATAGCAATAGCTGAAAGTTATGGAGATCTTTGTCTTTAAATATTTCCGGCTGAAAATGTATGGAGCGATGGCCTACATTAAATAGAAATAACTTCAGCTGTTTATATCTGACGTTAAATACCCAATATTTTAGTAAATTTACATTTAGGTACATATCTCAGCTGACGAACATCACGAAGCATGAAGCAGCTTATGAATAGTAGTATAATTTACAAAAGATATGTACAAAAGCGAAGCAGAATTGCAACTTAATAACAATACAGCACAATTAATTATAAACCTTAGAATGGACTTCAACGCAAGAAGAGCAATTACGAGTACTACATGCATAACTATGAACGAAGTCGTCCCTAAGGTCTATCGAAGTTCAAACTAACCTAATTTCCTAATCATCTTATTATGCTAACCTCACACATAACTAGTTGCCAAACCACAATTGAAACTGAGCATCACATTAATGTCTTTCTCATATCATAAGCTATTCTAAGCATTAGCCAATACTGCCAACCTTTAATATTTCATCTGTAATCGTTTGTATAGATAACTGATCTTATTTATTGCCTTTAATTCTGCAATCGTACACTACAAGTAAGGCATTTGTTTAGCAACTAGATAATAATATGCTTCGTAGAAGTTTTAAAGATATGAATAGCTATTAATAATATCATAATGAGCAGAAACTCTTAACTAAATAACATCGTAAGTTAGAGGGACCACGTTAGCTTGTTTATTCACGAGAATTTTAATATATATCTGTTCAAAGAAAGGCGTGAGTTTATGTTTGTTTGCCATTTTATTGTAGTTATTTTTTGTATTAAAACGCTGACAACACCTAAACCGCGGTCACTGTCAGATTGCATAGAAAAGAAAGAGAAGCACGATGACACAACGCTTGTAATTTATTTCAAAATATGAAGCAATTACCTATTCACTCAAAATTGAGTTGAGTGATCGAAAATATCAAACAACCAAGTTCTGCATTCAAATAAGACGTTCTTGTTATTAATACAATATGTAACGTATGTTGATATTTAATACAAATATGTTTGATTAGAACTCAAGGTAAGAGGTTAGTTTAAAGTTAGTTTGTATCGAGATTTTTTTTCAAAACGTGTTTTGGTAACAACCAAGTTCTGGGAAATATGTTCAAAATTAATATATATTTTTTCTGCTACCACAAACTATACAGTTTTGGCAATTTTTTTTCTTAAGAGAAGCCAATTTTGGTCAATTGGGTCTTGTCAGCGCCTTAAGTAACAATTTTTTTTTTGTATTATTATGGATCTGCAATGAAGATTTTTATTATTAATATTTATTATTATTAAAACCGTTAGGCTCAGAAACATATCCGTTCCTGCTTTGTCATTTTCTTTATATTCATTTATAATAAATATCACCTTTCATGTCAATAAACTATCAATTTATAGACGAAACTTTTTGCAATGATTCCTTGAATTGATCTCTTCAGTTGCAATAACTAACGTGCCTAGAGTCTAAAAGCCTTTATCGCCATAATCATAACAAATCTTACATTACTTTACTCCAGAAATCCTTCAACAATTAAATCACAATATTCCCACATGAAACAGGAAAAATAAACAATCCGTAAATACTCGTAGTTAAAACAAGGCCCATCGGCCCATACTAATTGACATTGATTTTAAGAGCTCCGTACGTACATATGTACATACCTAAGACAATAACATTGATTTTGTTTACATTTGCAACTCCCATGTTAATAATTGTTGTGGTGTATTTATTATCAGCTGCATTATTGAGAACAAGGTGAGGTGGAGCGAATCAATCGATTAATTGCTGGTATGATTTTACTGTTATGGATTCTGTTACTTTGATTTTTTTTCTTTTGTTGTCTGTTAGCTCTACAACCAATACTTTTGGCAGCGACTGAACTACTTAAATATCGGGTTAACTCTAAATAGGTAATTTATTTCAACAGCTCTAATTTACTTCTATTCAACCTAAAACGATGATGGTGGAAATTATTATCGAGACTTGGCATAATATAAATAGACAGATTAAGCTAATAGGTCATTTAAAATTATCAACCATCTCATTTTGCTCAACCAATTCTCTTGCCGCTTTCATCGCCCATACACTGATAATGACCTCTACACCTTGACCACGACTTACTTATCTTTCAACTCCGTTCTCAATTTAATCATCATCATTTCATTTTATACCATTGTTAAACTGTCCTAGTTCCTTACATCCATCCACAACTTCATTGAACGCATTACCGAGCAATTTCCTATAGAATACATTCTGAAACGGTTATAAAAATTAACCTATTTTGGTTCGCAAGACTATTGTGTCGCGTGGTTTGGCGGTCGCATTGTCGCTGCGTGTTCCCACGACTAGTTGCATGATTTCCGCGCTTGTGTATGTCTGCTTGTTTGTCTGTGTGTATTGTAAGGCGAGATGTTGAGTGTCGGAGATATCACATGGCCTTGTTACCTTCCGTAATTTGAAGATCTAGTTGTGGGTGTTACATCTACTTGTAATTATTATGTAATTGTGTCTAGAGATTAAGTAGGTGTTAAATTCTTGTCTTGTTGGCTTTTATTAGACTACCTACTTCTATTTAGGTTTGCGCAATATTAGATACTTCAAAAAAAATCAAATCAAATCAAAATGTTTATTTCAATAACTTAAAAATACATTTACATTAGGGTCATTAGGGAATTTCCATTTAAGTAAGAAATATACTTGTGTTAGGAAGTTCCGCTCTTCCATTAGTTATGGCTTCCAGTTTAAGCTATTGAGTAGACACGCACTTGAACGGCTGAACTTGTTCTTACGTAGTAATTTGTCGTAATATTAAAGTAAAGTAGGCTTCTAGATACTTATGCTATGCTAGATATGTTATTTGAATCAGTTGAAGATGCAACAGTGCCCTATTTTATCTAAATCAAACTTTTTTGCACCTAGCATTCGTAGTTGAGTTAGTGAACCGTTTTCCCAACTCATCCACGGATCTCTATCCAAAGTTTATTGATCTACGATCTCATTACCATCGATCAAAACACGATAGTCGCCAATCCGCCAGAAATTGTATGATAATCTAGGAATAATTCACACTAGCTCGCTTAGCATGCGCGTGCGCAGGCTGGGGACATGTCGGACATGTTCCAAGTGGCTAATACCACTCACGCTCTGCTCCTGTTTTTTAAGTCGTGACTCTGTAGTGTGAGGAATATGGGGGAAAACAATAGAGATGTCGTGTTCACTTGTCACTCTATGTTTATGACTTCTTGTGGATGTAAGGACATTTTTTCTTATAGTGATGTGTCTACTTCACATCCTTAGTCTAGCTTTGGAAAAAGCATTTTGCATACGAAAGCATCAAGTGTTTAGATTTTGTGTAAAAATGATATAAAAAATTACATAACAAATAACATCACGCCTGTTTTCCGAAGTAATCTGTGTCAGAGAATGAATTAAGGCTCCACTAGATGTTTTTTCGCACGCTCGAATAGTGAAAATTCAAGTGTTAAAATTGACACCTAGGTAGAATAAAACTTAATAAGTGGTTCGCTAAGAAGACGTGAAACATGGCATCTACAATTGAAACCATGATCAGTTTGTGTCAATTCTAATAATATTTAAATATAACATCACTAAAATCACATAGAATTCGCGTATGCATATGCTCCTAACATTTTATTGCCATAATTTATTTTTATTTGCTCCATCGTTTAAATTTTACTACGTTCATAGATAAATCCGGATACTACAGTGGCGCCGAGTTCGAGCACTCACCTTTTTCATTTCTTGTTTAAAGAATTTGAAATATATTATTGACATAACTGTTCCGATCTTAAAAGGAACTTTAAAAGATCACTATTTTGATAAATCTCTTTTCTTTTTTGTCATTCATTAACTTCTGAGGATCGCCATCACAATCATATGTTTACGTTTCGAAGCTATGCGATCTTCCGTAATGAGAATCCCGTCACATGTGTCTTAGTGGATAGATGGACAGGCATTTGTTTCATACATAAGCATAGCATTATCAGCCTACAATGTTCCCACTACTGAGTCACAGGCCTCTCTGTGAGAGAGATTGTGTCAAAATCCCACCACGCAGGCTCAGTGCGGATTGGTGGATGTTTTTTGGTTTGTTGATATCTGTTGGTTAGGCATCTTAATCCAAACAGGTATAAGATTATTTTATTTTTAAGCATCAACAAAACAAGCCCTCCTACTGAGCAGTAATTAGCGTGCTGCATGCACATCAATAAATCTACTAAACAAATTCTATAGACAATTCTCCATTAGTTTAATCCAAACAATCATCCATGACATAGCCTACATGAACAGGTTTACTAACGACATAAAAATAAGAAGATATACCTATAATGATTGATTGAAACATGCATTTAGCACCATTGTTGTCGGCACTACGCGAATTCCTGACCGCTAGCAGTATCTACGTACGAATATTTATTCTGTGCTTCTAGTTAGTATTCTGTGTACATCAAGATCATAGCGAATCGATTGGGAATCCGTTCTTTCTAAACGGTTCATGGTGGAGAGAGACGTACTATATAGAATGGTAATACATAGGAATATGTATGGTTATGGTAACTATGGTAGGCGCAAGCCAAAAGTGATGGGTGTAGTCTTTAATCATGTAGGTAAATGATGTTGTGTCGGTAACTATGTAAAGATAAAGCACTCACTAATGGTAAATGATCTTAATAACAATACAACGAGCAGATTGTTTAACATTGTCGGTCAAATTCATTCCAGTATTTTCCCAATTTAAACACAAAAATAGGCGCTAGTAAAACATGTATTTTTCTTTGGTTTTTATTCAAAAATGCATTTGCCATAAACCGTTTTAACACGATTCGTGATAAGTATTTCTATCATCGTCATCATTTCAGCCGAAAGACGTCCACTGCTAGACATAGGCCTCTCCCCCAAGCACCGCCACTTCGACCGGTTTTGTGCTTCCCGCATCCAGAGGATTCCTGCGGCCTTCACAAGGTCATCGGTCCACCTTGTAGGAAGCCTTGAATGAATGAATGATATATTTATTTGCAAGAATATAGGTAGCTGACATAAGTTCTTAGGATCTATGGGTTTCACTATATTTGGCATTCCAGCCTCACAATTATTTAGGTTTTACATCTTGATTATACATAAAGCATGCAGTACATATTTAATAATTATTAGCAATAACATAAAAATACCAATAATAATGTCATAATTTAAGTTTAGATTACAATGCAATTAATAAAATTCAAATTAAATACCATTCTATCCATTTAAAATAATAATTAAAATTAAAAAATAGCTATCAATAATAATGATGTCATTTAAATAAAAATAGCAAGACTAATGAAAAGGTTTCAATATTATTTAAGTAATGTCAATAATAATATGTGGATGTCATAATAATTATAATACATAAGTTTTACATTTTATATTCAAAATATTCATTGATGGAATAAAAACATCTCTCACACAACCAACTATATAGCTTTCTATTAAATTCTAAATCTGTAGCATTTCTAAATTCTTCGGCTAAGTGGTTATATATTTTCACCGCCATGGTATAAATATTTTTGTTGCATACTTTTAGTCTATTACGCGGGACTACTAGTGGCTTTTGTACTATTTTCCGCTTTGACATAGCCTTTTCATCCTTTTCAAAAAGCGAGTAAACCTTCCAACGCTACGTCTTCCGGTACGCGGTCGCCACTCCAGAACCTTTTGGCCCCATCGGCCATCTGTTCTGCGAGCAACTTGCCCTGCCCACTGCCACTTAAGTTTGGCAATTCTTCGGTCTATGTCGGTAACCTTGGTTCGCCTGCGGATCTATTCATTTCTGATTCGATCTCGTAGGGAAACTCCAAGCATACCCCTTTCCATTGCCCTTTGAGTGACTTTTAGCCTTTAAATAAGGCCCATTGTAAGCGACCACGTTTCAGTGCTATAGGTCATCACTGGCAACACGAACTGGTCAAAGTTTTCGATACTGCGATATGTGGGACGAGAAGATATTGTGTAGCTTCCCGAACGATGCGCAGCCGAGTCGGATTCGACGATTGACCTCTTTCTCGAAGTTGGACCTACCTAACTAGACAGTTTGTCCTAGGTAAACATACTCGTCCACAACTTCGAGCGTAGGGTCTCTGATCTTCATGAGAGTGGGTGTAACATGGGCATTTCACATGAATTTCGTCTTGTCCATGTTCATTTTAAGACCCACTCTTTCGGAAGCTCTACTGAGGTCATCGAGCATTGTACTGAGATCCTCCATAGCCTCAGCCATGACAACTATATCGTCGGCAAACCGAAGGTAAGTAATGTAGTCGCCATTGATGTTGATGTCTGGCCCTTTCCAGTCCAGAACCTTGAAAACATCCTCCAGTGCAGCGGTGAACAGTTTCGGAGAGATAACATATGCCTGCCTCACACCTCGCTGCAGAAGGATAGGTTTCGAGGTCTGGTCCTGGAGTCACACTGACATAGTGGCCTTTTCGTATAGACACTTAAGCACCTCGATGTACCGATAGTCGATCTGGCACCGTTGAAGAGACTGCAGTACAGCCCATGTCTCGATTGAATCGAAGGCTTTTTCGTAGTCCACAAACGCTAAGCAGAGAGGCAGGTTATACTCTTCGGTCTTCTGTATAACTTGCCGCAGCGTATGTATGTGGTCTACGGTGCTAAAGCCTTTACGGAATCTGGCTTGTTCGGGAGGCTGGAAGTGGTCAAACCTGCGCGCGACACGGTTTGTGATGACTCTTGTAAACAGCTTGTAGACATGGCTCAGAAGTCAGATGGGCCTATAATTCTTAAGGAGGGTAGTGTCGCCCTTCTTAAAGAACAGTATCACCACACCTCTGTTCCATGCCTATGGCGTTTTGCCCTCGAGTATGACGGAATCAAGCCTTGAGAACGGGTTTTCCACCGGCCCTCAGAAGTTCGGCCGTAATTCCGTTTTTGAACTGCTTCAGAGCCATCCTAATCTCGTACAAGCTGACGTCCGGGATGTTTTCGGTGTAGTGTGTATGTGTATTTCTATGTATCTGTCAAATATTTTGTAACATGCCAAATAACACAATTTTTTTTTTTTGACCAGACGTAGTCGCACATAGAATAGAACATTATTTATTCTATACAGATTAGAAATATTATAGAGTAAAGCGGAGTGCTAGTAAAACCATTAAATTCTTTAAACTTTTATATTATTTGTCGAAGAGTATATAGATATACTACAATCACTAATAGAATCAAACGCGTAGATTTTTTTGTACATTATTATAATACTACCTAATTTTTTTTTTCTCTATTATTATTTTATTACTAAATCCTTTCCAAACTTGTTAGACTAGAAAGGATGAATAAACATAGAAATAATTAATTTAACGAGTTCTTATTAGATTATTATTTTTTCTTCATGAATCTGTTACTTAACGATCAGCCATCAGAAATCCCAAAAAAAATTACTGTTAAAAAATTAATGTTTACTTTTCTAGGCTGTTGTGCCGCATCAATATGTTGTAGTTTGACCCTGATTTTAAATCAGTCGCAGGCATTTGTTCCCAGTTAGGGATTCACTTTCTATTAGGTACATATAAAGGTACATGGGACTCATCTGACAGGGTGTAATATACGCCTCTGCTAACTCCTTCGAGGAAAACCGGCGCAATATTATGTAATGTTAGTATGACCTGGAAAATTAATAATAAGTTTCTCAAATGATATAAAAAAAATTAGTCCAATGTTATGCTACATCCTTTGTGTAGCAACCTCGTAGCGTTTTCGTAGCAATTGAATAAATTAATTTCTAGTGTTCATAAATTAATTAATTTATCAAACTGTCAGTTTTTCTTTAATTTTTGCAACCGCTCGTGATGTATTGCCGATAAGAGGCGCGAAATTGCAATAAACTCGTTATATTGACATGCAGTTTAAAGTTAAGGCGCTGACAAGACCCAATGAACCAAAATAGGCTTCTCTTAAGAAAACTAAAAATGCCAAATCTGTATAGTTTGTGGTAGCGGAAAAAATATATGTTCATTTTGAACATATTTCCCAGAACTTGGTTGTTACTAAAACCCGTTTTGAAAAACAAAACTCGATAGAAACTAACGTTAAACTAACCTCTTACCTTGAGTTCTAATCCAAAATATCTGATTATTATTTAATTAATAACAAGAACGTCTTATATTAATGCAGTACTTGGTTGTTTTTTATTTTCGATTACTCAACTCAATTTTGAGTAAATAGATAATTGCTTCAAATTATGCAATATATTACAAGCGTTGTGTCATCGCGCTTCTCTTTCTTTTCTATGCAATCTGACAGTGACCGCGGTTTAGGTGTTGTCAGCGTCTTAAGCGCACATTACTACCGCATGGGGCCGCAGCGCAACACATTTTAATTTTCAATACAAAACGCAGCAGTGTGCGATGTTTCATACAAAATTACGAAAGTGATGTATGGTCTGTTTCAAAATTATCTGATGAAAAGAAAAACAAACCCTGTTCAGGTTAAATTCTTACGCAATCACTCATAAAGAGTGATTGCTGACACTTTCATGAGTATTTAGAAGGTTCCAACTTGATATCACACCACTTTTTTATTTATTGTTTCAATAACATATTAAACAATAATTGAAAAGTCATCGAAGTAGATTGTAGTTATAAAACCAAACTCAGTTGTCAAATGAAATACATCTTTAAGGTGATTTAAAATTAGAATGTCCCCGACATTCTTAAATTATTCAAATAATCGGATCAAAGCACTCAATTTGTCATCCACCGGTACGTTTTGAGATCCATTTGTTTGCATTTCCATAAAAAGTATGATTTTGTAGTAAGATAGATTTTTGCAATGCAGCGCGGCCTCCCAAATGTGCGTAAACCTTTATGATGCGCATACGTGGATGACGTAGCGCGTAGTGGGAGGATGCGCGCGCCGCGTCGTCTGCGCACTAACGCGCACGTGGGTCCGGCGCGCGCGCACCTGTACCGCGAACCTGCGATTATTATTTTGTTATTATATTTTCGTACTTGCGCATACCACGTACTGCACAACATTGTTGTTTGGTGTGATTTGGAGCGGCTTGGAAGGTCAGTGATTTTTGTTGCATATTTATTTAATGAATTAAAACATGATTTGTTTTGTTTTTTGTTAATTTTTCTCCAAATTAGTAGTTATGTTCATAACTAGCGAAATGTAGGTTAACTGTAGGTACACCTGTGCTACCAAAGGGCTAGCAGAGGTGTACCTACAGGTAACCGGATTACAGGCGTAATATAACAATTATGTGTAGTGAAATGAAATGAAATGAAATGAAATTGTTTATTCTGTAAATAGCATATGAGAACCACTTTTACACGTCATATTAAAAAAAAAATTAAGAATAAGCTAGATGGAGTCGACATTTCCTAACTGACTAACCCTGAGAAGAAATGGCGAAACAAACTCAATGGTCAAAGTCTCTTTTAAAGTCCAGGCATAATCTTGGTCAGATAAAAGTAGTAATTCCAGGTTCTTATGATTAGTGATTGTGACAGTTCATGCTACGGATTTATATTTTTTCAAAATATTTACACGATAACTGACAATAAACATAAAAGCCATTTTTCTAAGTTGCTTAAAAATAACGTCAACCAATTAAATAACATCGTAAAATGGCGTTGTAAAAATTAAAAGATACAATTAAACCCAAGTGAGAGTGCAGATACTTATGTACTTACACTTACGAGCAATACATAACCTTATCAAAAACATCTAATCTGATGTGCAAACTAATATAATCCCACAGACAGATGTGCACGATGAGTCTCGAGGAAGAGCGGCGCAGGCGCACTTCCGCGCAATTAAATACAATAAATATCATAGTGTGCTCATCCCATTTGCATAATGAAAGCGTAGCGAAATGCGCACTAATCTTAACATCATCACTTTCCGTTTATTGCGGATTTCTTTCTTTGTTTGTTGTTTATTGGTTCTTCCTTTTTGTTTATGCTTAGTTAAAACAGTATCATCAGAAAATTTCAAGTCAGTGCGACCTGTTCAGTTGAAAAGAAACACCCAAATTAATGTTGCTTATTATTATAAGGTATTTTGTTTTTGTTTTGACCAGCATGTTTACCAAATACTTGATGATATTCAGCAATGTAAAATGATATGGCTGGTTTTGCAAATAAACAAATATGTGTCTCTATACAAAACTCGTGCGAAAGATTAAAGTACGTACGGAATTATAAAAGAAAAATTAATGGATCGCCAGTATTGCAATAAAAGAATCACAACTAAATATTTACTTAAATTATTATGTTCGTGTGAAAAGCATTTTCTATCCACCATCTCCATACTAAAACATATTGATTGACTGTTAAAGGAACACGCATCTATTACCACGTCATCAACTAATTAGTCCCTCGTTATAATTGCCTTGTTAATTTATTCCTGTACATACCTTGTCTATCATAATTTGTATTTATATTTATTTGTAGTCGTTTTTGACATAGCACGTTAATCAAATAAGTTGGAGGAGGCTGTTGTCCTTGCCTCTTTTGCTCATTACAAGATGCACTATGTACCTATGTACCTATTGTTCCTTCGCATTATAATATGCTAGCTGTGTAGGTGGTACCATCTTTTATAATTTTCCGAATCCCATTTGTATGCTAGTTTGAGCATTCTTCTTTATTTACAAAATCGATTTTGTTGATCAATGTTATAATATATTGCTTTTATTGATATTTTTGTAAACCTATTGTTATGTTGTTAGTCGTGATATATTTTAAAACGTATAAACGTATTATTTAAATATAATATCAAACCTGAAGTTAAGGTCAGGGTCCGAGGTATTAAAGAACTGGATTTATAACGAAATGTTTAGGTATCATAAATATCGATTTGAAAATAAAGAAGCACACATAGTTTTTCTACTATTTTGGTTGAATGACTGAATTTAAGCACCAACTGTGCTAATACAAAAACTGTAAAAAAAGAATGAACACAAAAAATAACAAAAAAATCAACTTTAGAGAGACCATTGATAAAATATGTGATCAAAACAAATGCAGTCATTAATATTACTGTCAACTTTTTGTAGCGTAATCTTTTGTTTAGTCAATTTTTGTTGTAAAACATTTGTCTTCTTGCTTTTGGACATTCTTGATTAATGTCATAGTGTCAACGATGCAATACCAATTAATTTTATTCTGCAAGTTAAGAAATTTCTTAAGACATTATGTGATTATGTGGCTCTCTGGGTTAAAAATACCTATAGTTATATAAATGCTGTTCAAATCACCAAAAGCCTACTTATTAACATATTTTTATTAGACATGATACTCGTGCTACATCAGCCTATTTTTAAACGTAATTACGTTTGTGGCACATGTTTGAATTTATAAAGAGGTTTATTATAATTTCTTTAACATAAAAAAGTATTTCGAATTCTTAAAGAGATTCTCAAAGTATAGACAAAAAACGACGATAGGTTTATTTACCAAAATAAGTAGAAAGCTAAAGTATTTTTTTTATATTATGTTTTAATTTAAAAAAGGACAGAACACAGCACACAGCGTAACATATAACATTAAGTTACAACAGTCCATCATCACCATCCACAGCTGGGCGAGTAGGTTTATGCCTACTCATCTCTTACGCCACCACTCTTCCCTGTTTCTGCCAATCTTGTCCAGGCCCATTCGGTCAAGATTGTGAGTTTTTCGAGCATGTCAAGCAATTTTGACTGTCAAGGACCCCATTAAGACTTTGCGATCAAATTCGGTCGTAAAGCGATCGCTATTTATGTCGAGACTGAAGTACCAGGCGTTTTCGACAGTCCACCAAGGGTATTGCTATCAGTAATCATCAACTTGGTAATAATATGATCTCACCAAGATTATGTCTGGACTTTAAAAGAGACTTTGACCCTTGAGTTTGTTTCGTCATTTCTTCTCAGGGGTAGTCAGATAGAAAATGTCGACTCCATCTAGCTTATTCTTTATTTATTTTTTTAACATGACATGTAAAAGTGATTCTTATATCTTCATTTCATTTCATTTATGATGTGCAGAGAGATGTACAAAGTCGTCGTAGAGTAGAGGCCAGCAAACATTTTGACAATCGCAAGCGTGCTGTATGTAGAATTGTAATGTAAATGAAGGGCTACCGTTGTCATCTATTTACAAACACTTACGAAAACTTATTGTACGTGCCTTCAATACTATGAATGTTATGTTATGCTAATACTACAGCACTTTAGTTGCTGCTTGGAATTCAACTCGTCGTGGAGGAATTCGTGACAATACTGAAACCAGAGTTATCAAACTTACATTACATACAAGACCCTGTGTTCGAAGACTGTTTCAATTGAGAACTGTAGTAGACATTACCCTAACCACTAGATTGTTCAATGTACTTAATGATTCTCGCTACTAACAAACACTTAACTCTGGGAGAATAATATAGTGATGTAATCAAGCTATAGAATCATCTGCTACGTAGGTTTTTTTTTTATATTGAACTAAAATTGCCAAGGGAAACTGAAGTAATTCGTGCAACTTTGTTTAATCAGGCCCCTCGTCTTCAAAATCCTCAGTTCAGTTCATCTCACAGAGCAGTGCTCCTCGTACAGCAAGCAAATCAACGAGCCACTAGCAGGATATAACATATAAACAATTCAGTGTATAATGTTCTACATCAATCTCCTAGTTCTCTAACTTTAGTGCTCTATCGAGGTACCGACGTATTTTGAGGTCACAAGCAATAACCTGCTATAAACCTAAAATTGATTTCAGTAACAATTGCCAACAAACAATAATAAAACGCTCTGTATCACATTAATAACGGTTGCAACACTGAACAGCGAATAGAAACAACATTATTTCATATCTAGCTTCTGTCCGCGACTTCATCCGCGTATTTTTTATGCCTATAGCCTTCACGCAAGTGCCAACAATAAGTTGACAAACAACATTGTATCGCAATCGGATTAACAGTTTAGCAGCGCATACAATACGAACAAACATTGATTTTTAGCCCAGGCTACCTATCTGTCAAATTTCATAACGATCTGTTCAATGGTTTAGGCGCGAAAGCTAACAGACAGCTACCCATATAGACAGAGTTACTTTTCACACTTATAATATTAAGTATGGATTCTTATGTTTTTATGTGACATACTCGACGCTGATGATTCCATAACTTATTTATGTACAAGATGAGACGCAGCTAGTTACGTAATGGTCACGTTTGAGCTCACCCTTAGATTTAGAAACTATGTTAATTAGTAGGTAAGTAGATATTTACCTAACGCTAGCCTTGTTTGATGTTGGGCTTGTGATTAGCTAAGAAGCTTTTTTATTAATGATTTGTGGTAAGCTATCCAACTTGCCATGGGGTTTAATTTCCACAAAAGTTTTTTCTACTTAATGCACGAATTTAGACTCGAGACTGAAACGTCCCATAAATTAGCGCGTCAAATTAAACGTCAACATCATCAACATCTTTATGATCCCCCAAATCAATATATGTAGATTGATAGATTTGTACCGGCTATCGAAGTAGTCACCATTAACCATTAGATTTACCAGAGTACGAGTAAACACGTAGTTTACTATAGAGATAGAACCTTGAAAGAGCCCTTTTTTACATAAACTGCATCCAACATTGCCGCTAATAAATGCAAGAATGTCACCACAAACCGTTACATCAGAAAAATCTCAACAAAACCGTATAATTTACAACGTAAACACATTTATCGTAAACGTGGAGTTTACGGTTTAATTTGACCGCACTGTGAATACCAACTCGCTAAGGGACTTGTGACAGACCTATGAATTTAAATTCCTATCATGTAGGTGCCCATTCACACCTCAGTGCTAAATATATGGTTAGGGCCATAAAAAAACGATGTTTTTATTATTTATGATTGGAAGGTCGCCTAATTAAGGATCGATTCGTATTGAAGTGTGATGTTCTAGTCACCTTAATTTGATTAAGAAATAATTAATAATTAAAATCGTGAATGTCATTTCAACATGTGTTTTTAAATCCTTTTGCAGTTGTTATATTTTGTTGTGGAGTTAAAACGCACTAAGAAGCCTAAAAAACAGCCTTTTTGCTGTATTAACTTACTTAGCCCCTTTTTGTGAACTAGATTTTGGTATTCATGTTCAAGCATTTACCCACTAAGGGAAGCCGGCTTTTCTCCCAATTCGCTGGTATTCAACATCCTCGACAGTATCGATGACTCTGATGTAACCTTCACAACCTCAAAATTCTCATCAATCACCCATTTAAACACTGGTTCATCCAACAATTTAAAAGCCCAAACTATAATGATAATTGTGACGAGCACTACGATATAACCACTAACGATAATCATGTGTGTGATAGTGATTTGATGTGCTGATCTCAATCCAATCCGACTCCCAATTAGCTAAGATTGGTAGAGAACAGTTATTTTAACTATTTTTAACAGACATTCGTTACAATTAGCGGCATAGCTGTTACTCGCGATATATGGTTAATTGTTAACTGTTCGTTATCGCGGGATGACGATCCGTTTGAGATTGCATGATAGTTTTGTAGCACGAGACGACTGCGTTTTTATAACGGTCTTGAACTTGGTTTGTGGTGGCCCTAGTGTCAAAGTAGAAATATAGAAGGTATAGCTCATTTTTTTTTTCAAATTGTGTCAAGAATCAGCACTTAACGAGAGTCAAAAGATATTAAGAACATGGCAGCAAAAACAACTTTATTTCTGTAATTAGGTTTGTACAAACACTTTTAGAGGTTACAAATGTTTTTTAAACTAGCTGAGTTCGGTTTTTCCTATCTGACTAAAGAAAGACCGAAACAATCTCAGAGGTCACAATCTCTTTTAAAGTCCAGACATAAACTTGGCTAAATCATGTGAGGACCATGTAGAAGTGTCTGAAATGGCCTTTTGAGGAAAGAACCACATAGATTTGAGTGGACTTGCCCAGTCAGTGCACACATTTGTCAGTTATCGTGCAGCTCAACTCGGAACTTACTTACATTCTTTACTCCTTCCTAGTGTTTTAGCTGCGAAGAAGTGGCGCAATTAGGGAGTCAATGACGAGTGTTTGAACAATCCACATGACGTTCCTGACAGTTTACTGTCGAAAATTGATGTTCTGCTATTTGACAATAGCCGTAAATTGTGAAGGATTGCATGGGAACCAATCGAATAGCTACCGGCTTTATTGAACACCGGAAAATGGGAAATTTTTGAGAAGACGAGTATTTACCGATACTTAGCCGGAAAATGAGTAGCACCTATATGAGGAAGAACTAAAAATATGTTTAGACTTAATTATCCACCATTGCAATAGGTAAAACGGTCTTATAGTCTTGCGGAAAACGCTAACGAACAGAATTTGGTTTTCACACGAAAAAAGGTTAAAGGAAGAACTTTTAATTTTGGTTTAATTTACTTTATTATCCTGTAATGTCAGAATATCGGTATCCTCAAATTAGTAGATATAAATATTAAATCTCTTTCATACATTATTTGAACTTCCTGATAGAAAGGTTAATCGTCGTCCAGTGTTGCAGTTGATGCGACATTGTTAACCTTTGAATTAATTTACTATTTATTATCGACACCGCGTATGACTCATATATCAGATATCTATTTAAAGCATGTATACCACTAGTATTATAGTGCCATTGTTATATTTTTATTGTTTTAACTTGTCAGGGTTCCGCGTGTCAATAAATTATTGTCAGTACAGTTGAACGAACGCACTCGGAACTTGACTTTGATAATATTATGCTAACTGTGACTATGCTAAATGCTGAAACTATCATATGGTGGCAATGTGGAACACTATGTATGGACACTAGATCCTACAGTACATTATTATACAAAATAATTACAGTCATTGCAGTCTTCAATATTCAAATCCAATACAAACACATTTCAAAACAAAACCATTTTCTTCGCTACACTTCTTGCTCCAACACTTCGCCTGATCGTAACTGATAGGGACACAGCTGAGCAAGCACCCATATTTGCATACTGATCAGCTGTAACGTTGTCACTGTTCGAAGTATACTTGGAATTCGGTGGTATTGGGAAATGTGTAACATGTGTTACCTTCGGAGTTGTTTGAAGAGGCCTCAAAGCCTCAGATGTAGGAGTTCATATATAATACAACTACTGCCATAAGTATTTCTTGATTAGAACATCATGTCTTTAGACAGGATAATATTTACAAAAATCTGCCACTTTCGTAAGTTCTGATATTGAACACCTTATCAAGTGTCTGTTCAGTAAATCTACAATCAATTCTCATATTAGCTGCTATAATTGGGTAATTCAAATAACAACAACTATAAAATTGTATTAGATAGCATGGGATTGGCAAAGAAATGTTCAAATACGAGATGGTATAGCCTACGTCTTGATCTCCAGCTGGCATCAAGTGTCTGGCCTACCTTCAGTCCTACGATTTAACTGGCTATCTCCTGTAAGTTCTTCTAAAGGAAGATTACTGACCATTTCTCAAGCAATGAAAGTTCACCTTCCAAACGACCCATCAAACCCCAGGTCATTGGTCCTCCACACAAATATTTCAAATGTTACCATTTTAGTACCGCCACCAGGGTCGGTCTGTCGGTCCGTTTGTCAACCATTGTGTACCACAAAGGAGCGACCTTGTCGCGTCCTGTATTCGATACGAATCAAACAGATGCTATATTAATAATTGAGGGACAGCCATAGAATAACTATTGACTATTGATGTCACGGAAAACTCGACACGAGTGTTTGTTGTCCTGTTAGGTACGGTGTCGTTGTTATGTTCTTGTTTTTCATTGAAATTATGTTTACTTAATTAGTCTCATGCAGCAGTTATATTTAGAATAGAATACTCTTTATCATGTACACCATAAAAATTACAGATATAAATGTAGACATTTTACATAGTGTAACACAATGGGCGGTCTTATCGCTAAAAGTGATATTTAACCTTTAGATGGATTAAGAATGAAGGAGGGACAATACTGCAGGTAGTCTGTGGTGTACCACTTACATATATACAATTAATACATAAAACATATTAAACTTATCTGTATAAAGTGCTACAAGGATCTTTTGCCCTTAAATAGGGTTGCCAACCCTACTATATCCATACAGACAGTACCAGTATCCAGTATATACGGACAGTAATATATTTCTAAAGAAAAGATATATTAAGCGAAACTACAATATTTTTATTTCAATACAAAATGTCAAGATGATCGCAACAGGGCCAGTATTATAATTAATCTCATAAAAGCTGAATTAATGTTATTTTGTAACCTTAATTTACAGTGTAAATATAGAATACAATAAAAAAACCTGTTCATAAAGGTTCATATTAGCAAAAAAATATGCATCTAAAGAATAAAAATGTTTTTGAAATAACCTACTATATTTTATTTATTTTTTTGCCATCTACTATATTTACAGGCAATGGCTTCGAAAATAGTATGTTTAATATAAAACAAGTTGGCAACCCTTTTTTTTTTTGGGTGAGAAATTGTCAAATAACTTTTCCCGCTCTGGGCGGAGCGGGAGGGTGTGTCAGACTCTTACTGACTAAAACCCACCCGTCTTCCTTCCGTTGCCTGTGTTGCCAGGGGCCTCGGTAACCCTTTAGTACCTTCCGGCAGGCAGTAACCCAGTTGGCAAACCTACGCTTGAATTACATTGACGGGGGCGTTGTTGTGAAATTGTATTGAAAAAACAAAATGGCGACGTTAGTTCCGATTTTGAACACGGGCCAAAACATCCTTGTACAGATATAGAAGGACTGACATTTAGAACATCGGGAATTTCTTTATAATGTTATCAATAGGGCTCTACTCGATTAAATGACACTTGTATTCAAACAATTACCTACACTTTCAACACCATTCACATACACATTCACCACCATTCACCTACACATTTACCACCATCCACCACACACCCTTTGACTGCTATTGTTGTATTATTTTGATTTTTCTTTTCATTTATTTATTTTTTGTTTAAATTGTTTAGTAGAATTACATGTTACCTGCCAGTTTATTTGTATAATGCCACTAAGTGGGGCCTGGTGACCTGTAATACAGATTTTTTCTAAAACCTACTTCAGGCACCAGCTCTCACAATATGATTTTTTATAGTTCAATACTGTTAAGTGCTACTAAACCATTGAGAAACAAATAAACTTATTATTATTATTACATTATTATTTAAAAATGTTAATACTTAGTAAGGACATAAAGCAATTCGAAATAGACACAAAGTTGCTCTTTAAAGAAAATGGGTTGTCTTATCTACTTTGCCTTTTTCGAAGTTTCTTTCGGTTATTTTCCAATCTGTCTCGCCAGTGTAATATAGCCTACTGCCATCAACCTGGCGCAAATCCAGACCAATCGTATACCTAGATAATTATTTTCTAGAGCTACTTACGCTCGGGTAGGTAATTATATACATCAAAGTAACCTTATATCATTTTTAATTTAAGAATCCGTATCAACATAAGTACATTTATATCCATGTTAGATCTAGGACAATAACAATAAAAATAACTAGCACCTATTACAATTAACGATCATTGGTTAGTTGCATTTGTTACTGAAACCTTGAGCATTGAATTCTTGGAGGAAAATCTGAATTCGATTGAGTTCAACAATGCAAATAATTTTATTAAATAATGTTCTTGCGTCGATTGCGTTTAGAACTTTAATGATATCTCTAATTCCGCGAAAATGGACTATCTCCGATATATTTGAAAAGGTATTTAATTAGTCGATAATTAGCAAGTTGCGTTAAACATTACTCACCTACTCTACTTACCTGGTTATGGATCATAAACGCGAAAATATTTAAGGAAATAAACTAAACTCCATTAAAGCAAAAATTCTCTGTACCTTCACTAATATTGTGTAAACATAACTTCACTATTTCTAAGCACATACCACTTAACAGGTTGTCAACATTACCCAGCTTCAGCTGATACCTGCATCACTCACAAAATTTCACATGCCAGGAAGTATCTAGGGTTCATTATAACTTGGTCGGTCGTATCTTCCATTGTCAGTCATATTACCGCACTACATTTGTTCGGGTAGGCAGCGGTCTAGCTTTCACAATGCGTTACTTAAGCGTTCCACTTTACATTGAGTAGGAACATTAAGCTATTGTCCCCTAAATGTACAAATTAGAATTACTTAATACGCACTTAACGGCGTATTGTTTGTGGCTTCATAAAATTTAGCAACATGACAAAGGTTTTAGTTGTGAGGAATTGTCTCGCGGAAGAGGTACTCCTAGAACGTCTACCTCTGCTTGTAATCGAGTATTTAGTAGCTTGAGTCTTGGTACATGAATTAATGAATGAATGAAATGCACCGACCCCAGCGTGGTTAAACCAGACTCGATTGCTCGAATGAACTCAAGGATTCGCACTAGTCCCTGGAGCCTCATGTTTCATGGGACTACACTTGACTACAGAGACCATTGTATATCAAAGAGTAGACCGGGGGGCGTGGTAACGGTAGGAAAGACGTGCCCTTAGGATATAGAAGGATTATTAGAGCCGTACCGAATATACATCCAAGAGTAAGCAATGTAATAGTGGAGAGACGGGAGATTTATATAAGGGATCTTGTAACAACGACGCCGCCAGGTTAGCTCAGATCAAAGAGTCGAGAAAGAAACTGCCTTCTCGACTCATTTCTGTATCACTGCTATGCTGTGTTACACGTTGCTGTCTCCAAGGTCTTCATCTGAGGTCTCGTTACTATCAGGGATGTTAATTCAGATTTGTTAAAGTTGTAATGGCAATCATGTCATTTGGTTTAAATAGGTTTTATTTTTTATTTTTTTGTGAATGTCAAAACGTTGTAGGCTTAATAGACTATAGTTTTGTAGATCATTTATTTTTTGTTAATTATTTGGTACTTGTTGACAGACCTACACTCTCCACCCATACCTATTAACAGTAATTTGAAAACATTGTAAAAGCAAATTATTTTTAAAAGTGTAACCGTGGAGTATTTGCCGGCTTTTCTCCATAGTAAACGACCAATTAGAACGGTGGACCTAAGCTTCTGACGTTTCATAAGTGCCCATGTAGGTTTATGTGAAATAAAAATATTTTGATTTTGATTGTTCAATTTATAACAAAGACCTAGATTTGCTAAGACTGCTGGACTTTATTGTAATCAAAATACAAGTCAAACCCTGGTTTAAATTAAGGTTTGATTAAATATGAACTCTATAGACAATAGCGTTAGGGCATAATGTACTTTGTGGTAGGAGTGAAAAACAAAAAATAAAACTGCACAAAGAAAAGCCTCCAGAAGAAATTCAACCGCAGCTATTCGAGTAATTAAACTTTCAAAATCCAGTCGCAATCTGTTCCCAGCGACCATCAATTTAAAAGAATGCTCAATCTTGACATGTTCATTTTATTTTATTTCTTCAAATTTGTCATTAATTTTCACAATTTTATTTTATTCTGTTTAAACCTAGATATATGTGCATGCTGTGCTCTCCTGTTAATTGAAGTAGCACACGTAAAACAACCTTTTCTATTATTGAGATTTATATTGTACAATGTAGTTGAAGATTCAAAATAGATAAATAAAACTTGTCAAAAATGTACGAAAATCAGAGGTATTTTTGACCAAATGAAACCAAATTAGAATTCAAACACTCTTAACGATACGGGAACTGTCCTTCATGTACACGCTCAACCATACCTACCGTTCAACCTCATTGTCGTTTCAAATTTTAATTTCTCAAGTACACACTGATTCCCAGCGTGCCCTTCCTCTTGTCACGCCAGCGGATCACGCTGCCAATGGCCTGTGACCGCAAAGATGTATTTTGCGTGCCCAATCTTGATGCACGTGACAGCATTTACGTTCCACCGCATGGCTTAGGTACTAACCGTCTTAAACTTGAGATGTTAATCGCGATGGATCCTTTGTTAACTACTCTACACGTTTCCGATGCTGTACGTTTTTGTTTTTGTCCACTTGAATCGTGTTGGACGTCTTGTTAGCAACCGAGCTGTTTTTGATGTTGTTACCAAGCTGATAAGATTGTTGTCTTATTAATTGACTAATGTGGTGACATGTCAAAATATTTATATTTATGAGCTATAACTAAGTTACATAATATTAATGTATTATATACACAATTAACATCCGAATTAAATTATCTAAATGTAAAACTGCATCGAAATCTATTGGGTACTTTAGAAGAACTAAGCGGTAACACAGACACTAAAAGTGACTTTGTTGTGTACAGATGATTTGCTAGACACTACCTAACGCCAAATATGTACCTACGTAAGACCCATGAAATATGCATAACATAAATCAAAATAATAATTTCGCGATAACGGATTCTACACCACGATTTTCTATCAATAAAACGTGAAATATGAACGTTAAAAGTTCCTTTAAAAGGTCGTTTTTTCTAAGTGTTACACAAATCTTCAGTATCATCGTTCTACTATTTGAAGTCCCAGTTTTAAGGTGGAAAGTCATTAAACAGTCAAATATTTCGTACGCGTCATCGACGATCTAATGTAAGCACTCGAATGTTTGTCCTCAAGCAGCACACCGGTCAATATTAGCTGAAACCGTGTCGTGTGTCCGAATGAGGACAATATCGCAATTAGTTTAGCTTTGAAGATAAATATTAACATGGAATATTTACCTATTAACATTATCTACGGATATTAATGTTCTTTGTACGAGTATATCGTGTAGTCTCGTAGAATGAAGGTCTGTTTTTCTTACTTAGTCGATGTATTGCCGAATTAATGTTTAGTTTTTAATAGGAAGAAACTTTTAAACTTCAACCCATAGTCTTTTCTTCCTTTATTGAACATCAAATTTATATACCAAGATAGTTATAGTCCCCCAACACAGTTGTGAAAAGGCTGGGAGATGATGATTTATATTCATCCCCAGGTCCATTTGCTCTCCACAATTATGATTCCCTGATTGACTACTAGTGTCGCGTCGCGCCTGTCTGCGCCTTTATAGTTTTCCCCAGTTTATTTTGCCCTACACAATTACAATAATTCAAAATCCAAATGAAACAGTTGTACTAGCTACTTCAACAAGTGTAACACAAAGGTCGGTTGCGTAAGCGCCGCGCCGAGGATGCACCGCGATAGCGATCTATAAATTAGCGCAGCACAGTGCGGCATCCTCGCGCGCTATCTGTGACGTGCACTTCCTACACATTTATTGTTTGAAGCACACCATCGAAATTGCTCATAGATGTTGTTGCACGTTATTTACATGTTAAATATTATACTGGCTTTTGCTGATGGCTTCGCTCTCGTGGTGGTCGGAAATTGTCCAACGGGAACGTACTACCGGGATTAAAAGTATCCTCTGTCCTATCCATGTACCAAATTTCATCCACATTAATTCAGGCGTTAAGGCATGAAAAGGTAACGGTTACTTTCGTATTTATAAATAGGTACGACAGCCACCTATCGTACCTATTTACGTGCTTACTTACTTACTTTACTTACCCACGTTAGTAAGTAAAGTAAGTAAGTAAGCAAGTATAGTATCACACCACCCATCGTCCTAAAACCCAGTCCTCCATATTTGTTTGCCATCGTATCGAACCTTTGTGGTAACCTCGTGTCTCGAATGAATGTGGAAAAAATATTGGAAAATTGAAGAACTTGTGATATTACGTATATTGTCGTCCCAATTTTTTCGCAGCTTTTGAGTTGTCCGTTGAAGTAGGTACCTGCTCTACCTTTTTCTGCCGCCATGATCGCATTGCTGCATGTTTCAAGTGTCCAAAGGCACTGGTAAACACTTTCCATCAGCCGTATACCTATTAGCCAGTCTGAAACTCTACCACAATCTGATCCATGACCTAACAAATTAGTGCAAACATTATCTAAACTACGATTTCTGTCTCAATCCAACTAATTACAAAACACATTAGCAAATCAGCGTATCTACTAGACTTCCTACTCACTGCGCCGGCGCAGGTCGCACGCTCTGAATACAACGTCGTAGTCAGGCTGAGCAATCTTACTAATGTTCACACCTTTTACTTTCGTTGGACTTTGCGTCAGTTGAAATAGGTAGGTAAAGAAGCTCCAACACCGAATAACGGGTTTGAGTTTGATGGTAATTTTAAAGCTAAGTACAGGATCATAGGCAGGCTCATAGGAAATATTATATAATGTAATTAAATAACTAACACTGATGGTAGGTGGAAACGTTCATAAAACCACATTTACCAGTATTGGAATAGGGGCTGTGGAAGCAAAGTCCGTCAAAGCAATCAGTATTTGCCGGAAAGAATTATATTGAAGTCCTGCGAAATACTTCCAGGCTATTTTGTTATTTGATACTTTTGCGAAATCTCAGAAATGAGCCTTCTCTATTTTCTCATCTCGTTTCCATAATCACCAGTTACTAACCGGCCACAAAGGTGTGAATAGCTCATCAGATAAAAACTAACTCGGATATGGACACAATTGATTTTCTAAACTATTAAGATTAGGTAGAAGATTTTATCAAAATTATCACCTTTTCAAAGATAAGTAGGTAGCAATTGAAATAAATCTGCTGAGATATAAGGTGGCGCCATTTGGAAATAGTCTTGGTTTGAATTGAATTGTTGCGAGAGCTGGAACTCTTCTTCTGTTGGGTAGGTGGGTGGCTTCTCTGTCACTAGGAGTAATTTTCGCGGGTGCTTTTGGAAAGAAAAGTGCAAAATTCTTAAACTTCCAAACCCGGATGAATTATATCCCCTTCGCTGGTAAATACAAAATATATTAGTTCAAATTATATTTAATCATATTTTGTTTCCCAAAAATCAAATCTTTGTGAGCCTCGCTCTCCTCGGTAGAAAGCACCATCGAAAGCAAAGAAGATTAACTTATCATATAATCGTGATTTTCGTGTAAGAATGAATGAAAACGTTCAGTACAGTTAATGTCTATGTTTCACAAGGTCGGTATGTGACCGGGGCGCGGCCGCACACCAACCAGAGGCATCGCTACTGGCAGCTGTGCTATCTCGATGTACCGGCTGATAACAGGCCATGGGGCACATAGTCGCATGGATAGATTGTAACATGCTTACCATAATGAGCGACTTTGTACGTTACACGTAATGTCACGAAATATAAGAATGTTTTGGGGAAGAGTTCCATTGAAAAGAAAATATTTTAAGTTACGTCCATACCGATTTTCTTCAAATGATTCATTGTTTGTTCCTCCTGTCTTGGGCACAAACAAAATACCTAAATAAAGGAAATGCGGGAAACAAACCTACGACACGTAGCTGCAGCATCCATTCGCTCAGCCACTGAGCCAATCGTATAACAAAGTATTATAAATTCGAAAGTAACTCTGTCGGTCTATCTGTTACATTTTTACGCCGTAACGACTGAACGGATTTCAATGAAATTTGGCACTCAGGTAGATCATTACCTGAGTGTAGACATTAGATTATTTTTAGATAATTTCCGACCTGTACGCGGGCAGAGCAGCGGGTAAAAGCTCGTTTTCTATAATTCTGACGGTACTTTATGTTTTGTTGCAGCGCTCCTCAAACGTAACAGGTCGCGGCAAACGCTTCACGTTTCAGTCCACAGTGAGGCAGTTAGAACGACGGCGACTGGCTGAGAAGCTGTCCAAGGAAGCTGACCTGAAGGAGCAACAGAGAAGAACCGAGCTGGAGGCCATGAGGAGGTACGCGGATACAAGTTTACTTTATCTAGTTTTGCGTTTTTCTTTTAGCGAAATTTGGAAATTTTTAATACCTCCCATAATGCTCTAGAGATCATGAATAAACTTCTTTTCTTTGTAAAAAAAATCCATTTTGTAAACACTTATTTTGTACAAATAGTATGAAGTTAACTATGTAAGTATCTAAACGTTCCTTTCTGATACAATGTTTTATTTTACAACATCTTGAAAATAGAACTATGACCTGTCCTCGCTTGTTTAGCAAGACATCGTCGCTTAACAAGAAATGAGATAATACTCAAACGTGACCCTACCCAATATAAAAATTCATTCACGCAGAGTCCTTTAGTAAAATGAAATATAATATGAAAAGAATTTCCACAGAGTTGAGGAAGAGTTCCAGCGCAAGCGCGCGCGGGAGAAGGCGAACATCCGCCAGCAGCTGCGCCTCGTCAGCAGCGGCGCCAACAGCATGCCCGCACCCGCCGCACATCACAATCACAACAAGGTAACGATGATTTATCAAGGTTACAGCCTTAACAATTGAATAACAGGTTTAACTCGTCAAGAGACTTAGGGACATAGTTCCGTATGTCCGCTATCAAAATAGACCTTTGTACGCCGCACGAACTTACGGGTTTCGTCCAGAATTGAATACGCTCGCTATAAGAAGGCGCGTTCGTGTCGCGGGTTAATAACAAGAGTTGTTTTTTGTAATTGGAAATTAGTCGACACCTAGAAGTTCGTAGGATAACATCCAGAAATGTGATATTATAAAAAACGTTTAAAACAAAACTTAACAATCATGTATTTATGTGTAATGCCACGAACACCCCAGACGCAAATACAATAATTATAGTTACTTAGATGTCAGTATTTTGTATCTCATTTTAAGTGAAATGTTATCGAAGTTCTGAGGATTTTTTTATGATCAACATCACCACTTCAACTTCAAATCTAACCTAATTATTTGACCAAAACAAATAACGGAAGCCTCTATAGAAACATTGACTTCTAGATTGATTGAATTCCTTATTAGACCATAATGAGACGCTCTAAGAGACATCAATCATTTCTGTCACACGTCCTTACCACTGCCTTGAACCAAGGTGACATGCAGTGTGGGTAATATAAACCCAGACGTATATGAGCGTAATGAGCGATATAAATGATGTAATTACTGTTTTTAAAAAATGAGAATGATTCCATGAGTGACGGTCACCTTGCTACTAAATAGTGTGTGAACTAGTATGTGTAATTGTGTAACCTTCAGGGAAGATCTTGGTTTTTTTTTTTTTTTTTCAAGAATGCAATTTAGTTCTGTAGTTAAGGTAGGGTCTTTACTGTGAAAATTGTACACCTCCTTAATCGAGTTGAATACTCGTACTTAATAATATCGTTGGAACCGGTTTTAGAAGTTTGATAACGGAAAAAATATTACTTAAAAATCTTGTAGGTTGTGGTTGCGGAAAACGAATTACCGTGAATTACGACATCAATCTTACCACTGATCTTAGAATTTGCGAATGGTTTACCTGTAACCTCTGGACGCCGACTATAGTTTGCAGTTGCAAAAGGCATATACAATATGTAACAAAACCCCTGTTGTTCCTTCTACCTCCGTTTTAAGAATCGGTTTACTAAGCGATAAAGCAAGTCATTTATAAAAAAACTGTTCAATAAAAAAAAATAAAAAAAAAAATAATTATTAATATTTGTAATGTTTAATCGATTTGTTACCTTTGCAATTCTGCATTAAGCGATGACGCGAAACCAGAAGTAGATAGAACGTTCCCGCCCTCTCTTTGATCGGTGCCGCCGCGCCGCCGATTATCTACCTATTTTTCTACACAAGTTCGTGACCTTGTCAGCTGTTGTTTATCAGTATCACTTTTACGAATTAATCTTTGAAAATCTTGGTTTACACACTATTTTTAAGCACAATTGATAATTGTTAAAACTACATTTAACACTTCACTACGTTAAAAAAACAAATTCGCCGCGTCTGTCACATAAAACCTGATGTACCTATTTACATTTTAATGCATTAATTTATTATGATATCTACTTGACGGCCACGGAGTTGCTGTTCGATATGACCACCTTGTACCTCTACACTTCTTGGCTCATAGTCGGAGGGAAGTAGTGATTGGACGCGACAATAGTGAAATGGGTGCTGGCCATCTTCTTTGAGCACTCTCCTAACGCGCATAATTATGATTTACTCCGAGTTCGTGTCCCACTGAGCGTGTACTACTGGTAGAGTCTGCGTGCTTCTGCATAATTCCAGTCACATTTCCGAAGACACATCAACATATTAAAATATTCTACGTTAGAATAAGACATTGTCAACGTTTACAAAACACAAGTCACTAGGTACTAGTCACGTAGGTCAACAATAACATCCACTCGGAAGAAAGCTGCGCGGGAGACTAAGGAAGTGCTTCGCAGGGAAACGGGTGGCGGGGCAGGTAGGCACGTGGTATCGACCCGCCGACATGCGCGGCGGGACTTTTGGTGGCACCTTTTGTCGTATTCAAAGAAAGCCGCTAGTAGCTAGTAGGCTATTTAGCGAAATAAAGATGTACTTGTAAAATCAGATAATCTAAACATTTTTTTGAATGTGTCGATTTTAATAGTTATTTGATTTTGACCTTTCGACTAGCCAACGCTTAATTTTTTTTAATTATAATTTCATCAATGTTCTGCTTATAGGTAAATGTATACGTTCCTAAAAGGAACAACAGGGTTTTTGTTACATATTGTATATACCATTGATGTGTATAAGTAATTTTTTTTACCAATTTACAGAAATAAATATCGTTTACCTTAAAACAGTGTCGATGTTTTATAGGAATATGTCAAATTATACCCTCCAATGTTATTATATTTTAATCTGTAATAAGTTTCCTGTTCCAGTCCCGCGACTCCCCGGACGGGTCATGTCGCGAGTCGCTGGCGCCGGAGCGGTCGCGCGACTCGCAGCGACACAGCAATGCGTCCTCAGACATTAGCGCGCGCAGCAAGAGCACCACGCCCGTATGTATAGGCACTTTTAAACACATACTATTTATTTTTAAGTGGCATTGGATGGGACACATTATTCGCAGAACGGAAGGCTGACGGGACTGAAAAGTTCTGAAGTGGTGCCCGGGTATCGGAAGGTGCTGCATAGGTGCTCCACTTGATGAACTGATAACTAGTTGAATGTGTCAGCTAGAGACAGGAGGGACAAAACTGGTCGTTGTATTGTTTCCTGGGGGACCGTTGCTTACGTCCAAAACGGTTTTTTTTTCGGTACCAAAGTTTTTATGTATATCTTGTTAGATTTTGGTGTAGTACAATAAAGCATATTCTATCTATCCCCCCACAGATCCGCAGCGTGGAGCTGTCGGCGTGGCGCGGCAGCGGCGGCGCGCGCGTGTACCGCGACTGGGCGGCGGCGCACGCGCACCCGGCCGCGTGCGCGCGCATGCCCCGCGCCGCGCACCGAGGTAGGCTGGGCTGCTCGCAGGGCTACCTGCTGCAGTTTTCTCTTCCGTTTTCTCTATAAGGATCTACGTTTTAGAACTACAACCAGCAGCAACTTGCTGACTCACCGACCGACTCTTTCGTTAAAGGAAAACGTATTTTACCCTCCCACGACCACATTTTTAATACAAAACTCTTCTAAACTCTAAAAACTTATACTAAATGGCTCTGTTTTAAAAACGTGTATAAAATTCACAATTTCTCTCTATTATCTATTAATAGTGACTGTCTCTTTCTAGTATATATAAATAGAAAGAGACTGGCAGAGGTAGAAAGTCGCATAGAGAGTCATAACACTTTTTCCTTACGTGACGATTTCTACAAGTCAACTCCTACCGCAAACCTAAAGAACTTCGTTCCAAAAATTAATTATTTCAGTTTGAGTTCCACTTGGCCATTACCATTATGATGTTTCAACTTCGCGTTTGATTAAATGACTAATTGATAATAATTTATTGAAACTTAAATTCGTCTTTAATTTATCTTTTGCATACAGCTGATAAACATGCATATTATGTGTGTTTTAAACATAAATACCATTTCATAAGAAGGAAATCATATTAAACCTGAGAAACGACAATAATTTGTAACATCGACCCAATATTATGTCAGTTTAGAAAGTTTAGCTTCCTATATGGGTAATCAAATGCACGTCTCGCCCGTCCCCAATGTATTGAGATCTAGGACACTCGCGCCATAACCGTACACTGCGGCCTGTGATATATATTTATTTATTTGATTTTTTTTTTCTCTTTAGATTAGTAAATATAACCTAAATACAGAAAAATGTACTTACATTCGATATTTAGCCTTAAGGTCATAGCACACTTTATTAACTCTAGTTAGTATAAGTGTACTACAACGATGTGAAAGAGCGGAGCCTTCTAAAACAGGCATTTTTTGCTTAAAAGAAGGCTCCAAACACGTTTAAATGAATTGTAATTTTCTATTTGTCACAATAAACTATTTTGTATTTGTATTTTGTATATACAGAGTCAAATTTAATTAGCTAGCGAAATTTCGCAGACGTCATGAGTAACAATGTCTAAACATATGCAAAAAAAAATGGTTTTTTTTTGGGTCATCAAACGCAATTACCTTAAACATCCGTTTAAAAAATCTCGGTTTTCTCTGTCTACTTCAACGACATGATGGGTAGGTATCTATATATAAACGTGATAAAACAAAAGAAAACAGATTCTCTCAACTCATGCTTCAAGTAACAACAAGAGCAGCGTTCGTTAACCCCAAAAAAAAAAACATCAAATCATCCGATATGTAAACAAGACAAAATATTTTTTTTTTATTTTATTTTGTCTTGTTTACATATCGATACCCATAACGTCTGCGGAGTTTCGCAAGCTAATTTAATTTACGTAACACACATAAATATATTATAACATCACGCCTTATTTCCCCGAAGGGTTGGGCAGAGTACACCCACATTTCGCCAGTTATGTTTAAGTCCCATGTAATAGGGGGCGAGCCTATTGCCATCAACCGGGCACAAATCCAGACTTCGGGCTGAGAAATTCCAGATAGAAAAACCCAATATAACACTATGCCCGACCCGGGAATCGAGCCCAGGAGTAGCGCTTGCGATCATTAGATTAGACCAACGAGGCAGTCAATCAAATTAATTTGACCCTGTATATATACTTGAACGGTCAGCAGTTTGGGCATCATTGTAGCAATACGTTATGTTAAAGATATAGGTGCCTACCATAGACAAATTTCCTATATTTAAAGGCATAGGTGCCTAGCACCATAGAAAAATAAATGTAAAAAATTTAATTTAGTAGCGAAACTTAGAGTAATATACAAGGTGTCGTTTTGCATCCTCGTCTAATTTCAGAAGGCTGCTATATAAGACATATATAATCAAATAAAATTACGATACCTGCTCAATAATTAATACATACTTGTTTTTTTTTGTTATTCAAGTTTGACAGTATTTTAGAATACACCACTTTCACAGAACAGAGTCACCCCGCTGCGTATGCAGTAGTGTGTGTGTGGTCAGTTACAGTGCGGTATCATACGGGTCGCGTTTTAACATGCGTGTCATGCCGATTTCCGAAAATTAGAAAAAAAAAATTACTTATTTTATTATTGATTCGTGTGGAGAATCATTAGCATAGTTACCTCCTTGAATTTGACGAGTATGCAAAACGACACCTTGTATATACTCGTATATGCCTAAAGCTGCACACTAGTAGTGCGATTTTGACCGCGGGTAGAACACGATATAAAGATACGTTGAAACAGTCAGGATTGTACTGTTTTTTTACTTAGAATAACGAAAATGTGCAACTTAGTAGGTATTCCCCTAGTATCAAAAGATAAACACCTAAGTTTAATGTTGTTTAAAAAGTAGTCGTGGTAACAGAACAATGACAATGTAGGTATATTTCTACAAAGAGGCACGTAAGGTGTAAACAGTGTTACAAACACATGAAATAATCCAGGTTATTGATAAGTAGTACCTCGGTAAGGAAGTATCAGGTCAGGGCCATCGGACGTAGCTACAGTAGTACGGCGACGCCTGACAGTTACTTCGAATACTTTCATGTTAATATTGTATTGGTTACTTTGTTATTAACATAAATTCAAAATAGATTAACTAGTATTTTTTATGGCATCAATATGACGACAAGCGATGTGCCCGGTGGGGTCTCCCATCAGCAAATATGACGAGCTTCCTTAAAGAAAATTTCGTTGTTTAGCTCCTTTTGAGAATGAGCTGTCAAAAATCCTTAGTGCACCTTCGTTGTACTATAAGAAACTTGTGCACATGCTTTGTAGATTGTAGGCTTTGTGGTGTGTCATGAATTTTGAATTTTCAGGTGTAGTATGTAAAGTTTTAATTGGATTATTCTTGGGTGGTTTTTTTTTAATACAAAAAATGCCTGCAAAATAATTATTTAAAATGAAATTAAAGAATTTGACTTGGTCACATCGGGAAAGCTATCAAAAAATGTTTTCGAATGCGAGCTACGCCGTAGCACTGGTGTAGCCGCGGGCGTAGCTCAAAGCGTAGCACTGGATTTTTGTAATTTTTGGATATTATTGAATAGGATTTTTTTTGTTAGCGGTTCTGTAATAGTAACATAATTTTTAGGAGCATCTGGATTTTTTGGCATTTTTGAGGTTTATAATAAAATCATTACTTTGAAAGAAAACTATGATCTTTGAACTATGAGCACGAAATAAAGATAATAAAATAAGAATCAATTTAATTAAAAGAAAAATAAGGATAATAAAATATAATATATAACAGCTAAAACATTTTATAGCACACTATGACCTAAACCCGCACTTAAGCCACGCTTCTCCGTGACCTAAGTAGTCCAGTTTTACACCGTGCGAAAATGAATCTATCATTTATTTCCCCGCGTCTTTTAACCGAAGTTTTTTAAACAATGTGTCGTAAATCGAACATGTAGTTTTATTGCGAAAACTCGACTTGAATCTGCGCAACAATGTGGCCATAGTTCCGATTTTGGTCACGCGCCTAAATATATAATTATGTCATCTATGAATTCAGACAAGTGAAATCGTAAGTTGCGTCGTAACTTGGAATCCCCTTTTGAGTTTTAAGGAAATATCTCAAAAACTAGG
The DNA here is from genome assembly GCA_905333075.3 of Atethmia centrago. Taxonomy (NCBI): domain Eukaryota; kingdom Metazoa; phylum Arthropoda; class Insecta; order Lepidoptera; family Noctuidae; genus Atethmia; species Atethmia centrago. Next base: position 34,935,853 of record HG995367.1, on the reverse strand, counting down.
CGTCCTAGGTCAAAAATAATGAAATTTTCATCGCCCCCTTGTGTCAACACCCGCCGGGGATGAAAACGGGATTCTTGAGTACAGATGACCTCTTATTATTAACCTTGACCGTGACCTTTTTTAAAATATTTTCGAGTGCTTGACCTGATACCTCCGGGCTCATGAGTACAGATTAATGGATGACCTCTAATTAACCTTGACCGTGACCTTTTTCAAAATATTTTCGAGTATTTGACCTGCAGCGTGTATTGATATTGTACATAATTGTGTGTAATTGCGTTATATATAATATAGATAACGTGACTTAACATCTAAAAGTCACTGTTTAACAGTGTCCTTCAAGGACTCCGCTCCCCGCACCCCCTAGCCCAGGTTTCAATAGTATGCGTGTCGACCTCGTGCTTGTCCTTCCCTCCAATTCCATAATATACAATTTTAATGAATCTTTGCAATACATTAAAAATATGGCTGATTTATGTCACATGAGCTATAATAGTTATTTATGCAACTGTTGTATAATAAGTAATTATGTACAGTTGCATACAAGACTTTATCTACACACATGATATGAATCCTCTATAAAAGGTTCTGAAGCTATAGGGTGTTTACAGTGTTGTAAGAACTATGTAAATTCTTGGAAAGTTTATTTGCTTAAAAATGTCCTTTGCTGCATTAGAAATATATGGTGGTGTGTTATCAAAACTCGTATCACTAATTTTTGTAAATAAAAAAGTAATAATTTTTTGTAATACTAATATCAATCAAAAATGGCGGGATACGACGTGAATTCGAATAACCTGTAAGTTCTTTTTTTATTACGGCGCTGTGGTAGTGAAACGCGCGTGCGAGACAATGTTCTTTTTTTGAAAAGAAGTTGCTTAATTAAATTTAGTACAACACTATAATTATATCACTCGTTTGGATGATATTATGGTTACTATGACATTGGTTGTTTTAATGTTGGCAATAAGCTTACGTTTCAGAAACTTTTCTAGAAGATTTATATTATGGGTGTAGATAAAATCTTATACGATACTCGTGACATAAGTAAGTCTATTAAGGCGCCGACAAGACCCAATTGACCAAAATTGGCTTCTCTTTAGAAAAAAAATTGCCAAAACTGTGTAGTTTGTGGTAGTGGAAAAAATATATGTTCATTTTGAAAATATTTCCCAGAACTTGGTTACAAAATTAGTTGGAAAAAATCTCGATACAAAGTAACGTTAAACTAACCTCTTACCTTGAGTCCTAATTAAAAATATCTGTATTAAATATCAACATACCTTACATATTTAATTATTAACAAGAACGTTTTATTTGAATGCAGAACTTGGTTGTTTTTTTTATTTTCGATTACTCAACTCAATTTTGATTAAATAGACACTGGCGCCGATTCCCTTGTTCACAAACTAAATTAAATTTAAGTTCAGTGCATCTTTTTCTTTCTATTTCATTAAGAAAAGGACAGAAGATCATTTTTAGTTTAGTCCTGTCAAATTAATCAGCGCTTGACGTAATTTTAGTAGGCAAGTTTTTAATCACGTCTAAACTTGTATGGAGTAGTGACAGTTGCTGATTAATTTGACAGGACTAAACTAAAATTTATCTTCTGTCCTCTTTTTAATGAAATTGAAAGAAAAAGATGCACTGAACTTAAATTTAGTTTAGTTTGTGAACAAGGGAATCGGCGCCAATTGCTTCATATTTTGCAATAAATTACAAGCGTTGTGTCATCGCGCTTATCTTTCATTTCTATGCAATCTGACAGTGACCGCGGTTTAGGTGTTGCCAGCGTCTTAATGAACGGTGTTTAGCTAACTTCACGCCGTGCGATAATGGATACTTAAGTCACACGTATTTTAATGTACTATTACTTTTCTTAGAATTTAAGATAAGAGCAATTTGTAGACTTCCTGCACTAGGCTAGGCGTGTTCCGCAGTAAACTTGTAATGAAGTGATTATGTGAGAAAAAGTGAATCACTTATCCTATACTGCTCATTTGCATGTGGGCAGGTGGCGCGGAGGCCTCAGCATTCAGCGGCAGCCCGCGCTCCGACAACTACCGCCTGGAGTTCGCGCGCGGCCGCGAGCGCACGCCGCGCGCGCCGCGCCTGCTGCCGGCCGCGCGCGAGCCCTCCTCGTCGGGCTCCGAGCTGTCGCTCCGACAACCTATTAAGATCAGGCATGTGTACCCTCTTATATACCCTCTAATACTAAACTTTCACAAGTTTTCAGCTGGATACAACTTTCAGAACTGATTTCACAGAAGCTTTTAGTCCGTGCAAGTCAGTTGCAGAGGGCCTAAACAAAGTAATATTCAATCAGCGATTACGATAGCGGAAAAGTCAAAAATATACGGGACTGTCAACCCTGTTGAAAGTCGTTTAAGAACAATTGTTACTTTTTGAGTCCTTCAGTACAATCTTACGCTAATACAACTTCTGCAGCTGACTTGCTCTTCCAACATAAATAAAAAATAAATAGATAAAAGCTTTGAAAAAAAAATATTCATATTCAAGACATTTTGAATCTTGGTTAGAAGTTTGTGTAAAAAATTGTGTTGTTTGTGCATGTAAAATTTTGGTATTGTATAAAGCATGTGAACAAAATAAAATGCTTTAATGGAATGACGATTTAACTGTCTAATTAAAAGCCAAAATTATTTGCTTTTTGAATAAATTTAGTAAAAACTTTTAATGGTCATTTACACGGATTCATTTATTTGCCTGCTGAAAATCATCAGAAATATCATTAAACAAAGAAATGAAATAATGCATACATATTAGGAATGTACGTACCTGCATAATGATTTACATTTAAATAAAATATTTAAAAAAAAAAACATTTTCTGTTAAATTTCAGCAGGGAAATAGCTCTGTGTAAATATGTACTTACGTGTGCAGTGAAGTACAGTTGGTGTAATAATGTTGTTGTATGGTGTTTCCAAAGGTGGTGATGTGTGGGAGTAGCGCTATTACCTAACACTAACACTGCGCGCGCGCATACAAGGTGAGTGCTTGCCGTACGCTTACATCCCTTATTCAGTTTGAGATCTATCCAAAAACCAGGAACTACATATTAGAATAAAAATCAGTATTTTAGAAAAGTTAATGTAGTTAGTAAATTTCCAAATCTTTTCAACAATTATTAAATGGAAATTATTTCTGCTTTTTGAAATCTTTTAGATCTAACGCTTGTAGTATCTGATAGTAGTAGATAGCTGCATGTCCTCAGTAGACAAACGATCATACATAACCAACGTTTTACTAAAATAATAAATACACAATCAATTCTGCCCTGCTTTTATTGACTCCAATCATTTACCCTTATAATTTTAACCCTCGTTAACACAGCAAATATTTTACACAAAAAACAACATACAATTTATTGTTCTTACTTTTAATCCTTCACTCGCGCCAACAGTGACCCAACGAAAGAGGAACCAGAACCTGATGAACCCGCCATAGTACCGACACTACGACCGGCCGGACCTGCGCGCACCGCTCTACGCACTCACTGACACTGAGATACATACCCACAGGGCCACCTACCCTGAGTTACCAACACTCACAGGGTCACTGACACTCATAAGGTGACCTTCACTGGGCTACGACACTCACAGAGTGACCTTCACTGGGTTATCACTACTCACACGGTCACCTTCACTGGGTTACCAATACCCATAGGGTCACCTACCACTATTATAGGGTCACCTTCACTGGGTTACCAATACCCATAGGGTCACCTACCACTGTCATAGGGTCACCTTCACTGGTTTACTGACTCACAGAGTCATCTTCACTGATTTACTGACTCAAAGGGTCACTTTCACTGGGTTACCGTCACTCACTGACTCATAGGGTCACATATTGGGTTACGTGCACTCACTGAGTCATCGACACTGAGTTACATAGTCACTGGTACACCAATTGAGTATGAGTGATGACACTCAACAAAAACACATGTAAATTGCGCCGTAATTAAGAATTTAAGCATAAAACTTGTATATGTTCACTTGTAATCTACGAGTATGTAAACTTTTATTTATTTACCTTAATTCTTGTTAGGAGTTTGTTACCTGATATATTATTGGTTTGGAGTATTTAGAGACTGCGAAGATGGCCAGCATAAGTGCCAATCCAAAAAATAACATAAATGTAAGATACTAAAAAAATAACATGTCGAATTGAAGAAACCCTTTTATAAATTAGTTTTGGAACTCATTATTGCCACAAAGGCCGGCAAATGTCCGGTGTTCGTTGGAAGCCGGAATGGGAGTGTTAGTAATCTGTATGTTAGCTCGTCACGCAACCCACTGCCACTGAAATTTGGGTCGGCGACCATGTGTTGTGCTATTTTTATTTACCCTTTACTTTTCTTGTCTTGAAGAGGTCAAACTGTCGGGAATGTTTTTCAGGCTATTCTTTAACTGTTAAAATGTTATTTCACTGTTGTCTCTTGTTTTTTTTTTTCGTCTTTTTATCAGAGGGTTTGCGGGATTTACATACACGATTATTTAGAGCTCTTTTTAAAATTATTTCCTTGCTTAATTTTCATAAAATGCATTTCGAATAACTTTTTGTATTGTACAGTAGGGGAAATTAATTGATAATCAAATTGATACACTCGATCAACTTGCCGTGCTATAGCTTCATACAACTGCTGACAGTTGTAATTTGAATTTGAATTACTCTCAAAATTATGTTTTTGTTCACCAGAGGGTTTCAATAAGAGGATTATTATTAAATACGTTTTGTAATATCGAGCGTGGAGTGCTCCTAGTGTTAGTATAATAACGAACACAGTATTGTGAAGTTATTGACTCCGAAGAGTGCTTTAATTCGCATCTGTTATGGACTTAAGTTATGTAAAACTTTGTATTGTATTTAATCGAGTTTAGTTTTACTCTTCCAGCTATTTTCACAAAACGGTACGAAAAAAACAGTATTTTTCTTAAAATAACCTTTTGTGAAAACAGCTTTCTCTAGAAATAATTAGTAATAATTCTAATAGTTATGGTCTTCCATTGTAAGCTAAATACTGAAGCTTTAATATAGACTTAACGCTAGACTTGTAGTGGTGCTAATAGCGTCTGAGTGTGGTGCTGACGCTACAATGTCAGCGTCACGCGCTACAGCTTGACGAGCTTACTGTTAGGTGCTGAATTATACAGTTTCTTGTGTTATATATATTTATGTAGTCTTACCAACATTTAGATACAAGTGTATACGTAATCACGAAACACATTTAACGATAAACGACTTAAAAACATCGTTCTGTTTCTATCAATTGTTTGGAATTGACAGAGACAGAATGATGACTTAAATACGATCTAGCGTTAATTGTGTTTAAAGATTAATGATGCAAGTGGCGTTAGATATGATATAATTTATCATTTGTGTAAGCCACAAAACCAACCAAATTATGTACAGAGCGATAAATAATAAATTCTAAAATGCAAAACCTATTATTTCAATAGTTTCTGCCAGCAGACCAGCAAAAGTATTTATTCATTTCGAATGATGTGGGTTTTCTATTATTAAAGCTATAAACATACCTCCCAGTTGTATTTTGAAAATAATATTTTGGTACCTACTTGTAATGGATTCTCAGTATCTCAAGAACAAAACTTAACACAATTCATCAACAACCCAAGCCCATTTCCAATCACCTGCCATCTTCATTGTGTCTCCTAATTGAGACTTCCCCTTGTCATGGCCGTTTCGGACGATCGACCATTATCCTACAATGTTCCGGGTCGGACCGGGGTGTGCCGTGACCGGATTACCCGCGGGTAACCACGTGGTCAAAAGTTCTGATCGATTGTCGCAGCAGGCTTTATGACGTGTTAAGTAATATTGGGCGGGCGTTGTTGTAATAATGTTAAATTGTTAATGGCCTGGGGGGCAACCATCACCTCTTATAGCAGTATTATTTCAATATTACTTAGCGTGAGAATGAGATGGAGCTACAAGTCCTGTATAGCTCCATCACTTTCCCACTGTGAAGTAATATTATAATAATACTGCTATAAGAGGTGATGGTTACCCCCCTGGTAATATGAAACATGGTATTGAAAGTTGTAAAGGTCAGGGTGCAATTGATTTGCGGGATATGGAGTTTGTCAGTTGAGCCATATTATGGATTTTAAAGTGACCTGAGTCTGAGCTTACAATAATGCAAGCTTTGGAAAGAAAGAGCGAAATCAAAATTGACCATAGAATCTTGATAATCAAACTGTCTTAAAAGACGTTTGAAAATGAAGCTTAATAGACATTTAAGAGACTCACTTAAATTAGTTTATTTTTTATCATACATTCGCATATACGTAAAGAAAATTTTAAATTATAGTACACTTTATATAATAAATACGATAAATATAATATACCTACAACACAAGTAGTATCTTATATGTAAGAGTAAAGATATACATGTAACATAAAACGGCTCAATTGTATATAACTTAATGAATAAGCATTATTAATATCATATTCATATTAATTTTGTGTAATCTTTATTAAAAATATACCTTAAGATGGCCGGATCATTGATAGTAGACATTTTTTGCATTACACAAAAAATATCAGCATTTTTACGAAAAAAAAGAACTTGCAAGCCTTACAGTAGGTAGTCGCATATGATGTGTAACATCTGACATCTCACCTTGGTAATACGCAACTGAACAGCGACAAAAAATAACCTCAGAATTTAAAAAAGCTAAATACTGAAAGATTTATTCGAAAAAATATTCAGTACTAGTGGTCGCCCACTGGTCGAAATTCGACCCCCTCTACTTATTAAACAGATATTATCAACATTATATTACTGAGAAAAGTGTAAATTGCCTATGGTTAAACTGCAAAAAATGTTACGATTGATTGCCCGTCATAATTTAAACTTAAAACTTGTAAGATAATTATAAAACATAGATAACTTCTGTATATAACATAAGCTACAGTTCGGTGCATGTATATAGTGTAGAATGTAAACCGTTTATCTACGAGTAATAAAGATTTGTATAACGATTTATTGTTCTTGTTTTTATGACCCTTACAATGTTCTAATGACTAATGGATAACTTTGTGTCGCTCCTGTCATCATGATAATTGAACAATCTACAATACCCATTGTGTTGATCTAGGATCAAGAATACGCAATTCCGAAAGAGATGAACCTAATGTCAACATAACAGCATTATTGATCGCGATTATGAGGGCCGGATTTAAAGCAGGGGAAAAGGAGCCCTGACCCCGGGTCCCCATAATTTGTTTTTTTTTTTTATAAAGAAAAATTCACATTCACAAGGATCCTTTTTTCGAAATAGTCTTTGGACTACAATGACACAAAACCGCCTATAAAATTTACTCCGAGTACTGGATGTCACCGAAATTATCAATGGTTTTCGACGAAAAAAGCTCGCAATGTTCCATTCGCCTAACATTAATTATCTTTTCTCTTTTGTATATTTTTAACCGACTTCAAAAAGGAGGAGGTTATCAATTCGACATGTTTATATACAGGGTTACTGGTAACTCGACGTATTCCTTGCAGGACGTCATAGTAGGGTTAAAATGCAACAAATTAAGCCACCAAATGTTCTACCGAAATTCAATAGTTTTTGAATTAGTTAAGAGTTTTAGTTTTTTAATGAAAAATCCCAGATTAAACCATTTGAAACCAATTTAAAAATGATTTACGGCGCGACTGTACTGAAATTTAAGTTATTATCATATTTGACGCCGTAGCAGACCTTTGTTAATAATTAAAAGTTCAATAATGCCTAAAACGTTGGCAAATATCACTAACAAAACATTTAATTTTTTGTAATTTTTGCTATTACTTCATAAAAAATGTAGTCTAGTGCAAAAAAAAAATACTACACCTGGTGTACAAATTACTAAGAAAATATCCTTGTCTTATCAGCTATCCAAAAAGGTATGAAAGTTAATACAAAATCATGGACTACATTATGAAAATCGTACAGGCGTGCGTTTCACAAAAAGGTGATTATTCGAAAAATCAAAAACAAAATCGTGAACATTATTATTCTTTTTAATCAATATTAAAAACTTTAATTACACACATTTCACACGTCTTGTTCGATGTGCTGCCCTCGGTTTCGAATACATGTTCTTATTCGCTTCCTTACTTCGGTTTTTGTTATTCTTGAGATGATTGTGGCCCTCATCTGGTCCGCCGCATTTGTAATTCTCTCCCTTAGTTCTTCAATTGAATTTACTGGGGTCACATAAACTAGATCTTTCATATGACCCCAGACGTAAAAGTCTAGCGGCGTCAGATCAGGGCTTCGTGCAGGCCACGGAATCGGCCCACCGCGCCCTATCCATCGGTTTGGATAGTTTTCATCCAGCAATTGTCGAATTGTGATTCGGAAGTGGGCTGGACATCCGTCATGTTGGTAAATCATGTTTGCTCTTCTTTCTTCCGGTACATCCGTGAGCAGTGCTGATAAATGATTTCTGAGGAAATCTTCATAAAGTTCCCCATTTAGTGTTCGGGGTAAAAAATGTGGGCCAATTAATTTGTCGTCAATAATACCCATCCAAACATTATGCGAGAACCTTTGCTGGGATGCGGTTGGTTTCAGTTTTTTAGGGTTTGCTTCTGCTTTCGGTTCCCAGTAATGTAAGTTGTGGTAATTTGTGATACCATCACGATCAAAACATGACTCATCGGTCCACAGAATGTTTTTTAAAAAGTTTTCGCTGTCGGCGTCGGCACTTAGCATAAAACGACAAAATTCAAGCCGTCTCGGCGGATCTCCTTCTTCTAATGACTGGACTGGTTGGTAATGGGTATGGATGTCGGCCTGACAAGTGAACTACAGACCAGACTTTCCACTGTGACATACCAAGCTCACGCGCTACGATGTTTGTCGATGTGTTAGGATCGTCAATAAAACGTTGAAGAATAAGCTCCTAGTCCTCGGCCGTGTATCTCCGGGAACGACCAGTGTCAACTTGCCTGCTTCTTTGGACGCTGCCAGTTTCAGATATTCGCCGATAAGTCGATCCGAAGACACTAACGTGGGGGAGTCGGCGGTTGGGAAAGCGAAGTTGATATTCTCGCCGCGCCTCAGCAGCGTTACCGTCACAAAGTCCGTAACAGTACATTATGTCAGCGTATTCAGGATTAGAATATGCAGCCATAGTCAACGCTTATGAAGGCACATCACAGCACAAGAGCAAGATACGCAGCAACAGTTAGGGAAATAGCCAGTAACAAAACACGAGCTTTCGCGACGTAGAGTTGAAACTAACTAACGCTGACGACCAAATTTTGCAAAATCGCACCCCCTGTCATGCCGAGAGAACAATAGCGACCAATCACAAAGCTCCCCGAGTGGTTGGAGTTCAAGCGCAGGTAAAAACTACGAATAAGACGAATACGAAACAATAGGTTGACCGTCTCGCAATTTTACCTGCCCCCCATAAAACTCTTCTCTTCCCTGGCACACATGCAAAAGTATTGACAATCATACCTTTCTGAATAACTGATAAGACAAGGATATTTTCCTAGTAATTTGTACACCAGGTGTAGTATTTTTTTTGCACTAAACTACATTTTTTATGAAGTAATAGCAAAAATTACAAAAAATTAAATGTTTGGTTAGTGATATTTGCCAAAGTTTTAGGCATTATTGAACTTTTAATTATTAACAAAGGTCTGCTACGGCGTCAACTATGATAATAACTTTAATTTCAGTACAGTCGCACCGTAAATCATTTTTAAATTGGTTTCAAATGATTTAATCTGGGATTTTTCATAAAAAAACTAAAACTCTTAACTAATTCAAAAACTACTGGATTTCGGTAGAACATTTGGTGGCTTAATTTGTTGCATTTTAACCCTACTATGACGTCCTGCAAGGAATACGTAGAGTTACCAGTAACCCTGTATAATTTTTTATGTATGTTCGCCGATTTCTCCGTTAATTTTGGACCGATTTGAATTTTTAATTGCACGCCCATAGCGATTTAGGTATTTTTATAGTAACTTGCGCATTTGCTCTCGGAAAGCACCATTTGGTGGAGTGGCTATGATGATGAAAACCACAGCTGGCCACCGGAACTACTTACTGAGAAGTATTTAACGAGTTGCGATGTTATTAGGTACTTTAATATGGTTGCTAAGTCATTTATGCTCTTCACAATGCATATGGTGAGTGGCAGTTTTTCTCAACAATTAACGTCCCTGCATCAAGAAAAGCAATATTTTGTAAAATATGATGAGCAGTTGACATTAGGCTATTGTAACTTAGATAAATTACAAATTGACCCACTAAAAAGTGTAAAACAAAAACCTTTTACAAAAAAAAAAACAACCGACTTCCAAAGTGAAAAAATAGTTTTAATTTCGGAAGTCGGTGGCAAAAAACTAAAATACACCAAAAGCACCAACTTCCGAAATTAAAGTTATTTTTTTCACTTTGTAGTATTTTTTGGAAGTCAGTTGTTCTATTTTTTGTCAAAAGTTTTTTATTATTATAAATGATTGAAATATGTTGTATTTTTTTTTCGTCTGTTCCAAAATTTTTTCGGGGCCTCCAGTTTTTGGTTGCCCCGGGTCCTCTACATCTATAAATCCGGCCCCGGCAATTGTGGCACGCAAGAGACTTCCCAATGATTACATTTTACTTTCTATCTATATATTTATTTATATGTATATGTCACTGATAAGCTTTCTACATAAATTATGTGCAAAAGATATAAAAGTAAAGATTTTTATCAAGCCATTAACTTTATCACTGTCATCCCTGTTGTTTTTTTTCGATATCAGGTTTGGTACGCGTAGGCGTTAAATCAAACTTCGCACATACATATTCATGAGGTTTTTGACATTAGTCTTTGTTGTCACGATAAACACTACTTAACAAAAACTAAAGATATCTACAGACTACAGAGATTCTGAAATATGACGACTCATGAACTCTATTTCAACATCATTCACACTTTGCTGTTCAAATAGAGTCGCGCACTTTTTTAACGAAGTGCTTCAACCACACACACACGCCATACACTGAACCATGTAAGTACGTTTCAATGGGTAAAACCCTAAGTATTAATACCTCCTTACATACAGCACTGACCCAATGGTTTAAATGTTAATCACCACAATAACTACATCGTTAATAATATAATCAGAGATCAATTGCCTGACTCCCACCGATTACTCTTCCTCACCCTATGAGCTTCGGAAATTATTACCTTAAAAATATATGACATGTGGGAGCATGCTCAAAGTAGGTAATTATCGGTCAACGCTCTCTGTAACCGACTGAAAACTTCATAAAAACAAAAGAAATAAGGCCAAACCAACCTTATAGAACATTTACATTACCGCATTAGCACGAATAGTGGTGTTTCAGCTGATATGAAAGCGTCAATGTATATCGTGCATGTTGATATTTACAGGGATAAATGGTAGACATGCGCAAAGGGGTTTCAGAAGTAAAGCTTGGTGAAAAGTTTTCAGTTATAGCGCGAGCTTTCAGTGAAGTGTACACATTACAAGAAACTATTTTTTGTAGACCAAATTAGACAGTGTCCAAATAGTTGCTGAGAAGTAAAACAAATATTTGGTAATAAAACTACCTGTAGATATAAATCAAAAGTTTTATCTACGCGCTACTTTTTGAGATAAAATAAAAAAGTATAAAATTGGACCCAAAAGTACAAAGTATAATTAACTAAATGGACTGTAGATAATTACTTAGCCGATTATTTTTATTATAAAAGTAGGTACTTACGATTAACATTCACCTAAAATAATAAACCTAACTTTGTTTTTGAAATAACTACAACGTTAACAAGGCAAGTTTTAAACCGAAAAACATCTGGAATAAGCTCCTGAAAACTCGCACCAAACTATTTTCCTCGGGAAATTCTAAAGGAGCTCACCCACTATCCATTACCGTGGCCTTTGAGGACGTTCCGCTTGGTTCCGGCGGCGCGGCCGTCCCGGACCTCACCCGAAGGACATCACGACAGTGTCTCGCCTGCGAATACAAAGCCAAGCTGTTGCCGGACGTTCCCGAACCGGTGTCGGCTCCGCCGGTGCTGATACCGACAACGGTTCCCGTTGTCAAAGAACAGCCGGTCTTCGCGACCCGCGGGAGCTTGATGACGGCGAAACCGGAGGGAATGCACGAAGCGCTAGAGGACAGAGACCCTAATAGTCTGAACCAGCATGTGCAGGTTTGTATGAAATTGTTTAGAAATAACCTTCACAGTTAATAAGTAGTTAGAGAGGCTAGTTGTGAATTTTTCAGGAGGTCTACACCTCGTAAGATTATTTTTACTTATCAATCGATGTTTGCATTGACCTTGTTGATAACACTAGGTATAATTTTAATAAGCTCGCAGCGTCGTTTTCGTGTGTGTTGAGCAACTGATGTTGAAGCAAAAAGCTATTAACGGAAAGCTATTGTGGATTATGTAGTGCAGCTGTGTCTAATCTAACAGTACAATAGATAGGTACGCAGAAATTAATAATCAGTTGAATTTATTGTACTAAGCGACGATAAGGGTTTATCGTAACTTAGCAATTTGCTGGACATGCTTGGAAGGAAAATGTTGAGTAGAAATTATATATAGCTTGATGCTTTTTGCGAAATTGACAGAAAACAATAAAGATGACAGTCATCTTCATTCTCCTGCCCTTATCCCAATTAATTTGGGTTTGACGCAACATGTCGCTTTCTTCCATACTTCTCTATTAGTTGTCATCTCGGTAATCACCCTCTTTCTAGCCATATTGTCTTTCACACAGTCCATCTATCGTTTCTTTGATCTTCCCCTACTCTTAAAGCCATCGACATTTATACTCAAGACTTTTCTCACGACATTTTCCTCATTCCTCCGCATCACACTTTTCAGTCACCGGTGCCGCTTGCAGACTTCCTCTTATGTTGCCTTTCATTCATGCCTTTTGTGGCCCAACATTCTGATCCATACAAGACAGGTCTAACCATTGTTTTATATAATAACAATGCGGGAGTCGCAGACTGTTCCCATGACCTGCCATTTCATCCACCCAGTGTTAACTCTTTGCTTAACCGTCCGATCTACTTCGCCATCGTTTTGCTATAAACATGACAGTATGTTAACCAATTAAATAGGTATTATGAAAAGGAACTATTTAATAAAAAAAAAAAAATATGAAGAGATACTATTAGACAAGTATTTGCTGACGTAAGAATAGTATCTCTATTCTTACGTCAGCAAATACTTGTTTATTCAAAGAAATATTCAGACTTAACTTTTATATTAAAATATAATTATTCATACTTCAGCGCCGGAAACACATTAACATTTCTTCCACTTACAGAGGACTGTTAAAATTGTGTGACGTGTATATAATATAAGCGAAAACCATTTATTATAGTGTTATTTATAGAAATAACGGATGCCTAGAAGTTTAGAAGTGCGTATTAAATGTAAAAAGACCTAGTACCTACAACTTATGTTAATGTTTTGCACTAGACATTCAGACACGTGACGTCACATTGTAGGTAACTAATGTAGTAACACTACAAAAATATTACCGTAATAACTTACGCGCAAAGATTAACGTCTATTTAAAAGCTATGCAGTGAAAATGTCACAAACGGTGACTGAGGCAGACGTGCTTACACCTTCAAAAGAAGTAAAGACTAACAATGAATAAGTACTTGTCAGAATAAGTAGCATCATATAAAATTAATCTACGATTTAATTATTATCCTAAACTGCCGCTGTATTTCTAGACGAACAGTCAATTCCGAACGAAACCTGTGATCTGTGAGCCAGTCTAAATAAATACAAAAATTTATCTTACTTTCACCTAAAATTAAATGATAACCGAATTATAAATTGTATTTAAAATATTTCCTTGATTTTTATGTTATATGCTATTTCGATGTATAAGTTGTTTTATATCAAAGGTTTTTATTGTGTCTTAAAATACTACTATTACAAACAAGGTTTCTAAACGAAAAGTAGATATATCCAAACCTAAGTTATGGTTTGTGGTTTTAAATAAATACCTAGTCTTGACTCTCTGTGCTTTTCTTTTTGAAATCCTTTCCCTACACACCATATTCATAGGTACTTTCATACACAGTACATAACTAGTAACCATTCTGACACTCAAAACTTGCTAATTTAGTGGATATCATTACCATATAGTATCTTATAGTATTCCATCCACTTATCTGACACACTCGTAAATGTACAACAATAAGGGTGCTAGATTTTTAGAAAATATAGCTTTTGGAGCTGCGTTAATCTTCCAAACACGATAATAATAGTGATGTCTAATCATACCATACAGGGACCATATAACCATACTACTTAATAAAAACCATACTTAACCTTTTGACCGCCACAGTCATGTATAGATGACAAACCAAAATGTGCCCAGCACACCACGGTCACGACTACATGACAGATTTATAAGGAATAATGCGTAGCTCGGCGCCGAGGGCACGTTTTTGCATTTTTGACGTGGCGGTCAAAGGGTTAATAAACCGTGCACGAAACCGACGGATTTTGATCAATTTTGTTCATTGTTTGTGAGAAAGGGAAAAATAATTTTAACTAAATTATTTGTCGAGTTCTTTGTTTTACACGTGATTGGAAGGGATTTTTCAAATAAATTAAGTAGATATTAATGGAAAATCCCGAACGCAACAAGTGTTCCGAAAAATGACACGAGACTGTAGTTTGATTCACCTTTTTACTTGCATGTGGCTGCACCACTTTTTTCAACTTCCATACAAAATATAGCGTAAAAATAATGTTGATAAACCTTTTTTTTTTCAGTAATGTATTTTTTCCTATTATTTAGCAAACCATATCAAGAAATTTAAATTAATATATTATTTAAATTTATTAAATTAAAAATTATTAATTTATTAATTAAATTTATTTAATTTAAATTAGCCTGCTATCCATGAGATTTATTGTATAATCATAACATTTTATTTCATGATTTGCCCGTGGGTACGCCCACGTGGAGGTCGGAAATTATCCGACGGAAATGTACTACCGGAATTAATGTATTCTGTGTTAATCCAAGTTATTAATTTTTCTGTGTGCCAAATTTCACCTAAGTCCGTTCAGCCGTTCAGAGGAAAACGTCATTGACTCCCGCGCCACCGTCAAACCTTATTTTGTTACGCGTAATTTTGAATCTGTGATATCTTTTAAAGTGTTAATTTAAATAATAAGGTATATTTTAATCTAAATAAAATGCCCAAAATAAATAAAATATTTTATTGGGCGAGAATTACTATAATACCGGTCAAATTAGCTTCGAAAATAACAATTAATTGTGATCAAATTCTGAAAGATATCAGTGGTGACCCTTAGAAGATATACATTGTTGTGCGTCTTATTATTAGGGTCCAGATATTATGCTATCACGGACCTTTCTGTTCAACTTTTTAAGATATACGAGTACAATCCTGTAGAACATTAATTGCACGCCAATAAAACTCCTATTGTTGAAGATGTCGAAAAAAAAGTCGGCATAATTATTTTTTCGATATCTTCTACAATAATCGTCATATTTTAGCCAATTTACATAAAACCTTAATTAATCCACCTTCACATTCCTTATGAATCACTCCGTCCCTTGGTAAAAACCGTTTGAAAATCCTTTAGGTCGTTTTTGGGTTTATCGCGTTCAGACAGACGCGGCGGGGGACCTTATTTTATAATATGTAAGGATCTTTATTAAATCAAAGGCCAAATAAACTATATTTTCGAGAGCGCAAAACTGATGAAACAGGTGATGTGACTGACACGATTGGTTTAGCGTATTGAAAACTGTACTTTTATAGTCAGACAGACTTAATGTTTCAATTATTGCAAGCTTTCTCACAATTATGTATATAGGAAATTGACATTCATGATGTGACATTTCATTTGATCTTTAAACTACCACGCATAGGTACCATGCCTCGCGGGAAGGTACTTATAGGTCACCGAGTCCCCTGGCAACACAGGCAACAGGAAGGAATACGGGTGGGTTTTAGTCAGTAAGAGTCTGACACACCCTCCCGCTCCGCCCAGAGCGGGAGAAGTTATTTGATGATTACCCACCCTCAAAAAAAAAAAAAAAAAATAGGTACCATGCCCTGCCATAGTCACTCCTAACTAATAAAACCACAACCAAGTTATCTTTAGAGCAGGTAAACAACTACACCCTGATATTAAAGTCCGTTTCTTTCCGACTATAAATCAACGTCAGTGGAAAAATCAACTTCATTATACGCACAAACAACCATTAGTGTTGTGCCGTGAAATAAGGTCATAACTGGGTAACCCCGAAGGGCTTTTAGGCTTTTTGGAGGGTTTCTAATGACTGAATAAGTGGCTTAAAAAGAGCACCTCTTGAAAAATGATTGACGAGTTCCAATCAGTATGATATGTTCCTGAAATAATGGATTTTATGACCGCTACGAGATTTCAACATACCACAGTGAAACCACATACCAGTGTACCACATATTAAAAAAACCACAGTGCATGTCGCACGACGCACAATGAAGGGTTCCGTAGTTGGAATGAAATAATCCCATTTTTCACATCGCCATAAAGAACAATTTAGCTGGCAGGAGGGGACACTTGACTCTAACAAAAAATAACACTTTTAAGCTTAATATTACGCAAACGGATACCTGAAAATTGAAAAATGGTGTTCACAGACCAGAGAATATTTTTGAACGGCCTATCCAACGATACCGCATACCATGGGATGGACGAGAAAAAAAATATCACCCCCACTACGTGCTAGGGCCTAAAAAATATCATCCCCACTACGTGCTAGGGCCTAAAAAATATCATCCCCACTACGTGCTAGGGCCTAAAAATGATTTTGTTTTACCAGTTTGTTGGCGTGATTACCTATACCTATGCCAAATTACAGATTTCTAGTACTAAGCGGCTCTGAGCTCTACTAGTACTAGCTAATTCCATAACACTGTAATTTGAAAACATTGTAAAAGCCAATTATTTTTGAAAGAGTAACCGTGGAGTTTCTTGCCGGCTCTTATCCATAGAAAACGACCAATTCGAACCGTGCACCTAGCTTTTGACGTTTCATAAGTGCCCATGTAGGTTTATCTGAAATAAAATATTTCTATTTTCATTTTGTTTACTACGGAACCCTAAAAATCTGCCGTTTCGAGATTTAAATAAAAAATAATTAAATCTTTTTTAATAACTCTTTTTAAACGACTAGATCTTTATATTTACACATCATATCCTCTTCGCGCGTATTCAACAGAGAGGCACGTTCGAGGCTACGTCAATTGCTACGAGATTTATAGTGTTTTACATTCTCCTTACGATAACATGTGAGTTCAGTGAGATTTCGTACCTTCTCTTATTGTAATTCACGAGCATTTTTACGTTTAATTCCAAGTCTACATTTAAAATTATTTAGACATTCGGTACAATCTTTTACAGAATATTATCTATTTATCAAGTTTACCATACCCCCCCTCTTACATGGGACTTGAAAATAACTGGCGACATGTGGGTGTACTACAGGTACACCTCTGCCCAACCCTTCGGGGAAACAAGGTGTGATGTTATGTTGTGTTATGTGTACCATACCTATGGCAAACTTGTAATAATATTCTTGTATTAAAAATGTTTATGGCTTCGTATTACCAAATTATGGTGAAACCTTTCATAACACTATTACAGCTAACCAAATATGCAAATTTTAAAAACGAAAGGTTTAATTAAAAACTTAGCCTACCGTCGCCGGACAAAGAACTCGAGACGTTTGCGTGACTGAACTACCTAAGCACCTACCTGCCGTAAGCTCCTTGACTACACACTACAGGTCACTTGCACCTGAACTATTTTATTGTTCTCCACCAAATAACTTTCAGTACTTTCGCCACTTTCACAATAGGAAAAACAAACCTCTAGTTAATGCAACTGCGTATAATGTGGATGCAGGCACTATTCGTCGGTGTAAATTTAAAATCTTAATAATAAAATCAAAATCATATGTTTTTTTAGATATTTGAAAAGCGATTTTGAATATCCATACTTAGCAAAAATTTCCATATGAATATATGTATTATTATTTCGATAAAGCACCTATTATTTAAAAAAATCTCTAGTGTCAGCCATTACATTTAATTGTAAATCAAAATGTCGCATGTGTCTGATGTACACATGAGAGTTTTAGTTAGTTTTATAAAATAAATATCTTATGTGATCATCAACTGATCACCCAAAGTCGAGCACTATTTTGTAATTTTGCGCCTATTTTGTATTAGGAAGTTTTTTTATTTTTTTCTCGAAAAATTACTTTATACACATATGAGATTTTAAAGCGCCGATGATTTGTGGTTTAGACTAGAATAATAAAATGTATAAATATAACTTAAGAGGCCGACAACACCTAAAGCGCGGTCACTGTCGATGTCGGACTGCATAGAAAAGAAAGACAAGCGCGATGACACAACGCTGGTAATTTATTGCAAAATATTAAGCAATTATCGATTTACAAAAAAGCTATAGATTGTATAAAAAATTAAACACTATTATAATATGTTGCTTGTAGAATAATCTGACAAAAAATCAGAATTATTGCATGTATGGTTTTTAATCATTAAAAGGTATTTTTAGAGGTATTTTCGTGATTTTTTTCTATCGTATCAAATTAGTTATATTATGTTTTCAACACACTATCTACCTAGCATATATCATTAAGAATATCATATATTTTTCTGATTGTGTTTACTGCAGTGGATCATATACTTTAAGGTATTATAAAACGTATAAAATTTGCGTTTAGGTCCTGTAGTCCCCTTAATAGAAGCCCTATGTCGTAGTTTTCACTTGCTACATCTTATTGTAGGTACTTATAAAATAATACGTAGGTACAAATTATGAGCCTTCTCAATGTCATTTGAAAAGCCGAGCTCTTGAGCTCATAACATTGACACACTGACTCACAGCAATTGAATACAAGGGAATTGCCAAAACGATGTCATGTTCACAACCAACAGTCGATTCGATTCCATTTGTGATTGATTTTCAAGCTATTTATAGTTCACTCTACAATTACTCTTTTACATTATTTAGGTAGCTACTACTTTAGTTGATTTAACAACCGTTCAAGTTTTACGCAATAACTAAATTACAAAGCAAATATTGATACTGGTAGCACTGAAAATGATTTTTTTTTGTATCACATGTATTTTATTAGTCAGAAAATAACAATACTGTTAAAAGAACTGCTTGCTTGACCCTTTCGTGTCCTTGTTACACGAGCAATCGGGCATTGGAAGTAGCCAAATGATATTTAGATATACTGTTTAAAATGTTACAATAAAATACCTCCCCACATACTTCAACTGAATGAAACAAAATTGAAATCTAGTATAAAACGCACACTATGCAGCCAAGCATATTATAAATTGGGGGATTACATTGCTGATAAAAATGCTTGGCTCAACGCTGGTCCTGCTCCACAAGGGCGCAAAAACTAATTGATCAGGTATTGAAAATAGTGTTGGAGCTGCTGAAGATTTTAAAAACTCTCTTTGCATTGTATAAATTCAATCTCTTAGTATTGTATAGCTGCACATTGTTATGTGAGTACTATGTACTATAAAGCTGCCATTTACTGGATACGGCTTTCATTGACTTGAATGTGCCCTGGCGGCTGGGAGTATGTCGTGCTCACTCTAATGTCTCGCTGATGGTGGCGCGTGTGTTGGATCATTTAGCTCCCTTCAAAATGGTTGAGCTGAATGGTGCTGATCCACGCGTCATGTTCGTGAACGGGCGCCGTCAGTAGAGACTGATCATCTCTTAGCTGCCACGGCTTATTTTAATTTTAATTTTTGAATTGCTTTTTTTTTTTGTTGTATTTTTTTTTATTACGGACGCTTTTGCACGATGCAATTTAATTTAATTTTTGTTTTTTTTTTGTTTTTATGTTAATCTTTTTATTACGGACGATTTTGACGTTTTGCATCGTTCTCACATGTCATTGTATAATTTCAAAATGAATGATGTAAACAATATTTTGTAACCATAATACGTTGATTTAAAAGAGTGTCCTTGGAGTTTCTTGCCCGTTCTTCTCCATAGGTAGCTACTACGCTTTGGAATGGGCAACTAGCTTCATCTTTCTGACTGACTGACACAACCCTTGACAATTCAAAAGTGCCTGTAATTGGTTTATTTGAAAGAAATGCTTTGAGTTTGAGTTTGATATAAAGATTTATTGGCAACACTTTAAAACATATTATGGAAACGAAGTTCCTTATCGCACGTTATTATATTTTGCACACTCTGTTGTTACGTAACGTAACGGTCAAAATGTTACACTTTTTACGGTTTACTTCTCATTCGCCAAGTGTGCAAAAGGAGATTTTTGTTGCATTAACTAGGGTATTCTATCCGGATATCCAAATTATCCGTATATCTGCCGATCATAATATCCGGATATAATCGAATAATACGAATAGTTCCTTTTGTAGTAAAGCACGTTATTTTTTATTAGATCACAATCAGCTATAATATAACATTTTATTTTAGTACATTGTGTATCTTTACGACTTCCATGCGAGTGAAGTCGCGGGCAGTACCTAGTATGATGAGATTGCTGGAGTTTCCTTAGGTCTCATTACCAAGATTTTTGAAAGGCCTGTCTAACGATACCCCACCCCATGGGATAGACGAGTAAAAGATTATCATACCCTCTTCACATTCAAGGGATGTGAGGCACCCCACAGATGTTTTTCAATATTTTATTTTACCACTTTGATGGCTTGAGTAATATGTATACCCATGCTAAATACAGTTGTCTAGTACTAAGATTCTCTGAGCTAAGTCGCGAACAGACAGATAGACGGTCATGGCGTAACTATAAAGCCTCCTTGTTGACTACGGAACCCTAAAAAGGTTGATGGGAGACATATTTACCTTCTTTACAGTGGTATCCAAAATATCCATACTATCCGGATTTATCAGGATAGTGTTTTGAAAGTATCCGAAATATTGGGATAGTAAAATGGGACAGATAATTGCATGCCCTACCCACGACACCTCTTGACTTTTTTGTGATAACAGTGGTTTTTGCACTAAGTTTTACATAAATAATAAAGTATGAACCGAATGAAGTAGTAATTACAGCTTCCCATTTCACGTCACAGATAGTGTGGGACGACATAATCGGCGAACCCGAGGGTGCGCGCAGCCCCGAGTGCGCGTGGCGGCTCAGTCACGTGTGCTTCCGTCACGCGCGCAACTGGTGCTACACCGTGCTGACCGTGCTGCTCGCGCCGCCCTGTGCGCTGCTGCTCGGCTGCGGATTTGCTTGCCTTGCGTTTGAGGTAAGAGACTGACGAAGTATAGAACACAGTTTGTGGAGTTATAAGCACAGAAATTGTCTATGGTGATTTTTACGCTACTACAAAGCAGTTTGGATATTGGCACAAGCAGAGAGAAGTTTTTTCCTAGCTGTGGTTTTATAGTGTATGATGATCATGACATAGCAGTTGCACTGTGGAACTAGCATTAGGGGTGGTTCTGTAGCAACACTAACTCCAGGTTTCTAGAGGCATATCCAAAAGAATCTCACTCACAAAAATGTATGAAGTAATCTCTCGACCAACAAGGGATCCACACAGACTTATATTAAAGGATAATCCTAAGTCAGCCAAGTATGCTAAAAGCTGTCTTGTGATGTGTGTACGTATATACGATAAAATACATATATACAAAAAATACATACATACATAGAACATACTAAAATTATCTATATAATATATTCAATAAGAATCATGAAACAAGTGTTAAGGCTCCCGCAGACTGCGGCGATATATCGCGCTTGTCTGCACGAGCCTTTAAGACCAAAAACAAGAGCAAGGAACAAAGAAAATAAAAAATATGTTTACATGAAACTGATACAATATTTTCTATAGCTAAACATATGGACATTCAAAACTACACTGTTACAACTTTTTACCATGTTTATGGCAAATAAAGACTTGTCTATCTTATCTTAATATTGTATGGAGTGTTGACAATGCCGCCTCCGCAGCGGCAGATGCTTCTCCGTGCTCTGTAGTCAAAAATATAATAACAACTACACCAATAAACAACAGCATCCTTTAAAATCTGCTGTTAAATGTTATGTTGATGACATTTGACAGTAGATTTTAACGGATTCTTTTCACAAACTGTTTATATTCAACGATGTCTAAGGCGGAGGAGTTGCGTCCTATATAATGAACTACGATGTTTGAGTGCTTCTTTTAAAATAGGAACCACAAACAGTTCACTATCTCACACTACTACCTTTTCTACAGCAAATCTGGTGCACCGCGCCCTGCCTGCGCTGCGTAAAGATCTACTTCGCGTCCCTCCGGACCATGGTGATGGCATGCATGGCGGCCATCGTGGTGCCAGCAGCCAACGCCATCGGCCACGTTTGCAGACACATCAGAGTCAACTTCAGGAAGGACGCGCCCGAGGATAAGGATATGTTGGTCATTTAAAAACTTGTTAGTCTTTTGTAATACGAGAGAAGAATTATTGTGAAAAGGAGTAGGCTAATCGACCAATGTGTTTTTGTAAGGCCTGGTTTACTGTGCCATAGTTATAATGATGGCCATCCATATTGTTCTGGTTACATAGGTAACAAAGAGATAAATTTTGTGTTCAGTGAGGTTACCATAGCATGATTCCGCCAACCCGGTAGACGAAGTTGGACTATTGGAATTTAAACTTAAAAGACACTTCGAATTATTATTGGATTTAATTTGTACTGAAATAAATTATGATTATGGATAAATAAGTGCCTTTTATGAAGAAAAAATTTATTAAAGTTTCACAAGTTTATGTATGTGTTTCTGCACTAAAACTTAATGTACAACAAAATAATGACCTAGTTGTATATCTAAAAATAAGATTCATAGTTTTACAAATATTTATAGGGGTAATGTTAAGAAAATTTCATAATTTATTCAAATTATTGTGGTGTATTAAATAATGAATGTGGTGTGAGAGATATTTTTTAAATAAATGCCATACATAAATTGAACAAGCTCTTGTTTTTATCCATCAAAAAAAACATTCACTTATCTTTGTTTTCTGCAGCTTGTACACAATGACCCACTTCGACCCATTCTATTGTGTTGGCAAAGGCAGACCTGTATACCTACAGCATATGAAACAATCAACATCTTACAAAAAAAAAACATCAGGTAGATCTACCTATAAACTTGCTCCTAATTATTACATGCCCATTATTCCCCATGGCATGGTGATTGTGATTAGCGTAAACCCAAACAAAGCAGGCTAGTGACCGCATAACGTCATAACAAGCCGTGAGTGTCGAATGTATAACATCACGCCATATTTCAATTACTTGTATGTAACCGCTGAATATTTCATGAGCAAGAAACTAAAGGGCTTGTAGAATTGTAGGTATTATTTCTGCTAAATAGGTAGGTAGATAACCTAGAAAAAAATTATACCTACATAAATAGGTATCCACGTTTCAGCAGGAATGTTAAATGTGCTCACAACTTTCGGTTCCCACGATTGGAAAAATATTAAATAAAAATATAATTATATAAACTGCAACAGGAGACTTTGTGGCCAACAAACAGATTTATTTTTATGTTGTTGTAAAAAAGATGCTCATTTTTTACGCGGCTGTATAGATGCGTTTCCTTTGCCGGTTATAGTTAAAATTCATAGACGAAGGAGTGAGCGCGGGAAATTTAAAGACGTTGTTTTCACGAATTATTGTTTTGTAAAAGCTCAACAATAAAATAATTATGGAGGAAACTTCATCGGATGGGGTGACTGTCTCAGGGCTGCGACCAACAACCAGCAGTACAAATAACTTGAACTCCAACCGATCTGATAGTCATTTCGTCATAGCGCAATGCCGAAGGTTTGTTCATTGTTCAAATAATTGTTCTCAATTTATAAATTTTAGAAGAAGATAGTTCTGATTAAAGCAGTTTTATTTTAGGAATGATGACCAAAATACGAACGGCCTACAAGAAACTAGTGAAGAATCTGAGACTGAAGAGGTAAGTTCTTCTTTATACATATATATACTTACTTATAAATTAGAGGTACTGATATTACAAATTAAAGTCGCTTTTCGTGTCTGTTTGTTTGACCGCGTTGTTCTTCTAAACTACGGATTTTGATGCGGTTTTACCATCATTTTAGAGAATTTATTCCAAAAGGTTTACGATATAGTACTTAATATATAGATTAATAGATTTATATTAAACTTACAGTTAAATATAAAAATCACGATGTTTTGTCAAATCACAAAAACTACAATGTAGGGCGGGCCGCTAAAGTATGCTTAATAAATCGTCGATGATTTTATCTGTATGACATAAGTAGGTACATGAAATTTTGTTTGTGAATGTTATCATTACAAACATAAGGTTTAAAAGAATTTTCTACAAGACTTACTGAACAGAGCTCACCTGGAAATGGATGAGTATACATGCATGAATGTAACATAACCGACACGCAATTAATTCCCGCATGTCATGTAACGTAAACAAATCCCCATTAATTAGCCTATGTTGTGTCAGCACAACACTGATTCATTAACTAAGGGTGGCTTTTATACTTTCGGTTAGCCAGGCTGGGTGTGGCCAACGGAAACTTTAGTGAAGATTAGCAGGCTAAAACAGGATACGTTTATTGATAATTACCTATATAATATTGAAATAGGAGGATCACTGGGACAGAACGATTCCAAAATTCCAAAACTGACTGACTACTGGATGATCAACAGAACACAGTCTAACTCTCAATTGGTCGATATTTAATTCCTTGTCAGTCTACAGGGCCCAACTTACGAAATTATGATTTTCTTTTCATGGTTTGTGCTTTGTGTTGGATCTCGACTCGATATTTGTTCGTTTTATTCCAATATTTTTTTTCTATTTTCTTTCTCATACCATTATGTACAAATAATGGCCAAGTGTAGATACGTCTCTTTTCACCTTCGCAAGCCATGGGAAAACATTAGGTGGCCTTTGTTTGGCTTTCCGAGTTACGTACGGCAAAATTAATGGCCTTGTATTAAAATGTCGCAGAGGGTGTTGGTGGCATACTGTCGCTCAGGAAGACTGGGAGCGGCCTACTGCACCCTACACACCGGCGAGGTGGGTCCCATTTATAATCTAAACATTTATAGTTCAGCCTTTATGGGCTTTTAAATTACCCTTTGCATTAGGGTTACACTCACATGATACTCGTATCTTGTTTCATATTTCCAAACGCATTTTGCCTAGTTCTGCCGTTAATTACACGATAATTACTTGACTTTATATTGAGAAAATACGTACTATATACTGCAAGAAAGTAATAAAGAACTTTCGAATATCTCTATTGCGATAGCCAATTTAATATGCCTTTGGGGTATAATATACAAAATTGGCCAATAATTAAAAAAAACCGAATGAAGTCCCATTCATTAAAACCGAATTTATAAGTCAAATACATAAGAAGTTGCCAAATAAACAAATGAACTGAAATGAACCAATGTCCAAACATCCTTATGAACTTCATGTTCTTTCCCGTATAATGCTCTCCAGCTATTCATCTTAGAAGAAATAGTAGACCGTCCACCGGAGTACCAGATGTTCGCAAGCTTGTTCCGACAAGTGGAACCCATCTGTGTCCTGTTGGACGGCAAGAACCAGGGTGCCTTCGTGCAGACTGTCCGGAAGACAGTCTACGACAGCGATGCCAATGATGAGGGGAGATGCAAGCTTGTGTTCTTGTCTGCTAAAGAGTACAGTAAGTGCTAGCACTTTTTTATACCATGTGTAAACAGAGTAAACAACTTGTTACTACAACAGAAATAACTAGCACCCAGAGATCATTTGTCACGATGTAAATAACTAGCACCCAGAGATCATTTGTCACGATGTAAATAACTAGCACCCAGAGATCATTTGTCACGGTGTAAATAACTAGCACCCAGAGATCATTTGTCACGATGTAAATAACTAGCACCCAGATATCATTTGTCACGATGTAAATAACTAGCACCCAGAGATCATTTGTAAATAACTAGCACCCAGAGATCATTTGTCACGATGTAAATAACTAGCACCCAGAGATCATTTGTAAATAACTAGCACCCAGAGATCATTTGTCACGATGTAAATAACTAGCACCCAGAGATCATTTGTCACGGTGTAAATAACTAGCACCCAGAGATCATTTGTCACGGTGTAAATAACTAGCACCCAGAGATCATTTGTCACGATGTAAATAACTAGCACCCAGAGATCATTTGTCACGATGTAAATAACTAGCACCCAGAGATCATTTGTAAATAACTAGCACCCAGAGATCATTTGTCACGATGTAAATAACTAGCACCCAGAGATCATTTGTCACGATGTAAATAACTAGCACCCAGAGATCATTTGTAAATAACTAGCACCCAGAGATCATTTGTCACGATGTAAATAACTAGCACCCAGAGATCATTTGTCACGATGTAAATAACTAGCACCCAGAGATCATTTGTCACGGTGTAAATAACTAGCACCCAGAGATCATTTGTAAATAACTAGCACCCAGAGATCATTTGTCACGGTGTAAATAACTAGCACCCAGATATCATTTGTCACGATGTAAATAACTAGCACCCAGAGATCATTTGTCACGATGTAAATAACTAGCACCCAGAGATCATTTGTCACGATGTAAATAACTAGCACCCAGAGATCATTTGTCACGATGTAAATAACTAGCACCCAGAGATCATTTGTCACGGTGTAAATAACTAGCACCCAGAGATCATTTGTAAATAACTAGCACCCAGAGATCATTTGTCACGGTGTAAATAACTAGCACCCAGATATCATTTGTCACGATGTAAATAACTAGCACCCAGAGATCATTTGTCACGATGTAAATAACTAGCACCCAGAGATCATTTGTAAATAACTAGCACCCAGAGATCATTTGTCACGGTGTAAATAACTAGCACCCAGAGATCATTTGTCACGGTGTAAATAACTAGCACCCAGAGATCATTTGTCACGGTGTAAATAACTAGCACCCAGAGATCATTTGTCACGATGTAAATAACTAGCACCCAGAGATCATTTGTCACGGTGTAAATAACTAGCACCCAGAGATCATTTGTCACGATGTAAATAACTAGCACCCAGAGATCATTTGTAAATAACTAGCACCCAGAGATCATTTGTCACGATGTAAATAACTAGCACCCAGAGATCATTTGTCACGATGTAAATAACTAGCACCCAGAGATCATTTGTAAATAACTAGCACCCAGAGATCATTTGTCACGATGTAAATAACTAGCACCCAGAGATCATTTGTCACGGTGTAAATAACTAGCACCCAGAGATCATTTGTCACGGTGTAAATAACTAGCACCCAGAGATCATTTGTCACGATGTAAATAACTAGCACCCAGAGATCATTTGTAAATAACTAGCACCCAGAGATCATTTGTCACGATGTAAATAACTAGCACCCAGAGATCATTTGTAAATAACTAGCACCCAGAGATCATTTGTCACGATGTAAATAACTAGCACCCAGAGATCATTTGTCACGATGTAAATAACTAGCACCCAGAGATCATTTGTCACGGTGTAAATAACTAGCACCCAGAGATCATTTGTCACGATGTAAATAACTAGCACCCAGAGATCATTTGTCACGGTGTAAATAACTAGCACCCAGAGATCATTTGTCACGATGTAAATAACTAGCACCCAGATATCATTTGTCACGATGTAAATAACTAGCACCCAGAGATCATTTGTCACGGTGTAAATAACTAGCACCCAGAGATCATTTGTCACGGTGTAAATAACTAGCACCCAGAGATCATTTGTCACGATGTAAATAACTAGCACCCAGAGATCATTTGTCACGATGTAAATAACTAGCACCCAGAGATCATTTGTAAATAACTAGCACCCAGAGATCATTTGTCACGATGTAAATAACTAGCACCCAGAGATCATTTGTCACGATGTAAATAACTAGCACCCAGAGATCATTTGTAAATAACTAGCACCCAGAGATCATTTGTCACGATGTAAATAACTAGCACCCAGAGATCATTTGTCACGATGTAAAGAACTAGCACCCAGAGATCATTTGTCACGATGTAAATAACTAGCACCCAGAGATCATTTGTCACGGTGTAAATAACTAGCACCCAGAGATCATTTGTCACGATGTAAATAACTAGCACCCAGAGATCATTTGTCACGATGTAAATAACTAGCACCCAGATATCATTTGTCACGATGTAAATAACTAGCACCCAGAGATCATTTGTCACGATGTAAATAACTAGCACCCAGAGATCATTTGTCACGATGTAAATAACTAGCACCCAGATATCATTTGTCACGGTGTAAATAACTAGCACCCAGAGATCATTTGTCACGGTGTAAATAACTAGCACCCAGAGATCATTTGTCACGATGTAAATAACTAGCACCCAGAGATCATTTGTCACGATGTAAATAACTAGCACCCAGAGATCATTTGTAAATAACTAGCACCCAGAGATCATTTGTCACGATGTAAATAACTAGCACCCAGAGATCATTTGTCACGATGTAAATAACTAGCACCCAGAGATCATTTGTAAATAACTAGCACCCAGAGATCATTTGTCACGATGTAAATAACTAGCACCCAGAGATCATTTGTCACGATGTAAATAACTAGCACCCAGAGATCATTTGTCACGGTGTAAATAACTAGCACCCAGAGATCATTTGTCACGATGTAAATAACTAGCACCCAGAGATCATTTGTCACGATGTAAATAACTAGCACCCAGATATCATTTGTCACGATGTAAATAACTAGCACCCAGAGATCATTTGTCACGATGTAAATAACTAGCACCCAGAGATCATTTGTCACGATGTAAATAACTAGCACCCAGATATCATTTGTCACGATGTAAATAACTAGCACCCAGAGATCATTTGTCACGATGTAAATAACTAGCACCCAGATATCATTTGTCACGGTGTAAATAACTAGCACCCAGAGATCATTTGTCACGATGTAAATAACTAGCACCCAGAGATCATTTGTCACGATGTAAATAACTAGCACCCAGAGATCATTTGTCACGGTGTAAATAACTAGCACCCAGAGATCATTTGTCACGATGTAAATAACTAGCACCCAGAGATCATTTGTCACGATGTAAATAACTAGCACCCAGAGATCATTTGTCACGATGTAAATAACTAGCACCCAGAGATCATTTGTCACGATGTAAATAACTAGCACCCAGAGATCATTTGTCACGATGTAAATAACTAGCACCCAGAGATCATTTGTCACGATGTAAATAACTAGCACCCAGAGATCATTTGTCACGATGTAAATAACTAGCACCCAGAGATCATTTGTCACGATGTAAATAACTAGCACCCAGAGATCATTTGTCACGATGTAAATAACTAGCACCCAGAGATCATTTGTCACGATGTAAATAACTAGCACCCAGATATCATTTGTCACGATGTAAATAACTAGCACCCAGAGATCATTTGTCACGATGTAAATAACTAGCACCCAGATATCATTTGTCACGGTGTAAATAACTAGCACCCAGAGATCATTTGTCACGATGTAAATAACTAGCACCCAGAGATCATTTGTCACGATGTAAATAACTAGCACCCAGAGATCATTTGTCACGGTGTAAATAACTAGCACCCAGAGATCATTTGTCACGATGTAAATAACTAGCACCCAGAGATCATTTGTCACGATGTAAATAACTAGCACCCAGAGATCATTTGTCACGATGTAAATAACTAGCACCCAGAGATCATTTGTCACGATGTAAATAACTAGCACCCAGAGATCATTTGTCACGATGTAAATAACTAGCACCCAGAGATCATTTGTCACGATGTAAATAACTAGCACCCAGAGATCATTTGTCACGATGTAAATAACTAGCACCCAGAGATCATTTGTCACGATGTAAATAACTAGCACCCAGAGATCATTTGTCACGATGTAAATAACTAGCACCCAGAGATCATTTGTCACGATGTAAATAACTAGCACCCAGAGATCATTTGTCACGATGTAAATAACTAGCACCCAGAGATCATTTGTCACGATGTAAATAACTAGCACCCAGAGATCATTTGTCACGATGTAAATAACTAGCACCCAGAGATCATTTGTCACGATGTAAATAACTAGCACCCAGAGATCATTTGTCACGATGTAAATAACTAGCACCCAGAGATCATTTGTCACGATGTAAATAACTAGCACCCAGAGATCATTTGTCACGATGTAAATAACTAGCACCCAGAGATCATTTGTCACGGTGTAAATTCTTAAATCATAAGGGGCCTGTTGGTGACAGTTCATATGACTCGGGGGTGAGTACAATTTCTGTGAGTCACCTAGTAAATAAAAAACATATGACACCAGCTTTGCCCAAACCAAAATACTTTTCGCCCAGGTTTCGAAGCATGCAAGAGACGTATCTTCAACCTATCTCTCCCGACCGAACCGCCAAACGCGTCCGACGAAGAGAGATCCCTATACCTACGAACAGTTCTGGACTTCTCTCAAACCCAGAGTGTGCATGCAATAGGGGCGTTACTAAGATACCTGGACCTTAATTGGGCCAAGTTGAGCATGGACCTGCATGGGAAGCCGCAGTTTTTAAGTCTGAGGATCATTTCGCTGTAAGTTGCGGGACTTTTTATCTTGATGAGAGGTTAATATTAGGATAGGATGATATATGTTCGTTATTTTTATTTGAAGACCGAGATATAACAATAATTTCACTTATTATAAAAATAAATAATACGTTAGATACAGTAAATAATTGCTTGCAGACGAAGCACTTCTCAAGTTTCGATTACATTCGAACTAGATAAACTGGACCAGGAGCATGGATTAGTCTTAAATAAAGGGAGACTTATGCCCGACAGCAGTGGCGGTACCTTCATATAAGCCCAAAAGCCCGGGCATGCCTTACTAAAATGCTCGATAGAGAATTTATTGTACCTAACCAGTAGTTTATGAGAAAATTGCGATGATACATACGTAGATACGTAGGTACCTACATAGTCAGTCGAAAACTGAACTTTCTTTTTTTTTTAAATCGGTTAAAATTTTATTGGGCTTGCGTTATTTTGAAACCCTAGGCACGCCACTGCCCGACAGTGTTATGAAGTCGAGCTGTTAGTATGGTGATTTAGTTATCTTGCCATATTTTTAACTAACTTCGCTACCACAATCCACACTTTTGACTTTCTTCTAATAAATCCTTGTTAAATCTAAGTACCTACTAATAAAACCACTATTATATACCTTCCTTAGTGCAGACATAGTAACAGTAGACGAAGACACATACAGTGGCCTGCAAGTGTTCAGTGCAGTGGCACACCCCAGCGCGTTCAAGCGAGGAGTGAGAGGTTCCAGTCGTGAGGGACTCTCTCTGTTCCAAGTGTTTAGTAGGTGCAGCTCTAAGATGGGACAGAGCCGGATGAGGTACGTTGTGCAAATAGCAATAGAAAGGTACGTAATGTATTATGTAGGAAGGGTGTGGAAAAGAATTAGGTGCTAACACACATTATTGCCGTTGAGTACCAAACGCGAAAATTATTCGCTGTTCGTTATAAAAAGGGGTTACATGAATTTGTCGGCTCGAGCCGGCTACAAATTGCGGGAATTTATTTTTTCCGATTTTCGAATTGACAGATAGCAAATGTCCCATATTTTTTTTTTTGCTATTGCGCCGGTGTCGACTATTCTGCCAGCGTCATGTTCCATATTATTTTACTGTAAATATTTGCGACGAGACATTTATTGGACTGCAGGGTTTTGCTACAACACCCGACCTCAGACCTGGCAATTCTTAAGAGTCGTCAGGACGTTGTAGCGTATTTCATGAAGCCGCAGAATGATGCCCTCATGAGGAACATCTGCTCCTCCATGCGATTCATCAAGAATGTTCACGTGAGTTAAGATTTCTATGTAGTATAAATGGGAAAACGAACTGTCTGAATTTGAATGTTGCAATTTGTCTTTTTCTCAGGGAATTTTGGCGAAAATCAAAGCTTTGTCAGCAAAACCTTTTCAGTGGAAGTCGCTTTATAATGTAAGTTAATCAATTGCACAGCGGATCAACTATTGAGCATTTTGAATGCATTATCATCTCGTGTTGATAGATGAAGATTTATGTAGTAGAAACTAATTCAAATATTTTATATTGCCAGACGCTATACAACGTGGTGCTGATCTGCGAGATGTGCGAGTCCGCGGGCAAAGTAAGCGAGCTTCTGGAACAGCTCGCCTGCTTCGATAATACCAAGCTTTATGAAGTAATAGACAAACTACTTATGTAAAAATTACAAATCACAATGTGTAGAAATATAAAACTTATCTGATTTCTTGTTCCAGATGGCATTATACATGAACAGGATCATAGACTTCGATCTATCTAAAACCGAAGGAAAGTTTACCGTGAAGCCTGGCGTTGACGCAGAACTTGACATGAGTACTACATTAACTACTTTAAATTTAACGATCTGCTTTTAACATTCCTCATAAACTTCTAATAATTACTTTGAAACCACTTGGCTATCACCTGTGTCACCAAAAACTATTTTTGTTCATCAGAAAAACAAACGATGGCGAGCCTCCATGGCCTGATGTCAGAGACAGCCAAGGTGGAGATGGACCGTCTTCCGACCTACATCGAAGAGTGCAGCATGTTGTACATGCCACATCTCGGATATTTGCTAGGGGTGAAGGTTTGGGCAGACAACTTGAGCGCAGACGATAAGGAACTGCCTGATATGAAGTTTATGGTAAGTAGGTGCGATGATGAAAACGGTTATGTGGTAGTAAGGTAATAATATCTTTCATTCCAAACTTTAGCTCCTAACAACCGATTTTGCCTTTCAGTTCCAAAACAACGACTACATCCATTACAAAAGTAAGGGATGTGAAGGTAAGAATTAATTTCGGGAAATTGAAAAACCTGTTATTTAATATTAACATTCTTGAAAAACATGCGACAAAAAAAACGTAGCATGAATGTGGACGGCTAACGGCTTTAAGGAAAGAGGCAGGTCAAAGAAAAGACGCATGATTTGGGAGAAAGATGATGAAAAGTGAACACTGAGATGACAGCTGATAGAGATGTATGAAAGAAAACAACGTAGACTGCGCCGACTCCGGATAGATAAGGGTAGGAAGACGATTGAACTTATAGGAGAATTGGTCCTGAATTCAGATCTACCTTCTCAGAACTGGACGTAATGATAGGCGACACGTACCCTGAGATAGTGGCGCACGAGACGCGCATCATGATGCGCCTCACCAGCGTCATGCTGCAGCATCTGCACACGCTGGCCGCGCTCGTGGACAAGTGTGCCGAGCTCGACTGGTAAGAGTAGCCAACCATTCGGACATAAGGTTGATGTAAGGACAGAGTACAATTTCCGGGAGGACACGGCGCAGCATACGCTGGCAGAGTGGGCCGCGCCGTGCCCTCATCTCAGGAGTAGGCAGCGACTTGTCGCTGCCAGACGTGGTCGACTCGATGGTCGACAAAGAGGAGTCCTGCGACGCGGTGGTATCCTTCTGCGAAACAGTCATGTCGCAGAAGGAGGCTGCGGAAAGGGAGCGGGCTCTTCCACTCACCCTGCCCGCAGCAGGCGCACCGGGCGTCGGCGGTGGGCGGACAACGCCCTCTTACAGCCTCCCAAAACCTGGACCTACCAGGGGCGACGGACTCGGGGACATCCGTCGCCCCCCACATAGCAGGACCCGAGGTGGCGGGTCGTAGTGTTCCACGTGCGCCCCTATTGGTCGCGGGGGTAGTTGTACACCTCATTCCCCCCGCGAGCCTGAGGTGGCCCACAATGGCGCGCCTGCACCAGCCGGGGATCGCGGAAGTCGCACTAGATCCCCTGATCCTCGATGCAAGTGTGGGAGGGGAACACCGGGGTGGTTTTTAGTCAGTAAGAGTCTGACAGACCCCTCCAGCACTCCACCCTGGGGCGGAGGACATCCAAGAGGACCCAACCCGGAAAAAAAAATGATAGTACAATCTGTTAACCACACGATGCGCCTCACCAACGCCTTGCTGCACACCCCGGCCGCGGTCGTGGACAAGTGCGCCGAGATCCACTGGTAAGAGTAGCTAGCTAATCATAGAGACATCAGGTTTATTTAAAGTGGCAAAGTGCAAACTGTTCTTCACCATGAGGTATGCCCTAAAATCATCATGAACTACTAGATACTCTATCTAGACGTTCGATCGAACTTCAAGCCCTCATTTTTGGCGCTGACGCATTATGGCTCGTCAGTCAGCAGCCGAATATATATCAAAGGACTGGATTTATGCTCGGATCAATAAGATGACTATGCAATCTGTGCTAGATCATGCTAATTGGAAAACAAATAATATGTTATTTTCGCAATCCCCTAAAAATGCATTAGTTACTATCATAGGTTACTTTTTACGTAGCTAACTGCTAAATCCAAGACTATACTATCTAAAAAAATTCAATCCCCAGCCTAATAGCCATATCCAAGGTCTGCAAAGAGTTCAACTACGTCCGCCCGACCCTGACTCCTGAGAAGATCATCAGCATCAAGCAAGGCCGGCACCCTCTGTACATGCTGACGTGTGACAGTTTTGTGCCGAATGACGTGGAGTCCAGTCAGGACACAGGATGTGTCAAGATACTGACAGGACCCAACTCTAGTGGGAAGTCGGTTTATATGAAGCAGATTGGTGAGACTGGTTTTGATCCTTTACCTTTAGCAAAGAAAGAACTCACTAGGCTGTTTTTCCACTAAGCAATACCCGAAACAATTATCTGTAGGTATGCCTATTTGAACATGCTAGACTAAAAAAACGAAAGACAAAAATAAAAGACCTGGAAATTAAACAGTTTTTCACTTCTGGACACAAAACGTATTTATTTATGTGTGGGTTAATTGCCAAACCCTGCAACTGCTTCATCACTAAGTTCTCGGTCAGTACCGTGGACTTCTGTAGGTGAAGAATTTATAATACCTAAAACATTGTGTCACCCTATAAAAATGTCTACATTTATAATAAATTTGTAGTTTTCTGTTGTACATAATAAAGAGTATTTTATTCTATTATATTCTAACCGTGATTCTAAATGTGATTTTTGTTTATGTATGATTTAGTGAGTAGGTAAGTTGTTGCAAGTGCCATATCAATAAATAAATAAAATCTGTTATATCGAAATTAGATAAGTTTCTATATTTTACTATAATAAGTATAAGAAGTTCATAACAGTATCATGAACTTCCCAAAACCCTTTTAAATTTAGTAAATATCGCATGTTTTTTAAGAATATATTTTTTTCTAGGTCTAATAGTATACCTGGCCCACATCGGCAGCTTCGTACCAGCAGATTCAGCGACGATCGGCGTAGTGCGCCACATACACACACGCATACAGAGCACCGAGTGCGTCGCCGCGCACATGTCTGCCTTCCTGATAGACTTGAGACAGGTAGGCATAGACAGATAGGACACTAATTTCACTTTCTTTGTATCACAGGACATCCATCTTTCAAATGGCATCACTAAACGCAAATTGACCCCAAAAGTCAACTTAAAATGTTACAAATGTTAAAATGTTAGGTTACATTTTAAGTTAAATAAAAACCAATTAAAAATTAATTTCATTAAATACTTGGTTGGCAGGTAAATGTCTACACATTTACCTGCCAACCAGTATTTTATGGCTGAATGCTCTGGCGAAAACCATAAAAATCTTTTTGTGCACTTCAGCAAAATCAAGATGCATGTAGGTCAAGTTGATTTTTGTTGGCCTTTTAAACTGTAAACGGTCTGACAAATCATCATCGTCATCTATCTTGCCTTTTACTGTTTTTAGGGACTTTTTTGCGGATTGGCAAATATGTAGCACATAATTTACTATCAACAACATCTAACACACCTCCTTTCAGATGGCCGTAGCCCTGCAAGAGTCTACGTCTAACTCTCTCCTGATAGTGGATGAATTCGGCAAGGGAACCTCCGCGACAGACGGACTAGCTTTACTGGCGGCTTGTCTGAACACGTTACTGTTCAGGGGAGACCACTGTCCGCATGTGTTACTGGCCACACACTACCTGAATATTAAGGAGTATATCGTGGACACGCCTATTGTCAGGTTTCTGGTGAGATTTATGGAAATACTAGCTGTTGCCCGCGACTTGGTCAGCGATCTAGGATGAAAAGTATTAGTCCTTTTCCAGGTCCCAGGCTACCTATCTGTCAAATTTCATCCAAATCCGTTCAGCCATTCGCGTGAAAGCGTAACAAACAAACAAACTGAATTTCGCATTCATACCTATTATTAGTTAGGATAGTTGGGTTTTCTTACCGGTAGCCAGTTCTTGAATGTAATGCCGGATCTTCTCTTTGTACTGTATACACTTGCATAGCAAACATCTCACAAAGCAAGGATCACCACATTATGTGCTGTGAGATAAAATGGATCACAGAATACCTACTAAAAAACAACTAAAGAAATAAGTAATTAATTAATTAAATAATTATATTGGTGTACAATAAAGCATATTCTTTCTATCTATTTACTTGATAAACACAGTACTAGGTCGTGCAAACCTTAGGTACCTACCATACCTATATACTATAGCTTACGCCAATCATAGTACGAGACCCCACGACCAAAACCATGTCGCATCGGTTTACGGCCAAATCCGTATAAAATTGTTAGTTTAGATGATTCTGAACCCAACTCGGTGTGCAGTACCGGTCAGAAACGTCGCAGTTTTATGTGGCCCATTTCTGCTATGTCGAAAAAAGGCGATTTTATCACAATATGACTGATATTAAAATGAGTTAAAAAGTCAAAAACCAGATAACGTAAAAAGTAAACCTATTTATTACCCTACTATAAAAAAATCTCGTGCAGTCGGGGGGCAATAGGTCTGTACTGTTAAAATTAAGAAGATGCCTCCGACTGCATGAGATTGTTTATAGTATTAAGTTATATAAATCCTGTATCCATCTTTTTAAAGTTCTGTTTTTACGCAGTCGTTTTTTTATTTACCCACTCATAATCGGCTGATAACGGCCCCTCTTACTCACCCCCACGATGTTAATAATTAATTAATAAAACAAATGAAAATGAAATGACATATTATTCATCAAAATAGTTTTTGAGCCGTTTAGTAGGGAGACGAGAGACGAGGAAACATAGGGACGGACATACATACAGATCAAACACATAACCCGCCTTTTTGGCTTCGCTGCAGTCGGATAAAAATGACATTCAATGTCAGTTTGATGGTTTCGGATAAGCTCTTTATTATTTATGTATTAAAACTTTATGCACTACCTAAGTAGTAAAAAAATACTGTACAAAGGTGGACTTAAAGCCAGAGTTATTTTCTACCAGTCAACCTTAGGGTGATGCAGAGTCAAAACATCGAAGGTGCAAAATAAGGGATAGATAAATCAAAAAAGAATAAATACTAATACATACATACATACATAAATAAACTTTGTCAGGAGAAATAACGATAGGTAGAGGAGAAAACGAATCCAGCAAATCAGCGCTGGGATGATTCTGCCAACTTCTTATGGAACATGTCGCCGCAACACGATTTTTTTATAATTTCTGATTAGCGAAAAGTTGTCTGATTAGTAAGGTGCTGCACTAAATTTGTCATCTACATCTGGGCAACTTATTTCATTATGTCCAACAGATTTCAGACATATGTTACCATAGGTAAAAAAATTATTACGTTAAAAATGGATTCAACACATAAGATGCTCAATTTCTTCTAAAAAATAATTTATTCGCATCAACTGACCAATGTTCACTTGAAAACAACAATTTTTCAGACTATTTGTTGCTATGGGTTTCTTTTTATGCCCCATTTTTTAGGGTTCCGTAGTAAACAAGGAACCCTTATAGTTTCGCCATGTCCGTCTGTCAGTCTGTCTGCCTGTCCCCGCTGTAGCTCAGAAACATATTTTTTTCGCCTATCCCATGGTGTGCGGTATCATTGGATAGGCCGTTCAAAAATATTGCGGGTCTGTGAACACCACTTTTCGATTTAAGGATCCACTTGCGTAACATTAAGCATTAAAGTGATTTTGACATTCTCACACACATACATGACATGACTTTTTAATTTTTAATATTATTCTAGTGACATTTTTTATTTGTGAAGTTTCTCATTATTAATTGCCACGGTGAAATTACCAAAATTGTGTTGTTAATTATATATTATTGTTGCATGTAATTGCCTAATAGTGTTGTGATACAGTCAAAACTTGAGATTTGCATGCCTCAAGGCGTAATATGGTTGAACTATACTCTATTTTAAACAACTTCATGTAATTACCCATATTAGCAAATAAATGAAATTTGAATTTGATAATTTTTGAGTCAAGTGTGGAAATCAGACAGATTGCTAGTTAAGAAAGAATTCGGTAATTTTGTTTGACATATTTGAAAATGCGGTCAGATCAGAGCTACCGCGGATGTTTTTTGAAATTAAGTTTATGGATTCAGAATAATAAAATCTATAAGATTTTTTTATTTATATACGGTTTTGATCGTAAAAAGATGAGGCAAAAATATTGGTCATGTACTCTCGTACTACCACCACTGCTTGAGTCTTGCTTGTAATATTTTACTGCATTGTCCATTGCCTTCTGCTAGCGTTTCGAGTTCGTCCTTCAAGATGGTGAGCCAGTATTCCTGTTCCGTGTGTGTGAGGGGGGCGCGGAGACTAGCTTCGCGTTACAAGTGGCCGCCGCGGCCGGTCTGATGCCGAGGACGCTCGCCCGGGCTAAGCAAGTCATGGACTCTGTTATGGTAAGGGGTCAAATGAAGAAAAAATAGTGGGATCTAGCCAAAATAAAGTTGGTGTTTCACAAGGCAGTATCATAGGACCTTAACAACTTACACATAGGATTATAGTGCTTTATACTGTAACGTAGTTATTTACCAAATCAGAATTATTTAGCTTCAAAAAATCTTCAAAGAAGACCTTCCTTTTTTTTGTTTTCCAGAATAACACCCTACCATCAGAGAACAAGCGCATCACAACCAAGCTAAACGCCTGCGTAGAGAAAATTAAAAACAAACTACTCACAGACGATATTTAATAATAATAAAATTTGTTACAATACAGTAATATGTATAATGATATTCAGCTCAGCGTAGCTAACAACAATATTGGTATAAAATTTTAAACACATCAAAAAAATAAATTAACTACTAAGTACTTATGCTATTCATTGACTCTTAAATAAATAATATAGTTTATATAATAAAGCTGGAATGTTTTAGAAGCGCTTTAATACATCCATGTTTACATTTCGATACATTCTTAACAAAGCAATCGCCTTTATTTTAGATCCGTTCTTTGTGACGTTAGTCACGCATAGTACTTGATCACAAATGCTTATATCTAATACATTTATATTAACACAAATAAGCAACAAATACATAAATAAATACAGGTATGTTTCAGAACTTTTCGTAATACATCACATCGTTTTGCACTTGTATAAAATCTTACATACATAATAAATACATCATTATTATATTTACTCTCATATAAACATAATAAGAATTTCAATTTGAGCATAGTTACCACTTTTAAATACTTAAAACACGAAATCACTTACGATGCCAATCAAAATTAAGTAAATGACAGCAATACTTTTTGATTTCCTTACAAATTAAAATATCCATAAAACTTAACATTTCTTTCAAATATTATTATCAACACATACGCTCTTTATAACAACCAAATATAAATGCTCATGTAACAAACTCATCCTCAAATGATATGGAGTGGACATATCATGGCTTCCCTTGCCCAGCTGTGGGCAAGATTACATGGACTTCATCTGCTGCATCAGTTCTTCGAGAGATAGCTCGGAGGCTGCGACCGCGCCGCCCGTGCTTGATTCTGGAGTACTATTGTCTACTGGGACGCTGTAGGCCACCTGAAGAAGGAAATAGCGTAAAATATTCTGCAGTACGTAGTGTTCTGGATAAATAGTTATTCTATTAGTTAGGGAATCAGTTGAGTACGTTTAAATACCGAAAAGAAGAGACACATGTTTTGTCTTATACCAATTACAGAAACAGGTATTTACAGATTGTTGAAACATAACAAGACATGTAACACACGTTGAAACAAATTCGCCTAATTGTTGTGTTACAATTCATGTTGCATTGTATAAAGGACGGTTAAATTGTGTTATATTTCATATTATGTTTGAACCAAACTGTACCCGGCATCACATTTGTAAAAAATATTAAGGTAATTCATTGCAAATACCTGAACTCCATCTACTAATTTAAGATGCGAGACGTCATCATCATCTGGCGTATTTTCATCAACAAGACTGATTCCTGTAAAACAAGAACATGCATTAAATATTTGTAATGAAATATGGCTGCCCTTTTTATGCTTTACGCCAAAACGTAAGACCCCGGTCTAAGATGAGTATGCGGAAATTATCGATAATCTGCATCAACAGTAATACAACGTACCCCATTCGTTGTCAGCATGCATGGGTGCTAGGTCCTCTGTCACCTCAGTAGCGAGTTCTACCACGGGCTTGGCTCTGAACTCCGCCTGGCGCGAGCGGCAGTAACTGTCGTCGCATTGAGGGTTCGGCTGTAAGAAGACAATAATAGACATTATTAGTACAAATATTGAAAAGTCTTGAGACTTCTTGTTGATGTCAAACTTTTGGGCCAATCACAATTAACATTACATTTCTCAGAATGTCTCAACTCTCAAGCTTGTGTTAATAAATAGTATCATGAGTTTTGAAGTTAATTAGACTTACAGATAGTATATTTACTTAAAGAAAATAAGTGCTTACCTTCAATGCCATCATAGGGAAGAAATCTGTTAATGCACTATATCCTAAGTAATGGCTAACTTGTCCAAACTCTAGCAAGTGTTTCAATGTGTTTTGCACTGTAACAGAAAGAAATAAAATTTCAATGACAATTCCTTGTACCAAGACAATAAGGTGCAATTTGAAATATAGCAACAAACCTAGGAATCCTGCCACAATTCCCATAGTTGTGGGCAGACTGGCTGCACATACTCCTTCTCTCTTCAGTGTTCTCTCGTCGATTTTCGATGCAACCACTAAAGGTGGCGCACACTGAAATGGACGAAGACAAACATTAGTAAAGCTGAAATGATTTAAAATCTTATTTGATCTTATACATCAATAATCTGTCTTTAAAATACTGACTAATTAACTCATTACAAAATCTCAAAACATTTCAGTTGAGTAGCCTAAAACTTGACTAAGTTGATTCTTTATTTTTATCTTGCAAAATTTTTAAATTTTTAAGTTTTGCAAGATACATCATAAGTTAATTTTGCTCATCCCTAATTTCTCACTTTTTAAGTTTGCATGGCAACGAAGTCGCCAATCGGCAGTGATCGAACGTTAAGATTACAAAGATAGTCCATAAAAAAAGCCCGCCCGCCCCCCCTCGAAGAAGTGGCGCAACAAACTCCCCAGCAGCACAGCTGTCTCTTCAGTTAGAAAAAAAATATTCTAAACAATAGTAGGTAGGTATGCAAAGTAATTAACATTACGAG
This sequence comes from Atethmia centrago, assembly GCA_905333075.3. Lineage (NCBI taxonomy): Eukaryota > Metazoa > Arthropoda > Insecta > Lepidoptera > Noctuidae > Atethmia > Atethmia centrago. Next base: position 34,894,119 of record HG995367.1, on the reverse strand, counting down.
ACACAGGACATTAAATTCAATTATTTGTCATATGTCAGCATCAACTAAGAAATTTCATCAGCATCCTGAAACTGATAATATTCTAAGCCCAGTTAACTCACAGCAAAACAAGCAGTCTCTCCCGGCACAATGAACTGTATGTGCCCAGAGACAGCATTCTCACTGACTCCCGACTCAAACCACTTCTGGTTGAGCTCATTGCAGGCCGTGTTGATCGCCATGCGTGCCTCAAAGTTGTCCACACAGCTGAGGATTAGGTCTACAGGGCCACCTGTCAGGCTGCCAGTCCTGTAAACGAGTTACAAATTGCTAGAGTCCGACCGAACGTTCGCTTTCGGCCAGTTTCGAGCCAAATATCAGGTTTCAGCCAAAAAGTGTTTACTTATAAATAGAAGTAATTTAGGTTCATGCTACTTTTAGTATCAGCGAGTAGGGATTTATCGCTCTCTAGAAGATTGATACAAGCTGTAAGGGCAACAGCAGATGCATCATAGCGGTTGTGCGTTCAGTCAGAATAGCAAAATGACACATTTCAGCAATTACTTCGATGACTTGATCCATTTGAGTATGGTTTAAAAACAGCATTTTCGCTAGATATATCGCGCTTCCGAAAAGTGATTAAATCGCTGGCTGAAAATCGTGTTTCCGTCAGACACTAATACAACATACAACATTACATTGCATGCATTGTCATTGGGACGAAAACATCAGAATTTTTTATTAAAATCTATAAACAGCAAACATTTAGGTGTTAAACCTACTCACTAGGTCAAGAATAAATAAATGGCTGTTCCTATCTCATATAATCAATTACAATTCCATACAATGCTATGCTATACAGATTCAGGAACCCTTTTTTGTTTATTATGTTTCATTTAGTTTTCTTTTAATATACACATCCTATTGCAAATATCTTACCTAATAGTATCACAAAAATGTTGGAAGTTATCAACAGTGGTAATGTTGTAATTGTAGGCATCAATAGCTACATCTGGGTTGATGTTCTGCAGCGTAGCAGCCGCTGCGTCCACCTTGCTGAGCCCGGCCTGGTGAGGCTGGAAGAACAGCCGGTTCATGTTGGCGAGCTCCACCTTGTCATAGTCAAACAGGATCAACTGGAATGAAAAAAGAAACTTCAGAATGCCACCTGCTGTGATCCTTACGTACATACTCCATTTGTTTCATCCAGTATATAATACATGGGTAGTAAATATAACAAGGCGTTTAATAATAATTTGTCATACTCATACAACATGAAAAGAAGGCCAAAAAAAATGAAAAACTTCTGGTATAGTAACAAGTTCCTCTTCAACCTATTTTTACACATGATACTATTTGAGGAGTTGCAAATAAAGTCAATCAATTAAAATATGCATAGTTTTACCTTTCCGATTCCACATCTAGTGAGCATCTCAGCAGTGACACTGCCCACTCCACCAACACCCACCACAGCCACAGACAACTCTCGGATCTTCTCGTAGTTGTCCACGATGCCCATCCTCTTCAGAGCCATCAGACGACTGCAAGCAGTTCAACTTGCACATTGCATTTACTGTTACTAAATTACTATATTAAATGTTAGCCCTTGTAACATTTAAATTGATACTACACAGTGCTGTTATCAATAATTGGAGAGTGGAATCTTTAGTGTTGACAGAATCATTCACGACGTCGATTTTTATACCAACTTGGTAATGCAACATATTGCCTTGATTTTCTCCTTGTTTTATACAATTTGTAACGATACTGTAGGAAGGTTTATTTAAAAGTTATAGAATTATATTAAAGAAGAACTGAAAAGCTATAGATTTTGTAGATTTCCTAGGACGACGATCGTAAAATAGGTACCTGTAAGGATTAGAATCGACAACTTCGGACGACATGACATCGATTTTTTGGCGTACGGGGCCCGCATTTCCTTGAGCGACGGCTAGCTGGACCTCCAGCTCCTTCACTTTCTTCCGCAACTCTTCAACAGTAGACATTTTTCCTTTTTTTTTTCACAAAATCCGTACAAAAGCGAGTCACTGCACCGCGGGCTATTTCACTCTCACTTTTAAACGTCAAAGTCAAAGTGACGTTTCTTGCCACGATGTAAGACGCATTCCGTTCCTCTGAGCGACGAGCGGCAGTAGCAGTGATGCATCACAATCAAACATCATGATGTTTAGTTGACACAGATGTCTTTTTTGATGTGTAACATCTTTCCTCTCGCTTTCTGCGGGAGAGATATCGTGAAAAGGGACGGAAGTGTGTAGACAGGAAGTGACACAAGCTGTCACTTCCTGTCTACACACATGGAATAAGTAAGTACTTTTCAATAGTACTTTATAATGAGGGGCTTGTGGCTAAATAATAACAGCCGCACGGGTCAATCGATCAGGTTAAGCTACGTTTGCCGGTCCGTAGATGGGTGACCATCTTTACATACCAAGACCTCTCTGTGCCTCAGAAAGCACGTTAAGCCGGTGGTTCCGGCTGTCATTCGTGGTATTCGTGGACAGTCGTTACGGGTCGTCAGAAACCCGAAAGTCTGACAACCAGCTGCATCCGGTTAGACTGGAAGCCGACCCCAACGAAGTTGTGAAAAGGCTAGGCAGATGATGATGAGTAAGTACTTTATAATAACATGGAATTAGTGTATAGTTGCCGGCATTTAACTTGAGCTCTCGGCGGAGTGGTGGGGTTTTGTGTGCGCATCGTATTGTCTCAGGAGTAAGGTCCAAAATCGCTTAAAGTAATTAAGTGCCGTAGTAATTAAATGCCGGCAATTATACCCATGCAATTAGTAAGTACTATATAGATTGTAAATAGACGCCCCCGTCTAATTAAGTAAAGTTGAATTTCGTTCAATCAGTGGGCGACCACTAGTAATTAATAATTATTTCAGTATTCAGCTTTTATAAATTCTGAGGTTAATGTCGCTGTTCAGTTGCTTATTACCAAGGTGAGATGTCAGATGTTACACGTCAATTATTGACACTAGTGCCATCTCGTATTGACCTGACTGAGACTTCCCCTTTGCCATTTTTTCGATTAATTCAGCTACATGGTTGGCAGAGAAACGGATCGGTTCGTAATCACGACTAGTCTCTCCATCGATCACTCCCTGAGCCGGCCCAAGTGGAGATGATACCATAAATAGATATTTGAGCATGCGGGCCGCCCTGTGAGGGTGGGGGAATTCCCCCACCCTCACAGGGCGGCCCGGTCCAACCATCAGCTTACTGTTCGACTTCCAGAACTCAGAAAATTTTTTTGACGCTCGGTGCGACGCTAATATGTCAATCGTAATCGGATACTGGTGATTTTGGCTCCATTTAATTTATTTTTATTTATTTATGTATCTTTAATTCAGGCACATTACCCGTAATTTGTTAGTAGTACTTAAACTATATTAGTATATAAAAATGAATTGAGGCACAAACACAAATAATTGTAAATATACAACACAACACAGCTACGTATATCTATTATGCCATCTGGAGACACCTGGCAACAATTCATGCTCTGCGCACAGGTGTCCCATCAGATGGCCTTCGGGCTTATTAGCAACAATGCTCAAGAGACTGCTGTCGCTGTCTCGCATCCGCCGCAGCAGTGACGCGGATCTTTTATGCATGATCGCAAAAATATCATCTGTACCCGCTGCTGCGAACATCCCTGAAGCGCTACAGAAACGCGGCAGCGACAGCAGCATCCTAAAAGCATTGATGTATTGCACCCGCAGGGCATTAAACGTTCTTTGCATGTATCTGGTCGACAAACTGCAGGTATAAAAAGCCTGGCAATATGGCCTAAACAGTGTTATCTTGACATCATTGTCGCACTTTGCAAATCTGCGGGCCAGCATGTTGTATCGTATGGTCAACGCCCTGCGCTCTCTTTCCATATCACAGTTGTCAGTGCCATCCTCTGTAACCCAGTGACCAAGGTATTTGAACTGCTTTACTCTGTTAAGAGTTGTACCACATAGCGAGACTGGTGGTACCACATCATAGGTCTTGTTTTGTGCCATAAAAACTAACAGCTCGCTTTTCGCTAAGGAAATCGGTCTGTAATTGTCTAGATCCGACATATCACCTGTCTTATTCTTAGGAACGGGCACAACAATTGTTTTCACTAGATCAGCCGGCAGATACGAATGACTGACACACAGGTTGAACAGTAAGGCAAGAATCCTTGGGAGATGAACACCTGCGTTCTGCAGATGCTCAACACTTAAGCTGTCGTGACCTGGCGACTTTCTCCTGGACATGTTTTTGATGGCGGAAGACACGTCACGGAACGTCTGTGAAACGTACACTTAGGTCGTTACAGCTTACATTCTGTAATTGGTCTGCTGAGCCTAGAGGTTGGTCAAATTTTGAAACGCTGTCGAAACAAGTTAGCAATATCGTTTGGCTCACTTTTACCCTCAACACTCGAGGGGAGACACGACTCAGTGTTCAACCTTTTCGTTTCTCTCCAAAAGCTTCCTAAGTTCCTCGCCGAATGGTGAGAAGCAATAATGTTCATTTTAATTTGTTGCTGGTTGTTTTGACACCGCTTTAGCTTCGCCTTAAAGCTTTTCGAGAGTCACGCATTTGATTGCAAATGGGCCCCGCACCAGGTTTACCATACTGCATCCAAAGCACCTGACCAACCTGAGTCGCGCCTCCGCATGAGCTTCTTTCACATGCTTATTCCAACCCGTGACATACTTCCGCTTCCATTCAGTGCGACACATAAGTCGTCGCTGCGGACTCACTCAGAATTTTAATAACATTGTTATATAAGCTATCTATGTGTGGTATATGCTCCAGGTTATGGCACGTATTATCACAGCATTCATGAAAAACAATAGGAAAGTCAACTTGTCTCATCCTATTTATCTGACTAACTTCTCTAATCCCCCACTTAACCTTGTTACATAAGAAATCACTGCTAGCAAGTTTTGGCTGCAATACTTTCAAGTTGCATGTCAGCTCTAACGGTAAGTGGTCAGACCAGAAAACATCACACACAATCAACAATAGTTTGCCGAACGGCCTGAGTGTCCACACAGTGGTCAAGCCACCTCCGACAATTGTCATGAGCGTCACTAACATATGTATGTATGTATGTATTAGAATTCAGTCCGAGCCTCTCTATGTTTGCACATATCCATGTTTGCTCATTACAGAAACTAAGTAACTCAATACCAAAACGCTCACCTAGGTGTGAATTTAAATCCCCCAACACAAATACACTTTCAACGCTATCGTTCTCAATAATCGCACTTACTTCGCTTAAAAATTCCGTAAACTCAATAAGGTTATCCACGGAGCCCGTAGGCATGTAGATGGAAAAAAACTATAAACACTCGCTCCGCCACCACAAACTTAGCTGCCACTAGACGCACACTTTTACACTCAATGACGGACACTGAAGTAAAGAGACTCCTCCAGATCAGCGCCACTCCACCATACGGCCGCCCGCGCAGTATCTCGGTTGACATATCCACAGCTGACTTGCCCGCAAATCTGAACTCTTTATGGATAGTTCCTAGGTAGGCTAAGTCGTGCGGCAGGAGCCACGTCTCTTGCAGTGCAGTGATACCAAACCATTACAGATAAGTTAAAAGTTGCTGAGACACTAGAAAATTTCTTTACCAACATCCCAATAGAGGTTACGAAATCTCTCCCCTCATCACCTATATTAGCTGAATCTCTTCTCAAAAAACACTTATCTAAGGACATTCCAAGTTTTAAATTCAAGCCCATTTCTATTGTCACAATTAAAAAGGCATTCAAAAGTCTTAACATAAAGAAAACTCAAGACTTATGGGGGATTTCTGTTAAGGTTCTTGGAGATATCATTGGCACAGTAGCCCCTGTCCTAACAGGCATATTTAATCAATGTTTAGACAGCGGTACGTTTCCTGATTTAATGAAACATAGTAAAGTAGTACCAATTTTCAAATCGGGGTAGTAAGAGTGATCCCTCTAATTATAGACCTACATATATCTGTGATACAAGCATTGAGTAAAATATATGAAAAAATCCTGCTAGACCAGATGCTGTCACATTTCAATTCTAATGGGATTGGATTTACATAGCCGCCAGTTTGGTTTCACGAAAGGTAGGTCGACGACTGACGCAGGAGTAAAACTCATCAGTCACATTTTGGAATCCTGGGAGAAATCCCAGGATGCCATTGGCATTTTCTGTGACCTCTCAAAAGCGTTTAACTGCGTTGACCACAATACACTGACCTGTAAATTACACGACTACGGAATTCGTGGACAAGCTGCTGATCTTGTTCTGTCCTATCTATCAAACAGGCAGCAAAAAGTAAACGTTAACGGGGCGACGTCCTCGGGGTCTCTAGTAGTAGTAGATGGGCGTGCCCCAAGGTTCAATTCTTGGGCCTTTCCTATTTCTAATTTATATTAATGATCTTCCTTACATGATGGCAAACTTATCGGATATAATTCTATTCGCTGACGACACTTCTCTTATTTTTAAAATAGATAGAAAAGATCCGGATGTCTTATACGTCAACGATAGTTTGGACGTTCTTTCGAAATGGTTCGCGGTTAATAATCTCTTACTTAATGCGAAAACAAAATATCTTAAGTTCTCACTACCAAATGTACCCCAAGTGGCTCTAAATTTAAAACTTAATGGCAAGAGACTAGATGCTATTACGGAAACTATATTTCTAGGAATTACTCTAGATTCAAAATTGCAATGGGGAGCCCACATTAGAGCTCTTTCAGGTAGATTAAGTTCAGCTGCATATGCAGTATGAAAAATTAGACAGTTGACTGATATAGCCACAGCTAGGTTAGTATACTTTGCTTATTTCCACAGTATTATGTCTTATGGCGTTCTGCTGTGGGGATCGGCAGCTGATGTAGATTCAACTTTTATCTTACAAAAGAGGGCAATCCGCGCAGTGTATAGAATGGGTCCTCGTGAGTCCCTTAGAAACAAATTCAAAGAAATTAATGTACTAACTCTGCCTTCTCTTTATACCTTAGAAAGTATTTTGTATGTTCGCAAAAACTTATGTCTTTTCAAAACAAGAAGTGATTTCCATAACAGAAATACACGTAGTAAACATGAAATTGTGATACCCAAATTTAGATTAACAAAAACAAGCAAAACGTTTGTTATCAACAGTATTCGCTTTTATAACAAGTTGCCAAAGTCAGTCACAGAACTTAGCGATGGAAAGTTCAAAACCCACATCAAACGTGTCCTTATCAAAAAAGCATATTACAAGATTAAAGACTACGTTGAAGACAAGGAAGTTTGGCAATAATTCCTTCTGCACATGTGGCTTCCCTGGTACATCAGAAACGGCATAACTATGGAAATGTCTATTAACTGCTCCCAAATTACGATGTTTATTATTATTTTTTTTTACACATACTTTTTTGACATTATATAACTACAATTTATATTTCAGACTTAATATTATTAATATTATTTTACATGGATTCTTGTGTACGTTGTGAATGTGAGAACGTTGTAGGCTTAATAGACTAGATCTTTTGTAGACCGTTTTCTTTTCTCTTTTTTTGTTAAGTACTTCTCGACAGGCCTACACTGTCCTCCTATACCTAATTTGTGTAGTTTGAAAACATTGTAAAAGCCAATTATTTTTAAAAGAGTAATCGTGGAGTTTCTTGCCGGCTTTTCTCCATAGGAAACGACCAATTGAAACCGTGCACCTAGCTTCTGACGTTTCATAAGTGCCCATGTAGGTTTATGTGAAATAAAAATATTTTGGTTTTTTTTTTTTTTGATCAGCCGATTGGCATAGTGATCTCACACCGTCAATAGATCTATGAATAGACTTACAGTTGAAGCTTACGAATTTAACAATTCTTTGTTCCATTATGACTGCTAGGTGTAGATATTCGTAAAATTTCAGTAGGTAAATCTACTGAAAGTTTACGAGTACCTACACCTAGCAAACTCTAAAATTAATATTATGCACCTAGCAAACTCTTATATATATATAATATAATTAATATTTTTTTAATATTAAAAACCTCTATAATTAATAAATTTCCTGAAATTGACACCTTCGGGCCACAGGTTGTCGTCCATGAAGATTGGTAACTTATGTCTCGGAACATAAACTTTATAGGCGTTGTAGTCCCTTAAGCCTACTCTTAAAGATTCTCATACTCCGTCGCATTTCTTCTCAAATTCTACCAGATTTTGGCTTATTATAGAACAGCCTAGTTTGATACTTAGACTGAGGCTCCCCATAAGCGCCCCGAACGTGTTTGTTCCAGCCTGCCATTTTTCTTACCTTTTGTGGTTGCTTGTTGTCCCAGGCCTACACAGCAGCCATTGACAAAGTATTTACAATATTGCCATACATATGATCTAGAGCACGCCTATGTTCTACAATATGACACATACTAGCTCCACTCTTCTCAAACAACTCAGGATAGAGGATATTCCTCACCTCACATAGATCGCGATACCTTATGGCGCTCCCGCCATAAAACTTTGTTCTGTGCTTTAGGTTCCTGTCAATTTTGGCACGATTATATTTTAAAATCGCACTTAATTATTAAGGGTAGATGATCTGACCTGGTCTGGTATCGAGATCCATGATGACATTTGTTACAGTGTGCCACGCTGACTTCGTAACGATACAGTGATTGCCATCGCCATTTATGTCACTGACATACGTAAAAACGTCCGAGTCAATACCTAATTTTTCTACATCAGCTCGTAACCACTGATGATCTTGACAGTGGTTACAGCTTAGACCAAACGGCTGATGTGGATGAGAATTAAAGTCTCCGAACATGAATATTGTTTCAGTGTCATTGTTTTCCACTATGACACTGATTGCACCTAAATAATTTGATATATATATAATAATGTTTTCATCCCCCCATCTCGGAAAGAATATTTTTGCTCTTCGATATCTGAGTGCAAAAGCCGTTTTATCCGCTAGCGGCTAGAAGATAAAGTAAATTGAATTTAGAACATCGCGTGCACTAAGTTTGTGAATTCAAAACATCATTAAACCTACATATTTACTTCTCCCCCCATGGTGCCGAATTTATCATACAACCTTTTTTAATTTGTTAAAAACTCAGACTTGGAACCTTCTTGGTGTAGTTTTTTTTAATTTGCTTTGCGCGCGCCATTTTATTTTCACGTCATATTGTTAAAACCTTAGGCTAAAAACGAGAAACTTGAAAACAAGTGAAACACCTAAAATGAGTGGTTCTAGCGACGAGGAAATTTATTTGACGCCAACAGAATTGACTGAAACTGTTAATAATGCGCAAATGAGCTTTCTCCCTCAACAATCACGCGAGAAGTATTTGAAACTTACTTTGTTTTCACACGTGGCAACTAGCTAAAGAAGTCAAAACTTCCTTAGCTAGTTGCCACGTGAAAGAAGTCAAAACTTTTTGCTGTCATGTTTTATTGAATTATCCGAGACCAAGAAATCAAGCACTCTATGGAGTACGTATTCAATGCTAAAACAACAATAAAGATGAAAAAAGACATGCATATCGACACCTATCCTAAATTAGTGGCATTTTTAAAAAGAGCCTCAGGTCATCAACCGAAAAAATCATTTGAATTTGAAAAGTTTCTTTACGAAGCACCTGATTGCGTATATTTGGCGAAAAAAGTAAGTCAGTTGCACATTCAGCGTCTACTTAAGTATATGAATCAACTACTTATCATAATCTAATACGTACTTAGTAGATGTTGATAGGCATACTTATGCATGCATATCAATTTTATTAATTTATCTACCTACTACAATACTCTTTACGTTACAGGTTGTTCTTATTATTGGTATAAACTGAGCATGTCGAACTAATGAAGTGATACAACTTTATGTCAAAAACTTACTATTAATTAATTTAACTAATACAAAGGCAAAAGAGACCGCGACTTCGTCATTCGCAAGGAATACGTAACAATTGTTGAGAAATATCAAGCCTTACGCCCGCCTAACACTCCAATCGATTTTTTCTACAATATCGCAACGGAAAGTGTGTTAGACAGCCTATGGGTGCTAATAATATTGGCAGTATCCCACGAGAAATAGCTACATTTCTTGAACTTCCAGAACCCCTGTTATACACGCGTCATTGTTTCCGAAGGACTTCAGCCACACTTTTGGCCGATTCATGAGCTGATCGCCTGTCCCTTAAGCGCCATGAAGGCTGGAAGTCCAATGCGGTTGTAGAGGGATACATAGAGGATTCCATCCAAAATAAGTCTAAAATATGTGAAGGCATCGTAGGAGCCATTACACTGAAAGAGTCTCAGTCAGATCCTTGGACTGGCCCTTCTACATCAAAAATGAGCCGTTACGAAACACCTAACCATCGCTCTCTCTCGCCAACATTTACGCCAAGGGAATCCGATGAATCGGTACAACTATTAAGTATGATAGATAGTTTACCGAAAAAGAGTACACAAGTCACTAACACCAACATTACAGTACCTAACAAAAATATTACACTCAACTTAAGTAACTGTAGCAACGTTACATAATTTTTTTCTTAATTATACCTAAGTATTATTTGTTATAATTTAAAGATTTTTCTGTAATACTTACCTATCATAATGCAATAGTTAATACCTAAACTGAAATAAAAGTATCTTGTGATAGTAAATGGTTTTTTTTTGCATTTAGCCATTTCCTCGCTGAGGTGGGATGAAAGTTACGAGTAGCACTCGAGTGCAAAGATTTTTCACCTCGTGCTCTTTTGATTCCCTCACTAACGCTCAGGATTCAAATTGAGCACGCGGCTAAAAAGCAACTTTGCACTCTTGTATAGCAAATAACTATTTTCTTTTTTACTATACACATACATAGGACGTTTCAAGGGCGGATCCAGGGTCATGACCCCCTGGGCTGTGTCTAGGTCGATCACTGATGATTTTTCTATCTCACTGATAAATTTAATTAAATCAATAGATACTTTGTATGATGTTGCCACGTAGGTATGTGTTTGCCACACATACGTGAACGACACGTATAATAAAACAATGTTATTATAATTATAAATAATGATGGACCGTGGAGTTTCTTGCCGGCTCTTCTCCATATGAAATGACCAAATAGAACCGTGCACCGTTCTGACGTTTCATGAGTGATGTATAATGGGTAAATTTCGAATTTCAATAGGAAGTTTGTTGTAAAAGCGTATACATTGACCCATGAACGAGGTGCCTACTCTGTGGAGACGAGTGTGAAGTACAGCAAAATTATGTTTATTCCTGGTATTTAAACTGTAGATATCGGACATTTTCTTAAAATTTGATATATTTTTGTGTACATACATAAGATCCTACTAATATTATAAATGCGACAGTTTGTAAGGATGGATGGATGGATAGATGTTTGTTACTCTTTCACGCAAAAAGTACTCAACGGATTTAGATGAAATTTGGCACACAGATAGTTTATAACCAGGAATAACACATAGAATACTTTTTATTCCGATATACCCACGGGGTCAAAACTTATGCGGGTGAAACCGCGGGGCGCATCTAATTCTCAAATATGTCGGAAATACGTTAATCACTCGTTTCGTCAATCGGGACGCCAGCGCCACCAAGCGGCGCTCGATTTAGTCTACAAAATAACGTTCGAACCGAGTTAAAGGCAGTCTGTCGGAAGCGGTCAAGGAGTGAACACGATTAGAAACTGTCGCGCGTTCCGTTTAGTTGTGTCATGTACCTTTTTTTTTGGATGGGAAATCATCAAATAACTTCTCCCGCTCTGGGCGGAGCGGGAGGGTGTGTCAGACACTTACTGACTAGAATCCACCACCCGTATTCCTTCCTGTTGCCAGGGGCCTCGGTGACCCTTTAGTACCTTCCCGCGACCCCGGCAGGCATCGGCCCTAGTGAACCTCTACATTTGTGCTGACGACATCTCTTTGAGGCGCGCATGGAATACAACGCGCCGTCGACCCGGGCCTGGTCCTTACCGGACGGTGAACTACCCATTGCTCACCGTCCGCAAGCCCACGCCTACGGTGGCCAGAAATCCGCCCGGGATTCCCGACGCCCAGAGCGTCTCCTGCGGCGGCTAGGGGCGAGAGTGCGCGAAGTTTACCTTTGTCTCAACCGTCCCCCCGCCTCCTCCTTCGCGAGCATTACCGCTTCGCAGAAGGAGGTGACGGCTGCCCATGCCCTCTCGCTCCGTACCATGGCCTGAAGCAGGGCCGGACGCGAGAAATCTCTGCCGCCGATCGCCTCCACGAGGACACGGCGGTGCTCTGCCCAAGCCGGGCAGACCTCTACCGTATGCTCCACCGTGTCCTCCGGGTGATCCACACAGTGGTGACACCCCGGCGTTTCCTCCCGCCTTACCCGTCACAGGAACCTCCCGAAGCTGCCGTGTCCGGTGAGGACCTGCGTCAGGCGGAAGGTGAGGACGCCGTGGCGCCTCTCTAGCCACTCCTCAAAGAGGGGACTTATCGCCGCAATCGGGGCGTGCCCAGCACTGGGTTGCGATAACCGTACTCTCTGTGTCATGTACCTACAGTGTGTGAATAGCTAGTGTGATTATTTGATCGTAAATTATAATTTGATTTAAACTGCAAACGGTTTTTCTATTGTGCAATAACCAACATTTCCCATTGTACGCGCACAGTAGTTAAAATAAGGCTGATGATAACGAGAGAGACGTACCTTCTGCGTCAAATATATATTGAGAGTCAGAGTCAGAATATCTATTTCTTTGATGTTTTCTCGAATGGAATCTCTTGGACCTAGGTTGTAAATTGCTCGAACAGCTTTCGTAAAACAAAGACGGTATTAATATCCGCACAGGTTCCCCAGAGAAGAATTCGATATGACATAAGACTATGAAAATAACTAAATTCGTCGTTTTTTTTTAACAGCGTAGGCAGCCGAACTAAGCCTTCCTGACAATTTGTCTATTTGTGGATGCCATTGTAATTTAGCGTCAATAGTTATTCCAAGAAAAACTGTCGACTCAGCAGGCTCCAACTCTATTCCATTAAGTTGAACATTGGTAGTTAGCTGCCTGACATTTGGCGTTTAAAATTTAATATAAATAGTCTTTTTTCGTTCAGGAGAAGATGAGAATGAGAGAATGTAAATAATATTAAACCAATGGACAACTTTAGAGAGTAATAAGGTAAGAGGTAGGCAGGAGGGGTGGCAGGTATAAGTGTGATAAGGTAAGTCATTTATATAAATTAGATACAAGAATGGACCTAGAATTGAACCCAGCGGAACTCCTATAGTGACCGCAGATCCTGCAGATCTCTTGCCATTTATATCAACCCTCTGAATTCTGTTGTTCATATAAGAAGTCAGAAGGTCGAGAGCCCTGTCCCTCATACCATAGAGACAGACAAGTCGCAGAAAATGCCAAGAGCATCCTGCGACTCCTCCCAGGCTTCGAAAATGCTCTTCAGTAATTCCACGTTCGCGTCTGTAGTTGAACGACCCTTCGTAAAACCAAACAGTTTTAGATGAAGTAAATTGTGTGTATTGAAATGTCCTAACATTTGTTTTAAAAATATTTTTTAAAGATTTTGCTCAGTGTAGGTAATATCGAAATAGGCCGAAAATTCTTGGGATCAGTTGTGCTGCCAGATTTGAACAGTGGAATCACTTTGCTAAGTTTCATCAGATCAGGAATTATACCAAATGCAATACAAGAGTTAAAAACAATTGCTAAAATGGGTGAAATAACATCAATTATTGAAGACATTGTATGTACTGATAATCCCCAAAGACCAGCAGTTTGTTTTACATCAAGATCTTTAAAAGATTCTAAGATGTCTTTAGCGCTAACAACTGTGTTTATCACATTCTGGTGCACATTCTTTTAGTATTGAGTATGCAAAAGTGGAGGACGAAGATGACAGAGTTTCGATTGTTAAAAATGGAATATTAGTAAATAAATTTTCAAACTCTGTTGCCACCTCCACGTCTACCTTAATACCTACATCATTTATTTTTAGATGGAAGTCACGATTCTGTACTGTCTTAATTCTCCCGTTTCAGAATTAATAATATTCCAAGTTGTTTTAATTTTATTTCCAGATGTTTATTTTTTTATATGAAACGCATTACCAAGCGTTTCTTTGACTCAGCCGTCATTCATTGCAACCCTCTGGTTGTGAAGGCCGCCAGTTATAGGCCCTCTACTATTAGCTCAGTTCGCTGTCCAAGTCATGTTCTCACCGGAGGACACGGTGGAGCATACGGTGGACGTCTGCCCGGCTTGGGCAGAGCACCGCCGTGTCCTCGTGGAGGCGATCGGCGGCAGAGACCTCTCGCGTCCGGCCCTGGTTCAGGCCATGGTACGGAACGAGAGAGCATGGGCAGCCGTCACCTCCTTCTGCGAAGCAGTAATGCTCGCGAAGGAGGACATGGGACGGTTGAGGGAAAGGCAAGTTTCGCGCCCTCTCGCCCCTAGCCGCCGCAGGAGACGCCCAGGGCGTCGGGAATCCCAGGCGGATTTCCGGCCACCGTAGGCGCGGGCTTGCGGACGGTGAGCAATGGGTAGCTCACCGTCCGGCGAGGACCAGGCCCGGGTCGACGGCGCGTTGTATTCCACGCGCGCCTCAAAGAGATGTCGTCAGCACATAGGTAGGGGTCCACTACGGCCGATGCCTGCCGGGGTCGCGGGAAGGTACTTATGGGTCACCGAGGCCCCCGCAACACAGGCAACAGGAAGGAATACGGGTGGGTTTTAGTCAGTAAGAGTCTGACACACCCTCCCGCTCCGCCCAGAGCGGGAGAAGTTATTTGATGATTTCCCACCCTCAAAAAAAAAAAGGCATGTTCTCACCGACCGCGATGACCCCATTACCCTCCTCCAGGAAAACAGTAGGGCCACGAGCACAGTGCACAACACAAACCAACATTCCGACCTCGCCACCGAGCACCCGTCATCCCCGTCCCTTGCTCGACGAAGTGCCAGCCCGCGCCGTAGCTGAGCCCGTAGCTTTCAAGTTCCCTAATAATAATAATTATCCAGTTCTGATCCAGCCTATTCCACTTTGCTGTGCTCCCCCCAGCGACGTCCTAACCCGAAATTCGTACCCCACAGGGTCTTAGCGGTTTATTGCTTTTAATAATTAATATCAGTTTTGCGCCGGCATTTTGGTTTTTTCATTGCAATAATTAATTAATCCTATTCTATTTAATAATTCTAATTAAAATAGCCATATTGATAGTTTGATACCTAGTTAGGTACAGTGTCAACGAGAAACGTAATTGAATGCACATTATGTTGTTATATAATATACTAGATGCGCCCCGCGGTTTCACCCGCATAAGTTTTAAACCCGGGGGTATATTGGGATAAAAAGTATCCTATGTGACATAATCTACTCATTACAATGTGTGTTTTATGAGTTGTATTGCAATAAGTGGTTAGTCAGCGTCCTCGACTAGATATTGATTATACTATTCTTGCCTGAGCAACCGGCAGCAAGGTCGTCATGCTCCCTTAGATGTCACTGCCTGCGGTAGCGTCGGGGGTTGGGTTGCCTCCTTCCCTCCAATATGGCGAGGGGGGTGATGGCTGATCTTTGCGTTATGCTCGTGAACGGGTGCTGCTTGTGGTGACTGGTCGTCTTGCTGATCATGGTTTTAATTGTTATTACTAATTATTTACTTATTTTACTTCGATGGGGCTAGTTTATCATTTCTCACTTCGAGCTACAGCAATAGCCTTATGTAAGCGGGCACGCCCTTTATGCCTGGAGGCTTTTAGGTATTAAGTTCTATTTACGTTTTTTTATGTTGTAATTTTTATTTGCTTGAGTACAGTTTGTTCATTGTTTTGTTGGTATACTGGCGTGTGCTAGCTAACATATGGCAAGTGTGTAATTTAATCCAATGTTTTGTGTTTCGTAATGTTAATTACTTTGCATACGATTTCTATAAAATCAAGTTTATATAACTAAACAGACAGACGTGCTGCTGGGAGTTTGTTCCACGACTTCTTCTTCTCAGCTAAAGCACTAGGAAGTGGTGAAGGGCGGGCATTTTGGGGGACTGTCTTATGTAACTTTGACGTTCGAAAAGTGTTGATTTTCAGCCTAGTTTGAATAAATGACTTTTGATTTTAATTTTGAATCAATTGTTGGTATGGTAATTTTTCATCACAGTTTTCTTTTATTCTTTTGTAACGGTCGGCTTGCAGTCTTCCATGTTAAACTTTTTCAACACTTTTCAATATATTGTTCTTGATACAACTTTATTTCGTTTCCTCCTTGCTTTTTAATCTGTATTCCCAGAAGTTGTTCAGGCTCTCCTAGATCTTTCATTTCGAATTTTAAATTTATCATCTTTTTTATTTCTTTTAATTTTGTGTCACAGGAGTAAGTTATTTACAAATCATCTACATAGATTGCAATAATCATTTTAGCTCCTTCTTTCTCTGATATATATACGCAAGGATCCGTTTCTGATGGGACAAATCTCATTTTTTCTTTTTGCCACAAAATTATTCTTAAACGCGACTGCCGAAGAAACAGAGAAGTTCCTGAAAAGGGACATGATGGCTCGTGCTGAGATCATGCTATTGATCTCCACGTCAGCTCAAGCAGGTAACTGGCCGTAAAACGTCTAAGGAGGTTTGGGACAAGCTAAGTCAAAATATAATGTCAAAAAAGTATGTCTAAAAAATAATAATAATAAACATCGTAATTTGGGAGCAGTTAATAGATATTTCCATAGTTATGCCGTTTCTGATGTACCAGGGAAGCCACATGTGCAGAAGGAATTATTGCCAAACTTCCTTGTCTTCAACGTAGTCTTTAATCTTGTAATATGCGTTTTTGATAAGGACACGTTTGATGTGGGTTTTGAACTTTCCATCGCTAAGTTCTGTAACTGACTTTGGCAACTTGTTATAAAAGCGGATACTGTTGATAACAAATGAACCTAACCTTAATAAAGAACAGTGGCGGCAAGATTGTTCTTAAGACAAATAGAGAGAATGATTTGTACTACATAAGATTTGACGGAGTAGAAAAAGCCAACGCAGTAGAAGAAGATACAAATATTATGAAGTGGCACAAGAAACTCGGACATTTCAATGAATCTGACCTAAAAGCAGCATCCAAGAAATAACTAATAAAGGGATTAGAAATTAAAGAAAAAAAAAAACTGGGAGACTGTGTAACATGTCTGAAAGGAAAGATGACGAGCTTACCGTTGAATACTGATCAGACAGTAAAACCTAAAAGGCAACAAGAAGAAACAACCGAGAATAAAAAAACGACGTACAAATGAAACATAAATCGCCAAAATCTGACGCAGTACCTTGTTCTTCGACGCACTATGAAACCCCATCATTGACACAGCTTAATACTCCACCCGATGTTTTCGGAGACACGTCCAATGATGCACTTGGTGAATTTAATGAAAATGTTAATGAAGCTGTAGTCGAACATCATGAAGCAACCGAAGGCGAAACAGTTCATGATGATGCCAATAATAGAAGACAATCTCAAAGAAAAAGACAATTGCCAGTATGGGCTCAGGATTATGAGATGCAAGGCAGAAACGACGAGGAAATTACTACTAATAAAATGTATCTGTGCGAAGAAGAAGAAGAGAGCGATAAAAGCTACTGGCATGATGCCATAAAAGCAGAAATAAAGCACACGTAAAGAACGGTACGTGGAATATCGCAAAACGAGAAAAAGATATGAATCTTGTAGATTTCAGAATGATTTTAAAAAGAAAATAGGTCCGAAAAACACGCAGGTAAAGAAAGCGAGACTAGTTGCAAGAGGATTTAGGCAAATACCTGGAGTTGATTATAATGAGACATATTCTCCCCTTGCAAAGCTAAGTTCAAGCGTCATCGCTATATCTGTGGAAGAGGAATTAAAACTTAGCCAAATGAATGTCACTACAGCTTAGCTAAATGGCGTGCTAGATAAGAAAATAGCAATGGAAATTCCAGATTACTTGGAAGAATATGTGGCAGAAATAATGGTGGAAGAAAGTAGTGAAATTGATTTAACACTGTTCCATAAAGCTAAGAAAATGTTAGAAGACTTGAAAAACATAAAAGGAGACAAAATATGTTACCTAGAAACAGCACTCTACGGCTCAAAGCAGTCAGGTCGACAATGGTACCTGAAGCTAAGTAGCGAACTAGATGTTACACTATACGATCGATACAAGGAATGACAAGTCTGTTAGAAAAAACTCCATAAACGGTGACTAAAGACATTATGCTATATAATGCATACAAACTCCAACACATATCCTGCCAAAATCGCCTTATGATTACCTACTAAAACAAAAGGTGCATGTTTAACAAGATTTTGCTCACTTTTTGTATCAGTTTTAGAGTTTCTGGAAAGTAAAGAAATTTGAAAGCAGACATCGCGTATTTGACAGATTAGTTAAAAAAATTGAACAAAACTTACAGTAGTAAACTTAAGGCTCCTACATACTGGCGCGACTTGTCGCGCGACGCGTCGCGACACAAAGGTACCGCGTGTAGCGCTACACGCGGTGTCTTTGTGTCGCGTCGCGTCGCGCGACAAGTCGCGCCAGTATGTAGGAGCCTTTACAGTTACAAGGCGACAGCCTGAATTTGATAAAAACAAAGGGTGTAATTTCGGCTTTTCTTGGAAAATAGAAATGTATGAAGTAAAATATTAATCGGCGCGAATTCTCTTAGTTTCCAAATTTGTCACAAGCAGAAATACGTACCTACGTTGTCTTGATGAGTATATTCAGATATACGTTCAACATTGAATTGCCCTGCATGATGACTTCGAAAATAGATTTGAAGATATTCTGAGGCTGGAAATACCACCATGAAACAGAAATCCATTTAATGAAACGGAAGTGGCAAATGTGGAGAATGAAAATGTGTATTACAAGAGGAGCTATTCGAGCTTAGCACCAATGAGAAGCTGAAGGTGGAATTTAAAAAAAGGCTATCAAATATTTTGTCTGATGGCAGAAATACCCGAAAAATATCCTGAGACGAGATGTAAAAAATTTCGAGCTCGTCTCGCTCGCTGTCGCATCCTACATTTTTGCTGTTCGTAAATAGCCTAGCACCTCCCTGAAAAAAAACAATCCTGCCGGTTGCGAGGCTCATAGTGTAGGTAGATTATTATAATTACGCACGTTTTACATGTTGGAACGAAGTTCTTTAACGCAGCTTGCGGTAGGAGTAAAGTGACAGAAATCGTCACGCGAAAAAGCGTTCATACTTGTGACTTTCTTCTAATTCCCACTTTCTCTCTCACGATAGAGAAAGTGTCACGCACACGGTTTTTGAGGGTGCTAAAGCCGATAGTGAGGTCAAAATGTAAATCCAAGATGAGCGGCTGCGAAAATTTTCCCATTTTTTGTTCACGGGTATCATTTTCATGGTTTTCGACGGTGCTAACACCGATAGTGAGGTAAAATGTAAATCTAAAATGAGCGGCTGCGAAAATTTTTACACTTTTTGTTCACGGGTATTGTTTTCATGGTTTTCGACGGTGCTAAAGCCGATAGTGAGGTCAAAATGTAAAACCAAGATGACGGCTGCGAACATTTTGTTTTTGTTTTAAATCATACGTGAGAAGGAACTTCGTTCCTGACGGGGGTCCCCCGACCGCACACGTTTCTTTTTGTTATTTTTTTTTTTTTGCTACATTTTACTAGAAATACCGAGTCAGAGCCCATTCGTCCCCTCTAATATATATACAATATAAGTTAAAGATTCGGCACCTATTCAGGTGCCTATTGGTCCCCTGAGATAAAATTAGCTATATTTTACATAAGAAACGGTTAACATAGTACACTTGTGAACAGTTTATTAACGGAATTAATTTAATAAATCATAACAGATCATTGAAAAAAGAGCTATGATGAATGATAATCCGTCATGATAATAATATGTATAACCTGTCGATAGGCTTACGATGTAAAATTGTCTAGTGAGACAATTTTACAATTAAAAAAAAATAGAACACATATATATGCCATTCGTAATGACGAATGGCATAAGCCAGTTCTATTTTTTAATATAAAATATGCAAAAAAAAAAATAGAACACATATATAAATATGTGTTCTATTTTTTTTTTTTGCATATTTTATATTTAATTTTGATTTATATGATGGTCAATCAAGGCTGATTTTTGTAAAAGAGTTGTATTTTGTTAGTTTCTAGGACATTGTGATTTTGTATGTGTTAATCTTATTTAAAATAAACATGATATCTACCGAATTACTATATTTTTTATTTTAGCCTTTTCTACGCGACTGTACCAGGACTACCAAGCTGCAGTATACACATATACATGTACTTATATTAGAAGAATGAATAAAAATAAATATTCTTCAGGGGACGAATGGGCCCCTCAAAAGTTCCAGGGGACGAGTGGGCACAGGGTGCGACTCTTAGGGGACGAATGGGCTCGGACCCGAAATACCTACATAAACTGAGAAGACCGGGGGTCGTTTTGTTTTGCCACCCCGGGCTCCCGAAAGGGTTAGTCCGCCACTGATTAGAGCCTATCCTGACTGGACCCCGACTATGTGACCCCCCCCCCCCCCCACCCTGACTCCAAGGCTGGATCTGTCCTTTCCTGCCAGTCTACCTGTCCCGGAGGATCAAGGTTTCTACCACCTTATAATCATCATGAAGGGGGCAGATGACACTAAATAAGTGTCATCTGCCACGGGGTGGTAAACGCCACTACTTAGTGCCAGCCACCACCCCGGTGGCAAGCTCGAAGGGGGCAGATGGGAATAAAGGATCAAAAATAGCCCAATTACATCTTTTCGTTACGACTTTTTAGCAATTCAACCAGACTTAGAAAGTAATGATTTCAGTCCGGTGTTGAATGAGATGAACCCTTACTTGGCCGCTGAATTGTTAGTAACAATACTTCAAAAGGTTATTGCTACATATACCCTACGTATACGCAACCATCATCATAAGATTCTTGTTATAAAGCCTTGGATGACTCAGGGCTCGGTTAGATGATGTATACACAAGCTTGACAGGATGCATTACAGATTAAGAAAATATCCTGAAAATACAGTCCTTCAAATTATTTATAAAAGATATCGTAATCCTTATTAACCTATTGACCGCGACGTCAAAAAACCAAAGACGTGCGCCAAGCTACGAATTATTCCTTAAAATCTGTCATGTAGACGTGACCGATGGCGTGCTGGGCACATTTAGGTCTGTGATCTATACATGACTGTGGCGGTCAAAAGGTTAAAAAAAACTAAAGCGAGCACATGATAAAAAATAATTGCAAAACGCCAGAAATAACCCTACAGCCACTTGCGAGGGCAAGCTACTTATTACCAAGTCTACTTCTAAACGGCAATCTCCAAAAGAGCTTCTTTCACTCACTGATGATCCTATAATCTCAGCAAATTGAGTCACTTGCTTTTTCAATGATATAGGTCGTAAAGTAGCATCCTAACCTAACTCCTCTTCCAATATCTAACCATGATGTTAGAACTCTTTTTTTTTCCGGGGTAGAAATCCTCATGGATGTCCTCCGCTCTGGTGCGGAGGGGTCTGTCAGACTCTTACTGACTAAAGATCATGTGATCTAGTGCGACTTCCGCGATCCCCGGTTAGGGCCGGCCCGCCATTGCGGGTCACCTCAGGCGACAGGCTTGTGGGGGTAATGAGGTGTAAGACTCGCGACGCCCAATACGGGCGCGCGTGGAACACTCCGCGCCGCCACCTCGGGTCCTGCTGTGTGGGGGGGTGACGGATGTCCCCAAGTCCGTCGCCCCTGGACCCATTAGAAATAGGGGAAGGCGTTCAAAACTTCACAACAACACAATCTACATAAAACTAAAGTTCCCTGAAACATTAACACAACTAATACTGTATATCACACTAATTTAAATAATGTAGCCACAGAATAGATATTTTGTAATCATGGAAATTTACTTTAATCACTTTTTTCTGTTATTCTTTCATACAAGCAAAATATATGTATAACATGTGAATCAAAACGGTTGTCATTGAGTCTTTTCAGTCTTTTGACAACTAATTATAACTGCTAGATGACATAAACGGTCACTTAAGGATCTCATCACAACGAGTATTGGACCGTAAAGTCGGTCTTTGTACTTTTATCGGTCATTGGTACCGATTCCCTTGTTCACAAACTAAACTAAATTTAAGTTCAGTGTATTTTTTATTTGTATTTCATTAAGAAGAGGACAGAAGATAAATTTTAGTTTAGTCCTGTCAAATTAATCAGCACCTGTCACTACTCCATACAAGTTTAGACGTGATTAAAACTTACCTACTAAAATTACGTCAACCGCTGATTAATTTGACAGGACTAAACTAAAATTTATATTCTGTCCTTTTCTTATTGAATTTGAAAGAAAAATATGCACAAAATTTAAATTTTGTTTAGTTTGCGAACACGGGAATCGGCACCATTAGCTGACTTCTACGTAACTACTAAACGATAATATTGTCCTGTAATTTGGGCCTAATTCGTGTTTTATATACGTTTATATTGTGTCCTTCACCACACAATCCTCACCTTTGAAAAATTAATGAATTCAATTTTGAGAACACCAAGTCAAGAAATAGTCATAAATAGTCACCAAGGTTGAAAAATAGCCGCATTAAGGCTCCTGCATACTGAGGCGATATAGCGGGCGCGACAGGCAGCAATACACCTGTCGCGTCCACGATATCGCACCAGTCTGTAAGAGCACTTATGATTCCGAACTTATAGCTATAAGTTACCGAGGTAACCTTGGTGACTATTTATGACTATTTCTTGACTATTTTTTGGCGTTCTCAAAATTGTTTTTCATGAAGTTTTCAAAGGTGAGGATTATGTGGTGAATACTTAGAATATAGAAAAAACCAGAATCCGCGTTCAACTGTCAATGCAAGCCGTACGCTGTGTCCAAAATCAAGACAAGCGTCCCGCTACCGCCTTACTTCCCACCCGCGTAATGTTGCTAGCTCGGACATTATGAACCCGGTTTGGGGTAAACGTTGAGAGTATTGGTAAGATGGTGCCGATTCCCTTGTTCACAAACTAAACTAAATTTAAGTTCAGTGCTCTTTTTCTTTCTATTGCATTAAGAAAAGGACAGAAGATAAATTTTAGTTTAGTCCTGTCAAATTAATCAGCGCCTGTCACTACTCCATACAAGTTTAGACGTGATTAAAAACTTGCCTCCTAAAATTACGTCAATTTACGTCAAGCGCTGATTAATTTGACAGGACTAAACTAAAATTTATCTTCTGTCCTTTTTTTAATGAAATAGAAAGAAAAAGATGCACTGAACTTCAATTTAATTTAGTTAGTGAACAAGGGAATCGGCACCACTATAAATAATAAAATCACAATTGGTCTTTTCATAGATACATAATTTCATACACCCGCCCCCTCTAGAAATTCTAATAGTCTCTAATAGTCATAGTACCTATTATGAATGTTATGCAATTCTAACAAAATCTTAGATATTTACTCGTACATACGGGTTACATTTGATAACCTTTCTTTTTCAAGACGGGTTTTTATTTAAGTTGTTATTAATTTAACACGACAACGAATAAATGCCCTCAGTAGGTAATAAAAAAAAGGGAAAATCAAAACTCTTATACTAGCAACACTAACAAGATGGATGCATCATTCTCTATGACAATTACAAATTGAACAATTTATTCAGTAATTAAATAAGTAGATATTTGAATGCGCTATTTACACGTGAAATGTGATCCCATCCTGTTTATTTTTTAGCCATGCTGCATTTTTACAGGTATGAACGACACAAGACAGCAAAATAAATAAAATTGCACACCGGTA
Source organism: Atethmia centrago (assembly GCA_905333075.3). Taxonomy (NCBI): domain Eukaryota; kingdom Metazoa; phylum Arthropoda; class Insecta; order Lepidoptera; family Noctuidae; genus Atethmia; species Atethmia centrago. Next base: position 34,870,298 of record HG995367.1, on the reverse strand, counting down.
AAACACGTTACGCGATACGACGTTCACAGAGTAACTGATCGGCTGCGCGTCAAACTACTCTATTTAGGAGTAGTTTTGACGCTTCAGTATTAGGCGTGTTCGCGGCTTCTGGTTCTTTCTATATTCTAAGGGTGAATAACACGTTTATATTTACGCATATACGACCAATCCTAAAAGACTAACTGAAAATGTAGTTAACTTGACTATTATACAACATTAATTTGATAGTTAGGGTCACTACTGCTCGTTCGCCACATGCTGCTCCCGGGTTTATGTATCTCTCTTGGTCTGGCTCCACATCCTAGACCTTTTAATAAGGTCGAAAAAAACTCTAGGTCTGCACTTAGAGTTCAGGAGGGCTCCAAGCCCCACCACGACGGCAACGTAGGTAGGTACCAGACTACCAGACATCCTAACTGTCCTTATCCTTACTCCTTACTAATATTATCAATGCGAAAGTGAGTTTGTTTGTTTTTTTATTTGTTTGTTAGTTCTGCTTTCATGCTAAAACGGCTGAACGGATTTGGATGAAATTTGGCACATGGGTAGACCATGACATAGATCACGATATTCCTACGGAATCGAATTTATTCTGGAGAAACTTTAATATAATAATAATATCTGTACGTTGTACGATGGGTTAACTTATTATTATATTCCAGAACATTACGTGGTTATAAAAAATACCTACTTAGACAAAAACAGTTTGATTTATAAAACTAAACAGAAAGTTAATTCTAATACCAATGACCTACATTAGGTTCAACGACCGTTGAAGTTTTTTTAACTAATAACTAACCATCATCATTACCCACAAACGTCCCAACCGGTATTCAAACCTGCATCAAGTTTTGTTTCCTAACTTATTTTTATCTCATTAGGTCAACTAACTATTTACATTTTGATTTTACCCAAAGCCACAACAGGCGTTGTGAATGAAATGATTCTGTTTAGTCAAGTCGTGAATTTTACTCTCGTGCGTTCAATTATAAAACGAATACCGCTTGGAATTCGTAACATCGCATTTATAAATACTATAAATAGGTTCGTAAGTCCGGTGGACACATACCTACCAATACTAGGTACCAATAGGATGATAATCCACTTCTCAAAACTCGTAAGCTTATGATAATGACGATTTCTATGAATCAATAGACAATAATCTATTCGATTATCATTAAAATCCTGCTTACGAACAGTTCAAGTAGTTAAATCTAAGGCTCAATTTACATTGCCACGGAACGGAATGGAAGCGAGTTTTTGTAACGATTTTGTACATGGCAAAATGAAGTTTATGTCAATTGTGTAACGTATAAACTAGATACGATCTTGTAAATGCGGGAATTACCGAGAATGCGCGAGATTTTTTCAGAAAACGCGCGACTTGTACGTAACCCTAGGTGTCAAACATTTCCCTATAAAAGTCATTATTTGACGTGCGCTGCGAAAACTATTGATGATACATAAAATGATGTACTTACCTACTATATGTTTATAGTACTCATCAGTACCATTGAAATACTAAATAAAAAAGTCATCAGTACCCACAAAAAAGTCTAACTATTATAGTTAAGTCACAATAACCGATTATGTTTAAATTATTAAAAAGTACAAATTTATAGTTTAATAACCTGGATTCCGTGGGATATTTTCCTATGGATATTTTCCGACATCCACGCCGGCGAAGCCGCGACCATAAGCCAGTTTACTTATTTAAAAAAAACCGGCCAAATGCGTGTCGAACCACGCCCAATGAAAGGTTCCGTAGTTAGGATTACTTGGGATACATTTATCCCAAAAACAAACTTATCATTGTAGTTGTAAAACATATTAGTACATCGATTACGTAACAGTCAATTCTCCAACTGCAAATTTAGGTTGTTCGACTATTAATCGTTAACTAGTAAAGTCTACTTAGCTGTGATAGTTTTCCTTTTAATTTCATTATTATGTACTACTGCCATGAATTTTTTCACATCTCTATAAACAACCATTTAGCTGGCTGGTGGGGGACACTTGACTCTAACAAAAATCAGCCCTTTAAAGCTCAATATTACGCAAACGGATCCTTGAATCGAAAAATGGTATTCACAGACCCGCAATATTTTTGAACGGCCTATCCAACGATATCACATACCATGGCATGGGATAGAGGAAAAAAAAATCATCCCCACATTACGTGCAAAATGGAGGTACCGTAAAAAAAATTAACGGTACCTCCGCCTCCGTACTGTAAAAAAAAATGTTTTTCAAGTTTTTATTTTACCACTTTGTCGACGTGATTAATATCCGCCCTACCTGCTGACAGACAGACGGACAGACGGACATGGCGAAACTATAAGGGTTCCTTGTTAACTACGGAACCCAAAAATTGCGCGTCTTCTTGAAAGTTAATGATAAAGTAGTAATAGTTTCGTATTTCATTTTTAGTACCTATAGGTGATAGATTTAGAGTTGTCTCAGACTGAACATAATACCTAGCCTTAGTGGGCGTAATGTGGGAATAGGTACTTAACACCGTTGCGAAGAACACAAACACAAAAAGAAACAATTTGGGGGAGAATATGCGTCACGTCCACGCAAAACGGCCAACGCTCAGCATAATGCTGCGACCCTATGCGAGACCTCAGTCTCGCGCTGGTCTTCAGCGATAGCCATTCATTCATTAATTGATTTCATGAAATGTGTTGATTACCTAATTAACACAAATCTAAAAAACATATTTTATTATGTCGCTAATAATAAATGTAACATGAGATCTTAAAATAAGTTATTAATATTTAGATTTTTAAAGGTTAATTATTTGTGGGCGGATCTCAATATAAGTAAGTAGGTTTGTATGATTCGATGTAGAGGTGGCTTTAATCATTTCCATATGGAAATGATTAAAGCCACCTACTTATCTACTTATCTGAAAGCTAGAAATTTATCAATTTGGGATTTATTTAATAATTATCTCACATTGCCACATTTGCGATTTTTCAACCATCATCAAAAACTATAATTATTTATCCAATAAATTAAATGAATTCTCAGAAGGTACTCCAATTATCTTCATACCTACTCGTACAACATTAAAAAATGTTGTACAGTGACAGTGAGGCGCCAAACATCAAATCCTTTGATATTTGCCGCCTCACTCTTTGGAATCGCCGCCACTCGGCTTGCTCGATCAAATTCTTTGAGGTTTGCCGCCTCACGGGCGACACATCAAAAGATTTATTGCTTCTCAATTATTCTAAACTATTTTATTCCAGATTATTCCTTCATTTTGCCTATGTAAGTGGTTGGATGGCCCTAACCCTAACGTTAGTTCAGTTCTATTTGAGCTACCGAGGTGATAACTTGGACAAGCGATATCCTAGCGAACTGCTCGAGCCGTCAACATGCTTTGTGACTTTGTGTGCATCTTGAGTGGTTACTAACTATAGTTTGTTATTAAATTTATTGAACGAAAAGTAAACAAAAATTATGTCTGGTGGAAAGAAACGAAAAGTAGATACAGGGTCGCCAGTTTCAAGAAAAATGGACTGAAGAATTCTTTTTTATCTTGCACAATGGTAAGCCTATTTGTTTGCTGTGTAATGAATCCATTTCAGTAATGAATGAATTCAATATAAAGAGGCATTACTCAACTAAGCATGCTACGCTGCACTCACTGACAGGACAATTAAGAACAGACAAAATCCAGAAGCTTACCGCAAATTTGGAAAAACAGCAACAAATGTTTCATAAACAAAGAACACAACTTGATAATGTTGTGAAAGCTAGTTTTATAGTTAGCTCAAAATTGGCAAAGGCATTAAAACCATTTGCCGAAGGAGAATTTATCAAGGAGTGTATGTTAGAAGTTTGCAGTATTTTGTGTCCCGAAAAGAAAAATGAATTTGAAAAAATTAGTTTGTCAAGACGAACTGTTGTTCGACGTATAGAAATGATGGCTAATGATATAAAAACAACATTGACTGACCGTATGGCTGGTTTTGAATCATTTTCCATAGCATTAGACGAGAGCACCGATTTGTCTGACACAGCTCAACTGGCTATATTTATTCGAGGTGTTGATAAGGAGTTCATTGTTACTGAGGAATTGCTTGCTTTACAGCCGCTTAAAGGAACCACTACAGGAGAGGATATTTTTATTGAAGTTCAAAAGGTATTCACAAGTTTTGGCTTGCCATGGTCAAAATTAATTGGAGTATGCACTGATGGTGCACCTTCTATGGTCGGCTTACGTAAAGCTTTCATCGGAATTTTGAATGAAAAAGCAACAGAATTAAATGTGCAAAAAGATGATTTGATAGTCCTTCATTGCATTATCCACCAACAGAACTTGTGTTCGAAGTCCATTCGACTCCAGAATGTTATGAATGTGGTAGTAAAAACCATCAACTTTATTCCATCCCGAGGTCTTAACCATCGTCAGTTCAAGGCGTTTTTGGATGAAATATCAGCTGAATATAACGACGTAACATATTATTGTGAAGTCAGACGGCCGAGCAAAGGAAAAATGTTGAAACGTTTTTACGAGCTTAGAAATGAGATAGCAGACTTTATGAAAATAAAAGATAAACCACTATCGGAATTAAGTGACCCAAAATGGATATGTGTCTTAGCATTTCTGGTCGATCTTACAGGCTATTTGAATTATTTAAATTTGAAACTTCAAAAACAAAGACAGTTAGTAAATGATTTGTACAGCCATTTGAAAGCGTTTCAGATCAAACTACGCTTGTGGGAGTCACAGATGCTGTCTGGTAATAGTTACCATTACAACACGCTCTCTGCGTATGAAAATATTGCTTATGCTCAATATGCTGAAGAACTCAAGTTACTGTCGTAACAATTTTCGAACAGATTTGGCGACTTCAAAAACATGGAAGACTGTTTCAGTTTATTTTCTACTCCTACAAAATGTAATGTACAAAATGCTCCAATACACTTACAAATGGAGTTGATCGAGATCCAAGAAAACTCACTCCTAAAATCCAAATTTGAAGACGTAGAGTTGTGCGATTTCTACAAAAAATACCTAGAAGACAATTTTCCGCAGCTTAGATAATTCGCAAGAAGATTGATTTGTGCGTTTGACAGTACTTATAAATGCGAACAGTTCTTTTCATTGATGAAAGTTAATAAATCAACACATCATACAAGACTGACTGACGATAATTTGGAAAATTCTTTACGTCTTCGTATCAGTCGAATTAATCCAAATATCGATGGATTAGTTTCCCAAATTCAAGCTCAAGTGTCTCATTGATTTCGGTGTATTTAACTTTCGTTGTTTGTAACAATTGCAAATTTAACGATTTAATTATAATGTACCATTTTTTTTTTATTTAATTTTGTTATTTTAATAAATTATACTATAATAACATTGTCGTATTATTTCATGTCTAACATCTATCACAAAAAATATGATCAATACTGAAAAATGCACTAAGTACTTACCTACTTTTAAACGCGGCCCGCGAAAGTATTTGCACGCTAAAGTTTGGCCCTCAACATGTCAAAGGTTGCCCATACCTGCTCTAGTGCATAAAGTATTTTAAGCCTGTTTCATTTTCTCGCAATCGAAGTGAAAAGCAGAGTGCACAAACGAGCCATTTTACCCCTCGACTTAACTACCCACGCTCGCCTGAAACGTCTCGGGGTAAAATGGCTTAATTTATGCACTAGCTGTACAATCTACTATTATTAACTCTCATATTGTAAAATTCGAATTATAAATTCCAAAACGACTTTATATTGACATACTTATAAACACAATACCAAAATTTAAAAGTAGAATCATAATAAAAAACTTTTTCTCTAACAAAACTACTAAAAGGATGTTGTTATTCTTATTTCATAATACTATGCCTAGTTATGAAACAGGTTATAACCCGACAAAATTGAAAAGCTGTAGCTACAACGCACAGTGGAACGAATGTATGGGAGCGGTTGGACGTAGACATGTCCGAAAAAAAAGAGTAAAATTATGCCAAACTAATGATGCCATCTTATTCGATTACTTAATGCCTTCATAACTTGTGGTGATGAATTTCTTCATAACTCCCATATTTCGGGAGTAATTTGAGAAAATGTGAAATTTTACTATGAAAATGAGTGTATCGAGCTCTCTCCCTCCTGATTCCGGGCTTGTTTCAAGTAGCGGTCTCTAATATCATAATGCTAATACTAAGAGCTATATTTAATACTAAGACACATAGTGCGCCAAATGTGCACTTTCTGGGATAAAGAGTGATGTTTATTTTATAACACAATTTTTTTATTTTTTGTTTATTTTGTTGATTAAAACCGTTTTTCTAAAGGTTTACCTTATTACAATAACATTTCTGAGCAGCCAATTAGAGAAGATATAAGCTAATTAGGATATATAATTAGGGACTTAAGGTTTACATATAAAACTGATGCACTAATGATTACTGATAAGAACATTGCTATTATTTAATTACTAAATGGCTCTTAATACACTAATTTAGCATGCATCATTTACTAATTATCACAATAACTAATTACCTTGCAATATTTAACAAAGGATACCTGGGATACCTGGATTTTATATAAATAGGTCACTATTAGTAACTTTAAAATCAGTGTTGATTTACACCTCGTTGTATCCAAGCTAATCTCGCAATGTATTTTCCAAATTTTAATACAAATCTTGATATTCACGTTGCTTTATGCGCACGCGCACATAAAGATTTACGCGACTTTAACTATTTGTTCAGTGTTTTAAAAGATAACAGTTGTGTTCAGTTATGTGAAAGTGCTGAAACAAGTTTAAAAGACTGGTGTCGTCGATTTTGCTACCGCATTTATGCAAAATGGACACAGTCTGGAAGAAGCACAGATAAGTTTCGGAAGAAACATGAGATTTGGCTACAGGCTGCAATTCAATGGCCGGAATTACAGAATGAAAATATGGAACCTTCTACAGAAAATATAAGTGACGTCATCGAGCCCATAATTTCTCCTGCTAAATCTGATGCTTCAACTTGTACACATCCTAGTCCTCGTAAATCTTTTGAGGACCTTAGTAACCGGCAAAAAAGAAGACGCACTGAAGATAGTCTTTCATGCAGCAGTAGCAGCGCTGAAATTATGTTTTCGGCCGAAAGGGCGCTTCAAAAGGCAGGACAAAGCGATACAGCTTATGTTATGAAATACTTGACGGAGAATCCAGAAGAGGCCTCAAAAATCAAAGCCTTCATTGAAGGTAAATCAATTCAGGTACGGGAAATATCCCCTTTGAAGGCATTGGCTCTTTATGTATCGATGAACTTATCGAAATGGCGCTATAACACTCTTCGGGATTTCAACACTCAAGAAGGAGCTCTTCAATACCCGAGTTACTACATGTTGGTTAAAGAAAAAATTAAGTGCTATCCGGCCAAAGAAGATCTCACAGTTACAGAGAGCTCTGCAAAAATCAAATTACAAGCCTTGATGGATTTAACCTCAAGAAGACTTATTAGGTCGTTAGAAACCCCTGTTGATCCCAATCAACAGCTCGTATTGACCAGCAAATGGGGTTTTGACGGATCATCTAGCCAAAGCATTTATCATCAAAGGACGAGTGAAGATGAGCAAATCGATCTTGCTAGTAATTTTATGATTAGTCTTGTACCACTGCGGCTCGTCTCAAAAGGTGTAACAATTTGGGAAAACGAGCGACCATCTTCCACTTCATTTTGCCGGCCAATATTGTTTAAGTTTATAAAGGAAACCAAAGAAAATGTGCAGAGAGAGATGGCTGAAATCGAAGCAGAGATTGAAGCCTTAACTCCATCCACCATCACTGATGGAATTAGTGTCAAACACCAACTGCTGTTGACAATGATTGATGGTAAAATTCATTCCATTATATCCAATACAGCAGCTTCAGTGTGTGACATATGCAAGGCTTGTCCTAAAGAAATGAATAATTTAGAGTTAATCAAAGATAAACACGCAAACGAGGACATGTATAAATATAGCTTAAGCACCCTTCACGCTTGGATTCGCTCAATGGAATGCTTATTACACATTTCCTACAAATTAGACATAAAATCATGGCAAGTAAGGGGTGATATAGCAAAAAGGCAAGTTGATGACAGGAAGAAAAGAGTTCAAGAGGCTGTAAGAAGAGAAACGGGCTTACTTCTCGATGTTGTGAAAAAAGGCAGTGGATCCACCAACAATGGCAACTCGGCAAGGAGATTTTTTGAAAACTACACTAAATCTGCTGAACTGACCGGAATAGATGCTATGCTTTTAAGAAAAATCTGTGTGATCTTGCAGTGTATTTCATCAGGAGAGAAGATCAACGTAACTAAATTCCGAGAGTTCTGCTTTGATACTGCTAAGCTTTACGTGGAGTTATACCCATGGTATTATATGCCTTCTTCACTTCATAAAATTTTAATGCATGGGCCAGACATAGTTCAGAACATGTCAATTGTGCCCATTGGTTTTCTATCCGAAGAGGCATCTGAGGCTAGAAATAAAGATTTTAGAAAATATAGAGAGGGGCATTCTCGAAAGCATAGCAGTATCTCATGCAATGAAGATATTATGCACAATCTTTTACTGTCTTCTGATCCACTTGTTACAAGTATCCGTCCAAAAGGAAATAAGTTTGTAAAAAAATCTTCTTTTAAGGAATTTTATGAGCTTACGGATTCTGAGAAAAGTGATATCGAATTTGTTAACATAAATGATTTAGCGGACATCGATTCTGAATTTGAATTAATTGATGATGATGATGATGACGAAGATAATTAAATGATGTTATTGTTTTAAAATGTGTAACTTAGTAAATTAGAGCTTACATCTTAATTATTTATTGTACTTTTAATGAAACTAGGTAATTTATTATCAACTTACTTAAAAGTCATACTCTCATCAGTTCTTGTGAATATTTTTGTTAATATATATTTCTGTATATATATAATATATTTATAGACCTCTTAATAAGTCTGTCTGCGGTTTAAAGTAAATACAAATGGGGAAAAAACGTTTTTTTTTTTAAATTTTCATTTCCTTTTATCCCAGAAAGTGCACATTTGGCGCACTATGTGTCTTAGTATTAAATATAGCTCTTAGTAATAGCATTACGATATTAGAGACCGCTACTTGAAACAAGCCCGGAATCAGGAGGGAGAGAGCTCGATACACTCATTTTCATAGTAAAATTTCACATTTTCTCAAATTACTCCCGAAATATGGGAGTTATGAAGAAATTCATCACCACAATTTATGAAGGCATTAAGTAATCGAATAAGATGGCATCATTAGTTTGGCATAATTTTACTCTTATTTTTCGGACATGTCTACGTCCAACCGCTCCCATACATTCGTTCCACTGTGCAACGCCGCAGATCAAATACATAGCGTTCATTAACATTATCTGGATTTTGTAAAGGCTCTTCATTACTTAGTGGAAATACTGTTGGCTGCGCGGATGCAAGCCAGAGCGCGCGCGGTTATTTAAAAAAAGAATTGATTTTATTTTTTGTTAGTTTTAAAAAGTGCGTGCTATTTCTTCTTTGACAATTTATTAAAAATAATGCAGTGAAGTTGTGTATTTTTTTTTGTTTTGTTTTATATTGGAAGAGTGAATTCAAGTAAGTTACCAATTTAGGTTTTATACCCATAGCGAGTTTTCTACTAAATGAAGTAGAAACTTTATAAAAGTCCCGAATATTTTTTTTGGAATGATACTATGAGTTACTGACGTGTGTTACTATCTTTCCAAAAAGAGGTAAGCTGCACTGTTTTTGATGTGTAACATCTTTCCTCTCGTTATCGGGGGGATTAATTTTGTGAAAAGGGACGGAAGTGTGTAGACAGAAAGTGACACCTTGAGCATGGAATAAGTAAGTACTTTTTAATAGCATGGAATGAGTGTACTCGTGGAATTAGTAAGTACTATATAGATTGTAAGTAGAGGTTCGAATTTGGACCAGTGGGCGACCACTAGTAATGAATAAATAATAATAATTTTATTGGAATAAATATTTCAGTATTTAGCTTTTTTAAATTCTGAGGTAAATTTCTGTCGCTGCTTAGTTGCTTATTACCCTTAGTCGCCTTTTACGACACCCACGGGAAGAAATGGGATGGTGCTATTCTTTACGTCCGACACCACACGGAACAATATCTAAAATAAAATCGGAAATAAAATCATTTGTTTTTTTTGTACTTCCCTTGCACGTAATGTGGGGATGATTTTTTTTCTCGCCTACCCCATGGTGTGGGATATCGTTAGATAGGCCGTTCAAAAATATTTCGTTTCTGTGAACACCACTTTTCGTTTCAAGGATCGACTTGCGTAATACTGAGCATTAAAGTGCTAATTTTTGTTACAGTCAAGTGTCCCCGCCCTCTGTCGGCTAAATGGTTGTTTATGGAGATGTGAAAAAAACCATGGCAGTAGTACATATATTGAAATTAAAAGGAAAGTTGGCTTTACAACTTAATGAGTAATAGTCGACCAACTTAAATTTGCAGTTGGACAATTGACCGTTGCATATATCGATGTATGGGAGAACATGTTTCCCAACTACAATGCTAAGTTTGTTTTTGGGTAAATTCATACCAACTTCCCAACTCTCAACCCTTCATTGTGCGTGGTCTAACACGCACTTGGCCGGTTTTATTTCTGTCAGTTCTAGAAAGGTCTCGCTCTTGTAGCCTCACTTGTAGCTTCTGCCCTTGACAAAGTCAACAGACTGATTTTGTCAAGAGAAGTTTGCACCGGTGACAATCTTTTTTTTTTGCTATCTTAATTGTGTCCCACTGCTGAGCAAATGCCTCCCCTTTTTCCTTCCAAAGCTCTCTGTCTTGTGCGATCTCTGGCCATGCTGGCCCTGCAAACATGATCAGATCCTCACACCAACTTCGCCACGCTCTACCTCGACGGCCATGTCCTCCCTCATGTGATCATGTACAGTGAATGACGATCTTTGCCTTTGTGCATCTCTCATCCGCGCACTCAAACATTTTTAATAGGTATAGAAAAAATATTCATACCAATTTTTAAACAGGAGCCTAGGTAACCTTTTAAATATGTCAATAATATTTGAAGCTTTTTGTCCTTTATATAGATCCCAATGGATGAGTCATGACTCATGAGTCTTCACCTACTTAGACCAATTTGAAACATTGATACCATTCAAGTGCCGTTCGTTGTCACGAGCCTATAATGATGTAGCTTGATGTTGAACCAAGGGACTGGTTCATTAATTCAGAATAATTATGTAAAAAAAATAACTTACGATAATCCCGATATTCTTTTTTAATCGAGAATAACATTAATGAGGATGTTGTGATGAGGCCTCCATATTTACTTTTATTCGTTCCACATGGATTTATCATGTTATTATTCTCATTGCTGGGACACAGTAGGCCTCCTTTCTGTGAGAGGGTGAGAGTACCACACGGTTAGGTGGATCCGCAGTAATATCCCGCGAAATTCAAATTTTCTTACGTTTTTTTGCAACTTGCAGGTCAGTGTCTGATCAAAATATGATTTGCGACCATAACAAATATGTATTTACAAAATTATATTCATTAGAATCATGAATGCATCTCTCTCAGTTAGATTTTTTCCATAAAAACTTTTCCATAAGAGATTTCTTTTGAAAAACAAGCGGCGGAAACTCCGTAATACCTACATATTTGCTTCGCTGTAATATCGACAAAGAACTTTCGAGACAGTAAGTGTACGGGTCCCCCTTGCGTAGGTAACTGAGACATGATGATACCTAATGGCAATAGGCAATATCCGCTGTCCATTAAAATTTGTTTAGGGCACCCATGATCCGTCAACAACAACGTTACAATAAATAACAAATTTTATTAGTTCACAAAGATGCTCGGTAAAGGTCACACAATTCTTATGATAGAATGTGTTATCTTTAGGAAGAAATGATTTGAATAAAAAATACACGTGTACCTAACACAAATAATTTGATTGCTTCATCTTCAGATAAAAGCTAACTAGCTACAGATTTAGATTTGATCGAATCAGGAGCACTAATCTCTAAATCCGTTAACGAAGATCGGGCCGGGCGAAAGAAAGTAGTTGATCCGACAAAACAAGTGACAAATTCAATTTTTCGAACGGGCACAAACACTACGGATTTAGTGCTTAAGGAGTAGCCCCCAGACCCTACCTTACGAACTATACCGCATAGTTTTTTAATTTTTTTACAAAAGTGCTCTGGAACATCATCGCAGGTACCTATACCAATATTGGGTAGACACGATTAATAGAATACCACAGAAAAATATGGTGAAACATACCGGTTTAAGATAACTATCGCTAACCGGTATGTTACACCATATTTTCGGCAATCAAAATAACTTTATTGTTAGTGAGTGGGTGAAAAACAATTAAATAAGAAATAGTTTTAAATACACGGTTTTCCCTGATAACTCTAATCATAAATATATTCCTGGAATAAGTGAAACAGCGTAGGTATAAGTAGAACCTACGTAAAGGCTCGTGCAGACTGGAGCTATATCGCGGGCGCGACAGGCATATTGCTGCCTGCCGCGCCCGTGATATCGCGCTAGTCTGCACGAGCCTTAAAGCTATTTCAATGACGCTCTGGTAGCAGAATTTCAGTATTTCAGCCGAAACTAGTTGCGCAATATTAGTCTCACTGATAGTCTCACGTGTAAATAGCATTTAAAAACGAGTGCATGCACGACGAAATTATCTATTTACACGTGAAACAATCAGTGGAATTGATATCGCGCAACTATAGTTCGTTTAGACTTGTTTAGACTTACGACTAAAGTCTGTTTTTTAATCCCAGAGACTAATTTGATATTTCAAATGATTGTTATTCGTTTTCTCAATTTGGAGTTTGACATTTTCATGTGTCAAAATAGTCTCCAAGATTAAAAAAACAGACTTTAGTCGTAAGTCGTTCGTAATATAAATTCGGCTTAGGCAGTTGACAAAGAATGCTTTTAGCCTTAACTATCAATAGATGATGATCTAGTACAGATCTGTATACAAATTCCGGTACTTCTAACTGATCTGCTAAATAAAATTACTCTCATACTTATTACAAATTGACAATTTTATTTTGACTGTTTATATTTTATACGATTCTAACATTTTATTATTATACGACATTCCGACATTTTAATATTATTTTGTCATTTTTTTTTTATAGATTTGTTGAATATTTAAATTTAAATAATCACAATTTTATTTTGGGTATTTTATCTGTTTAGAATTTAAAGTAGGTAGTTTATAATTTATATGTTAAACTATGGACTTTAATTATGTGTGAAATAAATAAATAATTACATTTATTACAATCTACGTATACTTAATAAAGAAGTAAAAAATGTGAGAATGTAATGAATGTGTAATGTATGAGGGTAGGTAATCTTAGGAAATATTGATCAGATTCCGAAAATTCATTAATGGATGGGAAGTTACAGTATTTTATGTTAAACAAGAGATTTCACACGGACGAATCTAGTGCAATATAAAAGGCACGAGTCACAACATGGAAACTTTTGATTGCGTAGGTGTATCAAGGTCCCATGAGTTCAATGTCCCAAGCCACCGATTATGTTTACTGCATGGCTTGATATAAATTAAGGCTTAGAAATGGCTTAGCAATAGTTTAGATTTAGGTTCATACTGTTTCATAGTTTTAACCGTGCCTTGATCGTACTTACACGGAGAAAACTTATAAAATCATTGATATTATGATTGTTAGACGATACATAGTTTGTAGGTATTACATATGCAGTATCTGCATAAGATAACATTGCATGAGACAAAATACATTTATGATAACACTAGCCGTTGCACGCGGCTTTGCCCGCGTGGCTTTTTCTGTAATAAAACATCAGCTATCCGCCAGTGAAAGCCCCATCAAAATCGGTCCAGCCGTTTCGGAGATTAATCGGACAGACAAAAATTCGAAAAAATGTTTTTTTGTTATAAGTACCGTACCTATATACTTTCATAAGCATTTTGTAAAAAACTGTTATTTTGACATTACAAACAGACACTTCAATTTTATTTATTTGCATATGCAATTTTATTTATATACTCTGGCTCGTGCAATGTTCACTCATAAATCCGTTGAGGCAAAAATAAAGCAAGATGAATAATGTTCACAGACTATACACATTTTCATTATTCGTTTAGCACTTCCGTAAAAAAAATCAGGAGATGATATTTCGATAGTACAGGGTTTTATAGAAAAAGTTGTTTACTTAGTCGGTAGGTAACTCCTTTCAAGACCTTGAGAGGTTTGCATGGTGATTATCTACAACTCTAAAGTCGAAGTAATAATTCACTGGAGTATTCTGACATGTGCCAGCTGTCACTTTGTATGATAAAATGGTCATATTTATTGTAATGGTGATCATTTAGTTTATTCGATTTATACAAGATGCAGTTTTGAACCTGCAAAACATTTCAGGAGGTTGTCAATAATCAATCATACTTTTTATTTTAGATTTTGTTTTCTCGTTTTAAAAAGGGGAGTTCACACTTACCGATTTCCGTAAATAAGAATAAAATGACAAAAAATACCTGCCCATTTTATTGTTGATTCGGGTCGAGAATCACTAACATAATTACCTCTTAAAATATTTTGCAGATCCAAAACAACACCCTGTATAATGCAAAATATTTTTTATTTAAATTACATAAAAAAATAAAATATTAAGGTTGTCTTTAAAAGGTGTAATTTACTTATTTTTCTAAAAAAACAATGCAGCGCAGCGTGCCCAAAATACTGAACTTCACATGTTTCGTCTTCTTTCTAAGTGACTCACAGGTTCTGTATCGAAAGTAATTACAGCGATCAAGTAGTCAACATAATTTCTTGTATACGAGTTATTTCGTTGATGACAAAAATGGGATTAATCCGGATAAATACCACGTAGCTCTAGCTAAATAAGTTTAGTTTAAAGAACCAAAACTATTATTCCAGAAAAAACCTTTAATAATTAACAAATAATAATTACTTCCGCTATTATCTATTTATAGAGCTTAAAAAACAGATAATTTACAAAAATTACAATCCATTTTCTGTCTATCACTTGCATAATTCATTCTAATGAGTCGGTTAATTATGAAATAGAGAAATTAGTATAATCACTTACTGTAGACATGTAGAAAGCTATTTCATAGAGGACTTCTTCGATCGAAGTTCATTTATTACTTGCAGTCTGCTTGTAACCACGATCAGCACCACTCATGTTAACTGCCAGAGACGAGTCCAGTGAAAACAAAGTTTAGTTCCCGAAACACGATCTATAATAAGTATCTTGCATCTTGACAGTGTCGTTTAAAGTGTAAAAGTTACGTTTATAAATTCTAAGAACATATACGAAGAGAGTGCACCTACTGATTTGGAAAAATAGGATTTACCAGTAGGTATAAACAAGGTAAGTGTACGCCTAATATACAGCTTCTAGTGAAAAGAAACCGATGGTATTGTTCTGATCCCATCAACGTTTGCCGTCCGTGGCTCAAAACACATAGGGCCCGCTCCCTCCACAACCACTAAGTACGACTCGACCCTTACTATTATACCCTCTTCAAATGCATAGATAAGATCGTGATAATCCATATGCATGCCATTATGCAGGAAGATAACACGTGTTTAATAATAGATACAATTATTACAAGCACAATGTCAATACCGCACGATCGGTGGCGGGTTCCCACCATGTTTTAGTACATTACCTTGATTTGACTCAAAGTTTTGGTTATGACAGTAACCGAATCCAAAGGCTCGTAATAACATTTTCATTTAGAGTAACAAACAACAAATTTAAAAAAAAATCTTGAGTTAGTCGATGATCGGATTCTAGACAAACGTGGGTCTGGGAGTTTTCTTTTGACAAGATCTCATTTATCTACCTTATTTTCCGGCCCCCGCCATGGAAGAATGATAGACGCTTAATTACATGGAGGTGTTTCTGTGTCCAGGTGAAGATGCAGGCGTCTTCGAGCAGCGAGCGCACGCCGCTGGTGCATCAGCCCACGTATGTGTTCGAGTCAAGCCTGGCGCGCCGCTACCAGAGGCGACTTCACCACACGCAGTGCGCCATCTGTGTGTTTGTCATGTGAGTACCATCACCTGTCCAGGAGTTGAGCAGTGAGTGCACGCCGCTGGTGCAGCCCACGTACATGTTCCAGTCGAGCCTGGTGAGCCGCTACTAGACACCACATGAAGTGCGCCATCTGTGTGTTTGTCATGTGAGTACCATCACCTGTCCAGGAGTTGAGCAGTGAGCGCACGCCGCTGGTGCAGCCCACGTACATGTTCGAGTCGAGCCTGGTGAGCCACTACTAGACACACCACATGCAGTGCGCCATCTGTGTGTCGCTGGTGCAGCCCACGTACATGTTCGAGTCAAGCCTGGTGAGCCACTACTAGACACACCACATGCAGTGCGCCATCTGTGTGTTTGTCATGTGAGTACCATCACCTGTCCAGGAGTTGAGCAGTGAGCGCACGCCGCTGGTGCAGCCCACGTACATGTTCGATTCGAGCCTGGTGAGCCACTACTAGACACACCACGTGCAGTGCGCCATGTGTGTGTTTGTCATGTGAGTACCATCACCTGTCCAGGAGTTGAGCAGTGAGCGCACGCTGCTGGTGCAGCCCACGTACATGTTCCAGTCGAGCCTGGTGAGCCACTACTAGACACACCACATGCAGTGCGCCATCTGTGTGTTTGTCATGTGAGTACCATCACCTGTCCAGGAGTTGAGCAGTGAGTGCACGCCGCTGGTGCAGCCCACGTACATGTTCCAGTCGAGCCTGGTGAGCCGCTACTAGACACCACATGAAGTGCGCCATCTGTGTGTTTGTCATGTGAGTACCATCACCTGACCAGGCGTTGAGCAGTGAGCTGGGGCAGCCCACGTATGTGTTCGAGTCGAGCCTGGCGCGCCGCTACCAGAAGCGACTGCACCACATGCAGTGCGCCATCTGTGTGTTTGTAATGTGAGTACCATCACCTGACCAGGCGTTGAGCAGTGAGCTGGGGCAGCCCACGTATGTGTTCGAGTCGAGCCTGGCGCGCCGCTACCAGAAGCGACTGCACCACATGCAGTGCGCCATCTGTGTGTTTGTCATGTGAGTACCATCACCTGTCCAAGAGTTGAGCAGTGAGCTGGGGCAGCCCACGTATGTGTTCGAGTCGAGCCTGGCGCGCCGCTACCAGAAGCGACTGCACCACATGCAGTGCGCCATCTGTGTGTTTGTCATGTGAGTACTATCACCTGTCCAGGAGTTGAGCAGTGAGCTGGGGCAGCCCACGTATGTGTTCGAGTCGAGCCTGGCGCGCCGCTACCAGAAGCGACCGCACCACATGCAGTGCGCCATCTGTGTGTTTGTCATGTGAGTACCATCACCTGACCAGGCGTTGAGCAGTGAGCTGGGGCAGCCCACGTATGTGTTGACTACACTGTGGTGTAGTCGCTACTGGTAGCGACGCGCCAGGCTCGTGCATGCGTTGCATGTATGCAATGCGCCATCTGAGTATTTGTCATGTGAGTACCATCTCCTGTCCAGATTTAGGTGCAGCTGATGATCAGCACGGTTGAACCGGGCTTGAGGAGGCGCATAAAGAGACTGCATCTACATCAATCAATACAATTTAATACGTTTCTAGGCCCTAAATATATAAATGATAACACTGCCAAGTGCCCTCACAGTTCGAGCACGCCGCTACACTTCTTACAAGATCACTTATGAATATTTCATTGAATATTATGTAAAGTAAACGACCATACAGTGAATCTAAAAAGAGGCACCTTAAGAGGAGGCGCTGATATTATTCTAATAAAAGCTCTTTTATTAGAATAATATCAGCGATAAGAGGTTACGAACAAAAACAGTATGCTAATAAGTTAACGTACTACGTGACCAAAACTATTAGGCTCATGACAGGAATGCGGTTTCGGCGCCGCCGCCGCGCCGCCGCTGTTTCGGTCGTGTACTCACTCGCGGAAGTGATAGCGCTTCTTGAAGTTCACAGAATGTGAAGAAGAACAGAACAGTTCACGTTCAAGAATAGCTTCTTTTTTTTTTTCTTAGCTGTCATACTGCCTAATTGTTTTGGTCGCGTAGTATTCGAGAGAATTCCAGCTCTAAATTACACTAGCCGAAATAAAACTGACCTTTGCACGCTAAAGCGCATTATTCATCATTAACACACCAATTTCTTCACCAATTTCTAGCACGGTTCTACTGGTGGCTTTGCTGGTGACAATTTCCTACAGCCTCAGCGAAGACCCGGACGATGACAACTCAACAGAACCGAACCCGCCTGCCCTGCCCCTACCAGCAAACAACCTGACAATGTTGAAGATGTACCCTGGCATGATACCACCTCCTGGTTACAGAAATAATGTGGCCTTGAAGGCAGTGCCGCCAACTTTGATGCCGCTGCTGGATCTAGAGTGGCCTTTGAAAGGTATGTCAATAAATTTTTCAGATTATTTTATTTTTCGTGGAAAAAGGGTGCTATTGGTGCCGATTCCCTTGTTCACAAACTAAACTAAATTTAAGTTCAGTGCATCTTTTTCTTTCTATTTCATTAAGAAAAGGACAGAAGATCAACTTTAGTTTAGTCCTGTCAAATTAATCAGCGCTTGACGTATTTTAGTAGGCAAGTTTTTAATCACGTCTAAACTTGTATGGAGTTGTGACAGTCGCTGATTAATTTGACAGGACTAAACTAAAGTTGATCTTCTGTCCTTTTCTTAATGAAATAGAAAGAAAAAGATGCACTGAACTTAATTTAGTTTAGTTTGTGAACAAGGGAATCGGCACCATTATAGAATAGAATACCTACTCTTAATGATGAGCACCTTCAATTATAGATATAAATGCAAAAAAATGTACACAGGGTGACATAATGGGCGATAGTTTTTTCGAACATATGACACAATGATGGATTAGCAATGGACTTCAAATTAATTCTGATTGTGTTTGATAACTAGGGTGTTTACGCAATAAGGGTGCCAATTATCATAATTTCTTTCGTTTTCTTTTGCTACAAATTGAAGTAGAAGAAGGCCAAATTTAAGGATTTAGTTTTTTATTACAAAGTTCGATATAAGATAATCTGCTAATCTTACTAAGTTATGCTTACTGAAACTTTTATTTTATTTATTTACCATTTTGACATATTTACTTTGTGGAGTTCAATATACTGTTTGGAACTTAATATTTACTTGTAAAGTATTATATTGTTTTCAATTATTGTGAATGTGAAGCCTATGTGGGTCATTATTGTTTTTTTATTTTTTTTTCTCATTTAGTATTAATCATGGTCTGGCAGTTTGAGTAATTTATGCGGCCTGCCCAAATGTTCTTTCTTTGGTATTGTTCGTCGAATCGTTGAGCTCCTTAAGTTCTGAGTTGAGCAGCACGATTACTGACAAATGCGTGCACTGACTCGACAGGTCCACTCAATCTGTGTGGTTCTTTCCTCAAAAGGACCATTTCAGACACCAATCTACATGGCCTTCACATGATCTGACCAAGATTATGTCTAGACTTTAAAAGAGACTGTGACCGCTGAGTTTGTTTCGGCCTTTCTTCTCAGAGTAGTCAGATAGGAAACGCCGACCTCATCTAGCTTTATTTTAAAAATATGATTGACGTGTAAAAGTGTTTGTACAAACCTACTTACAGAAAATAAATCATTTATCATTTATGCATGCAACCAACATGCATCCTCTAGGTACAGATACTTGAAAAGCCGTGACCCCTATTAAAAAGACTGTTAATTTAACTTGTCGAATCCAGTTATTCTATTATTATTTATTAGCCATAGATTTGTTTGTGAACCAAAATAGCATAATCAGCTGATAGATACTTACTTAAAACTTTATTCACAATCGAAAAAACTAGTTCAAAATCAAAAGTCATTTATACAAACTAGGCTGAGAAACAGGAGTTTTCGAACGTCAAAATTACATAAGACAGTCCCCCAAAGCGCCCGTTTATCTGGGAAGAAGAAATGGAGCAACAAACTCCCCAGCAGCACAGCTGTCTGTTCAGTTCGAAAAACTTAATTGTATCCAAAAGAATATACCTACACCACGCACAATACAAAACATTTAATAAAATTATTTGCCATATGTCAGCTAGCACACGCCACTATACCAACAAAAAAAAACATCGAAAACTATACTCAATCTGTAATAAAAAAAATAAAAACCGGCCAAGTGCGTGTTGGACCATTCATAATGAAGGATTCCGTAGTTAGTAGATTGGTATGAATTTATCCCAAAAACAAACTTAACATTGTAGTTGAAAAACATGTTCTCCCATACATCGATTTACGTCACGGTCAATTCTCTAACTGCAAATATAAGTTGGTCAACTATTACTCGTTAACTTGTAAGGCCTGCTTAGCTGCTAAAAGCTGCTTACATAAGCTATAGCTGTATCTCGAAGTCACAAATGATAAACTAGGACCATCGAACTAAAATAAATAAACAGTTAATTACTAATAACAAAACCATGGTCAGCAAGTCAGGTAGCAACTTAATAATAATAACATTAAGTACTGTTTTTCGAGACATTTTCCGCGAACCAGTTTCCTGGTGTTCTCGTTTATTATCCGAATAAAAATCTAATAGGAATATAGTGTAAAGTGGCTCCTAGACAGCCGCGGCCTGCGGTGGTAGCCACGATGGCGGCCAGTCGTATTCGCGTGCAATGTAAGCGAGTCTTCAATCACGTACGATCGTGACGCAGCCTGCGAGCGGCTGGCCGCGGCCGCATGCCCCAACCCCTCCGCCACATTGTGGTCAACTGTAAATTTTTACAACAGCGCGTGTACCGCGTTGAAAAGTGACGCCAAATACAGAAAATTTCATAGAAACAGTGCAAAATTATCCAGTTCTTTATGATACTTCACACCGTGATTAAAAACAAAGTATAGGATAATATCGCTGAAATACTTGGCGAATGCGATGTTTTTTTTTCATCTTCTAAATGGGCGAATAGGAGTAATAAGACATAAGACTTTGTTACGGTTGCATGTTGACTGACGTCCGATCGTAGCACAAACACTGCAGCGAAATATGAATGGCGATTCAGGCCGCCACTGTAACCGCGGTGGTGTGCTATTTTGTTGCAGCGGCTGGAGCCGCGGCCCGCGGTAAAGGCTCCTGCAGACAGGCGCGCCGCGACGATGCGACGTGATTCTAGTATCATCCCCAACCTGACCTGCTTAACGCCACAGATGTTCCACAACTTTTTCGTGTATCAAATCGGCAACCACGGCCATGAAACCAAGAACACATTAAATTTAGTTCCGTTTATCCGGTGTGAATCGGTATATTTTAGTGCACATGTAGTAATCGTGCATGGATTGACGTCAGAGACGTCCAAATAGAACATAATTAGGCTTTTAAGAATTAATTGATAGCATTCTGAATTAAGTAGGTACTACTCATTTATATGGTGTTAAACCATAACACAATTAAGAGTATTCTGTTCTATTCTACCTTAATATTATTATTAAGGTAAAATAGAATTAATACCTTAATAACTACTCTTAATTTATTTATTAAGTTGTTGATGCACAAAGACGTACATAATTAATGCTAAATTGAAATAATAAAATTAGAATTGCGACTCATTGTTGTTTCACGTGTGTACCACAATCGCAAATACATGCGCAATGTAAATTATTTTATTGAAGTGATCACCACTTCAATAAAATAATTTCTCCATCTCCGTCGTGATGTTTCGTGGCGCAAGAGGTGGGACTTTATTTTAGTTGTGTTTTCGAATAGGACAAAATTCTACACTCAAACGGGAAATAGAAAGTAACACGAACGTTCGGACCTTTTAAATTGGTACAAAACCCAAAGTACATCCTTACAGATTCATATCCTTACAATGCATGTAAATCAGATACTTAGATCTATTTTTGACATAATGTATTGTATTTTTTAAGGGTTCCGTAGTAAACAAGAAACCCTTATAATTTCGCCATGTCCATCTGTCTGTATGTCTGTCCTCGCTGTAGCTCAGAGACGCTTCTTACTAGAAAGCTGTAATTTGGTATAGGTATACATATTACATCACGCCGACAAAGCGGTAAATGAAATCTTGAAAAACTGTTAGGATACCTCTCTTGGACGTCAACTGGGCATGATATTTTTTTTATTTATCTTCTATCTCATGGTGTGGGGTATCGTTGAATCGGCAGAAAAATATTGCGGTTTTGTAAACACCATTTTTCGATTCAAGAATCTGTTTGCGTAATATTAAGCTTTAAAGTGCATGTTAGAGTCAAATGTCCCCCCTGCTACCTAAATGATTTTTTATGGAGATGTGAAAGTAGTACATATAATGAAATTGAAAGGAAAACTATCACAGCTAAGAAAGCTTTACAAGTTAACGAGTAATAGTGGACCAACTTAAATTTGCACTTGGGGAATTGACCGTATATCGATGTATCGGAGAACTTGTTTTTCAACTACAATGTTAAGTTTGTTTTTGGGATAAATTCATCCCGACATTCCCAACTACGGAACCCTTCAATGTGCGTGGTTCGACACGCACTTGGTCGGTTTTTTACATAATTTTATTGATATTTATGTATCAACTGAGCGGTTGGCAGACTTGTTCCAAGTGCTGAATAGTCAACGAATTTAAAGTTATGGCAGCACCATGACGTAGCCTGTAAAAGCTACTTCAAGATCCTGATTAAATGCAGAGTTATCTTTTGTCCACGAAATTATTCAACTTTAATATACACTCATTGAATCAATTTGTATAATTTGAAGTAAAATAGAATCTATTACCTACGCAGAGAATATTTTAACTTTAGGCCAAGCTTTTCAAGTTTCCTTATGTTTTATAAAATGAATTAAGAACCTATTAAATTAATTTGTATAATTTGCAGTGACAATTGAATCCATTAGGTGCCTACGCATAGAATATCGCTCACCTAGTAATAATATATATTGGCAAATCTGGAGAAAATGCAAAATTAAGTTTATTTATGTTCAAAAGTGCATAAATTATAAAGTGGTAAAACGGCACGACGCTAGTTTCCGTATTCTTCGAGAGAGGGCGTTAAGTGTCATTGTACAACTATTTTTGTCTCTCCCCGCAACCGCGTATAACAACGGCTCATTGAAAAAAGCGCGGGAATCATCGAATTTGGCGGGCGTGATTTTTCTTTCGTTTTCTTTTTTAAATTAAAAAACACTTAAGATTGGAGATAAGTTGTGTAAATATATGTAGATATTCATTATATTAGTTAATTTTATTGTTTGTGTATATTGTACTTCATATTTAGGGTAAGTTTTTTGTATTTTATCTTTTTCTGTTCACAATGGACAACGAACCGCCTGATCCGGGGGGCACAGTCCCCTCGGTCGGGCATAATATAACCATTTACGAATCCAGTATGGATACTGATTCATCCATAACCAGATCGGAGCGGAAAAGGACTAGAGCTCCACGTAAAGTGTGCAAAAATTGCAATAAAAAAAGGCGAAATAGTCACTCTCACACTACAACAGAAATAAATAAAGGAGCACAGTGTCATTGCGACAATGACTCAGCCACTAGTTCAAAAATAGCATCAGACGTACCGGTTCATTCAATTTTAGTTCATCAAGAAACCTCTCCACGTTCTGTGGATGTTCCCCAGACTGAAAACCTCATAAAGTCAGATCTTCCCCAGAAGCCACAGGTTACTAGGACTTTGTATGAGGCCACAGACCTGTCGCCATACGTTGTACACATTCAAAAAATTTTTGATACACAAAACTCTGCTCAAACATTACACCCAATAACTTTAGGGCATTTTCTTAAAAAACGCATGTTCAACAACATCATTAACGGTTCATTAAAACGCATTGGTCGTAATAGAATATCGCTAAGTTTCTCTCGTTACGTAGATGCTAACTCTTTCTTAAATGACCCAAGTTTGGCCAAAGAAAAGTTGAAGGCATTTGTTCCATCAATTAATGTGTGTCGCATTGGAATTGTTAAAGGCGTACCTACCGAATGGTCTCCGGAGGAAATACTGGAAAATATATCTGTCCCCGCTGGATGCGGGAAAGTTATCAAAGCAAGGCGTCTCAATTATAAAGTGCACGAACCGACCCCTGTGTGGAAACCATCGCAAACAGTCGTGCTCACCTTTGACGGACAAATTTTACCAAAACGTGTGTTTTGTTGTTACAATTCTATGCCAGTGGAATTGTATACATTCCCAACAATTCAATGTTTTAATTGTTGTCGTTTTGGCCATACAAAGGTACAATGCAGGTCGAACCCTCAGTACTTCAAGTGTGGGGAGAAGCATTCTGCTGACACTTGCAGTATTGAAGATGAGAGTAATAGTAAATGCTGTCATTGCGGTGGCATTCATTACGCCATTAATAAAAAATGCCCAGAATTTGAGAGGCAAAAAGCAATTAAGCATTATATGGCCCATAGCTGCGTGTCATATGCGGAAGCGTCACAGCTACATCCACCAATCTCAAAATTGTATGCCGATGTGGTCACATCTGCCCCATCACATATCACTAAAAATTCTTTCTTTTCACAACCTTCGCCCCAATCACGTAACACACCAATTGTCTCCTCACAAAGAAAAACCGTATTTCTTAAACCTCGGGATCCCCCAAAAACAACTAAGGGGTATGACCGGACAGCTCATCAAGCATTAATCACTAATGATGTTTCTGTGTCAGGGAATGGTGTTGCATTCCAAAATAAAACAACAAATAATAATGAGAGCCAAATTTTTAATTTAATAATTATGCTTATTAATACTTTATCTAAAAATAATAATATTGAACCGTCCAACGTTGCTACTTTAATTGATACTCTGTCTAACTTATTTAACCTTAATCATAATGGATCCAAATCTACCCAAGATTGTCCAGTGGAACAGTCGCAGCATTGTAAATAAAAAATCTGATCTGTCCTACATATTGAACAAATACGATCCCTTTGCAGTCGCTCTCTGTGAGACATGGCTTAAACCAGGGTTTTCTTTTAGAATTCCTGGCTATGCGTGTCTAAGAACAGACAGAAGCGATGGGTATGGCGGTGTCGCCATACTTATTAAAAATAACTTGTCTTTTCAATCTTTTCCTCTTCCAAGTCTCAGTGACGAAATATCTGCTGTCGCTGCTATTGTAAATAAAATCTGTTTAGTATGTATATATTATTCTCGTCCCACTATAGATATTCTTTCTGAAATAAGTAATCTTCTTTCAGTTTTACCTAAACCATTTTTGGTAATGGGAGATTTTAACGCACAACATCAGTCCTGGGGTAGTTCTAATTCCAATTGCTATGGGGAAAAGTTATTAGAAATTCTAGTCTTTAATAATTTGTGTATTTTAAACACATGTCTCCCAACACGCCGAACAAATCCAGATGAGGGAATAAGTGCCCCTGACCTCTCAATCTGCACACCTGAGTTAGCATCAACATTATCCTGGTCTCCTTTACCGTCTTCTTATGGTAGTGATCATTACCCTTTAATAATTTCTTTTCCACATAAAAAAACAGTTGCTAGCAATCCAGCACCACGATTAAAGTATAGACTTCAAAATGCAGATTGGGATACATACAAAAATGATGTACAAGAAAGAATTCTTGGTTTATCTAATTCCTTACAACTACACGATCCTCAGTTATTATCTAATCAAATAACAAGAATTTTAATAGAGGTGGCAGATAATGCTTTCCCTATTAAGAATGGTGCTACAGGCAAAATTCCTTCACCACCTTGGTGGGATGCTGAGTGCACTCAGGCCATTAAAAAAAAAAAAAGAGGCAGAAAAAAATTATGGCCATACTATGACTCGTCACAATTTTGAGATATACCTAGAAGCTGCTCGTACAACTCGTAAGCTCCTTAGGAAAAAGAAATTTGAAGGTTGGCAAAGATTCTGTGCATCTATCTCGCCAGAAGTTAATGCATCTCTAGTATGGCAAAATATTAGGCGATTCAGGTCAGCATTTAGTGACACAACAGCCTCAAAACTGCCATTAGAATTAGCCAATGAGTTTATGGATCATTTAGCTCCTCCTTCAGTCCCAGAACAGAGATCTTTAATGCACTATCCCTATGTTCCTATTCCTAATTCTGAGTTGAATTCCCTGTTCACACTAAGTGAGTTGAAGGGAGTCCTTTCACATGTTAAGGATTCAGCTCCTGGTGAAGATGGTATACCATATTCATTTATATCTAATTTATCCGACTCTGTTCTTTTAATATATTTAAATCTCATCAATACAGCTTTGATATCTGGCAACATACCATAAAGTTGGAAGTCTCAAACAATTATTCCCATTCTGAAACCAAACAAACCTTCCTCTAATGTTACATCTTATCGACCAATTGCACTTTCTACAGTTCTTGCTAAAATTGTTGAACATCTCATTAAGAATCGTTTGGAGTGGTTTTTGGAAAGCAAAAACTTGCTAGCTACGTCACAGTTTGGTTTTCGGAAGGGTAAAAGTACGATGGACAGCCTTAGTGTATTCACAACTGATATTCGCTTAGCCTTCTCTTCTAATAACTCTGTAATTGCTGCTTTCCTGGATATTAGCTCAGCTTACGATAATGTCCAGGTATCAATCCTAGAACAAAAGCTGAATTCATTACAAGTTCCATTAATGCTGTCTAAGTTCATAATTAACATGCTTTCAGAGAGATCTTTAAATCTTCATATTGAAGGGTATACATTTACCCGTTTAGTATGGAAAGGTCTCCCTCAAGGTTCTGTAATTAGTCCAATTCTCTACAATATTTACACTTATGATTTGGAATCCTCCCTAAATGAGTCAGTACAAGTTCTTCAATATGCAGATGATTTACTTCTTTATTCATCTGGTAATTCTGTTGAGAATATTTGTACTTCCTTAACCTCTTCTTTATGCTTACTGAAGACTTGGCTAGAAACCAATGGTCTACACCTGTCAATTGATAAAAGCAACATTGTCTTGTTTACTAGAATGCGTAAGCCCCCTATAGTTATAGTAAGGTATAATAATATCCCTATGCCCGTTAAAAACCAAGTAAAATTTTTAGGCCTTATTTAGTGACTATATAGCTGCTAAATGTGAACGAAATATCAACATAATTAGATGTCTTGCTGGTGTTTGGTGGGGAGCACATCCCTTTTCATTAAAACTATTGTACAACACCTTGATTAGAAGCGTATTGGACTATGGGACGTTTTTGCTGGAACCTGCTAATGTTGCTGGTCTTAAGAAACTTGACAGTGTTCAGTCAAAGGCACTTAGAGTAGTTTCAGGTGCAATGAAAAGCAGTCCTATTAATTGTCTTCAGGTGGAATGTGGAGACCCTCCACTTCATTTACGACGTCAATTTTTAGCTGATAGATTTATGGCTCGGTGTCTACAATTTACATATCATCCTTTGCGAAATAAACTTTTCATTCTCTCTGAAGAAGTAATTTCATCCACTTACTGGAGGCACAAAGCTACTCCATGTTTAGTTAAAAGCTTTAGAAAATTCAATTTAATTGAAGCTCCCTGTCACCAATCTCAATTTCTTCCTTTATTTCACTGTAATTACAGTTCATTAATTATGTCACCAAATATACATTATAACCTTAACATTTACCGAGATGACGTATGTCACAACCATATCTTCAACTTCACTATGGATAGAGACTGGAAGGGCTGTCAGCTCTTGTTCACAGATGCTTCGAAGCATGGAAGAGACTCATGTGTGGGAGTAGGTGTATACCACTCCCAATTTAATATCGTCCAAAAAATAAAACTCCCGCCCGAATCATCTGTATTTACGGGAGAATGTTACGGTCTATTCAAAGGTGTCGAATATATACTTCTAATGGGCTTACGGAATTCACTCATTTTGACTGATGCAAGGAGTGCCTTACAATCTTTGGCCAGATTCCCTTTCTATTCTCATAATCCTTATATTATATTTGAAACACGTGAACTCCTTTATAGGTGTTCTATTAAGGGGTATTCAGTGCATTTTGCGTGGATACCCTCGCATTGTGGCATTTTAGGTAATGAGAGAGCTGACCAGATAGCTAATGATGCCGTATTGTGTGGAGACGTTTTTCCGAACAAAAATAACACCCAAGATCTGGCAGCTCTGCCCAGGGTTTATCTACAGGAATCCTGGGGTCAGCTTTGGTCCGGGCAATCAGTGAAAGGGAAATTTTATCGTAATATTCAGCCATCCATTTTTGTTAAACCTTGGTTTAGCAAATATAAACTAAACAAAAAGATTACAACAATATTCATACGTATGCGATTAGGTCATGTGTGCACTCCTGCTCATCTTGCCAGGCTTGGCATTGTGCAGAACCCTGCGTGTGAATGTGGCGCTGAAGTGGGTGATCTGAACCACCTTATTTTTTCCTGCCCCCTTTATGACCACTCCTCACTTTTCCAAAGTCTTGTTTCCCTCCGAGTCCCTTTTCCCACTTCTATTGCATGTATTTTATTTAATTTTAATGTAGATATCTATAAAACCATAGCTCTTTTCCTTGTAAATAATGATATATCTATTTAAACATCATTTATAAACCTCTTTTATTTACCATGTAGCTCTTAGTTTACGCATCGAGTCGGCCTTTTTGCTGGGCCACCTGGTGGCGTTAAAACGTTAGTTTTCTGTTAAATTAAATTCCCATAGTGTTAATTTGTTATATTTTATTATTTTTATTTAATAACATCTAATCTCCTTTCCATTTCCAAATTCCCCGTTATAATATTTTATCATTTCGCGAGTACTTGATTCTTACGTTTTGTTAACAAATAAAACATTGTCAGTGGCAATAAGCACGAATAGTGCAACGCCAAAAAAAAAAAAAAAAAACAACGGCTCATTGGTCAGTGTTGGCTCTCCGCACATTTGCGAAAGAACATAGGCACATTAGACAAATGTGACATCGCTTTTGTGCTTAATGCTGTACTCATACAACGACATATTTGATAACAGATATGCCGTTTCAATTATATTTTCGGAAACTTATTGGTACTTAAATGAATGAATTAAGCTTGTTGATACTATGTCATAAGTTTAATTGGTGGTAATCTATATTTCAAACTCAAGCATTACTTAAAATTTGTTTCAACCAATCAACTAGCTTTAAACTAGTTTTAAGCAATGCTTGAGTTTTGAGTGAGATTATGTAAAGGCTCCCGCAGACAGGCGCGACGCGACGGTGCAACGCGATTCTAAAACAATTACGATGAAGTTTTCATAAAAAATCATTGTTCTACTTGTGTTGCGTCGCGCCTGTCTGCGGAAGGCGTAATACGGACCTAAAACTGGTTCCCACTAATTATTATACATGTTCAAAATGGATAAGAGACCCGCGTTACTTGTTAAGGGTGGTCCGACCAATTGAGTAGTCTAGTATTCAGTGAATTAGAATTTGAAATCAGAATTTGGGTGCGTGATTTAAAAGTTCGTAAGTATTGCAAGCCTACTGGGTGATTTAACTTCTTGGGGGGATCCAACAAAGTTCCTATTAAGCTACTATAATTTAGTTAAGTGCTTGATCATTTAATTAAGATACTAAAGATAAGCACACACAGACTTAAAGCTTAAACTTAGTTCGATTAATTAGCTTAAACTTAGACTTAAGCTTAAAGTTAAGCTTAAACTGAGTTCGATTAATTAAAACCTGATTTGAATAAGGATTTTAATATTATCTTAACTTTATACACGTACGTAATTATTTGTGACCATCTTTCATCCATAGCTCTCTAAATATGACCTGACCATTTCCATTTCAGGACCTGTTTGACCGCATCTCTCGCCTTTGTTCTTTTCCTTATCAGTGAACTTTTGACTCTATCTTTCAATTTGATGTTCATGTAACTCCGTTCTATTCTTTTTTGACAGCTTCTTATTTTATTTAAGAGTGATTTTTTGACAGAACAGGTCTGGCATGCGTAGGTAAGAACCGGCGTTAGGCAGATATTCATCGCTTTCGTTTTCACCTTTGTCCATTTCCTTCATAGCCCAGTATTTGTTCCACGAATTCTGCTCTCTGCGATCTATTTTTTTCTTTACAGCAGGCTTAGCATGACCACCGTTTGTCGACAAAAGAGTAGACAAAAATGACGTTCCTTGTAGACAGTACGACGGCAGCAAAGTAGAAAGAGCCAAATGCACTTATTACGAAATTCACTCTTTTACAGAATTCGATTCAGAATTCTTTGTTTTGTCATAGGATTTTTCTCAAAAGTGTCTAAGTACCGTATTTTGGAACTAAAAAAATATTACAGTAATA
This sequence comes from Atethmia centrago, assembly GCA_905333075.3. NCBI lineage: Eukaryota > Metazoa > Arthropoda > Insecta > Lepidoptera > Noctuidae > Atethmia > Atethmia centrago. The sequence goes on along the minus strand of HG995367.1, from coordinate 34,839,985 downwards.
TTGGCCTCAACCATTTCCTTGTTAATGCCCTATTAACTAAATGATGTAAAATGGGAGATAGCTTTTTTCCTCTATTAATTATCACAGTTTTGCGTTCAAAACGCTCTCCTATAAAATCATGATTTTGTAGATAACCGTATATACTTTGTGCCCGTCGAGTACAAAGTTTCTATTGTCTTTAGCAGGGCGATTACAAAATCAAATTCTCTTGACAGTTTGGGATAGAAAACTTTCTTCTGAAATAGTCTTCATAAAAAAGGACCTAGGCAAAGATCGTTAAAAACGAAAGACAAAATTACAGATTGTAGAAGAACTTCTACGGTGCGATATCAAAAATTGAGAAATGAAATGTCACTTTGTATAGAAAGAGCTGTGTCTATTCTTCGTAGAAATAGACGCTTTCTATTTCTACGAAGAATAGACGCAGCTCTTCAGCTCCTACTAAGCCTGCTAATTTTTATTGAAATTAGATGTCCAAACTATATGTAGTCCGCGACATATTCTATAAGGTTAGATTGTATGGATATTTATATGGTATTTCTTCACGATTAGTCGTAATTTTCGTTTCTCCCAGTTGATTTGTAGCTCAACGGTCTCACTGTGATGACTAAGGGACTCTATCATGAGGTTCAGTTTGCACGGGTCTTCCGACAGCAGTACTATGTTATCCGCAAACTTGAGCTGTGAGAGGTACTTGCAAATGATTTTTATTCCCATATCACTCCAATCGAGGTTTCGGAATATGGATTCTAAGACTGAAATGAAAAGCTTTGGGGAAAGCGGATCTCCTTGTTTTTAGCCCGCTCTCAACTTGAAATGTTGATCCTCTTGAATCTAGGCGTACCCTTGTTGTGCTTCTCAAGTAAATGGCTTTGATAAGTTCTATGTAGTCAAGGTCAAGGATGCTTTTTTCATAAATCGCGCTTGCTGCACGGGCTGGCTCTCGTTAATCTTCGTTGTTACACGTTTTAGTGGGGCCGATGCAAATACTTTATACAGGCTGGATATAAGACTGATGGGTCTGTAATTAGAAATCACTTTGGGGTCTCTCTTTTTATACAGTCGAACTATTTCCGAGCATGCCCATGTTTCTGGTCGTTATTTTGTTGTTAAATACGGTTAAAGAGAGTTAAGCAACTTTTATCATTTCGTTTGGCACTCCTTCGGGTCCTGGGTTCTATCCTGCTTTTAGTTTTATTATAGATATCTCTTTCTCGCTTTCAAAATAAGGTGGTACTGTTTCTTGTTTATAATTTTTTGACATTGGTTTCTCATGATTTTTATTTTCACATTTGAAGAGGTTCTTGTGAAACTGTGTAGCTATCGTCATTAGATCTTTCCTGTGTGTGACGGTGGTTCCTGAGTCATTCTGGAGTTGCGTCATGACATGTTTGGTAGGTAGGATAGTTTCTAACTTTTTATAAGCCTTTTTTATTCCGCCTGTTTCTTCTATGAATTTGCAAATAGTATCGAGTCTCCTCTTTTTAATATTTTGTTTTATTTTGTATGTATTGTCCTAGATATAGTTTACTTAGACTTTTATTTTCTTGTCTAGTTTTGTTTTTCTTGTTTTTTGATATGTGTTTTTCGTTTTTCAGAGTTTATTATTTCTTCTGTTATAATTATTTATCATTTTTTTCAGTTGTGTTTCCAGTTTGTTTTTGTAGCCTTTTCGTCTCTATTGTCTCGTTCAATTGATGTACGCTATCGTTTTCGCAGTCGAACAAGAATTTTCTGGATATGCTTTGCCTCGGTAGTGAGCTCGGGATTTTTTGTTTTCCTCTATATTGAACCGGTTAAGCCCCGCGCGACACTGATTCGGAGTCAAACAATAGAAAATCAATTGTGTCTCATTAGCCGTCCTTGACCAATTATTTATTCTAATCATTCTATGGTCACTAGGTGTTGCAATTTGCTCATCACATTTACGTTTTGTATATTTTTTGTGACATTTGTAGCAATAAAGTCGAATTCGTTCTTCGATTTCCCATCAGGTGTTTTCCAGGTCCACCAAAGTTTATTAGATTTTTGAAAATGGTATTAGAAATTTTTAAGTTGTATCGAAAGCAGAATTCTATGAACATTTCTCCCCTCTCGTTTCTTTTTCCGTAACCATACTAATTTAGTCATACTACCCATTACTAATTTTTCATTTTCTTTGAGCCATCCTACTTTTGCGTTCATGTCTCCCAAAAATATTATATTTTTTAGGCATTTCTTCATGGCTTTGTCAAGATCGGCGTAGAAGTTTTCAATAACCTCTTTAGTAGGTGCTTCCTTTAATTTCTTGACTTTCATACAGGGAAGCTTCCGGGTGCATAAATGACATTTTTGGAAGTTGTTCAAAGTTGTCACAAAGGCATGACTGTTGATCTGTATATCCTGAAAATCTGAAGTGGACATTTTCATCCTGGAATATTATGGGTTTGGTTACTAGTATAGACGTCAATAGATATTTAGGAATGACAATATTCACTTCAGGTTTTCAGGATGCCTGTTAAATGAAGCCAAGTACCTTGCCGATGACTACCAATTCATCAAAGCATGCGAGCTTTAGTACAGATACCTTTACCTTACAGAGGACCGCGTACCGCTCCCTGTTCTAAAGTTTTATTTGTCTAAAAATACCAATGTTTACATCACATTTCTATTCATGTCTAGTGAAAATCTGTAAAAAAACGTTAAATTAACTCATAAATTAATCTTTGATCCTCGATCATCGATCAATATAGGTGAGCAATATTTTAACTTTAGTCTAGGTTTTAAAGTTTAACCTACTCGTGTTTCAGAATAACAATGCTTGTGTTAAAACACCATTTATATACATTTGCATTATTTTAATGTGTTTTTAGGAAATGCCAAACTCATTATGTTAATTATTATGACATACCCAAAAAATATATTTCTGCACTTCAGGCACGAATCACGAATGCTACGCATGCTGCGATCAATGTGGCCACTTAGCCCAAACAAAATAACTCGTAGGTACGCACTTACGTACTGTCGACACGAAAAGATAATTTTTGTCCTTATGTTGGTCCAGCCTGTTAGTTCACTTGGTACTTCTACTGTAATAAAATCTTCTGTGGTCAGACTTTCAGACTTTTCTCATATACACCCATCTGTCCTCAGCACAACCAGCCGCCACATGGGCAAATGCCAATCCAAGCAAGGAACAAATAGCATCCGCTCTGCTAGAAGGGAAGGCTGCCTTGAACGAACTGACGAAGGTGGAATGGAAGAGAAGACCACTGGACTTGGATACTCCAGCGAACAGAGCACAGAGGGCTGCTGCTACTTCGGCCGATGTGAAGCCGTTAGCTGATGCTGCTTATGCTGCCGAAATGGCTACCAAGGCACTTTTGAATGGGTAAGCACTAAATACTAATATGATGAATGCAATCTGGGCATGGCGATTAATACCTTTATGCAATCTTGTTTATACACTCATTGAATATTCACTGAAGCTATCTCAAATAATCCCAATAACTCTCACATAAATAACGCTATCTCCCTCAGATACCTATCGTTTTATATATTATGATATCGCTACTAGCAAGATGCCAATCTGCTTCGATCCCCTTCATTCGTGCTTCGTCTTAATTATCCTAATTATCTGTAGCGTTGCAACCGAAATTCTACCTACGTATTACGCAGTAGAAAATATATGATAACATACCTATAAATAACAACGCAAAATGTCAAGTTCGCATTAAATTTTTAATTGTGGTAGGTAGGTATTTACCGCTCAAAAGCTTTAAAGTCCACCAGAAGATTTTGTGATATATGTATAAGCGTCCACCAAAATATCTACAAACTTCCTGTATTTTTGTTACTAGACTATCAAAAATAGGTTTATCTAACAAAACCAGTATATCTTATTAAAAGCTCAGGTCGCTTTAATTGTACAGCGGCGTAATTTAAGAGCTGAGTTTACGTCTTTGTTTCCCAGATACCAACTTCAAAGAAACCGATTCAGATCAAATTCCGACATTAGATATCTCTGTGAATTTGGTCACAATATTCCAATCGAGTGAATTTGGTAAATCAAAATGACGACTTTATATTATCTATCTGTCTAATTCATGGGTGTGAATTCCGATAGGAAGTTATTCTCACTCTTATTTATTTTCAATCGTCATCCTCCCATCCTTCATCGTCAGCAAATACCTAAGTACCATGCCACTAGTTAATACGAACAGCCATATTACTCACGTTTGGTGTTTTCTAGCCTGTTATAACACGGAAAGTTCCCACTACCCATCCTCAACTGATCATGCCTTATTTACAATACATAATAATAGTTACTCATAAATCCGTCTACTTCAATAGATTCATCGGTCAGTCTTCAATTGCTAGCTTGTCTTCCGGTCACCTACATTGGTTCAATTGGCATCCCGCCGCCGCTGCATAGATGCATGTACCAGACCTCATTCTAATACTATCGGATTATAAATGTGCATTGGGAACAAGGAAAGTGACTATATCAGAGTAAAATGGAATATGAGCGAGTAGGAAGAGGAGAGGACTAAATAGAAGGAAAAGTCCAGAAAGATAGATCAGTTTAATACGTTTTTAGTTAAGTTACTTTAAGTTATTATACTTAGAATGAAATCGAATACTCTTTATTATGTACACCATACAAATTACAGATATAAATGTAGAAATTTTACTTTTAATTATAGGGTAACACGATGTGCGGTCTTATCGCTAAAAGCGATCTTTTAAAGACAATACTGTAGGTAGTATGTGGTGTACCATTTACATATACAATAAATACATATTAAATTATACATATAATATATTCAGTAATAATCATGAAACAAGTGCAAAGAACAAAAAAATTAAAATATGTTTATGGAGGGAGATAGCGTTTTTTTACCATATTTGAAGAGAGCTAGAGAGTTGCTATAGTCACGGGCCTACTCTATCTCCAGGAAGAATGTGTTGTGTAGCAATATCTTTTGACAGTATACTGGTGTAATCAATGACTCTTCCTTTCAGTTTCTTGCTTTTGTTTTTGTTGCATTTTCTTGCGGATAATTCTAGTCTGTTTTTATAAGGGTTTGTTCAACTGCCAATATCCCTATTCCGCTATAATTGGCTTTTCGTCACTTCACTTGCTAAGACATTCGTTAAGTATTTGTTTTGAAACGTATTAAAGTTCTAAGCCCCGCTATTCTTAAATTACCAACTAAAAGTCGAGTATGCAGACAAGGCTGGGCTACTCGGCTACAAGTCTCAGCTTCTTGTCTGTTCTAGATGCAAAACATGAAATCACTCTCGCTTCCTTCATCATCGTCATCATCAGCCTAGCCTTTTCCCAACTAAGTTAGGGTTGGCTTCCAGTCTTTCCAGACACAACTGAATTCCAGTATATTACCTCCACAATTCAGTTACTGGAATACACGATAACCCTTGGTAAGACTGGTTGTCAGACTTTATCCAATCTCGCTTCTTTAAATCCCCAGAAGGTCTCAAATCCCGGAAAGACGGAATCTGCACAAATAATTTGCCTAATTATAGAAGTACGAGTATATATGACGCATTATATGAAAAAAAAAATACCAGTTAACGAAAATGCGTCACTGTTACACAAGGCCATAGGCGGGCCGTAGGCGGTTTGGGGTTCGAACCTTGAAACTTAAATCTCAATCCAGAGATCGTTGTTACACGCTTTTTAACTGATGCTCATCTACGTAGATCAATATGTATATTATGTAAAATTAACATACCTATTACGGCTATTAGCTTATTTTCAAATTAAGTTGTTCCATAAAGTCTTTAGACCTGAGCTCGACCCCTAGAACTGTAGGGGTCGAGCTCCGGTTGCCAACCGTACTCTAATAGTATTGTATGTATTGTACTCTATTTCGCGTAGACGCGCAAGGCTTTGTAATCTACAAAATCAATAGAGCACAGTTAAAAACTCTATTTATATTTTTAAAGACTAGCATTCTCTGAGAGAGTCTAACCTATCCCAGGCGAGTGTTCAAATTTTCTCGGTCGCAAAAAATTCGCTCGCTTTTGCATTCTACATTCTTTTAGTTTCCAACATTTTCTGTAAAGTCGATAAAGTAACTTCTATTTTTTTATGAACGGCGAAAGAAAACCTAACTTATTCGAAGCGGGTGCTTCGAATAAGTTAGGTTTCGTTTGCATCCTATATTGTTCATCTTAAAGTGGTCTTTAAGGTTAAAGATGTCCCTGTTTCTGGTCACGATAGAAAAGTGGCGGGAAGAGAGAAACGGCTTTATTGAAATTTCTCTTCATCAATTTGAAATCAGAATTGCAATATCTAGTAACGTATTTTTTAAATTGTATTTATTAAGTTCCTCATATTTAAAATAACATACTTACCCACCCTGAAATCAGAAATACTGAATTTCTTCTAAAAAAAAATGGCAACCCTAACCTTCCTCCCCCGAAGTGAAATCTTGACTACGGCCCTGCTCGTCAACCTTCTCAAAATACTTTCGGTACCTATCATTGCATTAATATTACAGGCAAAAATATCGTGTGTCTGAAGGAATTAGGACGAATACCGGTCTGGGTAATATGATACTTGATCTATGTTGTTATAAAACCACGTAACACTATCCCCGCGTTGGTTTGGCTTCACGACCGCGACGCCTCAGTGGACGCGGGTTACCGAACTCTGCCAAATTATATCGATTCTTTGTACTTCGTAGGTTTTGGATGATAGAATGCTCTGAGAATTAGTATTATAATTAGTTCATTACTTGATATTTCTATTTTGGAACCTGAAGTGTTTGGATTGGATTTACTTCGTGAGTATAATAGTAGGACCTACTGTGTCGCGTTGCATCGCTCGCGCTATTACTTTGTTTTCGCTAAGCATTCTTTGTGACTTTCTTTTTACTCGGCTCCTAAGGGTCATTGTTAAATAGCCTATAACCTTCCTCAAGAATTGGGCTATCAGATGCAAAAGTATTTTTTCAAATCCGACTGGCAGTTCCAGCGATTACCCCTTCCATACAAGCTTACAAACAAATTTTACCTCTTTATAATATTAATATAGGCAATATAGCACTGATATTCAAAAGAGTCCACAATGTAACCGGATTGCAAGTGCAATCTATTGTCATGTGCAGTTTATCTAGTGCAGCGGTATTGCTGAAATGATAAATCATAATAATAATAAAATAAGTGCTTTCGCGTCATAATATATTATAAAATAAAAGAAAAATATAATTAACAAAAACAAAATTAAATAAAATCAAAAGTCATGTATTCAAACTAGGCTGAAAAACAGCACTTTTCAAAAAATTACATAAGACAGTCCCCCAAATTCGCCCGCCCTTTACCACATTCTAATGCTTTAGCTGGCAAGAATTGGCGCAACAAACTGTCCAGCAGCACCGCTGTCTGTTCAGTTAGAATATCCTAATATATCCTTTATTATTACACCAAAACGAAAACTCTTCATACTCCATAACCAAAATATTTACCTAATAAAAGAAAACTACAAAGTTGCGTACGAAGGTATCGGCTGACTGGAATGTGTGATCTATTCACACTTCATTTGCCTGGCGCTGTATGAAAATATCAGTTTCCAGCCGGTTTCCGTATTGTGTGAGCAATATTGCTTCCTTGTCGATATACTATATCTTTCATAACAGAGGTACCTATAATGTTAAGTTTCAGTTCATCCTAAAATAAAACTTGTGTAATGTGTTTTCCTGCTTTAGCAGTAAACAGCGCCGCTGCTCGTGCAGACTGACGCGACGCGACACCAGTAGGGCAATTTCTATGAAAACTTCATGGATATTGTTCTACCGGTGTCGCGCCAGTTTGCAGGAGCCTTTATCATTGCAAGTTTGATATCAACCAAAAAGTTGTAACATTTTGCTATTGTAATCGCTAATCGCAAAGTTCTCGTACAACTCTCGTCGTATGTATAATATTTCTAAGACGTAAAAAGAATTCTTTGAATTTAAGGGTAATTACAAATTAGATTTATTTAGGTAATACAAATGTTGTTGTTGTTGTATTTTTATACATATAATATATATTTTATTTTTTTTTGTATAATATGAGTATAAATGTATCTTTACGTCTATAGTGTAAGTGATTTGTATTGATTATTAGAGTAAAAGTAGTGTATAAGTTTTGTAGGATTAATACCCATTGTACGTTAAATGTTCATATGCTGCTTTATAACCAACTTTGTACCTACCATATCCGACGAATAAATGTCTTTGTCTTTGTCTTCTGTCAGTTGTAAGCTGACATGATTATATCACGACCGACAAATCGTTAATTAACAGTCTTGATTTTGCTTCTCAGCCAATTTATAGATCTATCAATTATTTATTCATTCATGTATCTATCAAACCTGTTCAAACCTGTTCTATTCTTTCCAGCACAGACATAGCCCTGCGACCAGGTGGATCGGGTCAAGGTCCCCGTCTCAACGACTCATTCACAGAGCAACCGTACTGTCTGGACGATCCCCCACCATGCCAGCTGTCCAGGTACAGGACTATGAACGGCTCGTGCAACAACCTGCAGTACCCGCTAAGATATGGAGTCTCCAAGACTCCGTTCAGAAGGGTGCTGCCGGCTGACTATGGTGATGGTAAGTGATGGTCTATTTTGATGATAATGACAGATTCCTTTATCTACCATGGCATGGTTGTGTCACTTAGTGAGTTATCATAATGTAATATTTCATAATATAGCTCCTGCCTACATGATAACAAGAAATGATAATGCAACAGTCTGTAAAGATGATTCTCACAAATAACTAAAATAACTTGGTAGTAGAACTTGTTGCATATATGTATTACGTACGTTTGGCTACATCACTTTTTGCAGGAACAGTATTTTTTTCTTATTATCAGTTTTTAAATTAATGCTGTCCATAATGCACATCGAAGGGTCGCTTCTCGAACTTGTGAAGGAGTATGACCTAGAGCAAGTCATCCAGCTCGGTAGACACAACTTTGAGAAAGATGTCAACAGAAGGATCCAGTTGGGCAGCGTTTGGGAAACTTCGTCATCTCGTCGTCGCCTATTCCGCAATGTGTGAAGACTGAGGTCTTCAACCTGTGCGTCCTGCCCGTTATGACATACGGTGCCGAAACGTGGACACTGACAGTCGGGCTGGTCCACAAATTCAAGGTCGCTCAGTGCACTATAGAGCGGGCTATGCTCGGAAGGATGAAACCTTTGAAGGATAAAACCAGAAATGTAATTATCGGAAAAGAACCAAATTTACCGACATAACTGGCCATATCTGTGGATGGGCCGATGGCCGGTGGATCAGACGAGTCCTGGAGTGGAGACCGGTATCGGCAAGCGTAGCGTGGGTAACCCCACAGCTAGATGAACCGACGACTTTATGAAAGTGGCTGGAACAGACTGGATGCGGAAGGCGGAGAACAGGGTGTTGTGGCGCAGCCTGGGTATGTCCAGCAGAGGACTGCGATAGGCTGAATACATTTATTGATTGATAAACTGCAATGTATTTTCGTCCTTCCAGGCATCAGCTCCCCTCGCACGGGTGTAGATGGAGCAAACTTACCCAGCGCCCGTGACGTCAGCGTCACAGTACATCGTCCGAGCTACGCGCACGACTCTGCCTTCACCGTCATGTTAGCAGTGTGGGGGCAGTTCCTAGACCACGACATCACCGCCACTGCGCTTAGCAAAGGTACGTCATTATGTGCAATAGTAGCATCATGTCATTTTCTTCCATGCGCCTGTATTCTTTATAAGCCGAATGTTCAGTAGCTGAGGGAGAATGTTATAAATGGGGAAGTTGGCTTCCCCTTATAAAACATTCTCCCTCTGCTACTGGTTACATAAGCACTACCTTGGTCACACAAGCATGCTGCATAAAAGTTCAACTTTAACATAGTCTACCAGGCTTGGCTTACTTCTTCAATGGACCGACAGTTGGTTCCAAGAACAGATAACGTACCTACTTTATATAGGCGATTAATGGGCTGTCTAATGTTTCTGGTTTATTAAAAACGAAAACATTCCTATAAATACACATCGCCACTGGTAAAATCTTCCGCAAAAACTGTGGATAACCCTAATCCATGTCTCCCATACTTCTCCAGGTCAGAATGGCACAGCCCTCTCTTGCTGCGATTCGTTTCAAATCCCGCACCCGGAGTGCTTCCCGGTGCGCCTGGATAAAGACGATCCCTTCTACCAGGACTATAACATCACCTGCATGGAGTTCGTTAGGTCTGCGCCAGCACCTACTTGTCATTTTGGTACGTTGAATTTTTAGTTTGGTTTCATTATGTAGATAACTACACACATTCATGCATGCACACACAACTTTACCTAAACGCTGGTCCTGCTCCACAACCAATTGATTAACATTTGAAAATACTGTTGGAGCTGCCGAACATTGTAAGACTATCTTAGCATTGTATACATTAAATCTCCTTTGTATTTTATAATTGCATAGCACAGGTGTGAGTACGATCTATAATAAACCTACTATTTACTGGTTAATATGTCTTTCATTGACTTGAATGTGCCCTGGCGGCTGACAGTATGTCATGCTCGCTCGTGGCGGGGCGGGCGTGGCGAAAATAATCTGCTCTGCGTGCGGCCCGCAACAAGCATGCGTGCCTGGCCTGCACGCGGGCGCAAACACGCATGACAATAAAAAGGCCCTAAGAAAGAATAATGTTTATTTGGACACAGTTCGTGAAACACAAAATACAATAACTCATCAGAAATCATCCTGAAATCTCCCAAGGGAAATTATGCAATTTCCTAATCGACCATGTCATATATATATATATATATATGTTGACCATTATTGACCATGTCATGTATATACAGGTCCTCGAGAACAGTTGAACCAGGCCACAGCCTTCATCGACGCGTCCACAGTGTATGGGTTCGAAGACAAGCGCGGTGCTTCCCTACGTTCCTTCGTGGGCGGACAGCTGCGCATGCTGAAGGTAGGAGCCACGCAGCTCCTGCCGCCCTCCACTGATCCCAACGACGGCTGTAATACTGTTGAAATGAATGCTAAAGGACGCTACTGCTTCGAGTCAGGTATGTACCTAACATATTTAATCACCTAATGTGTCAAACTTCATCAAACTTAAGACTGTAAATACCAAAAACATTATTTGCCCTTTTCCAATGTCTATTTATATGCCTATGAAAAGCCAAAAAGAAGACTAATGATGTGTTTAATTTAAATGGAACCAACTGCAATGCATAGAAATAAAACATAGTTAAGATTCCAGTCAAATTCGAGTGTTCGCTGATGGTTATCTATACATATTATAAAAGAAAGTCCCCCGCCTCATCTGTCTGTCTGAACGCTATAAACTCAGTAAATACTGGTGCCGATTCCCTTGTTCACAAACTAAATTAAATTTAAGTTCAGTGCATCTTTTTCTTTCTATTTCATTATGAAAAGGACTGAAGATAAATTTTAGTTTAGTCCTGTCAAATTAATCGGCGCTTGACGTAAATTGACGTAATTTTAGTAGGCAAGTTTTTAATCACGTCTAAACTAGTATGGAGTAGTGACAGGCGCTGATTAATTTGACAGGACTAAACTAAAATTTATCTTCTGTCCTTTTCTTAATGAAACAGAAAGAAAAAGATGCACTGAACTTAAATTTAGTTTAGTTTGTGAACAAGGGAATCGGCACCACTGACCGGGTTTTCAAACGGTTTTCAATTGGACGGAGTAATTCATGAGAAAGGTTTATGTGTATAATTGATTAAAGTTTTGTGTAAATAGGCTGAAATATGACGATTATTGTTGAATATGTCGGAAAAAATCATGCCGACTGGGAGCTTTACTGGCGTGGACCGCGTAAACCGTACGAGATACGTAAATGTAATGATTGTGCATCTAAAAAAATCAACAAAAAGTCCGCGATAGCATATGTCTATCTTTTGAGGATGACCCACATTAACCATTTTTATCTTTCAGAATTTGATAAAAATTTAATTTTTATTTTCGAAGCTATTTTAACCCGTATTATATTATTCCATATCAAATAAAATATGTTATTTAAATTAGGCATTTAATTTAGATTAAAATATGCCTTTTCATCATACCATTTAAGTTAATGCTTTAAAAGATATCACAGATTCAAAATTACGCGTAACAAAATAATTATGGTTGACGCGGCGGGCGCAGCGCTCAGCTATGAGGAATGCGATCGCTTTCGTTTAATTTTAATGCCGGTAGTACGTTCCCGTGGGATATTTTACGACATCCGCGCCGGCGAAGCCGCGGGCGTAAGCTAGTTTTAAATATATGACTTTTACTTTTAAAATATGGGTTTTGTGAAGAAGCCAAACATTTCATCAATTTGCATAGTACTATAGACCAACAACGAGTGCACTAAGTAGCACTCGCTACCATTATTCCGTATTCCTTTAGGTGACGACCGCGCCAACGAGAACCTGCACCTGACCACCATGCACCTGCTGTGGGCGCGCCAGCACAACCGCGTGGCGGCCGCGCTGTGCGCGCTCAACCCGCTGTGGGGCGACGACGCCGTGTACCAGGAGGCCAGGAAGATCGTGGGCGCGCAGATGCAGCATATAACGTATTCGGAGTTCCTACCTAATATACTTGGTAAGAATGATTGTAAGATCATGACATGATGAAAGGGCATGTGACTTCTACACACAGAATGCGATTCGATCGGTAGAAAAAGATCTGTGCTTATGGATCGCACAATACATTACCTTAGCTCTACCGATCGGATCGGATGATCTGATCGCATTCTGTGTGCAGAAGCTCTTAGACAACATTTATCTGAATGTTGATGAAAGGAGGGCAAGAGAGAAACCAAAAGAAAAGATGGGTAGATGTTGTGAGAGATGCTGTAAATAAAAACGGAGTCACAGCTAACAGAAGAGAATAGTAGGTGAACGCATTTTGCCATTCGACTCTAAATAAAATGGGACAAGCAAAATAAGATTTAATATGGTTGAACATGATTGTGTTTTACAGGTACCGACGTGATGTGGTCTCTAAACCTGACGGTACAGGAGGAAGGCTACGCGGACGTGTACGACCCGACCGTGGACCCCTCCATCGCCAACCACTTCGCTTCCGCTGTCTTCAGATTTGCACATACTTTGCTACCGGTAAGATTAACTAATGCTGTTTTGTCTATTGATCCGAAATGTTCCCAATGTTAATTTGCAGTCGCGTGTCGCTCTGTCCATTGCCCAAACAAATTAAAGAGCACAACTTAGTGCTTTGAAATCAGAAAGCTTCAATATGTTTTACATAAAATTACGCCTGTTTTTCCTCGAAGAGTTTGGCGGAGGTGCCAAACCTATTACCTATTACTATATGTATATTTAAATACCTTTAATAACATATAAACCTATATTTCCTCCACATTTTCGCAAATGTTTTATCTTTTTATAAATGTGTTTTTCTCAATCTAGCAAGCTTCTTCATTTCACTTTTTGTTTTTCGCTTCGTTCTTTAGGGGCAACTAGAATCACTTTTATTTTTCTGTAAATGTTCAAAAATTCCTTTTATGTGCCTATTTGAAATAATTTTGTTGACTTTTTACTTTTACCTGTAACATTCCACTAACGGAGCTTGCCTTGATTTATAACTCCCTATAATTAGTCAATTTATAAGATCGTTTCATTCCAGGGTCTAATGCACGGCACTGACAAGAGCACAGGCACGATACAGTACACGCAGTTACATCAGATGCTGTTCAACCCATTCACTCTGTATACTCGGAAGGGACCCAAGGAAGCCGTCATCTCCGCCATGGACACCCTCGTGCATGCTGTGGACCCGCATGTTACTACCGAGGTAATAAACAAACGAAAATACCTCGACAATCATTTAAAAAATATTTATGTATGCTTCAGTAGTAGCCGAATAGTGCTTTCTCGCTCGCACCAATTACTTGATTGCTATGCTCATTTAATTGAGAAAGAAATACAAATAAGCAGGATAACAATTTGGAGAAGCAAAATGTGAAAGATAATTTAACTTGTTCATTATTTATTTAACTACTAGCTGTCCCAGCGGACGTTATTCTGTCCAAATTTCAATAATTCATCACCTACAAAAAGTTCCGTTTTTCTCGAATTTGATAATTTTCTGGAAACTTATTAAATTTTTTTTTTCTATATAATCCTGATTCAAGTTATTACGAACATTTTAAAACAAAAAATAGCCAAATCTGTCCAGCCGTTCTCAACTCAAGTGATGCGCTCACCAAAAAACAGCATTTCATTTGTATATTCGTATAGAAGTTATTATAAATGTAAACTTTCTGAAGAATAAATATAAATAAATATTTTTTTTTAATTTTAGAATCTAAATCCAAATCAAAATATTTTATTTCCTTGACATAAGTCAAGAAAGTATGTAAAAAATAAAATAAAAATAAGGCAGAAGGAAATATTTCCAAACTTCCTTGTCTTCAACGTAGTATTTAATCTTATTACATGCTTCTTTGATAAGGACGCGTTTGATGTGGGTTTTGAACAAAACATCGCTAAGTTCTGTAACCGATTTTGGCAAATTGTTATAAAAGCGGATACTGTTGATAAGAATTGATTTGCTTGTTTTTGTTCATTTTTTTGGGTATCACAATTTTATGTTTACTACGTGTATAATTGTATTATGGAAACCGCTTCTTATTTTTATTTCTTCGCAATTCTTTAATTAAGATGACCCTATGTAGTCCTTGGAAGCAATTTACGGAAAAGGATTAACAAATTTAGAGACTTTGAGACGGCTAAGGGGCCGGAGTAGCAAGCTAAGAATTGATGTGGAAATGTCAAAAAAAAATATGTACGCGTTACTAAAATCCGTCTTCTCCTTTTCCAGCTAAGCAACCACTTATTTGAGAAGCCCATCGACGCCAACAGCTCATCAGCCTCGGCCACAAAGATGCCAGGACCCTGCGGCCTGGATCTGGTGTCGCTCAACATCCAGCGAGGAAGAGATCACGGTCTACCTTCCTACCCACAGTGGAGGGAACATTGCGGGTTGTCGCGACCAAGGAACTTTACTGACCTGAATCAGATGTTTGATGCGTCTTCTCTTAGCAGGATTTGTAAGATTTACAAGTAAGTAAAAGATAAATTAAAGTTCTGTTTTTAATCCATAGTGATGTACAACTTACTATTTATCGTGACTTTAACGAGTAGGCCAAGTCAGAAATGAACGACTGCTACTCATGTTGTTGCCAGATACTTTGTTAAAAACCACTCTTTTATACAAAAGGCTTGTATATTATATTCCTGTGAGCCATATTTTCGAATAGTTTTATGGAAACGATATTCATGTATCGTTCGCCTGCTCTCGTTGTATGTGCTCGCCCCTAAACAGCCGGGAGCGCTGCGACAATTTTCTTAACAAAACAGGTAAACAGTCAGACCGCTGCGACGTAAGGTTCGTGCAGACTGGGGCGATATCGCGGTCGCGATATCGTTGAAGATATAATTTTGTTAAGAAAATCTCTTTTCAAAAATGAGTTCCGACGAGGAAGACGTGTCTGCTGTTCTAGCAATTGTAGATTTAGTTCTACAAAGAAAAAACAGATTGTTCGTCCGGACACGTTCTTTCAATACTTAATTTGATCAAGAAATGAAAATTGATGATGATGACTGAAGATCGGTCTAAAAAAAAACGATGTTCAGAAAGCGTTTTGAAAGAGCACGAAATGTGGGTGTTCTATAGTTTTCTACAACTCTGTCTAACCCTTTATAGAAAACAGGCGATGTTACGCTATGTTATTCATTTATTTATATATTAATCTTACCCTCGTCTTATTTCAGTTCCGTGGATGACATAGACTTGTACACGGGCGCACTAGCCGAGGACCCTAAGGGTCGACTGCTGGGTCCTACCCTCAGCTGCCTCATCGCCGACCAGTTCCTCAGGATCAAGGTCGGCGACCGGTTCTGGTATGAAACCTCGGATCCTACCGTCGCATTTACTTTAGGTAAACATTATGCTAGTTATTTATCTGTAAGTAGTTCATGCAAATAATGTTATGTCCTCATTCATTGATTTACTAAACACTTCTTTATACCTACACCAAATGAAAATAAAAAGAGAAACATGTATAAAAATATTTGCTTAATTGAGATTATTTATAAGATTTTCGACAGATTTAATAGTCCGTTTTCTTTAATATTAATTAAGAACTTTGAAACAATAATTTTCGACAAAAATGTTGTTCAATAAAAATCAGTCGTACCTAGTAAGCTGCCCATGTTACAGACTGTTCAAGACACTGCTTAAAATAATTATATGTCCCACAGAACAACTGACAGAAATCCGCAAGACGACCCTTGCTGGAGTAATCTGCGCCAACGAAGACTTGCTGGATCAGTCACAACCCAGGGTCATGGAAGCAGCTAGTGCCACCAACCCACTGATGGACTGCAAGGAGCTGCCGCAACCCAACTTCAAGCCCTGGAACACCAAGGGGAAAGCCTAATGACTGAAGGTAATGTAGTGGCAGCTAGTCTCATAAAGTACCCTACGTTGACATGGCACATCGAGATTTAGAAAGAGATAATCACACAGGTTTGAAGGATAAGGTACAGGTACTGAATACACTGTATCAACATTTGCTTGGATGGGCTACATTCTCGAGCTCCATTTTGGTACTTCAGTTCAGAATACACTCGCAAAATATTCCATGAAGCGCAGCTGCAACACCACTGCAGATTTTACACCGTTTCAGACTACAGGTATGAGTGATAGAGACGACGTTTTACAAATATTTTAGATTACTATGTGCCATATTAACGACTGAGTACGGCCTACTAGGTGGATGTTTGAACCTGACCCAGCTTTAAAGCTGATTGATTGTACAAGATGATTGTGATTGTCACTGATTGTAAATCTAAATGAAAGTTTTGAACAGTAAATGTTTTTCATCATTTTGGTATTGGTCCTAAGATACCGAGTATTCCTTTATATTTTTGTAGTGGGCTTATATGTAAATGACGGTGAAAAAAATTGTTTACCGCGTTATTCAAATATTTTTGTGCTTGAGAGCCCTGAGATGCTTAAAAA
The DNA here is from genome assembly GCA_905333075.3 of Atethmia centrago. NCBI lineage: Eukaryota > Metazoa > Arthropoda > Insecta > Lepidoptera > Noctuidae > Atethmia > Atethmia centrago. The sequence goes on along the minus strand of HG995367.1, from coordinate 34,822,932 downwards.
CATTATGACATACCTTACTTAAGTTTGTCAGGATTAAAATATTTCAACTATCATTTTGAGTAATTGCCTACATCAAAAGCCTGTTTAGGTTCAAAGATACAGCTAGTAAACTTATATTAGTTGTAAATGTATAAAGTAATCAACAGACATTTACAGTTTGTAAGGGTAAAAGTAAATAAAATCGATAAAATAAATTGTAGTTAAATTGTGTTTAATTTAAATTTTACAATAAAAAACATTTTTTTTCATAAATCGCACGCTGAGAACGAAAGTGACTCAACTCAAAACGACAACTCACGGACAACACTGATTTCGTCACTTTCATTCGGGCGCGGGGGGAGGGAACGGTTGAGTGACACAGAGACCGAAATATACCTCTATCCTTTTCTTACCTTTATTGGCCAGTTTTCTAATATAATTATGATAGAATATTATTTTTTAAGTCATTCTGTATACTTAACTCATTTAACCAAAATTTTGAAATCGGTCACTTTCGTTCTCAGCGTGCGAAATGTTCTTTGGTTATAAACGGTTTGGTGAGTTAGCTTATAAAGTTAAATAATTTCTATTGGGTCTGCCGTGGTTTGGTAATTTTAGTGTTTTATACTTATCAATGTAATAATACTCAGATCCTTGCGTAGATTAATATAAGTTTAAGTTGTATATGCCATAGTTGCATTGCATTTGCAACCTGTGTATTTGAAAATAGTATCCGTAAGTTAGCCTAAAAATAAGTAGGTAATATTGCTTCTTTGAACAAATGTATAATTGAGAGAAGTAAAAATAACTAAATTATGTAAGGCTATAATAACATCGTTGTAAACGCAGATATTATAACTGGTGTTGCTTTAAAATAATAATCAATAATCATACTTAAGCTAAGATAAATATCCGGTCAGTAAGAAAATAATACCTCGAAAAATTATCTTACTTACTTGTGCAAACATTTACTCATTAGTAAAACGTTTTAAAAGAGATTTTCGAAGGAATAAGTGTGAGTCGAGGATCATAACTGTATAAATAAATATTGATCAGTGATTTTTATTCTATAGAACCCACCAATCGTGAGGTCTGCCACCTTTGGAATCAGTGTCAGACAACCAGGGCCTCAAGTCTGCTATTACAATAGTATCAGAATGGTCTATCATTAATTTTATAATTGTTGATTTTGACAAGTTTGGTAATCTACTAATATAATGGCGTCATTAATGAGGATCGGAACAGACCATTCTGACACTATTGTAATAGCAGACTTGAGGCCCAGATGAGTGCCATAAATATGTTCGTGATAAAGAAAATACACTAATTTTGTCATTGTGGTTTACGTTCATAGTTAGCTGTAACTGGGCCCTTTTCATTGAAAACATTTTAAAAAGATCGTTAAGCTTAATTTTGATAGGTCGTCATTTTGCATGCGATGTTCGGTTTCCGTAACCAGTTCGATTCATTCGGGAACTTGAGTACCTAACCAATGTTGCCTCCTTGAGGCTCCGTAACAGTTAATTTTCAATCCAAAGTCTTTACTTGTCTTTTGTCATTTTAATCATCATCGTTTCCCCGTGGATTCTTCCACTGCCGAACATCAACCAACTTATATACTTACCAATTATTATTTTCTTCTTACCTACTTTATTTTAATCATCAACAAATGTCAAACAGTTTCACCAATTACCTATGTTACGGTTTTTTTTTTGTATTTCATATTAAAAGAGTATTAATAGCTGTAGATAATTGAATATCTTTAATATTATTTACTTACCTACATTATTACATACAAATATAGTCTACTACTGCCATGTTAATTAGTTTATTAAAATAATAAATTTTAAGTGTGCTTATAAGCTTAGTTTATATTGCAGCAATACTTAAGCATGTATTGGTTGTTTGGTCCATCCACTGTAATTAAAATCATTTCAATCAATATCGTTGGTCTTATTTTCCTTGAGCTACAATATAATACAACATAATCTTCTAACTCGTCATCATGTTCTGTAGGTAAATCATCATTCTAAATATTTTGAACCTACTTCACAGAAACCTACTATTATTTTTATGCGTAAAATCGTTCCTCTAGTTTACTGTGGAAGTGATTTCATGAAAAGGGACGGAAGTGTGTAGACAGGAAGTGACAGCTTGAGCATGGAACAAGTAACTACTTTTTAATAGCATGGAATTAGTAAATACTTTATAATAGCATGGAATTAGTGTGCTCATGGAATTACTAAGTACTATATAGATTGTTAGTAGAGGGGTTGAATTTCGACCAGTGGGCGACCACTTGTAATGAATAATTATTCGAATAAATATTTCAGTATTTACCTTTTTGAATTCTGAGGTTAATTTCGGTCGCTGCTCAGTTGCTTATTACCAAGGTGAGATGTCAGATGTTACACATCTTATGCGACTACTGAGAGGCACGCTCGTTTTTTTCTATCAGGCTTGACGGGGTTTTCCAAGCATAGGTTGTAAGTACCACTAGACTTCAAGTAGACACTTGAAGCTGTGTGATCTTCAGTTTACGTTCATTATAACAGATGGCACTACCCACTACGTAAAACCACAGACAGAGAATGGACTGAGCGTTCAGTATTCAGTTGTGCAGTGAATACAGACCGAAAAGTACGAGAGAGACAAAGCGAATGTACGACCAGTAGTTGTCTCTTTTAAGAGTTAGTTCGCCTTAAAAGAGAAAAAGAAATTAACTATTATGAAAAATATAAAAATAGTTTTCATTAGGTAAGTACCTATTCTTCTGCCGGGGTTGCGTGAAAGTCCAAAAGGGTTACCGAGGCCCCTGGCAACACAGGCAACGGAAGGAATACGAATGAGTTTTAGTCTGTAAGAGTCTGACACACCCTCCCGCTCCGCCCAGAGCGGGAGAAGTTATTAGATAATTTAACACCCAAAAAAAAATTACCTCTTCTTAATTTTAAATCAATCAATCAATTCAGCCTATAACAGTCCACTGCTGGACATAGGCCTCTCCCAGGCTGCGCCACAACACCCTGCCCTTAATTTGAATTGTCTCTATTTATCTTGGGAAGCAAAAACCTTACATATAATAAAATCGTAGCGAATCCAAAACTGTACATTGAATATTTTTGAAAAAAATTATTGCTACAAGGTCTGGGAAGGATTCTAATGCCAAAAATATAGTTTTTAGAATGTTTGTTTGCTTATCTGTTTGTCTGAATGTATGTTCCGGGATCACGCAAATACAACAGGATAGTTTTTGTTCAAATTTTGCATAAATGGATATTTCCTATAAGTCTGGTCAGTCTGCAGGCTATAAATATCACGCTATTTGCTATGGGGGTTGAGCAATATTGCATTATGTTCGTATTCTTCTATAGTTTACCGCAAATTGTAAAACGACTTGCCAAAAGGTTACAATATTGTAGATAGTTCCAGGTTTAACTTTTATAATATTTTTTTTAATTATCGTACTCCTAGCTTTCTGGAGCTAAGCAGACTTTTATGAACGTCTATTTTAGTCCTGTTTCAACAAAGCAAAGAGCATAGCGGTTCAACGAATGCTTTACAAACCTGATTTTGATTCCCAACAATTGATATTTTGGTACACCATTATGTGTGTTCGTTGAATGTATATATAAAAGCATTAATGTAAGGCCTCTCTGTCATCTATGGTCATAATAAAAATAAATACGTATATATGGTCAGGTGACTGTTAATGAAAAACCCCCGCGTGTGTTTACAATTACAATCTACTATTACCTATTTTTAATATTATTTTAGTGATAGTTGTTCGTCGGGAATAATCTGTAAGAATACAACAGTCAGAGTATCAGTGCTGTGCCATTAGGTAGTATATGGAGAAACGCAGGCGTTCATTCATTCACTAAAAACGAAAAAAATTGCAACCAATGGCAAATTGCTAGTGAAGCCGTGGATGTCGACGACGCACAGTGGAACGAATGTATGGGAGCGGTTGGACGTAGACATGTCCGAAAAATAAGAGTAAAATTATGCCAAACTAATGATGCCATCTTATTCGATTACTTAATGCCTTCATAAATTGTGGTGATGAATTTCTTCATAACTCCCATATTTCGGGAGTAATTTGAGAAAATGTGAAATTTTACTATGAAAATGAGTGTATCGAGCTCTCTCCCTCCTGATTCCGGGCTTGTTTCAAGTAGCGGTCTCTAATATCGTAATGCTATTACTAAGAGCTATATTTAATACTAAGACACATAGTGCGCCAAATGTGCACTTTCTGGGATAAAAGGAAATGAAAATTTAAAAAAAAAAAACGTTTTTTCCACATTTGTATTTACTTTAAACCGCAGACAGACTTATTAAGAGGTCTATAAATATATTATATATATACAGAAATATATATTAACAAAAATATTCACAAGAACTGATGAGAGTATGACTTTTAAGTAAGTTGATAATAAATTACCTAGTTTCATTAAAAGTACAATAAATAATTAAGATGTAAGCTCTAATTTACTAAGTTACACATTTTAAAACAATAACATCATTTAATTATCTTCGTCATCATCATCATCATCAATTAATTCAAATTCAGAATCGATGTCCGCTAAATCATTTATGTTAACAAATTCGATATCACTTTTCTCAGAATCCGTAAGCTCATAAAATTCCTTAAAAGAAGATTTTTTTACAAACTTATTTCCTTTTGGACGGATACTTGTAACAAGTGGATCAGAAGACAGTAAAAGATTGTGCATAATATCTTCATTGCATGAGATACTGCTATGCTTTCGAGAATGCCCCTCTCTATATTTTCTAAAATCTTTATTTCTAGCCTCAGATGCCTCTTCGGATAGAAAACCAATGGGCACAATTGACATGTTCTGAACTATGTCTGGCCCATGCATTAAAATTTTATGAAGTGAAGAAGGCATATAATACCATGGGTATAACTCCACGTAAAGCTTAGCAGTATCAAAGCAGAACTCTCGGAATTTAGTTACGTTGATCTTCTCTCCTGATGAAATACACTGCAAGATCACACAGATTTTTCTTAAAAGCATAGCATCTATTCCGGTCAGTTCAGCAGATTTAGTGTAGTTTTCAAAAAATCTCCTTGCCGAGTTGCCATTGTTGGTGGATCCACTGCCTTGTTTCACAACATCGAGAAGTAAGCCCGTTTCTCTTCTTACAGCCTCTTGAACTCTTTTCTTCCTGTCATCAACTTGCCTTTTTGCTATATCACCCCTTACTTGCCATGATTTTATGTCTAATTTGTAGGAAATGTGTAATAAGCATTCCATTGAGCGAATCCAAGCGTGAAGGGTGCTTAAGCTATATTTATACATGTCCTCGTTTGCGTGTTTATCTTTGATTAACTCTAAATTATTCATTTCTTTAGGACAAGCCTTGCATATGTCACACACTGAAGCTGCTGTATTGGATATAATGGAATGAATTTTACCATCAATCATTGTCAACAGCAGTTGGTGTTTGACACTAATTCCATCAGTGATGGTGGATGGAGTTAAGGCTTCAATCTCTGCTTCGATTTCAGCCATCTCTCTCTGCACATTTTCTTTGGTTTCCTTTATAAACTTAAACAATATTGGCCGGCAAAATGAAGTGGAAGATGGTCGCTCGTTTTCCCAAATTGTTACACCTTTTGAGACGAGCCGCAGTGGTACAAGACTAATCATAAAATTACTAGCAAGATCGATTTGCTCATCTTCACTCGTCCTTTGATGATAAATGCTTTGGCTAGATGATCCGTCAAAACCCCATTTGCTGGTCAATACGAGCTGTTGATTGGGATCAACAGGGGTTTCTAACGACCTAATAAGTCTTCTTGAGGTTAAATCCATCAAGGCTTGTAATTTGATTTTTGCAGAGCTCTCTGTAACTGTGAGATCTTCTTTGGCCGGATAGCACTTAATTTTTTCTTTAACCAACATGTAGTAACTCGGGTATTGAAGAGCTCCTTCTTGAGTGTTGAAATCCCGAAGAGTGTTATAGCGCCATTTCGATAAGTTCATCGATACATAAAGAGCCAATGCCTTCAAAGGGGATATTTCCCGTACCTGAATTGATTTACCTTCAATGAAGGCTTTGATTTTTGAGGCCTCTTCTGGATTCTCCGTCAAGTATTTCATAACATAAGCTGTATCGCTTTGTCCTGCCTTTTGAAGCGCCCTTTCGGCCGAAAACATAATTTCAGCGCTGCTACTGCTGCATGAAAGACTATCTTCAGTGCGTCTTCTTTTTTGCCGGTTACTAAGGTCCTCAAAAGATTTACGAGGACTAGGATGTGTACAAGTTGAAGCATCAGATTTAGCAGGAGAAATTATGGGCTCGATGACGTCACTTATATTTTCTGTAGAAGGTTCCATATTTTCATTCTGTAATTCCGGCCATTGAATTGCAGCCTGTAGCCAAATCTCATGTTTCTTCCGAAACTTATCTGTGCTTCTTCCAGACTGTGTCCATTTTGCATAAATGCGGTAGCAAAATCGACGACACCAGTCTTTTAAACTTGTTTCAGCACTTTCACATAACTGAACACAACTGTTATCTTTTAAAACACTGAACAAATAGTTAAAGTCGCGTAAATCTTTATGTGCGCGTGCGCATAAAGCAACGTGAATATCAAGATTTGTATTAAAATTTGGAAAATACATTGCGAGATTAGCTTGGATACAACGAGGTGTAAATCAACACTGATTTTAAAGTTACTAATAGTGACCTATTTATATAAAATCCAGGTATCCCAGGTATCCTTTGTTAAATATTGCAAGGTAATTAGTTATTGTGATAATTAGTAAATGATGCATGCTAAATTAGTGTATTAAGAGCCATTTAGTAATTAAATAATAGCAATGTTCTTATCAGTAATCATTAGTGCATCAGTTTTATATGTAAACCTTAAGTCCCTAATTATATATCCTAATTAGCTTATATCTTCTCTAATTGGCTGCTCAGAAATGTTATTGTAATAAGGTAAACCTTTAGAAAAACGGTTTTAATCAACAAAATAAACAAAAAATAAAAAAATTGTGTTATAAAATAAACATCACTCTTTATCCCAGAAAGTGCACATTTGGCGCACTATGTGTCTTAGTATTAAATATAGCTCTTAGTATTAGCATTATGATATTAGAGACCGCTACTTGAAACAAGCCCGGAATCAGGAGGGAGAGAGCTCGATACACTCATTTTCATAGTAAAATTTCACATTTTCTCAAATTACTCCCGAAATATGGGAGTTATGAAGAAATTCATCACCACAAGTTATGAAGGCATTAAGTAATCGAATAAGATGGCATCATTAGTTTGGCATAATTTTACTCTTTTTTTTCGGACATGTCTACGTCCAACCGCTCCCATACATTCGTTCCACTGTGCGACGGGACGAGCTGTTTCTCACACGGACAACTGTACGTCGCTTGCTCCCGCGTCACCAGTTCTGACCCTCTGTATGTTTTGGCTGCTGAGAACAAAACTACAAACGCTAAGGAAGTTTAATAAAAGTATGGCTGTTATTTTAGTATATTGTGGTGTCTTACGACTTCCACGTGAACGAAGTCGCGAGCAGAAGCTAGATAGATAAAAGAAATCTTTCAGTGTCGAACCTAAGCCAGTAAAATCTAGAAATATTGATTAGTCAAATATAGAAATAACTACATAAGGCACACACTATTATTGTTAAAACATTGTTTTCGCTTTTTTATTTTGATATTTGTATTTCGTGTTTCACAAACTGTCTCCAAATAAACGTTATTCTTTCTTTACCTTTTCTATTATTAGTCACTGTAATTTTCAATGTTTTTCCTGTTAATTAAAATTGGAACCCTGTGCCTTTTTTTACAGGCTTGCAGAAAAGGAACAAGTATTGACCGCACAGTCACTTTGTCTCTTTCTAGAGAGTGGTCACTTTTCTGAGGCTAACGCTCAGTCCATTCTTTATGTCAAACTCAAACTCAAACTCAAAGCATTTATTTCAAATAAACCAATTACAGGCACTTTTGAATTGTCAAGGGTTGTGTCAGTCAGTCAGAAAGATGAAGCTAGTTGCCCATTCCAAAGCGTAGTAGGTACCTATGGAGAAGAACGGGCAAGAAACTCCAAGGACACTCTTTTAAATCAACGTATTATGGTTACAAAATATTGTTTACATCATTCATTTTGAAATTATACATGTGAGAACGATGCAAAACGTAAAAGCGTCCGTAATAAAAAGATTACAACAAAAACAAAAGCAATTCAAAAATTAAAGTTAAAATAAGCCGTGGCAGCTAAGAGATGACCAGTCTCTACTGACGGCGCCCGTTCACGAACATGACGCGTGGATCAGCACCATTCAGCTCAACCATTTTGAAGGGAGCTAAATGATCCAACACACGCGCCACCATCAGCGAGACATTAGAGTGAGCACGACATACTCCCAGCCACCAGGGCACATTCAAGTCAATGAAAGACGTATCCAGTAAATGGCAGCTTTATAGTACATAGTACTCACATAACAATGTGCTGTGCAGCTATACAATACTAAGAGATTGAATTTATACAATGCAAAGAGTTTTTAAAATCTTCAGCAGCTCCAACACTATTTTCAAGACCTGATCAATTAGTTTTTGCGCCGTTGTGGAGCAGGACCAGCGTTGAGCCAAGCATTTTTATCAGCAATGTAATCCCCCAATTTATAATATGCTTGGCTAAATAGCGTGCGTTTTATACAAGATTTAAATTTCATCTCTTTCAGTTGAAGTATGTGGGGAGGTATTTTATTGTAACATTTTAAACAGTACCCCATGAAAGATGAGTCTACTTTAGCCAGCCTGAAACCTGGTTGAACTAATTGGTCCCTATTTCTAGTGATATAATTGTGTCTTTCACCTCTTTTACTAAAAAGATGTAGATTTTTCCTTACGTACATGATGTTTTCATAGATATATTGACAAGGTACCGTCATGATGTTAATTTCTTTAAACAGTTCCCTTAGAGAGTCGCACCTGCGGAGGCCATATATGGCTCTGATGGCTCTTTTTTGCAGAATAAAAATAGACTCGATGTCTGCAGCCCGTCCCCATAGTAAAATACCGTACGACATAATACTAGTACTAGTCTATCGTAAAACACTGAACAACACATATTCTAGGCTCGTACCGTCATTAGATTTGTATACGAGAAAACTAATGACGGTGACACCCCAATCTATTGAGTTAAGTATCAAAACCGGCCAACTGCGTGTCGGACCACGCACAATCAAGGGTTCCGTAAAAACTTAGCATTGTAGTTGAAAAGCATGTCCCCTCTCCCCTCCCCCCCCCCCCATACAATTCAACTACAAATGTAAGTATGTGCGCACAATATTGAGAGATTTACCAATTCTAACACCATACACTTCTTCTTCCCGTAATCTATAAGTAAGAACTATTTTCCATATTTTTTTCAATGTTTTAGGTTCAGTAAGTAGTTTCTGAGATACCTACTAGTCAATTTTCAGCCATTTTCTTAAATAACTTTGAAACCTCACAACAAGCCATTTCATTTGATGTGTCACACGGTACGGTTTGCAAAACTTTTTTTATTTGTTTTATTTGCCCCCAAAAGTGACACTCATATTTTCGTTACACGTCCGTTTTTGGGTCACAGAAATTCATATGTGTCCAAATTTCAACTTAATCGGTCCGTTAGCTACGGAGCAAATCGGCTGTTACAGACGGACAGACAGACACACGAGTAATCCTATAAAGGTTTTGTTTTTCCTTTTGAGGTACGGAACCCTAAAATTTAATTATATAAATTATTCAAACAAAGGATTGCAGTAGGCACTACGACGAAATTAATAAATAATCTACACAGGAGACACATGATGGCAGACAACTCATAGTCCTTATCGGGTACCTACGATTGAAATATAGAGCAGAGCTGCTACAGAACGTAACAGATAGATGTACTACATACGTACATATAGCCAATTAGTACAGACCTTTAGCATTGCATTGCATTGCATATCATTCAATGATTTTCGAATCTAGACTTGCCAGAATAAATTCAGACGAGAGAAATCAAATTTCCAAACCAATGAAATTAAAGTAAAAAAACATGATCTGTATCCAACTGTCTAGGGCATAACAAGTATAGGTTTGATTACAATCACTCACATTATAACTTCGAAATCATAACAAATTAACTAAATGAATGTGGTTGCCGAGAGGAAATTCATAACCACCCACTGAGTCAGTGATAAAAAAGAGTAAGGTATGTAAAATACGTCAGTTACCATCTCGGCATGATTAGGTCTAGTGATGCTCTAGGAGATATTAATAATACAAGAATCTCTGTCCGTTATGAATAAATATATAATTCTCGTCAAACGAATGTTTTTTTTACTTTATCTAATTTCTGCAGCCTGCCATTAGCTGCAGATATCAGAAGAAAATGTGTCTACGCATGTTTTTCCATGAAAATGGGAAGTGATTCAGAAATAACGGATGGATGAAGAATGAATGCTTCCTATATGAGTCCAAAAGGTTGAGTTAAGACAATATTTTCAATTTAATATGAAATCTCACAAAATTCTTGGAAACAGATGTTTAGTCAACTGTGAACCAGTGACTCATCTCATCATTTTCTACGTCAAACAGGATCTGAGGAAAACCGTTACCGCGACAGTCAAAACGACGACGTAGATATTACCTATTGATTATGATATCATTTTTTTACCAGTTTTCCCGATAGAAATCAGAAGTGGAATTGCCTTACCTGCACTGAAATGCAGGTCAGGTAATTCTACTTCCGATTTCTTCCGATTCCTCCCGACGATCACTGCATAGAACACATTTTCTGAATTAGTATGCAGTTCCTATATTGTTCATAGTAGACACGTTTGCTTATGTACTTTAACGTCTTTTTCATCACACATAGACATAGAGCCACAGATAACGGGTAATTGTTGTTATTTTCCAGGAAATATACCTACTTAGGTAAAATATTTTCCATTGTCCTGAAGACACCAAAATCCTTGCAATCTTGGAACTTCACATCACTATACAAAAGTGAGTCACGACTATTAGCATTGTTATATGGGTGACCGTAGGAGGACGATAGCCTTGCGGCCTCAACCAACTTCGAGCTTGTCGACCAACTTGCATTTACACCTAAACTACTCACTCGCTACACCATCCTGAACCTTAACTTACATGCAATTAAGTTGAGGAAGATTTTGACAATGGTAAAAGGTGTGGTTTTGTAATTATGAAGGCCGGCTGATGTCAGGCAGGACTTGTTAGCGTGTCCTGTGCGTTTCTCAGGACCTTGAGTCCACCTGTCTTTGGCACATAATTGGCTAATATCCAGTGTTACGAGCATTAATTCTGGCATTACCTCCTTTACAGCTTTCAAGGCAGGGTTAGTAAGGAAAGACAATGCCGTATGCCTTTCTTTCCTTAATGTTTAGCGATCATTAACTCTGATAAATTAGCAGTGACCGCTTCGTTTTAATTTATGGTTCACTTTACTCTTTACCTGTACTCGGAATACTATTAGTAATGGTTTACCTGGAGTCTGATTGTGTTTCTCGTTAAGGTCTGCTGCTTACTTGGATTTCCTCACATAATTAAACGCTGAACTTCCTCCAGTATGACCTATTACGTGGAAGTACTGTTTTATGCATCATATGGTAATTTCCCATTTGTTTATCATTTATGTGATGTGCAAATTGAGTTGGTGGTAGAAAACTATTGTTTCTAACTATAGATGGTGACTTTAATCTGCGTGGAATAATAAACAGCAGCTAATGTTATTACCGAGTGCCGCATGGAGATGCAGCCAAACTTGATTCATCTCACGCAGTCCATCATCTAGTAAACACCACTGGATTGTGTAGGTACAAAGTTATGTTGTTATCAATCTAAGTTGATAACAACATTGTATAGAATAATTATGATGTCTTGTTACTAACACTTATCTTAGATCAAGTAGCTACACCATATAAACTCTAGGTAGGTACTCTGTTTTTGTTTGTCTATTGGTCAATGATTATATTGAATGCTATTGTTGTATAATAAGTAATAACCCCAATGTTGTTTACTATTGTAGTTAATGACCTATTAAGCAATTTGAAACAAGGATCCCAGAGGCACAGTTAGTTACATTAAGAATATCGTCCTCATCCGACACATGTTACAAATGACGAACATCTGCTAGAGTTAACAAGACCCGTAATGCATTACCAACGACCTATGTTAGAAGGCCTGAGTGACTTATCAGCTCTATTTAAAGCTACAGTAACTCCCCAAATTATAGTAGGTAGGTAGGTACTGGTACTATAATTTAAGTCAATTTCGAAAACTGACTTTATTTTGCTTGGGCATCTCTGTCAAAAGACATGGCTATACTACAGTGTTTGAACGGTGCAGACTATTTCACTATACAGCTAACATACACGCAGATACTTGCACGTACGGTTCTTCAAGTGTTCAGTGATAAAATAATACATTGATGAAGGTACATCCCACTGGTCTCAGTGAAGAGTGAGAGGGAACTCTTCACTGAAGAGAATGTAAGTACCAACGTTTAAAAACTGATGTTTCAGGACTCACAGGCGCAGAAAAGTAGGTATGACTGAAGTGTTATTGAAACTAATTTAAGATTAAATAACAAAGTTCCTACGATAAATTTTAAATAGGTAAGTAGGTATATCTTGAGTTTGTCGATAGCTGATATTCTGAAGACTAAGCATTTTAGGAAAAACCATTACTTAGATATTATTCAACATCATTCAGGTCGGCTTCTATACAGAGTGGCGGGACATCGACGCGCTACCTTTTACCATAATTAATTCAGTACATGATTCTGAATTCTCCTGCGTTGAAATATTTCATTGGGTACAATTAAAATTGCTATTCCATACATTTTGACCACTTTTCCATGAAGCCGCACTTTTTTTTTGGTACTCGATGTATAATTTCTTCGCTAGAATCATTGTATTGAGCTGAATTCATGGTTTATGTAATTTTTAGCATTCTTCATAAAGTCTATGTGAAGGCCGTGGCGCGCGTGCTGGGGTGGCACCGTGTCAGGCTATAGGATATTTTTAGAACTGAACTAAATCAATATTTGTTCTAGTTGCTGAAGAAAAAAGAGTGAAAGAACACTATCTTTCCACTTCTTCATAGTTGCTTATGTATTTATTATTTTAAATTACACTGTATTCTTTTAATATTCTATGATATTTATTTTAGTAGTATGTATGTATACGAAAGGGTTACTGAGGCCCCTGGAAACACAGGCAACGGAAGGAATACGGGTGGGTTTTAGTCAGTAAAAGTCTGACACACCCTCCCGCTCCGCCCAGAGCGGGAAAAGTTATTGGATAATTTCTCATGCAAAAATAAAAAGTATGTAGGTACCTATGTATATTTGTATGTATATAAGTTAGTATATTACCATATTATTTGTTTTGTGAATTGTTTCGATTTTATGTATTCTATTTTCTCTTCTACTCTTACTCACGGTGTCTACATCTCTTTGTCTACTTTCCTATCGCAGGTATGCTGGAAGAGATTCTTTAGAAATCAGCATCACCTTTATACGTATGTTTCTGTTCTTTTCTGTTTATATATATTGTGTTTACATAAACTGTTAAATAAATAAGAAAGAATCATCCCTACCTCTTGTTTACGTATTCTGTGACACGTCATCTTTACGTATCCTCTTTCTTTGTTAGAAAAATTGGCACATGATTGTGCAAAGACTGCCCATTCCTGCAGCATGCTATGGCATTATTGGCAAACATTCTCATAGTAAATCGCTGCCCAGTTTAGTCGTGACGTTTGATACGGGCGTGAAAAAGTTATTTTTGGGTCGAGTCATTTCATACTCTTTTATCACTATTTGAGCTATTTTCGAAGCGTGTTAGATATATTTGGAATCAATTTATGTAAGGAGGTTACTCGTACAACGAAGAAAACTTTCCTCTTTTGTATAACGTTTGAGTCATGTACTCATGATAAGTGTTTACTGACAAGTCAATCACTTATTTCCTGGAAAGCAAGATGAGTTCCTGCAAAGTGATGACTTTCATATCTTGCGCAGTTTTATTGACAAAAATCTCGTCTTGTTCGTTTCCTTGTCCCATAAGTCGGCTAATCAACGACCAGAGTTATTAATCTGTGTATGAACTATGAACCACGTGTGGACGATGTACCTACTCAAATTGAGGTCATTCTAATTAATAATGAAGACTTCATACCAAATGTTCTTCAGACTAACATGACGATGCGTCTAAAAATATAAGATGAGGTTTTGACTTTGTTTACAAAGGAATTTATACAACATAAACCACGTCTTGCGGCATTCAGGGGAGGTAAAACTGAAGGGCATTTTTTTTTCACCATGTTTTTTCAACACAGCAAATTAATTAGCAAAGCAGTAGGTGTAAAATTTCCAACACGACAACTTTGCGTTAGGTATCTCTGTTTATTATCATACGGGTCGCTGCCGAACGGTAATTGGTTCGATTCCAGAATGGATTTTCCCGACACATTGAAGGAAAACGTGTGTGAATCATTCCCAACTCATTAGGAGCAAGGTGTAAATGTCAAGCAGTCAACTGTTATGGTGTCAGTGGGCAAGCAGTGGGCGATGGGTTAACAACCTTCGATGTAGAACCCCATGTGGCTTGAGTCATTCCATGGATTTAATTATTTATGTATATCTTATATATCTATATCGATATATATTATAAATAAGTCGTGTCTGTCTGTAAGCACGTTGTTTTTCTAAACTACGCAACGAATTTTGATGCGGTTTTCAACATTATTTAGGTAATAATTATATTCCGGAATGGTTTAAGTGAAAAATACATTGATATTAAACTAACATCATCATCTGCTTAGCCTTTTCCCAACTATATTGGGATCGGTTTCCAGGATAACCGGATACAACTGAACACAGTATTTTACATGGAGCGACTGCCTCGTCAGACTGGGTTGTGGAGGTCACTACACAACCCAGTAATTGGGTAACACGATGTCCCTAGGTAAGACTGGTTGTCAGGCTTTCGGGCTTCTGGCGACCCGTAACCACTCTCAAAGATCTACTTATCTCTATAACACTACTCTATAACAGGCTAAATGAAAAAGGAAACATCTACTCCGTAAATCATAGGAACTGCAAGAAAATCCTTAAGGAAACTCTTCAAACTATGTCCTATGACGATACAGAGAAGTTATTACTAGTGCTAAAGTAAAATATTGTTTGTTATTTCTTTTTTTTTTTTTTTATTTAGTTAGGTTAAGATACTATAATTTTTAGACACCATTTTACATTTATGTACCAATAATATTAATATGATATGTGATTATTTATTCAATTAATGTTACCTCCAATCGCCTGAAACACAGGATTTCCTAGTTCAGGCACAAATCATGTGTGAACTTGACTTAGATTTAAGAAAAACTGTTATTTAATTCTGTACCTTATATTTTTGAATATATTTTATTTTTATTTTTTTTTTTACTTATGACAGCCGGGACCAACGCACAGTGGAACGAATGTATGGGAGCGGTTGGACGTAGACATGTCCGAAAAAAAAGAGTAAAATTATGCCAAACTAATGATGCCATCTTATTCGATTACTTAATGCCTTCATAACTTGTGGTGATGAATTTCTTCATAACTCCCATATTTCGGGAGTAATTTGAGAAAATGTGAAATTTTACTATGAAAATGAGTGTATCGAGCTCTCTCCCTCCTGATTCCGGGCTTGTTTCAAGTAGCGGTCTCTAATATCATAATGCTAATACTAAGAGCTATATTTAATACTAAGACACATAGTGCGCCAAATGTGCACTTTCTGGGATAAAGAGTGATGTTTATTTTATAACACATTTTTTTTATTTTTTGTTTATTTTGTTGATTAAAACCGTTTTTCTAAAGGTTTACCTTATTACAATAACATTTCTGAGCAGCCAATTAGAGAAGATATAAGCTAATTAGGATATATAATTAGGGACTTAAGGTTTACATATAAAACTGATGCACTAATGATTACTGATAAGAACATTGCTATTATTTAATTACTAAATGGCTCTTAATACACTAATTTAGCATGCATCATTTACTAATTATCACAATAACTAATTACCTTGCAATATTTAACAAAGGATACCTGGGATACCTGGATTTTATATAAATAGGTCACTATTAGTAACTTTAAAATCAGTGTTGATTTACACCTCGTTGTATCCAAGCTAATCTCGCAATGTATTTTCCAAATTTTAATACAAATCTTGATATTCACGTTGCTTTATGCGCACGCGCACATAAAGATTTACGCGACTTTAACTATTTGTTCAGTGTTTTAAAAGATAACAGTTGTGTTCAGTTATGTGAAAGTGCTGAAACAAGTTTAAAAGACTGGTGTCGTCGATTTTGCTACCGCATTTATGCAAAATGGACACAGTCTGGAAGAAGCACAGATAAGTTTCGGAAGAAACATGAGATTTGGCTACAGGCTGCAATTCAATGGCCGGAATTACAGAATGAAAATATGGAACCTTCTACAGAAAATATAAGTGACGTCATCGAGCCCATAATTTCTCCTGCTAAATCTGATGCTTCAACTTGTACACATCCTAGTCCTCGTAAATCTTTTGAGGACCTTAGTAACCGGCAAAAAAGAAGACGCACTGAAGATAGTCTTTCATGCAGCAGTAGCAGCGCTGAAATTATGTTTTCGGCCGAAAGGGCGCTTCAAAAGGCAGGACAAAGCGATACAGCTTATGTTATGAAATACTTGACGGAGAATCCAGAAGAGGCCTCAAAAATCAAAGCCTTCATTGAAGGTAAATCAATTCAGGTACGGGAAATATCCCCTTTGAAGGCATTGGCTCTTTATGTATCGATGAACTTATCGAAATGGCGCTATAACACTCTTCGGGATTTCAACACTCAAGAAGGAGCTCTTCAATACCCGAGTTACTACATGTTGGTTAAAGAAAAAATTAAGTGCTATCCGGCCAAAGAAGATCTCACAGTTACAGAGAGCTCTGCAAAAATCAAATTACAAGCCTTGATGGATTTAACCTCAAGAAGACTTATTAGGTCGTTAGAAACCCCTGTTGATCCCAATCAACAGCTCGTATTGACCAGCAAATGGGGTTTTGACGGATCATCTAGCCAAAGCATTTATCATCAAAGGACGAGTGAAGATGAGCAAATCGATCTTGCTAGTAATTTTATGATTAGTCTTGTACCACTGCGGCTCGTCTCAAAAGGTGTAACAATTTGGGAAAACGAGCGACCATCTTCCACTTCATTTTGCCGGCCAATATTGTTTAAGTTTATAAAGGAAACCAAAGAAAATGTGCAGAGAGAGATGGCTGAAATCGAAGCAGAGATTGAAGCCTTAACTCCATCCACCATCACTGATGGAATTAGTGTCAAACACCAACTGCTGTTGACAATGATTGATGGTAAAATTCATTCCATTATATCCAATACAGCAGCCTTAAGTGTGTGACATATGCAAGGCTTGTCCTAAAGAAATGAATAATTTAGAGTTAATCAAAGATAAACACGCAAACGAGGACATGTATAAATATAGCTTAAGCACCCTTCACGCTTGGATTCGCTCAATGGAATGCTTATTACACATTTCCTACAAATTAGACATAAAATCATGGCAAGTAAGGGGTGATATAGCAAAAAGGCAAGTTGATGACAGGAAGAAAAGAGTTCAAGAGGCTGTAAGAAGAGAAACGGGCTTACTTCTCGATGTTGTGAAACAAGGCAGTGGATCCACCAACAATGGCAACTCGGCAAGGAGATTTTTTGAAAACTACACTAAATCTGCTGAACTGACCGGAATAGATGCTATGCTTTTAAGAAAAATCTGTGTGATCTTGCAGTGTATTTCATCAGGAGAGAAGATCAACGTAACTAAATTCCGAGAGTTCTGCTTTGATACTGCTAAGCTTTACGTGGAGTTATACCCATGGTATTATATGCCTTCTTCACTTCATAAAATTTTAATGCATGGGCCAGACATAGTTCAGAACATGTCAATTGTGCCCATTGGTTTTCTATCCGAAGAGGCATCTGAGGCTAGAAATAAAGATTTTAGAAAATATAGAGAGGGGCATTCTCGAAAGCATAGCAGTATCTCATGCAATGAAGATATTATGCACAATCTTTTACTGTCTTCTGATCCACTTGTTACAAGTATCCGTCCAAAAGGAAATAAGTTTGTAAAAAAATCTTCTTTTAAGGAATTTTATGAGCTTACGGATTCTGAGAAAAGTGATATCGAATTTGTTAACATAAATGATTTAGCGGACATCGATTCTGAATTTGAATTAATTGATGATGATGATGATGACGAAGATAATTAAATGATGTTATTGTTTTAAAATGTGTAACTTAGTAAATTAGAGCTTACATCTTAATTATTTATTGTACTTTTAATGAAACTAGGTAATTTATTATCAACTTACTTAAAAGTCATACTCTCATCAGTTCTTGTGAATATTTTTGTTAATATATATTTCTGTATATATATAATATATTTATAGACCTCTTAATAAGTCTGTCTGCGGTTTAAAGTAAATACAAATGGGGAAAAAACGTTTTTTTTTTAAATTTTCATTTCCTTTTATCCCAGAAAGTGCACATTTGGCGCACTATGTGTCTTAGTATTAAATATAGCTCTTAGTAATAGCATTACGATATTAGAGACCGCTACTTGAAACAAGCCCGGAATCAGGAGGGAGAGAGCTCGATACACTCATTTTCATAGTAAAATTTCACATTTTCTCAAATTACTCCCGAAATATGGGAGTTATGAAGAAATTCATCACCACAATTTATGAAGGCATTTAGTAATCGAATAAGATGGCATCATTAGTTTGTCATAATTTTACTCTTATTTTTCGGACATGTCTACGTCCAACCGCTCCCATACATTCGTTCCACTGTGCAACGGCTTAACGAGCATTCGAGGCACAGAGGGGTCTTGGTAGGTAAAGATGGTCACACATCCACGGACCAACCGTGGCAAGTGTAGCTTAACCTGAACGATCGACCCGAGCGGCTGTTATTACTTAACCACAAGCACTTCCACTTATTAAAGTAACATAATAATAAAGAAACCTCGATGCTCTAGCTGTCAAATCGTTAAAACCGTGCTAGTGTTACTATAATGGCTTGATGAACTAACGTTTATGTATGATCTATTATTGTGTAACGTCTGGGATAAAAAGCCAATCTGAAATAGAAATTAATATGTATTCTGGATGCTTCTCCACTCATCAGCGCAGTACTACTATTCCACACAACAACATTAGTAGGTATTTCCATTTATATCTACATTAATTAACGCTTCATCCTCTTCTCCGTCAGCAATAAAACTAGACAAACAAAATGATTGGCACATGCGCTAGACGCCATTATGTCATGACTACCCACATACGGACTATATCGATGTAAGTATTAATGAAGCTGTTTATTTATTCTGTTGTCATTCGCGACGCCACGCGTAGCTATGGCCAAGGGCAACTCTGCTTCATAATTGGAAATAACTCCTGATAAAAAACTAGGAGCAATGCGCTGGGGAATGTTACATCGAGCTATGGATATAACTATCTCAATAATATATGTATTTTTTTGACGTGAAAGGTATATGTATAACTACGCCTTTAATAAATTGTTAATCGACTGATGGACACTCAAGCAAGGTGCTAGATATATTCATGACTTTGACTGTCGTCAGTGACAGGATCCTTGGCATTTTTTTTTATTCTATCAATTTAGGAAAGTCTGTGCTAATGTGAAGGAATAACCCTTTTTTATTTTTTATTATCATTTACAAATGATCGTAAATTAACAGCATCATTCCGTTAATTGGGATAAAATTCGGCACACGTATAAAACTTAAATGGAATGCTTGACATTCAATGAATCAATAAAGCGTGTGTTGTTAACATTTATTATCATAGATGGCGCTGTCTGTCCGGTTATAAAGTTAGCAGCGCTATTTTTAGCAAGTAGGTATTAGCACTTCCATTGAAAAGTATTTCCTTGTAAGTGGGTCTTTCGAGAATGTTATTATGTTACTATCGTAGTATCTTGTCAGTGCTTATGTATTCTCATTCAGAAGTGATTCCTACCGAAATTACCGAATACAGTCAAACAACAATTTGACATTGACAGCGCCTTTATGGCGTAGCAGTAAGAGCGGCTTTTGGAGTGCAAGTGTTTGTGCGGTTGACTGTACTTATATCATTGTGCGCTTTTATCGGAAACAACGATAATGGCATTTTATTCCATGTAGACCTGAAAATTTAATCCAATGACCTCGGGAGTGTGTATTAGAGTAGGTATTAGCTAATCGATCATGTTAAGTGAATTCTTTAAATAAGTATTAGGAAAAGATAACACGGGGGAAGCACGAAATAATAAATAATCTATTTTTATCGAATTGTCTACCTTACTTCCGCGCTGTGATACCTACAGTCTCAGATTTTAACGGTTTTTATTCTGAGTCTACAGCTAACTACTTTGGTACGTAGTTAAAAGGTTCTAAACCTAGTCGCAAGAACGCGGGCTTTTTAGGGTTCCGTAATTCCGTAGTAAACAAGAAACCCTTATAGTTACGCCATGTCCGTCTGTCTGTCTGTCTGTCCCCGCTGTAGCTCAGAGACGCTTAGTACTAGAAAGATGTAATTTGGCATAGCTATACATATTAATTACGCCGACAAAGTGCTAAAATAAAATATTGAAAAAAAGAAATATGGTAGGTAGGTACTTCCCTTGCACGTAACGTGGGGATGATATCTTTTTTTCTCGTCTACCCCATGGTGTGGGGTATAGTTGGATAGGTCGTTCAAAAATATTGCGGGTTTGTGAACACTACTTTTCAATTCAAGGATCCGCTTGCGTAATATTAAGCATTAAAGTGCTAATTTGTCAATTGTTCCCCCAGCTAAATGGTTGTTTATGGAGATTTGAAAAAATTCAAGGCAGTACTACATATTCGTATAATGAAATTAAAAGGAAAACTACATAATATAAAAGAAACCTTCATTGTTCGTCGTCCGACACGCACTTGGCCGGTTTTTATTAATTCTGAGGTTAATTTCTGTCGCTGCTCAGTTGCTTATCACCAAGGTGAGATGTTAGATTTAGATGTTACACATCATAAGCTGCAAGGCTCGCCCGTTTTTTTTTTTCTAAAATATTGTTCCGAATATAAAACAGTTATTTTGAATAACGTTTTGAATTTTGTTTAATATATTATGCTGTTCGTAAATCTTTTTTTTTTATCAAATAACTTCTCCCGCTCTGGGCGGAGCGGGACTGTCAGACTCTCGCTGACTAAAGGCTCCTACATACTGGCGCGACTTGTCGCGCGACGCGCTGCGACACTAAGGCACCGCTTGTAGCGCTACACGCGGTGTCTTTGTGTCGCGTCGCGCCAGTATGTAGAAGCCTTAAAACCCACCCGTGTTCCTTCCGTTGCCTGTGTTGCCAGGGGCCTCGGTAACCCTTTCGGACTTTCCCGCGACCCCGGCAGAGTAGTAAATCTGGGGTCAATGACTTTTAATTTTATAGGTCACGAATTTGAATTTGAAGGTCGGGGTATATTATAATATCCTACTAATATTATAAATGCGAAAGTTGATAAGGATGGATGGATAAATGTTTGTTACTCTTTCACGCAAAAAGTACTGAACGGATTTGGATGAAAATTGGCACACAGATAGTTTATAACCAGGAATAACACATAGGATACCTTTTATCCTGATATACCCACGAGGTCAAACTTATGCGGGTGAAACCGTGGGGCGCATCTAGTAATATATAATTTACAAACAGGCGCGCGAGTCTGACGTTCAAATAGTTTGCAAGTGCTTACAAACACAACGAGTGGGTGTGAAAGTGTCTCATACCTACATAATAGTGCACTGAATGCACTAATCTAGACTAATGGCACGCTGCATAGGTACTTTCTCACGGTAACTTGATACTCTTTATCCAAGGGCGGCTGTGACCTAAGTTGCAGTGGTGCAGTCAGTTTGTAGCTGGGCCCAAAGGTCTGCTAAGCCAACAATGCACCAGCCTAGAGGCAGTATAGTCATGTGGCCTAGAGCCTCAGTCGGCAAGAGGATACTTAGGTACATATTATAAAACAAAGATCCCCCCGCCTCCGTCTGTCTATCTGTCTGTCTGTCTGAACGCGATAAACTCAAAACTACTGGTTTTCAAACGGTTTTCACCAATGGATGGAGTGATTCATAAGGAAGGTTTACGTGTATAATCAATTAAGGTTTTCTGTAAATTGGCTGAATTATTGTTAATATATTAATAATTGTTGAAGATGTCAGTAAAAATCATGCCGACTGGGAGCTCTACTGGCGTGGGCCGCGTAAACCGTACGAGATACCTACATACAATGTAGGATGTTCTATAGGTTGGGTTGTATATCTTAAAAAGTTCAACAAAAAAGTCCGCGATAGCTTAAGTCTATCTTCTGAGGATGACCCACAATAACCATTTTATCTTTAAGAATTTGATTTCACTGTTATTTCCGAAACTATTTTATTCGGTAATATATTAATCCTTATCCAATAAAATGTTATTTAAATTGGGCATTTAATTTATATTAAAATATGCCTTTCAATCATATCATTTAAATGAATGCTATAAAAGATTTTTTTCCTACATGTCGCCCCTACCAACTATCTTGGGCTTTAACACGTTGGAGGTGAGAAGAGGCCTTGATCAGCTCACGGTAGCCTGTAACACATTACGGGGACATATTGACTGCCCAGAGCTCCATTGCCTTTTCTGCCGATTATTTGTTGTGCCCGACAAATTCATCGGACACCGTCAGAGCCGCAGGGCACAATCTGTTTGCGCAAATGCCATCCAAAACTGTCAGAGCCGAATCCCCAGTTGCCGTACTCTAAAGATGCTAAATGCCCTTCTGACTGCCAACCCTGAATGTGATGTGTTTGCGGATGAATGTAGTAAAATTATTCGTATATGTCTGGTGTTCTGTGAGAGAAAGTATGCAAGGGAGTCTACTGTTCCATGTTAGTTTTAAATTAAATTATATACAACGTAATTATTGTTAATATATTAATAATTGTTTCTATGTTAATTAATATAACTGGTGCTGTACCGTTTTAATTAACAATAAATACTTAAATAAAAAATTAAATAAACTAAGTTTTTTCTTAGCAGGAGTACCTTAGACTATGCGATGAAAGGTTCTAAGTCTTGAAACTATAACAAATTCTGGAATCCTCCATAGAGAACACTTTCTTTCTATTTTTTAAGCCAATAGAAAATAGAAAGATAATACAATAGAATAGAAATACATGAAAGTAAAAGCAATAATAATAATCGCTCGACCAAAAGAAAGAAGACTTGTTGTTAGTTCAAACCTTCACAACCGCTAGTACGTCTGTGCAATACAAGCCATAGGTACCTAGGTCACAGACTCACAGGTGCCAGCATCAGTTAAGTTTTACTTATCACTGTCCGTCCATCTATCATGTCAGAACAGCACATAAGGACACAAAGATAGGTGCATAGGTACCTACAATATAAACAAATTAACAAGTGGTTTCGTAAATTGTAAAATAATAAAGAAGCTAATCATATATTTCACGAGTTATCTATCACGTAAGATAAGATGTTGTGTAGTTATATTTCCAGGGTTGACGAAAAAGAAAACATACCGATTCCTAAAGGTTTTCGAATAAAATGAGAATATTATTTATTATTGGCAGTAAAAAGATAATGAAAGCAGTCTTTTTACAGCCAAAAAAGAAGGGTAAAAGACTTTTTTTTGTGACATCACTTTTAAAGGTTTATGTACACACATATAAACAGACAAGAAGAAAGGAACAGAAAAATACGCAATACAAAGGTGATGCTTATTTCTAAAGAAATCTCTTCCAGCATACCTAACTTGGAAATCATCAAATAACTTCCATCCAGCATACCTGCGATAGGAAAGTAGACAAAGAGATGTAGACACCATGTGTAAGAGTAGGAGAGAAAACAAAATACATAAAAACAACAAAAAAAAACTATTCATCATCATCTGCCTGCCTTTTCCCAACTATGTTGGGGTCGGCTTCCAGTCTAACCGCAGCTGAATACCAGTATTTTACATGGAGCGACTGCCTATCTGACCTTCACAACCCAGTTACTGGGCAACACGATACCCCTTGGTAAGACTGGTTGTCAGACTTTCGGGCTTCTGACGACCTGTAACGACTGTCAAAGATCTACAAATGACAGCCGGGACCAACGGCTTAACGTGCTTTCCGAGGCACGAAGAATATGTAAAGATGTTGGTATGTAAAGATGGCCACGGACCAACCGTGGCAAGCGTAAAATAAATATCACTAAAATACTTATATATAATTAAAAGTATAAAATAATAAATACATAATATGCAACTGTGGCAAAGTGGAAAGATAGTGTTCTTTCACTCTTCTTTTAAAAACAGCAACAGTTTGGCAGTCCCTAATGTCAGGCGGAAGTGAATTCCACAGCCGAACCGCGTGCACAGTGAAGGAGTAGCAGTGTTGCCAACAGCGCTGGCCCTAATGTCGCCGTTTCTCATGCATTAAGTAGCCTAATATCGCCGAATTTCAGTTGTAGTAGCCTAAAGTAGCCCAAACACCAAAATATCAATATGAATAAAATTAAATGTAGTTTTTATCAATTTATTCATAATATGTTCCTATCGCACTGATAATTAGGCATAAGCCATCTTTAAAACACGGTAATGAAATTAAAATTAACATTTTAAAAACTACATTAACAAAAATTAAGATTATTCTGATTCGTCCTCTGCTAGCAATAATAAGGCATCATCAAGACTTTCGCCGTCTTCAGTAGTAGTTGATGTGCTAGTACTGGCGCAAGATCCACCGGAGGCATACATTTTTCTGCCAGCGTGCAAACTCACCATGTTATTGCTTGGTTGAAAGTTGTTACAACACATACCTCTTACATTCATGTGGGTACGAATTCTAAGAATGGCGATCAGCATTGGTAGTTGCATGCGATTCCTTAATTTGGTTTTGATTGTCCCCATTACGCTGAAAATTCTTTCTACATCGGCATTACTCAAAGGTAATGAAAGGCATCGTATCGAAAACTTTGCTAGTTCTGTAAACATCGGGCTTCCACCAGCATTCTTCATTTTTAGCACTTCTATCCAAAAATTTACAATGTCATTAGGAGAAGCATCTGTTCCGATTATCTCCTCAATGCGCATAGTGCTTAATACGCGCCATTGGTTCATAATAGCTTCTCGGTCAATATTGGGATCACCCAACTGCCAGGGAAAATCTTCAATATTGGGTTTGCTGGTGGAGAGGCATACGCGGCTTGGTGCCAAAAGTTGAATTTTTTCCACCACCGACACATTAAGCGGTAACCTGTCAACTAATTCTTTTACTAACCGTACAAGAAAAGCAGAACATCGTTGCTTCACTTCTTTGGCTTTGTCGGCAGAAACAGTCTTTTTTACAAGTAAATCATTTAACTTTTCTCCAAAGTCGATTGAGTCCAGTGGAAGCAGTGAATTTTCAAATGGAGCTCCGGATTTTTCTAAAGCTCGCCTAACAGCTGCAATATCTGCTTCATGGAGCATTGTTAGAGAGGCATTTTCAGACAGACTTTGACTTCTCAGAAATATTGGTTTGAAAACACGTCTTGCAATGGAAAGTAAAAGAATCCGAAGATCGCTATATATTTTTGTGATATTTGCATCACTTGCTTGAAATATAATATTCACATTTGTTACTTCTTTTAATATCGGAGACAAAAACAACAAATATAATTTTGTATCATCATTATACATGGCAGCAAGCTCTCTTGCTGTATAACATCTTTCTGATGATTTTACCACATTGAAGTGAGTTTTTAGCTCAAGCCACTGGTTGATGTTTGTTTTAACAGCTGAATGAAACGCCAGCCATCTAGTTGCGGATAACTGAGTTAGTTTCAAGGGTTTTTTACCATCATTAATAGTTTCAAATAAGGTCTGATATATTTTCATTCGCAGTGGACTGTGGGCAAACCAATTTCTGGTTTCCCTAAGTAAATATTCCAGACAAGAAGGTAATTCCGCGCACGCTTTGGAGGCACATAAACTAAGGGAGTGACACACACATTTCAATAGCTGTAAATGGGGTATATCTGCTTGTAAGAGAGTGAAAAGGGAGTTATGTTTGCCACAAAGGTTACTTGCTCCATCAGTTCCTATTGCAATTAGATTTTGAAGATTCAAATTTTAGACATAAAACTCTTAAATGATGTATAAAGGCTGCTAGCTGTTGCTTCAAATACTTCTTGAAAGCCTAAAAAATCAACAACTATTTTTTCTAGTTTTGAATTATAGTATCGGATGCAATATGCCATGTACTTTTCTGTAGTTACGTCGGTGGATTCATCCAGTATAATACCTAGAGTAGTTCTGGTTACCAACTTCTTCTAAAAGTTCCTTGAGCATGGCTGGTTCTAGAACATTTTTTATAATGGCCGAACACTTTGATCTATGTAATTGAATGTTTTCAAGAGGACTTCCTGTCCCACAGGTTTTTAACACATCTGTCAGATGATCAATGCTGCGTATGGAGCTGTGAGCAGCGACATAGGCTGATATTTGTATGTCTATTATTTTTTCTTTTGATGAACTGTTACTAATTGAGGAGTAGCCAAATGATGCAAGCTTGGGTTGCTTTTTTGAAAAACTTAATTCTTTGTCTTTATGTGTTTTCGTTTTCATGTGTTTTTCTAAATCGGTTTTGTGCGCACGGAGTGGTGTGATACATAATTTACAAAATGCCTCACCTTTACCACTATCCGTCAGTTCAACAGGTGCTCGACTAAGCCAATCTGTAAAAGAAATTGAACTCAATAATACGCTAGGCAGTAGGTACATTGTATACATTGTATGTCCCAGGTAGGTATGGTACTAGTGGTTGTTAACCACAACATATTTCTTTCTATTTGTGCAGTTTCAGTCTACCTATTACATCTTAACCAGACTGGGGCAAATATTAAAAAAAATGATTGTGAAACTAAAAACCACGACTTCTGATTTAGTCTGGAAGTAGTAAGACCATGTAGCAGATAATATACCTACGTACATCACACACAACATTAATATAAAACAGTACTCAAGTTTTTAATTACTTTTAAATGCTGGTAGTTTTTCCCATTCATCACGATAATGTTTTATATATTTACCGTGTTTACCCATTTTCACAGAAATTACACAACAATTGAAAAACGCAAACAAATTAAACCCAGGCGAAGTTGTACAAAGTGAAAGTGACAAAGCAATAACCGGAATTTATCTGAACTATTTAGTCAGTACAACACAGATGATTGCGGAAGTCATTATTCACAATAGAATACATGTAACTCGATTGCATTCTAATTTGGTTACATAATAGCTAAGACAAATTCAGGGTATTCCCCGAAAATAACCAATCACAAACGAATAGGGTGACCATCTCAATATCAAATTGTACCAACATTATACACACGCACGACGCACAGTGGAACGAATGTATGGGAGCGGTTGGACGTAGACATGTCCGAAAAATAAGAGTAAAATTATGCCAAACTAATGATGCCATCTTATTCGATTACTTAATGCCTTCATAAATTGTGGTGATGAATTTCTTCATAACTCCCATATTTCGGGAGTAATTTGAGAAAATGTGAAATTTTACTATGAAAATGAGTGTATCGAGCTCTCTCCCTCCTGATTCCGGGCTTGTTTCAAGTAGCGGTCTCTAATATCGTAATGCTATTACTAAGAGCTATATTTAATACTAAGACACATAGTGCGCCAAATGTGCACTTTCTGGGATAAAAGGAAATGAAAATTTAAAAAAAAAAAACGTTTTTTCCCCATTTGTATTTACTTTAAACCGCAGACAGACTTATTAAGAGGTCTATAAATATATTATATATATACAGAAATATATATTAACAAAAATATTCACAAGAACTGATGAGAGTATGACTTTTAAGTAAGTTGATAATAAATTACCTAGTTTCATTAAAAGTACAATAAATAATTAAGATGTAAGCTCTAATTTACTAAGTTACACATTTTAAAACAATAACATCATTTAATTATCTTCGTCATCATCATCATCATCAATTAATTCAAATTCAGAATCGATGTCCGCTAAATCATTTATGTTAACAAATTCGATATCACTTTTCTCAGAATCCGTAAGCTCATAAAATTCCTTAAAAGAAGATTTTTTTACAAACTTATTTCCTTTTGGACGGATACTTGTAACAAGTGGATCAGAAGACAGTAAAAGATTGTGCATAATATCTTCATTGCATGAGATACTGCTATGCTTTCGAGAATGCCCCTCTCTATATTTTCTAAAATCTTTATTTCTAGCCTCAGATGCCTCTTCGGATAGAAAACCAATGGGCACAATTGACATGTTCTGAACTATGTCTGGCCCATGCATTAAAATTTTATGAAGTGAAGAAGGCATATAATACCATGGGTATAACTCCACGTAAAGCTTAGCAGTATCAAAGCAGAACTCTCGGAATTTAGTTACGTTGATCTTCTCTCCTGATGAAATACACTGCAAGATCACACAGATTTTTCTTAAAAGCATAGCATCTATTCCGGTCAGTTCAGCAGATTTAGTGTAGTTTTCAAAAAATCTCCTTGCCGAGTTGCCATTGTTGGTGGATCCACTGCCTTGTTTCACAACATCGAGAAGTAAGCCCGTTTCTCTTCTTACAGCCTCTTGAACTCTTTTCTTCCTGTCATCAACTTGCCTTTTTGCTATATCACCCCTTACTTGCCATGATTTTATGTCTAATTTGTAGGAAATGTGTAATAAGCATTCCATTGAGCGAATCCAAGCGTGAAGGGTGCTTAAGCTATATTTATACATGTCCTCGTTTGCGTGTTTATCTTTGATTAACTCTAAATTATTCATTTCTTTAGGACAAGCCTTGCATATGTCACACACTGAAGCTGCTGTATTGGATATAATGGAATGAATTTTACCATCAATCATTGTCAACAGCAGTTGGTGTTTGACACTAATTCCATCAGTGATGGTGGATGGAGTTAAGGCTTCAATCTCTGCTTCGATTTCAGCCATCTCTCTCTGCACATTTTCTTTGGTTTCCTTTATAAACTTAAACAATATTGGCCGGCAAAATGAAGTGGAAGATGGTCGCTCGTTTTCCCAAATTGTTACACCTTTTGAGACGAGCCGCAGTGGTACAAGACTAATCATAAAATTACTAGCAAGATCGATTTGCTCATCTTCACTCGTCCTTTGATGATAAATGCTTTGGCTAGATGATCCGTCAAAACCCCATTTGCTGGTCAATACGAGCTGTTGATTGGGATCAACAGGGGTTTCTAACGACCTAATAAGTCTTCTTGAGGTTAAATCCATCAAGGCTTGTAATTTGATTTTTGCAGAGCTCTCTGTAACTGTGAGATCTTCTTTGGCCGGATAGCACTTAATTTTTTCTTTAACCAACATGTAGTAACTCGGGTATTGAAGAGCTCCTTCTTGAGTGTTGAAATCCCGAAGAGTGTTATAGCGCCATTTCGATAAGTTCATCGATACATAAAGAGCCAATGCCTTCAAAGGGGATATTTCCCGTACCTGAATTGATTTACCTTCAATGAAGGCTTTGATTTTTGAGGCCTCTTCTGGATTCTCCGTCAAGTATTTCATAACATAAGCTGTATCGCTTTGTCCTGCCTTTTGAAGCGCCCTTTCGGCCGAAAACATAATTTCAGCGCTGCTACTGCTGCATGAAAAACTATCTTCAGTGCGTCTTCTTTTTTGCCGGTTACTAAGGTCCTCAAAAGATTTACGAGGACTAGGATGTGTACAAGTTGAAGCATCAGATTTAGCAGGAGAAATTATGGGCTCGATGACGTCACTTATATTTTCTGTAGAAGGTTCCATATTTTCATTCTGTAATTCCGGCCATTGAATTGCAGCCTGTAGCCAAATCTCATGTTTCTTCCGAAACTTATCTGTGCTTCTTCCAGACTGTGTCCATTTTGCATAAATGCGGTAGCAAAATCGACGACACCAGTCTTTTAAACTTGTTTCAGCACTTTCACATAACTGAACACAACTGTTATCTTTTAAAACACTGAACAAATAGTTAAAGTCGCGTAAATCTTTATGTGCGCGTGCGCATAAAGCAACGTGAATATCAAGATTTGTATTAAAATTTGGAAAATACATTGCGAGATTAGCTTGGATACAACGAGGTGTAAATCAACACTGATTTTAAAGTTACTAATAGTGACCTATTTATATAAAATCCAGGTATCCCAGGTATCCTTTGTTAAATATTGCAAGGTAATTAGTTATTGTGATAATTAGTAAATGATGCATGCTAAATTAGTGTATTAAGAGCCATTTAGTAATTAAATAATAGCAATGTTCTTATCAGTAATCATTAGTGCATCAGTTTTATATGTAAACCTTAAGTCCCTAATTATATATCCTAATTAGCTTATATCTTCTCTAATTGGCTGCTCAGAAATGTTATTGTAATAAGGTAAACCTTTAGAAAAACGGTTTTAATCAACAAAATAAACAAAAAATAAAAAAATTGTGTTATAAAATAAACATCACTCTTTATCCCAGAAAGTGCACATTTGGCGCACTATGTGTCTTAGTATTAAATATAGCTCTTAGTATTAGCATTATGATATTAGAGACCTCTACTTGAAACAAGCCCGGAATCAGGAGGGAGAGAGCTCGATACACTCA
This sequence comes from Atethmia centrago, assembly GCA_905333075.3. Taxonomy (NCBI): domain Eukaryota; kingdom Metazoa; phylum Arthropoda; class Insecta; order Lepidoptera; family Noctuidae; genus Atethmia; species Atethmia centrago. Next base: position 34,792,126 of record HG995367.1, on the reverse strand, counting down.
TTTTCATAGTAAAATTTCACATTTTCTCAAATTACTCCCGAAATATGGGAGTTATGAAGAAATTCATCACCACAAGTTATGAAGGCATTAAGTAATCGAATAAGATGGCATCATTAGTTTGGCATAATTTTACTCTTTTTTTTCGGACATGTCTACGTCCAACCGCTCCCATACATTCGTTCCACTGTGCGACGGCCGTATGCCTGTTTGCCTACTAAGTAGTATAAAAAAAAAAACTTGTCCCTAGAGTAGCCTAATTGGCGACCAGTCGCCTTTTAGATTTCTTCGTCGCCGATTCTCGTTCTGAGTAGCCTAAATTGCGACAAATCACCTACGTTGGCAACACTGAGTAGGAGTAGTAGTCAGTAGAGTGGGGAGGGGATTTAAGGAGATTTCTAAGATGCGACCTGCAAGGCGATTTATTTAGTGTTGCTATAAAATATTTTTGACTACCTTAGTTATGAGTCATGCATTGTAATAATAATGATTATAACGGGGTTTCCTTACAAATTTCCATACCGACTACAAAAAAAAATATCACGTACCTACCAAATTGGGAGCATAAAACGTCATCAATTTATCATTCACTACGCCTCTTATAGATTTAGCACATCTAATGGGTAGCTATTTATTTGTGCTCCTATCCATAAATAAATCCACAAGACCACAACACGTGTTCACGTGCACATTGAGCGTGTGCATACTTATAAGTAGGTAGTGTTTATGAAAAGGCCCTTCTATGTCTTCCATTGATTTCTTACACACCACATAAAATAAGAATACGATAAGTTCACATAAAAAACCATGCGGATTAGGCACATGTACCTACCATACATTACGAGTTTGCACGTAAATGGCAAAGAATAGGTAGATTTTTTGTATGTGCTACATTGGTTTATGTGCAGAACCTGTTGACCTTTACAAATCCTTTTAAAAGAGTTTCATGCAATAGAATAGACTCAAAACTGTCGTAACACTACCTCCCTGTTTAGAGTTTTATTAATTTTGCAGTTGTTAATTCACCCTCCTTGTACCCTTCACTAACCCCCTTCCCTTTCCCTTTTCGCGCCCTTTCTCAACCATTGCGAGTACGGAGCGTGGTTGCGGTAGATAGTTCTCGAACCCTCGACATATCGACATCACAGCTTGTCAGCACTGCAATAAATCGGGGATCCAGAATATTTCACATTATCTGAAGCACGTGAGATATTACTTATCGCAACAGAGCCGTATAGCAGTAATAAAACCTACAGTTACTTAACTTTGAACTCTATTTTGGTTATAAATAAAGATTACTATTTTGTAGCATGTAATAATAGAGTTGCCAAAGCTTGGCGCTTGGGCGTAATGAACTACGACACTATGCGTTCTGGCAAATGTCCGTAATGCGCAAAGCCAATGCGCTAAAAATGAGTTATGCACGCACAAAAAGCAGTCTAAAGACATTGATGAGACACGATGTTTTTCAGTAAGTATTTAATAAAAATACCTACTGAAAAACAGCTAGGTATTTAAATGTAAAAACTATCTCTATCAATATTAGGTACCTATAAATCAACATTAAACTACCTACTTGAATTTATACATTTAAGTACTTACCTATATAGAATGCACAATATAAAGACAATAATTAGGTAGGTAAGTACCTATTTCTATGTATCTAGAACACTCATTTATTTATTTATTCACAAGGCAACTCCAATAATCACAGTATATCAGTAGGATCACGATAGGTTTCGACATGACTATCATCCAAAGTGTAATCGCACAACATGACTAGCAACAACAATAATAATGATGATAAATCATCACCAATCATCACTTCCTAACAAATTACGTCCAATAAATTATTGTGTAAACTTTTACAAATGAATTCCTACGTAACGCTCGGGTTACAACAAAACAACACTACAATTTGTTTGCAAAACAAAATGCGAACAGAAAATCACTTCAGAATGTACTACTACTTATCATTCTAAGATTAAATACCTACCTACTTCCTTCTGTAAACAAACTTGCCAATTATCTCCGTTTGCATAAGCAAGCGTGCAGGTGACGGAAAAATTGTAGCAACAAAATAAATCTCTAGAATGAGGTAGATGATTTCGTTTCTTATCACTACTCTAGACTATTGTGAAAAACACGGCACTCGACGATAAGGACAATGATAATAATATATGGATCACACCCGCGGTGCGCCGTATCTACTTGGTTGGATAATTATGATATAACTGTGATAAAGCAAAACCTCATCAGTTTACTATGTAAGGTTGGCAGGCAGGGTATTTTTAATTTGGTCGAACTACACGGAGGTTATCGCAAAAGCGTTGCTCGCATAGCGCAGGTCACCGGTCACGTTTCTTAAACACGTGACGTTCCAGCACACGTGCACTGTGTGGTCACTTCCAGACGGTTACCAGACTGTTCGGGAAACTTCTACCAATTTCTAGTTGCTCGCTAATCGCTCCGTTGTTGTGCAAACACGTGTCGCTTAACATTGTTGGAATGTTTTCCTTTTTATTTGCATAACTACGGTTAGTACTGATCAAGTTTTAGAGAGTATTTGCTTTCGAATAAATATTAAAGTTTTACATTGATTATAATTATATTTATTAAGTAATTATTTTAGTAACAAGTAACAATTTAGTTATTTTATCGTGTTTTCAGATCAAAACGAAAAATCCAAATTAAGAAACCACAAAGTCAAAGTAGTTTCGTCTTATTGCATTCTTTTTTATTTATTTACTGTGGAAGTGGTAATCTAAACAGGAAGCTGGCAACCCATTTACCAGTTTATATAGTCTAGAATGCTCGGAACAAGCTCGGGGAGCTTCGTGTATTCATTCTCGACACTTCGACAGTGTTCCACTGTGGTTGTTGCACGGGGTACCGTTATCAAGGTTCGACAAATGAAATTAAACTTTAATGCAAACGGAATAAGAACATTAGCAATTATTTGCAATAAAAAATAACTTAACGTGTTCTTGACACGATGTTTTATTAGTGTATAGTGAAAGTTATGATAACGGATAACGGAAAAACAATAAAATATGGTAGTTGTGTCTCTGAACTTTCCATATAATGTTATGGAAGTCCCGACCGACGTTAGTTTTCTAATTTTCTTGTTTCTTGCTTCGTAAGCATCGCAACTAGTAAATAAATATCGATTGACGTAGGTAGGTACAATAACCTAGACTAGTTTAAGGCTCCTACATACTGGCGCGACTTGTCGCGACACAAAGGCACCGCTTGTAGCGCTACACGCGGTGTCTTTGTGTGGCGTCGCGTCGCGCCAGTATGTAGGAGCCTTTAATCAATAATAGGTACTTAGGTAGGTAAAAAACACGGTGGTTTAATGAAACCACGATGCAAGTGAAACTTTTTTTCATCCGATATTTTTGCACTATTCTTGGTTTTACCCTCGTTGACCGGTTTATTTGACTCACTAGCTGTATCGTTGTCCATCACGATCAAGTGAACAACAACATTTACATCAATACACCGATCAAAACACACAAATACCGTATTCTCACTCATTCTTGCACGTGCAAGAATAGTAATACGACATGCGATAGATGGACTAAAAAAATTGAGGCGATGGAATAAAAGTTTCACTTTAAAAACAAAAATAGGTAGGTACCTACTTACTTAATAAATGTTGCTGTTTTCTTAATAATACCTACCTAGCACGATATCGTTTTTCGAAGCCTGAAAATCTACACTAATCTAAATATGTAGGTAACCTACCTGCCTGAAATTATTTACGATGCAAATTAAGTGTTGCCTCGTATTCGATATTATTTTAAAGTAAAAAAGTTGGCACACTAAACTGAATTCCTAGAAGCCATTACATAAAGCAGGAATACCTAGGTAGGTACTGTAAATTCTTTAGTAGGTACGTAGGTGTAAAATGATTAATTATTTAATTTTATTTAATTCACTTGAGTTAAATAAAACTAATAATTAATAAACTAATAACTTTGGTTATTTCCAAATAAATACACGAATAAAATTAAGTACCTACGCCAAATTCATTCACATTCGTTTTCATTTCTCCCAGAAACGACTTGGGTTTGAAAAATTTCTCTAGGGTTTCAATGGCGTCAATCTTCTAGAGACCAGCAGTTTCTAGCACTATGAATGAATGAATCTGTAACTATGCACGAACTATTGATAAAAAAAAACAATAGATTATTATTTTCTTTTAAATCAATAGCTAGTCGGAGTAATGACCGGGAAAACACGAGTGGGTGACGCGCATGCGGGAAAACAATAATTTGACTTCTTACTCCTGCGAGATCACAAATAATAACTGGGGCTACGTATTCATTTTATAACTCACACAAATAGTTTAGCATTACAGCAGGCTTAGCATGACACTCTCTATTTCTTCGAAGAATAGACAGGGCTCTTTCTATACAAAGTGACATTTCGTTTCTCAGTTTTTGACATCTCACCGTAGAAATCCTTCTACAATCTGTCATCTTGTCTTTCGTTTCTAACGATCTTTGTCTAGGTCCTGTTTTATGTAGAAAGATCTCTACGGTGGGATGTCAAAAAAGGAGAAACGAAATGTCACTTTGTATGGAAAGAGCCGTGTCTATTCTTCGAAGAAATAGAGAGTGTCATGCTAAGCCTGCAGCAAAGCTGAAATACGGAACGGGACGACCGCGAATTCAATCATAGAAAATAAACATTTGTTTGACCTCGAATAACATTTTTAGCTACATAATTTTCGGTTTCGTCTGCTCTAGAATAGCATCCACATAGCTAAAGGCGATGAACTGTTATGTTCTAGACAAACGTTTTTAAACATAAGTACCTACCTAACCTACATATTTTGGCCCTCGCAATCATCCGCTGAAGTGCTAACGATATTTTAATTCCTAAGCACATAAAACATAGGTTTGTACAAGGTTTTTAGATGCGCTGACTAGCCGTGAAGGCCGGTTTCAGAACTCACTGTTTACATTTCTTACCAAATCTATGTTTATGGCTAAGCAGAAGAGTTGTCGCACATTAGTTGTATGCCATGCCAAGGAAATTGAAAAAGTTTTTAGTAAACATACCTACATAAATCGGCAAAGGTAAGTTATCTAATGGAGCCACGGATATCAATTGGAGCCCATTCAAAATTGCTGATCGTCGCAATTTATTCTAGATAGTGTTCTAGTTTTTATGTTTACAGTTTCTTCTCGTTCGGTGTGTTACATCGAGATCGTTAACCTTTGGCTTGGTCTCTCAGGTGTCTACAATCATGTCAACGCCATCAAAATCGAGTCCCGACCGAAAATAAACAATAAATGACGAGCCGACCTCAATGTATTTTTGGACGTTTCTTGGTTTTAATTGAATATTTTTATGCATTTATCCCAAATTTAGGTAATGTTCTAGTAGGTAATCTTTCACCTAATGGCGAAACAGCTGTACCTACGAGTAAATCAATGCCCGTTGACGTAATCGTCAACGGGCATTGATTTACATCTGTTTACATCCAGTTGCGAAATATTTTGATTGGGCATTAGATTTTAAGTATTGTAACATGATACATAAGATATAGGTACCTACTTTGTTGTATTCAGTGGGTAATGCGTAATGACAAAGTAAAAGTAAAATTCACTCTCGAAGAAGCATTGATCGAGAGTGAATTTTACTTTAACTCCCACATAAATTCATGCAGTCTACGGAGTCTGTCTTCTTGTTACAATTTTACATCACCTTATCTTTTACATTCTACCTCATGCAATTATTCTGTTGCTCCTAGTGACTCAGAGGAGAAAATTGCTCCTGATGTTTTTTCTCGATAACTTTTTATGGCCAATGGTTATTGAAGCCTACGAGTAAAGAATGTTCCTGCTTACCCATTATGCCCCTCATAATAGGTAAGCAGGAACATTTTTGTAAGGAGGATCATCTCATCTGGCTATCAGCGTGCCTGCAGGCTTAACATGAGAACCGTAGAGAAGCGTTTTGGCGACGGAACAGTATACAAAAATGACGTTTCCGCCTGCTGGACCTGGCTCTGACTCTAATCATTATTTACTCGTAGATAGGTACTGTCGTATTATATTATCTGTGGTAATGTGTTGCGAGAGCGAACGAGCGAAGTGCCTTTTGCTTGCATTCGCATTGATCAGAAAAAACACACATAACCTAGGTAATCAAATCATTAACCGGTTTTCTTCCCAGATTGCTCTCAACTTCTCCATCGATATTTCTTCTTATAAATAAACTCTTGTAGGCGTGGGCTTGGACGTCTGAGCAAATGAAATAATTTATAAGATTAATGTTATTTTCCTAACGACCTTTGAGAAATTTCGGTTATTTTAGTTTGGAGACAGGGATTGCGACTTTTGCAAGACCTACCACAGGTACTGACATCGATCGACAGGATCTAAATAGAAATTAAATTTTCCTACCCCGTTAACACTTTCACCGCTAAGTACATAGAATACATACAAATTGGCATGCCATATAATGTTTATTGCAAATCTATAACAATTCAATCAACAGAAGTCATCTGAACAGAAGTCATCTTTAGCTACATATAGCGACGACTCGGATGCGAGTTGTGGGCACACGAACGAATTATTTTTCGACCCATATGCTGGGTGCTTGGCATAGAAAGTGTTAAAACCACACATATAACAAAGCCAGCGTCAAACTTAATAATTAACAGATTTCCGATAAAAGTTTACGCACTGCGTACGAGATCAAGTGGGCCTGGCTTCCGGTCGAATACTTGAGATACGTACCTACGTAATGATAATCGCAGGGAATCAACAGTAATCACGTTGTATATGCATTTCTCCAGCGTTGAGGGCGCGGGCGGGGCGCCGCTGTGCGTATTTTTACTCGGTGACGTCAGACCTCGGCCTCCGCGTCTCGTGCGGTCATAAAAAGTACCGTCGACTTAGCGTTAAAGGGACTGTTTTGATCGATTCCAAATAAAATAAATACTTTTTTACGGTACGTTTACGGCATCATTATTTCCTGTTAGATTTGAGCGTGCCGGTTTCAAGAAGGCAGTAGGCAGACCGCTATTTCGTGAAATAATTACGTAGAGGAGCTGATACGTAAAGCGTTTTTTTTTTTATTTTGCTAGTGAAAAAAAAAATTTTTTAGACAAAAGGTATCCACTTATACAACTAGGTAGGTAGATAATAAGAAAGTAGTGCCTAACAGACTGTGAACTTTAGCGAACATCATGACGATGAAAAAACGCGACGGCCGCTGGTTGCGTGGCCACACCCGCTCTCAAGGTGATGTGAACAGATTGCAGCATCGCAGCTGTTAATACAAAGAAAATCGTATTTTTACAGTCCAATAATAACACTTTCCCACCTATTAAATCAGATTATAAAATCATTTTCGTAAAAACATTGAGGAATCTAAATAATTCGCTGTTATTTCAGAACATTTGGCACGGTGTGCCCATAAACAAACAGCTTACTATTTTGGCGAACACTACCTATCCTATCTAGATTCTATCTGTTTTGGGCACTGTATCAATCAGCGAGCATTTGCAGCAAATAAAGCTGTAGGATAACTAGGAAGTAACCTGCTCTTTTCCTGATGAATGACGTCACACGCAACGTTGGAGCCATCTTCAACAGATTAATCACTTCAGCACCAGTTTACTCACACCGCAAACATCTACGCTGACTAGTTACGATGCAGATTCATCTCGATACAAAGAGTGTGATGTGATGCCTACCTAATTAATCAATATTCCTTCTGAAGTTTACCTCTCAATCTGCTTAGCCTTTTCCCAACTACGTAGAAGTCGGCTTCCAGTGTAATGCAGCTGAATACCAGTTGTTACATTAAGCGACTGCCTATCTGACCTCCACAACCCAGTAACGTATCTGGTTAATAAGATGCTCCTTGGTAAGACAGGTTTTCGGGCTTCTGACGACTCCTAACGACTGTCAAAGATCCACGAATAACAGCCGGGACCAACATCTTAACGTGTTTTCCGATGCACGGAAGTCTCAGTATGTAAAGATCCGCAGACCAACCCCGGCAAGCGTAGCTTAACCTAATAGATCGACCAGTGCGGCTATTACTTAGCCACGAGCTCTTCTGAAGTTTACCTCCATGGAATATGGATGAATATTTATCAGATAGCGTAGGTAGGTAGGTAGGTATATGAGACTCGTGTTTGTTGTGGTGGAAATGTATGGGATTATGTGATCTTACGACCATTCGAGTTTGGTGTGTGTGCGACTGTTACGTGAGCTTCGTGTCGTAAGTGCGTGAGCTATCATAAACTTGACATTTACTTCATTACATACCACCTTGCCGCTGCGATTCACACCGGAATGGCAGAGGCCGGCAGCGATGCGACGCGGGCAGTACCGCTGTCAATCGCGGGCGCGCCGCCCGCTCGACCTTTCCGTGCTTTTCAAGCGATACTGGTCTTTTGAGTATGTAGATTAAAGTTTTCGGGCCCTAAGTGGTAAATCAAACAAAACAAATAAAGTAGTATTTTGTTTATTAGTCAGTTCTAACAGCAATTATAAGTGTTAAGTAAAATGTCACTTCCAATGTCATTACGAAACTAATACAGCTTGAACCTGTGTTGTTAATTAAAATAGTATGATATCTGATCCACAGTAAAATACTACATTTATGAAATATGTCCATCACAATTGCCAATTCCAAGTTTCCATTGAAACCTAAAACTTACAATCACTGCTGTCATTCAAAGTATTTACAATACAAAATATTTACAACTTAATCAGCATTAAATACAAATAAACACACTTGTCAGTCTCACTTAGCTCTCCATACTAAAACGCATAGAGTCCACCCAATCAAACTATTTTGGCTAGACATTCAGTAAACAAATCCAATCAGCAACATAATTAGGCAACATAAATGAGTAAGTTCCTACAACACTAGTAGGAATGTCCCATCACTAGTTTAGAGCATACAAAGTGGTTATTTATGACAGACCTTACTTGTTCTTGTAGTGAAGTGAATAAAAGGTTTTATTACCAGACCAAACAAATAACAGTGAGAACATAAAAAAAAAGAACATCACTGGTTCACTAAAAAGCACTATTGCCACAAAGGTCTACCGAGGTGCAAATGTGAATCAAAACTACATAATTAACACCATCACTATTCAACAAGTGTCCAACAAAGTCATACCTAAGGCCTTTTCGGTATGACTTTCTTCAACTCCAAGATAACACTCAGGGGAACAAGTAATTTCTGTCACAACAAACTTCATTATACACTGAAATCCGTATCAATGAGAAATCCAGTCTGTTCTTTATTAATTGGGTAGAGTGTCCATGAGAATCTCCTTTACTCCTGATGAGAGGCGGTCGGGGAATTTGATGTCAAATGCAACAAGTAAGTCTCCTTTCCGCGTTGGTTCCTTGGGTAATGGTAGCCCATATCCAGGAAACCGCTTCACTGTGTGTGGCTTGACAACCTCAGCCTGAAGGTTGACCGTCAGCTTCTCTCCAGACATGGTTGGTACTTCGATGATGGTGCCACAAAGAGCCTGCAACAAACAAACAAACAACATGGTTAGTGTGACATCACAGTGAGAAGTTATAAAGGAGACAGTTATTGTGTGAAAGGCTATGCTTATCTCTGATTAATATGAGAATAATTACTAAGTAAAATAGAGGACTTGAATAAATTATGAATTACATAACAATCATTCATTAATTAATTGCAATTATAACTGAATGGGCACAATGAACTTTGGAAACCTTAAGATAATATGTAAGTTAGAAACTTGTTACTCATAACAATTATGAACTACTAGACCATTCTAGAATAGTGTGTTGGTATAATGGTTACATGTTTATCACCAGTTTGTAAACAACACACATGCACAACAATATTTAATCAATGTCAATAAACTAACAAGTCATTGATGCCTACCTGTTTCAGTGAGACCTTGGCTGCATATCTGATGTCACTGCCTTCCCTCTTGAACAGAGGATGTGGCTTATCTCTGATGATGAAAACGATGTCTGCTGGGATCTTGTTGCGTCCCTGATCACCCTCCTTCTGGAATGTGATCTTGGTGCCAGCCTTCCAGCCTGGCTTCACATGGATGGTCAAAACCTTGTCTTCCTTCTTGGAAGTGCCGTCAGGCTGCAGCACACGCCGCGATATTTTCATCTTCTTGACACACCCACGCGCGATGTCCTCCAGGGAAACGTACAAGTCGTGTTCGATCGGCGGGTCCTGGCTCTTCTCCTTTCGGCTCGGGGATCCGTGGAAGTTGAAGCTGTGGCTGCGGAAGGCGCCGCCAGGGCCACCGGGCCGCGCCGTACCCATGCCCATGTTGGCGAACGGGTCCATGTCCACATCCATGTCGCGGTCGAAGAACATGGTGGTGCCTCCCGAGCCGCCGTTCAGGTCGAAGAACGCTTGGAAGGGGCTGGCAGAGCCGAAGAACTGCGCGAACGTTGCCCTCGGGTCACCGTGGAACGTGTACGAGAACGATTGGCCGCCACCAGGTCCATTGTGCGATCCCATTCCTCCCTTGAGTCCCTCCTCGCCGTGGGCATCGTAGATCTCACGTTTCTTCTTGTCTGACAGCACTTCGTAAGCCTCGGCCACCTCCTTGAACCTTTCCTCGGCACCAGCTGCTTTATTCTTGTCCGGGTGGTACTTCAGTGCCAGCTTACGGTATGATTTCTTTATGTCGTCATCAGACGCACCTTTCGATAATCCTAATATTTTGTAGTAATCTTTACCCATTGTGAATCCTTATCCTAGAACAAAAACGATTCCCGTTAGCCACAGCGCCTGACACCATTTTTGGAGATGTGGAGCGATGATACGCGCAACATAAAAATTAGATTTTTTAATAAATACAAACGCAAACGACTCAAATAACGTTCCGGCACTAAGGGCAAATATTATAGAACACTTACCTAGTCACTAAAAGCTCCAAGTGCAGTCCAAATAGTTAAAATAAGCGAATTTTTGGAAATATTCTCACACAACACTTCTATACACCTTACAGTAGCAACTTCACGTTTGAATGAAACGCTGCGCCTTCGTTGCGCCAAAATATATACATTAAAACGTCTAGAACGTTCTAGGGCCTTCAACCTCTGCGAAAACGGGACAAAATATAAAAAATGTGAAGCGATTGCGCGTATGTCAGAAAGAGATGAATATAAATTTCATTGTTCAAAATACAAGAAAGCAAATGGAGCTCACGTCATTTTATCACGTTCCTACAGAGGAACACGTTCCGATTGGTTCGGGAGAGCAATTCGTTCCCATTGTTTTCTAGATGTTTTGCGTTTGCAGTATGTTCTCGTTGACTTGCTGCAACATGCGAGGTTATGGCTACAACGTAGACTGAATTCTCTGTCTACGGGCTACAACAATTTTGATTGATGGCATTGATTGTTTTTCTCTCTAATCTCTAATTTCAAATTTTCAATATCATAGAAAATCTATGTAATGTTATTTCATATTGTTTTTCTGTCGAAAGTAGTTGGTTGTAAGTATTTTTGTTTATTTACAATGCAGTTAAAAAGGCATAAAGGAGCGAAAGGTTCACGATTAGTGCATACCTAGTCGGTAGTCGGTGCTGCTGAAGCACAGAACACTATTACTCCTAGCGGAGGTGCTGAAGTCTCCCACGATGGATATTCAAATTATTCCAACCGCGCGTTGATAAGTTTACCATCTCGCTCAACACATTTCAGGCTTATCAGACAGGTGTAGAAAAAAACCGGTAAGTATTAGTTAAATCAGTAAATAGCCGTTCACCGTTGCGTCGTGTCCGATCCCTTTCACAAATCCATTTAAAGAGATATTAAAAGACAAGGTTCCATTGTCGATGTTTGAAATTTTTATTGTATTTGGACATTGTTGTCTATAACATTTGTTGCTTAGCTAGCAAGCCAGAGAGCTCTCCTTACGTTTACGTCATACCATTCCTTTCCTCTCGGTTTAGATTAGATCCTGATACTTACAAAATCATGCTATGCCGATGTGCAGTCAGATAATGAAAAAAATATAAAAATATACTTCGGGTTCTGCATTTCCGTCAAATTAAAACATTTTTTCATAATAGCAACATTTTTTTTTATCACTAGTGTCAGCTGTCTACTCAATGTCACAAAAGTTTCATGTTTTTATGTCGGGATTCGTATTATTTATAAATAAAAGGACCCTGCTGTTAGAAACTTTTATTTATCTAACAAGTCTTAGAAACAACGCGTGCCGACAGCCTTTGAAATCCATGTCGAAGTACTTTTCGAAGAAGTCCTGTATTAGCTCCTCCACCTGTAACGATGTCAAACGATATAACATTACAAAGCAAATGCGACTCGTGTGGCGAGATAGCCCACGAACCGTTCATAGAATGTGTTGAATGTGAGGCTAATCTGTGCACCGCATGCTTCGCCTCCGGGCAGGAAGTGGGTGCTCACAAGAACGATCACAAATATGCTGTGCGACGGAATGACTTCCCTTTGTTTGACAACTGCAACTGGTCGGCTAAAGAAGAATGCAAGCTGCTCTCTGCATTGTCGACATACGGCTTTGGAAATTGGGAAGAAATATCTAAGAGTGTACACACACGTTCAAAACTCGAATGCCAGGAGCATTACAAAAAGTATTACATAGAAAATGTCCAGTACAAAGAATTAGAGCTGTTACCTGAGACAGAACAATCTTTGTTTCCAAAACCAGTGATACCTTATCTATACAGTACAGAAGTATGCACAAACCCACCAAGGAACAACAATGCAGATCAACATTTGGCCGGGTACAATGCTTACAGGGCAGAGTTTGAACTCAGTTATGATCACAATGCAGAAAGCATTTTCAACATAGAAGACAGTTACTCTGATGATGACGGTGAGGATGATGATGATTGTATGGACTCACTCAAGGTGTCATTAGTCAGCTCATTGAATACCAGACTAAGAGAGAGGAGAAGGAGATACAAGATCATACAAAATCATGGTTTAATAATGCCAAACAAATTAATATCCTGGCTTCAGAAATATGACAAGACACTTACAAGACAGAAGTGTGAGAGGCTGCTGTCATTCATGCAGTTCATGACTGGTATACAATTTGATGCATTCATGGAGTCAGTCAGCTTAGAAAATGAACTAATACAGAGAATATCAAGACTGTCAGAGTTCAGGAGGAATGGTATCAAAACATTATATGCGGCAAAGTTGTATAAACAGTTGAAGAAGGAGAATGAGCTAGTTGTTAAGGAGCAGAAGCATGCTACGACTGTCATGGCAAAGAAATATGAGAGCCAGTCGCCTGTGAAGAACACATTGATGTTTGGAAAGAACAATCAGTTACTAAAGTACAAGAGAACATCAATGCCTCTAGAAATAGTCGACCTACCTGGGTTCAACAGACTTACAGAAGCTGAGAAGGTTCTATGTTCCAACCTAAGATTGGTGCCAGAGAATTACTTAGAAATTAAGCAGCAATTGATTACACAGAATGGTAAAATGGGCTTCCTCCGTTTGCTAGATGCAAGGCGGATAGTGAAAATAGATGTGAACAAAACTAGGAAGATCTATGATTACTTGTTGTATGAAGGGTTTATATCTAAACCACAGTAAATAAATAAGTAGAATTTTTTGTACAACTGTTGTTTCTGTTTTCATGATGATCACTAGTGTTGCTTATTTTACACTTCTGAGACCCAAACTGAAAGCATTTATTTCAATTAAACTAATTACAGACACTTTTTAATTATCAAAGAGTCGGTCAGTTAGAATGTTGAAGCTAGTTGCCCATTCCAAAACATAGATAAGTTCAAGCTAGTTGCCCATTCCAAAACGTAGATCTCTATGGAGAAGAACAGGCAAGAAACTCCAGGGACACTCTTTTAAAACAGTTAGCGCCCGTTCACGAAAATGACGCGTGGATCAGCACCATCAAGCTCAACCATTTTGTAGGGAACCAAATGATCCAACACACGCGCCACCATCAGCGAGACATTTTAGTGAGCATGACTCTCAACTGCCAAGCTTTTTCATGTAAACATACATCACATCGTAAAGTATGTATTTGACAAAGTATAATTACAGTATAGAATAAACTACAGGATGCTAAATAATATGAGGGGCTACTATATAAATACGATGAGATATTAAGTGATGGGATGGATACTCACTTTAAAACCAAACTTCTGATACAGAAATATGGCGGAATTTGTTGGTGATACATGCAGTGTAACATCCCTGCCTGTACAAGTCTGTAAAATAAAACATAGGTTATTATACATTCATCAACATAATATTGATAACATCATGATCATTACAGAAACTTTTTTCATAATTTACGTGTTCAGGTAGGCTGTGACCCTGCAATCTCCAAACCACATTCAATGTCTTGAATTTTACAAAAAACGTAGCGATCTTATTTTTATACAAGAATATGACATAGTCGCGCGATCAATTAAGTCACGTTTGTATGTCAAAATTCATGTGTCACGCGTCAATCGCGTACGCGCGATGATCGCTTTTGGTGAGGACGCGGAGTTACAAGCCATGTTCACGGGCAAGAAAGTTGCGAGTATAGTCTCTCCGTGCCATCAAATTTAATAAAAACTATGTACCTAGGTATTAATCTCGACACGGCGATATTATTGCGGTGATCATTTGATGGATTTTTTTTTTGGGTGGGGAATCAAGTAGGTAACTTCTTCCGCTCTGGGTGGAGCAGGAGGGTGTGTCAGACTCTTACTGACTAAAACCCACCCGTATTCCTTCCGTTGCCTGTGTTGACAGGGGCCTCGGTAACCCTTCAGTACCTTCCTGCGACCCCGGCAGAATTTGATGGCATAGCACGACTATTGTCGGGATTCTCTAGCCCATGGTGATGACATGGTTTAGAGCCTGTCCATGGCGATCTGGACCTGGACGCAAGATAAATTAAAGCGCGCGAGTGGACTCGCGCGCTTTAATTTATCTTGCGTCCAGATCCCGCGTTTTACGCGCGTTTCTATGCTAGGAGGAATTCCTTGCCAGTCATAAACATGGACTCGGATACAATACAGATACTTTTTGCAACTTCATCAATTAAAAGTTCCCTAGGGAAGTTATCACGCTCCATTTCGAACCAAAAAATACGTCCAATCGCCACGAACTCGCGCATACTACTGGACGCCGGACGGCGGACGGGCCGACGCAGCAATGGCGCCCGAGTATCTCAACTGGCGCGTAAAACGAGCGAGTCGAGAGTCCCGCTCATTGTACGCGTTTTACGCGCGAGTGAGGAAACGCGCGGCAGCATCTGCACGGGGTATACGTAGCTCACTAGCTCCAGTACCTCGGGAACGCGCGAGAGATCTACGCGCGAGCGGACTCGCGCGTAGATCGCCTCATCTGGACAGGCTCTTAGGCGTAGATCTATACAGATAAATAAAATTGGAGTGTCTGTTTGTAATATTTAGGTATATAACCGCTTTTTACTAAATGCATGCATATGAAAAATTGTAAAAAATGTTATTTTGGTATAATTATGTGCCGTGTATACATAATACACGGCACATAGACCAAAATAACATTTTTAACAATATTTGTCTGTCTGTTTGTTCCGGCTAATCTCTGAAACGGCTGGACCGATTTTGACGGAACTTTCACTGGCTGATAGCTGATGTAATAAGGAGTAACTTGGGCTACTTTTATTTTAGAAAAAGTGACGCGGGAGAAGCCGCGGGCAGCAGCTAGTCTATAATATAATATACATATAAATTAAAGTCGCATTTCCTGTCTGTCTGTGTGACCGCGTTGTTCTTCTAAACCACGCAAAGGTTTATGATGCTGCTTTTAATATTTATAGAATTGATTCCGAAAGGTTTTTAACTTAAAAAAAAACTACATTCATGTTAAAATTACGTACAAAGATAGCTCGTGTTTTGTCTTAAGTCTTAAAAGCCGTGTAAACCAAGGGGCGAGTCGCTTCTTACACAAGACTTATCTAAATTAAAACCGTACCTGTAACAAGTGATAAAGCATGAAGGTGGCAATCTTCGCGTTCCTCCACTCGGGCCGCGTGAGCACGAAGGAGATGTAGGCCTCGTTGTGCGCCACGTCGGGCACTAGGAAGGCGCAGCCTATCACCAGCCGCTTGTATGTCACCACGCAGCTGAACTCGGGGTATTGAAGCGCTTCTGTCACTTTTAGAGAAGGTGAGATAACCAATGGGATTACACCACAGATTTGAAATGTTTTTTCTAAGTTTGACTTCTGGGTTAGTGGCAATGGCGGCGCGCGGCATATGGACTAAGTAGTCGGCCAGCCTAACCGTTAGTCTTAAATTAATTAATTCACTGCAATCAATATAAATCAGCCTTATCTGCTGACTCTAGAAGACTAAATAATGCAAAAGACTTCCAAAAATACCGAAAGTAAGCACTAAAGGTTTTTGTAAATTCATCAGGGGTAAAATAGTTTGTATGGAATATTTTCATTGCTGCCGATTGGACATCCCATCCCACAAGGCTTGTATTTTATAAATTCTGCAGTTTAACAGTTTTTGGTAAGTAAAGTGTAAGGGGAACAATATCATAACAAAAAAAAAGTGTCGCGCGGTGGTGTCGCGCCTTTGTTATGCAATTTCAGCTCTATGCAAAGAAACTAAAGTTGAGTTTTAAACACTCCCCTACCACTTCGATGGTGATAGACATTATAAATTACACTTACAATCAATTCCGGGCCAGAAGAACTGTGCGCAGAGATTGTTGACGGCGGCGATGTGTTGCGGCCTTACGTACGAGTAGTCGATGGTCGCGCGGGGAGGAGGCTCGTAGTCTTTTATGTGTCTGCTCAAAAATGATGGCTTTATTCAATTGCATGGATTACTAAGGTGCTTTCCAGCGTCGGTCTTATAGAAAAATACTTCGAATATAAAATAATTAGGGCGTTTCATGCGCCCGAAGATGTACCCCGCATCCTATTAAAAAGCGATCGCCGCGCGACTTCGCGATCGTCGCGGTCACTTGTTCGGTGAACCTGAACGCGTAGTCGCGCCGCACAGTGGAACGAATGTATGGAAGAGGTGGAACATAGGCATTTCTGGGAAAAAAGTTATGAAAAACGAATATTATTTAGACAAATTTCTTTCTACCTATCTGTCGTATTTCGGGATTTATTTAAAAAAAATGTGAAATTTTCCTATGAAAATGACTGAATCGAGCTCATACAGTGACCTAAGTAAGACACATGGTGCGCCAAACGTACACCTTCGGATATGTAGGGTGATATTATTATATACAAAAAAAATCGCCAGTTTATTTATTAACTTTATGGAAATATTATAACAACCACCACAACCTAAGAGCAATTAAAAAAATCAAATTCTAATCATCCTCTTCGTCATCATTATTTGACTCAGATTCGGAATTTGCTAAACCATTGACATCAACAAATTCGGTGTCATCATTATTTTCGGAATCCGTTAGGTCAGCGATCCACAAACCGCGGTTTGTGCAAACCGATATACTTATAACAATAAGGACAAAATGTTTTTTTTTAATATATAAGGGTCAGGACCAAATTTTTGACGTGTTGCACAACGGAAATATTCACACAACCTTAATAATTATATTGCGCTGCATTTATTTACCATTGTGATACATTTCCGTTGTGCAACACGTCAAAAATTTGGTCCTGACCCATAAATCAACCTGTACGTCAGAAGGTGCACGTTTGGCGCACCATGTGTCTTAGCGCTAAATACAGCTCTTGGTATGTGTATTATGACAGTACAGACCACAACTCGAAATAGGATCAGTTTCAGGAAGCAGACAGGTAAATACTGTGGCAATGGTGCCGATTCCCTTGTTCACAATCTAAACAAAATTTATTCCCTTGTTCACAATATAAACTATATTTCTTCATCTTTCTATTTCATTAAGAAGAGGACAGAAGATAAATTTTAGTATAGTCCTGTCAAATATAAAAAGATAAATTTTAGTCCATTGGAATTCATAGTTATGGTTAATGATCTCCCTGGGGTCGTGAACACTGCGAGGTGTTTGCGATTTGCAGATGATCTTAAAGTATTTATCTCGGTAGCGAGCGCCTCGGAATGTGAGTGACTTCAGCGGGATTTCGATAAAGTGGTGCAGTGGAGCCAGGAAAACAAACTGGTCTTCAATGTGACCAAATGCTGCATGATGACGTACAGTCGCGCGCGCGGCCCGCTGCAGAATCAGTATAAGATGGACGGCACAGTGATGCCGCGAATTACGCATATGCGTGACCTTGGGGTTCATTTGGTAGCCTAGTTGACGTTTCGCAATCATATTTTATAGATTTGTGTAGCAAATCCTTTAGAAATTTGGGTTTTATACTTAGACAATGTACAGATTTTAAAAGTATAGCAGTGGTAAAAATACTTTATAATGCTTTAGTTCGTAGTCATCTCGAGACAAGTGCTATCATACGGAATCCACATGAAACCAAATATGTATAGTCTAATGGTTGAAAAAATACAAAATAAATTCACGCGGTACTTATATTTAAAACAATATGGGGTTTACCCATTCTACCCGTTGATGTATCCGAGTCTGTTTGTGTTGGGCATGGTCGGGTACACCAGGCTGGCTGTTAGGAGGGACGTCGCGTTAGTAAAGTACGTGGCGAGGGTGCTGCGTGGGCTGGTGCGCCACCCAGAAGTGCTGCAGGCGCTGCGGCGGCGTGTCCCGGACAGCTATGTGGGGGCGCGCCGCCGCCCCGCCTTGTTAGAGGTGCCATGGGTTTTCGATGGCCTGCCGAAATTTGTATCAGGAGCACAAAGGCGTAAATTTTATACATTAGGTATACATTGAAAAAAGGCGTAAATATTGAGTTTTTGTATGTTTATTGTTAATTTTATGAAGTGTATTTTATAGATATAAATAGTTTGATATGTGTGTATAGCATCGTCTTGGGTAACTGTAAGATGTTGTACTTATTGGTGTTAATAAAAAATTTACATCATTTTAGTAAAAGAGGTGAAAGACATAATTATAGTACTAGAAATAGGGACCTATTATCTCAGCCAGGTTTCAGACTGGCTAAAGTAGACTCATCTTTCATGGGGTACTGTTTAAAATGTTACAATAAAATTCCACCCCACATACTTCAACTGAATGAAATGAAATTCAAATCTTGTATCAAACGCACACTATGCAGGCAGGCATATTATAAGTTGGGTGATTACATCGCTGATAAAAATGCTTGGCTCATTGCTGGTCCCGCTCCACAACCACAACCAATTGAATAATTAACATTTGAAAATACTGTTGGAGCAGCTGAACATTGTAAGACTATCTTTGCATTGTATAAATTCAACCTACGTTGTATTGTATAATTGCATTGCACAGGTGTGAGTACTATGTATAATAGAGCTACCATTTGCCGGTTATGTAATTGACTTGAATGGGTCCTGGCGGCTGAGAGTATGTCATGCTCACTCAGATGTCTCGCTGATGGTGGCGCGTGTGTTGGATCATTTAGCTCCCTTCAAAATGGTTGAGCTGAATGGTGCTAATCCATGCGTCATGCTCGTGAACGGGCGCCGTTAGTTGGGACTGGTCACCTCTTGGCGTCCTCGGCTTATTTGTAATTATTTTATTTAGAAATTGTTTTTTTTTTTTTTCTCTTTTTACTATGGGCGCGTTTTTTTTATTTTACATCGTCCTCACATTTAGTTATAATTTCAACATTATTTTTGTACTAATCTTTATGTATCAATTTAATTTAAAAGAGTGTCCATGGAGTTTCTTGCCCGTTCTTCTCCATAGGTACCTACTACGCTTTGGAATGGGCAACTAGCTTCATATTTCTAACTGACCGACTGACTCCTTGACAATTCAAAAGTGCCTGTAAATGGTTTAATTGAAATAAATGCTTTGAGTTTGAGTTTGAGTTTAAATTAATTAATTAATTAATCAGCGCCTGTCACTACTCCATACAAGTTTATCTTCTGTCCTCTTCTTAATGAAATAGAAAGAAAAAGATGCACTGAATTTAAATTTAGTTTAGGTTGTGAACAAGGGAATCGGCACCATTTTTAGTTTTTCAAAATGAAACTTTTTTCTCAGAAATGCCTATATCCAACCTCTCCCTTACATTTTCAGAACAAAAAGTGACCGCGACAATCGCTTTTAAACGGGACGCGGCCGTAGACTAATAGTGCGATTTCGAACGCGTTTGGAGCAGGACTTTGCTGCTTGTGGTGACTGGTCGTCTTGCTGAACATGGTTTTGTTATAGTATTACTTTTTTTTTAAATATTTATTGTCACAAAAAGCTTCATGTCTTGTGTCTTCTTGTCATTTATCATTTGTGACCGAGTTACAGCTATAGCTATATGTAAGCGGGCACGCCCTTTATGCGTGGAGGATTTTATTAAGGTATTAATTTCTGTTTCCGTTTTTATTACATTTCTGCTTGAGTATAGTTTTCGATGTTTTTTTGTTGTTGTTGGTATAGTGGTGTGCTAGCTGATATATGCCCAATAATTTAATGTTTTAGCGTTGTGTAAATTATTTTTGCATACTATTGTATAGATTTTTTTTTTCAAATTGAACAGACACCTGTGCTGCTGGACAGTTTGTTGCGCCATTTCTTCTCCCCTGCTCTAGGGAGTGGTGAAGGAAGGGCGTGCCGGGGGACTGTCTTATGTAATTATGACGTTCGAAAAGTGCTGATTCTCAGCCTAATTTGAGTAAATGACATTTGATTTGGTTTCTGAGGTTTTTAAGAATGCTATATTCATGTACTCTACATGTCACAAAAAAGTGTCGAGATGTAGGTACTTACATAATAGGTTGGGGAAAAAGTTTTTTCGCATTTATTAAGAAAATTCAAAACATTTTTTAATGTAGTTTATTTACATTTAACTAAAGTATGTAGGTACCATTTTGTTCGATAACTTTTTGCCATCTTGTAGGTAGGGACATGATCCCATTGCTATAGAAACTTTGGGACTTCTGAACAAAATACCGCGACAAGTGGTTTTGGCAGTCCTCTCGTGATGTTAACCTGACACTGCCTAAAGAATTCTGAAGAAACCGAAACAGGTGGAAATCTGAAGGTGCAAGGTCAGGACTATACGGCGGATGCATTAACACCTCACAGCCAAACTCTCTTAATTTTTGCTGAGTGGCTAAAGACGTGTGAGGTCTAGCGTTATCATGATGAAAAACCACACCCCTTCTGTTGATTAATTCCGGCCGCTTTCTCTCAACTTCTTGCTTTAATCTCATCAGTTGTTCGCAGTAGAGTTCAGAATCGATGGTCCTGCCTGGTGGTAACAGCTCATAATGAATAATTCCCTACTAATCCCACCACACACACAGCATCACCTTGTTGCGAGTTAAACCGGGTTTCGCCAGTCTCTGAAGCCTGACCGGCCTTTGACCACGACCTTTTTCGCACGTTCTTGTCGTACGTGATCCACTTTTCATCACCAGTTATCAGCTTCTTCAAAAATGGTTCGGTTTCATTACGTCGTAATAAAGCATAACAAATGAGTACACGGTTCATTAGGTTTCTTTCAGTGAGCTCGTGAGGTGCCAAAACTGTTTTGTGGTCAATTCCCAGTTCTTCAGCTACGTCGTAACTACTGATATGCCGATCTTGCTCCACTTTTTCAAAAATGGCATCCATTTTATCCGTAATAGGGCGACCAGAGCGACGTGCATCTTTGACATGAAAAATTCCGGATTGAAAATGCTTAAACCAAATTTGTGCTACCCTCACAGACACTGCACTAGGTCCATAAACATCGCAAATTTTTTTCGCGGCTCGCGTTTCATGTTTACCTTTTTTCTAGTAAAATTTTAAAATGTATCGAATTTCTTCATTAGATTCACTCATCTTGACGGTACGAAAAACAAATGAAAATCACACATTTTCCTAATTTGAATTTGGGATTATGTTCTTTAAAATTTAAACTTTCAATGATACCAAAACCAGCCAGATACAAATAGTATACCCAAAGAGATTTTATTACAAGTTCATACATACTATAATGCGAAAAGACTTTTTCCCCAACCTAATACTTATACTAATACTCGTCACACTACGATGCTACACGTGCCTCGGCACTCAACTAATTACGCCAAAAACTGTGTATTGACTCGTATTGCTCGAATTTATAACACAGATTTCTCTAAAGTGGATATATTTAACTGTAATAAACCTATATTCAAAAAACAAATAATAAATACCATAAACGAAGGCAAATGACAAACTACTAATCTCTTACATTTTTACTCAAACATTTTTTTTCTCTTTAAAATTTAACATAACTTTAGGTAGCTAAACATAAATTTGCACCTTTTGAATTTAAATATTGTTTTTCTTTTTTCTCTAGTCCGTTCGCATGTTTTATACTTGTCCTAGTTATTTAGGGAAACCTATTATTAGCCATACAATATTTTAATACACATACTCTGTAACATAATATATGTATCGCTGTTGGTTGCCTAAATAAAATAAATAGTGAGACTTAGATAGGAGCCTAATGTTAGTGAGCCTGTGTTGTATCTACATCACTGATACTAGCCACCAGTTCAGTCAACCGATATGGTTACTTTCCCCCCTACCCATAGTAAGGCCAGGCGGATTTAGGATTTTTTTAAATTTCAAGTCCGCCTTATTTTCTCATACAAAATATTACGTTAGGTATATCCCAATTATCCCTTTATGTTTATGATCACCTGTTCGTTTTCCGAAGCAGTTCATCAGTGAGTTTCAGCCACGTGGGGGCGGAGTCTCCGTCCCTTCGTATGTAGGGTTTCAGTGTGACGCCCGAGTACAGCGAGCGGAAGGGCGTGGGCTCGATGTGGGACAGCAGCAGCGTGCCGTAGTTGGTGCTGGCTATAGTGCCGCACAGGTTGTCTATTAGGTACTGCAATTAATGGAAATATTCATGATTTTAGACTGAAGAAAATAAGCGAGAATAAATTATCTTGCATAATTTTGGTGTCTCAAACTTACCGATCTCTGGAACCGATCCAGAACTCTTTCTGCATTAATTACGACTCTTGGATCTTCAGTCATATAGCCACCAAGCAACTTCACTTCTCTGAGAAAAAAAAAGATGACCAAATATCAAACAAATAAGATATCAAAGTTTTGTAGCACTTTACGAGTGCTTGTCAATAATTGCAATTTAAACCTTAGGTCAATGTCATAAAAGTCACATAACTTGCGCTCGTGATTTGTATCAACTATATATCGTATAGTAACTTCGCACACTGTAAATAATATAGAAGGAGAAAAGGAAGAATAGGATGTTAAAAACAACTTAGTTCAAAAATAAGTTGGAATGGATCAATCAAATGGGGACATCTACATACAAGTTATCTCAAACTCACTTGTCCAAATCAAATATAGGCAGATGCTTATGCCTCTTCAGCCGCCTCAACGCCAACTTAGCCCTGAGCCTGCACAAGTAAGCCTTCTTATTGGGATCCCGGACCTTCGGGATCAAACCCTCAACTTTCTTCAAAAGTTGTATCTCTTCATACTGAGACAATTCTACCAGATCCTGTTCCGGCTTCGGGAGAGGATCCTCCCAAGGTGTGTCTACGGAGTTCAGTTCAGTGGAAAAGAGGGATTCCCTTCTGATTGGTTTTTCTTCTACGACTTGCTTCTTGGGTCTGTCGAAGGCCAGTTTTCTGGTGTCGTGTTCTGATCCGCTGCGGGAGTCTGAGTCGTAGTATAGCATTGATTGTTGGAAGGAGTGGATGCTTGAGGAGTCACTCTAGAAAGAAAGAGAAGATGACTTATTATGCAGTTTTCATAACGAATCCTACAGTTAGGAAAGTCACATATTGAGAACGGGTCGTGGTATCAAACAAAAGATGAGTAATACATTATTATTTGGTATATAGAATGCCGCATCTGCTTGTTGAATCTGTCATCCTTTTGCAGTATAAGGGTACATTCCGAATTGCGCTGTAAACGATTTGAGAGTTCCCCGTTCCGAATAAGCGTGAGCGCGTTAACGACGTCCCGTGAATCGTCATTGATGACGTTATGACATGAGGCATCTTGCGATAACGTCGACTCCGATTCGATAAATTAATATCACCGTGAGCGCTGTCAAAAATGACAGTTGTGGTGTTTTGTTTTGAGTCGCATCATATCTATAAACTAACGTGGCATTTTCGAAATTGAGCCTCTGGCTACAGTCGCCTCCTAACCAAAGAAGACGAAAGTGGTATATACAAAGATTTACTGTAATTCAACCATGAGTACTGAAGTGATATTTATAGCCGACGAGCCTAACGGGCGATAAATGTCTGCCATGCAGGTATGCACCTGAAATGAGTTTTAAATTCATGTCCATTATATTTTATTATTGTTGCATCTGATCTATGTCATTTGTAATTCGTGGTATTTTTCTTCGTGGTAAATCTTTGCCCGAAGCTTATAAATACGCTAATTAATGCCCTTCGTTATCTTCTTCATTACTTGACGAATCGTCGTTATCAAACTCAAAATCTTAGTTATCAGAGTCGATCGAATCAACCAACAAAACAGAAGTGCCAATGCGTTGAACTTCCATTTTCAAAAAAATATGCAATCGGTCTTTCGTGTGCAAGGTTTGGGGTTATATTATAAGTTTTGACGTTGAGCGAGCACTGTGTGCGTTGTATCATAATCGTGGTATCTAAATTGGAACGCAAATGAAGAATATTAACTAATTTTGATCATCAGCACTCCATATTCTCTGTCAAAAATAAAAAAATACTAGTAAAACAATTACTTCGATACGTCAATTAGTTTCCGATTTAGAAGTATAACAAGTTGTAACCGCACGACGCGGGCTGCCGGTGACGGTGTGACGTCATCTCACAACACGCTCAGTCCGGCTCACTCAGTCCGCTCGCGATCGCGCGCCCGTGCCGTCGAAATTATACCTAAATACTACCCGTGCGCGATAAGTTGGGACCTGAGCGCGGTGACGTCATATTGGCGTGTTCGTACCGCCCGCAAAAAAGCGAACATAACAAGCAGCCGCCCGCCGCTTCGTCTTTGTTTTTTTTAACCTAATTTATTATGTTACTCAGGGAGGACGCTGCTTTTTATCTAATCTTTTTTACACTATTTGAATAAAATAGGACACTAGGTATTTAACTATGTATCACCGAAAGTGTTGACTATGGTTTTGTAAAGAATAAAAATACAATGTTTAAGTTTTAAATGTAAAAATACAACAACCAATTCACCGGAAAAGTTGTTTGTTATAGTTCCAAAGGACGTTAAAATGCGAAAATAATTGATAAAAGCTATGAAGAGGTTAGATCCATTTGGAGATAAAAGTACAGTTTATTGTTGTGAAAACCATAAAAAAAAAACAAATAAATAAAAAAGGTTTAGTACATCTGTTCAAACATCTACATTTGCAATAAAAATTAAATTCAATTAAATAAAATGGCCTTACGTATTTTGTTAGTAAAAAAAATACAAATAAAAAAAAGGTTTAGTACATCTGCAACGTTCAACCCACTACATCTACATCCTAAGTACCTATCCTACTTCCTACTATTATTATAAATGCGAAAGTTTGTGAGTGAGTGTGTGTGTGTTTGTTATATTTCACGCAAAAACTACTGAACGGATCTGGACGAAGTCTGGAATAACACATAGGCTACTATTAATCCTGGGAAAATGTACAGTTCCCGAGGGAAACGGGGGCGAAGCTGCTGGCGGAAACTAGTTAGCAATAAATCAATGTTCATTTAAATTTACTAAGAAGAGCGGTACCTACCTATACATATATACATACGTACCTACCTATAGCTACAAAACTGTAATACATATTTGTTATCTTTAACGTAAAAATTTAATGGTAGGTAGGTATTTCTACTATTTAGGTTGCATTTTTCCATTACGACATTAGTTGGGTATTTTGTTTTGATAAAACAATTTAGAACAGATAAACTAATAAGCATAAGTAGTAGCAAGGAAAGTTTATTTACCTTTGCATTTTTATTCCTCGCATTTCGGCGGCAATGAAATCACTATTTGTTGATAAATAATGCGCAACCATTAATCCATCTATTTTAGGTAGATTATCCGATTGCCTTTTTTCGAATCCTTCATCCATTTTATTAATCGAATAATATTTACTATTATTAGACTATTAACGTAATACGCAGACGAAAACATAACAAAATACTGCGCAAGCTATTACACCTACTATAACCGCTGGCGACTTGATACTAAGCGGGCCGTGGGCCGCGCAGCGCGTTGTGATATGACGTAACAAGCAGTCACGTGACTGTTAGCGAGACTCGATATTTTTCGTAACTTTGAATGCTTATAAAATCAAAACTATTAGGTATTTTTAACTATAACAAAAACTAGTGTATTTGTATTCATACAGGCTTTCAAATTTCAAGCGATTTGGCATACCTAGTAACATTCTTCATTATCGATGTGAGCGCTGTGGCCGATTATGGCATAATTCGGAATGTACCCTAAAGTTGAATTATTGATTCACTGTAGGAAACCGACAGGTCCTAGCTGTCGCTTAGTTAAATATTGGAAATATTTATTGTACTTTTACACTTATTATTATACATTTATTTTACACATACAAATCGATTAAACTAAACGAACCATTACATTAATATGACCATTTTATTACCGATGATATCAGGTTACTCCCAGTGAATTAATAATCCATCTTTGCTAGGTTGTCAAAAGTTAGCAGTAGTCGTTTTTATTATGTTTTTTTAAGTAATAATACAGCTGTTTTACTCACTTGTACCGGCACGATCCGATTGGAAGGAGTAAAGTCGAAGCCTCGGAACTCCATGTCTGAGTACGAGTCTTTCTGTGTCAACATGTTGAGAGATTCGTCGAACGTGCTCTCGTCTCCCATTTCATTCCTGGATATTATGACAAATTGACAAATATATTACTGGGTATAATTTAATAGTGAATCATCATTTATCTTCTTGCATAGTTGCACTTAAATCTGATTATATGTAGTTTTCAGTGCTTAAATAAAGCCTATAGTAACTGCCCCCTTTTTTTTGGGTGGGAAATTATCAAATAACTTTAACTAAAACCCAGCCGTGTTCCTTTCGTTGCCTGTGTTGCCAGGGGCCTCGGTAACGCTTTTGAATTTCCCCGCGACCCCAGCAGGCATCGGCCCTAGTGGACCCCTACACTTGTGCTGACGACATCTCTTTGAGGCGCGCGTGGAATACAACGCGCCGTCGCCCCGGGCCTGGTCCTTACCGGACGGTGAGCTACCCATTGCTCACCGTCCGCAAGCCCGCGCCTACGGTGGCCGGAAATCCGCCCGGGATTCCCGACGCCCAGGGCGTCTCCTGCGGCGGCTAGGGGCGAGAGGGCGCGAAATTTTCCTTTCCCTCAACCGTCTTGCCTCGTCCTTCGCGAGCATTACTGCTTCGCAGAAGGAGGTGACGGCTGCCCATGCCCTCTCGCTCCGTACCATGGCCTGAACCAGGGCCGGACGTAAGAGATCTCTGCCACAAGCTGCCCCCTAGTAAATTGTTTCTAGTTCTATTTTTCCATTAGCAATTTCTTAGTAGTAACCTGGAGAATTTTTGCCCAGTCGATGGCACTAGGCTCGCCTACCTCTAATTCTCCGGGGATTATAGGCGTGAGTGATGTTATGTGTAATTTTATATCTAAGGCTGGTTGTAGGTATTCTAATAACATAGCGATATATATTAAATCCTAATATTATTTTTCTATTGACGTGGAAAATCAAACTCTAAAGTTCAAATTAGTAAAAAAAAAAACCTGAAGTAAATTCTAAATAAAAAGCTATGCCAAAAGTGAGAAGCTAGCTCGTACCTGCTATCTGAATCCAGCTGGTCATAGAATGATGTGCTGGACACACCACTGAGCTCATCAGAGTCAACCCTCCTCTTCTTGCAAGGCACTGGATCAGACCCCACACTGAAGGAGCTGCTCTCATTGGTGATTAACTCTTTATATCCTGAAAGACCAGTGATTAAGGTTTGAGGTTTGCTACTTAATAAAAAATCTTAAATTCATTCATTAATTCATTGACAGAGCACAGTCTAAGGGTTGCTAGCGGCATGACATTCCTTACTTATATAATATAAGAGAGAATCTTTGAAAATGTATCCCCTTATGGTGTTAAAAAGTTGTTTTGCAATTTTTGCCAATGGGAAATTCCATCTGGCGGCGGGCGCACGGCTTGTGTTTTTATAATTTTGTTTGGATACATACCCATTTCAGTAACTTTGGCCAGGAAGAGGTTTTTGTCAATAGATAGCTGATTTCGAGGTCGAACTTTGGGCTTGTCTCTTGCGATTTCTTGAACTGAAACATAACATTTAAATCATAACGATTGGTGAATCTATCAATAGTAATAAGTTTAGCGACAAATCTACAAACGAATATGCGGGAAGGTGCTTGCGCCTGAATGTTTTTCAATTACCTGCAACGTTTTGAACCAAAATTATGTCGCGTAACTTTCATTTTAGGAGTACCTAAGTACTTACTTATTTATCTGTTGATTTGTCATTAGACTTACAATTAGCTTATAATATTTAAGGAAAAAATTCAAATTCACTATTGAGAAAACATAAATAGGTTTAAACAATACTATGTGCCATCAAGCGTAGTTTAAAATAAAATTGTTTTTTAGAGTTCATCAAAAAGAAAAACGGAGCCCTTAGGATCACTCGTGTGTCTGTCTGTCTGTCACAGCCGATTTGCTCCGAATATACTGGACTGATTAAGTTGAAATTTGGTACACATGTGATTTTTTGTAACCCAAACACGTATGTGTATCGTAAATAAATATTTTTTTAATATTAGTGTCACTTTTGGGGGGCAAATTAGAAAATAAAAATAAAACTATTGCAAACATATCAAATGAAAAGGCTTATTGTGAGTCTCAATTGTTTTTAAAGCTTAAATAAATAGTTTTAAAGTAATTTAAGAAGATAGATGAAAATTTACCATTCCCCGCTTATCTCCGAAAGTACTGACCCTAAACTTTTGAAAAACATATGGAAAATAGTTCTTTACAGGAAAACCTATAAGAAGTCTATGGTGTTAAAATAACTTAGTAAATCTCTCAATATTGTGCGTACAAACTTACATTCGCAGTTGCATTGTATGGGGAACATGCTTTTCAACTAAAATGTTAAGTTGGTTCTTGGGGTAAATTCATCCTAACTACGGAACCCTTCATTGTGCGTCGTCCGACACGCACTTGGCTGGTTTTATTTGTTACAGATACTACGACAAACTAACATTATAATTAATTATCTTAAAACTAACATTATAAGTAATTACACTTTGACTTTGAAACAAATCAGAACTGGGTAGTTCTATGCAAGGAACAGCGAAATTTTAAACGATGCGGGTAGGGTGCATTTCAACGGTAGCGTGTTTACTAAGGCCTATACCACAGGTTTGGTATATCCTTTAGTTGGTGTTGTTAAAAAATGTATTTTATTTTCAAATTAGTTTATGTTTATTCTACCTCTTGCAGAGAGGAGACCTGTGTCCCAGCACTGTAGGCTGACTATGCTAATGTTTGTGACAATAATATCTTACTAATATGAGCAGCGACTGCAGGTGAGAAGCTGTGCAGTAGTTTCCACCAGCCCGTCTCCCCGAGCACTGCTGAGCCTGACTTGAAGAACAGCTTGTTGTACACAGACAGGACTCCTGCTATTGTGCCCACCCAGTTCTTTTTCTGCTTGCTGTAAGTAATCAAACAATCAGATCAAGCGGGATTAGGCAGATTGACGTCAGATGTCATAAATTGGAATTCAGTTTAATTTCTAATTTCATGTATGTTTTTCTTTGTAGTATAGTATCATATAAGTAGTGTTAGTTGAGAACAATTACCTTGACCCGTGCACTTCCTAATTGAAACATACACTTCGTTTTTCAGTACTTAGATGACCGTCTTACAAACCAACTAGGAAATTGTTGAACAATGTAATACATTATGTACGGACTTGCCCAGCCTCATTAATAAACTATGATTATACTACGATTAAATTATGATTAAACTATGATAACTATTAATATAAACAAAAATATCATAAACAAAATAAACAAAGTGTTTCAGTACAGCAGTGTAAAATGCATTGTAAAGTAGAGAAGGTGTAGAAAAAGCTTTAGAATTATATTATACTTACGTCTGTGCCCCAAATAGTGACTGCCAGTATCGATCAATGAAGGAGCAGATGTGTGTCTTGTAGTGGAAGTAGCCATGGTTGCTGATACCGTACGACTGGATGTTCAGATGGTGCAGTGTTAGGTGGATTACATTCACCCTACAAATAAATAACAGTATTTAAGAATTATTGAAATACAATTTTGAAATGATGGTCACCAAACTATTTCTACTGTATTTTGTGAGCCATGTTAAAACTACTATACATTTGTTAGAGGTTTTGGGGATGTTGTTGCTCGCGTCTGTACCACTTTCTCCTAGGATTAGATTACCCTACACGTGTCCCTCGAGTGGTGCTAAACGAGCAACAACGCCGAGCAACAGGCGGCGGTTAATTAACCTGATATGGCTACCACAAGCCTGGGTAAATTAAATCTTCTCTAAAAACGTGGCCCCTTGGGAAAGCGCCTTGTGGACCTTCCCACCACGCCCTTTTATGAATATGGAAAATGACGAGAATACGATGTCTGGCAATCCGGCTAACACCCGGCCCTGTGGGTGTGAAATTTATTAGGTAGGCGACCAGGCCCTTAAATGCCCGGTAAATGCGTCTGGCAGCAATAGCAGCGGAAAAAAACATTGTGTTGTTTTAAAAAACCACGATGGAAGTGATACTTTTTTCGGATCATAGGCATTTAACTGAACATTTTCGGAAAATTATTCGATTTAGGGTAATAAAATCGCATTTTTAATCTTAACTTAATAATTGGAAAATGGGAATGATAATGTGAAATCAATAGTAGACAAGATATCCAACTATAAATTTTAATTTGCATATTAGAGTACGGAATGGGCGCCGCCATATTGGCCTTGGCTGCTCTGCCGAGCGCCTTTCACTTTACCTCTACTCCGCGGCCGGCTGTAATGCGACATGCGATAGATGGACGAAAAAATTTGAGGCGATGGAAAAAATGATTTACTTTAAAAGTTCGTTCAACAAGCTTTTCACCCAAGCTTGTTTATATCGCATCCTAGGAGCTCCTCCCTAGGAAACAGTACTCAAAGATCTGTCGAGAATCCAGCGTGCACTACGCAAGGCAAGGAAAATTTTAAGTCAACTGAATTGCAAAAAGAACACAGCACTTGTCCTCCCGATTGGCACAGAGTCCCAACCAGGAACTCCAAAAAAAGGAAACTCAACCATCCACCATCACCTGAGTGTGTGAAAGTCTCAAACCGTTATTCAGGACTACTTAGGGAATAAAACTCCCATGGAGGCACTCAGAAGAAAAGAAAATCAGCAAACCACCATCTATAATGCTTTATGGGGTCGACGACGTCAAAAAACTCACAGAGGTTCTAGAAACAGTCGCTGAGCATACTAAGTTCACTTATAAATAATTAATTAAAACCAGCTACGAATGACAAGTGAAGACGTTCACATCTATAAACAACTTATGAGTGTGACCAGACAACAAAACCTGATAGGTCACACTTTCAATAGAAAGGATGGAAAAAACCTTAGACTGGTTATTAAAAATCTCCACAACCTCTCAAGCTAATAAGGAGGTATTCGGAAATGTAGTAATAGGCGAAATTATAAACTAGGTATGGACCTGATAAAGTACCCACATCCACCTTCTTCGTTAATTTGCAATCAAGACCAAACAACAAAGCAGGATAAGAGGTGAAAGTTATTTGCCACCAGATAGATGCTATAGAAGATCCCAAGATAAGGACAGCCCTGGTACAATGCCAAATATGTCAGCAATACGGACATAAAAAAATACAGCATGATACCATACCGTTGCTTAAAATACGCAGAATCACACAACACCAAGGAATGCCCTAAGACTGATCGTAATTCCCCAGCCACGTGTGCCATATCCTTAGGCCCATATCTAGCAAACTATTAGGGATGTGAGGTCTACAAAGAGATCCTGGCCAGCAAAATTCGTAAGCCAAACTACAGAAGCAAAACAACACAAAACAAATGTAGTCGTTGCTGGTCTGTGACCAGCAATAACATTAAAGAATATTACTCATAGGCCAAATACAATGTAACTAGAAATGAACGTAAACAATACACAGATATCGTTAAGACAATACCACATGAAAGGACCGCAACTCAAACAACCTACGAACAAACCACATAACAGACCACCAACAAACTGGAAAATATATTCTCAAAGTGAAAAGATTGACGTTATCTTACAACAGATGAGCACCCTCTTAGGACTTATAACTACACTCGTCAATAACATGATCAATACGATCAAAATAGTCACCTGGAAAATCAACGGACTATCTCCCAACAAAAGCGTAGTCGGAATCGTATCCCTGATTAACTTCCTTGGTCTGGATGTCCTACTTATATCTGAAACACATTTCACATCTAACAGCCAAATCAAAATTAAAAACGTACAACATTTACACTAAAAGCACTCTGATGGTGTCATGGTTGAACAGCTTTTGTAATAAGGGAATCTGTCAAAAATCACGAACTGCCTCAGTGCAGCACAGTGCATATACAGGCAACCACAATAGCTGTCTATGGCAGTAATGGAGATATCATCTTGTCTTCTGTATATTGTCCTCCAAAACATCCAAACATCCTATTGTTCATTGGGGCTCGCTACTAAACACTACGAGAGGGAGAGAGTATAAAAGTGTGTTGATA
The DNA here is from genome assembly GCA_905333075.3 of Atethmia centrago. Lineage (NCBI taxonomy): Eukaryota > Metazoa > Arthropoda > Insecta > Lepidoptera > Noctuidae > Atethmia > Atethmia centrago. The sequence continues at coordinate 34,759,309 of HG995367.1, read as the reverse complement.
TGAACAATTTAATCACAATTGCCACATCTGAGCCAACCCACTGGCCGACAAACTCAACAGACTGCCTGACTTTTTGGATTTCTTCATTATGAAAGGACACGGCAGACTCTTCTATAACATCCAATCTTGTTTGGATGGGTCATCTAATCATATACCAATTATTATAACATTTGGCGCAACTGTTCTCAACCGACAAAAAACTCCCAAACTATACAACAGCAGAACAGACTGGACAGAGTACCGCAGCATCATTGATATGTCACTCAAACTCACAATAGCTTTAACAAATATTGATGAAATTGAAGATACAGTAATAGAATTCACCAAAACCCTTTAAGAGGTAAGTTGGAAGTGCACACACGAATTTAATAATTACAAACCAAGACAATACAGTGCCACTAGAAATTCGCCAGATGATCCTAGAAAAGCGAAGATTACAGTCATGGCATTTAGCCATTGCCCCAACAGAGTGTCAGAAAACCTACAGGAAAGTCTAGACGAAATTCACTACTGGCTTGGCAAATGGAGGATACAAGCCAACACATTGAAATTGATCCATGTCATCTTTACACTTAGACACCAGCACTGTCCACCAGTGAAACTTGGTCATGATCAACTCCCACAAAGCGACTGTAAATACCTTGGTATGCATCTGGACCAGCGACTGAAATGGATAAAATTTATAGAAACAAAACGAAAAGAGCTGACATTAGCTAGGAATTCCAAGCTGTCCATAGACAATAAGTTCTTGATCTATAAGACCATATCAAAACCCATCGGGACTTACAGCATTCAACTGAGGGGGCTCGCTGTGTAACTCCACTAAACATGATACAGAAAACTCAGAACAACGTCTTAAAACAAATATCAAATGCACCATGGTGTATCAGGAACGCTGAAGTTCACAAACACTTGAACATGAAAACAGTCAAGGAAGAGGTAAGTTCATGTTCGCAAAAATACAAGTGCAGACTGTAGAGACACCCCAACCAGACTGCGTTAGCAGACTCAAAAGACACAACATTCTACAATAGATAACATGACAGATCATTCTATAACTCATCTGCACATAGTTTTGGAAACTGATTGCACATAAGTTTTGAAAAAAAAAAAAGAAATACTTTTGTTAGGGTAGAGAGTGGACAGCCTTTATTCTGCAGAGGACTCTGTCAGAATCAGAAACAATATGATTATGTTGGTAGACAGAATCTTAGATGAAAGTGGATACAATAATGCAAATAAAAGAAATACTTTGCCTGTAGTTACAGCCTGCTACTGTGCATTATTTAATTCATCAAATAACTAACTACAACATCGGTTTTCAATGAAAATAAAACAAGGACAGTAATTTTGTGTTAGTACAAAATAGGCACTAAACATTTAAATATACTTACCAGGGAAATCTATTCCTCGTAAAGATCTCCTTATTACCCGGGGAGCAGTCTTCACAGGTGAAATCAAAGAAAACATCACAGGCAAAGTCGCCAGGGGTACCAGACCTTCGGAGGCAGCTAAGATGTACAAAACAGATGCAGTTTTCGCAAATAAGGCCTGGCCGCTCCTGTTTGTTTTCTGGTTCGTTGCAATATTTACAGGTAGTCCCCATTGTAGCTTCTTGTAAACAAACATCGCTCTCGGCCGCCATCGCAAAGCAATAATAACATAACCTCAAAACTAATAATCAACTGTCGTTGTCAATGTCACTGTCATCGAAAATTGTTTTTTTTTGTGCTGGTTTTAATTCTGCCTAGAACCTGAACCGTGTGATTTATAATTCTGCCTAGTCCAGAAACTTTTTTATAGCAGTACAATGTGGCGATTGTATTTCATCCGAATCTCGTTAAAAGCGATTGAGGATAGAGTGATCGTAGAATGTCGGGATGTCGCTACCACAGAACATACAGCCTTGGCCAAAAGTATTGAGCACCTTACAAATTTCGCTCGTTCACGGTAAGTATGGGAGAAAACCAAATCTACTGTTGAAATATTCTTTTGTCGGTCATCTACAAAGATTGAAAAACAATGACCCACGCCGCAGCTAGCAATAAAACACCTGGGTGCAATAAAATGTGTCTTTTACAATTTTTGTATTTATTTATCAGTTTGCTACCATCACTCGTTGTGAACACATCCAGTGATCTAGTGCGCCTTCGGTATTTTATTTCAAAGTTTTAAGTGTTATCGTTGCAATATGCCAAAACGAAACGAACTTTCTTTAGAAAAACGTGTGCAGATACAGCTTCTGCATGAGCAAGGGAAATCACAAGTAGAGATTTCTAAAACTGTGAAATGTTCGCGCCGATCCGTGCAAATGCTATTAAGCGATTCTCTGCTACCGCATCACATCAAAATAGACCGAGAATCGGGCGCAAACGCATCACCACAGACCGTCAGGATCGTCAGTTACTGAGAGAGTCGTTAAGAAATAGGAAAAAAACATCTTCAGAGCTCGCTGCTGAGTTGTCAGAACAAATTAAGAAATCAATTTCTGCTCGAACTACTCGTAGAAGACTTCAGGAAGCTAGTCTGAAAGGCTGTAAAGCTAGGAAGAAGCCATGGCTCTCCGACAACAACAAAAAAGCTCGGTATAAATGGGCCTTAAAACACCGAACTTTCATCGTTGAAGAGTGCTCAAATGTTGTGTGGTCAGACGAATCAAACTTTGAAGTGAATAAGTCAATTTAATGCCCTAATTAAATTATATAAAATGGTTTAAAAACCAAACGCATAGACGAAGTTATTTTTTTTTCTGGAACTCAATATTTTTCTCTTTATTGCAGAATTTTGGTACACCTGGTGTGACCTTTATGCGTCGCCGGGTGGGCGAAGAATTTAAGCCAGAGTGTGTGATCCCAACCGTAAAACACAGCGGCGGCAGCATAATGGTCTGGGGTTGCATGACCGATTCTGGAATTGGCGAATTGTTCGTGTGTGAGGGCCGCATGGACTCTACTAAATACATAAATGTACTAGAAATTGCGTTGCTGCCTTCATTCACGAAACTTTTCGGCGACACGAACATGGATGGTGTTAAATTCCAGCAGGATAACGCGCCATGCCACAAATCTGCCCGCACTATGACATGGTTTCGGGAAAATAACACAGAGCTTCTTGACTGGCCTGCCCAGCCGCCAGATCTGAACCCCATAGAACATTTATGGGGTTTATTAAAGCGTAGAGTTAGGCGCCATACAATTAACAACAGAGAAGATTTGAAACGCTACCTGCGCCTAGAATGGAACGCGATTATTGCTGAAGACTGTAAAAATCTTGTTAGCTCTTTACCAAAAAGAATTTCTGCCGTAATTAAGGCAAAGGGTGGACCCACAAAATATTAATTTTCAATTAATAAATAGTAAAATAAACCTATATAAAACGTTTTGTTTTATTTCTATTTGATACTCCTCATAAAACTGAAAGATGTCATGGGTGCTCAATACTTTTGGCCAAGGCTGTATATACTCAAGAGCTGGCTACGCCGCCGTCAGAGGACGTAGCGTGCCGAGGCTTTGCCCCCCGCCCGGGAAAGCTGTACGTTCCTTTATAATTATTATACTTTTTGGCTGTACGGTGATCCGCTAATAAGGGCAGACGACAGTGATGTTGTAGCATGGTTCTCTAGAAAACAAAACTGTGTTGCATTGTCAACTGCAGAGGCAGAGTATACGTATAGCAGCATTATTAGCATCATGCGAAGTAATGAATTTAAATGGAATATTAAAAGATTTTGGAATAAATTTAACGCCAATGTTGTATGTCGTTAACAAAGGAGCTATTTTTATTTCATAGGATTATTAAAAATAGTAAACGATCGAAACATATCGATATTGTTACTTGAAAGATATGATATTTACAAACAAAATGTCAATATCGTATCGTATCGTGTCAAACTGAGAACAATTTGCCTGATAAGATAACATAATCATTAGCAATCGCAAGACAATGGGGGCCTCATTTAACTTCCCTTGCAGGACGGCTAAGTTCAGCAGCATATGCTGTGAGAAAAATTCGTCAATTTACTGATGTAGATACCGCACGGCTAGTATATTTTAGTTACTTTCATAGTACTATGTCGTGCGGTATTTTACTATGGGGACGGGCTGCAGACATCGAGTCTATTTTTATTCTGCAGAAAAGAGCCATCAGAGCCATAAATGGCCTCCGCTGGTGCGACTCTCTAAGGGAACTGTTTAAAGAAATTAACATCATGACGGTACCTTGTCAATATATCTATGAAAACATCAGGTACGTAAGGAAAAATCTACATCTTTTTAGTAAAAGAGGTGAAAGACACAATTATATCACTAGAAATAGGGACCAATTAGTTCAACCAGGTTTCAGACTGGCTAAAGTAGACTCATCTTTCATGGGGTACTGCTAAAGTGGACTCATCTTTCATGGGGTAGGGGAAAAGTAGGCAATTGGAGTCAGTTGGCAATGGTGGTCACCCATTATAACAAAAAACCGAACGCGAGCGAGCGATTTCAATGATATCACTCGGTAGCCGAACGCTAGTAGCGCGCCCGGCCGACAGTTCACCAGTGTTGCCATCCATACGAGGTTTCTCGTACATGTACGAGATTTAGTGGCCCTGGTACGAGGTACGAGCTTACATCCATCCTCGTACGATTTTGTACGAGATTCGTTGTTACAAGTCATAATTTAGAACGCGCCTCTGACTATACGAAATGAATGAATGGTGTGTACGTACGAAAGGTTTCATTTCATTCATTTTACTTGTATTGTTTCTTTAGATATTAAGTTAACGTAGAAAATATGTCTATGTTAATTCCACTCTACTCCACGTCCACTATAGTAGGTACAGTTCGGATACTACATACAGTATCCAAAGCAAAATTCCAATTGTACGACCTGCCACCTGCGACCACCTGGACACTTTTTGACGAAACTGCTTTGTAGAGTGCTTGGTTATGAGATAGTTGACAAGAAAATCAATTGATTTTAAGGAATTTATTAAATACATGGTATGTACGAGGTTGAGTTGACAAAATACGAGATTTCAGACCATATCTGTACGAGGACACGCCTTCGGCGTCTGGCAACACTGCAGTTCACTCAGTTTGAACCACGCGTGTGAGAGTAATACACGTAAAACGATTTTGCGTCGTTGTGCTCTAATTTTTCGAGTGGATAAATATGAAGGTAAGTCTCAAACTATTTAGTGTTTGTTTCTATGCTTGTGATATATAATGATCGTAGCATTTAAGATTGTAATTTGCAACTTCGTTTCCCCATACAACCTCAACTTTTTTATTAGGTTTTGTTTTTTTTCGTTTTCTCCTTAGTGGGCAATCGGAGTCGGGTGACCCCATTGCTAAATTCAAAAATATTTTTTTTTTTTTGTTTTGCAGATGCCGAAGGTTCGTCCTAGACAGATAGATAAGGCTGGCTGGTCTATGGAACACCTTGAAAAGGCGGTGAAACTCGTAAAAAATAGTGGTTATTCAATGAGGAAAACCGCAAAAACGATGAATATTCCATTTTCCGGTCTTCAATAAAAGGTTATCCAAAAATAAAGATAAGGAACCTCGTTTTGGACGTACTACTGTCTTCATGCGTGAGATGGAAGATGAATTCGCGAACACAATAAAAAATGGCCAATGTTTTCTACAGGTGCACCGCAAACCATCTAGAAAGCGGCATTCGAATATGCTAAAGCATCCGGTGCGGTTTCCGTGCACTTCTTGTGGTCTTTAGGCTCATGCAGATTGCACTGGATGGGACTCAGCCCGCAATTATGTATGCGCATACTTCAACTGAATGAAACAAAATTTAAATCTGGTATAAAACGCACACTATGCAGCCAAGCAGATTGTAAATGGAACGTATGGGAGTGGCACGAGGAGGCGAAACGCCGGGGCGTTAGTCCGCTGCCGCGAGAAATCGCGGCACAGCGGACGGAGCTTCGGCGGGATCTCATGGCGTCATGGAAAGTACGGTTGTCGCAACCCAGTGCTGGGCACGCCACGATTGCGGCGATAAGTCCCCTCTTTGAGGAGTGGCTGGAGAGGCGCCACGGCGTCCTCACCTTCCGCCTGACGCAGGTCCTCACCGGACACGGCAGCTTCGGGAGGTTCCTGTGTCGGATAAGGCGGGAGGAAACGTCCGGGTGTCACCACTGTGTGGATCGCCCGGAGGACACGGTGGAGCATACGGTGGAGGTCTGCCCGGCTTGGGCAGAGCACCGCCGTGTCCTCGTGGAGGCGATCGGCGGCAGAGACCTCTCGCGTCCGGCCCTGGTTCAGGCCATGGTACGGAGCGAGAGGGCATGGGCAGCCGTCACCTCCTTCTGCGAAGCAGTAATGCTCGCGAAGGAGGAGGCGGGACGGTTGAGGGAAAGGCACGTTTCGCGCCCTCTCGCCCCTAGCCGCCGCAGGAGACGCCCTGGGCGTCGGGAATCTCGGGCGGATTTCCAGCCACCGTAGACGCGGGCTTGTGGACGGTGAGCAATGGGTAGCTCACCGTCCGGTAAGGACCAGGCCCGGGTCGACGGCGCGTCGTATACCACGCGCGCCTCAAAGAGATGTCGTCAGCACAAAGTAGGGGTCCACTAGGGCCGATGCCTGCCGGGGTCGCGGGAAGGTACTTATGGGTCACCGAGGCCCGCGCAACACAGGCAACAGGAAGGAATATGGGTGGGTTTTAGTCAGTAAGAGTCTGACACACCCGCCCGCTCCGCCCAGAGCGGGAGAAGTTATTTGATGATTTCCCACCCTCAAAAAAAAAAAAGCATATTGTAAATTGGGGGATTACATCGTTGATAAAAATGCTTGGCTCAACGCTGGTCCTGCTCCACAAGGGCGCAAAAACTAATTTAACAGGTATTGGAAATAGCGTTGGAGCTGCTGAAGATTTTAAAAACTCTCTTTGCATTGTATAAATTCAATCTCTTAGTATTGTATAGTTGCACAGCACATTGTTATGTGAGTACCTACTATGTACTATAAAGGCTCCTACATACTGGCGCGACTTGTCGCGCGACGCGACGCGACGCGACACAAAGGCACCGCGTGTAGCGCTACAAGCGGTGCCTTTGTGTCGCGACGCGTCGCGCGACAAGTCGCGCCAGTATGTAGGAGCCTTAAAGCTGCCATTTACTGGATACGTCTTTCATTGACTTGAATGTGCCCTGGCGGCTGGGAGTATGTCGTGCTCACTCTAATGTCTCGCTGATGGCGGCGCGTGTGTTGGATCATTTAGCTCCCTTCAAAATGGTTGAGCTGAATGGTGCTGATCCACGCGTCATGTTCGTGAACGGGCGCCGTCAGTAGAGACTGGTCATCTCTTAGCTGCCACGGCTTATTTTAATTTTAATTTTTGAATTGCTTTTTTTTGTTGTAATCTTTTTATTACGGACGCTTTTACGTTTTGCATCGTTCTCACATGTATAAAATGTATGATGTAAACAATATTTTGTAACCCTAATACGTTGATTTAAAAGAGTGTCCGTGGAGTTTCTTGCCCGTTCTTCTCCATAGGTACCTACTAAGCTTTAGAATGGGCAACTAGCTTCAACTTTCTAACTGACTGACCGAACCCTTGACAATTTAAAAGTGCCTGTAGTTGGTTTATTTGAAATAAATGCTTTGAGTTTGAGTTTGAGTTTATGATGCTCAGAGAAAAATGCAAAGTATTGATTTATTACACATAGTTGAGAGGGTATTTAAGACGCTGACAACACCTAAACCGCGGTCACTGTCAGATTGTATAGAAAAGAAAGAGAAGCGCGATGACACAACGCTTGTAATTTATTGCAAAATATGAAGCAATTATCTATTTACTCAAAATTAAGTTGAGTAACCGAAAATAAAAAAAAACAACCAAGTGCTGCATTTAAATAAAACGTTCTTGTTATTCATTAAATACGTAACGCATGTCGATATTTTTGCTGATATTTTGGATTAGAACTCAAGGTAAGAGGTTAGTTTAACGTTAGTTCGTATCGAGTTTTTTTTTCAAAACGTTTTTTGGTAACAACCAAGTTCTGGGAAATATGTTCAAAATTAACATATATCTTTTCCGCTACCACAAACTATACAGATTTGGCAATCTTTTTTCTCAAGAGAAGCCTATTTTGGTCAATTGGGTCTTGTCAGCGCCTTAACTAGGAGGAGTGTATGTTGATATTTAATTTTATTTAACGATTGGTCCAAAGATTTTCACATCAAATCGAGGAGTTTGTATTCCGAAAAGTGTTGCCAACTGGGCTGAACTGGGTTTTCGGGCTAAATAGAGTTAAAAAAAAACCGGCGGGTTGGATCTAGTATCGTTTGGCAAGACTTGGGGGTAAAAGGGGCTACAGTTGGTAAGGCTTGGGTCCCCGGTTATAACGCTACCACTCTTATTAAAAGGGTATGCATATTTTTCGAGAAATCAATAAAAAATGTTTCTAACCTCAAATCAGATAAGAAGTGGTCGTTCGTCGGTCGTCGCAGTGGACGGACGTGTCGTTAGTGTTCTCCGTCAAATCCCCAAATATTTTTTTTATTGTACACCGCACTGTGCGCGACAGATGTTTGCGCGAGTTTGACCATTCGGAACAGTGTTTATTTTGTTGTGTCTTGGTCTCGTTAAATAAAATCGCTAGAGCTGTACAAGGTTGGGGCGGTCTGGGCCTAGGTACGCTCCGGATCCCAGGCGAGCCAACCAGTACAGACGAAGAACAACTCTGACCTGACCCTGAACCCGTCCAAGCTAATCCGGTGAGATCTTTCCATGTCTGTTAGGGATCTGCTGAACAGTCCCGCTTTAACTGTAATACGTGTGTGTCAATCTAATACCCCTTAATCATCCTTTTAATCCTTGAACCCTCAAAATTTACTCTGGGATGCTGTTGGATGATAATACAACTGCTCTAACCTTCGATCAATTATTGATCGAAGGTTCTAACTAACTGAGTTCTTGTATTTTATAATCATAACATTAAGCTAAAGTCCCAGAATCCTTAGCCTACAAAAGTCACCAGCTAAGCAAATTACCGATTCTTTTGAAAGGTCGTAAATCAAGATTTATTAGACCCATGTGCGCCGAGCGTCAAAGGACCTGTTGAATTCCAGTAATAGCCAAAAAAAAACCCTTCATAACAAGATACATCTCTTCACAAAAACAAAGCTCTTACAAATGCTAGCTAGTGCACCCGTGGCGCTCCCTTATCTTATTGTGTCCCAAATCCGCATGTGCACGCCCTTATTACCCAAACAAAAGCTTTTAAAATGGCAACAATTGTTCCCATGGAACGGGACGGTAACTGCTTATTCAGAGCAATAAGTCACCAAACTAATTACATAATGGGGCTACTTTTCGCCCACTTGTCTATACGACGAGACCTAGCTACATATGTTTCAGTGCACCGAGTTGGCGACAGAATTCACTTAGCACTTCTGAATTACTATTCAGGACTTTCTTCCTAACAGCAATCTTTCCCAGGAACAAGGGATAGCAAAATATATAACGGCACAGTTTAACGCAATGTTTTTTGGAGGAGTGTTAATGGGGAACTGTTAATGGATATAGCCAACACACGACAAAAGCGAGATCATCATGCAGGATAACATGGTCTGGGTATCCTTTCCAGTGTTGGCGTTTGGAAGCCAGTAAAGATTTGTTAGGTCCGACACTTTAAGCTACTAGTTATACTGTCCCTACTGGCTTAATTAGCTATGTGTGATAAACAAATAGTGTACCTAATTTTAATCTATAACAAGTGTGTGACAATTATAATAATATTATGTGCAGTGCAGTTATATTATAGTGTCCCAAAATCGTTCGTTTTGTGAAGGCCCATTCTAATTTTAGACATTGTCATAGACGAGCTTCAAGTGCTCAGGTAGCCCGTAGTACCCAGCATATTGCAAAAAAGGGTCGTGAGGATAGAATAAAGGCGAAAGTCAACAGTCGGTGCATTCCGAATAAGACGTTATTATAGGTTGCGACATGCGAAGTCTACGCAATGTTTTCGTCTTACTGAGGATTCCATCTTGGCGATAATAGTATTATCGTAGACTCCACGGAAGTATGAACGCGCTCTTCATTACGTGCCGATTTCTACCAGTCAACTCCTACCACAAACCGCGTCAAAAATCTTTGTTCCAAAAAACCTGAAACGGATAGTAACGAGACCTCACACGAAGACATTGGAAACAGCAACGTATAACATAGCATAGCAGTGACAGAAATGCGTCAAAAAAGCAGTTACACCGTGCCAAAAGATTCATTTATTCATCATTCATTCAAGATCCGGTGAAGTTGGACCCGAGACAACCTGGAGGCAACAGTGTTATAAGATGACAACATAAAGCAAGGCATGACTTACTTCGACAAGGAAATCAACTTTTGGATGAAGATCGAGACAAGATTAGAAAGGCTGCTAGCGAGATTTACAAGAAATTAGAAACTGATAGTAGCGAGACGTCAGATGAAGACATTGGAAACAGCTTGGGGCAGCAGGACTTGTGGCACCCCGACTCGGACAGGTTAGGTTCATATTTTTTTTACTGGCGCAGTATGAGGCCCGCATCGCGGGCCTCATACTACGCCTTTTAAGCGACTAAGTGTTTTGAGGTTAGGTTACAATAATTTGTTTTTCTCAAGAACGGTGCATTACCTTTTCATGGGAGTGGTGCCAGGGGGCAGGGGGCACCCGCCCTACATCCACCCTCCCACCCCTTCTCATACTACGCCTTTTAAGCGACTAAGTGTTTCGAGGTTAGGTTACAATAATTTGTTTTTCTCAAGAATGGTGCGTTACCTTTTCATGGGAGTGGTACCAGGGGGCATGGGGCACCTCCCCACTCCCCCCCTCTGCTCATTCTCCCCATTCTCCTGCCAAACGATACTAGATTTTTACAGGTCGACTATTACTCGTTAAGCGGACTCAAAGCTTCCAGCCAGGCGCGAATTTCTTACGTTACTAAGCGACTGCACGCTAAGGGCACCCTCGGTGGGGTACGAACCTCGGCTTAGGGCATCGCTGGCACAGCAAGGTGGGACAGGCTGGATTAGAACTGGATAATAATAGTTATCCAATTCTAATCCACCCTGATCTAGTTTTGACCGAACCAGGGGGATCCAGTTGCCTTTCGGAGGCAACGGTTTTGGAGGCACTGCATCCTGTGGTTGTGGTGGGGCTTAGATTGTGCGAAGACTGCACAGGCATATGTCATGATTGGACGGATGCACGCTGTGTAAATACGCAATTTGCACTTAAGGGACAATTTGCTGCGTGCATTTAAAACGGAATGGAGTCTACCGAGAGCGAAAGCGGCACGCGCACCTGCTTTATGTGCTCTGAAAAGGAGAGACGGTGGTCGAGGGTCACGCCTGGGTATTTCTCCCAGGGGATAGGCTTGCCGAACACAATTTACTCTAACAAAAATTAGCACTTTAATGCTTAAGGGCGCCTTTGCAAATCAGACAAAATTGTGCTGTTTTTCAGTACATATTGTGACAAAATTAAACCAAATCAAATATAACTAATCACTACCACATATAAATTGGTTCTTTATCTTCAAATAATAGTAACAATTTTGTTGAAAATTATAGATTTTTATAATGTAAAACCGATTTTCTGTTCCCATTTTTCACAAAATTAACGATACCGGGTTGAGTTTAGGTACATTTTTTGTTTTGTTATCAACATATTTTAAGGTTTCTAAAAATACTAGAAGTAGGCAGACATATTCAATTCCAAAAACTAGTAAAAAAGATTTATAAATGGCTATTCGTCTCCGACTTGATGGAGTGACCTGAAGGTGTACTTCGGTGACTGGTACTGGAAGGTCCGTGTCCGTCCACCATAGAGGTCACACTATCAAGTCCGGAGCTAAGGTCTCATCATACCTATCAAAACGAGCCCAAACTCGGCACACCTAGTTCTATTCATCGACGAGTTCCAGTAGCAGCCACCGAAGTACACCTTCCGGTCACACCATCAAGTCCGGAGGTAAGGTCTCATCATAACTATCAAAACGAGCCCAAACTCGGCACACCTAGTCCTACTCGTCGACCAGTTCCAGTACCAGTCACCGAAGTACATCTTCAGGTCACTTCATCAAGTCCGGAGATAAGGTCTCATCATAACTAATAAAACTTGCCTAAAGTCAACAGCCCATATCTCTACTAGTAGAAGGCTTCCAGTGCCTAGGAGTCACTGAAGTATTTGTATCTAAGAATTATTTAGTAAAATTATAAACAGCAATACGAAATATTGAAGTACGAATATAGCGAAATAAGAAAAAAAAAACTCAAATTATTCACTTGACTACTATTCCCGCAGCTAACCGTGCGTACACTTGTGTGTGCGACCCGTGTCAATGTAGTAGTTGGATTCTATACCTATAAATTCTGCAAACGCGTCCTTAATATTACGCAAGCGCATCCTTGAATCGGAAAGTGGTGTTCACAAACCCGCACACCATAGGGTAGACGAGAAAAATATATAATAACTTAGCCCCCAGTGTATGTCTATGGTTTTGACAGAGGATAGTTTTGGGTTAGAGAAAAGGCTAGAACTAGGGCTAGTTCTAGCCATTTTTCTTCTTGTTCAGCCCCGAATGTAACGATTTAGCCCCTAGCCCAAAACCTATCCTTTGTCAAAACCATAGACATACATTGGGGGCTAAGTTATTATATATTATACAAATAGGGGCTAAGTTGGCATCCCTGAATACGAGCCCCTCAGTCTGTGCGCCTATAGCGGCTAGTGGTATTGGACGCGTGTTAACGCGCTCTAGTGAATGGTTGCTATTAGTTTTCTATAGGCACGCCGCGACGCTTGTAAGTCAGTGCCGCTTTCTTCACGACACCACGGCGGTCCGTCCCTGACAGGTGAGACCCCCGGTGACCCGGGGAGGTCCAGCGAAGACGACCAGTGACGTGGGTGCCGACTCGACGCTCCTACAGATCAGGTGTTTAGTTCCCGCCCGCTCCGCTTCCAGCTAGCTGGTTACGTACGGTCCGGGCTAAGGAACTTTCGTGTGTGTGTTAATGGCATTGTATTGTGTAACACCATTCAGTGTCTACGCGCGTCGAAGCCCGCATGGCCCGCTCATGTCTGTTTAGATCCTGTTTAGTGGTGGATGTCTGTGTTAGTTACGTGACATGCCTATATTAACTTAGAACACGCCAGTGACGCCACGCAATAGACGTATATCATCTGTAGAGTTCAATTTAGTCGAGTAAACCGCGTGAAAGCGCGGGAGGCATCCAGTCCGGGACTGGACGCCACTCGTCCGCTTCCAGGTCCAGGTCCGCTTCCCAGGCCACGGCGCTCTCTGCTTGACATGGGGCCACGCAGATGCGTCGGAACATACCCATCGCGAGGCGCCGCGCAAACTCATTTAAGCTTTCGATCTCGAGGTCCCACTGGATAACATCGTTCCTCACGAAGCCAGGAGCGTCAACAATGGTCCGCAGCGCAAGGTTCTGTTGCGCGCGCAGCAGCTTTCGGTTCGACTAGCTCGTGAGGGCGAACCAAGCGGGGGCGGCGTACGTCAAGATTGTGCGCACGCCCAGCTTGACGCGCGCCGGGATGCGGGACGTGAGTACAGGTTTGAGCAGGTTGTGGGGGACCGTACCCTGCGCGCACCTTATGGATTTGTGGCCCCATCATAAGCCGACGGTCGATGGAGACACCCAGGTATTTGACCCCGGGCGATCAATCGATGTCGGCTTCTGTAGCTTCAAGGGTGGCCAGAGACCACGCCTACCTCGCGACGGGACGAGTCTGAAGTGGCCAGCTTATATGTAAGGCCATCGTGCCACACACGATCGAAGCCCTACTCCATGTCGAAGAATACTGCCACCGAGCATTCCTTCTTATTTAACGCAGGTGCGAGGTGGTGCAGTACTCTCGATAGCTGGAGCGTCGTGCTGTGTTCCGCCCGAAACCCGAATTGTTCCGGTCGTGGCGCTATGTGGGGTTGGAGATGTCGCAGCAGGAGTTCTTCGAACACCTTGGAGACCGTCGGCAGCAGAGTGATCGGCCGATAGCTTTCCGGCTTCAGTATGTTTTTCTCCGCCTTGGGCAGCATAATGACGCGCCTTTCCTTCCACTCGGCAGGAAAGGCCCCTGTGCGCAGTATCACCGTAAACAGGCTCGACAGCGCCGAAAGAAGAAGGAAGAGAACCGGATCGTTAAAAATTGTGTGGTTTTATGAAACCACGATGCAAGTGAAACTTTTTTTGGTCGGACATTTTCGCACTATTCTTGTTTTTTTACGGTTTATTTGACACACTAGCTGTATCGTTGTCCATCACGATCAGAGTGAACAACAACATTTACATCAATACACCGATCAAAACACACAAATACCGCGGAGCACTTGCACGAATGAGTGAGAATATTGGCCTTGGCTGCTCTGCCGAGCGCCTTTCACTTTATCCCTACTCCGCGGCCGGCTGTAATGCGACATGCGATAGATGGACGATTTTTTTTTGAGGCGATGGAATCAAAGTTTCACTTTAATAACAAAACAGAATAATATAACAACAATATATTTATATGCTAAACAATCAAAAATCACATTAGTCAAGTTCTACGCGTAGTAGCCATCTGTTCCCTGTACTGCGTGATCCACCTGCCGATGTGCTGCTTATGGATGTTACGGGCTATCTTCACCGGCTCGGGGTCACTGGGGTTGCTGGGCATCAGGTCCAGGTGATGGGCAGCGTCTACTATCACCACCGCTCTCACTGTGTCACTTAAACTGTCGAGGATACCACCTGTCAAAGAAGAACAAAATAATTACAAAAAGATTTAAAAAAATAAAAGGGCTGTTACGGGATTCAAAACACATTTTGGAACATAACACCTCTATCCCCAGGTATGCCTTGCTTTAGATATCTAAAGGTGACTTTCTTTCACCAGGGTTGTTATTAGCGTCTATTTGGTCAGAAGTCCTCGTCTACAGACCTGTATAAAGTAGTGTATAATTTTACCTCCTGTCCACGGATCTCGAAGTCCATTACTGAATACAATATTCGAAGCTGCCTGGAGCCTGTTGCCTCCATACTCGAGCCTTGCCATGTTTTCGCGAGGGTACACGTTGTACTTCTTGTGGCACTCCTCAGCGAAGGTCGTGAAGTTCCACGGCTGTGGCTCAAACATGTCATTCTTGCCGTTGGTACACATCGGCATCACCATCTCTGTGCAGGCCTTCAAAAAAAGAAATGCAGGTTTTAGTCTGGAAGCTTCCGGAATTTGGAATACATTTTTTGAATAATCGAGGAGTAGGTAAGCTTGTATTTTGGTATGGTGCAGGTGGTATAATTGCTAATTGAACTGCAACGCTCGGCGAAATTGCAGGCAAAAGCTAATCCCACTAATATTATAAATGCGAAAGTTTGTAAGAATGGATGGATGGATGTTTGTTACTCTTTCACGCAAAAAGTACTGAACGGATTTGGATGAAATTTGGCACACAGGAGTATATAACCAGGAATAACACATAGGACTTTTTATCCCGATATACCCACGGGGTCAAAACTTATGCTGGTGAAACCGCGGGGCGCATCTAGTTCATTAAAAATGCTATTTAATTTTTTGACGTGAAACATCTTTCCTCTCGCTTTCTGTCGGAGTGGTTTCGTGAAAAGGGACGGAAATGTGTAGACAGGAAGTGACAGCTTGAGCATCGAACAAGTAAGTACTTTTTAATAGCATAAATTAGTAAGAACTACATAGATTGTAAGTAGAGGGGGTCGAATTTCGTCCAGTGGGCGACCACTAGTAATGAATAATTATTCTAATAAATATTTAACTATTTATCTTTTTTTTAAATTCTGAGGTTAATTTCTGTCGTTGCTCAGTTGCTTATTACCAAGATGTTCGGTGTTTTCACCGAACACCTTAGTTAGCAATACCTATCGGAGTTAGCGTTAACCTAATTTTATTACTTACATATTATTTTATATTATATTTAGTGGACTTTTGTCTATCACGTTAGCCGGGTGTATTCATCAACATTTTAACACTAAGAACAGTTTGAAAGCGAGTCAATAAATAGTGTTCAACATATATTTTTTGTTTCTCCTCAAAAACACCAACACCTTGCTACGTACCCTGACAAGGTGAGATGTAAGATCTTACACATCATAATTATGCGACTACTGTAAGACTCGCTCGTTTTGATTGTTTCAATTATTATCGTTACCTGATAATCCCATCCACTAGCATCAAGGTTGCCATAGTCGTCTCCTTTCTGATAATCAACGCATTTATTTTTCTTCTCGTAATTTGAAAATATATCTATTATTTTTCCTACAGCCTGAAATTAAAGATTTTTCATTAGAGCTTGTATGGGTTTCATGATCGTAGGGAATTTCGTTTTTATGAAATTAGTAGAACACATACCTGTAAAAGTTTATCACCAGTCAAGGTCTCGTTAAGGTACTGGCAGATGACCCTCACGGGTTCTGCAGGTAACGGCGTCAGGAAATCTGAAGAGAACGGATAGTTCACCATAGCCAGTGTGGAGTACATGGACTCCAAGAACTCTAGAAGCACATTCAGGTCTGTGGAGTTCTTGATAGGGGTACACAGGTTGAACGTCTTATGCAGGAATTCTGAGCCGTTGGCGGTTGAGGAGTAGTTTCTAAATGAAAAATGGAAATTAACGAAACTTTTGTGGTGATTCATACTGAAAATAAGATGGGCTTTTTTGGCAAATGAGCAGCAGGTCAATAATTATTCATTTGGTTACTACTCGTACCTGTTTAAGAGATAACTCTTTCATGGTCATTGAAGATGTTGACCAATATTTAGACATAGGTGTCTGGACACGGTATCTTTTTGATTTGGCTACTGTTTGCTCGGTGATCAATATGGTCTATATTTTTTTTTTCAATCTTTTGGGTTAGATTTGATCCTTCATACAGACAGCAAAGTCATTTTGGGCACCTAGAATAAACTGATATGGTTTGTGCGTGAAGTAAAAGACTCAAGGTAATTGCTGTCTTGCGGCTCATGAACTCTGTTGCTATTGGCAAAGTACCTAGGTATTATATAATTCGAAGAGCTACCATTTCTTACTTAATAACACTCCAAGATTCCCTGATGTTGGTAGAACAGTTGGTGTCAACAGTCCTGAAGCTGGAAGTCACGAGCCTGTTGAAGACTCCACAGGGAGCCATGCCGGAGAACATGTGCACGGGGGCGGAGGCCGCGATAGCACCGTTCACGATGTGAGGGTATTTCATACGGAAGTAGGCTGCTAGCATGCCGCCATAGGAACCTAGAGGAGAAAATGAAAGATGTAGAAAGTCTCGAAGCGGGTGCCGAAACGTTTTTGCGGGGAGGGTATGGGGATGGCCAGCAGTGTTATCCCTATAATGGTAATAAAAGCAACTGTTATTACTAATCCATATTTCAAGAGTTGCCATGTGCGACTGTTCACAAATACAAAACCCGAAAACGATTGTCAATTTAAATCAAATATACGACCGCTATTCATCCGACAGCTAGCTGTCGGGGGCAAAGCAAACCAGATTATCGAAATCATATCGCCTTCGACACGATAGCCTGTCGAATGGTTGAGAATAGCTATGCAGGTGTATTCAGCTGTGGACGATTACGGGCTAAAATTATGATGTTGAACCATTTCGACCTATCTTCTAGGTACCTAATTCAATTTGTCAAATTTGGGATTGTGCGAAAATCGAAATAAAGTAGGTACTTTTGCGATTATCTATACCTAATGATGCAATGAGCTTGTTGATATTTTTTCAATATTATCCTTGACATAATGGAAACGCTGGCGTTATGTATGACTTAGAGGCGTTCCTGGCAGATTGGCCGGAGAAGGCAACACACAGGGAAGAGTGGTGGCTATGGGATGGGACCTTTGCCCAGCAATGAGACAGTAAAGGTTAAAAAAAAAATAGGTACCTACACCACACTGTCTGATGTTCAGCTATTTTCATATAATAGTGTCATAGCGAACCGTCATGTATTGTCAGCTTAATTCTCGGAACCTATTGCTATAGGTATAATATACGAATAATCGATGATGATATTATGTATTTTGGTGATACCGACCTAATGGTCAATATTATAATCTTGAATAACGAAACAAATTGGTCATAGAAAATTAAAACTCGTGGTATTTTGCAACGGTATTAGGCACCTATAACTTAAACCATGGATTTAGTAGGCATGTACATGATTTTAGATCCAAAGCTTAGATATTTTACGGTGGTTTCAAAAAATCTGCTTTTCAGTACAAAATTGCAATTGGAACCTGACACGATTTATTTTTTATCTGGGGGTTGTATGTATCCTTGGTAAAAAAATTCGAAAGAGTGTCGATAACAGTCCTCTTTTTGAACGTATTTTGTACTTATTTACCCGGGCCAGCCGGACTACATCCACGATCTTCCCGGCAAACTTTATGACATCATAAAACGTAGCTATCAACTCACCTCCAAAAGCGATGACTGGATATCTAGGCTTGATGGTGTTGCCCTGGAGGTAGTTGATGAGTTCTGCGTAGTCGGCCAGCGCTTGCGCCGAAGACAGGTACCCGATGTGCTCATTGTCCAGGGACTTGTTGCCGAAAGGCATCGACGCTCCATAGTATCTGGAAGTTTTGATAGAACAATGAAGTAAAAAACTTCAATAAAATAGATAAAAAGTAAGGGGATATTTGGCGCAGATTAAAGCACACAAATCACAATATCAGAACACAAAAAAAAACTGAAAAGCACTTAGTGCTCAAAAATAATCTTGATAAATGTACGCCTTTAAGTAATCCAAGGAGACCGGTTGCCTCTGGAAAAGCTTTAGTCTGACGGTTTGTAATGAACTTCTGACGTCATTGTTATCAAGTTACAATGTACACTTACCTATGCTCTGCAAACACAAGTTTCGCTCTAAATTCTTCTGCGATTTCCCACATGAAGCCTGTGTGCTTGGCAAACACTTCTATTTGACCCTGAAAAATATAAGCAAAATCATTATGTTATGGAGATGTTATTTAAAGTTTTAAAGGTAGGTAAGCAAAACTTGTGCTGAGTTAAGACTCTTACAAACAGGCGCGACACGCGACGCGACACAAAGGCACCGCTTGTAGTGCTACACGCGATGCCTTTGTGTCGCGTCGCGTGTCGCGCCTGTTTGAAGGAGCCTTTAGACGAAATAATTACCCATATTGTTAGAAAAATTCATGGAACAGGGAGTTATTTTTTGCTTGCGGTTATTTTCCTGCGATGCTTATGAAAATTACAAAATAATCTGGTCGTCAGAGTATCTAGGTAGGACCTGCAGTGACTGCATAGTTTGTTGCCTACTCTATAGGTAGGTCTAGTTGCCGCGTTTCAGCATGGCAATAGCTGTCATTGCCCTTTCCGTAATTTCTCTCCGTAGGAACCCAAACAATAAACTATGTATGGTTTTTCGGTATTGGAATATGTTGAAGATAACGAGGACATAATTATATTGAGGACGTAATGGGAGAAATGTTGGTGGGTCAATGGTGCCGATTCCCTTGTTCACAAACTAAACTAAATTTAAGTTCAGTGCATCTTTTTCTTTCTATTTCATTAAGAAAAGGACAGAAGATAAATTTTAGTTTAGTCCTGTTAAATTTATCAGCGCTTGACGTAAATTGACGTAATTTTAGTAGGCAAGTTTTTAATCACGTCTAAATTTATATGGAGTAGCGACAGGCGCTGATTAATTTGACAGAACTGAACTAAAATTTATCTTCTGTCCTTTTCATAAGGAAATAAAAAGAACAAGATACACTGAACTTAAATTTAGTTTAGTTTGTGAACAAAGGAATCGGCGCCAATGACGGCTATTGCCACGCTAAACGCTACGCGAAAAGTATACCTACTTCGTACTGGCGATTTTTCACATAAAATAACAATCTTTCTTTATTATGTAGACCGTTGTGTTTTCTTTAAACTGCTTCACATGAGAAATTTGACACTACACCTACATTGGATATACACACCACACGTAGGCGTGTTGATAGATAGGTAAGTATAACAAATAACTTCTCATAGCAGGCTATTAGCATAGTACATCAATAAAATTGACGTGTCTGTTTGTAATGTCAAAATAACAGCGTTTTACTAAATGCATAAGAAAGTATGTACGGCACATATGTATAACAAAAAAACTTTTTGAGATATTTTGTCTGTCTGTCTGTTTGTTCCGGCTGGTTAGCCGGAACGGCTGAACTGATTTTGACAGGACTTGCACTGGCAGATACGAGTAGCCAAGGTCGAATTATTAATTTACTAGAGTCATTTGACATGTGCTAGCTGTCACTTTGTGCAATAAAATGGTCTGGATTTATTGTAATGGTGATCGTTTAGTTTAATCGATTTATATATGTGTAAAATAAATGTATAACAATAAGTGTAAAAGTCTACAATACAAACAAATACAATAAATATGACCATTTTATTACCGGTAAAATGCTGCAACATTGCCGTAGTTTTATAGTAACATTGATATATTTCGAAAAAATACAATAAATTTTCACCCTTGTCAGGTTGGGGATAAGATAAGATAAGATAAGATAAGATAAGATTATTTATTTGCTTAAACATGTGTGTGTACATACATAAAAAATGCATACAAGATGAAAATAAAAGTGAATTAAGTGCAGACATGTTTGTCACTACGTGACGTGCAAAATTCGAACAATTATTATTAATGTTATAAAGTTATTAACTTATTAAATTTTATATCAAACAAAAAGAAAAAAAAAAAAAAAAAATATAAATCAAAATAACAAAATATTTAAAGTTGTCATACTTAATTACTAATGGGTTATTCTAATTATATAAAATTAAAGAGTAAAATTAGCATTATTGTGTAAGTACCTCCAAATGAATCTACTATGTTAAGACAAATTCTTTTTCATTAAGGAACTCAGTAACGCTATAATATGCCCTGGTGGTCAAAAAAGTACGAAGTTTATTTTTAAACATAGAGTAAGGTAGTTCTTTCCAACTTTTAGGTACTTTGTTGAAAATGACTGGAGCCATACAGTATACACTTTTTCGCATTAGGGTCGTCTTAGCGGATTGGAGACAAAGTTGATCATTGTCACGTCTATTGCGTGGGAATATGTCGGCTAGACGCTTATAGTAATGTGGATTCGACTTAACAAACACAGCTACTTCTAATATGTACAAGCACGGTAGGGTTAATATCTTGTAATTTTTTAAATAAGGCATGCAGCTATCGGTCTTGTCAAGTTTAAACATCGCCCGTAAACATCTTTTTTGAGACTTGAATGCTGATTCTTTTTCCGTCGAGTTACCCCAAAATATAAGCCCATAGCGTAGATGGGATTCTACTAAACCATAATACGCTGTAAGTAGAGCATCCGTATATAATGTGAATGAAAGTGTGTGCAAAGCGTATGCGGATATACTAAGTTTTTTACATAAAATCTCAATATGTGTTTTCCAGTTAAGATTTTTATCAATCTGGAGGCCAAGAAATTTTGTAGTGTTAACTTCTTCTATGTTTTCATTGCAATATTGTATGTTAAGGTTCATACTTGGTAACCGTTGCGTAAAATGTATAGCCTTCGTTTTATTTAAGTTTATTTTCAAATTGTTTTCCTGCATCCATTGTATAGCTGATTTTAAGGAATTATTAATATCATTCTCATACGTCTCTACGCTTTTACAAGGTATTGTCAAAGTACTGTCATCCGCGAATAGGGTCACCGGTACTTCAATGCATCTAGGTAAGTCATTAATGTATAATATAAAGATAAATGGTCCTAATACGCTTCCCTGCGGTACCCCATATACTACTTCACGCCCTGATGATCGATAAATCTCTTCTATCTTCTTTAGGGTATTGATATGTCTAATTTCAGTAATTTGATTTCTATGTCTTAAATATGATTCAATTAAATTAAGGACATTGCCTCTTATGCCATATGTTTCTAACTTTTTTAATAGTGTAGGATAGTGTACGTGGTCAAATGCCTGGGTCATATCACAGAATATGCCACACATTGGGTTTCGTTTGTCGATATTGCAAATAACATTATATAAAAAGTCATATATTGCCATGTTGGTAGTCCTATGTTGTCGGAAGCCCTTCTGTTCATCACATAAAATCTTATTTTTTTGAACGAATTCTAACAGTTCTTTATAGATATATTTCTCAAATATTTTTGACATGACTGGAATAAGAGCAATAGGCCGGTAGTTTTCCATTAGATCTCTGTTTTCTTTCTTAAAGAGAGGTTTTATGATAGATGTTTTTAGTGCAGAGGGATAGACACCCGCGCTTATACTTAAATTTATGATGTGGCTTAGATGTCCAATAAAGCTTATATTAATGGTCATTGGCAGTGTACTTAGAACTATGATTATTCTGTATCATTTTCGAAATATAACAGTCTTAATCACTAGGCAAAGTTAGGCCACAAAACTGTAACATTGCCTGCTTCAATTTTGACCGTCTAAACGACTTAAGTACATCATTCTTGCACTGGAAGTTAACCCTTATTAGTAGGACTTAGGGATAAGAATTGCAAAACAGCCTCTTTTGCTTATACCACTAGAAACAATGCTAGGCAATGTTGTGTTCGGCTATCACTCATTGCGTTTGACAAGTCACTGTCATGTGGTTTCAAAGAAAAGAAACACGGCGGCGGGTTTTTCGTATTGCCAGGTAATGATTTAAATAACTACCAACAATTTGAAGTTGCTACAACCAATATTTAAAAAGATATTGGTAAATTCATAAAATAGGCAAAGTTGGGTATGCGAGGCAATGTTGCAGCGTTTGTCGGTACCTAAAGTGACAGCTAGCAAATGCCAGATTACTCCAGTGAATTAGTAATTCAACTTTCGGCTACTTTTATTTTAGAAAAAGACACACTGGCGAAGCCGCGGGCAGCAGCTAGTCTAACACATAAAGGTGCAATGACTTGCCTGTTTTTTGATGAGACCGCACCTGATTAGAATATCAATATTTTGGTAGTCAACCGTCTATTAACCCGGGATTTATTATATCAGTATTATGCATGTTTTAACTGTAAAAACAAATGTAAGTGGTAATAATAAATAAATAAATAAATAATAAAATATAATAAAAACATAGCGACAATTTTTCATTTAAATAAGTACAGTTGTTCAGTGATCATTTTATGAATAAATGTTCATGTTCAAGTACGATTTTATTTATCACGTCGTTGGTCTTATAGAAATTGTTATACCTAGTCATCATCACAGATTATAAACGGCAGTTTATAAAACCTTGAAAACAAAATAACTTCACTGGTGGCCGTAAGTTTTTTGCCCGGCATCGAACCTGAGATTAATGGAGCATTGTCTATCACTCGAGCGACGAGAACTTTTTATAAGGGGTCAAAGTAATCGGTGACTGAGCAAACGTCCTATTTTACGAAAATGTAAACAGACTCCGATAACAGAATATTCATAGTGATATGGTCGAGTTTGACGCTAAAATAACTGTGAAGTACTAGATAACGTTCTTTTCTAGAAATCAGTAAACCACTCTTATTGTTTTGAATATCAAATGCAGGCATAGAGTCGAATTATTAATTCACTGCAGTAGGTAATCTGACATGTGCTAGCTGCCACTTTGTGTAACAAAATGGTAATATTTATTGTATTTATTGTTTTCTAGACTTTTACACTTATTATTACACTTTTATTTTACATTTATATAAATCGATTAAACTAAACTATCACCATTACAATAAATATGACCATTTTATTATACAGAGACAGCTAGCACATGTCAGATTACCTGCTCCAGTTATTTATAATACTACTATAGTAGCAAGTGGCATTACAAGTAAGTAAGTAAGTATAAATAGGTATACTTATTCTATATTCCTTTATCATAATGGCAAGTGGTAATACAAATACCCAAGTATAAATAAAATACAAATATGTATATTCCTTGATGAAAGATTGAAGTTGGAACATGACTTTGAAACGATTGATAACTTATTATTAGGTACAATTAGCAGAGAACACGAACTATAAAACTCCCCAACACATTGTTTAGTAACCTATTTGCAGACAATTGCAAGTAGATTTATCTGTAACATTTAAATAACTAAACTTTTTCTCTGTTAATCGCAGCTATATATTACTTCTACAAATTTTTAACTAATTGGAAACAATAATAATGTATATCGATAAACATTATGAAGGTTGGCTATCAGATTATTTATACAACAAAGGAATATACGTTTTCAATATGAAATTTCTAAAAATCTGAACCACTTGTTGCAAAAATACAAAAAAGCGCGAGAACATTCTAAAATGCATGAGGGTATTTGCAAGACTTACCTCGTTCCCTGTATAAAAGAAGATAGGACCACCTCCTTGATCCCAGTTATCTTCGTTCTCCAAATACTTTATTTGAAAAGTCTCATTCCTCTGAAACCCGAAATGGTCGAGGGGAACCCGAAACCATTTTGTTTCATACTTGTACTCTGCCCGCACTAGAGTTAGCGTCACTAGGGCGTATAATATTATTCTTAACATGTTGAATTATTTGAATTATAAAGCCACGTCCATTCTGTTTGGTTTCCGATGTGATAATGAGTGATCTCGCTCGCGGCGAAGCGTTTACTCGATTATGCAATGTGATGTACAGTTGGGGAGAAAAGTCGTGCAGTTGTGTTTGTATTTTCATTAGGTTCAATAACATCATGTGTTTTTATGAGTTGTGCAAATGGATGTTGATTATGCTATTGTTTAGACTTCAGAGCTTAAAACGATGTAATGCGAGTAGGACGAGTAGGTACCTAATTTGTTTCTGTAATAGGATTATTTGTACCTACTATGGGTTCAAATAATCACACACTGGCACCGTCCCACCTCCGACGGATTACGACTACTTCTAAAGCGGATGCAGCGGCAAAACATGTCGAAAATCTGAAAGTTATTAAATATGGAGGCCTTGGCAGAGAGTACAACTTTGTGCCCTTTGGCGTCGAGACCCTCGGTCCGTGAGGTCCCAGTGCGCATAAGTTATTTGCGGAAATCGCGAAACGTCTAGTTGATGTTACTGGTGACCGAAAAGCTGGCGGCTTTCTCGCGCAACGCATAAGCATTGCAATTCTCGGGGTCGCGGGAAGGTACTTATGGGTCACGGAGGCCCCCGCAACACAGGCAACAGGAAGGAATACGGGTGGGTTTTAGTCAGTAAGAGTCTGACACACCTTCCCGCTCCGCCCAGAGCGGGAGAAGTTATTTGATGATTTCCCAACCTCAAACAAAAAAAAAAAAAGCATTGCCATTCAGCGAGAAAATGCCACCAGCATCCTCGGTACAATGCCCCGAGGGCCTTTTTTAGGCTTAACTTAGATTTAATTTAATTTAGTTAATGTTAATAATCATTTTGTAATTTGGCTATGTAAATAATACTATTTGTACTAATTACTCAACATTACGTTTTGTCGTTTATCATGTTCTTTACTGTGATAGTAAAAAAAATATATATTTGTTTGCTAGAAACACCGTTATGGTTAATTACTTATTGTATTGTAGTTTGTATAGCTAGTGTCACTAGCCAGAGACATTTTAGTCTACATTTTTACCAATTTTAGTGTTTAACTACTTCTATAAATTGATATTCTATCCCGTTCCATTTAAAAAGTGCAGTTTCCTTTCTGAAAAATATGTTTATGTAGCACTTTTGTTTGCGTATAGACCATATCGTTATTATCTGAGTTCATTTGACCCCTGTGTCTCGGCAGCCGGCAGGATGTACCTAACCTACTCCCTGCTACATACCAATAGGTGCTCCGAGTACATTAGGTGATTATGTACAACGAAAAAGACGCTGTCGTTGCCAAATTGTTATCACAGTCATGTGGTTGAGTGTACGGTGTTTTGTTAAAACTGACCCGGGTTTCAGCTTATCTACGAGGAAAACGCTAACATTTGGTTTAAGTAATTGTGTTTTGTGGTTATAACAAATTCACGTATAATTATATCAAATGTTATGATTTATGAATGACTAATGCAAGGTGATATTTCGCTGCTGGTTTATCGCGGGGTAGTTGACAAGTGCGAGTCTATGGATTATAATTTTTATAACATTAATAAATTAAATGTGTGTGTGTGGTGTGTGTGTTTGTGTGCGAAAATGTGTGAATTGAAGAATAAGTATCTATTTAGCCTTATATTATAATGTGTTTATTTACATTATGTGTGATTAACTGATTACTGAGAAATGCTTCACTGAGTGGACTCAAATCTGTGTGATTCTTTCCTCAAATGATCTGACCAAGATTGTCTGGACTTCAAAAGAGACTGATCCCTGAGTTTGTTTCGTCATTTCTTGTCAGAGGTAGTCAGATAGGATAAGTCGACTACATGCAGCTTATTTTTAAGTAGGACGTGTAAAAGTGAATAAACAATTTCATTTCATTTCAAGGACCTACATCTACATGAAAAGAAGATATGTAGGTATGTAGGTCTATATAAATAAAAAAACCGGCCAAGTGCGTGTTGGACCACAATGAAGGGTTCCGTAGTTAGGAATTCCGGATGAATTTATCCCAAAAACAAACTTAACATTGTAGTTGAAAAACAAGTTCCATATCCATACATCGATTTACGTCACGGACCGGTCAATTCTCCAACTGCAAATTTAAGTTGGTCGATTTTTATTCGATAACTTGTAAAGCCTGTGATAAAAACCTGTGATAGTTTTCCTTTTAATTTAATTATATGTACTACTGCCATGATTTTTTTCGCATGTCCATAAACAACCATTTAGCTAGCAGAGGGAGGGGGAACACACTTGACTCTGTAGCACTTTAAAGCTTAATATTACGCAAACGGATCCTTGAATCGAAAAATGGTGTTTACAGACCCGCAATTTTTGAACGACCTATCCAACGATACCCCACACTCTGGGAAAGACTAGAAAAAAATATCATCCCCACATTACGTGCAAGGGAGATAGATAACCTAAAAATTTTTTTTTCCATGGTTTTATTACCACTTTGTCGGTGTAATTAATGTGTTTCATAATCAGCCTATAATGTTCCCACTGCTGGGTCACAGGCCTTTCTGAGGGAGAATTGTAATTAAAAAATATGTTCCTCCAGCCATTCTAACTGCAAATGTAAGTTTGTTCGCGCGATATTGAGTGATTTACCATGTTATTATAAGACCATTGATTTCTTCTGTATTTTTTTCAAAATTTTAGGTTCTGCAGTTTCGGAGATAAGGGAATGGTCAATTTTCATCTATTTTCCAAAAATAATGTATTTGAAATCCTCATAACAAGTCCTTTCATTTGATATGTCACACGGTTACATACAGTTTGCAAAGCTTCTATTGTATTTTTTTATTTTCCCGTAAAAGAACCTCAAATTCTACGTTCTCCTTATTACGTTACATTTTTGTGTTTGGTACCAATTTTCAACTTAATCAGTCCAGTAGATCCGGAGCAAATTGGCTGTGACAGACGGACACACAGACACCAGGTGATCCTATAAGGGTTCCGTATTTTCCTTTTGAAGTGCGGAACCCTAAAAATCAAATGCTGATCGTTGCGCAAGCGCATCACTTGAGAAATGGATTTGCCTATTTTTTGTTTTAAAGTATTTTAGTCCGAATAAGGTTTTTATGGAAAGAAACTTTGGAAAAAAATCTTTCCAAATGACTTAAAAAAAGCTGTTATAAAACCCCTTTTCAAGTGAAATGATAAAATAGATGTCAAAAATTACAGACCAATTGCCAAAATTCCGATTTTCAAAAATAATTGAGAAAGAAGAATAATAGAGATAGGTGGTATATAATGCTGTGTATAATTACTTTGAAAAAAAAAAAAAAAAACTATTCTGCACTGAACAAAAAGGGTTTCGAAAGAACACTTCAGTTATTATGGCAATCATATGGCATTTATTGACTTCATATTTAATATTATGAGTTCCATATATAGAAGGAATCCAATATGTGCTATTTACACTGACATCACGAGAGCTTACGATTTTGTTGATCATAACATCCTACTTCGAAAGTTGCACGGCTATGGAGAAAGAGGAAATATCCTCAAACTCTTGGAATCATATCTCAGTGACAGATTGCAATGTACAGAAATATCTAGAATGTGCCCAATCAGTAAGATCAGTAAGAAGAATCTGTATACACATCTGAGTTTAGACATGTAAAATATGGTGTGCCTTAAGGCAGTGTAGTGGGATCGTTATTGTTTTTAATATAACATTAACGATCCCCCAAAAGCGATAACACACAAAATGGTTCTCTTTGCTGATGACAGCACAGCAATTATTGAGTGTGCTAATCCTAATAACTACCAAAATGAAATCAATGGCATGAAATTATAAAATGGTTTGATATGAATAATTTAAAAATAAATTTAAGTAAAAAAACTAAAATAACGCATTTCTATCAACGTCGTGCAAACCCAACGATCTCCGTTACTTATAACAAGTTTGATAGAAGAGGTCGCTAGTAGAAGTTTTAGGTATAACCATCGACAAAAAACTCACCGCGCTAATTATCAAAAAAAGTAAACATTGGTGCCGATTCCCTTGTTCACAAACTAAACTAAATTTAAGTTCAGTGCATCTTTTTCTTTCAATTTCATTAAGAAGAGGACAGAAGATAAATTTTAGTTTAGTCCTGTCAAATTAGTCAGCGTCTGTCACTACTCCATACAAGTTTAGACGTGATTAAAAACTTGCCTACTAATATTACGTCAATTTACGTCAAGCGCTGATTAATTTGACAGGACTAAACTAAAATCGATCTTCTGTCCTTTTCTTAATGAAATAGAAAGAAAAAGATGCACTGAACTTAAATTTAGTTTAGTTTGTGAACAAGGGAATCGGCACCATTGAAACATTACTGATGGCGTATCTCGATTTAGCAGGTTCAATTCTCCGATATGGTGTTAATTTTTGGGGACAATCAACTGATAGAGAGACCGTATTCAGGATTTAAAAGCGTTGCATTAGGTCTATGTGCGGTCTAGAAACCACAGACAGTTGTACGCCTTACTTCAAATCCAGGGTATGTGTTCTGTGCTTCAAATCGTTTTAACTGTAAACATTTCCGGCACTATACATACGAGGGTCATTCAATAAATACTTAGCCTACAAAAAGTAAAAGAAAATTTTGGAAAAGTGGCAATTTATTTTTCAACAAAGTCTCCTTTTAGTTCGATACACTTAGCCCAGCGATGCTCCAACTTTTTTAACCCGTCCGAAAAATAGTTTTTGTCAAACTCTGCAAAATAGGCCTCCGTGGCGGCGATGACCTCCTCATTCGATCCATATCTATTCCCGGCGAGTGATTTTTTCAGATTAGGAAACAGAAAGAAGTCACAAGGGGCCAAATCTGGAGAATACGGTGGATGGGGCAACAATTCGTACCTAGCGTAATTCGACCAATTTGGCCATGGCAACGGCAGACGTGTGAACCGGTGCGTTGTCGTGGTGAAACAGCACTTTTTTCTTCGCCAGATGGGGTCGTTTTTTCTTTAATTCGGCGTCGAATCGGCCCAATAAATCGGCATAGTAAAGCCCTGTAATTGTTTTACCCTTCTCGAGGTAATCGATGTAGATCACACCTTGTGAATCCCAGAAAACGGTGGCCATAACTTTTCCGGCCGATTTTACAGTCTTCGCCTTCTTTGGAGCACGTTCCCCGGTCTGGATCCATTGTTTTGATTGCTCCTTGGTCTCTGGTGTGTACCAGTAGATCCAGGTTTCATCGACGGTCACAAAACGACGCAAAAACTCCGCTGGATTCCGCTTAAACAGCGCCAAACACGTCTCCGATGTGGTCTCACGGTTGCGCTTGTTTTCTGGTGTGAGTAAACGCGGCACCCATCGCGCCGACAGCTTTCTCATGCCGAGTTCCTCGTGAAGAATATGATGCACTGTTCCTTCTGAAATGCCTACAGTCTCAGCTAGCTCCCGAACCTTCAATCGGCGATCTGCCAATACGAAATCATGGATGTTTTTAATGTTTTCCTCCGTAGCAGCTGTTTTCGGTGCACCTGGACGTGGTTCATCAAAAACCGACGTACGGCCACGTGCAAACTCGTTGAACCAATTCTTGACGGTGGCCATCGATGGAGAAGAGTCACCGTACACAGCATCCAAGCGCTCTTTGATTTCGATGCGCGTTTTCCCTTCCAAAAATAGGAATCGAATCACCGAACGATATTGCTCTTTTTCCATTTTTGTAAAACCGATCGACACGTTCGCTTCCATAAGTTGTCAAATTAAAACAAATGAAGGGATTGGAATGAAAATTTGAAAAAAGAATTAAAAAAGAATGTGCTCCACTGTGGTAAAACTCTTTTGAAACTACAGCGCCCTCTGGCGATGAGGCTAGGTACTTATTGAATGCACCTCGTATTAGAAACTGCACTTTTTGTAAAAAGAAACCCGCATTTATTTACTCAACTATCAGCAATCAAGAAAACTAGATTGCGTGCTCAGTACAAAAATCAACTGTGTAACATAAAATGTAAGACTGCTTTGATGTACAAAAGCTTTTTTGGAATTGCTTCGAGAATTTATAATAACATACCTAATTCTATAAAGGTATTGCCATTATCAAAGGTGAACGGCAGATTTCGTACAGCTTACTTTTTTTGTTGTTTTGTTTTAGAATTTGTACCACATATTAAGACAACTAAGCCATTTATTTTCATGTAAGTGTACTATTTTTAGAAGTTCGGATTAATAATTAATATTTAAAAAAAGATTTTAATAACTACACGTAATTTAATCGTAAACTAACGCAGTTACGTTGGTATTTAAGCTATACTCACCATGAGGGTATTACCCGACCTTCCCCCTTCTTAGATGAAGTAATTTACGAATTAATTAATTATAAATAAAATAAAGGTACTTAAAAAAAACTATTAACTGTATTTTTTTATTTACATGCACTCAAAACCCCATCAGGACTATATCATTATCAAACTGTTGCAGTCAGCTGCTGGACATAGGTATCTCCTAATGCACTCCGCTGAGTAGGTACGATCCTCATCTCAATTTACCTACTTGATAGTAAGTAAAACACTACAAAAATAGCGACAAGCAATCTAGAACATATACTTTATTACCGAAATAATGTTTATGTGACTATAAGTAACAATCTACATTCGTAGTATTGGTACACTAGCACTTAACCTTAAAAAATAAAACTGGTTATAACTTTTACGTCCCATGTTCTAAAAATCCAATAATTTAAAAAAAACTTGTCTATCGTATTAACTACCAATTAAAACAAAAAATATCCCAAAACACGAAATTTCATTAGCTGTACAAAAGTCCCATACAAGCCTGCCATTCGCCTTTAAAATCGTACTGCAGGCACTCCTTCTTGACAAATGGTACTATACAATAGACGAGTTTTTAAATGATAAACAATTATAATTATTGCGTACAAATATTTAAATTTGCAGTTAGAATGTATGGGAGAACATGTTTTTCAACGTTTTTTGTTGGGATATATTCATTCCAATTACGGAACCCTTCAGTGTGCGTGGTCCAACACACACTTGGCTGGTTTTTTTTTGGACCAGGACAACATCTGTCGGATCAGCTAGTAGGTAATAAAATAGATGATTAAAAGGTACATCGACAAACACACATATCAGTAGGTAAAAATTTAATGTAATTAGGTAAAATTTGATTAAAGTTAATTAAATACAATAAATAATTTAAGAAAACATAATAAGTAGTTAAAATTTTGATTTTAATTTAACAAACAACGAAGATAAATAGGGTTTGTGTGTTTATTAACCTAGTTAACAATAAAAACATGATTATTATGTAGTTATAACTAACTTAAACTAATGAGATCACGTTGTTTGTATTATTTAAAGAATTATAGATATTAGGAAGGCAAATGCTTGTCTCTATCAATAAATTAATTCGTAAACAAAAACCTATGTTTGTAGATATTTAGGGCGGGCAATGAAAGTCGATTAATAGATAAACATACCATGTAAATTGACACGATGTTATTCTATAAACTGCTTTTTAGCATTTCATGTAAAAGTTGTTCCATTATTTCTGTACCATGTCAATAAATTTATTATTAAAAACAACTAAGTGTCAACCGAGTTTCGTAGTTGACTGTACCTGGCCGAAAATGACGTTTAATATGCATTTTTTATAAGATGTAAAATTTGTCCAGGATGAGCAAGATAGTGAGAAAATAGTGGCTTAGGCGTCGTCCCAATTGGCTAGCGATCGTACGAGTTAACAATGATATTTTGTCGCGCGATGAAAATTATCGTGCGATGGTCCAACAGGTGTCCTAATAGCTCGCGCGATGCGTATCGCGCGATGGGTATCACGTGATACCGCCGCGAATTATTTTGACTGAGCTGGTAAAAAAGCGGGAGGGCTGAATTTCATCCAGTTCTCTGATTATTTCGGCTAGTAATTTACCTTTTCTTTAGTTGGATTACGAATGTAATCGCGGGAGACAGCTTTCAATTGCATCACACAGCTTCCCGTCGTCATTGATACACTTAACGATCCGTCCTTGATTCCCTCGACCTACTACGCAAGTACCCAGCTGTCCCCGTCCTGTGACTCAGCCTATGACGTCAGCTTCGTCATTAAGTCATTGTTATTCCTCTCTCTCGTGGACAACAAAGGCCTTTAAGGATCAGATGATTATGTGCATATAAATATTGTGTTTATACATCATTATCGTATTCTAATCGGGCAGGAATACAATGGCAAAGGTAATTTTTTTTCATCCCATCTATTCGAAAAGAGGACTACTCGACAAGTGCGAGAAAAATGGTTCATTCCGGCGCGCGGCGAACTTAATAACAGTGATGAAATGACTTTTGAATTTGGAACACTATTTAAATAAAAAGTCTGAACGCAATTCGCTTTGATAACGTCCTGGCCGGACTGGCGCCTGCCGACGCGGCATTGATTAATTAAATAAAAAAAAATATACGCGGGAACTTATTACTAGTTTTTCATTACTTTTAGTCAATATATTACAGACGATTTTAATTTGATATTAATACAAATTTGTAATTTGGTTAAGTAAATATAAATATTCGTCACTACTAAAAGCGTCTCTTATTTATTTTTCTGAGAGGGGGATGAAAAGCAGAGTGTGCCACACGGTACCAAAATTATTTAACCCCGAGCGACGTACTTTGAATCCCTCGCTACGCTTAGGATTCTACTCTAGAACCCCTCGCTACGCTCGGGATTCTACTCTAGAATCCTTCGCTTCGCTCTGGATTCAAACAATCGCTCTCGCCAATACATTATTTTGGTCCCTTATGAAACAATCTACTATTGTCATGTCTTATCTGGTACCTATAAGTTAAGATGCATAGGTGTGGCAGGCCAAAATCCAAGTCCTTTAGCAATAGGTAACGATAAAAGGAATGGTTGGAGAAGACAGGATGCAAAAATTCGGGAGTTAAATAGGTAGGTAGGTAAGCCAAATCGTAGGTCCTGTCATCAAGTATGATAAAGGCAGCACGCCTAGATGTCTCGATGATCGATGATGAGGAGAGCTAAATAATGGGATAAGGCTAGGCATACATACCAAATAGGTATGTTGGTCCATAAATGCTGGAGTTTCGTGTCTCTGTCGATATCAATATTGTAGTTGATGATAAAGAATAAATATATAAAAATGTGACATTATTTGAAGCAGGTACAAAAGACGTGTAAAAGTTTTAGAAATATTAAAAGATAACTAACTAACTATTTAAGTCATTATTGATTAAATCGTTTTGGCAGACTTTAGTAGTATTCAGGGGGGTAACTATCACCTCTTAAAGCAGTATTATTTCAATATTACTTCAGCGTGAGAAAGAGATGGAGCTATAAGTCCAGTACAGCTCCATCACTTTCCCACTGTGAAGTACCTAATATTATAATAATACTGCTTTAAGAGGTGATGGTTACCCCCCAGGTGTTTCAGGTCAAGAGATAGCATTGTGGAGTAGCTTGCGCTTATTCTGGCAAGACAACTGTAGAGTAGGCCGCATGTTAATGGTAACCAAACCAAAAGTATAAAATGGCCTCTTATTCTATTGAAACTGTACTAAGCTAGGCCAGCTCAAAAGCTGTTAAAGTCTTTGTTCTAAAGGAGAAGTTCGGTGTTATTTCCTGTGGGGATGGACTACATCCACCAATCCAATCACCTCCAGATCCTGCAGGTATTGTCCTTGGATGCTGTGATGATCGCATCTCCTGCATAGGAAAACGCGCAGGAGAAGATCTCTCCTTGGTGGCCTGACAGGACCTGTAAGCAGGGTTATAAGTTTATATAAAAGACTGGCAGGACTATAATTCCTGTTCATCTAAATGTCGATTATAGATTACCTATAAGAATTCTACGGGCTTTAGCTTTCTGGCTAACTGACCGACTCCTTGACAATTGAAAAGGAAATGGTGAAATAAATGCGTTAATTTATTCAAACGTTAAGCTGAATCTTAGTTTAACTGTTCTATTTTTGCCAGAAAAATGATAAAAGCCATGGTGACAAAAGAGTTGTCACTACCTTAATGATTAAAAGCGTTTATTCTTTTTCGTAGATTTTTTTCAACCCACGTTTGTAAACCAAACGTGGGTTGAAAAAAAACCTACGAAATAACAACGACAAATTGACACAATTACTTCTGTAGTAATTTTTTTGTGGGTGATGTAATGGATGAATGGGTGCATCCAACATCCGCGTATGTTACAGATATTTATATCTAGGTGGAAAATGGGAATAGTTGGCTCTCAAAACGGTGAAGTGTTTTTTTTATTTTTGTAATGTATAATCTGGTGTTCATTAAAGTATATAAATATGAATAAATAGGGAATATATCATAAGGAAATCGGTATGTCCTAAAACAAAAAAATCGAACATATGAACACATGTGACATCCTCCAATCCGCACCTGAGCCCGCGTTGTGGATTCATGGCTCACTCCCTCTCACAGAGAAGAGGCTTGTGTCCCGGCAGTGGGACCGTTATAGGCTGATTATGTTCTGCTTATGCAGACCAAGTGTACCTGAATGCAGTTCCCAGTGCTAGTGTTCCATATTCTAGAACTCCTATCAGCTGATGCCGTTAGCAGGCACCCGCCTGCTGGACTGAAGCAAACCTGTTTACATAAACAATTACTTAGATATACATTTCATAATAATTTAAGATACTGAGAGTGATTCTTCTAATTATGTAGTATGTGAGTGGAAAAGTGCAAAACATAATTAAGGCGCTGAAAAGACCCAATTGAGGAAAATCGGCTTCTATTAAGAAAAAAAATTGCCAAATCTGTATAGTCTGTGGTAGCGGAAAAAATATATGTTAATTTTGAACACTTTTCGCAGAACTTGGTTGTTATCAAAACACGTTTTGAAAAAAAATCTCGATACAAGCTAACGATAAACTAACCTCTTACCTTGATTTATAATCCAACATATCTGTATGAAATATCAACATACGTTACGTATTTTTCAATAACAAGAACGTCTTATTTAAATGCAGAACTTGGTTGTTTTTTATTTTCGATGACTCAACTCAATTTTGAGTAAATAGATAATTGCTTCATATTTTGCAATAAATTACAAGCGTTGTGTCATTTCGCTTCTTTTTCTTTTTTATGCAATCTGACAGTGACCGCGGTTTAGGTGTTGTCAGCGTTTTAAGTGGAAAAAATGTATTTCTCGACAGTAGCCACTTAGGTATCTATGTACCTAACTCTCCATTAGTCCCTTTTATGTTTCTACGATTTTCTCGTATATCGTCGGTGCATATTTGCATATATCTGACATACAAAACCCGTTTCTTTGTCGGCAATAACTGGTTACGCTAAACAAATCGTACAGCCAACGCGTCAACTGTGACATGAATTAAGTAGATTAGATTAGACGTGAGATAAAAATGCTAATGAGTACGATGCTCCGTTGCTACCTGCAAGAAGGACAAACCAACAAAAACACTTTCAACATCTGCCAAGCTTTGTCTCAACGACATTAGGGTTGGCTCCCAGTCTATCTGGATCCAGCTGAATACCAGTGTTTTACATTTACCGACCAAGGGGTCGCTAAAAAGAAAGCCTGATAATGAGTCTAGTCTTGCCAAGGGGTAAGACTGGACTGGTTGTCAGACTTTCGGGCTTCTTCCCGTAACGCAAGATCTCTACGAGTGAACAATGACTAAACGTGCTTTCCAATGCACGGAGGGACATATCGAGAGATATGTAGTGGACGGTCACCATGCACTGACCGATTTTTTTTATATTATCACCTTTAATTTAACCTCTTAATTAATTAAAAACGGACACACACTTCCCTATGTGTTTATCATTCTAGCGTATGGCACTCGTGGGTTGCAGCTGAAAATCAGCGTCAGGTGGTAGGTACATCTTGTGTCATCTGACATTATACTGAGCTGAGCTGAGGCCCTTTTGGCGTTATTGTAATTGTTTGTAACTGTTTTTTTGGTTTTGAGGTGTATTAATTTGCTGTAATGCCAATAAACGCATTTTTCTTTCTCTTTCTTTCTATCCGTGCTGCTATTAATGCTTCTCATTTATGAATTACTAGCGCCCTGCCCCTGCTTCGCACGGTTTTCAAAACATCATGATTTATTTATGATGTAAGTTCCATATTAATGTTTTATACACTTATGTATAAGCCTTTCGGATTAAATCACAAAAAAATGGTGACAATCGCATCAAAATCAGTTTCGTAGTTTAGAAGAACAACGCGGTCGCAGACAGACACGAGAAGCGACTTTAATTAAACTCGATAGTTTATAATCTACCTAGTGAGATTATAAACTATCGAAATTTCGAATAATAATAAGCGCTAATGCGCTAATGCGCTAGGTGCATTCGTCGCACGCAAGTTAGATACCCAGCAGTTCACCATTTGTCGGTTTGCCATTGATAGATTACAAACTATCGAAAAAGAATGCGTTAAATTGTAATAGTTCACAATTTTTCAATAGTTTATAATGTCGCTAGATTATAAACTAACGATGCTACGAACGCACCTAGGGCTAATGCGCTAATGCGCTAGGTGCATTCGTCGCACGCAAGTTAGATACCCAGCAGTTCACCATTTGTCGGTTTGCCATTGATAGATTACAAACTATCGAAAAAGAATGCGTTAAATTGTAATAGTTCACAATTTTTCAATAGTTTATAATGTCGCTAGATAGATTATAAACTAACGATGCTACGAACGCACCTAGGGCTAATGCGCTAGGTGCATTCGTCGCACGCAAGTTAGATACCCAGCAGTTCACCATTTGTCGGTTTGCCATTGATAGATTACAAACTATCGAAAAAGAATGCGTTAAATTGTAAAAGTTCACAATTTTTCAATAGTTTATAATGTCGCTAGATAGATTATAAACTAACGGTGCCCACAATCTTATGGGGACATATATGTAGATAAATATCCAGTCCAGGCTTGCAAGGGGTATGGTGTGCAG
Organism: Atethmia centrago; assembly: GCA_905333075.3. NCBI lineage: Eukaryota > Metazoa > Arthropoda > Insecta > Lepidoptera > Noctuidae > Atethmia > Atethmia centrago. Next base: position 34,721,835 of record HG995367.1, on the reverse strand, counting down.
GTACTGGGTTGTGGAGGTCAGAAACGCAGTCGCTAAATACTGGTATTCAGAGGCATCCTGGAAGCCAACCCCAACTTAGTGAAAGGCTAGCCAGATGATGTTTGTTTATTTGTTTGTTTGCTACGCTTTCAAGCTAAAACGGCTGAACGGATTTGGATAAAATTTGGCACATGGTGGGTTAGGACATAGGATACTTTTGAATGGAGACATAAGCAGGTGAAACCGTGGGGCGCAGCTAGTAGATAATATAAGAAGGATAGGATATCAAACCTTGGACACCTCCCCGCGATGTCCCTTCATGACGGCCAGCTCCTTGAAGTCCGACTTGACGTCGTAGATCCTCGCGGAACAGTCGCTGGACGCCGTCGCCATGCGCTGGCCGGCCCAGTCGAAGCAGATGTCTAACACCTTGGAGTGGAAATAACAGTATGATTTTATTTGTGAAAGTGAATCTCCCGATCAGCCTTGATTGCTGTTTGGTTCTTATTTACAGTTTAGTGAAGCAACTGATTTTAATGAGTTCAGGTCGAGTGACAGTTTGTAGTAGAGACGATAAACAGTTTGAAAAGGTACCAGTCGACTAATAAAACTCTTTACACAAAAAATAAAACAACCGACTTCCATAAAAAAACACTACACATCAAAAATCACTTTAATTTCGGAAGTCGGTGTTTATTTTTTGGTGTGGGGGTAGTAGGCTACCCCTCACCAATTCGTATAGGTACTTATTACTTGCTATTTAAACAACGGAGACAGGAAGTTTTATATAACATACACCAAGTAGGTACAGTACTTGCTGCGCCCTAACAGGGTCATGTTCTCTAACCTAGGCTGTAACTGAGTGTACATTATGCAAATGAATAAATAAATAATAAAACAGTGGATTATATACGTATTATTGAAGCTAACTCAAAAATAACCCAACCAAAAGTAATACGGAACGACCGCGCGAGGTTCCTTTACCAAATAAAAAACGAATTTTCAAAATCGGTGCACAATTGACAAAAATATCGATGAATACATACGAACCTCCTTCTTTTTTGAAGTCGGTTAAAAAGAAAGCAATACTTTGTTGCGCCAAGCAATCCAGTTATTGGCATCAATACTTATAGTTTTACTTGAGTTTTTTTAATTATGTAATTTCCTGCCTTCATTCCCATCAAACTCTTCTGACGAGTTTACATTATTATTTTTTGCCTTTTTGGGGTGGTCTATTAACACCCTGGGCCTCAAGTCTGCTATTACAATAGTGTCAGAATGGTCTATAATTGATTCTATAACTGTTGTGTTTGACAATTTTGGTAATCTACTAATATAATGGCGTCATTACATTACTCATTAATGAGGATCGGAACAGCAGGGGCGTGCCGTCCATAGAGGCAATTAGGCCTAGCCTACCCTACCAACAACGCCAAATGCATTTATTTTAACTATGTAATACAACAATACAAAATATAAAAAAAAAAGTTAAACTCCTGTTAAAACTCTTATAGCAACTTGTCGCAGACGCCACGTGACTCACAGTTCGACGGAGCTTACGTTATACGTAAGTAGGTATGCGCGATTTATCAGGCAAGCATTCGTTTGGCCTACATTCCATTCAAAAATTTACGCACACTCGTGTATATTTTCGTGTGTATGAACGGCACACAATAGTGAAATGGTTTAAATTAGGGGCGTAGCTCCTGCGGCAGCAGCTTCGTCCCCATTGGCTGTGTGTAAAGTCAAGATTTAATGAATGAAAAATATTGAAGACCAGGGTTCCCAATTTTTGGACAATTCCCCGAATTGCGGGGAAGTTTCCTTCATGACTACTAGAGACAATTAAAAAAACAGGGTGGTATTGTTGAATTTATACCTACCAAAAAAATATAAATTGTAAGGAATAGCAAAAGCCCTATAAAAATAATTAAAAACTTCATAATTTTTTATTTTTCTTCTCATATTTGGGAAATTTCGCTTGGTTTTTGGGGAGTTAGGAAAATAAGTTTCGGCAACACAGTCCAGTGTGTTATCCGGTAAAATATGGTAGTCCCTTTTGTGGAAGAACACGGTATGACAGTGATACAATTTTAATTGGTAGTGTTTTTTTATCGACAAGCCATCTTGTTTCATGTGACACGCAAATTATATCCGAACTTGAATGTTTTGCTTTTCTAAATCTTATTAAGTTATAAGTAATTTGTTTTGAAACGTAAAGTAGTGAAAATGTTATTATTTGTTTATTTACGTAAGAATGGTGTTCTGTTGTGAAGTTTGCGCCGATAATGTGTTGGTTAGGTTAGGTTAGTCGCACTTGTCGTTTAATGATAAGATTCAAGTAGTGTCTAAAGGTAGATGTGTGCCCGAATTACGAGAATTAATCCAAAAATATGATAATTCATGACTTCGGATATCTTGCAAGTGACGTGTTCTGTAATTATCACCCACCCACTTGGTTATGATATTTGAGGTGGCCGAATCTTTCTTCTGTTTGCATCTTTAGAAAATTGTGTTTTAAACCTTGAATAATGTGGTGAGGGCATTTAACTTTTGTTTTTACAGGATTATTTTCAATGGTTTTTTTTTTTTTCAAATATTATAAATCAATAGTGACTACTTTGAGGGTCATCATATGTAGAGCCGCACTGTGATGTTGCGCGAATTAGTTTTCTTTTTTGGTGTCAGTATGCATGGCCTACCCTCTGTGGAGAACCATTGCACGCCACTGCGGAAAAGACCATTCTGACACTATTGTAATAGCAGACTTGAGGCCCAGATGGCCAGTTTACCTCATCAGTATGTCCCGAAACTGTAGCCAGGCAGGAGCTCTGTCTTGCGTCCCACAGCTTAGCACTGCCGTCCAGAGAAGACGACCCCACGAGAGAACTGTCCCAGTTGAACTGGACGTTGGATATCTCGCCTTCGTGGCCTCGGAGCACTGATACACGACTGGATAAGGAAACACATAGGATTGTGTAGTACAGACATATTATTTTTTTCGAATGAAAATTGACTGAACAATATAATAGAGCAACGTGTTGTCAGCGGTATAGTGCTCGCATATTTACTGCAGGCGTTTAGAAGTTTGTCTGCATAAATATATTTTGACTTGTCTATGGATCGCATGAATACTGTGGTAACTTTTTGTCCATAAACTTCATAGCCTGTCCTTGTGGTTGACTCTGTGGGAGATAGTAAGTTGCGAAGCACTAAAAGCAGCTAGGTGCACCAGTCATTAGCTTTGTAGGTGTTTACCTTAAAGTAATTTTTGCATTCTATAAAGTTATATTATAAAGCATGTTTTTTTGTAGTGTACGCATTAGTTAGTAGATATATTTAAATAAATAAATTACAATCTTCGAAACTATATATCCCTTCAGTCAGATCCAATTATAAGAGAGACGACCACGTTATCCGCAAAACTTGAAAGTAATTTTCAGAAACTCTTATAATAAGGTTGTTAAAATAATCGATCTTACTCTTCAGCTCTGGTGTCCCACAAAGATATGGTGCCGTCGAAGGAGCCAGTGATCAGCCTCTGTCCCTCGTTGGGGTCGAACTGTAGTGCGATGACCTCGGCAGTGTGTCCGGTGTAAGTGTAAATCTCGCTTCCTGAAAATTAGCAAAACGGTTATGAGTTATTTCATTTTTATGAAGAGTGATAGTGCTGATCAGGCGCTGTCAGAAATCTTTAAAAGTTTCAAGTCATTATGAGACAGAGCAGTGGTGGCCCAGTGGTAACGGACGCGATTTACGAGTTGTAGGGCGTAGGTTCGAACCCGGACAGGCGCTTTACACTGTGTAAATTATTTCATCACCACTGCTCTCAAAACGGTGAAGGAAACTATCGTGAGGAAACCGGCATGTCCTAGAACCAAAAATTCGAAGACAAGTGACATCTAGCAACCCGCACTGGGCCTGCGTGGTGGATTACGGCCCACTACCTCTCACTGAGGAAGTTGTGTCTCAGCAGTGGGAACATTATAGGCCGATTATGTAAGTCATTATGCAAAAACAGGTAAAATTGCAGTAATAAAGTATGTAAAGCTTGTCATGAGCACATGATTACATACTTTTGCAAACTACATGACCATTTTAGGGGTTCAAGGAGATGCTATGTCCAAACAGACGTTAGGGCACAAAAACATTATGCCATAGGTAATCCAGCATCTCGCGGTTCTTTTCTTAATAAGAATGTACTTCGTCCAGCAGTTCAACAAAATAGAAAAAATTACCAGTGCGAACATCAAACAGCTTAGCAGTATGGTCCATGGATCCAGTAGCGGCCATGTCTCCTTTTGCACTGAACTGACAAGCCACCACCTCCCCGCGGTGCCCCAACAGTGTGGTCAGGCATTCAGCTGTCTCTGGGTCCCAGATCTTTGCTGACTTGTCAAAAGAACCAGTCAGTACGCGGTCGCTGAAGAAAAAAAATTGGATTATTTAGGGTCAAATTAAATTAGTTATTTAGCGAAACTCCGCAGAAGTGATCTTAACATTATAAAATAAAAACAAAAAAAGATGATGATACTTTTTTGGGGTCAACGACTTCAGTTAGTGTTACTCGTAATATTAGTTTCTGATTTTCTCACTAACACCCAAAAAAAAAGAAATTCAATTGAGGCGCTCTAGACAACAAACGCGTGCGTCTATTTTGATGATTCTCACGTCAATCGAGTCGTGTTAATCTTGTGCGTGTCACCACGTATCACTTTTTTTTTTTTTTTGAGGGTGGGAAATCATCAAATAACTTCTCCCGCTCTGGGCGGAGCGGGAGGGTGTGTTAGACTCTTACTGACTAAAACCCACTCGTATTCCTTCCTGTTGCCTGTGTTGCGGGGGCCTCGGTGACCCATAAGTACCTTCCCGCGACCCCGGCAGGCATCGGCCCTAGTGGACCCCTACTTTGTGCTGACGACATCTCTTTGAGGCGTGCGTGGAATACGACGCGCCGTCGACCCGGGCCTGGTCCTTACCGGACGGTGAGCTACCCATTGCTCACCGTCCGCAAGCCCGCGCCTACGGTGGCCGGAAATCCGCCCGGGATTCCCGACGCCCTGGGCGTCTCCTGCGGCGGCTAGGGGCGAGAGGGCGCGAAACGTGCCTTTCCCTCAACCGTCCCGCCTCCTCCTTCGCGAGCATTACTGCTTCGCACCACGTATCACTAAAGACATTCAATATGGAAAAATAATTAAAAGTCGTCGAACTACGTCAAGTATGGCAATAGGTCTTTATTTGTTAAATGAAGATGCCTCCGACTGCATGAGATTGTATAAAGAGAGATATAGGATTAGGTAATCTTGTTTCCATCTTTTTGAAAGTTCACTTTTTTCTTTTCCAGGAAAATGTACTATGTTATTCAAGCGAAGAATCAATCCTCCTACAAGTCTTTTTTTTTTTTTTGGATGGGAAATCATTAAATAACTTCTCCCGCTCTGGGCGGAGCGGGAGGGTGTGTCAGACTCTTACTGACTAAAGCCCACCCGTATTCCTTCCGTTGTCTGCGTTGCGGGGGCCTCGGTGACCCATTAGTACCTTCCCGCGACCCCGGCAGGCATCGGCCCTAGTGGACCCCTACATTGTGCTGACGACATCTCTTTGAGGCGCGCGTGGAATACGACGCGCCGTCGACCCGGGCCTGGTCCTTACCAGACGGTGAGCTACCCATTGCTCACTGTCCACAAGCCCGCGCCTGCGGTGGCCGGAAATCCGCCCGGGATTCCCGACGCCCAGGGCGTCTCCTGCGGCGGCTAGGTTCGAGAGGGTGCGAAATTTGCCTTACCCTCAACCGTCCCGCCTCCTCCTTCGCGAGCATTACTGCTTCGCAGAAGGAGGTGACGGCTGCCCATGCCCTCTCGCTCCGTACCATGGCCTGAACCAGGGCCGGACGCGAGAGATCTCTGCCGCCGATCGCCTCCACGAGGACACGGCGGTGCTCTGCCCAAGCCGGGCAGACCTCCACCGTATGCTCCACCGTGTCCTCCGGGCGATCCACACAGTGGTGACACCCGGGCGTTTCCTCCCGCCTTATCCGACACAGGAACCTCCCGAAGCTGCCGTGTCCGGTGAGGACCTGCGTCAGGCGGAAGGTGAGGATCCGTGGCGCCTCTCTAGCCACTCCTCAAAGAGGGGACTTATCGCCGCAATTGTGGCGTGCCCCTCCTACAAGTCTAAGGTGGTGTATAATTAAAGTGACCATACGTTCCGTTTTGAACGGGACTGTCCCTTTGCAAGGTCACCTGTCCCGTTGTCTCCGGACAAAGCTCCGGGATACAAAATGGTCCCGTTTTCCGAAACTGCGTGAAAATTCCTCTGACAAAAAAAAATATACTTTAAAAAAATATGTTGGATATAATTTAATAATTACTGTCAGGGGAACTTTACTTTATTATTTTTATTAAGCTGGTGAACCGGTGATTGATTTGTTTTTTCACAATTTGTTACAATAAAAATAATTATAATTATAGTGAACTGGTGTGGCAAGTTATTGCCCCTTACATTTTTTTGATTGTGGACGGTTTATAAGGTGTCTGTAGTCTGTCTTAGGCTTATATTGCAGCCGCGGATATTGTGTGTCGCGGGATTTAGAGAATCCTGCGGCTAGTGACAGCTAATGATGGCTGTCAGACGTCATAGTGCACCGGCGCCGAACGGAAGCATTTCGTCTCACCGCAAACCAAGTTTTTTCAATCTCAAATCATCGCGCCCGCAAAACCGCAAACTTTATTACGTTATCCCGTAATCCTTGGGGATATACTGTGCTACGTTTTCAAAATTAAAAATAATAACCCGCGTCCGATTAAATCCAAAATATAGACTTTCAAGTGACCAGTGTACGGGCAAGCAAGGTGGCCACCTGCCCAGAAGGATTCTTCAAGACTTTCGCCAGGAGAAGCACAGGTACCGCTTTTGCATTATTTGCTGGAGTTAGGCTACAAACGCCACCTGACCGTCACCAATTCCTCTTTGAAAGTTTGCTCAAAAAAAAGGCAAATTGAATTATTATGCATTCCAGATAACAATTTTTCTGTCGTCCTCGACCCGCAAGGATACACGGCTATTTTATACGCCTGTCCCTCATAAAGTCTTAATATTCCATTAAGTTACACTTTTTATAAATAAAGAACATTAAGAAGTTGTGTTTCTTTTCAACTTTAACCTGCTAACTGACGTTGTATATTTATGACTATTGTCGTATACAGGGTGACATTGAAAACATGCGACAAATCGAAATGGGAGATTGAACTCATCATTATTAACAACTTTTACTAAGGGACCAAAGCTGTAATCCCAAAAAAAAAATCTGCTTTTCCTACATTTTGATGAGGTATTGCGAACATAAATGTAGGGGACAGCAGTTTTTTTTTATTTTAGTATACAATGTCCCATTTCAGTTTGTCGCAAGTTTTCAATTTCAACCTGTATAAGACTATATCCCGTTTTGAGTTAAAAAAATTAATGGTCAGTTTATGTACAAAATCATGGTAACGAAACAAAAGCGCAATCTATTTTTCCTTTGCTGCCATCTATCGCTTGTACATGTAAACGTTACGTTATGAAAAGTTATTTCCTGTGCTGCCATCTATCGAGTGTTGATGTAACTTTACGCTATGAAGTTTTTATTTCGTAGAGAAGACCATCATTATTGTGATTCTTGAATAGTCTAGTAGCTACAAAGTGTCGTAATATTTCTCCCTTATTATTTTAGTACCTTTTTAAAGACATTTGTATAAAATAAATGACGCTGTTAATAAGTTTCGAGGGGTTAATCGATTATTTTTCAGTTGTAGCTCTGAGAGCACTCACCATGCTGGAAAGTTGAAGCCGACGGAGTACACGACGTTCTGATGTCCTGAGAGCGTCTGCATCTCCTTCCCGGACTCCATGTCCCACACCTTGCAGGTCCGGTCATAGCTCCCGGATATACATCTGTGGACAGAATAGAGTAAAAGACTATCACGAAAGTCTAGTCGAAAGCATTCTACAAGTTAATTCTCAAGTAATATTGTTGTCAATATTACTTTCGTTACGTTCAATATTATATTGAGTGAGTATAAATTGCTGGGAAATGAATTATTTTTGGTACGAAAAAGCGTTGCTGTCGTAGTTAATTTACCTACTACGACAGCAACGGTCTTTCAGACGAATATGTTAGTCGAGTTCAGGTGGTTGTTGACTTACGATTATGAAGTCGATTTCCGTTTACCAGTGTAAAATCGACAAAAGAATTATCGCAAAAGCAAAGCAAGTTTTTCTTTGAGATTTAAAAACCAATCACCAATTATTTTCCATGCGTGCTGATGACGACAATGTGTCGCCACATTGTCGATCAAAACCTTATACCGAAAGTAGAAGTGAAGTTATCCTAAGATCTTTTAAAACGACTTGCCTGGCCCCAGTTTTATCGAAGGCAACATTGGTGAGAGGCAGCACATGCGTCATCAGGGTTTTGTAGATGTAGAACCTCTTGCCCGTTGGACCTTCGTGCTCGATTCTCTTCTTCAGGATATCAAGGCATTGCTCCAGCTGTTCTCGAACATCTTCGGTGATGAGGGGCTGTTTTTGGTACAGGCGGAGAGCTATCGCTTTGATGTCCGAACTGTTGGAAGATACCAGTATAAATACAGGGTCGAATTAAATTAGTTATCGAATCTTGGCAGACGTGATGGGAATCAATATCTAAATACAATAAAACTAACAAAAAAAGGATTTTATTATAGTTTTTAAGTTAAGATATTGATTCCCGTCACGTCTGCGAAGTTTCTCTAACTAATTTAATTTGACCCTGCATATGAAAAAAATATTTCGACAGTTAAAAGGTAATAACTAATAAGGCATAAGCGACATTTTGTTCGAAAATGAGTTATGACTGCCATCCCACTTAATCTCTATTTTTAAGTAGGATGGCAATCATAACTCATTTTCGACCAAAATGTCGCTTATGGCCTTATTACCTTTTAACCGTCGATTTATTTGGGACACGCACAAGAAATACAACAGTAAAAAAGGACATAAAACTAACAAAATCATGAAAACAATACAAAAATAACATGATAGTGAAAACAAAAACAAAATAGAAGATCTGTGCGAGGCCGAAAAGGCTCCTATCTCAGTATGATTTCCTTAAAGTGTGGTTAATCTGAAGGTTATATTATACCGATTTAACTTTCAGATTAATCATACCCTTTTAGCGGTTTAAGTTTGGCATAACTTCACTAATGATGCCCCTAATCAACAATATAATGATTTTTTTAATATGTATTGCACACAATTTGAGAATACTTTCGTTCCTAAGACATTGTCGGTTAATAGTATCACTTCCTTCAGTGACTGGGCCACCATTGGTATACATAAAAGTAGAAAACGACTATATGAGTTGTATGATGAACGGACTAGTATAAACACTGCTGAATTTAATTTATATGTTAAGAATTATTCTAAATTATTTAAAAAAGTTTGTTGTATGGCCAAGTCACGCTACTTGAGCTCAAAAATTAAAAATAGTGGTAATGTGATTAAGATGACATGGAATATCATTAATAGTGAAACGGGAAGGTCATCCAACCGAAGTAGTGACTACAGCCTTGCTATTGATGACAATATAATTAAATCAGATTCTGAAGTCGCCATGGCATTTGAAAATTTCTTTACAGAGATTCCTATATCAACTACAAAATCTCTAAACTCATCACCCACTGCCGCAGAGTCTTTACTTATAGAAAACGTTCCAGTTTGTGATTCAGAATTTAGTTTCCAATATGTCACCTGTAAAGATGTAATTAAAACCTTTCACACGTTAAATGTTAAAAAGACCGCAGATCTATGGGGTAATTCTGTGGACGTTGCTAAGTCGATTATAAACATTGTCGCACCTACATTAGCTGTTATTTTTAATAATTGTATTGACTGTGGTGAGTTTCCTGATCTTATGAAAAACAGTAAAATAATACCGTTGTTTAAATCGGGTAGTACATCAGACCCTACTAATTATAGACCTATTTCAGTACTACCTACCTTTAGTAAAATTTTCGAGAAACTTATTTTAGATCAAATCCAAATATTTTTCAATAAACATAAATTAATGCATAACAAACAGTTCGGTTTTACAAGGGGTCGTTCGACTACTGATGCCGGTGTTGAACTTTTAGGACATGTTTATAATGCATGGGAGGATAAATGCGATGCTTTGGGTATTTTTTGCGATTTGTCCAAGGCATTCGATTGCGTTCTTCATGAAACTTTGGTCAGAAAACTGCACCACTACGGAATCCGAAACGCCTCTCTGGATCTTCTAACTTCATATTTGAGTGATAGGATTCAGAGAGTTGATGTTAACGGAAAAAGATCACCTGGATCTGTAGTAAGAATGGGGGTCCCCCAGGGCTCAATTCTCGGCCCATTTTTGTTTCTTATTTATATAAATGACTTGCCTTGCCTCATAAAGGATAATCATGATATAGTGCTGTTTGCAGACGACACTTCACTTTTATTTAAACTCAAACGTCAGCAGTTGGTTACTGACAATGTAAATAGTGCCCTCGAAAAAGTAGTTAACTGGTTTAATGTTAACAACCTACTTCTTAACGAGAAAAAAACCAAATCTATTAAGTTTACAATACCTAATGTTAGACAAGTAAAAACTAGTGTTCTCATAAAGGGTGAAGAGTTGAACCCCGAAGATACCACTGTGTTCTTAGGCATAACTTTGGATGCCAAGCTTCAATGGGGCCCCCATATAGATAAATTGTCAAAAAGGCTTAGCTCTGCAGCATACGCCGTTAGAAAAATTCGTGATTTAACGGATTTAGACACAGCCCGTTTAGTATACTTTAGTTATTTTCATAGCGTAATGTCGTACGGTATTCTGTTATGGGGAAATGGCGCCGATATTCAGACAATTTTTGTTTTACAAAAAAGGGCAATCCGTTCAATTTATAAATTAAGTCCCAGATACTCCCTCAGAGAAAAATTTAAAGAGATTAATATAATGACTGTAGCTTCTCAGTATATTTATGAAAATCTTTTGTACGCACATAAAAATATCAATTTGTTTAAAAAATACAGTGATATCCATAATGTAAATACTAGGAACAAACACAAATTTGTTGTTCCTACAACCAGGCTCAAAAAAATAGGCAGCTCGTTTAGATGCCAATGTATACGTTTTTATAATAAAATTCCTAGCCACATTCAAGAACTAAGCCTTAATAAATTCAAATGTTTTATAAAACAGAAACTGTGCCTAAAAGCCTTTTATACTGTTAAAGATTATATTGAGGACAAAAAGGCTTGGGATTGAGCTGCTCCAATAAACTTACAGTGAATGTTGTTTTTTTACTCTTTTTATTTTGCTAGCTATTTATATTTTCTTATTCTATATAACATTCTATATAAACAATGACATGAATATTTACTTTGTATAGTATATTATATTATATTATTTTAATTATTAGGAATGTGAGGACTATGTGGGTCATTGTTTGTTTTTTTTTTTTTTTTTTGTCTCTTACTTTTAGTGATGGTCTGGCAGTTTGAGTACTTTATGCGGCCTACCCAAATGTCTTTTCTTTGGTATTGTTCGTCAAATCATTGAGCTCCTTAAGTTTTGAGTTGAGCTGCATGACAACTGACAAATGCGTGCACTGACTGGACAGGTCCACTCAAATCTGTGTGGTCTTTCCTCAAAAGACCATTTCGGACACAAACCTACATGGTCCTCAAATGATCTGACCAAGATTATGTCCGAATATACACATTGACATTGATGAATTTTATTTATGCAATGACATGAATATTTACTCTGTGTAGTATTATATTGTTTTAATTATTGTAAATGTGAAGACTATGTGGATCATTGTTTAATTTTGTTTTATTCTCAGTTAGTTTTTAATATGGTCTGGCAGTTTTGAGTATTTTTTGCGGCCTAGCCAAATGTCCTTTCTTTGGTATTGTTCGTTGAATCGTTGAGCTCCTTTAGTTATGAGTTGAGCTGCACAACGACTGACAAATGCGTGCACTGACTGGACAGGTCCACTCAATCTGTGTGGTTCTTTCATCAAAAGACCATTTCAGACACCAATCGACATGGTCTTCACATGATCTGACCAAGATTATGTCTGGACTTTAAAAGAGACGGTGACCTCTGAGTTTGTTTCGGCCTTTCTTCTCAGAGTAGTCAGATAGGAAACGCCGGCCTCATCTAGTTTAAAAAAAATATGTTTTGACGTGTAAAAGTGTTTGTAAAAACCTACTTACAGAAATAAAATCATTTATCATTTATCATTTATCACTCCACGTGCATTAAGAAGGGATAGCGTTCATGTTGATTTTCAACTATTTCCAAGGTCGGTGACTTTTCCTTTATGGGAATCTTAGGAGGCGACCAAGAGGATTTGCAGCAGCATCGTCATTCTGTCGGCACTATTTGCGCATAGCAGAATGCGCTCCTATTTTGCTCGCTTGACGCGAGCGTATCTGGCAGCGGTAGAGAATACAAAAAGATTTGTTTAGATCGATCAAAACTGCAATTGCAATGCTAAGTACTGGTTTTTTTAGTTCTGTGAATAGGCTATAGATAGGTCATTGGAACGCCCATGTTTGGCAGTGAACGTTAAATCCACGTTGAGTTTTGTACGTTTTGTACCTACAAGTGCAGCCAGATTAAAAAAATTGACACAATTTTCCGAAGGAATTTAGGAGAAAGATGCGAATCTCATCTGATTCGCCGAGACACCAAAAGCAGCCACTTAATAAGTCTTTAAATCCTTAATCTTCTTAATAATTTATTGTTAGGAATTCAATTAAATAGAAGTCGAAAATACCTTTGGAGAAACTTACTCAGAGTTCAGATCCAATAAATCTATTTCTTTTTTTTTCACGAGACCCTTTTGCAAATATTCCAATGTGATACCCGGGGGGTGATATCTCAGGTGAAATTTTAATAACTTCATGATGTAATCAAGTAAAGCGTTTACTTAGAAAACCATTTTTTTTGCGGTCTTTTTAATAGGAGTAAAATTGAAAACTGTCAGAATTTTGTCAATAGTGCAGTAGCCATGGCAACCGAGTGTTTTTTTTTATTGAAATAACAAAGATATATGAGGGATTGAGGTCACAGGGTCAAGGTAGGTTGATGTAAAAAGGGGTGCATGTTTTGGGGTAGATAATGGATGAGCGAAATAAAGTTGTAACGTATGGATTTGTTTGAAACCACAACTTTTGTGATACAAAAGTTCTGGAATTGGATTTTTTTTATACTTCAAATAGAGTTGCCTTGATGTTATGGAAAAATATTGTATTAGTGTCTCATCATCGAAACTAATCGATAGTCATTATCATTAGCACAGATTATGCGTCATGATATAAATGCGCACAGCGGTGGCTACCCATTCATGTTAAAGTAAGTTACTACATTATTTTCTCATTTAAGTTCTCATACTCGTGTTATTATATATGGTAGCATGAAACGAAGTAATACAACTAAAAAACTGCAGTTAGTTTAGGCACTTAAGGCGCAGATATATTTTAGTGACTTTTAAATCTGTTATTATTACGCCTTCATATAATGCAAGTAAGTTATTCAAAAAATGTATGTTAAACTACAGTCGTAGTGGGTACACGGAAAAAAAGGATCTCTTCAGCGAAGAATATCAATATTCTCAGAAAAATTGTTTCAATCCAAGTAAATATTTTCTTAACGTAAGTAAATGTACTCAGTCCAAGAAAACCTGTTTACTCAAATTAAGAATAATAAATACTTGGTTTTTGTTCTTGACCTAAGCAAATATTTTTGATTCAAGACTATAATAATCTTAATTGAAGAAAATATCTAGTGTTTATCTAGTTTTAGAAATAATATTCTTAAAATTAAACTTAATAATTGTTCATTTAAGTATAATGTCTTCGAAGAAGACAATAAAACTAAGACAAAATTTTACTTCATTTAAGAATATATTGTTTTCCCCATAAATGAATCAATATTTGTCTTGACCAAAAGGATATTGTCTTAATTTAAGACATCCTTTTTTTCCGTGTAGTCGGGCCATAAGTTCCGAAATTTTACCTATGTGACCCATAGGTAAAATTTCGAATTTAGAATGCAAACCGAGGAAAATATTATGGGCATTCGAAATTTTAATATTTAAAGAAAATAAAAACAAAGGGTTTCTGGAATTTTGTTCATTTTCTAAAATGGAGTGGACGCACAAAGAAGACAGAGTCGCAGTAATTGCATTGCATCGTTGCGGTCACGCGCCAACTGTGATTTTCAAACTGCTGAAAAATTTGAAAATTACACTGAGATTTATTTATCGTCATTCAAACGATTCAGGGAAGATTCAAGATTGGAAGATACACAAAGGAGCGGTGGACCTCGTACTGTTCGGACTCCAGCCGGCGGTCATCAAAGCAGTGAAGGCGCGAATCCAACGAAGTCCTATCCGCAAGCAAAAAATGTTGGCTCTGCAGATGGGACTAAGCAGAACTACTGTTAAAAGGGTGTTAAATGAAGACCTATGAATGCCTTTTATGTTGTATAGGTATTAAGTCTGGGCAACATATAGGCTATAATTTATCTTGGAAACTTGAACACCTGATGCAGAACCGCAACAGACCAGCTAAACTATAAGAGATACAAAAATGGTACCATAGCAAAAATTGTTCCACGTGATGAGCATTTTCTGCTGAGAGAATAAATTTGAAGATCTGGAACACCTGATGTGGAACTCCAAAGCCCAGCGACACTATAACATATATAGGAATGACGTCTTAGCAAAAGTTGTTTAGTCCAATGGGCATTTCCTGTTGACTTACAAAAATGAAAGATCTGGAACGTCTCGAATCGTCTCGGGCATCCCGTTGTTTTCCCGTCCCTGGGCTCTTAGAATTCGACATCAGACGTTTCAGATCTTAGATTTTGACGACCCCGTTGTCGCTGGCATAAGCAACAGGATCCGCGTACGAAGTCGCGGGCAGAAGCTAGTATGAAATAAATTAAGGAAGTTATAACTATACCCAAACCATAAACAACGATATTACTTTCAAACTGCTTGAATATTTTCATGTTTTTTTTTTTACAAACAGACTACATTATTTTCTATAATTCTAAATCTGTGATTTCTTTCAAATATTCTTATTTTCGTTACTTAAATTCAATAATTTATTTTCGTTATAAATAAAAATTCCATATGAAACCGGACGGCGCGCGGCGCACTATGGAAAATCGAGGTCTGTTTCGGATCAAAAGTGCAAAAAGTGACAAAAAAAACCTGTAATTTTACTGTACTGATCGAAAGGCTCAATCATACACATTTATTTCTTCTAAATAACATAGCATCTAAAATAAAAGGAAGATCATGAAATTTATTATTTAATTTATCGGTACTCATGGACAAATGAGCAGGCTTAGCACAAGAACCGTAGAGAAGCGTTTTGTCGACGAGTTCGCCGCGTTTGCGGAACGAGAACCGTAGAGAACCGTAGAACGAGAACCGTAGAGAACGAGAACCGTAGAGAACCGTAGAGAAGCGTTTTGTCGACGAGTTCGCCGCGTTTGCGGAACGAGAGCATGTGAGTGTACAAGAGAGAGAGCGAGCCAAGCGAGTGTAAAATATTTTGAAAACGTGGCGGACACGTTGCGCCCTCGTGGCAATCACGTTGCGAACTCGCGGCGAGCTCGCTGCGCACTCGCCCCGCTTTCCACTCGCTCGCAACTCGCTATTGAGATAAGGCCCTAAGAGGTATGTAAATGGAACTTCTTGTAGGTACCAAATCAAAATACTTGACTACCATAGTTTTCTCGAAATTCAGTTTTGTTAATTTAGTATAACCTATAATGGAGAGACCTACGGTTGTCGCAACCCAGTGCTGGACACGCCACAATTGCGGCAAAATGTCCCCACTTTGAGGAGTGGCTAGAGAGGCGCCACGGCGTCCTCACCTTCCGCCTGACGCAGGTCCTCCCTGGACACGGCAGCTTCAGGAGGTTCCTGTGTCGGATAAGGCAGGAGCAAACGCCCGGGTGTCATCACTGTGTGGATCGCCCGGAGGACACGGTGGAGCATACGGTGGAGGTCTGCCCGCCTTGGGCAGAGCACCGCCGTGTCCTCGTGGAGGCGATCGGCGGCAAAGATCTCTCGCGTCAGGCCCTGGTTCAGGCCATGGTGCCCATGCCCTCTCGCTCCGTGCGAGAGGGCATGGGCAGCCGTCACTTCCTTCTGCGAAGCAGTAATGCTTGCGAAGGAGGAGGCGGGACGGTTGAGGGAAAGGCATGTTTCGCGCCCTCTCGCCCCTAGCCGCCGCAGGAGACGCCCTGGGCGTCGGGAATCCCGGGCGGATTTCCGGCCACCGTAGGCGCGGGCTAGCGGACGGTGAGCAATGGGTAGCTCACCGTCCAGTAAGGACCAGACCCGGGTCGACGGCGCGTCGTATTCCACGCGCGCCTCAAAGAGATGTCGTCAGCACAATGTAGGGGTCCACTAGGGCCGATGCCTGCCGGGGTCGCGGGAAGGTACTTATGGGTCATCGAGGCCCCCGCAACACAGGCAACAGGAAGGAATACGGGTGGGTTTTAGTCAGTAAGAGTCTGACACACACTCCCGCTCCGCCCAGAGCGGGAGAAGTTATTTGATGATTTCCCATCCACAAAAAAAAAGTATAACCTATAGTATAGTTTATATACAGGGTGGGAAAAAACAATAGGCCCTGAAGGGAAACCACTATGAATCCGTACGATAGATTATTTTAATTACAGGAAACATTCCTTTATTTTTTTAAAGAAACCAAGCTTCATTCACACATTTCTCGACAAGCTTATCTAAACTGGGAACGGAACAAGCTAAAAATTAAAAAAATAAACACTCGCTATTTTATTTCGGCACAAGGGCTTTAATCAACATTACTTACTCGTAGACTAGAACTGTTCAGTTTCAACAAGTAAAAGACTCGTCATAATTTTCTTATTTTCTCTAGCACCCACAGACATATGTACGAGTATCTTGCTAATTTATCTCTAAGTACCTTGTTGAAGACTTAGAAAAGAAAATCGTTTAATTGGTAATCATAATTCTATGCACATTCTCTTCTTAGACGAGGCGATTAAGTTAACGTTAAAGTTTAAAAATATAACGTTTAACTTTGTTTACATACATACATACATAATCGGCCTATAATGTTCCCACTGCTGGGACACAGGCCTCCTCTCTGTGAGGCAGTAGGCCGTAATCCACCACGCGGACCCAGTGCGGATTGGTAGATGTCACATGTCTTCGAGTTTTTGGTTCTAGGACATGCCGGTTTCCTCACGATGTTTTCCTTCACCGTTTTGGGAGCAGTGGTGATGAAATAATTTGCACAAAGTAAAGCGCCTGCCTGGATTCGAACCTACGACCTACAACTCGTAAGCCGCGAACGTTACAACTGGGCCACCACTGCTCTTTGCAACTTTGTTTGCGGAACTGCAATTTTGAAATTCGAACGAACATTTTGAACATTTTAATCGATTTTGTTTTGTTTTGCTTCCATTTCGTAATTGTGTAATAATGGAGTATTAAGAACCGATACCGGTTAAGGTAAGCTTGTCTAGAAACCTGTGAATGCAGTTTTGTTTATTTAAAAAAATAAATGAATGTTTATTTAAATAAAATTATCTATCTTAAGGATTTAATGTGTTTTCCCTTCAGGGCCCATTGATTTTATCCACCCTGTATATACATACCAGCTCTAGTACATACCAAGGCGATGAATGATCGATCGTCAGTTGTTTTGCGACATCGGTAATAAACCTGTGTTCCTGGCCACCAAGTTGCTCAAGCCCCGGTCAGTCAGTCAGTTTTAGCCGCTTCAGTTACAAACTTGTGAAATTCACACCCGTCCGGTTGGTCAACATCCAATTATTGGGAAAATTAAATCGTATCGGGAAGGGCGAAGTTTTGAAACTGTATAGAATTTAATTAGAACTGCGTTACTTACACACTGGCTGAATTTCCGTGTTGTATGGCAGCGATACATCGCGAATAACGTTAATCGTTTCGTATTCTGAAGAAAAAAAAAACTGGCCAAGTACGTGTCGGCCTACGCAAAATGAAGGGTTCCGTAGTTAGGATGAATTTATCCCAAACACAAACTTAATATATACTTAATAGATATACGTCACGGTCAATTCTCCAACAGCAACTGTAAGTTGGGCGACTATTACTTGTTAACTTGAAAAGTCTACTTAGCTGTGATAGTTTTCCTTTCATCTTCGTTATATATACTACTGCCATGATTTTTTTCACTTATCCAAAAAGAACCATGTAGCTGGCAGGGGAAGAGGGACACTTGACTCTATCAAAAATTAGCTCTTTAAAGCTTAAGTAATGCTTGAGTCTTGAATAAGGTTCTGTAATACGGCCCTAAGAGTTAATATTACGCAAACGGATCCCAGAATCGAAAAATGGTTTTCACAGACCCGTCATATTTTTGAACGACATATCCGATACCCCGCACTATGGCATAGACGAGCAAAAAATATCATACTCACATTACGTTAACCTTCCACTGTTCTCACATATAGAACTAACAAAAATAACAAGATTTGTAATATCTTGATTTAAAAGACACTCTTTTAAATCAAGATATTACAAATCTTGTTATTGGAATCTTGGAATTTCTTGCCCGTTCTTCTCCATAGAAATCTACGTTTTGGAATCGGCAACTATTCGTAGTTTAAATTTTCTGACTAACTGACCGACTCTATGACAATTCAAAAGTGCCTGTATTTGGTTTAATTGAAATAAATGCTTTGAGTTTGAGTTTGCAACAACGTTCAATCAACACAGCCTATAACAGTCCACTGCTGGGCATAGGCCCAGGCTGCGCCACAACACCCTGTCCTCCGTCTTCCGCATCCAGTCTGTCCCAGCCACCTTTTCAAGGTCGTCGGTCCATCTAGCTGGGGGGCATGCCACACTACGCTTGCCGACACGCGGTCTCCACTCCAGGACTCGTCTGCTCCACCGGCCATCGGTCCTTCGACACACATGGCCAGCCCACTGCCACTTCAGCTTGGCTGACTCAGGCTATGTCGGTAACACCGGTTCTCTTCCGGATAACTTCATTTCTGATCTTATCCTTCGGAGAAACTCCGAGCATAGCACGCTTCAACAATTTATTCTAGTGTTTGCGTCCCGGACAAACTCCATCAGAATATGAAAGACATCATCAACCACTCCACAGTCATCACAATTTGGAGACAAAGCATTCCTCATTAAGTAATAAAACTATTTTGATGGAATATGTCCGGAACGAAGTCTTAAGGAATTAGGTTTTTATTGAAGTTACAATCAATCCACGGAACCCGAGAAATCTCTGGCTGGATAGTTCCATGCCATATCCCTTTTTCTTTTGATCTTTCATCAAAATACTCCTGCCAAAGATCTGAACACTTTCCCTTAACCTTTTCAATAAAAAAAACTATTGATTTACTTAGATCTTAGGGCAGTTGAGGCCTCAAAATAAAATCTAACGCCTGATTTAACTTTACGGTTCAATTAAATTGCCTGTGGCATATCATAATTATCATTGTTTTGTTGGTATATTGGCGTGTGCTAGCTTACATATGGCAAGTAATTTAATGGTTTTGTATTTTGTAATGTATAAAATTGTAAAATAATCAAGTTTTTCTAACTAAACGGACGGGTGTGCTGCTGGGGAGTTTGTTGCGCCACTTCTTCCCAGCTGAAGCACTAGGAAGTGGTGAAGGACGGGTGTTATTGGAGAACTGTCTTATGTAATTTTGACGTTCGAAAAGTGCTGATTCTCAGCCTAGTTTGAATAAATGATTTTGATTTTGTACATAAGTTGCAGCAACAATAAAAGTTGCACCGTATTAAGTTTGCCGTAAGTTTTTTAGTTGCTTCAATTTTATTGTATGAAGCAGGCGAGAAACTTACATCGTGTACTTAAATTGGCTTTAAAACATATCTAAAACAACTTTACTCATTTTGGAGCTACCAACTCTAAATCTGAATTTCAGAGCCCTAAAAACCTAGCCAAACAATCATCAATCTACATCCTACTAATCATCATCCTACCCACTTATTCTACCCTACAATAATAAACAAATCATTTCAAAATACCGTCACATTAGCAGACGCACAGGCACAGCACGGTATATTAGCCAGCTCGGGAACAAAGGCCAGGTGCCCCATATACGAGCTACACAAAGGTATGAAAAGGCTGCGAGATGGAGAGATGAACCGCTTTCATGTCGTGGCACATATTTGTCTAACATTCCAGAATGTTCGTTGATGTTAGTGGATGTTTTTCTTTAAGGGTTAAGGTTGGAAACAGCTGGAAAAGCAAAAATTTAAAGCTTTTCTATTAGTGGTGGTAGTTTCATCATCTAATTATACCGTTACGCAAAGACGCATGTATTTTCAGGGTCTGCAGAGGTGACAATCTCCCACAATTTTCCAGAAAAGTAATAAGTCGAAGGCATAAGTGGTGAGCCTAAATTGCTATCTACTGAGCGGTGGCTGGTGGCTGGGATAGCTGGATGCGGAAAGCGGAGGACAAGGCGTTGTGGCGCAGCCTAGGAGAGGCCTATGTCCAGCAGTGGACTGCGATAGACTGAGTTAATTGATTGATTGATTCACACTCCGGTTTACAAACAAATGCAATAACACTTTGTCCTACCAAGAAGAACGAACCCCAAACGAACGCAGACCAAAACTACGACTAGCAATCTCTAGCTAGACCAGGGATTCCCAAACTATTTTGATTTGAACTGATACCTCAGACCCCCATAGCCAATTTTTTTTCATCTTGTACGAACTTGTGCACGCTTATCGACTTGTTGAGTTTTTTAAAAGTACAACAATGCCACTTCCCACTAAAATATTAGGTAGTCATTTTTATAACAAGTTGGTACACGTAACACAACTTATACAGTATCTTGAAAGTTTCAAATAAGAACTTGTGTTAATTAATAGGGGTCGAATTTTAGACCTCGTCGACCTCAAAAATCAGTTTTCGTTTATGTCGACCCCTGGGAAACCGATTTCGACCCAAGGTTCATAATAATAATAAAATAATCATAAAAATCTTTATTCATACAAAAACCTTTGACATAGCTTAAGACTAGGATACATAGTTCTGTCAGAAAGGTCTTACAGATAAGGTAAACCCTGACTCCTAAACTAGGTGATCCTGTGACTTAGGAGTCAGTGTTCTGCTGTCACTGTGATACCAAAATACCTTTTAATTTTGTGTTCAAACTTACATAAAATAGTTATTGACAATGCATACAAAGTATGAATAATTAAAAATTAACACGAGGGAAATTAGAGGAGGTGTTGGAAACGACTTTTACGGTGTATAAGTAATTGTGTATAAGAGTGAAAGTGTGTATTGTAGACTAAGGGTGTGTATGTTATGGTTGTATGTTGAAGTGTGTTGAAGTGTTTAGCGTTTGCGTAAGGGTATGCTGAAGTGTGATTATGTTGTAAATGAGCAGGTGTTAGTTATGTTCCACATACAGAGCAACAATTATAAACACCACTCGAACGGGATTATATTTTAAACACTTACTGCTGGATATGTACTAGTTATTCTGTTCGAACGTAGTCTTGTTCCTGTAGCCAACTTTGTACGTTAATCTTAACTTGATGGTGATTCAGCTCAGCTAACTGAATGGTTTTACGTATTTTTTTGTAGATTATAGTACTTAGGACGTAAAACTGGCGCCTAGCGAATGCAGTTTTATGACGTACGGTCGGGCATACATTTTTTGCTTTGCGCTTAGCAAGATCTAATAGGGGAATCTGTTTGTGTTTTCTGAGAGTGGCTCGAAGGACAAAAAGCTGCCTCACAGTAAGAAACTTGCAGTCCGCATATATTTCTTTAGTAGGGAATCTGTATGCCAAGCACCAAGCATCACCTTAAGGACAGCTCTCTGTGCACGCTCCACAACAATAAACTTGGTTTTAGCAGCCCCTCCCCATACCGGGATGCAGTAGGTGATGACGGACTGACAGAGTGCTAGATTTTTAAAATGTTAATGTCTGCACAATGTCTCAGAGATTTAAAGATAAAGAAAGATCACGGTATGTTTTTATAACCAGTTTCAAAACAATTAATTGAATAAAAGCGCGAGTGCAGCGAAGGCTTCTCAGGCTAGCTCATTGTTGAGAAATTTCCGGTGCTCGTTGCGGAATAACCAGTTTTGCTCGACGCGGGAACAGAACCGGATCTAAAGCGACGAGAACTTGACATCCAATGATTATGCGTGAACTTTTATATTTTTTTAAAGATACTTTTATATGTTTTTATTACAGTTTCTTTTTATTACCTATTTCTTTTAAGTAGTGAAAACCGTCGTCATGTGTGTGTTTTTTTTTCATTGGTGAATAACCTTTCAAAGTTGAATATATATGTATATTGATTACAGGATGTTATAGTTGAAACGGAAAGTATTTTGAGCCTTAGAATGAATCAGAAAGACTGTTAATAAATTGGGAAATGGGTAGTACGTGCACACATTCGAAGCCTAAAATGAAATGGAATCTGAATAGCATCGTAAATATGAGCACGTTCACAATTTAGTATGCCACCTCGATTGTAGCCTATTACTACAGACATACTAAACAGAATTCAATTGATTTGTTAACCATACTATGTTATATATGTATAGTATATGCTTTATGTATATATGTATTTATTGTATATGTAACTGGTATACCACTGACTACCTGCAGTATTGTCTCTCCTCCCCCTTTAATCCATCCAAAGGTTGTCTGTAAAAGATCGCTTTTAGCGATAAGACCGCCCATTGTGTCACCGCTTGTAAAATTTCAACATTTGTATCTGTAATTTTTATGGTGTACATAATAAAAAGTATTCTATTCTATTCTATTCTATTCTATTCTATTACTTTGACGGAGTAAAAAGTGAGAACATAGATAGAGGATGATTATACTATTATGGGATCGAATGGAATGAAGGGTTTGAGGTCTGGATTTGTATCATATCCCTGCTAATGGTAATTATGGGCTTGCACTGGTTTTCTAGCTTGACTTTTATTTTATTTGCGTCTTCTGTACTTACACAGTATTAATTTGGTCGGCTTTCAAGCAATAATAGGTAGTCTCTGAAATACTCTGAATTATTTCATCTTATATATAATACACTCTGGTCGCACTTAATGATCTCTTGGATTCTAATCCAACAAACGATCTATTTGCGGATGAATGGACGAAGATTTTATTGACAAAAAATAAAAAGGTTAAGTAATATTAACACTTTCATAAATCCGTCTCACAGTACCTACTTCTCAATTAATCTGATTGAGAAAGTCATGAAAGTGTTGTTACTTAACTTTTTATGTTTTAACCTCAACTTTATAATTTTCTCTTTTAAAAGTGCATCTTTCATTATTGTAATTGGTCTTTTAATAATAATAATAATAATAATAATAATAATAATAGCAGCTTTTTATTGCCCCACTGCTGGGCAAAAGCCTCTTCTCGTACAAAGAAGGCACGAGAAATATTCACCACGCTTGCTAGAAACAGGTTGACAATTTCAGACATACATTAACTATAAGTCCAGTCCGTTTCCTCACGATGCTTTTCTTCACTGATGTCAGTAATGTTCAAGATAAACTCAAGTAAGTACTTATGAATTGAAAAAGTCACATTGTACTTGGTTGGATTTGAAGTTAAGGTCAATTTATCACGTGATATGGTAAAGCAACATGCTAAGTAAGTTTAAGTAAATGGATGGACTTAATTTCTCTCGAGTTGTTCGTGTTATTTTATGGCATCTTACGGACAGTTACCTGCGCTTTGCAATTTCTATGCAATGCCATAAAACAATTAACTATTAACTATTCTTGTGTACATAATTTACTGTTTGTCTATACTTGGAGTAATTAAACCCACCCTGGGTTTAATTACTCCCGCCTGCACTACACCTCTAAACCTGAAGACAGTATGTACCTACGTGTGTCAGAAGACGAGGTACACGCCGAGGGTGCAGTTACTGGAGTCGCACCGGTACGTCAACTTCACGTTCGTTGTGCGTGTACCGAACTGTTATCTGCCCCTCGTCATGGAAGTAGACTTTTGGCCGCCGGAAGTGGTGTTCCGTCGCTTCTGCGGACAAGTTCTACAGGACAGCATATAGGTAGCCAAGCTAGAGCAAAGTGAAGTGCTACTAACATAGTTTTAAACCCTTGGGTATTTATGTTTAGGTTAAGGTATTTGTGAGCCTGTGTCGCCTGAAATAAATGTATTTTTTTAATTCTTCTTTTTTCTTTTCATGCTGTACCAAACTACGTCTCATGCCGCATAGCGGGCTTCTTATGTTTAACAGTTAATTAACTACTGTTATTAAATTGCCGCTAAGTGCTTAGCGTTAAGAATGAAGATAGGTGGTCTGATATTACATCAATACCTTCTTATTATGCTAAATAGTATGAAATATTATGATCGTTCATTTTAGAAGATTAGTGTCATATTACCAAGTCGGCAGGCGTTAAAACTGTAAATAATTTCTGTCGTATATGACATTGTGTTTGTTGTTTGGGCAAGGTTGTAGGCTGGAAAGGGCTTAGAAATACATGGAAAATGGTGTTAGACACAGACACGGTTTTTACGAGTGACATTTTTTTTTTTTTGTAAAAATCAGCTTTCTGAAGTTCTGGATTATTTGCCTTTGGTTGTTTAGTTAAGTAGTTAAGGTAATTTTTAATTTGTTTAATGTGGAATACACCTCATACAAGTTAAAGAATAGGTACTGTAACTAAAGTCTGCACGCACACACAAACACATAATCAGCCTATAATGTTCCCACTGCTGGGACACAGGCCTCCTCTCTGTGAGAAGGAGTGGGCCGTAATCTACCACGCGGGCCCAGTGCGGGTTGGTAGATGTCACATGTCCTCGAATTTTTGGTTCTAAGACATGCCGGTTTCCTCACGATTTTTTCCTTCACAGTTTTGAGAGCAGTGGTGATGAAATAATTTACACAAAGTACAGCGCCTGTCTGGGTAGGTACGAACCTACGACTTACAACTCGTAAGTTGAGTCCGTTACCACTGTGCCACCACTGCTCTATCTCATAATAACTTGAAACTTTTAAAGATTTCTGATAACACCTGGTCAGCACTATCACTCCTCATTAAACTGAATTAACTCATAACGTTTTGCTAATTTAAAGTCTGCAACTACAAAAAAAAAATAGAAAATAGATTATTAAAATATACATACGTAGATATCAACCTAACATTACAGCTTCAAGTCAAGCTCGGACGAACAGAATTAATTAACTCACATTATTCCTGGGCGGTAGTGCATGGCACCACCACCTATTATTTCCCTTTTTTTTGGCAACCCTAAGGGTATGACGTCCGGTCAGCCTGTTGCAGGCTGGTTGCTCGGTCCTTGACCGCGCGCTACCGGCTTGGGAAACACTACCTGGCTTTAACGCAAGATGCTATTGTCAGCGGTAATTTTACCAATTTATGTGGGTAATTTTGATCATTTTGGGGAAGTGGGGGTTCGTTATTAATAATGGAGCGGAGTGGTGTTGTTTGCGCAGTGTTTTTTTTTTAATTTATTGTGTGGATGGATTGGTATGTTTAATGATGATATGTATTTTTGTGTGGTTTACTAATGTGAGAGACAATATTAGAGCGTTACAGATAATTTAATTTGTTAATAGGTGAGTGAATTGAAGGGACTGAAGATAACACATCCACACAAATGAAGACTTATAGACCTATACAATGTTTGTCTGAGGGTTTTCTTAGATTATTCAACCTCGTAGTTACTTAACCTAGATATAAAATTATAATCTTAGAGTCACAGTATAATCACAGTTTTATAGAACAATTCAGTCATAAAATAATACAATCAGTATAATTATTAGCAGACTTAATTATGAGATTAGAATATAATTTCATGGAAGTTAACAATCCTAAATTCCTAAGGCTGGCAACACTCCGATGCGCGCGCAGTCTGTCGTGCGCCAGGTGAGCGCGCGCACGTTACAAACGCTTCCAAATTCAAAATTCGCATCGCGAATCCCGCGCTCGATAACTTTTACTTTCTTTTTTTTAATATTACGTCACTGTCGTGTTACGTTTAGTAATTGCCGGCCGTTCTGACGCAACAGTGCTTTTAGTGCTGGTGAAGTGGTTTATTTTAAGTTTCTTGTGAGTTCTTAAATGGAATTGTGAATAGTGATTGGCTGGAGTGGTATAGAAAATGTAAGTGGGAAAAGCTTTTGGGAGAAAAGTAAAATTTATTAATTAGGTAATTGAGATTTTATTCATAACAAGGTCAAAAATTGGCCATACCTTATAGGCTTGCTATCGACTCTACTTCACAGACAGCTGTAAACTTGAGTGTTCCTATCTTAAAACCACCACGTTTAGTTAAGTTGGTTACTAAACGTAATAGAGCCCGACTTATTTACCCACATGTGAAGCCAAGAAATATTAAGTTACTGCTTAGTAACTTTGCTGGCATTAACACACCTGTTATTTGAACAGTACCATAATAATACCTGCGTACCTACCTACTTAGTTAATGATTTGCAAATTACATATAACCAGTTTAAGAGCGTTATCATACGAAACCTTTTGCAAAAGCTGTTTAATTATGTCAGAGTAGTGATAAGATCAAGGGCCAAGGCGTTCTACTAAACTAGAACTCCCATATTAAACTACAATTACCGGTATCTACACGAATTCTGTAAGTCTCAATCTCAGTCCCTTTCATGTTGAAAATAATCCATAATCAGTTAAGGTTTTCATTAAAATTCACGCCACCAGTTGGCGCCACTTTGACAAGAGGAAATGAAAAATATCGAGCGTCGCTAACTATATTTAAATATCGAACTGTCGATATATCGTCCAAAATAATATTAGTAATAAATATCGATATTTCGATATATCGATGTTTTATCAACAGTCCTAATATAAGCCCTTTGACACTTTTGACAGGTCCTGACCTGACGTCTCAGTGCTGTCAGAAAACCCTCATGCATTCTCATGCGTTGTTTGAAAAATCGAATCCACGACAACGTACAAAACGCAAATAAGAATTGTTGAATTGTCAAATAACGGAAAGGAAAGGCATGTCAAATGAAAGTTATGTCAAATTAAATGGAATATGACTGTTTTACCTACTTAACTAATACTTATTATACTGTCCAGAGTGCACTAGAAAGCCTCCACAATTGACTGAATTAGAATTAATGAATTAATTTGAAGATGAAGGTTTGGTGCAGCCAGGGCATGCCTGCATGGTCTTAAAAAGCCATCTTCTTCTATAACTACTAATGAAATCCTTGCTGTCTAATATTAACATGGAATAACTTTATCATTCACAATTCTTTAAACCACGCCATAGGTAAGTACCTACGCTGCTCCGAAAGTTGCTCGTACCGAAAAGATAAAGAATGGCCAAAGTTGGTTCTTCCAGAAATAGCATCATACTTATTTAACAGATTTCATTAAAAAAAACCCTTTTACAAGCTGTTCGATTAACGAAATAATATTGTTAATGTAGTTGAACCAACTGCATTCAAACTGAAGTAAGAATTAAAGTCATTGCGATTGCATTACGAAATAATAACAAGGGTTCATGTAACATAATCGGGAGGTGGGACATTCCTGGCATTATTTTAATATTCCTCGCCGATCTCTGCTCCAGCCGCATTTTTACAAACTGGTTACGTTAAACATCATGTCTGAATTTATATCAAACGAGGCGTAATTTTAGCCAACAGGTAGAGAGAAGTGTGGGTGTACTACAGGTACACCTCTGCCCATCCCTTCGGGGAAACAAGGCGCGATGTTATGTTATGTTAGGTAGAAAAGACGCTGAGACAACCCAAAGTACAAGACAACATTGAAAATATTCATCTCTGTGGCTCTCAGTCGTCCAAAAACGCGTTCAGTTTGAAGATATCAACAACAATGCGGAATACACCTGAACGAGGGACCCACGGAACTGGAAAATATGGCAGAAGAAGAAGAAGAAGAAGGGGAGTCTTTTATCCAGCAGTGGGGGATTCCGATTTGAAATGATGATGATCTCTCTTATATATAACATAATATCGCGCCTGTAATCCTCGAAGGGTTAGACAGACACATATAGGTACACCCACACATCACCCTTATATATTCTTGAATATTTGGTCTTAAAGACATAGTTCCATAATGTCCATATTGTCTTTATAATCGTGTCGTAGACATCACAAGTTGCAATTATTGGCAGCCTTGATGTGCCTTTCCAATTGCTGGTAACGTGTCGTCAACACGACTCTTTTGTAGCCAGTTATTAATGGATGTACATAGTACATCCTACATGACATTAGCAGGGTTTCCACTAACGGTCTACTCTGTATAAATCTCTTACCGTGAAAATCAGCTCACTTCACCTAATTTTTAACGGTGAGATTTTTACAGAACAGTGCGGTGGAGTTCCTTGAAAGTTCCTTACGTTAGACGCATTGCGACTTGCGAGCAAGACTTGATAAGTATAGTATGCCCATGTCGATTGTTAGAGAAGAAAACATAGAAGAAAAGGAATAACTTCAGTCTCACCAACCCTGGAAAAAGGGATCGGTGAATGCAGAATACTATACTAAAAGGAGAATTTCTTTCGGTTCTTAACGAAACCCAATATTTTTGTTGGGTACCAAAAAGATTAGGTTTCGTTAAGACCTTCTTTCTCATTGATTTGTCTCTTAAATTTATTCCAAAAATGAAACTTAATTATTGTAATTACACGTATTATTTTGTTTTTACTCTTGCTTGGCTTGCTCACGATTTAATTTCTACATCCATTCACCCATCATAATAAAAACGGCTGTCACGACTCTATTCAAAACGTGATCTCTAGAATAAACTGTACTAGTAATCTACGATGAAGTTATGACTAATGTAGATACTATACATTCTAATATTTCTAATCTTTATTTATTTGCTGTTGAAATAATTATATAAACGGTGTAAAGTCACGTTACAACACATTGAACAGTACTGTTTTGTTTTAAACTGTTTCAACTGTGGCAATGTTGTTATAAGAACGTGGAATATATGTTCAGCTGTAGTTTCACAAGGCTTCAATGGGTAGCAAATAGACAGGAAAATCCAGGGTATGGATGTGTCTCTTAAGAGCTACCCCCAATAACTTGAAATTCCTTTAAAGGATTTGAAACGAGGTGTAATAAACTTTTTCAATAAAAAAAAAAAAAGTCGTTGAATGGCGTTGATAATGATGTCGCAGTCAGCATCAATCTTTTTTTTTCGTTCCAATTGTCAAGGTTCCAGTATGTAACTTTTATAATTAGATCGCTCTGTTTGTCGTTTGCTCTTCAAAAAATAATGTGAGGTATGAATATAGCCTATGAAGAGTCTTTTTACACTGTGTTTGGGACGAGTCGATGATTATTACCTATTTGACCAGATGTTTGATGGTCAGCGGAATAATGAATCCCCTTCATTCCAGTAACATCGTACCTTTACGACCATTTGCATCTCCATTAAAAACAGAAACGAAATCTTTCTAAACCATAGTTTGCATGACATTTGAACACAACTTTAATAAAGTTCGTGCCCAGAGTTACAAACAGACAGAGAAAACAGAAAGGAGAAGTTTTGAGTAAAAGTAAATACTAATTAAATATTCTGTACCAGTTATAGATGTTATAAAAATCCTCACGTTCGCTATCTTGGAGGTGTGTGCTGCGCTTGCGCAATGCGAACGCGGAAGGTTATTAACAGAGATGGATATTACGAATATATGCTCATTATTGCAGCAGGCTTAGCATGACACTCTCTATTTCTTCGAAGAGTAGACACGGCTCTTTCTATACAAAGTGACATTTCGTTTCTCCATTTTTGACATCTCACCGTAGAAATCCTTCTACAATCTGTCATTTTGTCTTTCGTTTCTAACGATCTTTGTCTAGGTCCTTTTTTATGTAGAATGATTTCTACGGCGGGATGTCAAAAAAAGGGGAAAGAAATGTCACTTTGTACAGAAAAAGCCGTGTTTATTCTTCGAAGAAATAGAAAGCGTCATGCTAAGCCTGCTGGAAGCTAATTCAGAGACAGGCATGGCATAATTATTAATGAATAGCAGTTATAAATAATAGTATCATCTTAATAATTATTATAGAAAGAAAGAAAGAAAAAGTATTTATTGGGACTCGCACAGGAGATCACAAATTAAACTAAAAAACACTCATAGAATCATATAAAGAAAACAAAAACAAAGCCGTTACAGCCGTTTGGGTTCGACTTTCCCGCCTTACTAGATGATGAAAACTTCTACAATTTTAAATAACAGATATCGTGCATCTGCGGGGTAATTGTGTAATACTCTAACAGTAGCAATGGCTTTTATTGTGGCAGTTCAACAACCTTCAGTGCGTTTTTTTTTTTTCGAACATATTAAGCAATGGATTTGAAATATCCTTCAAAATCATTCAGATTGAAAGTGTGTTAAGTACTCAATTAGGGTGCTGGTAAGCTGTATGCAGAATCCGACGTTCATAGAAATAAACATACTAAAAAGTGACAATAAAACCTATTTGTCTACTGTGTAAAGTAGGAATAATATTAGGTGTAAATAAAGCACCAGGTGCTCGAACATCACTCAAGATAACAGAGACAGGTAGACACTAATTGTACGTCTGATCGGTTATCTAAATTAAATAACTAGAGAATGAAAATGATTTCAATTTCCGGCAAAACTTAAACATCTGCAAACCTTTGGGATTTTCTTTCCTTATAAATCGTTAACCGTATGGCGTCATTCCCGAAAAAATCCGAAAAATATTGGTCTAGGAAATCAGTCCGGACGGCTTCTCTTCTTCTCTTTTACCTGCAATAAACTAATTAGGAGCATGAGAATAGTTAAATCTGTGTTGGTAAAAAACCATAGGACAATCAGCAAGATATAGGTAGGTAGCTGTCAGCTCTGGTTTAATTAGAAGGAAAGACCCAGCACAGTTTCTTAATCTCGACTTAATAAGAGTCATTATAATTATGATTGCATAGGCAATGCATTCTCTTATCAGTAGGTAAACGTGCCGAGTACACACACATCTCGATTGATAACGTTTTAGTAACCAGATTGTAATGTATTCATGTGATTCATTAGGAAATGGGCACGATTCCAAGTAGGATGAAGGTGGCCACAGCCGGCCATTGACGCTTAAGCTTCAATGGCATCAAAACTCTATGAATGAGGATCAACATTTTTTAAAAAAAAACAAGGAAAGTCTCCTAAGACCGTTTTCCTATCCATCTTAAAAAGTAAGTTGGAGTCTGGGAGTTTGGTGCGCCACTTCTTCTTCCCAGCTAAAGCACTTGGAAGTGGTGAAGGGTGGGCGTTTTTGGGGGACTGTCTTACGTAATTTTGACGTTGGAAAAGTGATGATTCTCAGCCTAGTTGGAATAAATTACTTTCGATTTTCTTATTCTCTACGAAATATGTGGGAAAAGTTTTTGCGTCTTTTCTAGTACTCAAACCTGAGTTGGTCCAATAGAGTCTTTTAATATTTATAAGAAACAGACTGGATAGATTGGCATCAAAAAAAGTGAAAATGGTCCAGTGTCTTGCTGACTTATGTTTCTTCAAAGTCTGTGAGCGAGGAGCAAAATGTTTCAAAAAAATTGTGAGTCTCATCCACCACCTGTACCTATACGATATATAAAAATCTATTGCCGTGCGATAGTCTCACAAAAAATCGAAAGTGGCTCGACCGATTTGAATACATATTTTTTATTGTTCGCCTGGGGAGGTTTAGGAAAAAGAAAATTAGGAAAAACCCAAAGGAACAGCCGAAAAATCGAAAAAAACGAAATTTGTCTGATGTGGTACGAAGTTCACCGGGTCATCTAGTGTAGAAATATATTTTGACTATTCCTCAAGAGTATTTTCTAGCGGATAATCTATTTTTATCATGTTTTTGCACAACATTTTAGTATGATTGTGTAGCTTCTCCCAATGTAATGCACCATCATTTTAAATATATTAATTAATGTTAGTATGGCTTCTCTAGGGTATAATTATAAATAGGACCTAATACAACTATTGGAGGGGCTCGTGGCTAAGTAATAACAGCCGCACGGGTCGACCGAAGGTTAAGCTACGCTTGCCGCGGTTGGTCCGTGGATGGGTGACCATCCGTTACAAATCGAGACCCCTCCGTGCCTCGGAAAGCACATTAAGACGCTGACAACACCTAAACCGCGGTCACTGTCAGATTGCATAGAAAAGAAAGAGAAACGCGATGACACAACGCTTGTAATTTATTGCAAAATACGAAGCAATTATCGATTTACTCAAAATTGATTTGAGAAATCGAAAATAAAAAACAACCAAGTTCTGCATTCAAATAAGACGTTCTTGTTATTGATTAAATACGTATCGTATGTTGATATTTTATACAGATATTTTGTATTAGAACTCAAGGTAAGAGGTTAGTTTAACGTTAGTTTGTATCGAGATTTTTTTTTAAATGTGTTTTGGTAACAACCAAGTTCTAGAAACTTATAATTTATTTACATAACCAAATTACAAGATGATTATTAACATTAACTAGATTAAATTAAAACTAAGTTAAGCCTAAAAAAGGCCCTCGGGGCATTGTACCGAGGATGCTGGCGGCATTTCCTCGCTGAATTGCAATGCTGATGCGTTGCGCGAGAAAGCCGCCAGCTTTTCGGTCACCAGTTAGGTACATCAACTAGACGTTTCGCGATTTCCGCAAATAACTTATGCGCACTGGGACCCCACGGACCGAGGGTCTCGACGCCAAAGGGCACAAAGTTGTACTCTGCCAAGGCCTGCATATTTAATAAAATATGTTCAAAATGAACATATATTTTTTCCGCTACCACAAACTATACAGGTTTGGCAATTTTTTTCTTAAGAGAAGCCTATTTTGGTCAATTAGGTCTTGTAAGCGCCTTAAAGCCCGGCCCGGCTGCATGTCATTCAAAAATCTTTGACTGTCGTTACGGGTAGAAACCCAAAAAATCTGACAACCAATCTTACCAAGGGGTATCGTGGTACCCTGTAACTGGGTTCTGGAGATCGGATAAGCAGTCGCTCCATGTAAAATACTGGTACTCAACTGCATCCCGTTACACTGGAAGGTGACCCCAACATAGTTACGAAAAGGCTAGGCAGATTGATTGACCGAGTACAACTACTTACAACTATTTACGGAGTCGTAAAGTGATTGTCCATGATGAGTTCCCTGACTCCTCTTATCAGTCTAATAAAAGTCGGCAACACTGAACATAAGACGCGAAAGATATGCGTGTACAACTAATTAAAATAAGCATAAATTAATTAAGTTAGGGATGTTGCCTGTGGAGTCTTATTCCGTAGCGGAATCACAATCGCAATGGCATCGCAATCGTAATTTGATTGTTCTGAAAAGTTTGATGCTCAGTGTACCTAGGTATAAAAATCGCTCTCCTGAAAAACTAATAGTTTATGACCTGCCAAAAATACTATTGCGATTGCGAGTATGTTCGTAACGTTATTATTATTCTGCTTTTTTGGATTTCCGATCTAGGGAGGGTAGAAGAAGACCTAGAAGGGTCTGCCAAGTGTCAGTACACTTATTATTATTCAGGTTACCTAACCTAACCTCGTTTTTTCGGCATTAAAATGAATACTAAAACTACTTTCCTGTCTCAATTAACGTAACCCAACTAGCAACACGTAATGAGTTTCTCTGTAGCAAAGCCTTTTGACATCAGAAAAAGTTGCCAACTTGCCAGGTAGCGGCTAAAATAAAAACAACATAATATGACAAAATTATTTTTTACTGACTTGAGCACACCATGAATGTCCATGAATATGTATATGTCACACACAGAGGCATGTAAAACACGCTGTTGTGTACACCTGCCTTACGTAGTTAGTAATGTATGTATTATATTGCTAATTTATGTAAAAATGTGTGTTCCTATGAATATTTTCATACAAGGTGTCGTTTTGCATCCTCATCAAATTCAAGAAGGTAACTATGCTAATGATTCTCGACACGAATCAATAATATAATAAGTACGGTACGTCTTTTTTTTTCTCAATTTCGCAAATGGTCATGTGTGGGAGACGCCTGTTAAAACGCGGTCCGTGTGATACCGCACTGTAACTGCCCTTTTACACAGACACTACCGCATACGCAACGAGGTGATTCTGTTCTGTGAAAGTGGTGTATTCTAAAATACTGTGAAACTTAAATAACTAAAAAAAGTATGTATTAATTATTGAGCAGGTATTGTAATTTTATTTGATTATGTATGTCTTTCATAGCAGCCTCCCGAAGATGTAAAACGACACCTTGTATTTAAGTTTAAAAATCTTGATAGTGGTTCTGGAGAACCTGTGTCATCTTGGTTAGCGATGAAGTATTTTTAGACGAGAACAATGTAGGAAGTTACGTAGATTGAAAAAGACTATTCCTGTCTTTTTCACATAAATCGATATGCGTCTTGATCCCACTCAAAGAAAGCGTGAATAACCGATGATAAGTAAAATAATGTTTATCTGAGTGGAGAGAATCGATGTCACGCATCGCTTCAGGTCAAGCCTGCGTCTGCGGAAAACGATAGCAAATCGTTGATAGCCGGCTTTTGTGTTGAATGACACTGTTCTGGTTGACAGGATACGAATTGGAGATCAGTCTGGTCGTTTATCTGGTATAGGGTTCGGCTTCCGGTGGTGATATACAGAAGACTAGCCAGCCTTGGTCTTTAGTCGTGTTGGACATGTCACCTCCCTGTCTGGCTATTTATAATCTTAATTGGTCCAGGACAGCTAATGAAACACAATTGATTTTCTATTGTTTGACTCCGAATCGGTGTCGCGCGGGGCTTAACAGGTTAAACATAATCATGACCTGTTCCTTAATCAAACTTTTAGCCAATTAGAGAGTAGAAGACTAGATGGGCTGCCATCTGCCATCACAACCATTATTTTTTTACTGCATTTCAACATGGCGAAAAAGTATTTTTGGCCGTTCTGAGGGCAGGATTTAAAAGTACACCTGTCACCTTTCTCATTTCGTCTTTGTCCTACATATCCCTTGACCCAATAAAGTACAAAGCGGAAACTTAATGTTTATTGTTTAAACAAAAGCCATGGCTACAATGCCTTACAACTTACAACCTCTTCAAAAACTACGATGAAAATGAACCGCTAAACTAAAATGGCTCACCTTTGGGCCTAAAGTGAGCCGTCAGCTTACATAACGCAGGTAACAGACAACTACAATAGTGTAACAGGTGTGTTGTGCTAGCGCAATGACACAGAACCGCATCGATGTGACGTCACGCGTAGAAAGGCGTGCGCCCGGCGCGTGCGCACCCACTCGGATGTGGCCGTAGGGCTGGCAACACTGCTGCACTGTGATTATATGTCTCTTTTATTGATCGACGCAATTAATCCAAAAGGGAGTTAATTTTATATTGTAATGAGAAATTGTAGCTTAGCACGCTGTTTTTTTTTGGATTGGAATTCATCAAATAACTTCTCCCGCTCTTTGCGGAGCGGGAGGGTGTGTCAGACCCTTACTGACTAAAACCCACCCGTATTCCTTCCTGTTGCCTGTGTTGCGGGGGCCTCGGTGACCCATTAGTACCTTCCCGCGACCCCGGCAGGGCAGCTTAGCACGCTTGGCCGCACGACATTGATTGGCAGCATTCTGATTGTATAGATACCTAGTGTATTCTGGGAGATTTCTTTTTTTTTTGTATCTTTTCAAAAAACTCTACCTGAATAATATTTACTGAACAAATCCGTGACTGAACTAATTGATTAACTTACTATTTTACTAACAGAAAACCTAAACTCCAATGTTCCCCGAGGTGAAACAGAATGCTGATGATTCTATGCGAAAACTGAACCCTGTTACTTTGCCCTGTTACTTATTTCGAAATCTATGCAGATGAATCGCGAGCAAAAACTAGTTAGTAGTTATTAATAAACTAAACAAGCCAATCATTAGTAGTTTCCGTAATTCTGTTCCGCGGATAGTAGACAGTGTGCCACGGTTTATTATCATCGCAAATATCTGATCAATGAGGAAACGAGATCTCATTTGTTTTTCTAGATAGGTTTCACTCTCAACGGTTTGCTTGTTAACTCCGCTCTAAATAACCTAAAATCTTCGTAGGAATGCGCGAATTGCAATGCGTTGCTGTTTTTATTCATATTTTTGTTTATTCAAACATGAATCTGCTCACATAAATATGATGAAGCCGTCTTTATCTATCTGATTAGGCACTTAGTAAAACTGAAATTGTGTAAATAAACAAACTAGGCTATCCTTTAAACTTAGTTGATAGCTTATTTTGGCGCCCAACCTACATCCCTATTCTGTAAGTCACTCGTAATCGTAATCGCAACGGCATCGCAATCGCATTTGATTAACCAACTACATCGCCTTCACAACAAGATTTCGAGATCGTCAACTATTAATTATTAATCAA
Organism: Atethmia centrago; assembly: GCA_905333075.3. Classification (NCBI taxonomy): domain Eukaryota; kingdom Metazoa; phylum Arthropoda; class Insecta; order Lepidoptera; family Noctuidae; genus Atethmia; species Atethmia centrago. The sequence continues at coordinate 34,685,336 of HG995367.1, read as the reverse complement.
GTTAACAGTAAGGCTGCTAGTGGATACCTAGTATACCTAACTAACCTATTTTTTATTTTTACCTCGATTAGAATGGCTTAAATACCAAGCTACTTAAAAGGTTACGTACAAGCAGCATCTTCATACATTAGCTTTCACATGGTAACCCGTCAGTTTTTTATACCTTTTAGTGATAAAATGGTAGTTTTTCTATGGGATATTGAATAGTACCTACTGTTATATTTATTTAATTACTATTGTTATGTTATTAGTGAATGAAAAAAAAAATATTCCGTAAACATCTCACTGTGAAAACTTAGTTGAAATGAACTGTCAATAGACATTATTGACAGTTCACTCCCTAACATCGGGTGGCATGACAGCACTTCACATCACGCTGATATTTCAGGGTTGAATCATGTGAAAGCCAATGTATGAAGATACTGGTTGTATGGAACCTTTTATGTCACTCGATTAAAGCAGCCCTGATCATGGCTCTCATGGAATGTGTCGATTCCCATGACGCCGCAATTGTTGCATTGTGAGCAGTGGGTATAGTATCCAAATGACACTTTTTATGGAGGACTTCATTGTAAGCTCTCTTCACTGGCTCTCGTATTGTTGATGGTCATGATGCGGTGATTATAAATTAAGGTTTTATGTAGATTGGGGTTAGATTATTTTGAGAATGTTATGGTGACAGTATAGATAGGTTGGTATTGAGCTTTTTAAGTCCAGCCAGATTTGTTGGTGTATACATGAACTCCTCAAAGGTTCGTCCAATAAAACAGTCGAGCCTAGAAAAGTACCACTTTGGGGATCTTCTTTTGCTCTCGAATCATAAACAACGTGTAACTCAATTAATGCACATTAAGATAGTAGTTAAGAAAGAGGCGATGGGCTGGGCATATGGCAAGACTCAAAGACGAACGCTGGACTTCTAGAGTAACTTTATGGCCAGGCCCATCAGGCCAAAGAAAGAGAGCAAGGCCCATAGCTCGCTGGGGCATCACATCGTTAAACTCGCACTTGCAAACAGTAGAAGATATAGACCGCTGGTCATCTCTGGAGGAGGCCTTCACCTTCGAATAAGAGGGGTTTTTGCTACTAAAACTTTGAGATAATCGTTAAAATATTTATATAAATTAAATGTATCAATGTAATGAAATGATATGAAATGAAATTGTTTATTCTGTAAATAGGATATGAGAATCACTTTTACACGCCATATTAAAAAAAATAAATAAGCTACATGGAATCTTTAATAATAGAAAAATAATCATTTCTTTAATATATTTTTATTGTGATAATTATAACACTGTAAAGAAAAATGAAAACAAACTGAAATGTTTAATTATGATTGCATGCAGTATTTTTATTTTTTTAATTCATACAGCAAGAAATAGTAGGCTATTTTTATTTTTATTTTTTTATGAAAGTAGTTTGTTCAGAATCGTTGACTGCATAGATTTCTGTCATTTTTAGTGTTCCGTATAGTCAACAAGGAACCCTTATAGTTTCGCCATGTCCGTCTGTCTGTCTGTCCCCGGCTTAGCTCAGAGACTCTTAGTACTAGAAAGCTGTAATTAGGCATGGTTATATATACTACCCCACGGTGTGGGGTATCGTTGGATAGGCCGTTGAAAAATATTGCGAGTCTTTCTACCATTAAACGAATAAACTGTTTCTCGATTCAGGGATCCATTTGCGTAATATTAAGCTCTAATATTAATTATGTGTGGAAAAATCATGGAAGTAGTATATTATATGTATAACGAAGTTAAAAGGAAAACTATCACAGCTAAGTAGGCTTTACAAGGTAACGAGTAATAGTCGAGTACTTACATTTTGCAGTTGGAGAATTGACCGTGACGTATATCGATGTATGGGAGAACATGTTTTTCAACTACAATGTTAAGCTTGTTTTTGGAATTAATTCATCCCAAATACGGAACCCTTCATTGTGCGTGGTCCGAGACGCACTTGACCGGTTTTTAATAGATGTAATGTTTTATCCCAAAAAAATTAAAACTACGTAAATTACCGTCACATTTCTGCTGTACAGTCAAAACAAACGAAAATAGACGAAGCACCTACGCTAGACCCTTATATGTGTGCGACTGTGTGCGTGCGTACGTACGTATTTGTAACGTGACCACAATTTTCCCCTACAATTAGTATAACTAATTTAATAAATAAACAATGTTTTATTTAAAATAATAAAAATTCAGTGTATGTATTATGATTACAATATACAATTCTAATTGGGGTGTTTGGGGATGTGCGGGACATGTTGTATATGAGAATACATCATGTCGTATTATAAATATTGGCTAGTCAGCAAGGTAGCGGGACTGCCCGTTGTGCGCCAGACGTAGGTACATTTATTTCGCCAAACGTTAAGCTGCATTTCAAAAGCTCTCCAAGCAACAATACAACAAGCATTTATTACAGTTTCACATTCGTAATCATACATACACATAGTACCTAGACAAAAACCTAAAGTCTGCATTAAATAACCATACGAAATGCAACAATAATCGAGCACCTATTAACGAAAACAACACTGTGTCAAATGTTTGAACGATTTCTTCAACATCTATTTCCATCATAGAAGTATTGATTAGGCAATGTATTAATGTTATTGTGTGTCATTGCCCTCAGAATACAATGTCGACCGACAGCACAGGGGGGTGTGTGAACAAGGCGTTCGAGGGCGCTGACGATGGCTTCCACACCATAGATCTGCGGACTGGCAGGAGGGAAGATGATAATCAGACCAGAACACAGGTAAATATACAATATAAAACATCACGTCTGTTTTCCTTGAAAGCAAATCTACTACTGAATCTGGGACTGGAAAAATCATCACATATCGTTTTCCAAAACGTCAACCACGTTTTCCAAAACTCCATATCATGTTATTATTTTTTCCGTTCATAAGAAAACACCACGTCACTTATGTGATAGATGAAAATAAATCTACCCAGGATCAAACTCAGTGGCGAGAGGCCTATCTCCAGCAGTGACCTGCTATATGATGATGATCTTGTCCAACTGCTTGGCTTGCCTCTTTTTTTCTTCCAAACTTTTTTCTTTAGAGATGTTTTTGTGTATGTCGTTCTGTAACATGTCAAGATCTTGTAATGAGCTGTCAACTTAGAATCATAAGAACGTAGCTTAAAAATAAAAATACTGTCAAATACTACACTTATGACCATTGTAATATTTAGTCTCCAACGCCGGTTTGGGCACCGTCATTTCGTCACTGTTGCAAGCAATAATACCTAAGTATTACAGATGTGTTCCTCCATTACTTTCTCCATAAAATAATAATAAACAATTCTTCTTAGAATATTAAAATTCTTAAAGTACCTACTTTAGAGAAGTTGTGTAGAGAAGTACCTCTCACCAGCCATTCCCGATTTCCCTCCTAAAGCCATAAATATGGCGCGAATTTCATTATGTTCCAAATTCAAGTTAAAGTCACGTCAAGTTTGCACGTGCGCAGTACTACGGCGGAGTACAGATTAAAAACTAGAGTGCTCTCCAAACCCAAGGAGGTTAAATTAATTCGTTAATCTATACTTCCGTTCAATATTAAAAGAGACATCTTCAAAGTTAATGTAGGAAATTGGTAATACTCGTATGTCGTAGGTATGTTAGATGGTGTGTTCAGCATGATTGAATGAATTTAGATTTGAGTTAAATTATCAATATGAATAATTCCTTACTTAATGTCATCTGCATAAACTAAGTTGTACCTAAAATGTTAATTAATAATATAGGTAATACCAACATTTTCCCAGTTTGGTCTATGAAGTTATGAAGACACGCCGAAATATCAAATGACTAGAGGAAGAGAACAATGTTGCGAACAATATTTTGAATTGTGTAGAAAATTCAACTTGGTGGCTATCCTCGACTGTTGAACGACACATGAAAATTTAAATAAAAACATTGCACCGTTTTTCTTTGTCTAACAAATTCAGACATTAGGCAGCGCTTTCACGGCACGTCTCCAAAAATTTTACACTTCTAAAAAAAATATTTCTGTATCTCAAAACCTAGCATATACTACGTTCCATGTTTATAACCGGTGGTGTGCCGGTGAGCCCTCAGTTGCCTTCGTGGGGTCGTCCCGCCCGCCCACAGCGATCGCGCGTCGCTCCTTAGTCGAAACTTTTACGAAAACACGCAATGGTTTGAAATAAGAAGTGAAGGTGGAAGACGATTGTTGTTTCAAGATGGTAATTGTTATTTTGATATTAATTTTTTAGGGTAGGTTTAGATTTTTTGACAGTGAAATAGTTTTTTTTTAATTGAAAAAAAAAAACAGAAATTGCGATGTTTCAGTGAATTTTGTTTAAGTTAGTTTTACAAAAGAAAGTTATTTTTTTAAAGTCCGTCGTTTCCGTTTTTGGAATTTGTTTCAAGATGGTAATTGTTATTTTGTTATTAGTTTTTTAGGGTAGGTTTAGAGTTTTTGGCAGTGAAATAGTTTTTTTTTTTAATTGAAAAAGAAAACAGAAATTGCGATGTTTCAGTGAGTTTTGTTCAAGTTAGTTTTACAAAAGAAACTAATTTTTTTAAAGTCCGTCGTTTCCGTTTTTAGAATTTCAACATTTTCCAAGAAACTATTCCAATCAATTTTTCATTCCTTAACCCTATTCCAACTATTACGAACATTTTACAACCAAAATTAACCAAATCGGTCCAGCCGTTCTCTAGTGATGCACCAACGAACTATTCATTTTTAGGGTTCCATAGTCGAAAATAGTTATTTTTACCTCCCTTGCACGGAAAGTGGGCGTTTCTGAAATATTGCGGGTTTATGAAAACCATTTTTCGATTCAGGGATCCGTTTGCGTAATATTATAGTTTAAAGTGCAAATTTTTGTTAGAGTCAAATGTCTTCCTCCTGCCAGTGTTGTTTTCACGTAAGTAGTATATTATATGTATAATGAAATTAAAAGGAAAACTATCACAGCAGCTAAGTAGGCTTTACAAGTTAACGAGTAATAGTCGACCAACTTACATTTGCAGCTGGAGAATTGACCGTGACGTATATCGATGAATGGGAAAACATGTTTTTCAACTATAATGTTAAGTTTTTTTGTGATAAATTCATCCCAAGTACGGAACCCTTCATTGTGCGTGGCACGCACTTGGCCGGTTTTTATATTATATATTTCAAAAACAAAAAAATAATATTTTCAATTGCGTGCGAAGGTACCTTTGCCCTCAACCTTGACGTAACTTACTTATATACCGATAAATAACATGCTATTTCCTATTTACTTTTAACATTTATAATGTTGCTCGGTAGTTTTGGTTTTTATATTTGTGTTTGCTTAATTTATGCTAGATTAAAATCTAGAAAAAAACACCTTATCACATATTCTATAAAGATGCTGTAGGTAGGTATAATTATGAATATATAAAAAAAATATTTGTTAATATAGATTGCAGAATTGCTCCCACAAAATTAAAAAAATAGTAATGTGTTCATTACTATAATTATGTACATCTCGTTCTCCCACAGGACCCATTATTTTAAATTTAAGGTTAGATATGAAATCACATATTTGTGTCTACCCACGATGAGAATAACCTCTGAACGATTTTCATGACTCCTAGAAATTCATCTGACCTAGATGAACTGGACAAAACTAGATACTTAAGAAAAAGTCACATTACAATCTTAATTTATCATTCTTTAATAATTATTATTAGGCTGAACAAAGATTCTTCCGAAAACTTCAGGACCTCCTATTGACCGGAGTGATGCTCAAGCTACGAAATAAATCTGATTTTACATCAATATACAGTAAAAACCTTTTTACAAAAAAAAAACAACCGACTTCAAAAAAATACACTACATAGTGAAAAATTACTTTAATTACGATCTCTTTGGATCTGTATTTTAGTTTTTTGACACCGACATCCGAAATTAAAGTTATTTTTTTGGAAAATTGTTTTTTATTTTCCAGTTTTTGGTTATGGTACCTACACCACACCAATTCGTATACCACTACTTGCTATGTAAACAACACTGTTGTTCACGATACCTAATACTTATACTTAAAATATATACTTATACTTAAAAGAAAAATACTTCCTGTCACCTATAAGTTTGTATTGTCGAAGCTAACGCAAAAACTACCCAAGCAAAGTTAATAAAATTTATATGGGACCACCGCGCAAGCTTCCTTTACCAAGAATTTCCAAAATCGGTCTACAACCGATATAACCTTCTTTTTTGAAGTCGGTTAGGAAAAGATGAAGCAATCAGAGTCGCATGACTGTAATGTCTTAACAATGTATTTCTAACAAACAAACGTATGACTTTACACAAAGTGTACAAAACTTGGATAAATATTAAAACGTCAATAACCTAGGTGACGACGATGTCACTCTTGTAATGGTGCTTAGACATTTTACGTTCAGATATCTTAAAACGCTTCTTCTATCTTTTCTCAATACATAGTACACAAGTTGTTTAGATCAGAGGGAATTGCCCACCCGTGTTTGTAAGAACGATTGCGTTCTGTCATGTCAAAAACTTTTCAAAAATGTAGGTATTTTTGACAAGTTTTTGACATTGATTGTCGCGGAGATGTGATAGCAACTAGACTTGTTCCGGTTTTAATTACGAGAATGGACTTTCTGATGCTCTACAAAATTACAAAATCTGTTCCTAGTTCTTCATCAACTACGGAACTGCTACCTCTGGTTAGAAATACTTTTGTTTGTATCACATATTATCTACCTGCACGCGTTCCATGACCATCGTAAAAAAGAAGAAGAAACGGTGCGTAGACAAAAATTAAGAAAACACGGTGTCTTTGCTTTTCGTTTTTGCGTCCTACTTCCGAAAGTTATTTTTTACATTGTCGTTTGTTTTTTTGGAAGTCACATGCTTATTTTTAATTTTTTTAGTTTTGGTGCCTACCCCACACAAATTCGTATAAATACCTGCACTGTTACTATGAAAACAACAGTGAGGGGAAGTTTTATAACATCATCAACGTACGCAAAGTGGATTTAATACGTAGTATTGATGCTAACTTAAAAAACTACCCAAGTAAAGTTAATATTTATATGGGACCACGTCGCGAGCTTCTTAAACCAAATGAAAAAGAATCCAGTAATTCGGCCAAGTAATCAAGGAAAAATCGGTGTACAGGCATGAAAAAAACTAGAAGTCTAATGTAGTAGAAAAAGGTACATTTCTTATGTCATTTTCTAAAGAAGAAGAAAAAGTGACATTTCTTATGTCATTTTGTCTTCGTAGAGATAAAAGTGGTCACACTACACGTGCTATAAAAGTTATTGCTGCTTGCTAAATATTGCCCTCTTTTAAAACAATGATTATGAATATCTTTCACCAGTCTGAAACAAAGACAGTTAAGTATTAGCTTACGTGAAAAACAAATGGTTTACGTTATCTCCCATATCTTAAACGTTGTCTTAAATGGGATTATTATGGCGCTCTACAGCACATATGTAAATGTTGATTTTAAACATATTTGCAGGCATAGGTAATATCCTCGTGTTGGGTATCATGTTTTGCTATAATTATTAACTTAAATATGACATGCATATTCTGTTCTCTTGCCAAAAATTGTAACTTCACCTTAACTTCAACAACGAAAAATATCAGAATTCAGTCAGAATCAGAATTTATTTTATATTAACCTAAAAAATGTTCATCCTATGAAACCATGAATGAATCGATAAAATGTGGATCGTCCAAAATATAAATTAATAGGGTTGCACGCATTCATTATTATTTTTCAATCCACTAATCACAATCAAAACTCTACAATAATTAATATAACATTAACAAGGTATTCTACCGACAACTTAATAATTTAGTTGGTATAGCGAACACAGGGTGTTTCGAACTTAGGCCTTGATACCTAATGGTAATGACCTAGCCTCAAAAGGCAGGACCATGGTGTAATTTAGCTGTCAACTTGACATGTGATTACGTTATTTTTATGGCTTATTAATTCGGGTTATTTGGCGAGGAAGAACTTTGATTTATGACACGAGTTAGAACGTAATTATAATACTGCCTTTCTTGCCGCCTGATGAGTTGATAAATTGCTCAATCATGTAAGTCCAGGTTTACTGGAGCACATAGTTGATCATAAAATCTAAGCCTCCTTGTATTATAGACACTAGACCAGGCAACGGACTCCTGTTTTTTGCAGAAGCAGTAGAAAATGAGAGTATTTTGCTTAGCAAATGTTCCATAGCAACTCCGTGGCTTATCACTAAGCACCTAACAATACACATAAAACTTCCTTATTAAACTCACTCTTATACACATTTAATTCGAGCCCATTCTTCAGTCAATAGCTGTAAAAATACCCTGGTAGCAGTGCTGGCGAACTATTAAGGACTTGAGCACAAAGCACAGGATACAAGCTGTTGTGACATATTGTTGGTCTACGAGCCCATTGTGTGGCCTGTATGGACCCATTTACAACCATTCATGGCACACACGTGACTGACTAATAGGGTGAAGAGATTTTGCTCTGCAATAGATTCGACTTAAGACTTAGATTAAAATGAAATCGCATGATGAATGCATGCTCTTTGTGGTGTGCAAGAAGGCCATGTGTCGTGACTGTCTTTTCGGTCCTTAGATTACGAAGGTAAGCTCTAAGGAAGGATTTTTTTAAAAATGAATTTTTCCTCTAAAGGAGTTTAATGAGGTGTGAATGTTTGTTTGTGAAGTTCTTAATTTTTGCCAATGAGAAATGCCATCGGGCATACGGCTTGTATATTGTTATTGTGACACCGGAAACTTGAGAGAAAACTAAACTAGCCTAACCATAGAACTTTACCAAACATACCTAATGGTAAAAAATCCAGATCAAGATCCATGCATGATTTACAAGACACTGCTCCACCCAGTCTCATTCAAAATTTCAGATATTTAAAAAAATTGAATGAAAGTGTCCTCGCTTTGTTCAACTGATGGAGATTGGGCTGATGAATTAAATAGCAATCAATTTGTTTGATCAACTTAATCGTTGGCATCCAAGACAACAGGAGTCATCGCCTTGCAATGAACTTGAGCAAAATCATCTAATTTAATCAATTACTTTATCGTATCAACGGAGGTATGATTCAAACTGGACTCAGTTCCATAAGTCGGAAACGCCCACTGCGTCCCGTTTTGGTCTTTGTAATTTAGTTGTTTTTATTTTTAACACTTGAACTGTTTGGGTTCATAGCTAAAATTGCTCCTATACGAAATGCACGGTTTACTGTACTTGCTGATGTGACTCCATGGAATGGTGACCATCCTTCTGTACACCGCAGTACAGCTATGTTTACCTATGTAACATCTTTGGTCCTGGTTGTCATTTGTAAAGGCTGTAAGTATGAGATCCGAGATGCCAACGACCGCTGACTTAGAAAGATACAAACGGTTTTTTGTAACAAAAACACGGTCATTAACGGTTATGGCTTTTATTTGGATGGGTTGCAAAGGTCAGGCAGCAGTTGCGACATGTAAAATTATAACTAATATTATGCTGCATCAGCTGTTACATAGGAAGCTTAGATTAGATATGTCAAAAATGGGAAAAGGCTGTAAAGAAAACAGTTTCAATGACCCTATGTTAGATTTTAATGCTCACAGTAGATTTTGAAGTTTAGTAGGACAATAAGAGCATCCCCGCATCGTCTGACGTCAGCTAAGCCTCAAACTAAAGTTTAAAATTATAAAACTAGGTAACCCAATCATTGCATGTTAGTACCGGCTGCAAATTATATCATGTGGAACTATTTAGACATGGAACAATAAATTAATGGTAGGTTTGATGAAAAAGCACGGCATTACGACATTCAGGTCAAAGGTTCGTGATACATGTGGTTAAGGTTATAGACACGATTGTGCATTGCCCCAGTTAGCACTACTGCAACTTATATGACCTACTAGATTTTTTTTTTTTATTATCTAAATCCGCATTACAACATGCCGTTTTTAATTTTGAAATGCGACAGTCACTGCTAAGTTTTCACTACATGATGCCAAAAATGATCAAATTCTTGAGTGTTATTTCACGAATTTGATCATTTCGGCAAGAGGACGAAGCAAATTTGACTAGTTATAAGAAAAAGCTAAAACTTAACTTGATTCATTAATTTGAAATCGCTTGCATGCTCAAGTATTAGATAAGTAAATAAAAAAATACCTACTGCACTATTTAGGTATCTTAAATCTAAGTAATTCAATTATTTTAATGGAACTATCCAATAAATCACTTTTATTAATACCAGCATATAACTCTTGGTATGCTTCAAATCGTTTAAGTCGGAAACGCCCACTGGCTCGTATTTCTTAACTTCTGTTTCTATTATTGCATAATTTATTTAATGCTTGCACTAAATCTTTATTTGACTGATAGATGTTCCGGTCTGTGATGTTTTATTAAGAGTTTAATCTTATACGGGGAACTTTACGTCTTTATTTCAATTATTATAATGATTATGGAGGGTGTCGCCAAAGTCTTTTATCAAAGTTTAAGTCATTATTCATTTGTTTACGATTTGGCGGCAAATTGAAAATTGTCTGTGTCACGTCAGCATGAATTTAACGCGAGAAAATTTTCGTGCAATGATTTTTTATGACTTTCGATGTCATTTAAGTCAACAAGAAAGTTATTATAGACTTCACACACACGATGAAGCCCCATTTCGTGCCACTGTTTACAACTGGTTTAATGAGTTTAAACGTGGTCGCACTAATCTCACCGATGATCTGCGTGAGGGACGGCCTTCTACGGCGACGACTGAAGATAACATCAGTGTTGTGCGGCGTATGATAGAGACCGACAAAAGAGTGACTTATCAGCAGATTCGGACAAGCTTAGGCATCGGTATGAGTCAAGTGCACAAAATCCTCCATGAACATTTAGCGGTCAGGAAGGTTTGTGCTCGGTGGATACCTCATAATTTGACAGAGGCCCAGAAACTCCGTCGTGTTGATTGGTGACGTGAAATGGTTCAAAGATTTAACGGAGGTGACTCAAATGCTGTGTTCGACATACTTACGGGTGATGAAAGCTGGATTTATTGTTATGATCCTGAAACTAAGAGACAGTCTGCTGTCTGGGTGTTTCCTTCCGAGGAGTTGCCAACTAAAGTGAAGAGAGGTCGAAGCGTGGGAAAAAAGATGGTGGCCTCGTTCTTCGGAAGGATAGGTCATTACGCAACAATTGTTTTAGAGGATTGAAAAACAGTTACTGCAGAGTGGTACATTAATAATTGTTTGCCACTTGTCTTGGAAAAAGTTCGGGAGAAACGACCTCGCAGTAGGATCCTCCTTCATCACGACAACGCCTCGTCGCACACCGCCAAGCAAACAATCGACTACTTGGCGACGTCAGACGTGGAATTACCGGGTCACCCGCCCTATAGCCCTATAGCCCCGACCTCGCACCTTGCGATTTTTGTTTATTGCCGAAAATAAAAAAAAAAACTTCGAGGAAAACGTTTTATGGACGCCGAGGACGCAGTAGCTGCGTTTCAAAATGCCGTCGAAGAGACCCCTAAGGACGAGTGGGTAAAGTGCTTTTCTCAGTCGTTCCATCGGATGCAGCGATGTATTTATGTAAATGGACACTATTTTGAAAAGATATAATAAAACTAATAACTTGCTAGTTTGTTCAGTTTTTGATTTTCTAAGAACTTTCAGTGTCACCCTCGTAATAACGCTTGTTATACCAACTTATTAGTCATTACGTTTATTTGCCATAAAATAAGTTTTCATAATAACATGTGTTATAATCATTAGTTTTCCATACGAGTAAGTAACACATTACTTAATCGATACGTACTTGACATAAGCAACTTTTAATATAATTTATAAACGTTTATTGTTTTGTACTAAAAATAATGTCATTTGGCATTTGGTCTGTAACCAAATGATTTATTACAGCAAACAATCTTTAGACAATAAAGAGTTAGTCAAAACCGAAACGGCTAGGTTAGGTTAGGTTAGGTTAGAACTGTGACCACACCCGCCAGATTTCCTCTTTTGCAAAGCAAGCATGCATGGTAGTTTAGATTTATTTTTAGGTTTACTTGTGAATTAAAAAATCTGTATCTTATAATCATTTATTAATCAAAATTGCAGGCGTTTTTACTGAACTAGCATTGTTGTGCTAGTATGAATATTATGGTGAATAAATGTGACATTATTAAAAATGAATAATATAGCAAATAAATTTATGGATTAAAATTATTATGACACTTGATCGATTATGACCAATGAAATTAGTGAAATAGATATAATATTACGTAATTTCACGATTATGGCAACTGAAGCGTTATTTCTAATAAAATTATGGCAAATACAAGTATGGTATATACAATTTTTGCATTTTAAATTATGGCAAACATTAGTAAACTAATGTTATTACTTTTCACGCAGAAGTGCGTTGTTAGGGCAAAAGCGTCAGGGTAGCCAGCGAATTTAAAATTTTCTATAGATTTTGCAATTTGCTGGTCGTTTTCAGGCTGCATGTTGATCTAAATATGATTACAAATATTTATTTATATAATTATAATCATAAAAAAAAATCAATACAACTCTCTCAGTTTATATTATCCTATTGAATGACTATTTCATGAAATCATGTTATTTAAGGTCAAATCTAACTTAAGGAGTTGTATTGTTGATTGTAATGATTATAACTCTGTAAAGCCATATTTGTTGCGGTCGCGAATCATATTTAATCAACATAGAACCTGACACGGACCTGCAAGTTGCAAAAAAAACGGAAGAAAATTTGAATTCCGCGGGCTACCTTAGCGAATCCCCGTTAAATGGTTGCACTGAATATCGGAGTGTTAAGATGATCGCATCATTATTTCAGCCGAACGTCCACTGCTGGACATAGGCCTCCCCAAATATGCTCTGCATACGTCAAGGTTTCTCGTAAGCACTTCACGCTATAGGAAAAAGTAGGTATCTATATTTTTACACGCAAAACAGTGGGAAGAATAGCTTTCTGAGGTTTTAAACTTTACGCCATTTTTAAGAGAAATCAAATATCTCACTGAACTGTTAAAAGATCCAGTACTAACCATTCTTCTGTTTCCCCCAGGCCACTACAGAAGCTACACCAGCATCTCCTAAGAGAACTGCCCACGACGAGGAGCAGGCGCTCAAGTGCGGCTGGGGCATGTTCCGCCCCACGTGGCTGCAGCGCTTCCGCACCGCCAAGTGGGCGCTCTTCTGGCTATGTTGGGCAGGAGCTATACAGGGTGAGTCTCCACTATTCGTGTTTTATTGTATTGAGCCGATGTTGTAGCGGTAGTAATGGTTAATTTTTACATCGTCCATTTTTTATAGGTTTGTATGAAGATTTTGTTTGTTTTGGTAAATTTTGTTATAGTTGATACCACGCGTATGTTTACATTAAGGAAGTGACGCATTTGTCTGGCCAGTCGCACTTTGGCCTCATATAGTGCAAGTCTTCTAGGATACGCCAATGCATTGTATACTCTAGCTAGGACCAAATTAAAAGTTTAAAGTGAAAAAACTGCCAGGAATCCGTGAGTGGCGGTGCTTGGGGGAGGCTCATGTTCAGCAGTGGACGTCTTTTGGCTGAAATGATGATGATGAAAAACTCACCAACAATCTCATCCATACATTTCAAGTCGGAACAAAGCAATGTTGCGTGGCAGCTCAGACGAAGCTGTAACTACTGTAGCTGCTGTACATGAGCATCTCCCCATTGTTAAACAATGAGTTCAATGACATTAATTCTTAGTACCTGCTTACAAACAATAGGCCGGCCTCCTTATGATATCACTATTACGTCAGATCAGTAACAACTTATGTACCTACAGATATAGCATAGGGCAGGGTCCGCACGGTTATATTACTCACTAGCTACTGCCCGCGGCTCCACCCGCGTGGCTTTTTATAAAATAAAAAGGTAGACTAAGTTATTCCTTATAACATCAGCTATCTGTCAGTGAAACTCCTGTCAAAATCGGTCCAGCCGTTTCGGAGATTAGCCGGAAAGCCGGAATAAACAGACACACAATTTACAAATTGTTTTTTTATTATAAGTATCGTTTATACTTTCATATGCATTTAGTAAAAAGCTGTTATTTTGACATTACAAGCACAATTTAATTTATTTTTATAGATAGATAAACAGAACAATCACAATTAATTAAGAATTCTACACGCACCGTCTGTAATCAATATTTTGTCCCGATTAAGTACATATAATTATTAATTAGTTATGATGTAATTAAGTTTAGTAAAGAGCAGATGTGCATGTCTTAAGAATGAGTCAATGATAAGGGGAATTGGAACAACTTTCAGATTGCGGTTGCTTCCTGTATTGTTATTTTAAAATATCATTTCTAATCATTCCTGTATCTCCCGAATGGTTCAGAAGCAGAGGTGAGGTGGGTTATTTTAAAATTAATGCCAAATACATATACCTACTTATAAGTGGAAAACCTTTAAATTTATTTACCGAGATAAAAATGGATAAACTTTTTATAAGTACTACCTAAATTAATTAACAAACTGTTTAAATAATATAAATAAATTACTATATAATGCAAAAACATTAAATTAATTTCATTATTTATTTATTTATTATCCAACAAAAGATGTACACAATACAAGACACATAAAAAAGGGCAACATCAGGTATTAAGTAGGTGTACTCCTTCACTTATAGGAGACCACAGTATGCACAACAACGTTAACAACTAAGCTAACAAAGTTAAAATATTAATGAAAGGTAAAATTAGGAAACAGTTAATACATATTTAAAGGACATAAAAAAAGAAAATACAACATTTAGAGATACTTTAAATTAAATATTTTAAACAATTCAATTATCTCTAAATTTTACATAGGTAGTCGAGAAGTACTTACTTGATCTTGTTGACTTTGTACCCTTCTAACTTATAAACTAGTGGTTTTGAAAACCTTACTTCGTGCACCTGACAACCTCTACTTTGAGGAACCTTATTGTCTTCCAAGTTTCACAGAAAAGTTATGTCTTTGGTAGTAAGTAGTATTCATAAGTATTTAGACTGTGCGTTATCGGTCACAAAAGTTTTGTATTACTTATAATGTATGTAACAAAAACCCTGTCCAATCCGAAAGGGGCACATAGGTACTTCAATCAAATTAAATAAGAAAAAAATCGTATTATTATTGAAAATAAAAAGTTATTGCTATTTAAAATTCACGTTTATTGTACGAAAATTACGCCAAATCTATGGACTGGTAATTTTCGTACAAAAAATGGCGGCCCTTCCCCCTCCACCACACGCGAAGTGTCACAGTCCTTACTTAGCGTAATAAATTCTTTGATCCTTTAGCTATCTAGTGGTGTAATTGAATTTTGGATGGAGATAATAGATATGTAGCTGCATCACCAAACAATAACCCCCGATTTTGTTATCATTCGTTTTTTGAAAGTCATAAGTTATGATTATGACTTGTTATGACTTGCTACACGACGGCCGCCCGCGCCCCATGTATACCCAGGTAACATTCCGTAATAAAAAAAAACGTTTTATTCTTTTTTTATCCGAAAATTACCACATTACGACTCTTAGCACAATACCTAACAACACCGTCACGGATCGGACAGGATTTTCGTTACATGTTGTTGACGATGTGCCAAGAAGATAGTAGATATCCATATGCATACATATTTATTTAAAAAACCATATCCCATTGGCCACGCACGACACCTCCACATTAAAAATCAGATATTAATCTATGCAAATGAGCATAACCAATGATCTAGAGACAGTATTCACTGCTAGAAAGCACACGCATATTGTGAGTGTAAGAAACTGTGCTACCCGTGCGATCACTACGATCGCGGATCACACACTTTCCATATGAAATTGGCTTCCGACATGAAACTGTGCCGGTATAAAAATCGTTTCTAGAACAAACGGTATTGTTTCTGAGGTTCCGTAGGGAATTCCTTTTATGTTGTTATTGTGAAGCAAAGTATCACGACTCACGAGATTGTAACACGTAGCGTTTTGTCTGCTTCACCCTTTTGAGAAGAAAAGAAGAGAAGAAATAACCTCTATTACGCTATGCGAATTAACGAATTCGTCATGCAGTCATGCCTAATACTTTAGCTGACGCTGACAACACCTAAACCACGGTCACTGTCAGATTGCATAGAAAAAAAAGTGAAGCGCGATGACACAACGATTGTAATTTATTGCAAAATATGAAGCAATTATCTATTTACTCAAAATTGAATTGAGTAATAGAAAATAAAAAAACAACCAAGTTCTGCATTAAAATAAGACATCCTTGTTATTAATTAAATACGTAACGTATTTTGATAATCGTAATTACAGATATTTTGGATTAGAACTCAAGGTAAGAGGTAAGTTTGACGTTAGTATGTATCGATTTTTCTTTTCAAAACGTATTTTGGTACCAACCAAGTTCTGGGAAATATGTTCAAAATTAACATATATTCTTTCCGCTACCACAAACTATACAGATTTGGCAATTTTTTTTTTAATTGAAGCCTATTTTGGTCAATTGGGTCTTGTCAGCGCCTTAACATAGGTATAGAAATTTTACCAGTATTGTGAGAGTTTTTAACACAATAAAGTGATGTGTACACGAGGTAACCGAAATAAAACGTTTATAATACGTGGTAATAATGATAATAATGGATGCTCTTCTTGACACAATCATAAAAGGAGATTGGGTTGCCAACTTACGTGCTTTAACTCATGTATATTACAGGATTAGGTGAAAAATGTAACCGTAAAGTTACTTACTTTAAAATTTTGTTGAAGGATCAACAAAGTTTTAAAGTTCTATGGGGGCAGGTGAAGACATTACAATTTAGGGAAGAGAAGTTCCCCTTATGGATGCAATTATGATATGTCATACAGTATATAGGGGTTGCCTATGAAGGCGGGCGAGTCCATTATGAAGCGATAATTAAATTAATTAAACATCCCCGTGCCTGGTCGCCACGTGGGTCTAATTGAGTAGAACGGGTTACATGCTGCTAGTAATCTATTACTAAATGTATTAGAACTTAATTTAATTAGGAGTGTGAACGCAATTTGCGAAATATAATTTACTCAGTTCAGGGGGCCAACCATCACATAGCAGCATTATTAATAATACAATATTACTTTACAGTGGGAAAGTGATGGAGCTGTACAGGACTTATAGCTCCATCTCTTTCTCACGCTGAAGTAATATTGAAATAATACTGCGATAAGAGGTGATGGGTGACCCCCTGGGCTGAACTTTGCAGCACCTGAAAGCGGCTGGGTAGGTAACTGTTATGATTATGTTCAAGTTCATATCACTATTTACAAAGTGAAGTGAATATTTTTTAGTTTGAGACTATTGAAACAAGAACGGTGTCTTTAAAGGCCACAAAGAGGGCAACTTCTACATTTGTTGCTTAAAAGGCGACAAAACTCAAGAAAAAGGAGCTAGGCCAAAAATGGGAACAAAGAAAAGAAAGCTCCTATTTTTCAGCAAGAGAAAGAGTCGACTCTCACAATTAAACATAAACAAATATTTTTCTTTACATACCGATAATACACACGACTACATATCAAGCTATACATTACCAGTATAAGCTGATCTCGCATCGTATAGGATTTCCGTACAATGAGAGGTCGGCCTACACTGGAAATTTATAGCTTGTTATGTAGCCGTGTGTATTCAAGTGCAATATTCAATGAAATTATGAGTGATATAGCAGTGTTCTAAAATGTTATTGATTGTTTTATATTTACATACACCATACACTGACTTATGGCTAAAACATTAGAAATCGCCAACACGCAGGTGCACGCGTGGTTCATAATGCTCATTCCTTCTCTGTAGACAAACTTATTCTCTCAGATCGGCACCAACTATAGTACCTACCTATGGACCCACAGTTTACTATATTACCCTTTTTTTGTTGGGTGGGAAATTATCAGATAACTTCTCCCGCACTGGGCGGAGCGGGAGGATGTGTCAGACTCTTACTAACTAAAACCCACCCGTGTTCCTCTCGTTGCCTGTGTAGCCAGGGACCTCGGTATCTCGTCCATACTTTCCCACGACCCCGGCAAGCATCGGCCCTAGTAGACCCCTACAGTTGTGCTGACGACATCTCTTTGAGGCGCGCGTGGAATACAACGCGCCGTCGACCCGGGTCTGGTCCTTACCGGACTGTGAGCTACCCATTGCTCACCGTCTACTGTATTACCCTGCGTTCGCATTCTAGTTTCCAAAAAACGTAAACAAATGTGTGTTTTTGGAAAAAAATACTTTAATAACCACACGTAAAGTTCAGTTTGCGCTACATTTTCAATTTATTTATAACTGCTATCACACTAATGTAAAGTTGATATTTGTTTAAGTGGAAATAATATCATTACGAAACAAGGATTTAAATAGACCAAAGACACTCTACCCTGCCTTGTCGTTTGAAAATCTCTACAATCAATCAATCTTCTCAACCTAACGTAGTCCACTGCTGGACATAGGCCTCTCCTAGGCTGAGCCTCAACCCTTTGTCCTTCGACTTTCGCATCCAGTCTGTCCCAGCCACCTTTTTAAGGTCATCGGTCCATCTAGCTGGGGGGCGTCCCACACTACTCTTGCCGATACGCGGTCTCCACTCCAGGACTGGGTCTGCTTTCATCGGCCGTCGGTCCTTCGACAAACATGGCCAGCCCACTGCCACTTCTGCGCGCTATGGAGCGGGCTATGCTTGGAGTTTCTTTGATGGATAAAGTCAGGAATGAAATTATCCGGAAAAGAACCGGAGTTACCGACATACGAGTAGTTTGCAGAGTGAACCACTACAGGCTGATACAATTGGCAGCAGTGGTGGCCCAGTGGTAACGACCGCGACTTACGAGTTGTATGTAGGTCGTGGGTTCGAACCCAGCCAGACGCTTTACTTTGTGTATATAATTTCATCACCACTGCTCTCAAAACGGTGAAGGAAAACATCGTGAGGAAACGTCATCTCGTAGAACCAAAAATTCGAAGACATGTGACATCTACCAACCCGCACTGGGCCCGCGTGGTGGATTACGGCCCACTCCCTCTCGAAGAGAGGAGACCTGTGTCCCAGCAGTGGGAACATTATAGGCTGATTATGTGTTCACATAATTATTTTCATAAACCTTGCGGTATTCTAAAACGCTATAGTTAGTTATTATGCATTATAATCGTTCGATAGTCACGGTAGCCCTAGCGATATTTGTTACAATTTCACCTTGGGGTGTTCGTCAAGGTGAAACTTACAACACAACACCATTATTGTTTTATGGTATTATCGGAGCACTGGTTTTTTGTATCGGAAGTGGATGTTACGTCAATGGCAATAATGTCAAACGTATATGAAGATCTAGATTCCTGGAAACTATGAACAGAATTGGCACCAGTAAATGATAAATACTATGTATTAAATACTAAAAAAAAATGTTTATTTATCTCCACAAATCAATTCATAGGAACATAAGCGCACTCATCTTGTCATCATTCAACAACTTACTGACTTGCATAATGGATTCTCTCCACATTGTTTAATGAGGCAATGTGATAAGGGCAGTAGTTTTAAGGGTGTTATAATAAGTAAAAAGGTACTTCATGTCATTAAAAGCGTCTAACGGGCTTTTGAGAATTGGGTTCGGCCCCTCGTACGTGTTCCAAAAGTCCGGGATTTCAGGGTACCGAGATATGTCAAAGAAATAATAATAAATACGAATTTTACGATATGAATATAGATGAAGTTACTAAAAAGTTGTTTAAAAATAACACATCACCCACAAAACACCGAAAAAACAACAAATTATAGAGCATAACACGAAATCATAATCGCATTACCCAGTTCGCCGACCGCCAACAAAAACACTTAAGTTCCACAGGAAGCCTTTGTTAAACCCCGAACAAATAAGGAAAAAGGGTTAATGAAATAATAAAATACATTAATTAATATAAAAAACAGCAACTCGGCCCACCGGGGCCGGATAACTAGATTTACACGGCGATTCGCCTACAAAATTAACTGGAGGTCCCAAGTTATGAGATGTAGCGACTTTTGACTGTGAAAGTGCATAGAAAAGGAAACTTTTACACAAATGTTGATTATCATTCGTCATTCCTGATTCCAGAGACTTAACAAGAGTGCTATTTTCTTTGTAGAATCTGTAACTCAATGGGTTTATTTTCAATATTAATAGATCCTGATCCTGATTCTGTTTAGATCCTGTCAGCGTTTTGAGCATAAGTTTACATACATTTTGCCAATTAGACCTTTACTTACTTAATGTGTTTAAGTTACTCTCATGTATTTTTTAAAGAATAGTTTTCTAGTCAAGATACATGAGCAGTGGTGTGGTGACTCAGTGGTAAGAGCCGCGCCTTACGAGTTGTAGATCGTAGATACGAACCAAGACGGGCGCTTTAGTACCACTGCTCTCAAAACGGTGAAGGAAACACATTGTGAGAAAACCGGTACCAAAACATTCTATCTACCAACGCACACTAGGTCCGCGTGGTAGATTACAGCCCACTCACCGAGAGGAGGCCTGTGTCCCACAGAACATTATAGGCTGATTATGCAAGATACATGTGGCCTGACTCTAATTACCTAATTCTCCAATTATCGAAACAACAAATGTCTCTGACAAAATAGTATTCCTCGCAACCGCTGCCGCTTATGACTTGCACCTATAAAACCATGCCAAAAATAAAAAAAAAACAATCTGTAGTCATTTCGCAGAAAAAAGGTTAAAAGCCCCGCGGAAATACCTGCAAAGTGTTAATATTGTTGCTTCAGCCGTGGCTTCTTAAATGTTACAAATGGGGATGCATTATATTTTTCCTCCGTTCCTTTGTTTGTGTTTATAGAGGTTGGTGGTGGTTTTTTTTAATATTATTTTTCGGAATGAACAAGGTGGTTTTCTACAGAGGATTTATTAAAGGAACTTTTCATAAAATGAATCCCTATTTCCCTTGGTCACGGCATCACGCGTGAATGGCCGGACCGATTTCGCTAATTATTTTCAGTTGTGTTTGTTATATAATTGTCAGGAGACGGTTCTTATGAAAAGAAAAAAAAATTTCGGGCGAAGCCGTGGGAAAGATCTAGTGTGTTATAAATAAGACAGTAGTTTCAGGTCTTGTGGTATTAGTTTGTAATTAAGTATGACTTTGTGTGTAATTCCTAGTCATACATTTTACATCATCATCTGCCTGCCTTTTTCCAACTACGTTGGGGTCGGCTTCCAGTCGCACCCGATACAGCTGAATACCAGTATTTGACATGGAGCGACTGCCTATCTGACCTCCACAACCAAGTTACTGGGTAACACTATACCCCTTGGTAAGACTGCATGATTGTCAGACTTTCGGGCTTCTGACGACCCGTAACGACTGTCAAAGATCCACGAATGACAGCCGGGACATAACGTGCACAGAGGGGTTTCGGTATGTAAAGATGGCCACCCATCCACGGACCAACCGCGGCAAGCGTAGCTTCACCTGATCGATTGACTCGTGCGGCTGTTATTATTTAGCCACAAGCCCCTCAGTCATAAATTTTACAAAAGTTAATATTGAACTGTAGTAATTTGCCCCTTATTACACTGGCTATATATATATTTTTTTTTTTTTTTTTTTATTTGTGATGGGTTTGCTCTTGACTTTAGTCTATGCCAGAGGCGACAGAAACAAAGTCGACGATGGAGCGAGCTTACCCAGAAGAAACCTGTTCACTCTCACTTTGAAGAGATTAGGGTTATATGCGTTCGGAAACACAGACGCAGGCAGAGAGTTCCATTCCTTTGCTGTGCGCATTATAAAAGAAGTTTGGAAACGCTTAGTGCGAGTTGGTGGGATAGCCACCAGGAAGGGATGGTAACCTGAAGTGCGCCTAGATGACCGATAATAGAAGGGGGCCGGTGGAATGAGGTCGTGGAGTTCCTGAGCACACTCTCCGAAGTACAATCTATAGAAGACCGACAAGCAGGCAACCTTGCGACGATGGGCCAAACTGTGAAGCTTGGCATCCACCAGATTTACGTCGCCAATGAGCCTCTTAGCTCTGCGTTCCACCGAGTCAAGCGCGGCAAGTTGGTATTTAGCCGAGCCATCCCAAAGGTGGCTACAATACTCCATGCAGGATCGGACCTGCGCTTTATAAAGGGTCAAAAGCTGTCCAGGCGTAAAGTATCGCTTCACCTTATTTAGGATGCCCAGTTTCTTGGCCGCAGTGTGGGGGTGGCCCACCTTCTGTAGGTACACCTCTGCCAAAAACCTTCGGGGAATAGAGTCGTGATGTTAGGTATGTGTATGTAATTTTCCCACTATTTATCTAAGTCCATCAACCAATTGCCAGCTGAAACACTTTCAACGCGTAGGTATTAATTCCGGATTGTATACAGTTTTCGATTTGTAACGATATCGGTTAATGACGACCACGTGACTGCAGCGCCTTTACTTTACTACGCTAAATTAGTGTGCTGAGGTGTATATACACTCACTGTATCGGAAAAGAAATATGGTATGTAGTTAATCGAACCGAAAATAATTTTCCATTTTGCTTTCCTAAAAATATTATTGAACACTCTAATATAATGAATGCGCCTCGTGTTGTGAACCTCAAATAATCCCACTTCTGGGGTCTTAAAAATACTAAATAGTTAAGGAGCTGCGACCAACTGGGATACAGCGCTTGCCGGCCGCTGCCGCGGCACCACACGCTTCGCTCGCTCAGCTCGCGCTTGTAAATAGCACAACAAAAGACAGCGACATACCTCAACAAAATTAAGATAAGGACATTCTGTCATCAAGCAACGGCGTCATTCTGTTATTGCCACTAAGATTCCATCCCCACGAGGCTTCGCACCCGCCCGTCCGCGCGGTGCAAGTAACCTAACCCGTTTGGTGGACCCCCTAAGGCCAGGAAATGATAAAGATGCTTATTTATTATTAAAAAAATGTGCATCATTAGAAGACCAAAAAATTTTTAGAGTTTCTTTCATTTAAAAAAGGCCAGCCCTCTGGTCACGTGAAGAATCTACCAACCTTTTGGCGATATCCCGAAATACTCGATGGGCACTCGGACCCCAAGGCCCTAGTGTTTTAACCCCAAACGGCTCAAACATATAGCTCCCAATAAGGTTGTTATATTTGCGCCGTTTGTGGTTTTCTGCTCCTGCAGCAGCCGCCCCAGCACAGCCCGCCGTGCTAGGAAGATGGGAAGGCGCGAGAGTGTCGACACAGGTTGCATCCCACACCAAAGGCCTACCCAACTTCCACGGCTTTATGGTCATTCCGTCTGGCCTCTTCCCATCATCACGTGCCAAGCCATTGGGTTCTAAAACAGCTGGCACCCCAGTGGTGACAAGAGCCCGACGGATGATGTTGTTAATGCTGGCGTGCCGTGCTATCCGACCAGCACTCTTACTGCAGGATAGGCCATGATGTCCGAGGCATTCGACTCCTTCACCGCATTGACAGCGATGTGGAGCCCCGCAAGGAGCGCCCAGACGCAAACATGTAGCGAGCCGGAATGTGGTGTCACCCAGCATGGTGCCTATGTTGGGTGACGGTAGCGCCTGAAGCCAAAGGCCCGACTCCCACTCACTCACAGCCAGTAGGCAGGCACGCTCAGCAGTATTGGTGGACGTATTAATGAGTTTATTCCGTAACAACCTGCAGAGCGGCTCATCCCACTGTCTCTGGGAAGATGGGTTCTCGGGCTGAACCGTATCCGGGCAAGCCATTTTCCAGGCGTTCACCGCATCGGTCAAACACGGCACTACAGAGTCAACCTGAGAAGGAGCTAAGATTTTTGTGGTTAACTTTTCGGTGCTGTGGACCGAGGACAGGAACGCCGGCTTACACTAGAAATTTTGCGGACGCCGAGCCCACCAAAACGAATGGGTAGTATGGTTTGCAGCCACGCGCGGTCGTCCAATGCCACATTTAAAATGGATGTAAGAGTACTTCGAATAATATGATCAATTTTGTCTAAAAGGTGTGGCTGCTTCCATAAAGTGGAAGAGCGGAGAAAATACATAAAATTTGGACCGAAACAGCAATATCTGATAAGAGTGAATGCCGAGTGTAAATTAATTTTATAAAGTCTATCCGAAATATCGTTAAAGTGTTTAATTTTTTCCTCGACGAATGGTGAAAAACTGTCTTCTAAAATTGGAGAACCTAGGAGGTGTAGTGAACTTTTTTCCAAAACTTTGATACCTGGGGCTATTGAATTGAATTTTTGTATGGTCGATTGTCTGTCGGTATTGTCACAAAGGTAAATTTGGCATTTGGAGTAGTTGAGGTCAAGGCCAATGGATTCGTGACCAGAGGGCTGGCCTTTTTCTAGCCCAAAGAATCAGCATTGCCATCCAACGTGGCAATGCTGCCAGCCTTTTGGGCACTTTTCCCATTGACAGCGATGCGGACGAATTTTTTGATGCCCAATGAGCTCTTCCGCCTTTTTGTGTATAGTTTTAGTTAAGATAGGATATTATTTTGTTATTTTTATTAATTAATTTAAAAAAGTGTATATCATTAGAAGTTCAATAAGTTTTTAGAGTTTCAATTAAATATTTCCCAATAAATATTAGTGCAAAATGCTATGGAAGGCAGCATTTGACTGCAGCCGGTGTGAATACAAAACTCCGATTTTTTAAAGGCTGGTGATCATCACCGTATGGAATTTAAGTTAACAGCGTATTAGCGGAGCATACACTGTTAAATTCATGTCAATGTCAACAGCTGCGGTTGGTTGACCGAAACACTCACAGCCAATCACATAAAGATGTGAAAACAGATAATTTCCAGTAGGCATTCAGAAACCGCGGGTTACCAAATTTGAGACAAAAACACGTTAATTTTGAAAAATTGTATGCATGAGGGGAATTGTATGTATGTATGTTGGGGGAGGCCTATGTCCAGCAGTGGACGTCTTTCGGCTGAAATGATGATGATGATGATGAATCAAAAATTCTGTTCATAGGCTCTGTGGGAAAAATCGGCCACAAAAATCTATAATACCAGCCTATTACTGTCCCACTGTGCTGGGCAAAGAACTCTTCTCATACACAGAAGGCACGACCATTGATCACCACGCTTGCTCAAGGCGGGTTGGCGATGTCAGACTTATGTTGACTTTAAGAGGCTTCCTCACGATGCTTTTCCCTCTACGATGTCAGTAATGTCCAAGACAAACAGACTCAGAAAGTACATATGAATTGAAAAGTTCACATTGGTACTTGCCCGGATTTGAACGCACAACCAGGAGCATGAGATGCACGGCCATCACGATCTTGTAAAAAACCACACTCTCAAAGTTACTAACTCAACTCCCCAGTCCACATAATATATGTCCCGCTTACTGCGCAAACACTGAGCATACGTAAATAAAATATGGCACATTATAGTGGGTAACAAGTCGGTATAAACAAAAGCAACAGTGGCCGGCCATGGCGGCGTTCACACGCCATTACGTGGCGGAACACGACACCATCCCACCATGCTATAGCACCATGGATTAAGGATACTGGATCTGCTATGGTTTTTCACTGGTCACTTTACCGTAACCTTTGTTAATAGGACAAAGAAAATTGTTATGTCCCTCACCACTGGCGTTTTTAGGTATGTTTTATGGTATTATCGGAGCACTGGTTTTTTGTATCGGAAGTGGATGTTACGTCAATGGCAATAATGTCAAACGTATATGAAGATCTAGATTCCTGGAAACTATGAACAGAATTGGCACCAGTAAATGATAAATACTATGTATTAAATACTAAAAAAAAATGTTTATTTATCTCCACAAATCAATTCATAGGAACATAAGCGCACTCATCTTGTCATCATTCAACAACTTACTGACTTGCATAATGGATTCTCTCCACATTGTTTAATGAGGCAATGTGATAAGGGCAGTAGTTTTAAGGGTGTTATAATAAGTAAAAAGGTACTTCATGTCATTAAAAGCGTCTAACGGGCTTTTGAGAATTGGGTTCGGCCCCTCGTACGTGTTCCAAAAGTCCGGGATTTCAGGGTACCGAGATATGTCAAAGAAATAATAATAAATACGAATTTTACGATATGAATATAGATGAAGTTACTAAAAAGTTGTTTAAAAATAACACATCACCCACAAAACACCGAAAAAACAACAAATTATAGAGCATAACACGAAATCATAATCGCATTACCCAGTTCGCCGACCGCCAACAAAAACACTTAAGTTCCACAGGAAGCCTTTGTTAAACCCCGAACAAATAAGGAAAAAGGGTTAATGAAATAATAAAATACATTAATTAATATAAAAAACAGCAACTCGGCCCACCGGGGCCGGATAACTAGATTTACACGGCGATTCGCCTACAAAAATAAACGGGAGGTCCCAAGTTATGAGATGTAGCGACTTTTGACTGTGAAAGTGCATAGAAAAGGAAACTTTTACACAAATGTTGATTATCATTCGTCATTCCTGATTCCAGAGACTTAACAAGAGTGCTATTTTCTTTGTAGAATCTGTAACTCAATGGGTTTATTTTCAATATTAATAGATCCTGATCCTGATTCTGTTTAGATCCTGTCAGCGTTTTGAGCATAAGTTCACATACATTTTGCCAATTAGACCTTTACTTACTTAATGTGTTTAAGTTACTCTCATGTATTTTTTAAAGAATAGTTTTCTAGTCAAGATACATGAGCAGTGGTGTGGTGACTCAGTGGTAACAGCCGCGCCTTACGAGTTGTAGATCGTAGATACGAACCAAGACGGGCGCTTTAGTACCACTGCTCTCAAAACGGTGAAGGAAACACATTGTGAGAAAACCGGTACCAAAACATTCTATCTACCAACGCACACTAGGTCCGCGTGGTAGATTACAGCCCACTCACCGAGAGGAGGCCTGTGTCCCACAGAACATTATAGGCTGATTATGCAAGATACATGTGGCCTGACTCTAATTACCTAATTCTCCAATTATCGAAACAACAAATGTCTCTGACAAAATAGTATTCCTCGCAACCGCTGCCGCTTATGACTTGCACCTATAAAACCATGCCAAAAATAAAAAAAAAACAATCTGTAGTCATTTCGCAGAAAAAAGGTTAAAAGCCCCGCGGAAATACCTGCAAAGTGTTAATATTGTTGCTTCAGCCGTGGCTTCTTAAATGTTACAAATGGGGATGCATTATATTTTTCCTCCGTTCCTTTGTTTGTGTTTATAGAGGTTGGTGGTGGTTTTTTTTAATATTATTTTTCGGAATGAACAAGGTGGTTTTCTACAGAGGATTTATTAAAGGAACTTTTCATAAAATGAATCCCTATTTCCCTTGGTCACGGCATCACGCGTGAATGGCCGGACCGATTTCGCTAATTATTTTCAGTTGTGTTTGTTATATAATTGTCAGGAGACGGTTCTTATGAAAAGAAAAAAAAATTTCGGGTGAAGCCGTGGGAAAGATCTAGTGTGTTATAAATAAGACAGTAGTTTCAGGTCTTGTGGTATTAGTTTGTAATTAAGTATGACTTTGTGTGTAATTCCTAGTCATACATTTTACACCATCATCTGCCTGCCTTTTTCCAACTACGTTGGGGTCGGCTTCCAGTCGCACCCGATACAGCTGAATACCAGTATTTGACATGGAGCGACTGCCTATCTGACCTCCACAACCAAGTTACTGGGTAACACTATACCCCTTGGTAAGACTGCATGATTGTCAGACTTTCGGGCTTCTGACGACCCGTAACGACTGTCAAAGATCCACGAATGACAGCCGGGACATAACGTGCACAGAGGGGTCTTGGTATGTAAAGATGGCCACCCATCCACGGACCAACCGCGGCAAGCGTAGCTTCACCTGATCGATTGACTCGTGCGGCTGTTATTATTTAGCCACAAGCCCCTCAGTCATAAATTTTACAAAAGTTAATATTGAACTGTAGTAATTTGCCCCTTATTACACTGGCTATATATATTTGTGGGGGTGGGAACCTTCTGTAGGTACACCTCTGCCAAAAACCTTCGGGGAATAGAGTCGTGATGTTAGGTATGTGTATGTAATTTTCCCACTATTTATCTAAGTACATAAACCAATTGCCAGCTGAAACACTTTCAACGCGTAGGTATTAATTCCGGATTGTATACAGTTTTCGATTTTTAACGATATCGGTTAATGACGACCACGTGACTGCAGCGCCTTTACTTTACTACGCTAAATTAGTGTGCTGAGGTGTATATACACTGACTGTATCGGAAAAGAAATATGGTATGTAGTTAATCGAACCTAAAATAATTTTCCATTTTGCTTTCCTAAAAATATTATTGAACACTCTAATATAATGAATGCGCCTCGTGTTGTGAACCTCAAATAATCTCACTTCTGGGGTCTTAAAAATACTAAATAGTTAAGGAGCTGCGACCAACTGGGATACAGCGTTTGCCGGCCGCTGCCGCGGCACCACACGCTTCGCTCGCTCAGCTCGCGCTTGTAAATAGCACAACAAAAGACAGCGACATACCTCAACAAAATTAAGATAAGGACATTCTGTCATCAAGCAACGGCGTCATTCTGTTATTGCCACTAAGATTCCATCCCCACGAGGCTTTGCACCCGCCCGTCCGCGCGGTGCAAGTAACCTAACCCGTTTGGTGGACCCCCTAAGGCCAGAAAATGATAAAGATGCTTATTTATTATTAAAAAAATGTGCATCATTAGAAGACCAAAAAATTTTTAGAGTTTCTTTCATTTAAAAAAGGCCAGCCCTCTGGTCACGTGAAGACTCTACCAACCTTTTGGCGATATCCCGAAATACTCGATGGGCACTCGGACCCCAAGGCCCTAGTGTTTTAACCCCAAACGGCTCAAACATATAGCTCCCAATAAGGTTGTTATATTTGCGCCGTTTGTGGTTTTCTGCTCCTGCAGCAGCCGCCCCAGCACAGCCCGCCGTGCTAGGAAGATGGGAAGGCGCGAGAGTGTCGACACAGGTTGCATCCCACACCAAAGGCCTACCCAACTTCCACGGCATTATGGTCATTCCGTCTGGCCTCTTCCCATCATCACGTGCCAAGCCATTGGGTTCTAAAACAGCTGGCACCCCGGTGGTGACAAGAGCCCGACGGATGATGTTGTTAATGCGGGCGTGCCGTGCTATCCGACCAGCACTCTTACTGCAGGATAGGCCATAATGTCCGAGGCAGTCGACTCCTTCACCGCATTGACAGCGGCGTGGAGCCCCGTAAGGAGCGCCCAGACGCAAACATGTAGCGAGCCGGAATGTGGTGTCACCCAGCATGGTGCCTATGTTGGGTGACGGTAGCGCCTGAAGCCAAAGGCCCGACTCCCATTCACCCACAGCCAGCAGGCGGGCACGCTCAGCAGTATTGGTGGACGTATTAATGAGTTTATTCCGTAACAACCTGCAGAGCGGCTCATCCCACTGTCTCTGGGAAGATGGGTTCTCGGGCTAAACCGTATCCGGGCAAGCCATTTTCCAGGCGTTCACCGCATCGGTCAAACACGGCACTACAGAGTCAACCTGAGAAGGAGCTAAGATTTTTGTGGTTAACTTTTCGGTGCTGTGGACTGAGGACAAGAACGCTTACACTAGAAATTTTGCGGACGCCGAGCCCACCAAAACGAATGGGTAGTGTGGTTTGCAGCCACGCGCGGTCGTCCAATGCCACATTTAAAATGGATGTAAGAGTACTTCGAATAATATGATCAATTTTGTCTAAAAGGTGTGGCTGCTTCCATAAAGTGGAAGAGCGGAGAAAATACATAAAATTTGGACCGAAACAGCAATATCTGATAAGAGTGAATGCCGAGTGTAAATTAATTTTAGAAAGTCTATCCGAAATATCGTTAAAATGTTTAATTTTTTCCTCGACGAATGGTGAAAAACTGTCTTCTAAAATTGGAGAACCTAGGAGGTGTAGTGAACTTTTTTCCAAAACTTTGATACCTGGGGCTATTGAATTGAATTTTTGTATGGTAGATTGTCTGTCGGTATTGTCACAAAGGTAAATTTCGCATTTGGAGTAGTTGAGGTCAAGGCCAATGGATTCGTGACCAGAGGGCTGGCCTTTTTCTAGCCCAAAGAATCAGCATTGCCATCCAACGTGGCAATGCTGCCAGCCTTTTGGGCACTTTTCCCATTGACAGCGATGCGGACGAATTTTTTGATGCCCAATGAGCTCTTCCGCCTTTTTGTTTGTGTATAGTTTTAGTTAAGATAGGATATTATTTTGTTATTTTTATTAATTAATTTAAAAAAGTGTATATCATTAGAAGTTCAATAAGTTTTTAGAGTATCAATTAAATATTTCCCAATAAATATTAGTGCAAAATGCTATGGAAGGCAGCATTTGACTGCAGCCGGTGTGAATACAAAACTCCGATTTTTTAAAGGCTGGTGATCATCACCGTATGGAATTTAAGTTAACAGCGTATTAGCGGAGCATACACTGTTAAATTCATGTCATTGTCAACAGCTGTGGTTGGTTGAGCGAAACACTCACAGCCAATCACATAAAGATGTGAAAACAGATAATTTCCAGTAGGCATTCAGAAACTGCGGGTTACCAAATTTGAGACAAAAACTCGTTAATTTTGAAAAATTGTATGCATGAGGGGAATTGTATGTATGTATGTTGGGGGAGGCCTATGTCCAGCAGTGGACGTCTTTCGGCTGAAATGATGTTGATGATGATGATGAATCAAAAATTCTGTTCATAGGCTCTGTGGGAAAAATCGGCCACAAAAATCTATAATACCAGCCTATTACTGTCCCACTGTGCTGGGCAAAGAACTCTTCTCATACACAGAAAGCACGACCATTGATCACCACGCTTGCTCAAGACGGGTTGGCGATGTCAGACTTATGTTGACTTTAAGAGGCTTCCTCACGATGCTTTTCCCTCTACGATGTCAGTAATGTCCAAGACAAACAGACTCAGAAAGTACATATGAATTGAAAAGGTCACATTGGTACTTGCCTGGATTTGAACCCACAACCAGGAGCATGAGATGCACGGCCATCACGATGTTCTAAAAAACCACACTCTCAAAGTTACTAACTCAACTCCCCAGTCCACATAATATAATATGTCCCGCTCACTGCGCAAACACTGAGCATTCGTAAATAATATAGCACATTATAGTGGGTCACAAGTTGGTATAAATAAAAGCAACAGTGGCCGGCCATGGCGGCGTTCACAAGCCATTACGTGGCGAAACACGACACCATCCCGCCATGCTATAGCAACATGCATTAAGGATACTGGATCTGCTATGGTTTTTCACTGGTCACTTTACCGTAACATTTGTTAATAGGACAAAAAAAATTGTTATGTCCCTCACCATTGGCGTTTTTGGGTATGGCTGTCGAAAGCTCGGTTAAAACTTCGTAGCAGCCAGCTACCCAATTGAGGGTTAAGTTTTTTTTTTTGTGCACATTGAAATATACAGTCTCCTCATTAAGGATGTCTTGAAGTTAAAATCACGTTTCTTTCGTTGGTGGCTAATTAGCACCAGCTAGCCCAACCTGCTGTGCGTCTGCCAGTTAGTACTCACACAGACACAGGACACAGGTGAGACACAGATGCTGGGTACAGACCCAGTACATGTGTCTTGCTAGATATCCTACCACTCTTTCTTGACTCACTCTTCATTCGCTGAATCCCTTCTTCCAATAATTTATCAGTTGCTACAATGCTGTCGCATTTTCCACGGCTATTTCTTGATTCATGCAGATCCAGTATAACCAAATCCTTGTAAAAAACTTTGTTCCCCATAAATCTGCATTAAGTTTTTCGTGGCGGTGTGCGCGACGAGTTATGGCGCGCCAGTATCGCCAACAGGTGTACAGTACACTGCTTTTATTATAATACGCAGATTATTTTGGTGATGTGTGCTTAGTCCTATATGAGCTGAAGTATTATTATAGCACGCGGTGCGTTCTCGTCTTTGTCCGTCATGCCTGTTTCAAAAGCTCAAGCGTTTTGATTCTTTAAAGAATTGAAAAATAAACTTTAACTTTAATCAGATTCTGTAAAACTTTGTCGGTCGGCCTTTGTACCTTTTGTGTTGCATAAAGATAACTGAGACAAATACATCAGACATTATTTTCAACATAAGCTATCATTTGTCTTCATTGAAAATTAGTTTTTTTTTTGTAATAATTTCCACCTCAATATGAAACCATTGCACAAAGTAAT
Source organism: Atethmia centrago (assembly GCA_905333075.3). Classification (NCBI taxonomy): domain Eukaryota; kingdom Metazoa; phylum Arthropoda; class Insecta; order Lepidoptera; family Noctuidae; genus Atethmia; species Atethmia centrago. Next base: position 34,653,068 of record HG995367.1, on the reverse strand, counting down.
CTTATTAAGTGAATGCAATCATACACCCTCCCCTACATTCAAATATCTATGTATTAGGGTGCGTTTACATCGGGTCACTCACTAGTTTAGAAGTGTTTTTAGGATCTTAGCTTAAACGTTCTTTTAAATGATTGGTTTTGAGCTAATGGCAGTGGAATAGAAGAAGGTCCGATCATTATTAAAAATCCTAGGATGACCACTTGAACCTATAATCGCTATAGGTACGGACGGTTGCATTGCATTTTAGTTTTTATTTACTCTATACCTGCGTAGGTATAGGTAAGTAACTAAAATGCATTGTAACCAGGTAACGCAATATTACCTATGCAATCATACACTTATGGCGCTGATAAGAGGCAAATGACCAAAATAGGCTTGTCTTTAGAAAAAAATTGCCAAATCTGTATAGTTTGTGGTAGCCGAAAAAAATATATGGTCGGAAGGCTTAGCCAGTTGCGTTAGGTGAGCTTGGAAAGATTAGCCAGTTGCGCTAGTTAAGCTTGGAAAGACTAGCCATTTGCGCTAGTTAAGCTCGGAAAGATTAGCCGAGTGCGCTAGTTAAGCTCTGAAAGATTAGCCCATTGCGCTGGTTAAGCTCGGAAAGATTAGCCAGTTGCGGTGGTTAAGCTCGGAAAGATTAGTCAGTTGCGCTGGTTAAGCTCGGAAAGATTAGCCAGTTGCGTTAGTTAAGGATCGGGTAATCGCCGTTGATCTTGACCATACAAGTGCGCGTCGCACTCACGCCGTCCGACGTTCGGTTTCATACTGAATATTTATTTTTAGTAACGAAAATATGAATATTTAAAAAAATCACAGACAGAATTATAGATAGTAAAGTAGTTTGTTCGTACACAACAAAACAAACATGAAAATATCTTAAGTGGTTTGAAAGTAATACCCTTTTTATGGTTACGTAATAAACAAGGAACCCTTATAGTTTCGCCATGTCCGTCTGTCTGTCTGTCCCCGCTGTAGCTCAGAGACGCTTAGTAGCAGAAAGCTGTAATTTGACATAGGTGTACCTTCCTTTCACGTAATGTAGGCATGATATTTTTTTTGTAGGGATGATAGTTTAGCTCCGGTCTTGAACAAGCGTGGTGATCAATGCTCGATTGCTCGTACCTTCTCTGTACGAGAACAGGCCTTTGCCCAGCAGTGGGGAAATAATAAGCTGGTATTGTTTAGTTTAGCTACAGGGCTGTTTGCCCAAGGCTCTGGACGTAATTAGGATCATTACTGGAATGACTTTTTATGCACTGAAATACTCTACTACAACTAATATTAATAACTAACTCTACCAATGTAAACGCGGCATTAAATGCGTTCGGGGCTTGCGGCTCACCGCGTACATTTTATAAACCCATGATTTGTGGGCACGCCCTATTGGGGGAGTAACTTATAATGTTTTAAGTTAGTCGTAGCTGCTGTTTGTGATGATAATATTATCTGCATGCTTGTTGTAAACTTTTTGTCACATTTTTTATTTCATTTCATTCATTTAAACATGTGACAACATTCATGTGACGGTTTAAATTTCCTAAAATCACTTGTTAATTTTCAAAATATTAATTTGTAGTGTGTGAGTTTTTTAATTAAATTATACTATTATAATTTAATTTAAAAACTCGTTAGTTCATGAAAAATACGCATACAACATACACATACGCATACAACATTTCTCCATTGAATTCATAATATTCTCCTTTCCTATTACAAAATCTATAATAATTACGTCATTAGTGCATAATTGATAACTGCACCTGGAAGTAGCTCACACAAAGAAACAACAAGCCAATGGCTAATTATAACCAATAAATAGCACTTACAAAGCCCTTTTAATCAGCAAAGGCAATAAATATAGATCTTTTTCTCCTCTGCTAAGCTAAAGTTTAAAACTAGAAAGCTATAAAAATGTCTAAAGTTAAATGAGCCACGCTACACACCTGTTGTCGTACGAACTTGGACGTAGAGCTCACCATCTGTCCGGATTTGTACGGACTTTCGCCAAATTACTTAAACAATTCTGTATTCATATTAGATAATTTATTTAATACACGTAAGCAAGTACGAGTAAGTTTCCGCACTAATAATTTTACTTTTAATTTTGTATGATTCGTTCCCACGGACACCGTGAAGGCGGTTTTGTGGGCCATAGCTCTAAGTACAAGAATTCTGTAAACTCTTCATAAATACATAATGAGTATTACAACGACTTGTATTATTCCGAAACAACGATTTATCTTTCCAAATATACACATATCTTACACTACAGAAAGCAGATATAATAAACAAATGTCGGAATTTCCTACAGTTAGATTTAGTCGTAGACAATAATTTCGATGCAGTACAAAGAACCTAATCTATCTTCTCAAACCAAAAATCTCACCTTGTTTTACATCCGTGACATAGTAAAAATAACAGGTTCTATAAACCTGATAAAATAATAATGTCCGGTCCGGTATTGGTGTACTCCGTCCGAACTTTTCAACCTAATGGGAAAATTTCAAGAAAAATTGAGAATTAAATTGTTTGGCGTTTTGTCAGGGCCTTCAAAAAACATTGACAGGCTGTTTATGGAAACAAAATGTACAATCGTGCTTAGCAAAAATCGGAACGACATTCCGCCGACATTTTGGTTTTCTGATATAATTTCACCAAACAATATCACAAATGTTTACTAACAGTGCCCCCCCGTCAATATTATTAAAGCGTCAAGACCCTTGAAGTACTGCAGGTTCTTGGACCGAACCGTGCCAAAGTCCTTTTGAAAAATGGTAACCCTACTTGAAGAGAACTTGGAGCTACTTCATGTTAAAACTAGTCTTGAAAAACTTTTGTCTAGATTTCTTTTGTTTTTCCTAGATTTGATTGTAGATATACTTGTTGGCTTCAGTTTTGTTATGCAGTACTTTTTTTTTTTTGGAGGGTGGGTAATCATCAAATAACTTCTCCCGCTCTGGGCGCGGGAGGGTGTGTCAGACTCTTACTGACTAAAACCCACCCGTATTCCTTCCTGTTGCCTGTGTTGCGGGGGCCTCGGTGACCCATAAGTAGGTACCTTCCCGCGACCCCGGCAGGCATCGGCCCTAGTGGACCCCTACTATATGTGCTGACGACATCTCTTTGAGGCGCGCGTGGAATACAACGCGCCGTCGACCCGGGCCTGGTCCTTACCGGACGGTGAGCTACCCATTGCTCACCGTCCGCAAGCCCGCGCCTACGGTGGCCGGAAATCCGCCCGGGGTTCCCGACGCCCTGGGCGTCTCCTGCGGCGGCTAGGAGCGAGAGGGCGCGAAGCTTGCCTTTCCCTCAACCGTCCCGCCTCCTCCTTCGCGAGCATTACTGCTTCGCAGAAGGAGGTGACGGCTGCCCATGCCCTCTCGCTCCGTACCATGGCCTGAACCAGGGCCGGACGTGAGAGGTCTCTGCCGCCGATCGCCTCCACGAGGACACGGCGGTGCTCTGCCCAAGCCGGGCAGACCTCCACCGTATGCTCCACCGTGTCCTCCGGGCGATCCACACAGTGGTGACACCCGGACGTTTCCTCCCGCCTTATCCGACACAGGAACCTCCCGAAGCTGCCGTGTCCGGTGAGGGTTATGCAGTACTTGGATAATAAATCTTTTGGATTTTTTCTAAACAACCGTTACCTAGGTACAACATTAGGTGTTTGTTTTTCATGGCATGGAATAACTTTCCTTGATTATTGGGTAGTCCATTCCATTTTGATTCATTAAAGTAGGTACATACATATCTAAATATACCTAATTCGTACCTACGAGAACAATTTTATGCTCTAGCAATAAAATTACTGTCCCCAACACAATTAAAGGCTTTGGCAGACTCGGGCGATATCGCAGGCGCGACAGGCAGCAATATGCCAGTTGCGCCCGCGATATCGCCCCAGTCTGCAGAAGCCTTACTCATAACATGACACCTCCACCCCGAAAAAAGACAGTCAAATACCAAAATGAAAATTTAAAAACTCAATTACGTCACCAAAATCCCACTAAGCCCTGATAACTTGTTTTAAATTAAACTTGGCAACATCATAAAAATCCACATAATCCCTTAAACATGACGTGACGGGAGGGTACATCCGAAGTTTTTTAATTAATTCGGGCAAAGGTACCTAAGTAAGGTGCCAAGTAATTAGCGCGTGTAAATGTACGCGTCAAAGTTATGATTAACAACTTGCATTATTCAGGCTTGTTGGAAGTTTGATGAAAATGTGGACGCAAGTCATAGGTACCGAGGTGACTACAGATAATATATTGTGGAATTAATCATTTTGTTGTAAGTTTTGACACGGGTATTGTGTCGGTGAGTTGGTACATGATTTGGTAATTTGTTCTTAATTTCTAGTCCGATGACCGTTCATAATATGAAATACTTAAGTACTAATTGTAAAGTGTTTAATGTATGGGACAACTGATTATTTTTTCACGATTACTACGTTGGTTCCAAGACAGTTGATCAATGACAAATGATTTTATTTCTGTAAACAGGTTTGTACAAACACTTTTAAACGTCAATCATATTTTATAAACTAGATGAGTTCGGCGTTTCGTATCTGACTACTCTGAGAAGAAAGGGCGAAACAAAGTCACAGTCTCTTTTAAAGTCCAGACATAATCTTGGTCAGATCATGTGAAAACCATGTAGATTGGTGTCTGAATTGGTCTTTTGAGAAATGAACCACACAGATCGAGTCGACCTGTCCAGTCAGTGCGTGCATTTGTCAGTAAATGATGGTCTGTGCCACACCCTTAAATATGACCACACCTTTCTGATCGAAGCTGTAGGGTTGACTTTACTCTTGTTTACCAAATGCAAAGCCACTTTTTTAAATCAATTTGTAAATAATAAGAATAATAAAAATTTGGTGTTTATTTTGTTAGAAAAATTTGTTAGTCATGACGCGGTAACATAAGATCCAAGAAAATAGTAAAAAAAAAATGAGATAAACTAGCTGGACTCAAGACAGACATAATTATTTTTTAATAGTTTGTAAAAACATGTCGGCTTTGAAACGAAATAGCACCATTCTTAGGCCGAAATAGCACCAGGGAAGACCAAAAAACATTAAATAATTAAACACAAAATTACCTCCACCAAGCAACCGAAATATGCAGTTAATATAAAGTTGCATGGTAACAGCATAAGTTGCGCCAAGTTGAGTGTAAGTTAAACCGAGCAATTTATCAAGCGACAGGTGTTACCGGCTAATGTAGCGCACAACTTAGCACAACTTGTAGCTATGAGCCGAAAACTTAGCGTTCGGCTAACTTCGGGAAAGTTCGGCAATGTAGGTAGTGATGGAATGCAATTTGGTAGTACGAGTACAAGGTCCTTAAGGCGCTGATTAGACCCAATTGACCAAAATTGGCTTCTCTAATGAAAAAAAATTTCCAAATCTGTACAGTTTGTGGTAGCGGAAAAAATATATGTTAATTTTGAACATATTTACTAGAACTTGGTTGTTACCAAAACACGTTTGAAAAAAAATCTCGATACAAACTAACGTTAAACTGACCTCTTACCTTGAGTTCTAATACAAAATATCTGTATTAAATAACAACATACGTTACGTATTTAATTAATAACAAGAACGTCTTATTTGAATGCAGAACTTGGTTGTTTTTTATTTTCGATTACTCAACTCAATTTTGAGTAAATAGATAATTTTTTCAAATTTTGCAACAAATTGCAAGCGTTGTGTCATCGCGCTTCTCTTTCTTTTCTATGCAATCTGACAGTGACCACGGTTTAGGTGATGTCAGCGTCATAAGTGTGTGATTTTCGGAGTATTCTATAAGACACAACTACTGATAAGTATTATTATAACTAACGAGCCGCCCCTGCTTCGCAAGGTTTTACGACTTGACATGATGACTTTCTTTATTATATCTAAGGTAAATATTAATGTATTATACCCATAAGGGCTCCCGCAGACAGGCGCTACGCGATGGTGCGACGCGATTTTGGTAGAATGATTTCCTTGAAGTATTCATAGAAATAGTTCTTACTAGATTCGCGTCGCGCTGTCCGTCGTGTCTGTCTGCGGGGATCTTAAACCGCCTAGAATCAATTTTCTAAATTATTTTGAAAACCGCGTTTAGAACAGGGATGTTGCGGATATTCGCATCCGCATCCGCATTAATTAATGCGGATGCAGATGCCGTGGTAGAAAAGGGTGAATTTAAGTAAAGTCATAATAAAAAAAATGAAAATTAATCATCCTACCGTTTTTTATAAGTTCGTGTATTTAGTATTAAGATTAAATTGTATTTCTCATGTTAAATGAAATGTAGAATAAATGTCATAAACCGTATGTAAAAGTGCATTGTTGTCATTGCTTATCATTGCTAATTACTATCTGTATCCACCAATCACAGCACATTATGGACACTGATCACTGAGGAATGCTATTTGTTATCGTCATCTGTAAATAGCACAATCTAACAAACAACTAAGACGACACTAATTTATACATGAATAACATCACGACTGTTTTCCCTGGATAGTTGATTTCTGCCGCATTTCAAGAACAATGCCAGACAGTAATCGGGCATAAATTTAGACTTCATGCATACAACTGGAAATATTCCAAATCGATTCTCCTACTAAAACACTGCTAGACCGCAGATCTACCTAAGGATTCACCCCTCTCAGCAGTTAGGTACGCTTGCGATCAGTGGACCAACGAGACAGCCAAACACATGAACTAAAATTCTTAATCTAAACCTACATTGGTATCGATTCCCTTATTCACAAACTAAACTAAATTTAAGTTGAGTCCATCTTTTTCTTTGTATTTCATTAAGAAGAGGACAAAAGATACATTTTAGTTTCGTCCTGTCAAATTAATCAGCGCCTGTCACTACTCCATACAAGTTTAGACGTGATTAAAAACTTGCCTACTAAAATTACGTCAATTTACGTCAAGCGCTCATTAATTTGACAGGACTAAACTAAAATCTATCTTCTGTCCTTTTCCTAATGAAATAGAAAGAAAAAGATGAACTGAATTTAAATTTAGTTTAGTTTGTGAACAAGGGAATCGGTACCACTATATTTATACATAGGTATTATAAAGTCGCTTTTCGTCTGTCTGTGGGACCGCTCAGATTCTTCTAAACCGGTGCAAAATGCAGTTTAATGCTGTTTTTACCATCATTTAGAGAATTAATCCGCAAAGTTTGTGTGTTACTTATTACATTCATATTAAACTTACATTGGTGCCGATTCCCTTGCTCACAAACTAAACTAAATTTAAGTTCAGTGCATCTTTTTCTTTCTATTTCATTAAGAAAAGGACAGAAGATATATTTTAGTTCAGTCCTGTCAAATTAATCAGCGCTTGACGTAAATTGACGTAATTTTAGTAGGCAAGTTTTTAATCACGTCTAAACTTGTATGGAGTAGTGACAGGCGCTGATTAATTTGACAGGACTAAACTAAAATTTATCCAATACACGCGCCACCATCCAAAACATCGAGATTTCTTTATTGCATTTAATGGCGCCGATTCCCTTGTTCACAAACTAAACTAAATTTAAGTTCAGTGCATCTTTTTCTTTCTATTTCATTAAGAAAAGGACAGAAGATAAATTTTAGTTTAGTCCTGTCAAATTAATCAGCGCCTGTCACTACTCCATACAAGTTTAGACGTGATTAAAAACTTGCCTACTAAAATTACGTCAATTTACGTCAAGCGCTGATTAATTTGACAGGACTGAACTAAAATATATCTTCTGTCCTTTTCTTAATGAAATAGAAAGAAAAAGATGCACTGAACTTAAATTTAATTTAGTTTGTGAACAAGGGAATCGGCGCCATTAAATGCAATAAAGAAATCTCGATGTTTTGGATGGTGGCGCGTGTATTGGATCATTTAGCTCCCTTCGAAATGTTTGAGTTGAATGGTGCTAATCCATGCGTCATGTTCGTGAACGGGCGCAGTCAGTTGAGACTGGTCATCTCTTAGCTGCCACGGCTTATTTTAATTTCATTTAATTTTTGAATTAATTTCCTTTTTCATCTTTTTATTAAGGACGCTTTATTTGACGTTTTGCATCGTTCTCACATGTATATTATATTATCTTTGTAACAAAATTTTAGCGCCACCTCACCCTTTATCTCGCTCCTACACCACGCGAGCAAGCCAGACAGGTCGGCAGGGACAAGGCTCCAAGGCGCCGATAGTTTAGATAATTTATTTTTACGGTGAAAATAATGGTAAATAAAAAAAAAAACAGTTTCATTTTTATATTTATTTATTTGTTTATTTAAACTTCTCGCACACAATTAAGTACAAAGGCGGACTTAATGCCTTAGGCATTCTCTACCAGTCAACCAAGGGTGGTGAAGAGATAAGATGGCAGGTGCTCTGAGAGGAAATAAAAATAACGAAAAATATTAAAGATAACATAATAGATTATAAATAGAATAAGTACAGAAATACATAAATTGGTTACAAGCATAAAATACAAATACATACATATTTACTACAATATATACCTACATTATACATATATATATACATACAAATTCAAGGAAATGAGATACATAATTGAGATGACTCTACGCTATTTGTTTTGAAAATAACTCTGCAATTTCCGCTTAAATGCATACCGACTGGTGGCCGTCCTGATATCAAGAGGAAGCGCATTCCAAAGAAGAATGGACTGAATATGAAAGGAAGAATGAACAAAGTCAGAAGTATGAGAAGGACAGAGTAGAAGAAGATTGTTGGAAGAACGCAGACTTTTAGCGTGCGAAGAACATAGATATTGGAAGTGAGACATAAGATAAGAAGGAGGGGTGGGAGAGTTGAGAAGGGAGAAAAGAGTGGTCAAAGCGCGCAAGCTTCTTCTTTGGCGAATGGACATCCATTTGAGCTCAGACCTGTAGCTCGACACATGGTCATATTTCCTTAGGTTGAATATGAACCGGATACCATTGTTGAGTAGTCTGTCGAGCTTATCCAGCAGAACCGCGTTCAAGTCAAAGTAGCACACGTCACCATAGTCGATTATATTTAGTTCAGTTATTATTTTGTATTCTTAATTTTCATTTATTATCTATGTATTCTGAGTACTCGATAGTGTGTGAGCTGTAATTGAAGTAATTGAGTGTACATTGAAGGATTATGTATATTATACAAGTTTTTATTGTTGTAAAAAAAAATTGTAATGTATCTCGTTGGTAATCCTTAAACAAATAAATAAAATTATGTAAAGTTTAATGAACTAATTTGAAGTATTTTTTTTAATAGTAGCGGTTTATTGTTCGGTTTGGAGGAAGAAATTTTTTATGTGGAGAAAAAGTTATGGAATCGTGTTTTTGTCAAATATTAAGGCGCTGACAAGACCCAATTGACCAAAATAGGCTTCTCGTAGGAAAAAAAAATTCCAAATCTGTATAGTTTGTGGTAGCGGAAACAATATATGTATATGTAATTTTGAACATATTTCCCAGAACTTGGTTGTTACCAAAACACGTTTTGAACAAAAATCTCGATACAAACTAAAGTTAAACTAACCTCTTACCTTGAGTTCTAATCCAAAATATCTGTATTAAATATCAGCATACGTTGCGTATTTAATTAATAACAAGAACGTCTTATTTGAATGCAGAACTTGGTTGTTTTTTATTTTCGATTATTCAACTCAATTTTGAATAAATAGATAATTGCTTCATATTTTGCAATAAAGTGCAAGCGTTGTGACATCGCGCTTCTCTTTCTTTTCTATGCAATCCGACAGATATTAATCCTCAACTTTACCATATATTAGTTTCAAAATGAATGCAGTATTTTTGATATACCGTATATCATGCTAAGCAATTTGAGGCAATAAGGACTCTTAACGATACACATACAGGTACACAAATGCAACTTCTTCGCAAAGTAATACACCCTGTACACATTGCTGGATATTGGACGATTCAATAACCGTGATATCTGATTCAGTCTAATAAAGTGCTGCATATGAGTCGAATAGTTCTCGGTATGATTGGGTTCAGTGGGCTGTGCGAGCGTGAGTTGCGAGTTGTATAGGGGTGATTTGTGCTAGTGCTTGTTCAGGCGTGGATAAGTATAATCGGAATTAAGTTGTACGGAAAAAAATGTGTGCTGATTCAAAAAAAAGTTTTAGTCCACCAACTGCTCAATGCATCCGACTTTGACTATACATTATATATGCCGCGTTTCTGAGAAAATAAATTACTTTGACTTTTTAGGTAAATTCTTACACGTCCTGTGACCTACCGATAGTATGTAGTTTCAAACTCTTCTGTCGAGCGACTTTTCATGCAACTAGAGTAATAATTGTTAAATTTAAAGAATCTTTGTTTTACAAGACATCGATGGGTCATCCGTTTCCCGAACAGATAAGTTTGTGACCATGTAAAATGATTAATTTGATTGAAAATAAGATCCCACCAAAACATTTTCATGTAAAATGATGCCAAGGCTCGAACTGTCAAAAAGTTATCAAATCTCATGTAGAGCCAAGCTTCTAACTCTACACGCTCTAACTCTACAACTTCACAAACTCTACACCTTAGTAAATGTGGCTTGGCTATTTCGCTACATTCACATGGGCGTAAGGTGAAAAATTTATTCATTGTTCATTACTTTCTGTTATACAATAGTTCTTGTAGTAACGAAACGGCCAAGCCAGATAGGATAAAGTAGGATAGTTTCAACGAAATTACACCTTAGCCAGTTGCTTTAGTAAAGCATATGAATAAAGCTATACATATTAGCACTATGTTTGTAATAAGCCCATTTTCTACGACCACGCGGTGGCGCGACAGACCATAGAGATTTGGCATCACAAATCACACCACGCCAAGGTCAAAAGGTGCTCAAGGGTCATCAACTAATAGCATTGTTCACTAAAACACATGTGCCTGAACATAATACTAACATACGAGCCTACAAGACAGCTGTGTTTGTATGAGACCAGCGAACCGTGAATACTGGGGGTACACCGGGAGGAAATTGTGTTAAAAATGTTTTTGTGACCGTTGCCGGTGCCGTACATTTATGCCGGGTGCCGTATATTTTTGTCTGTATTTCGCTAAGATGGCTTACACACCAATGCTTGGAAATAAAATATCCCAATCGCATCGAAATCAGGATTCATTTAATATTTTGAAAGGCAGGATTTACGAAGTCATGATGTGAAATCGGATCCAATAATTGTTATCAATAATGTTGCTGATTTTTTAATATTAATTATTAAAATTAATGTTTTAATAGTAATTATTATCAGTAATGGTTCAAACCCAGACAGGCGCTTTAGTTTGTGTAAATTATTTTATCACCACCGCTCTAAAAACGGTGAAGGAAAACATCGTGAGGAAACCGGCACGTCCTAGAAGCAAAAATTCGAAGACATGTGACATCTACCAACCCACACTGGGCCCGCGTGGTGGATTACGGCTCACTCCCTCTCACAGAGAGGAGGCCTGTGCCCCAGCAGTGGGAATATTATAGGCTGATTATATATGTATGTAATGGTACTAATCATTTCACAATGGGCTATAGCACAACTTTTTAACTGATTTCCTTTCTAGAAGATAAAAAGCTCCCCCGATTCAGGAGGACAATTGTATAACGGTGAAAAAATAGTAGCGGTGTTCCTAATCGTCTCTATATAGAATAGACCCATAGCTTCTCTTATACTTATCTTGTACCCAGTGTGACCTCAGCTGAATCGCTCTCGATGGAGTGTATCGAGTTGGCGACATAAACAGTTTAAAAGTGTCGGACACACGCGAGTGGCGCTGGCAGCTAATATTGTGCGGTATCGTACTACGGGCTACGGGCTACCCAGGCTGTCGGGAAAAGCCTGCGAACGGCCACAGATTGTGAGACTATTCATTGCAATATACAATTTGTCATAACTCATATCAGGAGCTTTTGTACTTTTTGTGTAGTCTCGATTTATTAAAAGGACATTTTTAGAATGGATGTTATATAGGATTTTCAAAACTACTGAATATTCAATATTTATTTACTAACTTAATCATTCTATTCACTCACAAACTCAACTGGCTGAACTATGCAAGGTAAGGACTAGTTAATTTTTAGTTGGAAAAGAAATAATCAAATGACACACCCTGGTAAGGAAGACAAGAAATGGATTTTGGATGCAATGCGACAAACCTGAGAACGGATATCATTGGCCGCAATAGCCGCAGCTTAATTGGAAATAAACATCTGACATGTTTCTATATCTGATTCAATCTGATCTATGTTTCGACAGTCTGTTATGAAAAGCGTGTCTTCGAATCAGCAAGACGCTTCTTCACAACAAAATGACTACTGGGCAAGGTAATTCGAAGAACTTGATCTAGTATCCTGATCATCTAGGTACAGCCACGAGCTTATATATATCGTTGAATTCTCTCTTGTCTTATTATCTCTTGAATTTAACTGAGTAAGCAGATATCTAGTAGGCGGATAGGCGGATATTTATAACGCAAGGCGTGTCCAATATTATTGCAGTCTAAGAGTTGACACACCTTTCTGAATCCTATGAAGCGTTCTATATTTTGGCTCGTCAGATCGTTTTGGTGTTCCTTCAATGTCACACATTTGTATATGCCTTCCACAAATTATCACATATAATTGCCGTCATCTTAACGACAGATATTAATGAATGAATCATGAAATCAGATATTATTGCCGAGCTCTCCATAGTAAAATAAAATTATGCTCGTGATTGTACACAAAAACAAATGACAATCCCAAAGGTCACGTCCCAAGCCCAAACATCCAATGTTTTGCAAAAAGTCACGACGTTATTTCATCACAAAAGGGCCATAACAACTGCGACTTGTAGGTACTAGTTAATGTAATATACTTGAACGTGTTAATTAGGCAAGTGAATGATCTTGATCCTTTGAAGCTAATTACATGCTATTTACTCCGCAATCAACGACACTCCCTCAAGACTGATTATAAACATACGTCTGTTTGGGCTATGAAATACGCGGGGTTAAGAATTTAGTTTTGTGACCAACAAAAGTTCCTGCTGTTGCCAGTATTAATAAAGATTCTGTGCTGATCTGAATAACTCTGAACTCCAACTTTGTGTTTCTGCACGTGTCATCAGAGACAATGAAACCTAAAATTTAACCTTTAAATAGAAATCCCAAAGAGCAGAGTATAAATATTTTAGTAAATATGCATGCATGTGTGTTATAAGTTTATAACCTTACCTATTTATGTACTTGTGTACCTACTTTATTTATAATTTAATATGTTATCTTTTTAATATTTTTTATTATTATTATTACCTACTCTCAAACAGAGCACTTGCCATCTTATCTCTTCACCACCGTTGGTGGACTGGTAGAGAATACCTAAGGCATTAAGTCCCCCTCTTAGGTACAAAGGGGGACTTAATGCCTAAGGCATTCTCTGTGAGAGAAGTTTAAATAAATAAAGAGCACCTGCTTTTGGGCCGTTTCTATTGGCAGTTGCCTTTAGTTGGGTTGGAATTGGCTATATTATCTATGTCCTGTCTTAATTTGGCTAGTGTATGACATACGGGTTAGCCCACATTAAAAAGTGTATTCTGACAAATTGGTACAAAAAAATATGGTTCGTTTCTTCAGCCTTTCTTTCTTAAAATCACTGCGAAACCCCCTTTATTAATAAATACGAGTCCTCCCGCTAGTTTAAGGGCCCCAGAATCAGGTAAATTAGCTCGCGAGCATTAAAAGCGTCTCGATCGGAGCGTGCTCATGTGCTATGCTCACTGTGCTCAGTGGCCGTGCACGTTGAAGTAAGACACGTCAACCGTGAACTTACTTCATAACTTGTTCTGATTAACTTACTTCTTTTTAGTGTTCTTGTTAATAGAGAGGTCGTTGTCGGATATAAAACTCTTGGAGCTAAATGACAACGACCTCTCTAGTACAGTCAACCGCATATCAGTGGTAACACTCGCACAACAAAAATCGTCCTTACTGCTACGACATAAAGGCGCTGTCAATGCGAAATTGTTACCACTGTGGTGCGGCTGACTGTACCGAAGTCTATTAAAGTTATTATCATTTACTCATATCAGTCGCCTACAAGTGTTTATGTGAAAAAGCTCGATCTAAAATCGATCGATATAAAATTAGGAACTTTGTGAATTACTTACAACAAAAAGACAACATCCTTGATGCAGAATTGCAAGTAATGAAAAAAATCACGTATTTTTAGTCTCAGAGGTGCCTAGGAAGTTAAAGTGGATACCTACCTAATTACCAGTTTTCATTAATTCCAAGCAATTTTATGTTTTAAGCATTTCACCCCAAAACAGACGAAAAGAAACCGGCAACTTCACTTGCAAATAAAACTTTTTACACTAACTTAAGCGTAAAAATTCTAAACGACTTGCATCACAACATCGTCAGGAAGTCTATTACAGAGTACATCATTTTCAAACTAATTTCAAGTTTGCTTTACTCCTGAATAATGCGGGGTAAACTTGGCGACGGGTGGGGTAAAGTAAAAGTAAAACTGGGTAAAATTATGCGTTGGTAAATATGTCACTCGGGGAAGAAGTTTCCGCGTTATTAGGTACAGCTTGTTTTATTTTTTTTTCAAGATTTTCGGTGGTATCATATTTTTTGTTATATCTACTGTAGCAAAAGAAGCATGAAAGTAGAGTAAATGCTATGGAAATGCGTTCCTTGAGAAGCAAGTGTGGTGTGACTATAAATGATAGGCTGGAAAATGATGTGATAAGGCAACGGTGTGGTTTAAAGGAAGATGTAGTGACAAAAATTGAAAAGAGTATGCTTAGATGGTTTGGTCATGTTGAGAGGATGAATGAAAGGCGACTAACAAAAGGTATTTACAAGGCAGATGTGAGAGGAAATGCCGCGAGGGGACGCCCCAGGAAGACATATAGTGACCTCATTGGTGATGTTCTTCAGAAAGGTTAGGTGCGTAGTACTCGCAACCGGCGTGCGTATGACCAGATTTATGAACGTAAATGAAGCAAAAGGAGTATGTAAGGAGCGTAGCAGGTGGCGTTCTATAGTTTCTGCCTACCCTCATGGGAAGAAGGCGTGAGTTTATATGCGCGTATGTATGTATGTCTACAGTAAAATTATTTTTTATTATTTTAGAATTTGTGGTAAATTTTTGAGTAGCTATTGATACTACTATTTATTATTTTTATTGATATTGGCTTCCTTCCTTCATCATCATCATCTGCCTGCCTTTTCCAACTATGTTGGGGTCGGCTTCCAGTCACACTGGAGGCAGCTGAATATTAGTATTTTACAAGAAGCAACTGCCTGTCTGTCCTCCACATCTTAGAATCTGGGTAACACGATATCCCAAGGTACGACTGGTGTCAGACTTTCTGGCTTCCTCACTTCTGATAAACAATTATACAGTTATACCCAATTTTTTCCCGTGAACAGGTAGACTCATTATCCATTAGAATTCAAAGGTCTTCGAATCGCGTTTCCTTGGCAGTGGCAATAGCTTGGCAAAATTAAATTTATTTAGTACATGTCTAGAAATGAAAACAAAATAGATAGGTACTTACACTAATTAATGCACGAAACAGTTTTTGAATTGCAACAATCACTATTGGGGCAGCTTAGTTAAGAGTAAGCAATGTCTAACATCTCATTGATTGAATTTTATAAATATCATTTCTTGTTTCTAGCTTTTTAAAATTGTATAATAGATAACTGAAATGATTGTTGTTTTTTAATTACTTACCTACTTCTAAGTTTAAAATGGAATGTAACCAATTTCTCTAGTGTTGCGGCAAACCGAACCAAAATTAAAGTTTTCTCGGCACTTGACTTCAAAAAGGTTGAAGATCCCTGCATTAGATCTATTTATAACTCATATTCCCATTAGGTAAACCACCTCAGCTCTCATACTGTATAGTACCAATTATAAAGAAGACTGGCAAATCCTTGGGCCATCGCGAGCATACATCACGCGCCGTCCGGGACCTCCCCGGGACAGTCCCATTGTTTTCCGCGATTTCCGCCGAGTCCCGGTAATACCGAACATTAGTTTGGATTCCAAACGGACATATTACTGTACTTTGCGACTTTTCTTTGTAATTCCTGCAATAAGTATTAATGTGTGGTACTAAATGCTTCCCTTGAGGTGAAATGGATGGTAGTATTTGAAAATTTATGGAAGTTTGAATCTGCGACGTCCTAGTAGGTACGGATTGTAAATGATAAAGATTTAACTACTCTTGGTCAAGGTTGAGAGGTTTGATTAAGATAACAAAATATGTTAATTTTTAATGGGGTTTAGAAGCAGGTACGTTATCTCATTGTTCTACCTGCTTGGTTTCTAATTACACCACTGAAATTTGTACATGCCTTTCTTAAATTAGGTTAAAGTTAAAATAATAAATATACAAAGCAATTGTTCAGAAATCAAGTTAGAATTACTGTTTCAGTGAGGACGGTAAAGGCCTCCATATTTCGCGTAGCACTTGCTTAGCATCAGACTCCATGCTACGGATTGCTACGCGTGTGCTACACAAAACGCTACGCGATGCGAAAAAATGTGCACCGCGTGCAGGCGAGCCCAACATTAGATCTTGTCCACACTTGTATCATTTTGGTGTAGCATCAAATTTGACGCAAAATGATACGCGATCACGTGAGTCTTTTTGCGTCCAAATTAGCAATAGTGATACAAGGCGACACCACGCAACGATAATCTGATACACCATGATGATACAAGTTTGGACAAAGGCTTTTACTGCGGTATATCGCGAGCTGGCTTGACTGCTTGTGTGTGAACCGCTGCTACAAGCCTTCTTCCTCGGCACTGGGCTTGTACTGCGGTTTATCGCGAGCTGGCTTGACTGCTTGTGTGTGAACCGCTGCTACAAGCCTTCTTCCTCGGCACTGGGCTTATACTGCGGTTTATCGCGAGCTGGCTTGACTGCTTGTGTGTGAACCGCTGCTACAAGCCTTCTTCCTCGGCACTGGGCTTGTACTGCGGTTTATCGCGAGCTGGCTTGACTGCTTGTGTGTGAACCGCTGCTACAAGCCTTCTTCCTCGGCACTGGGCTTGTACTGCGGTTTATCGCGAGCTGGCTTGACTGCTTGTGTGTGAACCGCTGCTACAAGCCTTCTTCCTCGGCACTGGGCTTGTACTGCATTTTATCGCGAGCTGGCTTGACTGCTTGTGTGTGAACCGCTGCTACAAGCCTTCTTCCTCGGCACTGGGCTTGTACTGCGGTTTATCGCGAGCTGGCTTGACTGCTTGTGTGTGAACCGCTGCTACAAGCCTTCTTCCTCGGCACTGGGCTTATACTGCGGTTTATCGCGAGCTGGCTTGACTGCTTGTGTGTGAACCACTGCTACAAGCCTTCTTCCTCGGCACTGGGCTTGTACTGCGGTTTATCGCGAGCTGGCTTGACTGCTTGTGTGTGAACCGCTGCTACAAGCCTTCTTCCTCGGCACTGGGCTTGTACTGCGGTTTATCGCGAGCTGGCTTGACTGCTTGTGTGTGAACCGCTGCTACAAGCCTTCTTCCTCGGCACTGGGCTTGTACTGCGGTTTATCGCGAGCTGGCTTGACTGCTTGTGTGTGAACCGCTGCTACAAGCCTTCTTCCTCGGCACTGGGCTTGTACTGCGGTTTATCGCGAGCTGGCTTGACTGCTTGTGTGTGAACCGCTGCTACAAGCCTTCTTCCTCGGCACTGGGCTTGTACTGCGGTTTATCGCGAGCTGGCTTGACTGCTTGTGTGTGAACCGCTGCTACAAGCCTTCTTCCTCGGCACTGGGCTTGTACTGCGGTTTATCGCGAGCTGGCTTGACTGCTTGTGTGTGAACCGCTGCTACAAGCCTTCTTCCTCGGCACTGGGCTTGTACTGCGTTTTATCGCGAGCTGGCTTGACTGCTTGTGTGTGAACCGCTGCTACAAGCCTTCTTCCTCGGCACTGGGCTTGTACTGCGTTTTATCGCGAGCTGGCTTGACTGCTTGTGTGTGAACCGCTGCTACAAGCCTTCTTCCTCGGCACTGGGCTTATACTGCGGTTTATCGCGAGCAGGCTTGATTGCTTGTGTGTGAACCGCTGCTATAAGCCTTCTTCCTCGGCACTGGGCTTATACTGCGGTTTATCGCGAGCAGGCTTGATTGCTTGTGTGTGAACCGCTGCTACAAGCCTTCTTCCTCGGCACTGGGCTTATACTGCGGTGTATCGCGAGCTGGCTTGACTGCTTGTGTGTGAACCGCTGCTATAAGCCTTCTTCCTCGGCACTGGGCTTATACTGCGGTTTATCGCGAGCAGGCTTGATTGCTTGTGTGAGAACCGCTGCTACAAGCCTTCTTCCTCGGCACTGGGCTTATACTGCGGTGTATCGCGAGCGGCCTTGATTGCTTCTGTGTGAACCACTGCTACAAGCTTTCTACCTCGACACTGAGTTTGTATCAGGGATTCTCATAATTATTGCTATGCTAGGTAGTGTGTAGGTGTGTATGAGGTAAGTAGCATAGTTGTTAATAATTACCTATTGTTAAGTACTGCTTAATAGTCCATTGTACCTCAGCGCCACCTCACTCTTTTTATCGCCCTCGCACTACTGCTCGCGACCACGCGAGCAAGCGAGACAAAGCGCCGATAGGTTTAAGTATAATATTAATTTTACTGTGTAAATAATGGTATTAATAAAACATAGTATCTGCTTTATGTTTAGTTCAGTTATTATGCAAAGTTTTACGATCTAATATGAAGTTTTTTTTTAATACTAGTGGTTTATTGTTCGGTTTGGGGCTAACTTTGTTTTTTTTTTGACGCGAGAAAAAATTATGGAGTCGTGTTTTCGTCAAACATAGTAAGTACTTAACATTAATCCTCAATTTAACCATATGTTTGTTTCAAAATGAATACTGCAGTATTTTTGATATAACGGAGGATCATGCTATTGTACGTGACGCAACTTGAGGTATTGTACACTCTTAACATATTCAGTATTTAATACCTGTGAAATCTATATCAATATCTATAAACTGTTATATTATAAATTAAGGCTCGTGCAGAGTGGCGTGACTTGTCGCGACGCGACAAGTCAACTTGAAATTGTTCTACCGGTCGACGCGACAAGTCGCGCCAGTCTAACCTCAAGTTGGCTTTAAACTCGCTTCTCGTGTCTGTCTGTGTGACCGCGTGGTTCTTCTAAACTACACAACGGAATTTCATGCGGTTTTCACCATCATTTAGAGAATTCATTTCGGAAGGTTTATGTGTATAATACATTAATATTAATCTTACATAAAATAAAGAAAACGCGGTTTTTTTGTCAAGTTGTAAAAACCTTGCGAAGCTGGGGTGGGTTTCCATTGCAGCGAGTGTAGAAACACCATAGACCATACGTCTACTCGTGTGTGCAAGTATGCAACACTCCTAATAACGGGTTATTAAACTGGCTAGCGCACCATAATGACATACATAATTTCCTACATGTGTTAATGTTCTTGCGCAATCATTAGTGTTTGATACTGTGGTAGTGGAGTTAACGATTTTCTGTGGATATCGGTTTTTGGTAATAACCACAGGTAGACGGTTTTTGGTAGTAACCGACAACTTGCCAATAAAACCGTCATTTTAAGGATTTCTGCTTATTTAATCATTATATTCCGCAAATCGGACTTTCGAACAACTGTACTTTGGTAGCCGTTAATTTGTCAACAATCTGTTGCATAAGTGATATTTTGGTCTAATGTTTACTGATCGTCTGTAAAATATATACATCCATCACTGTCCTACTTTTAATAATCTCTGGATTTGGAGTTAAATATGCTCCTTTAAACATGCACCCCTGCACCACCGACCACCGCTCATTAACTTAATTTTATAACAATTTTCTCTTTGTCGTCCAAATAATATCATTAGCTCCTATAATATCATAAAAATCATAACAAATTCATCCACTTTTCATACATTTTACAATAAATTCGCATGATTCCTACCCTCGGGCAGACCACGCATGTCATCCTACATAATCCGATTACAGGGGATTACTGGACGTTGAAAAGATGCATTTTGATATTGGAGTGGACTGCACAACGTAATCGATATGAGCTCTCGAGTGATCGGACGGTCGGGTAATCGATTGTTATGCAAGCATGAGGGATAGCTTGTAGCTTAATTACTAAGGCTTAGTTTAGTTCATAATACCTAATGGGAATGTAAGTATAAGAAGATGGCGGAATCCAGTTTTTAACGGACTTCAAAAAAGGAGAAGATTTTCTGACTAACGGAAATAGGTGTCTAAAAGTATTATTAGTAGTATTATTTTTTAATTGAAAACGTCTTTAGCCGTGTTGAGCGATTTTTGGTAGGGCACGTCACTGACATGCTAATCGTGTCACGTGACATGTTGCACCAGACTGGCGACGTGCAGCTGCCTGTGCAAATGTATATATACAAAAACTTTGGAATAACATATATATATATAACATACATATGCGTTTATCATACATATCCGTGGCGTATATACATATACATATATCTATGTTATTCTATAAAGGCTCCTACATACTGGCGCGACTTGTCGCGCGACGTGACGAGACACAAAGACACCGCGTGTAGCGCTACAAGCGGTGCCTTTGTGTCTCGTCACGTCGCGCGACAAGTCGCGCCAGTATGTAGGAGCCTTTAAGTTTTCACTTTTGTCGGCTGTCCACATGACTGCCTATTTTTTTTTAAATAAGTTTTAATGTTCTTGATAATGGATTACAATCTATTGCCTAAAATACAAATAATAATCAATTTAACTAAATTATTATCCTACGTGATAGATTAGGTACGTTATATCTAAGAATAGTGTCAATTTGCAGTTTTCCGAACTTTCTTCGGGTCTGATAATATAATTGATAAAAACACTATGATCATGTAGCACACTATTGTTAGCAGCTGAATTGCCTTGACATTCACATGTCGATGAAGTCTGTATTCGTAGGCTTCAGAAAAAATTTGATGGTGGTGAAGAGTTTTTGGATAATGGGCTTGTGGCTAAGTAATAACAGCCGCACGGCTCAATCTATCAGGTTAAGCTACGCTTGCCGCGGTTAGTCCGTGGATGGGTGACCATCTTTACATACCAAGACCCCTCCGTGCCTCGGAAAGCACGTTAAGCCGTTGGTCCCGGCTGTCATTTGTAGATCTTTGACAGTCGTTACGGGTCGTCAGAAGCCCGAAAGTCTGACAACCAGTCTTACCAAGGGGTATCGTGTTACCCAGTAAATGGGTTGTGGAGGTCACATAGGCAGTCGCTCCATATAAAATACTGGTATTCAGCTGCGGTTAGACTGGAAGC
The DNA here is from genome assembly GCA_905333075.3 of Atethmia centrago. Lineage (NCBI taxonomy): Eukaryota > Metazoa > Arthropoda > Insecta > Lepidoptera > Noctuidae > Atethmia > Atethmia centrago. Next base: position 34,631,732 of record HG995367.1, on the reverse strand, counting down.
CGACCCTAACATAGTTGGGATAAGGCTGGCAGATGATGATGCTGTAGAGTTCCATTTTAAGGTCACGGTGGAGGTCGTCATTTCTTAAATACCACGGTGCATTTACAGCATCCCTGAGTACTTTATTTTGGAATAGTTGTATTATTTTAATGTTGCTTCGTTTAGTACAGGGCCAGGCGGGGGTAACCATCACCTCTTATAGCAGTATTATTTCAATTTTACTTCAGCGTGAGAAAGAGATGGAGCTATAAGTCCTGTATAGCTCCATCACTTTCCCACTGTGAAGTAATATTATAATAATACTGCTTTAAGAGGTGATGGTTACCCCCCAGACCCAAAGTTGGACACCGTACGTCCAACTTGGCATAAGAATAAGCTTGCACTTTATAACAATACAATATAATACTTGTAGTGATTGTTATTAAACATTGGGTAGTGCTTGATGCTCGTGCGAGGTGTTTTTTACCCGACTGCCTCAGGAGGGTAATGTTTTTCGAGAGTATGTATGTATGTATGTATGTATGTCTATTTCTTTGGCACGCTCTGTAGCCTAAACGGCTTGATGGATTTTAACATATGAGGTGTCTTTAGATTTGTCTTAATTGTGGGAGTGACATAGGCTATATAATATTCATAAATTGCATCTGCAAATACAAAAAAAAAGGAGGGGAAGTATATTTTTTAATTAATTGCAACAATATTGGTATCAAATAAAAGCTAGTAATGAGTAATTTTCAAATATTCATATATATTAATAAAACTAAAAAGCTTGAAATAAAATAAATTATTAAAAAAACAAAAAACCCGACAGCAAAAACACATAACTGAAAAGGGAAAAACTCAAAGTCAAATACTCGTAACCTGAAATATGGTGTAACTTTTGATTGTCCCCGCCTGCAAGACCAAAATTATATAGATTATAATGCTTGTTTTTCCCTTTTCAGTTATGTGTTTTTGCAGTCGGGTTTTTTGTTTTTTAAATAATTTATTTTTTAAGAATGAAAGATTTATTTGGCATATAATCGAAGGTCGATTAAACTGTGTAAGCATTTGTTTTTTTTATGTTCTGGTGCAGAATAAATCATTTGTTTATTTCCATTCTTGGGCGATAATGCTAGCTTTAAACCAATGCCAAAACAATTGTGTATAGTGTTCCAACGATGTATCGGTCTACAAATGACATTGAACAAAGTTATTGAACTGTATGTTTGTACATATGGCGCCGACTATACACGCCTCTACTCGAAGGAAACTCTTCGAATATACTTAGCTTCTGCACATTTTCAAAGCAAATTATAAAATACCTATTGACCTAAGCAAGAGGGACCTTCGAAGTACCTAAGTAATTTCGCTATCATGACACTTCTTTTATCAATATTTTTCAAGATGGGTACTTTACTTACTACTTATTGTCTTATATCCTTAATTCGGTAGTAACGATACTGGTTTTGTTATTTTATGAAAACAAGAACAATCACTTTGCTACCTCAGCACTTCTGCACCTTCGCTTATTCATCATCCATTGAAAATGTCCCATACTTAAACATAAATCTTCTTAATAAAAGGCTCTCGTTTAATTAAAATCCTCTATTCAGGCCAGTTAGGATGATGCTGCACATCTCATCTCCTCAATGGAACCTATTAATCACGGCAACTAGATGGCTCAGCGAGTAGGCAAACTGTTGTTAGGCATTCATTTGAGAAACTTTTAAAATGGATAAAGATGGTGCACACTGAACTTTCTAACAAGAGTCCCATAGGTAATTGACTTATTTAGAATCTTGTTATACTAAAATCAATAGTCATTTATTGAAATTAGGCTGAGAATCAGCGCTTTTCTAACGTCAAAATTACATAAGACAGTCCCCCAGAACACCCGCCCTTCACCACTTTCTAGTGCTTTAGCTGGGAAGAAGTGGCGCAACAAACTGTCCAGCAGCACAGCTGTCTGTTCAATTAGAAAAAAAAAATATATACAATAGTTTGCAAAATTAATTTACACAACGCTAAAAACATTAAATTATTAGGCACTAGATGCGCCCCGCGGTTTCACCCGCATAAGTTTTGACCCCGTGGGTATATCAGGATAAAAAGTATCCTATTTGTTATTCCTGGTTATAAAATATCTGTGTCATAAATTTCATCCAAATCCGTTCAGTACTTTTTGCGTGAAAGAGTAACAAACATCCATCCATCCATCCATCCATCCATCCATCCATCCTTACAAACTTTCGCATTTATAATATTAGTAGGATATGTCAGCTAGCACACCACTATACCAACAACAAAACAAAAACATCGAAAACTATACTCAAGCAGAAATTTAATAAAAACAAAAACAGAAACAGAAATTAATACCTAAATAAAAGCCTCCAGGCATAAATGGCGTGCCCGCTTACATATACTATATGTACCTTAAACATAAACAAATTGTTATAGGTACATAGGTAATATTTTGCCCTTAACAACAAAAGACTGCTTTGACGAGAATTTTCCATTTCAAATTTTTTTCCGAGTTCGCATGTTGAACTCGCGGAGTTCACCTTCATCGATGCCTACAAAAATGCTAGTTTCTTTTGATAAGGCACGAAGATTTCTTCCCCTCTTGTATCGACAAGAGCTGTACCTACCTAGGTAGGTACCTGGCAGTCCAGGGTATGTATTGTACACCTTACCGGCCCTACTACTTAACTTAGGCATCGTCCAAGAAGGTGGCTACCTAAGCTTACCAACCCATTATAATAGGAGCTGGTTTGTGATGTTTGATGTGTGACATCTTACCTCTCACTTTCTGTTGTCTGATTTCGTGAAAAGGGACGGAAGTGTGTAACAGGAACTGACAGCTTGAGCATGGAATAAGTACTTTAGAATAGCATGGAATTAGTGTAGGTACTCATGGAATTAGTGTAGGTACTCATGGAATTAGTAAGTACTTTATAGGTTTTAAGTAGAGGGGGTCGAATTTCGTCCAATGGGCGACCAATACTAATGAATAATTATTCGAATAAATATTTCAGTATTTAGCTTTTTCAATTTTGAGGTTAATTTCTGTCGCTGCTCAGTTGCTTATTATTACCAAGGTGAGATATCAGATGTACACATCCTAAGCGACCACTGTATGGTTCGCTTGTTTTTTTTATTCATTCTAGGTACCTACTTTAAAAACGATAACGATAACTGTATTTACAAAATAAAATGAAACATTTGTATTTCTAATATATTTAACGGTATTACCAGTCATTTAGTTTCGCGATAGTACGTAATTCTTCAACAGTAATCATGTGATAATGTCGTTCACCTCAGCTCGTATGCAAATTCAATGCAAATAATGTATTAGTAAATAATTTAAATGTTAACTGGTTTCTAATAGGAAAATTTTACTGTCTTTTTTGAATATCGAATGCATTTGTGAAATTAATAAAAAAAAACTCGTTTTTTTTTTTAGAAAACTTTAATTTTATATCTTGGCACGTTTTGCATATTAAGTAATTAATAGCGCGATAGTCGAGTTTAATAGATTATAATTTGAATGGTAATGAACTTGACAATTTAAAAAGTAGTGTGTTTAGACTTTTCATAAATCTGGAGTCCTAGAAGATATACCTACAATCTACATCATAATAACATCGATGTGCAGACCACACTGACACAATGGGGTGTCACGTTTAATTAATAAATATGTTTTTCTATTATTATTAAATGGTATATGATGCCCTGTGCCAATCTCTTATTAAATATTGCGTAGCCTCGTGGGGAGGGCCGCAAAAACTCACATTTTGGAGGTTGAAAGAGCGAAGCGGGCAATTCTAAAGGTTGGAGCTGGACCTCCTTTTCGATTCCCTACTGCACAAGTTTACAAAAAATATGATATCCTGACAGTTAGTCAGACGTTTTTACTAAACATAATTCTAAAAAAACACTCCCAGTTCAAGTACAACAAAGACTTATCAAAATGTAAACGCAGGAAGAGTACGGTATGTCATCCCACCACCACTACTGAACTTCAGCGCTGTGCTGTGAGTCCCCCATAGCACAGCATCATGCTGAGTGGAAGCCTTCTTGTCACAGTCATGACGTACAGCTGTGTGTGTTTTGTGAATAATGTGATTATATCTAGTTAGAGAGTAGATCTATTTGGTTTTATTTTTCTGTTTACCTACTCTAGATCTTTTTGTATGCACGTGTTTTTGTGCCAAATAAACTTATTTTTCTTTCTTTCAGTTCATAACCCCTTATTTATAACCAGCTTTTCTCACTAATTTTATTGCTTCCTTGTTTCATTCATCTACAACAAGCCACACACCGCTTTTTCCATCTACCAGAAGCCCAAAAGTGGTTGTAAGGCTTATGTGAGTAAATGGCTGAAAACTATGGATTATGAAGCAACTGTATAATTATTTATTGATTCCTTTAACTTGACACGTCGTACTTACACATTATCTCACATACAAATATAAACGCTACACCTTCACAAAATAACTCACTCACACATGCACACAAGACACAGTCAAATCCACTCTCAAAAATTTCCATTGTCGTTGTTATTTTAATTACGTTAAGTTGTTTTTTACGTTGTATTTTTCCTTCTAATATTGTAAATTTTCTTGAGTCTCATAAAAGCACCCAATGTAAGCTTGTACAAAATATGAAGTGTCGTGGGGCCTTGGCGACTTGCACCGCAGGCGTTGCGCGTTGCTTGCAATGACTATTTGAAGCACCATACTCTTTCACAAATGCAAATTTATTCCTATTTATATATCCTTAAGCTATGAATCCTAAGTTTTAAGGACTGCTTCTGTACATTTGTGAAGAGAAATAAAATTAATATACTTACTTATACCTGTTATAATTTTAGTGGTTAATCGTCATCATTAGGCACCCCTTATCGTCACCACTCTGTAACTTCTAACTAGAAACGATTATTTAAAATTGCGTCTTTATCACGCTTTTCTTCACCATTATTAATTTTATGTCCCTTAAAGTACTTCCCTAATGCCCCATTATAGGGTACAAATATTAATAATCTCGGTGTATCGCAGCCCTATAGACAATATTTTCGGCTTCGCACGTGACGTCGCATTAAAGTGACGCATCTAAACGTTTTGTTCCCTTGTTTGTGCTTACCCTCCGCGATTCAGCGTTATAATAAATTTTATTAACACACTTTTGTAAGTAAACGACCTGCAAATTTAGAAGAAAATGTTAGGAAAAATCTGTAAACATTGTTAACATTGTTACATATGGAATGAGCGAAATTCTATAAAGTTTAGGTACCGCTAATTTTTTACCATATTGAATGGAGTAAATATTTCCTTTATAATATATTTATATATTCCTAAAGCGTTGTTTTTAGAGATTATTCAATTAATTTTGGTGCAATTACCAATACCAGTTAAATTACCATTCAATCGATTTTTTGCCTAAACACGGACGCTTTAAATAACTAAATACCCATTTGAATGACGTGAACGGCAGTTTTTATATACAGTTTATTTTTAAACGAAGATATTTCATACGGAATATACCTGCCTACTGGTATAACAGGATAACCAGATACGACATTTTCTGCAATTAAGAGTATTTGAAACCAAAGTTGCCGTCTTTGTGAGGACTTTAGTTGGCTGAGAAAATGGCAGGTTACTTAGATACAAGAAAAATACATTTTATTAAATTCGTTCCTATTAAAATCACAGCATTATTTTGTGTAAATTATGATCAATGATGTACTCGCTCAAGGACAGCCAAGGTGAGACACAATTGATTTTCCATTGCTTGGCACCACATGGGGTACGCCTAGGTACGTACTAGGTACGCCTACGGTAGGCTTTATAAGTTAAGTAGTATGCCGAACCATTATAAATTCCCTGGTACATTGACTGCTTATTTCTAAGCTTATATTATTTTAAATAATGTGAATGTGAAGACTATGTGGGTCATTGTTTAATTATGTTTTATTCTCAGTTAGATTTTAACATGGTCTGGCAGTTTGAGTATTTTTTGCGGCCTAGCCAAATGTCCTTTCTTTGGTATTGTTCGTTGTATCGTTGAGCTCCTTAAGTTCTGTGTTGAGCTGCACAACTACTGACAAATGCGTGCACTGACTGGACAGATCCACTCAATCTGTGTAGTTCTTTCATCAAAACACCATTTCAGACACCAATGGACATGGTCTTCACATGATCTGACCAAGATTATGTTTGGACTTTAAAAGAGACTGTGACCTCTGAGTTTGTTTTGGCCTTTCTTCTCAGAGTAGTCAGATATGAAACGCTGACCTCATCTAGTTTTAAAAAATATGAGTGACGTGTAAAAGTGTTTGTACAAACCTACTTGCAGAAATAAAATCATTTATCATAAGAAAAGTCCATAAACCTAAAATGTATATCAATTGTTCAACAATTTTAATATTTAATCTAATTTTTAATCTAAATTTTAGTCACACTGTAGAGAGAGATACGAAGAATACTGTTGCTGTGCTGGTTTCGTAATTAATTAAACAAAGATTCCGGGTACTAAAAAAACTTACATACCTAAACCTGCTCTTGTTGACACCAAAAAATCAAAATGATCCCTAATGCATTTGACATTGATAGCATAACTTTCAAAGTAGCATACCTTATCTTTACCGACCATCAAAAAATTGGAAAAGTTATACAATTTACTGAAAACATAGCACCAGGCAATAATACTCAGGTATGAGGGTTATGTCAAATTACAGGAAATCATTACACGGTACATTGGCCCAGATTTTTCCTGTTTTTCATGAAGATAATTATGTATATGGATACATAGGTAGCTATTATAGGCTGATTATGATTATTGGGGGACCTACTAAGAGCAGTGGTGGCCCAGTGGTAACGGCCCTGACTCACGAGTCGTAGGTTGTGGCTTCGAACCCAGGCAGGCGTTTTATTTTGTATAGTTTCATCGCCACTGCTCTTAAAACGGTGAAGGAAAACATCGTGAGGAAATCGACATGTCTTATATTGAAAAATTCGAAGAAATGCGACATCTTACCAAACCGCAGAGGGCCCGCGTGGTAGATTACAGCCCACTCCCTCTCAAAGAGAGGAGGCCTGTGTCTCAGTAGTGGGAACACTATAGGCTGATTATGCTAGGTACTATCGTGGGTTCGCATATCGGGCCACGTTGAAAACAAAATCCCGTGCTCCCGATCACCACGTCTATTTACCGCTCCCTTTTGTGTCGACCAATAAAATTACCTATAGCGGCCGAGCGATCAATCGAATCAGGAATAGTTCTTACGGTGGTTCGATGTACCCGCGATAGTACCTACCTATTATTTGATTAAATTATAATGGTACGCGGGTGAGTGCCTGTGGCACTTTTCAGTGTTTAACTGATAGTAGTCTTGATAAGGAAAGCCATAATTATGGCTAACACCTATAGATTTTTATCTTTCATGTAAAATTTTCAGCAGTTTCAAGGCTGAAATTCAGTAATTGCTGTGGTGTTTTGAACTGTTGATGTCGAAATGTAAAAACGTACTTACATTTTTAATTAAAAAAAAAATATTACTATTGGTCGTCTCTAATGCTTTAATTATCTTCCAAATTAACTGATTTAGATGTCTACGGTAATTATAGATAGATTCAAATAAATACACTTAGAAAATTGTCCATATTAAACTCTAGACCGCCGCGCGACGACTGAATCCAAATAAACCGAATCAAATCTAGATTTGTCTAATAAAACAAACACAAACATAATGGAAAAAGACGTGTGTCTATTCCGACGGTTAATACGGACCGTCCGCCGCCCGTCCGTCACCGTGCGTTGCCGGATACGAACCGGAACGTCATGAAACTTTAATCGACGGCTAGCTCGGCCGGTTATTTCTGTTCGACTATTTTTGAAAATCAGTATTGGTAACAGAAAATTGTTTATATTTTGATATGCACATAAAATTATAGTTGATGTTAATTGTGATGTTTGAAAATAGTTATTGATAAGCGGACCCTTGGAGCAGTTGGAGCAGAATGGTCAATCTGAACTACAAGTATGAAACTCTTCATCGATATAATTGCCCAGGGCATTATTTGCATTGAAGGAGCAATTTCTTCTATAACCAACTTGACCAAGTGAAACATTTTAGACTGTTTCAGATAGCATAAGTACCTACCTACCTATTGGTGTTACAGAACGACTCGTTCACGTGCACTGAAGACTCTGAAAATTATTATTTATTGAGAATATAAATTAAATAAATTATGCTGCATGTATCATTGTTTCTCGGTAATTAGCCTAAATGAGTTACGTCGTACGTTGTCTGCAAAACATCGATACCTCTGGGAAAATTATGCGTCCTCAAACAAGTTTTTCTCCATTGTCATTAAAATAAATTAAACATATTTAAATAACGTCTGATGTTATTTAAATGTGTTAATTACTCGTATAATTAAGCAAAAATATCCTTTTCTGAACCCCCAATCTGTTTCTTTGTTAATCTACGTAAGTAGTTCTAAATGTCAGGATATACAGTGGCGGCATCTACATCGCCACATGCGAACTACGCAACACGTGAAATACCCAACACACTGACGTCACGCAAAATCCTGCATCGCGCAAGCAGAGTTTACCGTGCAACTAGCATATATACAACACCCTGACATCAACCGTCGGGCGGATGCCCATAAGACACGACACCCGTCTTGTCGGAGGATCCTCCCTTTTCTATAGAGGATGAGTGAACTTTACAACCTGTTCCTCATGCTGCTATACTGGTAACCCAGACGTGATCACCTCACTCAACACACCTTGTATTTATTATTTAGCTAAATGTCACCGAATTCGCCAATTGTTATACATCTCTTTCGACACCTTTTTCTAACACTTAAGTTAACATTTATCTGAACTAGCCTGGTGATCCATTCCAGAAATATGTTGTCATTGTTAAGATTAATCTTTGTTTATAAAATATGTACCAATAGTTCGTACGTCATTCCGTCTGTATCGCTCTAATCCAGCACACCTACTAATTACTGAAATAATTGTAATTAAAGTTTTTTTTTATTAAATCGCTGCCGTTGATTTTGACTACGCAGTAGGTAACCATATGTTTAAGTAGATAATTATGTTTCAACAAGTATGTTTATTTCTCATCAGGTATGGTGGTGAACGGGTTCGTGAACGTGGTGATCACCACTATTGAGAAGAGGTTCGGTCTGAGGTCAATGCAGACGGGAGTTATCGCTGGAGGGTGAGTTAGTTATTATTCCTGGTGGTTCAGTGTGGGTTTATGGACTTTCACATCAATATCCTTTCGTTTAACCAATAGTAATTTCGTTCTCCAATATTCTTGTCTGATTATTTTTTGTGGAATGAATGCTTGAATCATAATGGTCACTAGGATTTGCTGAGCTGGTGGATTCGCAGTGGTAGCCCGAGAAATACAAATTTTCTTACGTTTTTTGTAACTTGCAGATTGTAAGAAAATTTTAATTTAACATGCGCGACACCGATTCGCAGTCAAACAGAAAATAAATTGTGTCTCATTAGCTGTCCTTGACCAATTAATTCATCTAGCTTTCTTATTTAGATTTGTTCCATAACAACAAATCTAACTTAGAGAGATGTATTAATGATTATAATTCTGTAAATACATATATTTTTTATAATCGCGAATCATATTTTGATCAAGATACAATCTGAGACTAACCTGCCAATTGCAAAGAACGTAAGAAAATTTGAATTTCGCGGTCTACCAGCGACCACTGCGGATCCATCTTAGCTAGGCGCTTTTCTGGTTAGACTCAGTCGCCTCTGTAGATCCTGACTATTCCTGACTTACAGGAGTTGTAGTGGCTGGGAATATATAGTGTGTGATGAGACGATTCAGCATTTGAAGCGTTGGTGTATATCTAGAACTTTTGCCTTTCTTTTTTTGTTTTTAAATCATCATCTTTGTTCCAGCTACGACATGGCTTCCTTCGCGTGCCTAGCGCCGGTGACGTACCTCGGCGGCCGCACCGGCTCCTCCAAGCCACGCTGGCTAGGTCTGGGAGTACTCCTCATGGGGATTGGCTCCCTGCTGTTCGCGCTGCCACATTTCCTAGTGCCTAACTATAAGATAGCTGGCAATGAGGCTGCTGATATTTGTACGCCTAATAGGACGGTGAGTTGAATTTATAAGTTATCTATAGGTATTATATACTAGATGCGCCCCGCGGTTTCACCCGTATAAGTTTTGACCCCGTGGGTATATCGGGATAAAAAGCATTATATGTGTTATTCCCGATAATAAACTATCTGTGTGCCAAATTTCATCCAAATCTGTTAAGTACTTTTTGCGTGAAAGAATAACAACTAGTAGGATATCTCTGCGAACACACTTGGTGAATGAGAGCTAGGCCGAAAAAGTGTAACAGTGTTGACCGTCACGAAACTTGCAGTGGATGAAATGAAAGAATACTCAGTATGTTTTTTTTTTTTATTAGTTACTCTCAAACGTTGTTAATTTATTTAATTGTGCCTGTTATTTAATACATAATAAGTAGGTTTACAGCGAAAGGAATTTCGTTCCGACCCACGCACACGACACCTGGACGTTTTTAGATTAAACTAATATGAGACGTCTCATTTTAGTTTTGAATCAATCAGAATTTTAGGCTCATTATACGTTCGCAGAAAGGTAGGTATTTATAATTTTTCAAAAAGATCTAAAAAATATTCAAAAGAAAGTCAGCACTTTTTTCGAAGATTTCGATTGCCTGCTTTAACAAATACCGGTTTCTGAAAGCTAAATTTGCTGTTATATAATTTTCATGCCCATGGTTCCAGACAATGGCTGACCTAAGAACAACAACGAATGTTATGGTAAAGTTGAAGTTAATACAGGGCCCGTAACCCAAACTACCTACTGGAAATCATAGAAACCAACAAAACTCAATGCAACTAAACTTCAAATTAATTAAGATCTATTTAAGTTTAGATTAGTATTACCAGGCACACTCCACTTCCAATCAAAACTTAGCTGCTCAAATGTTCATTCAATTTTACGTTCACCATTCAACACAAACTTTAGTCTCTTGTCTAGGGATCCTAAATCTGAATGAATGAACTTGAATGTGGGCGGGCACAGGCGCGGTGCATTTAGCCAGGCGGTCGACAATATGCGGCCTTCGTCACACAATGCAACCGATCTCTGTGATTAATCAGATTGAATCACCAACCATATCTGCCTGTAAATGTCGTCTGAACAAAGGGAAGACCGTTAGGAATGCTTTAACATGAAAATAGTTTGTTTTCATTGAGTTTTTAACCGACTACGACAAATCAAAACCCATCATCTGTTCCCTCGTACTCGTATTTTGTCAAACGAGGTCTCGTTGGAAGCATCATGTTGTTCATCGCGAAGTGTAGTTCGCGTTATCGCGACAATGTAGCCGTAGCATTATAGAAAAATGATTGCGAGGAGAGTGAGATTAAGTACACCGAACCAGACGTTTGTGTCGTAACCACCTAGTTCGGTTTTATAACTTTATTTTTATCAACTTATCTTTGATGGTTACCGTGGTCCCTTACCCTATAAAGCCAGTTATAAAATAATGTCCATTGGATTAAAACTGGCACTATTTATTCTGCATACAATGTTCCGACAGCAGCCGGTGCAAAATAAATTCTTAATCGTACACGAAACCCCTATAACGCATTCTAATTAGCAAACTTCCAGACCGATTTTCAATACGCAGAAATGCAGCTCAATTATAGTTTTCAATATTCAAGTGTATCTCGCTTGATTTACCCGCATGTAAAACTAAAGCAAGCTTGTGTTTATTTATAATTACTTGGCTTTTGACTTCCGATCTCTCTGGGTGGGGGGGTACCTAGACCTAGGTACCTAGTTACTAATATCAAAGAGATTATTTATTTAATTAGTGTAATCTAAGAAATTACTTGTGATTTGAACCAGGGCTTGTTAACGTTACCAAATAACAAAATAATAACCGTTACGTAACGTTAATTTTAATGTGATACCTTACTAACGTTACAAAAAATTTAACGTTACTTGATAACATTACCAGTAATATAACGTTAATTAACATTAACGTAAAATATGATAATAACGTTAATTTTACCGTTAATTTTTGCTACGTTGCCGTTCCGTAGGTTTACATTTTGTGCGCTCGCTTAGCTACACTGTTGCCACTCCGCCGCCGCACTATGGGAAAATCGCGTATGTTTCGTCTCAATACTCCGTATCTCAGTTGTTTCAAAACTAAATGAGCTGTAATTTTGCACACGTATTTTTGGATGTATAAAATGTAATATAAATAATTTCGATTTTGAAAATTCTGTTTATTAATTAATTAATTAAAAAAATAAAACTTGAAAAAATACATGCATTCTATAAGAAAAAAAAACAAAATTTGTCTTTTTATATTTATTTACTTAAAATGGAATAATTGAAGCAAACGAGAAAAATAAAGCTCAAAATTCAGGAAGCTCCTACAGATTTTCGTTGATAGCAAGAAGGGCCTTGGCTTCATCTAAAAGTTCTTTCGATATTGTTTCCGAGTTATTTCTCAAACTTGATATATATTATATGGATCAGAAGTGTACAATAAGGTATGGTGTCTTCATTTGTAGCCGCTCTTGAACACTTTCTAGAATGATGAAGTCTAAACTTTTTGTAAACCTTATTTTGGGATTCTTGCGCGTCTTTGGACAATTGTCCTATAGGTAAAATAGTATTGTATGCACGTAGGAAGGCATAATACCAATTATAAATATTTACGTACAGTTGGGCTGTACTATATTTTTTGTTTTTTGTTTTTATTTTTTGGTGGGAAATCATCAAATAACTTCTCCCGCTCCGGGCGGAGCGGGAGGGTGTGTCAGACTCTTACTGACTAAAACCCACCCGTATTCCTTCCGTGTTGCCTGTGTTGCCAGGGGCCTCGGTAACCCTTTAATACCTTCACGCGACCCCGGGATTCCCGACGCCCAGGGAGTCTCCTGCGGTAGCTAGGGGCGAGAGGGCTCGAAATTTGCCTTTCCCTCAACCGTCCCGCTTCCTCCTTTGCGAGCATTACTGCTTCGCAGAAGAAAGTGACAGCTGCCCGTGCCCTCTCGCTTCGTACCATGACCTGAACCAGGGCTGGACGCGAGAGATCTCTGCCGCCGATCGCCTCCACGAGGACACGGCGGCGTTCTGCCCAAGCCGGGCAGACCTCCACCGTGTCCTCCGGGCGATCCACACTGTGTTGACACCCGGGCGTTTCCTCCCACCTTATCCGACACAGGAACCTCCCGAAGCTGCCGTGTTCGGTGAGGACCTGCGTCAGGTGGAAGGTGAGGACACTATGGTGCCTCTCTAGCCACTCCTCAAAGCGAAGCAATTATCGCCACAATCGTGGCATGCCCAGCATTGGGTTGCGACAACCGTACTCTCCATGTCGCCATGAGATCCCGCCGGAGCTCCGTCCGCTGTGCCGCAATTTCTTGCGGCAGCGTAGTTACGCCCCGGCGTTTCGCCTCCTCGCGCCACTCCCATACGTGCGCGAGGACTTTGCCTTCAGATCCCATGGCGGCAATCCAGCAAGGAGGCTCGCTGCCTCACAGGAGACCGTGCGGTATCCCCGGACCAGCCGGATGACCATGACCCTTTGGGCCGCGTTAAACAGGTGGGCTGGCCGCAGCGGCTGGGAACGCGCCCACACAGGAGCCCCGTAAAGGGCCATGGACCGCACGAACCCCGCGTGGAGCCTCCGGCAGGAGGCGTTTGGACCCCCTAGATTGGGCAGGAGCCACTTCAAAGCAGCCCCTGCCCACTCCAGTTTGGGAGCCAAACGTCAGAAATGCTCCACGAAGTTCCACCGGCTGTCGAGGACGAGTGCCAGGTACTTCATCGTAGACTCGACGCCGATGTAAACCCCTCGTACTGGTATTTGGGATCCCGACGGTGCGTGGCGCGTTCCGAGGGCCATAAAAACACATGGCCTCGGACTTGTGTAGGGCCACCTCGAGTCCCAAGTGTCGGATCATTTCGATGATTGTCGCAACCCCGCGTGCCGCTACTTTGGCCGCCACCTGGTGCAACCTCCCTTGCGCCAGGACCAACGTGTCGTCAGCGTAACACACTACGCTGAATCCGCTAGGGAGGTCGGCGCGCAGCACCCAGTCGTATCCTATGTCCCACAGATGCGGCCCTAGGACCGACCCTGTGGGACACCACACGACATCTCTTGCCGGTTTCACACTCTCTGGTGACCGCGGTAAATGACTGCCCTGTCCATCAGATAGGCCTTGACCACACGACAGAGTTAGGTGGTACCGGAGTGCCTCCTTGATTCAACTCCAAGGCAGGGTATTGAAGGCATTGGCGATGTCTAGAGACACCGCCAAGACGACCCCACCCTGGGCTACAGCATTCTTCGTCGTGAGGGCTCGTACGCGCATGATGGCGTCCACGGTAGGGTGCCCCCTGCGGAAACCAAACTGGCTCTTCGCCAAAGCCTGCTGCTTTTTGGAATTAATAGCCCTTCCAGATGACATATATGTACATTCGTTTTATAAGTTCTACGTCTACAACTGTATTGTCTGCAGAGCAAAAGTAATTCTGAAAGAATCTCCGAGTTGTGTTTCTTTTATTACTATTTCCAGTGCCTTGTCGAGGTTTATCGACATGCTATAGTCCCATTTCCTCCCTAAACCGCTTTTGTACCAATTTTTTCTTTTCGTGTTGGGTTTTATTTAATTTTCAGGTGTAGTAGCTGACTACTTTTCAAAAGACAAGTTATAAGAAATGTTTAAAATCATCTCCTTACTCCTAAACCAAGCATGTAGTGTTGACAGTCTCTATTGAAATGAACTTTCGTTCACATCTCGTGTCCTAACTGCCTCTAAGTTATTCATTTGCCGAGGACTAGCACTACAAACTGTACAAGAAGCGCTCGAACGCTCGCCACTTTACCATCAATCATGGTTAAATATAGGTCATGAGTTATTTCGATTACCTCGCCATTCTTATTTATCAGGGAAGGAGACAGATTATGTTTTTCATTGTTGATATTAGCCACAACAGACGTGGTTTTTACAGGAGTTTCTTTGGCGTATTCTAACAATATAAGTCTGCAAGTTTTGTTTGTACTCACTCTGCCCGGATGACCCATTTACAGAATAGTTTCAACTTTCTTAAACCATTTTTGTAAACTGAACCAATTAGTAATTTACGTGCCACAGTATGATCCAACAAGTCCTGCAGATTGACTTTTGCACTTATGTTAGTAATGATTATGCTCGAATCTGGTGGGTAACACATCTTTTTCGCTTCAACTAAAGTTGGATAAGAAGGAAACACTGAGCAGTTTTTTCCCGCTAAACAAAGTCGAAGTTTCTCATACTGTTCTTTGTTAAGGTCTAAGTAAAAAAATGTCCGTAGTGCTTCTTCCTTTGAAAAATGTGTAACGTCTTCAGAGTTCTCAGTAACGTATTTAACAAAAAAAATCTTATAATTGATTGATGCAGTTCGTATAATATTAACGATTGCGGCCTCCTCCGTCTCACCCATAGACAGTAACTCCTGAGCATATGCATTGAGAACACAGTCCTATCCGTACTCTTGTATTAATTCCATGTTTTTTCGTTTTTTCTGAAGATGCTTCGTATGGTTTCGAGGGTCTGCCGTCACTACTTCCAGGCATATTAGGGTCATTAACCGTGACTCGACACTCTAGTGGAACAGGAAATTGACCATCTAACCAGCTGACTCTCTTACTTTCAAAGCGGTCTTTTATCCGAGATGAATTTCTCCAGCGTTCATTACATTTAGATACCAAGTTTCTTTGAATGTAGAAGACCACAGTAGCCATATCCTCTGGTGACAAATTGAAATTTTCTTGTAAGTAGTCTTCTATAGTATTCCTATTTATCAACAAATTGCACAACTCTCGTTTACTACAAACAAATTCACCCGTTTTTCAAATCAGTCAACTTTGCAAATAGTCGAAAAAAGATATTAACTGGGTTTTAGGGCAACTGAATATTTGACTAACAAATGTGAATGTTACAGGGCTCACCATCCTTTTATATGAAATAGTGTTATGTGCAAAAAGACAAGATACGAATACGAGTAATTTGCACTCTTCCCATAACAAACCTGTTTTTATTTCGACCCTAATAGATAGTGACCATATTTTATATGTAAGGTGGTCAAAACTGTATCAAAGCTACAAAGAACTATTAAGAATAATCATCACTGTAATTAACTTTTTATCAATTTGACCTTAATGTTTGACAAATGATTTTATGAGAAATAAAAAGAAATTGAAAAAAAAAATATAATTTTTATCTCGCGATATGTTTTAGCACCGTGTCAGAAAAAGAGCAAGTATGAGCAATTTTTTGTTCTCCTTGCGTAAACTAATGTATAAAGATCTTAATACAATAAATATCTCGACAGCAGCAAGCAGCGGTAAAGGGTAAATGTCTCATTAAAAAAAAATATCTTATAAACATACCATCTTAAACTATATTAGTTAATTTTATTTTATCAAAGTAATAATATATAATTAATTATGAAACGTTATGAGGAGATTATACGCATTCCAAAAATGTATAATACGGGTATATTTATATGAAAAACTTTCGAACTTTTTATGTGGCATTGAATTGCAGTACGTTACTGCAATTGCGTCAAAATTACGTAATTGAACAAGAGTTAGTTTTTAAGACTATTTACAATACATTATGATTGGATGCGCGGGGCAACACATAATCGATATTTTGGAATTGGTTTTACGACAAAAGTATGGACGAATGCACAACCACTGTTAGGAAAGAAATTAGGTCGCAAATCAGTAGTTGGCGAAAGGAAGGTAGCACGATACCTTATTTGATACGATGATGATGCACTGTCCCTAAGATACAAGCGATTTCCACAAATTTTCACTTGGTTAAATGAATTTTGGGTGCAATGGGATGCACACGCGACGACGCACGAAAACCGAATCCCTCTTGAATTTCGATGACATTCCGCGGGTTGGCGCTGATTGGTGTAGCGGTCTCGCTCACACGCGGGTGAAAGGCAATGTGCAGGAATGGGATAGGGGGAGAGGAGTGCAGTAAAACCAACCTAATCCCATTAATTAGTTATACCAACATAAAAAAACTAAGGAAATGACAATACATAATTTCAGTCGATTAGCGCGCAAGCAATGATTAACAAAAAAAAAAATTGCGTATAGAAAGCTTATTTATTAGACCATATTAATTTATTATTTTTATTCCATAACAACGACATTCACGTGAAACGGTTTTGAGGCGGCTTTGTATGGGGCTTTACGTAAGAATCAGGCAAGGCAATGTTTTGATCGGCACGATATCAGCGCGGTGCGAGGGCGCGTGGCGGGCGGCCCACCACGCGCTTCAGGCCCCGCTACTTCCACCTTACCCGTTTAAAAATAACGATAAAAGTAACGTTAATATAAAATTAACGTTAATAAAAATTAACGATAAAATGTAGCATAAATAACGTTAAACCGTTATTTTAATTTTAACGGTAACGCTGTCAAATAGAGATAACGTTACGAAAAATTTACCGGTATTTAAAGCCCTGATTTGAACGTAAGGTACCTAGAACACCACTCCAGCTAAAACGGGAAGGTACAAAAGGGTTGCCGAGGCCCCTGACAACACAGGCAACGGAAGGAATACGGGTGGGTTTTAGTCGCTCCGCCCAAAGAGGGAGAAGTTATTTTTTGATTTCCCACCCAAAAAAAAACGCTAAGACGGTGTTTTTAGAATTACCCTCCATTACAGGACGCCAAATTTATATCTTACCAAAAAAATTAAAACCGACTTTAAAAGCTTAATCTCAGGGTCTTAGCTGATTATAGAAAGCATAACATAACATAACATCACACCTGTATTCCCCGAAGGGATAGGCAGAGGTGTATCTATAGTACACCCACATTTTGCCAGTTATGTTTAAGTGTAATAGGGGGCGAGCCTATTTCCATCAACCGGGCACAAATCCAGACTCCGAGCTGCTACTGAGAAATTCCAGATGGAAAAGCCATAAATACCTATCACGTTACTCGACCCAGGAATTCGAACCTAGGACCTCATGCTCAGCAGTAGCACTTGTGACCACTACATCAACGAGGCAGACAGTTGAGGCAGATAGATAAATATGGAAATTTTACAAAGCTTGACACAATAGGCAGTCTTATCGCTAAAAGCGAACTTTTAAGACAACGAACCCTATTAGCCCCATCCCTTAAGAACCTTATTTATGAAAATTTTATCTATGTTCCCTAAAATCATGTTCTATTTCAGTTGACAGACAGTTGCGACGGCAACGTGCCTTCAGAAGGCGGCGCGTGGGCAGTTGCAGTGTTCGTGTTCGCGCAACTGCTGCACGGCGCGGGCGCCACGCCGCTCTTCACGCTCGGCGTCACCTACATCGACGAGAACGTGTCCAAGAAGATGTCTTCCGTTTATTTGGGTAAGTCTTTATAAAAAATTAACGAAAGCTTAGATAGTAACATAACATCAAACTAAGCGGCTGTTCAAGCCACTAAAATCTCCAGCCACTGATAATCGCGTTTAAGGCGCTGACAAGACCCAGTTGACCAAAATAGGCTTCTCGTAAGAAAAAAAATTGCCAAATCTGTATAGTTTGTGGAAGCGGAAAAAATATAATATGTTAATTTTGAACATATTTCCCAGAACTTGGTTGTCACCAAAACACGTTATGAAAAAATATCTCGATACAAACTAACGTTAAACTAACCTTGAGTTCTAATCCAAAATATCTGTATTAAATATCAACATACGTTACGTATTTAATTAATAACAAGAACGTCTTATTTGAATGCAGAACTCGGTTGTTTTTTTTATTTTCGATTACTCAACTCAATTTTGAGTAAATAGATAATTGCTTCATATTTTGCAATACATTACAAGCGTTGTGTCATCGCGCTTCTCTTTCTTTTCTATGCAATTTGACAGTGACCGCGGTTAAGGTGTTGTCAGCGTCTTAATACTCACACTTTACCAAAACTCTTTGTGAAAACCAGAGTACAAGTAGGTAAACGAACGTAGGTATAGCAAAGTATATGCCCCGATTAAACTGAGTTCTCGATTTTAGTGTTAGCTAGCATTAAATTACATACGAATCGGAACGATAGCACATATTTCTCATAAGAAAAGTACCTGGCCACATTATAACAAGGCTGTATGAAGCCAACCGTAGCTAATGATATCAATTTCTCGTTGAACCGTCGTCATTTGAAACCGCAACTTTGGTTGATAGGCCATTCAACTAAGTGGTAACGGGAAAGTATGTGGTAGACCTCGATGAAACTTTCTTTATAAGTTGTAATTTTACTACGGTGGGCGTAGTAGGATAGGCGATGTGTGAAAGCTTTCAGAAGGGAAGCTTATTCAATCATTTCTGCTTAAATTAGACATTAGCCTAAGTCTTTGCGTACCAAGTTTGGAAAGGAAAGCGAAAATAAATCGTGAAAACCGGTTAGAAGTTGGAAAAAATAAAAATATTGCAGTTGGATAGGACCTACAAGTACGTATTACTAAATTGGTCATGAACAGTGGCGCCACCTGCTACGACCCTTAAAGGAGTATTCCTTTCGCTTCGTTAACGTTGACTCTACTACGCAACTGACCTTTCTGAAGAATATCACCAATAAGGTCCCCTACACCACTTACATCTGCCTTGTACCTATACAGTTTACGTAAGTCGCCTTTCAGTCATCCTCTCAACATGACCAAACCATCTAAGCAGACTCTTTTACATTTTGTCACCACATCTTCTTTGGTTAACTCAAAATGCTTTTTAGTCAATGCAAAGGATTTATTCGATTCCATAACCGAGACATACTATTCCACAACCGTATTTTCACGTGTCCCATGAAAATGGCATTATAACAAAAGCTTTCTAAACGACTCTATATTCAAAGTTATTAACCCTCACACACCACGCGGGGCTGCCAGCCATAAACACAAGAAAGCACTCGCCGATATAGCCACGTTATAACAATCGTATGGGTCGAATGGATCCCACTGCCTAGAAGTTTAGCGTTGTTGAGAAATATGTTTTAGTTTTATGGAGTTCATTGAGTTATGTTAGGGTTAAGTGATTAGCTATTTGCTTGAGAGTTGACAGGTTTGGTAGGGGTTAGTTTTGGGATACGGGTGCTTAAATGTTATGTCTGTTTGAATGTCTTGTCTATACGTAGGTTTTCCTGGTACATTAGGTACCTAGTGTTAAGGCGCAGATATATGATTTAAGTGACTTTTAAATTTTTTAGTTATTACGCCTTCATATAATGCAAATAAGTTATGCAAACTAGAACGCATACACATCAATTCTATTTGTGAATATTGAAGTATTGTAGTAAAATACTTTATGAAATAAATTCAGGATGCCTACCCAAAGCATAAAAATAAACTATATTACTTTCAAACTACTTAAGATATTTTCATGATTTTTTTTCGTATGGACAGACTATTTTATTATCTATAATTTTATCTGTGATTTTTTCCAATTATTAATATTTTCGTTACTTAATATAAATATTCCCTATGAAATCGAAAGGCGGCGCAGCGACAGCGGGACTCGCATTTGTATGGCCAAGGTCAACGGCGATTACTAGACCCTTTTTTTTTTTGAGGGTCATCATCAATCATCAAATAACTTCTCCCGCTCTGGGCGGAGCGGGAGGGCGTGTCAGACTCTTACTGACTAAAACCCACCCGTATTTCTTCCTGTTGCCTGTGTTGCGGGGGCCTCGGTGACCCATAAGTACCTTCCCGCGACCCCGGCAAGATTACTAGACCTTTAAGGTGGAAAACTTCCTGTTTAACTGATATCTTATATATGTCGGAAATACGTTATTCACTCGTTTGACTAATCGGGACGCCAGCGCCACCAAGCGGCGCTCGACAGAGTCTACAATATAACGCTCGACCCGAGTTAATTGCAGTTTATCTGAGGCGGTCAAGGAGTGAACACGTTTAGATACTGTCGCGCTTTCCGTATAGTTGTGTCGTGTACCTACAGTGTGTGAAAAGCTAGTGTAATTATTTGATCGTAAATTATAATTTGATTTAAAGTGCAAACGGTTTTTTTATTGTGCAAAAACCAACACTTCCCATTGTACGCCCACAGTAGTTAAAATATGGCTGATGATAACGAGAGACACTTACCTTCTCCGTCTTATATAATATCTTATATTATATAAGAAACGGCAAAGGAAATTTAGGTCATGTATGCGAGATCTTCTTTACTGTTTCTAATGATCTTTTCTGAAATCAAAACAACAACAAATTGCCTTAAACAAAGGGGAATTATTTTTAATTTCTTGTCACATAACCATTAAAACATACTTTATCTCTTGAGAAAATTAAGTATACAGCTGCTCATTGTCTACAACCCACGTAAGGCTCGGGAGCCTTACGTTTCAAAAGCAGCGGAAGAATAATTCAAGCGGGATGACTTAGGAACAATCAAGAAGCAATAGTTAAACACATTCTAATATGTCTAGTACAGACAACTCGCTCGTTTGTTCACTAAATCAGAAAAGAAGCGTGATACTGGAAGGTACTTACATTCCTTACAGGTGTATTTAGAAAGGATTTTTCAAAGCCCAACCTCTGAGTGGGTCATTCTGTATGTTGAAGCTTGCGCACGAATGACATCGCAGGCTTCTGCTAGTTGACTGACATGACAATGATACGGTTTAAAATGACGCGGTTTTGACTTCCTAACCAAGACAATTGTAGCGCGAACTCGCGATCGTCATTTGTTTGGAAAACCGGATTTCACCCTTTGTCGACGCAACCACGCGTTCGTGTTCGCCGAATAAAATGAACGCGACGATCGTATACTGGCGCAGTGATCGCGTTGGTTAAGACGCGGCCTTAACACGGTGGAAATGTGCGATATGTGAGCTTTGAGTTGCTCTGCTCCGCTTGTCGCTGACATCGAGATCTCACTCTACCACCAGCTTTCGAATCTCCAAGTACACATGCGTCGGAAACGTATTAATGCATTTCCGTGGTCTGGCTCTATTAATTGCACTCGATAGGCTTTTGGAAGCTGCGATTATTTGCCAGACACTTCATCTTTAATGGAATTCTGTTAAGGCGCTGACAAGACCTAATTGACAAAAATGGGCTTCTCTTAAGAAAAAAAATTGCCGAATCTGTATAGTTTGTGGTAGCGGAAAAAATATATGTTATATTTGAACATATTTCCCAGAACTTGGTTGTTACCAAAACACGTTTTAAAAGCAAAATCTCGATACAAACTAACGTTAAACTAACCTCTTACTTTGAGTTCTAATCCAAAATATCTGTATTAAATATCAACATACGTTACGTATTTAATTAATAACAAGAACGTCTTAATTGAATGCAGAACATGGTTGTTTTTTATTTTCGATTACTCAACCCAATTTTGAGTAAATACATAATTACTTCATATTTTGCAATAAATTACAAGCGTTGTGTCATCGCTCTTTTCTTTCTTTTCTATGCAATCTGACAGGGACCGCGGTTTAGGTGTTGTCAGCGTCTTAAGTGATGGTGCGATGGGATGTTTGTTCAGATGTCATGGAATGTTATGTTGTTTATCGATATATATGTTTTAATTGGTGGATTTATTTTGCCAAAATATTTACAAAAATGAGTTTACTTGTTTTATTTTCATTTTAAGGCGCTGACAAGAGGCAAATGACTAAAATAGGCTTGGCTTAAGAAAAAAAAAAATCCAAATCTGTATAGTTTGTGGTAGCGGAAAAAATATATGTTAATTTTGAACAAAACACGTTTTTAAAAAAAAAAACTCGATACAAACTAACGTTAAACTAACCTCTTACCTTGAGTTCCAATCCAAAATATCTGTATTAAATATCAACATACGTTACGTATTTAATTAATAACAAGAACGTCTTATTTAAATGCAGAACTCGGTTGTTCTTTTATTTTCGATTACTCAACTCAATTTTGAGTAAATAGATAATTTTGCAATAAATTACATGCGTTGTGTCATCGCGCTTCTCTTTCTTTTCTATGCAGTCTGACAGTGACCGCGGTTTAGGTGTTGTCAGCGTCTTAAGAGCTTTGTTAAGAAAAAGATGTTTGTGGTTTAGGTAATTAATTTATGTCTGGTGTCTATCATAACTAAGATGTGTGACTAGATGTTTACTAGGCAATATCGCAATTTTTGAAAGTAGTCATTAGGAATAGTTTACCATCCAGATAGGTACTCGTAATACAGGAGGCGGCAGGTTTACAGTTAACACCGAGTTGAGACGACATGAGTAGCTTAAAATATTACCTATAGCTAGGTTACAAGATATTATTTACCTGGGGTTAGATATTATACAGTTAGTCTGTATCTTGGAGATCTGGGTACAAATTCCAAAGAGCAGACTAGAGAGGTGGTTTCGGGTGTTGTAAGGTATATCTGGTGTATTTGTGTATGTGTGGCATGTGTCTCTCGACCTTCTGACTTCCTATCTTAATAATAGAATTCAGAGGGTTGATATAAATGGCAAGAGATCTGCAGGATCTGCGGTCACTATGGGCGTTCCGCAGGGTTCAATTCTAGGTCCATTCTTGTTTCTAATCTATATAAATGACTTACCTTATCACATATGGGATAATCACAAGATTGTATTGTTCGCAAATGACACTTCCCTCATCCCCAAATCAAACGACTGCTGGTCAACTTTGAACATGTTAACGATGCACTCTCTAAAGTTGTCCATTGGTTTAATGTAAATAATCTTCTCCTGAACGAAAAAAAGACTAAACTTATTAAATTTTCAACGCCAAATGTCAGGCAGCTAACTACCAATGTTCAACTTAATGGAATAGAGTTGGACCCTGTTGAGTCGACAGTTTTTCTTGGAATAACTATTGACGCTAAATTACAATGGCGCCCACACATAGAAAAATTGTCAGGAAGGCTAAGTTCGGCCGCCTATGCTGTTAAAAAAATTCGACAGATAACCGATGTAGATACGGCCAGAATTGTTTATTTTAGTTATTTTCATAGTCTTATGTCATATGGGATTCTTCTCTGGGGAACCTGTGCGGACATTAATACCGTCTTTGTTTTACAAAAAAGGGCTGTTCGAGCCATTTACAACCTAGGTCCAAGAGATTCCCTTCGAGAAAAATTCAAAGAAATAGATATTCTGACTGTAGCCTCTCAATATATATTTGATAATCTTATGTATGTACACAAAAATATATCAAATTTTAAGAAAATGTCCGATATCCACAGTTTAAATACCAGGAATAAACATAATCTTGCTGTACTTCACACTCGCCTCCACAGAGTAGGCAACTCGTTCATGGGTCAATGTATACGCTTTTACAACAAACTTCCTATTGCTATTCGAAATTTACCCATTAAACGATTTAAAAGCTGTATTAAAACCAAACTTTGTAAAAAAGGGTACTATAAAATTTCAGATTATTTAGAAGACAAAAAAGCTTGGGATTGAGCTGCTCGCTCTGATAAGCTTTGTGCTAAAACCATAAAATTTGATATTTAAATTATGCAAAATCATCATTATATACAACTATATGTACATATTGACATCGATGAATATTATAAGCAAAATTAAGTGAATATTTATGTACCTTGAAAAGTATTATATTACTTTAATTATTGTGAATGTGAGCACTATGTGGGTCATTTTTAGTTTTAATGATGGTCTGGCATTTTGAGTTCTTTATGCGGCCAACCCAATTGTCCTTTCCTTGGTATTGTTCGTCGAGTCGTTGAGCTCCTTAAGTTTTGAGTTGAGCTACACGATTACTGACAAATGCTTGCACTGACTGGACAGGTCCACTCAAATTTGTGTGGTTCTTTCCTCAAAAGACCATTTCAGACATAGATCTACATGGTCAACTATCCTCTCTAATATTTTAGAAACAGAGCTAAGTATAATCACATAAATATGCGAAAATTAAAATATTTAAGTCCAAAAATGATTTTTGTTATTAAAATCACGAAAAGAATGTGACGAAATAGGTGATGAAAGAAAAAAAGTTTTTTATGTCCCAAATTATTATTTTCCGCTGTCTCCAGGTTTGTGTAGAAAGACAGACCCTCATTGCTCAAGGACTCCTCAAGTGTCTCTCTTATAAATAAAGTGTTATCATCATTTTTAAGTGTCAGGCTTCAAGAGTTTTTATCTACCCTCCGAAAATTTTCAATCTTAAACCGTTTACCACTTGAAAAAAAGTAATGTTTGGTTCCAATCTCATATAACAAACAGTCGGAATGAATCTGGCGGTCGATCCTCCACTCTCTTCCCTCTAGAGAGTCTCCGAGGACAAGGAAACGTATTCAGAGTGCCGTTAGATGGCGCGATGTGTGCCCCACTAGAGATATCGAGGGTTAGGATTGGGCACACAAGATCTGGGACATAGGGAAGAGATGTTGGGGTTGCCATTATTTAAGAGATGATTTGGTTTGGATAGCTGCGTGAATAGTTAGAAACGTGGACTTGTTGGTTTTCTAAACCAGCGAAAACTTTAATAAGGAAGTTGACTTGCAAAAGTAGAGGATTAAAAAAAAATCCTGACCATCTCGGTTGCCTATTTTGTTAAACCTGACCCTGAGGCTGATCTTAAATTGGTTCTTGTCATGTCAGCCATTCTAGTTTATAAACCCTGACTGCATCTTCGCCAAACTGTCTAATCGCAGACCTGTAGGTAGATATACTTACAACACTCCCGGATATGTTTGAAAGATTCATGCTCAGGAGTTATTTTTAGACGTTTATTGGCGCCGATTCCCTTGTTCACAAACTAAACAAAATTTAAGTTCAGTGCATCTTTTTCTTTCTATTTCATTAAGAAAAGGACAGAAGATACATTTTAGTTTAGTCCTGTCAAATTGATCAGCGCTTGACGTAAATTGACGTAATTTTAGTAGACAAGTTTTTAATCACGTCTAAACTTGTATAGAGTAGTGACAGGCGCTGATTAATTTGACAGGACTAAACTAAAATTTATCTTCTGTCCTTTTCTTAATGAAATAGAAAGAAAAAGATGCACTGAACTTAAATTTAGTTTAGTTTGTGAACAAGGGAATCGGCGCCATTGTCTGATAATTTGATGAAATGATAAGGCAACTATATCATGCTCAACGAGACAAAACCCTGAAAAGTAAATTTTGATTTATTATTCTCTAACAATTTTTCTTACCTGTAAAGTGATAGAAAGCTACAAAAATCTTCCGCTACGTCCAAACCCTTACCACTTCTAAGTCGCAGCTTTTAACTGTGAAAACAGGGCGCCCGCTAAGAAATGCGATACTTATGCTTTTTATACTCCACGGGTTATTTTCTTGTGTTTGTCCGTGGCGTAATGTGTTGTAAGTGTAATGGAGCTACGGAGGCATCGATGTGTATGCTGTGTGCGATCGAGAGGGTGAGAGGTTGAATTGTTTCTTTTTTATCCATATTCTTAAAAAAAAAAGAAACAATTTAACCGCTGCAGGCAAAAGAGTGTCCATAAAGCTGACTGATCAAATTATTAATTCACTGGAGTACCTGATCTGACATGTGCTAGCTGTCACTGTGTAATAAAATGGTCGTATTTAGGTATTTTAATCGTTTATCGATCGTTTAATTTAATCGATTTATATAAGTGTCAAATAAATGTATAATAATAAGTGTAAAAGCCTAGAATACAATAAAAATACACACATACACTCCCTTCTTCCCATGGGGGTAGGCAGAAACTATAAAACGCCACTTGCTACGCTCCTTTTTATTCGCCTACATACACGCATACATTATATATTATATTATTATGACCATTTTACTACACAAAGTGACAGCTAGCACGTGTCAGATAATTCCAGTGAATAATTCGACTTTAGTGGTTGTTTAGTGGATTTTTTGGCCTCTGGCTATATCCGGAGAGCTGAACATCTCTGGCACTTTGGCCTAAGCATATAATTTAACGTTATTTGTAAGTACAGGAGATGACATGGTATACGAAAAAAAATGCGGAATCTTTGTTAGTTCTTCTGTAAAGTATACGACCATAACTTTATAAGTTTGCCTGTTTTGACTCATTTCTTTGATTCCAGGTGTATACTACACGATGGCGGTGGTAGGCCCAGCGATGGGCTACGTGATCGGAGGTCAGATGCTCACCATTTACACAGACTTCCTCAGTGTAGATTCAGAAACGTGAGTACCTACCATTATTCCTCGATTTTAATTACATTGGGTAAATATAGTACCCAATGCAATTATAACCTCCATACGTATGAAACTGTTAGAATGCTTCCATATTTAGTTCTTATGTATAAAACCAAAATAAGTAGTACCTTTGGTCAATGGAGGAAGGAGGGAAAAGCTAAAATAATATAAGTAGGTACCTAACTGATATTTGATTAATTGTGCCTTATGTAATAGGCACAAATCTTAAACAGAAATGTGGGTGTACGATACGTAGGTACCGTTCGAGGAGTCAGGTGTTTATGTTATGTTATGATTGACTACAAACCCATTTCTATTAATTTCCTAGTAAGTACCTATTTTGTTTCCCTACAAGTGCATCAATCAACTATTCCATGTGACTTTGCTAAGCAAACGACAATAAACTCAACTGCGCGTTTCCCGCGCTTTCCACGCCGCACGCCGCGTCTTGTTCACATTTTTTAATATTTCATCTCGGCACCGACACGGCTTCATTCAGCCAACTTGCCCTCTCGCTTTCATCTCATTGTGAACCACATAGGTACGCGGCTGCTCAGGCAACTTTTCAGCCAAATTAATTCCACCATTTTATATTTTCATGGCTTCTGAAACGAAATATGATTTTCCGCGGGGCGAGTTTTGAACGACCTCCTTGCCATGGCTTTACTTTTTAATTTATGAGTTCTCTCGTTGACTGATTAAAATATAACCGAAGGGAATCCATATAGATATTACCTATTACTTGATTAATTTGATTACCTAAGAGTAAAAAAGAGGTATTGAGGTTTCGTTATTGAAAAGCAAGATTATTAATATCTGGGAAATAATAATGCGTAAATTATAGTTTCAGTCAAATGCATTCAATAGCTGAATTTTGCAGTAGGTATGTTACCCAGTTTCGGGCTAACAAATTATATATTAGGTATGTAGCAAAATACAGAAATATTTCTGGATTAATCACAATTTATTCAATTAAAATCTAGAAGCTATATGCGGTAAATTGATGTTTTTCTACGTTTTTAGGGGTTTTTAGGGTTATAGTTAGACAGTTGAAATTTTCACAGATGATGTATTTCTGTTGCCGTTATAACAACAAATACTAAAAAACAGAATAAAATAAATATTTAAGGGGGCTCCCATACAATAGACATGATTTTTTTTCCGCTTTTATAGATAATGGTACGGAACCCTTCGTGCGCGAGTCCGACTCGTACTCGGCCGGTTTTTTTTTTAAACGCAATACTTTTGAACCGCGTCAAATGTGGGTGGGTGGCACTGGTAATACCTATAAATAGCACATTCAAGTACGCCAGAGAACAGTACATTAAAATTATAATTCAATCAAAAAGCAGGCAGTAAGACCGGTTCTATTATTCTAATTCGTTTTAAGAGAAGCATGCCCACTTGAATCCACTCGTTGTGTGAGTCGGTACAGGGCCGGATTCGTGGGTGCAAAGTGTTGCAAGGGTTGCAATAGCTGCAATTAAAATACAGGGTTTCCTGTAGGTAAATGGGGCATCAGGGACATACACGAACTGGTTCTGCATCTCGAGGGGTGTTAAACAGGGTTGTGAAGCGTCACCGTGGCTGTTCAACATGTACATGGATAGTTTTCTAACAGGCAATGAAGATGTGAGTGGAAACGCTGGGACCCCTCCCGGCGTTTCCACTCACATCTTCATTGCCTGCGCTACATAATTACTGACTTTATTGGTTCTTCAGAAAGGTCAGGTGCATAGTACTCCCAACTGGCGTGCAGTGTGTATGTATGACCAGATGTATGAACGTAAACCAGGCAAAGGGAGTAGGTATAAGGATCGTAGCTGGTGGCGTTCTGTAGTTTCTGCCTACCCACATGGGAAGAAGCTAATATACATACATACGTAAACCCCACGCCGAGTTTATGTATGTATATTAGCTTCCAAAGATGTTAATAGCTATTTTTCTAAAACTTCGTGCCTAGATTATTTTTAAGGATTCAAGATAATTACAAATATATAATTGCCACCAGAATTAGAATATTTAGGTTTCGGGACCAAATGCAACTGTGCAACTTATTAATACCTAATTATGCATTATTAAAATGATTATGTATATGATATGCATACAATCTATTCCTAAATCCAGGCCTGTCCACTCAAGCCTGTCGGTGCGAACCGCAGAGCAACGTTGGATTGTTGAGAAACGTCCGATTTACATAAGAAAACAATTGGGCATCGCTACGTAATAAAATAAAGTATACTTCGCAACATGGAATACCCCTCTGTTTACACACCTAATAGGTCTCGCGAAAATAGCGCCTACGAAAGTTATTATAGCAATAACGGAGCTTTTAGATCTGTTGCTCGTTTTTTGTCTAGGGACATATTCAGAAAGGGGTAACATGAGCTAAACGAGTATGAAAGCGATATAAGGAGTTTTTATTTGATTTTTAACGCGATTCGAGACAGGTTTTAAGCAGTTGAGTTATTTTCTTTGTGTGCTTAAGGGAATGAAAATTAGCTACGGCATTTATGGGAGTTAATATGCCAGAAAATGGCTCTCGTAGGAACTTCATTTCTGAACAGTGAAATAGCTTTATGTGGAGTTTAATTTTTAAAACGAAAAGTCACTGTCTTAATACATTAAAAGGTACGAGTAGTACATTTATCTCGTTTGTGTTGTAGATTTAGGCATTATTGGCCAAGCTATAGGTACCAGTGTTTGCGTTGATCGAGTATGTGGGCGCGTTGTGTACGCATCTTCTTGAACTCTGCGCTTGACACAATGTTTAGGTACTGCACCTTGCCTTCACATAGAAGGTAAGGTGCAATACCAGTAGGTGCATTTTCTCTTCACAAACAGTGACATAATACTTATAAATATGTAAAACAAGCTTAAAAACTACGTGACAGTTTGTGAGAGACTGGTGTCTGCACTAGGAAAACGTGTATAGCAGATTACCAGGGTCCCACCAGACAGAGTTTAATACATGATTATACTAAAATTATACAGTAAAAGTGAATGTGCTGTGCATAACTGCGGTCTAAGAAAACTGCTGGCCGTTTGTGAGAGTTATGCGGAGGCTCATAAATTGAAGTATAATGCCACTAAGAGTGAACTTATGGTGTTCAAAATACCTAAAAATACACCTGCAAATATTCCACCTGTAACATTGCGTGGAATTCCGTTGCAGGTCATGTGGTCACGGATGGTCTTACGGACGACCAGGATATTGATAGGGAACGTAGGGCGTTACGTTCCCTATCAATATCCTGTACCTGTATGCTGTTCGTTTCGTTACGGCCCGATGCAATAAGCTTGCTCGCAGGTTTTCGCGGTGCACGAAGGAGATAAAGCTAACTCTTTTCAGAGCTTATTGCCACACGTTTTACTCTTACAGCCTGTGGGTTAGGTATACACAGAAGGCCTACAGCGCCCTGCGTGTCCATTATAATAACAGACTCAGGATGTTGCGCATCAAGCATGTTTGCTGAAGCGAGATTGGACGACTTTTATGGCATCATGCGCAAGCGAAGTGCATCTATGCTGCGGCGATTCCGAGGTAGTCCGAACAATATTTTAGGTACACTGGCGGACAAAATAGATTGGCCGTTTATTAGGCACTGGGCTGGGAGACATGTGCGTACAGACGTACATGTGCAAAAATAATTGTTTTTTATTTGTGATGTCACTTTAGTTGTAATTAATTTTTCACTAACAATACGAGTAGGTTAAGGCAATACTAACACATTATGGATCCTGTAATCTGAAATAAAGAGTCATTATTATTATTATTATAACAAAATAAATCAAATGTAAATAATAATAAAAACTGAAAAACTCTCTGTATGAGAAGAGAGGCCTTTAATAATAGGCTGGTATTACTATTATTCAATATTTTATTAAAATTGAATCTGATCGTGATGTTTATGTTATTTTCCAATATAAACATTATAGAAAATAACCAATTCTAAAATTATTCTACACTAATTATGCTATTTTCTGTCCAGGTTAGGTGTAACGCCCGTGAGCTCGGTGTGGATCGGTGCGTGGTGGATAGGGTTCATCCTGTCAGCTCTCCTGTGCCTCGTCGTGTCGATACCACTCATGGCTTTCCCACATGAACTGCCTGGTAAGTGTCTAGTCATAAAAATATTTAAATACAGTCAAATTGATAAATTCCTCCTTTTTGAAGTCAATTAAAAATACTTAGACGCCACTCAAAAGCTTGAATGCTGGTAATTAATAGGTAGACTAAAACAAGAACATTAGTGATGATCCTGAGGCGTACTACCTAATAGAAAATAAAAGTACAAATTGCTACAGTCAGGCTGATAATCATGGATGACTTTGGAATAATGGAAATGCTGGGCCCTATACTACAAAACTTTAAAATTACAATTTACAAGTTAGCTGTAGGGTACCTACAATTTACGTAAATTTTACAAGTCCGTGTTCCACAAAACTCCAAACCACACATGTAAGTCACACACAAGTCTACAATTTATACTTAGCCCTCATGCTTTGTGTTACGCTTTTAAAAATGCGAAAGAATTGTAGATTGTAACTTATACATATTTGTAATTTCAGTGTTACGTATTTTTTTCTACAATTTAACCGTATTGTAAAATTGTAGATTAGTTTTGTTTGTGGTTATGGTATAGAGCTCTGGTGTTAGTTTGCTGAGTTCAGCGGAGTAGTTGCGTAAAACACACATAAAATTACAATTTATTGATCGTTTTGACAGTTCAACCACGTAAAAATATCGAATTTTTAAAACCTATGAAGCAATGGATTAGCTGTATCCAGTCTTCAACACTCTCGGATTGTGATTCAAAGTATGCTACGCAATTAGAGTGCTGCACCAAACAAGATTTTTAACTTAATATTTGCCATCGACACGCGAAGAAGAATGGGAAGGCTTTATGGCTAGTCTGATAATCGCAGAATAAAGGTTGTTACCCCTAAAAGAATTTTGAAACCCATGGCAAACCCTAGAAAGCCCCAGATAGAACAAAGTCAATCAATACAAACCAATATCGCTTTCCAGGTGCAGCCGAAATTCGAGCATCGAAAGTATCAGAAGCGCACGAGGGCGCAGCCTCCAAGTCTGCAGCCTTCAGCGCCTTACACGAGCTACCCCAAGCCGCAGCAGCCCTACTGCGGAACCCCACCTTCCTGTTCCTGAATCTGGCTGGAGCCAGTGAAGGCATGCTCATCTCTGGGTTCGCTGCGTTCTTGCCGAAACTAATTGAGAACCAGTTTGCTGTCAACGCTTCAGAAGCGGCTTTGCTTTTGGGTGAGTACCAAAAGTTTGTTTTCGTCCAATATAAACGGAATTAAATAAAACTAGTAAATATAATTAGAGTCGAAGGTCTTTAATCAGTGCGTCCTGCATGTTACGACTTACGGAGCCGAAACGGGGACACTTCGGTATGGCATTTTTTTTTTTTTTGGCTGGGAAATTATCAAATAACTTTTCCTGCTCTGGGCGGAGAGGGAGGGTGTGTCAGACTCATACTGACTACAGCCCACCCGTGTTCCTTCCGTTGGCTGTGTTGCCAGGGGCCTCGGTAACCCTTTCGAACATTCCCGCGACCCCGGCAGGCATCGGCCCTAGTGGACCCCTACACTTGTGCTGACGACATCTCTTTGAGGCGCGCGTGGAATACAACGCGCCGTCGACCCGGGCCTGGTCCTTACCGGACGGTGAGCTACCCATTGCTCACCGTCCGCAAGCCCGCGCCTACGGTGGCCGGAAATCCGCCCGGGACGGTATGGCTGGTCCATAAATTCAAGGACGCGCAGCGAGCTATGGAATGGGTTATTATGTTTGGAGTCTCTCTGAGGGATCGAATCTAGAACGAGGTGATCCGGTAGAGAACAAACTTGTCGACATAGCTTGCAGAATAAGCAAGCTGAAGTGGCAACGGGTCGGCCATATCAGCCGCAGAACCGATGACCGTTGACGGGTAGACGTGTTCTTGAGTGGAGACCGCGAATCGGCAAATGTAAGGTCATCGGTTCATCATCGGTTCAAATGTAAGGTCATCAATCAGGCTAGGGGAGCGACGATCTTCGCAGGGAGGTTGGTAGCAGCTGGATTAGAGTTGTCGAGAGTCGAACTGAACGGCGTGCAATTGGAGAGGCCTATGTGCAGTAGTAGACTGCTATGGGCTGATAATGATGATGAAACGGAATTTCTTTACTGGTTTGAGCTTTGGTATGAGAAATTACTTTTGAACCCTAGCAGGAACTTGGGAGTCTAATAAAGGGATCACTATCCGCGCTTAGCACGGTTCATACGAATATGAACCTTATTCTTATGTGGTTAATGTTCATATTCATATATGCAAATGTGAGCAAGCGTTTCATAAGAATTGGAACAAGTGTTATAAAATAAGGTTCATAATCGTATGAGACGCTTACCATACAAAGTCAAAGAGTAGTATATATGAATTTAGCCCTTATATAATATGTCAAGTTTAAGTTGAGCTTTCAAACCCAACAACTTTTTTCTTAAACACAAAAGTCAGTCATTGGTGAATTTATCAACTTTTCTACTTTTTCCTGTTATGAAGAAGCTCCAAAAGTCCTTAGAGCCAGAACGATTTTTAGCATTCCTAACAACTTCCCCACCCCAGGAGTGATCACGGTGCCGGCGGGCGGCGGCGGCACGTTCCTGGGCGGCTGGCTGGTGAAGCGCTGGCAGCTGGCGTGCGCCGGCATCATCAAGCTGTGCGTGGGCGCCACGCTGTTGGCCGCCGCCTTCACCTTCAGCTTCGTGCTCACTTGCGACGACTACCCCTTTGCGGGCGTCACCGTCATGTACAATAGTCCGTCGGTGCCGGGGTGAGTGGAGAACCTATACTTTATTTAGATTACAGTAGTTTATAGTTGCTAGTTATTTCTTTATTATTTATTTAATACCTTAAGCACACAAATGTACAGTGGCGGACTTAATGCCATAGGCATTTTCTACCGGTCAACCTTTGGGTGATGCAGAGACAGACAGTGGCAGGTGCAATAACGAAAACTGTAGAATAAATATTTATTAAAATATAAGTATATACATACATATACCTATTAAAATCATTAAGTATAATACATATACCTAATTATACATATATGTATATAAGACCAAATAAATACATGAATATACTAAACAGATAAGACAAACAATGAGAAAGCATTACCGTTGTGATGATACTGCCAGCTTCTTACGAATGTGCTCGCGAACTTTAACTTTAAAGGATAATCGGTTGGTTGCCATCCTGATTTCCTGGGGGAGCCCATTCCACAGAGAGATAGACTGAACGAAGAAGGAAGAGTGAATAAAGTCAGTGCGGTGAGTGGTACATTGAAGAAGACGATTGTGTGATGAACGTAGATTTTTACTATGGTTCGCGCAAATGTACTGAAAGTGGGGGGCGAGATAACTAAGGGTAGAGGGAGAGTCAAGAAATGAAAACAAGGTGGTCAGTGCCCTTTGCTCTCTGCGCTGGCGTATGGGCAACCACTTTAGAAGCGACCGATGCGCAGAGACATGATCATGAGTTGTTTCTTATCAGGATTTCCTCTGATTGTGTGTTTTGTTATCCGAGGCTTGGATTAGTCTTCACAAGGTTTTTTGCTTAGTTGTTTTTAGAAGACTAGATCCTAATTGAAGACTAGATTAATGTATTTTGTATTCTTATTATAAATTAATCTAGACTGGTTCTTAGTTTTACTCTTATGTCTATCAAAGTTTGTACATTCATAATCGAGACTGTAGCACCATTTTTAGCTCTAATATTTAATTTGTATGTAAATCAAGGAGTCTTCCCGGATTTAATGAAATACAGCAAGGGTATACCACTGTTTAAATCTGGGATAACAATATATGGAATATGCACGTAATTCAACACGTATGGATCCATTATATTAAAATATACCTACATTGTGTAAGAGTCAAGAAACAAATTCTTATTTTTTTAAATGCATTGCTTATTTCACAATTCGTCATTGTGTTTTGCGTTTTTTTGGTGGAACGGAACGCAAACTCAAAACGTGTCCTCTTCGACAATGCCGGAAATGACGATAAATTACATGTGAATATTTTTTTTTTCTTTGGTAAGTTCTTGAAATATCTCTAAGGTAAGTGTGATTTCTGCTTGAATAAAGCATAAACAATAATTTAATTTATATGATTTGGGGCTAAAAAGCAGATGTAAACAAAGTTATTTCGTGGTTAATGACGTCACATCATGACCGCGACAGAAACGGACGTTTAAACTGTAGTAGAAAATTGTTAGAGTTTCATAATTTTTTGAGCAACAAACTAGTAGTCGAATTTAACTTTTAATACTTTTCTTGGGTTTATATTACTGTCTATTATTGATTTCATATTATAGACCAGTATCCGTGTTGCCAGTATTCAGCAAGGTGTTCGAAAAGGTGATGCTCAATTTAACACCAACCAAATCTTACACGATCAGCAGTATGGTTTCACCAAAGCACGTTGTACGTATGGTGACGATGTCACCTTATTAAAACACATATACAGCGTGGGAGGAGGCACAAGGCGCCATAGGAATCTTTTATGATCTCTCTAAGGCATTTAACTGCATAAATCACGAAACCTTGCTCTTGAAACTTGAGCATTACGGACTGAGTAAAACTTGCACTGAGTTTAGTTAGTTTAATCTTATTTAAATGATAGCCAACAGCAAGTTCATATAAATTTTGTCAATTCACTCGGTTTTAAAGTAAAAATGGGTGTTCCACAAGGCTCGATATTGGGTCCTTTCCTCTTTTAGTATATATTAATGATCTACCCCATTTATAAACAAAACACCACAAATGGTTATTTGCTGACAACACTCCCTTAATCTTTAAGATAAAACGCATCAAATCTTTTCGACGTAAATAACGCCCAACTGCAGGTCCAAAATTGGTTCACTGCTAATAATAAGTATTAAACGGAAAAAAAAACGAAATGCATAAGATTTGCTTTACCGGATGTTAAAAGAAGTGATTGTCACATAGTATTGAATGGGGAGAAAATTGCATTCGTCGATAAAACTGTTTTCCTGCGGATCATGCTTGTCTCAAGGCTGCAATGGGGTCCTCATTCAACATCTCTTGCAGGACGGCTAAGTTTAGCAGCATATGCTGTGAGAAAAATCCGTCAATTTACTAACGTAATGAATACTAGATACCACGAGGCTAGTCTATTTCAGTTACTTTCATAGTATCATGTCTTACGGTATTTTACTATAGGGACGGGCTGCAGATATCGAATCTGTTTTTATTCTGCAGAAAAGTGACAACACAGCAATTTATGGCCTCCGCAGGCGCGATTGTCTAAGGGAACTGTTTAAAGATATTAACATAATGACGATACCTAATTGTCAATATATCTATGAAAACATAATGTAGGTACGTAAGGTAAAAACTTTTCATTAAGAGGTGAAAGAGGTAGGGGAGACCGAGGAAGATTGTGACAATTTTTACTTAAAAGAACATATCTCAGTAAAGAAACATACCACCGTTATGAATTTTATCCACGATATAGCTCAATCCTTACCCTTTTAGATTTAATCATCAAAGCCAATATATAATATAAGGTTTCTGAAAAAAACCTTCAAAACTGTAACTACTCCCTTTGTCACAACTCTCCTAACACCGAGGTAAGTTGTGACAAGTACCAAGGTAAGTTGTGACAGCTGTGTATTTACATTTAATTTTATAAATAAAATTACTTTTA
Organism: Atethmia centrago; assembly: GCA_905333075.3. Classification (NCBI taxonomy): domain Eukaryota; kingdom Metazoa; phylum Arthropoda; class Insecta; order Lepidoptera; family Noctuidae; genus Atethmia; species Atethmia centrago. Next base: position 34,594,778 of record HG995367.1, on the reverse strand, counting down.
CTTTAATTATAAACAAAACGCACTTTTTTTTGCATAAAGGAACTTTAATTATTATTTAGAATAATTGCAGGAATTATAATAACAACAAATATGAATATAAAAGTATTAAATTATTTTTTGAACAATTAGGTATTATTATAAGATCAATACTTTCAAAATCAGTCAATAGTCTTAACCTAATCAGACAAACAATTATGGCAGACGTATTGCAGCTCGCCCCCAGTGCATTCTTCGTGAGACCAGCCTTTACACTCCAAGCATTGAACCCACTTCTCATTCGATCTGCTATTGGCATAAGGTTCGAGGCAGCACAAGCAAAAATAATCATTTTCTTCATCTTCTTCAGCATCATTTGCACTCTTCTTGTTAGTCTTTTTGGCTTTTTTAGGTATATTCTTTCCTTCGCTTAAAACGCGTTTTTTCACGCTTTTTATCTTCCTGCTGGCTTCTATGGCAGCTATTTGATCTTTAATAGGTGTGTCAGTAAGCACAGCCGATTTTATCTTGCGCCTATTAGGTTGGTTATTTTTTCTAGGCGGAGCTTTTGGCAACGGCCTCACTGATTCTGGCGAGAACACATTAGAAGTAGTAGCTAGAGGAGTACGAGCTCTAGACATGGAGGCGACGGGTTCATTGGCGTTATTCATTGGCAAAGATTGATTGATAGATGATGTTGTGGCTTGATCAGTGGATGTAACTTGAGTAACGGCTCTTGCTTCATTGAATTCAATGGTGCCAATAGTAGGATTTGGAGTGTGGGGTCTATTTTCTACATTAGCCGTAATTTCTTGAACGCTTGACGATTGCTCTGGTTCTGGATTTGGCAAAATACGGTCAGTGACTTGACTGGGCAGGAAATCGGCTTCTCCAAAGATATCTGTATTAACAGGCCATGTTCCAGTTGCAGCAAAACCAGCACTGATATTCTTTGCAGTGATCGCCACATTAAACGCTGATCTTGTTATGGATGGAATATCATATATACTCATGACTTTCCCAGCGTTAGAGCGCATCCAATCATCACAAGCTGTATTAATTGCTTTTTTTAAAGGCCCAAATATAGCACGATCTAAAGGTTGCAGCTTATGTGTGCAGTGTGGGGGAAATGTCAGCAAAATAATCCCATTATCTCTGCAAAATTCAATATTCTTCAAAGCTGTGTGCGAAGCATGGTTATCTAGGAGCAACAGAGCTTTATTCTCTTTTGACGGTCTAACATGATTTTTGAAATGCTCAAGGAAAAAGTGGAAGTCATCCTCATGCATCCATCCCGATCCGTTAGCGGTTCCAACAGAACCAGTAGGGTCATCACGAATGAAATGCTCTTGGAATCTCTTACGTGGAAATATAAACATAGGCGGTATATAATTACCTATTGCGTTTCCAGCAAAAGCCATAGTCACTAAGGTTCCTCGTTCCGCCGATGTCATCGCACTGACTTGTTTTTCTCCACGTCGCGCTATAACCCTGTCAGGTTTCTGAACTGTTGTAATGCCTGTCTCGTCGACGTTCCAAATATCTTTTGCCACAAGATTATGTTTGTTTAAAATGTCAGTATAGTTCTTAAAGAAAGCATCCACATTACTTTTATTAAAGCTCGTTGCACGAGCTATGCTTGTAGCTTGTGGTAATCTTAAAGATAAATTGGGATGTCGTTGCATAAACAATTTAAGCCACACTTCTCCTGCCATCTCATTTTTTTCCCATGACGCCGGATATTTTTTATTATATTTTTTTGCTAACATGAACGCAATTCTTCTTGTTTCTTTTGTGGTCAGCCCATAATTGGATGCAGCACATGTCAATAAATACTCGCATAATATGTTTTCTTCCTCATCTGTAAAAACTTTTGGACTAGCATAACCCATGGACGGAGTCACCTCTGTTGCGTTATCTTGAAAAGCCTGTTTCTTTTTAATATATCTTTGCAAAGACATGTAGTTGAGATTGTAAGAGGATGCGGCATTTCGGAGACTTTGGCCCCTCAACGTAACTTCTTCAAAGGCTAGTTCGTAAATGTCGATACTAGCCATACCCCTATCAGTCTTTCGTGTATACTTATTTGGCATTCTGAAATAGAAAAACAGGAACTCAGCATACAATACCAAACCACATGCCTAAGTAAATCCCTGACAAAAAAAAAATATTTTTAAGACGACTTTAATTGCCGAATACTTTTAATATTAAAATTAGACAGTAAGAAATGATCAAAGCATGTAAACATGCATGTAAACACAACCAAAAAACATTGCAAAAAGCGTGTAAAATGAGCTACCCACATAATAAACTTAAATAGGAGAGTTGTGACAGCGTGTCACAACTCTCCTAGGTAACAAAAATCGCGATCTGGTCAAAAAACATTTGTTTTATTTGGAGACGAGATGCAAACACAACAAAACAATGCCACGATTTCAAAGTCTAAATAACACACAACATAAGAAAAAATAGCTCAGCCACGTTAATATAATATACGAAGATATAAATACAATAATTGTTTTAATAAAAAACTTACTTTTCGTTTCTTTTTTTATGCAGACGTCACACACACGCAACCGCTTGTCGTGGGCTTCTGGCGCGTACTGAGTCAAGTATCGCGTCTCTAAACAAACAGTTCTGCGCTGTTGCCAGCTCGCTAACGGTCATAAGTTCCGAGAAATCGTCTTTGTCACAACTCTACTTTGTCACAATCCTCCTCGGTCTCCCCTATAAGACAAGAAATAGGGACCCATTAGTTCAACCAGGTTTTTGACTGGCTAAAGTAGACTCATCCTTCATGGGGTACTGTTTAAAATGTTACAATAAAATACCTCCCCTCATACTCCAACTGAATGAAACGAAATTTAAATCTTATATAAAACACACACTATGCAGCCAAACATATTATAAGCTGGGGATCACATCCCTGACTTGAGTGGCTCTACGCTGGTTCTGCTCCATAAGGGCGCATAATCTAATTGATTAGCATTCGAAAATATTGTCGGAGCTATTGAAAATTGTAAAAACTATCTTTGCATTGTATAAATTCAATCTCTTAGTATTGTATAATTGCATAGCACATGACTGTGTGAGCATTATGTAGGTACCTTCTATAAAGCTACTATTTACTGGGTACGTCTTTCATTGACTTGAATGTGCCCTGGCGGCTGAGATTTATACTCACTTAAATGTTTCGCTGATGGTGGCGCCTGTGTTTGATCATTAAGTTCCCTTCAAGAAACACTGAATGGTGCTAATCCATGCGTTATGTTCGTGAACAGGCGCCGTCAATAGGGGCTGTTTTTCTCTTTAGCGTATTGTTTTCGTTTTATCTTTTTATTACGGACGCTTTTACGTCCACGTCTTTCTACATTGTTCTCACATGTATAATTTCACCACGAATGATGTAGGTAACCAATATTTTGTTTTAAAAGAGTGTCCGTGGAGTTTCTTGCCCGTTCTTCTCCACAGAAACCTACTAACGCTTTTAAATGGACAACTAGCTTCATTTTTCTGACTGACCGACCCCTTGACAATTCAAAAGTGCCTGTAATTGGTTTATTTGAAATAAATGCTTGGAGTTTTTGAGTTGACACATCTTTTAGTACCTAACTATTGATTAGCGTTGGCCCGGGGGTGGTTTATTGTCATTAATCAAGGTTTCATAGGTTATTCATAGTACGCCTGTTCTCAACTAAAGACGAAAATTAAGTCCTCAGAATTCTCATTCCACTTTACTTTAACACAAGTCCATTCCATTCTCCTCCCAGCGCCGACCGCCTCACAGCGATGTGCAACTCGGGGTGCTCGTGCAGCGGCGCGCCGTACGCGCCCGTGTGCGGCGCGGACGGCGCGGTGTACTTCTCCGCCTGCCACGCCGGCTGCACGCGCCGCACGCTGGCCGGCGCCGCGCAGCTGTTCCAGCACTGCTCCTGTGTCACCGCGCGGGGCAACGTGACGCTGCCTACGTATGAACTGGGTGGAGGTGAGTGTGGCGTTAAGCGGACAGGCGTGCTTGATCAGGCAACATAGCTATCTACATCAACTCGTTGTTTAATTAAAAACGATGCGTAGGATCCACTCGATTTCATGAGAATTAAGGGATCAGGTTCATCGATTGGACTTTCTTGTTCCCTTATGGCTGCCTTGTTAGAATCAATGTATGATGTTGATGACTCTTTTTATCCATCACACTGCACATTGAAGAAACTAATAACAATTGTTCACACACACACACACACATTTTAGTTGCTCTACTTATCATACGGAATCCTAATAAATTCTTCTCAACTATTCTTGCCGTTCTCTTGAACTAGGTATACCATCTAGGAATCCAGAATACTGTGCCTATAATATACAGTGGTCTATTGTTCCAGTATCAAACTCTTCGATCTCGTACGAGGCCATCAATAGTATCTGCACGACGGACTGTCCGTACCTCTGGGTGTTCGTCTGCTTGTCCTTCGGAGTCATGCTGTTCACGTTCCTGGCCACCATGCCCGCGCTGTCGGCTACGTTGAGGTAAGTTTTCTGAATAATAGATTTCTAGACGAGACGATTTTAATGTATGCAGGGGTATAGTTTATAATTATTAACTCGAATATTTGGCGTTATTCAACAGGTATTTTCGTATATTTGAAAACCGTTCATAATCATCTGGTATGTATGCTTAAGAGGATTGGTTTTAAAACACGACTTCTAACCGAAAATGGAAAGTGGCGACAACCGCCTTGTGACATACCAACCCAAGATTACGCTCAGCACTTTGTTCAGATCCTTCATCTATTTCTGTATCCTCAACAGATGTGTCCGCGAAGACCAGCGTTCCTTCGCGCTAGGCATCCAATGGATCAAGGTCCGTCTGCTGGGCACGATTCCGGCTCCCCTACTCTTCGGATTCCTCATCGACCTGTCCTGCTCACTGTGGTCTACGTCATGCAACAAGACTGGCGCATGTCTGCAGTATGACAACATTAATATGAGCAGGTAAGGATGTGTGATGCATATCAATATGTTATGGCCATGGGATATGGGAGATTTCTGAGGGTCCAAGTTTCAAGATGGGAAAATAAATAAGTTAGGTCTGGTAGCTGATTCCGCAAATGGTAACAGGCTTGGTATTCCACTTCTTTGAACTGTTTCCATGAAAGCAACATGATTACGGCCGAAATCCCTACTTATTTTTCGGATCACATAGGTGATACAAAAACTGTTCGGTAAATTCTTCAAGGTCATCCATTAACTTTTTCGGATATTTATGAATCGTGTTTTGGCAATTGGTATTTTTCTTACTTTTTTATCCGTAGACCATCCACTAATTTTATCCTATTTTCTTCCAGGTACATGCTAGGCATCGCTCTGGTAGGCAAGCTCTGTTCCCTTCTCTTCTTCTTCCTCGCGTGGTGGTTCTACCGCCCGCCGGGAAGCAAGAACGGGAACGCCATAGTTCCCTCAGTAGACCTCGTGGTATGCGCGGAGAAGACCAATGGCAACGTCACTAATGTAGCCAATGGGACAGTAGAACGAGGCAGCAACGGATACTGCAACGCAGCTTTAGAGTGTAGTGATCACTTGTAAGTCAGTTATCAAAGATTTCGTTGTTTAATACTGGATGCAGGATAAAGCCAGCGATTTGTTCATGACTGGCCTGATGTTTTTAGGACAGTTACTGGCATGCAATAACGGGTTTAACAGTAAGGCTGGCTGCAAAGTTGTGGAGGCTAATAATGAGGCCATAAGGTTGAGATGTAACATATTTTTTGGGGGTCTCGAATTATCGATGTAGATACTATTTAAAAGATTGATTGTTGACCACTATTAGGCATAACTGTGACTTTATGGACATCTTGAAACTTATGAAATGGTACAGTTCGAACCATAGTTGAGAAAGCTAACTGAAACGCAGATTTCCAATTTTATGTAATTTGTTGATTATAAATTATGATTTTAATTATGAGTTGTGTGCATAGTATAGGTACATCCTAAGTACATTTAATGAAATTATTGTTTACATTCCAAAATAATAATATATAATAGTTCTGTTGTAAAATATCTGTGATGTAATAGTTTGTAGATAATTGTAAGTATACCGCCGATGTAAGGTCCTCCTATACTAAGATCTTAAGGTGTGTGAAGATCTGTACACCTTTTTAAGTATTAAAATGGGATACGTATTGTTTTGCAAAATTATAAGTAGGTAGTTGAACTACAGAAAGTATGTCGTAGAATTAAATACCTATTGAGAACTACCTTACCTGCCAGACGTCGTCCTCTCAAAATTTCAATATAGTCTTGATATGTCCGGTAACACCCCAACTACACCGAAAAGGTTCCACCGGTTCATACAAAAATCCCGTAGAAAAAGGGACTTTCAGTTTTTCCCGAATTTACAAATGTTCCGGACAACTTGTCCAATTTTTTTTTATTCATAGAAGTCCAATTCGGGCTATTACGAATTTTTAAAACAAAAAATACACAAATCGGTCCAGCCGTTCTCAAGTGATGCGCTTACCGACGAACAGCATTTCATTTTTTTATATATAATATGATAAATGATTTATTTTCTGTAAGTAGGTTTGTACAAACACTTTTACACGTCAATCATATTTTTAAAATAAAGCTAGATGAGGTCGGCGTTTCCTATCTGACTACTCTGAGAAGAAAGGCCGAAACAAACTCAGAGGTCACAGTCTCTTTTAAAGTCCAGACATAATCTTGGTCAGATCATGTGAAGGCCATGTAGATTGGTGTCTGAAATGGTCCTTTTGAGGAAAGAACCACACAGATTGAGTGGACCTGTCCAGTCAGTGCACGCATTTGTCAGTAATCGTGCTGCTCAACTCAGAACTTAAGGAGCTCAACGATTCGACGAACAATACCAAAGAAAGAACATTTGGGTAGGCCGCATAAATTACTCTGCCAGACCATGATTAATACGAAATGAGAAAAAAAAAAAAAAAAAAACAATAATGACCCACATATGCTTCACATTCACAATAATTGAAAACAATATAATACTTTACAAGTAAATATTAAGTTCCAAACAGTATATTGAACTCCACAAAGTAAATATGTCAAAATGGTATATAAATAAAATAAAAGTTTCAGTATGCAATAATTGGAGCAGCTTAATCCCAAGCCTTTTTGTCCTCAATATAATCTTTAATAGTATAAAAGGCTTTCTGGCACAACTTACTTTTAATAAATGATTTGAATTTATTAAGGCTTAGATCTTGAACGTGGCTTGGAAGTTTATTATAAAAACGTATACATTGACATCTGATAGATGTCAACATAACATAGATAGATGATTGATGTTACCCACACTAACTATCTGGAAAAAAACCGACAGAAGTGGGTCTACTTGTTATTGTTGCAAAACCTACGTAGCCCGGTGTAGTGTATGTATAATTAAAGTAGAGTACAATTCGGGAAGGCACAATATTTAAAATATTTTTTTTTTACAATTTTGAATACCATCAAAATAACGGTTAAGGAAACACTTGTACATAGTTTCTAACTTATTCTTTGTTAATGCAAAATCAATAGTTGTTAAAATTGTATTTTGGTTGAAGACTGATTGTTTAATATTAATAATTAAATTAAATATTAAGTGTATGTGTAACATGATTCTGTATGCGACTGTACTTTTATTGAATTAAAAGATTGTATGAGTATATTTACTGTTACGAGAAATAGAACTCAGAAATATTAGAATAAACGTTCTTACTAAGGTCTAGTAGTCTCAAGTGCTACTGCTAAGCATAAGACCCTGGATTTCCAGGTCGGGAAAAGTGTTATTTTATCTGGAATCTCACAGTAGCAGCCCGGAGTCTGGATTTGTGCCTGGTTGATGGCAATAGGCTCGCCCCCTTTTACATGGAACTAGCGAAATATCTGTGTCTGTTCCTACACCACTGCCCAATCCTTCGGAGATAACAAGGCATGATGTTATGTTACATTAGATTTAAATTCTTACTAAATGATCAAAAGTATTCTGCAAACATCAGATCAAGGTAATGCAAACATTACAACCAATCAATACAATCCTTTAATTCTTGAAAGATCGGATAGATACCTACTGGACGTTTTACTGGATAGAAATAAGGCTGTAGGTAATACAACCCTGGATATAAAAAAAAGACAATGAACTGCAATTGGCCTAAAATGTCATCCCAGACTCAAATTCCAATAACGGATCCCAGATTTCTACATGGAATCCAAGACTCCCAAAATGGATCAACTACCATAAATCTATGAAAATATGCAATAGTAATTAGATTTTTATAAAAATACAATTTGTAAAAAATTTACATGTTTTTCTAATGTAATTTGTGTATCATATAATTTAAGTGATCAATTTATAAATTGTACAATTTTACACGGATTGATTGAAATAAAAATAATAATTCAATGTGTCTATTATTTAAGTTCTATAAATATAGTCCTTTTCACCGTATACGGCGACAGCGACCCAGACCAATTTTCATTCCTTTTGTAAGCTCTCGAATGATGCAAAAGTCGCCCAAAGCCTTAATAATTTAATATACGATTTGTATAGAATCAAGATTATCTAACTAAACACCTGTGCTGCTGGACAGTTTGTTCCGCCACTTCTTCCCAGCTAAAGCACTAGGACGTGGTGAAGGGCGGGCGTTTTTGGGGGACATTCTTATGTAATTTTGACGTTCGAAAAGTGCTGATTCTAGCCTAGTTTTATTTGATTGATTGATGCTGATAAGCTCAAAAGAGCTTATAAGGGCTTATATCGGGTGCTAAATTTTAGTTTTGGATCCAAAACCAGGATTTCATTATGGGTTCATCTTATAAACTCCAATAATGCATCCCATAGGTTTTTTTTTATCTACCACCCATCGGCTAACATCGACTCCATTGTTAATGAAATTGGACATAATCAAACCACAAATTAAAAATATGAATTAAATATATATTCCAACATTAAAAAATGCTTATAATAACTTAACAAAATGCATTATCACACTTTCATATTTGTATTAAAAATTGTGTACTTATTTTAATTACGTAGAAACAGAACTAGCTATTTCACAGTGGTCTCAGAAAAACTTAACGCCTTGGCTATCGTCGAATTCCATCAGTTCACATCTACCTTTCAGTTCTAAATTCTTTAAAGCCTTCAATAACACGCTCATGTCAAGGCCGTGGAACTCTGAAAAACATAATAAACATAGATATTATCTTAACATGGAATTAACTAATCCTGTTTAGAAAAGAAATTTGGGATAGGTATTAATTGTATCAATAAACAATAAAACTGTTTCCGTACGCGAAATACGCACTTGAACGTGGAGTAGCGGACGCCAGCCCTTGAGAAGCGACAATAGTACATACCTACAGCAGAAAAACCCTGCCCAGAAAATGAGTTTTTTTAAATGCATGCTGCAAAAGAAATTAGCTCACCTTGGTCAACAGTATTTTCGCCTTCTCTCAGTTCAAACAGAGTACAAACTGCGTTATTCATTCCATTATTACAAGCCCAGTTGTACACCAGATTGCCCCATTCATCCAGAGAGTGCCAGTATACCTCCCATACATTTTTACTTTTATCCATGGGTGCTGCTCTGCCTGTCTTTGCCATATCCTCCAAGATAGTAAGAATGGCTTCCTGAGACAACTTTCTGTTAATGTCTGTGTTGTTAAATAGTGGAGTATTCTGTGATTCTCTTATATCTATGGTTGATTGTTTAGTTGTTTTCAAGTATTCCGTGATTAGTTGCTCCCATGCTTCTAGTTGCTTTGCTCTTGTTTCTGTGTGCGGTTGAATTCTGGAACAAGATGTAGTTATTGTAATTGTTTCTTCATGTCTCTAAGCCATTTGAATGCTGATGGATTTTTGCCTAAGGCTGGTTTCACAGCGAACGGAGACACACGTGAGGCGCTAGAACATTGTTTCGCAGGGACGCGGATTGTTCCGTACGCCACCCGCTCCGGGTAAAGCCCATACAACGCTACCCGTCCCGCGCCCGGACCCGCCCGCACGCAGCCGCGAGGGCATCGCTGCTCCGGGAGTACAGTCGAGATGAGTATCTACTCATCTAATTGACATGGGATTTTTTATAGATATAGTACAATGTAAACCCTGTTTATGGGATACCTCAAGTATAAATGATTAAAACAAAGATGCTCGGGCTCGGGCGTGGAGGGACATCTGTGAAGAGATGGTTGAAGGTGTGTCGCAAGAAGAAAAACCAAAGCTTGGTTAGTAGAAGTTTAATATTAGATAAATTGATAAACTATTTATACTAGCATTTATTCATAAATATTTCAAGACATTTTCACGAAGATATTATTATTTTTTTTACAAATTACATATTAGATATATTAGTCTCTTACAAATTAAATATACCAATAATTTTTTAAACATTCACATTCATTTTTTATGTCTCCCACTAGCAACCGTATTGTACTACTTTCTCGTTTCAGAGTACTGCGGGCACTAGCCATACTCTCGTCACCCGTGTACAGACAGCCCATATTGGTCTCCTGGACGGCTGAGAAACCAGCCTGAGAGACCTTATTTTACTAGAGAAAACTCAAGTAGCATAAAAATGACAACAGCTTGCATTGAGATTATAATAGTGTTACCATTAAGACAATTTAAATATAGATATAGGTATATCTAGGTATAATATCTTTCAGATGTGTATAAATACTTACATTTCCTTTCCTTAATTATAGAAGAGCCAATGTACTTCTCATATATTTCTATCAATTTCTTCTCAGTATCCTTTCTTTTGGATAATGTCACAGGAGATTTTGGTTCCAAATCAGTCAGAGCCAGTTTGTAAAATATCTTTGATTCCCCTACTTCAACATATGGGAAATTTTCAACATAATTAGTTGAAAAACTTATCATTATTGAACAGTCTTTAGCTACAGCCGATATTAAGGCTAGATATATTGGATTTGCAGTTTTGATAAAGGTGTCTCTGTCTTTTTGAATACTTAAATCTAAATTCTTTGATTTCAATTCTTCTATTAATTTAGAAACATAATCAGTGTAATTATTTTTTATATCTTTTCGGTCAAAAGTATTTGTTTCTGATAGTCTTTGTAGTTGCAACAACTTGTAGAGAAATGTGTTGTATTTTAAATTGTGGCTTTCTAAACATTGATTAGATGGATCTTTCACTATGGTTTTTTTCGATTTCTCTAGTTTAATGTGAGACACATTTCTGTCACTCAATAAGATGTCTACAATAAAATCCAAAAATAAGTTTGCATCACTAAAATAGTTCATACTTTTCAAAATACCATCCAAATCACTTAGAGATGACTTTTCATGAAAGATCAATGTCCCATCTTTGAATAGTTTAAAGTTATTCTGTGGATTATTTGTCATACTCAACAGGGCATGTTTCATTCTCTCTTTGTTTCCTGAAAATAAGTCTAGGGGACAATAGTGGCTCGTCTCTGGTATGGCTCCTATTTGTAGTTTTAAATGTTGTTTCAAACAATAATAACATTTGGAATACTTCCTAAGACTAGAAGATATGAAACCTTCTTTTGGTTTGATCTCTATACAATAGTTGGTTTCGCCTTTAGGGCTGACTACTGACAAGTTTGTGGCTTTTATGGCAATCTGACTGAGTACCGACTTGAATATTCTATTTGCTGGACGAAATGGCAGCAGAATTTTGCTTAATTCTGCTAAATCATGTTGAGGTATTTCTATTGCTTCTTCGCAGCCATAGAATTTGTTTTCTAGCAAAGGCACCATGATCAAATTCACGAAATTAACGGAGTCGTACACATTCTTATGATGCGCCGTTTTCTCGTCTTCTTTAATTAGTCGTAATACGTAATCGGTATCTAATATTTGGACCACGATGTGGGTATTCCCTTCGTTTATATACTTCCAAGATTTTCCTAATAACTTCATGTTTTCTGGTCCAACTTTTTATTACAGTACAAATAATCAAGTTTTACTTACGTAAAAAAGGGAGGAAAGTTGTACTGCCAGGGCCATGTTATATCTGCCATCACGATACACTAATATATATCGTACTTTACTAATGAAAAGTCTATTTCAGAGCAATTATTTATTTCACACAATTTACACTGGGCTCGCAACTGATTAATCGTTTTTCTTTGACAGCTGCACAGCAAAAATGTTCTGCTACCACAGATGTCACAAAATGAACGGACTAGACAGAATAAAAGCGCGTTCCAGGGCAGACCCTGGAATTAGCCCTCCCAAGCGTAAGCCCCAATATATTTTCCTTAGAAATTACAAGGGCATAGACTTGAAAGTATTGCTGCGTGATGCTGGTAACATCGACTGGACGGAAATCTTGGGGAGCTCAGGCATCAACGAGATGATTCACATTTTTAACAGCACAATACTCAGATTATACGATCGTCATGCCCCTATCCGTCGGGTCAAAGTCAAGTATGCTCCTGCTCCCTGGCTTACTCCTGCCATTAAGGATGCGATGGCAAGTAGGGACAGAGCCAAAAGGAGGTTATAACGCTGTCAATGTTATATGTGTATGCTGTATGTGCAGAGATGCAAAGAGACGTTACTTCCATAATTCTCTCGACAACCGTAACTCTTCAGAAGTCTGGAAGTTTCTAAAAACTGTCGGCATTGGTAAGTCTCCTGTTGCTTCCAGTAATGGCACTGATGTGTGTGCTCTTAACAAACATTTCACCCACCCCCTGCTACGTTGGATCCGCACGTCAAATCGGTTACTTTAAATAAACTTTCACGCTTGCCTATGCCACAGTGTCCTTCTTTTGTGCTAAGTCCTATAGGTGAAAGTGAGGTCAAAAAATCTATTTGTGCTATCTCCTCCTCTGCCGTTGGTAATGACAATCTTTGCTCAAGAATGATTTCTCCTAACCTCCCCACATTGCTTCCCATCTTGACCCACATTTTTAATTTCTCGTTTTCTTGTACTGTTCCTGAGGTCTGGAAACAAGCTCATATCATCCCCTTACCCAAAATTCCTAACCCGGTCTCTCCGACCGACTTCCGACCCATTTCTATCCTCCCATTTCTCTCTAAAGTTCTTGAGCACATTGTTCATCATCAACTTTCTGCCTTTCTATCCTCGAATTGCCTTCTTAGTCCTTTTCAATCTGGTTTTCGACCCGGTCATAGCACAGTAACGGCTCTTCTGAAGGTCACTGATGAAATTCGCTTGGCTATGGACAACAAATCTCTCACCTTGCTTGTACTTCTGGACTTTAGCAGTGCCTTTAACTCTGTCGATTTCGACATCCTTCTAGGGATCCTTAAAAGTTTCAATTTCTCTTCTTCTACTGTAGATTGGTTCGACTCCTATCTTAAAGGCCGGACGCAGCGGGTTCATCTCGTAGAGAATTCTTCTGACTGGTGTACTCTTACCGCGGGTGTGCCTCAGGGTGGCGTTCTCTCTCCTCTTCTCTTTTCTATTTTCATTAACTCCGTTACCAGAGTTATCTCTTCCCACTTCCATCTCTATGCCGACGATCTGCAGCTTTACTATCACTTCTTTAGGCAAGATGCGGAAGCAGCCGTGTCTGCCATGAACCATGACCTGGATTTGATTAGCGAGTGGTCGCGGTCCTTTGGACTGCAAATCAACCCTAAGAAATCCCAGGCCATAATAATCGGTGGAAGGTATATGCGGAATAGGCTCGATATTGCATCGCTGTCTCCACTCTGTCTGAATGGAGTTCAGATTGAATACGCAAATACAGTTAAAAACCTGGGGGTGACCTTGGACTCTTACCTATCGTGGACTACCCATGTTGCTCAAGTCAGTCGCAAAGTGCACTACACGTTCCATTCGTTGAAATGCCTCCAGAGCTTCTTGCCCTTGAATACCAAAATCTCCCTTGCTCAAACTCTCATACAGCCCATCATAGACTACGCTGATACCTATTAATTGGATGCCACCGAGGAGCTTTTAAATAAACTTGAGCGTTTGCAAAATATCTGCATTCGTTTTGTTTTTAACCTTAAAAAGTATGATCATGTATCTAACTTTCGCAAGATTCTCAAGTGGCTCCCCATTCGTCTTCGCAGGAACTCTCGGATATTGTGTCTGCTATTTAACATCCTTCATAATCCTAGTGCGCCATCCTATCTGCGGGAACGTTTTTCCTTCGCCCGTCCTTCTGATGCACCTTGCAGGTCGCATCTTAGAAATCTCCTTAAATCCCCTCCCCACTCTACCGACTTCTACTCCTACTCCTTCACTGTGCATGCGGTTCGGCTGTGGAATTCACTTCCACCTGACATTAGGGACTGCCAAACTGTTGCTGTTTTTAAAAGAAGAGTGAAAGAACACTATCTTTCCACTTTGCCATAGTTGCATATTATGTATTTATTATTTTATACTATTAATTATAAGTATATAAGTATTTTAGTGATATTTATTTTAGAAGTATGTATTTATGTAAGTATATTCTCATAGTGTATAATTAAATTAGTGAATAGTTTTATTTTGTTTTTATGTATTTTGTTTTCTCTTTTACCTTACACACGTTGTCTACATCTATATGTCTACTGTCCTATTGCAGGTATGCTGGAAGAGATTTCATTAGAAATAAGCATCACCTTTGTACGTTTTTTTCTGTTCCTTTCTTTTTGTCTGTTTATATGTGTGTACATAAACTGTTAAATAAATAAATAAATAAATAAAAGCGTCAGCGGCGCAATCGGTAAGCCCCGCTCACCGCGGCGCAATCTGCTTTGGGTCATTTTTTAAAGCTAGGAATGCTTCCATGTTTTTTTCCGTTCACTGGATATAACACTTCATCATGGCGGCTTGTATGCAGTTTTTAAAGTAGTTCACAGATATGACGTTGGGGGCGCTAGTGGTGCGATCACGAGGGGGAAAGTAAGGATATCTAGCAGCTGTTCATGGAACGAAGCGTGCACTCTCATAATTAACTTCGGACGTCAAACGGAACACATAATACCTCGTTGAAGAACTGCGAATCTTCTCTGTGGTATCTTAGCATCTCTCTGCAAAATCTCACTCTAGGTTCATAGTCACCACCGGGGCAGCAAAGCTTGCACCCTTTGCACGAGGTAGGCGTGATATTTGTTTCTTTTAATGATATGTTGCACCGTCGATCTTGGAATCCCGAGATTATGGGATGTTAGGCGTTGACAGGATCCAATTTTAATTCTTTCAGTTCAAAATTCCTGTTGCCTATTTAATTTCTACATTCAGCACTTCATCCTCATTTTCAAATCACACCACTGATCTGCCTGCTCTCGGAGCATGCTGATCGGGTAAGACTCCCTCCATGTACGAATTATGTACGCGCATAAAGACCCTGTAGTCCGTAAAATGATCACGGTTAGTGTAGCGTTGACGATATTCCCTGCTGTTGCTGTATGGCTTTTGTGAAGGCAATCCGTCGCAAAAGCCACACAGGTAATGCATTTTCGTATACTCCCGTTAGGTGTATTCTTTCCTCGCAGCAGCAGCCATCTGTCCACTTTTGTAGCCAAACCGTCCGATTCTGAATCTAGTCCGATTCACACAGCACTGGTCACAGTTAGGCAATCTATCATAAGTCCGAAAAACAAAGCGTAGGTCAAAGGAAAGAAACTGATCACAAGTCGTCGTAAAACCGAGAAAACGAACACCTGCGTAGTCACAGGGCGGAAGCGAGTCACTAAATAACACTAAACATTCTAAAGAAAGATGCTCACGCGCATCCCCCGACCACCGCCCCGCCCGGCCTGGCCTTTTGTTTCCTAGAAAAGATATCGCTACCCGAACTGACAGGCGAACTGGCCTTTAATTGACAAAGGATGAAATGATTAGTGTAAAAGAGAGGCAGAGAGTCTTTGTCATTAATTGTATTAGTTCCAGTTTATTTTTTAAATAGGCCTAACCGACTTTTATGGTTGGGTTATCTTTGGCCTTGCTACAAATGATCGTCCTCGAAAGATATCAAAGCCACGCATGTGTAATATCTTTTCAGAATCCCTATTAAATGCGCCAAAACTTGTAATACAGGGTCACTTGTCGGTAGAATATTTTTTTTCAGAGTGGGGTCAGAAGTAAATAAAACATTATGATTTGAGAATTTATTTTCGTAAAACTTAATATTATCTTCAACACACCCAATAAACAACCATAAAGCATGTCTTACGCAATGATTCATCAGTTCTAGTGAAAATTATTTAAAAAAGATACAGAATGTAGATTTTATCGATTTATAATAAGAATTTGTAAAAAAAGTCAATTTTCTCATAAAAATACAAAATAAATTATAAATTTGCAGGGGTTGACCTTAAGGCCCTCCCATAGAACAATTTTGTGCAGCTGATGACCCCATCTAACCCCTAGTTGCGTATGTTCCACGACTTTTTGGGCACCCTGTATAGTGAAATTAATAAAAGGATAACTATCACAGCTATGTCATAATGGGGGGATGCACGCTGTGTTAATATGCAATTTGCACTTCAGGGACAATTTGCTGCGTGCATTGAAAACGGAATGGAGTCTACCGAGAGCGAAAGCGTGTCTTTATGTGCACTGAGAAGGAAAGGCGCTCGTTACACCTAGGTATTTGGCTCGCTTCTCCCAAGGGATAGGCTTGCCGAACATGGTGAGTGGTAGGTGGGGACCGGGTTATGTCGCGGTTTCGAAAAAAAGAACCGCTTGACTCTTGCCGGGATTGACTTCGATTCTCCACTTTCTAAACCATGCGCCGAGTTTATCGACTTTGGTATGGAGAGTGCGATATGCCGGTGTAGTATATGACCGTGTCGTCTGCTTATAATATTATAATAAGCCGTTCATCATCGCGGTCATAAAACTACGTTGGAAGCCAACGTTTATGTGTTCTACGATGTGGTGAACCTGGTTGGACGCAAGAATGTTGGGTTCTAAAACCGAACTGCTGGTCGGGGATGAGCCCCGTTGTTTCGGCATAATCTCTGAGGCTCTTATTATTACGTCTCTCATAGACTTTGCTCAAAATTATGACAGCATACTTTTTAATTTATAGTGATCTAAGGAAACTGCTGCTTTTAACTAACCATTTAGTCAAGGTTTTTGTTTTTTTTTAAATCATGTTGAAGTATTCCTATTGCTTCTTCGCAGCCATAGATGTCCTGCTACTACAGATATCACAAAAGTGAACAAACATCTAAATAGCAGTGCTGTCAACTGCTACCAAAATTTTACCCCAAGATTTTTTTTAAAACCCCAAAAAAACCCTAAGAGTAACCTAACCCTAGGTTCTTATAAGTAAAATTTCTTTGATGTAGTGCCCAACTTGCCAAGTCGTTTGAACTCATAAAATAAAGCGCATTCTTGTTTTTTTTTATTAGATACGCTGATTCAGAATACGCTGATAAATACCTATTGCTAAACTACATAAATGTAATATTGTTGACGTTTGTGTTTTGACAAACGAGTCAATTAAACGTCAAGACCGGTCACGGAGCGACGGACTGGCAAACGTGCGAATGGAACGAGCGAAGGAGAACAAAACGGGTAGATAATTCAATGAATGAATAAAAGAATGAGAAAAGAAGGTGGCTCGCAGTTCGTTCTATTCCAGACACGCGTTCGTTCGAGAAATAAACCGCGGTGCGGTGTAGAGTTTTTAGCCCCTAAGGGTCAACTCTTGGCCCTTTCCTATTTCTAGTTTATATTAATGATCTTCCTTACATGATGGCAAACTTATCGGATATAATTCTATTCGCTGACGATACTTCTCTCATTTTTAAAATAGATAGAAAAAATCCGGATGTCTTACACGTCAACGATAGTCTTAATATTCTTTCGAAATGGTTCGCAGCTAATAATCTCTTACTTAATGCGAAAACAAAATGTATTAAGTTCTCACTGCCAAATGTACCCCAAGTGGCTCTAAATTTAAAACTTGATGGCAAGAGACTAGATGCTATTACGGAAACTATATTTCTAGGAATAACTATAGATTCAAAATTGCAATGGGGAACCCACATTAGAGCTCTTTCTGGTAGATTAAGTTCAGCTGCATATGCAGTAAGAAAAATTAGACAGTTGACTGATACAGCCACAGCTAGGTTAGTATACTTTGCTTATTTCCACAGTATTATGTCTTATGGCGTTCTGCTGTGGGGATCGGCAGCTGATGTAGATTCAACTTTTATCTTACAAAAGAGGGCAATCCGCGCAGTGTATAGAATGAGTCCTCATGAGTCCCTTAGAAACAAATTCAAAGAAATTAATGTACTAACTCTGCCTTCTCTTTATATCTTAGAAAGTATTTTATATGTTCGCAAAAACTTGTCTTTTCAAAACAATAAGTGATTTCCATAATATAAATACACGTAGTAAACATGAAATTGTGATACCCAAGTTTAGAGTAACAAAAACAAGCAAATCATTTGTTATCAACAGTATCCGCTTTTATAACAAGTTGCCAAAGTCAGTCACAGAACTTAGCGATGGAAAGTTCAAAACCCACATCAAACGTGTCCTTATCAAAAACGCATATTACAAGATTAAAGACTACGTTGAAGACAAGGAAGTTTGGCAATAATTCCTTCTGCACATGTGGCTTCCCTGGTTCATCAGAAACGGCATAACTATGGAAATGTCTATTAACTGCTCCCAAATTACGATGTTTATTATTATTATTTTTTACACATACTTTTTGACATTATATTTTCACTATTTGACATTATATACCTACAATTTATATTTTAGACTTAATATTATTAATATTATTTTACATGGATTCTTGTGTACGTTGTGAATGTGAGAACGTTGTAGGCTTAATAGACTAGATCTTTTGTAGACCGTTTTCTTTTCTCTTTTTTTTGTTAAGTACTTCTCGACAGGCCTACACTGTCCTCCTATACCTAATTTGTGTAATTTAAAAACATTGTAAAAGCCAATTATTTTTAAAAGAGTAACCGTGGAGTTTCTTGCCGGCTCTTCTCCATAGGAAACGACCAATTGGAACCGTGCACCTAGCTTCTGACGTTTCATAAGTGCCCATGTAGGTTTATGTGAAATAAAAATATTTTGATTTTGGACATTCTATTCCTATTGTTGTTCGATTAAAATTGCAGGTTTTGTTGCAAGCCCCTAAAAATACCCCTAAAAAAATCTACCTCTGAAACCCCTTTTTAGCACTTCTTCTCCCTAAATTTAGCGGGAAAACCCTAAATTTGTCAACACTGCTAATGAGAATAAAATCGCGTTACAGGTCTAGTTCTGTAAAGCATAAAATATGTACACCTTGACTAAAAGGTTAGTATTCAAAGCAGCAATTTCCATAGATCGCTTTAGATAAAAAAGGATGCTGTCAATTTAGAGATGAGTCGTACTATGTACTATTTAGGTTAATTTTATACTAAATCCACCTAATCCTATTCCGTACAAATACTCGATCCAAATACCTGTTCCACCCAGTCCATGAAGTTCGCATACTTTTAAATTTTCTTAGTCTTTGCGTACCACCAATACTTGTAGCCTATAGGTATGCACGTAAGCAGTAATGAATTGTAGTCTTTCCTTCATACTTTACACAGGACTGTCAACGTAAAGATTTATCTACATTATAGAATGTTGGCGTATTTATAAAATTTCAATAAATTTTTCAGAGTAATCAAATTATTGCCATTAAAAATACTTTTGTGTTTTAGAGCGGTTAAGTTTACTCAGTAATCTGTTGGCCTTTGTCCGTAAAATGATCCCAAGCGACACTAGGTACTTCCTTTATTAGAACAATGTAAAATAAAATCAAAAGTTCTTTAACGTTACGAAAATCGATTGCAAAATAAGTCCGATACGTGATTCCAATTACAACGTCGAGTAGGTATCACGGTGGTCCACCGAGATCACATTCTCAATATGAGTCCCTACTTGATACTGGACTGCATTGCATCTAGTCCACAGACTAAGTAGTACTATCTAGTCTAAAGTCGTCATTCGCATCTATTGTTTGGAAGTACTTAGTGTATAAAATCTGCCTAGTAAGTTGGTTGAAGTTCCGACTGGTGTCGAGTATTGACAGACAAAGATGGAAAGACTGCGGAATAGTGTAGTTAAAAAAGGACAGAATATATTATTGCACAACATGAGTGCGTGGTTCAAATTTAAATGCCTGACACACGAATGATTTAAGCAAACAGGAGTGAGAGGCAAAGCAGACTTGCTGACTCTATTCGTCGCGCCGGTACTTCGATACGAGCGGACCACGCGGGTGCCGTGCGCCGCGCAGTCACAGTGAGATTAGAGACTAG
Organism: Atethmia centrago; assembly: GCA_905333075.3. Lineage (NCBI taxonomy): Eukaryota > Metazoa > Arthropoda > Insecta > Lepidoptera > Noctuidae > Atethmia > Atethmia centrago. The sequence goes on along the minus strand of HG995367.1, from coordinate 34,574,560 downwards.
GTGAATCGAGTATTTTAAGGAGTCTACACACCAAACCCGCCGACCCGCCGACACAGCCCGGCGGCTAGGTGTCGGCGACTTTGCTTCAAGAATCATGTCGGCGACTCGTACCCGCGCGTGCAAGTCGGCGGCATGGCCGGCGACTTGCGTACGCGCACGCTCAGTTGCCCGCCGACACTCCAACGATAGTGACGTGCTTTGCTAGACACTGCAATCACTAACTAAAAAAGTTGTACTGATTTCTTGCCGCCGACTAACTCACCGACACAGCCCCATGACACATGTTGGCGGGTTGGCGGGTTTGGGTCGCCGACACCAAGCCGCCGGGCTGTGTCGGCGGGTCGGCGGGTTTGGTGTGTAGACTCCATAATAGGTGCAACCTAGTCTCATTGAATACTTAGTCCTTGGAGCTGTTCTAGTATATACGCTTCATCTCTCGCTGTCATCATTTTGACAAACGCGAACAAAATTTGCGTTTTGCTTTGCTGCAAAAAGTCGTATTTCTAATTTATTTTTTACTTCTGCTATGTTATAGTTTCTCTCAAAGTAAGTTCTGTATATATTTAAACAATGATTACGCTTAATAGGAAATTGAAAAAGGAGCCTATAGTAGCCCCTGAACCTACGAATACGACGAATGGGTTGACTACCAAGGAGTCGGTGGTGAGAAGAATATCAGTGAGAGATAAATTGTTGATAAAGGAAGTGCAGGAGATGAATGAGAACCTCCCTGCGACGTGTAGTGTACATTTCGAAGACCCCAACGTGTTAAGTGAGTTCATATTGACTGTTGCACCTGATGAAGGGTATTGGCAGGGAGGCAAGTTTAAATTCAGTGTTTTAGTTACAGACGACTATAATATGGCTGTAAGTATCTATTTCAATAATTTGTGTTGTAGGAAGTCTTTTAATACAATCAAAATGTTCTATTGTGTCAACCAGGCAATATTCAAATTCTAACATGCCCTTTATTTACAAAAAAAATCGTCAATTTTGATTTGTAATATCTAACTTTGTGGAATTCTGGAATACATTTTAATATTTTGCTGCACTAGAAACAACAAAACCTCTTCTCTTTAAATCTATTTGGCTCCAAATTTCAGATTCAAGAGGTCATAGATTAAATTTGAGACCTGTGTGAAAGATACCTTTTGATGTAACCGATAGTGTCATGCCTGTTGTGTCATATATCATCATGTTCAAAAAGCTTTTAAAAGAACAGCATTTTTCTGTAATGATGTGAGTCATTTTGTCATGTTTTGTGATCATTTGATTACACAGCTGTTTTTTACATTCCATGTCACACATCTATTTATATTATTGTAGAACTTTTCTTTTTGTAGTAAAAATCTATGAAGGTCTTTCCTGTTGCCATCACAATAAATTCTATTATTTCAGCCAAAGAGGCTGAAATAATAGAATTTCCAGTTCATTTCCATAAAAAAATCATCTAGACGAAATTTGAATGAAATTTTATTTGGTTCTTCTGTATTTTATTATTTAACTAATTTTATATTCATCAATTTTTAATGTTAACGGTTTTACTGACAATTAATTATTTCTTAATTATCAATTTTAATTAATTTCCTAACTAGTTTTATTTACCTATGAATTCCCCAATTTTGTTCAATTATGTTCTATCTTTGTAAATATCTAATGATTTTATATATCATTTTCAGCCACCAAGAGTAAAATGTCAAACAAGGTTGTGGCACCCAAACATTAATGTGGATGGTGATGTATGTCTATCACTCCTACGACAGACTTCAGTTGACGAGCACGGCTGGGCACCCACTCGGAGATTGAAAGATGTTGTGTGGGGACTTAATGCTTTATTTACTGTGAGTACTACTCTGGAAACAAATTTGACTTCTAAGCGATTTATAATATCCTACCTGAATTGTCCCATTGATGGGAAAACGCCTCACAGATATATTTTTATTGTTTTTTTTTGTAATAAAAAAAGAGATAGTCAAATGATCAGTCTTGTTACACTATTGCAGGTGCTTACTATAAATTAAATTATTTATATTAGATCTATGTAAAGCAATTAATAACATTTTCTTCAATAAAAATATATTGCAACACATCTTGCTTATCTTCAATCAGAGAGTATTATAGATAAAATAATTAGGTATGAAAAAGTGAGTATTAATAAACAGGAAGAGTGGTGAAGATTAAAACAACTTATAAATTTTTCCAGGATCTCTTAAATTTCGAAGACCCCTTAAACATAGAAGCAGCAGAAATGTACAACAAGAACAAAACGGAATTCCAGACTAAAGTGCAAGACTACATTGCTAAAGGCAAAAGATGAAACTTGCGTTACCAAGTCACTATTGTATTGCTAGAAAACTTTATAAATGATGCAACGGTTTTTATCACATGGGAAATTTAGCATGCAAAACATTACAAAAAGTAATTGAATAGCTGCTTTTGAGTGCTTCCAATGTAATTTTTAAAGAGGAACTGTATAAATCAATTAATAGATCAATCTTGTCATGAATAAACGAATGTATTTATTTTGGGAATGAGATTTATACATTTTTTTACAGTTTCTTGAAGCTCAAGCTAGTTCAAAAATATGCTTAAAGTCACATAAATTACACTGTATGCGATGAAGACACCTTTTTATAAAATGTAGTAACACCCAGCTAGCAATATTATTAGTGTTCATAGAGTTAAAAACTAAATAATAACAGAAAAAATATTTAGAAATTTTCTAGAAGTATTTTGTCATAACTTTTTAATTGACTAATGATTCAAACAATCAATGATAGTGAGATATAGCTGAAATATTATATAATGTAAGTATTTAAATAATTATATTCTATGAAATTTTTGTATATTGTAAGCAATAGTAAAAATGAAATGAAAAAATTAAGGCACTTAACAATGCAATGCAATTTTCTAGATTTTGAGCTGCCTGATAAAAATAATGAAATAAAAATACAATTTATTAAATTAATATGTATATTCTATCTCCATGCTAAATTTCCCGATCGTAGTATGTATATTATTATAATAAATACTCAAAAAAGCAGTGATAATAATATTATGTATTTGTTTTGGAAACTGGTGTATTTTTTAGGGACTGATAGATTAGATGAATTTAAGATAAGCTCAAGGCGATCTTATTATTATAAGATCGCCTCGAGCTTTGGCAAGGAAAGTAGTTGAAAATGGGAAGTTCTCAAAAGATCTATGATGATCTAACAGGGATTAATTTTATTGTTCTTCTTTAAATTTTAACTTTGTATATTCTTAGATTCTTGTGTATTTTCACTGTCACGATCTCAGTAGACTCCTAACTACAATTTCAGAATCACGTAACATACGTCAAAGTGTATAGCAGCTAGATACTTGAATTAATGTTCTTTTTCATTATCACTTTATCACCTTCAGATAGTGTTTAAAATACAGAATTTTTCAGAAAGTTGTGGTCATATTTGTGGTACAGACCATCAACCTGAACAACTTTGTCCGTGGGACCAACATCGTGATCGCGAAAAAATAAAATTAGCAACCATCCAATACATTTGGGTGGAATAGGTAGTTGAATTGAACTTTTGTATGGGACAGTATAATGATGTTGGTCCCATGGAGAAAGTCGTTTAGTTTGATGGTAACCCCCCACCCCCCTCTCCCACCCTTAAATTTGACCACACCGTTCTGATACTGCTGTCTAATCAAGTCTTCCTAATATTATATAATATATTTAGTATCCTTGTACTTTAAAGGAATACCACGAAAAATACACCAGTAAATATTTACCATAGTAAGTTGATAAGCGAGTAAATCGCGTCTATTTAAAAATTATATGTAATTTGTGCATGTACACTGAACAGGTTTTTAAATAAAATCAATTTTACTATGATAATGAAACCTGTAATTTGATTTCTATATGAATCCATAGATCTTTTCTTGCATGCGATTGTTCAGTTAACTATGTTTTATAGTAGCTTTATTTTTTTTATATACACTGTTTAATGATGGATGAAGGATTATTGTTGGTCCAAAAAAACATTGCGTGATGTGTCGTTTGTTTCAATCATCTATCGTTTGAAGTTTCATCAAAACTTATAAAAGGCTAACCTTACCTCCAGTGCCGGATTAACCACGTAGCAAGAGTAGCAATTGCTACGGGCCCCGCGCAAAAGGGGGTCTCGCGTATCCAAACATGCTCATCTTCGCCTGAGTGTAATTTTTGTGAGTGAAATTTATTAAGACGTGGTAGGTATATTGAGTTTATATGATGTCACAAAGACGTGAAACATAGCACTTTTTCCGACTCAGACAATCCACGTCAGAAAATCGGTAACCGATTATTTCATTGGAGAAAATAAAACATAGAATTACATACGGTAAACGTATAAGTTCTAGAAAAAGTCGCTCGTATACATGTATAGAATTTGAAAAATCGGCCTGATAATCCGCTCTACACAGAGTCTGACGTGTGAGCACCCATACTCGACAAAAGTGTGAATGCGTAGCAAAATTGAAATTGCTCGATTCAAAATGTTGAAATTGTCTATTTATTTGTAAGACTTACAGTCAGTTACAATTTATATTATTATTTAGTAATCATATACAAAACAAAAAATCTTTTACCCATTTTTTTACCATTCTATACTTAACCGATAAAGCCCCAATGGCTCCGAATAGGAGCCCTCGCGGCGCGCGATTTGAAAGTAGTTATCGAATAAAAATGTTTTTTTTGAGATTGAGAGATGACGTTATTGAGCCACGGGCCTGAGCGGTTAAGAATCCATAGCAGATCAAGGGCCCCTCGATAGAATTTGCTACGGGCCCCGCGCTTGCTTACTCCGGCACTGCTTAGATATAATTAACTAAAGATTTTGAAGAAAATTTCCTATCCATTCCTTCATTTGTTTTATAAATTAATCTGCTCGACAACTGCTCAATAACGCAATGAATAGTTGAATTGTCAAAATTATTGGGATTAGCTCTCCGGTTTTCTTAGCAACACTAGGAACTGCCAAATGTCAGACACACTGCACGTGATTTTCCAAAGTGCAATGTAAAGCTACGTAATCATGACGTATAATCGTAAGTTGCGTCCTAAAAAGGATAACTGTGAATCCCCTTTGAGTTTTTCGCAAATATCTAAAAAACTAGACGTCCCTGCTCAAATATAATGATTTAATGAATAGACGACTTCTTGTATGTACAAGGGGTAGACAACAACTCAGGGTTTTTATCTACGTAGTTATGGATGACCTTTAATTGACCTTAACCGTGACCTTTCTCAAAAAATGTTGGATTTACAGTTCGCGTTATGTAAGTTTGCCGCTCTGAAACCTGGCTTTCCGGTGTAAATCCAACATGTTTACATTATGAATTGTCACTTGTTGGTCACTTTTTTGGGGCGCAGCTTAATTTCGATAACTTTTTATACTATAGGTACTTCCCGAAAATGTACGAGATGCAAGTATTTCATCCACATTTTGACAGTTGTTTCAAACTTCTTTTTCTGTTTTTGTTTCGCTTTTTCGATATTTATTTATATTACAATATATTTTTGTGGTGTTTCTGAAATGAAATAAAAATGCAACCATATCAAATCAATGCTCTTTATTAAATTCAATTAATACTGGAGCATCAATATACCAATTAGTATAAATAATTTAATAAATAAATAGTAAAAATTTGTATACAATAAATAGCTTAACAGTAACAAAACCGTCGTAACATTTTTTTCATTATGACTAGATTTTCGTTTTGATGACGTAAATGTACATGATTTTTGTGAAATATGTATTCTATGGACACACTTGGATTTTTAGTTTAAACCAAAATGGATAGTCGGTTAACCCATACAGTCAAATCGAAGTCCAGATTACTAAATATTAAATTCATTGAAAGTAAAAAATCTATGGGACTCAAAATTGACTGTTTTAGAGTTAGATGTTTTTAATTGAGTTAATACCTAATGGTGTGTTATAATCGACTTTCAACAAAAAGAGAAATAAGCCGTTTTATATAGTAAAAAAGAAAATTCTCACTTTGGGTCCAAAAGTTATAAAAAAGTAAGAAAGTAACAAGTCTCATTCATCTACACAGCAATACCGACTCTAGCCTTCTACCATTAAAGTCTAAAACCCCAAGTGTGCGTGTAGCTCAACGTGCGGAGAAGGTGGTGAGTAGTTCGTCCTGGATGCTGTTGGAGCGCGCCAGCTGGCGCGCGCCGCCGAACGCGGCCGACACCGAGTCCGCCGCCGACGCCGCGCGCGACTTGCGCTCGTGGTACGAGTCCGAGAACTCCTGTGGGCGGGACGAATATTGGTTATCTTTACTTTTTCTTCGCTTTAGTTAACACTGCTACTAGGAACTTTTGGCGCTCGAATGACGCTGATAGGGTGGAGCTGTTGGTAAGCATTTATAATGCAATTGTTTTGTGATATGAATTGAAAAAACAAGATGACGGCGTTAGTTCCAATTTTGGCCGCGCGCCAAAAGATCCTTTGACAGCTACATCGATTCTGCTGTAACATCTGCGCTTCAGCAAGGCTAATGCTACCCTAACTTATCTCCTCGCTATCAGATATTCAAGGGCAGGGTAAGACCATCATTACTCAAGTGGAATGTTTAGTAAAACCTCAAGAATTACTAAATGTCAAGAAGGTGCATGATATTTCTTTAGGATGTGTAGTACTGGCCCGTATAGCGCATGCTCAGAAGTACAACCCTGATATACAGGCTGATATCGAGAAGAATAAAGTTAGAATATGAGAAGAATATATTTCCTTCAAGACTTCCACTTGTCCAGAATTTAAATGCAAAGCTTTATCACAAAATAATGACTCCAGCCTATTTTTGGCGACCATCGAACAACAAAATACATCAATGTAGCCTGATGGCGTACCTTCAGTCTGTTGCCAAGGAAGCGCGCCCTGTCTCTCTTCTTGTTCATGAAATCGCTCTGTGTAAGCCACCGGTGCTCGTAGCATTCCTCTGCTAGCGGTCTCTTGAGGGGAACCTTCTTGAATAGGAACATTATGAACCTGGTGGCCTCCTGGAAGTTGAACGAGATATGTTAATGTAGGTATGGATATTATATTTCGCATTGGACGAATAGCTTCTATTTTGTCTGCTTTATACAAATTCGAGAAAAAATCGTTATGTTAGGTACTCAAAACTTCTATGTTTCTGAACATCTGTTTTCAAATCTAATAGAATCAAGTTTTTCTAACTGAACAGATAGCTGTGCTGCTGGACAGTTTGTTGCTATTCTTTGGGGGACTGTCTTATGTAGTTTTGACGTTGAAAAAGTACAGAATCAGCACTTTTTGATCAAAATTACATTTAATGACTTGATTTTGATTTCATGACCACTCTAAGTTTTTTTAGTCTGAAATCGCTAACTCGTCTTGAGCAAGCGTGGTGATTAATGCTCGAGCCTTCTCTGTATGAGAAGGGGCCTTTGCCCCAGTGGGACAATACTAGGCTAGTATATATTTTCGACGGTAAATCATTAATGTAAACTATAAAGAGGAATGGACCCAATATCGAACCTTGTGGAACGCTCATTTTCATTTCAGACCGTAATGAGTTTATGCCGTTTACTTGAACTTTAACCTTCCTATCTTTCAGGTATGATTTTGGTAAATCAAGAGCTGTTTTTCTAACCCCATAATGCTGCAGTTTCAGTAGTATTGTCTCATTGTTTACGCAATCGAACGCATTGGAGAGGTTGCAAAAGATTCCAATGGCATTTTGTGCTTGAAGAAGCACAAGATGCCGTTTTTGCCATTTTTCTGGCTGGTGCCTTTTTGGTAGAAGCCAGGCGTTTTTCATTATTAGGGTATCATCGGCCAGTAGTGCAATGCCATTTGGTGAAACTGTACTGTTTGTTCATGAAATATTTTTTATTCAAGTGACGTAATATTTGATTGAGCATCAACTTTTCAAACACCTTACTGAGAACTAGCAGATGATGACAATTTTGACAATTTTTTGACAATTTTTTTTGCCCGTCATGTACCAAGATTATTAAAATATATTGAACACGTGTTTTTTCTTTTTTTACGTAATCAAAAAATTATGGCGATACATTGAGTTAAAATGTGACATGACGTCATGCCTTGCTAGATTTTATACTGAGTTGTGACTTAGCGAACCCCACTCCCCAACTTTAATGCGTTTTATCTAAGTCTTTTTTTATTAATATGATAAAGCAAAAATACGTGTCAAATATTTTTTTAATTATCTGACTGGCAGATTAAATAGGATTTCTTTTTGTTACCCAGGCATCATCCCTATCACACAAGCCTATAATTTTTAGGTTCTTTACTATCACCGGATTTGAACAATGGAACTACTTTGGTCTACATTGGTTAAATATGAAAGCTAAATAGGGCGCAACGGTTTCCATGATAGACCTACAGACATCTCATGTCATGATACCTAACAATGATGTTAATTTCAACCTGTAGAAGAATTTCAAATAAGTTTAACTGCAACACTCGTTGTTCATACCTGTGTTATCTCCTTATACAGATGCTCGAAGCGGAACCTGACGAAAGATATGTTCTGCTTGGTCTCCTGGTCGTCACTGCCTCTGAACGGCGACACTCCCGACAGCATGATGTAGGTCAGCACGCCCACGCCCCAGATGTCCGTCTGCGGGAACGCTGGCTCGTCGTTTATTATTTCTGGTGCTGTGGGTGAGAAAAAGTGTTTTAAGATTTTTTTTTTGTGAAATCGGTTTTATTGTTGTATGTAGACAGATAACTAAATATAACAAAAGAAATAGCACAAAACAAAAGCACTTAAATAATAACAAATTAAAGTTAATTTTATTATGGTTTTGTGATCATACGAGTATATTTGGATAGATTCAAACAATGATGCAACAGTGCCGAAGTTAAAAATAAAGCACAGTTTTAGGCCATGAAAAATCACGCATAAATCATGCATTGCACCAAGGGTCAACAGATAACTTATCTTGGTGAGTGTATAACTCACACATTCTTCAGATTAAAGCTATCTGTATTTAGGAAATTTAGCTGTACAAGTAATTTTTAGTCTATGTTCATTTAATTTATTACTTGGTGTAGTTATAGATGAAAGAACTACTCAATGGCAATAAAAAGTGTTGTTACTCACCTTTGTACTCCAAGTCACCAACTTGCGGTACACTGGTGCCCAACTTGGTAACTTTGTGTGCGGAGCCGAAGTCAACCAGTTTGACCTGGATGGACCTAACGGATGCCATCACCACGTTGTCAGGCTGCAGGTCCAGGTGGCAATATCCTCGCCAGTGCAGGTACTGGAGACCGTCCAGGATCTGGGTGACGATGGTCGCTACCATCTGTTCTGTGTAGTCGTGACGACTGGAGAGGTAGGTCAGGATATCAGCACCTTGGAGTTTTTCTAAGATCAAAGCAGATACGGAGGACCCAGGGCCTTGATAAGCAGCTAATAAGTTAGATATCCTCTCGTGTCTTAGCCTCCTCAAGCATTCGAACTCCCTCTGAATCTGTACCTCAGTGTCCGGTCGTTGTTCCAGAATCTTCGATACGACAACGTTGTCGTTCGTCTTGTCGATGCCTTTGACAACCATCGAGAACTTTCCGCGCCACAGTTCGGAAATAAAGCTGTAGCGTTCAGTGAACTGTTGATTTGACACCCATTCGACTGGTCTATCCTCGATCGAATAGTCCAACTTGGGTTTGTTCTCATCTAGCGTGACTTCTTCTCCAGATTCCGTGATTTGCTGAAGATGTCTCATAGCTTTAGTGACTTCTATTTTAGGTCCTCCAGATGTTTTAGTTTTCACTAAGTGTGTGGGGATGCCTTTGTCGCTCCATCCGATCCTGTTGCGGGAAGACAGTCGGAACTGGTAGCTGGTGTCCGGGGAGAGGTTGCGGACGACGAAGAACTCGTGGTCGATGTTGCTGGCGACTTCGCGCCACTCCACGCTGTCTCCCGCCTTGTATTGGAGGCTGTAGCAGATAACGGTGGAGTTACCGTCGTATTTCGGCTGCTTCCACCTCAGAAGCACCTCAGTATCGGACACTTCAGCAGCTGTGGGGCTGTCTGGAGCATCTGGGGTGGTAGCTTCCACAATCCTCGTTCTAGCGACTGTTTGTCCGACTTTGTTTCTGGCTACGACTTTGTAGAAGCCGATATCGTGGTGCTTAGCAGGCTCCATGGATAAAGTTGACCTGCCGTCTTCGTCTTCAATGATCTTAATGCGTTGTCCTTCAGCGATGGGCATGTCGTTTTTAAACCAAGTGATAGCCGGTTTAGGGTCTCCTACGGCGAAGCAGGAGAGTTGAGCATTCTCTCCTTCCCTGACTGGGAGTAACTGAGGCTTTTCTCTGAAGAATGGTAACTGTCCGTCTTTCTTGGACTCCATGAGGGCCTGCGCCTCGGCGTAGGAGTCGAGGCGCGTCCCCAGCTCGTGGCGCAGGCGGCGGATGGTGTAGGACTCGCTGCCGTAGTTGTTGATGCGCTCGCGCCGCTCGTCGTCGATCTCCTCGTCCATGATGTCCGTGAAGCGACGACGCTCGCGGATTATGGGGGTCTGTGCGGGGTACGGAGTTAGCATTAGCAAATGTTTCTTTTAAAAAGTAAATATGTACACTTTATTGTAGCGATAAATGTGGGACTGATTTCGTGAAAAGGGACGGAAGTGTGTAGACAGGTAGTGACAGCTTGAACATGGAATAAGTAAGTACTTTATAATAGCATGGAATTAGTAAGTACTGTATAGATTGTTTATTTAGAGGGGGTCGAATTTCGACCAGTGGGCGTCCACTAGTAATTAATAATTCAGTATTCGAATAAATATTTTAGTATTTAGCTTTTTATGATTTTAAGGTTAATTTCTGTCGTTGCTTAGTTGCTTATTACCAAGGTGAGATGTCAGATATTACACATCGTATGCGAGTACTCGTTCTTTCGCTCGTTTTTTTTGTGCGTAGATCAATTAAATATGAGACGAAAGAAAAAGATGATGATAATGAGCCGCAAATAAGGACGACCGTCCATCGTCATTCTGGCCCTGGAACTATACCGACACGATTACCCAGTGTATTTTCTCCAGGAAAATTCCATTACGCTTAACCCGAACAGGATTAGGCTAGCTGAAAATGCATATTTAATACGTACCCTGGGATCGTATGTGTCGAACACATTGAGGCTGTACCCTGGCGAGCGGTTACATGCTACTTTCATGTACTCGCGCAGGCGCACCGGGAACTGTGTGTCGCGGAGCTGGAGCAGGTACGTGTCTGGGCCGTTCTGGTAGCTGGGGGGAAAGAAATGTTTAAGTTAAATGGTAAAGAAGATGGACTCAATAGAATGAATGAATTAATGGTTGTCAAGAAACACATTAAGTATATAAATTCAAGTATTTTTTTGTTTTGGGGTGAGAGAAACTATACAGAACGCCTCCGTATCCTTCGGTCTTTTCTGGTTAAGATATTTTTTGGCTATTGGCTCAGTATCGGGAGAAACCAGTTTCAACTTTCATATCTGCATTTTCATGCAAAAATGTTTTATTAGGCTACAGTTCATCACAAAAAAATAAATTCCTTATGAAATTCTGAAGTCGACGTTAAAACAAGTTACGTGACCTGAACTTAAAAAATCCTAAATTGTATGGATCATGCTATTGATTAATCGTTTTAACAACTACAAACATTTTTTTTTCACATTTTTTTTTTGTGTAAGAAGTCCTTTCAAATTCTGTAACAGTCAATAAAAGTAATAACGTGGTACGTACTGGCTCTCCGACTTGGCGGACACCTCCCAGTCGGGATGGTCCCACTGCTTGAAGTTGAGGTCGTGCTCGCCCGGCTCGCGCTCGTGACTAGGACGGTCCGGTGTCGCTGGGGGATAGTAACATCATAGTTATACACTTCATTTTACATTAACTGTATGTGAAGATAAATGGAACTTCGGTGTGTTAAAAGAAAAAGATATGCATGCATGCATAATTAGCCCATAATGTTCCCACTGCTGGGATACAGACCTCCTCTCTGTGAGACTCTGTGAGAGGGAGTGGGCCGTAATCCACTACGCGCCCAGTGCGGGTTGGTAGATGTCACATGTCTTCGAGTTTTTGGTTCTAGGACATGCTGGTTTCCTCACGATGTTTTCCTTCACCGTTTTGAGAGCAGTGGTGATGAAATTATTTACACAAAGTAAAGCGCCTGCCTGGGTTCGAACCCTCGACCTACAACTCGTAAGTCGGGGCCGTTACCACTGGGCCACCGCTGCTCTGGGTTAAAAGATATGTAAATAACTAAATTTAAATCAATACATCCATTTGGGAGCAATATGTTAACTTTAAGAATAACCTAGATATCTATTATTTCATTGTAATAATACTTGCAGCGCCGTCATAGCCTGTAACTGTGTGTACAGTATGCATAAAAATAAATAAATCCCACAGACAGGCAAAATAAACCCCTCTTTTCAGTCGGTGGTTGAAACAGAAGATTCAAAACCCCACCGTCAATAAAATGACATAGAGGTACAGATTAAACGAGATTAAATAAGCCAAAATGACAGATCCACGTCACACAGATAAGAGAGAAAGTAAAGGTCGCGAATAAGGAGGTCAAGGAACTTCATCTCAATAGAATGCTGAAAGGTACAGCACTGGCAAAAGCGTACCTAATTTAAAAAGTGACCATATAAGGCGAAATTATCTGAACAGAAAAACCTGCGCCAGGTCAATATGACCGGATGCATGCAAATGGTACGAATTTGTGTTAGATCAGACGGAACTAAAGTTAGAAATGACCATGTATGGCCTTTACGGTGATGAAGACCAGGACCAAGGTGAAACAGGAAATAAAAACACTTCACTAACCTTCAGGAGTGTAAGTCTCTCCGGGCGGGTACACCATCTTAGAGGGATGCTCGAAGGCCCCGCTGAGCGGCTTGCGACGGAACCAGTTGCGGCATTGTGCATTGCTGGTCCAGTCCCTGATCCAATCAATCACTCCTTTAATAGCCTTCATTGTACCACACTTAAGATATTCACACTTTTTTAAACTTAATAATCTTTTTTTCCCCACTTAATTTCCCTTCAAGAGGTTACATAGTACTGTTTGGCTTCCTCTCAAAGCCACGTCCAATACGTTGGGGGTAACATCACATGGTCATTGATAAAAATGTTTATCAACGTTTGTGGCAAGCGTGGGGGATGATGCCAATTTTATTTTAGTTATTGGCTCGATGTAATTGATTGAGGACAGTGCCAAATATATCTATGTGACATAATGCATTGAATCATTGTGATTTTCCGGCTTCGGTTAGGGTGAGTGCGAACTCAGTACCTATGTTGAAGCGCGCGACGAACGCGGATATGTGCGCTTTTTGTGTTTCTAAATGTGCCGTTAAACTAGTGACACGAGGGCGCTTTTCATTGCATATTATTCATTATTTGAACTTAATATAGCCTTTATTTTGTAGCATTTAGGCCGAAAATTTCAAGTAAACGCGACGTCCATTTTCATAAATTTTCGTTAAACGTCCATTTTAAACCTTCGCTTCATTGTCGTAACACGCGCGGGTTAGCGATTACGCGATCATTTATCGGAATACACGACGTACATTCATACGCGACTTAATTGATATATAAAGGAGCGCGACGTTTGATTTTGCTTAGGACACGGCCTTTAGCTCGCGCGTTTAAATATTGCGCATACGCCGCGCAATTTTAATGCGTACATACCTTTATTATTGCATCAATATTAATTAGTAGTAAATCTATCGCCCACGCGGCAAGAAAGGAATCTCGACACATGCAAAATGTTTGCGATATATTTTTGAGGCCAGAAATGTCATCATCAGATTTGGATTTGTAAAACTTTGACAGCATTGGGTTATCTTTAGAGGTGTATTTAAAAAAATACCTGTCGTAGTCATTTCATTGATATGTTCAGGGAGCCATTTATGGACTGATATGGTGAATGCACATTCTTAAAGCATGTCTTACAACTTTAAAACGTGTCGAACTCAAGAGTAGGTACTAGCTAATCAAATGTATTAGACAAATGGTAGCCGTGACGTCACCCTTAATTTTTTCGGGCACGGATATGTAAATTATGAATTGCAATTATAATTAGTTGTTCAATGGCATGATTGTCATATTCTGCGCGTTCGTGAGTTGCAATGATTATACTAAGATGAAGGTGAAGTCTGTGACGGTCGGAGCCATTGTATTCCCCCCAAATTATCTTAGTCGGCTTATAATAAAAATATAAAAAATATCTCACCTATACGAATTATAGTAATTCCTCAACCTATCAGTAGTAATCAGATACTCGTCCTTATAGATCTTATCAGCCAATCCCAACCAGGGATGAGACAGAGCACTGTTCACATCCATACGCTCGTGCCAATTGAAGACCAGCAGCTGGGAAATAAAGTCCCGGCTTTCAGTACTGAGTCGGGACCACCATTCTTCGTCGTGCCATTCCCATCTTCCTTCACGGATCCTGGTGAGGGTTTCCCGGTCATTGGCTCCTCGGAAGGGCGAGTGTCCGCTGAGCAGGATGTAGGTGATGATGCCGACGCTCCACATGTCGGCGGCCAGCGCCACGCCCTCGCCGGCCGCCAGCTCGGGCGCCACGTACTCGGGCATGCCGTAGTCCAGGGAAGCGTGCTTGTTCAGTTGGATGCGGCGGGAGAGGCCGAAGTCGCACAGTTTTAGTTCGTCGCTACCGGCGTGGGAAAGGAGGAGTTCGCCGATCTGGGGGATAAGGGCTTCAAGTTAAAAAAAGACTGCTGAAGTCTAAAAACATGTACAAAGGCCAGGATCTCCGTATCGTAATCGGACCGTAAGTTACTATACGACTCGTCTTTAAGCTATTTCAAACAACAACGAAAGTCATCATCACGTGATATTTTCTTCTTCTTTTCGAGTCATAGTAAATAAATGTATAGATAAGTAAGTTAAAATCTCTAAACTCATCAACCCCTGCTGCAGAGTAAAGACTCTATTCTCTAAATTATGAATCACAAAAGTATAGGTAACGTTTTCTTTAATTCAAGAATTAGTTTCCAATATGTCACATGTAAAGATGTAATTAAAACATTTCACACGTTAAATGTTAAAAAGACCGCAGATCTATGGGGTAATTCTGTGGACGTTGCTAAGTCGATTATAAATATTGTAGCACCTACTATAGCTGTTATCTTTAATAATTGTATTGACCATGGTGAGTTTCCTGATCTTATGAAATACAGTAAAATAATACGGTTTTTTAAATCGGGTAGTACATCAGACCCTACTTATTATCGACCTATTTCAGTACTACCTAAAGTAAACTTTACCTACCTTTAGTAAAATTTCAAGAGAAACTTTTTTATATCAAATCCAAAGATTTATCAATAAACATAAATCAATACCTATCAAACAGTTCGGTTGTAGAAGGGGTCGTTCGACTACTGATTGAGAAAGTTGTGTTGAACTTTTAGGACATGTTTATAATGCATGTGAGGATAAATGCGATGCTTTGGGCATTTTTTGCGATTTGTCCAAGGCATTCGATTGCGTTCTTCATGAAACTTTGATCAAGAAACTGCACCACTACGGACGCCGAAACGGCTCTCTGGATCTTCTTACTTCATATTTGAGTGATAGGATTCAGAGAGTTGATGTTAACGGAAAAAGATCACCTGCATCTGTAGTATGAATGGGGGCCTCCAGGGCTCAATTCATAGCTCATTTTTGTTTCTTATTTATATAAATGACTCGCCTTGCCTCATAAAGGATAATCATGATATAGTGCTGTTTGCCGACGACACTTCACTTTTATTTAAACTCAAACGTCAGCAGTTGGTTACTGACAATGTAAATAGTGCCCTCGAAAAGTAGTTAACTGGTTTAATGTTAATAACCTACTTCTTAACGAGAAAAAACGAAATGTATTAAGTTTACGGACGCGCGTTTACGTTTTCTTAAAGTAAAAACTAGTGTTCTCATAAAGGGTGAAGAGTTGAACCCCGAAGATACCACTGTGTTCTTAGGCATAACTTTGGATGTCAAGCTTCAATGGGGCTCCCATATAGATAAATTGTCAAAAAAGCATAGCTCTGCAGCATACGCCGTTAGAAAAATTCGTGATTTAACTGATTTAGATCACGAATTTTTTATTTGTTATGGGGAAATGCCGCCGATATTCAGACAATTTTTGTTCCAATCCGTTTTGGCAATCCGTTCAATTTATAAATTAAGTCCCAGATATTCCCTCAGAGGCAAATTTAAAGAGATTAATATAATGACTGTAGCTTCTCAGTATATTTATGAAAATCTTTTGTACGCACACAAAAATATTAATTTGTTTAAAAAATACAGTGATATCCATAATGAGAATACTAACAAACACAAATTTGATGTTCCTACAACCAGGCTCAAAAAAATAGGCAGCTCGTTTAGATGCCAATGTATACGTTTTTATAATAAACTTTCTAGCCACATTCAAGAACTAAGCCTTAATAAATTCAAATGTTTTATAAAACAGAAACTGTGCCTGAAAGCCTTTTATACTGTTAAAGATTATATTGAGGACAAAAAGGCTTGGAGATTGAGCTGCTCCAATAAATTTACAGTGAATGTTGTTTTTTTACTCTTTTTATTTTGCTAGCTATTTATATTTTCTTATTCTATATAACATTTTATTTAAAAATGACATGAATGTTTACTTTGTAAAGTATTATATTATTTTAACTATTAGGAATGTGAGGACTATGTGGGTCATTGTTTGTTTTTTGTGTCTCTTAGTTAGTTTTAATGATGGTCTGGCAGTTTGAGTAGGTAGGTAGGCTTTATGCGGCCTACCTAAATGTCTTTTCTTTTTTTCTTAATTTGTTCGTCAAATCATCGAGCTCCTTAAGTTTTGAGTTGAGCTGCATGATAACTGATACATGCGTGCACTGACTGGACAGGTCCACTCAAATCAGCGTGGTTCTTTCCTCAAGCCCATTTCGGACACCAACCTACAAGGTCCTCAAATGATCTGACCAAGATTATGTCCGGATATACACATTGACATTGATGAATTTTATTTATGCAATGACATGAATATTTACTCTTTGAAGTATTATATTATTTTAATTATTGTAAATGTGAAGAAGATGTGGGTCAATGTTTAATTTTGTTTTATTCTCAGTTAGTTTTAACATGGTCTGGAAGTTTGAGTATTTTTTGTGGCCTAGCCAAATTTCCTTTCTTTGGTATTGTTCGTTGAATCGTTGAGCTCCTTAAGTTCTGAGTTGAGCTGCACAACTACTGACATAAGCGTGCACTGACTGGACGGGTCCACTCAATCTGTGTGGTTCTTTCATCAAAACACCATTTCAGACACCAATCGACATGGTCTTCAAATGATCTGACCAAGATTATGTCTGGACTTTAAAAGAGACTGTGACCTCTGAGTTTGTTTCGGCCTTTCTTCTCAGAGTAGTCAGATAGGAAACGCCGAACTCATCTAGTTTTGAAAAAATGTGGTTGACGTGTAAAAGTGTTTGTACAAACCTACTTACAGAAATAAAATCATTTATCATATAAGAGAACTACTCTATTTTATTGATTCTGGCAACTCGAATTACTGTTTTGATGTTAACTTAAACTGTTCAAATGATATCAATTCATAAGAAACAACTGCGTTTTCCAAGAAATATTTGTAAAACACAACCGAGAAAGAAATTCAAAGAAAACAGAAAACTCACCGTCAACCCCAAATGCGCGATACTGTTATCGTGCATATATTTCACCCCTCTCAACACCTGTCTGATATAACCCGCAATCTCTCTCTCCGTATACCCCTGACTCCTGAGCAGCCGGTCCCTGACCAGCTCGCCCCCCCCAGCCAGCTCCAGCACTAAAGCCAGGGTGTGTTCATGCTCATAAGCGTCGTACAAACGGATGAGGTGGCGGTCGTTCAGCAGATTCATGATGTCTAACTCGTTCTTCATGAAAGGTTTTAAGTCTGAGTGGCCGTGCATTATCTTAGCGGCGTAGTTGCGGCCTGTGGAGTAAAAAGTGACGGAATTTAGTACAATCGACCTTATGATACAGTCACCCAAAGAGGTTTACAGGCAAAGTATTAATTTTTCCGTACACTACCACATATATTTGTTCTTAATATGTGTGTCACACGATAAGAACAAATATTAGTAGTACGTAGCACGAAAACGCTTTCGTGGTAAATATTTAAAAGAGTATTGATTTAAAAGACTTGGATATTCATCACACTCACGAGATTGTTTAAAAGAAGTTGCAAGTTAGTTAGCTGTAAACTTATGTCATTGAATGTCAATGTAGGTACTACGTGCAGAAAATTGAAAAACAGGCTCAAAATTATATTCAAAATTAAGAAAAGAAAATAACATGATAATGGTGCCAATTCTCTTGTTCACAAACTAAACTAAATTTAAGTTCAGTGCATCTTTTTCTTTCTACTTCATTAAAAAAAGGACAGAAGATAAATTTTAGTTTAGTCCTGTCAAATTAATCAGCGCCTGTCACTACTCCATACAAGTATAAACGTGATTAAAAACTTGCCTACTAAAATTTCGTCATTTTACGTCAAGCGCTGAGCAATTTGACAGGACTAAACTAAAGTTTATCTTCGGTGCTTTTCTTAATGAAATAGAAGTCAGGAAGCCAATGTCAGCGTACACTGTCAGGACTAATAGAAAGTCAATACTGGTTCTGGTTATCGAAATATGAGGCTGTAGGCGTAGTTATATTTCGAATAACCACGCCTAAAGCCTCATTTACACGATGCTGGATTCTTGACAAAAAAAACAAAAAAACATTGTTTTTTTTCTTGGCATATAACAAAATTGTATCGTATAAATGGATGGAACCTAATTTCAAGTGAACATACTAGTTATGACGTGTGTCACGGTGACCTACCAGTAAGCCTCTCGGCGGCGTGGTACACGACCCCCTGCACGCCGCGGCCCAGCTCGTCGCCCAGGTCGTAGAAGTCGCCGAACGGCTTCGTGCTCGGCTTGATGCGGGGAGGATGCTCGCGGATTCTGCGGCATCGTAACAGTATAATAAGAGAAGGTCTCCTGGTGGATAATTGCTGTTTCTGATCGCTGATTTTTCTGAATCAGAATCAGACAATAATTGTCACAATAACTTATTTTTCTGAATTTTTCAAACGAACTCTACCGATCTCTTTTGTCCTTGTGATTGTTTTATTATTACCATTAAATGTAATTAGAATTTTATTTTAAAATGTAGTTCGCTAAAAACTTTCTTATTGGTTCGACCCCAGGTCTTTGGTTCGTTCCCCGTTGTCGTCAAAAGTGTTATTGGATATTTCAATTAGCAATATTTTTGTCAAATTCTGTAGTAGTCATTCCAAGTTTTGTTTTTTGTCTGAAAGGGAGCAAGCCTATCGCTCAGACAAAAAAACAGACTCTGAATTGCTACTACAAAAATTGATTTCCTAGGAGTGAAATGAGTACCATACAGTATACACCTCGGTCTATCCCTTCTAGTCGTGATGCTATGTTACCTGTAAGAGTACTCATGCTCGGACTCCTCCACGTGCAGCATGACGGAGGTGCTGACACTCCCGGCCACGTTCCTCGCGGAGATGGAGTATAAACCTTCGTCTTTCAAGATCACGTCGTGGATGATCAGCAGGCATGTGTCCGGCTCGATGAACTGGATCTGGATATGTAAGCAGGGTTTGATAAACGTCGTGACGTGGTTTGATAAATGTAGAAATTCTGGATTGGAAGTTTTTGGTTCCGTGGTGGTTTCTCTGGATAGAATAATGCGCGAGCAATTTTTGATTGATAAACCAATTGATAATGAATTTAATCTCAACTACATGAAATATACTTGAAAATAGCGTG
The DNA here is from genome assembly GCA_905333075.3 of Atethmia centrago. NCBI lineage: Eukaryota > Metazoa > Arthropoda > Insecta > Lepidoptera > Noctuidae > Atethmia > Atethmia centrago. The sequence continues at coordinate 34,554,691 of HG995367.1, read as the reverse complement.
CATTCAATGTTGCCTCGTGGCATGTATTACAAGATACAAGCGCATATGGCACGTGTGTTCGTGTTTATTTTTATAGGGTCTGCAAAAAATATGGTCTTTGCTACTTAGCGGGCTCTGACTGCAATACTTAAGCTCTTCAGTACTTGACTGCTTACTTCCTTACAGGGTGCAAACTTATAATCTTATTCCAACCTGTATAAGATTTTTTAAATAAACTGGGTTGATTTTTTTACTTATTAAAAATGCAGCCTGAGTGACCTCTGCCCTGCTACAGTCGACGCCGTGGAAGTGACGTAGTTTCGGGCCAACAACATTTTATAAACTGTCGTGCCATCGACACGAAGACGATGATAGCCTATTATATCCTAAATCATCACTAATATACAATACTGACAACATTTTGATCCAATTTGTTTGATCCTCCTTCCAACTCACCTTAGTCCTACTGCTAGGCGCAAGCGGCTGCCAGTCCTTGTACCACTTGATATCAGGATACGGCACGCCAGTGACTCTGGCCTCGATCCTGGCGGTCTTCCTCTGCAGCACCACCAGCTCCTCCGGGCGCCGTATGAAGGCGGGGTACTCGGCCACCTCCAGGCGCACTCGCTGGCGCGCCTGGCCGTGCTCGTTGGTGGCCACGGCTTCGTACCAGCCCGCGTCGCGGTCTAACATCCTGGGAAAGGATGATGGTTGGAAACGTTGTCATTTTTTGCTGGTGTTATTGTGGAGGAAATCGGATAAGTAATAAAAAGAAAAGCCTGCTAGGCTGTGCGCAGAACTACGCAAAACCGACAACGATAGACAAACGATCGTTTCATTCCAGTGTGCACCAGCGGCGAGTTGTCATTTTTTCTAACAGACAAGCCGAAGCGAAGCCGGTGTTAATTTACTTATCAATAAAGTAAACATTAATTTATTAACTTAAAATTAAAAGTATTTCCTTTATTGAATTTAACACCGTCTACCGTCAAGTAGCAGAACCAAAATTACGCTATCACGACACAAACAAAAGTTTAAATGTTTTACAGAAATAAACTCAACTGTATTAGGTACCTACTATCATTCTAAAATTATTATAGGAATAGCACCCTTGCACGGAATGTGGGGATGATATTTCTTCTCTCGTCTATCCCATGGTGTGGGTATAGTTGGATGGGCCGCTCAAAAATATTGCGGGTCTGTGAACACCATTTTTAGATTCAGGGATTCGTTTGATTAATATTACGATTAATCTATAAAGTGTAAATTTTTGTTACAGGTAAGTGCAATCCCCCCCCCCTGCCAGCTAAATAGTTGATTTTGGATATGTGAAAAAGTTAATAGTAGTAGTTCATATAACGAAATTAAAAGGAAAACTATGACAGCTAAGTTGGCTTTACAAGTTAACGAGTACCTAATAGTCGAACAACTTACATTTGCAGTTCAAGAATGTGACGTATATCGATTTATGGGAGAACATGTTTATCAACTAGAATGTTGTTTGTTTTTAGGATAAATTCATCTCATTTAGTAACTCTTCATTGTGCGTGGTCCGACACGCACTTGGCCGGTTTAGTTATATCAGTCTCTATCGTAACCCGTTCTACAGCGGCTTGCTCTCGTCCACATCAAGCGGTGCCACGTGACCTAAATTATCGTCATGATGAGATTGCTATTGTATGAATTTTAGTTCCCGATTATGACGTTTTGGCGTCGGGTTACTTTAGAACATGTAGCAACCCGCACACAATGTCTTCCAATGCGAGCGTCCCGCGGTCGCATTCCGGCAACGTTTTTTTTTCTTGTTGTAATTTAAAGCAATATAGGCGTTTTTGTTGTTTGAATGATATGGTGAATTAAATATCCGTAGTGTATATTTTTTGGGAATACATAATAGAGACAGACACCATTGCCATTTTCAATAGCGAGTTCGTGATGCAAACCTTCGAAAGGAAACCGGTAGGAATCGTGTTATACGGTGCTTTCGCCACTGGTGTGCACATCATCATCGTTTTTATAGCGCTAACGTAAAACAAACTTGACTACGGGTCTGAATAATTGAAAACTACTGAAACGTATATTTTAATTGGTTTCTACAAATGAGATCGTGCATTTATCGTTACTAGCGAAACATTTTAGCTTGAAAAGTCCTAATTTGATAATCACAAACCCTAGAATTGATGGCAATATCCGTGAATTCTCAGATTGTGCACGATAATTAGTGATAAAACGAAGATTTCAATATACTCACTTGTTAATAAACAGCGTACCCTGTCCGTTCCTGGTATAACTCCAGTCGTACCTGCCCCCGATATCAATGGGCTCATCATTGAAGAAGTACGTCATCTTCGGCTTAGGGTACCCATAGACAAACCAGAACAGATTCACGTTGTGACCCTTGACTCCATACTGAGAGTCATACTCCTGGCGAAGGAACTTAGGAGCTTGGGCATAGCCATCATGTGGGGGACGTTCAATATCGAAGTCTTTAGGGAAGTAGGGAGACGTTTCTGGTCTAAAATCAATCCCTGGTTCTAAGTACGGGATGAACTTCGGAGGGTCAGGTTCTAGCTTCGCTCTGTATGTGATGGCGAATGGTGAAGGGTCGCTGACGCCATATTTGTTTTCTACACGGATGCGGAACTTGTAGTCGCGGAACGGTTCCAGGTTGCGGATGTCGCACACGCACGAGCGCAGCCCCGTGCGCGCCGTGAACCAGTCGCCGTCCGGCACCTCGCACATCTCCACCTGCGGGCAGTACGGGCAGGACATCGATGTTACAGATAAAGTCAATGCAATTTTATTAAAAGAAGAAGACTTTGAAAATTACTTGAAACGCTTGACTAAGAGCAGACCGCTTGAATTATGCAAGATTCTTCGTAAAATCCACGTGCACTAAGCATGCAGTAGGTACCTTAATGTATAAAGCGATTTGGTTTTTCTAGTAAGAGAGTTTTGTGTTCCAGAAATGTAGACACGGTAGTGTGACAAGCCATGTTCGAAAAAGAAAAGGGCAATAAAGCTTTTTATGATTAGACTAGCTTTTGCCCACGACTTCGTCTGCGATCAAGAATGCAAAGTACCGTATGTCCTTTTCCAGCCGTTTTAGCGTGAATGCTATAATATTATAGTTAGGATTTTGATTAGCGTTTTAGTTTACTATATCGCTTTGTAGCATCTTTTAATGTAATTCAGCATCAACAACGGAGTATCACACTTTACAAGAACCTCTTAGTCCAAAACTTTACCTGATAGGTGACAGGGAACCTCGGTCCGTGGGGGATGGACGGCTTCCAGCCTAGGGTCAGGTGCCTGTCCGCCATGCTGCGGATTATGGGCCGGTCCGCCAGCGGCATGGGGATACCAGTTTTCTTCATTTTGTCGAAGTCTGAGTACTGGTCGCCGATAGGGCGCTTGCTGGTGTGGGGTTCCAAGGCTGAAAAATGTATAATTTTAGGACTGCCATCTTCATACAATTAATAACTACATACACATACTAGTAGAATCGTCGTCGCGACGACGTAAATAGATATTTTTCTACTTATTCAACCTACTGTCAAAATTGCAAGCAAGAATTTGAAATTTTATGAATATTGAGATTCCTACAGTTCTCTGAAATAAATCGGCTGATTGTTCGTGCACTTTATGTTAAACTTATAAGGACTACGAGGGTGGTGTCTGCTCATGTACAGTAGCACACACTTGTCCACTCCACTGCCAGTATTCATTTCCCCAAGTTCTACTCACTGTCATAAGTGAGCTGCGCGCTGCACGCGGCCTCCCCGTGCGGGTTGTAGATCCTGCAGCGGTAGGCGCCCACGTCGGTGGGGTCCACTCCGCTGATGGTCAGGCGCAGTAGGCCGGTGGTTTCTTTGTCCATGCGGATTCTTTCGCATGGGAATAGCCTTTCGTCGTTGCGGAACCTACAAAAATAAACGGGTAATTGCAATGGGCATATTGTTGTTTGTAATTAAAAGCACAGAACTTAGGATTTTCACGTTTTCTTATTTCTAGCTTAGCTCCTATAACTAGCTTTTGCCCGCGTGGAGGTCGGAAATTATACAACGTAAATATACTACCTGTGTTAATTTATTGTGTTAATCCAGGTTATTAACTATCTGTGTGCCAAACTTCACCCAAATTCATTCAGCCGTTTTTTCTGTCGTAGTAATAGCAGAGGAAAAGGCCATTGACTCCCGCGCTAATGTAGTTCATTTTTTTTAACTGATTCGTGTCCTTTTGTGACTGTTCCTAAATTACCCTAGGCTGATAAAATTTTCGTTTTTCCTAATTCTGTTAATATGACTGTTCAGGTCAGTTCCCCTTTTCGGGGAAGAGTCGCACCTTCCTCCGTACGACTCTGTAGAGCTCGTCTCCAGACTGGACACTCTCCCATCGACTGAGATTAAATAAATTCCAAAGATGAAGAAGTCCAACGCCTTGTCCCATTAATAGAGCAAGGAAAGGATTGAAAGAAGTAGTAAATATGATTTGGGAATTCATAGTTATGAAATTGGACGCGGTTTTAGATAAATAATAAATAATAGAGGGATACTAGTATATTATTATATAGATTTGTGAGTAACTCTTACGCTACCGTAAGAGGTATTGGTCAGCCATTACTCACACGATACTTTACATCTGCACTTGAAGTACTCAGAGCAACACTTCCATAAAGTGACGCAAGCGGCTTTTCAGCGGCATTGCGTCGGCATCATGATCTTTTGGAGACATGGTCCCTAGCAGTTCATCGAACTGATAAACGTGACGAAGCGGCTTTCCCTGCGGCAACCGTGTGGACCATCCTTGTCTAACAACGGGGCGGTTAGTTCCAGCGGCATAACGTCAGCATCATGCTCTTAAGGAGACATGGTTTCTATCAGTCCTTGGACTGGATATGAGATAGATGTGGTCACCCTAACCCCTGGAAGTTCACCCTTTGCACAACAAGCATATCTGCAAGACACGTGTTCATGTCAGTCTAACCGAATTATTGGTCTGAGATAAAGAATACAACATTCAAGAATTACAACACAATAAGAGTCGATACTCAAGAATTATTATTAATTAATGGAGCTGTGGATCAACTCTCTTAAAGGTCTATAGACAGCCTCAAAGCGCCCACCCTTCATCACTTCCTAGTGTTTGGACTGGAGAGAAGTGACGCAAAAAACTCCCCAGCAACACGTTTCTGTCTATTTAGTTACAAGAACTTTAATTACACTATCAGCCTAGAATAATTATTATAACGAAAGACCCACCCAGTCGCTCCAACAAACACACACAAACACTACATTAAGTACTAAATTAGTCTTATTTGGGCTATAATCCAACTATATTTAACTCAATAACTAATACTTGCTGTCTTGCGACAGCCCACTCGGATATGGCCCTTGGTATTCAACAAGTCTCCTAACTTATCTCGCCTAGACTCGAACGTCCGTATCTTTCCGTGGTCTTAAATCGCCTTGTCCCAATGTTAATACAAAATAAGGTAGGGAATTCATAGGTAAAGGAAATGTAATTTATCTATTTTTCTTTTGATTTTGAAAGTTAGAAGACCATGTCAGGAATACAAAAGGGTAGGTAAGTGACACGTAACGCTTGCGTTGGGGAATACGAGTATATTACTCTAAGTTACGTTAGTGGATTTCTTTACAATAACTACAGACCCACCCCAAGTGACGTGGGGCTGCTTTACAGCAGCTGAGAGCGTCGTGCGTGTGTTGTTAGACCTGAACGCATAGGACCACTAAGGACACTGCCACGATTCTAACAAGCCACGTTCCCTAAGCTCTAGTCATGTCTTACTCAATCCAAAGGCAGAGTACTGCGAAGTTCAACTGTCATTGAGCGAGACACGTTCCAGTAATCACTGGGCGCGTACTAATGTAATGAACCCCTTATAACGGCCTACTCACCCGTTACTAAGACAATACAAAACTTGCACAAGCGTACCGCACCGTCAGTCGGAAGTAAAATTCTTTACGATTGCTCCTGCTATACGCCGAAGTGGTTATTCCAAATCGTCACTTCTCGCTTCCTTCATCTCCCCCATTTAGAGGTTGCTTTCAATGTAATTGGCAACCGTGCGACTAGGTCAAGCATCGGAGCGTTTCTATCTGGGCATCCAAATGTCGTGTCTCGCTAATAATTTGTGAGAGGCCGATAGCCGGATGTGGTTTAACGAGACAATTAGATTACAATTCCTAGCGTTCCCTCGTAACTATCAATCTAGTTTAGGGAACTTGGTGAAGCCTACTCCCTTTCCCGGGAAATGTACGTACATCAAGTACAATGCAAAATATCCTGCAGTTAGTCAGTCCATAGGGATAAGGTAACCATCACTCGCACTTGGTCGGTTGGTGTTCGTAGACAACTACAAAGTAGTATTATAGCTCAAATTGGCCCTAACGAGTTGCGAGTATTAATTCGGTTCAGCCAACCATAAGCGGTGCGACTGCCTTAAATGTCATGTCTTGGTTGTGGTTGTCTATAATCTGTTGGTAGAGTAGTCGTCTACCGTCCCTTGGTAAATGTCACACCCAATGGAAGGCTTTCTCCGAGTCCCTAGAACTAAACGCTGGTGTAGGTTACCTCGTTAGTCATAGAAAGGAATAAGGAGGAATAGAATAGTAAACACTCACCCAATCGTTCACAGATACACTCACTGAGATTCGCGCGCCTTACATAACTTACATTATACTAGACTAATATAACCTAGTCTAAACCTACACTTATTATTACAATTTAACGTATTATAGAACACTCTCACTATCCCGATCTCTCCAAAGAGACATAGTCTCATTATTACCGACCTAGCTCTAACTCTCCTAACCTAACTAGACCGCTCTTTGTCGTAGTCTTAAACGAACTCCTCTAACTTAACTAGCCTAGGCTATCACGTCCGTATCCTCCCGCGGCTCAACATCGACTCTCCTCAGCCCTACCTTTTTCGTTATTCTTTCCATCTCCTAAAACTCCGCATGCCCACGCGGAGCCAGGGCCCTAGTTTTTTGTACCATCGTCTTAAAACGCTTTTTTTATTTCTTAATCGTTTCTCTATTGACTGTAAGGTTCGGGTCTGGGGCCACATTTACGATAACCAGATGTGGCTGTAAATGGCGGCAATTGTGCGTTGTTATTCCATGATTCTTAGAATTTGTAGAAAAGTGCCCGAGTGTTTCTCATAAAATATAAATGGAATGTATCATAATTCCGAAGAAATAGGATGTTTTGTTATTAATTACGGTAACAAGTCGAGCTGTTAGACCATAAAATTGAGATTTAATGTATTTATAAGAGCCTCATATCGTGAGACAATGTTAAAATAAGAATTTAGAATAAGATATTTTGTTATTAATTAGGAGACATGATAGACAGTCACACTTTGATAGTCGATTTATTTTTATTCGCATAAGATAATTTCTTAACGGTCTTCTTACACAGTTTTTCTAATACCAGAAAAAGATAATCCCGGTGATAAATCTCAACTAGGAGTCATTTTGCAATTTGCCTGTAATTTAACTTATTTTCCTGGGCTAACCCTACTTGCATACTGTACACAAACACAGTCAGTACGCACCACTCCACGTCGGGCTCGGGCGTGCCGGTGGCGCAGGCGGTGAACTTGGCACTCATGCCGCGGAACACCTCGATGTCGCCGATCTTCTTCAGGAACTCGGGAGGTTCCACCTTCTGCTTGCGGGCACTGGAAGAACACAAAAATTATAAGTAGGTATTTTGGGAAGTTGACGGTTACTGGCTTTGATAACTCTGAGAAGTCCATAGCCAAATCATTTTAATTTATTAACGGCGATTCTCTCAGACTTAGCCCACATTCAAGTAAAAAATGCTGTCAATAAGATTGTACTTGTTGCTGTGACGTAGTGATTATAACACAATACATTATAACACGCATCGGCTAATTGCTAGTGTGTCTTACCAAATAATAATAATCCCACCTGTATTCCCGAAGAGGTAAGCAGAGGTATACCTAGAGTACAAACACATTTCACCAGGGCCTCTGGGTTCTATCTCCAGGTCGGGCAAACTGTTGTTGGGTTTTGCGAGTGAAATAACGCAGAAACAGCCTGGCATCCGGGTTTGGTGCCCGGTTTAGGGCAAAAGTCTTATTCCAAGGGACTTAAAGATTAATCCAACATACTCACATCTTATCCACAACCTCCAGGCTAGCCTCACAGCTGGCCTCGCCCTCGCGGTTCCTCGCCACACACTTGTACCGGCCCGCGTCGCCGAGCGTGAGGTCGCGCACGTACAGACAGCAAGCGTCGCCGTCTCGTTTGATGTTGTACTTGTCGCTGTGACGTAGGGGGGACCCGTCCTTGTACCACGTGATGTCTGGGAACGGGATGCCGAATACCCGGGCGGGGAATTTGGCGTCGAATGTTGGTAGCTGGAAAGAAGATTTTTGGATGTGTTAACACATTTTTGTAGTGATTACGCGCACTAAGTCGCGCTCTCGTGCTGTGTAACTATGTTCGTGAACTCTGCCACTATGTTTGTGAATACTGTCACCTTTTTTCATTGGTAATTCAGGAAAATTTATTATTTATCTCATTGACTACCAACTTAAATTGTCCGTATATTTGAATCACAGAATTACTGTCTTTTTTGTACAGTCGCCAGCAGTGCCAGCACATCAGGTTATACTAAACTGTCAAATTTCTCCAAATTATTTTAAACTTCGAAATCGTTCAAAATCGAATGACAGTTTGTGGTAACTTGATGTTCTGGCGATTGCACAGTATATACACGGCTAATGAGGGTTTTCTGGCAGCACTGAGACGTCAGGTCAGAACCTGTCAAAAGTGTCAAAGCGCCAATTTTTGTGACTGAATGATAGCCGAACCAATGAAACGAATGATGAACGTCATCATATACCTATTTTATATTCGTTGTCGAAATGGAAGACCTCTTGCCAAAGTGGCGCCTACTGGTGGCGTGAATTTGTATGAAAACCCTCCTTGACGTAGTGTTTCAATTTAATAAACAATTAATTGATGAAACATTAACCTAAAGGTAAGGAAACACCAGCAAACTCAATAAAAGTGACATTTTATACTAATTCCTTACCTGCTGTAGATCAGTGAACTTCTGCGAGAAGGTGGGTGCAGAGTAGACCTTGCGCACGTTGATGTTGCCCTCGGACGAGTCCTCGCCCAGCGGGTTCACGAGCTTGATGGAGTACACGCCCGCGTCGGGGAGCTCTACCGAGTTGATCTCTAGACCCACCTAACAATTACAGAAAGATAAGTGTATTTAGAAGATTTAGAAACAAAATTGAAAATTGCTAGTTTCGAATAATTTTGAATAAATTTTGAACTGAATTTAGTAATTATATTTTATATCGTCGCGCACGCGACTAGATCTACGGATTGTCTACGGTGGCGGAGATAGCGGCGGTTGTTCTTGAGACACGCGCCCTCCACTATGGTCAGAGACCGGCTCTTCTGCCTCTGTAGATGAAGAAGGTGTTATGTTACGGTTTTCAGTTACCGGTGATGTAGGTGGTGTAACAAACGAATCAGTTTCAGTTGCTTGAGGTTGAGAAGCTATGTCACCTGATCCCAGCGGTGCTAGATAACGATTTGACACTGTGGAGTGCTCGTCTCAGTGTCGGTACGTCTTGTGGTGGTGGTAAGTCAATAAGTGGCTTGAGGCGCTCACCGTCAGGTTTGATAATGTGGTTGTGAATGTTGTAGCCAAAAATATTAATAGAATCTTGAGAAAATTTACATATTTGCAAGGTCAGACCGTACTTTTTGGCCGCAGTCATAAAACGCTCCAAGTTTTGGTCATGTTCCTCACGAGTAAGGCCACAAATGGTTATGTCATCTAGATAAGCGTACGTCTTTTGAAGCTTTTCTTTTCTAGTTATCCAATCAATAGTTCGTTGAAAACTTGAGACGCCATTTATCACTCCAAAAGGTTTGCGCCTAAACTGATACAAATTACCCATAGCTTCGAAGGCGGTATACTTTCTTTCCTCGGGTAAAATTGGAACTTGATGGTAAGCGCTTTTCAAGTCTATTAAGCTGAAGATTGAGTTTTTGGCTACTTTATCGACTAAGTCCTCTATGTTGAGTAGTGGGTATGCGCCAAGCTCAGTATAACGGTTGATTGTTTGCGAATAATCAATTACGAGCCGTTTCCTATGAGTTTCATTTTTCGTTATGAGGACCTGGGCTCTTCACGGTGATTTACTCTCCTCAATCACCCCTTCTGCTAAAAGCTTGTCGATCTCGTCTTTAATAAATTTGGTATCTTCATTGCTGTGTTTTCTGGATTTTACAGCAATATGTCTGCATTTAGGAGAGACGTTTGCAAAAAGTGGTACGGCCGGCACAGCTGCTGCAGCTACATTACACATGTGAAGTGGCTTCTTTGGTCCACCAAATGAGAATTCTAGTGACGCATGTTCTCCGAGGATGTCATGACCGATTATTATATCGGCGCAAAGATTTTTGACAATAAGGAAGTTCACATTTACGTATTTGTGATCTCCAATGTTAATTGTTTGAAAAGTTTGGCCTTCTACTTGTGAAACATGGTTAAGTGAGGCCATCGAAATTGTTTGGTAGCAAGGTTTTGTTTTAAGTCCGCAGAGTTTGGAGAAGCTGTCATTGATAAAAGAAACAGAACTTCCTGTGTCTAAGAGCGCTTCTGCTCTTATACCTTTGATGTACGCAGGCACAGTAGCTTTTCTTAGGGACGATGGTGATGCTGCCATAATAATACACGCTGAAAAATCCTTGTCTGTTGTAACTGAATTTGTTATTCTGGATGAGCTTCTACAAACTGAAGCAAAATGTCCCTTTTTGTTGCAAATTTGGCAGACTCCATCAAACGCAGGACAGCTTCTGCGAAGATGTACTTGCCCTCCGCAGAAAAAGCATTTTCGTCGACGAGCAGCGGCAGAGGAGTTTTGCTCAACTTGTTGATTGGATAAATTGGAGGCAACCTGAGCCGTTTTCTTTTGAGCAGCGTTCACTGGCAGGTTATTGAAACTATTGGAATGGGCCTCGGCTGTTTCTAAGGAAATTGCTTGATTGTAAGCTTGATCAAGTGTTAAACTAAGATTTTCTAAAAGCCGTTGCCTATAATTATTCGATAAGATACCTGATATAAAGGCATCACGTATACAGTCGTTTCTGTTTGTTTCAGCGTCGACGGCAGTGAAGTCACAGTCTTTTGATAGTTGTTTTAAAGCTTGTAAATAGATGTCTATAGTTTCATCAGAGCGTTGTTTTCGCGATGCAAGCATGTGTCGTGCAAATATAATATTTTTGGGTTTTACAAACAGCTTCTCTAGTTTAATAATCGCTTCGTCATACTTTTCAGTTTCACTTACGTAAGCATATACGTTAGGAGAGATATGGTTTACCAGAAGTTGATACTTGACTTCGTTCCATTGATCTGCTGATGTTCATTGTTTTACGCCAATGCACCCATGTTTCGGATGCGGCAGTGTCCGATGGGTCGGCATTAAACCTTTCCGGCCTTAAATATTTTTCCATTATTAAAGCATAATAAATTGAAATAGATAGACAAAACCTATATAATATACTAGGTTTTATTATGCATTAAATTCGACATAGGAAATGACACAACTTGTCATTGACAATTAATAAAAATTGACAATTAATGACAGAAATTGACAATTAATAAAAAGAAAATGTTGGCGTATAGACGGAAGAAGTAAGGAGTTTATATCAGTCATCGTTTAGATTTTGTGATGAAGGCATGTCTCAAAAATGATTTTCCTTAGGTACTTTAAAATATTAATAGCAAATATCTGTTGTTCTGATGATATACAAATATGATACAATTTATTTTTATACATTTTTGCACACACTTTTCCATAATCTCTAGCCTCAAGTTTAATTCATTGTGCACCAGATATGTGTGTGTAGACACACTAGTAGTTATTACTAAATACTGACCCTCTTTCCATCACACGTCAGCCTGATGTTCTCATTGGGCGTGATGGGCAGCCCGTCCTTGGTCCACGTGACCTCAGGTATGGGGTTGCCGACGAAGGGCGCGGACACGGAGAGCGGCTGGCCCTCCTCCGCGGTGAGGTCGCGCAGGCCGTGGATGAAGCGAGGGCGCTCTTGTGGACTGGAGTCGTCCGTGCGGCCTGGGGGAGTTCGTGTGATGTTGTTTATTTTGATAACACAAAAGGAAAAGAAAATTAATACATTTACTTACTACAATTTTTTTTCGACCTCTTTTGGCACAAGTCATGACACATGTTGTTTGGAATATTTATATTTCTTAAGCTTAATATTTCGCAAACAGATCCTGAGTCGAAAAATGGTTTTCACACACTTAAAATTTTCGACCATTTTAATGACACCCCTAAAAATATTTTTCAGATTTTATTTGACCTCTTTTTCCCCAGTTTTCATTAATTCAATACCTGTGATATTTTGACATGACGCTACCGGTCATCTTAGAAGAACTTCTTCCGTCATTTGATTTTGTCGTAGTTCGAAATTTAAAAATGGCTCGATGGTTTAAACCTGGATCCAAAGCACGACTCAAGGTAAACTATGTTTTGTAATAAGGCTGCTCGAGTTCAAACCATTTAGGTTTTATCCAAAAACTATTGAGTCATGATCTTCAATACTCACTAGCAACGGTGAGGTCAGCATTGCTGGCCGTCTCTCCCAGCTCGTTGACAGCTAGCACGCCGTACTGGCCGGCGTCGGCCGCGCTGGCCGTGTCGATGAGCAGCGCGTGCGTGCCGTCCGGCTGCGACACCAGCTTGACGTGCTGGCCGTCCGGGACTAGCTCCTTGCCGTTGTGGGTCCTGGGGCACGGATATATTATCTACTTAAGGCGCTGACAAGACCTAATTAACCAAAATAGGCTTCTCTTAAGTAAAAAAATTGCCAAACCTGTATAGTTTGTGGTAGCGGAAAAAATATATGTTGATTTTAAACATATTTCCCAGAACTTGGTTGTTACCAAAACACATTTTGAAAAAAATCTCGATACAAACTAACGTTAAACTAACCTCTTACCTTGAGTTCTAATACAAAATATCTGTATAAAATATGAACATACGATACGCATTTAATCAATAACAAGAACGTCTTATTTGAATGCAGAATTTGGTTGTTTTTTATTTTCGATTACTCAAATCAATTTTGAGTAAATCGATAATTGCTTCGTATTTTGCAATAAATTACAAGCGTTGTGTCATCGCGCTTCTCTTTCTTTTCTATGCAATCTGACAGTGACCGCGGTTTAGGTGTTGTCAGCGTCTTAATAAATGTCTTTAATTCATTCATTTATTGACACGTAGCGTACAGCTTAAACCGCTGGGTCACGAAGCATGCAATTTTGCATACTAAGGGAAGATTTTTGAGAATTCAACCCCTAGACTGGTTAAATAGAGGATGAAAGTTTGTAACAATTTTACTGATGGGAAATCCCATCGGGCATATGGTTTGTATATTATGTATCTGTACAGTACTGTACAGCACGCGGCAGAATGTAAATGTTATCATGCCAACCCAGAGTGGTGACCCGGCCGCCTGAAGGGCGCCCGCGCAAACTCCAGTAAGCTCTCATTGTAATCGTTAGTTAGTTAGTTAGGTAAGCTACCCACCAGCGAGCGAATTTGCGCGCGTTCTAACTCAAAAGTTCTGTTGAGTTGTGATTTGTGTGATCTGTGTGATTATAGTGTAATTCTTAAGCACCTGCGTTTCTCTTACACTCGTTCCCCGGCTATAACTTATGTTAACTTTAGTAGGACATAAAATATGAGTGGTTTTAAGTTGAAACAAGAAACGAATAAGTAAATTACTTTATTTTTTTCATTTTGTGTCATCGTCTGCTTTATGAGCATAGATACTTCAATCACTAAGTCATGCAAACAAATATCAAAGAGTCGAAATACAACATGGATATTTTATTCATTCGTTGTTATTTTTTACGTTACAAGTCGTTGCAAGTTACAAGTACCTAACTTTTCTATCATTGTTCTCCAGACCGAAATTTACGGCCCCTGAGGGCTGGGCGAGTGAGCAGAGATAGTGCACTTGTGCACTATAATATCTACCGCGCCGCCGAAGGCTGGCGTGCGCTGAGATTGATCGCCATAACCGAAGTTAGGTCTGAAGGACTATTATATCACTGTCATAAGTTTAAATTACAATGAATAACTAGAGTGCTACAAAGACTGCTACATCACATTGACAGGGGGGCGTTGTTTGTGAAATAGTCACAAAAAAAAATATCGAAAATAAAAAAAAAACAAGATGTCTGCGTTAGTTCTGATCTAGGGCATGCGTTAAAAGATCCTTGTACCGTTGTATGTATCAGAATTTAATCACAAAATAATATAAACACTGTTTATGAGATAGGTACTTACCATTTGAGCGTAGGTTGTGGATGGCCCAGGATCTTGACTTCCAGTTTGACGGGGAACCCTTCGATGACCTTCGTAGGCTGCAGCTGAGCGATGAACGCTGGCTTGCGTTCCTTCTGCGCCACCTCCACCGTGGCTTTAGAGCCGACCTAGGAATAAGGGCAAATAAAAAAAATATAGGTAAAGTAAACATAAAACCTAGCAATCTTTTGCTACAAAGCATTTGTAACAGCATTACAAAATTTGTTAGTCATTGAAATAAGAATTTATGATGAAATTGTATTTTTTTAACGCATGATACTCAAATTCCCTAGCATTGAGCATCGAAAAGTGATGAACAACGTCGAAATTGGCAGTCATTTCTATGTAAACCCCATCACAAGTGCAAAATAGGATTTTAAATCAAGCTTCATTGATTGTTAATTTTGTTTAGATTGTTGTAATTTTATAAGTCTAGTATATTTTATAAGGATAGCTAAAAGCTGATGAAACAAAGGCGATACCTCTCCAAGTTTGTTGGTTACGGTCAGCGAGTAGACGCCGGCGTCCTCAGGCTTGCAACTGTCGATGCTGAGGCCGATCACGCCGCCCGGCTGGTTGATGAAGTTCACAGCCTGCGATGGACGGACGGGGAGACCTGGGGGCAGACCAATCGATCATACTAAACTACAACACAGCACAGTATTTCTAAGTTGTAGTGAACGTTTCAGTGATGGTCTTTTGTAGTCAGAGAATCTGTGCATTACTAAAGGAAGCACTTTAACGTGGCGTGCGTTCATGTGACTTTTTGATCTGTGAACGTGTGGTCGCCCTTCATGCCCTGTGTCGGTTTACCGAAACAAAAAGTGACATGAATGCGATGATTGCGTTTGGTTAGGACGCGGGGTATACGGCCAATGACGTTTATATGGAACTTCACGCTTAGTTGCCTAACATTACCAAAATTGTGGTAACAAATGAAAACAGTATATTGAATAACGTTGACAATATTTTGGTAGGTGGGTGCACTAACAGGTACAAACATATTCTTTGGGCGTGATTGAGAAGAAGTAGAATATTTCGAATATTTTTTTAAATTAGCATAATTTTCATCGTATATGAAATTACCTAAACTATCGGCGCCTTGAAGGCTTCTCCCTACCGCATGCCGCCCAGTACCCCAACCGGTCTCGCTTGCTCGCGTGATCGCGAGCAGTAGCGTGCGAGTGAGATCAAGAGTGAGGTGACGCTGAGGTATTACGGACTCTTAATAGGCTACTCACCATCCTTGAACCACTTGACTTCGGGTGCAGGGAAGGCCATGACCCTGGCCTCAAGTTTGAGCGGTTGGCCCACCACCGCCTTCACGTCTTCCAACTCTTGGCTGAACGACGGCTTCCTTGGTGTGGCTGCGGAAAAGATTAAAGTTCATGAAATTGATGTGTTTTTAAGACTTAGATTTCAGATTTTTAGAAACGTTTTTAAAGGTCTTTATTTCACATTTCGACGTAAATAAAAACAAGTAATTTTTAAATGTGATGTCTTGTTGGTCTAGTAATCGCATGCGCGACTGCTAAACGACTGGCCCCGAGGCAAAGCAAAACGAGACTGGGTTTATCCACTGGGAATTTCTCAGTAACAGTCCAGAATTTAAATTTCCGACCGGTTTTATTGCAGTAGTCCCGGCCCTTATTAATATATATTTATTATCTTATCTTATCTTATCTTTATTTAATGTTTGGCAATGGGTGTTATTTACCTGAAATAAATGAATTTATTATTAATGGGACTTCAAACATAACTGACAAAATGTGTTCGGATTTTACTGTACTCTGCCTTAGACTTGAAAATACGGGTGATGTTAAAAATTAAAAATCAGCTCTTCTATACATTTTTTTGAGTTCGTTTTCGCTATTTCAAATTGGTCAAATAATGGGTTCAATGACCCCTTTTCAGGTTTGGAGTTATTTCTTACACCTAGTGTAAAGTACTCACGGTTAACGGCAACAGCACAAAGCGCAGAGCTGTCTCCGTGCGGGTTGGATATGACCAGCTTGTAGGCCCCGCAGTCCGCAGGCGTGACGCGCTCGATGCTGAGCTTCACGGTGCCGTCGGGCAGCGCGCACTGCACCACGCGCGGGTCATCAGCTGGTAACGGGGCGCCGTCTTTGAACCTGGGAAGTATGGAGATTTATGGTTATGAAGGTAATTAAGATATCGATAAAATATATAAGGGAGAATATAAGCGTTGACGTACACTGGAGGCAGGGAGGTAGTTACCGCCATATCAGCCGTATCAATGATACGGGGCCCCCAATCTACAGAGGCCCCCAGACATTAAATACACATTGAAAAATTTATAGAATACGTCAAACTCTCAAACTCTTATTGATAGGATTGATCCATAATAAACATATACATAATAAAATTAACCTTCGGAAACAATGTCTAATGACATAGTTATTTCTGACCTACACTTTAAAGAGGAAACAATAATGACAGAACCGAAATCACTGGATTCAACTAAAGGCCCAGGTCCAGATGGTCTGTCTGCCGTTTTACTCAAAAATACTGCCACTGTTATATGTAGACCCTTAGCCATAATTTATAATAAATGCATCACTGAAGGTGTCATGCCGACGGTATGGAAACAAGCTAATATCACGCCTGTACACAAGGCCGGATCTAAACGTAGCATTGAGCTATACCGACCTATTTCTATTCTGTCCACCTTGTCGAAGCTTTTCGAAAGACTAGTACATAACGAAGTGTACCCTATTCTTCATCACGCTATCATATAACAACAGCATGGGTTTGTTAAAAAGCGATCTACGACAACAAATTTATTGGTTTTCTCCAACGATCTATTTGATAAGATGGATAATCGTATTCAGGTTGATATACACGGACTTTCGGAAAGCTTTCGAAAAGGTGGATCATGAATTACTGCTGAGCCGAATAGCTTACAATGGCATTCGGGGTAACTTGTTGCGATGGTTCATGTCCTACGTTACTAATCGCTGTTAACGGGTTGTAATCAACGGTTACCACTCAGATGCTATCCAGGTTACCTCTGGCGTCCCTCAAGGCTCTATTCTCAGTCCTCTTTTATTTATTATATTTATAAATAATATTGGTAACTGTTTCCGCAACTCAAAGTTTTTGCTATATGCAGATGACCTTAAGGTATACAGACCTATTCGGAATATACAGGATTGCTATCTTCTCCAAGAGGTCTTGGACAGACTGACGGACTATTGTTACACAAGTAAGCTTCTTCTAAGCATACCCAAGTGCAACTGTATAAATTTTACCAAAAATAAAACCATTATTAGGTTTGTGTACTCCTTATGTAGTATCTCTCTGAACAAAGTAAATTCAGTACGTGACCTGGGTATATTGCTTCATGCTAAACTCTGCCTGGATTTACATATTGAACAAATCATTAATAAAGCATACAAGATGTATGGGTTTATAATGAGATCAACTCATGATTTTAAACGGACCTCTTCGTACCTCTGCCTATATAAAACTCTAGTCCGCTCACAGCTTGAATACGCGGTGCCCATTTGGAACCCGTATTATAAAAAATATATAGAAATGCTAGAAAATGTGCAACGCAAAGTGCTTCGTGCAATGCATTATAGATTTCATAGAACATATCTGCCTTATGACCAATTGCTCGATAAATACAAACTTCTGACGCTCAGCTCCAGACGCAAACAATTAGAGGCACAGACCTTATATAATATTGTTAATGGCAATTTTGACTGTATAGACCTGAATAATGTACTGTGTTATGCTGTCCCCAGAACTGTTCATAGACGCCAGGTGCGTGCAGGTTCACTATTTGCAATAGGTACCTGCCGATCTAATACTGGCGAACGTTCACCAATTCGGCGAATGGTAGCATCATACAATAAAGACCTAGAACACATAGATATATTTACATGCTCCATGCAAAAGTTTCGAAGCCTTTTGTATGAGACACTTAAGCTCTTAGATTAATTTATGTTATGTAATTTAGTAATTTTATTATTTTGTCATTAGTGACTGCATAATACTTTACTTTACTTCTTTTTTTCTTTGTATTTGTAATGTGTTTTAACTGTCATGCATGAACAGCTTTTCCTAGCAATTTAAGGTTTACTCATTAATGGTAATCTGTGAACAGCGCTGTGGGCTACATTCAGTGGCGTGCCTAGGGTTTCAAAATAACGCAAGCCCAATAAAATTTTAGCCGATTTCAAAAAAAGAAAGTTCAGTTTTCGATGATACATACGTAGATACGTAGGTACCTACATAAGGTACCTACGTATCTACGTATGTATCATCGCAATTTTCACATAAACTACTGGTTAGGTACAATAAATTCTCTATCGAGCATTTTAGTAAGGCATGCCGCTTTTGGGCTTATATGAAGGTACCGCCACTGGCTACATTATTATTTAAGTTATTTATGTTATCATGTAGTAATATTCCATAATGTAGCTGTTTGTTGTTCCCATTTGATAAAATAAAAATGAAATAATGAGATGCTGACTGAAAATATGAAAATTAACGTAATTTGTCAATGATTTACAAAGATTTGCATTCATTTAGTAAAATCACACAGAAAATAAAAATTCTAAACTTATTAAGATCACAATGGCAGCTTAAAACCTAGTATCTCAGTCAGGATGCTCCAACTTTCGAGCTCTGAACTGCTTGCTTAGCTCGCTCTTGTAGAATCACAACGACAGTTTAACCTAGTATCCGAGTCAGGGTGCTTACATTTTCTATCTCACTTCGCTCACTCTTGTTTCCTCTTAGTAAAATCCAAATGAAAACTTAACCAACCAAATCTAACGTCAGTACCTATGCTATTTTGTAAAAAAAAACCTTTCCTCTGGAACTTCACCGCAGTCGGGTAAAAAGGGACCTCAACAAATTTTGATACAGGGCCACTGATTGGAGGAAACCGATGTAGAACTACTTATTTTGATTTATAAACGATAAAAAAAATATGCATAAGGTTCATACTCAGTTTTTTTTTTTACAAAAAGCTAAATATTATTGTGTATACTCTGGTGCGTAATCATAACTCCTCCTGTACGGTAGAAAAACACAACAACAATAAATGTAAAAACTTTTTTCCACAGTCGCATCTCGAATGGCGAGAATCTTCTCGCCTTTCAAAGTTAACAGCGTGTAAACGTAAACGAGGATTATTAAAAGTGATGATTTTGTACCAAGGCGTTTCAACAACTAAGCGCATTTAGTGATTTGTGTTGCAAGTGGTCTAAGAATCTTAAAATCTCTTACCACTTGGCAGTGGGAATAGGGCTGCCATCGAGCTTGGCCTTCAGTTCGAGCGGTTCTCCCTCATCCACATCTTTCTGTCGCTCCAGCTTGTGTGTGAAGCCGGGCGACTTCTGCTCCAGTGTGATGGCTGCTTCGCACACTGCCTCACCGGCTAAGCTGACGGCGCGGACTTTGTACTGTGAGGGAGTCAAAAAGTCTATTATTGTTACACATATTTTTAGAAGGTTAGTTATAGAACAGTTTGACAACTTTCCTATGTCCTTGTAGCGCACCTTGCCTTGAAATAGATTTGACTTAACTGACGAAATTAGGGTATATACACCTCTGCCTCGCCTTCGCCTTGAATATAGGCGTGATATTATTTTAACTGCCTCGTTGGTCTAGTTGTCGCAAGCGCTACTGCTGAGCATGAGGTCCTGGATTTAATTCCCGGGTCGGGCAAAAAGTGTTATTGGAATTTCCATTTGGAATTTCTCAGTAGCAGCCCGGAGTGGATTTGTGCCCGTTTGATGGCAATAGGCTCGCCCCCTATTACATGGGACTTAAACATAACTGGCGAAATGTGGGTGTCCTACAGGTACGCCCCTGCCCAACCCTTCGGCGAATACAGGCTTTATGTTATGTTAATGTTATTTTAATAAGATTGCGTAGCTTTCATTTTCACGACAGTGAAGAAGAATAAAACACGTTTAAAACTCTAAGAAAGTCACATCATAAATACTATCCGGTATTGGGTGTCATTGACTTTCAAATTAGGATGGACCACGCCCAACTTATTTTCTCTTTGAGGGTCAACTCATAATAAGGGGTTCTTCTGGCTTAGCCCAAAGCAACTCAGGATATCCCGAAAAAATATAATTATAACCGCAAATACGAAATAGGCGTGTTTATCATAAATGAGAAAAATACAACATCATTTTCTTTTTTTTTTTTCGATTCTGCTACCACGCACACTAATCCACTAGTGGCAGCAGCTGCCAGTTACACTCCCTCACGCATTTCACGCACACGACGCCCAAAACATGCACTAACCGACAAAGATGACGACATCACTTTCTACCAAGAGAGTATTAAGTTAGCTCAACATAAACAAAAACACACCACACTGAGCTCCCGTACTCGACGGCGAGATTAAAAAGTCACTCCCCCCGTCCCTTGAACCCGCCCGCCCGCGCGGAGCAAGTTTATTCAAATAATATTCCCAATAATAATATAACACAGATACGACAAGTCCCCGCTTGCTCAGTAATCGGTAACGCCCTAAGTCTAGGTTCGAGTCCCACTAAGGGACGCTCTTAGCTGTGCTACCTAAACTCTAATATAACTAGGTGAGAGGCCCTTTTGGCCCCACCGAAGCCCGGTAAAGCAGTCGAGGACCCCTGAGGGACTACTGCATAAAAGCCAGTATTAAAAAAAAATACCATTCTCTTTTGGGTGAACGGAATAGCAGGAGATCAGTGGTGGCCTAGTGGTAACGACTGCGACTTACGAGTTGTAGGTCGTAGGTTCGAGCCCAGACAAGTGCTTTACTTTGTGTACATTATTTCATCACCACTGCTCTCAAAACGGTGAAGGAAAACATCGTGAGGAAACCGGCATGTCCCAGAACCAAAAATTCGAACACATGTGACATCTACCAACCCGCACTGGGCCCGCGTGGTGGATTACGGCCCACTACCTCTCCCAGAGAGGAGGCCTGTGTCCCAGCAGTGGGAACATTCAAGGCTGATTATAAACGGAATAAGGAGGTTTCAATAAACATTCTTACCTTGCCAGCATCACTAGCCCCGAAATGCTTGATCTCGAGCTCACTGTCCACCTGCCCGCCGACCTCCGTAGTGACGGTATGCCGCTCATCCGCGAGGATCTGGTCTCCGTCGCGGTACCACAGCACGTCGGGCTTGGGCACGCCGTCGCAGCGGACCTTCAGGGTCACATCATCGTAGTCTTTCACGGCTTGCTTCTGAAGGGGCTTGGTGAACACTGGTACGCCGGCTGTGGAAGGATGGTTTGAGTTAGAAAGGTTCGAGTATATTGTTCTGAGTGTTAGCCAAATAGACTATGATGGCCGCCATTGAGGTCTATACAGCGTAGCCTTTTTCCTGTTCCATGAACCACATCATTATGGTTTAGGTTCAGGGTGATTGTGTGTTTATTTGTTAACTCTTGTATCTGCATTGAGAGTGATAATATTTTCGACGTTGTTTCTTGTTAGTTCAGCGATTATTTTTTTTTCTCTCTCAACGGTTATAGTTAGTATTATTGTTTACCTACATTATTTAATTATATTCTCTTTGTTTCATGGCATATTTTATTTTTAATTTATTTCCTTGCCATCTCAAATCATCAGGAACGTATTGATACTCACTGTGGACACTAAGCCTGGCCTGCTGCGAGGTCTCCCCGACCTCGTTCTTGGCGGTGAGGGTGTACACTCCGGCGTCGTCCACGCCCACCTTCTTCACTGTCAGCTTGTATGTCTCGGTGGAAAGGTCTTCTACTATTTCGTGTCGGGACGATGGCTGAATTGCGTAGCCATCTTTGTGCCTGAAACAATAAAAAGAAGGTTTACTTATGTCGTTTCTAAAAGCCTAAACTAAACAAATGTCTGACTGTCAAATCTAAATTTTGTGCTTTTGATTGTCTGACCAGATAACAAGAACTAATCGCGTAGAAAGAGATCAGTCGTCAAAAATTGGTTTCAACCATTAAATCAAAATCAAAAGTGTAACTTACTAGTACAGGAATATTTGTCAAAACTCAATTACGCAGACATGGAAAAACTACTAGAAGTTTTAAAATAATATTTCTATCTACCTACTCTATTGTAAGCCTATTCCTTTAGGTAATTAATAATAGTGTCCACTTTATCTACTTTAATATTATTTGTTAATTTATTAAAACATAATATATCTTACATAATCTAGTTGTAAAAATAATATACCCAAAGTGTTACTCTTTAAGTCATTGAAAATATTATGTCTTCTTTTTAATTTAGCTAAGTAATAAATCTATTGTTGTCGTCTTTTTAAATGTTTGATGTAAATTGATGGCCTGAAACACAGGTTTTTCATAAACCTATATCAGGCAGGTCTACATTACAGTTAGAATTAAATTTTCCCTGATTGTAATTAATCTAAATCATAATTTTACTTTACTTTATACTTGAATAAATTTTATTTATTATTTTTTTTTTTTTCATGAAGCGTTTATGCTGACAACAGATGTCACCAAAAGCGTTTCATAGGAGATTTCACTTTCACATCAACCATCTAAATACCTCAAATACACTCACCACTTAACTTCAGCAATCGGGTTGGCTCTAACATTGGCGATGAAGGTGGTCTCCTCGAAGGGCACGGCGGTGACGTCATGCAGGCCTTCGATCTCGGGCCGCAGCAGTATGTCCAGCCGCGCCGAGCTCTCGCCCACGCCGTACTTGTTCTTAGCCTGGATTGTGTACTCACCGGTGTCGGTGTGGCGACCTGGGGAGAAAACAGAAATAAGTTATGCGAAAACAAACAAAATACGCGTCGATTTAACAACATCCTCCTGTTTTTTCGTCAGTTTAAATAAAAATTATGATGCGGGTTATGAAATTAAGACTAAGGACATAGTATTGTGCGGCCGTCAATACGCTAAATGGAGTTTTGTAGAGCGTCGTCCCTGACTCACGGTCACTTGTAACAGTTTCTTTTTTATTTATTTTTTTAAACCTATTGGCTGATGAGCCTACTCTTGACCTCGGTCTCTCTTAAGCTCGGTGTGTCGATTGCTCCTATAGAAACAGTATCAGTCATAATAAAAAACATACCAGTAGGAATAGACAAAGTAAAAGTGCACTCCTTCAATCCATGCTCCAGATCCTTGGCATCAGCAGAGGTGACAATAGTGGCACTGGGCTGCAGTTCCACTCCATTTAGAAGCCAGGACACATGGGGTTGAGGGTCGGCTGTGCAGACAGCTTGCATGGTCACTGGTTCCTTCTGGAGAACGCGCTGGGCTTCCAGGGGGGATGTGAACTTTGGCTTGCGGAGCTCGGATTCAGCTGTTAGAAGATCAAGTATGATCTTTAATTATCATAGTCAAATTAAATTTACTGGAGAAACTTCACAGACGTGATCGGTATCAATTATAACAATCATGACAAAACAAAAGAAAAAAAAAACTTATTATATAAAATCAAGTAGGTAACTACTCTACGCCGGCTGTTGACTTTAAATTATTAGATTAGATAAAAAAATGATCTTTCAGGATTGACTTTTCAAAAGTTTCTACAGACAGTACAACTTATGTGCGCCCGGCGCCATGTGTGCGTGCGCTTGTCATTATGTGATATAAGTGCTATAAAATGCAGCGCACCACTCAATGGTATCGCCTCAACAGAGTCCCGCTCGATCCCTGTGGCGACTAGACGTTCCCTTTGAGTTGTTTTCTACTTACTCATAATTCGGTGGTTTTACTTTAAACCCAAAGAAGTGATTCTTGTAAACACCACATTGAGCTTTAATTTGTGTGGCAGTGACGCGGCAGTCGTCGTCCGAGCGACACGTGTCCTTTTCGTTACTTTGCACAGGTACAGTCGTTACTAAAAATGTCTAGTTCTTCACGGACAAAATGTTTAAGGAGTCAGGTAAATTTTTATATTTTTTTAATGTGAGCACATTAAAAAAATATAAAAAATTACCTGACTCCTTACCTTAATTTTTTATATATTTTTAATGTGAGCACATTAAAAAAACATAAAAAATTACCTGACTCCTTAAACATTTTGTCCGTGAAGAACTAGACATTTTCGATATAATTAACATTTATTCTGATTATATAATGTAGGTATAAAAAAAAAAGTTTTGACGTTAACGTATTATTATTGTTTTAGACTCGTTAAACCATTACCAAGGTGGGACAGATATATTGCAACTAGTAAGTGATGCAGTTTGCAGCACAGGTCCAATTTTAATATCGACATTGAGTTAACATTTGTTTAAATGTTCACTCAATATCGATATTAAAATTGGACCTGTGCTGCAAACTACGCTGTTTAGCGTACGAAAAAGAACAGCAATGGCAGTGGGGGTATCAGAGATAACAATAACTATTAAATTGAGTGAAGGAAAACCGACTGACTCTAAATTTAAATCTTCGTATAAAGACCGCAAAAAACGTGCATAGAAATTGGAATTAGACAACTTTATGATTGATGATATATCTTCAACTATTCAAAATTACCATTTAGAACATCATGAGTTACCTACCTTGCTAAAGTTGAAAATAATATTTCAAGAGAAAATTAACTATGGTGGAAGTATTTCGACTCTGCGTACAGTTTTGTTAAAATTGGGATACAAATGGCGAAAAACTGTGGATAACCGACGCAAACGTGAAATTATAGAGCGGCATGACATTCGAACGCTACGATGTTTTACCTGAAAAATTTACTCCGATACCGTCAAGAAAATCGGTGTGTCGTCTCTACAGATGCGAGCTATATCTTAAATAGTCATGTGCAAAACAAAGCATGGGGTAATAAAGATGGACCACCGTTAAAGAGAAACTTGCTGAAAGGACAAATAATTATCATTGCGCATGCTGGTTCAGAACAAGGTTTCGTACCTAACGCACTATTGACATACAAAGCAAGTAGTGTTTCCGGTGATTACCCCTAACATCTACGGCGAAAACTATGAAAAGTAGCTAAAAGAATGTCTGGTACTAAATCTTCCACCTAACTCTGTGGTTATGCTTAATAATGCGTCATACCACAACGTTCAAAATGACAGAGCTCCAATTTCTAATAAAATAAACAACAGACATGCAGAGATGGTTGACAGAAAAAAATATAGCTTATAATCTAGATATGAAAACAACCAGCCAAGTGCATGTCGGCCCACGCGCAATGAAGCGTTCCGTAGTTTGGAAGTTGGGATGAATTTATCCCAAAAACAAAGTTAACATTGTAGTTGAAAAACATATAATATATAAGTCGTTAACTTGTAAAGCCCACTTAGCTGTGATAGTTTTCCTTATAATTTTATTACTAATGCCATGATTTTTTTCATATCTCCATAAACAACCATTTAGCTGACAGGGGGACACTTGACTCTAACAAAAATTTACACTTTAATGCTAAATGACACCGATTCGGAGTCAAACAATAGAACATCAATTGTGCCTCATTAGCTGTCCTTGACCAATTAATATTACGAAGACGGATCCTTGAATGGAAAAGTGGTGTTCACAGACCCGCAATATCCAACGATACTCCACACCATGGGAGGTACCCTAAAAAAATGTTTTTTTCAAGATTTTATTTTAGCACTTTATCGGCTTGATTAATATGTATACTCGTACCTATGCCAAATTACAGCTTTCTACACAGCTACAGCGGGAACAGGCAGACAGACAGACTGACATGGCGAAACTACATATGAGGGTTCCGGAACCCTAAAACATAGAACTGTATGATTTGATAAAAAAGTAATAAAGAAAACCATATTTGTTACAAGATTGAAGACATACTTCAGCCATATTATGGTATAAAAGTTTTTCGGCTGCCACCATGTCATCCTGAACTAAACCCAAAAGAAAATGTATGGCGAATTAAAAAATATATATTGCTTCTCATAATGTCGAACAGAATGTGACGGGAATAATGAAACTAATCAATCAACGTTTAAGTCAAAGTGATGAAGAGATGTAGGGTAATACTTGTCGACATGTAAAAAATAAAGAAGAAGAATACTATCGACATTTTGATATGGAATCAGAATTCATAATTAACCCTGGTGAGAGCAGCGAATCCAAAAATTCTTCATTTGATTTTTCTAATAGCAATACAGAGAAATATGTTCAATAAACATGAATTTACCAAATAAAGTTGTTTTTTTAACATTCCGTGTATTATGAAATAGCAGGTTACAATAAACTTAAAAACAAAATAAACTAAACTAATTTAAAATAGTTACTACTCATCACCGAGTTGTTCTTTTTATTTCAATTTAAATAACTGTATTTGTATTTTGAACTTGACTGTACCTCTTGCCACGCACACAAAGTCACTGTATATATACAAGGTGTACCCACACATAGCGCCGCGCGCACAGATGAGTTGAACTATTTGTATCTGTTTTAGAAAACTATTTTATATGTTGTCAGATTCCATAACAGTAACATATTTTAACTTAATTATTTTAGTAATCCAGCAACAAGACATAGGGCAGTTTATTTGCGATCCAAATACTTTATCAGAAATTCGTTTGTTGTAACAGATACTGTTTTGTCCATTGAAAAATAAAATGAAAATACTCACGCGAAACAGAAAGCTTAGCAGTCTGCACCTGCTTTCCAAGATCATTAATGATCTCGCACTGCCATTTACCAGCATCCTTCATAATGACGCTATCAATTTCCAGCTTGAACAGGTCTCCATCGTTGGTGATATGGACTCTGCCACATGGCTTGACTTCTTTACCGTCGTGGAGCCAACGGATGGTTGGCTTTGGGGTTCCAGAAACTTCTACTGAGTAAACTAGAGGAAGGGACTCGAAGGCATGGCCGTCTTTCATACTACTGCCTTTGACTCCGGGTGGTGCTGTAAGATTAGAGGCATTGTGTTAGATAGGTTGTGTAAGGTTTGATCGGGTAGAGGTCACGCCCGACCAGAGTGTTTTAAAGCTAGAGAATAGCATAGCGATAGGCTGGGAGAATAACAGGACGAATAAGAGGTGGCGTAAAATTGAAGTTACAGCAGATTTGTTTGTTTATGTTCAAGTAAACAATAGTTCGTTTCGAGAATTTTAATGTTTCAAAAGAAGTTCACGAGGAGAAATTAAATTGTAAGGATATACTATTCATGATGCTAATATAATAAGCGAGACTTTACATAATTGGCAAGTTTATTTAAACTTTAGCAGTAGGCAAAGAAATCCAAGGATAAAACAGTGAAAGTGACTTAAGGAACAAATCGAATGTTGTAACTTAACGTTTTTTATGTACAGAAGAAGATAGTACGAAAATTCATTGACATCACATTCTTAAGCCTAGAAGTTTACGAAGCCCTTTTAACAAAAGATTTGTGTATTTACATAAAATGTTGCTCAATGTCGCAGTATATACAGCAGTTAAAGTTTTTACTTGACCATAGATGTGGATACTTACAGCTGCCTGTATCTAGGAAGACACAGAAATATTCGTGTGTTGTTGTTCTATAGTGTTTGTATACATACTTACCAATAAACGATGTTTGGTTTATAAAATAAGGTCCATAAACAATAAAAGCGTAAGTACCATGCAAGCGACGCACTACATTTGAAATATGTTTCGCTTACCTTGATGATGTGATGATTGTTTTGAAGGGACTAGTACCTCTGCCGCACCTGGCCCCAAAGATTAGTATGCCAGAAGGGAATGTTATTACGCATGCGTGCTAAAACAAACATACGACAGCATTAGTCAAATGTGGACAGACATTTAGAGGATAATTATATGGAAAGAATCTGCCATTTTCTTAGAGGATGAAAAGTTTGAAGAAATTAAGTACTAGCGCGCACTGCGGTGCGGTGAAATGCGGTGCGTTATTTCTGCTGTACGGTATAACAAACGCAATCACGAGTACGCACACTGGCGGTGAAAAAAATGACGATGACTATCTGCATATATTTATTGTTGCTCAAAAAAAAGAGTCTGGGTGCACCCCTTGAAGGTCTTCTGTTTTGTAAAATGTAAGATTTACTGGCGTATCCACAAAACAAAATCGAATATTACTGCGCGGTACTTCATATATCTATGCGATACAAAAATATGAGCGGTGACGCACCACTTTGTAGTGGAAGGCCCACTGTGAATAAACCGCATGCGTTTTTTTCATCGCAATGCGCACACTTCTATGACATTCCATACTTCACAGATCATGCAGTAACAAAACGCACGGCAGTGCGCGCTAGGTCTAAATAATCAGTTTAGTCTGTAGTAAAGAAGAAAATGACAGATTGAATGCAGTCAACATCAGCAATTTCCGATTTCGGATTCAAAGCATTTACTTTCATGTTATTCTCCCCTGACATACACTGCGTAGCGTTACATCATCAAATGCCAGCCTCTTTCATCGACAACGTTCCCCGTGTGTTTAATATTTTGATTTAACAATTACCTTTTTCATCTTCCACATTTAGAATATCATCTAGTATGCTCCTTTGTCTCTGGCTTCGTTTTAGAAGGGCTTCTAATTCGTCATCCACTTCCTCTTCAAGTTTAAATAACTTAACATCATTCTGTCTCTTTCTCTCAACAGTCGTCTCTGTTATATCTTTCGTAATGTTATCCAAGTTTTTCATGGGGCTTAATACTAGTTCTTCTATAATTCTATTTTTAACGTTATCTATTTTTTTATCGACGGATTTGTACTCGTTTTCGTCGAATTCCTTCGAAATATGTATAAGTTTTTCTGTGATGTCGTTCTCGAATATCTTTTGCGACTTTTCTTTTACGATTAGAGATTCTTCTTCGTCTTCGCCTATGACGTAGTCTTCTTTAAAAGAAGATTGGCGGACGTATGAATCTTTACTGAATACTTTTCTCGTTTCGTCGATGTCGAATATGGATTTTGAGAGGTCCTCGATCGATATCTCTCTAGAGAGTGGTTCGTTCTGCCAGCTCATCTCGTCTTCCGAGACTGACATGATGGAAACAGTACGGTTCCCTCCTTGGCGCCCACATCTCGATCCAGTATCAGCATCTGAGTCTGTTTGTGGTTCTTCGATGATGCCATATGTACCTCTCCTCACATGATCAGGTATACTATAATGGCCCATCTCTGTCAAGAAATAACTATGGCTGGCAATTTCTTCAACTTCTAAAGAAGTTGTATGCGGTTTGTTTGGTTGAATCAACCTTCTGCCTCCGAAAAAGTCATCGTCATCATAATAAAGTGATGTTGACGTCATTTTGTGTAAAGTGCGCGTTTCGGCCGGACCTACCAGTTAAAATAGTATTATGTTGGTTTTAGGTCATACAACGGATTAGGTGAGATTAAAAAAGATGAAACTAATGCGTTATTTCTTTAGTTTTAAGTTTTTAAGCAATCTCGTTTAATGGTGAAAAGTTAGTTGATGATAGATGGATATTAGAACTGGGAAGAGAAGGTAGGAAGCTGGATACTGACCTGTGACTATAGCGCCATGAGACTTAGTGCTGCTGACTTTAGACATTATAATAGCTCCGCTGTCTCCTGTCTTGAACGTAGTTACCGTTTCGAAAACTCGGCCTAAACATTACAAATCACACTTGGGATGTTAAAAACACGGTGTTAAAAGCATGCAAAGTGTGCGCGAAAACGCAGAATTCTCGCATAGTACTAAAAGCTGTTTGCTGAATTGAAGAGAAAGCGTCGAAGCGTTGAATGTGTATACCTTCAGTTTCAGCACTTAACGGTTCTTCAACGGGTTGTTTTTTAACCGATTTACGTTTGGGAGACTTGAGATCTTCAGGGATAGGAACTTCTTCGATGACCTCAGGTTTGGTAGCACTCTTTTCTCCAGCCTCTTTCTTAGTGACAATCTCTTCTACGACAGGTTTCTTGTTTTGCTCGTTGTGGTTTTCGTCCCAGAAAGACTTTTCTTCGGCCGTTTCAGGTTCCGAGAAGGATTTCTTACCAGCGTCAGAGGGTGCTAAATCAATTTCCTCTATGGTTGGTTTACTCGGTTTGTCATCTTCGTCCCAGAATGATTTCTCTTCAGCCACTTCCGGTTCAGTGACGGACTTTCTACCTTTGTTACTGATTGGTGTCTCTGGTTCTTCTACGATAGGTTGTTTGGTCTTGCTATCGATAGCGTCATCCCAGATTGATTTTTCTTCGGCCACCTCTGGTTCAGTGATAGATTTCTTACCCTTGGCTGCTTTGGTTTCTACTTCTTCAATTGACACCTTTTTGGATTTCTTATCATCATCTGCGTCATCCCAGAAGGATTTTTCTTCGGCTACTTCAGGCTCTGTTACAGATTTTTTAGCAGTGCGGGATGTTGGTTTGTCTACTTCATCAACGCTTGATTTCTTCGCTTTGCCGTCTTCTTCATCATCCCATATTGACTTCTCTTCAACAGTCTCCACCTTGGCCAACTTAGCTGACTTCTTCTTCCCCTTATCTACATCATCTTCGACAGGTTTTTTCATCTTTTTGCCTTCCTCATCGACCTCACTTTCAACAATGGCTTCTTTATTCAATGTCGAATGAATCTCTCGGGCTATTGAACACAATGAAAAAGTGGTAACAATAAAACATGAATTAAAATGGGCACATGTATAGAATTATAGACGTCACAAATGGTAAGTAGAGGTTTGTGCAGGACAAAGTGCATCGATGTTCGTGAGTGACTACGTCAGCATTTCAGTCTATTGAATGCTTCAATGTTTAATTACCATATCCTAATGGTCGGTATCTAGGGACACCAAAAAACAAAACTAACGTGCGGATAATATGGTAGTACTAGTAATCTAGGGTTCAATATTACTACTTCGTTAATGCAAACTACTTTACCCTTATGTTTTCCATCGAAGTGCCAATTCTGTCGTTTCTTGACAAATTCTTATCGACGGGTTTCTTGTGGGCTTACCATGTACTTGTGTACTGTATGTGTGTGCCTGCGTATGTTGTGTCATTCTGTGTAGTGTACACTGGAACTCTGACTCATGATCAAATCATACGGATCTGCTCTAAGTTAATGTGCTGATTTTCAACCTTATTTTTTGGTGCACAATGATAATTTTCTATTGTAAAATTTTGTGATACGTCCTCTGACAATAATTTTCAAAAACGATCCCTAAGGCTTGTGCATAAGATTGATATTGCTGTTTGCGAATACTTACTGTGTACGGTTACCGTGCTCTTAGAAGAGACACTACCAAACTCGTTTTCGGCTCTGACTTCGTAGTTGCCGCCATCTTCTTCCTTCACCAGATTCACTGTTAGATGGTAGTTCTCCAATCTAGGGTAACACAATTGTATTAGTACTACTTCAAAAAAATATTCCAAGTAAAGTTTATTAAGTGATCTTAATATCGCCTAAGTATTTCTAGACGGTAAAATTAAGTATAGATTTTTGATGTGAAACACTATTCCTGTCGCTTTCTGTGGGTTTTCGTGAAAAGGGACGAAAGTGTGTAGACAGGAAGTGACAGCTTGAGTATGGAATTAGTAAGCACTATATAGATTGTAAGTCGAAGGGGTCGAACTTCGACCAGTGGGCGACCACTAATTATGAATAATTATTCGAATAAATATTTTAGTATTTAGCTTTTTGAAATGTTGAGTTTATTTTCTGTCGCTGCTCAGTTGCTTATTATCAAGGTGAGATGTCAGATGTTACACATCATATTATGCGAAATTTGATCAAGCATTAAAAAAAAGAGTTATCCTATAATTTTACTGTAATCTACGCATCCCCCTCATCATCTGCTTAGCCTTTTCCCAACTACGCATCCCCCTAATTAATATTTATTTGAACACCTTATATCTATCATTAGACATTTATTTGAATACTAGCGACCCGCTCCGTGCCCCTGCTTTGCACGGTTTTTACGGCTTGACAAAACATCGAGATTTAATTAATATATCGTCGGTGATATTCTGAAACCGCGGAACTAACAGTGTTTAAAACCGCGTAAGGTAGGTGCAGTGAATTTTACAGGAACGAGGAAAAACGTAATATTTACTAAACCACTTGACTTTCTATTGTTTAAACTTTTAAATTGATAAATTCCTCTTAATATTGTAGGCATTAGTTATATAAAATATATATTAATGAATTAGAAAATTCTAAATCTCGATTTTGCTACTTTTGTAAATACGCGGTTTTAAACACTGTTAGTTCCGCGGTTTCAGAATATTACCGACGATATGTAAGTTTAATATTAATGTATTATACACATAAAGCTTCCGAAGTATACCTTGCGTAGTTTAGAAGAACAACGCGCTCACACAGACAGACACGAGAAGCGACTTTAAATTTATTATAAGTATTGATATTGCCAGGTTTGTGTGGTTTATTTAATTGTCGCGATTTTAATTCAAAGATTTAAAAAAATATATATTCATTAAGACGAACCATACCCCACACCAAATGAATAAAAAAATAACTTATGTTCCAAAAATGTGACTACTGTCAACTGCAATTTTTGATGGAGGTCTCCATCAAAAATTTCAGTTAACAGTAGTGGACATGTTCATGTTATCCTCACCGCTTAGTATCCCTCTCGATCTTGATCCTGGCATCCGTGCTGACCTCCTTGCCGTCCTTGTACCACTTGACCCTGGGTTCGGGACAGCCCTCCACCTCCACGTCCAGTTTCAGCGTCTGTCCGGCATCCACCGTCATGTCAATTAGGCTCTTAGTGAAACGAGGCTTTCCTGGAAATAGTGAAAGTGGTTTTAAGTGCAAGGTAAAATAAATTGTTGAAGGTATGAAATAGGAGTTTAAACAAAATACACGCGCAAGTAGATATACATATAGGTATAAATCATGTCTCAACTTTATCTTTTTACTGAGTTCGGGTATAACTTTAAAACTTTGCAACACTTTTGTTCCAATAAAGGTAAAAAATAACCATGTCAAAGCTGTACTGCTGTTCTGTAAAGTTCATTTGGAAAGTTATTTCCAATGAAAAAGTGACCAAACTCATTTCGAATGTGAACTCATTTGTTTTTAAAGATTCATCCCGGTTTCCCTCAACACCATTCGAATTTCAAAGCGATGTTTGGGGGATAACCTCAAGAATAACAAGTGAAGATTACAGAATACTATTTCTTGCTGGAACAGTTCTAAAATCCACTATAGAAAATGCGTCTTTCTTGTACGGTCAGCGTCAATAATATCGAGACGAACAGACTGTTAAAAATTATTTAAACAACTATGAAAATTAAATATTAACTCAATGACACAAGAACTGTTTCAAAATGAAGAAAGTACACGACAACTGCCATTTTGACATTATAATTATTATAAAATTATGAAATCAAGATAAAGTTTAATTTTCTTAGTTGTTGAGATCATTTTGGACAGTCGGTTCGTCCCGATATTTTTGACGCTGACTGTACTTGTAATAATAAAATACGTACGTAGTCGTTGTCACTTACTGTTGACAGTGAAGGTAGCGGAGCAAGAGTCCTCTCCCAGCACGTTGGAGACCTTGCAAGAGTAGTTGCCGGAGTACTCTGCTGACACCTCCTTGAGGATCAGCTTGTGAGTGTTGCCGCTATCTACGCGGGTGAAGACCGACTTCTTCTCGGTTATTTCTACGTCGCCAAGGTACCTAGAAAACAAGTTGTAAGACAATGATTATTATATTATGCACAGTCGACCTCGAAATTACTTTTCCACCCTGAAGTTGAATGTCACCGTCATAAAACTAGGTGTATCTGTCACATACAATGACAGGTAGTTTCAAACTTAAGGCGAATTTCACCAATGACATTGAACGCAAGCAGCACTACACATAAAAACTTTTTAATTACGACTTTGAAATCCATTAAATGTTAGTAGTCAAACTTATGAAACTAATGCTAGTAGTTAAAAAAAGGTCTGTCAGAGTAATTATTTTCTGTGTAATATTGACACCGACAGCTCTTGGACGTAGGTTAGATGTGCTGATCGCGTTCAGTTTCATTGGTGAAATTCAAACGTATAGTGAAGTTTCAATTTACTGGGAATTGTTGTTAAAAGTGGTAATCAATAACGAGGTCAACTATACCAATTGAGACTTCTGGAAGTTTCTTGGGTGGTAATTAAATAGTAGCTTTTTTTTTGTTGAAGTTATTAAATTATAAAACGAATTCCACACACGAGTTTTCATAGTTAGTTAAAACTTGGATGAAAAAATTCGCATTCGCCATGAAGGGGCGAACGTGTTGAAATTTTCAATACATGGGTGATTCTTTTCATAATTTTCAGCAGTAAACTTTACGGCGACTGTGTATGAATAATGTTTTATTTTTTAAATGCTACGTTAGATTCTGCAAGACACCTTACCATTTCACAGTAGGTTCAGGGAAGGCCTCGACAGCGACAGTGAACTCCACGTTAACATCTCCTTCACTGGCTGAGGTATCCTTTAGTTTCTGAGTGAACAGTGGACCGGATCGCACGTTGAGAACGCACGAGTCGGATGTACTGCCGTGGATGTTGCGTATCTGAGTGAGAGATAGGTTTGCGATATAAATGAAAGAGACGAGAGATAGACAGTCGATTCGTGCTTCACAGCCGACTCGCTAATATTTTTACGCAGAGATGCGACCACAGATTACCATTATACTAGATATTTTGATGGTCCCATCAGAATACCTAGTATGACAATTGACGAGTTCTCTCGTCAAAACTTGGAAAATATATATCTGTATGTAGAATCCGGATGATGCCACCACTGATTGACAACGTGAATTTTTGAACGAACATATATTTTTTTTTTGAAATTGCGCTGTCGCATTGGCTAGTCAATCAAATTTTAGGAAATCCATTATCTGTATGTTGGCATAATGCGATCCAATAAAAAGGATGACTTTTGTCTTTTATGTTGGTTTCTTATCAGCCATTTATTTTTATTATGATGGTCAATCGCAGACTGTCAGCCAGTCATACTTCAGAGAAATTGTTTTGTTATGTTGGCACCAACCGAAAACCAATTACGTTTCACAATATTTTCCATGTTGTTTCCAAATTGTAATCGGCCAATAAGAATGGAGATAACTATCACTCGTGATTTTGGTAGATCTAAAATTGTGAGTCGATCAGATAAAAACATGTGCCAAGTAAAAGGATTTTTCATTTTTGAAGATGTCTGATGACCCGGACAACCCACAACTCTTGACTCCAACTGCTACCTACTCGTCATATACGTGTAATAAAATAGTAACGAAGTCAAATTAATAGATTGAATATAAAAAAAATGAAGTAACTGCTACGAGGTGTGGGAACGAGTCTGATGCCATGATTAGATGAAATTTGGCACACAGATAGTTTATAACCTAGATTAACACATAGGGTACTTTTTAAATCCCGGTAGTACGTTCCCGTAGGATATTTTCCGACATCCACGGAGGCGACGCCGCGGGCAAGAGCTAGTACAAAATAAAAATATGTAAAATAAAACGGGACGTAAACAAGAATTTTAGTGCTTTCAAACCTTTAGTGATCGAAGTTTTAAACTCACATAGCAGTCAAGAGGTTAATCGTGGGAGTTCCTTGTCCTAGTATAAAATGTTTATCATTTCTCGGAAGAACCGAATAGTTTTTCTTTAGGCCGGCTTCAATATTTGGGTACGATATGACTGTGTAAGACTCACCTCACAGGAGTATTCCCCTGCATCTGCACGCGCGGCGGATGTGATGACGAGCGAGTGTGCCTCGCCTGCTGACGAGATCTTCACGGCAGACGACTCTGATAGCTCTACTTTGTTCTTGAACCTGTTCATGGACAAACATATTTTACATCACCACATTTATGTTTCATACAGGGTCAAAATAACTTAGCTAGCTCCGCAGACGAGAAGATCTCGATTAACAAAAATAATTTTATAAGTTTTTTTTTTTGAGTTATTGTAGTCACTTGAAATATCAGTTTAAAAAATAACATTTATTTTTTGTGTCAACTTCACAGACTTGATAGGTAGGTGACGTGGTAAGATCTAAACACGATACAATTAAAATAAAACAGTTTTACCGAACTCATTCTTCAAGTAACGACACCAAGAGTGCTCGTTGACCCCAATAAAACATCAATGTTTTTTATTAGTCGTGTTTAGATATTGAAACCCAACCACGTCTGCGGAGTTCATTTAATTTGACCCTGTATAAGAGAGAATAGCGTTTCGTAAGGAAGAAGTAAATGACAAGTTGTAAATGTAAAATACAATACTACTAATGTTAATATGTAGAAGAGTTTAAAAAAAATCGGTTTTGATGAGCGTCAACTTTGTGTCGTTTCTTTCATAAATTTGATGTTCGTTTTTACCTGTATACATATACATTGTTTAAGCATAAGCATTCAGGGAAGATTTCATGAATCCATCGTATGTTCAATTTTAAAATATAACGAATTAAATGCTCACACTTTATGTTGGTAATCAGGACAATTTTGAACTAAAACTGTCATGGTGAAAGTGTAATTTACGTCAAGCGTGGAAATGATGGATTATTTCTTACCAAGCCACAGAAGGTGCAGGTTCCGACTCAGTTTCCACCTTGAAGGTGACGGTCTCCTTCTCCTCGCAGACCTTGCTCGCTCCCATCTTCTTCAGGACCTTGGGAGGTGACGTCACGTGCCACTGCCAGAAGTCCGAGCATTGGTTCACTTCGTTTCTGAAACACATGAAATGCAGTGTTAGTGATTTGGTATAAAAATGACCGGAACGGTTTGGAACAAGTACCTACATAATCACTAGAATTACTACAATAAATTCAATTACGACAGATTATTATTACAACAAGCTGAAAACTCCTTGCTAGATAGTTTCTTTACTGCCTTTCTCTAATTAAAATATTGATAAATCGGATGATCCATAAAACTCACCTTGAGCAGCGACAGAAGTTAACCTCAGAATTTAAAAAGGTAAACACTGAAATATTTATTCGAATAATAATTCATTACTAGTGGTCGCCCACTGGTCGATACTGAACTCCCTCTACTTACTATCTACATATATAGTACTTACTAATTCCATGCTATTAAAAAGTACTTACTTATTTCATGCTCAAGCCCTTACTTCCTATCTACACACTTCAAGAGCCAGAGGAAATATGTATGTTACACATCTATAAAACGTAACTGAGTTGAATCTGAGCGACCTTAGAACGAGATAGAACTAGAAACACAGAACTTTGGAGTAAACTATAGAGGGCCAAAAACGTCTAAACCGTCAAGTGAGCTATGAAACGAGTTTGAACGACATCTATTCTAAACGGTTACCGTTTTATGTCTTAGGTTCCAATTGTACCTACCATCTCATTCTCACAACAAGTTTATTTACTATTATCATCAGTAACTTACTTAGCAACAACAGAGTAAGACCCGGTATCGATCAGCTTGGCATCCTTGATGGTAATCTTGTAGATCTCGTTCGATTCCTTCACGATGACGATGCGGTCTGAGCTCTTGATCTCGTTGCCGTCTTTGTAGAATGTTACGTCGGGGGCCGGGGTTCCTTCGATCTCGATTGTTACTGTGTGGGTGGAGGACACCTGGAAATGATGGAAAATATTTTGAAATCTGGAAGATGGTGGTAAGGTCGATCTTATAAGATATGATATAATTAGTAGGCCAATGAGTACTTTTGTGTTAAAGGTCTGTTTCACAGAGCCGTTACAAACAGCATTTCCATGAAATTATCTGCCAGATGGAATAACCGAAACTTATCCGGAGGTTGTGAAACAGGCCAGAACTTTATTATTTATTTTGGACAAAAATTCACTGCAATCGTTTTCATAATATCAGCCCATAAGGCATGATTGAGGATTTAGAATCTTGAGCACGACAAGATAGCAAGTAAATAATAATATGAAATGTCATAATTTACTTGCTATCTGTCTGTGTGTAAAAGGTTCCCTAATTTTAAAAATTAGGCCCACTCGCAGGTTCATGGGAACTTAAATAACTGAGATAACAGCTGATTCAGGGTTAATCAATTAATTCATCTTGCGTCTCCAAGAGTTAGTGGTAAACCTAGAGTTAAACATTTAAATATTTGACCCAACGATATGGGAGAGCTAAGTCGCTAAACTCTGGATAGGGTAAGTAATGTCAAAATAAATTTACGTTATGGGGTACCGCTGATAACTTATTCTGTATTTTATATTGTCCGACATTATAGTAATTGAAAATTCGGTAATAGTACCGAATTTTCAAATAGAGTTTTTTTTTAATAGATATATGCTCATATAGGCAATATATTCATGAACTCATAAAAAAAATCAATATAAATTATAAAAAAAACTTTAAGCATATTTTTCCTTATCTGACGTTTTCGTCAATTAATGCACAATCTCCATGGAAACCACACACAATACGTTTCGTAATACTTTCTTGTCTAAGTTGAGTTTTATAATATGACATTTCATTTGTAAAAGAGTGTGTGTAAAAGAGATGGGTTGTAATTTCCGTTCATTGTGCGTTCATTAATTTTTGGTCGGATTACATATATCAGGGCATATACGTAAACATTGGAATTCTATTTTATGTTTCGCCGATCGAATTGCGATGTTCCCAACTCAAAAAACACAAATGTCAGGTTGACTAATCAGGTGTTACTTTTTATTGAAAGTTCGTGGGGACCACCTGATTAGGATAGATTTATTTGATGGAATCAGACACGGCAGATGCGACATGACGGGAACTTTTTTATTGTAGACAGATGTCACAGATAGACCACAGACTACACAGAGCACATTTTGACACAGAGTACACTACTGGTACATTTTAATGAATATGCCACAGGCTGACTTATATATACATTAGATGATTACAGAGCAAATATTATGTTCCTTTAGATTCGGACTTCGCGGAGGGAAAATATTCAAATGCGATTTTTTCTGATAATGATTTTATCTCAATACGTCTAGACACTTTTCTGTGTCAAAAACAGGAACTAATGAATGTTGCCACTTAATTTTTAACACTTTTAGTGGCGCAATGCGTAATAAGAGTTAAAATGTTAATTGATTAACTCTGATTTTACAAACTACATTTATTTAATCAACCCGACTAGATGTGCAAGTGGACCTTAGTGGTTTAGTCCATAACTTTTATTTCCGTCTAAGAAAGGCTCCTAAAAGTACGCAATTGCCTGATAATGGCGCCGATTCCCTTGTTCACCAACTAAACTAAATTTAAGTTCAGTGCATTCTTTTTTTTCTATTTCATTAGGAAAAGGACAGATGATCAATTTTAGTTTAGTCCTGTCAAATTAATCAGCGCTTGACGTAAATTGACGTAATTTTAGTAGGCAAGTTTTTAATCACGTCTAAACTTGTATGGAGTAGTGACAGGCGCTGATTAATTTGACAGGACTAAACTAAAATTTATCTTCTGTCCTCTTCTTAATGAAATAGAAAGAAAAAGATGCACTGAACTTAAATTTAGTTTAGTTGGTGAACAAGGGAATCGGCGCCATTATACGAGTAAATAACATCAAAAAATCTCCCTCACCATACAAGTCTGGTTCTCAATCTTCTTCTTGATCTTGGGAGCTGCCTTCACAACCAGGTGCAGCGTCGTGGTGTCCTCGCCCAGCTCGTTGGAAGCCGTCACGTGGTAGTCGCCCGCGTCGGCTTGGGTCACGTTCTTTATCACCAGGGACATAGTCTCTTCGTCTTCGTAGAGGAACCTGCAGACGGTTAAATTATGGTAAATAAAAGACAGAAATTGTGAAGCAGGATTTTTTTTTGCATAAGTGGTAATGTCATCCACTGACGTGCCTATGGTAACTCCAGCTACCAAAACGATTTTGCTTGAATTGCTTCTGGTAACTATAGCTACCAAGAGGACTGCGTTTCAATTTTCGGCTCTATTTCGATTGCGATAAACTCCAGTGGGTCAAAGTTTGGTATATCATTAGTAAGTTCATGTGACAACATCGTGAGCGTGAATTTGTTACTCCGTTCAGTTGTATATTTTAAATGAACTTGAGGTGAACTGACTCGTGAAGTTTGGAAGTTCAACGCCACGCGCTAATTTAACATTTATTTTAAGCCATTGTTATATAAGGGGCACTGGTAGACCGCGACGTACGAGTTGTATGTCGTAGGTTCGAGCCCAGACAGGCGCTTTACTTTGTGTAAATTATTACATCACCACTGCTCTCAAAACAGTGAAAGAAAATATCGTGAGGAAACCGGCATGTCCTAGAACCAAAAAATCGAAGACATGTGACATCTACCACTCCCTCTCACAGAGAGGAGGCCTGTGTCCCTGATTATGTATTGTTATAATTAAATATGTTCATATTAAATATAATATGTCAAGATAAACTAATATACTATTTTAACTAATATATATTATTCTAACAAAAAAAAAAATATGCGGTATCTCTTTAAATTTCGTATAAAACATATTTGTTCCCATAAAACTTCTTAGTTTGAATTGTGTTCTAAGTTCTAGCATTTTTTATAATTATAGCATTAAACCAAATTCCCAGAAACTACTTTAAAAAATTCTTTGTTTCTTTAACTTTACAAAACACTCGCTAGTTTAACAAATAATTTCTTCAAACAGCCGTAGATCAAGTTTTACTACACCCATGCTCGCCGGGCGCTCGAGGCCGTCTTTTGTTGAGCACTTTACTCGCGCTTTATTTGTGACGTCAGGCACGTGAGTGGCACGTCGAAATTCGATGATAGCTAATGGGTCAAGACTGTCTAAAGTCCACGTTGGCTTTTCTCCAGCACGTTGAACAATATGATTCATTCAGGACGGAAAATAGTTGTGAGGACACGCCTCGTAGTTATGTCTCTACGTTAATCACTCAAGATCTGCAACTTCTTTATAGTTTTCGAAATGGCAAGAACTGCCAAGTATGTTTGTCAATAACAAGATCATTCGGTGGCAGAATGTAAGTAGCGTAATAAACTAGAATGAACCTTTGAATTAATTTTCTTCACCCTTCTGATACTCACTTGTGCCTAGCATCGGCCTCAACATCCTGTCCATTATGCTTGAAGACAACAGTAGGCTTGGGAAAGCCCTTACAGGTTAGTTCTAGCATGGCGGAGCCGCCAGCCGAGACGATGGCTTCCCGGTGCTCTATTACCAGGGTCGGCTTCTCAGGTTCCCGGTGAAGCTCGTGGACAGCACCTTGGGGTAACAGACAAAAATTTAGAGAACTAGCCGTGGTATGTAACAATCCATTTAAAGCCGACCATAGGAAAAATAAACGTATAAAAGCGAAAATAGGCGTCAGGCCCGAATCTCTCGGCAGATGGCGCCATTCGAACCCCTTCGATAGCGTTGCAGTCTCGATTATGTCCAGTATAATTCGGAGTGCTTAAAAGACTCATTCAAAATGAAATACAAAAGTTATTTATTCAAACTAGGCTTTACGAACGTCAAAATTCGTTTTGAAGTTGTAATGCAATGGTGGTTTGAACGCGTTCGGAGTAAGTCTCGCTTTTATATGTACTAATTACTTATTTGGGTAGCGAAATGGGCAGGTAGAACTTATAAGACAGATTATTTACTAGCAAAAGCCCATTCAGATCCTAATTAAAGGACGAAATTACTCCATCTGTCTCTCTCCGACGTTCAGGAACTATAGTACCTTGCACAGTTAGTTCAGCAGAACAGGAGATGTTTCCGGTGCTGGTCTTGGCCACACAAGTGTAGATGCCCGCGTCTTCCGGCTTCACGTGTTGGAACACCAGCGCCAAAGAATCCTCGTCATCACCCAGGAGAACCTGGATAAGTTATGAAGGTTTATTTAAAGAAAATAAATATTAAGAAGCCTGCTAGAGAAAATACAATGAAAAACCTCGAAAATTAACTACGAAATGAATCTATAGCAGAATTTGAAAATTAATGCAGGCCATCCCCGGATTTGAAGGAAACCGGTGATGGAGAAGTAGAAGACGAGAATCATCATTATATAACTAATTAAAAACAGCGGGGCGAGTGCGATTCGTTACTTGCTAATTAGAAGGAACAATCAACAGAGGCAATAGCAAGAATGCGCGAAGTATACCAATTTTTGAATCGAAAATACAACTATTAACAATTACTAACACTTTGGTTTCAATTTATGCGGTAAACACAATTAGTATCATCAATAGATATGAATAAAATCTTAAAATTAAGTAAATATTATGTTCAAAACGAGGACCTACGAGGCCTACGTCAAGGCCTATGTCCAGCAGTGGACATCTTTAAATTTGAAAAACGTTCGAAAAATCAATTTTATGCTTGGCGCTTTCGTGATGCCCTCAAACGACTATGAAATTGGCAAGAAGAAGAATAGTAGGCATTTATACCTTAAATCTCTCTTCAGGGTCGAAAGCCTGTCCGTCTCGTTTCCACGTGAATGATGCCTTCTCTCCCTTAGCCAGCAGACCTTCTCCGCCGGGTAGAAGCTCGCCGAAGATGTTCTTGTCATCTGAAGGAATAAGAGATATTATTGTATCGTAAAATAATATCATAAATTATTGTGATTATTCTATAGTTATAGACAGTTCGAAGCGATACTATTTGACACAGGCAGAAAACGTCATGATTAGATTTTTTATATGCTGTAAATAAAAAATATAAAGTAAATAATTATTTGATGGATGGTAAAACTGAAGGTTTGTAATACTTCATGGAATATGTAGCAACGGGTGTGCTAGGAAAATTTTACTAGTAATCGCCGGGCGGTACTAAAGACAACGAAATGTGGATTTGATCAATCAGATTGTAGATAGGATTGCGCATCGTATTTCTAGTCCCCAACCCAAACAAAATAAAAAAACTTATGACGGATAATCAGTCCAACGTCTTTGAAAATTGCAAAATCCGACCCAACCAGACATGAAGAATTTATTTATCAGTCAACAACAATCCAAAACTATTACAAGTTCAGTCTAATTCTAGTAAACGATAGAAATAGTACAGTGATCCATAAACAAGAGCTGGAGGATGTCCAACTGTTTACAAAAATGTAACTTTTTTATTTATAGCCCTTCAAATAAATTCTTCATTTATTACGACATTGTTAATAATGTTGTTTTTATTGCCAATAATGTTAAATTATGTTTAAACTGTTGAGTATTGAGGCGATTTTATGACGGCGCGACGTACAACAAGGGGTATACATTTTAGTGGGTAGGTGGCAAAACTCCAGGGTTCTGCATAAAAAAAATTCTAATTCATAACGATTATAAATAGTAATTATTGCGTAATTTACATGGAAAATATACTTTTGGAATATTAGTATCATAGATTTTAATTGTTCGATTAGGTTCGCTCTCTTTTAAATTGATAAAATAATGATAAATGATTTTTATTTCTGTAAGGTTTGTACAAACACTTTACACGTCAATAATATTTTTAAAACTAGATGAGGTCGGCGTTTCCTATCTGACTACTCTGAGAAGAAAGACCGAAAAAAACTCAGAGGTCACAGTCTCTTTTAAAGTCCAGACATAATCTTGGTCAGATCATGTGAAGGCCATGTAAATTGAATTTGTGACTGCACAAAATAGAATCGATCATGATACGTGCACTATTGCATTCAGCTCGCTCGCTTTGAAATCATAAGAAGATATAGATATTAGAAGACCAAAACCAAATCTACTACACATACTTAACTGTTGTATTAAATATTTCCTAGTCATTAAAGCAAACTCACCAACAACAGTGACAGTAGCTTCCGAGGTGACATCCCCGTAGATATTCATGGCTTTGCACGAGTACTTGCCGGCGTCGGCCGGCAGTACGTCAGCGATCACGAGCTCATAGCAACCGCGGTCCGAACGTGTTCGCACGATAGACACGCGGTCTGATTGAGAGGTGGTGCGGATCTCTTTGTCATCGCGGTAGCTGGGAAAAAGTAAAATAGTGTTGTGATTTTGGGCTCAGTCATTAGCTGCACTAAGTCTGTACCAAAACCGTTTGCAGGGCAGTTTATGCGGGCGGCAGGTCAGTGTTACAGTATAAGTTGCACCGCAAATGGTTCAAAAGCGCTTGACAATAATTACATGACCAATTTTGTCAAATATTGGCCAATGGTTTGCAATCAGATAAGGCCAAGTACAAGTTGCCAAAACACTCCAAATGTCAAAATATGTTTATAACCATGAATCACAAAAGAAAAGCCATACTATTGTAACGTGTAACAAGTACTGAAAACTTTAAGTAATACACTATTTTGAACGAAGATTATGGCCATATTAGAAACAGCTAGTATAAAGAAGTACACAATGAACCAATACTTACAACTTAACATCAGGATTAGGGTCGCCCTTGACATGGACCATGAAACGCAAGTACGTGTTCTCCATAATTTCAGTGTCCTTCAAGGCCACCAAGAAGTACGGAGCCTTAAGAGCGTTCCTCTCCTTGCGTTCTTCAGCAGTCACTATAATGGCCACACAATATTCGAAAATAGTATTACATATGGTCAAGTCGAAGCATTT
This sequence comes from Atethmia centrago, assembly GCA_905333075.3. Classification (NCBI taxonomy): domain Eukaryota; kingdom Metazoa; phylum Arthropoda; class Insecta; order Lepidoptera; family Noctuidae; genus Atethmia; species Atethmia centrago. Next base: position 34,509,889 of record HG995367.1, on the reverse strand, counting down.
GAGGTAGTTGAAATAATTATGGAAAACCAATTCTAGAATTATTTTTTTTGTCGCTGGATAGATTTATTGGATTTATCAAATTAATTATATTGGTGCCAAAGATTTGGGAAACAAATTGGAATGTCACTAATGTTCGGTTGAAGGTTACAATTAGTTTTATATAATATTTTCAGGAATCGTGTCTCAAATGTAAAATTAATATTGTTCATGTTAATGTTTATGTAAGTAAATATGTGTACAACAATACTGATAAGTGCAAAATACAGGAAAATTAAATAGAGTAAACTGATCAGATTTCAAACTACGTGTTATTATTACGCCTTACAATGTCTTAATCGGTGATCGCGATGAGCATGCATACAGTAGTTTCAAGATAATAAATAATAAAATATTAATTGAATAATCATAATAATTGTAAAAATGTGTTTGTTTATAATTGACGCTTGAGTTTGAGAAAAACTGGTAGCAAATGGAGGGAAACCGCTTTTATAAATTGTTCGTTAAAAAAACATAATTTGAGTAACATATAGATAACGCAATTTCAAAGTCAAAAGAGCATTTACTATGGACTCAGCTCCGGCTTTCTACCATGTTTCCACAATTTCTCTCAAACTCCAAAATAAATATAAAAACAACACTCACACTCCTGCACGACTAACTGAGCGGTACAATGAGCATTTCCCTTCGGGTTTTCAGCAATTGCTGTGTAAACTCCTGCATCAGACTCCCTGCAGTGTTTCAGTTCAAGTTTGAAGCTGCCATCATTCTCATAGGAGATGGAGCATCGGTCCATGAGGCGATCGGCCAAGGGCTTGTTGTCCTTTAGCCATGTAAGCTTGACGTCAGCATTTTCACTCAGAAGACATTCGAAGGTAGCGTTCTCACCAGCTGGGGATTCAGAGCTTGGTTACGAGAGAGTTCGTACGGATATATTTACCTCGACGATATGCTAGTATTCAATGGAATCTTATTAAATGGAATAAGAAATACTTATATTTATGCCATATATTTCAGTTACCGTTAATTTGGTAAAATTAGGTGAAAGTTGAACATATTATTTTGTTTGCTTGAAATTCAATATGTAGTTCTATTATTGTTTTATGAATAAGTTTACCGTACGAACTCTTACATTTAAAGATAGGAAATAATGTTTTAAAAGCGTGTGTAAGTTAGGTAACTAAAAGCATTATGTACAAGCACTAATAGTGTGTCTACTTCTATGTGATGTGTTCTACGTTCGGGTGCAAGTACTTACGCTCAATGTTCTGGCCTTCTAAGGTTTTCGAGAATATTGGTTTTCCTTCTTGAGATTCAGATTTAGAGATGGATCGGGCTGTTTCGTAGCCAGTGCTCACTGAGCCGTTACCTATGGATTTCTTTGAAGCTGAATACTTGCTCTCATAAGAGGAATCTCCGTTCTTAATGGTTTCATAGCTACTCTCTGTCTTAGACGAAATAGATTCGACCTTATCGCCATCAATGCTTGCTTTAATGCTGTTTCTCTTTGAAGCGTACTTAGACGCGATGCTATCAATTTTGCTAACAGAGTCGGATTCGAGTCCGTAAGCAGAGCTTACAGTTTTACTCTCATATTTGGCTTCTAGGCTGGCTTCAACGCCACCTGCAGAGCTAGATTTGATACTATTCCTTTTCGAAGCGTACTTCGAAGCAATGCTATCGATTTTGCTCATGGAATCGCCCTCAATGGCGGCATAATCAGATCTTTCAGATTTGCTCTCAACATTGGATTCGATGCCGTATTTGGAAGCAATGCTGTCAATCTTACTGGCAGCATCGTATTCAATTCCATATTTAGATCCAGCTTCAGATTTACTTTCATAACTGGATTCAATTCCATATTTGGATCCTCCTTCGGTTTTCGATGCGTACTTGGACTCATAGCGAGAGGATGCAGTTCCTTCAATGCCGGTTCCAGATTCGTACTTGGACGCTTCCAGCCGCGAGCCGCTCTCGCGCCGCGAGTACGACGACGTCAGGCCGCTGCCGTCCGATGATGACTCGTAGCGACCGCCACTTGATATTTTTTTGCTGCTACTGGAGTACTCTGTAAAAAGTTAGATGATATTGTTTATACTGTGAATAAATCTTTTGTAACTCTTCAGCATCAAACATTTTAATCAAGTCAGGGTCAAGTTTAAGTGAAATTATGATATTTAAACTAGGAACAGTCAAGTGTCAGTGGTGTTCCTTGCATTACCGCCCAACTACGACATAAAGGCACTGTCAATGACAAATTGTAATCACTGCGGTTGATTTGAAACTTTATAAAAAATTATTTCGATTTTTGAAAAAAAAAAGTGAAAACTTCTTTAGGCGCGTTGAGCGAATTTTGGTAGGGGAAAATTATGTTCTTATGGTTTCGCGTCACCGAGATGCTAGTCGTGTCACGTGACGTGTTGCGCTGTACTTTTATTATTGTATGTTTGTTTGTAATGGATAAACTCACAAAATACTTTAATTTAAAAAAAAATCTTTCACTTATAGAACGTTACATTATCAGCGAGTAATATGGGCGAAATTTGCAATACTGTAACCCAAGGTATCAAAATGTTTTTTATACAAGTTATTATTTGGTGTGCGCTGCAAAAATATTGATGATACAGATAATAATGTAGGTACTACAAGTTTATAGTTAATGATGAGTATCATTACCGACAAAAAAGTCAGCGAGGCTATATGTGTAACTACTATTATTATAGTTGAGTCACAATAACCGTTTTTTGTTCAAAGTAGTCAATCAAAACACGGGTAGAATCGAAAGATGACGACATATTAATAACGATGTTAATACTTATCCAACGAAATAGTTTCATAATCAAGGTAAATTATCCACTGTAAGTATGTAAATTCCACTTTAAATTATTCGAATCGGACCTTTCGTTTAGAAATTACGACGGGTCTAAAAATGATAAAGAAAGAAAAATGCCGCGGTGTGAGCGAACAGCGCTTAGTCAATTAGTTGCCTGAATATTTTATTTTTTGTGGATTAAATCATAGGATTTACTTCTTTCAATCCCGGTATTAACCGCGGGCAAAAGCTTGAACAATAAAAATAAAGCGGCAAAGTGCGAAGTCTGACTCAAAGTCAGACTCGCACACGAACCACTGTACAATATTTAACACTACATATTTCTCTAAATACTTTAGTAAAAAAGAATTGCACGAAATGCCGAAAAAAACTCTTCTTGTACGTGTCCCCTACAAGAAACGTGTTCTTGAACTGAAAACTTCTTTAGGCACGTTGAGCGATTTTTGGTAGGGGAAAAACTTGTGATTCGCGTCACCGACATGCCCGCGCCAACATGCTGTAGTAGCCGTAAGTAAAGTGAAATTGTAAGCGCGTTGAGCGATAAGTTTTCACTTCTGTAGGCAGTCCCCATGACTGCCTATGTTTTTTTTTAACTAAAAGATGATCTTACCTCCAGAAAGCCGCGAACTGCGGCTATACCTAGACATCTCGTCTTCGGCAACTTCCTCTGCGGTTACAGTTTGACCGTTACCAGCTCCTTGTTGCTTAGACTCGGCGTCACTGGAACTGACCTTCTCTACGGTTTTCTCTTTAGTTTCTTCTACTACTGATTGTTGAGTTGTTACTTCTTGGACATTAGTAGACTGTTGTGATGCTACAGCAGTTTCTTGAACTGTTGTTTCTTTGACAGAAGTTTGTGTTTTAAATTCTATAGCTTCTTGTGTCTTTGATTCTACACTAGTCGCTTGAGTTTTAGATAGTTGAGCAGTTGTTGCTTTTTGAGCAACTTGTGTTGTACTTTCTACTGACGCTTGCACTGCAGACTGTTCGGAGATAGATGTCTTCTGAGAGCTTGTCTGTACTTTTGTCTCTTGAGACGACTGCTCAACAGTTGTACTTTGACCAGATGTCTGTTGCGTTGATTGCACAGCTGTCGCTTGAGCAACCTTGACTTCCGATGCAGTTGCTTCTACAGTAACTTGGCTGGTTTGTTCTGAAGCAGACGCGGTCTTCTCAGTGACCTTTGAGCTTTCAACAGTCACAGATGATTTATTTTCTGAACCACTGATGACTTCACTTTTAGCAGCACTAACTGAGCTAACTTTAACCGATTCTTGTGCCTCGCTGACTGAAGAAACTTCAGTTACTTCAGACTTGGAGATTTTAGTCGCAACCTCACTTTCTATTGACGCTTTTCTTTTAGTTTTAAGTTGAGCTGCCTCTGTAGTTACTACTTGCGTAGTCTCTTCTACTCGGGAGCGTTTTTCTTTGGTATCTACTGCTTCTTGCGCAACTTCTGCGTGCTCTCTTTTCTTCTTGTTGTCTTCTGGTTCTTCTGTAGCAGTTTCGGGTTCTAGTTGGAGGTCGTCAGCTGCGTGTTCGGCTAAAGCAACTGAAAAGAGGACAAAATAATATTTTATACAATCATTCAAACCACGTTACCGCCATAATTTAACAAACAAATATATAATAAAAAGTTACTTACCAGCGTCACTGGCGTGTTTTCTGATTTCAGTGAGCCAATTGATCTTAGTCTGCTCTTTATGGGCAGTTAGAGTAACGTTGAGTGGCGGGTCCTTCTGGCAAAGCTCGAACTTGTTTGACTCTCCAGGGTTCTCCTTGATTTCGACCAACGGTAGCTGGGAAAGAAGAATTGGGTCATTTATTTATAAGATTTCAGAAGTTTAAAATCGTTATATCATATTGTGTTGTGTCGAATGAATTATTTTTAACATTACATTAGTAGATCATTTTTCATGTATTTAAGATTTGGTTCCCGCAGCACGTAACTAGGAGAGGAAAACTAAATTCGTGGTAAGGTTTGATAAAGAAATAGTTATGGAATCCAGAGTATTCATGAAAGTCAATTATTTATGTACTTAATAGGCACTCTTGTTTACGAGAATTCTATTTGCTTTATTATAAGCAGCTTTATTTCGCTAATCATAAATCTCAACGTAGTAGAAAATTAAATTCCAGATGTCATGAGTTTGCCTTGCTCTAAAATAGCGACTTCAATGTCGTCAGAAGCTGTTATTTCAATGACACGATGTCAATGTCTTGTTAAAACAACGTGCGTATAAATGAAAAGCCTCGCTCACAATGTAGAAAGTGTAATTCGCAATTATAAAGGAACTACATAATACTCGTACATTCCAGACGTAATTTTGGAATATATCCAAACAGTTATATTTTGAATTGACCTATTTTTGGAGTGGTATTCAAGATCATGCGAACTGGTAATGAATGGAGATATAGTTAGAACGTGTAGGCCGTTTCTTGGAAATGGTTTATGTATGGACTGTTAGAACTTTCGTTAATGGAAGGAAGTACAAATCAATTTTATGCTAAACATTGCAAAATGTTGTAAGTAGGTATATTGAATTATTTCTGGATAATTTTCTTGTTTACACATGATGTAAACAAGAAAATTATCCAGTTTTGAAAAAGAATGACCTGAAAATATGCAGGAAATAGAAGAAATACCAACCTTGACAATATCCTTTAGCACAAAAACAGAGCGATCATCGGAGACCCTCTTAACTTTACAGATGAGCACTCTAGCTTTAAAGAGAAAGACGTATCTCTCTCTAGCCTTCCCCTCAGCGTCGGTGACAGTAAACCAGTCGTGGGTAAGCAGGCGTCCTAGCTTGTAGATGTTCCCGCGGAAGCCTTCGATACTCGCGATGAACTTATTGTCGGTAGCACGGTTGGGAACGCTGAGGAAGAGCTCCAACGCTTTCTGGAGGTCGGTGCAGTCTTCGCCTAGCCGGTTGGAGTATTTTACTAGTTCCTGTATAAGAAAAATTAAGATTAGCAACTCAGTTGCGTTATTCAGGTAAGGCAGAAGTCCAGCCTTGGGCTTCCGCAAGCTAGAGTTGACTTACTGATAGAAAGGCGTCAAGCAATGCAAAATGCTGATTTTGAAACTTTCGTAATAATGCTATTAATAAAAAAAGTATTGAGGTCCTCCTCAGAAAACAATGCTGTTTTGTTATGGATTTATAAATGGACTTTGACACCATTTGAATACCTTCGTGGAGTTTGGTGTAATAAAGAGGCTTGCATCAAAATTACTGACCTTAAGCAGTAGTTGATAGTCGTTGATTCTTTGAATTGGAAGCTTCAGATGTTCAGCGATACCTTTGTCGTCCCTGAGGTTGTCTGCTAAATCCTAAAAATAAAATAAATCAATTAAAACATGAAAAAATGTTTCATTAAAAGACAATAAAACCTATAAATAAACAAAGAATTCTTTAAAGCTATTATAAAGCCACATTTTGGCGACATGACAGTGAACACTAAAAACATCTATATGTCTGCCAAAAGAGCTTATTGAGATGAAGCAGACGTAGTAAAATTCGTATTACTTTAATAACATAGAGACAATGTGGATATTTCTATCTTTTTCGAGATTACAAGAACATTACAATTCAGTTCTAAAAACAAAAGGCGTGAGCTTGTTTTCGTGCTTTTAACTGTAACCTAAAGATTAAATTAAAGAATGACAAAATGGCTAATCCCAGATGGTCTTTAAAGTTATTCCTGTAAGCTTATTTAAACTTTTAATCAAAACATTCTTGATAAAGATCTATTAATTGCTGCCAAAGTATTGAACAAACAATTTGAATCAAACGAAACAAAACAATAAAGTTACTGATTATCACGTTATTTTAAGATCACCATTCCATTTCTTCATGAATCTCGTGCGGACGATAAAATTAAATATACCTAAAAGTTTATTTATAAATGTTCCCACCATTGGCCTTGTGACGACATCTGATGGACAACATTAATAAAATATTTTTTGAGGGTCGCAGTTTTGCTGTTCAGTCATTTTTATTTAAAAGAGTGTCCGTGGAGTTTCTTGCCCGTTCTTCTCCATAGGAACCTACTACGCTTTGGAATGGGCAACTAACTTCATAATATGTCTTTTTTTATTTACTTTTTTTGGGTGGGAAATTATCAAAACTTCTCCTGCGCTGGGCGTAGCGGGAGGGCGTGTCAGACTCTTACTGACCCACCCGTGTTCCTTCTGTTGCCTGTGTGTTGCCAAAGGCCACGGTATCCTTTCGGACTTTCCGGCGACCCCGGCAGGCATCGGCCCTAGCGAAACCCTTCAGTTGTGCTGACATCTCTTTGAAGCGCGCGTGGAACACAACGCGTCGTCACTCCGGGCCTGGTCCTTATCGGACGGCGAGCTACCCATTGCTCACCGTCCGCAAGCCCGCGCCTACGGTGTCCGGGAATCGGCTTGGGATTCCCGACACCCAGGGCGTCTCCTGCTTCTAGGGGCGTGAGGGCGCGATATTTGCCACTCCCTCATCCGTGCCGCCTCCTCCTTCGCGAGCATTACTACTTCACAAAAAGAGGTAACGACTTCCCATGCCCTCTTGCTCCGTATCATGGCCTGGACCAGGGCCGGACGCGAGACACGAGAACATGGCGGTGCGGGGGCCCAAGCCGGGAAGATCTCCAGCATATGATCCACCTTGTCACACAATGGTGACACCCGGGCGTTTCCTCTCGCCTTATCCGAAATAGGAACCTCCTGAAGCAGCCGTATCCAGTGAGGATCTGCGTCAGACGGAAGACGAGGACGCCTTTCTAGCCACTCCTCAAAGAGGGGACTTATCGCCCCAATTGTGGCGTGTCCAGCACCGGGTTGTGACAATCGCACTCTCCATGTCACCGTGAGATCCCGCCGGAGCTCTGTTCACTGTGCCATGATTTCTCGCGGCAGCAGAGTTACGCTCCGGCGTTTTACCTCCTCGCGCCACTCCCATATATGCGCGAGGACTTTTGCATCCATATCCCATGGCGCAATCCGGCAAGGAGGCTCGCCACCTCACTGGAGACCGTACGGTATCCCCGGACCATCCGGATGGCCATGACCCTTTGGAACGCGTTCAACAGGGCCGCGTCAAGGAACTCGCCCACACCGGTGCCCCGTAAAGGGCCATGGACCGCACGACCCCCGCGTAGAGTCTCCGGCAGGAGTCGTTTGGGCCCCTAGATTGAGCAGGAGCCGCTTCAAGGCAGCCCCGGCCCGCTCCAGTCTGAGAGCCAAACGTCGGAAATGCTCCAGGAAGTTCCACCGGCTGTCGAGAACGAGTCCTAAGTACTTCATCGTCAACTCGACGCTGATGTGAATACCTCCTACCGTTATTTCGGAACCCGACGGTGGCGCGTTCCCAAAACTATGAAAACATGGCCTGGGAATTGTGCAGGGCCTTCATAATATGTCTGACTGACCGAACCCTTGACAATTCAAAAGTGCCCGTAATTGGTTTATTCGAAACAAATGTTTGAGTTTGAGATGTTGACTGTTCTAGACTTGGTAAAATTTGACTTGATAAATTTTGCTATAATATTTGCCCACGTGAGCCTGGCGCGTTAACATCAAACTTGGCGATCACTAAGTTTGATGCGTCGTTAAAGACTTGAGAGCAGTTATGTTTCTTTCTTTCATCTACTTTCGGATAATTTAGTCTTCTATCGATTCTTGCTTACTTTAATTACTGAGTATTGTGATTGTCCCTAGCCCTCGGTTAATTTTTATCGTCTTCCGATTCGGAATCAATATTTTACTTGAATTATCGTACTTGTTGTATTGAAGATACGCAACTTCTTTTCTTGTAAAACTTTGCCAATTAACTTTGGAAATTATAGCATCATCAGTTCGACATTTGACTATAAAAGTGTATTATGAAAAGATCAAGGTATGAGGCTGTTTATAATAGCAGTTGTGTTGATTACGATGGATAATTAAGTGGGAACATTATAGAGAGATCTTTGATCCACATAAATTATTATATCGCCTATCGTAAAATATCTCTCCTACTACAAATATCAACACATCGCTTGTCAATTCAAATCAATAGCACATAATTAATAGACACATGTCCCAAACATTCATCGGATGTCATGCTAATTGCTCGTCAATGTTGGCATCAACTCAAAAGCAATACTTGAGAAAATTGACACCGTTTCATTTTTATCGCTCCTGCAAAGTTGTAAACTATTCGTTGCTAAGTTGTAAATTATTTCAATTGCTGCAATTAGACGAATGCTCATAGGTAATTTGGCAGTTGAAATCACCTGGCTAATTGCATTGCTGATAATAACAACACCTCTCATTCGTAATGATGACTATTAAAAACAGTGCACAATCGTAAAGGCAAAAGGTGAAAGAGATAGTAATTTTGCATGTAATCATTTAGAAACTACTTTTATGAGGTTAAATGATTTTAGGAATTAGAAATTTTAATACATTAGAAGTTGGGACCCGCTATAAGACTTTACAAACAATTTTAAAAGTGCAAATCTGAACGGAGATCTATCAAAAACAGACAATTTTTGAAACGTTGAAATCCGTTGAAATTTCACATTATATTGTAGCGTCTGTTTAGCAGACATGATCAAGAAACATTTCCTCTGAGTCATCAATTGCCTCAAGTAGGTAGTTATTTTGAAATGTTCTCAGTTGCACTCAGTGTACACAGAATTTAATTCAATACTTAGCTGTTACGTCTGTTTTACCATATAGTTTACAGTGTATGTTCTTAGATCTGCATGAAGTGAGAGAAAGTTACCACTTTTTGACAGAACAAAGCGTTCAAGTAAGAATTAATATGAATATGTTACGATTAGTTTTATTCGATTCGACTTATGGAAATAGAGATTCCATTCGTAAATTAAACCTATATAGAATGTAGGTGCTTTGATGCTGAGGAGATATAGAAGAAGAGACATGCTGCGCGGATTTCAAGTAAAAAGAGATAGTACCAGAAGGATGATGATGATGAGACGAGACTTTTCAAATTATGTCGTCATTTCACACTTCCAAACAATTTCTTGGAGGACAACGCCAATTTCAACAATCCCATTATAATTCTATTAATATATCTATCTATTCAAGTTATCAGAAATTACTTTATTTCGCTAAAGCTTTCCCATGAACATTTAACAAAGTCACAGTACCTAACAAAAGTGAAGATGAACAGCTTGGGGAGATGGTAATGCATTAAAGATAAACGTATCAAGTAGTTTTCAAGGTCTTCTCAAATATGTGTGGTAGGGATGAGCTTCTTGCAGTAGGTATGTGCTTAATAATGGAACGATATGCAAACTCAATGAGCAAATTGACTATATAACATATCGCACATACATAATAGTGAAAACAAGAGAATATCTCCGACATATTTAAGCAAAAAATTATAAGATCTGACGTACAGGCAAAACAACAAGCAGAAGGCAGTGGCTTCGGTAGTACACAGGCTGTGGAGAAGTTCTAACAGCTTATTGTTGGTGTTTGCTGCACGACTTGACCGGCTGAGCTGCATGTCAGTGTAGTAGCTCGGTGATTCGGCCGGGGAACATGATGTCAATTATGTGTTGTGCTGCCCGTCAGGGGCGACGGCTTCATATAACTCCATTCCTACTGGCTTGCCTTCCGAACAACGACTCTATTATTACTAAATAATATAGTACATACATAGTCTCATTACAGGTATTTAATACATCATAAGATAAAAACATTACAAAAACTCGTACCTTTAGTTTATACTAAATCGCAACGCAGTTTACATTTTTGTCTCAACTAAGAATTCCGACGACACTGACGCCAATAAGCCGCACGTGGTGTGTCAGAATACAGTATTAATTCGTAGTACAGACCACGCTACTTCAGGCACACTTCGGTGGCAATCGGGGGTTCCGAAACACTGCTCGTTGCGGTGCGAGGTAAGCCGTTTTCGAGCGAATTATTACCGGGACAGAAAGAGAAAAAAATGTATTTTGGTTTCAACTGTTTCCTCGCATTTTATTTGTTATAACATCATTTTAGCATATAATTGTAATAGTCAGTTTTTTAGAAATAAAACTATAATCGATAACACCTACTATAGTTTTATTTCAGTGAAACATTGATAAATTGGTTTGTGTAGTGATAGCGTCTCTTTGGTTCTACTACTTGACCATAGATGGCGTTAAATTAAGAAGAGTAAAGGAAAGTTTATAACAACTGATCAACTGAACAATTTTTTCTTCGGCTTCTAAGGGAAGTTTTAACTTCGCTACTGCTGCCCGTTCCTAATTGTATTGTTTTTTTTTTCAAAAATAGTGCCCTGTGCTTGCAAGTTGGTATCATTGCTTTGGTATTTTATTAATCAGTCAGTGTATCCGTCTTTTTTTTTTTAGGTGGGAAATTATCAAATAACTTCTCCCGCTCTGGGCGGAGTGGGAGGGAGTGTTGGACTCTTACCTACTGACTAAAACCCACCCGTATTCCTTCCGTTGCCTGTGTTGCCAGGGGCCTCGGTAACCCTTTCGAACTTTCCCGCGACCCCGGAAGGTCCCGCGACCCCGGCAGGAGTGTATCCGTCTTGAATTGATTTTATTGTTATGTTAAACTTAGTCTGTAGTGAAATTGTTCCTTTTTGAAAATTAGTGCTTTAAGATTTTTGAAGAAATTTATTGATCTGTGATAACAGATTCATTGTGATGTAATGCACTGTAGGCAAATAAATATTGTATTGTACTAAATGTTATGAATATAAAGAAACAAGAGTTAAATTCGTAGAAAAAAATGTTGAAGAAGTTACTTCCTTAGGTAGGTAATATTTTTGCATTGCTAATTTCACTGAGACAATTTACCTACTTATGTATATAAGTACTTATGTACTTATGTTCAGATTTTCAAAACAAACCGCAAGCCCAAATAATCCTGCCGGGGTCGCGGGAAGGTGCGAAAGGTTTACCGAGGCCCCTGACAACACAGGCAACGGAAGGAACACGGGTGGGTTTTATTGACACACCCTCCCGCTCCGCCCAGAGCAGGAGAAGTTATTTTATAATTTCTCATCCACAAAAAAGGCCCAAATACAAAGAAAACAATACTCACAAAAAATGCACCGAAAATTTTGCATTTCAAGTAAAATGGAAACGGACGATAAATCAAAATAGCGCACATACGCCAGTCTGAATATATTTAGGAGACCTTGACATATTGAGCTAGCGTTGCCCTGTTTCGCTAATAGCAAGCTGCTGCTGCTGCAATATTTGTTACTGAAAAAACAAGAGCGGAAAACAGGATTGGAACTGAAAACATTTCAGTTTCATTTGATTGAATTTCAGTAGAAATATCGATTCGAAAGTAAATATTTGCGTGGCCAGTTTCCGTTGAACAATTTGTGTTGTTTATTATTTTGTCAAAACTACATATCTTTATACGAATCATAATTATCATTCAAAACTCGACTTCGGCCATTGCTGGGCATACTCTCTCTGCTTGTACCAATGTCAATGTTCCTGTGTATAAGCATCCGACAGTTAAATTGATAAAGATAATATTGAAAGAATATCAACATTATCATCTTCTTCTATCTATAAAAATAAAAATGAAACGTTGGTAAGCGCATCCCTTGAGAACGGCTGGACCGATTTGGCCTTTTTTGTTATAAAATATTCGTAATAGTCCAAATTAGGTTTTTATATAAAGATAAATTCAAAAGTTTCCCGGAAAATGTTCAAATTCGGGAAAAGCTGATGAATTTGTATGAATTATTGAAATTTGGACAGGCCGAATAACCTTTCCCATTCCAAGAGATATGTAGGTAAACATAAACTGCTGCGTTTGATAAATTGCTGTAACATCTGTTATTTCAAACTTTGCCATTGCAAAATGACTGCAGTTGCATAGCATATTCAGTCTATAATGTTCCCAGCACTGGACCATAGGCCTCCTCTCGGTGAGAGGGAGTGGGTCATAATCCACCACGCGGGCCCAGTGCGGGGGATGTTTTCCTTCACCGTATTGAGAGCAGTGGTGATGAAATAATTTACACAAAGCAAAGCGCCTTTTTTTTGTGTTTGAAATCATCAAATAACTTCTCCCGCTCTGGGCGGAGCGGGAGCGTGTGTCAGGCTCTTACTGACTAAAACCCACCCGTATTCCTTCCGTTGCCTGTGTTGCCAGGGGCCTCGGTAACCCTTTAGTACCTTCCCGCGACCCCGGAAGGCATCGGCCCGAGTGGACCCCTACACTTGTGCTGAAGACATCTCTTTGAGGTGCGCGTGGAATACAACGCGCCGTCGACCCGGGCCTGGTCCTTACCAGACGGTGAGCTTATTGCTCACCATCCGCAAGCCCGCGCCTGCAGTGGCCGGAAATCCGCCCGGGATTCCCGATGCCCAGGGCTTCTCCTGCGGCGGCTAGGAGCGAGAGTGCGCGAAATTTGCCTTTCCCTCAACCGTCCCGCCTCCTCCTTCGCGAGCATTACTGCTTCGCAGAAGGAGGTGACGGCTGCCCATGCCCTCTCGCTCCGTACCATGGCCTGAACCAGGGCCGGACGCGAGAGATCTCTGCCGCCGATCGCCTCCAAGAGGACAAAGTAAAGCCGCCTGTACTTTCTAAGTTTACCTTGGACATTACTGATATCGGTGAAGCAAAACATCGGGAGGAAACCTGGACTTGTAGTTAATATAAGTATAAAATCGCCAACCCGTTTTGAGCAAGCGTGGTGATCAATGCTCGTGCCTTCTCTGTACGAGAAGAGGCCTTTGCCCAGCTGTGGGACAGTAATGGGCTGGTATTATAATTTCCGTCTTGATTTCCACGACCTCAAATGATCATTTTGAGTTACAGCTTTTTATTCCACTATGGCTTTACTTTGAAAACAATTCCTCGTTGCTTTTATTCCTGATCTCTCTAGTATGTGGCAATTTGTGCAGGATTAGCGTAAGAATCGTGATGTTGTAATCTCTATAAATAATTAGGGCAATGACTGTATTACATTTGCGCATGTTCATTGATCTAACGACAAGCCATTATCCGCTTTATATAAATGTAGTAAAGTTTACAATCGTACTTTTTCATCTATGTACACACAACAGTTGCGACCCAAGGCTTATAACGAAATATTCGAAGAGAAAATTTTATTTTTTTGTCAAACGTCTCGACAGCTTGTCTTTGATTTGAGACTTTCCGTCAGTATAACAATGATGTGGGACGAATTGTGATAGGCTTTGAGGTGACACTTTAAATATTGTTTGCAACAAATTCAAGATTTTTATAAAATAGATTGTAAAACTGTGGTAAAACATTGTTAATGAACATTGTTGTGAATTGGGTACAAACCAGGAATTAACATTGTCAATGTTGTCAATTATTTGATATATATTCTCATCGACAAACTGTCAAAATGCCAAACAGAATTGGCGTTAAATGAATTTAAGTTAACTTGGTGAAACAGAAAACTTTACATTCTTACTTGAAAGCGAAATTAAAAAAAATGGAATTTAACATCCAGTACACGAACATACAGAACAGCTTTCAGTAAAAACCTATTTTCAGATTGAACTTAAATTGATCTTACATGAATCTATGAGGTAATAGTGGTTCATAGAGATCTGACTAGCCTTCCACACTCAATGTATTTGGAAGCCAGAGACAACAAAGCAATATGCAACAGAACACGAGATTCATAACAATTGTCTTTTGCACAACACTATGCAATAATAAGCTTGCCTAACAACAATATATTTTTGATAGGCTTTCTATTATGATAGAAATGATTGATTCTTTAGATAGAACAATACATTTGTAAACAGAAGATATTATGGACATTAAACTCTACTTTTTCATTCACTTTTTCAGAACTATAGCCATACATTGTTTTGTTGTCAGTTTTACGTAGATACGTGTATGCATCGCTAGAGATGCAACTCCCGAGATATAATTAGCTCCATTAATCCCTAGAAACATATGCAAAAATTGGGTCAAGGTCATCCTGCGCGGCTATAGCACAGATCCTGCGCGCGCGCCGCTCGCACCGGCACCGTGCACACAGCGCGGCGCACCAGAAAAATATAACATTGCCGCGAAACTCATCCACCCACGCCGCACTAGAAATAAACCAGACGCGTTGCTGGTAACACTACACCCGTAACATTGAAACGAGGGGGAAAAAATCACGATATTTTCGCCACAGCCCACAGCCGGTCTAATTATAAAGCGTCCAACGCTAATTGCGATGTTAAGTCGTACCTGAGCGCAAGGCGGTCGGTAAAGGTATCACGAGAACACAATCACAGTCACACACTTCACTCGGGCGAGTGGTCGAAGGTCGTACATGCGCTGGAGCGAGCGAGGTGGTCGCGTCCGCGTCTTCCAAGCGACTGCTCCTCTCCTGGCCCTGTACTCTCCGCCCGCTAAACATAGAACACCCGCACACACGATGAGATTTTAGAGGATAACGCCATTTCACCGGTGACGTTGTGTGTTATCTACCGGGGAACACGGGACAGGTCTCGCCGCAAGGTCGGCAAACAAACCTTGAAACATCCTTGATAGGAGAACTTCGAGTCGTGGGCGATGTTAGCAGTGTCCCCTTTGTTATGAAAATGAAAAGCTTGCGAGCATACTGTACTGTCGCAGGTTGACAACAACAGTAGGTAGCAGACTAGCAAATTAATTGAATTGACACGAATGCGGTTGAGATGCCAAGTCGAAGACTGTTTATAAACTATGATACATATAAGTCAGCTACGTTTTGTTTTGGACAACTGTTACTGACCCCTTCTCTGAAATTAGATTGGATTGGCTGAAAGATTACATACATAAACGCATGCCGTCTGCCCATGGGGGTAAGCAGTAATTATGATTTCTGAAGAACATCATCGATAAGGTCACTATAGGTATATGTCGAAGGAAATACGCCCAAGAAGTTGAGCGTCTCCTCCCGGCAAAACGAAAAGAAAAGGAAAGATTATTAGGTATAAAGTGTTTTTCTCGTGGCCCTATACATTGCGTGGGGGCGGGACATTCAGCGCAAAGCCATTCCAGAATACACGTTCTGGAATATTCAAAACCCGTGGGAAATTTCTGTATCATCTACGAGTAAATAGCTGAGTTACCGTAAATAGGATGGCCGTCACCAAAACGTACCAAAACACACATAATATAGGTGTTGTCGTGACCTTTATAATACCTGGCTATTATTGTCTCACTCCAGAGCAAGGCCTCATACTGAGAAGGTAAGAGCATCGATCACCATGCTGACCTGACCAACCGCTGACCTTTATGTTTATGGTTTTTAAGATTTGTATTATGAAAATCGAATATCATGATGTTTTGCTCCATTACCTTGGGACTCAAAAATCTCTACAGCCAATCATTTTAGGAGCAGTGACTTTTCAATAACAATTTTACTGATAGCAGTGCGATGATAATTATTCAGACTGGGTAGACATATGTAGCTGTCTGTTTTCCTAAGTACTACATTAAAAGTTGTCGTCTACTCTAACACCCACGGAAAGCAGTGGATCCATCTATTTGTAGCGAGACAACTTTGCAATGCAGGCAAGTGCACTGAATTAGAAACTATGAATGATCACGAGCTTAATTAACATGTATGCATTATCGATGGCTGGGTTTTAGAAGCTTTGAGTATTAAAGCTGCTGTAGTCTACTTTGGCTACATTTCAATGTTAAGCTAATTGAATCACGGGCAGGGGAACCAAAGAATGTCCAGTTGGATGTTGTTATGCATTCGTGTTATCACAACACCTTGTGAAAGTTATTGTTTAAAATATCAACTGGTCGATTCTGTAAAAATCGTGCAATTGTAAGCTTGAAATGAGTTGTCCATAGTGTCATCCATTGACAACTCATTTCAAGGTCACTTTTGAGATGGTTTTAAAACTTACATATAAGTTTTAAAACTGTCTTCTTAACCACAAGTCAAGTCATACCTTGACTGTGATGTTTCTAGAACGGAACCCATTCGATTCCCATCGGAAGAAAGTCTTCTTGATTATTATGAACACAATTATGAAGGCCAATTTACATAAACTATCTTGATAGCTCATCAGCATACATAGAACACTTAAGATATGAAATACTCCCTAAAAGATATAGGGTGAAACTTTTACTACAATACTAACAAGAAGATATTGATGATGATACCAATTTTGTCACTGAAAACCTCTAATCGAGTCTTGCATCATCTGTTTTTGAATGGTGCTATTAGTAACCGGGAATCATACGTCATCTGTAACCGTTGACTATGACAGCATAAAAATCGCACAAAGGAAGCATAGACACATGAGAAGAAATACGGCTGTTACATTATTTCTGGATTTGACTCAATCATGACAGGTATGAGTTACGTAGGATTTTATATCGACGCTGCTTATTTCGACTAAATAGTCATAGGTGGAGCATTCGAAATGTTTCGATTAGGAGCTATTAAATTGTGGTTAATATTGATTGAAATATGAGTGGTCTATTAAATACAGAGTAATGGTATTGGAGTAATATTTGTGACGTATCCTCTACCCCCTCGTTTCCTGTTGATGTTAGAGTACTTATTGGAAGAGTGGACAGTAAAATACACACGTCAGCTAATAGTATATTTAAGTCTGCCCACCAATTGTAACTTTTGGCTATAAATGGTTATGAAGAAATATTTAGCAGAAAGAAAGAAAGAAAATACGTTTATTTGCGGTAAACATGACGCAAAGAAAGAATACAAACACGAAAAGAACAAGTTGGGGGAAAATATGCGTCACATCCATGCAAAACGGCAATCGCTCAGCATAATGCTGCAACCCTATGCAAGACAGAGCCCCAACTCTGGTTTTCATCTACAGCTGGCGTTGACGTGAAGGCGTTAACCGGTACAGCATATAATAAAAATAACAAAAATAATAACAAATAAAATAAATACAATACTTTATTCAGTAGATATGATCTGTGACAGACATGGAAACTGAAACCAGAGTTGGTCAATAGTCTTTCTTTAGAATTTTGTTTACATGGATTCTCATCGATATCCAGAACAAAAACTGGCTGGAATAACTGACAGAGCTAATAGACACAGTAGGCAGCGGGTGGTTCCCCGAGAGGTCACTGCGTCCAAATCAGCTAAAGAAGTGAAGAACGGTGTCCATTTACTTGCGCCAACTTTTGATTCCTTCGTTTACATAATATAATCAGTGGCGTACGGATTCAAAATTTTGTAAAGACCAACATTATTATTGTCCTGGAATTTAATTTGACATTTCATCTACTACGAGTAGTAGGTACACAAATACAAAAACAAAATTACGTAAATTTAACACTCTAATTCCATCTAAAACACTCGCAAATTCTGTCCAACATTCTAATTACGTCCAGAAAATGTCAAAGAGGGACATAGCTACGCTAACACAGTTCCACACTTGGCATAAATCCACCGGCCTCTGTAAACAGTGCAGTTTACCTCAATGATTACGTACTTGGCAGCGGCCATGTCTGCTTTAACGAGCGTCGAAAACCGTATATTGTTTTAAACGGTACGGTTTTCATAGTTGTTGGGAATGGTCCTAAAAATTAATGACTGGTGGTAAATTTGGTGGACGAATTGGGGCCATTCTGGCAATTTCAGATTGTTCAGAATTTCTGAGGTTGAAGAATGAGAAACAAATGTTGTGGTTGGGAAAATCAGCAAAAGTTTGAGTTGATTTTGTTACTAATACCAATGGTATTATAGGAGATCAATTTATTTTTGTAACATTGAAGACATCATGAAGGCTGGAAATTCAAAGGGCGTTTCTTACAGCTTGCAGCGGGGCGTTACATTAAAACGAAACACTGTTCCGAATTTGCGGCCTAATTCGTCGAGTGAAATCTTAATATCAAATTATAATTTATTTATTTAAAAAAACAAGGTCGTCGATTTAATGAAACTGTTCTAAATATTACATTTAGAACATTCAAAATAAACATTTGCAAGCCTTAGGCCTGCAAGCACGATAGTGATAAAATCATCGACATGAATTGATTGAACCTAGTTCAAGAAAATAAACAACTGTGATCTATTTCAATTTTAAGATATATACCGTATCAAAATGTGATACTTTTATAAATAAACGATTATTATTATTTTTGGATCTCCCATCAGATAACTCCAGGCACAATCACTCAAGACTCACTTAGTTCCTTGTAGATTCATATCATGTTCAGGCTTTTCTAAAACTGCCTGATATTATTCGAAACACTGATTTTTAACACGTCACGCTTCTCTCTTCGTCTCCCTCAGTATATAACAGTTTTCATCAGGGTCAGTTCTTGGCATTTAATATACGTGTCATCTTATGTCGTAAATATTTCTTGACTATCCTGAATTTGTGCTTATTCTTTAAAATTATGTATTTGTTGAAAGATTTAAGTAGTTTTCTATCAGGTGATGTTCTTGAGATTTGAATTTGAAAAGTGAGATTTAAAAAGAAGTGGAAATTATGCAATGTTAATACAGGGTTAATCTGTCAAGGCCAGCTCATTAGCTCGCCTTGACAGACCTTGGCCAATTGTGTCTCATTAGACACAATTGATTTTATATTGTTTTACACCGAATGGGTGTCGCGCGGGGCTTAACGGGGCTTAAATTAGCTGACGAAACTTGACAGACATGACAGGTATCGAGATCAAGTCATGATAAAACAAAAATAGTATCTATAATTTTTTTTTTATTACTTATACATTATTTTAAGTAACTAAGTACATCTGCCCGGGGTTAACGGCCACGGGATGCGTAAACTATGAGAAATATAAAGTTAATAGGTTAAGAGGGTGAAATAAAAAAAATCTAATAAATAAATTTGTTTTTTTTTATTTCAACCTCTGATTTGATATCGACATTGGCACGTCTGTATAGTTTTTCCAATTAATTGAATTTCAGCTTGTATAGGTAAGTACATCATCTCGTTTACTGCCAATCTTTCGAGTTAAAAAAAAAACACAAAATGTTAACACTTTAAAATACATTAAAAGTTTTTAACGACATATATTTTACGATTGCGAACGTACTCGTACCTAATCATTACGTAGTTTGTTGAGTCTTGTCATTTCGCACCTCCACCGCTAAGAACACAAACGTTTTTTTTTGTTTTTCGCTTCTCGTCTCCATTTTCCACGATTACCATTTAGAACTGTTATTTTGGGTTATGACACTAGAATTAATGTGTGTGGCCATTAGAGAAGGGGAAGACAATAAAAACGTTAGGTGGATTGTATGGCAGATGATATGGCTAGAAAGAGATAAATACCTACGAGATGACGGCTGATGGGTATGGCAGATTATTCTAATACCCAAGCATCTACATTTGACTTGTCAAGGAGTCGGTCAGTCATAAACATGAAGCTAGTTGCCCATTCTAAACCGGTTACTATGGAGAAGAACGGGCAAGAAACTCAATGGAAACGCAAAACCGGATATCAGGATGGTGCGCGATAGATCATCAATAGGTTCAGAAAGAAGGAAAAAATGCGTTAATTAGCATTACAACAAAAAAAAATACACTTCAGAATTATGGTTCAGAATTGTATATCCTTGTACTAACGAGAAAACAAAAGTTTATGAACAATATTGCTCGTAGAAGACGAGCTAAGTAACCCATTGGCCCTTGGTGTTACCAAAATTACAAAATATTATTCACAAATTGGTAATTAGTAATCGCCTCTATTTACCAAACTCCCACATGTCAAAAAGATCTATCTGGAAACCTTACGCAATCGCAAAGCAGCCAGCTGATTTATTCCAACTATTTATCATTTTCCGAGCCAAAGTCTTCTAATATTATCGTGTTTATAGGCGAACTAGTGTGATTGCCCTCGATATGAGTGGAAGAATTGACAGCACTCATACTGCGGCCCGACGTGGCATCCGAACTATTCTAGTTCTTGGCCGACTGCCTAACTCACGAGCCTGCCGGCGCCCGGCTATCCTCACGCCGACAAACACTGGGGCTAACAGATCAATTGTTTAGGCGGAGTCGGAATTCAGATAATTTAGGAACTGATTCTATAAGCGGATAACATTCGAGAGACGAAAATAGTTCGGTTTACTTTGTTGACACTGTTGCCATCGTGAATCGACGTTTTGTATTGGTGAATCAATACTTAAAGATAATACGTTCTGATGAAACCGAAATATGATTATATTGGTAAACATTCTGGTAAAACTATCACCGCCATCTAATGTGAGTTTCCGAAATAACCCAGTTGTAAATCTAACATGGCGGCGATTTTTTGCGATGTTTCTAGAACCTGTAGATAGATGGCGCTGATTGTGGAAATATGTAGTTTCTTAAACGCAAGCGAGATGGCGCATGATTTGACGTTTTACTGTAAGTGTCACTAAGTAAGCACAGATCTCGCTAGTAAAGTCGATAAGCTTGAACCAGATCTAACACTTGGAAACTGAATGAATTCAATGAGCGACTGAATTCAAAGAGCGTTCTACAAAACTGATCTGCGATGTCTTTTTATTTTTTACGAGATTTAAGCTGGTAGCCACAACTATATTATTAAAGTTCTCTGACCTGGAAGTACTTGTTGACGACAGGGTCGGAGGCCAGCAGATGCTGTGCTCGTGGCTCGTCGCGGCAGTAACAAACGTGCTTGTCGAATTCGCGCTCCATTCGTAACAGTGCTCGTCCGAGCATTTTCGGTTCGCCGGCGTAGTATTTGATTCCTTCGAGCAGGACACTGGAAATACAATACCGAATTAGGATTATTCTTTAATACTTATTCATGAGTATCAAGGGGCAACACCTTCTCCAAATCTGGATGTCATCAAAAAGACTCAACGATAGAATCAACAAGATCGTCAGCTGCGTTTTTCTTCCTATTACCTGCATTGTATTGTAGTGAAGACCCGCACAGTACATTAAGCATTAATTAGTATCTAGTAGTATAATCAGTATTAGTAGTATAATCAGCCTATAATGTTCCCACTGCTGGGACACAGGCCTCCTCTCTGTGAGAGGGAGTGGGCCGTAATCCACCACGCGGGCCCAGTGCGGGTTGGTGGATGTCACATGTCTTTGATTTTCTTGGTTCTAGGACATGCCGATTTCCTAACGATGTTTTCCTTCACCGTTTTGAGAGCAGTGGTGACGAAATAATTTACACAAAGCAAAGTGCCTGTCTAGGTTCGAATCTACGACCTACATCCCGTAAGTCGCGGTCGTTACCACTAGGCCACCACTGCTCTCATTCAATTAATTTAATTTAAAAGCGAAATTGTTAAGTAGTAGGTACACGTTCACTACTATACAAGTTTTTAAATTATTATAATAGAGTTGATACATAGTTTTCACAGAGGGAATCAAAGTCAAACTCAAAGCATTTATTTCAATTAAATCATTTACAGGCACTTTTGAATTGTCAAGGAGTCGGTCATATGAAGCTAGTTGCCCATTCCACAGCGTAGTAGATACCTATGGAGAAGAACGGGCAAGAAACTCCATGGACACTCTTTTAAAAGTACATTATGGTACTAGTGTGTAACATTGGTGATTACCGCTGAGGCGCCATTGAGACCCGAGCCGTAGGCGAGGGTCTTAAGAGAGCCGAGGACGGTAATCATCAATACACACGTGTATCATACGACGTTTTTTAACACACTTGTGAATAAAATAACAAAAAGACTCATTTTATTTAGTAGGTAAAAAGTTTATTTAGAGAAACAATTGTAAATGTGCAGTTAGTAAAATTATAATTAAGTAACTGTTTTTGATGGCATAGCGGTCTCATCAGATAGATTATTTATTGAAATATTTTCACGTTCTATTGTAATTTGAGATGGCTCATTATTCGTGTAGGTAGGTGAAATCCAATTATTGGATATACTTGGTGTTTCGTCAGTAGGAAGCGCCTCAGAATCAAGTTTAATTCTTTTTGTGATTTTTGCACAAATTTCCTTCTTGTTTTGTATGGAATCTTCTACGTATGATTCTGCTACATTGCTAGATCGCCACCCACCATGACGCTTCAAAGTCATTATATCAGCTCCTGAATTAGCTAGCAATGTAGCAGATGTTCTTCTGAAACTATGTCCAGTATAGCTCTCAGCATCTGCTAAACCTAAAAACTTAGCGATTTCTTTAGGCATAGATCCAAATTTGTTTATACCTATAGGCTGACAGGTACATTTACCATTCTGGTAATTTAGAAAGAAACGGTCAGTTTTTGCTTTTGGTGACCGCAAATTTTCATACTTCTTAACAATTTCATAGAATGGACCGTGTATGGTGAATGACCTCGGTATTTTATTTTTCGTGATAGGTATCTTCACTAAAAGCATCTGGTCATGGTTCTCTATGTTTTTTACGGTTATATTTGTTAATTCTTGTAGGATACAACAGGCACCAGTTACACCAAATATTAAAGCAACCTAAAAAAAAAGAAACAATAATTAAGTTCAACACACAACACAGGCTGAAGTTGCGTAGATATTTAAAATTAATTTAACTAACCTTAGTAGCCAGATATTGCTTATCTGGAGCATCTTTTATAAATTTTTCAATATCGTCAGACGATAAAACCTTTGATTTCTTGCTTCTAAATCCATCGGATAGTCTCTTTAGATAAGCTGACAAATTAGAGTATGTTTTTAAGTCCACTCCATTCTTTGTTCGGACTGTACTTTTTTAACATTGAGTATAAACACCACAAAGAGCTAGGTTTGTACTTAGAAGATAGTTCTTTAAAGTACGCCATGAACACATTTTCTGAAAAAGACGGCGTGGTCTTGCTGTTTTGCCATTTTATGAAATTTTGGTACGCTAATAGATATTTTTCCTTGGAGTTTTCAGGTAGTAAACTTTCCATAACGTTAAGGGCTTCACATCTTATATCGGGCGGTGTACAACATCTATAATTTTCTTCGTAACTAGTACTTGTAGACATTTTAATTAATAAATAACTATAATTTCAACAGTGAAAACGAGTTGTGAAAAATGTTTCGCTATGGCGGGAAAAATTAAACAGTTATCCTATGCGCGCGCATTGCGATCGACCACAGACTAAAGAGATCAGTTTTTTTTTTTATTTTCCGCGCATAGGGCTTGCGCCTATTTTGCCACGTACAAAATGGGGAATTTAAGTTTTCTTTTATTACAGAGAAAACAAAAGTTATATTTGAATGAAAGTTTTATTTATTAAACACGTACGAGTTAAAATGATCTATTTAAATAAGAAGTTGCATGAAATGAGCAAGCAATAGACACATTAATTTATTGGCTGTGCCTCCGCTGCCGGTACCGGTTCCTAATTTATTTGTTCTATTGAACACGATCTTCTTTTTGAATAAAAACTTTTATAAGAACAAAGCAACTCAACCAATAAAATAAAAATAAAAATCTATAACTCACTAGTGAGTTATAGCAATGAAAAAGTCATAGTTTGATTATGGGTGTCATTCTGTGCCTAATTGCGGTGACCATAGAGCCACTTTATGAGCAAGTGTGTTGAAAATTATATTGTTACTTCATAGGGAATATAAGGCTTATTTGGGAACTTACGTATTATGAAACTCGCAGATCTGCCTAAAGTTGGAGAACAACAGTTCTCGGTTGTCGAACACGGCCTTGGGGGTGGTCGCCTTGTCCGTCGGCTTCATGTACCGGGACACCACCTGCTGCATGTCGCGACCGAACTCCTCTTCTGTTTCCACCAGCTCTCGTACCACGGCTCTGGAGATGAAGTTACTTGTTAAGACTTGAATTCAAGTTTTTGAGGACTACGACTGTTTGTTTATAGTTTTAGGTAACTACAGAACTCATAATACATAATCAAAATCAATTCATTTATTTCAAATAAGCACTTAAAAGACACTTTTGAACGTCAATTTTTACAGAAAAATAGAAGTGATTCTAGTTGCCCCTTCCAAAAGGCAGTTTTGTATGGAGAAGAATGCGCAAGAAACTCTTTTAAAATGTTTTGTATATTTTATGAGAAGACAATGCACTTACAATAAAATTACTACATCACAACAGGTAAAAAATAATTTAAAAACCTGGCCAAGTGCGTGTCGGACCACGCACAATGAAGGGTTCCGTAGTTGGGATGAATGTAAGCCAATAACTTAATATTGTTGTTGAAAGACATATTTCCATATACATTTGTATGCACAATATTGAGAGATTGACCATGTATTTGAAGACCATAGACTTCTTATAGTCCTATAGTATTCCTGCAATTTATAAGTAAAGAACTTTTTGGGGTTATATTCTGAAATAACTTTAAAAGTATTTATTTTAAAATTATTAAAAAAATATCTGAAATCCTTACAACAAACCCTTTCATTTGATATGTCACACGGCACAGATTGCAATTTTTTTGTAAATTTTCTAATATGCCTCGCAATAGTGATCACTATTTCGGGGCGGGTCTCTCTTGTTTCATCGAAAAGAAATTGCCAAATTATCACTTCCCAAACAATTTCCCGCATAATTTCATTTGCCAAATTATTACTTAGCAAATAATCTTTTCACAAATAATTGTAACGCAATAGATTTGCGTTACAATTATTTATTTTATGTTTGGCAAGTGAACGTTTAAACAATAACTTGTTTACCAACAAGTACTTTTACCAATTTTTATGTAGTCATTATTTCAGTTGGAATTCATGTATTAGTACATTTATTCATTTTACGCAAAATAAAATTTCTACCTCGTCTTACTAGTTCGGTTCTCGATAGCCTGCTAAAAATAATCTCTTATTTCCATATTTTTTTTTATATAATCTGTTCGTCTCTGGCACTCGCCGGCCGCTGCCGCGGCACCGCTCGTGCGTAGGAGGTCACAGTTTTAACCTAACCTAACCTAACCATTATTTAAAATAATTATCCTACTCTAACTAGTTCCATATGTAACCATAAATTTGACTTGTTTCAGACAAACTCAAGCACATCTCATTAACACAACACATTCTCTAACGTTTATTGTCTAAAGATTGTTTGCTGTAATAAATCATTTGATTAAAGACCAAATGCCTAAATGACATTATCCTTCATAATATTCTGCCAAGTAAAAATTTGACCAAATGAAAATGTGCGTACTAAAATCATTCCAAACATTGCATTGGTATAAAAAAAAGGTTGCTTAAATTTGTTTGGGTAGTGAAATTTTGGCAAAATCTTTTCGGCAAAACGGCAGGATCCCATTGCGGGGCATATTAGAAAATTTCCCCTATTCAAAATTCATATATTTACGTTACACATCCGTGTTTGGGTCACAGAAATTCATATGTAGGGGAAGTCAGCTCAAAGCGGCCATAGAAGGCAAAGCGGCCACGATTAATTTTTCGGATATTTGAAAGCGCGACGTTGCCATTCTGCACGCGTACCTAATAAACCTCCCGCCCCGTGCCGATCAGTCATTCGGTAGCGGTGGGATCGAGCGGGTGACTCTTAGTGACGAAAAATACGTTTTCGCGTCTTTTGTCAAAATAATACAAGGTAAGTTTGACCTGTTTTGGTCAAACCTGTTTACGATTTTATCCGTGTTTTGTTTTACGCGTATTGTTACTTGTCTATTTGGCTTTGTTTCTTTAGTATTAGCTGCAAAATTTAATAAATAATGCGGGAGTAGTTAATTTTTATAACAAAATGGGCGATAAAGGCAAAGCGGTTATCTCAGTTATTTTGTTTAGATGGTCAACAATTACAAACGTAAAACTACCCAGGCGTCTTGGGATGAAGCTACGATGGCCCGAGCAATCAGAGATATAAATGAAAAGCGCGGCTCAGTTAAATTTATCGCAATAAAATGCGGTATCCCTCGTACAACTCTCAGAAGACACTTGCAAACAGGATCTGCCATCAAGAAACTTGGCAGATTTAGCAACAGTATTTACCCCAGAGCAAGAAGAAGAGTTACTAGAGTAGGTACATGTTTCATATGGAAGAAATCTGATCTCTGTTGTTATAATTTAATTTTAATTGTTTTATTAAAAAAGAGGATTAATTTTGATAAAATATAAAGACTGTTGAAAGACTTAAGTATTAGAAGCAACTGTGATTAATAAAAATGTCAAGTATCAACCTAATAGGTAGTAGTTCCTAAAATGTTAACTAAAGTTTTAAACTAAATATTACAAAGTTAAGTTAAATTACTTTAGTTTTAAGGCCGATTGTGATTATTTATTGGGATAAAGCAGAAAATATTGATGTTTTATACAAAAAGTTTTATTTTATTTTAATGGTTTTTTATGAAAGATTTTTAAGTTTTAGAGGATTAATAATTACAATATTTTAAGACTGTTGGAATACTTAAAGTAAGATTACTGACTGGTGATTAATAAAATTAATAAATATTAACAAAAACTAAATCTGATTCAAAGTTCCTATTAGTTTAGAAGTTTTCAAACTAAATACCTAATTATAACATTCAATTTAAGTCAAATTGCTTTTAAGACTGATTGTGATTAAAACGGGTAGAAAATGTTGATTATTTTATTAAAAATATGTTTAATAATAATAAATAATGTTTTTAATAATTTTTTTTTGATTTTTATTTTGTCTAGCACGATATATTTCAACAAAAATAAACATTTCCGAAGAATTTTTGGGGTGGCCTCTATGCCCTTACAACTATGGCCGCTTTGGGTGACCCCTCGGGCAAAGCGGTTTTTTGACAAGTTTTTGTAATCTTCAAATCTAAGGCTTATATTTAAATTTGCGCGAAATTTAAATTGCAAATTACAAAAATTCAACAAATTCTCTACCTATTAGTATAAAATTATTTTCAAAAATTAACCGTTTTATATGTTTTTTTTTTAATTTAAAGTTAAGGTGGCCGCTTTGAGCGGTCCTCCCCTATGCCAAATTTCAACTTAATTGACCAATTAAGTTGAAATTTAGCAGTAAATACGGAGCAAATTGGCTGTGACAGAATATGGACGGACAGACAGATAGACAGGGTACCTCCCTTGCACGTACATTGGTGATTATATTTTTTTCAACCCAGCAATTTTCTTTTTTCCAAGATTTTATTTTACCACTTTGTCGGCGTGTTTAATATGTATACACATTCCAAATTACAGCTTTCTAGTGCTTACTCAGAGTCTCTGAGCTAAGCCGGGGGCAGACTGACAGACAGACAGACAGACAGACAGACATGGCTAAACTATAAGGGATCCTTGTTTACTACGGAACCGTAAAAAACGGTTCATAAACAAATAAGTTATGCCCGAACATTTATAATATGTATAGGTATAGATGAATTGAGAACGTCCTCCTTTTTTTGAAGTCGGTTAAAAATCATTTATAGCAAGAGTGCATCTCATGACAATTCCAATAAGCCCAAACAGCCGCGTTTGGGCTTATTGGTACATTGTTTTATTACGGAGTTCCGGTGCCTACCTTCCGGCTTCATCATCAGGGGGGTAACCATCACCTCTTATAGCAGTATTATTATAATATTACTTCACAGTGGGAAAGTGATGGAGCTGCACAGGACTTGTAGCTCCATCTCTTTCTCACGCTAAGTAATATTGAAATAATACTGCTATAAGAGGTGATGGTTACCCCCCTGATCAGTTCGATGGCTCCATTTTGATCAGAACCTTTTATTTATGTTTGGTTTGTCATAGTCGCTTAACTATATTAATCAAGATATCTTATCGCCACCCGTGACATACCTATCATTGAAGAGTTCCGGTGGCCATCTGTGGTCTTCTTTATCAGTTCCACTTTACCAAATGATACTTACTTACTTAATGATACTACTGAATGCAAATGATTGACTTGCTGATGAAATTTGCAAAAAATTGCATTCAGTAGTATCATTAAGTAAGTAAGTATCATTTGGTAAACGGGTGGCGATAAGATATCATCAGAATTAGATTTTGATAAAAATGGGACCAATCTGGAAGTATATCCTTTCAAATAAAAAAAGAATTTTCCAAATCGATTTATAAACGACGGAGTTCTCTGACGTAACAAACACAAAAAAAAAATGTACAACCGAATTGAGAACCTCCTCCTTTTTATGAACTCAGTTAAAAAAAGCGCGATTAGCTACGCGGGGCCGGTGCGGCCTGGTTAGTACCTAGTCTGAATATTTGGTTCTAGGACACGGTTTTTGAAATTTTAGGTCCTGGCCGCTTTAAAAGCAGTGTTTTTTTTTATGAAAGTATAGAGCAATGTTGGAGTTGCTGTTACTGGACCACCACATAAAGTTGAAATTTAGCAGTAAATACGGAGCAAATTGGCTGTGACAGAATATGGACGGACAGACAGATAGACAGGGTACCTCCCTTGCACGTACATTGGTGATTATATTTTTTTCAACCCAGCAATTTTCTTTTTTCCAAGATTTTATTTTACCACTTTGTCGGCGTGTTTAATATGTATACACATTCCAAATTACAGCTTTCTAGTGCTTACTCAGAGTCTCTGAGCTAAGCCGGGGGCAGACTGACAGACAGACAGACAGACAGACAGACATGGCTAAACTATAAGGGATCCTTGTTTACTACGGAACCGTAAAAAACGGTTCATAAACAAATAAGTTATGCCCGAACATTTATAATATGTATAGGTATAGATGAATTGAGAACGTCCTCCTTTTTTTGAAGTCGGTTAAAAATCATTTATAGCAAGAGTGCATCTCATGACAATTCCAATAAGCCCAAACAGCCGCGTTTGGGCTTATTGGTACATTGTTTTATTACGGAGTTCCGGTGCCTACCTTCCGGCTTCATCATCAGGGGGGTAACCATCACCTCTTATAGCAGTATTATTATAATATTACTTCACAGTGGGAAAGTGATGGAGCTGCACAGGACTTGTAGCTCCATCTCTTTCTCACGCTAAGTAATATTGAAATAATACTGCTATAAGAGGTGATGGTTACCCCCCTGATCAGTTCGATGGCTCCATTTTGATCAGAACCTTTTATTTATGTTTGGTTTGTCATAGTCGCTTAACTATATTAATCAAGATATCTTATCGCCACCCGTGACATACCTATCATTGAAGAGTTCCGGTGGCCATCTGTGGTCTTCTTTATCAGTTCCACTTTACCAAATGATACTTACTTACTTAATGATACTACTGAATGCAAATGATTGACTTGCTGATGAAATTTGCAAAAAATTGCATTCAGTAGTATCATTAAGTAAGTAAGTATCATTTGGTAAACGGGTGGCGATAAGATATCATCAGAATTAGATTTTGATAAAAATGGGACCAATCTGGAAGTATATCCTTTCAAATAAAAAAAGAATTTTCCAAATCGATTTATAAACGACGGAGTTCTCTGACGTAACAAACACAAAAAAAAAATGTACAACCGAATTGAGAACCTCCTCCTTTTTATGAACTCAGTTAAAAAAAGCGCGATTAGCTACGCGGGGCCGGTGCGGCCTGGTTAGTACCTAGTCTGAATATTTGGTTCTAGGACACGGTTTTTGAAATTTTAGGTCCTGGCCGCTTTAAAAGCAGTGTTTTTTTTTATGAAAGTATAGAGCAATGTTGGAGTTGCTGTTACTGGACCACCACATATGTCTAGAAAGTTTATAACAGTCAATTTTTAGTTCTCCATTTGAATGGCTCATAATCACTAACGATCACAACTCTTCGAGTATTAAGTTTTCGGGTGGAAACTGTAAATTACTAAATTATGTTATTTTATTAAATGTGTATAATTAATATCTTTGATGGCAGGTTTAGTGTCCATTAGATTTGATAAATTAACTTAAATATAAAAAAAAGAATAAAGGACCAGAATTAACTTTATAAATGTCGAAAAAGTCAAGAAAAATCTAAATATATCTTCCTGTAGGTGCCCAACAACAAAGCTTTCAAGATCAATAGATACATATTTCGATCAGCACTCGACTTGCGATTATGACGTTACATTATAGATTATGACAGTAAAGGTTCAGATGATAAACATTATAATAAATGTTTTGCGTGTTTATGAGTGTTTTCCTAGCTCCTGAGTCACCGGGGGAGCGCGCGGTAAAGTTGCCAAGAGGTGAGAGCGTGGGAGCATCTATTATGGTGAATAGAGAGGTAACACGAGGATTGGAAGGTCATGATTTGCTAGATGTCAAGGTACGGAAGTTTATTGCTGACTATTTTTGTTTGCTTCCTTCTAAAACTTTCTCTAGTCCTTATAGAAACGGGCACAAACGGGATTAAAATGCAGAACCAACAACGTAATCCATAAAGAGTGCCGAGGTTCAAGCAATCAGAAAATATTACATGGGCCGTAAAAAATCTAAACAACTGCACATGCATCTACGTCCCTATTTCAGAATCAAATACCTAAAGACGATGTAAAAAAAATTGCATCTTAGCAATAGAAAGGCATAGCCACATGCTGCAAAATATTTCCAAAAATAGACAGCCAACTTGTCACTACATTTACAACTACTCAACCAAAGACAGGCCTTAAATCCTGCCAAATTCACCTGGACAAGCTGTTGGCAGTTTTGACTAAACACCTTACAATATTGTTCTGGCATGATGCTTCGGTTAGACAAGTGGGAATAATTGGACATGCTCTGATATATATAGCTTGTTGTAGACAGTGCATTTCCACAATGAGATATTATATGATCTGTTTACTGCGCACTTGTGGGTTTTTGGTTCTAATAGTAGGTGCAGAAATGAATTGTTATAAAGCTGATGGATATTGAAAAGTTTGGAAGAATATAATTTACGAGTATTGTGGACATAAATGAATGAACATAAAGTTGTTAGCCAATTTCAGGTAACCACATTAGAATAGAGAAGGTTATACAAATACCTAAAGGTAATTTGACGAGGAAATGGTAAAATAAAATGAGAAGAAAGACTCGAGATGTATACCTATGTGATTTTGTGTATGTTTGCTACACTTGTGCCAAAACTACGAGTATCGACTGATTTTATTTGACAATTTTCAGACCGTATACGGGCCTCTTCACACGGACCACAACCACACCACATCACACCGACAAAATGTGGGCGAGTGATAACGTGTGTATAGTGTCGCTGCTAATTCTTGCAGTTGCGTTGTCGCTAGTAGTTGCGATGTGGTTACGTTGTGCTAGTGTTTGCAGACAGATCGACGCTCGCTGTGATAGTGTCGTCGCGTCGACGCAACGTTGTGGTTGCGTTGTGACTATGACGTCGCATTGATGTGGTCGGTATCACCCAAACGGTTGATTTTGACGGTCATTGTAGTCCGTGTAAATAGACAAATCATTTTCATACAAACTAGCGCCCGTCCTCGTGGTGTCGTTGTGGTTGTGGTACGTGTGATCGGGCCCTAACATTAAAACTTTCATAATATTTTATGAATACACAATAACTATAATTTCATGAGTATGGAGAGCAAATCCATTTTACTTAGGATTTGTTACTCCTGTAAATAAACAGTGACAATTTGGCTCGGATTCGATAGATATTTATTTATTACATACATATCTCAGGTATGTTCGACGAACAAATGCCATTAATCAGATAAAACTATAGCGTTTCAAAGGGTCGGCAACACTCCAAGATAATGAATATAGAACGGTTGCAGATGCAATGATTATGAAGAAACCAACGTCTCTTCGAATATTCACAGTCCACAGGTAACTTTATAAAAGTACCTACTTTAGTTGTTGTAAATGTTCAAATTCAGAATTTCCAATATTTTTAACAATTTCAATGCTTCCAGAACACAAAACAACAAAAAAAATGTGGACATTCAAATGAATCAGACTGTTACTTTCAAATATTCTAAAAATAAAATCCATAAAACAAAACCAATGAACTTACCGTAAATACATTTCCAATAACTCCAATGAACCTACCGTAAATACATTTCCAATAACTCCAATGCCAAACACAAAAGCCAAAGCATCTAAATATGGAATCCTTAAGACAAGGAAACATAATCATTTATTACATCTCAAAAACAAAAGATGAGGGAAGCTTCCGAAAACGGTTTGTT
Source organism: Atethmia centrago (assembly GCA_905333075.3). NCBI lineage: Eukaryota > Metazoa > Arthropoda > Insecta > Lepidoptera > Noctuidae > Atethmia > Atethmia centrago. The sequence goes on along the minus strand of HG995367.1, from coordinate 34,477,133 downwards.
GACACGGAAGGGAAGACTCCTGCCAAATTATGTTGCTGATGATATCTTAATGCACAGTCCTGAATAACTTGATCATATCCTCGGGTTACTGTCATATTTACTTTACGTTTGTGTATATTGACGACGTTCTGATTGGCGTCAGAATGTGTGGATAAGAAACGAAGGATGCTAATAATTCGGATTATGATATGTTGTTACCAAAAACTTTATTAAAATGCACCCCTCATAAAAGATTATGGGAGGTGCATTTTAATGAAGTTTTTGGTGTTGAAAGAATGTGTTTATCGTTAACTTAGGCTTCATTTTAATCGAAGTTTATAAAGAATCATAATAATCTGATCGTTAAGGTTTATTTCGTAAGAACCTTATAAAACATTGATATTTTGTAACATTTTGGAAATGCGGCTTTGACCCGTTTACCATCATCAGTATACCTAAAGTAAAAATTACCATCACCATTCAAAATCCACTTTCGACAATGAAATCCTATCCATACATTTCTACGTACATCAACAGTGCCAATTTAATATTGAAATCCATCCAAAAACAATAAACGTTTTGAGTGGTACCTACAGGATCTGTCACAGTTTCACGACCACTCGGAATATTTAACAAGCATTTAATAGGATTTGACTAGCTTCTCGCCAAGAAGTAAATTCGATCGTAAAGTGGATTAGGAGAAGCACGTGTATATGGAGAAAGTGGTACCTACAATTATGCCAAATTTTAAAACAATTTCAGTGGAAAGTGTTGCGAGATACATACCTGTTTTATAAAATAGGAGGGCTTTTTTTTTGGGTGGGAAATCATCAAATAACTTCTCCCGCTCTGGGCGGAGCAGGAAGGTGTGTCAGACTCTTACTGACTAAAACCCATCCGTATTCCTTCCGTTGCCTGTGTTGCCAGCGGCCTCGGTGACCCTTTAGTACCTTCCCGCAACCCCGGCAGGAAAATGGGAGGCTGGTAATAGGATTGACGTTCTGGATCTTTCTTGTAACGGAAAGAGATCAGGACACTCGGGAGGTAGAGAGTAGGTTTTGTAAAGGACTCGTTCAATTATGCATCAACAATGGCCCTGTGGTCTTTCCCAAAATAGACAAGGAAATCCAATTACACTTTTAACCTTTTAAATGACAACATTCACGTTCTTGGTTATTTCTAGTCTAGGTGGCACAAAAATAGCCTGCAACAATGTTACAGGTGTGAAATTCTTGCGTGATATTCTAAAGCTAATATAATTATAAACATGCTTTTCTCAAGTGCAAGGTCTATGGAAACAGTGAATTCCGGGAAACTGACCTTTGAGTAACAATAGAAGAAAGGACAAGGCTGAATGAATATGCTAAATACATCTGCAAAAGGAAGACATACTCGTATCACATCATCAGCAATTTGCACAAGGCAAGGGCGCGCGCACAAGTAAGCAATGACAAACTTTGGAATAGTTAAATAAAGCGAACGTGGGATCCTATCCTGGGTTCACCCTCAGGTCAGGCAAATTGACATTTTGTTTTCCTTTATGAATCAAATCAAAATATTTTTATTTCACATAAACCTACATGGGCACTTATGAAACGTCAGAAGCTAGGTGCACGGTTCCAATGGGTCGTTTCCTATGGAGAAGAGCCGGCAAGAAACTCCACGGTGATTCTGAATGAATTCTGAATGAATGATTCTGTAAAAGCTTGAATTCTGCTACACATATTTCGGGGAATACCTATATGATGGCGTGATGTTATGCTACTGTTAATAAGACTAGTTAGTAATTAACTAAGACGTAGTAAAATAAAAATAAAATAATCTGTCCCAAATGCTAACGATCATAAACACAAAGATTTACAGTGACACCCTGGTCAACGACTTAAGAACACCGATAAAAATCTGTAGACATTGGCACGGAAGCCGACGATCCAATTTTTTGCTTCGAGTATAGTGACAATAAAAACCTGGTGTGGATCTCCTTTCAAGCAACCGGTTCCCTTTGATGATGAACATGTTGAATCAGTGTTTGTTGTGGTGCTTTTGTCAATAGAGGATGTTTTAGGATTCCGGAAATTCATGAAATTTAGTCATGATTTCAAATGTAAATCGAGAGCTGAAGGCTTTCGTATTGGGCTAATTATGTTTGAAATTAGATTTGGGTTTCAGGAAATCTGATCTTCGCTGATAATTATGTTCCAGGGAAATATAATTATAACAAAATATCGCCTTAGAGACGATCATTAAAAGGCTATATATAGGGCTTTTTTTTTTTTTTTTTGAGGGTGGGAAATCATCAAATAACTTCTCCCGCTCTGGGCGGAGCGGGAGGGTGTGTCAGACTCTTACTGACTAAAACCCACCCGTATTCCTTCCTGTTGCCTGTGTTGCGGGGGCCTCGGTGACCCATAAGTACCTTCCCGCGACCCCGGCAGGCATCGGCCCTATTGGACCCCTACTTTGTGCTGACGACATCTCTTTGAGGCGCGCGTGGAATACGACGCGCCATCGACCCGGGCCTGGTCCTTACCGGACGGTGAGCTACCCATTGCTCACCGTCCGCAAGCCCGCGCCTACGGTGGCCGGAAATCCGCCCGGGATTCCCGACGCCCTGGGCGTCTCCTGCGGCGGCTAGGGGCGAGAGGGCGCGAAACGTGCCTTTCCCTCAACCGTCCCGCCTCCTCCTTCGCGAGCATTACTGCTTCGCAGAAGGAGGTGACGGCTGCCCATGCCCTCTCGCTCCGTACCATGGCCTGAACCAGGGCCGGACGCGAGAGGTCTCTGCCGCCGATCGCCTCCACGAGGACACGGCGGTGCTCTGCCCAAGCCGGGCAGACCTCCACCGTATGCTCCACCGTGCCCTCTGGGCGATCCACACAGTGGTGACACCCGGACGTTTCCTCCCGCCTTATCCGACAATATATAGGGCTAATAAGTGGAGTGCAAGTTCATATGAAAAGTTTCGTTTGATTGATATACCTATTGTTGATATCGTAAAAGCATTGAGCTACGTTGTTATCTCCTCCTGCATTGCATTATCATGAAAGTATCCAAAAACTGGTTTTTACCACCTTACGTACTTTACAAAATCAAGAGAATCTGCACATTTTAAATAACAAAACTAAGGTGAGAACTTACTGTCGTCTTGCAGCCATGGCGGTCTGGTCCCTCTCTGCGGTCTGCTTCTCCTTCAGCACCTGCGCGGGCACGTACCCCTGGCGCGTGCGCAGCTCCCCCCCCTGCACGTCCTCTATCACACGGACCAGCCATCTGGAAGCAGGGGAAGACACAGTGAGGGCTTGACAGAGAAATCCTTACTAATATTGTAAATGCGAAAGTGAGTTTGTTGGTTTGTTACGCTTTCACGCTAAAACGGCTGAACGGATTTGGATGAAATTTGGCACATGGGTAGACCATGACCTGGATTAGGACATGGGGTACTTTTTATCCCGATTCCTACGGGATCTAGCAAGCAGCTACATAGTAAGATTATAGAGAAAAGGAGCACTGACCATTTAATACTAATTGAAATTAAAGAGAAATTCAGATTTCTCCGGGAAAATAACTAGGCATTTAGTTGTATAGGTAATACGACATTTGTCAGAGTAGTGTCACTTGAACATTTTATGAAAATCTTGTTCTACTTAGGGTCTGTGAACTGTGTTCTAAGACGTCATAAACATAAAAGCGTGAATATTTCTTTGCGCGTCATCTGGGCCATAAGTTTTTCACTCATATGATATTTAAACCGTATAATTTATATTTACGTCTAGCACAGGAAACCCACACGAGACAATAAATCCTATTCTCAGAAGGGCGGCACCTGGAGCGACGGTTGACATTTAGGCAGGAGTTAGTACTCTCTCCATTTGATCTATTTATAACGTGACATTTAAATAGATTAATGTTAGAGTCGGAAGACGTATGTGCCTTCCATAACTATCGTTTCAAAGAACCATAACCATTACCTACATAAACTCGTCTGTCTTCTTAACTGTTGGTCACGAATGGCAATAAACATGGTTTAGGTGCTATCCCCTTTACATTTGGATGAAATGTGAAATAACCATAGACCAATTCTAATAAGTTGTGAAAAACCAAATTGAATCATGTATCCCAGCTAAACAAATATGATTCATTCAATATTGCCATACAAAACGATCACCCGATGTTTGAGTTTGAAGCCAATATCTTTAATGACACAGAAATCATGTTTTTTTATTGTTTTCCACTTAAGACGCTGACAACACCTAAACCGCCGTCACTGTCAGACTGCATAGAAAAGAAAGAGAAGCGCGATGACCGACACAACGCTTGTAATTTATTGCAAAATATGAAGCAATTATCTATTTACTCAAAATTGAGTTGAGTAATCGAAAATGAAAAACAACCAAGTTCTGCATTCAAATAAGACGTTCTTGTTATTAATTAAATACGTCACGTATGTTGATATTTACTACATATATTTTGGATTGGAACTCAAGGTAAGAGGTTAACGTTAGTTTGTATCGAGATTTTTTTTTCAAAACGTGTTTTGGTAACACCTAAGTGTATATATTTTTTCCGCTACCACAAACTACACAGATTTGGCAATTTTTTCTCTTAATACAAGCCTATTTTGGTAATTTGCCTCTTGTCAGCGTCTTAAGGGAAGACGATTGCCAGCAAGATTAGAATAAAATTGCCTGATACCTACTTGAACAGTATTTAACCTACTTATCAGAACGATGACAAGTCCGATAATTAAGTTCCGCCTACCACCAAAAATGAGGTCTCAATTTCATCGTAATTTTCCCATCACGCCTTTCATTAGATCAATCTACACACCCGTCAACCTAAATTATGATCTCAAATATCACAGAAGTATGAAGCTATAAAACTATACAAAATAGACAATTAAAGATAAAAATAGAAGAAAATTTAGTTGAACTTTTCCCGGAAGCTTTTCTCTTGTCAATCTCATTTGATGGTGACGTCACTCGTGCATTGGCCTGTGGTTCGTTAGCCCAGTCTAGATTCAAAGTCTTTGTCTAAAATTGTTGCTGTACAGTGACACAGGGCTATTGAATGTTGTCTACTGGTTTGAGTGACAGTTGAATGTGTGGTTGAATGGTTGTTAACCTAAGCCTAGGCTCGCCCCCTACATTACTTGGTTCTTAAACATAACTGGTGAAATGTGGGTGTACTACAGGTATACTCTTGCCTAACCCTTCGGGGATTACAGGCCTTTTTTTTTTTGGGTGGGAAATCATCAAATGACTTAGAGCGGGAGGGTGTGTCAGACTCTTACTGACTAAAACCCACGCGTATTCCTTCCGTTACCTGTGTTGCGGGGGCCTCGGTGACCCTTTAGTACCTTCCCGCGACAAGCCTAATGTAATGTTGTGTGTTAAGTTATGACCAGACAAATAACACAAACATAGATGGCTACGGCTAAACATGAAGATAGAAATTGTCGAATCCACCAAGCGTCGCAGATGGGTTTGAAAGTTGTAGATAAAGCCTATTGAAGCCAGAGGAAACTACACGGCATTTTTCCTGATTCAGACAAATTATCATAACTGTGTTGCAAATTGTGAGTCGATAGTCCCTTAGATAAATACAAGGTGTTGTTTTGCATCCTCGTCAAATTTCAGGAGGCTGCTATGAAAGACATATATAATCAAATAAAATTACGATACCGACTCAATAATTAATACATACTTGTTTTTTTAGTTACTTAAGTTTGAAAGTATTTTAGAAAACACCACTTTCACAGAACAGAATCACCCCGTTGCGTATGCGGCGGTAGAGTGTGTAAAAGGGCAGTTACAGTGCGGTATCACACGGACCGCGTTTTAACATGTGTGTCTCACACATGCCGATTTCCAAAAATTATAAAAGAAAAAAAAATGATCTGCTTATTTTATTATTGATTCTTGTCGAGAATCGTTAGCATAATTACCTCCTTGAATTTGACGAGGATGCAAAACGACACCTTGTATAATAAAGTACTACATTCAATATTCAAATAGACAGACTGACATAAATACCTCTTTCAACATCTTGTTAATTAAACGACACACAAATTTTACAAGAGAAAAAAACGTCACGAATTCTACAGAAAAAGTTTTCCTCTACTGTTTTATAACATATTTACATATCTATAAAACGGAGGTTTATTTTTACAAGTCGTTCTTTATTCTGAATAGATTATTGCGATAATCATTCGGGACATTTATTACTTTTGTATTCCTAATGATTAAACTGGATTCTTGGAAGAAATGGCGATAAAACGAAGTAGGTAACCTTATTCGAGGATACTAATGCATGAATATGTCATCCGGATCATATCGGAGGAATCTGTGCCTCATTTGTTTCGAGTTCTTAAAAAGTAATTTTAAATGATATATTGTATTTTTCTCGGATGGTACGGACGGTAAGCTACGGTTAGGAGTTTTTAGAAAAATGATGGAATTTACATTAGTTTGTTATGAATAAATGTTTTTATAGCTATTTTATTATTTTGTTTAGGTCGAAATAAAGTGTTTTCAAGCAATATAATGACTGCATTTTAATAATTAATAAATTTATTTTGAATTTTGTCGTTATCTACTTATTTTTAAACGAAGCAGCGTCTTTAAATTCATTCCGCAATTTTTAAGTTTATTTAAACCCAATAAAACCTAACGCACTGTTGTGACTACCGACTCCGAGATGACATTTACGCCGATCGTAAATAAGTAGAAATAAAGATAGTAAGAAAGACAGCTCTGCAAGATAGGTACGTAGTATCTACTAAATTCTTAAAAAACAATCCTAGACAACGTAGACTTGACGATACTTTTTCCACTCTGTGATGAGTTTAAGGAGGATACGCAGCTGTAGTCCGCCCAGGCCCGGGTCGACGGCGCGTTGTGTTCTACTCGCGCCTCAAAGAGATGTCGTTAGCACAAGTGTAGGGGTCCACTAGGGCATCGGCCTGCCGGGGTCGCGGGAAAGTCCGAAAGGGATACCGAGTCCCCTGGCAATACAGGCAACGGAAGGAACACGGGTGGGTTTTATTCTGTAAGAGTCTGAGACACCCTCCCGCTCCGCCCAGAGTGGGAGAAGTTATTTGATAATTTCCCACCCAACACAAAAAAATGTGTAGACCGTGAAATTCAAAGTTTCTTACGTTTTTTGCTATTTACAGGTCAGTGTCAGCTTGTACCTTGGTCAAAATATGATCCACGTCTATAACTGATATATATTTACAGAATTATAATCATTAGAATCATTAATACAACTCTCTATGTTAGATTTGTTCCATTGAATGACTTTTTCATGAAATCACGACAATGGGGGACATATCTAACTTAGAGAGATGTATTAATTATTCTAATTCTGTAAATAGATATCTGTTATAGTCGCGAATCATATTTTGATCAAGTACAACCTCAAATTGCAAAAACCTTAAAAAAAAAATAATTACGCGGGCTACAGCTGCGGATTCACTTTAAGCAACATAGCAAATGTATCAATCAATACACATAAAGTAGGCACCGCTCTAAAGCTCTTTCTTTGTATAGTTTGCCCATCCATTCACCTAGATGAAGGATCGACCATGTGTCGAGCTACAGGTCTGAGCTCAAATGGATGTCCATTCGCCAAAGAAGAAGCTTGCGCGCTTTGACCACTCTTTTCTCCCTTCTCAACTCTCCTACCCCTCCTTCTTATCTTATGTCTCACTTCCAATATCTATGTTTTTGCACGCTAAAAGTCTGCGTTCTTCCAACAATCTTCTTCTACTCTGTCCTTCTCATACTTCTTACTTTGTTCATTCTTCCTTTCATATTCAGTCCATTCTTCTCTGGAATGCGCTTTCTCTTGATATCATGGCCACCAGTCGGTATGCCATCTTATCTCTTCACCACTCTTGGTTGACTGGTAGAGAATGCCTAAGGCATTGCCGCTTCCTTCGCAGTCCGCTTTTATGCGAGAAATTGTATGCGAGAATTTTAAATAAATAAATAAATAATTATGGAAGCTGATCACGTTGAACGCCATGTGTTAGCAACAGTAGGCACCTATTATTGTGTCAAGCGCAAGCTGCGGAATACCATTAAATTAATGAAGGCGCAGATATATGATTTGAGTGACTTTTAAATCTGTTATCCTTCATATAATGCAAGTAGTTATGCGAAAAATGTATGTTAAACAAGACCACATACCTACACATCAATTCTACACTGGACAGCAAATAAACCGCAAAAAGGAGTCGTTTCGACCTGACTCCTACTTTTCGGGGTACATCGGTTCCTGTAACTGATCGGCTCGAGCTCCTAGGCATGGAGTTGACATCTAACCTCAACTTCGGCGCCACCATCGAGTACAAAGCCCAGACTGCGGCCAAGAAACTGGGCATCCTAAATAAGGTGAAGCGATACTTTACGCCTGGACAGCTTTTGACCCTTTATAAAGCGCAGGTCCGATCCTGCATGGAGTATTGTAGCCACCTTTGGGATGGCTCGGCTAAATACCAACTTGCCGCGCTTGACTCGGTGGAACGCAGAGCTAAGAGGCTCATTGGCGACGTAAATCTGGTGGATGCCAAGCTTCACAGTTTGGCCCATCGTCGCAAGGTTGCCTGCTTGTCGGTCTTCTATAGATTGTACTTCGGAGAGTGTGCTCAGGAACTCCACGACCTCATTCCACCGGCCCCCTTCTATTATCGGTCATCTAGGCGCACTTCAGGTTACCATCCCTTCCTGGTGGCTATCCCACCAACTCGCACTAAGCGTTTCCAAACTTCTTTTATAATGCGCACAGCAAAGGAATGGAACTCTCTGCCTGCGTCTGTGTTTCCGAACGCATATAACCCTAATCTCTTCAAAGTGAGAGTGAACAGGCTTCTTCTGGGTAAGCTCGCTCCATCGTCGACTTTGTTTCTGTCGCCTCTGGCATATACTAAAGTCAAGAGCAAACCCATCACAAATAAAAAAAAAAAAAAAAAAAACCGAGCCACTCGCTACCTAGGCACTCTAATTCGATTTTCTCAAAAACTAAAAAACCTACAATTATCAAAGTTGTACCTACAGAAAGTGCGTTACATGGTGATTAAAATGAAAGGAAACTCATTGGGTTTAATCAATATTTCAGTGTTTATTAAGGATTTTACAAAGAAGAGTCGTTTTCCAGTCGTGACAATCGTTAGTAATGATAAAGTGAAAAAAAAAATTAAAGCCAAAAACAAAGATAAAATCAAAAAAAAGTTTTTGATCAATATTCCGTATTCCTTCCCCTTCCTCGGATAACTACCAGCATCCTTGTATTCATCGACCTTACGAGCCTGACGATAAAATCTTGAGGAATTGTATTCTTCAATTGCGTTTCGCAGCTCTGAAAGCCTTGTTGGAGCAGGTACCCGGGCTGGAACCCGACGTTTCAGCTCATCCCATAAGTGTTCTATCGGATTCAAGTCCGGGCTTCGAGCTGGCCAGTCCATCGTAAGAATGCTGACGTCGCGTAGATACTGGGTCACCACATGAGCAACATGAGGCCGTGCATTATCATGCATCAATTGCATATCCTGCCCGATATATCCTGCGTAAGGTACCACATGGTCTGCGAGGATTTCAGTAATGTAGCGATGAGAAGTTAGTCCACGTGTACGGCCCGTAGGTTCGATGAAAGCTAACGCTGTATGTGCTGTTAACGAGATGCCGCCCCAGACCATTACAGATCCTCCTCCATAAGCAACAGTCTCCTCGATGCAACACTGAGAATAACGTTCTCCAGGGCGACGATATACTCTCTGACGTCGATCACTTCCATGTAGACTCACCCTGGTCTCATCAGTGAAGAGTACATTACTCCACTGCTCTAATGCCCAATCCCTATGCTCTCGAGCAAATTCAAGTCGTGGTCGACGGTGTGCTACCGTTAATGCTGGGCCTGTTGCAGCTCTTTTTGGGGTCAGGTTCCGTTCAGCAAGTCTCCTTCTGACGGTATCTGAACTTATGACCACTTGGCGTTCGTCACGCAGACTTTGTTGGACTTGAACTGCGTTGAGGTGGCGATTTCGCAGAACAGTAAGGTGGATATAACGATAATCTGCTGCTGATGTAGCCCTAGGTCTGCCCGTACCTGGACGGCGATCGAATGCTCCAGTCTCTAGGTATCGTCTGTAAACTCGTTGCACCGAAGATCTGCTGATTCGAAGCCTTCGAGCGACTTCACGTTGTGCAATGCCTGCTTGAAGTAATGCTACAGAGCTGCTTCCTGAGCTGTTGTATCCATTATTAATCGAAAAAAGTAGCAAAAACACGCGCGTCTGAGCAAACGATGGACAAAAACTAAAGAAATGATAAGAAATATCCGACTAGCCTCATTGTAGAGAAAAAGAACGCTGATTTCAAACTCTGGTGAAAAAAGAGAAAATCGTTAGCATTGTGTTTGTTGCTTGATTACAATGTGAGTTGACGGTACTTTCGAATTAATTTGTAGTCATTTTAATCACCATGAAACGCACTTTTTGTAGGTATAACTTTGATAGTTGTAAGTTTTATACTTTTTGAGAAAATCGAATCAGAGTTCCTAGGCAGCGGGGGGCTCGGTTTATTTGCTGACCAGTGTATATGTGAATATTTAAGTATTGTAGTAAAATACTTTATGAAATAAATTCAGAAAGTAATGTCTACCCAAAGCATAATAAACGATATTACTTTCAAACTACTTAAGATATTTTCATGATTGTTTTTGTATGAACAGACTTTTTTATTATCTCTAATTCTATCTGTGATTTTTTCAATTTTTCATATTTTCGTTAATAAAAATAAATATTCCCTATGAAACCGAATGTCGCAGCGCGGCGCCGCGGCGGTGCGGCGCACAGTGGAACGAATGTATGGGAGCGGTTGGACGTAGACATGTCCGAAAAAAAAGAGTAAAATTATGCCAAACTAATGATGCCATCTTATTCGATTACTTAATGCCTTCATAACTTGTGGTGATGAATTTCTTCATAACTCCCATATTTCGGGAGTAATTTGAGAAAATGTGAAATTTTACTATGAAAATGAGTGTATCGAGCTCTCTCCCTCCTGATTCCGGGCTTGTTTCAAGTAGCGGTCTCTAATATCATAATGCTAATACTAAGAGCTATATTTAATACTAAGACACATAGTGCGCCAAATGTGCACTTTCTGGGATAAAGAGTGATGTTTATTTTATAACACAATTTTTTTATTTTTTGTTTATTTTGTTGATTAAAACCGTTTTTCTAAAGGTTTACCTTATTACAATAACATTTCTGAGCAGCCAATTAGAGAAGATATAAGCTAATTAGGATATATAATTAGGGACTTAAGGTTTACATATAAAACTGATGCACTAATGATTACTGATAAGAACATTGCTATTATTTAATTACTAAATGGCTCTTAATACACTAATTTAGCATGCATCATTTACTAATTATCACAATAACTAATTACCTTGCAATATTTAACAAAGGATACCTGGGATACCTGGATTTTATATAAATAGGTCACTATTAGTAACTTTAAAATCAGTGTTGATTTACACCTCGTTGTATCCAAGCTAATCTCGCAATGTATTTTCCAAATTTTAATACAAATCTTGATATTCACGTTGCTTTATGCGCACGCGCACATAAAGATTTACGCGACTTTAACTATTTGTTCAGTGTTTTAAAAGATAACAGTTGTGTTCAGTTATGTGAAAGTGCTGAAACAAGTTTAAAAGACTGGTGTCGTCGATTTTGCTACCGCATTTATGCAAAATGGACACAGTCTGGAAGAAGCACAGATAAGTTTCGGAAGAAACATGAGATTTGGCTACAGGCTGCAATTCAATGGCCGGAATTACAGAATGAAAATATGGAACCTTCTACAGAAAATATAAGTGACGTCATCGAGCCCATAATTTCTCCTGCTAAATCTGATGCTTCAACTTGTACACATCCTAGTCCTCGTAAATCTTTTGAGGACCTTAGTAACCGGCAAAAAAGAAGACGCACTGAAGATAGTCTTTCATGCAGCAGTAGCAGCGCTGAAATTATGTTTTCGGCCGAAAGGGCGCTTCAAAAGGCAGGACAAAGCGATACAGCTTATGTTATGAAATACTTGACGGAGAATCCAGAAGAGGCCTCAAAAATCAAAGCCTTCATTGAAGGTAAATCAATTCAGGTACGGGAAATATCCCCTTTGAAGGCATTGGCTCTTTATGTATCGATGAACTTATCGAAATGGCGCTATAACACTCTTCGGGATTTCAACACTCAAGAAGGAGCTCTTCAATACCCGAGTTACTACATGTTGGTTAAAGAAAAAATTAAGTGCTATCCGGCCAAAGAAGATCTCACAGTTACAGAGAGCTCTGCAAAAATCAAATTACAAGCCTTGATGGATTTAACCTCAAGAAGACTTATTAGGTCGTTAGAAACCCCTGTTGATCCCAATCAACAGCTCGTATTGACCAGCAAATGGGGTTTTGACGGATCATCTAGCCAAAGCATTTATCATCAAAGGACGAGTGAAGATGAGCAAATCGATCTTGCTAGTAATTTTATGATTAGTCTTGTACCACTGCGGCTCGTCTCAAAAGGTGTAACAATTTGGGAAAACGAGCGACCATCTTCCACTTCATTTTGCCGGCCAATATTGTTTAAGTTTATAAAGGAAACCAAAGAAAATGTGCAGAGAGAGATGGCTGAAATCGAAGCAGAGATTGAAGCCTTAACTCCATCCACCATCACTGATGGAATTAGTGTCAAACACCAACTGCTGTTGACAATGATTGATGGTAAAATTCATTCCATTATATCCAATACAGCAGCTTCAGTGTGTGACATATGCAAGGCTTGTCCTAAAGAAATGAATAATTTAGAGTTAATCAAAGATAAACACGCAAACGAGGACATGTATAAATATAGCTTAAGCACCCTTCACGCTTGGATTCGCTCAATGGAATGCTTATTACACATTTCCTACAAATTAGACATAAAATCATGGCAAGTAAGGGGTGATATAGCAAAAAGGCAAGTTGATGACAGGAAGAAAAGAGTTCAAGAGGCTGTAAGAAGAGAAACGGGCTTACTTCTCGATGTTGTGAAACAAGGCAGTGGATCCACCAACAATGGCAACTCGGCAAGGAGATTTTTTGAAAACTACACTAAATCTGCTGAACTGACCGGAATAGATGCTATGCTTTTAAGAAAAATCTGTGTGATCTTGCAGTGTATTTCATCAGGAGAGAAGATCAACGTAACTAAATTCCGAGAGTTCTGCTTTGATACTGCTAAGCTTTACGTGGAGTTATACCCATGGTATTATATGCCTTCTTCACTTCATAAAATTTTAATGCATGGGCCAGACATAGTTCAGAACATGTCAATTGTGCCCATTGGTTTTCTATCCGAAGAGGCATCTGAGGCTAGAAATAAAGATTTTAGAAAATATAGAGAGGGGCATTCTCGAAAGCATAGCAGTATCTCATGCAATGAAGATATTATGCACAATCTTTTACTGTCTTCTGATCCACTTGTTACAAGTATCCGTCCAAAAGGAAATAAGTTTGTAAAAAAAACTTCTTTTAAGGAATTTTATGAGCTTACGGATTCTGAGAAAAGTGATATCGAATTTGTTAACATAAATGATTTAGCGGACATCGATTCTGAATTTGAATTAATTGATGATGATGATGATGACGAAGATAATTAAATGATGTTATTGTTTTAAAATGTGTAACTTAGTAAATTAGAGCTTACATCTTAATTATTTATTGTACTTTTAATGAAACTAGGTAATTTATTATCAACTTACTTAAAAGTCATACTCTCATCAGTTCTTGTGAATATTTTTGTTAATATATATTTCTGTATATATATAATATATTTATAGACCTCTTAATAAGTCTGTCTGCGGTTTAAAGTAAATACAAATGGGGAAAAAACGTTTTTTTTTTTAAATTTTCATTTCCTTTTATCCCAGAAAGTGCACATTTGGCGCACTATGTGTCTTAGTATTAAATATAGCTCTTAGTAATAGCATTACGATATTAGAGACCGCTACTTGAAACAAGCCCGGAATCAGGAGGGAGAGAGCTCGATACACTCATTTTCATAGTAAAATTTCACATTTTCTCAAATTACTCCCGAAATATGGGAGTTATGAAGAAATTCATCACCACAATTTATGAAGGCATTAAGTAATCGAATAAGATGGCATCATTAGTTTGGCATAATTTTACTCTTATTTTTCGGACATGTCTACGTCCAACCGCTCCCATACATTCGTTCCACTGTGCGGCGGCGCGGCCGCGTAACCGGGACGCCCATTTGTGTGGCCAAGGTCAACGGCGATTACCATTATGATTGATAAAATCATTTATCATTTATCATTTACCCGACCCTTAAACACTTCCTAACAATATTTTTCCACGAATAACAATCCATTATCATACTTTTGAATTATTTCAAAGGAGATACACATAAAAGATTTTATAATAAAACTTAATCTATTACGTTTGAAATTATTTTAGTTATCCACCAATTTATCTCAGCGGTGGAATATCGCCAACTCGCTATATCATAACTGTTGTATGAATGTCTTGATGTGTGCTTTAGTGGGTCGTACATGTTTTGCAGAATAGATTTGGACCAAAATATGGGTAATTTAATGAAAATATTATCAAAATCAAAAGTAATTTATTGAAACTAGGCTGAGAATCAGCGCTTTTCGATCGTCAAATTTACATAAGACAGTCCCCTAAAAACGCCCGCCCTTCACCACATCCTAGAGCTTTAGCTGGGAAGAAGAAATGGCGCAACAAACTGCCCAGCAGCACAGCTGTCTGCTAGGTTAGATAAACTTGATTCTATACAAATCGTATGCAAAGTAATGAAAACTACGAAGCACACGTATAAGGGTAGTAGTCGCTACTAGTACCTATATACGTGTGCGGCCGTGTGCGTGCGTACATTTGTAATGTTGCCACAATTTTCACCCCTTCATTATTACTAATTAAATAAACAAACAATGTTTTATACGTAGGTGATAGTAAAAATTCAGTGTATGTATGTATTATGAATGATTTTAACATAATATTCTAATTGGGATTTGGTGGTTAATACCGGGACATGTTGTATATTTACATAAAACATGATGCGCACGCGCACTCTTGTTATTTCAAACATCTTTGTCTGGCACTGTTTTTAGGGTTTCGTACCCAAAGGGTAAAACGGGACCCTATTACTAAGACTCCGCTGTCCGTCTGTCACCAGGCTGTATCTCATGAACCGACTTAGTTAGACAGTTGAAAATTTCACATATGATGTATTTCTGTTGCCGCTATAACATCAAATATAAAAAAAAACAGAATCAAATAAATATTTAAGGGGCTCCCATGCAACAAACACCGTTGGCCTTGGTACGGAACCCTTCGTGCAAGATTCCGACTTGCACTTGGCCGGTTTTTTTATTGTAAGTAACTAACTACACTTAGAAGTGTACTTTTGACAAAATGGTTATTCATGATTAAAGTAAAAATGCATGAAATGCTAAATAAATACTAAATTATATCATAGATTTGCTTAACAGATGTCTCTTGATTTGACTAGGCTGACGTTGTCACGTCACAACTAGCTTCATCTTTCTGACTGACCGACCCCTTGACAGTTTAAAAGTGCCTGTAATTGGTTTATTTGAAATATATGCTTTGAGTTTGAGTTTGAGAATTGCAGACAGGGTCACTTAGTGTCAGAAATTTTATATATTAGGAATAATAGAGTAATAACAATGAACATTTCATTGTAATAGAACTTGTTTCTTTGAACTTATAACAACAACAGAAGAGGTGGCTAACGATTTATGAAAATCTTGAAACTCAAGATATTATTAATAATTGTATTAACATAAAACCGGCCAAGTGCGTGTCGGACCGACCACAATGAAGGGTTCCGTAGTTGGGATGAATTTATCTCAAAAACAAACTTAATATTGTACCTAGTTGAAAAAAAAATGTTCCCATACATCGATATACGTCACGGTCAATTCTCCAACTGAAGTGTTGCTCGACTATTACTCGTTAACTTGTAAAGCCCACTTAGCTGTGATAGTTTTCCTTTTAATTACGTTATATGTACTACTGCCATGATTTTTTTCACATATCCAAAATCAGGCACCGTGGGTCACCTAGTTTCTCCACCTGTGAAGCACGGGGACTTAGAATGGGGACTTAGGGTCCCATGCTCCAACTGAAGACAATTATTTAGCTGAGTCTAACAAAAATTAGCACTTTAAAGTTTGATATTACGCAAACGGATCACTGAATCGAGAAGTGGTTTCCATAGACCCGCAAATTTTTGGACGGCCTATTCAACGATACCCCAACCCTGGGATAGACGAGAAAAAGAAATATCATCACCATTTTACGTGTACAGTCACGAGCAATAATATATATACATTGTCACATTTTCTAAAATATCTTAACTTCTACCATTCAAAAAATATGTGTAGGTACGATATTTTCTTCTAAATTACCTAACCATCAAACTGTGTCAAAACTGGGTATACATTGGTTTCACAGTAATGTAAACGAAACAAAATCAATAAACGTTTACACTTCCAATGTCATTTTTAACTATCCATGACAATTTCTATAACATATATACACGTAATACAAACTGTATACGTGTTATTGGAATTGTCATGCATACATTAAAATGATATTGAAAGTGTATACCTACTTTTTCCTGTTTTTATTTATTTATTTATTTATTTAAACTTCATGCACAAGAGTGGTACATAGGCGGACTTAATGCCACAAGCATTCTCAGGGCATTTTTTTTGTATTTGGGGTTTTTGTTAAGTTTATTACAGTAATAATTACAGTTTTATAATTAAACAGGGGTTGGTTACTGCAATAAAACAAGGGCTTACGAAATCAGTGTTGTAATTCGATACCAAACGTAATGATTAATAATAAAGCCTATTAAATATAATAGCGTAGTTATAATCATTTATTTTAAATCACAATTTAATCAAGTAAGTCACTATCGCTACACATTACTATTGTTCATTTTAAATACGAGGTATCGGTACTTCCCGTCGGGACTGCGGGTCCCGTCGGGGCTGCGGGTTGTTCGAAAGAGACACCGCGGCCTCGGCACAAGGGCTAAGAAGGAACATGGGTGGTTTTTAGTCAGTAGCAGTCTGACACTCTCACACACACTGGTTGTTCGATGATTTTCCACCCGCGAAAAAAAAAAGAAAAAGTATCGGTACTTAAATTAATTAAAATCTTGTGTAGCCACCTTCAGCGTTTATAACATCTTGCAACCTTACCTGCATTGACGAAACCATATTGTTACATACGTTATTGCCTCTAAAACTATCCCATATCTCATGGACGTGTCTGACCAAGGCTTCTCTGGTTCTAGCTTGGTTGCTGTCCCACTCTTGGACCATCTGCCCCCACAAATTCTCAATAGGATTGAGGTCTGGGCTTTAAGGCGGCCACGGCAACGAATTCACGCAATTTCGGTTACGACTAAAGCAGGCCTGAGTGTATCGAGAATTATGGACCCCTGAATTGTCCTGCACAAAATCAATAGGCGTCAGCTCGGGAAAGTATACGTCCAGACTAGGCAGTAAAACTTCGTCTAAAATACTGGTATATTGCTCGCTATTCATTCGTCCACTGATCTCTACCAATTCACCGGGTCCACTGGCTGCCATCCAGCCCCAAACGCCCAAGCTTATCCGGCCACTTCTTCTTGATGGCAGTATATTTTTATCCAAATAACGAGTGTTATTAGGAAAGTGTTTGTTTCTTCTGCTGATGGACGTTTGTTAAAGACAAACGTCCATCAGCAGAAGAAACAAACACTTTTTCACCAGAAAAGATGGCTCTGCTGAAATCGTAGTTCAGATATTCTCGAGCAAATTGTAGTCGCTGTTGTTTATGGCGTGCAGTTAAAAGCGGTTTTCGCGCCGGAACCCTGTGACGTATGCCAGCTGTGCGTAGGCGACGTCGAATCGTTGAAGATGATACGCGATGTGATGACGATATGTCCTGAATTCGCACAAATCCATCACTAATCACACTATTCACGATCTGCCTGTCCTGCGCCGCGGAAGTTTTTCGTGGACGACCACTACTTTTAAAACTAACAACGTCACCGTTATCTTCCCACCGCTTGAGCCACAAATACACGGTTTTTCTCTGAAAAAAAAAAAAATGCATCTTAGTAAACTGTTACTTATTAATTTAATAAAGAATCCTAAAAACTATACATAGCTTATATTGAAATAATAATGAATTCAAATTTAAAGTGATATTATCATTAATTTGAACTTTTTGTTAATTAAAAAGCCTATAAAATAAAAATAAAACAACATAAAATTGCAAACTCACCGTAATTCCCAATTCATTTGCAATGTCTGTTATTGAAAGTCCCTGTTCTTTAAGAACAATGATTTTGTGTTTGTCATATGTAGAAATACGATATGGCACGTTGTTACTGTTTATTTTACAGCGATTTCAATAATAATCACAATAACACAGGAAATATTTATCTAGCTGTACTGTACGACAACAAAAACATACGTAATGCGCGCTTATCCCTTCTGTTTGATTTGCAATGTTGCCGTAGGAATCTAATAGCACAATAGTTTTAGGACGGTACACGGAAATAAAAACAGTCGACGGGCGAGTCGATGCCACTCGATAATTGGCTACTTTTACCTTACTATGACACAATATGTAGGTATAACGCAAATTATGATAAAACATCGAAAAATAAATAATCCAATAAGATCCTATAACTATATAAGTACGCTGATTTTGTCAATTAGGTAAAATCACAATTTGGGTTCCTTTAGAACCCAAATTGCGACTTATTTCCGAGCTCAAGCTGTTCGAAACTGCTGCTTTGTAATTGTTTACATAATTTCGAAACTGTACTGTAAACATGTTTTTGAAATTTCCATGGATAGTTAAAAATGACATTGGAAGTGTAAACTTTTATTGATTTTGTTTCGTTTACATTACTGTGAAACCAATGTATACCCAGTTTTGACACAGTTTGATGGTTAGGTAATTTAGAAGAAAATATCGTACACATATTTTTTGAATGGTAGAAGTTAAGATATTTTAGAAAATGTGACAATGGTGCCGATTCCCTTGTTCACAAACTAAACTAAATTTAAGTTCAGTGCATCTTTTTCTTTAAATTTCATTAAGAAAAGGACAGAAGATAGAGTTTAGTTTAGTCCTGTCAAATTAATCAGTGCCTGTCACTACGCCATACAAGTTTAGACGTGATTAAAAACTTGCCTACTAAAATTACGTCAATTTACGTCAAGCGCTGATTAATTTGACAGGACTAAACTAAAATTTATCTTCCGTCCTTTTCATAACGAAATAGAAAGAAAAAGATGCACTGAACTTAAATTTAGTTTAGTTTGTTAACAAGGGAATCGGCACCAATGTATATATATTATTGCTCGTGACTGTACCAAAGGTACCCTGAAAAATGTTATTTTACTACTTTGTCGGCGTGATTAATATGTATAGGTACCTATGCAAAATTATAGCTTTTTAGTACTAAGAGTCTCTGAGCTATGTCGAGGACAGACAGACAGATAGACGGACATAGCGAAACTATAAGGGTTCCTTGTTGACTACGGAACCCTAAAAATTGTGTCTTACAATTCACTTCTGTTTCCTTTGGTGCTATGTATAGCACTATCTATGTACTATAGTACATACAGCTGACCTCAGACCAAATTTAAAAGCCAAGACATACACACAATACAGTGAAGCCATGGCAAAACTACACCTCGCTCTGTGCATACACGCTCCCACGCACACATTTACAGCCCATTCCAACCAAACTACACCTCACCAAGTGCACACATGTTTACGAAACCGGCCTGATGTGACTGCTGACAGCAGCGCATATCTTGGTATTGTATTTGGTCTGAGAAGCTGAGCTTTTGTTCTTATTGAAACTCGTACTAAGTACGCCATGCCAGCTCAAGACCAAAGTGTTACCTACCACTGCGTTCAACTATACCTATCAAACCGATATTATCTATCTTCAAGGATTTTCCTAAATCCTAGCAAAAAATTACCCTGCATGTTCAACAACCTACAGACAATGACGTCACCGTGTACGACGTTACAAGGCTGCTCAAACGCACCGGATGCAATGTTATGATGCAGAGTCTTATACTACTCTGCGCAGTCGGGTAATGGCAGTATTTCTGGCCCACTATGACGTAACGTTAAAAGCCGCAGTACTTATGATCTAAATACTATGACAGATGGGTTATGAAATGTAGGAGATATATTGAATGATGAAAGAACTCCCTGCGCATACGCATAGTTAACTACATTACTCTGATTCAACGTTTTATCTTTTAGCAGACTGAAATATGGGTAGGTACTAAAGAAGAGATGTTAATAAAACTTTTAACCGTACGCAAAATACAGTCTTGATCGTGGAGTTGCGGATACCAGCCCATTATTATTTAAAATAGTTGTTCAAAATTAACAATTACTGTTTAAAAAAAATCTTTTATAATACTGGCCTATTTTATGTAACGTCATTGATGCAATGGTGAACAGACAAGCCAGTCGGCGAGGTTTTTACTGAGACTTACCTATCCAGAGTGTTCCAGATTTGTTTAAATATCACAAGAAGACTCACTAAAGCGCCCTTGGTACAAATTAGGCTACAAACGAAGATGTTCAGGAAAAGAAAGTTTTTCAGGGCACTGATTAATTTTTATATTTCAGACGGGAAACATATTGGAGTCATGTTTCTGCTCACCCACTCGACTGTAATGTGGAGCGACGCGAGTAAAGTGTAAACAAATGCTTTATGTGATGAAAGCACTAATGTGGATGCCACGAGACCTGATTAGGTACAAGACTGCTGATTGGTATGATTGGATTTAGGATGCTGTCTTCAATTAACTTTCAACAACGTTTTATGTGATTTTTTTTTAAATTTCAAAACGAGGAGGCTCTCAATTCGCTACTATTTGTTTAAATGTGTGTTACCTCTGAACTTCGTCATTTATGAACCAATTTTAATAATTCTTTTCCGAGTAATCCTGAGGTGGTCCCATATAAATTTGGTTAAGTTCTGTTAAGCTGTTTTTCAGTTGGACTTAGTGTATGTTGATGATGTCATAATAACTTCCTGTCACTGTTATTTACATATCTAGCATGTAGTGGTACACAAATTTGTGTGGAGTAGGTACCACAAATAAAAATCAAGACTTTTTTACAAAAAAAAAACTGACTCAAAAAAAAAGTGAAAAATAACTTACATTTCGGAAGTCGGTGTCTTCGGTTTTGTATTTTTGGTTTTTGCCACCGACTTCCGAAATTAAAGTAGGTATTTATAGGTGTTTTTTTTTCTAGACTCAGACTCAATCAGGCCATAGGATGCTTAAGTTACGTTATCTTCTTACTCATTGGAACTGCCAAGAACTGTGAAGAACTTAATTGTGTGACCGGTACTTATTCTTCATAGATTGGCACATAATTGAAGATAATGAAAAACATTTGCCCTACAAGATTTATAAGTATAGTCCTCCTCGTAACTGGTTTATCATCCTAAAATCGAATGTCACCTACACGTCATAACATGACAAGGTCTATTGTCTATGTGCCAGTTACATAGCTTCGACCTTAGTGAACATTTAATGTAGTGGGAACTGTTGTCAAAAGTGATAACAAAATACGACATAGACAATATCTTTATAACTACTAATAAGAAGTGAGCAGATAGGGTTCTAAAATTGATTACGGCAATCTGTGTTACTTTTGTTGGCTCGTTGTTGGTTCAGAAGTTGGAAGGTTTACCAGAGAAACCTTTAATCGCTCCATGGTTAATTAAGTAATTGGTTTAAACCCATTATGATGATAGCACAAACTTTATAGAAATATTAACTCGATGAAAAAATAATAAAATATTAATATTTCTTTTAAATTCTAGACTTATTTATAGCAGGTTGTCATTTTAACGTATAATAAACAACACTGTAAAAGTTTCCTAATAACCCAAAAACACGTTCTTTACAAAATATTAGTATCCTCTGTTATTATAATCATCATAATATCTGTCATAATTTTTAATAATGATAAAAATGGATAACTAGCAGTTATAGATAAAATAATTATTATCTCCAGAACTTGTACAGATAATGTTCTATAAATTCGACCTGTTCTTCAATATCCGATATGGTCTAGTGGCTAGGATACCTGGCTCTCACCCAGGAGGCTCGGGTTCGATTCCCGGTATCGGAAGACTCTTTTTACACTTCTAAATAAAATTTCACCTACTTTCACGTTGCTAAAATTAGTTT
Source organism: Atethmia centrago (assembly GCA_905333075.3). Taxonomy (NCBI): domain Eukaryota; kingdom Metazoa; phylum Arthropoda; class Insecta; order Lepidoptera; family Noctuidae; genus Atethmia; species Atethmia centrago. The sequence goes on along the minus strand of HG995367.1, from coordinate 34,454,787 downwards.
TAATTACTCTGTTACTAGGTTGAGTTTAGCTTGTTTATAGCTATTTATTTTAGATGCGTGTTCTTTGACGCTTTAACAACTTCAGAAGAGATATATTGATAAGATTTTGTGAATGTGAGAACGTTGTAGGCTTAATAGACTAGATTTGTAGACCATTTATATTTTGTTAAGTACCTGGTACTTCTTGACAGGCCTACACTGTCCTCCCATACCTATTAACACTGTGATTTGAAAACATTGTAAAAGCCAATTATTTTTAAAAGAGTACCTAACCGGGGAGTTTCTTGCCGGCACTTCTCCATAGGAAACAACCAATTGGAACCGTGCACCTAGCTTCTGACGTTTCATAAGAGCCCATGTAGGTTTATGTGAAATAAAATATTTTGATTTTGATTTTTCAAATCTATTTTTATGAACCGAATTAGTAACCGATTTAGAACTGATCTATCGAAACTGTTTACTATTGTTATTATTCTGAATCCTTTAAAGTTTCTTTTTATAATTCGTTTTATCTTTTTTTGGTGAAGTTCAGAAATATACAGTTTTGCCCCCGAGTTCGTTCGCGTGGACCCAATCACGAAAACCTGGCCAGAAAAAATAAATCTATGTATGGATTAAAACCAAAATAACGTCAATCGGTTATGCGGTTACTGAGTTATAAGGAGCAGACACACAAAGACGTTGTGTATTAGAATATGGAAGAATTATATCTCTGGAGTGAATAAGATTTTGCCAACTAAAACAAAAGCATAAATCACGGGTTTGTGAGAGAGTTTCGAAATCGTGTGGAGTGTGTAGACGCATTCACTTTCGCTAATCCCTCAGGATAAAATATTATACGAAATAATTCAAGCTTGAAGGAAATAACGAGCACAAACTGAATGCAACGAAAAATATTAGTTTACGCCGCAAGAGCTTTGTTTTGTGGATTTTTTTTGGCTGTTAAAGATAATTTTGTAAATATAATATTGAGGTTTTAGGGTTCCGTACCGAAAAGGAAAAAACGGACACACCTTACAGGATCACTCGTGAGTCTGTCTGCCTGTCCGTCCGTCACAGCCGATTTGCTCCGAGTCTACTGGTCCGAGTCCTGGAGTGGAGACCGCGTATCGGAAAGCGTAGTGTGGGACGCCCCCCAGCTAGATGGACCGATGACCTTAAAAAGGTGGCTGGGACAGACTGGATGCGGAAGGCGGAGGACAGGGTGTTGTGGCGCAGGCTGGTCCGATTAAGATGTTTGTTTCACATATAAATTTCTGTGACCCACACAAATAACGTAAATAAATGAATGGATCTTTTATGAGGATTTCAAATATTTCGTCAAAGTCAAAGTCAAATTATTTATTTCAAATAAGCACCTAAAAGGCACTTTTGAACGTCAAAATTAACAAAAAAAATAGAATTGATTCTAGTTGCCCCTGGAGTACCTATGGTATGGAGAAGAATGGGCAAGAAACTCCACCGTTACTCTTTTTTCATAATTTTAAGAGATAAGTTCTATACTTATAGATTACAGGAAAACCTATGAGAAGTCTATGGTCTTAAAATAACATGGTAAATCACTCAATATTATGCGTACAAATTTACATTTGCAGTTGGAATGTATGGGGGAACATGTTTTTTAACTATAGTGTTAAGTTTTTTCTTGGGATCAATTCATCCTCACTAGGGAACTCTTTGTTTTGCGTAGTCCGACACACACTTGCCCGTTCTGAGATAAACTGCAGGCGATTGTCATAAATACAAATTCCACAATTATGATAATCCACCACAAAAGCCGTTGTAGGAAAGGAATTGTTAGAAAAGAGACCGTTCCCACATTTTTTACTTCTAATAATAATATCAGTCACACGTAATGAATGTGTTTATGCACTTTTACATTGGCAAGAATCCGGAAATGTCCAAATTGTCTGTCCGTTTCCACTGGGCATACAAATGTCTCGTCCACTTGTTTTTATGACAACTTATGATGTCCACTAAATGTAACTGTATTTTGTAAAACTGAACTGTTTTCCGTTGACATTTACGCCAATCATAAAATGTTGCCTCATTTCTGATTTTTTTAGAGGAAAAATTCAATTGGAAGTACGAGTAGGTAGCTACTTACGAGGTTAAGGAAAACTTTCATCTTGGCTAAAGCCAGAATTTCAGCACTTACTTTATTCAGATTCAGGTTTACGATTAAAAACACAACATTTGCAAAGCTTGCTCGAACTGATTTCTCAATAAATAATACCTAATAAAATGGTGTTCCAATAATTTTAAATCTTTTTCACGTAAACTTTCCAAAAAAAGAGAGTTTAGGATTGCGGAACTTGACCGGATCCCTGGTCATTCGGTCGTACATTCCCAAATAGGTACAAATGTAAATAATACCAGTACACGCTAGAAGAAAACATAACAGAAAATGTAAATCGGAAACTGTAATTAAACGCTCCCAATTACTACTGTTTTCCGTTATAAATAACACATCGCTTTTCGTTCCACATTCGTCATCTGCCCATCTTATTTGTGTTCATGGCACAGGGTTAGGAAAATAACCTCTAAACACGAGCCCACGTAATGGTCATCAAAAGAAACCAGCAATAAATCTTTTCGAACGATAATTTATAATAAACTGAGACGGAAAACGTGTGCTAGTATCCTAAATTCTGGGTTATGTTGATAAAAAAAATATGTTTTAGTATGTTCATTTGCATTTATTGAGTGAATTAGATCTGGATTAATTTCATTTTTATAATTTTTATGTCTTGTTTGTGACATAGTTCATTTTGCACTCTAATTGTGTAACACATGTCCAATCACAATTGTTGCTTCATAGTTCATAGCTTCATAGAGGCACGAGAACCAGGGTGTAAAGTTCACTCATCCCCCATAGAAAAGGGAGGATCCTCCGACCAGACGGGTGTCGTGTCTGGTGGGCAACTGCCCGACGGTTGATGTCGGGGTGTTGTATATATGCTAGTTGCGCGGTAAACTCTGCTTGCGCGATGCAGGATTTTGCGTGACGTCAGTGTGTTGCGTAGTTCGCATGTGGCGATGTAGATGTCGCCACAGCTTTGAAAAAATCGTCTTGTCAGCAACGTAAATAACGCACTGAATGCAGGCGAACTGTCAAAACGAAAGGAATTGCGATCAATTGTTATTTTATGTGCCCGGTCTAACTTACGGTCTACTCGCGATCATTTGCAGTTCGTCCATCAGTAAAAGTTACTTTTAAATGCCAATGCAAGAACTTGTAGGGGTCTAAGTAAAAAAACCTAGAATATACGAAACAAATAAACCACGAATAAACAACTCATTTATTTAAAATACATCAACACACTGTAGCAATCCATTCATGAACATGGTCTGTCCCAATTAGGAAGCGTTCGCGCTGTCCGAGATCACGCCAGTTCATGTGCTTCACTGCACGTTTTTATTTCTTCTAGCAGTCCAGCTTTTTCCTAACTCTTTAATTAGAGCAAATATAAAGTACACTTAACATATTTGGCTGGAACTTTGGTCTCGTAGGCGTTTGGCCTCTTGCCCTATTTTTTGGAAAAATACCGCGTTGCTAGATTACTTGTTGATAAATGTTATTATACTGTTGACGAATACTTAGATGACAAATTAATTTAGAATGGCGTTACTATATTGTTATTATATGCATTTTCTTTTTACCTATTGTAAGTGACGTTAATATTACCCATTTTTTTTAAATTGAATTAAGATGAATTAATTTGTACTACTTTAAATTTGAACACCATTTTTGTACGCCTCCTGGCATAAAATAGCACTCTAATTCATCTAAGCTAAGGTGTGTATTTATAAACAAATAAATGAATGATTTTAATGATTATTTGTATTATTTTCTAGTCGTTTGACTTTAATTTTTTCTTTTTTATTGCACCTGAAAGGTTTTTAAATCATAAAGAAGATTATCTATGTATTATTTTAACTGCTAGTCAATCAATCTGTCTAACTTTTTCCGAACTCGGCTTCGAGTCGGCTTCCAGTCTGACCGGATGTAGCTAAACACCAGTATTTTACATGGAGCGACTGCCTATCTGACCTCCACAACCCAGTTGGGTAATACGATACCGCTTGGTAAGACTGGTTGACAGACTTTCGGGCTTCTGACGACCACTAACGACTGTCAAAAATCCATGAATGACAGCCGGGACCAACGGCTTAACGTGCTTTCCGAGGCACGGAGGAGTCTCGGTATGTAAACATGGTCACCCATCCACGGACCAACCCCGGAAAGCATAGCTTAACTATTACATGGGATTTTAACCAAATTAGCAAAATGTGGGTGATGATATGTGTTTATTTGCACACAGTAATTTCTTAGCTAATAGCTGAAAGTCCTTAAAATGCTCTTTCTACTATAGTTTTGGCAAATATCTAAGACGTTTGCTAAAGTATGTTATGCAAAGACTGAAGGTGACAAAAATATTTCAAATGTAGGCAGGTACCGGATGCAAATCTTGAACGTAAAATAGGAAACGAGAACTACCACAAGAAAGAAGAACATAGTATATCAGGTTCACATATACCAGACACCAGAGCTAGCAGATCTGAGTTTAACAAAGCGATAAAAGACAACGATGCCATTATTCTGACGCGCTCGTTCGAAATCGCATAAAACTTTAGTACGATTTAGTAGCCACCGTGCTAATAGAAGACAGGTGGCTAGGTTCGCTAAAGTTATATTATTTCACAATAGGTACTTTCAGTGTATCTTATGCGAGACACTGAATTTATTATTTATTTATTTAACCATTTATGTGCACACATATAAAAACAGAAAAGAAGAACAGAACAGAAAAATACGTACAAAGGTGATGCTTATTTCTAAACAAATCTCTTCTAGCATACCTGCGATAGGAAAGTAGATAAAGAGATGTAGACACCGTGAGTAAGAGTAGAAGAGAAAATAGAACACAGAAATTCGAAACAATTTACAAAACAAATAATATGGGAATATACCTACATACATACATACTTTTAAAATAAATATTACTAGAAGAGAACCAAAAGAATCATTTTGACTGGTTGATCTATAAAAATCCAGGTCATAAAGAGTTATCAAGCAGTTTTAAAAGTAAATCTTGTTTGCGGCACAGATGGAAACCTTAAAAAAGACTATGAAAATAAAATAAAAAACCGGCCAAGTGCGTGTGAGTGTCGGACCACGTACAACGAAGGGTTCCGTAGTTAGGAAGTTGGTATGAGAAAACAAACTTAACATTGTAGCTGAAAAACATGTTCTCCCATACATCGATATATGCCACAATCAATTCTCTGGTCGACTATTACTCGTTAACTTGTAAAGCCCACTTAGCTGTGATAGTTTTCCTTTTAATTTCATTATATATAGGTACAACTGCCATGAAATTTTTCACATGCGGTGAATTTTTAACACTTTGACAGCCGGCCGGTTTTTAGCGCGCATTCCCTGGAATGCCGGGCATTTTTTAAGATATTGTAAGATTTAAAAAAAAATAACTACTTATGTGCTATATGCATATTTTTTTTTTATTTCTCTTATGTATTATCTAAACTATATGAAAGGTGATCCGTATTCCGTACGTGATCGGCGTCCTGTGGAATGAGCGGCATCACGTGGTGACTACGTGATTGGCTGTCAAAGTGTTAAACAACCATTTAGCTGGCAGGGGGGACACACTTTTTTTTTTTGTGGATGGAAAATCATCAAATAACTTTTCCCGCTCTGGGTGGAGCGGGTGGGTGTGTCAGACTCTTACTGACTAAAACCCACCCGTATTCCTTCCGTTGCCTGTGTTGCGGGGGCCTCGGTGACCCATTAGTACCTTCCCGCGACCCCGGCGTAGCCACTACGCTGACGCCGCTAGGGAGGTTGGCGCGCAGCACCCAGTGGTATCCGATGTCCTACAGATGCGTCCCCAGGACCGATCCCTGTGGGACATCGCACGACATCTCTTGCCGGTTCCACACTCCCTGGTGACCGGGGTAGACAACGGCCCTGTCCGTCAGATAGGCCTCGACCACACGACAGAGGTAGGTCGGCATCCGGGGGTACCGGAGTGCCTCCCTGATGCAACTCCAGGGCAGGGTATTGAAGGCATTGGCGATGTCTAGAGACACCGCCAAGACGACCCCACCCTGGGCAACAGCATTCCCTGTCGTCAGGGCTCGCACGCGCATGATGGCGTCCACTGTAGAGCGCCCCCTGCGGAAACCAAACTGGCTCTCCGCCAAATCCGGCCCTACACGCACCAGCTGGCCGACGAGGCGGTCAGCAATGACTCTTTATAATAGCTGATAAGCGGACGGAGAGTCCGCAGGGCGCCCTGCCTTCTTTATGAGGACCAGTTTCCCCGTCTTCCAACGAAGCGGGAACTAGCCCCTCTCCATGCATGCGCTTAGGAGCCTCCTAAGTCGAGGCCCGAGAGCCTCCAAGGCCAGGACCCAGGCCTTCCCAGGTAAGCCCGATGGCTTACCTGGTCCTGGTCCTGGGGCGGTATTTTTGGCATTAAGCCTGCGTACCGCCGCTTTCATTTCTACCTCGGTCACCTCCGGAGCATCGTCGTCGTCGTCGTCGTCGTCGGCGGTGTGGTCCGCATCGGGCACCGCAGTAGGCGGAGCCATGGTCGGGGAGGTGTGTTCCCCTCGCGAAGGGAACAGAACGCTCACCACGTCCTCCACAAGCTGGGGCCGGAGACTCTGCGTCAGCGGGGGAGCCCATGGGCAGAGTTTATCCCGCACCACTTTGTACAGGAGGGGGGGCACACTAGACTCTAACAAAAATTAACACTTTAATGCTAAATATTACGCAAGGGGATTCTTAAATCGAAAAGTGGTATTCACAGAACCGCAATATTTTTGAACGGCCTATTTAACTATACTCCACACCATGGGGTAGACAAGAAAAAAACATCCCCCATTACAAGTGCAAGGAAGGTACCCGAAAAAAATTTTTTTTTCAAGATTCGTTTTTAGCAATTTGGTCGGCGTGATTAATATGTATACCTATGCCAAATTACAGCTTTCTAGTACTAAGCGTCTCCGAGCTACAGCGGGGACATACAAACAGACAGACAGATAGACGGACAAGCGAAACTATAAGGGTTCTTTGTTTACTACGGAACCCTAAAAAGCAGCTATGACGTCTGTAACCCCATCTATCGATACGTAATCCACAAATCAAAGATCCAATGTAAATAAAACAAGAAAATTCTAGTCGCTTTAAAATTCAAGACAGATTTTCATAACTAATCAAATTCACTCTCATCAACAAAACGCCTAAAGCAACAATCAAAACAAACACCGAACTATAAAGTCAAAACACCAGGAAATCACGACTTCGTTTAACAGCGAGTTATAAACAAGAGAAATAGGCCGAGACAACACACGGTGAACTGCCAATTATAAACATGACATTCAAGATGTTAGAGCGTCTAAAGTTGAAATTAGGCCTTCTCCAGCGTACCCAAATTAGACGCAAAGGTGGACGGTAACTGGGGCAGACAGTAAGAGAATAGTGAAACTGTATATTACAGAACGTTTTGTCTGCGAGTGGGTGTGCTTGCCATCTTAATAACGCTAATAATGTACCGGGAATATTTTAAGAGCGGCGACCACGCCAATTTTTAAGACTACTCTACGTAGACCTGTGCCTTTTCCTTTGAAGTTTATAACAATGAAGTGTCAGTAGAGATTTCATACTAGTTGGCAGGCCGCCTGAAACTGGTGGCTGCTCACGTATCCGCGAAATGATTATGTAGTTACGAGTTTTTTTTCTTGCACAGGAGGACGTTGACCTGATATGATATATCGAAATAATGAGATTGTTTATGCAAGACAAAAATGCATTTCATGTTTCGTTTAGTTTAAAGATTTATGCGCATGAGTTGTTTATGATACATTAGCTTATAAACGGAATGTGTGTGTAGGTCGAATAGAGCTCTCAGTGGTTCAAGTAAGGGGTTACTGACACGGTACTAGGTATCTTCCGAGTAAAGTTGTGTGATGGCTTCCTTTCATATTCATAGTCCAGAATTTAGAAAATCCAATTCATAAACATGAGATCGAAAATATATTGGAACCAAAATTTTCCAGTGCGTCTTATCCTTTTACAGGTCTCCAAAATCTTTACGACTTTGGCAAACTGCAAGCAGCATTTACAAAATTGGGCAAATGGACAATTTAGTGGGAAGCAGACGCTGGCACGCAGCCAGATCATCACTATGATATAGATATTACTATAAAATTATTACAAGTAGGTAGATACAGATAAAGCTTTCTTATTCACCTTTATAGACACATCGACGAGTATCGAGTTCGACCTAAATATTACCTGAGTGAAGTGTTGTTTAGTATTGATGAAACTGGTGCTATTAAAATCGCACGTTTATAATTTGGAGCACGATTACAATCGTGCTCCTAATTGGTTAAACATTTCGAGATTTTTAAGTAAACCGTAACGGCTAGTTTTATATACAAAATCTTGTGTTGGCTCTTTAGGCACCTACTCACTGAAATTGTGGACTAATGAAAGGTGATATTTGTCACAATCAATGCTATGGCATTTTGATTACATTTATGAAGGCTCGCCAACGCACCTGCCTGGCGCTTTCACAAGACGACGACGCCCAGACTACTATATCAAATTCCTATTTAGTGCTATCGATTTCTTAAACAAGTACCGAAATAAAACGACTTATTAATCTTCAGATAATTTTTAGAACAGAATAGAAAACTTTGATTGCAGACAAAGTCCATAGGGTTGATAACAATTTTACCTAACATCTAGTGTTAGTAAATGGATTAGCAAACAATTAAAATTCTGCGTGGAGTCTAGATCTACCTCTGTAACATCGGGAAACCCCACCGATCTGCGAACACACTGAGAAAACTGTTGGTGCTGTCACAAACACGCGACATCAGGGATGCACATCTTTTTCTAATAATGGTGGGAAAACTGTCAATATTATTATCCACAAATTGAGGAGAAAAATTTGCGGTTCGACAACTTAACTTGTATAGAAAATATGTCAAACCGCTATATTTATTCTTCAGATTTTTTTTCTGACTATTGAAAAATCGCCCCTTGTTCATGAACTTTGTCACTAAAAAACTAGGATTAAAGAAAAACAAATCAGCTCGAATTTGCAAATTGGCACTTAGCTGTAACTAGGTATTTAGGTGGCTACCAAATCCTGAATTACTCAAAAGGAATGTAAGTACATCAATCCTTTCCTCATTGAGATCCAGGCGTTGCAGCCGTTACGCACGAGGCGACTGGCCGTCTGGTTTTTATCAGTTAATATTATGCAGTGTGTTGTGGGGAAAATACGCGTCTGTGTCTTTATCTGTATGTAGTACTTTAACGTTTAAAATCTCTACTGTGTCTGTAATATAAAAGCAAATTCATCCATCATCATCTGCCTCTAAACATTGATATGTGAAGCAACAGCCGATACATTTTACAACGAGGTACATTTTTTAAAATTTTGTGACAAATTTATAATCTAAGTTTGATGTTACTGTAAAGAAAGAAGGAAAACTAAGTTTAATTGTCACAGAAACACGTGCATACAACAAATCTAGAACACGTAAACCGAAAATAAAACAAAATAGATCAACATATAATCAGATAACACAAATAGTCGGCAGCTGCACATCATGACTGTGACAAGAAGGGTTCCATTCAGCATGATGCTGTGCTATGGGGGACCCACAGCGCAGCGCTGATTTTCAGTGGTCACTCGAATTATATATTAAAAATATTAGCGGACAAGAAGTCACTGCTGCCCAAGTTTTTAAAGAAACCTTTTAATTGTGTTTTTATAATGAAAGAAAAACAACGAATTTCAATATTAGATCACTACATACTTTTTCAATTACGGCTGGTATAAGCAGACGGCTAATTATAAATTAGAACATACACACGTAACTAGAACGCAATATTAGTTACTACTTCTTAGAATGTAACAACGCTGCTTTGAATTCCCACCTACAATTAATTTTAATTAATTTACTGTTCACTTTTAACACTGCTCTTTTTTTGACTCTTCATATGTATTTGTTTTCGAAGAGTTACTACATATGTCATTTTGGATCAGTATCATCAGAAAGTTTTGCAATTTGCCGCACAAAAGAAGAAGAGTCAGAGTTCTTTGAAGAATCTGAATGTGAAGATGTGGTCTTCCACATCTTCTTCACACATTCTTATATTCAAAATTGTTCGGTTGAATGAACTTGAAGAACCTACCATTTGAAAGCTATTTTCCGTGATCATTGACGTAGATAAACATCTAGGTGAGATTTGGGATATATAGAAAAATAAATAGTTTACGTGATGGGACTAACAGAAGCAAACAAAACTTCACGAGATCCAAATATGCCTATCAAGTGCAGCTGCAGCAAGGATAGATTGGGTAGGTCGGGAAAACCAAAATAAAAAAAAAGTTGTATGGATAGATGTGAAGTTCTTGGTAACTAATAGAAAGCTGATTCGATCTTTCTATTTTTGGGGACCTAGCTGCTGCAATATTGAAACTTCGCACGCAAAACAGTAACTAGATAACAGGAACATTAATTTTTAACTATCTGCAAAATTTGTTAGCAATCAAATAAATGAGATCACAGCGAGATTCTCAATTTTATATCTCATATCAGTTATTTGGGACAAACTATTAAAAACTGCATCGCCGGTCACGCTTGGATCTTGACCGATATAACGGAGTGGTTACTTGTGTTCTCATAATTTTATGTCAAACTGTTTGGAGCGGAAACCATTACGAGGTTGTCAATGATGGCCAGACGGTGTTTAGTTATATAGAAGTAGGTGGGGATGTGTGTTGGTATATTATTTTTTAAGTACTTCTTTTGTTTTGTGAACAAAATTGCTTAGAAGGCAGTTCTACACATGATGGAATAAAAGGAACCCTTGCTGATATCTGGCTACAAAAGTGACCTGGGCAGAGAATATATAATATATTAATGCTTTCATGAAAAGGTCAGACAATGTATTGGTAATTATCCTAACTAACTATCTAATATATAGGTAGACCAGCACCCTGATTACGTCATTACAATCAAGCACAATCTGAATGGTTCTGAAGTACCTATATTGCTAATACATTGCTTCTTATGTTCGAAAAATTTGTCTGCTCAATAACGGAAATAACTCAATGAATGTTGTTGAACTGTCAACATTAAACTCATTGCTACTGATCGTGTGTTACGTAACTACCTCGCTGACCTGCAGGCTTAGCATGACACTCTCTATTTCTTCGAAGAATAGACACGGCTCTTTCTATACAAAGTGACATTTCGTTTCTCAGTTTTTGACATCTCGCCGTAGAAATCCTTCTACAATCTGTCATCTTGTCTTTCGTTTCTAGCGATCTTTGTCTAGGTCCTTTTTTATGTAGAAGGATTTCTACGGTGGGATGTCAAAAAAGGAGAAACGAAATGTCACTTTGTATGGAAAGAGCTGTGTCTATTCTTCGAAGAAATAGAGAGTGTCATGCTAAGCCTGCTGGGGTAGGACATACGATATTTTTTATCACAGTAGTATGTTCCTGTGGGATAATTTCCGATATCTACGCAGGCGAAGTCGTGGGCTAGTTCATTATAAATGCTTTTTAGGGTTCCGTAGTAAACAAGGAACCCTTATAGCTTCGTCATGTCCGTCTGTCTGTTTGTCTGTCTGTGTGACCCCACTGTAGCTCAGAGTTGTTAACTACTAGAAAGCTGTAATTAGACATAGGTATACATATTAATCACGCCGATAAAGTGCTAAAATAAATCTTGAAAACATTTTTTTTTTAGCGTACCTACTTTCCTTGCACGTAATGTGGGGATGATATTTTTTTTCTCTTCTACCCCATGGTGTGGGGTATCGTTGGATAGGCCGTTCAAAAATATTGCAGCACACCATTTTTCGATTCAAGGATCCACTTGCGTAATATTTGACCGTGGCATATATCGATGTATGGGAGAACAGATTTTTCAACTATTAAGTTTGTTTTTGGAATAAATTCATCCCAAGTAATCCCAACTACGGAACCCATCATTGTGCGTGGTCCGACATGCACTTGTCCGGTTTTTATTTTAAACCAGCGCTTAAACTTATAAGTGCGATATTAAAAAAAAACAGCAATCCGGAGTCTGGATTTGTGCCTAGTTGATGGCAATAGGCACCTCTGCCCAACCCTTCGGGGAAACAAGGCGTAATGCTATGTTATGTGTAAACAAAAAAGCATTTATAATAAACTACATTTTGCCCGCGACTTCGCCGAGCGTTGCAGTTCAATTACCAATTACACTACAACATATCAAAATTAAAAGCTTACCGGCTCCTCGATTATCTATCACACTTTATTCATTAAATACAACCAACAAGCAACCACAGCCAGCACCCTTATTGCGTAACACAGTCTGAATGATTTTGAAGTATTTTGCTAATCCATTGCTTCATAAGTTCGAAAACTTTGTCTGTTCAACAACGTAAATACCGCAATTAATGTTGTTGAACTGTCAAAATGAAACTCATCATTCCTACTGATAGCATGTTACAAATTACCCCGCTGTTCTTTTTCATGAAGAAAAAAATACCCAAGAGACATCGCGCGACTCCACTAAGCGCGCCTTTTCGCAAATCACGTATTTCGTAACAGCGAGTAATGAGGTCACGTAGCTTTTAACCGTGGCACTAATATACATCATTGTTATGTAATAGCTGGACTACATTATGTACTCAATTATATACTGAAAAAAATACACGTCCAGCTATTAACACGGTCACGCCATATGATTTGCTTTCGAGTAAATTTGGTTTGACAGCTCCATGGGAACTTTCAGTGTGGTAGAATGATACTACGGCTACATTGTCGCGCTAACGCGAACGGCGTCTCGCTGTACAACAGAGAGCGCGCGAAGTGAGGTTCGCGTTATCGTGACAATGTAGCCGTAGCATAAGTAGTGACATTTTTATTGTAACCCTACGGCTACACTGTCGCGATAACGCGAACTTCACTTCGCGCGCTCTCTCTCGCACACCGGTTGACGTCTCGCTGTACAACAGAGAGCGCGCGAAATGTAGTTCGCATTATCGCGACAGTGTAGCCGTAGAGTAATTGGTGCGATAGCCAAAAATAAGATAAGTTACCAATACCGCAACTTTAGCTGAACGGTATACCTACTTTCTAATACTGGGGCTACATTGTTGCGATATCGCGAACTCCACTTCGCGCGCTCTCTCTGGCACACCGGTCGACGTATCGCTGTACAACAGAGAGCGCGCGAAGTGCAGTTCGCGTTATCGCGACAGTGTAGCCGTAGCATAAGCCATAATTTCCTGTAGCAAATATTGTTTTACCAGACTCCCTTTGAAATGGAAGTGCACAATGGATTGTGTTTGTGTCTAGTAAAAATTAAGTAGGTACATATTATGCCAGTGATTTTGTGAAGAATAGAAATATAGTGACGTAAATGAATACAAGTATAAACAACAGACAGGAAGCTGAGAAAAACTTGGTCTGCCATCATCTTGGGTTTTCCTCACGGACTTATCGATTTGCGTCCGAGATGATCCCTTGTTCTTTTTCTTTTGGAAAAGCCTACCTACTTATTTTTCCGTTACCTAGGTAAACGTACTTATACCATATTCTTACCTCCCTTCCTCCTCAGTCTTGGTAGTCAAAGTCTTTTTCCTGGGATGGTTCTTCTTGGGTCGTATGGCTATCTTGTGCTTGGCGGCGCTGGCGTCCAGGAGTTCAGAAGCCAGAGCCTTGATGTCCAGGTCAGGATCCAGTCGGGGCTTCCTGAACGGGTAGGGATCAGGTTACTGGATGAAATGGTGGTTAGTTTACGCGCAAGAGGGGATTTACGTACAGAGAGAGGTGTGGAGTTTGTAGAGTTTGTGTGTTTTGTCTAAAGTGTAGATTATTCAATCATTGTTGCAGCATTGTTTTGCCGTAGTGTTTCTTTGAAGACGTTTCATATTAATATCACTTGATGGTAAATGGATACTTATCCGTATTGTTTACTCCGTGCATTCCTGTATATTTTATAAATTCTATGCTATAGAATATGACTTCAGTTTTCGCAAATTAAGAAAGGCTCCGATTTATACCTATTCTTAATTCTCCTATACGTTTCGACGCCTCCATGTCGACTCACATTATTAGCATCGAACCAAAGCTCAAATTCGTCACAAGATATTAGAGCCTCAGGTCAACTTATGCGTGACTAATTCTAAAATAATTTTCCTCCGTACTCTTAGTATTTATTATAACAGCAATTATCTCCCACCATTTACAAGAAGGATGACTAGCTAACATAAGTACGCTGTACTCAGAATCACCCATAGGTACCTACCGTGTGCATTTTATCAGCTGATTCACACACTCAACAAATAAGAAGAATATTCTTTCAAAACAGTTATTGTTGATGAAAAATTCGATACGCATGCCAAATGAGTTTCAGGAAAATTTTCTACACTGATGTACCTTAGTCTGTGTATTTATTTATTTGAGTTAGTCAATATTTAAACATAGGTATTTTAAAATGAAGTTTGAAAGAACAAAGCAAAATAACTTTTTCTGGGCGATTTATAGCAGTGTTCCTAGACATCATTTAGTTATTGCTTTACCACGAGGTAGGTACCTAGATTGCTGAACATATTAAAATTGGTCTCCGAAATAGTTTTACTTAATTCTAGGCATTATAATTTTACATGCCGCTAATTTTAAACCTGTGTTTTAAAAAGTATAACCTTTCTGGGGCTTGAGGAACTTTTGGCTATTTTAACAAAAAGTAATGAAGAAACGAATAAGAAGTTCCGTGTATTTTTTTTTATTTGTTTGTTCAATGCATGTGCCGGGCGCGCTTTTTTTTTATTACCGGCTGGGACTTTATCGAAGCGAATTGCGTTCAAACTTTTTAGGGGGCTTGTGGCTAAGTAATAATAGCCGCACGCATCGATCGATCAGGGTAAGCTACGCTTGCCGCGGTTGGTCCGTGGATGGGTGACCACCATTACATACCAAGACCCCTCCGTGCCTTGGAAAGCACTTTAAGCCGTTGGTCCCGGCTGTTATTTGTAAATCTTTGACAGTCGTTACGGTTCGTCAGAAGCCCGAAAGGCTGACAACCAGTCTTCTTACCAAGGGGTCTTGTATTACCCAGTAACTGGGCTGTGGAGGTCAGATAGGCAGTCGCTCCATGTAAGATACTGGTATTCAGCTGCATCCGGTTAGACTGGGAGCCGACCCCAACAGCTGGGAAAAGGCAGGCAGATGATGAACCTTTCCAAAAGTACTGTCTTATTGTGTACTTAACAAGTTAATGGTCCATCCACAATAAGTGTAAAATATTGCTATACCGCTAATCGCCATGTTGGCTTATAGCATTTTTATTTTTATGATTCTGCCGAATGGTTACGCCTTTTTATAGCCCTTAAACGAAGGAAGAAGTGAGAGGTAAATCAATTAAATTATAACAGCAGGCTTAGCATGACGCTTTCTATTTCTTCGAAGAAAAGACACGGCTCTTTCTATACAAAGTGACATTTCGTTTCTCCATTTTTGACATCTCACTGTAGAAATCCCTCTACAATCTGTCATTTTGTCTTCCGTTTCTAACGATCTTTGTCTAGGTCCTTTTTTATGTAGAAGGATTTCTACGGTGGGATGTCAAAAATGGAGAAACGAAATGTCACTTTATATAGAAAGAGCCGTATCTTTTCTTCGAAGAAATAGAAAGCGTCATGCTAAGCCCGCTGTTATTTCCTTGAATTTATAAGAAGTTATTTTAATGTTTACCGAGGCCAGTGTCATGGTGGGTCGTACCAACATCCACGGATACTCATAAAACATTGTAATTAACGGAACTTTTTTGACAAACAATACCGGCAATATTTTATTATAAATGCCCATCTCGTGACAGGCAAGGTCGCGGCGCGTCGTCTCATTTCAATGCTTAGTTAAAAGTAGTGTCTCCGTCATGAAGTGGTGGGACATTTCACTGTCAGGGTTCTGCTGGATCAGGTTGCATCATGTGACACTCACACTTTATCAAATTTCTTGGCAGAGGGAATTCCGCACTTTTTTGCATAGAAACTTGATGTTTCCTAAAACAATTACCTAATAATATCTGAAGAAAATGAAGGAAAATGTAATTCCGTGATAAGCACGGATATCTAAGGAGATAAGTATGTAGAATATACTTACACCTGCTTACTCATAGTTACCCACGAAGTTGTGGGCGAAATTCTTAAGCTGCTCAGTGTTGTATAAATATTCTGTTCTAACTACCAATCATATACATAGTTATTTTTACCTAAACTCTGATTTTTAATTTGCTAGACCAAAATGACAGCTGCGATCGAACTTTTTTAGGGTTCCGTAGAACACAAGGAACCCTTATAGTTTCGTCATGTCCGTCTGTGTCTATCTTTGCCCCGTGTAGCTCAGAGACGCTTAGTACTAGAAACCTGTAATTTGGCATAGGTATACATATTAATCAAGCCGACAAAGTTCTAAAATATAATCATGAAAATTTTTAAAAGAAACCTCCCTTCTCGTCTATTCCGTGGTGTGGGATAGGCCGTTCAAAAATATTGCGGGTCTGTGAACACTACTTTTCGATTCAAGGATCCGTTTGCGTAATATTAATTAACCATTAAAGTGCAAATTTTTGTTAGAGTCAAGTGTCCCCCTGCCAGCTAAATGGTTGTTTATGGAGATGTGAAAAAAATCATGGCAGTAGTACATATAATGAAATAAAAAAAAAGAACTATCACAGCTAACTGAGCCTTACAAGTTAACGAGTAATAGTCGACCAACTTAAATTTGCAGTTGGAGAATTGACCGTGGCATATATCGATGAATGGGAAAACATGTTTTTTAACTACAATGTTGAGTTTATTTTTGGGATAAATTCATCCCAACTTCCCAACTACGGAACTCTTTATTGTTCGTGGTCTGACACGCACTTGTCCGGTTTATTTTAAAATTAAACTGTACCTAAATAGTTAATAATAACATAGACAACATGAAAACAATGAAGATCTTCCTGCAGAGAATGATGAAGTGGTCCTTGGTGAGAGATTATTTACTAGGTTATTTTTATGTCGACCTCAAATGTGATTTTAGTCTAGCAAATAAAAATCAGAGTATACACATATGTAATATTATTTTTCACAAATGTAGATGTTCGCTCTAGCTAATTCTTCATTGATGTAGTTATTAAGAGCGTAATGACATAGATCATCATCTCGTCTTGACGGACGTTGATCTGTAGCTATTTATAATGAACTGTTTTAAGATCGATGTGCTAAATGTTTTTAAATATGTCGTCAATCAACAAAAAAAATTAAAAATAATTTGTAGTCTCAAATTGTGATGCACATTGTGACTAGGATTTATTCCATCTACGAGCTTCGTTAACTCGAACTGGACGGTTTATTGTTATACAAGGTGTCGTTTTGCATCCTCGTCGAATTCAAGGAGGTAACTATGCTAATGATTCTCGAAACGAATCAATAATACAATAAGTGGGCCTTTTTATCTAACATTCGGAAATTGGCATGTGTGGGACACGCATGTTAAAACGCGGCCCGTGAGATACCGCACTGTAACTGCCATTTTACACACACACACTACCGCATACGCAACGGAGAGATTCTGTTCTGTTAAAGTGGTGTATTCTAAAATACTGTCAAACTTAATAACTAAAAAAATATTGTATTTATGTGTATTTATTAGGTCTTATATTTATGTATAATTAGGTATATATATTTAACATTTTTAATAGGTATATGTATGTATATCCTTATATTTAAATAAATATTTATTCCACAGTTTTCGCTATTGCACCTACCGCTGTTTGTCTCTGCATCACCCAAAGGTTGACTGGTAGAAAATGCCTACGGCATTAAGTCCGCCTCTGTACATATGTGTGCTTAATGTATTAAATAAATAAATAAAAAAAAACAAGTATGTATTAATTATTGAGCAGGTATCGTAATTTTATTTAATTATATATGTCTTTCATAGCAGCCTCCTGATATTTCACGAGGATGCAAAACGACACCTTGTATATCTTAAAACAAAAAAATTATGTTAGCATTTGATCGACTGTTAACTCGTAGTCTGTCGTGATGGTCCAATGGTTAAGGCCTGACACCACATCTACTTTCTTTGTTTAGTTTGTCTTGGATATTACTGACAGGGGGAAGGAAAATATCGTGAGGAACCGGGATTTATAGTTAACATAAGTCTGATTCACCAACAAGCCTGAGCAAGAGTGGTGATAAATGCTCGTGCCTTCTCTGTATGAAAAGAAGTATTTGCCCAGCGGTGGGAAATTAAAAGGCTGGTATTATAACTCGTAGATCACGTTTAGGCAGATGTATGAAATCTTCCTACGGGTTGGTGCGATGGCGATCGGTGATTTTAGGAAGTTTATGAAATGCATTATCGCCTGTTGTTTTTTTTTTTGTTATATCCATCGCATTACCTAATGCAAACGCATTATACAAAGTTTTAAATATCCTCATCATTGAACGTACAACCTATCATAAACAAGACTAGATATGATTATAGACCAACGGGGTGATGGGATCGTTACCTATAACTAGCTAATTGTTTGGCGAGTTTCATAATTTTCATAGCTCTGCTGTATCCAAAACTTTTGTTTTACCTTAGCACGTGTTAAATAAAGAAAAGATAAATAACAACTATTCCCTAACTAATTAGGCAAAAAATTGCGTTGACACCAATTTCATAATTAATCTTTTCAGTTTCTTAGTCATCATCTCCTGGCAAGTTTTCCTCCAGCTTCGGGTCAAAAGGTGACTGACACATTTTCATTTTAATTTCGTTTTCACGCCAGCTCACACGTCAAACAGTGTAAGAAGCAGTCATTTAAGGCACAGCGTACATCCTAAGTTGGCGCGCGCGGTTATTTTGGGCTGGCCCAGAAACGACGTGACGTCAATACGACACAGTTTGTAACGGGGTTAATTCATAACTGTTGGTTCTGGACCACCTCCCCTTAATAAACTTGCACAATATACTTATAATTGAGGTTGTTTTAATTTAATACTTTTTAGGGTTCCATATAAACAAGGAACCCTTATAGTTAAAAAAATCATGGCTGTAGTACATAATATAATGAAATTAAAAGGAAAACTATCACAGCTAAGTGGATTTTACAAGTTAACGAGTAATAGTTGACCAACTTCAATCTTCAGTTTTAGAATTGACCGTGGCATATATCGATGTATGGGAGAACATGTTTTTCAACTACCATGTTAAGTTTGTTTTTGGGATAAATTTATACCAACTTCCCAACTACGGAACCCTTCATTGTGCGTGGTCCCACACACACTTCGCCGGTTTTTTTTGTAGCTATTTCTAGTTATACTTTATCTTAACGTATGTCTTTCGTACCTATAAACAGTATACCATTTCTAATTAGGTTAGTTCTGGGGCATGATCTTATTCTATCTATATGAGAAGCGGCCTTTGCCCTGTAGTGGGACTATAATAAGTTGGTATGATTAATAATAATAATTAATAATAATAAGTGTATGCATGGGCAAACCGTATTCGTAGGTATAAGCGGCGAGTAGAGCGATACACTAAGAATCGCACCTTCCAAAGCGATGAAAGGTGGGTTTATAGGGGTTGGGAGCGACCGGATCAAGGTGTGCCTGACACGCGCCTGCCGGGTGATGGTGCCATGTGTTCTTTCTGGCGCAGTATCTGGTCGGTGCCTATCAGTCACACCGAAGGTGATTGGGCTCGAGAAGTCGAGCGAGCCTGCGATCCAATACCAGGAATGAGGGCCATCTGCCCCAAAGATGTAGCTCGTGCAATCCGTCTGTTACCTAACTGGAAGTCCCCAGGGCCGGACGGGCTGCACAACTTCTGGCTCAAATGGTTTTTAATGTCGCACGCTTATTTGGCGGCTCAGTACCAGACTGCTTTGGAGTCTGGTTCGCTACCCCAATTTCTAACGACAGGAGTTACCCACCTGCTCCATAAATCAGGTAGCACCGCGGAACCCAAAAATTATAGGCCGATCACGTGTTTACCGACGGTCTATCAAGTTCTTATTATTTTGAGAACTAAAATTAACAAACATATAAACACCAACTCCATTATGTCTGCCTCTCAAAATGGATGTAGGCCCGTTCCTACATCCATTTTCCCGCGGTACTAAGGAGCTACTCCTCATTGATATCCATTAGCAAGGCCTTTGACTCGGTGCCACATACATGGCTCATGAGCATGTCATGGCATGGTGCTGGAGTTGTATAAAGTAGATGCGACTCTGCGCACCTTCCTGATGTCATGTATGGGGAAATAGAGGACGGTCCTCCGCTATCCAGGATTTCGAAATATATAGAGGAATAGCGAGCCGATAAGGATAGAGCGAGGCATATTTCAGGGCGATAGTTTGAGTCCGCTTTGGTTCTGCTTAGCCTTGAATCCTCTAAGCACACTGCTGGAGGATTCAGGTTTAGGCTATCGGTTGAGGAGAGGTGGTCAGGTTATATCTCACCTCTTCTACATGGATGACCTAAAACTCTTTGCCTCCAATAATTTGCAACTCATGGAGCTACTGAAAATAACTGTAAATTTCAGTGGTAGCGCCATCAGGATGGAATTTGGAGTGTACGGTCATGCATGTAAAACGAGGGGAGATTATGGAATCCGTGGGAACCCAACTCTCGGATTCCATAAACCTTAGAGCCCTCTCCGCATCCGAAACCTACAAGTATTTGGGTATGTCGGAAGCGTTGGGCATCAATGTTAATAACATGAAGTAATCGTTGAAGGAGTGCTGTTTTGGCCGCCTGAAGAAAGTATTCCTTCGTAAGCCTTCTATCAGGCGGAAGCAAAGTGCGCGCCTTCAACGGTTGGGTCATGCCGGTTTTGATGTACTCTTCCGGCATACTCAAATGGACTCAGACCGAACTCGACGCCCTGGATAGGAGGGTCCGTACGCTGCTGACTGCATATCGAATGCATCACCCACGGTCATCGGTAATGAGACTGTATATCCCGTGATAGTGTGGAGGTCGAGGCTTTTTAAACACTAAGATCCTCCACAATCGCGAGGTATGCAGTCTCAGGGAATATTTCCTAGAAGCCGACGTGGGGATGCATCGAGATGTGGTCGCGGTGGACAAGGGTCTCACCCCACTCTCCTTTTCTAAAGAGAACTGGCGCAAGCTTGGAGTGCTTAACACTAACGATCGCAGGGAGGTACGGCAGAGCTTCACGGACGCTTTTTCCGGGCCCTACATGAACCAGATGTAGATTTGCCAGCGTCCGTAACCTGGCTGCGTTTCGGTGGCCTTTTTGGGGAAACCAAAGGTTTTGTCCGTGCAATTATGGACGAAGTTATCAGAATTACCGGAGATTTATTGTGAAGGACGGCACGGTTGACGTGTGTCGGGCAAGCCACCGTCCGGGAGAATCAATCCGCCACATTATCTCCGGATGTTCTCGTCTAGCTAACGAAGAATACTTGCATAGACATAACCTTGTAGCCAGGATTATCCATTAGCAATACTCTGACATACAACCTTGTGGAATCGGAAGTGCCGTACTACAAGTATGTGCCCGACCCAATTCATGAAAATGGATATATCACATTGTACTGGGATCGATCCATCATCACTGACAGGACTATTGTTGCCAATAAGCCTGATATAGTGGTGGTGGATCGAACAGAACGGCGTGCAATGATTGTTGACATAACAGTCCCTCATGACGGGAACCTCGTGAAAGTCGAAAAAGATCAAGTATCTTGACTTGGCTCGCGAAGTTGTCAACATGTGGGATGTGAATTCAGCAATCATTGTGCCGATAGTCATATCAGCTAATGGCTTAATTGCCAAGAGCCTCGACCAACACCTAAGGAGGTTCTCGTTCGACGCGCGACGGCTGGATTAAGGGCTTGATTCAGAAAGCGGTACTTCTGGACACGGGTTGTATTGTTAAGAGGTTCCTTTCTCTGGAGCCCTGATCGCCGGTAGCTTGGACCCCGTTCCCGACACCGGTGGGCTACCATTTATTATATTTTTAAATGTTTTTATATTCTTATATTTAAAAATATAATATTATGTGTAAATAGTGAAATAAAAGATAATAATAATAATAGATTATTAGGTAGTTCCGTAGTCAACAAAGAAGGTACCCTTATAGTTTCGCCATGTCTCTGTGCGCGGCCTAGCGCAGAGACTCTTAGTACTAGAAAGCTAAAATTGCCATAGGTAGACAACATTAATCACGCCGGAAAGTGGTAAAATACAAATCTTGAAAAACAAATGTAGGGTACCTACCTCCCTTGCACGTAGTGTGGGGATGATACTTTTACCTCAAATATCCCATTGTTTGGGGTATCGTTGGATAGGCCGTTCAAAAATATTGCAGTTCAAAACCATTTTTCGATACAGGGGTCCAATAAATATTAAACTTTACGAGTGCTCATTTTTCTTAGAACCAAGTGTCCTGCCAGTTAAATGGTTGTTTTTGGGTACCTATGTGAAAAAATCATTTCAATTCATAACGAAATTACAAGGAAATCTATCACAGGTAAGTAGGCTTTACAAGTTAACGAGTAATAGTCGACCAACTTACATTTACAGTTGGAATGTATGGGGGAACATGATTTTCAACTACAATATTAGTTTATTTTTAGGATAACTTCATCCCAAGTACGGAATTCTTCATTGGGCGTGGTCCGACATGCACCTAACCGGTTTTTTTTTATTTGTCTGACATATCTCGGGACCTTGGTCCTTTGAAAAGCGTTCGAGGAGCCGAAGGCTACTCGCAGAGGCCTCTTAGACGATTTTATATGGAATGAGACACCAACCCGCAATTTCCCTATTTGTACTATGCTAGTGCACCCAAGGACAACCCCCGGATGATTGCAGAACATGTAACCAAACATAATGGGATATGGGGTTGGGTGGCTATATTTGATTGATTACCTAAAACTATGGGAGGACTATGTCCCCTGCCTGATCAATGTTATTTAATACACAAATAAAATGGCAGGGGGTGATTTCGTAGTCAATAATGTGCCCCCAGAAACTGTCGCTAGCACATAGTGACGTAGTGACAAGGGGGCAACACTTCCTGAGGCGCTTGAAGAGTGGAGAGGTATTCCACCGCTATCAATACAATCCCGGAAGTAAGGACTAGTTCCCTACCAGCGTCTTACTGGAATACTTCCTTCCTCCGAGCTGGTTGGCTCTTGCGAATCCCCACTCAAGCCAGCCAGTAAAAGCAAGGAAGAGGTGGGAGCTCTGTTCCTCGTAAGTGTTTACTCGGGCCGGTCAGTAAAGTATTATTATTATCTTTTTGCTGTATCCAATAGGCTCTTAGTCTTTGACACTAAACTTTTCATAGTTCACGCAATCGATCAGTTCTTACCACATAACCATAACAGGGCATATTTAGATAATGAAGTCACTCGCTCCTTTGCGTCATCGTCATCAGCCAGACCTTGTATGTTTGAAATTATAAAACCGAATCCTATAAATCAGTTGAACAGTAAATCAGAGTACTAGTAGATACTCAATCATGAGAGAACCTTGTTCAGAGGAAGTTTACTAACGTCAGTAAACGAGGACATGGTGTGTTTTGTTTGCTTGACTGATCCGGTTTGGTTATGTTAGTTTTTCAATGGTCTACTGGCCTACCCACCTACTTAGCCACTAAGGAATATTGCTTTTCGCTTTAGGTGTTGGTAGACAGATGGATCCGAAAATGAAGTTTATGATTGTATATTATTATTGTTTTTGTAGTGCTTTTCATCATTTCATGCACGAATTTTTCTTATTGAAAAGTAGAGTAACAGAACAGCATCTCTAGAATATTCTAGAGATGCTGTTCTGTTGCTTTTGCACCTCTACTTTTACCCATTTCTGCATTCAGTGAATATTTGGATCATATGATCCAAATATTTCACTATGTGCAGAAATGGGTAGGGACTTTCTTCTTCTTAATTATTTATTTTTGGAATGTCTCCGTAGTATTCGGTGAAGTACGTAGCTAATAAAAGACAAGATAATATAGTGCTACCAAACTAAGAACAGAGAATCTAATTCTTATGCCACCGTTCGTTGCGATCAATTAAATCGTACTGAAACTTTAATATTCGTCGCAATTAATTTCCGAGTAGATGTTAAACTACTAGAACTTACTGATGTACTATCAGAAATTTCACTACAGTGACGTGTTTAGAGCACCAACTATTTGATATGGGACTATAAATTTAAG
Source organism: Atethmia centrago (assembly GCA_905333075.3). Classification (NCBI taxonomy): domain Eukaryota; kingdom Metazoa; phylum Arthropoda; class Insecta; order Lepidoptera; family Noctuidae; genus Atethmia; species Atethmia centrago. The sequence goes on along the minus strand of HG995367.1, from coordinate 34,430,497 downwards.
TGGCATTGCCGAAGTGTTACCTGGACGAGTGTGTTTGGCACTCAGCCAGGACCTACTCTGCCTTAGTGCCAGTCTGTGGCTTTGTCTGGGGTTTTATATATATATTCTCTAATATCCTCTTAAATGTTATATATCTATCAGTTTTTTACGACTGCTGGAATTTACAGACACAAGTTTTTCTGAGAAATAAATTATAGTTTTTATTGGTATGAAAAATTATAAATTCCTATAAATTTGAGACGTGCGTGCATCTCTATAATTTAAAACTTCGCTGAAATAGAGTTAATTTGATCTGTACTTAATGTTGTGTTTAAGTATTCTTATAGATGAAGACAATATTAATTCATAAGGCTATTTGCAAAATGATATTCTTCAGTACTACGTGACTCATTCCCATAAATAATTCTACGTTACCTACTCGGAAAAGTCACCCATAAATACTAGCGAGGAGACACGAACCTGGCGCTTATGCGTGTTTCTAAGACAACTAAGAATAATAATAAAGTCATCTAAATATACTAAACTTTATTTATACCCTATCACAAGTGCTCAGTATGTTACCCTTAAATAATAAATCTATGAAGGTGCTATAATTACAACAAATACTATTTCGCCAAATGATGTGTTAATATTATGTAAATATATAAAATGTTTTCCTTTAGTGGAACTTGATAATATCTAAGGACAAGGTCTTTAAGACCTCATTCGACAAAAATATTTAAGATATTACATTGGTGCATCTATTTAATATTCCACTCTTCGATACTACTATCGTAGATGATACAGCAATAACCAGAGCTATTTATTACAATATACATTACATTTGCCTAATTTATGTTAGTTTTAAATAGGACAACCATTTACCATCAAGTGAGCTATATCATAAATTGAAATCATAAAATAAGATTCTAGAATAACGTCCAATAAAATACCGTGGCGTTTCGACGTGTGCAATATTGACGTAGTCCGCGCAGATTGACAAATATGAACTAATTATGAGTGATATTGAAATTATATTTACATAATGAAATTGTATCCTACCTATAGCAATTTATTTTAAAAGAAACTCCGAGAACTTTATTACTTTTATTACATAAGTTCCTAAATGATACACAAACGTTTAAACATATAACATATGAATGTGTAAAGCCATGTTGGCATAATGATACAAAAGTTATCACAATACAGTAATATGTCGATCACAACATAAAATGATAAATATAACATAAATGACGATATGCAAGCGAAGATTATATACAATGCAAAATGAGTCCGATCTTCTGTCTTCAGAATCAATGATAGTACATTTTGTAGGTCGGAACGCTAAACACATAGTCCATGTATGGACCTCTGGTTTTGAAGAAATGATTCTCGTAACAATATACGCGGCCTCTGTACCTGCATCAATAATGTTTTCTTTTATTACGTCATCTGCGGTGATTGTGATTGTAATGGAAGGTGATTGTTTAGAGATAATGAATGAGTTGGTTTGGTTGAGGATTAGAACAATGATCATGATTTTTGGTGGAAGTGTTAGAGACTAGGCAGCTGAGTGCATACTTTTGGTAGACTAATTATCACCTGGTTTGCATCAGAAGCTTATTTAGCTTACGTTACTCGTACAATAAAGTGAGTTTTAAAATGAGTTTCTTAACTTTACAGTTAAGAAATCGCATCGCAAGATCATCGCGATGCATCGCGAGATTTACATTATTGGGTTACCCCAATAATGTAAATCTCGCGATGCAACAAGCTGTCTCTCCGATTAAATCCAGAAGTCGTTATTCAAAGGAGTCGAAATGAGAATGGAGATTAATGTGTACAAATATGAGATAACAAAAAACAAACGTGTAAATTAAGATATATTATAATGCGTTGCGCAAACGGCGGTGCAACGAACCCGCGGCTAAAATTATACAGTATCGAAGTCACAGGAGGAATGCTGGACGCATTGGAGCTATTAAAATGCATTCTTGACATTTATACTCCTTCCGTAACGCATTCCCACTGGCGAATATGATACTGCCACTTCGAGCTGTCAGCACCGGTTTGTTATATTTTACATGTGCAGTTTTAAGTGTATCGAGTTACGGTTGTTACCGCAGTGAAAGTCAGCCACTGACAGTAGCTTATGACTTGAAGGAGTAACATGTGGTGTTACAAGTATTTATGGATCGGGAGTATGAAAAACATAATAATAATGATCAGGCAACGAGTGGTTTTGTGAAGCACGGGGAGCACGCCCAGAAAATAAATTACAATGGTTTAATTATGATAGTTATAAAAAAAAGGTTAACACAAGTTTAATAGATTATCACAGTGAGAAATTGTTGCAAATGGTTAATCGTCCTGGAGTTATTTCAAGTTGGATGAATGTTATGAATGAGTTAGTGTGTGCAGAAACTATTTAACTAAATATTATTCTGGTAACCGAGTTTAGAGCTGGGGTAACGATCGGTTTCACATCGCGCGCATGTTCGTACAGTTTATTTACGAAATACATCAATGAGGGCACAGTTGTGCAAAGCATGCCAATAATAAATATGTACTCACTTTGATCCGAGGGCTGACTTGGTGTCGAGAACTTCTACAATGTCACCGGCTTTTAGAGATACTTCATCATCGGCAACAGCTGAATAGTCAGCTGATGCTACCACAACATCTTCTACCTGTAACAAAAGAAAATAAATATTTAAATACATTCTTACAATAGCCATTTTGTTTCGAGAGTTGTTGAAAATATTACCTTAGGTGGACTCCTACTACAACTAGATCTAGATCTAGAACTGGACATTGATCGAGAAGGGTATCGTTTGTAACTTGGTGTCATTTCTAAGCTATTCATTCGACTTCTAGTATTCTCTCTGTCTAATAAAACGCCGCTATATCTGCGCGACCAGCCACCGAGTCTAGTGATCTTCTGATTATTACTAATGTTGCAGTATCCGGTGAATGACTGTAAGTCCTCGTCATCATCTTCAACGACTGGACAACTGTACATAGAGAAACGATGGGCGGTAGGCTGGCTTAGGTTTAAAGCAGAAAATACGTGCATGGGTTCAAAGTGTCGGATGCCATTCTCATCAAGAACAGTGTATGCCACTTCGCCAGTCAATACGGCGCGACTAGCCTCGCGAGGCACAACCGCTTGTAAACCTTTCTTCATAATCAATAAGGCACCTTTATGTTTTCTTCTTTGGAACAAAAAGTCTTCCATGGCAAGGCTATTTTCTGGGTCAAGCAAGTTAAATGGAACGTCTTCAGAAGTCATCAAAGGAGTTTCTTCAGGCACAATCATTAACGCAGCACTTTCTCTTACTAAATCCCTTAGTTTAGGATCTGTGCGAGCCAATGCTGGATCAGTCTCCAGTTTGCGTAACGCGGACTGCAAGCTCGGTGTTTTATCAGCTAGTTTCCGCATGACAGTCAGTCTCTTTAAAATATTTAGGCTTGTGGGGTCAGACGCTATTTTAGACATGCTGTCTTCGTCGTTTATGACTGACATTAAATTAGCGGCAACATCTCTCAGCCCGAGTATTCTAGCGAGTCCGACGGACTGTATAATTAACTCCTTTAAGTTTTGTTTATCTTTGTCTTGGAACAGTACTTCTAACTCCTTGCTACTGGCCTCTTGCACTGCACATACTATAGCTTTCTGTAGAGTTTCAGTGACTTCGCGGTCTGTTTTGACGAATGAAATAGATTCTGAAATTCGGCCCAGCACATGTTGAAGTAGGCCAGAGTCAATCTTAGAAATGTTTTTAAATGCTGGCCCTAACACTTCATTTTCACTACTCAAGTAGTCTCCGAATTTCTCAATAATATCATCTTCAGTAAAGGAATGTTTGCGCAAGGCACTGTTCACGGCAATTCTGATCAATTCAACCTTTGGCTGAGAGGAGTTTTCAAGAATTTCTTCACGAAGAATTTCTTTGTCTTCTTCTTTTTGAAGAATGTTAAACATAGCAGATACGAGATCTTCGTCGATGGTCTTTCCTAAGATGGTATCAATAGACTTCAAAATCATCTGATACTTTTCTTTACTGTTATTATTATTGACTTCTTCAAACTGTTCAGCTGTAACTAAAGCAGCTAGTACAGCAGCAGCGATAGAGTTTTTCACATGCTCTTGGTGAGCAGACTGACTGTTGCCACCGGTGAAACCAGCGTGCTCCTGCATATCCATTCGTTTTTTGCTACTTTTCTTTTTCGTTTCATTTGTCGATCCATTTTCTTTGCGGTTCTCACGAATTTCCGATTTCAAATGAACACTCATTTCAATAATAGAAGTAATTACGTCCATTAATTGATTTGCAACATCATCTTTTAATCCGAAATCTGTGACAAAGGCTTTTAATGCCTCTGCATTTTTTGTTTGATTTAATACGACATTGATAGCGGGTAATTCAGCGGGCACTTGTCTGCCAATAGACATTCCAGCTTCAGAAAGTTGACGCAGCATTTTTGTATCAATAGTCAACTCCCCTTTTGTAGAAGTGGTGTCATTTGGGTTTGTCTTTACTTTTAATAATTTCAATTCTTCAGGAGTAACGACAAAACTTTGAACAGAGAACTCTAGTCCCTCATCACCCTCTGTAAGGTCAGGAGCAACAAACTTCAACCCTTCCGGTGTTTGTACAATTTGTCCAGGGATAAATTTTACGCCGTTGTCATCGGTCTCTATGACTCTACCGGGAACGAATCTTGGACCTTCTTCAGTATCAACCACTTGACCAGGCACGAATCTTGATCCTTCATCTTCCGTAGAGATGACTTGGCCGGGAATAAAAGTAGGACCAGCTTTGGTTTCAATAATTTGGCCAGGTACGAATCGTGGGCCATCAATTGTGTGTATTGTCTGACCAGGAACGAATTTAGGTCCAGATTTAGTATTTACTACTTGACCAGGAACAAACTTAGGTCCTTCAGCTGTGTCGACTACTTGTCCTGGCACGAATTGCTCTCCATTTTCTGTGAACACTATTTGTCCCGGTACAAAAATGCCCTCGACCATCATTCCTGGAACAAAGCGAGATTCGTTTGCTTCGTTCTTAACAAGTCTTCCTGGGACAACCTTGCCTTCCAGCTTTGGAATTCTTGGGCCAGGATAAAATTCAATTCCTTTTGCTGTTTGCACCATATGCCCGAATACGTACAAAGATTCTTCAGAAAGAGAACACGTCTTTATATCAATCGGCAGACCAACCGGAGCACCTTCGCTAAACGTGATGTCTTCTATGGACTTGGCAACAGAAAACTCAACGTGTCCATCTGCTTGAACGATAGTTTTTCCTGGCATGAATTTTTCACCGGAATCAGTGTGTACTATTTGCCCTTCAATAAACTTTGGCCCGTCGATAGTTTCAACATTAGTACCGGGAACAAACTCCAGTTTATTGTTACTTCCTGTTTTCGTGATACCAGGGATAAAACAAGTTTCACCATCAATTGGAACCGTTTGACCCGGAACAAATTTAAGGCCATTCGGTGTAGCTATTGTGGCTCCTGGTACGAAATGTAACTCATCGTCTTGTTGTAGCACTTGGCCGGGCACAAACTGCCATTCATTGTTAATTTTAGCGTTTTGTCCAGGGGTAAAAGTAATACCACCATTCTCTGTTATTGTTTGACCAGGAACAAATTGAACTCCTTCTGGTGTCATAATAGTTTGTCCGGGCACAAAAGTTTCTTCAGGTCCAGTGTTAATAAGTTTTCCGGGAACGAATTTGAGGCCCTCTTCAGACAGCACTGTTTGTCCTTCAGCAAACCGATACGTATCATCTTTGTTTTTTATTGTTTGCCCACAAACAAATTCTTCACCGTTTGATGTTTGTAGTACCTGACCGGCAAGGAAGAAGGGTTCATTTGTATTTTCATTGATTACAATGTGTCCAGGTATCAGTCCTGCACCGGCAGGAGTATTTACGCTTAATCCAGGAACAAACACGGGGCCGACAGGCGTATCCACTGTTTGTCCAGGCACAAAAATAGGTCCTTGAGGCGTGTTAACTAATTGGCCAGGAATAAATGTCTTCGCCTTATTTATGTCTAACGTAAGCCCGGATATCTTAGCCACTTTTTCTCTTTTGCCTTTTTTGATATTTTTCACAACTTCGGAGAGATTTGCCATTGTAGGAAGCAGATCAATTTTATCACTTTCCACTAACTTTTCAATGATATCTGCTGTATCAGTTAAACGTTCTTTAGGTATTTCCTTGACGGCACTCAAAACTGTTTCCGTTGGACGTATTTTTATCGGTTTTAGCGGATTCACACAAGGCACGATTTCTAAAGGTATGGACACTTCACCGACATTGCGGTCGACTTCATAAATTTCCGCATCACAGTGGTGTGGAGTTATTTTTACCGGCGTCGGTAATTTAGTTGCTTTAGATACGATACGTTCGTCAGTTACATCTTTTTCAAATATTTCCCAATCCCACGTCTCAATAAGAGGATGCATTTGGTCCCTCCATTCACTAGAACACGCGATAATGCTTGACTTTGAAAGCATATGGTGCGCATCAAAGTTATTATAACTAAATGTTTTGACGTCGTGCTTTTCATGTTTGATTTCTTCAAATTTAGCTTTTTTCGATTTCCGTTCAACACGTTGCTTCTCTTCCTCTAACTCCTGAACTTCTGCTAATTTCTCTTTGTTTTCAAATATTTTCTTCATAGAAGACAGCCCGACAGCTCGTTTCCTTTTCTTCTTTCTTTCTTCTAATTCTTCATATTCTCTTTGTTTCAACACTTCAGCATTCGGCCCTTCGCCTTCAAACATTTCAATGTCTTCAGTGAAATCCTTAAAGTCCATAGAGACACTACGACCATGTTTTGTTTTGATTAACACAGTATCGGAGTCCTTAGCCAGCATGACGTCCCTGACGTCACCGTCTCGCACTGCCGCTTCCATCTGAGCGGAGAACACCAAGCTGCATCTTCTCTCTTGCACTGTATACACGTAACGCTTGTCTTCAGTCACTTGTTTACCCAATAGCAATTCCATTAAGCTTTTCTGCGCTTCTGTAGAGCCATCGAGTACAGGAAAAACGTACCTATAGTCTGGATGAATCTGGTGTTTTCTGTTGCCGTAATTTATTTCAGGTGAGTAGTGATGTGGTCCAAGTTCGCCGGATACGTTTGTTATTTTACATTTTGCCTTCGACGAGCGAGAGGTCAGAAGTACTGGAATGTAGTGGTGTGTAGGCAGCCCATAAGATTTTCCGGTGATCCTGCAGCATCGTTTGGCGTCAGCCGGCGAAATAGGGGCGAGTAGCGGGAAATAATTGGGCTTCGGCAGCCCTCGACTGCGACCAGTTATTCTACAGAACGACATCTTGATTTATCAGGCAGGCATATTTGTTTATAAAATTATTTAGAAACTTAGTTTATTTTTGTTTGATAATCGCGATCGTACTGGCGGCAGATTCGCGTGCGCGTTTGGACGCGTGTGCTCTGAGCGGAGTGTGCAGGGCGACTAACGACGCGAAGTTTTGTGGCTAAGCTTTAGGCGCCCGCGCATCGATTCGCACCTTCGGCTCAGACGGTGTGCTGTATATTTGTTCCGGTTACAGGTTATTTATAAACAAAAGAAAGATGAATTTGTTCTTTAAGCCAAAATATATGACACAGTTCCACGTTAAAAACAACGAAGTGGTAAATTGAATAGCTTAGTCTTACAAGTAGCTATGTCAGTTAGTTACATATTGCTGATTATTTTAGTAGAATTTCTGTATTCTTCCTATGTTAAGTGTAACTAGTCCAAGCAACGATGATCGTAGGCGACCAAAAAAAAAAATCTTCGAAGACTCACAAATGTAACGTAAACCTTGTCATTTGCTCAAAAACTCATCGAGTTAATAAACCAAATATCATTGAGTCGTCTGCTTGTCACGCCAGTCAGTTGTTAACCTCGCCGTCAACATACGGTTATTTTTAATTTTCCAATCTAAACGCGGACCTTCGCGGTGATTGCAAACCGACGCGGTCACAACCACTATTAATTTCTAAAACAAAAATAAATTGTTTTAGAAATTAATAGAAAGTCGACAACAGAAAGTAGGTGAAGTACAAATTTAATGTTAATGATTTTGAAATACAGAAGGATTTAAATTTTTAAATACAGTATAAATTATAATTATTAGATCCATTGGTTTAACTAACCCAATAACAGAAATGAAAGCCGCCAAACAAATTGAGAATAAAAAGACTTATTATTTCAGAAGATAGTGACAAAACCCCTTGATATTCCGACCCTTATCCTACATAAGTAAGAAATATCACCAGATACATTTTCAAGTTCAGGCTTGAACGTGAAAATGTGGGTGTACTATAGGTACAACTCTTTTACACCCTTTGGGGATAACAGGCGAGATGTTGTCATGTTTATGTAACTTAAAACGTTTAGGTACCTCAATATACTTACATGGAACTAACACGCAATTTTAAATTTAGAATACCTAATGCTGATGGATTCCAAAATATTCGCCATATATATGACATTGACACCACTTTGCACCGGATCAATCGCAATCACATCTTAGAAGTCTATTTTCAGAATAGATCCAGCTTTATTTCATAACTGATGTACGTTGTTACCTCACCTTGATATAATAACACATGATACAGTTTCCTATTCAAAACAGTTATTGAAAACACACGTATTTTTTTACGTCTCTTCACAGACGTTTGACGAACGTTGGCGAACTTTTACTACGGCTACTGAATGTGTTTGTAGTGAACTATTTTGGTAAGCACTTAGTTCTTTTTACTTGTCACCTGGTTTATTTCCTTATCTACGTGATTATTGTCTTTAAACGCTATTGAACTTTGCATGCGACAATATAGATATTACCATAAATCTTTTACGAGAGTTAAATGTGGTTTGTATCAACATCGAATCATTTTGTCGATTGCGTTTCAAAACAGACACTTAAATAAGAAACAAGAAGAAAGAACAGTAAAAGATAAATCCTATTCTTCCCCACTTAACCTAGAAATTACTAGTCTTCGTAACAACTAACCTACTTTAAAAAGGGCATAACAATAAAACCGTGGGCAGCCATTCTACGAAACGTTTAGCAAATGGGGTCGCAAAATAATGTTGACAGTAAACAGATGGGTGTACAATCCTATATAATTTCACACCAGATTCCGATGGCACGGTTGACAAATCGCTTTCAATTTTTCTGCTCCGATATATTGGAGGAGAAATGTTAAACACTGTATATAAGATTCGTTAAGAGTTTTTTGATAAATGCTGTAACGTTATATAAAACGTTCATACTTTATAAACTATTTTAGATCCTATTGCGTCAATTTCTTAGTAACTACGAATTTAACATGAGGAAGCAATGGTAAAATAATGTTGCAACGGTATACTTCGTTTCAAAAGGCATTTAACTGGAATAGCCACAGTTAAATGTAACGACTTGTTGCTGGGCTACGTTTGCATTCATATCCACGGGCCATTGCCCTCCGAAGCATTAGATTTTGCCTTCAAATCGTCCTTTTCTTTTTCGATAAGTTTTAACTGACTTTTGTTGTCTTAGTTATTTTTTTCGTAGCTTTTAAATGTAGCTACATATGTTTTTACTTTACCAGAGGAGCAGTGGTGGCCCAGTGGTAAAGACCGCGACTTCCGAATTGTAGGTCGTTCGAACCCAGGTAGGCGCTTTACTTTGTGTAATTTATTTAATCACGACGGCTCTCAAATCGGTGAAGGAAAACATCGTAAGGAAACAAAAATTCGAAGACAACACCCGCACTTGGCCCGCGTGGTGAATTACGGCCCACTCCCTCTCAAGAGGCCTGTGTCTTAGTAGTGGGAACATTATAGGCTGATTATGCTGTGTATTTACTTATGTATTTATTGTATTTAGCCCATTCATCAATAACCACGACAGCAGCTGGATCTGAGACATCCGCATGATTTGTATCATCCAGTGCCAAGCTTTCATCCTGTTGACTTATATTAAATTAGGCATCTCTAATTATTACGGCCCTAATTAGATTAATATATTATCATCACCTCCGCACGTGGGTTTCATACTGTGATTTTATTAAGTAGCATTCTTTTTTCAATACACCATCGCCATTCTTCTGCTACCATTTTTGGTGGCGCTTTGTGAGACTCATTAGATTTAACTAAATAATTCGTTAAATTGTAACTGGTTTATTTAACTTTTATTAAAAAACTAGTAGAAAATAGATATACCTTACTGTACTGCTGCCAGTATTATATTCGGAAATTATTAAATAACCTGTCGGTAAGACATCGAATAAAAATATTATCAGAAAGATGAGGGAAAGGAGACTGTCTTCTTGTATCGTAGGTACGTTATACCTACAGACAAAAATAAGAAAACGTTTTGTATGTTCTACAGTATTCTACATTTTACACAAACTACCACAAACCATGTGTACAGGCACATTACAACTATTTAGCTTAGTCTGTTTATATTTGTGTGATCTAACTTTTGACGTAGAACCTTGAATATATTTTATTTTCAGTATTATGAAAATAAATAGAGAAACGTTTTATGTAATTAGGTCAGGTGCAGTATGTGTTAGATCGCGGTTTCAATAAAACAACATTAGATTTTGAGGGGATCAGTAATACGTGAAGACTCTAACGTCACTCCGAGCGTCATATGTTTTTACGTTGTGAGCTTAATGGGAATTAGATCGGTTGAATAAATTTGTTCATCTGTCTTAATAATACTGTTGAAACTAAAGAGCATTATCTTAAATAATGTAATCAACAAAAGAAACAGACTAATTGCAAAATTGTTGTGAGACATCTTGCTTTTATTTTTACGTTCAACATTTTATTTTGTTAAGAGACCAGAGAGATTTAGAAATACTCAAACTCAAATACTCACACTTTATTCAATAAAACCATTTACAGGCACTTTTGAATTGTCAAGGTACAGCACATCAGGTTATATGAAACTGTCAAATTTCTCCAAGTTATTTTAAACCGTAAAACGTTGATGGTTCAGTTCAAAACCGAATGAGAAAATCTAACAGTTTGTGGTAACTTGATGTGCTAGAGAATGTAATATCTTAAATCTCTTTGTTAGACTAAAATAATGTTCAGTAAACTTACCAAACTCGGTTTGCACAATGATTTCATAGCATCTCTATCTCCACATGAGGTACGTATAGTTAAGACCTTTATCCTTAAGTCGTCTTCATCATCACCAGTCATCACCACATCAGCAGTCTACTGCTGGAGATAGGCCTCTCAAATTTCATGCCATTCAACTCGGTTCTCGGTAACTCTTACCCACCTGTTACCAGCTACCCTGTGAAGACCGTCGCTGCCGATTCGCGGTCTCCACTCACGAACACGTCTACCCCAACGGTCATCGGTTCTACAGCTAAATCGGTCCCTAAATCGTAAATACAAAAAAAGCTTTTAACAACCTTTAAAAGCCCACTACACCTACACGATTCGCTGAATCAATAAACTCCGACACAAAAGCCAGAGCAGGCTATAAAGGCCATATTTCAGGCGATTGAACTTAAATTGATAGCCTTTTGAAAGCTACCATACTGTATCGAATGCTTTGATCAAGTAACCTTGGTCGGTTTGCGGACGGGTGAGGTTACAAAGACCTTAGTTGTTACCGGGATAATTGTCATCAGCCTGTCTTATTGTAATGTATGGCCACTTGGCTGGACGGGGTTTTAAGATTTGTTGTTTAATGCAAATTCAGCCAATGCGAAGATTGCCGTAAATCATGTTTAATATTTCACAATTGTCGCGGTGAAATATAACGATCGCTGTAGAAACTAGATAAAGAAACAGACATCGATCATCGGTAGTATCTTTTCAATTATATCTACTAATGTTTGTGGATTTTCATTTCACCTAGGTATGTAACTAAGTATTATCTTGTACTAGCTGTGCCCACGGTTTCACTCACGTGACTGTGTATTCTGTAGGCATTAAAAGTTAATGGGAAAGTCAAGTCATAGTAAACTTATTCGTGTTTTATATCGTTGCTTGCACTCACATAAAACCTTGGAAATTGACTTTTCCAAGAACAAAGCTAAAAATCTCACTATTATTTCAACCCGAACCAAAGTGTTGGCCATCGAGTCTTCATTGAGAAAGCGGAAACGTCTCACAGCTCGAAGTAGGCGACACCTGCGCACACGCCACTTCCGGCGGACGTCAGGTGCCGGCCGAGACAAGAATAGACGACATTGCTGGACGTATCAAGTTCAATCTAGAAGGGGGATTTTCTCTGATTGTGTTTGTTGATGAATCATGAAAATTTAATTTATTTTTTGTGGCTAACAATAATTTAAACTAGATATAGGTGTTTCATAAATGATGTTTAATTTGTAAATTAGTTTAAAATAACACTTTTACGCGTAATTCTTTTTAATTTAAACTGCATGAGATCGGTGTTCATTGTACCTATTAATAACGGTAGGTTTAGAAGTAGATTGAAACAAGGAAATATAAATGTATCACGCAGCAAAAGCTCACTTATTTCGTCGATATTGTAAGATTTTCTGAGTTTTGGGGTTTCCCAGGAAAATGGTTTATACAACACTGCCCGACAGGTACATAGGTATAAAAATCAAAAGTTTAAAGAAAATTGTATCGAAATGAAAATTGCGTCTTAGATTTTTACGAACCGCGTAAAACATCACGTAATAAAACGAAAAGTGCCTATTCACGTAAATGACAAGTCGCTTTTCCATTGGCATCATTGAGTCACTGTTTTGACTCACAGAGAAGCAATAAAAAGGGGAGAGTGGGCAATTTATCTTTTTTGTTTCCAAAAAAAATTACATAAATAATGGGTTTTCGTAAAAACGATTATATTCAATGTAGTGTGAACTAGAGTGGTGTGCCAAAATCGTTTCATGCTTCGATTAGGTAGGTATATTGCGAAATTATCTTCTTGTATAAGAGTTAAGGATACCTACACAAATAGTCATCATCTGCCTGCCTTTTATCAACTAAGTTGGGGTCGCCTTCTAATCTAACTGGATGCAGCTGAATACCAGTATTTTACATGGAGCGACTGTCTATCTGACATCCACAACCCAGTTACTGGGTACTACGATACCCCTTGGTAAGACTTGTTGTCAGACTTTCGGGCTCCTGACGACCCGTAACGACTGTCAAAGATGAAAGATAAAGTTATACAAATAAAAACCTACCTACACTGCACAAACAGGCAAATTATATATTACTAGATGCGCCCCGCGGTTTCACCCGCATAAGTTTTGACCCCGTTGGTATATTGGGATAAAAAGTATCCTACGTGTTATTCCTGGTTATAAACTATCTGTGTGCCAAATTTCATCCAAATCCGTTCAGTACATTTTGCGTGACAGAGTAACAAACATCCATCCATCCATTCTTACAAACTTTCGCATTTATAATATTAAGTAGGATTCTTATAAAGTCGATTTATTAATCCCCTGGAGAAATCTAACATGTTCTAGCTGTCACTTTGTGTAATGAAATGGTCATATTTATTGTATTCTAGACTTTTACACTTATTATTATACATTTATTTTAAACTTAGATACATTGATAAAACTAAACCATCACCATTACAATAAATATGACCATTTTATTACACAAAATGACAGCTAGTACCTACATGTCCGATTACCTACTCCAGTGAATTAATATTTCGAATCTAGGTAATAAGCAACAACATCTATTTTTTCATTGGCAACAAAGAACTTCTATGGTGCCTAAAGAATACATTAGGTACCTACCTACTACTAACACTCAATGCAACAAAATTCTAACATCTACAGCATGTTTGAGAAAGGTGTGGTCATATTCAAGGAAATGGTACAGACCATCAAACTGAATAACTTCCTCCATGGCAGTATGGGACTAACATCGTACCCTTAAATACAGGAAAAAATAAATAACCAGTGCGCAAATTTTAACAAATTAGACTTAATTTTTACATATATTTTTTATTTTGATGTCTTAGTACAAAAAAAAAATAAAGTTATCGTTAATGAATATTCGCGGGTAGCAGATAGCGGGTAGCGGGCGCGGGTGCGCGGTGTAGCATTACGCGGGAAAGGTGCCTAAACAGCCGTGCGCTCGCTCAATTTGTGATTTGTCGGTATTTTATGTATTTTATTAGGATTTTAACTCGGGAAAAAAGCACTGAACAAATAATGGAAATGTGTTGTATTACTGATACATAACCACAAAGAAAAACAATTGCACACTGTTAATTTTTGTCTTGTATAAACCTGTAGAACTAAAACACTTAAATGATCAGTCCGTTGCAGTGATGCATCAGCTGCATGATTTTTTTCTTTTTTTGGGTGGGAAATTATCAAATAACTTCTCCCGCTCTGGGCGGAGCGGGAGGGTGCACGGGAAAAAAGGATCTCTTCAGCGAAGAATATCAATATTCTCACAAAAATTGTTTCAATCCAAGTAAATATTTTCTTAACGTAAGTAAATGTACTCAGTCCAAGAAAACCTGTTTGCTCAAATTAAGAATAATAAATACTTGGTTTTCATTCTTGACTTAATTAAGCAAATATTTTTGATTCAAGACTATAATAATCTTAATTGAAGAAAATATTTTAAGAGAAAAATAATATTCTTAAAATTAAACTTAATAATTCTTCATTTAAGTATAATGTCTTCGAAGAATACAATAAAAGTAAGGCCTCCTCTCTGTGAGAGGGAGTGGGCCGTAATCCACCACGCGGGCCCAGTGCGGGTTGGTAGATGTCACATGTCTTCGAATTTTTGGTTCTAGGACATGCCGGTTTCCTCACGATGTTTTCCTTCACCGTTTTGAGAGCAGTGGTGATGAAATAATTTACACAAAGTAAAGCGCCCGTCCTGGTTCGAACCTACGACCTACAACTCGTAAGTCGCGGCCGTTACCATTGGGCCACCACTGCTCTCCCACCACCGCTTTTCCCATATATGAATTAATATTTGTCTTGACCAAAATATTGTCTTAATTTAAGACATCCTTTTTTTCCGTGTGTGTCAGACTCTTACTGACTAAAACCCACCCGTATTCCTTTCGCTGCCTGTGTTGCCAGGGGCCTCGCTAACCCTTTTGAACTTCCACGCGACCCCGGCAGGAGCTGCATGTATGTGGTATTGGCTTATTGGCAATGTGTTTCATTTATAGAACGGTCCTATTTACATAATTACAACGACAAATCACGCTCGCAATATATCGCCAATGTCCGCCAAGATGCATTAAGCATATCAGCACTTCATAACCACGTAAACATACAAGTGATTGATTTTCGTCAAAATGTAGGTATTGTTCATGTACGTGACTGTTAATTATATTTGATCATGATCATTATATTTTGCCAAAATAAAGCAACCCTTGGCACTGAGGTCTTGCGACGAGTGCATGGAAATCTCTCCACGGGTAGAGATCGATACTATTCGAATTCCGAACTCCTAGAATATGACGAGATCGCCTTTGCAGTTCAAAAAAGAGGCGTGGGTTACACGCTTAGCAGCTCTTTAAAGAAGAGCTTTCTAATCACTCTGCCTAGATTTTTCGCAACTATGTGATCGGCTTCCAGCCTAGCCGAATGCAGCTTATTACCAGTATTTTAAATGGAGCGACTGTCTTACTAACCTCCACAACCTAGTGCCTGGGTAACACGATACCCCTTTAGCTTGGACTGGTTGTCATAATTTTGGGATTTTGACTACCCGTACCTACTTGTCAAAGATTTACGGATGACGGCCGGGACCAACGGCTTAACATGCGTTCCGAAGCACGGAAGGGTCTCAATATGTAATGGATGACCACCCATCCACGAACCAACCGCGGCAAGCGTAGCTTAACCGTCGATCGACACGTGCGGCTGTAATCATTTAGGCACAAGCTTTCAATCTTACCTGGAAATACTATTCACAAATTGTCTATTCTCAAGTTTAAAAGCTATACCTATTACAAAAGATTACAACACAATCTTTTAATAATATCTACTTCAATAATATGAGGAAAATCTTTACCGAGAACTCTAAATTTTTCACACGGCAGATTTTCGACAAAAATTACAATTTTTATTACTCATACAATTTTTCCCGTGTAACTATGATGGACGTCGTGTCATTAACCGCTTCCCTGAATCGCTTTACGACTGCCATCTTCACAGAAAAATTACTGTGATTTTGACACTAAATTAAAACTGCTGGACACAAAGTGATCGAGATAAAAACTTCATTTCTCTGATTTGAGCCTTTTCTTAAGTCTTTCGTAAACAAAAAGGAGGTGATGCTATAAAGTTTGTGACATTTCTTTCTTTGATATTGTAATGCTTCTTATTATTATGCTGAATGTAGGTAAGTATCGTAATTTTATCACATATGTTATTCAATTGCCCGCTACGTGACGTGCTTGATTACTTTGTTTACATAAATCAATACCTTTACAGAAAGATGTGTCACATTTTTTAATTATTAAATTGTAAATCATACAGATTGTCGCGTGGACGCGTCCTGGTTTCATGAAAAATGATTATTATCACCATTCTCGATGATTATTATCACGAAAAGTCTCTGCTTTTTCTTGTCGCTTAATCACCAGTTTTTAGGAAATCCCCAGCCGTGGGCGGGAAAGTGTGATCTGTCATTTAATTTGCACAGATAACTGTAAAGACGAGCAATGGAAGTAAATCTTACAGCCTAATTACACCGTGATTTAGAACATCAATAAAATTGCGGAGACGTTTTGATCAATGAATTAGATCAGAAGCGAGATGAAAGAACTCATTAAATAAAACTAGACAAAGTTTTGAGTTTGCAAAATTAAAGCGACAAGAGCTTTGGGCGGAGTATCTGTCTTATTGGATGAGATTCAAAGAGACCTAGTTGCGCTAACAAATGCAGACAGACAGAAAACTCGTGCGTTTATTTAAAGTATTCTAAGAAAATATCGTTTCTATTTTGTTGTCCCAGTACTTATTTCTAGAACTTATTCGAATAAGTAATTTATTTTTAAAATTGTATCGGTGCTTTGTTAAATATAGCGGGGTCTCTACCAACGCATTGTGCATTGTAACATTTAATTTTAATGGCGCCGATTCCCTTGTTCACAAACTAAACTAAATTTAAGTTCAGTGCATCTTTTTCTTTCTATTTCATTAAGAAAAGGACAGAAAATAAATTTTAGTTTAGTCCTGTCAAATTAATCAGCGCCTGTCACTACTCCATACAAGTTTAGACGTGATTAAAAACTTGCCTACTAAAATTACGTCAATTTACGTCAAGCGCTGATTAATTTGACAGGACTAAACTAAAATTTATCTTCTGTCCTTTTCTTAATGACATAGAAAGAAAAAGATGCACTGAACTTAAATTTAGTTTAGTTTGTGAACAAGGGAATCGGCGCCATTGTTCATGTATTTGTTTCGCAAGAGAAACAGTATGGTGATACGTTAGAGTTTCTAATAACATTTGAAAACCCTCGAGTTGTTTAGGTTATTGAACACGTTACGAATTGTGATTTAGATCAAAAGGTTATAACATTCTAAGATATTACAGGATGCAAAATGTTTACCTACCTACATTTGTGAAACGGCTATACCTACTGCTGAAAATCATGTTTTATTTCACAACTGTAACATTATTTAGGTTAATCTGATGTAATAATATATTATTTTGGAAAGATCCGGCCAGAAAGTGTCGTAAAAACTAAGATATGATAGCAATCTAGAAAAATATTACGAATTACACCGAGTTACAACACTCGACGTTGATGTATGAAAGGATGGACAAAAAGAAAAGTAAAAGATCATTCAGACCAAACTGGCACTAGAAGAAGAGGGATTTCGTATTCTAAGATGGTGCATAATCATAAATCTAGATTTGTATCAAATCTCGACACGACTCAAATCTAGTTTCGAAAATTGTCAAATATTTTTACCCAGTTAATAGTGGAAACAGCAAACAAAGTAAGACCTAAGAATGCATGCAAATAACTTTCTGTCACGTTATTTATCTTATAAATCGGTGTATAAAAGAAGGCGTGTGTAAAACTTACGACTGGAGCCGAGTATACGCGATTCAGCGTCACCAACCGGCTGGAGCCGAGTAGGTATAACTGATTCAGCGTCACCGACCCGAGCGTGATGGTTCGCCGAAAAGCGCGCCTAAAGTTTTTACTACCGACCTACCTACGTTACGGTATCCTGAATTAGACAACATGAGCCAGAGGGGCGCCAGATTACATAAGTAAACACATGAAACAGACTGCAATAACGTTACAGTAGGTAAACATTAGGCGGTTGCATCAGTGTTAGTGTTGAGTGATGTGACACGAACGTCACTTGGCGCTAAAGTACCTTACTAATCCATTGGCAGACGACGGACTTTGGAGACCCATTTTTCATTTTAGACAAATACCTACTAATTAGGCCGTGAGGATTTCAGCTACTTAGCCAGACTTTGAAACAACTTAAACCATCATCATCTTTCTGCCCTTATACCAATTTATTTGGAACCAGCCTGGAGATAGGTAAAGAGTCTTAGACGATTTATTCCTTAAAAGGTCTTAGATTCTCCACGTCGTAGATAGTCTACCCCTGCGCGGTTCAAACGGGGCTTTGAAGCTTGAAATCTGAACGATGTCGCGGGTTTCAGTAGATAAACGTGCTTATCATTCGCATTAAAATAATTAAACCATATTAATTTTTGTTTTCCACCGCCACAACAGAGTAATTTAGGCAGTAATCAAAAGTTTCACACGTAAAATAACATCAGCAAAACAATCTACATACATGCATGCGCAAGAGCACATCTCTTCTTCCTGTCATGTCTAAATCTTTCAATACACGACTGTCTCTTTGTTATCCAAAATTAATACCTGCTGAAACGACAGCAAACCTCTATTGTGTCAGCTTTCGTTCTGCTGCTATAAACTCACAATAACTAACGGAGTACCAACCTCACCGTACTGACAGATTTAAGTGCGCAATAATATCCTTTGTGAAAGTGCTGCTTGTAATGGCTTCTTGGAAAAGGAATATGTTTGGTGTAGTAATTATTGTTCTGGCCTGTGTAATTTGTGGGTTATTTCTAAAAAGGTAGGTGAGAACTATAAACCACGTACATTTGAGATATGCAAACTAAAATAACAAAGTCAGAGATAATTGGAGAACGTTATTTAACCAATTTGGAAGGTACCATTTATTTAGTACTAGCTGTTGCCCGCGACTTCATCTGCGATCCAGGATGAAAAGTAGCCTATGTACTTACCCAGGTCATGGTCTATCTCTGTGCCAAATGTCATCCAAATCCGTTCAGCCGATTTCGCGTGAAAGCGTAACAAACAAATAAATAAACAAACTCACTGTCGCATTGATAATAGGTATTAGTTAGGATAGATCAATATTGAACAAATTTCGTTATTGATCCCATTCAGGATGTACATTTTCGGCTCATTGTGTCCTTTTTAACAGGCTGCGAAGAACATGGTAATATTTTTCCTGGAGAGACATTTGAAAACAGGTATTAATGACAGTCTCATTCGACTGTTCTGACTGCTATGATAAAAGATGGTTACATTAAACCGTTATTTCCCACCCTACTCCCACGGGACAGAAAGTTGACTGAGTTGCAATAAGTGATTAGCTAGCGACCTCGACAATTGATCATACTATTCTTGCCTGAGCAACCGGCAGCAAGTTCGTCATGCTTCCTTAGATGTCACTGCCTGCGGTAGCGTCGGGGGTCGGGTTGCTCCTGTTTATTTATTTTACTTCGATGGTGCTAGTTTATCATTTCCCACTTCGAGTTACATCTATAGCATTATGTAAGCGGGCACGCCCTTTATGCCTGGAGGCTTTTATTTAGGTATTAAGTTCTGTTTACGTTTTTATGTTGTAATTTGCTTAAGTACAGTTTTCATTGTTTTGTTGGGATATTGGCGTGTGCTAGCTAACATATGGCAAGTAATTTAATTTAATGTTTTGTGTTTCATAGTGTTAATTACTTTGCATACGATTTGTATAGAATCAAGTTTATATAACTAAACAGACAGGTGTGCTGCTGGGGAGTTTATTGCGCCACTTCTTCCCAGCTAAAGCACTAGGAAATGGTGAAGGGGGTGGTTTTTGGGGGACTATCTTATGTAATTTTGACGTTCGAAAAGTGCTGATTCTCAGCCTAGTTTGAATAAATGAGTTTTGATTTTGATTTTAGAAAGGAGGGTAATGTTTTCATGCGACGAACAAACAGATGTGTACAAATACCTAGGCGTAATATTGTGCAATTTAAAACATCTCGATAACATTATTGTGCAATTTTCAATTT
Source organism: Atethmia centrago (assembly GCA_905333075.3). NCBI lineage: Eukaryota > Metazoa > Arthropoda > Insecta > Lepidoptera > Noctuidae > Atethmia > Atethmia centrago. Next base: position 34,410,180 of record HG995367.1, on the reverse strand, counting down.
ATCATAGAAGTTGTGACATTAGTCCGATGAACACTCATAGCGTGGAGTTCATCGGACTTGCAAATATTACTTATAGTTAAGAGACGTTTTAACTTCAAAAAAGGTATGGTTAAGCAGACGTTAATCATTACTTAACTTTAAGGCGCTGACAAGACCCAATTGACCAAAATAGGCTTCACTTAAGAAAAAAAAAATGCCAAATCTGTATAGTTTGTGGTAGCGAAAAATATATATGTTAATTTTGAACATATTTCCCAGAAGCTGGTTGTTACCAAAACACGTTTTGAAAACAAAATCTCGATACAAACTAACGTTAAACTAACCTCTTACTTTGAGTTCTAATCCAAAATATCTGTATCAAATATCAACATACGTTACGTATTTAATTAATAGCAAGAACGTCTTATTTGAATGCAGAACTTGGTTGTTTTTTATTTTCGATTACTCAACTCAATTTTGAGTAAATAGATAACTACTTCATATTTTGCTATAAATTGCAAGCGTTGTGTCATCGCGCTTCTCTTTCTTTTCTATGTGTAATTTAACAGTGACCGCGGTTTAGGTGTTGTCAGCGTCTTAAGCAACGTTTATAAATGAACCTACATCGCTTGTAACTATAGCGTCATATAAAAACTGCAAGACCGCATCACTATTTAAAGATACTTTACTAGTCTTTGATAAACATCAATATTCCACAAGGACAGAATTGAATTCACTATTAGGAAAATTACTTCCCTTTTAAACATATTCAGACGAATATGATGACGCGGAAAACTCGCATGAATTACCTACGTTACTGAAAAAAATATTTCTACATCTTATTGTCCAATGAACTTTTCAGAACAAAGCAACAGAAGATGATCACGCTGAGAACACTGTCAAGACGTCGATTAGTAAAAAATAAAAAGCATCGACTAAAGCCAAGATTTTTTATATTTATAACCGTCGGAGTTTGCTGTATAGTTCAGGTTCAAAAGTAACACAATATGCTTGAGAAGTTGGCCAATCTCCCAGTTCGAGAGTTTGACTAATGTTAGAGATTATTATTGCCTTGAAATTGGGGTTTAAGTGGGTAAAATTAGAAACTCGTAATAACTAATTGGATGGTACCTAAAATAAATGTTTATTGTATGCCTGTAGGACGTGGGACATGGTTTTTATACAGAATGGCGATTTTGTCACCTTCATCCTTTAAAGGGGTGATTCTATTCGTCATACGGTGAAAGGCAGGCATTTTTGGGGTACTGTCTTATGTAACTTTGACGTTCGAAAAGTCCTGATTTTCAGCCTAGTTTGAATAAATGACTTTTGAATTTGATTATAATTTTGATCATACTAAACAAATTTCGCTATGAAACACAACATTTGTGAAAAAAAAACAAATTCCTATACAACTGTAGACAAATTTCGATGAATGTTTTTTTTATTACTACGAGTATAAGGGCAGTCATAAAGTCGTCTGCCAACATCCACCATACAAAGCATAATTTATAACAACAAACATGATGCATTTACAAACACTGCACCGAATTGGTACGCCTCCAAACTAATTATAAGCCCGTAAATTTGTGAGTGCCACCATACTTCACGCGGCCCTTCGAAACACAGCGCATTAATTTAAACTTGGACGTTACAAGGAAGCCCGGTGACAAATATGTGCAAATGTTGTTAATGTGCTGTGCTGTTAGGTAAATTAATTTATGAGTGAGTTACGTTGTGACAGGCTGTGGCATTTCCTGATTTAGGATTGAAGAAGTAATGGAGTTGTTTTTAAAGTAATTTGTGTCAATTTTGGCGACTGTGTTTGCCACGTGAATAGATAGACTAGAAACTGCATTTTATGTGTCCAACAAAAACCCTTAACAGCAGCGCAGCTTTTTTATGCAACATGATCAAGAGCTTTCCAAAACCATTGAGACATTCAACAGTCGATTTTGTATAACTTAATTTAACTAACTTTATTTTTGTATAAAGAATCACTTGGTGAAATCGTCAGGCATCCTGGGTCGGATATCACTCCACGCGTTACCCCAACCTGTTTATTGCCTCATTATTTATCACGCAAAACATATTCCGAATGAACTTTATTACTGCTGTCTTCTGGTCGCTCAGCGAGTTTTAAGGTCAATATTTTTAATAAAAGAGTCAAGATAAAACAAATTGCGTGCATCCTAAAGAACATTGTCCGAATTACCTCTGAATCTGATGGATTTATTACACGCTTCAAATTAACAGATGTTTATTAAAACGACGCTGAAATATGGCTGGTAATTTTTATTTGTTTTGCCACTTGAGACCTAGTTTGTATCTGGTTAAGGAAATGAAAACAAACACTTTGGGTTTGTAAGAGTTAATCGAAGAAATCTGATTAATACAGTTAACCGCTTAAAAGCAAAGGGGACCTTGTAAGTCACAAAGATCCAGTTTTTTTATTGGCCTTCCAAATCAGATTGTAGCAATGCTTGGCTGCTTGGCTTGTAGGTAAATATTATTATAGTAGGTATAGTGGACAAGCCCAACGATACTATCAAGTGAAGTGGGGCACTGTTACCTTTTCCTACTTTTTGCTTTTCTTTGCAACTTTGCCTATACGTAAGACGAGTATTATTTTATTTAGTTTTATGCAGGCGCATTCAGCCCACCACATTTTTCTTGTAAAAAATTAGCATGTCTTTCGGGAAAAAGTATTAATTAAGTGTACGCCAAGTGAGTCTAAATTTAAAACTTGATGGCAAGAAACTAGATGCTATTACGGAAACTGTTTTTCTAAGAATTATTCCAGATTCGAAATTGCAATGGGGTGCCCACATTAGAACTCTTTCAGGTAGATTAAGTTCAGCTGCATATGCAGTACGAAAATAATGCAGTTGACTAATATAGCCACAGCTAGGTTAGTATACTTTGCTAATTTCTACAGAATTATGTCTTATGGCGTTCTGCTGTGGAGATCGGCAGCTGAGGAAGATTCAATTTTCATTTTACAACATTTACCTCGTGAATCCCTTAGAAATAAATTCAAAGAAATTGATATAAGTACAATAATCGCCTCAAAAATGTAAGGCCTCCGGCTAGGCCTTAAATTATTGATGCACTGTGGGTGCGTAAGCCCGGTTAAGCAGCCGACAACCTCCTAGGTTGACCTGCGAGATGCCATAAATAAAAAAACGAGCGAGATTTACATTAGTCACATCTTGGTAATAATCAACTGAGCAGCGACGAAATTAACCTCAGAATTAAAAAAAGCTGAATAAGTACTGAAATATTTATGCGAAAGAAAGAAAAATTGTTTATTCTGCACAAACAAAACGCACATTGCAAAAAATATTACATAAAATAAACACATAAAAAGTAGCCAAAACCCTCGTATTTAAACCATAAAAGTTTAACAATCTTATCCATTGCTTGAAGTCAGGGCCAAGAACCACAGACACTGCATTGCTGAGTTGTGACACTGGCAAGTGACAACAAACAAACAATCAAAACAAAAATAAAATGCCGATTGCAGAGTGGGAAAATTTACTTCTTTGTAACAAACAACAACAATAGTAAGAACAACTAAACAGTGTGTCGCATCTGTGCGAGGGCAGGTCGTTGCTCAGCGAAATGCTGTGACTTCGGTCAAACCTATCGTCAACAGCGCTGATTTTTAGCAATTACCTACTTATAGAATGACGTAATGACGTCCCCCTGTGTGACATAATAAATCGAGTAAGTGAAAATTTTCCACATAAATATTCGTAATTCTAGCTGATTATAGTATGTACTTATAACTAAAAATATATATCTGTATTTAAGCGTAACTTTAAAAAAAAAAGTATATAAACTAAGACATAATAACAATGGAAAAATAATAATACTAAGTAATTACTAGAGATCGGATATTCGGATGCATATTCACCTAAAGTTGAGATGTTGGCTAATATGGACTGCGCTTTTGTATAGCAACATCCCGCGACTCTGGGAATACAAATTTAGGTTTCTGATTATAGAATCGAATGTATATTAACTTACTTTCAAATGTTAGCTTATAATATAAGCTAACATTTGAAAGTAAGTTAGGTAGATAGGTAGAAACATCAATTTTAAATAAACATGCAATCCAATAATCCCGGGTTTTTTTTTAATAAATATTTTTGTAGAAGTCGCTTCCATACTATACACCGGACTAGTTATGCATTCCCGTTGTTCGTGGCCTCTTTAAAAAAAAAAGATTTTTAAGAAGCCGCTTCCATACTTTCATAGCTAAAAATTAACTTTAGGTAAATATGCATCCGAATATCCGATCTCTGGTAATTACTCAAGGCGTTGTGTAAAGCGTGGTGTTTTCCTATTAAAGCTATTCTATGATTTTAGTAATAATATAATTTTGATACACTAACAATAATCCATAGTGAAATAATTAAGTTTTTATTGATACCCCATCATTTCGTAGATCCACCATGGAAAATTGCGATGGCGGCCATTTGCCAACGGCGTGTATCTAGCCATGGCGTTGGCAAACGGGAACCATGCTTATTTGGTCAAAGCTATAAATTTACTCATTTGTACAATGTCAGCCTCTTGATCTTAGTGGTAATTATCCATTACTAGTGGGTACCCACTGGTCGAAATTAGACCCCCTCTATTTACAATCAATATAGTACTTACTAATTCCATGAGTACACTAATTCTTTGCTATTATAAAGTACTTACTAATTCCGTGCTAGTAAAAGTACATACTTGTTCCATGCTCAAGCTGTCACTTCCTGTCTACACACTTCCGTCCCTTTTCACGAAATCATTCCCACACAAAGCGAGGGGAAAGATGTTACAAAGAAGAAAAAAAACGGAAAACAGTGCAGTTTGTCTCCAATAACACACCGACTACTAAGTAGTTTTAGAAAGTCACAAATAACATAAAATAGGGCTGAGTGTTCCTTATGAATCTAACTGTTAACAATCCCATTAGTTCGTCTTTTTCGTCGAGGCGATAAACTCGTTGATTAATGTGGATCTCAACGCCGGTTGGCAAGCGCATCAGGCCGTTGCGAAACACGCGTTTACCACTAGTTATATTGCTGGGTTCATGGTTGAAATTAAGCTTTCGAAAAACTGTATGAAGTGCATCGGAACTGTCTGGATTAAAAGCTTTACGAGTATTTCTTTGCGATATAAAAGGCAATGACAATGCTGAATCTGCGAGAAGAAAAGAAACATTCCCTTCGTTCGTAATCGATCTTTATTGACCAACAGCCTACCAAAATATTTCATTCTACAAAAATGGTGGTGGCAAATGGTGGTTATTGGGTTATATGGTGAGGAAAGTGAAACCGGGGCTATATTATCGAAAATCACTTGTTTACTCCGTAATTTTAAACAATATTTCCAAGTCATCAGCCTATTTATCAAACAACAATAACTATTTTTACAACCTGCACAGGTTTTTCCAGCTCACTCAAAACAAAACACAAACAGTCCGACTTTCCCTATATCCGTTAATTTTCCGTGACGTAACATGTCCAGTCTCGTTCGGTAACTGGTTCAGGGCCGTCAGCCGTGGTTCGTAGCTGTTCAGACAAGCTGGAGTTCTGGGAACCCCTGGCAGACACTGCCAAATGACGTTGACATCGATGTAATGAGACGTCGCTGTTTGATTAATCTTTATTATGTCGATAAAGAGCTTTCAGAAAAAATATTTGGAATACTTTTAATGGTAGATACCGTGGATTTGTGTCGATGTGCACACATTGGTCTTTAGAAGTTGTTTGTAACTTAATAATAAACAATTGATAATATTTTTTGTCTTGTTGTGAAGAAGTAAACCCTGGATATTTAGATGTGGATACTTTAGCTGGTCGACGAACATAATATATCTGCTTAGTGGTCCTGGTAAAGTGATTAATATACGCTGGATGAATAGAACCATTGTCACCCGACGATAATGATATGTTCATAATGATTTCAAGTGTAAGAAAACTAAAAAAAGCGTAAACACGTTAGTAAGACTAGTTTGGACAAAATAAAACTAGTCAGGAATATGCAATCTAGACAAAAAGAAATGAGAAGGCCTCAGTTCATTCAAAGAAAAAGAAATTATCAGTATCACGAAGAATTGTGGAAATAAATTCGCGGTCACGGCCTAACGTTTAATAAGAAACGAATTATTACATAACGCGGCGGCATTGGAATGCGGCATTTGACTAAAATAAAATGGCCGATCTTTTAAATAGTCTGAGAGTTCTGATCCCACCAAACGGCGACGTCCACGTGTGTGCATTGATTTATGCCAGAATACTTTCGTAGGTGCTATTTTGATTGACTATATAAGCTTCTGACTGCAATCACGGGAAAGATGTACATACTAGAACATCACCACCTCCAGACCTTATTTGAATTTATTAGGAATATGCGCAGCAAACTTTTTCTTCCATAACATGGAATAGCTAGGCTAGGAAGAAATACTTAACTTTCTTCCAGCCTGTACGAGTATATCGCCTTCACACAATCCATCCAACTTTTCATTGGTTATGCCTACCACTTTTCAACAAGAACACTTGCACCCATATGAAAGTATTACCCATGATTAAATTCTTACGAAAAATATACAAAGAGCACTAAATACACATTCAGTGAAAAGTGGGAAGCATGAGATGGACTTATTCTTAGCCGTTACAACTAAAGTAGGTTTATATCCTTGGCGACGATCGCGTTTTCAAAACTGTTGCGCTATGCATGATTGCGGGCCGCATATCATATGAAATAATGCTTGAAAGTGCGATCACTTTATTGTAATGTGGCGTAACTGTTCGTTTATGATGGTGGATCAATATGGCGCACTTGTGTCTGACAGGCAGACGCTTAGTCACTTGTTGATGGTTTACGCATGAGCTCTGTTTGTGGTTTCTTTATGACGATAAACTTCCATGCGCTATAGGTACAGACCTGCCAGGAAAATTATGCGTTTCGGTAATCATCGTCTACCTTCGGAAATCCGAACACGCAATGTTGAAATGTAATAAAGAGCTGTTACAACCATGGAAGTACTTGCCCATTTTGTAGTACCCTGGTTAGCAAAATTATAGATTAACAACACTATGCAATTTCAAAAAACTTTTCAAAACTTTTGAGTGACAGATGTCGGTGCGCCCAGAGTAATCAACCCAGCAGAGAAAACTTCATACAAATGCGCAATGATATATGTCTCGCAGATGGATTGTCGAATCTGCTGTTTTACATGACCGCTAGCTGTTCTACAAAACAGTTCTGTTATGTAAAACAGGTGAACGATGTTTAGCGATTTTCCATAATTACTGAACTTGCTTATACATTTTGCATTTATCAATGCAACGATTAGAGGTTATGTAAAACAGCTTGAAATGAAAATTCAGATTGTAGATTTAAGAATTGCATAAACGTTTTGTATTTATCAATGCAGCGGGTCAATGATTAGAGATTATGTAAAATAACGTGAAATGAAACGATTGTAATCAGATTGTACATTTTAATTCAAAGTTTTGTCGCTCGTGATTTAGTGTTCCATTACAACAATAATGGCGTCCAAAACGACCCTAATTCAAGTGAAACCAGCGATTAAAGGAAACTTTTAATATTAAATTATCAGAGTTTTATGAATATCAGTCCTAAAAATACTATAGCCAAGTCGCGGCACCGCTCGCTTGGCTCGCGCGCTGTTGGTCACAGTTCTAACCTAACCTAAACCAATTGGTCAGGGTGCCCTAGCTTAGTTATTGTGACCGATTTGGCATTAGAAGCCACATAAACACTTTTTATGAATGCAGATAAGCCATTCTGAATTCAAACTCAAACTCAAAGCATTTATTTCAATTAAACCATTTACTTTTAAATTATCAATGAGTCGGTCAGTTAGACCAAGGTCCAAAGCGTAGTAGGTACCTATGGAGAAGAACAGGCAAGAAACTCCATGGGCACTTTTTAAATTATATCGTTACATAAAGATTAGTATAAATAATGTTGAATTCTTAACTTAATGTGAGGAATGTAAAAAAAAACGCATCCATAGTAGCAAAATAAACAAAAAAAAAACAATTTCAAAATAAAATAATTAAAAAGAGCCGAGGCAGCTAAGAGGTGACCAGTCCCAACTGACGGCGCCCGTTCACGAACATTACGCGTGGATCAGCACCATTCAGCTCAACCATTTTAAAGGGAGCTAAATGATCCAACACACACGCCACCATCAGCGAGACATCTGAGTAAGCATGACATACTCTCAGCCGCCAGGGTATTATGGCTGAACGTAGGTAGCAGTTTTGTTAAATAATGTAAGGCAATGGCAATCTAGCTGAACATCGTTAAGCTGTTTTGTAAAACAGCTAGCGGTTATATAAAACCGCTAGGTAATTAAGCATTAGATCTGCGACATATGCACTAGTATAAAGCGCAGCAGGACAAGGCTTAAAAGCTTTGCCTCTGTGGGGGGTTACTCTGTGGCGCAACGTTCTAGCTTATTCACTAACACGAAGACCGAAGCGCATACCTTTTCTGGTTCACCTGTAATGTGTATGTCCGGGTTATTTCAAGTATAAATATTTTGCGACGCGATTTGCATGGTTACGAAAAACTTATCACGTTTAACAAGGCTTGAAATTGTAAACACTTTGTTTACTAAGAGAAATGGGTTACTGTAATGTACCGTGACAGTTCGTTTTATGATATTAGTTCAATATTGCGCATTCGTGTCTGGCCATGAGCGGGCTTGCAGACGCTCAGTCATTTGCTTGTATACGCAGTTTGTAATTGAGGAGCGTTTTCACAAAGCAATACATCAATCAAAATCTCAAAATTGTTTTTTTTTGTCGTTTCGTACTCAATCTCTATAGGGCTACACGATGGTCTTTAGGAATTTTCTGTAAACGATACATAAATCATTCTAAAAGTACAGCGAAGTGCATTAGTTTTTTGAAAGTGATACATCTACATCGATCGAATTTTTTCAAAACGATACATCAAACGCTGTTATTGTTGTCTCATTCTTACAAAACTAAATAAGCTCTCCCACTTTTCCCCATTAGAGACCATAGTTTTATGCCTCCTGATAGAGTGTTTGGAAGGGTTGAAAAGGATTACCGCCGATGTGAAGTTATTGTATCGCCAAATGGATACTATTCCATTCTAAATAAACATGGCCACGTCAACGAATGGGGTAAAGATTGGTTTAGTTATGACATGAAAGCTAAGGCCAAAGATATGATAAAGGCAAAACTTCCATTTAAAATAAGCCAAACCCGAATACTACATTATACTGTAGTTAGATCCCGCGCTTTAAAAAAATATTGAAATTAGTGTTCAGGAAGTTTATTCTGCTGCGCCAGTGATAGTTGATGTTAAGAAAAAAAAACGTCATGGTTCGACTGTGCTCAGTTGCCTAAAACGTCATGGTTCGACTGTGCTCAGTTGCCTAAAACGTCATGGTTCGACTGTGCTCAGTTGCCTAAAACGTCATGGTTCGACTGTGCTCAGTTGCCTAAAACGTCATGGTTCGACTGTGCTCAGTTGCCTAAAACGTCATGGTTCGACTGTGCTCAGTTGCCTAAAACCAACATGGTTTCTTCAAAAAAGAAAGCAGTTGTTGAAAATTTACTAAAATTCTGTGATATATCTGATGATCCTGATGCTCAGGCATTTTATGCAGATGCTCTCCAGGGTTCAGCTCTCGAAGATGACAATGTACGACGAAACTATGACGATGAAGAACCCGTAATATAATCCACTAATATTATAAAGGTGAAATCCCGTATCCATGCAGCAAATTCGAACTAAATGTATCGGGTTTTTATCAAAAGGTGACATCAACAGTAGATGTATCAAAATTGAAAAAACTCGATGTTTTTGATGTCATTTTGTTGGTATGTTTATGTGTTCTTTTTTTTATTATATAAGTAAAAAGTATCTCATTAAAGTAATTAATAAATTAATAAGCAATTTCATTTAATATACTTTATAGAAACCCTTGTAATTAAATAAATCACGTTACTGAAAAAAAAAATCATATTACGATGTATCGTTTTGAAAAAACGCTCCTCAATTCAGTGGGTAATTCGGGTAACCCTGTGAAACGTCCGGTGCACTTATTCAAGTAGGTGCCTATAGCTGTGTGAGACATAATGTGTATTTGTTCTGTTCCTGTCACAAGGACCTAATCCTCAATGAAGGCCTATAAAAAGCTCCCTCTGCATCCGTTTAAAAGTGAACTTCCAGTAAAATATTTCAAGTAAAATAATTTAAAGGCAGAATAAAAAAAAAATGGAAAAGCTTTTATGTCAGGAATCTTTTAGGTAATAAACCATTTCTTAATTGGAGTTTATGACTGCAGTACCTAAATCCACACTACACAACTCCATTATCTTTCTAATAACAATTCCAGAGTGCTCTCGTCTTATAAAACAAACAACCACATAAAATATAATCGTACGAACAACTAATTACGTAGACATCTGTCAACTGTTCGACCAGCCACAACAATGTACGTACGGAAATAGACTGCACTTCAAAATAGAACCCTTGGGAGAGGCAGGAAATGTCTTTACTTCAGTAAAATTTATGAAAATATTACAAGTACATAGGCATTTACCGTAATACATCAATCAACGTGTCTTCTTACTTGTAACTGTCTAGACTTGGATGTTTTACATCATTTTACAACTGTAGGCATGTAAATAGGTATCCGCATAATGATACGTAGGTACAGGGGCTAAGTAACTAAATATTATTTTTACTTTGTGCAAGATTATATTTTAAATAGTAGGGTATATATTGTCGTTAAAATCATCCCCCAAGAAGAGAAAACTGCAGTGCCACTAAAAAAGTTATCAACAGTTATTGAAGTAAGTCACTACACTAGATTTTTACAAGCTTCAAATGATAAAATTTATTCTTCGCGCGGAAATTATTTTTAATATCAATGGCACCAGAAATTGAAATTCATCCTACCGCTACTAAACCGAAGACGATTTCGAGCGGCCATTGTTATTTATGTCTTTGGCAAATTTGAAAACCTGGGGTATACATGTACTATGAATCGTGTGAACAAATTTTTATTAAGAGTACCCTAGTCGCCGGCTCGGACTCGTTGATGGGCGTAGTCAAAATGCATGGTATTTCATCCAACATCGTGTGCGAAAGGGACAAACACTGTTATGAGCAGTAAGAAGCTAGTGCGCGCACGGATGAACACTCCCGTGTATAGTATACCAACGCTAATGACGCACATATGCGCGATTTTATTGAAGGTCGGGCGGCGACGACGTATTAGTACTTATATCATATAAAATTAAATAAAAAGTAGGTATATTTTTGAAATGGGATATTGCGTTGTTCTATCTTTGGGCAGTCGTGTAAAAAGTAAGAACATTCTGTACGTAGAATTTTGGCGCGGTGGTGATGACGGACATGCTTGAATGCATACATAAACCCACCTAAGTATGACAAAATTACACGATTATCACAGCTCATATTTTAATGGTACAATTAGGTTCTTACCTAGTTATTTTCTAAGGTCAAATGACTTAGTAGGAAGTTTAGTAGGTACCTGCATAATGAAATTATCCTAATATACCTAATACATACTTACCAGGCATTCCCTGCGAAAGAAACGTATATACATACTGTAGAAATAGTAAATTCTACAATTTTTTTTTTGTATTTGTCCTTCGTTCTAACACCACACATTTGAATGTGAAAATACAAAAAAAAAATCCTCCTCCTCCTTAAAAATCCTCTTTTGTGGATTCCTACAGCCACATGATGTGTCTACCGTTTGAATATTAGTATGGAAATTCTGGAATTTTTGACGCAATGGTGCAACGTCAGAAAAAAAATAACTGATAAATCAGATCAGGTCGTGCTCTTATGAGAATTTTACCAATATTTATCGGAATATATACACGAAAATTTTATGTAAAAAGCGTCCCCATATCTCTGTCAATATATACGAGTATATATACAATTTTTTATTTGGTACGTATTCCCTATTTTTCCTAATTTCAGATATTATAATATTTGCTTTTTACCATTTCTCATATTATTTTCTCACGATTTTATAGCCGTTCAGTCCTGCGTGCCGACGCACAGACTAGTTAAGAGTCCCACGACGAAGTAGTATGTAATTCCCCTACTTTTATTTCTAGTAAAGTCCCGGCTTGGTAATTCTATGTTTTAACCACAATCTTTTATCTAGGGAAATTGCCTAGGGTTTGGCATTGGGCGGTTCCCATCTTTATTCGTCCAGGCCGAATTCCATCGCGTGACTCGCTACCACGCAGCGGTCTCCATCTCTACTTCGCAGCGGTGTATAGGCTGAGCACCATTTCGTGGCCCGCGACTTTGCGGCGTTTCCCATCTCAGCCAGTCAAGCCGAAATGCTGGCCCTTGGTGTTGCGGCTACAACGACAGGATTTCCTGATTTTTTTTCCTATTGCAGCTAATTATATGGGCGTCTTGAACGCACCTAAGAGTTTGGTTGCAATCATCTAATTAGGTCGTTTATCATCACCCAACCTTATACCATCACGTCTGTATCTGATATTTTTTATTGAATCAAATTGTTATTTTTATTTAGAAATTATATGTTTACATGCCACGTATAGCGCGTTTACGTGGAGTTGCGGACACCAGCCCGTATTACCTATTACCTACGGGTAGTCGAGATAGCTTTGCTTTGTCAACAGTACGACTCGATGTGAGCGCTAATACACCAGGGTAAAAGAGGTAAAATGTATTTGTAAGTTTGTATGTAGGAATCTTGGATAGCCCGATTCTTGAGGAAGGTTATAAGCTATGTAACATCACGCTACGATACTTAGGAGCCGAACAAAAAGAAAAAGTCAGAAAGAGCGCTAAGCGAAAACAAAGTTATTACTTTGTTTTCGCTTAGCGCGGGGGGATAGGGGGGGATGGGATGCGACGCGGTGGGTCGGGAGCCGAAATTTCATGCGGATGAAGTCGCGGGCAGAAGCTATTTTCTTATAAAACATATTCATCAAATTAAAAATCAGTTGTTTTAAATAAATAAAATCGTTTAATTCGGACGACTAAAAGATCCATAAAATGTTAGTAACAGGTTTGCACTTAAAGTACTATTGTTAGTATCTTAAAATAAAGACGAATTAGTGAGAAGACCACCCAACAACTAGACACAACGAGAAATGGGAAACTATGGTATAAGTCTTCGCTGAAATTGCCTTATAATGGCGGAGGAAGTATCTGTTTAGCATAGCAGCTCGGCTTTAGCACCCTCAAAAACTATGAAAATGACACCCATGTGAATTAGAAGAAGACAGCCGCAAGTATGAACGTGTTTTCGCGTGACATTTTTTGCCAGTTTAATCATACCGCAAGCCGCGAGAACTTAATTTCGCGCCCTCTTGCCCCTAGCCACCGCAGGAGACGCCCCGGGCGTCGGGAATACCGGGCGGATTTCCGGCCACCGTAGGCACGGGCTTGCGGACGGTGAGCAATGGGTAGCTCAGCGTCCGGTAAGGACCAGGCCAGGGTCGACGGCGCGTTGTATTCCACGCGCGCCTGATGAGAAAGAAATGTGAAGAGAAAGAGATGTAGTCAGTACATATGTAGGGTGGACCCCTACATATGTGCTGACTACATCTCTTTCTAGGGCCGATGCCTGCCGGGGTCGCGGGTACTAAAGGGTCACCGAGGCCCCTGGTAACACAGGCAACAGGAAGGAATACGGGTGGGTTTTAGTCAGTAAGAGTCTGACACACCCTCCCGCTCCGTCCAGAGCGGGAGAAGTTATTTGATGATTTCCCATCCAAAAAAAAAAAAGCCGCGAGAACTTCGTTCCAGTAAACCGACTTCAAATAACACAAAAAATTATACAACATGTCATTAGTATAGGTAATAGGTTGTCACCAGCTTCTAAAACTTTTATTTAGTGTACTTATTTTGAAAACTAGTTTTCACATTATGTTTTAGGTGGGTTTTTTATTAGGTCCGACTAAATTTAAAAAAAAATGCCAAATGCAAGTCAGAATCGCACAAAAGGGTTCCGTACCATCGTACAGTATTTTAACGCTACGTTTTTTACTTTAGTAAAAAAAAACACATTACCTGTAAATAAAATAAAGTTAAAAATTAAAGGGGGCTCCTTTAATTTGTAACTTTATTTTATTTACAAGAAATGTGGATTTTTTATTGTTTGACGATAATTTACAACGAAAATGAACGCGTGAAATTTTATGTACAGATCATATATAATGGGCGTATTGATATAATAAAAAAAACGACTTAATATATCTAATCTACAATTTTTTTTTTTGTTCGTTTTTTTTGTTCTTTTCAATAAATTATCTGTATCTGTGCGGTATATCTATTTTGCCATTTAAATACCACATAAGTTATTTATTTACGCCCAAAGATGAGTTAAAATTGTGTTGAAATATGGAAGTTCAGACGCTCATAACTCATAAGTAATAACATACAAACCATTTTTTTTTTCCAATTCTGCTTCCATACAGGGCTAGATAATGACGAGACAAATTGATATATGTTTTAGTTTTGAACGTACACCGTCAAACAGATGAGTAATCACCATACTACGTTATATGGCAGAATGACCGACTAGCGTAACCTTAAGAACAAAGCTTTGTTATGTAAGTGCTGTGTACTCGTGAGTGACAAATTCACCATAATCGTAAACGAATTTTCTTTTTATTATTCTGTATGTTACTAGTTAAAAAGTGGTTGGTGTATTTTTTAAATAAATAAATAAGTGCATTTTGGACCTGGACAAACGTTTCTCCTAAAGGGCGGTATTTTCCGAAGATACCTCGCTAGGCAACCGGGTTGCTGACCGTAGACCGATGACGCAGCTGCCCGTCATTGGCCTGGGGTGGTAAATATTTAGGTTGGCAGACACGATAGTCCTGCCATCTGTCTGTTGGTGTGTGCCAAACCTACTTATCATTTCGAACTGCATAAAGATGATGACGAATCTCACAAATTCCGTTTGGTTTTATGCCACGTAATCGCAAGCCAAGATTAGTTAGGGTTTTAATTTTCTGGGATTATAGTGAAGGACAATCAAGCGTCATCAGACCCGTTGAAAGTTTGTAGATTGGTACGTAAACGCGTTATTATATGCGACCTGAAAACATAACTGTCCAATTATTGTGAGTGTACTATGGGTACGACTGTACCTACCCCTCGGAGGATTACAGTTGTGATATTATGTATTGTTTATGTCATTCAGTTTGTCATTTCTTCTTATTTCAAGTAACAAGGGTCGTTTACACTTACAGCATATCATAGATACCCAAATCCGATTCTGATTTTCAGTGGCCAATTCCTGAAACAGCGTAGTGGCGCCCTCTCCTGAAAACACATTGCACTGCTGCCAGTTTCATAAACTATTTTGCGACTGAGATGTGCGATTCAAACTACACATCGATGCTTCGTACAATTTGCGCTAGATGCCGCTGTTCGAGATCAACTCATGCGCAGTGTTTTCATGACATCGTCTCTTACACCATCTAGTGTAGACTGAGGGAACTAAAGGATATTTTCTTGTAACTGAGACAGAGTCACATAAATTCCTTTCTATAAGGTCATACATAAGAACTACAATGTCCCATAGTATCGATAACCATATTTGTTAGACCTAAGAACTGATGCCTATCCCTACTTTGCTCTTTAAAATAATTTGTAAATCAACATTATCAGCCTAAAAGCATATTTGGATACACCATTCGATAACGTAGTCTTAGATGATTTTTACAATACCCAAAAAAAGAACGAGGGTGTCCTATTTTTACCAGCTGCTCACACGCAACTAATTCTCCCGCAGCGTCACCTATATTTATTGATTCGTCATCCGCCCTACTGTGAAAGCTTTCTCACCATAATTGATGCGATCTTAATTCGGACGTTTATAAATAGAAATATAGTCTAAAAATACTCGATTTGCATTGTAAAGATCGTTTTGGCAGTCACCGACAGATTCGTCGGCACCTTCTGCATGTGATAAAGAGTTATTTATCGTCAACGGTAGATGATTTTATAAAATTAATAGATTCGACGACACTGAGACGAACGACTTCATGATATCTAATGTTGCCAGATTAAATAACTGATATTCGTTATGTTCAACGGTTTTTTATGAACTGTGCTATAGCTATTGCTCTAATGATCATGTTTAGTTGGAATAAATAATTGTCTTATTTAATTAACATGCTCGGCATTCAGCTACTTTTACGAAGTACACGTTTTGAGCAGCCCTGACCAAGGTGAAACTAAAATTATGAATATCGCGACTTTAATTTTGAATTAGTCTCCGCCTACATTAACTAGGCATGGATGTCGGTCGAGGTTTAAACAAAACAACAGACACCCAGAATAACCTTAGGTTTGATTATGATACGTTTGGATAGTTACTTAATTGTAATTACTTTTTAAATTTTGAACAAACGACTACGTTGTCGTGAATACAATCCATAATAAGATATTGTGAATCACTTGGCTAAGTGTAGCTATGAGAAACAATACTGACTATCAAATACACCATAAACAATTTAACGATGAAGTAAAAAAGAGTATATAATAAAGCAGCACCAGCTCATAGTTCTTACTACTACAGGGTAAGCCGTTAAAAAAGAGAATGGCTTATAAAAAATCAAACTACTCTGAAACTACACCACATAAAAGAAAATGAAACAAATAATGTTGCTCATAAACTTTAAACAATGTAGGAAAATGTAGGATCGTAACATTGTATCGAAGTTTTTGATATTACCTGATTTTGAAGCGTGCTCATGTTTTGGAAAACTTTATCCACCATGGTTTAAGAAGTTCCAAAAAGCTATTTAGTGACTGTGGAGAGAAAAATACAAAAAACAGCACATTCCATTACGAAAATAATTATTCAAGGACGCAATGGTCAAGGAGGCCGTTGCTCTCCATGAGACCATAAACTTGCCAAAGGAAATTCAAAACCAAACCATCCTCTATATTTGTATAGGAGCAAGTCCATATCAGATACACAAGCTAAATCCTGGCAAATTAAAACAATATTTTAAAGAAATGTTATGTAAGTTGACTATTTTAAAACTGATTTCACATTTACCTTTCCCAATGAATTCATCAATGCATAATTAGCGTCGAAAATTATATGCTAATTAAAAATACTCAAAGCGAATGCTTTCGGCATTCTTTTACAATAACGTATTCGCAGTGTCTGGGTTAACTAAAAATATTGCGACATTGACAAAGGTTGACCCGGCTATTTTGGATACCATCACGGTAACCTAGAGACATCTGACTTATAGTTACGAGCTAATTTGTTGAGACTTCTTTTCACCGTAATTTCAATACCCAATCGTTTGACTTTTATTTTATCTGGGGACATAGCAGTGCCCGGAATGCTCCCGCCAAAGTCAAGCTCTATTTTAATTCATACATAGATGATCCTAAAAAATGAGATAGATCGTTCGACTCAATCTTATTTTTCCTTTTTCGGATAGCAAAAAGAAAACGGAATTTTAAAACGTAGGCGTAAAATTTGTCAAATTAATGTCAAGACACTTCCGGCGGCATAACTTTTGGCCTTCACCACTTTTGGAAACATCAAAACATAAGCAAAATAACAATCTATTCAGTGCAAAGATTCTGTAATAAAAGGACACTAGGTTTACAAAAAATGTAACGATTTTTGATGGCATTTCAAAGACAAAAACAAAACTCTTTTTTATTTAAACAAATGGGTTTTTTACTAGTAAATCTTCATTTTCGTCATTGCCGCGCAATATTTGCTTGTTTTATGCAAGTTTAAAACGTTAGTAGAATTTACGACGAAACACACGAGTTCATCCGGCAGTGTTTCATTTTGCGTATTGCTTTTTACTGTTTCGCTGATAGAATTACGGCTTGTACGACAAATCCTGGTTCTTGGCAACAATATTACTGCATCAGTTCTTTATTTGCTAAGAGCAAAGTGCATTACCGTATTAGTGGTTCTTGGCAACAATATTACTGCATCAGTTGTTTATTTGCTAAGAGCAAAGTGCATTACCGTATTAGTGATAGTTACGCGATGAATGGGTTTTTTTTTTTGGTGGAAAATTATCAAATTACTTCTCCCGCTCTGGGCGGAGCGGGAGGGTGCGCAGACTCTTACTGACTAAAACCCACCCGTATTCCTTCCGTTGCCTTTGTTGCCAGGAGCCTCGGTAACCCTTTAATACCTTCCCCGACCCCGGCAGACGCGAATGTTATGATTCTTCTTCCGTTCATAAATATTAATAACAAATTATTAAAAAATTAGGCTTGAAAATCACTACTTGAACATCACTAGTAAGGACAAAAGATAGTCATCGGTTGCCGCTTTCTAGTTAAGTTTATCCGGAAAGGAGTTCAGAGTCCTTAGCAACACATCTTTGTATTATTTATTCAGAGAGAGAGAGAGTTTATTATTTGAATTACCCCGTAACACTTCAATTCTATCAATAAAATACCCAGGACGACAATTGGAATGACGCTAGTAACCTGGCTAATTGACACGTCAGAATGTACTGATTCGACTGGTCACACATGCATTGATTCATAAGCTTCTACAGTCTTTTTTTGAGCAACGGTAGATAATTTCATTTGTACTATTAATCATTTTGCCGGACAAACCAACGACGCTTTTGTAACATATATGATTGCACGCATGCATTCCTTGAGTCATTGGCAAATGTAGCATTGGAATCGAATCCCAAGAATTTACGAATGGTATGGATTTGGCATCCGCTGCAACCTGGACTGTTGCAGAGAGTTTATTCGTGTTTTATATGACGACACTACCCATTGATAATAATTTGTTGATCCTCAATCTGTCATGCAGCTCCAACAATACGCAGTCTCCACACGCATAGCCAGTGTTATATAAACAAAACTGCAATTGATTTTTGAACATCTCATCTCTGTTTACTGAAATTTTCACTTTTCCTTTCTTTCATTTCAATATATTATGAAAAATTTATACTGTTACTGTTTTGATTGACAAGGAAGCTGTCACGATAAAAATCCTAAGCATTCGTAGTTTCTGCTCATTCTCGACAGGGCTCCCACAGGGATATATTCTGGGTCCAATACTGATCTATTATGTTTTAACCTACATAAATTGTTGAACGTATAGATAGAATCATTATTCCATTAAGCAAGTTATCATCTGCCTAGCCTTTTCCCAACTATGTTAGGGTCAGCTTCCAGTCTAACCGGATGCCCATGTATACCAATATTTTACATGGAGCGACTGCCTATCTGACGTCTACAACCGAGTTACTGGGTAATACCAATAACTGTAGCCAGTTATTATTACCCAGT
The DNA here is from genome assembly GCA_905333075.3 of Atethmia centrago. Lineage (NCBI taxonomy): Eukaryota > Metazoa > Arthropoda > Insecta > Lepidoptera > Noctuidae > Atethmia > Atethmia centrago. The sequence goes on along the minus strand of HG995367.1, from coordinate 34,390,845 downwards.
AACTCAGTAACCCAAGCAAGTACACGCATATTATATTTAAGCCCAAATAAACCACCATGAAAATTAAAAAGATACGTCATATCATACTCACATCCATGTTTTGCCGCAGTGTCCGCGCCCGGGCTCTGGTCTCGCTGAGCGTGCGCGGTCGGAGCGCCGGCACCGCTTCCCGCGACAACCACTCGCCGAACGCTGTGCACACAACACCGTCACACACCGGTACAAGACTTCACGTTGTTAGTGGAAAGTGCAGAAAGAGTTACAGGAATGAGGTTCGTAATGTTGAGGGCCCGGCTGTTAAACTAGATTACAAAAATGTAGTTATAGATAGGTTTATCTATGAATCTGTACGAGTCTCTGAGAGTAGACTAAGCGACGATCTCTCTTAAAATGTATTTACAATCAAATCATTTGTGTTTACAAAACGGTTTTACTATATTTTATATATATATATATATATATATATATATATATATATATATACATTCTACAATCTACATTAAACCGTTCTATGAAACGATAATAGGTACTTACGTAAGCACAATTTACAAAGCTTTATATGGCATCCAGGTTAAGGTGCTCAAGTCATAAAGAACCCAGCACATTGATTCCAGATTATCAATCACAATTTATTTAGGTATGGCCATAAACAGGTCCAAAACATTCAAACAGTAGGAAGAGAAAAGCGTAACAGAGAAAATACAGTTATAACACAGAAGGAAGACAGAATTTTTACATTTTATACAAGATCAGAGAGACATAAGTGGAATATTCACTAAGTTACTATGCACCAATAGGTAGCCGCATGTATCTCTGAAATTAACACAGCATGTTAATAACATGCTATGTTAATTGTAACATAATGAATAGGCACTTGGAGTAATAAAACAAGTCAGATTAGTCCACAATGTTAATATTATGAGAGGAACAGTTAAAATGGCCGTTACAGTAAAAATTAGACAGAGTTTAAAGTGTATTTGGTGTAGAGTGTAAGTATTGAAATCTAAGAAAACCGTTCATGTTACACAGTGCTGTTGCTAATTTATTATCATTCTACTACATCATTCGTGACGTGTCCATAGATAAATTGACATATTTAGGAAGGGTTAATGCAAAGTCCAGAAATGAATTACATATGGTCAATATTGTCGCCAATGATCTTTGCATTGGTTGTGAATTTGTGAGTAAGTAATCAACCAAAAAAGATTTCAAAGTTTTGTTCCGATTTTAGAAACGAGTGAATCGTTAAATCGGAATAAGTCCCATGCTACATTATTGATAACAGTTTTGTGTAATATAGGATCTATGCATATAAAAAAACCTGTGTGATATAGGATCTTTTGACACTTAGAATATTTTCTCGTGGAAGATAGTAGTCAGTTTATCTATTGACCTTAATCGTAGTGGACTAGTTTTGTATAGTCTTTGTGTAGAAAATAAGGGAAAGTAGTATATGTATTAACAGCCGGTCAGCGTTGAAGATAATTTTGTTAGAAAAGAAACCGAAAATAGTATAAAGTCCAATCAATATTTTTAAGAGGAACAATGATTTGAAGTATTTTCCGGTTGAAATAACTAAGAAAAGTAACGTAAAAACAAATATTGGTATATTGTTGAAGATTTAATTGAAGTACATGATTATTTGTTAACTGCTCAGTGCAATATTTGTGGAAATGACGTCTGGTAAGCATATTATACTTTAAATGAGTATGTTTATGAGCTTGCTTTTCTATTCCTTATAGATCATTCTTACAATAACAGTAGATAATATTTCTACCTTACAATATTGAAGTTTTTAGATTTTGTGTAAAGCTATATCAAAAGTGACAGTCTAAAACATATTCCAAACGAACTTCCACAAATATTATTTCTACGTAAACCATTTTACTATGAAATATTGTTAATTTCTACTTTATCTAGGTTCATTGTTCATCTCAAGTTTTCACTGACCTATCGCTTCCGCAGTCAAAATGTCGCGTGTGTCGTATTCCATGGTGATTATGTGTGTGCACTGTTGCTATACAATATTTATAGTGTGTGTTTGTGTGATCACCGCACTGTAAAACTGGCACTGATTCGTTTGTCACTATGTTTTGTTAGGTTTGTTTCACTGTGTTCGCTTCGTTAGCATGCCTATCGTTAGGCAGTTCGTTTTGTTTAAGTATTTTTCTAAACTAATTTTCATTATCTGGTAGTAAAATCATATGTTTTTTGTTTATTACCTAATTTTATTTTACTAATTTAAACTTTTTTTATGTAACACATTCAGACACAATTTGTATTGTTATTGAATAAATAAATAAAAATAATAATAATCAAGTTTGCAATATTCACTTAGATTTATTTATACTTTTTGTCATTTAACCTAAGTTACATAAAAAAACACATTTTATTATAGGCTTTTGCCCGCGGCTTCACCCACATGGATGTCGGAAAATATCCGCGGGCACGTACTACCGGGATTCATAATCATAATCAGCCTATAATGTTCCCACTGTTGGGACATAGGCCTCCTCTCTTTGAGAGAGAGTGGGCCGTAATCCACCACCACGCGGGCCCAATGCGGGTTGGTAGATGTCACATGTCTTCGAATTTTTATTTCAAGGACATGCCGGTTTCCTCACGATGTTTTCCTTCACCGTTTTGATAGCAGTGGTGATGAAATAATTTACACAAATTGAAGTGCCTGTCTGGGTTCGAACCTACGACCTACAACTCGTAAGTCGCGGCTGTTATCACTGCGCCACCACTGCTCTACTAACGGGATTACAAGTATTAAATCCTGTGTTGATCTCAAAAAAAAATGTGCAGGTAATTAATAGACTAAGCGTAGGGCTGTTCGCTCACACCACGGAATTTTTCTTAATTTACCTAAGCATTATTATACCCGTCGTAACTTCTAAGGAAAGGTCCGATTCGGATAATTTAAAGACAAATTTGCATGTACATAATCAACCTAGATTATGAAACTATTTATTTAGATAAGGATTAATATCATGATACGAATGTCTTTCGATTCTACCCGTGTTTTGACTGACAAATTTTAACAAAAAACGGTTATTGTGACTTAACTATAATAGTTAGACATATAGCCCCGCGGACTTTTTTGTGGGTAATGATGCGTACTATAAACATGTAGTACATTATTTTAAGTTTCATCAATCGTTTTGGCAGCGCACGCCAAATACTGACTTTTATAGGCAAATTTTTGATACCTTGGGTTAAATTATTGTAATTTTCGTAGGGATCTCTATTTTTTTAAATACATTTCTGTACGTGCTACTCGCTGATAATGTAGCTTTCTATAGGTGAAAGAATGTTTAAAGTTAAGTATATTTGGAGTTTATCCATTACAAACAAACAAAAAATCTAATCTTTTATCTTTATAATATTATATTATTATTATCTTTTATTTCATTATATACACATTATAATTATATTTTTAAATATTTGAATATAAAAAAAGAAATATAAAAAAAATAAAAAATATAATAAATAGTAGCCCACCGGTATCGGGAACAGGGTCCAAGCTACCGGCGGACCTTGCCGGATTGCCGCCATGGGATCTGGAGGCAAAAGTCCTCGCGCACGTATGGGAGTGGCGCGAGGAGGCGAAACGCCGGGGCGTAAGTCCGTTGCCGCGAGAAATCGCGGCTCAGCGGACGGAGCTCCGGCGGGATCTCATGGCGTCATGGAAAGTACGGTTGTCGCAACCCAGTGCTGGGCACGCCACGATTTCGGCGATAAGTCCCCTCTTTGAGGAGTGGCTGGAGAGGCGCCACGGCGTCCTCACCTTCCGCCTGACGCAGGTCCTCACCGGACACGGCAGCTTCGGGAGGTTCCTGTGTCGGATAAGGCGGGAGGAAACGTCCGGGTGTCACCACTGTGTGGATCGCCCGGAGGACACGGTGGAGCATACGGTGGAGGTCTGCCCGGCTTGGGCAGAGCACCGCCGTGTCCTCGTGGAGGCGATCGGCGGCAGAGACCTCTCGCGTCCGGCCCTGGTTCAGGCCATGGTACGGAGCGAGAGGGCATGGGCAGCCGTCACCTCCTTCTGCGAAGCAGTAATGCTCGCTAAGGAGGAGGCGGGACGGTTGAGGGAAAGGCAAGTTTCGCGCCCTCTCGCCCCTAGCCGCCGCAGGAGACGCCCAGGGCGTCGGGAATCCCGGGCGGATTTCCGGCCACCGTAGGCGCGGGCTTGCGGACGGTGAGCAATGGGTAGCTCACCGTCCGGTAAGGACCAGGCCCGGGTCGACGGCGCGTCGTATTCCACGCGCGCCTCAAAGAGATGTCATCAGCACAAAGTAGGGGTCCACTAGGGCCGATGCCTGCCGGGGTCTCGGGAAGGTACTTATGGGTCACCGAGGCCCCCGCAACACAGGCAACAGGAAGGAATACGGGTGGGTTTTAGTCAGTAAGAGTCTGACACACCCTCCCGCTCCGCCCAGAGCGGGAGAAGTTATTTGATGATTTCCCACCCTCAAAAAAAAAAAAAAAAGCTACCGGCGGTCAGGGCTCCAGAGAGAGGAACCTCCTAACAATGCGAGCCGTGTCCAGAAGGACCGCTCTCTGAATCAAGCCCTTAATCCAGCCGTCCAACGTGAGCCTCTTTAGGTGCTGGTCGAGGCTCTTGGCAATTGAGCCATTGGCTGATTGGCTATCGGCACAATTATTGCTGAATCCACATCCCACATGTCGACAACCTCGCGAGCCAAGTCAAGATACTTGATCTGTTTATCTTTCTCGGCTTTCACGAGATTCCCGTCATGAGGGACTGTTATGTCAACAATCATTGCGCGCCGCTCTGTTCGATCCACCACCACTATGTCAGGCTTATTGGCAACAATAGTCCTGTCAGTGATGATGGATCGATCCCAGTACAATGTGATATTTCCACTGTCGAGAACTGGGTCGGGCACATACCTGTAGTACGGCACTTCAGATTCTACAAGGCCGTATTTCAGAGCAAGTTGCTGATGGATAATCCTGGCTACAAGGTTGTGTCTATTCAAATACTCTTCGTTAGCTAGACGAGAACATCCAGAGATAATGTGTCGGATTTATTCGTCCGGACGGTGGCATGCCCGACACACGTCAACCGTGCCGTCCTTCACAATAAATCTCCGGTATTTCTTGGTCATGATAACTTCGTCCATAATTGCACAGACAAAACCTTCGGTTTACCCAAAGAGGTCACCGAAACGCAGCCAGGCTACGGACGCTTGGAAATCTACATCGGGTTCATGTTCATATTATTATTATATTAGTATTAGTAGAAGAAGTTACGCGCCAGGAAATCTCAGTTTATTTAATTTATAGACGTTTATAATCTATGCATTTAGAAACTCACATCGCACCCATCTTTTTTTTACCATACACTTGTTTCTCTGACGTCATCGGAAGTCAGTTATTGAGATTTCAGCGATTATAAATAAAGACACGTATAATAAAAAGGAAGACAGATGAGAATATTGAACCTGTTTCGTCTATTCTATAACAGCTGATCGTAGTTACACCGTTGCGAATAGATGTGATCTCATTGGACTATTGGAGTGACAGTTTCGGTAATATGTGAGCGCCTCGTTATACCAGGCCACTCAGAAAGTATTGCGAAAAAAAGTTTTTATGTATGATCTATTCTGGCCAGTTATACCTAATCTATTTTGAAAATATGATTATTTGTAAGTAAAAATAGGTACGTTCCAATTTCAAAATTTCCCTCCACATTGTTTGCGAGTTAATTTAAATTATCATGTGTCATTAAAAAATGGATCGGCGCCGAGAACATTTTCGTGTTATGATTTTTTACAATTTCAAGTGTCGCCTGAAACCGGACGAATCGTACGATAGACTTCAAATGGCATTCGTGGATGAAGGCCCTTCTAAGGCGACCGTGTATCATTGGTATAACGAATTCAACGTGTTATGATTTTTTACAATTTCAAGTGTCGCCTGAAACCGGACGAATCGTACGATAGACTTCAAATGGCATTCGTGGATGAAGGCCCTTCTAAGGCGACCGTGTATCATTGGTATAACGAATTCAAGCGCGGTCGACTTTGGGGGATGAAGAATGAAGTGGTCACCCTTTGACGACTGTTACGGAAGAAAACGTGCTAACAGTGAAAAATTTAATCCATGACAATAGTTACGTATCAAGAGATTCAGCACATACTGCAGGTTGGATCAGGAAGCATTCACGAAATTATACACGTGCATCTTCACTTCTTTTTTTTGGGTGGGAAATCATCAAATAACTTCTCCCGCTCTGGGCGGAGCGGGAGGGTGTGTCAGACTCTTACTGACTAAAACCCACCCGTATTCCTTCCGTTGCCTGTGTTGCGGGGGCCTCGGTGACCCATTAGTACCTTCCCGCGACCCCGGCAGGAGGTGATGAGTCTTGGATTTATCAATATGATCCAGAAACGAAGCGTCAAAAGCGCGAAAGTCGACGGTTTGGGTGTTTCAAAACGAATCAACACCTACCAAAGTGAAGCGATCTAGAAGCGGGGGGAAGACCTAGCACCGTGTGATTTCTTTTTATTCCCGAAAATAAAAAATCAGCTCATAGGGATACAATTTTCGTCGCCGGAAGATGCGTTGTCAGCGTTCGAGCAGGCTGTAAACGAGGTGTCTGCGGCGGACTGGAAAAAGTGTTTCGAAAACTGGTTCAGACGCATTAAACTTTGTATAGAGGCTAGTGGAGAGTACATTGAAAAGATTTTAGAAAAATATTTACCTATGAACATTTTTTTTTAATTTTCGCAAAACTTTCCCTCGTAAATACTTAGGTTTTAAAATTTAGGAGACAATTTAATTTATGCGTACGTAAAATAGAAGAGTAGGTAAATCGTATTGTCGTTAAGAGAAAATGGCGCCGATTCCCTTGTTCACAAACTAAACCAAATTTAAGTTCAGTGCATCTTTTTCTTTCTATTTCATTAAGAAAAGGACGGAAGATAAATTTTAGTTTAGTCCTGTCAAATTAATCAGCGCCTGTCACTACTCCATACAAGTTTAGACGTGAGTAAAAACTTGCCTACTAAAATTACGTCAATTTACGTCAAGCGCTGATTAATTTGACAGGACTAAACTAAAATTTATCTTCTGTCCTTTTCTTAATGAAATAGAAAGAAAAAGATACACTGAACTTAAATTTATTTTAGTTTGCGAACAAGGGAATTGGCACCAATATCTTCAAACGTTGAATTAATAATTTACATTATACTGAGTACCGTAGGAGTAACCTACCTACATTTTGTTTTGACCAAGCTGAACTTTATAAAATAGTAAAAGAATATCTGTTCTTTATTGTACACTATGAAAGTTTGACATGGAAAGTTACATAGGGTGTAACAATGTGCGGTCTTAGGGCCGATTCACACCGGGAAAGCAGCGGCCGGCAGCGCCGCGGCGAGCACTTACAGTGTGAAATAATTTTAAACTTTATCTACGCAATTAAAATACCAGTATAGCTTGAAAGGCTAGGAAAATAGCGTGGGCGCCCACAGTGCCACAAGGCCGCTCGTGGAGACACGACGCCGCTCGCGGCGCCACGAGCGAATGTAGAAATTAAACTGGTCAAGAGGAGACTAGGCGCGTGGTGTCGGAAGCCCGCGCACGTCGTCGTCGCCGACCGCTGTCGGCTGCTGCCATTCCGGTGTGTATCGGCCCTTATAGCTAAACGCTTAATTCAACAAACTTTGGAAGAACAAAGGAACTAAAGACTAGCTAGATACTTATGCATAACGCTCCATAACCATCAACTTTATGACCGCTATCTTTTCTCGGGCGACATTTCCACTTCCCCCTGACTCATCCACATAGTCATAAGATTCACTTTGGCAATATCCCCTTCACACCTGCACGTAGTTAATTCGTGAAGAATGATACGAATGCACCGCACCGCTGCGCCCGCTCGTGGCGCAAGCGCAAGCAATGTGCCAACAGGCATTGCCAAATAGTTGACTATACTTGAACTTGCTCGTTTTATTGATAGATTTGAGTATTCGTTTATTATCATTTAAAATGGTGAAGGTTCAAGGGGAAAGCTTGGTCAACCGAGGAAAGTTACATAAGAAAGTCAAAGGGATAGTGAAAATCGCAACGGTACCCAACATTCTGTTCAGATGAAGAGAGGCTAACCAACTGAAGAATTCAAAATTTTTTGCTGGCTGGATTTGAAGGGGTGCTACGAGACCCGTAGGCATCTCGTAGCGTCATAGCAACTTTGGCGCTGTACAAGCTCTTAATTTTAACGTAAATGGTGACAATTGCTCTGGCAATGTATAGGTATATCAATATAATATTGATGTATACATTGCCAATGTATACATCAATATTTATATAAAAGCTTACAATGAGGAAGGTGAATAATTGAGGTCTTCTACGGCGAATCCTACCTACGAAATTGCTACGACGCTACGAGATGCCTACGAATCTCGTAGCACTTGAATAGCTCAATTCATTTTAAGGTCCGGAGCACAAATATAATTGTGAATACATATTGACAGCGTTATTTAGTATCGAGTATCATTAGTTTATCGTCAGTCATCGTATTGTGAATAAAATTAATTAGTCACACGTCATTCAGTTGTAAGTCTGCAGTACTGTTAACAATATCCTCGACCATCTATTACGATGACTGATTATAATCTTTGTTCTTGCAAAGGGCAATTTATCTACTTCATTCTTCGATCAAAACATTCTCCAAGGTGCCTGGCACAGGTTTCAGTGATCAACATCTTAATTAATAACTTGTATCGTCTGAAATCCCTGAAACATCCGGAGCAAACACTACAACTACAAGGTACTGTCAAAACACATGGTTATACGGTTACTCGGTAATACCTTGTTATACTGTAGCCTTGCGTATAGGGGCGAATAAATAGCCGTTTATTGTGGATCATATTATTCCAACATCAGGAATTCGAATAAGTTTTTTTTAATTTTTTCCCAAACTTGAAACAGGGAATTTTGAAAGATTCAAAATTCCCTGTTTCAAGATGTATCATTTTATAGTTGCTTTAACATTTGTTCTGACGCTTTTAACTCTTCATACATATCATTAATCGACTTTAGCCGACCTAGCTCAGATTACGTCAATCCAAATACCTAATTAAAATGACTTAAAATGTCTAATCTTTGACCTCACAGAAATAGCATCCAAGGTTGGCTGCATTTCCACGGCATATGGTAGCTGGAGTTACGTCACATATAATAGCTATTCAGTGACATCCGGTTTATCGGATTTACGAGATGAGCTTGGCATGTACTCGTCAGCGTTAGATTGGTAAAGGAATGCCGGGATTAGAGGCGTGGAAAGATACAGAACAGTTCGAAAAGATTACCTACTGTTGATTAAGATGTATGGAAGGCTTAGTTCTGATATATCTGTGGTTCGAAGCAAATGTTCGATTCGGTACTTGAAGATGGCGGGAGTAATCTACTAGTGTTTGAATAATCCATAATAAATATGATAGGATTAAATGAAGGTACGAAAAAATATTTCAGATGGTAGGAAAGCTTTTTGACATTGTAATACTGTATAATTTTTTTCATAACAAATATGTACATCGTCCAGGTATATATACTATGTATGAAAAACTGTCGATGGAGTCGGTGGTTTGAATAAACCTAAATATAAATAATAAATTATTTTATTTCTGTAAGTAGGTTTGTACAAACACATCAATCATATATTTAAAACTAGACGACGTCAGCGTTTCCTACCTGTGACTACTCTGAGAAGGCCGAAACAAATTCAGGTCACAGTCTCTTTTATAGTCCAGACATTATCTTGGTCAGATCATTTGAGGACCATGTAGAATGGTGTCTGAAATTGTATTTTGAGGAAAGAACCATATAGATTTGAGTGGATCAGTCCAGTCAGTGCCCGCATTTGTCAGTTATCGCGCCGCTCAACTCAGAACTTAAGGAGCTCAATGATTTGACAAACTATTACCAAAGAAAAGACATTTGGGTAGGCCGCGGATAAAGTACTCAAACTGCCAGACAATAATTAAAACTAAAAAAGAGACAAAAAATGACCCACATAGTCCTCACGTTCCTAATAATTAAAATAATATAATAGGTACTTTACAAAGTAAATATTCATGTCATTGTCTTTTCTTGTTCACTGTCTTTTCTCATTGTCTTTTTGTCCTCAATATAGTCTTTTAACAGCATAAAAGGTTTTCGGGCACAGTTTCCGCTTAATAAAACATTTAAGGCTTAATATATTAAGGCTTTAGTTCTTGAATGTGGCTAGGAAATTTATTATAAAAATTATTTACATTTGGGATACCGTTCAATTGGTCAATTAAGACAGGAGTAAAATAAGACGAATACATACAAAGAACAGCATTCATAGAGAAATCGAAACCAGCAAAATAAAATACAACAGCAATAATAAAAATTGCAAATAATCTGTATCAATATCGAATCTGCGCCCCACAGACAGTGCGACATAATAAATGTATGAACTTGAAATAGCTGCGGCTATTATTAGAGCCACCTACGACGTAAGCGCAACTCTAAATATGTGTAAATACACTCCGAGTTACTGAATCACAACGAAAGTGTCGCCTACCAGGCTGAATGGAATAGGGTATTTGCCTACTATCAAAGAAATACATGAATTAATACTTATTTTAAATATGTTACTAAAAAGAGACGTTAAGGGTTCCGTAGTAAACAAGGAACCCTTATAGTTTCGCCATGTCCGTCTGTCTGTCCCCTCTGTAGCTCAGCGACACTTATTACTAGAAAGCTGTAATCTGGCATAGGTATACATATTAATCACGCCGACAAAGTGGTCAAATAAAATCTTGATATAATTTATTTTAGGGTACCTCCCTTGCACGTAATTTGGGGATGATATTTTTATTTTCTCATCTATCCCATGGATGTGGAGCATCGTTGGATAGGCCGTTCAAAAATATTGCGGGTCTGTGAACACCACCATTTTTCGATTCAAATATCCGTTTGCGTAATATTAAACTGCTAATTTTTGTTAGAGTCAAGTGCCCCCGCCCCCCCTAGCCACCTAAATGGTTGTTTATGGAAATGTGAAAAAAATCATGGCATAGTACATGTAATGAAATTAAAAGGAAAACTATCACAGCTAAGTAGGCTTTACAAGTTAAGGCAGTTGGAGAATTGACCGTGTGACGTATATCGATGTATGTGAGACAATGTATGTAAGTGTTTTTCAACTACAATGTTAAGTTTGTTTTTAGGATAAATTCATCCCAAGCCCAAGAACGGAAACCTTCTTTGTGCGTGGTCCGTCACGCACTTGGCCGGTTTTTATATATACATATTTAAACACTTTTTTTTGCTATGACTTAATTTTTTCTAGGTTTCGAAAAATCTAATTTACAAAGAACAGTCAAATACCCTATTATGGCGTGAGAAATTAAAATATTCAGGCGCATCATCCTCATTCTGCACTTATTTCATATTCTTTGGGGTCTTTTTTTTTTATTGAGGGTGGGAAATCATCTAATAACTTCTCCTGAGCGGAGCGGGAGGGTGTGTCAGACTCGCGACCCTGGCAGGCATCGGCCCTAGTGGACCCCTACACTTATGCTGACGACATCTCTTGGAGGAGCGCGTGGAATACAACGCGCCGTCGGCCCGGGTGAGCTACCCATTGCTCACCGTCCGCAAGCCCGCGCCTACGGTGGCCGGAAATCCGCCCGGGATTCCCGACGCCCAGGGCGTCTCCTGCGGCGGCTAGGGGCGAGAGGGCGCGAAATTTGCCTTTCCCTCAACCGTCCCGCCTCCTCCTTCGCGAGAATTACTGCTTCGCAGAAGGAGGTGACGGCTGCCCATGTCCTCTCGCTCCGTACCATGGCCTGAACCAGTGCCGGACGCGAGAGATCTCTGCCACCGATCGCCTCCATGAGGACACGAACAAAAACAAACGAGGCCAAAAGGCTACTATCTCAGCATAATGCTGCGATACTTAAAAATAAGTGTCGCAGCGGTGGTATTCTGATAGGGCCCGCTGTGATTTTGTCTTAGATTAATTCAAAAGTTTCGAAAGTAGAGACTAACAAGGTAGAATAAATTATAAACACTGTCAGCAGAACACAAATCATAGATCACGGTGGGGATAATTTAAGAGACAATTTAAACGACCAGATGACTTATAAAAACAACTTGATTTATTTATTGTAAGTTTTGTAGTGTTTCTTCATCATCTTCTACAGATGTTTAACGCCAAAAGGACAACCTTGATTTTTAAACATAATTTGCCGAGTTTTCACAAATTACCAACGACCAATGAGATATGTCGACAAAAAAATGCTAGAAATTAGAATTTTATAAAAAGTCCTCATGATCAAAAAGGCATCTTCAAAGAGTGAACACACAACGATCCAGAACTAACCAATCAACCAAACGAACCGGCAAAAAACAATGACGTAGAAAAATAAGTGGGTACTGACAGACAGACCCACGTCACTAATGCTAATTAGAAATAGTTCGATATATCACAATCATTCAGTGCACAGATCCCAGCCGGAAATGTCACACGTTGCACAGTTAATTATAAAACAAGCATCATGCTGAAAGAGCTGCGGATGAGACAAACATGCCTGATAGATTGTCTCATTGCCTCATGATGACAAGGAGCTTCGTCATAGTAATAAGCAAGTTATACTCGTAGATACACGCAGAGAGTATTGCCATTCATGTTTTCCAGTGTCAGAAGTTGAATTGCTTGCAGTTGTATAATGTGGATACAACAAATACAGTCCTATCGACTGTTTAGTTAATTGATGTTATCTTAGTTACAGTACTTTGCTGAAATTTGTGTTACTTGCTACAGAAAGAAAGCGTCATTCGCCAAAATTTCATTAACATATGCTAGATTGAATATTGTAATTTACACATCGCTTACGCTACGTTAAGGAATTAATTTTTTACTTCGGAATTTGTGTACGCGAGAGTCGTATTAACGTATATTCTCTACATATTTTCAACTGCTTCTACAAAACGTCTCATTATTTTAAAAGATTACCAATGAAGCTTCCTGCTTCATAGATCTTACTTCACAAATTATTTTTCACAATTTGTTTAGTCTGATGGTATGTAGGCATGTAATAGAATAAACATGACTACGATATTGTGTGCTGTGTTTTATTGCAAACATAGTTCATGAATGGAATCTGAATAACTACGTATTTCCTTTAAAACATGTCCGTAAATTGTACATTTAGTCCGTAAATTGTCAATTGGTAATGAAAATGGCCTACCCAAAATTAAAAATTTCGTGACCTATATTTTTCCATTGTGAATCGGAAACAGATATTCACAAAGGTAATGACAAAATGTTATGAGGGCTGTGCCCATGCGCAGTAATTGACAGATGGCCTATTTACGAGTACCGCATTGACCTATTTTTCTGATCATTAAACCCGGCGAAGAATGACGAGACTCCCGAGTCTTTGTCGATTTACATCACCATAGAAACAGCATGACAGCCAGAGTAAACATAACTCTTCAGAAGATCGGAGATTAAAGAAAAAAATAACTACCCAAAGATGTCTTCAGAAAATTATAAGAAAAAAAAAAGAAAAATATACTATTGATTACAGATGATGTCATTCAAACGACAGTTCTAAAAGTTGATACTAAGAACGAAAGAACTGTTCGACATCCAAATGTCAGTGTACGGCGCGCCAATAAGCTCCGCGTTCCTCACTGTTTACTACTCCACAACTGTAGAACTACACTTCCAATCACTCTTACATCGAAGCAATAAGACCTACACTCCCTTGATTGGCGACGGGAAAAAGTTTGTCAAAGAAAAATACTGCGAATCAAACTTTGCGAATGTCGAAGCTCTTATCACGGGATGGTAAGGTCCGTTATGCATTGTTTGGTGTATGAAGAAAGTTTGTGGGAGTAGTAATACAGGCCCGGTAGGCCGGTCTAAATGCGTCCGCGTCTTTGGCACGGCACTGGGGCAAGGACGCGAAGCGCCTATGCAGTCGGCAGATTGATTGACCGATTAATCTTAGCGAGACAAGACTGGTAAAATGAAATATTATCGATCTTATTACGTGGAGTTTCAATGTGGGACGCTTTTTATTTCCAACGACAATTTAGATGAAAGAGAGACTTAATTTTGAATGGGAACAGCAATAAATGTATGCCAGTGTTACCAATCGTTTGTATACAAAACGAAATTAAAGAAACTGAAGTTTTTGGTGAAGATAGAGTAATATGTAGACGCTTACACATTTCCAAGACAATAAATAGTGCAATTATACTTTGATAGAAGACAGTCCGTAGCAAAGTATGCAACGATTATGTGCACTTAGTAACAGCTTGACGATCTACTGTTCAGTTCTTTTTTTATTTCGTTAATATATATAGCTTTAGCTTTTGAATAGAGCCAATATATAAAAATCGATTATTGCTATTGTCATTTCCTCGTTTTGAAGGAAAATTCTTATTGAATAATCGCAATCTTGTGAACTTCCTTTGAAAGCTGAAAATGCTAATGTGTAATACCATCAATGTGAAATTCTAGGTCAGTATTGTATTCTGTACTAACTGCTATCATTCATATTCTGTTAGTAAAAATGTTTTTTTCGTATATTTTAGTAAATTTTTCTTCATTCGTAGTAATATGTTTATTATGAATCTATTCAATTTTGTTGACAGGTCTGTCTTGAATGTTGTGCCTCTACATTTATAACGTTGTTTTCATATATATTTACATTACGATGCTATTACATGTTTTCATATTTCCAGCGTGTTATGTACAATACCTGAAGTATTTTTACATGTTTTACTTCGTATTTATTTACGTATTTTATATTGGTTACTTTTGTTTTTGTCAAGATATTTGTACAAAAATCCTGTGTTCGTTTTGTAAGTCGTCTGTGATGAGATAATCGTCGTTAACGTTCACTTCACTTCACACACGAGATGGCTGGGATGTGGGTATGTACACATGAGAGGTCGTATCAATGGGGTCGGTAGCGACTATTACAGGAGTATTACGAAACGGTTCGATCGCCGAACTATCGGTGTCGACGCGCGCGCGTGCGTCTCTCACCCAAACACACCCGTGACTGCGTACACTAGCGAGTATTTTGATACCGTTACTGCGTTCTGAACTTCCAAAATCCTATCACGTTTGTACTGAAATCCACTTGAATCGATACCGGAATGTTTTTGCATCAATTGAAAGATAATGAGTTTCATTTTCTGTGGCATGTGAACTATGTAGCGCCATTTTGGGCTTGCATAGTGTGCAATACCCGTCTGGGCGTCGAGTGCCAAGCGTCATTGACACAGCTAATGACAAATGAGTGGCGTCGAAAACTTTATCTTTACGTTTCAATATATAAAAAATAAAGAACAATAACAGAACCGTATAGAATAAATAAATAACTTTAATTTACATATTACAATATAACAGGATACAAAAGAAACAGAGTTACTTTTTGACAGTTACGTTGAATGTCCGGTAATCTGAAATAAAGAATATACTTTCAACGTATTTACTCGGACGAAACCCGGATACGAAAAGGCGGAATGTTACGGAAGCCGGATGCACATGTCTGTAATTCTGTACGGACCAACTAAATTGAGAAAAACACTATCCATTAAACGAGCACAAATTAGATGAATACGTTCTGTTAAACACAATAATAAGTTTTAAAATACGGTTTCGTAGCAATACAATATTCCAAAACCACTCTTTTCATATAATTTAAATTGTAAGTCCAGGAAAGACAATTTCAGTATACAGGGTGGATTTTTGAGATGGGACAGTAAGGGCAAGGGTACCATAACCGTTGTTGCTATAGGAAAACAGACTTAGGACACTGTCCATAACTTTTTGAATAGTGTGCATTCACAGATTTTGAAAAAAAAAGAACATGGGCCATTTTCACAAAAAAAAAATCTTTCAGCTTCAAAAAAGTTTATGGGCCCATCTGTGGTTTGAGTACTAGAAAAGTCAGAAATCACAAAAACCTTATTTCATAGATTTCGTAGGAAAATTTCATCAATCATTTCGTACCTCAAAAGGAAAAACGGAACCCTTATAGTATCAGTGTCTGTCTATCTGGCTGGCTGTCCGTCTGTCTGTCTGTCTGTCTGTCTGTGCGTCTGTCACAGCCGATTTGCTCCGTCTTCTGGACCGATTAAGCTGAAATTTGGTACACATGAATTTCAGTGACCCAAACACACGTATAACGTACCTAAATAAATGGATTTTGAATATGAGGGTCACTTTTGGGGGCAAATTAAAAAAAACAAGTTTTAAGAACTGTTCCGTGTGAAATATCAAATGAAAGGGCTTGTTGCGAGGGTTTTAAATATATTTTTTTTTTATAATTGTTAAATTTACAATTTAGGAAAATAAATGAATATTGACCATTTCTCCCCTTATCTCCGAAACTACTGAGCCTAAAATTTTGAAAAAAAATCAGAAAATAGTTCTTTACTTAAAGATTACAGGAAAACCTATACAAAGTCTATTGTGCGTACAGACTTACATTTTCATTTGGAATGTATGGGAGAACATGTTTTCAAATCCAATGTTAAATTTGTTCTTGGGATAAAAAACATGGTAGAGATACTATATTCATTATACGGAACCCTCATCACGCGAGTTCAACCCGCACTTGTCCAGTTTTTATGATGGAAAGACTGGCCGCTACAAAAGTCAAAAAACGCAAACAATTTTTTTCCATGCAAGTTCTCGAGTTTCTTTTCTTAATTATTTGAGGTATTTTTTTTTTCGCAGAAAGTCAGAAATCACAAAAAGCAAACTATAAATTCTTTTCACAAAGCACATCAAATTATAACGCGTATTTGTTCGAAATTCGAAGTATATTTTTTTTTTGTTTATTTTCGGGAAGTCTTCACTGTAGCGGCCAAGTCTATTCACCATAAAAACATAAGTTGGGGTCTCATTTTCTACTAAATGTGAAATGGAAAGGTTTTTTTTTTTGAGATTTCTGACTTTTCTAGTACTCAAATTTCAGTTGGTCCTATAGAGTTTTTTAATCCTTGTAAGAAACACGATTGACAAGCATTTTTTTTTTTTTTTTGATAAAATGGTCCATTTTCTTGTTGACTGTAATTTTTTTTTAAACTGTTAACGCAGAACAAAGTTTCTCAAAAAGTAAAGACAGTCTCTTAAGACCATTTTCCTGTATGTACAACGATTATGGTACCTACGCTTACTGCCCCGTCTCAAAAATCCAACCTGTATATCGGAGCGAACCTCAAAATAGTTACGCTTTATAGGGACTGGGCAATACGACATGCCTAGCTAATCTATGTATTCTCTCACGAGGTATAATTGTTACTGACAGTTGCCACGATTTTTTGTCAAAGTCACGGTGTTGGGCCACCTTAAACTCCAAACGCTTTTAAAGTTTCCGGCTAGCGCTAGCCCGGCCCGGGATCACTCCGTGTATGTTCGGTCGACTTACGAAAACCTTAACCATATTATAACCTGTAAAGCCCCGCACGACTCCGATTCGGTGTCAAACAATAGAAAATCAATTGTGTCTCATTAGCTGTCCTTGACCAAATAAAACCTTGACATAATTTGTACAACGCAAATGACGACGTACAATATTTGACGTATTACATCAATTGACAACTAACGAGTTTAATATGACACAAGTCCAAAATAGATCAGCGTTTTCCTGGGGTTTGTACGTACCGTATTGGGCGTGAGCAGCAGACAGCGACGCACGACATCGAGCCCGTCGAAGTGCACGGCGAGCACGCCGCACACGATGTCGGGCCCGCGCGCGGCCTGCACCGGGATCACCTCCGTGCGGCCCGGGATGTCAGAGCTGTACGCCAGCAAGTCGCCCAGGTACAGGTACGCGTATCTGACGAAACAATTTGAGGCGGTTACAGATTGGGCGTATTTTCAATGCCTGTAAGCTCTTTTTTGCACACTTGCATTATAAGAGCATAGGTAAAGTCAGGAAATTATTTGTTACGCAAATTGATGAACAACTTAAATCATAAGTATTATCAAGTCACAATGGTCATGCTTTGACAGTTGTATCAACTGGCTGGATATAAAATAACACGGCAAATTGGCGTAAACATTTATTTCCCTGACTATACATCCCAAACGTACGTTATACGATAAAATTTGATTAGATTTTTTAAAATTTCGTTTGATTGTAATTCGCACATACGTCCTCATAAGCGCTCTTCCGAGATGAGCGTGTGGCAAAAGCGTACATAAACGACATACGGAAAACAAAAACGCCAGTCTAAAACTATACTAATGTGCAAACCTCAAATAGATTGCGTTCGATTCACGGCGTTCAGTCGATATTAATGCCTCAAAATATGTCAGCTTAAGTATCCTGCATCCTGCCGGGGTCACGGGAAAGTTCGGTTACCGAGACCCCTGGCAACACAGGCAACGGAAGGAATACAGGTGGATTTTAGTCAGTAAGAGTCTGACACACTCTCCCGCTCCGCCCAGAGCGGGAGAAGGTATTTGATAATTTCCCTCCCGAAAAAAAAAACTATCCTGTATCAAAATATGTATAACACCGATTCAGATAATCACCCTACTTTATGGGTGTATTTGAAATCCGATTTTTTATTATTATTATTATTATATAATCATCAAACTGAAACTAAGCTTACTCACCCAATATCCTCACAGCTTTCAATTCCAAGTGGGTCATCTGCCGGCTCGCTGACGACAGAGAAGATGATGCAGTCTTTCTCATTTTCAATCGCCGTACTGCCGGCGCGGCACTGGGCCATGTGGCCTAGCTTTAGAAGATCCGAGTTCGAAAGCTCGAAAACTAGAAAAGGTTATTTTTTTTAAGTTATTGGCGAACAAGGACGGACCACGGTAAGTGGTCACCACCGCCTGTGGAGAAATTTTATTAATTTTGAATATTTTATGGATTAGCTTCTACGGAAAATGAAGGGTCTATTCTCATTTAGAGAAGGCACGAGCATTGTTCCCACGCTTGCTCAAGACGGGTTGGCGATTTTAGAGTAATATTAGGAACTAAGTTCAGGTACATACATTACATACATCATACATAATCAGCCTATAATGTTCCCACTGCTGGGACACAGGCCTCCTCTCCGTGAGAAGGAGTGGGCCGTAATCCACCACGCGGGCCCAGTGCGGGTTGGTAGATGTCACATGTCTTCGAATGTTTGGTTCTAGGACATGCCGGTTTCCTCACGATGTTTTCCTTCACCGTTTTGAGAGCAGCGGTGATGTAATAATTTACACAAAGTAAAGCGCCTGCCTGGGTTCGAACCTACGACATACAACTCGTAATTCACTGCCGCTATCACTGGGCTACCACTGCTCACATGGTACATACACACATGGTACATACATTAATATGTTTTTAATCCACGTCTATGTTGATGACGTTATAATATTTACCTAGCATGTTTGTAGTGGTACACCAATAATACCACAAAAAAAAAAGAAAAAAAAAAGCTGCTTTCAGAAAAACCACTACGAAGTGAAGAATAACCTTAGTTTTTTTCTATACCTATTTATACGAGTACATCGCTCATTAGCAAGAAGGGTGACAACAACAAAAATCTGCATTTTTGAGTTGGCTGCAGTTACCTTTAACGTCGTTGGTGTATGAGATGAGCACTAAAAATGAGGGAGCTAGAGAGGTGTGACTTTATACTTCATCGCATTCTTATCGCTGCTTTAAAAACTTTTAACTCGTCATACCCAAAAACTACTCTTTTTGAATTATGTCAAGCTTTTCGCAAATGAACGACATGTCTTTCACCCGTCATATCAGTGTTCATTTTCTTCCTACCTAATTATTGTTTTCAAATTTTCTTTTCTCTTTTTTATATGGATTACTTACAATAAATAATAAAGAGTAAATAATAATCTACCCATGCTTCATACATTCAAATATAATTTGGTTAAAAACACAACAGACCCATGCTGAATTTTTCAACTTACCTTTCTTAAAGTTAAAATAACACTTATCCACGTAATGCTTCGGCTTGGGCAAGCTGACCGGCGTCTCTAGTTCAGCACCAGACCTTCCCAGGAAGGTATACGCGACGTACACTCGCTGTACGTACATATCTACCATGGCTTCACACTCCTCGTTCAAAGCTAACCAGAGAACTGTGATCTCTAACTTTGGGGTGTTTTGTTTTTGAATTTCGTTTTCAGTTGGCACTTGAGAAACACCCTGAAAATTGGGATGGTGTTTTGTGATGTTAATGCGTTGGATTTTGGTAGCCACAATATTTTCCTTGTGTTTTTGCAGTGAATGGACCAGCCATCCACTAATTAAGAAAAACTCTCAACCTCTACCTCGCCTGATGGAAAGTTATGGATGAGGTCTACGATGGAACGAGCGTGCCCATAAGATGCCTATTCACTCTTGCTTTAAAAGCTGACGGGTTAGTAGTAGGGAACACAGACCCTGGCAGAGAGAGTTCCACACTTTGGCTGTGAGCATAGTAAATAATAAGAACATTCATTTTTAGGGGTCCGTATCTCAAAAGGAAAAAAGGGAACACTTATGGGATCACTTTGTTGTCCGTCTGTCTGTCAAGACCCTTTATCTCGGGAACACGAGGAGGTATCTATTGCCGGTATTACTTGCCAAATATCATAGTTCTAGGTCAGCGGAAAGTATCCTATAAATTTTGATTCCCTTGAGTGTCGAAATATACGTTTTTTGCGGCATAAACGGCCGTATCTTTTTTTACGTTAACTTAGATGTTCGATTTGTTCACAGGTTCAAGGCACTGTGGATCTGAGTTTATGGTTTTAATTTCAATTCGATACCTCCACGCGTTCCCGAGTCCCGATGGACGGACAGACGGACAACAAAGTGATCCTATAAGGGATCCGTTTTTCCTTTTCAGGTACGCAACCCTAAAACGTTTAAATAAATTAGAATGGAAATAAGTTATGGCCGTCTGTAATACCGCATTGTAAGCTGCAAGTAGCACAATATATTTGTATGTTGTACTCACCCCTGTCGATTGTTCAATATCCGTATCAACATATCTTGGGAATATAGTGACTTTCTTAGACTGCTCCGCCTTATTTGCGCCTACAATGTAAGAAGATGATAGAAAAAGGTGCTAATTATAAAGCAGGTCAGATACTTCATTCTGCTATGCTGCTAAGAGCTTCACCAATATATTTGCAAGGCCTAGGTAGTGATCCGCGAATAGTCTCAAGTTTATATAACTAAACAGACAGGACAGGTGTGCTGCTGGGGAGCTGTTGCGCCACTTCTTCTTCCCAGCTAAAGCACTAGGACGTGGTGATGGGCGGGCCTTTTTGGGGGACTGTCTTATGTAACTTTGACGTTCGAAAAGTGCTGATTCTCAGCCTAGGTTGAATAAATGACTTTTGATTTTGATTTGTCTGTTTTTTCTCTGATAGTTCATTATCTCATATTTAGCATTAAACCATCATGCTAGAAATGGGCCTCCCATAATCAGGGCAGATGAGGTGTAGTTGACCGAGTGGGCGAAGCGTCTCTGCTTCAAGTTGGGCAAAATTTGCTTTTCTTTGTCAGTTGGTTGCTACTCCTCTACAGGTCGTATTTTACAACCGATCTGGACGAAACACAGTATACAAGTTTTACGACTTGTTTTTTTTTTGTCGCCGTGTATTTTTGATTGGAGGTCTCGGATCAGAGATCCGGTTTCGATAGTTCTTTTTTATTTGCAAGGTAGTAACTTTCAGACGGTCTCATGAAACATTGGTGAAGATCTGATAAGGATCTTCCGCGTGATGAGCAGAATAGCTCAAAAAATGCAGGTAATGCACTTTTAGATTTCCACCAGTGGAATCGGCTGGTAGATTAATTGCTGCAAAAAAGTTTGTGCTCACGAGGTCTACTTTTCGCAGAATTACTAGTTTATAGTTTGTGCGCAAAAGGAACAAAATTGCGAAACCTAGAGACGGTTTCGTCTAATACTGACTTATAAACATGTACGGTAAGCCTTCTTATCTATACTATTCCAGCAAATCTAGCCAGTAGCCAGAAAATCCAGGAAAGCATTTAAAAAATAATAAATAGTACGTCACCTAGTGTCTTGGTAATATTTTCAAATTTCATATATCTTTCCATGGCAGTGGCTTCGTTCTTTTGTGTGTTTCTCGTTGGGATATCACCAGTCCTGCCTGTTCCATTCAAGTGTCATCATCTGATAAACTTTTCCCAACTACGTTGGGGTCAGCTACCAGTGTAACTGGATGCAGCTGGATACCTGTATTTTACATGGAGCGACTGCCTATCTGACCTCCACAAACCAATAACTGGGTAACACGATACAAAGGGTATCGGGTAAGACTGGTTGTCGGACTTTCGAGCTTCTGATTTCCCACGATTGTCAAAAATCTACGAATGAGAGCCGGGAACAACTGCCTCCTCGAGGCACGGAGGGGTATCGGTACTTATGTAAGGACGGTCACCTCTCAACCTTCGATAGACCCGTGCGTTTGTTATTACCTACTAATCTACGAGGCCCTCTTGTTTCATTCAAGTAGCCATACCTGGGAAACGTCTGAGAAATATTATAATGTATTATAATATTTCTCAGACGGTTCCCAGGTATGGCCCAGTAATAAAAAAAACAATGCAAGAATGGGTAGAACATGTGACTTGATATGCCGCTTATTGAAGGGTCTTTATAGATATTCTTTTACACTTATTATGCCGCGTTAATAGGAAAAATTCCGCAACATTATTTCAACATCTTGTTCTTAGCCGTGTTGGCGGCAACATGCTAATGTTTCGTATTCATGATAAACTAAAGAACATCTCAAAACATATGTTGTATAACATTGTTTAACAAATGTTGCTTGCAACAATGTTGCGCTGTTGTTGTGAAATGTGGCTTCTAATGAATACAGGTCTTTCAATAGTGTAAATACCCAATTATTAGTAGCTGTACCTATAACTCACGCAACAAACCATTAGGCAGAGTTGCACGTTAAAATAAATGTTTTTGAAAGATAAAATACTTACTGGAAAATTTTACCAACGCACTATAGGATTTAATTTAAGTATACATGAAATATTCTGTGATGATGAATGAATCATCATCACAGAATATTTCATGTATACTTACGTAAGTCATCTTAGAACAATAATTACGATGTTTGTCAGTTACAAAATAATCAAGCTATTACGAGCCCCGATGCAAAATAGTTCGTCTAGTGTGATATTTTCTCTGTGAGATTTTTTCATTATTTTTGTATATCTACGAGCCCCGATGCAAAATAGTTCGTCTAATTGTTAATCGATGCAAAAGAGTTCGTCTATCGGTGAGTTAAATAAGGTTATTCCTTCTTTGTACAATTATGTTGCATAATTTAAATTTGTAAAAGTAATTCTGTGTCATTTGTAAGTGAGACAGTATAAATTCTGAAAATTTCAGTTTTTACCCGACTGCCTCAGCATGGTAATGTTTTTCGAGAGTATGTATGTATGTATGTATGTATGTATGTATGTATGTATGTATGTATGTCTATTTCTTTGGCACGCTCTGTAGCCTAAACGGCTTGATGGATTTTAACATATGAGGTGTCTTTAGATTCGTCTTAATTGTGGGAGTGACATAGTATATATTTATAAATTGCATCTACAAATACAAAAAAAAGGAGGGGAAGTGTTTTTTTTTAATTAATTCAACAATATTGGTATTAAATAAAAGCTAGTAATGAGTAATTTTCAAATATATATATTAATAAAACAAAAAAGCTTGAAATAGAAAAAATTATTTAAAAACAAAAAACCCGACTGCAAAACCACATAACTGAAAAGGGGAAAACAAGCATTATAATCTATATAATTTTGGTCTTGCAGGCGGGGACAGTCGAATAACCTGAAATATGGTGTAACTTTTGATTGTCCCCGCCTGCGATACCAAAATTCTATAGATTATAATGCTTGTTTTCCCCTTTTCAGTTATGTGGTTTTGCAGTCGGGTTTTTTGTTTTTAAATAATTTTCATTAGTTTTCAAATAACAATGGGTCTTGGCAAACCCGTGTGTGAAGAGCTTCGAAAGCGAATAGTTTGTGGGGTCGATGCTGGCAAATCAAGTTACCAAATATCTAAAGACTTGATACTTCCCAGGTCTACAGTCCAATCTATCATTCAGCACTATAAAAAGAATAGAACGACTTCTTGTTTGAAGAAAACTGATCGACCACGCATCACAAGTGCAGTAGAAAATAGAATCCTGAAGAAATTATCAAAAATAATCGACGTGCTCGAGCTGGAGAACTCACGGTGCAATGGAAGGACATGATTCACAAAGACGTCTCAGTTGATACTTGCAAAAGTGTCCTAAAAATAATGGGTTACGGATTTTACACAGCTAAGGAGAAACCACTGTTGACTGCTGTACAAAAGGAAAAGAGGTTGAAGTTTGCTCGTGATCATTTAAATTGGACTTCCGATCAGTGGCGTAGTATCATTTGGAGTGACGAGTCCAAATTTGAAGTGACAGTCGGCGATGAAAGGAAAATAATGATTCGGAACAAAAATGAGGCATTTCATACTGATTGTCCCAAACACAAAGTGAAGTGTCTCTTATGATATGGGGCTGCATGTCTGCACAAGGTGTTGGTGGTATGCAGTTTGTGGATGGTTCTATCAATGCTGCAAGGTATCAACACCTTTTGGAAGAGAATGTACTGCCCTCTATTCCGTCACTTAAGCATCAAGATTCCTTCATTTTTCAACAGGATGGTGCTTCCTGCCATACTGCAAGGACAACAAAGACGTGGCTACTGGCGAAAAGCATCCCTACAATCGAATGGCCATCTAACAGCCCGGACTTGTCGCCGATCGAAACCCTATACTGGAAAATTAAAAAAAATTCTCCTTAAAAATCCATCAAGATCGAAGAGCGACTTAAAGGCTAAACTCTTGGCTGTCTGGGAGTCAATTACGCCTGAGGAGTGTGCATCGTTGGTTGCAACCATGCCTCTTCGCATTAAGCTGTCATTGAGAGCAAAGGCGACACAACTAAGTGGTAGACGAACTATTTTGCGTGAGTGACAAGGGTAGACGAATACTTTTGCGTTATGTTTTATAGAATATTTTTAAAATTTTTAATGTTATGTAAAGTCATGAAAGAATTTCAGTTATGTTAAAATAAATTTTAAAATGTTCCTCAAAATGTGGTTTACTTTTTATTAAACGTTCTTAATTATTTTACCAATATTTACTTTCTATATTTTACGCTTTGCACTACTTTCCATACTAGACGAACTATTTTGCATCGGAGCTCGTATTATGTTAGATAACTCACTGGCTTTCCTTAGTTTTTCAATAAAAGAGTGCTGATCCCCGCCATGTGTTTGCTACAGGAATACACAAAATTATCGATAATTTACATTATTTCTAAGTTAGTAATGTAATGCTTAAATGGAAATTAACTTACGGTAAATCGACTGCCCCTTTTTTGTAATCGGGACAAAACGCTTTTCTAAAAAAAATAATTTAATTCAGTTGGTTTACAAATACTAAACTGATAGGTGTCGTGTGATAACATTCGTTTTACTATCCGGATAAAACGAATACAACGGATAATTCCTTTTTGATATTTTAATTCATCAAAATCAGTATCTAATAATATAACATTTTAATTTTAAATTGTGCTTTAATAAGACTCGCAGTCGTGGAATTGTGAAAATTCATGCGATATTTTCAAAAAATTATCTAATGACACAATTACTGGATTCATCATAAAGATAATTCAAATGTGCAAAATCACATTAGCAATTTGGGCATTTTGCACAAAAGCCAGAGCTCGATTTGTTGACGACAGCGATGATGATGACGTATTATTTAGTGATTACAAGCAGCATAAAGAAATAAGCAAAGAGATCACAATTACCATGCCAAATAAACCACCACCATCTACATACACTGCAATTGATTGCAATGAATGTTTTGTTTCTCTCCGTTGCTGCTAATCGCTGTTGTACTACGTCATCATAATCGCTGTCGTTAACTGAAGTCGAGACTTTCTAAATCTTTATTGTGAGCTGGTCAATACCAGCTGACAATGGAGTTTTTGTCGAAATCACCCCTAAAATCTTTGCAGAATACAAATAGCGTCTTTGATAGAGGGGGAGCAACAAACAATTAAATAGAAAATGACTAACGTGCAAAATTCTATTTCATTTTTTTTGTTGGATATATGTACCTTTGAACATTCATTCATCCGGCTAGCCTTTTCCCAACTTCGTTGGGTCGGCTTCCGGTCTTGTTGTTTTAAAAACGTTTTTAAGTTTTACGATTCGTTAGTAACATAAGTATCATAACACAATTGTTGAAGAGTTTTTGTAATAAAAATGTATATTGGAAACGTATATTATTTTGATTTTCCTTTTTTACAGTTGTATCCAAAATATCCATATTATCCGGATAGTGTTCTGGAAGTGTCCGACATATCCGGATAATAAAATGGGGCGGATAATTGCGTACCCTAATCGTAGGGCACCCGGTTGGAACAAAGTATTTTTCGCTAAATATTATGTATAAAATAACACTCACAATGAAAGAAATGAACAACGTTTGGGAGTAATTAATTGTTTTTTTTTTTATATTATAGTTATAAAAGCTGACGCGCATCCCGCACATCTATACTATAGTAATATATCTACATAAACATAGACATACGCTTGTAAACACACACTTTAGTATAGCAAAACTGTCGTGACGGTCAAAATGTTACATTCATTTCGGTTTAGCTTTCATTCACTAAGTGTGCATTCCTATTTTTTTGTTTTCGCTACGTCGACCCGGGCCTAGTCCTTATCGGACAGCGACCTACCATCGAGCTACCCATTGCTCACCGTCCGCAAGCCCGCGCCTACGGTGGCCGGAAATCCGCCCGGGATTCCCGACGCCCAGGGCGTCTCCTGCGGCGGCTAGGGGCGAGAGGGCGCGAGAAGTGTGTAGAGTCTAGCTCTATTATTACTTATCATAAAGCGTAAATTGTAGTGTAAGTACTTACTAAGGAGCCATAACTGCCCTGTGCTTGCAAAAACTGCTGTTAACAACCAAAAATAAATCATTGAATTCTTCTGTATAATAATTTTGTTACAAAAGTTGATAATTAGTTACTGCTAATTTATTAAAATTTGATTGCTTAAGTCAGTGGTATTAGAGCCACAAGTCGTAAATTGCTACAAGGAATAGTAAAAAAAAAAACCAACTTACATCTTCTGATGTGTTTAGCCTAAACCTATCGTTTAGTCGACGGCTTTTCTGCAAAAGAATAATTAATGGCGCCGATTCCCTTGTTCACAAACTAAACTTAATTTAAGTTCAGTGCATCTTTTTCTTTCTATTTCATTAAGAAAAGGACAGGAGAAGCGTTTCGTCGACGGAAAAGTAAACAAAAATTACATTTCCGTGTAGACAGTTGACAGTTTTAAGATACATTTTAGTTTAGTCCTGTCAATTTAACAAGCGCCTGTCACTACTCTATACAAGTTTAGACGTGATTAAAAACTGGCCTACTAAAATTACGTCAATTTACGTCAAGCGCTGATTAATTTGACAGGACTAAACTAAAATGTATCTTCTGTCCTTTTCTTAATGAAATAGAAAGAAAAGGATGCACTGAACTTAAATTTAGTTTAGATTGTGATCAAGGGAATCGGCGCCATTAAGCATCAAAATCCATAGTGTCGTCAAGTAGAACTAAGCGTACAAACAGACAAGAGCGACTAAAGGCGGAATTTTCCCGGCTACTTTTCGATTTTTTTCTCTCCGTAGTAACCTTATTCGGACTATTGCGAACATATTAAAACAAAAACGTGGCCAAATCGGTCCAGCCGTTCTCAAGTGACGCGCTTACCAACGAACAGCGTGTTATTTGTATTATGTATATAGATTCACAAGCTTACTTCCACCACGTGCCTTATATCTCCCGGTGATTTGATCTTAGGATTCTGAAACCATAAAAATGTTGTCTCATGTTCGATTTCAAGGCCGGTTAAGTACCAGGGTACCGGGTTTTCCGTCAGAAATATCTGTTGCAAATTAGATTCTGAATTTTGCGCGGTAATTGCTGTTATAAATAAATACATAATCAACCTATAATGTTCTCACTGCTGAGACACAGGCCTCCTCTCTGCGAGAGGGAGTGGGCCGTAATCCACCACGCGGGCCCAGTGCGGGTTGGTAGATGTCACATGTCTTCGAATTTTCGGTTGTAGGACATGCCGGTTTCCTCACGATGTTTTCCTTCACCGTTTTTTGAGAGCAGTGGTGATTAAATTATTTACACAAAGTAAAGCGCCTGTCCAGGCTCGAACCTACGACCTACAACAACTTGTAAGTCGCGGCCGTTACCACTGGGCCACCACTGCTCTCGTTATAAATAAATGAAATAAAACAATTTACCACTTCATTCATTATTATTCCGGACTGCCGTTGCTGAAATTATAAAGAGCTGCAGTCAGATCTTGAGATAGTAACTAATTTTTATTTTGCGCACTGTATCCGATTCGAATCCGAAACAAGACGGCCGGGACAAGATGGTGGTGCACGCTTGCCCAGAGCAAAATGTCCCGGAACAATTTATTTCCCTCAAGGTGCTCCTAAAGTCTGTTTTTGAATCTCGGAGACTTAAATGACATTACGTGGGTTGCCAGTTTTTTGCAATTCTTAAATACCTCAACCGTAAATTGCCGTTAATAAAATCAAGGAGTACCGTTTATTTTATAACTAGTTATCCTGATAAAGGTAAGATAATGTAGGTAGTTATTTAATACGAAATAATACAAAAGTAATAAGGTACAGATATATTTAATGTGAAACATTTTTAATTAATTAATTACAGGTATTCATTAATCATGCATGCATGTCATTTTACTTTAAACTATTAACGGATGAAACAAAAGGTTTTTTTTTTATAATTAATCACTTTCCGATAATGACTCCATGTCTGTATCATCAGACTCGCCACCTTGCGGACGGTGAGCAATGGGTAGCTCACCGTCCGGTAAGGACCAGGCCCGGGGCGACGGCGCGTTGTATTCCACGCGCGCCTCTAAGAGATGTCGTCAGCACAAAGGTAGGGGTCCACTAGGGCCGATGCCTGCCGGGGTCGCGGGAAGGCCCCCGCAACACAGGCAACAGGAAGGAATACGGGTGGGTTTTAGTCAGTAAGAGTCTGACACACCCTCCCGCTCCGCCCAGAGCGTGAGATGTTATTTGATGATTTCCCACCCTAAAAAAAAAAAAAACGCCACCTACTTCTATAATAAATCGATCAGTAATGTCGTCGACTACTCGTATATGGCAGCAGGCTTAGCATGACACTCTCTATTTTTTCGAAGAGTAGACACGGCTCTTTCTATACAAAGTGACATTTCATTTCTCAGTTTTTGACATCTCACCGTAGAAATCCTTTTACAATCTGTCATCTTGTCTTTCGTTTCTAACGATCTTTGTCTAGGTCTTTTTTTATGTAGAAAGATTTCTACGGTGGGATGTCAAAAAAGGAGAAACGAAATGTCACTTTGTTTGGAAAGAACCGTGTCTACTTATTCTTCGAAGAAATAGAGAGGGTCATGCTAAGCCTGCAGGTGACACATTTTATCTTCAATTTTAATAACGTGAGCCACACAGTCTTTTCACTGCTGCGGGGTCACTTGACGAAGCCCTTCTTCAAAAAAGCTTCGTACTTCATTCAATTTGAATGTTTTATTATTTTTAGCGACAGGCCCCTTTACTTGAGCCCAGACCAACTCAATCGGGTTTAGCTCGCAGTGGTAAGGAGGCAGTCGCAAAATAGTGACACCTTGTTCCGCAGCCATCTCGTCGACGACATACTTTTCATAGGATTTTTTCTGCATTCGTGCAATTTCAATTAATTCTTTGGGGTTTTAACATTGTCTCTTCATAAGGAATATTTTTAGATTTTAGCCAATCTTGAATTTGCCCTTTCCGCCAGCTAGAAGTAGGAAACGATTCCAGTTTCCTGGTGTGATATGGAGCATTATCTATTACAAGAACTGCGTTGTCTTTTAATTTTCTTTTATATTATTTAACCAGTTTTCGTATTGATCGGAATTCATCTCCTTGTGGTAATCATCTAGCCCCTTTTTCGCTTCGAACACTAGTAGACGTCATCCACGAAACCCTCTTCGCTTCCAACATGGGACACTACTAATCGTCTCCTCTTGCCTGAAGGCCCTTTTAGTCCAGTGTTTAGTCCTTCTAAGAAAGCCTGCCGTGACGATTTCACACTGGTATCCACCAAGTGCTTATTCTCAGTATGGCCTAAAATGATTAATAATATGTATGTAAACAATGTAAATATAAATATTAATTTTATAAAGACGATAGTCTCGAGAAGCCGATACTGCTTTATTTTTTTTAAGTATCGATCACGCCATAAAATTATGTCATTTCGGTGAATTAATGCACTGCGGCGTTTTCTGGTTAAGTACTCAAAATGAAGGTGTTTTAATGTTTTAAATAATGTCTTCTTGAAATTGTTGTGTCAAACTCTAGTTCTGGGTCATCATTTACGACTTGAAAAACCTAAGAATTATGAATGGTGTAGGTAACTACGAACTTAAATTATAATTACAGTTTGCAAGCATAATTATATTTAATACCTGCCAATAAAGCATAATTATATTTAATATTTAAAATTAAAAATAAAATTAGCATTACCTTGTTCAAGGATGGTGATTCGTTTCCATAAAAGAATTGATGAACTTTTCGACGTATATAGCCAAATGAGTTAAATCGTCCCATTTATCTTTGAAATTTAATTTTGGACCAGGTATTTTCGGAGAGCTAAAATTTTCATTCTCTTTGTGCTCCTTCAGTACCCTGAAGATTGAAGTTCTGGATATGTTCAGGATTTCGGCAGTTTTTAAAACGTTTTTTTTCGGCGTCTCGGTTGGAGATTCCGTTTTTCAGTATGAACATATTTGCCATCCAGCAATATTCGTCTTTCAAAGTGTGATTTGAACTATTTCGTCAACCATTAGGTATTGCATAAGCGCAAATACTACCTACTCTGCCTTAAATCTTCCGCACTTTGAATGTTGCCGGTATTCGGGTCGCTTGAGTTGAAAAGCACAATTATTGTACACAGGCTAATCCTAAGCAAGTCAGATTCTACTCAATATAAGATTTGACGGAATTAATGTGAATCTCTTATTTCAAGAGATGTTCCGACTAGTCGGTATGCCGACTATCCAGCTTCTTACTTTGTATGTATTTCTCAATAAAATGTATATAAGAGGAATTACATTAATAAAATAATAACCTTGATTGTTAATTAATATTTTAAGAATTATTGGTACTGTCTTTAACACTTTATTTATTACACAAAAACACCGCTGTGACCAGTGCAAAAGTAAAATCAAGAAACAATGCGAAGTAAACAAAATATGTTTCGACACGCTCGCAGGCGGCGGTTCCGAGTTAAACAGAAGAGAGAGAAATTGCCGAATAGGTATCCCCGAAACCATGATCGAAATGTGGGTGTACTGACAGGGATACCTGGGATTACAAGCGTGATGTTATGTTATGTTGTTTATTTAATCTAAATATTTTCTAATTTAGTTTGATTTTTTTCATATGCTTGTTGTCTTTTATGTTTCATGCTTTTTTTCCTTTTTTTTTGGACGGGAAATCCGCCTCCTCCTTCGCGAGCATTATTGCTTCGCAGGTGACGGCTGCCCATGCCTCTCCGTACCATGGCCTGAACCAGGGCCGGACGCGAGAGATCTCCACCGTCGATCGGCTCCACGAGGACACGGCGGTGCTCTGCCCAAGCCGGGCAGACCTCCACCGTATGCTCCACCGTGTCCTCCGGGCGATCCACACAGTGGTGATACCCGGGCGTTTCCTCCCGCCTTTCCTCCTCGCCTCCGGTGAGGACCTGCGTCAGGCGGAAGGTGAGGACACCGCGGTGCCTCCCTATCCACTCCTCAAAGAGGGGACTTATCGGCGCAATTGTGGCGTGCCCAATGTTTCGTGCTGGACTGTATTTGAACGCAATAATAATTATAATAAAATTTATTTTTTCAGATAACTTTGATCCATAAATTGACAAAAATGAGACATAAATTAATACAAAATAGTAAGCAGGGACTTGTTCGGCGCTGCACTAACATCCATGTCAGGGGACAATCGTGCCTAGCAGCAATGGCACTCAAGATGCTGTGGCGACTTCCACGCAACCGACTAATGAATGACGCGGTCTTTTTGCGCCATAACGCTGCAAAGCCAGCTGAGTGTGCATCAGCAAACATTGCTGATACGCTACAGAAACGTGGGAGCCGCAACAACGCCCTGAACGCATTATTAAATTGGACCCGCAGAGCATTGTATGCCTGCTGCGTGTAGCTAGCCCAACAGACTCCCCGTGTACAGTGAGGTGCAATACGCATTAAATAAAGTAATTTTGTTTGCGTCTGTGCAATGTGAATTGTTACTGAATCAATAAAAATATTGCCCGTTTAGGAGCGTCCTGAGGGAAATAAATTCTTGGTTCTAGGAAATGCCGGTTTCTGGGCAAGCGTGTTCCACCATCGTATCCCATGCACCCTTACACTGCTTGCGCACTTTCCCATAACACAGAGAAGTGGCCTGACACTTACCTTCTCTTGCACTGTGTCGTTCCGTTTGAAAGACGCAACCGCTGCGAGTAATTTCCGCTCACGTATCGGCGGGTATTTGCTGGGCTGAAATAGACCGCACTATTAGGATAAAGTATGTTCGCGCCCCGCTCAGCTAATCGACTAAGCAAGCCCAACCGTAACCAACGAAGCACTTCACTAGCGAGCGGACCGCACTAGGTGCCAGCGCAGCGCAATGACGTCATTACAGTTCCTTCAAACAATAGTCTACGATAATAATTTCAACCCAACCTACGTTTACCAGTACCAATTAGTTCAACCAGGTTTCAGGCTGGCTAAAGTAGACTCATATTTCATGGGATACTGTTTAAAATGTTACAATAAAATGCCTCCAAGATTTAAACTTCGTTTCATTCAGTTGGAGCCTCATACTCCAACTGAATGAAACGAAATTTAAATCTTGTATAAAACGCAGACTATCCAGTCAAGCATATTATAAGTTGGGGGATTACATCGCTGATAAAAATGCTTGGCTCAACGTTGGTCCTGCTCCACAAGGGCGCAAATACTAATTGATATATGAAATGATGATTTAAAAAACTATCTTTGCGTTGCAAAAATTCAATCTCTTGGTATTGTATAATTGCCTAGTACATATGTGAGTACTATGTACCTACTATAATAATACGATTTATTGAGTAGCTACGTCTTTCATTGACTTGAATGTGCCCTGGCGGCTGGGAGTATGCCGTGCTCACTCTAATGTCTCGCTGATGGTGGCGCGTGTGTTGGATCATTTAGCTCCCTTCAAAATGGTTGAGCTGAATGGTGCTGATCCACGCGTCATGTTCGTGAACGGGCGCCCTCAGTAGGGACTGGTCATCTTTTAGCTGCCACAGCTCATTTTAATTTTTGAATTATTTATGTTTTTATTACGGACGCTTTTAACGTGCACGTCGTCACATTGTTCTCACAGGTAAAATTTAAAAATGAATGATTTAAACAATATTTTGTAAACTTATGTTTATTTAAAAGTGTCCGTGGAGTTTCTTGCCCGTTCTTCTCCAAATGCCGACTACGCTTTGGAATAAGCATCTTGCTTCATCTTTCTGATTGACCGACCCTTTGACAATTCAACAGTGTCAAGGGGTTGGTCATTGGATTATTTGAAATAAATGCTTTATGTTTTGAGTTTGAGTAACTAATTCACCATTGTAAAGACTTGACTTAGATTATACCTTTTTAGGGTTCCATACCCAATGGGACCCTATTACTAAGACTCCGCTGTCCGTATGTCTGTCTGTCCGTCTGTCACCAGCCTGTATCTCATGAACCGTGATAGTTAGACAGTTGAAGTTTTCACAGATGATGTATTTCAGTTGCCGCTATAACAAAAACAATACTAAAAAACAGAATAAAATAAATATTTAAGGGGCTCCCATACAACAGACATGACTTTTTTGCCGTTTTTATAGATAATGGTACAGAACCTTTCGCGCAAGTCCGACTCGCACTTGGCCGGTTTTTTTAACTTCAAGGTTCTGTAATTTCATTTGACCCAATCTTTAAACGAAACATAAATCGTTTGTTCCGTCGCGAACATGGTAGATACCTGAATTTCTGGTAGAGTAAAGTCTTTTATATCTTAGACAATTTTCAATCTCTTACCTTCATTAATCAAGTCAGGACATATTACCTTTTGGAGCACGGCACGGCACTATTGCATACAAAACTATATTTAATTAAATGGTTACAAAGATCAAAATAAACAAAATCAATCAAAACACCTTTGACCAATGTCGAGTTGACATCAACCTAAAACATAGAATTTGCGGCTAGTCATTTTATGAAATATGAATAATTTTTAGGGTGCCAACGGGACCCTATTATTAAGGCTCCGCTGTCCCTCCGTCTGTCACAGGACTGTATCTTTTGAACCGTAATAGGTACGCACTTGAACTTTTTCACACATGGCCGCCATAACAACAAAAAGAAAACCGGCAAAGTGCGTTTCGAACCATGCACAATGAAGAGTTCCGTAGTTAAGCAAGAATAAACTTATTAACATTGTAGTTGAAAAAAAAGTTCTCCCATACATCGATATAGGTACGTCACGCTCAATTCTCCAACTGCAAATGTGTTTGTAATCAGAAAAAAAAAATTATGTGATAACTACAAATGAATAATTGTCGGTTTTTTTTCCTATACCTACTTGTGCTGTGAGACCTTGCTTCTTGCCAAATTTTATGTTTCTAGGTAAA
Source organism: Atethmia centrago (assembly GCA_905333075.3). Lineage (NCBI taxonomy): Eukaryota > Metazoa > Arthropoda > Insecta > Lepidoptera > Noctuidae > Atethmia > Atethmia centrago. Next base: position 34,355,945 of record HG995367.1, on the reverse strand, counting down.
CAGGAAGTACTCTTATAAGTTTTGATTTATTTGCGAGTATCAAAATATATCGCATACTTGGCCGTATTTATTATTGCTTAATTGATATTAATTTCAACTAGATACTTCCACGCGTTCCTGAGACAAAGGGTCTTGACAGACTGATAGATAGACGGATGGAACCCTAAAAGTAAAATAAAGTTAAAAATAAAAGTAGCGTGTTCTTTTCGGCGGGTTTTGCATAGGCTTGAATATGTACAGTGTTAAATATTGTTCGGTGGTACGAAACCCTTTGTGTGCAAGTCCGAATGCACTTGGCACCTTTTTTTTTTAATTTAATTGACAAAGTCTGTCAGTGTCACATTTTTTATTCGGTGTGATATGAAAGGAAGATGGCCGAATGTCATTCTGCGGTATTGACATTACGATTACATTATAATGCTGAGTCGGTGATGCAAATTCTATAGTGCAATAAGCAGACAAAAATATCCCTTAAGGTGATGAATACTGACTGACTGTACTTACTCACATACATACAATCTATCTTCAAGTATGGCATCAAAAGCAGCCGTAGAGGCGACAATTTTCATCATGACATGGAAATTGTCGCCTCAACGGCTGAGAAATCCTCGTGTAAATGAGCTTTAAGGCGCAAATATATGAGTTTAGTGACTTTTAAATCTGTTATTACGCCTTCATATAATGCAAGTAAGTTATGCAAAAAATGTATGTTAAACTAGACCACATACACATCAATTCTATATGTGATTCATAAAAAACGATATTACGTAACTACTTAAGATATTTCATGTTTTTTTTTTTTTGTATGAACAGTATATTTTATTACAAATCAGCCTGCTGTGTTCCCACTGCTGGGACACAGGCCTCCTCTCTGTGAGAGGGATTTTATTATCTATACTTAATTCTATCTGTGAATTTTTTCTAATATTAATATTTTCGTTACTCAAATATTTCCTTTTTTTTGGGTGAGAGATCATTAAATAACTCTCCCGCTCTGGGCGGAGCGGGAGGGTGTGGCAGACCCTTACTGACTAAAACCCACCCGTATTCCTTCAGTTGCCCGTGTTGCCAGGGGCCTCGGTAACCATTTAGTACCTTCCCACGACCCCGGCAGGCATCGGCCCTAGTGGACCCCTACACTTGTGCTGACGACATCTCTTTGAGGCGCGCGTGGAATATAACGTCCCTATGAAACCAAACGGCGCCGTGAGCGCGACGAGCATTTGTATGGCCAAGGTCAATGGTCGATATTACCCGACCCTCAACTGATCGAAGTTGAAGGAACTGTCGTGATGCCAAATCTTCTCGGCAATGTGGTACCTGGACCTGTGTATAACAGTTGCGACAATAAAGGCTTTTACATACTGGCGCGACTTGTCGCGACACAAAGGCACCGCTTGTAGCGCTACACGCGGTGTCTTTGTGTCGCGTCGCGTCGCGCGACAAGTCGCGCCAGTATGTAAAAGCCTTTATTGTCGCAACTGTTATACACAGCTTTTGAATAACGTGTTAAATCTTAACTTTTGAAGCTATTTTAAAGACAAAAATCTTTGTTTGCCTAGATGGTGAAGTGCTGCATTTAGTGCGATTGTTGAGCTTGGGGTCCTAGGTTCGATTCCCAAGTTGCGCAGTGGTTTTTTTATTTATTTAACAGTTTATGTACACACATATAAACATACAAGAATAAAGGAATAGAAAAATATTAACAAAGGGTGTTTTTTATTGGATTCCATTAGAAATTGCTCTTTGTTAGGCTCCGGAATCTGGATATATGCCCGGTTGGTGGCAATAGGCTCGCCACTGTGGATTTAACGTATGTGACGCAATAACATAAGAGGTGTACTACTACAAACCTCTGCGAAACCCTTCGGGGAATACATACAGGCGTGGCGTCGTTACTTACATCGTATGAGATTGCCGTGGTGTCGGACGCTGTGGCCTGTTTCATCTCCGCGCTGCGCGGGTTGCTCCACGTGTTCGAAATACGATTATACTCCTGAAAGAAAGAAAGAAAAATATTTTATTTGGGACACGCACGGGAAATACAAATAATAAAAAACCGGCCAAGTGCGTGTCGGACCACGCACAATGAAGGGTTCCGCAGTTGGGAAGTTGTTATGTTGTAACATTGTATTTGAAAAACATCGACTATTACTCATTAACTTATAAAGCCTACTTAGCTGTGATAGTTTTCCATTTAATTTCGTTATATGTAGTACCATGCGATGATTTTTCCACATATCCAAAAACAGCCATTTAGTTAGCAAGCAAAATATTTTGTTTAACCTACAATTTTTATTTTCAAGGTTTATTTTACCACTTAGTCGACGTCATTAATATGTACACCCATGCCTTTCTAGTACACGGAAAAAAAGGATGTCTTAAATTAAAACAATATCCTTTTGGTCAAGACAAATATTGATTCATATATGGGGAAAACGATATATTCTTGAATGAAGTAAAATTTTGTCTTAGTTTTATTGTCTTCTTCGAAGACATTATACTTAAATGAAAAATTATTAAGTTTCATTTTAAGAATATTATTTCTCTCTTAGAATATTTTATTCAATTAAGATTATTATAGTCTTGAATCAAAAATACTTGCTTAAGTCAAGAATAAAAACCAAGTAAGTATTTATTATTCTTAATTTGAGTAAACAAGTTTTCTTGGACTGAGAACATTTACTTACGTTAAGAAAATATTTACTTGGATTAAAACAATTTTTCTGAGAATATTGATATTTTTCGCTGAAGAGATCCTTTATTCCCGTGTACTAAGAATCTCTGAGCTAAGTCGGCCACAGATAGACAGACGGGCTTGGCAAAACTAGAAGGGTTCCTTGTTTACTACGGAGCCCTAAAAATGGAACATTAAAAACCGGCCAAGTGGGAGTCGGACTCGCGCACGAAGGGTTCCGTACCGTATTTAGAATGAGCAAAAAACACGTATATTGTATGGGGAGCCCCTTTAATTTTTGACTTTATTCAAGTTTTATTACTTATTATTATAGCGACAATAGAAATACACAATCTGTGAAAATTTCAACCGTCTACCTATTACGCTTCATGAGATGCAGCCCGCTGACATACGGACGGACAGCGGGTACGGAACCCTAAAAACTCAGACCCGTGTGAGGCCAAAATACATATAATTAAAATAAAAACCGTATTATATACAAGATTAATAATTATATAGGTAATATATGTCCAATGAATAATACGATCGACCTACGCCCGATGCTCCAACATAGCTGGTCCAAGATACAGACTACTGTCCTTCTGCGTTTACATACACATAATCAGCCTACAATGTTCCCATTTTCCTCAACATGTTTTCGTTCGCCGTTTTAAAAGCAGACTGATAGAATAAATTACACAAAATGTTTGTCTGCCTGGATTCGAACCCAAGTACAGTTAAACCAGAGAAGGTATAACTAAATTATAGTGACGAGAGCCAGTATGGTAAATTGTCACAATCAGACGCACGCGTGCTGAAATACAGTGGGGGACGCGCAATTGTCTGTAGTTTATAGTTTAAGGGATAGGTATAATATATTAATGGTGATGAATTTAAATTATTTTATGTTAATAATGAATTATATATGACGGCTCGTGCAGACTAGCGCGATATCGCCCCAGTCTGCACCAGCCTTGAAGGTATCTTACGTTTCTCAAAATGGTTATTTAATTTATTGCTGCTGTGTTTGATGAACTATTAATTGCACGATTGGAATTCGTAATTTATGTTGACAAAGAAACAGACAAAGTAAAATTAAGGAATAAAAATATATAATAATAATAATAGTTTAGACGATGCACACTCACCACACTCCCGTACGTCTGGTTCCTGCCGTGGGGGTCCAGCGGGGCGGCGCGGCCGGCCTTGCCCAGCTCGAGCTCGTTGTAGTCGTCCAGCACCTGCGGCATCACGCGCGAGTGACGCTGCGCCACCGCCACAGGCGCGGCCCCGGGCTGGGGGGAGAAAGAAAATAACATAATTAATTAACTTTACTCATAAGGAAAACAATATAAATACAAAAAAAAAAGGTCAAGTGCGTATCGGATCACGCACAATGAAGGGGGTAGTTGGGATTTTATACCAAGAACAAAGTGCTATTTTTTGTTAGAGTCATCTTTTGGAGTGAGTGAGTAAGTTATCACCCGATTATAAGAGGCTAAATAAACTAATTTACCATCTTATAATCCTAATTAAAGTCTAAAATAAAAAAAAAAACGTGACTGCTTATACACATACTATAAACAATATCATGCACATACACGTGCATGATATTGTTTATAGTATTAAATTATATAAAACTTGTTTCTATCTTCTTATATATCACTTTTTACACAAAATAAAATAATTTAAATTTGTATACGCAATTATTTTCATAAATAAAATTGATCTAAAATCTTTTACAAAATTAAGTCGATTTTTGATATTATTAGTTCACAACCATTCTACAATGGAAAATAAGGTATTTTAAGTCACGAGTTTTGCGTCAGTGGTTTTATCGCCAGCACCGATTGCTGAGTATGCGTTTTGCGATGCAAGCGTGCCTCGTAGCCTCGCTCCCGTCCCCACAGCACCTCAATACTCAATATCTTTATTGCTTTACCATAATGTGTACTTAGGTGGTAACTATATAATTGAGATCATTATGGACCCTGTAGGGCACAGCAAGAGGGTAGGAGAGAGGAAGCCGCGTTTTAGGAGATTTAACTTTCATATACTCGAAGTCAGGAGATCGCTAAATATGATACTAACAATTCGCCTATCTACTATTTATTTATTTATTATTCTATCTGAAAAAGTACTTAAATATTTTAAACTAATTTTATATACCTGTACATATGTATTATAATGCTGTTTATTTTTTGGTATAAATTGTTTTTCTTTGAATAATTATTTCATTTCATTATTATTATTGTTATATTAATATATTTTAAACATACCTACAAGTTGCGTGATTATCATTAATTGTTGTTATGAATTATTTTTATTAAGTATATTATTTATTATTATATTAGTAATTTCTTTAACATATACAAATTACATTATTATTAATATGTTTTTTCCTATTATTTATGTTTATCATTTAAATATTCGTCTAAGGAGTAATAACATTTGTTTAACAGTAATGTTTTAAGTTTATTTATAAATATATTTAACTTTTATTCTTTCTTTATTACGTCAGGCAGTTTATTATATATTTTTATAGACATTACGTAGGGACTTGTAGAATGTATTTTTAGCTTGGATTTTGGTATGTTTAGCCTAGATCGGTACCTAAGTGTGTACTGTGATTGGATGTCTTCGCGTTTTGTGTAGAAATCTTGATGCTTACGGACAAATTTACATGTTTCTAAAATGTAAATACTGGGGAGGGTTAGAATATTGTGTTTTAGAAAATAGAGTTTGCAGCTGTCAGTTTGATCAATATTTACCAAGATCCTAACTAATTTCTTTTGTAGGGTGAAGAGTGTCGGTGCATCTGTACTATTGCCCCAGAGAGTTACGCCGTAGCTAAGCCATGCATTGGCATACGCATAATAGGCGGTGAGGGCAGTTTGTAGATTGGTTGTCTTTTTAATTTCGCGGAGAGCGTATGAAAATTTTGAAATTTTTGAACGGGTTTTTTGTACTTGTGTTTTCCAATTTAAGTGTTTATCTATTGTAAGTCCAAGTAATGTAAATTCATCAACAGTTTCCAATTTTGAGCCGTGAAAGTTGAAATTTAAGTCTAGAGGAGCTTTTTGATAAGGGTGGAAAGTCATTAACTTAGTTTTAGTATAATTAATTTGTAAATTATGTGAGGCCATCCAGTTACATATTTTTGTGAGTGTGGAACTGAGTTTTTCTTCAATGTTTGTGTTGTTTTGACATGAGACTAACAAAGATATGTCATCCGCGAATAAAACACATGGCCCCTCTATCGTTTTTGGTAAGTCGTTGATGTAAACGAGGAATAATAGGCAGCCTATGACACTTCCTTGGGGGATGGAAGCGTTAGTTATTTTTATTTTAGATCGGATTTTTTCTATTTCTCTACTGTTGTGGTTAAAGTATTCGATTTCAACTACTTGTTGTCTATTTTTTAAATATGACGTAAGCCATTCATAGGCTTTCCCGCGGATTCCTATTCCATACAGTTTATTAAGCAGTATTTTAAATTGTACATTGTCGTACGCTTTGGTCATGTCCAATAATATCCCTACGGCGTATTCCCTATTATTTATAATATTAAGTGCTTCTTGAGTATATTTATAAACCGCTAATGTGGTGGAACGATTTTTTCGGAAACCGTTCTGACAATCGCTAAAAATGTTAAATTTTTCACAAAAGGTATAAATACGATTACACATAGCTTTTTCAAAAATCTTGGAGGCTGAGGGCAAAAGAGCTATTGGGCGATAATTATTAGGATCAGTTTTTATGTTCTTTTTATGGATTGGTTTAATTAATGATTTCTTTAATAATTCGGGGAAAGTGCCTTCTGTAAAAGACTGATTTAGTAATAGATAAAGTGGTAAAGTCAGTTCATTTGCGCATTCTTTCAATAACGTAGGTGGAATTTCGTCTATACCGTAACTTTGTTTATTTTTTAGGGTTTTTATTAATTTGTTAACTTCCCAAGCTTCTACTGGGCTAAGGAACATGGTGTTCTCCGTGGGATATAGTGTTGACATGCCGCCCAGTGCACTGCCAGATGGATTGTTACTGTTTTCTCCTATAGACGCAAAGAAGTCATTGAAGATATTCGCAATTTGTTTGGGTTCGGATATAAAAGTATTATTGTGTTGTAATTGTATGCTACATTTTTCCTTTTTAGGTTTTTTATTTGTTCTCTCATTTATAATGCTCCAGATCGTTTTTACTTTGTTGCCTGATTTCTTTATTTTGTTTATGTATTGTAATTTTTTTGCAGTGGTAACTAATTTTTTTAATATTTTTTCATATGTTTTATAATGTTGTGTTATTATTTTGTTTTTGGTTTTAGTGGAAAGTAATTTTAACAATCTTTTGTTTTTGCAGGAAACTCTAATGCCTGTAGTTAGCCAGTACTTTTTGAAGTTATTTTTAAGTTTTATTTTACGTGTAGGAATACATTGATTTAAGATTTTTATCAAGAGGTTGTTGAAAGAATTATAATTTTCATTTATATTATTGTTTGCTTGTATAATGTCGTGCCAGTTTTGTGTACTTAGTATAGATTTAAATTTATTAATGTTCGCTACGTTAAATATTCTTTTATTTGTGTACCAGGTAATTTTTTTTGCTGGTTGAGGTATGATTAGGTTTATAATTGTTCCACTGTGGTCCGAAAGTCCGAAATTTTCCACGGTTGTAAACATATTTTTGTCGCTGAAATTCGTAAATATTAGATCCAGACATGTTGAGGATGTTTTTGTAATACGTGTAGGTACTTTTATATGTTGAGTGAATTTGTACTCTAGCATGAGATCCAGAAACTGGTTAGTTTTTAGGTTTTTGGCTAAAATATTAACGTTAAAATCTCCACCTATAACAATGTTAAATTTATTATACTTAATATTTAAATAGTTTAGAATTTGTTTTAATTTATCAATAAATATATCTTCCTCTCTTCTATTCCAGTACATAGTAATTAATAAAAGATTTTGTTTAGGTAACTCAGTAGCGCACACTTCCAGTACATATTCTGTAGACATGTTTGAGATATCATTTTTCTCTGTGTACTCAATTTCTTGTAAGAGGATGCAAACGCCGCCTCCTCCTCGACTTTTCCGGCAATATGACGATGAAATATTATAGCCACTAATTTCGTGACGGTGCAAAGGAAGAAGTGCCGACAGAGTAGCTGTAAGAACCGCTGCGGCAAGGGTCCTACGGACCCCAACGAAAGACTGCGTGCTGCGAAGCCGAACACCCCGTTGTATATTTCCCGTCTTCACTACACCACCGACGCGGAAGACATCGTGAAGTAGGTACGTGTGCCAAAGGCAGAACTACGCGCCGAGAGTGCAGCAGCTGGAGTCGCATAGCAACATCAAATTTAAGGCGTTTGTGGTGCGCACACCAACATGCTACCTGCACCAGGTGATGGAAGAAAGCATTTGGCCACAGGATGTGGTGTTCCGCCGCTTTCGCGGACAAGTGCCACTGGAACGCACGAAGAGATAGTGCAACTATGTGAAACTAACATAGTTTTAAGTTTTATTTACTAACACAATTGTTAATATATGTATACTTAGGTTAAGGTATTCATCTATGGGTCCTTGTAACCTGATAATAAGTAGTTTATTATTTTTCTTACTGACAACTAGCCTATTCCCTTCGTCCCTTGTGCAATATTTTATGCTTCTAGTAGACCCAGCGGTTTTGCATTGTCTTTCAGAGAGTTTAGCATTTTTATAAGTAGATTAAGTGTTTTCTGTAAATGTATGGTGGCCCCGTGGTAACGGCCGCGACTTACCGAGTTGCAAGTCGCAGGTTCGAACCCAGATAGACGCTTTACTTTGTGTAAATTAATTCATCACCACTGCTATCAAAATTGTGAAAGAAAACATCGTGAGGAAACCGGCATGTCCTAAAACCAAAAATTTGAAGACGTGTGACATCTGCCAACCCGCACTGGGCCCGCGTGCTGGATAACGGCGCAGGAAGTGCGCCGTTATCCACCTCACAGAGAGGAGGCCTGTGTGTCAGCAGTGGGCACGTTATAGGCTGATTATGTTAAGCTCGGAATGTTCGAAACAATGAGTCAGGTAACGAATGTTATGTTCTTTTGTAAGGATATGTAGGTATAGTTGACCTCGTAATTGCTTTTGGTACCAGTTTTAGTCAGTAAGAGTCTGACACACCCTTCCGCTCCGCCCAGAGCGGGAGAAGTTATTTGATAAATACCCACCCAAAAAAAAGGGTATAGTTTGATCTGCCCGCTGTACCACGCCTTAACGGCCGCAGTGACGGCTGTCATGAAAATTATGATAGCGGCAAAGATTTTAATCGTTAGATTCGCGCTACCGCTCAAAAATAGTCGCGTTTCTGTTTCGTTTGAACCTCTGGCACACAATGATCAGTGACTTGACTTGATTGTCATGGAAATGCTATTTTATGTGTGAGCTCACTCTTTTCAGTATGGACACTTTTTCGCGTGACTGAATACGGTGAAAATGTCGCTTTTAGCGATCAGACCGCCAATTGTCAACCCTATGTATTATTTCTACTTTTATATGAGTCATTTATATTGTGTACATAATAAAGAGAGTACATAAGAAAACTCCGCAGACGTGATGGGCGTCAGACTATATCAAAAGACGAAAAAATAAAAATGAAAAAGATTTTTGACTATTATTTTTTTGGGGTCTACGACGCTGCTAGTGTTGTTACCAGTAACAACACTAGCAGCGTCGTAGAAAGGAAAGGAAGTATGTTAAGGGGACTACAGGACCTAAACGCAAATTTTGTAAGTTTTATATTGCCTAAAAGTATATGATCCACTGCAGTAAACAAAATCAGAATAATAGGATATGATATTCTTCAGGATATATGCTAGGTAGATAGTGTGTTGGACACATAATAAAACTAATTTGATGCGATAGAAAAAAATCACGAAGATACCTCTAAATATTTCTATTAACGATTAAAGACCATACTAATATACATGCATTCATTCTGATTTTTTGTCACTTTATTCTACAAGCAACATATTAGCATAATAAAGTTTTAATTTTTTTATTTAATTAATAGATTTCTTGTAAATAGATAATTGCTTCATATTTTGGAATAAATTACCAGCGTTGTGTCATTGCGCTTCTCTTTCTTTTCTATGCAGTCCGACAGTGACCACGCTTTAGGTGTTGTCAGCCTCTTAAGAGAAAATCTGTTTATTTTTATTTTATCGTGTTTAGTTATCACGTCTGTGAAGTTTACATAAAAATACTGATTTTTCAAACTGATATTTCAAGTGACTACATTAACGGCGGTTGATAACCCAAAAAAAAAACTCATCTAATTATTATCTTTTTTGTTTTATCATGTTTAGATCATACCCATCACGTCTGCTGAGTATCTCTAGCTAATTTAATTTGACCCTGTATATTCTCCTAAGGAAAAAGATCTCAGTTTATGTAAGTACATTCTCTTGGAATAGGGTTTTACACTCATTTTTAAAAAGTGTCTTAATTAAATTCTATGGTGCTAATATGCCCCAAAAAAAATCACAAAATTTTTATTCAATCGTTAAGTGCCATAATTTTTTTTTAAATTTTACATTTGCAAATTTCGTGCGTAGTTTGACGAAAACGCTGGACGCAGTGGATGCCATGTTTCTCTGTGGTCATGACGTCACTTGGCTATGTAAACAAATCTGATCTAGGTATTATCTAACTATCAGTTGACAGTTGACACGTTTTAGTTTACACAGCCGTATGACGTAATAACATGGCGGCTACTATTTCATGGTGTTTTTTAACAGATTAGAAAAGCTGAAAACGTAGAATTGAATTTTAAAATTTATTTTGTTATTTTATGAACTAAAACTAACATTTTCCGACTCCTTTTTGCCTAACCTATCTCAATAATATATTTATAGATTTTTTCTCGTATATAGTAAAATACCCTATTACCTGTGCGATGGCAAGGTTGATGCCGGGCAACATGTTGGCATCGGCGCGCATCAAGCACCACAGGTCAATGACCCCGACCTCGTCTCCCGTGTCGAATGTGTCGGCCTCGCCGGTGTTAGCACGCTCGTTCAGCATCTGTGGACCTGCCACCTGCACACGATACATATATTATATAGGTAATGAAAAAAAAAAAATGTTTATTCTTCACAAATACACCGCACATTTTATTATAAACATACAATACACTCACAAATAAAAAAAATTAAAAACTACATTCATAAAAAACAAACGGTGAGGCTTGTGGCTAAGTAATAACAGCCACACGGGTCAATCGATCAGGTTAAGCTACGCTTGCCGCGGTTAGTCCGAGGATGGGTGACCATCTTTACATACCAAGACCCCTCCGTGCCTCGGAAAGCACGTTAAGCCGTTGGTCCCGGCTGTCATTTGTAGATCTTTGACAGTCGTTACGGGACGTCAAGAAGCCTGAAAGTCTGACAACCAGTCTTACCAAGGGGTATCGTGTTGCCCAGTAACTGGGTTGTGGAGGTCAGATAGGCAGTCGCTCCATGTCAAATACTGGTATTCAGCTGCATCCGGTAAGACTGGAAGCCGACCCCAACATAGTTGGGAAAAGGCAGGCAGATGATGATGATAAAAAATAAACAATAATATTAATCTCAGTATTAATTATTATTAGAACAATTTACATATTTTGTGTCCTTTGTTTTATTGTTAAATTTATTTAAAATAAATGTTTTTTTTTTAATTACCTAGTAAGTAACAGTTTTCATTTTTATCCTGTTGCTGTGCACTAATCCATACAATCATCTATAGGTACTAATATTACAAATTCGAAAGTAGTTCTGTCTGTCTGTCTGTATGTTAACTTTTCACGCCTAAATCACTGAACGGATTTCGATATAATTTGGCAAGGAGAAAGATGGGGAAGGACATAGGCTACTTTTTGTCTCTGCGCATCGGTCTCTTCTGAAGTGGTTGCCCATACACCAGCCCAGAGAACAAAGGGCGCTGACCACCTTGTTTTCATTTCTTGACTCTCCCTCTTCCCCTAGTTATCTCGCCCCCCACTTTTAGTACATTTGGGTGAACCACAGTAGAAATCTACGTTCATCACAAATTCGTCTTCTTCAATGTGCCACTCACAGCACTGACTTCATTCACTCTTCCTTATTCGTTCAGTCTATCTCTCTGTGGAATGCGCTCCCCCAGGAAATCAGGATGGCAAACAACCGATTATCCTTTTAAGTCAAAGTTCGCGAGCACATTCGTAAGAAGGTGGCAGTATCATCACAACGGTAATGTTTTCCCATTGTTTGTCTTATCTGTTTTAGTATGGTCTTATCTTGCCCGTTCTTCTCCATAGGTACCTACTACGCTTTGGAATGGGCAACTAGCTTCATATTTCTACCGACTCCTGAAAATTCAAAAGTGCCTGTAAATGGTTTAATTTAAATAAATGCTTTGAGTTTTAATTATTACTATTTAGATTAGTATATAGATGGAACACAATAAATTAATATGAAATAAAAGTAAAATTAAGCCGTATGGCTCATCTGTGTAAAAACGGGTTGTTGCTCAGCAAAATGCTTTGACTTCTGACGAAGTTAACGTCAACAGCGCCGATTTTCAGCAATTCTACCTCTCGCCATCGGCTCCCGATTTTCTGGTATAATTGAATAATTGCCTAATCTAAGGTAATTGCCACGTATTGCCACTTCAACTATCTACTTTATGGTTGACTTCGTAATAAAAAGTTTCTAAGAAAAATGGGTTACGATGGAATTTGAACTGTCATGTATGATAGTTTGTATTCACAAAATTTGATAATAATCGGAGATTCTGAATTCAAATACCAGTGAAGTCTTTTTCGCGCTGGCTATACGTAGACAACGCAGAACTAGATCTTGACATTATCCCTACTCTTAGCTGTCCAGGTTTTTCGTAAATGCCAGTATAAGACGAAGGCCCGCTTGCACCACAAATCACAAAATACATTTAGCTTCAAATGTATTTTAAACATCATGTTGCCTCTGTCAACTTCAAACGATTGACAGAAACAGAACGATGTTTTAAATTCGTTTAGCGCTAAACGTGGGTATTTAGAAAAAAAAAGAAAGCAAAATATGTTGATTTGCGGTAAACATAACGAAATAACAAATGGGGGAAAATATGCGTCACATCCACGCAAAACTGCCATCACTCAGTATAATGCTGCGACGTGTGAGACAGAGCCCCAGCGCTGGTTTTCAGTGACAGCCGGCGTTGACGAGATGACGTAAATCGTTGCAGCATTTAGTGAGTTTAGGTATTTAGTGATTGGTGGCGCTAGCGGGCTTAACTAAACGTACCAATGCTAGTGACATGTCGGCTCTCGTGTTGGTGTGTAGCAGAGCGTCTCTCAGCGGTAACACACAGCTCGCGAAGGGCTCCTTCTCTCGGTCCAACTCGCAGATGACGATCGGCATCTCTTCCTGGTATTAAAGGACTTATTATGATGTTGATTTATTAGTAATAGAAGAGCAATTTGTAAAGGACCTTGTCCCGGGAATATAACTATACCACCAATACTGTTTTTACCGCCAAACAGTGTTGTTGTGATCCGGTTGTCCATGTACATTAGGTAATCTGACCGCATTGCAATGACCTTTGGTAGGTGTTGCAGATGTCCGTGACACTTATCGCTAATATATCGGATACTTTTTACTGTTGTTTGTTTTAAATGCTAGGAACTTTAAATGGCGTCTACGAGTGGTCAGCCACATGGTACTTACGTGACTAGACAAGGGTTTATCTTGCCGGAAGTGTCACAGTTAAGATTTCAATGCCATTTGGAATATTTGGAATAATAATAATAACTCCACCGCGCGCCGTATCTTTACGTTGACGTTGCTGACGTGCTGTTGAGCAGTAGCGACCCCACGGACCCTATCTCCCGGGAGAAGTCTTGTTCCTCATCTCTGGCTTGCCTTTATTAACCGGCTGCAGTGAACACTGACGAGGAACAGAGCTCCCACCTCATTTTTGCCTTTATTGGCCGGCTTGAGTGAGGAGATTCGCAAGAGCAAACGTGCTCCGAGGAAGAAAATATTCCAGTAGTCACCCCCTGCTATTTTATCCGTGTACTAGATGACATTGATCGGGCAGGGGACATAGTCCTTCCATAGTTTGATGTTACCAATCCACTACAGCCACCAAAACCCATAGCCTAATATGTTTTATTTGCATGTTCTGCAGCAACCGGGGGTTGTCATTGGGTGCACTTGCATAGTGCAAACAAGTATGATCCTCGGTTGTTGCCATAATCGATTTAAAATTGTCTAAGGGGATTCTGCGAGTAAGCTACGGCCCCTCGTACGCCTGTGGGTAGGGTAGGCCAGAGTGGGGTCTAAGATATTGCCTGGCGGCACTCCGTAGGCAATAGACAGTTCGTCACTTAAATATTAGTCAATTTTGTCCCTCTGTGAGCGGCCTGAGAGTTAAGAATGAAAGAGTTGAAGTTGTAAATCTCTGACACCTAAACGTTCTAGTTTGGATAATAAGCAAGGAAGAGGAACGGCATTAGCGAGATCAAGAAATACAGTGAGACATTTTTTGCGGTGTTTGAGTTTATCAACAATACCGGTTATCAAGTTTAAGGCCACATCAGCAGTCGATTTACTTTTTCTAAAACCGAAATGGTTGGTTGAGAGCAGGTTATTAGTTTCAAGGTAACCGATGAGTCTTTTATTTACAAGTCTTTCCATGAGCTTAGATAGGGCAGATAGTACCGCGATAGGGCGATAGTTATTTACTGCACCACGGTCACTCCATGGAATGCGAGACAGAGACAAGGTATGAAGGGTTTCAAAACCAAGGAAGTTGCGATTAATAGATCTTATATTTTGCGATAAGATTTTGTGGTAAGGAGAAGGGTTCCTCATAATTGGTAAACATTATTCTGGGGGTGCATTGGTAAATGTTAGATACAGAAAAGTTATCCAAATTATCATTTAGGGAGTGTATCGAATTTTATTATTTAAGAGTAAGATAATAGTCCGATCAACGGGGCTTTTGTAACCCGAAAAATTCTCCCGCCTATGAAATTCGGCATATGATGTAGTTTGGTAATACAGATTACAGATGTACAATAAGCCAACAACTTTTATAACGAGAAGTTAGGTATTTTTACCTAAACATGAAAATCGCTTATAACTCTTTGAGAATATTTCCTCAGACGAAAATACTTTCTGTATACGTGCGTATGTACTAGTTGGAATAAGTATGTAAAGGCATCCAACATTTTTTCGATTTCAGAGATACCCCAAATGTAGGTCAAGGTTTTGGTAGTGTATTTAATCAGTGTTCGAAACAATATGTAATCAATAATTGTTTACCCGGTGCCAGTATTAGCCAATTAATTAATAATATTAAAAGGAGAAAAATAAACCCCAGTTCTACTGTTATATTATTATATGGGGATAGTTTAACTGTAAGAAAAAAGGATATAATTGAATGTGTCCATTTGATGTTACATCTCAATGAGACAAATAATTGTAAATTTATTTTTTGTGCCTTGCCTTATTCTAAATATTTGTCTGATGAGCAAAATAGGCACATTTTTAATTTAAATATGTTCATTTATAATAGGACCTGTCGTCACAGTGACGCTATTTTATATTTTGATTGTAATCAATTTATTACTGATTACAAACTGACAAATTATGCAATGTATTTGCCACCTAGTTGTAGGAGACATATTGCTAATCTTTTAGCATACAATATACACAGTGACACTGGTACCTGTATTGTACCATCGATTACTGTTAGTAGTGATACTAACACTACTTATGATACGCCTTGTAGTTTAAACTATTAGGTGCGACAAAGGGTAAGCCGCATATGTTGAATGTTGCACATCAAAATATGCAGGGTCTGTCCGGCAAAGAGTTAGAGTTAAGTTTATTTATGGAGAACTATAACGTTCAGGTGTTATGTTTAACTGAACACTGGTTGAAAGAACATGAAGTAGTGTTTGTGAATGATGATCATTTTACTGTACAAAGTGCATTTGTAAGGAAAAGTGCTATTCGCGGTGGTTCTTTAATTCTTGTTTCAAACAAGTTGAAATGTAAGCAACGTTTAGATTTAGTTAATCTTTCCATCGAGCGCACTATTGAGTTGTCTTGTGTTGAACTCGAGCGATACGTCATAATTTGCGTTTATCGACCCCCCTCTGGGGATTTTATTTGTTTTGAATCGGTAATGGAGGATTCACTCAATAGATTAAAATCTAGTAATAAAAGTATAATTTTATGTGGAGATTTTAATATTAATATTTTAGATGTTAGTCCATTAAGTATTAGACTTCTGAATTTGTTTAGGTCCTATAATCTACTTAACTTGTTTTTTGAACCTACTAGGATTACGGCATCTTCGTCGACATGTCTTGATAATATATTTAGTGATTATGATGCCAAAAATAAATTAGTGTTAAGTGACTTAACGTCTGACCACTGTGGTTTACTAGCTAGCTTCTCTGTGCCATTACATAAAAAGCCGTATAAAATAGAATGTAGGCCTTATACAGCTAGTCGTTGCAACAAGTTTAAAAATAATATAGCTCATAGAATTACACCATGTATAGTAGAACACGAGAATCCTAATGAAATCTATGGAGCCCTTTTTGATGTTGTCCGAAAAGAGCACCAATCTATTTTCAAAACCAAAATCATTAACATTAATAGCACCCCCGCTGGCTTTAAAAAATGGGCTACTCCAGGTATTTATAAAAGTAGAGCGAGACTATACGAGTTATATGGTTTAAAAAAATACAGGTTTGATACTCCTTTTTTAGAGTATGTCAAAAATTATTCAAAATTATTTAAAAAGATTTGTGTTTTTGCTAAATCTAAATTTTTAAGCGACACAATTAAAAATTCCAATAATAAAATAAAAACCACTTGGAAAATTATCAACAATGAAACTGGTAAGTCGGTTAACCAACAAGAAAAACATCTTGAGCTTATGGTCGACAGCAAATTAGTTAATAAAGCAGCTGACGTAGCTGAGGCATTCAATGAGTTTTTTGCCAACATACCTATAACTACGACTCGCTCCTCAAATTCGTCCCCGTCTAAAGCTGATAACCTTTTGCATAGTAGTGTGCCTAAATGTAGTCGCTTATTTAGTTTCGAACATGTAACACCTGGTGATGTTGTTAACGTTTTTAACACACTTAAGTCTAAAAACACTGGTGATTACTGGGGTATCTCCATTAAACTATTAAGCAATATAATATACATTGTAGCCCCCTATCTAGCTGTTACTTTTAATAAAAGTGTTGATTTAGGAACTTTTCCTGACCTCATGAAGAGTAGTAAAGTCATACCATTATTTAAATCAGGTAATAAAAAAGACGTTGGCAATTTCAGGCCTATTTCTATTTTACCTGCATTTAGCAAAATATTTGAAAAGTTAATACTCAAGCAGTTGCTAAGACATTTTAATTTAAACAGCCTCCTTCATAATGAACAATATGGCTTTACAAAAGGTCGTTCGACTACAGATGCAGGTGTTGCACTGCTGAAACACGTATTTAACGCATGGGAGAACTCGCAAAATGCTATTGGAGTTTTCTGTGATCTCTCCAAAGCTTTTGATTGCGTGCAACATGACACGCTCTTGCGTAAACTACATCATTACGGTGTCCAAAATGAAGCTCTTAAAGTAATAAGTTCATATTTACATAATAGGTTGCAATGTGTAGATGTTAATGGTGTGAAATCTTCCGAGCTTCTAGTACAGTTAGGTGTACCACAAGGCTCAATACTGGGTCCATTCTTATTCTTAGTATATATTAATGACTTACCATTCTATTTAAAGGGTATCTGTGACGTTGTACTGTTTGCAGATGATACCTCTCTTATTTTTAAAGTAGAAAGGAATAGACAAGATTTTGACGACGTAAACAGTGCACTCTCAATTGTGACGGATTGGTTTACGACAAATAACTTAGTTCTCAATGCTAAGAAAACAAAATGTATAAAGTTCGCTTTACCAAATGTTAGAAATCTAGGACCCAACATCGTCTTGGATAAAGAGGTTCTTGGAACTGTAGACTCGGCAGTTTTTCTGGGCATAACAGTAGATGCCAAACTTCAGTGGGGCCCTCATATATCAAGCCTAGCGGGAAGGCTCAGTTCGGCCGCTTACGCCGTCAGGAAAGTAAGACAATACACTGACGTTAATACAGCTCGGTTAGTATATTTTAGTTATTTTCATAGCGTTATGTCCTACGGTATTCTGCTGTGGGGCAAAGCCGCTGACATTCAAAATATATTTGTTCTTCAAAAACGAGCTGTTCGAGCAATTTACCAGCTAGGTGCCAGAGTTTCTCTGAGAGATTTTTTTAAAGATATTGGTATTCTCACGGTGGCATCACAATTCATCTTCGCCAACATCTTATATATTAGGCAAAATATACACTTATACATTAAAAACAGTGATATTCACAATATTAACACCAGAAATAAGGACAAATTACGTGCTCCATTTCACCGGCTTCACAAGGTTCATAACTCGTTTGTTGGGCTTGGTATTACTTTTTATAACAAGTTACCATCTTCTTTGCTAGATTTGCCTTTTAATGCGTTTAAAACTAAAGTAAAATCCAAACTTTGTTCAAGGGCATACTATTCTATCAACGACTACTTAGATGATAAGAATTGTTGGTCGCTGTGATTAACTCAAGACAATGTTTATGTTCTTTCTCCAGAATTAGCCTACCTAGTGACAGGTTATATGAGTTCATATAATTGTTTATTTTATTTGACTGTATAAGTCAATTTATTTTAAATTTTATTTTCGTTTATTATTGACATAATCTTCTCATTACAATGTTTTTTGTTGAGTTGTATTGCAATATGTGGTTAGCTAGCGACCTCGATAACTGATTATATTATTCTTACAACCGGCAGCAAGTTCGTCATGCTCCCTTAGTTGTCACTGCTTGCGGTAGCGTCGGGGGTCGGGTTACCTCCTTCCCTCTAATATGGCGAGGGGGGTAATGGCTGATTTTTGCGTTATGCTCGTGAACGGGTGCTGCTTGTGGTGACTGGTCGTCTTGCTGACCATTGTTTTGTTTTGTTATTAGTAATTAATTGTTTATTTATTTTACTTTGATGGTCCTAGTTCATCATTTGTGACTGTTACAGCTATAGCTATATGTAAGCGGGCACGCCTTTTATGCTTGGAGGCTTTTATTTGGGCATTAAGTTCTGTTTACGTTTTTATCTCTGCTTGAGAATTAATAGTTTTCGGTGTTTTGCTTTTCTTTTTTTTTGTTGGTATAGTGGTGTGCTAGCTGACATATGGCTAATAATGTAATGTTTTATGTTGCACGTAATGTAAATTGTTTTGCATACTGTTGTATAGAATCCATTTTTTTTCCCTCTAACTGAACAGACAGCTGTGCTGCTGGGGAGTTTGTTGACCACTTCTTCTTCCCAGCTAAAGCACTAGGAAGTGGTGAAGGGTGGGCGTTTTGGGGGACTGTCTTATGTAATTTTGACGTTCGAAAAGTGCTGATTCTCAGCCTAGTTTGAATAAATGACTTTTGATTTTTTTTTTTTTTTGATTTTGTAACTTTAAACATTTTGCGCTATAACTTCTACTGAAAAATTGGTCTGCTAATTGTTATTTTTTAATATGTTTTTATATCCTTAAATACATAGCTTTGTTTAGTTATCCAAAAGATTTTCCTTTTTAATCATATTTTTTTGATTTTTGCATAACTACGTAATGTGAAAAATAACTCCGTCAATTTTTATACCTTTATTAGTCATATGATTTAATATTAAAACAGATTTACCAATTATCCAACAATTTTTCGAACGTTTATGTATTTTTTAGGATACTCGTATGTTCGCTGATTTATGCTAAGGCGTAAGGGTTGACCTTCACTTGACCGCTCGGTACTGCTTTGCCACGCACTAGTGGTGGATTAAATAGCATTCACATTCACTGTTAGTTTGCGAATGCTCATTTAGCATTTAGCAAATGAAATGTAGTTGCGTAATTCTGTGAAGTGCGAAGTGAATTTTTCGCTTCGTACTTTTTTATACTATCATACGTCAGAGCGCCGACGCACGCAGCGGTAGCGTGCGTTCTCCGTCGCACCCACGGGAAGTCGGGAATACTACCTACATTACTACCACGCACTTCTGCAATAGTGTAGGCGAGTTTTGTGGCCACAGCTTAATTATGCACAACTTACAACGGGCGTTTAGAAATAAAATTTTAAAAGGAATATTATTTTATTAAATGCATTTAAAATACACGTTAGATACTTCCTGAAAGACTTTGTACAATTTGCGAAAAAAGAGCAATAAGTCATTAATGTTTAGAAAGGCACCTACTGAGGATAAAAAAAAAGTTTCGTTCAAAAGTATTCGAACAATATACATAAGTAAATAATTGCTCAGGTTAATTCAATACGTTTATTACATATGAGTCGGTGTATTTTATTAGAAGCCAATGGAAATTCGACCTAATACCAAAGTTTTTACAATCTCAATTTTTGCTTAGTACAAGTATTGCCGTCGCTTAGCAACGATTGGTTGCGGGTGTGAAGAGGGGTGCGAGACGCTCGCGCAGAGGTGCGTTGGCGTGGGCAGACATTTTCTTCGTGATTTTACCAAGAGGTATTTTATGTTTATATTATAGTGTTTTCTACAACATGATTAAATTTTATCGGTGAACGCAGATGCTGAAAAAATGTAGAATATTTTTTTATACAGAATGTACCAGAAAAATGTGATCAAAAGGATCATCAAACTGAACAACTATCTCCGTAATTCTGACCCATAGATCACAAAATTGTCAACTTCAATACCTACTGAACGCAAATGTATGCGACGGCTTTTTTTTTCTTTTATTATTTCGATCTACAATCAGCCCTTTTTTTTTTTGGGTGGGAAATCCTCAAATAATTTCTCCCAAATTTAATAGGATTACTTGTAACTAAAAGTAATTAAGTTCAGCTCACTGTGGCTGCTACACTACTTGTTACTAGTTCGGAAGAGTAAATAATTTGGAGGTCATAGTACCAGCCTGTAATTGACACTTTTTTTTTTTGGGTGGGAAATTATCAAATAACTTCTCCCGTTCTGGTCGGAGCGGGAGGGTGTGTCAGACTCTTACTGACTAAAACCCACCCATATTCCTTCCGTTGCCTGTGTTGCCAGGGGCTCGGTGACCCTTTAGTACCTTCCCGCGACCCCGGCAGGCATCGGCCCTAGTGGACCCCTACATTTGTGCTGACGACATCTCTTTGAGGCGTGCGTGGAATACAACGCGCCGTCGACCCGGGCCTGGTCCTTACCGGACGGTGAGCTACGCATTGTTCACCGTCCGCAATCCCGCGCCTACGGTGGCCGGAAATCCGCCCGGGATTCCCGACGCCCAGGGCGACTCCTGCGGCGGCTAGGGGCGAGAGGGCGCGAAATTTGCCTTCCCCTCAATCGTCCCGCCTCTTCTTTCGCGAGCATTACTGCTTCGCAGAAGGAGGTGACGGCTGCCCATGCCCTCTCGCTTCGTACCATGGCCTGAACCAGGGCCGGACGTGAGAGATCTCTGCCGCCGATCGCCTCCACGAGGACACGGCGGTGCTCTGCCCAAGCCGGGCAGACCTCCACCGTATGCTCCACCGTGTCTTCCGGGTCAATCAGCCCTTGAGCTTTAATTCAAGCTTTAAGCAGTTCGAGGTTGTTTACATCCTGGGATGCGTCATCTCGTTATTTGACTTATTAGTGTTGGTTAGATTGGCGCTATTCGTTCTCTTTTAAGTCTGTTGGTACAGTCTGTACAGCGAGTTCAGTTTTATACCGTTGAAGTATTTCCTTATAACTCTTGCAGGACCTTTCTACAACCTCCTTGATAGTTGAGATTTGTAGGCATTCATGCACTTCAATGTTTTTTGTGAACCAGGGTGCACCACTTAAGGTTTTTAGTACTTTAATTTGGAAGCGCTGTTTTATCTCAATATTTGAGTGGCTTGTCGATCCCCAGAGCTCTATTTTACGAGGGCGGGTCAATAAGTCCGTGACTTTTGGAATAAAACACAGATTTTTTGATAAAAAAATAATTTTATTTTTCAACGTAGTCTCCCTTGAGCTCTATACACTTTGTCCAACACTTCTCCAATTTTTTTATCCCTTCCAAAAAAAATGATTTGTCGAGGTCCTCAAAATAGGCCTTTGTTTGCGAGATGACTTCATCATTGGAGTCAAATCTTTTTCCACCAAGCCATTTCTTCAGGTTTGGGAACAAGAAGTAGTCGCTCGGAGCCAAATCTGGAGAATAGGGCGGATGAGGGAGCAATTCATAGCCCAATTCATGGATTTTTGCCATGGCAACTGCACATGTGTGCACCCTTGCATTGTCTTGGTGGAAAAGAACTTTTTTCTTGGCCAAATGAGGTCGGTTTTTTTTCAAATCGTCATTGAATCGGTCCAATAAATTGGCATAATATTCCCCATTGATTGTTCTTCCCTTTTGAAGGTAGTCAATGTGGATTATCCCGCGTGCATCCCAAAAAACAGTCGCCATAACTTTATTGGCTGACAAACCCACCTTGGCCTTCTTCGGCGCCGATTCACCCTTAGAAACCCACTGTTTTGACTGTTGTTTGGTCTCTGGTGTGTTGTGATGGATCCATGTTTCGTCCACGGTTACAAAACGGCGCAAAAACTCCTCCATATTGCGATTAAACAACGCCAAACCTTCCTGTGAAGTTGTTACACGATTGCGTTTGTGGTCGACTGTGAGTAAACGCGGCACCCATCTTGCGGAAAGCTTTCTCATGCCCAAGTGATCATTCAAAATTGAAACCACTGAGCCATGCGAGATCCCTACGGCTTCCACAATCTCTCGCACTTTCAATCTTCGGTCGGCCAACACCATATCGTGAATTTTTTCGATTGTTTCGGGTGTAGAGACCTTAACTGGGCGTCCAGGACGTTCGGCATCTTCAGTGCTTGTACGGCCACAACGAAATTCAGTAAACCACTTTTTTACCATTGAAATCGATGGTGCAGAGTCCCCATAGTATTTATCAAGCTTAGCCTTGGTCTCGGTAATGGTTTTTTTTCGCAAGAAATAATGCTTAATAAGCACACGAAATTCACTTTTTTCCATTTTCTCGTCAAATTAGTGAGTAGTCTGATAAAAATAGCTGTCAAACACAAACTAACTGACGCAGCAAGTTTAAATTTTGACAGGAGTCAACTGACAGATGCCTGTTGACAGGAGCAGTGTTGCTGTTTCAGTAAAGAGGTCAGAAATTCAAAAAGTCACGGACTTATTGACCCGCCCTCGTATATGTCCACACCGGTTTATGGATTCATTTGTAGATTAGAAGTTTGTTCTCGAAGCTTAGTGATGACTGTCTGCCTGTGAGCCAGTGAATTTTTCTTAGTTGTATGCTTATTGCTTGGTTCCTTTTGGCCTTTATATGTTCACGCCAGGTAAGTCTTCTGTCGATGTGCATACCTACGTATTCGTAGGGCGAAGGTAATATGGACAGACTTGGCAGCACTAGCCTTGATTCTCTACTTTTTCAGCCATGATCCAATCTTGTTTGCTTTGAGATGGGTAGGTCAGCAGGGTAGACTGTGTACAGAACAGGGCCCAGCATAGAACCCTGGGGAACGCCAGCTTCTATGGGATAGAATGAAGATAGGTAGTCTCCAGATTTAACTTGAAACATTCAGTCTTCCAAGTATGACTTGAACAGCATGTAAGCGGTGTGTAGTAAGCAAATTTTAAGTTTCCACAGGTGGCCCTTATGTCATAATCAGTCAAATGCTTGTTGTATGTTAAGAAAAGCTGCTGAGCAGTACTGCTTTCTTTCAAAGGATTGCCGGATTGTGTGAACCACCCTATGTATTTGTTGTGTCGTTCCATGGTGTACTTGGAAACCAAATTGATGCTCTGGGATTGTCCGTTGTTCCTCAAGTAGAGGTAGCAGTCGTTGTAGCAATAAGTTCTCTAACAGTTTGTACAATATGGGAAGAAGACTTATTGATCTGTACGTGGAAACTTCAGTAAGAGGCTTTCCAGGTTTACCTACCATATTTATCATTGAGACTTTCCAGATTAGAGGAAATAGTGTAGTCTCAACGCTGCACTGAACAGAATGGTTAGCAAGACAATCCTTTTTCTCGGTAGTTGAGTAAGGTCTTCTGATGTAATCAGATCTAAACCTGGAGCCTTTTTCTTCTTCAAGTTATTAATAGCTTGCCAAACTTCTCTTGGGGTACACAGTCGCAACGGTAGAGACATTTGCTGATCACTCAAGAATTTTGTCAATTTCTTCTTCCGGATACATAATGACGGGTTCATTTGGTTTGAATACATCTTTTAAGAATTTAGAGCAAATAGCGCGGCTTTATCAGCAGGTTTTCTCACCCATTCACCATTTGGCTGTCTTAAAGGAGGCATGAGTTTTTATGGCCGTTTTAGTGACTTAGTTATTTTCTATAGGGAATAGTCATCTGCTTTGTGGGGTGATAAAACCTTTAGTTTATCTTGCAGAGTGGCGTTATCGTATTCTTTAAGCGTTTTCTTTAATTCCTTTTGTGCTTTATTGAGGGCTCTTTTATCATGTGCGTTCCTGCTTCTTTGCCATTGTCGTCTCAGTCTCCATTTTACAGCTACCTTCTCCCTTATTTTAAGTGTATAATCCTGTTTTTGAGGATTGTATTTTATACATGGTGGATGCGCGAATAAGCGATTTTGATAGATTTTGCGTTGGTGTTACAAAAAAAAAAAACAACGTATGGCGTACAATACTGTATGAAGAGAAATTGGGCGAAAAACGTCAGTTTGTACAAAGGAAAGGGTGCACAATACCTTACTGTATGCGTTGGAGGCCTGAAGCGACGATACGTATGCAATTTCACGAATCTTTCTTGTTTCTTCGAGTTTCAACGAACGACTTGCGAGCGCGACGCGTTTTAGAATACAATCGACATATTTTTTGTCTTCTCTCGTTCATATTTCGTAAGAAGTGACGTGATTGCGCGGTTCGGCGCACTTGGTGTACCCATCGTGCTCACACGCGAATTACTGTCAATGCCTTTGAATTAATAGATATAGTTGGTATTGCGACTTCCTATCTCCTAAGATAGGAAGTAAGGAAAGGAAGTTAAGGAAAAATAGACAGGAAATGACAATAAGTACTAAAATTCTAATCGGATCAGCGTAACTAAGGAGTAGACTTCCAAGCGGCTGTTTGGATCAGGTTAGTTGTATACCCGGCTACATTTTCTATGTTTTACTCTGTTTTGAGGGGCTTTTGCAAGTTGGTATTTTCTTCTATAAAGTTCTTCTTCTATAGACTCCCAGTTAGATTTACGACTGTAAAGCGTCTCGCGGGGCTCTTTACAAATAATTGTGGTGCTTAGTGTGCATGTTACTGGTGAATGATTGGTGTTACCGTCCAGGCATGATTCGACTTTTGTGTATTGTTCTGACATTCCTTTGGTAAGAAAGAAATCGATGAGGTTACGTGTTTTGTTGGGATCAGATGGCCAGTAAGTTGGCTCTCTTGTAGTCAGTATATTGAATAAATTTGAATTAATTGCCTTCTTCAATTCTCTGTCAATCATTTTTTTTTTTTTTTGAGGGTGGGAAATCATCAAATAACTTCTCTTGCTCTGGGCGGAGCGGGAGGGTGTGTCAGACTCTTACTGACTAAAACCCACCCGTATTCCTTCCTATTGCCTGTGTTGCCAGGGGACTCGGTGACCCATAAGTACCTTCCCGCGACCCCGGCAGGCATCGGCCCTAGTGGACCCCTACATTTGTGCTGACATCTCTTTGAGGCGCGCGTGGAATACGACGCGCCGTCGACCCGGGCCTAGTCCTTACCGGACGGTGAGCTACCCATTGCTCACCGTCCGCAAGCCCGCGCCTACGGTGGCTGGAAATCCGCCCGAGATTCCCGACGCCCAGGGCGTCTCCTGCGGCGGCTAGGGGCGAGAGGGCGCGAAACGTGCCTTTCCCTCAACCGTCCCGCCTCCTCCTTCGCGAGCATTACTGCTTCGCAGAAGGAGGTGACGGCTGCCCATGCCCTCTCGCTCCGTACCATGGCCTGAACCAGGGCCGGACGCGAGAGGTCTCTGCCGCCGATCGCCTCCATGAGGACACGGCGGTGCTCTGCCCAAGCCGGGCAGACCTCCACCGTATGCTCCACCGTGTCCTCCGGGCGATCCACACAGTGGTGACACCCGGACGTTTCCTCCCGCCTTATCCGACACAGGAACCTCCCGAAGCTGCCGTGTCCGGTGAGGACCTGCGTCAGGCGGAAGGTGAGGACGCCGTGGCGTCTCTCCAGCCACTCCTCAAAGAGGGGACTTATCACCGCAATCGTGGCGTGCCCAGCACTGGGTTGCGACAACCGTACTTTCCATGACGCCATGAGATCCCGCTGGAGCTCCGTCCGTTGTGCCGCGATTTCTCGCGGCAACGGACTTACGCCCCGGCGTTTCGCCTCCTCGCGCCACTCCCATACGTGCGCGAGGACTTTTGCCTCCAGATCCCATGGCGGCAATCCGGCAAGGAGGCTCGCTGCCTCACAGGAGACCGTGCGGTATCCCCGGACCATCCGGATGGCCATGACCCTTTGGGCCGCGCTCAACCGGCGGGCTGGCCGCAGCGCCAGAGAGCGCGCCCATACAGGAGCCCCGTAGAGGGCCATGGACCGCACGACCCCCGCGTAGAGCCTCCGGCAGGAGGCGTTTGGCGTTGCGAGGCGTTGTGGTCAGTCTGGAGCCCCAAAAGATATTTTTGGCGTTCCCATCTCCTCCAGCGAGGTATCTGCCACCGAGCGTGTTAAGAAAATCGCTAAACATTTGTTCATCAACTTGATGCCGACGCGGGGAGCAGCGATGTTAGGTGGGCCCTGCCAATCGTCTATCGATACAACAGTAGCTTGTAGGTATGCTTGCTTAAAGTTTGGGAGAGAGTGTTGTTTTATACTTTCTTTTATTATAATTGCAGTCCTAGCATGTGATGTTCCATCGGGATGATTAGTGTGATATATGTTATATCCTTTGATAAGGATGGCTTTTTTGTCAGTCATGTGTGACTCTGAGATTAGGAGAATCTATTTTGTTGTGTTTCATGAAAAGTCCTACTTCCTGTTTATTAGGAGACAGACCATTTACGTTCCATGCTGCGATGCGTAAGAATTTCATTTCATATATTGGGTAACTAGAGTCGCAAGGCGACCCATTAGGGTGCCTATTTGTTGTATGAGAATATCTATTTTCTCTGATTGTTTAGTGATGATTTGTTCTAGTGGATTTGTTGGCTGAGATTGTATGTATACTCTCTTGTTTTTTGTTCTATTGTGCAGTATTTCCTGTGTCTTGAGTGCGTGGATTAAGTGGCTGTTGTTTAACGTGGCTTCTTGGCTGTAATTGTGGAAAGTTATCAATTTAAAAGGAGAAAGTGTTATTTCGTGGATTCATATTTGGTAATGCAGCTTTTTTGTGGGGTTGCTGTGCAATTTTCCTTGCGCGAATCTTCTTGTATAGTTGGCACCCCTTGTTTGTAGTTGGCGGGGTGGTCTCCAAGGCACAATGTACATGTGTCTGGTTTGTTCCTGTCTTTTTTAGGCAGTCTATAGTTCTATGTCCTTCTAAGCATTTAACGCAACGGTAAAGTCGCATGCAGTTATTTTTAGTGTGCCTATGTTGTTGACATCTAGCGCATTGAGGAATTTCATTTGTTCTTTCGTGAATATTCTATCTTAACTTTCGTATGGTATATAGAATATATACATATGTTTAAGTTCGGGGTTGTTTGGGCCATCTTCTACATTCACGAAAAACATGTTCAGTGGCTTCTTGTTTCTTCTTGAGAGTGCACATATGATTTCACCTCTGACTTTATTACCAGTTTTTACCTCAACAATGACTTCTTTTAGTGTGATGTTGTGCAGATTCTTAATCACGATTCTGCAGCTCCTCGTGTCTTTCTGTGTGAACGTATAGCCCATTCTTTCGAATTAGGTCTATGATATTTTTGTACGCTTCACTTGTCTGCGCCATTACTCTCAACTGATCTATTGACTATTTTATAGGTGTAAGTGTCGCTTGGTACGGAACTATTCAGTGTTGATACGTCCGTAATACCATATAGGATTATCGGTGGTGGTTTGCTAAGTTTTTTAACAAACCACCACCTTGAATTTCCATTGGTTAAGCGGAGTCATCAGGTGTATCTACTAGAAGTCCACTGTATCTGTTGGAAGTATTAATAGAGCTCTGCGGGTTCTGTGATAGGTTCTTATGTCCTTCCGTAGAAGGTGGGCTATTAGATAGCCTCTTTTTTTCTTTGGGTTGCGTTGGGTGGGTATTCTTTGCATTGTGAGAGGATACCTGTTGTCATCATTCTCTAAGGTGATCATCACTGGTGATGTGGGAGGTAAGTCTTTCCCTTTTGTAGTGCTAGTTGTGCTTGGTTTATTTCCAAGCGAGGAAGATCTAGGTCTTGAGATAAAGAGGCTCGGATGAAACGCCTGCTGTATAAGATTCCTTGTTGTGCTGCCAGTAGCATTTTCTGTCACAGGGGCCTGGTTATCTACCCCTGCGCAGACTTCGGTAACCAATTTCCCACTCGCCCGGGTACCTGCGAGCGCCGGGCGTTCGGATCACATGTCAAATCGACGTCGTTATCATTCAGACTTTCATTTTACGAGTTGGGACATACATACAGCACTTTCCCAAGGTACAGGTAGGTAGGTCGCATTTTTGGAAGGGATTTAATCCTACCCAGGCCTGCGAATGCCTGTGGGCAGGTTATTTACCGCCGCCTGTTGCTCGGCGTTGCTGCTCATTTAGCACCACCCGAGGGGCACGTATAGGGTGGGCCTATGAGAAGGTGATTAAACTTATGGACGGGAGCAGCTTTATCCCCCTTATGGGACGGCTGATATTTTTTTCGCGATTACGATGTTGGTCCCATAGAGAAAGTTGTTCAGTTTGATGGTCTGTACCACACCCTTAAACCTTGCTTTTCTAAACATTATTAGACTTATTGCCTTTTTTTTCGCATATTGTAAAAAGTCCTTCAGGAAGTAGGTATCTAAAGTTTATTTTAAATGCATTTAATAAAATAATACCTATTCCTTTTAAAATTTCCAATTTCTAAACGCCCGTTGTACGTTGTGCATATTAAGCTGTGGCCACCAAACTCGCCTTCGCCTACACTATTGCAGAAGTGCGTGGCAAAGCAGTACCGAGCGGTCAAGTGAAGGTCAACCCTTACGCTCTAGCATAAATCAGCGAACATACCCTAAAAAATACATAAACGTTCGAAAAATTGTTAGATAATTGGTAAATCTGTTTTAATATTAAATCATATGACTAATAAAGGTATAAACATTGACGGAGTTATTTTTCACATTACGCAGTTATGCAAAAATCAAAAAAATATGATTAAAAAGGAAAATCTTTTGGATAACTCAACAAGACTATGTATTTAAGGATATAAAAACATATTACAAAATAACAATTAACAGACCAATTTTTCAGTAGAAGATATAGCGCAAAATGTTTAAAATTACATTTGGGGTATCTCTGAAATCGAAAAAATGTTGGATGCCTTTACATACATATTCTAACTAGTACATACGTACGTGTACAGAAAGTATTTTAGTCTGAGGAAATATTCTCTGGGAGTTATAAGCAATTTTCATGTCTAGGTAAAAATACCTAACTTCTCGTAAAAAAAATTGTTGGCTTATTGTACATCTGTAATCTGTATTACCTAACTTCATCATATGCCAAATTTCATAAGCGGGAGAATTTTTCGGAATCTCCATACAACAAATATCCTCGTTGATTGGACCATAATAGGTAAAAAACTCAGTACGAGTGATGTTTGGGGCATTTGAACAAAAAGCGTGGTTATTGGCTTGCTGAAGAGTGATCCCCACTTTTCATGCACATTCCCTTGCACGTAAAGTGGTGATGATATTTTTTTTCGTCTATCCCATGGTGTGGGGTATCGTTGGATAGGCCGTTCAAAAATATTGCGGGTCTGTCAAAACCATTTAAATCAAAATCGAATATCGATCCGATTGCGTAATAATAATAAGCTTTAAATAAAGTGCTAATTTTTGTTAGACTCAAGTGTCCTTCCCCACCACTGCCAGCTAAATGGTCGTTTTTGGATATGTGAAAAAAATCACGGCAGTAGTATACCTATAGGTATGTATAACGAAGTTAAAATGAAAACTATCACAGCTATCTAGGCTTCACAAGTTAACGAGTAATAGTCGACCAACTTACATTTTCAGTTTGAATGTATGGGAGAACATGTTTTTCAATTACAATGTTGAGATTATTCTTGGGCTAAATTCATCCTAACTACGGAACCCTTCTTTGTGCGTGGTCCGACATACACTTGGCCGGTTTTCTTTACATTTGCTAAATCTTTAAGGCGCTGACAAGACCCAATTGACCAAAATAGGCTTCTCTTAAGAAAAAAATTGCCAAATCTGTACAGTTTGTGGTAGCGGAAAAAATATATGTTAATTTTGAACATATTTCTCAGAGCTTGGTTGTTACCAAAACACGTTTTGAAAAGAAATCTCGATACTAACTAACGTTAAACTAACCTCTTACCTTGAGTTCTAATCCAAAATATCTGTATAAAATATCATCGAAATGAAATGAAATTGTTTATTCTGTAAATAGGATATGAGAATCACTTTTACACGTCATATTAAAAAATAAGCTAGATGGAGTCGACATTTCCTATCTGACTGCCCCTGAGAAGAAATGGCGAAACAAACTCAAGGGTCAAAGTCTCTTTTAAAGTCCAGACATAATCTTGGTCAGATCATGTGAGGACCATGTAGATCTATGTCTGAAATGGTCTTTTGAGGAAAGAACCACACAAATTTGAGTGGACCTGTCCAGTCAGTGCAAGCATTTGTCAGTAATCGTGTAGCTCAACTCTTAAACTTAAGGAGCTCAACGACTCGACGAACAATACCAAGGAAAGGACAATTGGGTTGGCCGCATAAAGAACTTAAAATGCCAGACCATCATTAAAACTAAGAGAAAAAAAAAAAACAACATGAAATAAATAAAAATGACCCACATAGTGCTCACATTCACAATAATTAAAGTAATATAATACTTTTCGTATTTAATTAATAACAAGACCGTCTTATTTTAATGCAGAACTTGGTTGGTTTTTATTTTCGATTAATCAACTCAATTTTGAGTAAATTGATAATTGCTTCATATTTTGCAATAAATTACAAGAGTTGTGTCATCGCGCTTCTCTTTCTTTTCTATGCAATCTGACAGTGACTGCGGTTTAGGTGTTGTCAGCGTCTTAAGTACCACGCCCGGCCACGTACCTACTGTATCTATATAGGTACCAACCTAGTTTCGCCAAACTTCTTGTTACAGTAATTTCTACCAACTTTAAAACCTCAAGTTTACTCACATGTTTTAAATAATGCAAGAAGTCCTCGGTGACCTTGATGTCATATTCAGCGGAGAAATTCAACATCACGACGCGTCCTGAGTGCATGCGTGCCATGGTTACGGCCTGGTCGTAGAACTTCCATTTTAGCACCAGGTGCTTGTCGCGGGAGTTTAGAACAGCCTATGTTGTGAGGGAAGTGGATTATGAGAGTTTAATAGAGCTTCTTTGAAAATTGACATCATATGATCTTAGTTAAGAATTCTGCTATATTCTGACTGCTATTTTGGTATAAGTACCCCAAATTGAAAAAGCTTGTATAAAAAATCTTTAGCTATGGACGGTGCTCGAGCTTCTCTAAACGCCCTGCACAGCACTAAATTTTCTTTAAAAATCAGTATCTGATACTAAGTTACTTCAGCTGGCTGGAGGAGGTGCTGGTTGATGCGGACTTATTTAATTGCCCGTAGAAACGGTCCCAATGACGATTCCTTGATTCCTAGAATGTTGCCATTAGATATAGATACTGTCGACCAAAATACAATTTACAAATACAATGTTTACATTGCTAAGACTCTGCCTCCTTACTGTGAAAGCGAGCGTGCCGTTATCCACCAAGCGGAACCAGTGCGGGTCCAAGACCACGTACACAGTACACCGTACACGGTCGAGTACAATAGCAATGAATCTGTTGAAACTGTTAAATCTAATCTACATTGGAAGGAAGCATAAACCTCGTCACACAACACAACGGATCCGATGTGCAGTGTGAATACGGACATGGGTGCGTATGTATCGCCAATGCCCTGCGTGGCCACGGCGGGACGGAGCGCGATGGGGTGCGTGCTCCCTGGCGACGACGTCTCAGACGCGTGTTGGGTCAGCTGGCAAAGGAGACGGAGATTTAAGAGGAAAGCGCTAAGGTAGCACGCGAAATTTAAAATGTTACACGTTTTTTACCAATTGCAGCTAGTGTTGCCCAAAATCGGTCTTGGTCTTGTTCTTGCATTTTCGCAAGACCAAGACCGACTTATTGTAGCGACACCAAGACCAAAACTGACCCCTGCAAGATTTGAGCAAGAACAAGACTAAGCCTGCGAGACTCTTGCGCCTCGCAGTTAAGTCAAACTGAGATTTGGGCGTTATTACTCGTAAATAGGCATTTGGTTTCAATCCCGATTTTGATAGACGTTCCCCGTTATAAAAACCGTATCGTCATAACACTAAAAGGTATTATATTGGTTATTATATTTCGACAATTTAATAAGTAGCGTGTTACTCACAAATATGTTCCCGTGTGATAAAGATGTACCTACCTAGCATAACTTTCTAGCAAAGTAGGTTTCTACCTATAATAATATATGCTTGTATAAGTCTAATGTGTAGATCTAACGTTAGTAGGTTGGTATGTGCTTAAAATTCTAGCCAACAAAATTATACAAACATTATGTACGTACTATATTTCATAGATAAAGGTGCCGATTCCCTTGTTCACAAACTAAATTAAATTTAAGTTCAGTGCATCTTTTTCATTCTATTTCATTAAAAAAAGGACAGAAGATAAATTTTAGTTTAGTCCTGTCAAATTAATCAGCGCCTGTCACTATACAAGTTTAGACGTGATTAAAAACTTGCCTGCTAAAATTACGTCAATTTACGTCAAGCGCTGATTAATTTGACAGGACTAAACTAAAATGTATCTTCTGTCCTTTTCTTAATGAAATGGAAAGAAAAAGATGCACTGAACTTAAATTTAGTTTAGTTTGTGATTAAGGGAATCGGCGCCATTATCCTTATATTCAGCATTTAAAACTAAGAGCGAGTCGAGTAGTTCTAGTAACAGTTTTTACGCCAGCCAATGTTATGGTACAGACGCCAGCACATCAAGCTACTACAATCTGTCAAATTTCTTTAACAGATTTTCAACTTTATCGCTAAAGCTTTTTGGTTGATTGGGAAAATTTGACGTTCCGCGAATTAACCGTTGGTCGGTCGATGTATTATGTACCTACTTATTTGATAATTCACCGACAAAGATGCCGCGGTTTATCAAAGTCTCTGCAACAAGTGTATCACAGCATTTGACACTGTTTGTGCGCCGCATTCGCCGCCACAGAGTACATACAGAGGCATACAAAATTGTTACCTATTTTGGTAGGGTTGGCATAGGAGGATAACATTAAATGAACTTGAAGATGTCACAGCAGTAGGTAGGTATAAATTGAATGCTCTGAGTTTCTTGTAAAGCTGTCGGACGAGATGATAATTATATTATCTTTTACAAAACTTGTTGATGATAAAACAATATAAGTAAGTAGGTATCGCATCTATTGCGGAGGACTTGAAGACCTTGCGCTCAGTTTAGTAAAATCTTATTTAAATGATAGACAGCAGCAAGTTTAAATAAATGGTGTCAATTCACTCGACTTAAAAGTAGAAATGGGTGTACCACAAGGCTCGATATTGCGTCCTTTCCTCCTTTTAGTATATATTAATGATCTACCCCACTTGTTAAAAACCCAACCACAAATGGTGTTATTTGCTGACGATACTTCCTTAATTTTCAAAATTAATAGACGTGCATCAAATTTTGACGACGTAAATAACGCCCTATTGCAGGTCCAAAATTGGTTCACTGCGAATAATTTAGTATTAAATGGAAAAAAAAAAAACTACGTGCATAAGATTTACTTTTCTAAGAAGTAGTATTTGTGAGATAGTATTGAATCAAGAGAAATTAGAATTCGTAGATAAAACTATTTTCCTGGGGATTACGCTCGACTCAAGGCTTCAATGGGGGCCTCATTTAACTTCTCTTGTAGGACGGCTTAGTTCAGCAGCATATGCTGTGAGAAAAATCCGTCAGTTTACTGATGTAGATACCGCACGGCTAGTATATTTTAGTTACTTTCATAGTATTATGTCGTACGGTATTTTACTATGGGGACGGACTGCAGACATCGAGTCTATTTTTATTCTGCAGAAAAGAGCCATTAGAGCCATATATGGCCTCCGCAGGTGCGACTCTCTAAGGGAACTGTTTAAAGAAATTAACATCATGACGGTACCTTGTCAATATATCTATGGAAACATCAGGTACGTAAGGAAAAATCTACATTTTTTTAGTAAAAGAGGTGAAAGACACAATGATATCACTAGAAATAGGGACCAATTAGTTCAACCAGGTTTCAGGCTGGCTAAAGTAGACTCATCTTTCATGGGGTACTGTTTAAAATGTTACAATAAAATACCTCCCCACATACTGAATGAAACAAAATTCAAATCATGTATTAAACGCACACTATGCAGCCAAGCATATTATAAGTTGGAGGATTACATCGCTGATAAAAATGCTTGGCTCAATGCTGGTCCTGCTCGACAAGGGCGCAAAAACTAATTGATTAGCATTTGAAAATAGTGTTGGAGCTGCTGAAGATTTAAAAAACTCTCTTTGCATTGTATACATTCAGTCACTTAGTATTGTATAGTTGCACAGCACATTGTTATGTGAGTACCTACTATGTACTATAAAGCTGCCATTTACTGGATACGTCTTTCATTGACTGGAATGTGCCCTGGTGGCTGGGAGTATGTCGTGCTCACTCTAATGTCTCGCTGATGGTGGCGCGTGTGTTGGATCATTTAGCTCCCTTCAAAATGGTTGAGCGGAATGGTGCTAATCCATGCGTCATGATCGTGAACGGGCGCCGTCAGTAGACTGGTCATCTCTTAGTTGCCACGGCTTATTTTAATTTTTGAATTGTTTTTTTTTTGTTAATCTTTTTATTACGGACGCTTTTACGTTTTGCATCGTTCTCACATGTATATTTTCAAAATGAATGATGTAAACAATATTTTGTAACCATGATACGTTGATTTAAAAGAGTGTCCGTGGAGTTTCTTGCCCGTTCTTCTCCATAGGTACCTACTACGCTTTGGAATGGGCAACTAGCTTCATCTTTCTTAGTGACCGACCGACCCCTTGACAATTCAAAAGTGCCTGTAATTGGTTTATTTGAAATAAATGCTTTGAATTTAATTTTGATTGAATTGCGAATATTTTGATATCGAAATAACGAAATGTCTGATACATACATTATAGTGTATCAAAAATTTCATTCATGTTTTAGATGTTTGTGCTGGTAATTAAAAGTCTAGCTGACAACAATTTTTTTATTATTATTATAAACACGTACAGAAATTCATTATGGATACCTACATAAAGTTAGTAATTACGCTTAGATAATAAATTGCTTCATTTTTTTTAATTATTGTCAAGTTAATTTAATTGATTCGGTGGTTCACTATGCCTATGTCAATTTAACCTCAACATGTACCTACTCTGTAACGTTGTTCTAAGATCTAAAGTAACGTGTTTCATAAATAGCAATAGGCTAATAGGGATTTGTAAGACATGCGAGACTCTTGCTGCAAGACCAAAATCAGGTGTATTGACGCAAGACCAAGACCGGCTAAGTCTCGTCTTGGTCTTGCATTTGGGCAAAACTAATTGCAGCGCTGTGTTACGTTGTATGTTGATCAAAAATTAATTTAGCGGCTTTTAGCTAGCGGATTTATAAGTCAATAATTACCTACTTTAAATCATCAATAGAATAGGATAGAATGCTCTTTAATGTACAGAGAAGTCAATAATTACCTACTTTAAATCATCAATAGAATAGGATAGAATGCTCTTTAATGTACAGAGTATTATATTCAGAATATGAATTACATATATAAATTTAGTTTTTACATAGGGTGACACAATGGGCGGTCTTATCGCCAAAAACGATCTTTAAAAGATAACCAGATCCCGACCAGACCTGACCAATACATCTCTCGAGATTACATTTGCTGCAAACAGTCATATTTTCATGAGTCATTCAAAAATAATATCGCGAGCTATAAATATTCATTAAACTTGATTATAATTTAGTTAACAGTTAATTTTTAATTGCCGCGAAATTAATCTTGATCAACATACAACGTAAACTAGCGCTGCAATCTGCGAGAAACGTAAGAAATTTTGAATTTCGCGTGCTACTTTGACGGATCTCGCTTAAGGCACGGCTAAACCAACGCGTTCAACATGCGTCCGCCATGGCGTGCACGGTGGCTCTCAGTTGTTTGCTATGAACTTGTAGGGAAGTACTTGTTTCACACTTAATATCAATTCAATGAACGCATAGGTACGTACCTATTTGCGCGCCTTCTCGGATGCATGTTGCACGCGTTGCTTTGACAGTGCCTTTAAACTCTTGAACGCCGCAATAACAGACATTCTTTTTATTTTTATTGTATCCGTAGGGTTTCCCCTTATTCATGGTGTACAAAAGTTGCACAACATCGTTGCAGCAACACGATTTTGTGTACATAGTTGGAAACAAACACCTTCGTACACCAATTGTTGAGGAAAAGCATGGAAATAATAATACAAAGCCCTTTACTGATTCAAAATATTTAATTCATACTAGACTAATACACTACCATACATTTACGATAATCTACAATCGCAGTATATTACACAATACTAGATAGGTATCTATCAAATTAATAGGATCCTAGTTACTTATATACTTATTATATGTTAAGAAACATGATTTCAAATAATAATACTTAGCTATACATTACAAACATATTTAAAAATATGGAAAGATTTATTGTATCACTGAAAGCTAGATTCTCATAATCTATCGACTGCAGACTCCATTTTATCTACCAAAGCACAAATTAATTTTCTAGTTATTGAATTACATAAATTTTCTAATAAACACCATTATCTACACTAAATACACCAAACCACAAAGTAAATAAATATAAACTAAACAATTACACCCAACACCTTTAAGATCTGAATCGAAATAATTGTCATAGTGACAATAATTCATAACAATCAAAATTAAATAATAAACATATAATGCACTCTGTCTGCACTGAACCTAATGTACGATTCACACCTGAGGGAGCGCATTTTAAAATACCATAAAATAAATTAAGTGGTCCAATCAATAATGATTTAACGTCATCAACTCATCAGATACGCGAGCATCCGTCTCGCTGCGCTCCGCTGCGCTCCGCTGCGCGCCGACGCGCTCCCTCGGGGAAGATCGCCATTCAAAGTGTCCCTATGGTATGGTCGATTTACGAAAACCTTTGCCGTAGGTATTTACCCTCAAATTATTGAATAGATTATTCGCGACGTTTCCGATTTATATGACAATCACGCGATAATCATATTATGACGATAGCATGACGCGATAACTGTGTTTGATCGTCAATACAAGAAATAAAAAAATGAACCACATGAAATGCCATATAATTGTTACGTATTCACACACTATAACAATGACTTACATTCATAAGCACCAGAGTTCATTTTATTTTGAATATTTTCACCTTAGAACACTAATAACATAGTATAAAGAGGGGAAGTAGGCTATCTCCGGCCCAATCCGCGAAAGCTAAAAAGCTAAATTTTAATTCAGTGCCTATAAATTGGCAAGGGTCGGGAAGTTGTATTTTTTACTTGTAATGTCTGGGTACAGGGTTTGTGAGGTCGGTTTTACCTAAACAAAACTAACGCGGCAGGCGTTAGTTTTGTTATGTTGTTTTACGATCTTAGACTATAATCAAATTTTTGTTCTGTTGTTATGATTCGAACTTTGCTATATTTATCTGATTCAAAATTAGTCAATTACTTATTTTTAATTACGATTTTATAACTGTAAGTAGGTACTTAGTTACTATACCTACAATACTGAGAAATCGGCATGACTAAACGTAAACAAAGCAATAGCGGCAAATCAATTGACAGATCAAAAGTACCTAATACATTCTAATGGGAAAGTAGGCCTACCTACTTCCTCTGTCTGATAGAAAACTATTACAACAAAAAATAAATAAGTAGGTATCTCATCATCAAGTAAAAATTATATGCCAGAATAAGAGACTTGCTTACCTTTCCTGTTCAATAGGTAATCTGAACAGAGACAATTCTGGAATCGATGAAATATTAAGTCACCCAAACACAAAGCAATACGTTCTCCTGCGATTATCACACATTTTTCATTCATTTAGCGATGCCGAAAAGCCGTGACGCGCGAACCTCGTGCGGTGATAGCCCCGACTGGCGCACTTAGAAACGGGTCGAGATCTTGTTTAAGTGTGCGTGCGGCGACGCATAGATACTTTGGCGCACACATACAAGCCGCGCGCGGTGCGTTTGTATGAAAATAACATACTTCCCCTCTTTATACTATGTTAATAATCAACATTTTTCTACCAAACGATGTAACAATGTTCTCTTTGGTTTCGTTGCCATAGTTGCCGCTTAGTTGCGGCTGGTTTGTTATTCTGGCACCTGTCCAGAAGACCCTATTCAATACAAATATTTGGAGAGGTAATTTCTACGATGCAAGTGGCAACATCAAAAATCTGACGTCTTACATTAGTGCTCATAAACACGAGTGTTATATAACTGCAGTCACCAACAACGTGCTGCTCGTATACAGGTTGATTGAAAAATACTAAAAACTTTTCAAGGGGTCATTGTACTCATCATTATAAACAACTTTTATTATGGGACAAAACCTGAAAACGCGAAAAAAATATTTGCTGTTCCCTACATTTATGGTCGCTTAACTCGCGATTTCAGGTTTGGTCCCATAGTAAAAGTTGTTTATAAAGATGAGTATAATGACCCCTTAAGAGGTTTTTAGTATTTTAACAATCACCCTGTATACGAGCACTTACATTAATTTTCAAGTACATTGCTTCATGGATCTATTGGAGCTCGAATGACGATGACAGGAGGCGCCGTTGTGCAATTGTTTTGTGAAATATCACTTGCAATGTAAAAAAAAAATAAGATGGAGGCGTTAGTTCCGATTTTGGCCACGCGCAAAAACCTTGTAGCGTTATAACGAGTTTTATGTGATAAAAAAGTCCAAAAATAATCAACATTGTACGTAAGGTCGTGGTGCGCTCACCTGCGGCGGGCGGCGCGCACGCAGCATGCCCCGGCAGCGCCGCAGCTCTTCGGAGATGGCGTGCAGCGCCGCTTCCATCTGCTGCGTCGGAGGCGTCTCCGGCTCATGTGCTTGTGCACTGAAAATTGTTGTTTTAGATTAACCTGTTAAGCCCCGCGCGACTCCAATTCGGTGTCGAAAAATAGAAAATCAATTGTGTCTCATTAGCTGTCCTTGACCAATTAAATTAAGCTTTTACACACAGCTAAATTCGGCTCTTTCTGGCCCCAGACTGACTTTAGTATAGTCGACGTCGTAATTGATAGAATAGAATAATCTTTATTATGTACACCAGGGATTCCCAAAGTGGTCGATATCGACCCCTTGGGGTCGAAATCGGTTTCCCAGGGGTCGACATAAATGAAAACTGATTTTGGGGGTCGACGAGGTCTAAAAACCGACCCCTATTAATTAGCACAAGTTCTTCTTTGAAACTTTCAAGATACTGTATAAGTTGTGTTACGTGTACCAACTTGTTATAAGAATGACTAATATTTAATTAGGAAATTGTTGTAACTGTACAACAATTTCCTAATAAATCGGTATCGGTAGTCGGTTCGTCCCGATATTTTTGACGCTGACTGCAGCGTCAAAAATATCGGGACGAACCGACTGTTCAAAATTATCTCAACAACTAAGAAAATTAAACTTTATCTCGATTTGATAAAATTCTTGTCAAAATGACAGTTGTCGTGTACTTTCTTCATTTTGAAATAGTTCTTGGGTCATTGAGTTAATATTTAATTTTCATAGTTGTTTAGATCATTTTGAACAGTCTGTTCGTCCCGATATTATTGACGTTGACCGTTAAAAACATCGGGACGAACCGACTGTTCAAAATGATCTCAACATTTTTTTGACGGTCAGCGTCAATAATATCGGGACGAACAGACTGTTCAAAATGATCTCAATAACTAAGAAAATTAAACTTTATCTCGATTTGATAAAATTCTTGTCAGAATGACAGTTGTCGTGTACTTCCTTCATTTTGAAATAGTTCTTGTGTCATTGAGTTAATATTTAATTTTCATAGTTGTTTAGATCATTTTGAACAGTCTGTTCGTCCCGACATTATTGACGCTGACTGTACCTACTTTAAAAAAACTTAACAAGTCGATAAGCGTGCACAAGTTCATACAATATTTAATAATAATAATAATAAATCGTTTATTTATTTATAAGAGGGGCACATTTACAATAAATACCTTAACAATTAAAGTAGAGCACAGTTGCTAACTTGCCTGAACTAGGTTGGACCTGTGCTTCAGGCTAGAAAGTGCAGAAAAACATAATGTAATAAATTAACAATGAATATAGAGTTACAACGAAAATAAAACTTAAGTAAATAAAAGTAAAATAGCATGTTAGCAGTTCTATTTGCAGACAACAAGTAAATCTTCTGTCTGGGCATAATT
Organism: Atethmia centrago; assembly: GCA_905333075.3. Lineage (NCBI taxonomy): Eukaryota > Metazoa > Arthropoda > Insecta > Lepidoptera > Noctuidae > Atethmia > Atethmia centrago. The sequence goes on along the minus strand of HG995367.1, from coordinate 34,315,378 downwards.
GATGGTTAGTAAATACTTAAGTATAATGTTCTTACAGCTATAGTAATTTAATTTATTGATACTTAATTTTTTATTTAATCTATTGTACAGAAATGGGCCTAAGAATGTAAAAAATCTTTGTACAAAGACATGTTTTGAGGTTGCATTGGATATGCATACTATATCATTCCGTCTCTTATTAGTATTGCTGGCATTGTAGGTAAGCATGGTGTGCTGTTTTAATACTAAGTGCATTATGAAAAGCTGGCGAACTGTCAGTACGTTGCAGGATTTATATAGCAGATCTGTGGGAAAGAAGAAGGGATGGAAGTTTGCTACTTTCAAAATAGCTCTCTGAGCTCTTTCAAGAGGAAGCAAATTAGTTTTTGGTGCGCCACCCCAAGACGTGATACAGTATTGAATTATAGATTGACATAGGGCCAAATAAACTTGTGTGATCAATTTTGAATCTGCTATTGTTCGCAATTTCTTAAAAACATATATTAGTTTGCGCACTCTTTTAACCAGGCTTTCAAAATGTTTTTTAAAAGAAAGTGTGTCGTCCATTATTACCCCCAGGTATTTTATGTTGCTCGTTTTGAGGATAAAAGGACAAATACACATGTTGCCTGTACGGTTTCCACATTGATGGGCATATAGATGAGGGTTAGTAATGTTAGGTTGAGGCTTGCGCATGGAGAAGGTAATATATTTTGTCTTGTCGGCATTTAATGTTAGTAAATTGCTTTGAAGCCAATTAGTCACAGTATTAAAACCTAGTTGAGCGATTTCAAACAGTTCGCTACTGGATTTAGCGGTAAATATCAACGCCGTGTCGTCGGCATATGATATAATTTTGCCGTCTTTAATATTTAAATTACACAAATCATTAATATAAATCAGGAAAAGGGTGGGGCCTAGAATACTTCCCTGAGGAACACCAAAACCAGTATTTTTCTGTTCATCACTTGTAATATTATCTATTCTTACACATTGGTACCGGTCATTTAAATAGTCAGTAAAAAGTTTCAGCGGCGTTCCCCTTATTCCTATGGTCTCTAATTTGTTCAGAAGAACAGAAACAGACACCGTGTCGAAGGCCTTGGCTAAATCGAGAAAGACTCCCAGGGTCTGGTTTCCTTTGCCGAGTTCTTCTGAAATATAATCAGTCAGGCTATGTACCGCATCCGCTGTCGATAGTTTGGCTCTAAAACCAAATTGCGCTGGGGATAAGATGTTGTTTTTTTTTCTAGGTAATTAACTAGCCTACTGTTTATGATTTTCTCTAGTATTTTTGAAATTGAAGAGAGTAAGGATATTGGTCTGTAATTATTAACTGTGTCTCTACGTCCAGATTTAAAGATAGGGATTACAACTGACTTTTTTAAACAACTAGGGAAAACTCCTTCGGAAAGACAGATTCGAAAAATATGCGTTAAGGGAGGTACCAGAATATGCTTAAAGAGTTTAAGGATCTTATTGCTTATACTATCCCATCCAACTGCACAGTCATCCTTAAGCCCAGAAATGATTCGGGTTATTTCATGTTCATCAGTGTCCAACATAGCAAAAGATTTCGGGTAACAGCTATTGTTTGAGTTTTGAAAAGATAGTTGGTCGCAATATTTCGGTATCTGTTCGGCAAGAGTTTTTCCAACATTTACAAAAAAGTAATTTACATTGTTAGCTGATAAGATTGGTGAAGGATTAGCAAGCAGTAAACTCGAATTTGACTCACGCTGTTTAGACATATTGGTGACATTTTTAATATGTTTCCAAAGTTGTTTGCTATTTTTACCTGCTCTACTTAATTCGTCTTTATCGTAATTATTTTTAATAGTCTTTAGGAGATTGTTGCAGAAATTCCTGTATCTTTTATAGGTAGTTAGTATTATTACATTATCAGGGTATCTCTTAGTTTTCTGATGAAGTTTATCCCTGTGTCTTATACACCGAATTAGTGCAGGAGTAATCCATGGTTTAATATTATAAAGTTTCCTGTTTACTGTAGAAACTGTCGTGTTACGTAATATTGCTTGTTGCACATGTTTTATTAAATACGATGAAGCCAAATTAGCGTCAGCAGTATTGTAAACTGGGCTAAAATCAAGGTTGCATAAATCATATTCGAGATTCTTTGTGTTTAATTTGCTAATAGTCTGAGGGCGATTTAGCTTAGGCAGCGTTAAATTTACAGTTAGTAGGACTGCGTGATGGTCAGTAATTGTTGAGTTAGTAACAAGCGTTATATATGATAGGCTGGTTTTGATCATCATATGATCGAGGCAGGAACCGCTCTGATGAGTTGGCAATGTGTGAGCGGGGAGAAAACCATGGTATAAGCAGATATTAAGGTAATCTTGGGTCCCTGCATCGCAGTTTTCGGAGCCAATATTTATATTTAAATCACCTGTTAGTATAACATTCTTAAAAGGGCTTAGTGCTTGAAAAATCTGATTTAAGGATTTGTTAAAAGGATCTAAGTTTCTAGCGGAAGAGGATCTATACATAGCTATTATAGCTGTGGTGGTACCAATTTTCATGACTAAACAATTGCTCATACAGTCACGCAGAGTATGTTCTTCGACTGTGACCTTTAATGATTCCTTAGCAAAGACTACCACACCATCATTTTGATTGTGGTTTACTGTGGTATGCAATAAGTTGTACCCCGGTATTAATGGGAGGTTATCGTGGCGATTAGATAGCCAACACTCAGTAAGTACCATTATATCACAATCAAAGTTTAGTCTATGAAGAAAAATGTTAAAGCTATCTATGTTCTTAGAAATACTACGAATGTTTTGGGTCAGTACGGTTAGTGAATTTTGATAGTCGGAAAGATATTTTCTGCAGTCCTCAACGTCACATGTCTTTGACACAGTTATAAATGTGTTATCTATATCGGTAATTAAGTTATCATCCATACTAAAACTAAAAAACAAATAACAATAATAAGGTGAAGTCTAAAATATAAACAAGTATGTGGCGCTCTTAGGCGCCTTCATAATCTATCGAATTAATGTACCTGTATTCGGCAGCTTTTTTAGCCGGGCAATCTGTGTCTCCCGTCTTGTGGTTGGCTTGTTTTTTAAAGCGCAGACATGTAGCACATTTTGGCGGGTTCGCTTTCTTTGCGCAGTCTTGGATTGTGTGCCCTTCTTCACCGCAATATCCACAAGTGGGGACAGTTAATTTGCATGTCTTGGCTGCATGACCGTACTGCTGACATTTGTAACATCTTGTTACCAGTGTGAAGTCTCGTACCGGGCAAGATGTCCAATTAATAAATAATCTATCCTGTGTGATGAGGGCTTTACGAATGACGGCTGGAACTTCTATAATATAGTTGCAATTCTCAGCATCTTTCCTGCCAGATTTGTGGCTTAGTTTTATTGAGGTCAAAAATGTATCATGGGACATAGTCGGCAATTTGTCGGCCAAATTTTGTTCATAATATGAAAAAATAGGCTGTGGGGGTCTGAAGTATCAGTTCATTTTAAAAAAGGGGTCTCATGCCCTAAATAGTTTGGGAATCCCTGATGTACACATATGGATAACCAGAATAACAGATATAAATGTAGAAAAAACACTTTTGTCACAAATCCCAGTAATTTGAAACTTCAATCTAACTGTCACACTGTCGCTGTCTTATAGCTCGTCTCTTATATATCGTTTTATGACGTGTAAGTGACGTTCAACCAATGCTAAAGCAATTACTTGGTCGACTAAACCTAGAAAGCTGCAGCTTAAGTGGTCATATACACGAGCGACACGTTGCCAACGGCAGAGGCAACTGTAACCATCGAAACTCGTCGGCGACAAAAGTCGACTGCAACGTGTCGCTCGTGTATATGAGCACTTAAGGTACCTATACTCATAGTTATAACGAGTTCGACACAGAATATATTAAATAAATCGGTAAAAGTAAAAACAATTTACTTCTAGGGATTGGTTTCAAAACCAGTAGTTTGCGGTAGGTAGGTGCTGTGTTATTATTAGAGATCGGATATTCGGATGCATATTTACCTAAAGTGAATTTTGAGCTATGAAAGCATGGAAGCGGCTTCTTACAACATTTTTTCTGTAAAAAAAATCACGGGATGCCAGGAACACTGGGAATGCATAACTAGTCGGGTGTATAGTATGGAAGTGAATTCTAGAAAATATTCAATAAAAAAAACCCGGGATAACAAAAATATACTTTCACGATCGATACAAAAGTGCAATATAAGCGAACATTTGAAAGTAAGTAAATATTCATCCGATCTATAATCAGAAACCTAAATTCGTCGATCCCGGAACCGCAGCATTTTTTCGATACGAACGCGCATTCCATAATTGCCAAAATCTCAACTTTAGGTGAATATGCATCCGAATATCCGATCTCTAGTTATTATAAAACCGTAAATACTGGCATATCTTGTAATATTATGCACTTACGCGTTTAAATACGGCTTCTCTATGTCAGGTTTTGAATGCCTCGGTTCTGAAACAGAGACAAAGAATTAGCATTTACAATAGATTGAATTACAGTTAATACTTCTTGGTGATGTTCTTCAGAAAGGTTATGCGTAGTACCTACTCTCAACCGGTCTGCGTTTATAACCTGGTGGATGAACGTAAACAAAGCGGAAGGAGGATGGAAGTAAGGATCGTAGCAGTTGGCGTTCTGCAGTTTCTCCCTACCGTCATGGGAAGAAGGCGTGACTTGTTGCAAAAATATAATATCTATTTACTGCCTTCTTCTGTAGTCACGCGTTCTGCTGAACACAGCAAGAGTTTGACGGCCTCTCGGTGAGAGGGCGCGGGCCAGTGCGGGTTGGCGGATGTTAAATGTCTTCAAATGTTTGGTTCTAGGACATGCCGGTTTCCTCACGATGTTTCCCTTCACCGTTTTGAGAGCAGAAGTGATGAAATAATTTTCACAAAGTAAAGTGCCTACTTGAGTTCGAACCCACGACCTACAACTTGACACACGCGGCCGTTACCACTGGGCCACCACTGCTCTCCCTGCTAGAATCCTCGCTGGAAAATGGCTGGATTTCTTTAAATAATTGCGATGGTACTAGGGTTAAGTTGGTAAATGGATTACTTAAGAGGATTTCGCCTGATATTACGTTTGCATCGTCAGATATATCGATAAAGTGTGATTGGAAAGTATTAAATGAAAATCTGGGGAGTGATCATTTTATTGTTAAAATTACACTCATACGTTTGTAAAATATTTCACACAATGTTAGTTAAGAGATTGGAGTGATATACAGAGAAAAATAAGTTTTTTTTTGAAAATATAGCTAAACTTGATAAAGTAGGTTTATAACTTTCCCTAATAAATCTAAAATATGTATATTTTTTACCAGAGGTCAAAGAAGGAACAAAATTGTTCTTAAATAAAACCAATGAGCATATAATTAATACAGTTGTTAAGTATTTCGGTATGTGACTTGATCGATCCTTAGTGTGGGACATCTACCTATGTACAGTCGCCAGCTCATCAAGTTACCACAAACTGTCAAATTTCTCCAAATGATTTTAAACCTTAAAATGTTAATGGAGTTCAAAATCAAATGAGAAAATTTGACCGTTTCTGGTTACTTGATGTGCTGGCGACTGTACACAGATAGATGTAGCTGTGAAAGTATAGGTTCACGTCATTTCATATGATTCTAACTTTTTATATTACATTACTTACTTAAAATTCCTGTTACCCTTGTCCAACAAAAGTCAAAGTCAAATTATTAATTTCAAATAGGCACATAAAAGGCACTTTTGAACGTCAAAATTTACAAAAAAAAATAGGATTGATTCTAGTTGCCCCTTCCAAAGGGTAGTTTCGTATGGAGAAGAATGGGCAAGAAACTCCACCGTTACAATGTTTTACTAAATTTTGTATAGGTTCATTATATTATTATATGTGAAGACGATGCACCTAGAACAAAATTACTGTACCAAAATAGGTAAAAATAGAATTAAAAATGAAGCAATGACAGATAAATTAATTATGTGGTAGGTGCATGATGCTCACATATTTACAAACATTGTAACAAGTATACGTGAGGGGCTTGTGGCCAAGTATTAACAGCCGCACGGGTCGATCCATCAGGTTAAGCTACGCTTGCCGCAGCTGGTCCGTGGATGGGTGACCATCTTAACATATCAAGACCTCTCCGTGCCTCGGAAAGCACGTTAAGCCGTTGGTCCCGGCTGTCATTTGTAGATCTTTGACAGTCGTTACGGGTCGTCAGAAGCCCGAAAGTCTGACAACCAGTCTTACCAAGGGGTATCGTGTTACCCAGTAAATGGGTTGTGGAGGTCAGATAGGCAGTCGCTCCATATAAAATACTGGTATTCAGCTGCATCCGGTTAGACTGGAAGCCGACCCCAACATAGTTGGGAAAAGGCAGGCAGATGATGATTGTAAAAGTATACGTTTTCCTAAAAATAATAAATAAAGTAATAGGTCAGTGTGTGAGTTAAATTAATCACAGAATTTAAATTCAACATTGATTTATTATTTGAATCAAATAATAAATTGTACAATTAAAATAGCAACCAGTTTGATTTTGTCTAGACTCTAGATTGTCCTATGGAGCTGGACCAGCACGTTTCCAAGCATTCTTATCTTGGATATAATCCTCTAATTTGTAATATGCTTGTTTACAAAGTGTACTTTTAACATGACTTTTAAATTTTCTTTCATTTAATTGCAATATATCATCACAAGGTATTTTGTTGTAACATTTGACACAGTACCCCATAAAAGATGTATGTACTTTAGATAATCTGAAAAATGGTTGATCTATTTTATCTTTATTTCTAGTATTAAAATTATGTCTATCACTACAGATGTCGACTTTTTCTTACATGCATAATATTTACATAAATGAATCATCAAATTTCGCGCCCTCCCGCCCCTAGCCGCCGCAGGAGATGCCCTGGGCGTCGCGAATCCCGGTCGGATTTCCGGCCACCGTAGGCGCGGGCTTGCGGACGGTGAGCAATGGGTAGCTCACCGTCCGGTAAAGACCAGGCCCGGGGCGACGGCGCGTTGTATTCCACGCGCGCCTCAAAGAGATGTCGTCAGCACAAAGGTAGGGGTCCACTAGGGCCGATGCCTGCCGGGGTCGCGGGAAGGTACTAATGGGTCACCGAGACCCCGCAAAACAGGCAACGGAAGGAATACGGGTGGGTTTTAGTCAGTAAGAGTCTGACACACCCTCCCACTCCGCCCGGACCGGGACAAGTTATTTGATGATTTTCCACCCAAAAAAAAAAAAGGTACCATAATAACATTAATCTTCTTAAATTGTTCCTTAAGAGTTTCATGGCGACGTAGATTATAAATGGCTCTAACAGCTCTCTTTTGCTAAATAAAGATGGATTCAATGTCAGCAGCCCGACCCCACAGTAAAATGCCATATGACATAATGCTGTGGAAGTAGCTAAAATAGACCAAACGCGCGGTTTCTACATCTGTCAACTGTGTTATCTTTCTAACAGCATAAGAGGCCGAGCTTAGCCGCCCCGCAAGAGATGTTATATGTGGTCCCCATTGTAGTTTTTCGTCTAGAGTGATTCCTAGGAAATCCGTTTGATTAATAAATTCCAGTTTTTCTCCATTCAATATGAGATCACATTCGCTACTTCCAACATTAGGTAATTTAAATCTAATGCATTTGGTTTTTTTTTTTCATTTATTACCAAATTATTTACCGTAAACCAAGCTTGGACCTGAAGAATAGAGTTATTCACGTCGTCATTATTTTGTGATCGTCGGTCTATTTTAAAGATCAATGATGTGTCATCTGCGTATAACACTATCCTCGGTTGATTTTGAAGTAATTGGGATAAATCATTAATGTAAACTAAAAAGAGGAATGGACCCAATATCGAACCTTGAGGATCGCCCATTGCCATTTCAGACCCCAATGAGTTTACGCCGTTTAGTTGAACTTTAACCTTTCTATCTTTTAGGTATGCTCTTAGTAAATCAAGACCTGTATTTCTAAGTCAATAGTGTTCTAGTTTCAGCAGAAGTGTCTCATGGTTTACGCAATCGAACGCCTTAGAGAGGTCACAAAAGATACCAATGGCATCCTGTACTTCTGCCCAGGCGTTAAAATGTTCTTTATTAGGGTGACACCGGCGGCAGTCGTAGCACAGTAACAGGAATTTAAGTAATATGCAATCCACAACGTTAGTATTCCCTATGAACTTCATAATTATCTTATATTCTGAATTCAAATATAATATATGCAAGTTATAACCAAGGAGGTAACTTACTGCTGGTAGTAGCGGGCATCTCGCCCTCGCTTAGCAAGGAGTAGGTGGGGGGCGAGTAGTACGAATGCGTGTTCGTGAATGTAGTCGTCCTGTCCTCGCCCGGGGACAATGACCGCGTCTTGAACGGACTTTTTTCTGTAACATAACATAACATCATGCCTGTAATACTCGAAGGTTTAACCAGAGAAGTACCTTAACCCACATTTCGCCAGTTATATTTAAGTCTCATGAAATATGGGGGCAGCCCATTTATTGCCATTAACTTGGCGCAAATCCAGACTAAGGGCTGACTGAGAAATTCGTCATGGAAAAACCTATTAACACTCTGCCCGACCTAGGAATCGACCCCCGGACCTCATGCTCAGCAGTGGCGCTTGCGGACTACTAGGCCAACGAGGCAGCCGTTTTTTCCTGTAACAGACAGGTTTTAAAGTAGCTTAAGTGGCCATAGGCTCGACCCGACTGCACGATAACAATAACAGGGTTGTTTTAATGTAGCTTAAGTGGCCATAGGCTAGTCCCGACTGCGCGATAACAATAACAGGGTTGTTTTAATGTAGCTTAAGTGGCCATAGGCTCGACCCGACTGCGCGATAACAATAACAGGGTTGTTTTAATGTAGCTTAAGTGGCCATAGGCTCGACCCGACTGCGCGATAACAATAACAGGGTTGTTTTAATGTAGCTTAAGTGGCCATAGGCTCGACCCGACTGCGCGATAACAATAACAGGGTTGTTTTTCACGCGTATCTATGTAACTTTGTTATGTTTTAAGCAATCTTTTGTAAAACAAAAAATGTTCCATAATCACGTAGGTTATCAAAATAAAGAGGATTCCAAAAATATGACACTAAACGGTTGTAAATAAAAATAAATAAAAAAATAAATTCAAACCTAAGATTGAAACTCAAATAACTGCCGCTAACTGCATCGGGCTGCTTGATTTGAATTATTTATTAGGAGTCGTTTTTTTTTATGTTTACAAGGGACTTTCACATAACTAGCGAAATGTGGGGAGTAATAAACATTGGTTAACCTTTTGATGTATACAGGCGTTACATTATGTTTTTGATGTAATGTGCGTCTCTCCTTTGATGGCAATGAACTCTTAAAAAGCTCATTGCAGTTAAGAAATACTCAGTAAACTTTAAGCTGACTCAGGTGTTGTTTAATATGAGAACTCTAGCCTAAGAAAACCAAAGAAAGTTATCAGTGCAGCGAACGAGTGAACTTACTTTCCTTCTCCATAGGCAGGTCTGAGAGGTAAGACATCTCATGGTCGGTGTTATCAGGCGAGGAGTCAGCCTGCTCCGAGTTCACCGTATAGGTTCCACGCTCCGACGTCAAAAGCGCACGGCGCTGGTCTCTCGTGGACTTCACCTCTTCTTTGTCTTGTGCTTGGATGCCTGAGGAATGAGAAATCGGTAAAAATGGCAACACAGAGAAGTGGTAGGCTATGGGGAGACTTTTTAATAGCAATAGGATAGGAATAGTTGAACAAAAATGCAGACAGTTTAATGAAATTGCCGTAAATGCGCGGGGCTTGCAAAAGATGGAAGGAGTGGAGGGACGCCTTTGCCCAGGCGTGGTGCAGTGCAAGCCAAGAAAACAATAAATAATGAAATTAAATTGTTTGTTCCGCAAGTAGGACTTTGGAATCACTTGTACACGTCATATAAATATATAAAAGTAAATATATAGGTATAATTAAAAATAAGCTAGATTGAGTCGACATGTCCTATCTGACTACCTCTGAGAAGAAATGGCGAAACAAACTCAGGCGTAAAAATCTCTTTTAAAGTCCAGACATAATCTAGGTCAGGTCATGTGAGGACCATGTAGATTGGTATTTTGAGGGAAGAACCACAAGGATATGAGTGGACGTGTCCGGACAGTGCAAGCATTTGTCAGTAATCGTGTAGCTCAACTCAAAACTTAAGGAGTTCAACAACTCGACGAACAATATAAAAGAAATGACATTTGGGTAGGCCGCATAAAATACTCAAACCGCCCGACCATCATTAAAAATAACTGAGAAAGAAAACAAATATCCACAGTCCTCATATTCATAATAATTAAAGTAACAAAACGTGGGTAAATCATATACACAGCAACAGTCAAAGCAGTGGACTTCTACTGGGGAACGTGCCCCAAAGAAGGCAATAACCGCTTGTTCGGCTGGTAAGGTGGAGGATGGCCAGTCTTTTGGAAGAGGCAAAGAGCCATTTACATTGATTTTTTGGAGAAAAGACAATAACCGGAGCTTACTATGCTGCGTTGTGAGACTGATTCAATGAATAAACGACCGCATCTCGCATGAAAAAAAAATATCATCAGGATAATACTCCGGCGCACTCGTCTGCAATCACGACATCAAAACTTGTCGAATTACGACATGAATTATTGCCACACCCTCCGTTTTCGTCAGATTTAGCGCCCTGTGACTTTTTCCTTTTCCCAAACATGAAGAAATGGCTTGACGGGTAAAGATTTTCATCAAATGAGGATGTGGTAGCTGAAACTGAACCCTATTTTTCAGAGTTTGACAAAAAACATTGTGGGTTGAAGAGGTTGGAACTTCAATGGACTAAGTGTATAGAGTAGAAAAGAGATTATGTAGAAAAATAAAACAAAATTTACTGAAAAAATGTGTTTCTTTTTTCCGAAGTGGAAAAAAGTGTTTCTTTTTTCCGAAGTGGAAAAAAGAAACGTGAATATCAAACCACCCTCGTATATATGAATCTATTTGTGTCTGTTTTTTTTTATTATTACTTACTCTATTTTAATTACCTACTTTATTTTTTATTACATTTTGGTAATGTTATTGCAGTGCCCTTTTCGGATCGGACAGGGAATTTGTTACATGCTTTCTTTGCTATGGTTTGTTGTGAGTCGTGTACAATGGAGTATAGTCTCACCATTTTTCCTGGGATTATCGGTGCAGTATCCGTCCTGCTGGCCGGCACAGCGGCAGACGGGCGGGGCGGGGCCCACGGGCACCGTGCGGTAGCACAGCGAGCCGCTGCGGCGCCGGTACAGCGACACGTCGCGCTGGCAATGCGACTCCGTGTGACAGAGCAATGCCGAATCTGCTACAATTCAACGTTTATTCAAATTGGCTGAAAATAAGCACTTTTTGAAAATATGTATTTGTTTTCAAAACGCTTGCCCTTCACCACCTATTAGAGAGAATTTCACCAATGACAACTTAACTCGATCACCACATCTGAACCGCGTTCAAAGACCTGTCAGTGTCATCATTGTTGGGAATATTAACACTGACGGGTCATTTGCCCTTAGTGTTTTAGCTGGGCCAAAAATATCATCATTGGAGAGCAAATCAACCCAAACAAACTTCAGGAAAACGGAAGACGATAATTATATAAAAACTACTGCTTTCTGATTGATAACTCACCTGTATTAGGCGGTGCTTGACTTGACTTCTCTGCAGGCTTTTGATCAGCGCTTTGTGCCAAATCTGCCTTGCTTTCAACATGCGTAGATTTACCACGGCAATCGGTCGGCGGCAACAATGTGGGCAGCATACGTTCACTATGCGGGTGATAAGTAGGCATTTTTACTTCAAGCAGCGGAGGATCCATGTCATTGTTTATGCTGAAGACGATTCTCGATGGTTTTTTTCCGATAGCATCATTGCTATCTTCTCTCTTATCAAGGAATGGCACGTCTGGCAAACTGATCGGTACATCTGTCGTACCTATCTTCGGATTTACGATCAAATCCTCTTTGGTTAGGCTTCCTTTTTTTTGTTTTATAGACTTGTCTTGTGTCAATATTTTTTTGTCTATTTTAATAGAATCCGCGCTAGGCTGTCTCCTATCAAGAAAAGACACGTCGGGCAGATTGGCAGGCCCATCTATCGTAGCGGTTGTTTGTTGTCCGTGTATCTTCGGATTTATGATGAAGTCTTTTTTCTTTTGTTTACTAGACCTGTCTTTCATAACGTGACTGAACAAGCCTTTTATCTTATCTTTTTTGTTGTTATCTGATGTTGGAATGGGACCTGGTATTTGTAAACTATTGTGTTGATCATGTTTCTTAGCTTTTTCCTTTTGCATCCCAGGCGCAAGTTTATTGATTGTATGGTTGGTTGCGTTTTTATGTTTTAATTCACACTCTTTGTCAAAAGAACACCTGAAAAGTGTTCAAATGAGTAACAATGACAAAATATGAAGTAAAATATTAAACAATAAGAATTTGACAAATTTTATGATTACATTCCATTAACATAAAAAAATAATAACATCATAATAATAAACACTTACGCGGCGCAATACTCGCAGTCTTCCTGCATCTTCTTGGCCTCTCTCTGTTCAGGTGCTGTTCGGTTGTTAGCTACCAATGCTTCAGTCATGGGTAACTTCAACTTGCCGTGTAAAACCTCCATGAGGTGATCGCGTGGTTGCTGTGTGCTGGGACTGTCTGTGACTATTGACTTTTTAGCCTGTCCGGAATCTGATTCAGCTTTATATTTGTCCTGGCTAGCTTTACTCACTAACCTAGGAATGCCGAATCCTAATTCTGGATTACTCGGTACACTCCCGTTGAGAGATACGGAATCTTCTTTTAACTTTGACAGGTCGTCTCCCAATTCCGGCTTCACTACGATTCCTTCAGCCTCCAAGTATTTTAACTTTTCTGGGTTAAATCCAGGTCCTATAATATCGTAGCTCGTGATTGACTTTAGAGAAACGTTTCCTGGTTCCAGTTTACTACTACCAGGTATTTCAAGCTTCTTTTTTTCTATAATCTTAAGCTTGGGGGAATCAGTTTTATTATGTTCTCGATAATCGTAACTCATTAAATAGCGGGGGCTAAATTTATCGGAGGAGGCTTGTTTTGTTATCTGTAGCCCAGCATCAGCGTCCTCTGTATTCTTTGCTCGCGTATCATCCGAATTTCCCGTTTGTACAGCATCTTTAGGGTTGCCTAAGATTTCTATACTCAGTATTTTTCCTGGTTCACCCACACGCTCATCGGACACCATAGGTGGAAACGGTACCTGTTTTGTGGATTCATGATTTCCACCTTCGTTAGATTTATATTCTATTTGTGTATTTATTTTCTCCTGGGAATTGAATTATTCAAAGTCAGCATTAAATTTACATACTTTTACTGCTACCCAAGAATGTCCGTCAACTTCTGTGATGAAATCAATGGGCGTGAACGAATGAAAAGATAAAAGAACAATTATTTTGTAACAGCATCATGCTGCAATTGATATTTTTAATACCAGATACCTCATTATTTCAATTTTCAAGACCCGTTGACTGGGGAGCCACGAATAACAATAGATACAGTCCAACATGGCTGTAAATGAATGTACATAACGCGCTGTTTGTGAAGAAAGTTGTCAAAAAAGGTTAGTTCTCTTTTATGCCACGTTCGTAAGAGCCATGTCGGACTATATTCGATATGATTTGTCTTCGCTTGACAGTTATGGAAATATTACATAAGGTACCTGTGCGAAATGCCTGCGCAAGGGGTGAGATTTAATTGGCGTCGTAATTGTATTATCCACGGAAGAAAGTCTGGCTGGTACGGCTTCTGGCAATTCATTCACCTAAAACAAACGACGGTTATCGACGATCCGTTTAAATTATGATACAGGATCCTAGCAAACGTTTTCGATTCTAATTGGCGATTACACAGGGTGACTTATAATTTGACGTATTCCTCTCAGGACGTGATATTAGACAATTAAGCACCCCAGCCTAGGCCAAAATTCATAAGATTCGAGAAAACCCAATTTTTATGTATTTTTAAGATTTCCTTCCTCACTAAATATCACTTTTCTACAAACTCAAATTGAATGGCCTTCATTGATATCTCATTGATTGCCTAATACTTTAACAAACGATTTAAAACGGTGAAGGCCAGCTAATGAGACAGACGGTGTCGTGCGGGGCTTCCGCACGACACCGATTTGGAGTCAAACAATAGAAAATCAATTGTGTCTCATTAGCTGCTTGACCAATTAAGCGTAATAATTACGGGGAAGACATCTTCAATTAATCTAATGAAGAACAAAAGTTAAAAAAAAAACATTTGGAGGTGATGATTTTTTGTATATGGTCAGAACAGGCGAGAAAGGTGAAACAAGTACGCGTTTCATTTATTGCATGTATGTGTATCCACACTGTACGTAGTATTAACCATTTTTTGATCGACTACCTTCAACGCTCCGAGCAATGGCGGCGCCGCACTAGCGACAGCAGCATAATCTGTGGTTTTCTTTGGGATTCCTGTACTTTCACTAATTTCGCCTGGTTTAACTTCTGACATTTCACACATCTAAAACCAACGCCGGTGATTATCGCACATCGATTTCATAGATTAAAAAAAAAACGGGCTTGGCCGCTTATATTCGAGTCTGACACGAAGGGTTCCGTACCACCAGGTAATTAATAACCTTAGTAAAAACACGTATTTTGTATTTAAAATATAGTTACAAGTTAAAGCGGGTACGTACCCCTTTAATTTTAAACTTTATTTTATTTTAATTATTTGTTGCCATAGCGACTATAGTCGTAGGTATAAGGGTTCAAAAGAAACAGCCCTGTGACAAACAGACAGACGGACAACGGTGCCTTAGTAATAGGGTTCCGTTGGCACCGTTTTGGTACGGAACCCTAAAAAAAAAGTAACATTACAGTTACATACCCGTATTTTCATACGGTCGACCTGGTCTTGGAGTTCCAATATCTTTGTCATTAATTCTCTATTTTGTTTAAGTAAAACCTGAAAAATATCACAGCATTTATTACATATAACTTGTAGTAATAAAATAAAAACCGGACAAGTGCGAGTCGGACTCGCCCACCGAGGGTTTTGTACAAATTTGTAGGTACATAATATTATAAATAGTTCAGGAATTGAACCCCGCAGTTTTTTCCAAGCTTTTCCCGAAATTCAGTTTCCAAAACTATTACTTATATTATTATTATTTTATTTTCATACCGAAATTAGTTAGGTAACCTAATCAAAGTTGTTTTTTACTTAAATATCAAAATTAATCCAGATTTGTAAGTGGTGACTGAAAAAGAATGGTACTTTAAATAAAGACTATATTTTTTATGATTTAATTACAAATGTATAGTTTTCAGTAAACGACGATATTACTTGCCAAATTTCATAGTTCTAGGTCAGCGGAAAGTACCCTATAAATTTTGATTCGTTTTTTGCGGCATAAACAAACGGTCTTTGAGTTTTTTTACGTTAACTTAGAAGTTTTGTAGTTTTTCACAGCTTCAAGGGACTAATAGACCTCAATATTATATTTTTAATTTCAATTTGATACCTCCAGGCGTTCCCGAGATAAAGGGTCTTGACAAACAGACGGATAGACGAACAACAAAGTGATAATGTAAGGGTTCCGTTTTCTTCCTCTTGAGGTACGGAACCCTAAAAACGGGCTAAGTGCATGTCGAACCACGCACAATGAAGGGTTCCATAATTGGTTGGTCCACTATTACTCGTTAACTTGTAAAGCCTCCTTAGCTGTGTTAGTTTTTCTTTTAACTTCGTTATACAGGGTGGATTTTTGAGATGGGGCAGTAAGGACCTTAACCGTGGTCGCTAGAAGAAAACGGTCTTAGGAGACAGTCCTCAACTTTTTGAGACATTTTAATCTGCATTCACAGATTTTGAAATAAATTACAGTCAGCAAGAAAATGGGTAGTTTTCACAAAAAAACTTTGTTGATTTCAATGGACCCTCAAAATCATTTTCGTATGTTTGATTATTAGAAATTTCAGAAATCGCAAAAAACTTTTCTAATACATTTTGTAGGAATTGAGATTCCAACCTACTTTTTTACGATGGACAGACTGGCCGAAAATAAACAAAAGAAATTGAACTTCTTTGGAACGAATATGCGTTATAATTTTAATTGCTTTAATAACAAAATTTACATACTTGTATACATATACCAAATTACAGCTTTCTAGTACAAAGTGTCTGAGCTCCGTCTGAGCTGATGTCCGTCTATCTGTCTGTCTGTCCACGGCTTACCGTGGACAGACAGACAGATAGACGGTCATGGTGAAACAATAAGGGTTCCTTGTTGACTACGGGACCCTAAAAATTAAAAAATATCTACTAGGTTTTTTCCAAATACCGATCGCATACAAAAGCGTGGTGATTTAAGCATGATTTTTTTACGAGTTACGGGCGTAAGTCCATGTACAAGCAAAACGTTTTTCTTGCCTACTTTGATGGTGATTTAATTACTCTACCGGCCGGTTTCTGATTTGACAGTTTAACAACAAAATAAGTTTATGCGAATATATGTATTTTGAATTTTTCGGGAGGCTTAATTAATGCTAAAGTAGTCTGACAAATTCTCAACTTTAAATACTCAATTCAGAAACCAGATGTAAGTCTTTGTTTTATCCTATTACCCAGAAACACTTTCCAACATCATACAATAATACCTTTGTTAATTTATTTTACGTAAAAATAATCATACTGACCAGCTCATCGGTATCCTGGTAGCCAGAATCGTCACCGGTTTCACATGGCTTAGTGTCGTCCTTGTCGTTGCTTGGTGACCACTTG
Organism: Atethmia centrago; assembly: GCA_905333075.3. Taxonomy (NCBI): domain Eukaryota; kingdom Metazoa; phylum Arthropoda; class Insecta; order Lepidoptera; family Noctuidae; genus Atethmia; species Atethmia centrago. The sequence continues at coordinate 34,298,534 of HG995367.1, read as the reverse complement.
GTCGTGGCCCCCCTCGGCGAGAGAAACTTGCCGTTCTGGGAAATTTTTCTGTTTCACTACACTAAATGCTGGTAAAATCATGTATCCTATGCTACTGCAAAAATTTACTGGCATAACCAGTCTAAAAGAGAGAAAAATGATTTAATTGTCACAGAAACACGTGCATATAAAAAATATAAGTAAATTAACTCGAATAAAATAAAAAAAAAAACAGATTTATAATCACGAGCATAGAACAGAAATAGTCTAGCAGCTGTACGTCGTGACTGTGGAGGACCCACAGAGTGCCGTCATACTGAACACGCAGGACGTTGTAACTTTTGTAAGCCCGCCGTGTAAAGTTGTTCCACAGACTGCACGTGTAAAGACTGACAGAAGGCGCTGAAAAGTAACAGTTTTACATCTGTGGTACATCGTGCGAATCTGCAGGCCAAAATATTGCAGCGGACTGGCAACGCCCTTTGCCTCTCTAGGTCTTCTTCGTCCTGTAGCCGATCTGTCAGCAAGTGACCCAAATAAAATACTTTTCATCCCATCTATTCGAAAAGAGGCGAAGGGTTCCTCGATAAGTGCGAACAAAATGCTTTTGAATTTGGAACACTATTTAAATAAAAAGTTTGAACGCAATTCGCTTCGATAAAGTCCCCGGTAATAAAAAAAAAGCGCGCTTGCCGACACGCGACGCGGTTTTGAACACACAAATAAAAATAAAAATACACGGGAACTTCTTATTCGTTTTTGCATTACCTACTTCTGTCAAAACATTACAGACAATTTTAATTTGATATTAATATAAATTTGTAATTTGGTCATGTAAATATAAATATTCGTCACTACTAAAAGCATCTCTTATTTATTTTTCTCATAGAGGGGGATGAAAAGCAGAGTGTGCGACACGCCCACACGGTAAACGGTAAACAAACCTCGAGCGACGTACTTTCGCTCTCGCCCTCAATACATTATTTTGGTTCCATAAGACACAATCTACTATTAGACACCCTCACGAGTGCCGACTGAACGATCTTAATTGGCGGCATATTAGAGGGAGCCTTGCTTTGTATAGCATGAGAACTCTCTTACTAGCATTATATTTAAGTTCATGTAACAGGGCATTAATCACAAATACCTAGAAGGCTTCAGAGCGCACTAACTGACGGGCTCAAGAGAACCATGCCGTCCGTATAACTAATATTGTTGACCATTCTTCTAGCTATTGAGCAGCCGACCATGGCTCCGCTGAGCCAGCCGATCAGCTGGTTTACTAACAAATTAAACAAACTCGGGAAAGTCAACCCGCCTGGACAAACACCGCATTTCAGGTTATATTCCTGACTATGCGTGTTGATCCATCTGACAGCATTCTTTTGATTGCTGTACCAATATTTGAGGAGAGATACCAGCTGCCTTGGCACAGTGGTCTTTTCAAGCAGTTCATGCTAAAGAATATTATGATATTCTTTGACAACAGGTCGAAGGCCCCTGAAATATCAAGAAAACACGCATGTATTGGTGATTTTCTGTCGGTGTACCTTACTGTTTGTTGTAGACACATAACTGCCATTTCCGGTGATAGGTCGGGTCTGAAGACAAACTGTAAGTCATGTATCTGAAGGTGTTCGCTCAGCTGCGTGGTCATGAGACTGTCAAGGACCTTCGGCATGGCTGTGACCAATGATAACGGTCGGTAATTATGCTTGTCAGATGGATTATTGCAATGCAGGTAGTTGGATAGCAAGGCACAATAAGGTAGCAACGGATACAGTACCAGGTATATGAACCAGATATAACGATACTTGCTTCTCGCACGGACTCATTTACATAAAGATCTATTTATACTCTACATAAGGCCGAATTTCCTATACAAAATTTCCAAGAATTAGGGACGCACACCACCAAACACCCCAATTAGGATATTCTGTTATATTATTATTGAATATTGTTTACTATTATGTGTAAAACAATGTTTATTTATTAAATTAGTTATACTGATTGTGGGAGAAAATTGTGGTCACATTACAAATTTACACATGCACACAGTCGCACACGTGTAAGGGTCTAGCGTAGTAGGTACGTCGTACATTTTTGTTTGTTTTGACTGTACAGCGGAATTATATGACTGTAATTTATGTAGTGTTATTTATTTTTAGGATAAAAAAGGACCTATATTCAAAATTACAGAACTCGATTGAGTAAACGATTCTAATGAACAAACTACATTCATAATTTGCATTAATTCAGTTACACATTGTATAGGTAGAACTAAGTATAGTTATTTGCTTGGTTAACAATAATAAGATAATTATACTTTGGATGGAGGCGACTCGGCTGATCTGTGCTTATCTCTCAAACAGCATTTAATGCATTGTTCATTTTCATCCTGAAACAAACAAAACACTATTGAAACAACTAATTAGAATATACACCCTTAGTTTTTGTGAAACCTAAACCTGTAAAGAGGTCACTGTACACACACACACGTGACACCATGAACAACTTAAAGAAATCTGTTGCTCCATTCATTTTGTAGAATCATGCGAACACATACAAGGTGCCGTTTTGCATCCTCGTCAAATTTCAGGAGGCTGCTATGAAAGTTATATTTAATCAAATAAAATTACGATACCTGCTCAATAATTAATACATACTTGTTTTTTTAATTATTTAAGTTTGATAGTATTTTAGAATACACCACTTTCACAGAACAGAATCACCCCCTTGCGTATACGGTAGTGTGTGTGTAAAAGGGCAGTTACAGTGCGGTATCACACGGGCCGCGTTTTAACATGGGTGTCCCACACATGCTGATTTCCAAAAATTAGAAAAAAAAGGACCTACTTATTGTATTATTGATTCGTGTCGAGAATCATTAGCATAGTTAGCTCCTTGAATTTGACGAGGATGCAAAACGACACCTTGTATATGGAGCAGCCATTTCTTTTCCGCGCCATTTAGTATTGTTCAATAGTAGAAGTTGTTCATAATGATGAATACAATGACAATTGATCGTAATCGGTTTCATTTTGACAGTTCACCCACGTTCTTCTTTGCTTTATTTATGTTGTTGAGCAGACGAATTTTTCAAACCTATGAAGCAATGGATTCAAACCGTGTTACGCAATTAGGGTGCTGTTTTCAAGTTTAGTTCTATTTCCTTCTCTTCTTTGGAACTAGAAAGCCTACTGCCTACTTTTTTTGTCGTAGGTATCAGCCTGTTGCGTGAAAATGTAACTGATGTTCATCTTACTTGGAGTATTTTACATCGTCATATTTCAGTCAATTTTCACAAAACCTTAATGAATTATACACCTAAACCTTCCTCATGAATCACTCCGTCCATTGGTAAAAACCGTATGAAAATCTGTTCGGTAGTTTTTGTGTTTATCGCGTTCACAGACAGACGCGGCGGCGGACAAAGGACGCTCCACTTTGTTTTATAATATGTAGTGATGGTTCATAACAATCATAACCAAATCATTAGACACATTTCAGTTTCAGGAGACACTTTGGTCGCCTTAGGTTTTCTAGGAATACAAGGAGTTCCCTGTATACCTTGCTTGAGTACAGTTTTCATTGTTTTGTTGGTATATTGGCGTGTGCTAGCTAACATATGGCAAGTAATTTAATTGAAGGAAGCACAATGTTCATACTTGAGTGTGACCCGAAAGAGACTTTAAAATACCAGACTTCACCCAGGCAGGGCAACAGCATTCGACGAATTCTTTTTTAGCCTGAAATTAAATGTACTTTTTACGATGTCTTCGGTGTGCTGCTGGACAGTTTGTTGCGCCACGTCTTCTCTCCAGCTAAAGCACTAGGAGGTGCTGCAGGACGGGCGTGCCGGGGGACTGTCTTATGTAATTTGACGTTCAAAAAGTACGGATTCTCAGCCTAATTTAACCTGTTAAGCCCCGCGCGGACACCGATTTGGAGTCAAACAATACAAAATCAATTTTGTCTCATTAGCTGTCCTTGGCCAATTAAATATACATTTTTTCTGTTCGCGCCTCTAATAAATAAAGTCATAAAGACATCATCTGCATCTAATGCCTTAAAAGTGTGTCCTGAGTTCATTCCCAGTAAGAGCAAAGTGCTATTAAACTAATTGCCCATATGCCAGTCTGGTTAGCGGTTATACGGTGGCTCCGTATTATATGGGACTGAAACATAGTTGGCCAAATGTATTGAGCTTTACAAATCTGCCGCTGCCTAACCCTTCGGGGAATACAAGCGTGATAGTTTATTTATTTATTTTATTTGTTAACATAGGTAAGGAAATACAGATCTTATGATTGCTAAACAGAGCGCTATGTTATGCCAAGAGGCGTACAAATATGGTATGAAAATATAGCCGATGATTACAAATTCAAAATTAACTAAAAATATTTGAAAATCATGCATAATTATGATATTAAATTAGAAAATAAAATGAACAATTACATATTATTTAATACTCAATTATGTCAGACCTAAATGAGGAATTATTAAAATGTCAAAAATCTATATCAAAATAATTAAAATGTCAAAAAGATTTAATGTCAATGCTATTAGTTGTAACTCTAAATTAAATCGTCATTCAGGTATTCGTCAATCGTTTAATAACATTTATCAATTAAGAACAATTTCAATTTTTTCTTAAATTGTGTTAAATTTAATTATTTTATGGCGTCTGGAATTTTATTGTAAATGCGTGGAGCCATACCCAGGACACTTTTTTTTACTAATGCAGTTTTACATTTATAATTACATAGAGATTTTTTGTACTGACTACGAATTGGAACATTTCGTACCGTTGTCATTTTTTCAAAAAGGCTGGGATTTGTTTTGACGAAGATACTAATTTCTAATATGTATATCGCCGGTAGCGTAAGTAGATTTAATGATTTAAAGTACGGTGCACAGTTGTTATCTGTTTTCAGACCACACATGGCTCTAATGCACCTTTTTTGTGCCTTGAATGGTAATCCCTTTTCCGAGGAATTACCCCAAAAAAATATTCTGTATCGTAGAAGTGAGGCTACTAGACCATGATAGGCAACAAGTAATGCGTCTATATTTACTTTTCTGGCCAATTGAAAAAGTGCATAGGCAGATTTATTTATTTTTTTACATAGCTGTTCTATATGAGCTTTCCAATTGAGGTTATTGTCAATATAGATACCCAAAAACACACTTACTTTTACTTCTTCTATTTCGTTACCATTGTAATGGACACAAATTTTTGGAGCTTCAATTCTTTGATCGAAATGCATTACTTTCGTTTTATTGAGGTTGATTGTTAAATTATTCATATTAAGCCAATTAATTATGTGAGTAAGAGTATTATTAATGTCAAATTGATACGTATTTAAGTCCTTACATTTAACTATTGCAGTGCTATCGTCTGCAAACAAAATCATTTGTTGTTGTGTCACTTTTGGCAAATCATTTATACAAATGAGAAATAAAATAAAAGGGGCCCAAGCACGCTACCTTGAGGCACTCCATATTTTATACTTCTGAAATCCGTTTTGGTTTTTGCGCACACTCATGTGATTTCACTATATTGCAATCTATAACTAAGATATGATTCTAGTCATTTTAGAACGTTCCCTCTGATGCCATAGCAATGCAATTTGTCTAGAAGGATTTTGTGATCAACATAATCAAAGGCTTTAGTCATGTCTGTGTAAATAGCGCAGATGGGAGTCTTTTTATCAACAGCAGACATAACATTATTCAAAAGGTCGAAAATAGCCATGTTAATTGTTTTATTTTTCCGGAAACCGTTTTGTTCTTTGCACAACATATTATATCTATGAAGATATTGGTATAACGAGTTATAAATAACTTTTTCAAAGATTTTGGAAAAAACAGGAACTTTGGCTATTGGCCGGTAATTTTTTATATGCGTCTTGTCTTCCTTTTTGTAGAGCGGTTTTATTATGACTTTTTTCAAGCCTTCGGGATAGATGCCCTCGGTAATGCCTATATTAATAATATGTGCTAGGGCAGGTGCTATAAGCTCAATTACATATTTAATTACTTTTGTAGATTATAGTGTTTATTTATGTTTTTTACATAATATATGTCCGAGCAGTGGTGGCCCAGTGGTAACGGCCCCGACTTACGAGTTGTATGTCGTGGATTCGAACCCAAGCAGGCACATTTCTTTGTGTAAACAATTTCACCACCACTGCTCTCAAAACGGTGAAGGAAAACATCGTGAGGAAACCGGCATGTCCTAGAATAAAAAAATCGAAGACATGTGACATCTACCAACCCGCACTGGGCCCGCGTGGTGGATTACGGCCCACTGCCTCTCACAGAGAGGAGGCCTGTTTTCCAGCAGAGGGAACATTATAGGCTGATTATGCACATATGTCCGGAGTGATCGCTGAGCCCGTAAAGCCCTGACCCAGAAATGTATGGATAAAACTCTACACTATACCCATGTGAATAATAAAAGAGATCATACTTTGAGTGGCGTAGACGTGTTTTTTTGAGGAGCACAGCCGCACAAATCACATTGAATATTCTGAAAAAAACCGATAGAATTAATTCAAAGAGACAGGTATGGCGAGAAGGAAATTATCATGAAAATTCAATATTCTTAAAAACTCTCCTCAAGTCTAGTAAAAGGCATCTTGTTTTCATGGTACCATACATTTTATTATAAAAACTTTATGCACATGTAAACAAAAATACTGTACAAAATCGGATTTAATGCCTGAGGCAATTTCTACCTCTACATGAGTGAAGCTACCTTAAAACTTATATTTTATGATGACTCAACAGATTCAAAGCTATGTTTTTACTAACGCACTGATGACTAGACTATTAGGAACGACAACCATCGCTTATCAAAAGGAACCTCTTTGCTTTTGATAAGCGATGGTTGTCGTTCACAAAAGGAAAGAGGATAAAAAGAGAGATTATTAATTGGAGTCATACTTTGGCTTGTGTAGACAACTCTTGAGGAGGGGGATATTCACATTCGTGGCTTTTACAACCCTAAAAATAAGCAAGCGAATAAATATAAAGAATACTGAAGATAAGCTTTAATGTGGACGCCTAGAGGGACCCCAAGTTTGACGTCGTAGGGTGCCCCAATGTTGAAGTCGTGAGGGGCCCCAATGTTGAGGTCGTGACGGCCCCAATGTTGACGTCGTGAGGGGCCCAATGTTGACGTCGTGAAGTGCCCCAATGTTGAGGTTGTGATGGCCCCAATGTTGACGTCGTGAGGGGCCCCAATGGATTTTAAGGTATCGGTTTGATCTCGTATTGAATTGAGAGATTTTATTGGATTCGCCGAGCTAACAGCGCTGGCGGCGGCGGTGGCGTAGTAAAATTCATTAAATTTATGTGCCGAGCGATTACAATGAGCGTTTAATTACGTGCATTAACAAACACAGCAACAAAAACAGCATGAATCAAACTACTCATATTTTTTAAACACAAAATAAATCTGTTACTTCTTCTTATTTTCATGTCTTCTAAATACGCCAGAGACGATGTTTGGTAGTTATGAAACTTTTTCCGCCACGTACCATTTCTAACCTGATGTCAAAATTATTTATTAATAATATGTTAATTTATCATACAGGATTGAATGTTATTTACTTCTGCCGAAGTAGGACTGTGCACCGGATCACTCATTAGCTGGACTTTGAAACCACAAGTTTCACAAATCGTTTCCTGTAATGAAACAGTCGTTTTGTAAAAAAAAAATATGATTTTTTGCTCGTTTTAAATAGGTCGTCTTGTCGCTCTACTGTCTATAAAAATGTGAGAACTTTCGAGAAAACAAGCGGCTCGATACACTAACTGAAAATGTAAGTAGAGATCTAAAACCTCCCATATTGTTAACATTACACTCTGCCGGGCCAACTCTGTTGCATTACATGTGACTAATTTAATTTAGATCCGAATGAGAAGGGGGAAGGGAATCAGAAGGCCGGCCGTTTTTGGGGCATAATAGTAGACTCTTGAAATTTTTTGTATTAATATGGCCGCTATAACAAAAATAAAATAAAGATAAAAACGCGTGGGTCTCCATACGAGAAACGTGTTTTTTTTGCAAAGTATTAAAAAAAAATATGTAGTGTTAAATATTGTGCGGTGGTCACCTTTCGTGTGCGAGTCCACTCACACTTGGCCGCTTTTTGCCAATACATACTCGTATGTTTCTTCCTCTGATCAGTTTGTTTTCACGTTTTAAAATGTGCCACGGACTAAGCTAGGTAGCAAGAAACCCTACTTTTCGCGCCACTTTTAGCTTCATGTCAAACTTATTGTTAAAATAAATGTTATTTATCATTTATCATTACATCACCCGGAGTAGGACTGTGCACCGGCACCGGATCACTCGTTAGCTGGGGTTTGCAACCACAAGTTTCACAATTCGTTTCCTGTAATGAAACAGTTGTTTCCTATAATTTGTATAATTTTCAGGTGTTAGGGCTGAGTTAGACCTATCGCGCCCATATTCACGTTTTCTCGTAACTCTATCTCATTTTGTCGCTCATAAACATCCTTTTTGATGTGTAACATATTTCCTCTCGCTTTCTGTGTGAGTGATTTCGTTAAAAGGGACGGAAGTATGTAGACAAGAAGTGACAGCTTGAGCATGGAACAAGTACTTTATAACAGCATGGAATTAGTGTACTCATGGAATTAGTAAGGACTATATGGAATGAAGTAGAGGGGTTCGAATTTCGACCAGTGGGTGACCACTAGTAATGAATATTATTCGAATAAATATTTCAGTATTTAGCTTTTTAAATTTTGAGGTTAATTTCTGTCGCTGCTCAGTTGCTAATTACCAAAGTGAGACATCAGATATTACACATCATATGCGACTACTGGCTCGCTCGTTTTTTTTTTTTTTTAATAAATGGCTAAGTGTCTTTAACAATAATTTAAAGTGAGATTGCCAACACGATGTCAATTAAAGACAGGTGTACTTCTCATCCAGCTATCTTCAATTCTCAAGTCGCTTGTTACGAACGACACACATGGAGAGATGGGAAACATGTTATGTTTCACAGACGCATGTGATAAATGGCTCGCCTCCTATTGCATGGGCTTTATAATCGTAACTGGCGAAATACGGGTGAATTATAAGTCTGTGCTTATCTAAATAAAATAAAATAAATAGAAATCAACAAAATAAATCATACTTCAGAAAATGTTCTAGTTGGACTGGGTTTACTGAGCTGCTGACTGGTAATTGAAGAACCTTTGCTCGGGCTAGTTTTAGCTGTACGTTCTTCCGAGACCCTTTTCTTTGGAGGGTATAGGAGGGGCACTCTCTGAAATTATATACTTTATGAAGACTACGAAAATTATTGAATAACTAAGAATTAATGTACTTTGTCGAGAGCTAAGCTAAGCGAACTGACAACGACTACTCGCAGATACCTAGATCATAAACAATCAGATAGGATGACGTTTCTAAGAATATCAAACTACATAACATTATGAATTAGATGGCGAGAGAGAGAGTGGCCCAGTGGTAACAGCTGCGACTTACGAGTTGTAGGTCGTAGGTTCGAACCCAGACAGGCGCTTTACTTTGTATAAATTATTTCATCACAACTGCTATCAAAACGGTGAAGGAAAACATCGTGAGGAAACTGGCATGTCCTAGAATTAAAAATTCAAGACATGTGACATCTACCAACCCGCACTGGGCCCGCGTGGTGGATTACGGCCCACTCCCTCTCACGGAGAGGAGGCCTGTGTCCCAGCATTGGGAACTTTATAGGCTGATTATGCACATATGTGCGGAGTGATCGCTGAGCCCGTAAAACCCTGACCCAGAAATGTATGGATAAAACTCTACACTATACCCATGTGAATAATAAAAGAGATCATACTTTGAGTGGCTTTAACTACAAATAATAAAAATTAAAAAAAAAATCTATGGGTTTCCATACGAGAAACGTGTTTTTTACTAAAGTATCTAAAACAATATGTAGTGTTAAATATTGTACGATGGTACGGAACCTTTCGTGTGCGAGTCCGACTCGCACTTGGCCGATTTTTGCCAAAATATATCTGTTTTTTCCTCCGATCAGTTCGTTTTCACGTTTTTAAAATGTGCCACGGACTAAGGTAGGTAACAAGAAACATACTTTTGGCGCCACTTTATCACTTCTAGCTAGATGTCAAACATATTGTTAAAATGAATGTTATTTATCATTTATCATTACATCACCCGGAGTAGGACTGTGCACCGGCACCGGATCACTCGTTAGCTGGGGTTTGCAACCACAAGTTTCACAATTCGTTTCCTGTAATCAAACAGTTGTTTCCTATGATTTGTATAATTTTCAGGTGTTAGGGCTGAGTTAGACCTATCGCGCCCGTATTCACATTTTCTCGTAACTCTATCTGTTTTTGTTTCTGAGAAACATCCTTTTTTATAAGTAAGTATTCTAAACAATAATTTAAAATGAGATTGCCAACACGATGCTAATTAAGGAAATAGGTGTACTTCTCATCCAGCTATCTTCAATTCTCAAGTCACTTGTTTTGAACGACACGCATGGAGAGATGGGAAACCTGTTGTTTCACAGACGCATGTGATAAATGGCTCGCCTCCTATTGCATGGGCTTTAATAATCATAACTGGCGAAATACGGGTGAACTATTAAGTTTCTGCTTACCTAACCCTTCAGGAAATATAGCAGTGTAAAGTTTGTTAAATAAAATAAATAGAATTCAACAAAATAAATCATACTTCAGAAATTGTTTTAGTTGGACTGGACTTGCTGAGCTGCTGACTCGTTCTTGAAGAACCTTTGCTCGGACTAGTTTTAGCTATAGCATCTTCCGAGTCCCTTTTCTTTGGATGGGATAGGAGGGGCAAGCTCTGAAATTATATACTTTATGAAGACTAGGAAAAGTATTGAATAACTAAGACGGTTGAGGGAAAGGCAAATTTCGCGCCCTCTCGCCCCCAGCCACCGCAGAACACGCTCTAGGCGTCGGGAATCCCGGGCGGATTTCCGGCCACCGTAGGCGCGGGCTTGCGGACGGTGAGCAATGGGTAGCTCACCGTCCGGTTAAGAACAGGCCCGGGGCGACGGCGCGTTGTATTCCACGCGCGCCTCAAAGAGATGTCGTCAGCATAAGTGTAGTGGTCCACTAGGGCCGATGCCTGCCAGGGTGGCGGGAAGGTATTAAAGGGTTACCAAGGCCCCTGGCAACACACGCAACGGAAGGAATACGGGTGGGTTTTAGTGAGTAAGAGTCTGACACACCCTCCCGCTCCGCCCAGAGCGGGAAAGTTATTTGATGATTTCCCCCCAAAAAAAAAAGTGTAGCTGGTAGCAGCTCTGGATGAGAGTTGCCGAAAATTTAGTTGAATGGCGTGCAATAGGAGACACCTATGTGTAGCTGAGGACTCCTGTAGACTGGTGATGATGATGATGATGAAGATTCACGGAGTGAAAAGGCCCGAAACACACGGAAATGATCAAGAAGATATTTCATGTATAATTTTAGGATCACATGGCAGTTTCATACTGCATTTGTTTTTAAGCGTATGAACAGTGGGATGTTGACGTGTGATCTCCACTTTTTACCGGAAAATATCGTACAGGACAACGTCGTGAGAACGGTCGCTACCGATACCGCGTTAATTATGAGGTCGTATTCATTCAGTAGAACTACGCGTATACTGATTACGCTTCAGCCGAATCAAGTATGTACACTGAACCTATACAGCTCAGCCGTTGGCTAAGATCCACTAAGTACTCATAAATAAAATGCTCATACTTTAATTGGAGCCTTTTCGTTCATAACGCGAGGAGAAAGGTGAGGAGGAAGACAACCGCAATTACATTTCAGAAGGCAATCATCTGGTGCTCCATTTGTTCCCTGAAGGTAGACATGAGGTTTTATCATATATTCAACTACGAGTATTTTACGAAATCTGGAACTAACAGCCCAATTCAAACTTTATGGCGGCTCGGAAAATGAGGCGAGGCGCTGCGCGTAACAAATTCATGTGCTCGGAGGAAGGAAATATTCCAGTAAGATGCTGGTAGGGATCTTGATCTTGATCGTACTTTCGGGATTATCCTGATAGCCGTGGAATACCTCTCCACTCCTCAAGCTTCTCAGGATATGTTGCCCCCTTGTCGATAGGTTACTATGTGCTAGCAAGTGTTACTGGGGGGCCATTATTGAGTGTGCAAGTCACCCCCTGCCATTTCATCGGTGTATTGAGTTTATAACCAATCCATGTTAGCCACCAAACCCATAGTCCAATCATTATTTTTGTTTCCATATCTTACAATAGTCCTACACCAACCGGGAGTTGTCCTTGGCTGCACTTGCATAGTACAAACAGGGATAATCGTCGGTTCGTGCTTGCGAGTTGGCTTCAGCCCCTCGTATGCCTACCAAAGGTCCAGGACTCTGGTCCCAAGATATGCGAAAAGCTTAAAAATATAAAAATAATCTACTCACTTGTATGGTTGTCAAATGATCCTCGATAGTCTTGTTGACTTTGTCCGACATGTTGGCAGCTTTGAACCGAGTCTCTAATTCAGCCACCTTTCTCTTTTCAATTGCTAATTCAGTAGTGAGTTCAGCTATAATGTAAAGGATGCAACATTAATATAAAATATTGGTGACAATTTAATTAAAGGCTCCGCAAACCAAACAAGATTGGCTCATGATATTGAAAACTACACTTTATTTTCAGTTGTTTATAGTGCAAAGTTAAATAAACATCGACGTAGAGGGTTAGAAATGAAATAGAAAGTCACTAATAATAAGGCTAATTATTCATTGTCGTGAAACCTGCTCTTCTTTTTGGTCTGCACGAAGCCTAAGTCGTCAGGCTTCCATTATGTAAAGTTAACATGTTATACTGTAGCAGCAATTATTAGAGCACATCTCTTGATTCGATTCGATTATAGTGAGTTAGATTTGTTCCATAAGAACAATTAATCTCTTAAGGAAAAGTTCATATGGAAGAAATCTAAGTTAAAGAGATGATCATAATGATTATAATTCTTTAAATACATATTTGTTATGGTCGTGAATAACATTTTGATCAAGATACAACCTGACCTTCAAAGCAAATTGCAAAAAACTTAACGAAATTTGAATTTCGCGGGCTACCACTGCGGACCCAACTTGCTGACAAGAGGCAAATGGCCAAAACAGGCTTGTCTTAAGAAAAAAATTGCCAAATCTGTATAGTTTGTGGTAGCGGAAAAAATATATGTTAATTTTGAAAATATTTATAAGAACTTGGTTGTTACCAAAACACGATTTGAATAAAAAATCTCGAAACAAACTAACGTTAAACTAACCTCTTACCTTGTATTTCAAACCAAAATATCTGTATTAAATATCAACACACGTAACGTATTTCATTAGTAACAAGTACGTCTTGTTTGAATGCAGAACTTGGTTGTTTTTTTTTATTTTCGATTACTCAACTCAATGTTGAGTAAATACATAATTGATTCATATTTTGCAATAAATTAAAGGACCCGAAGCGTCCCTGTAGTTCTTTTCACGAGTGTGTATAGTCACGTACTTTTTGACTTCGGTAAATTTCGACCAGTACTTCGTCGAAGCAACGTCGTGAGTAGTGTAGTGCAGGTTTTAGTAAAAGTTCGGCTAATAAAAGAAAAGAAAGAGAAGCGCGATGACACAACGCTTGTAATTTATTGCAAAATATGAAGCAAATCTCTATTTACTCGAAATTGAGTAGAGTAATCGAAAATAAAAAACAACCAAGTTCTGCATTCAAATAAGACGTTCTTGTTATTAATTAAATACGTAACGTATGTTGATATTTAATGCAGATATTTTGGTTTGAAATACAAGGTAAGAGGTTAGTTTAACGTTAGTTTGTTTCGAGATTTTTTATTCAAATCGTGTTTTGGTAACAACCAAGTTCTTATAAATATTTTCAAAATTATTTGCGAAATGTGGGTGTACTATAGGTATATCTCCGCCTAACACTTAGTGGAAAACAGTCGAGATGTTATGTTACAAAAGCTTAATTTATGGGCCAATAGCACACTTACAACATTTAGCTTCGCTTAATCTATATTGCGCCAATATATCACTGATTCGCTTGACGGTGTTCTGCAGTTCGTGTTCGCTTGCCGAACGTTCGCTGCAGACGCGAATGTTCTCTTTGCGAACTTCAGATACTTCGGTCTCCAGGCGACCGATGCGGGTTGAGTACTCGTCGTGCACGTTGAAGAGTTCCTAGACAATAAAAAACTTAGAATTTTACGATAAAGGGATGAATTAAGAAAAAGAGAGAGCAAGTCCTTGTATGTTGTCTGCGCAATTTTCAACGGTTTCTATGAGAAGTCAAGCGGTGCGCCATCACCATCTGCCTAGCCTTTTCCCAAGTATGTTGGGGATCAACGTTCAGTCAAACAGCTGAATACCGAGTATTTTACATGGAGCGACTGCCTATCTGCCCATGGTAAGGCTGGTAGTCAGACGTTCGGGCTTCTGCCCACCTATAACGACTGTTAAAAATCTACGAATGACAGCCGGGACCAACGGCATAACGTGCTTTCCGAGGCACGTCTGCGTATGAAAAATTGGTCAATGTTAATAAAGATAAGGGTTATTTACGTGCGTAGCTCTAAAGACTAATTTTGATTGGCCAATAGGACTCGCATGCGGGGGTGCTGGAGATTTCCGTAAAGCATGCTATAGGGCCCGTATTCGGGGAAGAACTGCGGTAGGTATACAGAAAACCTGCACCGCACGTTTGGCAGTTGCTTTGAAAGCTTATTTTTATTAGTCAATTTCATTGGGTGGGAATCTCCGCACGCTTTTTACCGACCGATGACTTTCATTAGCCATTACCACGCCTGCGGGGACTCCCCGCATGCTGTATCGAGTTTGAAAATGAGCCATAAGGCCCACTTGCACTCCAAATCTCTAAATGCGTTAAACGCTAAACGAATTTAAAAAATCGTTCTGTTTCCGGCAATAGTTTAAAGATGACAGAGACAGAATTATGTTTTAAAGCGGGTACCTATAAGTCTACGCGGTTTTAAATGGTTTGTAGGAGATTTCTACCTATTGGAGTTGAAAGGAAATCAGGCGGTGGGCCAGTACTTATGTTGATGACCAATCACTCTATCTGTGTAAAGTTATGAAAAGTTTTCAACTAAATATGAATCAACGATTCGATCTCTCTATATTTTAGATCATACAATCAAAAGATTATGCCACAAGATGTTTCACGTAGTATTGCGTTTATAATATTGACAGGCGCTTAACACAAATTTATTTTGAAAGGCAAATAACACTCTTTCAATAAACTATGAAACATTCTAGATGATTATTGTTTTCAAAATGTTTACTTATTAAAAATACCCCTTACCTCTTGTAAAGTGACGATTTTAATTTTCAATTCTTCCATGAGAGATCTACATTTATTTTCGTCACATGGTTGATCTGATTTTGAGGACCTCCTGAAATATTACTTCAATATTTAATGCACTCACTTAGTGTCTTCAACACTAAGCTTGAAAACATAATCTTAAATTATTATGATGTTTTAGAATTGGAACCAAAAACTCATTGTCATGACATGACAAAGTTAAAATTCCACTTAACCTATTGACCGCCACGTCAAAAGAGCAAAAACGTGCCCTCGGCGCAAAGCTAATAAATTATTCCTTATAATTTGTCATGTAGTCGTGACCGTGGCGTGCTGGGCACATTTTGGTCTGTCATCTATACATGACTGTGGCGGTCAAAAGGTTAATCATAGAATTTTTAAGACACTTTCATTTGAAACGGTCACGCGATACTCAACTTAGAATGCGAGAACGCTGAAGTAGTTTAGTGAATGTAATTTGTTGTTGTAATTTTTAGTTGATGTAACTGGTGACCGAAAAGCGGGCGGCTTTCTCGCGCAACGCATCAGCATTGCAATTCAGCGAGGAAATGCCGCCAGCATCCTCGGTACAATGCCCCGAGGGCCTTTTTTAAGCTTAACTTAGTTTTAATTTAATTTAGTTAATGTTAATAATCATCTTGTAATTTGGTTATGTAAATTAAAAAAAACCTTTAATTTTTAGTTGCTTTTATTTGAGTTTTTATTAAATTATTAAAATACACTTACGTCTCAAGCGGCTCAGTGATTTGGGTTACGGTGGTTTTCCTTGGAGTTCTGGAATATATTGTATAATCAATAAAATGTATGAGTAATAAAATCAATTCAATTATATAATTTCAATTACACATACCTATCTTCCCATTGGCTAGAGGTCGACAATTTGAGGACTTGTTCATTGTCTTGGTCTTTAGTGAGGCAATTGTGTCTGTAAGCAATATTTTTTTTTAATTATTATTTGCAGCCAGTGTTGTTCCTCTGTGAAGAAAAGACTCCCTTTCCTTTTTCCACTCAATCCAATATGGAGTCTAGCAAAACCGAGCCATCTCATTACAAAATTAGTTCATACTTTGATAGCTACAAGCCAAAACCTTAGAATCAATTTTTGTATTTTAAACCTTATTCCGAATGAAGTAAAGTTCTTAATAAAAAAATTACAACTTTGTACTAGATGTAGTTGATCGTTTTTGTAAAGAAATAGCTGATGCCCGCGACTTCGTCTGCGATCCACCATGAAAGTTAGCCTATGTCCTTACCCGGGTCTTGGCCTATAACAAACAAACAAAATAACTCACTTTTGCATTTATAATATTAGCAAGGATTGTATTTCGATCAATTTAGATTCTATTACAAAAACTGGTTGGTAATGATATAAATCATGTCTAAAGAAAAACCTTATTTTGTAACACAGAGCACGGAGCCTCCTCGGCGGCCAGTACTAGAAGAGGCATTGGCGCCGATTCCCTTGTTCACAAACTAAACCAAATTTAAGTTCAGTGCATCTTTTTCTTCTATTTCATTAAGAAGAGGACAGTAGATAAATTTTATTTAAGTCCTGTCAAATTAATCAGCGCCTGTCACTACTCCATACAAGTTTAGACGTGATTAAAAACTTGCCTACTAAAATTACGTCAATTTACGTCAAGCGCTGATTAATTTGACAGGACTAAACTAAAATTGATCATCTGTCCTTTTCTTAATGAAATAGAAAGAAAAGGATGCACTGAACTTAAATTTAGTTTAGTTTGTGAACAAGGGAATCGGCACCATTGTCATACAAACCAAGCGTGATAACGTTTACTCGAAACAAATGACGTATTATAGAAACTGATGGCTTTGAATGGCGTCTGTGACAGTAGTTGTGCGCTCAACTCCTATTTTCGAGCCACAAATTTTATTAATACCTACTGCGGGCTCTAGACGTTGCCGACGGCGCGGTGACTCCATGCTCTGTTTTGTAATAATACTGTTCACTTTGTTTCACACAATAAGTATTGCAAAATAATAAGTATGTTAGTATATTGTATGAATTATTTAAATAAGTGCATAGTTTTTTTTGGTTCTATTTATTTTATTTTCTCTTCTACTCTTATACACGCTGTCGACATCTCTTTGTCTAATATCCTATCGCAGGTATGCTGGAAGAGATTTCAGAAATAAGCATCACCCTTGTACGTTTTTTAACCGACGAAAAAGAGGAAGAGTTTTCAAGTTGACGCGTATGTCTTTTCTTCTTGTCTGTTTAAATGTGGTGTATACAAACTGAAAAACATAAATGATTACTTTTTGGGCGACGCAGCAGTGGCGGCCCGGAAACGCCTGGAATTCGACGTCTGCGGCGGAGTCGTTTTCGAGAACTGTTTGGCCGAGCACAGCCTCATGTGCAGTTGCTGTATCCGTTCCGCCATGCGCTGGTTTGTTTCTTTCAGTTCTGCTATGCTGCAAATCGAAAACAATGGGCGCTTTAATAATTTCTAACGATACGATATTATCGTGGACGTCTAGGGCATCACGATACCACAGGGAAATAAAGTGTATGGAAATATATGACGTCCACGACAACGTTATAACGTGCACCAATGTTTTAACATCAACGGTAAAATCGTAGACATCGACCGTCCACGATAACGTGACGTGAAGAATGATTAAATCGCACAATTTATCAAGAAAGAACCGTAATACCGTCGATAGATGAATCGAAAAAAATAATACAGTAGGAATTGCAAAACTATTTTTTTATTTATTTAAAAAAATACAAATCAAAGTATAAAAGGAAAACCGGCGCCATCTACTTTTCAAAATAATTACTAAAACGTAGTGTAAAAGTCTCAAAACATACTACTTTTACGAAATGAAGTGGATATTAAGATAATCACTTAAATAACGACGCCTTAAAAAATCCACTTCGCAATTTCAGACGAAACGCTAACTTACCACTTCTAGGTTTGGTTTACAGTTTGTAATATTTTCTTAATCACTCAAGGACAGCTAATGAGACACAATTGATTTTCTATTGTTTGACACCGAATCGGTGTCGAAGTCAGTTTGTTGTTTGTGGATTACTGATATTTTTTCAGTGTCAATGCTGTATTTTAGTATGAACTACTCAAAAAGTGAATTAAGCGAAGAACCAGGTTTTAATAGTAGGTAAGTAAGTATACGTGTTGCCCGCGTGCTTGTCACGTGGTTTGAAATGGTCTACTTCCAGTTCCGTAATATACTATTGTTCACCCCCGACAAAGAGGGATGTTATAAGTTTGTAGTGTGTATCTGTGTTTCTGTGTCTGTCTGTGGCATCATAGCTCCTGAACGGATTAACCGATTTTGATTATTATTTTGTTTGCAAGGTGTTTTAAGCGAGTGTTGTGTCTTAGCTATGTTTCAAGAAAAGCTGCTTACCCGTTAAGATTATAACCTCTTTTCAAGCACATAACAACATCCACGGGTCTGATATACTTACCTATTTATTCGAAATTTGAAATCCTGTCAATGGGACAGATTGTTACAATGATATTACAAAAGTATGATAACCTTGACCTGATGCCCAGGCATCCCCAGGACCTGCAGGATACCCATCCCGCCAGATGAACTCCTCAACGGTGTACGGCATCTACCTTATGTTTCGGCTCATACGATGCGTTTTGCAGAATTTTCTAATACAAGCTGAGCGGTTAGGGTCATAATAATCTACCTACAGGTTAGGCCGCATTTTTGGTTGTCTACTGGTAATACATATAAAGTTTAAAAACAGGAAAAAAAACATTAAAACCTCTAAAAAGTAAAAAAAATACTTAATAATATATGTATTGGCCCTTTAAGTTTAATATAAGTTGTAGGTAATATTTAGATCCAAGCGTCGTCGCGTCGGGGGACGGATAATGAAAACGCCAAACAGACGACGCTTATACCTAGCAATAATTAATGTATGCTATTGTAGAAAGGATAGCTGCTGTTAACTTCCTATTTTCATTAGCGGTATGATCCCATAAAGCCGAGTAGGTATGAGCAGCAGAAGATGATACTTAGTCGCTCCAACTGTCCCAGTTAGATCTGTTTTTACTAAGAGGCAGTATGCAAGACAGTCTTCCCACTTATGCAACCTATTGAATAAGGAACTACACATCTATCCTTCGTGACTAAAGTAGTTGTGACTGATTGGCTTAAGACTAAAACCTACGACGACATTGAGGCTATGGTATCATCGCTTCCATAATCTGTCTAGTAATAATTAAGACCGAGGTAACGGAATCGTTAGTGGAAGAAGTTGTTCCTGGCTTCCTCTGATCCCAAGACATTGTCGTAGGGCTAACCAAAACCTAGAACTAAACCAAATCGAAGTGTTATTGACGTCTAAAAGTGTTTGTACAAACCTACTTACAGAAATAAAATCATTCATCATTATCATAATCTGAAACCTTGAATTTATATCTATATGCAGGTTAACGAAAAACGGTTTATAAAGAATGGAATAAAAAGGCAAAAAAGGCGGTAGCAGTTTCGAGGGCTAAAGCGCAGGAAAAGTTGTATGAATCACTGGACTGCCCTAGAGGCCAGAAGGAGCTCTATCGGATTACAAAAGCAAGAGAAAGGAGAATGAGACATATAATTCACATTAAATGTATGAAAGACGACGCTGGTAAGGTTCTGTCCAAAGGTGACGAAATAAAAGAACGATGGAAGGTTTATTTTGAAAAACTAATGAATGAAGAGAATAAATGGAAAGGTGTGCTCAAAGAGGTACAGGTAAATGTGGGTTTAGTGAGGGAAATTAGCATAGATGAAGTAAGGAAGGCAGTTCGAAGTACGAAAAATGGAAAGGCCATGGGCCCAGATGATATACCAGTAGAAGTATGGAAGTGTTTAAAAGAAGATGGATGTATGTCGCTGACTTTATTCTTCAATAAGTTGTTGCATGAAGGAGGAATTCCACAAGAATGGTGCAATAGTTCGCTAGTGCCCATCTTCAAGAATAAAGGTGATGTTCAGGACTGCAACAACTATAGAGGGATAAAGCTCATGTCACATAGTATGAAGCTATGGGAGAAAGTAATAGAGAAAAGACTGCGAGAGGAGAGTGAGATTACCCAGAACCAGTTTGGGTTTATGCCAGGTCGAGGAACAGTGGACGCCACTTTTGCACTCCGCCAATTGTGCGAGAAGCATAGACGTGCACACAAGAACTTGCACATGGTGTTCATTGATCTGGAGAAAGCGTATGATAGGGTACCTCGTGATGTGTTGTGGAGGGCTTTGAAAGAGAAAGGTTTGCCCGGGAAGTATGTGGAGTTAATTCGTGCTATGTACAGCCAATGTTGTACCTACGTCCGGTCGGCTGCTGGCAATACCGCCGGGTTCAGTGTGGCTGTAGGCTTACACCAAGGGTCAGCGTTAAGTCCTTACCTCTTCCAGTTGATTATGGACGCCCTGACGTCGGACATACAGGAAGAGGCACCCTGGTGCATGCTGTTCGCCGATGACATTGTTCTTGTCGGTGAAGATGGACCTGAGATCCAGAGCAGATTGGAGAAATGGCAACAGAAGCTGGAGAATGTTGGCTTGAAAATCAGCAGAACCAAAACTGAATATATGTTCTGCGATTTCGGCGGTCTCTCCAGTTCTGGAGCCATAGCGCTTGATGGCGCGCTACTCCCAGTCTGTTCTGACTTTCGGTATCTCGGTTCACTCGTGCAAAGCGAAGCGAAGCAAGCGAGCGAAGTAGATCGGACGGTTAAGCATAGAGTTAACACTGGATGGATGAAATGGCAGCAGGTCACGGGAACAATCTGCGACTCCCGCATTCCCCTTAAACTTAAGGAGAAGATACATAAAACAATGGTAAGACCTGCTGTCTTGTATGGATCAGAATGTTGGGCCACAAAAGGGATGAATGAAAGGCAATTACATGCAGCTGAGATGAGAATGCTAAGAGCGATGTGTGGTGTGACACGAATGGATAGAATAAGAAATGAGTATATAAGAGGAAGTCTGAAAGTGGCACCGGTGACTGAAAAGTTGTGCGGAAATCGGTTGTCATGGTATGGGCATGTGATGCGGAGGAATGAGGAAAATGTCGTGAGGAAAGTCTTGAGTATGAATGTCGATGGCTATAAGAGTAGAGGAAGACCAAAGAAACGATGGATGGACTGTGTGAAAGATGATATGGCTAGAAAGGGGGTGACTACCGGGATGACAACCAATAGAGAAGTATGGAAGAAAGCGACATGTTGCGCCGACCCCAAATAAATTGGGATAAGGGCAGGAGAATGACGATGCAGGTTAACGAAATTAATTCATACACAATGTACACATGTTCACTATTATACACTCTCACGCACACACACACACATTGACACTATTAAGGCGACATTAGGTGACGGCGACCTTGTGCGAATGGGAGGAGCCATGCGTCACCCCCGCGACCCGCAACTGTACAGTTGCGGGGTCGCGGGGGATGACGCATGGCTCGTAACGGCACGTAATTTCGGTTGTCTGTAAAATATCGCTTTTAGCGATAAGACCGCCCATTGTGTCAGCACTTGTAAAATTTCAACATTTGTATCTGTAATTTTTATGGTGTACATAATAAAGAGTATTCTATTCTATTCTATTTCGTAGGGTAACCATACGTTTCAGATGGTGAGGACTATCCTGTCTCATATATTCAAATTAGGCTGAGATTCTGAACTTTTCGAACGTAAACATTACATAAGACAGTCCCCCAAAACGCTTTAGCTGGGAAGAAGAAGTGGCGCAACAAAATCCCCAGCAGCACAGCTGTCTGTTCAAAGAAAAATGTATACAATTGTATGCAAAAATAATTTAGCAGTCACCGAAGTACACCTCCAGGTTACTCCATCAAGACCGAAGGTAAGGTCTCATCATTACTATCAAAATGAGCCCAAACGCCGCACCCCTAGTTCTACTAGTCCACGAGTTCCAGTAGCAGACACGAAGTACACCTTCAGGTCACTCCATCAAGTCAAAAGGCATCATTACTATTGAAACGAGCCCAAACTCGGCACACCTAGTTCTATTCGTCAAGGAGTTCCAGTAGCAGTCACCGAAGTACACCTTCAGGTCACACCATCAAGTCCGGAGGTAAGGTCTCATCATAACTATCAAAACGAAACCAAACTCGGCACACCTAGGTCTACTGGTCCACGAGTTCCAGTAGCAGTCACTGAAGTACACCTCCAGGTTACTCCATCAAGACCGAAGGTAAGGTCTCATCATTACTATCAAAATGAGCCCAAACGCCGCACCCCTAGTTCTACTGGTCCACGAGTTCCAGTAGCAGACACCGAAGTACACCTTCAGGTCACTCCATCAAGTCAGAAGGCATCATTACTATTGAAACGAGCCCAAACTCGGCACACCTAGTTCTATTCGTCAAGGAGTTCCAGTAGCAGTCACCGAAGTACACCTTCAGGTCACACCATCAAGTCCGGAGGTAAGGTCTCATCATAACTATCAAAACGAAACCAAACTCGGCACACCTAGGTCTACTGGTCGACGAGTTCCAGTAGCAGTCACTGAAGTACACCTCCAGGTTACTCCATCAAGACCGAAGGTAAGGTCTCATCATTACTATCAAAATGAGCCCAAACGCCGCACCCCTAGTTCTACTAGTCCACGAGTTCCAGTAGCAGACACCGAAGTACACCTTCAGGTCACTCCATCAAGTCCGTTGGTAAGTTCTCATCATAACTATCGAAACGAGCCCAAACTCGGCACACCTAATTCTATTCGTCGAGGAGTTCCAGTAGCAGTCATCGAAGTATACCTTCAGGTCACACCATCAAGTTCGGAGGTAAGGTCTCATCATAACTATCAAAACGAGCCCAAACTCGGCACCCCTAGTTCTACTGGTCCACGAGTTCCAGTAGCAGACATCGAAGTACACCTTCAGGTCACTCCATCAAGTCCGTTGGTAAGGTCTCATCATAACTATCAAAACGATCCCAAACTCGGCACCCCTAGTTCTACTGGTCGACGACTTCCAGTAGGAGTCACCGAAGTACACCTTCAGGTCACACCATCAAGTCCGGAGGTAAGGTCTCATCATAACTATCAAAAAGAGCCCAAACTCGGCACCCCTAGTTCTACTGGTCCACGAGTTCCAGTAGCAGTCACCGAATTACACCTTCAGGTAACACCATCAAGTCCGGAAGTAAGGTCTCATCACAACTATCAAAATGAGCCTAAACTCGGCACACCTAGTCCTACTCGTCGACCAGTTCCAGTACCAGTCACCGAATTACACCTTCAGGTCACTTCATCAAATCCGGAGGTAAGGTCTCATCATAACTAATAAAACTTGCCTAAAGTCCACATCCACATCTCTCTACTAGTAGAGGGCTTCCAGTGCCTAGGAGTCACCGAAGTATTTGTATCTAAGAATTATTTAGTAAAATTATAAAGAGCAATACGAAATGTTTTTTGTAAGTACCTACGAATTATAACGAAATAAGAAAAAAAACTCAACGGATCCAAATTAGTTCACTAGACTACTACGAGGGCGGCACTGAAAATTTCGGGAATCAAGGAAGTGACACAACATTACTATTTAAAAATGTATTTATTGCTTTTCGAAGTATTCTCCTCGAAATTTGACACATTTTTCCATACGATGGAACCAATCATTGAAGCAACCATTCCATTCGGAAGTTGGGGTCTCCAAAATGGCCGTTTTGTAGGCGTCCACAGCTTCTTCAGGTGATGAAAATCTCTGTCCACGCAATTTATTCTTTATTTTAGAGAAAGTATAGAAATCATTAGGGCTTAGGTCGGGGCTGTACGGCGGATGGTCTAATAATTCTGTTTTCTTGCTCTAAAAACTCTTTTGTTCTGTGCGCGGTGTGAGAACTCGCATTGTCGTGATGGAGGATGATGCGGTGGTTGCAGTTCTCTTTAAGGAGTTCAGAAACGAACTGTGGCAAACAAATGCTAGCATACCATTCTGCATTAACCGTTATTTGTCCCTCAAGAGGAATAGTCGTAACATGGCCGGTTTTAGAGACAAACGTGGCCACCATTTTTTTTGCAACACTCCGTGAACGAACAATTTTTGTTGGCTTTAACTCATTTTCGAACACCCAAACTCGTGACTGGTTTTTTGTTTCGGGTTCGTACGCGTATATCCAGGATTCGTCACCAGATACGATGTTGTATACAGCATTTGAGGATCCTGCGTGGAAACTTTCGAGAGTTCTGACGCACCAAGTAACGCAAGCCACTTTTTGCTCTTCACAGAGCGAATGCGGTATCCATCGGGAAAACAACTTTTTTACACCTAATTGTTCATGCAAAATTATTTGTATTTGACTCATGCCAATGTCTAAAGTTGCCTGAATTTCGCGGTATGTCACATGTCGATCTTCCTCAATCAGCTTACGCACAGCATCAACGTTTTCTTGGGTGACTGCAGTTTTTGGACGACCTTGACGGGGATCATCACTGAGCTTGACACGTCCACGTTGAAATTCAGCAAACCAGCGATAAATTGTGGTTTTGGATGGGGCTTCATCACCAAATGCAGAAATCATCCGGTCAACACACTGTTTTTGTGTTAAACCACTTCGAAAGTCATAATAAATCATCGCTCTTGAATTTTCTCGAGTCAATTCCATTTTCTCAACGACTAAACAAGTTTGACAAAACCTTGTGACAAAACCGAAAATCTTTTTTTAAATAAATAAATGGTATTCGATTTTTAAAACCAAGGAGTTTTCAATTAAAAAGATTTAAATATGACAGGAACAGTGGAAATATTCCATTCCCGATACTTTTAGTGCAGCCCTCGTACGAGTATTTCCGTAGCTACCCGTGCGTACACTTGTGTGTGTGACCCGTGTCAATGTATTAGTTTACCTATAAAATTGACAAATAAACGAATAAAATCGTGTTATGGTGGCTCCGAGCGCGGAGCGTTAGCGTCTACCCGTGACAGTGGTCAGCGAAGCACTGCCGCCCGTCGCCCTCAAGAGCTCCCGCTTCAACGCGCACCAAGCTTATTCGAAAAAACAACCCACCTTGATTTATCAAACACAAAACAAATAGGTAGAAGCCGCATACTAAAATTTGAGTAATTAAATTGTCTTTTAGATGGCGAAAGTTTCATGAAAATACGCCCGTTAGTTTTTGCGTGATTATCGTTTTTTTGTCCGCGTTAGACATTACTTTACAAATTAATTGCACTATATTATAAATATATTATTTCAAATATGATTACGAAGACAATAGTCTAGTATAACATATATTTTTTTCAAACTAATAAGACGAGTCGTCTAGATGTGATGTTCAATTTAAAATCATTAGAAGTCATATATCTGCGCCTTAAACACACTCGCACACACACTCAAAACCTACTCGCATAAATGGAAGAGCGGAGTCACCTAACACAAGCATCTCCTTGCTTAATCTTTTGACCGCCACAGTCATGTATAGATGACAGACCAAAATGTGCCCAGCACGCCACGGTCACGACTACATGACAGATTTTAAGGAATAATTCATAGCTTGGCGCTGAGGGCACGTCTTTGCTTTTTTGACGTGACAGTCAAAAGGTTAAAGGCTGATCTCCAAATCACGTATGTTAAAGCTTTATGTAATTGAAATAAACATTTTTATTTAATTGTTTTCATTAGGTCACAAGAGCTATAAAATAGTATAAACGTGAGTCGTGGCTTAAGTAAGTCTATTTATGCATGGCATTTAGCACCCTCGCACTACTTAAGTCACATGTATTTTAATGTACTATGATTTAAGGATCTCCAACAAGATATTTATACTACTATACATCATCATCTACTTAGCCTTTTCCTAACTATATTGGGGTCGGCTTCCAGTCTAACCGGATGAAAAGAAAGAAAGAAGCTTAAAACCAGTATTTTACATGGAGCGACTGCCTATCTGACCTCCACAAACCGGTTACTGGGTAACATGATACCCCTTGGTATGACTGATTATCACTTCTGGGCTTCTGACGACCCGTAATGACTTTATACTACTATGCATGACACACAAAAATAATGGGCAACATCAGGTATTAAATAGATGTACTCCTTCACTAATATGAAGGGCTTGTGGCTAAGTAATAACAGCAGCACAGGTTGATAGATCAGATTAAGTAATAACAGCAGCACAGGTTGATAGATCAGATTAAGTAATAACAGCAGCACAGGTTGATAGATCAGATTAAGTAATAACAGCAGCACAGGTTGATAGATCAGATTAAGTAATAACAGCAGCACAGGTTGATAGATCAGATTAAGCTACGCTTACCGCATTACAAGGCAACATAGGGATGGACATACATACTTATATATATACAGGTCAAACACATAACCCTCCTTTTTTTGAATTTGCCACAGTTGGGTAATAAGTTAGTCAGTTTACAAGTAAAATACTTACAAATCTTTCTGTTCATTAACAAAAGCTTTAGTGCCAGTGGAGCACTCTTTCATCTCTTTAGACATCATTTTGTCATGAGTGTTGGTCATCCGCTGCACCTGCGTGGACAGGACTCGGATCTTATCTTGCTGCCCATTGACAGTCTTCTTGAGTTCCAAGTTATTCTCCAGAAGAGTAAAGTATAGATCTTCTAATTCCCTTTTACTTAATTTTGAAGGACATATTCTGTACATTTCTGGAAATTAATATTTAATTTTAATGAATATGCAGCAAATTTTTGTAACTATATAATTAGTAAAAAGTAAAAACAATTTGTTTCATTTCAGAGAAACATTTAAGAAATTAAGTTTTAGTTTGAAATAAACAAATGATCATAAAGTAAGTTAGTTTATTTGGGTTGGTTCATCATTCAGCACTTTTAGGTAGTTACTCATATAAAAAATATGTATAGATGATGCCGGGTTGATTAAATTAGATTTAAATAAAATTTTATTGGAACCTACAATGCAAATAAAAGGATCTTATTTGATATAATTCAAGTTTTACTACCTGTATCTCCAAAAATATCATAACGTTGCTGCCTCTATTGTTATTCTTTAGTAATTAATCTTAGAGACGATCCTCTGACAGAGTGATTATCCTGGTTCGAGGTTTGGATTTTGGTTGGCTTAGATCATACTGCATTCAAATGCGGTATATAAGGGTCACCCTTACTGCATTATGCACCTTTGTCTTCCTACGTTATCAAGTGGTTAGTTTTCGCAGTACGTGTATCCATGATAGTAGGTTCCTACCTAATTTAAGTAGGTACATTAATGAAGTATTACTTACCCCGATCTGATTTAGCTGAGTGACTCTTGCACGTGTTATTGTAATCATTTCTTTCCATTTTCTCTTTACTGCAACAACTCATGGTCAAAACTTGCACTTGCAATAAATCACAAACAAATATAATTTATCCTGTATTTTTGGCTTGTTTATCGTAACATCGCAGGTAAAGTAATGTGTTGGTCGCCCACGATTACATCTCCACACAAAGAATATTTACGCCACATAATTTTAGCCCGATAATATCATGGATAGTGATTATATTTTTACTTCAAAGCAAAATTCCTCCCCGACAAAATGAAAAGACCGCCATAGCAACTGCTGTCGAAATGTCAACATGGCAACTGTCAGTTGGCAACTTAGCAATACTTGGCATTGCTATCTAGTAGTATATAGGTACGATTTTTTAAAATAAGTTGTATTTTGTTCTTTTTTACAAGCTTTTATTTATCATCATTCAATTTTGACGAAAAATGTCAATGTAGCCTTAGAATGTAGAGAAGATTGATGCCGAAATTACAAAAATAAATCTATAACTACTAATATAATAAAGTAATAAAGTAGAAGAGTTTGTTTGTTTGAACGCACTTCGTTTTTAGGAGCCGAGAAAACGAAAAAAGTCAGAAAAAACAATAGCACAAGCGGGCGATGCGATGCGACACGGTGGGTCGGGGGCTGAAATTTCACGCGGGCGAAGTCGCGGGCAGAAGCTAGTATATAAATAATATTAAAATGGAAAACTAATATGTCTACTTATTAATTGCTTTTAAGGTAACAAATAATAAATCGCTAAAGAGTAATAGGTTTTCTACCTACTTATGAGAAAAATAAATATTTTTTTATTCGTTTTTTAAAGAGATACAATAAAAAAGTGAGTTGTTTAGAAAAAAAACAATGTTTTTTTTTATTAACTGAGGGCGAGGTTTGGCCTTAAGGTACTTAGAAGTTATTTGGACTCTAAAGACATTTTAGTATTTACTAGCTGAGGTCGCTACGGCAGGATTTATTTCACGCACTAGATTTTCCACGCTCTGCTCTGCGCCGAGAGTTAAAAATCCAACAATGTGTTTTTTCAACGCTCTGTGAGATTCTCAATGCTCGGCTCATCACCGAGAGTTGCAAATCCAGTGAACGTGTCCGTGCGAACGTGGGCTCAGCAGGGACAAATTAAATTAGCTAGCGAAACTCCGACGACGAGATGGGTATAAATATGTAGGTACCTACCTAAACGTGACAAAACAAACATTTTTTTTTCTACGCCACCCTAAAAAGCCAATTAACACAACAGTATTAAAAGACAAAGTATCTACATAATTACATTGATTTAAGCCGTAGGTTAAATAAATTAACATTAAGTTTTTCATCATTAATAGATTCCCTTGTTTCGCCTCGCCCGGCGGGCGCGCCCGCCACCGCTGCTTGCCTCTAGCCCCGCGCCATCCACTGACGTCGCAAACGTTTGCACGCGACTGTACGGACAAGAGCTTAAAGGTCCAATGAAAAAGGTCATCGATATGTATGAATGCGTCGCTTTTTTTGTAGTCATTCTAATTTGGTCGGATAACCAGTCGTTGTTTACATTTTTTGTTTTTGTCTACTTAATGCGAAACATTCCTAGGTAAATATTTTCACTATATATTTTTGACTTAACGCACTAATTTTTGGTTTACACCTACACTTCTTAGTTTGAGCCGGTTTCTTGTATTTTGCCGTCAAACTTATGACACCGTCGTTTTGACTTTTAGCAATAGGATTATTCAATAGCGCATGCATGTACACTTTCGAAACTTTTTATGGTTATTATACCTAAGCGTCAAGAACGACCGAGTACAGTTCTCAGAAAATTATAAATATTTTCTTAAATCTAAAATGAAAACTGACCATCCCCCCCCCCCCCCCCCGTTATCTCCGAAACTACCGAGCCTAAAAGTTTGAAAAAAAATACGGAAAGTAGTTCTTTAAGTACTTATAGATTACAGGAGGTGTTTAAATAACATGGTCAATCTCTCAATATTGTGCGTACAAACTTACACTTACATTTGCAGTTGGAAAGTACGGGAGAACATGTGTTTCAACCACAATGTTAACTTTGTTCTTGGGATAAAAAACATGGCAAATAACATAAATTCATTGTACGGAAACCTCGCCACGTGAGTTCAACTCGCACTTGTTCGGTTTTTATTTTACGTTATCGTGTTTAGGGTATCGATTTTGGTACCCGTCATGTCTGTAGAGTTACGCTAATTACATTAATTTGACCCTGTATACGTTTAAATATATAAATAAATACTTAGGTGGCAGGAGCGACGTGGTGGATAGTTGTAGTACTTGTCAATCTTCAACATCACTGCGATTCTGGATGTCCACTGTGTACCCAGACACGGTTTTTTAAAGGTAGATATGTAAGCGGGGTCTGGATGTGCATAGTGGAAAGGTACACAGACCGCAAAAAAAAACCACAAAATGCACTCACCTCAGACCCTGTCTCAACATTCACACCTTCAACACCAGCAGCAAAAGGTTTTCCAAAATGGGAAACGTTTTCAAAACCCAGTTTTTGAATTTTCTCTGGTAGCACAACACCTAGCAGGTTGCATTCGTCTTTCGTCTTTGACGTTCGAAAAGTGCTGATTTTCAGCCTAGTTTGAATAAATGACTTTTGATTTTGATTTTTGATTTTGATTTTTCCGCCCGGGAGAACTCGCAAAGTGTTTGAGAACAACTCACTTTCCCTTACAGAATTCTGCATGTACAAAAGAATTTGGCAACCAAAAAGACATTTAACTGCATGAATTAAAGAAAGCTCTAAAATATTTCGGCTCATAATTTGAATTCAAAATTACCGACACGGAGATGTCTGTTACAATTTCAGTTAGGGGAAGGTGAGATTAGCGGACCATCCAAGATTTTTAGTAGTGATGTGGTGGCATCGTGTTCTCCAGAAACGCTCGAAGCTCTGGAAAGCAAACACCCTGCCCCAGCGATGTCTTTCTTTTCCCCCTGATCTGAATAATCACTCCCTTACCATTACAGATCGAGAGTAGGTCACAGCCGTTTATTCCTTTCGGAGCGGCTCCGCTAGCAGCCTCGGTGGTCTGAGTTCGCCGGGGAAGCTGGTGCACTGCTCTTGAAAGAACTGACGGCTCTGATTAACTTATGCTCTCCGGCAAGTTGCACGAGGCCGTCATCGACGTTCTGTACGTGACCAATCCGGGTGACCTACGCAAGAGGGATGGCGGCATTCATCCCATTGCCATGGGAACTACTTACTGTCGTATGGCCGCCAAGAATTGTTGTAAATTTTAATTTTAGTTTTTTTTTTGGTGATGCGGTTTCCAAAAATTTCGGCCCTTGTAGCTAGATTACGGCTCTAAAGGGGGCTGTGACGCTGCCGTACACGCCTCGTCGACCTACCTAAATTCTGGCAAAGGAAAGATCATCCTGAAGATTGACATAAAGAATGCCTTTAATTTAGTTAAAGAGATACCATTTTTTTTTTATTGGGAACTTATCAAATATTCTGTCCCGCTCTGGACGGAGCGGGAGGGTGTGTCAGACTCTTACTAACTCTGGCTAAAACCCACCCGTATTCCTTCCGTCGCCTGTGTTGCCAGGGGCCTCGGTAACCCTTTGGTACCTTCCCGCGACCCCGGCAGGCATCGGCCCTAGTGGACCCCTACATTGTGCTGACGACATCTCTTTGAGGCGCGCGTGGAATACAACGCACCGTCGACCCGGGCCTGGTCCTTACCGGACGGTGAGCTACTCATTGCTCACCGTCCGCAAGCCCTCGCCTACGGTGGCCGGAAATCTGCCCGGGATTCCCGACGCCCAGGGCGACGGCTAGGGGCGAGAGGGCGCGAAATTTGCCTTTTTCTCAGCCATCCCGCCTCCTTCTTCGTGAGCGTTACTGCTTCGCAGAAGGAGGTGACGGCTGCCCATGCCCTCTCGCTCCGTACCATGGACTGAACCAGGGCCGGATGCGAGAGATCTTTGCCACCGATCGCCTCCACGAGGACACGGCGGTGCTCTGCCCAAGCCGGGCACACCTGCACCGTATGCTCCACCGTGTCCTCCGGGTGATCCACACAGTGGTGACACTCGGGCGTTTCCTCCCGCCTTATCCGACACAGGAACCTCACGAAGCTGCCGTGTCCGGTGAGGACCTGCGTCAGGCGGAAGGTGAAGACGCCGTGGCGCCTCTCTAGCCACTCCTCAAAGAGGGGACTTATCGCCGCAGTCGTGGCGTGCCCAGCACTGGGTTGCGACAACCGTACTCTCTCCATATCGCCATGAGATCCCGCCGGAGCACCGTCCGCTGTGCCGTGATTTCTCGCGGCAGCAGAGTTACGCCCCTGCGTTTCGCCTCCTCGCGCCACTCCCATACGTGCGCGAGGACTTTTGCCTCCAGATCCCATGGCGGCAATCCGGCAAGGAGGCTCGCTGCCTCACAGGAGAAATAGAGATACCTTGCCGTCAGAATCTTAAAAAAGAACCACCCCAAATCTATAGTTCACTTTGACAATGTTACAGACGCCCATCTAAATTACTGTATCGGGACAACCTTTTGGAATCTGCAGTTGGCTGTTAACAGGATGACCCCTCGGACCAGTGATTTTTAGTTTAGCCATTCACCCAAATAATCGACAGCTAAATTTCAAATTTAATGTTTGGTATTTTGATGATGGAACTTGGCAAGCGATGTAGAAACTGTTTAAAATTACCTAAAATCCATAAAAAAAAAATAACAAAAAAAAAAAAAATTCCATCTAGGTATAGGTACTTAGCGGACAGTACTGACTGACAACTGATATTTCCCAAAAACGCAATAGCACCAGAACTAAAAAAATAATTAATAAAGCTCTCTTCGTCTCCTTCGAATTCCTGTCCCGTTGTTATTGAGTAAAAAATACAAAATTTCAATGACATATAGAAAATATTGTTCCAAATTAACATGCATACGGCCAACACCTTAATATCGATAGTGCTGTTTCGGGCATTTAGATAATAAGCACACTAGGACCAAATTATCCGGTACACATTAACTTCGATTTTGTATGAGGCCATAGACTACCGAGCTAAGGCACAATCTTCTTTTTCTATTAGCGTGGGAGGCCTCGGCGTCCGCAAAATTTCTAGTGTTAGTTTACCGGCTTTCATATCCTCCACGGCACTAAGAAATTGATTAGGACAATTCTAGCCTCCACTTTGACTAATTTGGATGACCGCGGCTATGGATGTCTGAAGACGAACGACGACGACGCTTCGTCGAACTCAGATCCACCCGTTATTCCAACCTTCCACAGACGGTGGGATGAGCCGCTTTGAAGAGTAGTACAGAACAACAACACGATTGCGTGCGCGGCTGCTGGCTGTGGGTAAGTGGGTGGGGGTCGGGTCTTTGGCTTCATGCACTACCGTCATTGAACATAGGCACTTTGTTCGACGACACTACTTTAGTTTCCGCCTCGCTGCTTCCCTACAACTAGGAGGCCTGTTTTGCAGCCGAAGTGCAGTTCGCTTAGCGCGGCACGCTAACATTAATGACATCATTTGACGAGCTCTATAGTCGGCTACGAAAAATTTTAGATAATTAAGACAGAAATCGGTTAAAATTTAAAAAAATGCTGCGGTCTTGTGAGTTTATAAACAGCCAGTGCGAATTAAAAAAAAAATGACGCGGTGTGTTCCATATTTAAAATTTAAAAAGACTTTAATTTGGCGGGATACTAACTCTGTAAGCTGTAAGTACCGAAATTCAATATCTCGGTTTTATAGAATAATATTTTATTAAAAATGAGTTCAAGCGATTCTGAAATGTTGACCAAGCTACTTTAATTTACTTTCCTTATATTCGAAATGAAAAGTAGAGTGTATAATGCGGGTGAAAGTCACCAAGTCCTACTCGGACTACAGCCTCGCTGCGCTCGGGTGTCTATATACCTCGTATGGGAATTGATTCCTTTCAACCCTTGTATAACAATCTATTGTTTCAAATCCGATTGGTAGTTCCAGAGATTAGCGCGGTCAAACAAAAAAACTCTTCAGTGTTATTATATTAGTACCTATCCCAATAGAACTGTATAACGGTGAATGATACTCTCACCAATAATAGGAATTTTCTAATAATAGGTCTAAGAAAACTCCACCTTTTAATTGAAGAAATGATTCAAAAGAAATTCGTGTCTGGGTACGCCACTTTTGCCAAAACAAAAAGTGTGTGTCAGAGGTGTCAAAACGAAAAAGAACCGCGACTATTTTTTGACACGGTATGTAGGGCGAATCTAACGATTTAAATTTTTGCCGCTGTCATCATGTTCAGTGCGGCCATCGCTCTTCTAGTAGCTTTAATAGGTTAGGTGTGCAATTTGGGAGACGTGAAATAAAATTAACTTACTAATCCAACAGATTTTATTGAACAATTACTTACCTAACGTAACACATCGATTAGGCACCTACTTACAAATTAATACTTAAAATATCTATTGGAATGACAGTATATAATCTTGAGTAGCTACTAAAGTAGTCAAAACAAAGCATAGGTAGGCGTAACTTTTTTATAGGATTTGCATGTTTCAAAAATCATCTAGGAATGAAAAAGATCGTAGTAGGCATTAGATAAGTTGGTAGGTACTTGGTAAGTAAATCGTAATGATTTTTGCTGATTCCGTAATTTCATTGCTATGCTTTATTGTCTATAATATTAATTTAGTAGAAGAAGAAACTGACTGATTGACTACAGGGACTAGGGACGTGAAATTTAGCTCAAAGGTTCCTTATAAAATGTAGGCGAGCACTCAGAAGGGGTTTTTGGAAATTCGACCTTTAAGGGGGTGAAAACGGGGGATTTCGTTTGCGTGAATAATCTTATTGCTTGAGGTATTAAACGTGAAACTTGGCATAAATATATTCTTAATTTGTCACTATTCGTTTTTCGAAAAGAACCCTCAAAAGAATTTTAGAGGGTGTCAAAGTTTGTATAGAAGAATCTTAACGCGCGGGCCGATTCCCTCTAAACTTGGTAGGTATTAGTACTTTTGAAAGAAAATAAAGACTAATAAGCTTTTGGGTTTATCGAAAATCTGCTTCTAAAGGGGAAAAGAGGATAGTTAGTTACGTTTCTACAGGAGCCGTGTTTGGATTAACTAAGTAATTAAGATGTAAATAAGTAATCTAAACATTACATGACGATATAGATTTTTTTCCTTTGATAAAAAAACTAAACTAACTGAAAATTGACACGAGTAGGTACTTATCTTAATAAATAAAAATGATTTTACCTAATCATGAATTTGCGAGCTAACTTTTAAAGGTGGTATTGAATTTGGTAGAGAAAAATACGAAATCCACGCGGATGAAGTAGCGGGCGAAGTGCTAGTCACTAATAAATAGATCGAATCTAGTATAACGCTACAAGGTTCTTCTGACGCGTGGCCAAAATCGGAACTACCGCCGCCATCTTGGTTTGTCATTACAATTTCTGTGTACAAATTCCACAAAAAAGTTGTGAAATACATACTCAAACTAGGTCTTGTACGTAGCTGTCAGCTGTTATAGGTTCATTATTCTCTAAGACTCATCATTTAATATCCTGTTCGAAATATTCCTCAACTTTTGATACGTTTATCGAAATTAATTATTAATTTCATACATAAGATCACGCCTTATTTTGTTTGGTAGAGATATACCTGTAGTACACCCACGTTTCACCAGTTATTATTTTTAAATCCCATGTAATAGGGGGCTAGCCTATTGCCATCAACCGGGCACAAATCCAGACTCCGGGCTGCTACTGAGAAATTCTAGATAGAAAAAACCAATAACATTTTGCCCGACCCGGTAGGTCCCGAGTAGCGCTTGCAACCGCTAGAACAACGAGGCAGACACGAATTATTAATTTACGCTTTCACTAAATGCTTTGTTTTTAACAAACACAACACTCTCAACTAGGTTGACAACAACAAAAGCTTTGCGTATCACTTTAAGTTTTTACTAAAATTATAAACAAATACAATAACTTCACTATTTATAAACGTACATTTTAACAGCTAACATAATTCATAAGTATAAAAGGATCTTAAACAATAATTACACAAGTCAATCTAAATAATGAATACTGGGTAACTCACAATATAATCACATAGATATCACGTACAACTACGTTACACATGTATTGGCACGCACACACACATTTATGACGTTTCGAAATGCAAGTAAACTATAAAGCTACGTGCACACCGGGGAGGCGGCCGCGCTAAAAGCCTCAGCTCAAGGCATGCGCCAGTGACTGGCGCGTGCCTCGTACTGTAGCGTGCGAGTCAACTTTCGTTCTAAAGATTGGTGTATGTGGTGGGGTCAGTCTATGTTAACTACGTTATTATGCTGGAAAAAAGACCACCCACCGTAAATTATGTATAGAACATATTTTATTTATTATCTGTAACGATTTATGGTGTTCTATGGTCAATGAAGGTTAGAAAAATTGCGGAAGATAGGTAGTTATTTTGCATAACAAATATATTTTCATGATAAGCTTACTTGCACTACAAAACAAGCTTACACACCTTTATTATCTATACAATCACTAATATACTTTTAACACGAAGAGATTACACAATAAAAGCCGTAAATAAATCCTTACTAGATCACAAACAGGATTCAAAATCCCAAATAAATTATACATATATTATTTATTTATCTACAGGCAGAGTAATGAGCATCTTTCTTTATTGACCGGTCCAGGATTTTACTGCAAACTGCCCATTAGTTCTGCCTCAAAATATACGTAGGTATAGATAACCACACCTTTGTCGTAATTTTGTAACACTTTTGTCAACGCAGTGGCTTTTTTTGTAGCAGTAAGAACACAAAAACCGTTACTGCTAGTTCAAATATTACAAAATGGCGTACAGTCAATTGACCATTTAACTTAAAACATATTTATTAGTCATAATAATATATTATTACCATCTATTGTTCTAAATACACAACATAGATTTATTTTTATTTGACCTTTTAGGCCGAGAATTGTAGGTATTTCTTTGGGCACATGCTCACTTTATTCAAAACGTGGATGTCAATTATTGCTGCCTCACTTAGAGCAATTTTATCGTTAGGCGCATAAAACTTTTAGGCAATCATAATATTCTAGTGGGGATCTTAACCATGTTTGTTTTCACCAACCTTTCTTTAGTTATTTTCTAACATCATCGGTATGTATGCTACATATTCATAGTTTTTTACTAGGTATATCGTGAGTCCATCTGGTGTTTTAATATTAAACATTCATTTTATAAATATTTAA
The DNA here is from genome assembly GCA_905333075.3 of Atethmia centrago. Taxonomy (NCBI): domain Eukaryota; kingdom Metazoa; phylum Arthropoda; class Insecta; order Lepidoptera; family Noctuidae; genus Atethmia; species Atethmia centrago. The sequence continues at coordinate 34,261,605 of HG995367.1, read as the reverse complement.
TGCAATCTGAAGAATAAGTAACAGTTTTCAAGAAGGGAATAGTTCTATTTTTTCCCCTAACATCATTTTTTATCCACCAGTATGAACGGACAAATCCTGATCCCACAATAGTATACGTAAAGAGCGAACAAGCTAATTCGCCATTATTAGTGGGCAATTTTGCAAAATACAAGCCTTCTATACTGAAGACTACGATGCTTCTACATTTGGTATAGAATTCGTTTAAAAGGTAACATTTAGCTACGTTAATAGTATATTGTAAGTATTTAAAATATTATTCACAATTTCCGTCCAAAAGTTTATTTTCATAAATATTCCACCAACCTACAACATCAATATAATATAATTTCGCAAGATACAATCATCTCAATATATTCTAATTTGTGGCAAAAACTACCGTAAGTTACAGTCACACAATTATTGTCGTGATTTCCAAATTTCTAGCTCTATATTATAATCCTACGTAGAACCTACGTCATTTCGTTAGGTTTTCAGGTATATTAGTGCGTGTACTCATTCGGTGCGCATTCGCCCTTAGGTACCTGTACCTTGGTACTGGCCCACAACCGTACGGTGTGCTGCTGAATTACCTACTAGGAGGGCTGACACCAAATAAATTGGGATAGTAGCCAGAAGAAAGAAGAAGATAACAGAACATAACGCCTGTAATCCCCAAGGGGTCGGGCTGAGGTGCACCTATAGTAACCCGCATTTCACCAGTTATGTTTAAGTTTCACCGGTTCAACCGGGCACAAATCAAATCAAATCGAAAGAAGAAGATACTTAGGTACATTTTATTTAAATTTGTGCTCAGCTAAAAATAAAAATATTATTAAATGAAAAGTCTAAATAATAATATACTTAAACACAATTCATTTATCAAATGGGTATTTTTTCAATTAGTAATTAAACGTGCATTCGAGGAGATTTTTATCTTACAATCGTAGGCCCAGCTGCCGGCGCTTACCCGTAGTCGATTGAACTCTCAACCATGACGCTGCTTTTATCGAGGTGGCCTCTGTTTAGGTTACTTTAAACAAAATGAATAGTAACATAAATATGTTGATAAAAAAATATCTTTACCGACATATTATTTATAAGGTATTTAAGAACACAAAAGTTATCCACTTTTATGTTTATTAACTGTTTAGGTGCCTACATATTTGTGTCGCCGATTGTACCTGCTTCTTACCCTCGAAATGAGTCTAAAAATGAACGCCTCAAAATGAGTCCAAGTAGATCTTTGGTGTCGACCGTTTTATTCACAGCCTCAACAACTTATTTTTTATTAAATTTTAAACTCGCTTTATCTAAAATACCAGTATGTTATGTAATGCATTTAATTTGATGTAATTATCATCTCTTGCTACCCTGACGTCATAAGTCAATTAAAATAGCAGTTTTATAGTACGCTGAGATCGCTTACTCACAGCTTAAATTTCCTCAAGCGAATACTCCAATTATTACTACATAAGATTGTTGAGCGAGAAGTAATCATAATAATACTAATAACTTGCTGAACATAAACTATGACGTCACGAACTTACGTTGACAGCTCTTCACACCTTTGGTAGACATTTTAAACTTAGAACAGATCAAATGACGTCACCCGTTATTCCTTAACGTTGTTCTGTGCCGCCTGCCGCCGCAGGTCGGAGCGGATGGCGGCCGTGATGGCGGTGCCCACCGCCAGCAGCGCGCACAGCGTGAGGTTGGCCCAGCGGTCGCCCACCGTGCCCAGCATCCACTCGTACATGAGGGTCGTTACTATGCCGAAAATCTGAAATGAGGATTGCGTTGGATTATTTATTGGGTTGAAATAATATGCTGGATCACTAAATAGTTACAGTTGACCTCGTATTTGCACTTAACAACAATTCCCAATAGCTAAATTAAAACTTTGACGACCTTGTCGTTTTATGATGTGTGAGTGACATTCGACCTTAGGGTTGTACAGTAATTACGAGGTTGACTATGCATCTAAAACAAGGAAGACGATGGGACTGACGTGAAGTCAACTGAAGGAGACGGCGTAAGACAGAAGAATCTATTCTCACCTGAACCACAGCGTTCAGTATTCCTGATGTAGTGCCCTCTGGTTCTGGGTACGTCACCTCTGAAGCGAATTCGAAGCCTACCGGCAAGTAGCCCGTCATGAAGAACCTGGAAATGACAGGAACTATATTTAAGCAATTTGTTAAACAGTGTTCGTATAATATAATATAACCTAAAAAATGCTTTGTTCCCGATTCTATTCTTTTCAAGATAAAAATTGAATGAGATCATTATGGACTCTGTCGGGCACATCAGTAGAGAGCTTAAAAACTTAACTTATCTTTTCTTAACTTGATCTAATGTTATCAGGGTTTTTGAGGCTTTTAGCATTTTTACATACACAAAAACTGTACTTACCCAAGTAAAATGCTGCTCAAATACACGACGGAAATGTAACCACAATCCAGGGTGAAGGTGAAGATCAGCATGCCAACAACTGAAGCGGCGTAGACAGAGAGGGTGGTCTCCTTGAACCGGTGCGTCTTGTCGAGGATGAGGCCACAGACCACGGAGCCTACCATGCCTGCTACTACAATCATCAGCCCGATGCGACCCACGTCTATGTTAGCTCCCTGGAACGAAATATACAAAAATATAAAATAATATAGGTCATAGGTATAAGGAATAAACAAGAGCCCGTTGCGAAACGGTAGGTATGTGAAATTCCAAGATTCCGTAAAAATATATACAGGTATAACTTGCATTGTACGTATCTCTCTGAACGACAGAAAAAATGTGAGTTGATATCAACATAAATGTTTGAAACTCCGTGTGCATATGCCCAAGGGAAATTTCGTATTCAACCATTTGAGTGAGATCAACTTATCACCTGATACCGAGCGGATATACAAAAAAATTGTTTGTATTGTACCTTAGCGCATGCGTCCTAGTAATTAATGTAGTCTAATATGTGTAGTCACGAGTACTATGTGTATACACTTAGCAAATTTTAAAAGTTATTTTCTCCTACTGCGTTGATAGTAATTTTATGTCGTTACGAAAAAAGTATTTTGGTACCCATGCTATTATGAAATAGGTCTTACCTCAATGTTGCAGTTGTTATTCCACGAAAATATCGCTTTTGCATTTTGCTAAGGGTACCTATTTAATATTAGTGCTCGTGACTTTACCTACCTATGCGAGACTCCCTCTCACAGAAAGGAGGCCTGTGTCCCAGCAGTGGGAACATTATAAGCTGATTATGTAGTACCTATGCAGTACATATTAACAATAATATTAAAAACATGTAACTCTCAGTTATCACCGAAGAATCAGATCACTTACCGGATAATAAGTAAGTATGATTTGGTTGAGCAGCGTAGATATAGCGTAGAAGGTGCCGACGTTGAGCCCGTAGGAGATGAGGAGCAGCACATAGTTGCGGTTGGTGATGAGCTTCTTCAAGGACAGAAAGAAGTTGGAGTCCAGGCTGTTGCCCATGTCTGCGGCGGCGGACGGTGGTGTCGGGGGAGCGGCTTTGAAGACTGGACAAAAGTAATCGGTTAGTCGCTCAACACTTGTAGGTAATTGAATTTTTATTTTGGATCGTGTGGAAGATGATGTGGTTAAAAATACCGGCCAAGTGCGTGTCGGACCACGCACGATGAAAAGTTCGGTAGTTGGGAAGATGGGATGAATTTATGCCAAAAACAAACTTAATATTGTGGTTGAAAAACATGTTCTCCGATGCAACGATTTATGCAACAAAGTCAAAGTCAAATTATTTATTTCAAATGGGCACATAAAAGGCACTTCTGAACGTCAAAATTTACAAAAAAAATAGAATTGATTCTAGTTATGCCACGGTCAATTCTCCAACTGCAAAGGAGATGGGAAATTCTGGGCCCAGCAGTTAACTAGTTGAAATGTGTATTAAAAAAACCATTATATTTTTCTAAAGGAAATCACAAAATACAGTACCATGTTTCTATCTAGGAAGCGAGAAAAGTTAAATTAAGTTATGAAACTAAATAATCGATTAAATAGATGCCTTAATTCTTAGTAATCGATATCAATAATCGGTAAAATCTCAGAATATATATGAAAATCGAGTGACAAGTGCTTATCAATCTTTTCGTGGAATCGATTCATAGCGAATCGAGTTCCTTTTATTTTTCTTCAGTTGGCAATACTAGTCACCGACTGACAGATGACAGACAGAAATAATCGGCAAGCGTTTGTTTTCTTTCATTCTGAGTGCGCACGTATTTTCATGTATAACTCCACGACCTCGACTTTGCATATTATAAAGGACTATTCGACGGATCTTGCTACTTTGAATTACCTGACTCTCTATTTTGGACAACTGATTACGCCTATCGATCGCATATTGACGACATGGATCACTGTGTGAATTGTACCATTGCGACTGGTCGCAGTAAATCTTATTGGCAGAAGTCTTGGACGTTGAGGCGATTTATCAGTTATTCGTCAGTGGCGTGCATCTCAGCCTGTAAGTATATATTCAAGTCGATTTTACCCTATCAAGCGAACAAAACCCGAGTTATGTACCTACTGTTTACGGTCACCGGTGTCATGTCTGTGGGCTGTCTCTTTGTTGGATAGCATTTATATTAAAACAATACTTAATAGCTAATTAGCCATACGAATCCATGGAATGTGCTGTTTGACCGATTTACTCATAAAAAAGGTGTAGGTAACGATCAAGTCCCGATGGGACCGATTCGGTCCCAGACTTAGGTGCTTTGAGGTATTGACAGTTATTAGGACCATTTCGGTCTTGGCCGGGACGTAGCGATTTGGTTCAACATGCATTAGGATGTAATGAAGCTTGTTTATGGTTGAACATGATTTAAATAGTTAACTTATTTCAGGTAACCAATAAGAACTATGTATGCCCAGCATGTTGGAACTTGGCCCAAGATGTGGTTCTTGGAAGACGTCCGATTAAAGCACCAACCCAAGTTAGCCATTCCAGTGTCTGTGTCTGCTGCCGTAACCACCTTCTTCGCAATGAGTCTGCTCGTGATTCATTTAATGTTAGGCTTTTATTGTAATTGTATTGAAGGTGGAAGGACTGTAGGCTGATGTGCCCATGTAATGTGCATAATATACAAGATGCAGTTTTGAACCTGCAAAACCTTTCAGGAGGTTGTTATGAAACTCGTAAATTATCATATAACAATACGATCGACACAAACACATTCGTTTTTATTGTGTCGAAAGCACTGATCACTTTTTGTTTGTTATGAACATTGTAGACGCCAAACTCGAGTAAAAAAACACTCGTCCGTCTACAGGATGTTGGTGTCTTGGTGTTCCGGCAACAAAATGTAACTCGCGCGGCGTTATCAAGTTGGTGGAGATCCTGTACCTTGCGGTAATGAAAAGGATGCTGCATTTGTTTGTGCAGCAGCCGCCACACTGTGAAGTGGTGCACTCCAAACCGTCGACCAGCCTCCCGTTTGCTTGCCCGTGGCTTTCGCCGGAAGAATTCCAGAATATCTTCCTGCAAGGCGACAGGCAGGCCTTCGCTGCCGCGACCTTAAGCATGCTGGGGAATGTCGAACTACCGATGATCAAGTCTCTGCGTAGCAGCCAGCATTACCCTGTGTAAGGGACGATGCCGATTGGGGAATAACTTCGCGAACATTTCGATGGCACGAGATACATTGTCTCCGCTGATGGCATACAAGCGTACCATCTCCGCCAACTACATTGGAGTATTGGTCTGTCATTTTTACAACTAGGTAGTAGGTACCTATCGCGACCGTTAATCGAAGGCGCACTTGACGGGCGGAATTTGCAAGCGTATGCACGCGCCGGCGCCATCAATCACACTAATAAATTGACCCGATTTATGTGCTTGTGATGGCCGCGGATGGGAGCGTGCGGTGGTTGGTGCTTTGGATCTATGAAAGAAATGTCAGTTGCGTTTGTTTGTGTGTGTGTGTGTGTGTGAAAGCGCAGTTTAAGGACACGTACAGACTGGCCGCGTTTTAAAAAGGGGAGTTCACACTTACCGATTTTCGTAAATAAGAATAAAATGAAAAAAAAATACCTGCCCATTTTATTGTTGATTCGGGTCGAGAATCACTAACATAATTACCTCCTAAAATGTTTTGCAGGTCCAAAGCAACACCTTGCATATTGGGAAAAATACCAAGAAAATATCGTACCTCCTGCACAAAACTTAGGTGACATTCTCATAATTATTGAAGATGAATAATTCATATTTAATACATATATTGGTGTTTTATTTTACTTCCTCTTCTCCCTTTTTTAAAGGTACCTACTGCTTCTAAGTTCAGGATGTAGAGACCTGTCTTCGACTGTAGCGACTGTCCAGGGCGTGCCAAACGTGTCAGATCTTCGACAAGTCACACTTGAAGACTCTCTTCTTGAACTCCATGCATAAAACCATTACACAAGCAAAGCCATTCAAAAATATTTCGCAAATAACACCAAAAAACTACAATGTTATTAATGTAACCTCAATTTTATACTTCATATAACTAGGCCTTGTTATTATGTCCTCTTCCTACTAAGGCTAGTTTGATTAAGTTAACACCTGGGCCCAGGAGACTATGGAGTCCTTCCCTTCTCCTTTAAGTTGGTCGATTATAACTCGTTAACTTGTGAAGCCCACTTAGTCGTGATACTTTTTCTTTTTAATTTCATTATACATATCGACGCTTGAAAGGCAAAATTTACTAAGCGACATAGGGCAAATTTAACTTTACATTATTAAAGTAAATTTTTCAAAAAAAATCATATGAATTCTGATTCAGATGATTAGATAAATAAGATTTCCAAAACAGTAAGATTTACGCCTGTAGGATGATTACAAGAATTTATATGATTGATTAATTTTTTTGATATGCCCTATGTCGCTTAGTAAATTTTGTCTTTCAAGCGTCGATATGTACCCTACTACTGCCATGAATTTTTTCACATCTCCATAAACAAACATTTAGCTGGCCATTTACACTTGACTCTAACAAACATGAGAACTTTAATGTTTAATATTACGCAAGTGCATCCTTGAATAGAAAAGTGGTGTTCACAGACGCAATTTTTTTAAACGGCCTATCCAACGATACCCCGCACCAAGAGGTAGACGAGAAAAAAAATATCATCCCCACATTACGTGAAAGGGCTTTTTTTAAGATTTTGTTTTAGCTCTTTGTCGGTGTGATTAATAAGTACGAGTATACATAGGCTAAATTACAGCTTTCTAGTACTAAGCGTCTCTGAGCTACAGTGGAGACAGACAGACAGACAGACGGACATGGCGAAACTATAAGGGTTCCTTGTTTACTACGGAACCCTAAAAAGGGGGTGACTACCGAGATGACGACAAATAGAGAAGGATGGAAGAAAAAGACAAGTTGCGCCGAGCCCAAATAAATTGGGATAAGGGACGGGGAGGAATGATAATTTGCATAATGTAAAATTTATTTACATAGATTGTAATACTTAAAATAAGTTGTTACAATAGAATGGGCGATCCCTGTACAATCTGCCTTAAATAATTAGGCATGCAGACACTAATAGTGTTTATGGTGAATCCCTCACCCAACGCTTCCGAAATAAATCTGCGAGTCTTTGGGAGATGCGCTATTGCTTTCGTAGGTGTATGTCGCTAGAAAACTTGTATAAAGTTGAGAGTATGAATCTATTGTTGATCGACGATGTTCATAAAAAACCGGCGAAGTGCGTGTCGGACCACGCACAATGAAGGGTTCCGGAGTTGGGAAGTTGGGATGAATTGATACCAAAAACAAACTTAACATTGTAGTTGAAAAACATGTTCTCCCATTCATCGATATACATCACGGTCAATTCTCTAACTGCATATTTAAGTTGGTCGACTATTACTCGTTGACTTGTAAAGCCTCGTTAAATTAAAGCTTTCTAGTACGAAGCGTCTCTGAGCTACAGTGGGGACAGACAGACAGACGGACATGGCGAAACTATAAGGGTTCCTTGTTTACTACGGAACTCTAAAAAATCATGATGCGAGGTTTGTATCATACCCAGTCAGTTGCAAATATCATTTTATAGAAGAGAACCTGCGACCGTATTACGTCATAAATGGTTAATATGTACGGAGGGGAAAACCCGAGAAGCCACAAGGTTATTATGGAACTCCAGCACTCAGATTTTCCTCAATTATCTTCACGATGACTCGTTTGATAAGCGTTTCCCTAACACCTATAAGATCTAATAGCAAGAAACTTGTTCAAACAGAACCTGTTAATTAAAAGTTACAAAGTTAATTAAGACTATGATAGCGTCCTGATTAAGGAACATAGTAGATGTAAGTAAGCAGTTTATAGTGCATCATCTCACGAAGTTGTGTTGCAAGAGTTAACACGGGAAATTGGCTTAGTTAGTTGTTCATACGACGCGGCGACGCAGTAACTCCTAGCCGTTGCAAACTGTCCTTGTTTATGAGTTGTAAGCAACTTTAAACGCGAACTGTTAGCTACAGGTTTAATAACTATACTGTTATTTACACGATGATAAGTTAAAATAAAAATAAGATGTATACATAGGTATAATCATGGTTTAAAAAACGTATAATAACATAGTGACGAAGTCAAAACTGTACATTGAATTTTTTTTTTTTTAAAGAAATAATAAAAATACGAGTAGGTTAAAGACTCTTACAAACAAGCGCGACACGCGACGCGACACAAAGGCACCGCTTGTAGTGCTACACGCGGTGCTTTTCTGTCGCGTCGCGTGTCGCGCTTGTTTGAAGGAGCCTTTATCAGTAATTGCTACGAGGTGTGGGAACGAGTCTGACGCCGAAAATAGTTATAGTTTTTAGAATTTTTGGTGCGTTTGTCTGTTTGTCTGGATGTAAGTTTCAGATTGGCGCAAAAACGGCTAAACTGATTTGGATGAAATTTGGCACACAGATAGTTTATAACCTATATTAACACATAGGGCACTTTTAATTCCGGTAATACGTTCCCGTGCCATATTTACGGACATCCACAAGGGCGAAGCTGCGGGCAATAGCTAGTTTATCATTACCAGTGTACTTTTTAAATAAAAAAGGATGCACAGGTTTATGTGAACTATAAGAATATAGAATATAAAAGCTTCTACCTTCAATAATCAGATTTATTATCACAGCCTTTGCCGGACATCCCTAAAGACCCATCCTTGTATAAATCGAATTGAGATTCATAGTGTAGAAGTAAACTGTGAACGAACACAACCTAAAACCCCAACCAACCCAACCCAAAACTAAAACCAACCAACCATAAACCAACCCAACCCAACCCTAAACTTCTTTGATAACTGTAATTTTGTCTAATGTATCCCTGAAATATTCATTTTTCCGAATTTTATTTCATTTGGAAAATGCATAGACATGTTGGAATCCTCCTACTGTTTTTAGGATCCCATTATTGAACACAGTTTTTTTAATATTTCAACAATGTGCAAATTCGACGTTTGCCAGCATTATCGGCTGTTTCATCGACACCTCTAAATATTTTTCTAGTTTTCGTACAGTCACCAGTACATCCAGTTACCACAAATTGTCAAATTTCTCCAAATGATTATAAACCATAAAATGGTTTAGTTCAAAATCGAATGAGAAAATGTGACAGATCGTGGTAACTTGATATGCTGGCGACTGTACATCGTTAGAAAGCTGATTAAACGAAGATATCTTCCTCGTAATTTGTACGCTTAAACCCATACTAATTTTATGAGATAACTGGTGCCATGGTTCATCTACGTAGATCATATTTGAAGTTTATTTTATCGTTACTTTATCTTTTATTAAAGTTGGTTACGTTTCGGTGTAAACAATTTTTTTTTCCATTCCATTCCATTCGGTACCCAATGGAATACCAGCAAAGGCCATTCAATTTGGAGTTTAGAGAAAAGTGACATAAAGATTGGGTTTTCTCGAATTCCATGACATCACTGTGGGGTTCTCAGTTGTTGCATATGGCTCACACTATCATGGGAAGAAATATGTACGTCAAATTACTAGTAACCGTGTATACAACGATGTTAAAAGGAAAACTATCACATATAAGTAGGCTTTACAAGTTAACGAGTAATAGTCGACCAAGTTACATTTGCGGCACCGCATTTCCGGCCACCGTAGGCGCGGGCTTGCGGAGGGTGAGCAATGGGTAGCTCACCGTCCGGTAAGGACCAGGCCCGGGTCGACGGCGCTCCCGCTCCGTCCAGAGCGGGAGAAGTTATTTGATGATTTCTCACGCAAAAAAAAAAATCCACCCAGACTGCAGGCTCTGCCGGGGTCGCGGGAAATTCCGAAAGGGACACCGAAGCTCCTGGCAACACAGGCAACAGAAGGAATAGCTCCGGAGAAGTTATTTAAAAATTTCCCACCCAAAAAAGACTGCAGGCTTATTGTCTTATCGTAGGTATTTATATTTTGTACAGCCAGCTCTCTCTGGAACACCTTCCTATGCTCTGTTGCACTGCAACACAAGGTTGAAAGCCTCGTGCCTATATTTTACCGGTTTACTCCTCCATGCAGTGTTGAGGTGATATAATGGCATAGACAATCAAAGTAAGAATGAGTTCCTGTAATTGAAACTGAAGTTGGTAACTGTAAAGGTTGCCTGCAAACCTGGGAACCTTACATCATGAGGGCTAGCAGAAAAATGATTCAGATTGAATTTGATCACTCAAGTGAATTATCAAAGCACAGCCTGAAGTCAAATTATCAATTCACTGGACAGGTGCTAGCTGTAACTTTGTTAAATATTATGGAAATATTTAGGTATTGTATCCTAAGACTTTTACACTTATTATACATTTATATGCATTTATTTTACACTTAGGTATATACATCGATTAAACTAAAAGATCTTCATTACAATAAATATGACCATTTTATTACACAAAGTGACAGTTCCAGTGAATTAATAATTCGACTATAAATCTAGAAACATACTATAAATTTTGTACAAGAGTTTCTTAAATGTTGAAAGTGTGACTGCTAAGGAATGACTGTTGAAAATAGATTCCCTAAAGGTAAAAAGGGGGGGGGGGGGGGAAAAAAAATTCAACATAGCTTCTCATTTGGCGGCATCGCCACGTCCAATACGGTACCAGGGATCCGTAAAGCCCTACAGTACCTAGGTACTGCTACTACTACTGCAGATAATACTTACACAGCAGAATGAAGACAAACAGCACACTGGTGAAGCCAGCGATAAGATAGAACATTAGTCGCAAGTCGGCTGCTATCTCCGGTATGGTGCCTGAAGCATGGACCAACAACGGAGGCAGCACGAATCCAACCGCGACGCCCAGCTGTGGAGGAACAAAAAAAGTTTATTAGAGCAGGTATTAAATGATTATACGGTTTCTGTAATCTTTAAAAATGTAATGGCAAGATCAAATTGTAAACATGGACATACAGTTGTCAGTAGTACTTAATACGAGTAAGCTAAGATCATAATTATCCTAATGAAACAAGACAAATACCTAATTTACATCAAATAGTACCTAATTAACATAAAATAAACTGCTTATCGGAATATAACATTCTGAGTCTACTGAGATGGATACATAATCATAAAATGTTATTCTTTGCAGATAGCCGTTTGAAAATGTTAGACCCGATGTACCCATAGAAACTGGGGATTATTTTGTGGTTCATGGAAAATTACGAATATAATTCAGAGAGGAGCTAATTTTATGATATGATATTCAATGAAGCTTACGAGTTTTCTGAGTAATCCTCTTACCATGTAGCTTTTAGTGGCTGCCTATGTGGGTAATGTACTAATGTAGTTACGAAGGTATATTTCGTATGAAAATACTTAAATGTATCTATTTTGAGGGTTTAGGTAAGGAAGATCTATTTCTGCTAAAATAATATAAAGGCGATATTATTTTTTAATTAATCAATCTCGCATTTGGTTTACGAAATAAGCACCTAGATAAGTATTATTGACATGACTTTATTTGTACTGCTTGTGTTCCTTCCAATAAAAATCGTAGCTGTGTAGCCGTTACCCACGCGCGTAGCCGCAGCTACGCAGCGGCGTAGTCGCAGCTACGCAGCGTAGCCGTTCGCGTGGAGTGAGTGGATATCAATCGTCAAATTCATTAAAATATTCCTCTAAATAAACTGTAAAAGAAACATATAAATCCATCATTCTACTTCCATCTCATTCTCATTATAGCTCACTGTAGTAATGTCGGCTTTGGGATCAATTAGTTAGACGAAGTTATGACCCATTCGTCTTCACCTAATGTTTTCGTAGTAGATTAAGTTCACAGTAAATTGTGTAACCTTTGAAACATGAGTTAGTAGATGAAGTTAATTAAAAAATTGACTTTATTGTGCAGTGCTATTGTGTTATGTTATTCGTGTGTGAAGAAGTAATTTATGCTTCAGGCATAACATGCGCATATTTAGTAGTTTATTCAGGGATTAATAAAACATGAGTTTGGGACAATATCGCACGAGTGTTTTAATAATATTCAATCGACAGTACACGGGTAGGAAGGTAGGTATGTGTAATTATGGTTCCGACATAAAAAGGTTTTTTTTGGGTGGTCTATTATCAAATAACTTCTCCTCTGGGTGGAGCGGGACGGTGTGTCAGACTCTTACTGACTAAAACCCACCCGTGTTCCTTCCGATGCCTGTGTTGCCAGGGGCCTCGGTATCCCTTTCGGACTTTCCCGCGACCCCGGCAGGCATCGGCCCTAGGGGACCCCTACACTTGTGCTGACATCTCTTTGAGGCGCGCGTGGAACACAATGCGCCGTCGACCCGGGCCTGGTCCTTATCGGATGGCGAGCTACCCATTGCTCACCGTCCGCAAACCCGCGCTTACGGTGGCCGGAAATCCGTCTGGGATTCCCAACACCCAGGGCGCCTCCTGCGGCGGCTAGGGGCGTGATGGCGCGAACTTTGCCTCTGCCTCACCCGTCCCGCCTCCTCCTTCGCGAGTATTGCTGTTTCGCAGAAGGAGGTGATGGCTTCCCATTTCCTCTCGGTCCGTACCATGGCCTGGACCAGGGCCGGACGCGAGAGATCTCTGCCGCCGATCGCCTCCACGAGGAAACGGCGGTGCTCTACCCAAGCCGGGCAGACCTCCACCTTATGCTCCACCATGTCCCCCGGGCGATCCATACAGTGGTGACACCCACCCGGGCGTTTCCTCCCGCCTTATCCGATACAGGAACCTCCCAAAGCTGCCGTGTCCGGTGAGGACGCCGTGGCGCCTCTCTAGCCACTCCTCAAAGAGGGGACTTATCGCTGCAATTGTGGCGTGCCCAACATAATAAGGATAAAGGGAACAAGCAGCAACGAAACAAATTATTAAAGGAAAGCAGTTCCAGCATATAACGGCGGTCATGTGTCATTATCACCAGTATTTGAAAATAATCAAATAAAATATAAATAAAATTCATTTATTTCAGGTACCACATAACCCATATTAGAGAATATCTTTAAATTGGAATTACAAACGCTCTGTATTTGGACAGCCGGTATTGTGTGATCGTTCACCGCTTTCAGAGGAAATCAAAGGTCTGCAGCAGGCCAGCGACCGTTTCACACACTACTGTGTAGTTTGGTACGGAATTATTTTTTTTATTCTACGTACGGAACCTTAAGTATTCTGAAGGAGAATACTTAAGGTTCCGTACGTAGAATAAAAAAAACCGATTTTTATTCTAATCCGATTTAGACGTTTCATTTCCTGCCGGGGTCGCGGGAAGGTACCAAAGGGTTACCGAGGCTCCTGGCAACACAGCAACTAAAGGAATACGGGTGGGTATTAGTCAGTAAGAGTCTGAAACACCCCGAGTCTGATTCCCGCTCCGCCCAGAGCGAGAGAAGTTATTTGATGATTTCCCACCCAAAAAAAAAGACGTGTCATTTTTATAAAGGCCCAACACAACCGGCTGAAAAACAAGTCGACGTCACAAATTGAATCACGATAATCTTCGAATCATGTAGTAAACTGTCACGAAGGATCATTTCTGACTTGGAGTTTACATAGTTAGCTCTGCAATAAACAATTTAATATAATCAGGTAAAGACCTTATAATTCTTTCAAGGTTTCGTTTATTAATTTACGACTAAATTAGTCGCTGCTATCGCGAAAATCTGCAAATCCTTTCTAGGAAATGTAAAAAGATTAGACTAGGTAGTGTTTAAACAATTTGTTAACACATATGCTTAATACTCGTCACAATTTTGGAGTTTTTTCCCTCTTGCTGGTCGCCCACTGATTAGGTCCCAACTAATTGGATCGTCAAAGCTTATGGCGCCTAGTTTCTGCTGGCTTTTTTGGGTAGATAAAAATGTTATAAGACCCGAGGTGGTGGCGCGTAATGTTTCACGCGCGCCCCTCTTAGACGTCGCGGGGGGAGTCAAACACCTCACTCCCCCCGCTTGACCAGACGGAGTCACCGGCACCAGTCGGGGCAGTGTGACCAGATTCAGTATTTTAATACTTTTTCAGTATATTACATCGATTTTTCCGAACATCAGTATATTTTCAGGTATATTGCTGGCAGTCAGTATTTTTGGGTATATTTTGGTTGAAGTTATGGCAACACCGTAGTGAGTGATCGTCTTTGCGACAATGTTTGCGGAATTCCCCGGAACGCGAACATTGGGGACTTTCCCGGATTTAGTTTATACTTATACATGTTATCTATGAGCAAAGATGAGTAAGTTACAGATATGACAAGAAAGACGGCCGTTGCCGGCTTGTAGTATTGTAATACTACATATACAATTATCAATCAATACATAGTATTAATCAGACTTGCAGAATGTATGTTCGCCTAAAATTTTACAACTGCTGGACCGATTTTAATGCGTTTTGCACTATTAGGTAGAGCGTAATTTCCAGATTGCATACAAATTCGTTGTGTTTCATGAATATCAGTCTACCCGGACGAATTCGGGACGGACCGCTAGTTTATCTATAATTTTCAAAACAACGTCTAGTTTTTAAGTTTTCAGTTGCATGAATAGGTAGTAGTTAAACTTAAAATATACTTTATTACTAGTATCAAATCGTCGAATACGGTTCAAGTGAAATGATTGTCTCTTCTGCATTCGACTTAATCTTTGAGGGCTTTCTTTCGATAATTCGGGAATTTCCCCAAAATAGGAGATGTTTTTGTCATCATATAAATAGAACGCGATTTTCGTTGTTTTTGTTGTTTTTATTTACTTAGTTGCATTCATCCGGACAGCATGTCTAGTTTTCAGCAAAGTTATTTAGCTAAGTGGGAACAAATTCCGGAATTTTTTTCGTGGTTTTCACGTTACAAAGATGACGAGTTCACCGCATTTTGCAAAGCATGCAATGCGAAACTGCAAAGTAGATTAGCATCTATAAAACAGCATGCAAATACTGAAAAGCATAAATCGAACTTGATAAAATATAAAGGACAGTCAAAGGTAAGCATAACTCGCTTTACTTACCTAGTTCAAGGAGTTTGGATATATTTTAATTTAAAGTTAATCATCCTAGTTTTGTTTCTCAAAATCAGTTAGGTAACAGCTATGAAATGCGGCGCTGTTATAAAAAAAACTAAGCAACCAAGTATTTTTTAAATTTTCAGCTTGATACATTTTTCAAAAAGGCCCCACTGAAAGACGAAGTCAAGAAAGCTGAGCTGCGTTTATGCAGTTTTCTGTCGGAACACAACATCCCATTTAGAGCTATGGACCATCTTAGTGATGTTCTAGTGAAGTGTTTTACCGATTCCGATATTGCGAAAGAATTTTACTGCAAGAGAACCAAAGCAGCCGCTATAACTTATAATGTTTTAGGACCCAATTTCGAAAAACATATGATTGAAGACATACTTGGTACTGCATCTCCTTCAGGTATACTAGTATATTCAATTATAATCGATGAGAGTACAGATGTTGCAACAGTCAAAGTATTGGCAATAGTAATTAAATACTTCTCTGAAACTAAATGTACTGTACAAACCAAATTCCTTGATTTAGTTGATTTAAGTGGTGAGACCGCAGGTCATTTATTTAATTCGTTGTCATCAAAATTATCCGAATTAGGTTTAGAAATAAAAGACGTAATAGGATTCGCTGCTGATACTACGAATGTGATGTTTGGTCAACATTCTGGCATTGTTGCAAAAATTAAAGAAGTAAACCAAAGTGCTTTTTCATAAAATGTGTTTGTCACTCTGCAGCATTAAGTGTTAGCCACGCCTGTAAAATACTGCCTAGAAATTTAGAACAAATAGTAAAAGAAGTATATGGATCTTTTTCTCAAAGCAGCAAGCGTCAAAGAGAATTTGTTGAGTTCCAAAATTTCACAGACACTGAAAATCACAGAATTTTGCGTCATTACGACATAAGGTGGCTTTCACTTCATGCCTGTATTAGTAGAATAATTGAGCAGTGGAGGGCATTGCAATTGTTCTTTCAAGACCAATACTTGAGTGATCGCAATATGTCATCAGAATTTTTATTTAATTCTTTTACCACTGATATAAACAAATTGTATTTTTACTTTTTGGACTACATTATGCCGATTGTAAACAAAAATAACATAATTTTTCAAGGCCACTATCCGTGCATTGATAGACTGTATGATGATGATAATAATTTAATGTTTTATGTTGCACGTAATGTAAATTGTTTTGCATACTGTTGTATAGAGTCCATTTTTTCCCCTCTAACTGAACAGACAGCTGTGCTGCTGGGGAGTTTGTTGACCACTTCTTCTTCCCAGCTAAAGCACTAGGAAGTGGTGAAGGGTGGGCGTTTTGGGGGACTGTCTTATGTAATTTTGACGTTCGAAAAGTGCTGATTCTCAGCCTAGTTTGAATAAATGACTTTGATTTTGAATGCATCTACTTGTCGATTTTGGGTTGCTTCATGAAAGCTAATTACATCAAATGTACGAACAATGTATTTACGTTAGCCCCAAAGTCTAATGTAAATTATTTGCCATTGAAAGATATGTACTTAGGTATTCAAGTAGGCCAAGAATTAATCAAACACAGGGAAAATGTAAACATGAAAGAACAGGTTGCTGAGTTTTTCAGAAGGTGCCAATCATTTTTAATTGAGTTGAGCACGCAATTGAAATCAGGTTTGCCTTTTGAAAATCCAGTTTTTCGAGAACTGAAATTTCTTGACCCACACACTGCCATGCATAAAGAATTTCGCAGTTTACGAAATGCAGTTAATTGACGAAGAATATAGAACCCTAAAGTTTGATCGCGAAGTAAGTGATCTGTTACAATCTTCCAGCACTGGCTCACCCATCTCGTGTGAACAATTTTGGGTGGAAGTTGGGAAAATGTTCTAACAGTGATGGCATGTTAAAATACAAAAATATAACTAGTTTTAGTAAATCTCTTCTATGTATACCGGTGTCGAATGCTGCATGCGAGCGCATATTTTCACAGATAAATTTAATAAAAACGGACCAAAGAAACAGATTTATAAACAAAAATGTGTAAGCTATTTTACAAACAAAGCAAGGTGTTAAGGATGAAGGAGGTTTTGTAAATTTTAATCCTTCGAAAAGGATGTTAAAATATAACTCTAACATTTATTGTGAGTATGAATAAATAAAACGTGTTAAGAAAACCAGTATTTTTATTGGTATATCTGTCCTATGTAAGTCGGTATATTTCAGTATTTTTTTGAGGTGCCTCGGTATTTTCGTAAAATTTAATCTGGTCACACTGAGTCGGGGAATGCGTTGTAGAGTGTAAGTATGCGAGGGAACACGGGGTGGTTTTAGCCAGTAGAAGTCTGACAGAACCCTCTGTCCGACCCAGGCCTGACCACATCCTCGAGGATTTCCAACCCACACAAAAAAAAAAAACAAAAAATAGGCAATGAAAATTAGGTCTTGGTGTAAAGGTTATAGAAAAATTCATTGAAAATCCCCATGTTATGGCGATAGTGGAGAGATAAGACGTGGAGAAACAACAACACGTATAAAATGAGTTCCTAAATTCGTTATAAAACAGCATTTTCCTTTCTTAATCCTGAATAAGTATACATAACAAGAAATTTTAATATTGCCAGTCGCCGTAGATCGTTAATCATTGCATACTGTGTACCTACTTGGACAAAAGATATTTCATGTGATTTATAAGTCTTTTGGATTTGTGCCCCCTATTACATGGGACTTAAACATAACTGGCGAAATGTGGTTGTACTATAGGTACACCTCTGCCCAACCCTTTGGGGAAACAAGGCGCGATGTTATGTTGTGTGTCTTTTGTTACAGCTTGTGTATTAAAAATAGAATTCATCCCTCGAATTTACCCTGTCATAGCCATTTCGTACAACTTGCAAATAATGACAGGTGTGATGATAACATACAGGCGATTTAAGTCGGTGGGTAGTCAATTTGTTAAACAAATAATTTCTCTGGATTTACCTACTCCATAGGACCGACCAATATTTTGAGATTTATGATCAAACTCCTCAGTTTTATGGTCACATCTACATAATTAATATTGGAATTTGTGTTTCGAACTTTTTAGTCTAAAACCTTACTTACTAATGATTGCACCAATCCGTGGCTTTACTTAGCACCCAGGGATTCTACTCCCACTTCAAACACCATAAACTGTATTCAATTACCTTTTTATTTTAATAGCCATAAAGTGAGTTCCACTTTCCGGCCCGGTGTCACGTCCGATAAAAAGTAGCCTTCAATAAAACGCCAGTTTGTCCAACACCCCACCGTCCGACGCGTTGTCCGACAGTCCGACATGGCAACATTACTAACAACTGTGGGTCCATTATTTTTTTATTGCGACTGAAATATCTGCGACTGTTAATTTTTTCACGAGCTATGCGGATGAAGCGTGTTTGTTTTTGTTGACGGATTTGTTTCATGTCATGTCTGTTATGTCATTTTTATATATTTAGCAGAATATTTAACAGGACTTAAAATTGAAGCCTCTCGGCTTCCCACGTCTTTTCGGGGTAGGTACTGTACACACACAGAAAGAGGCTGTACCCATTCGTATTTTATCCGGAGTTTACTACCCTTACCAAAGTAACGTCACTGCATAAGTTACTAAGTTCGTAGTCTTCAATCATTTTTGCTCTGCAGCAGGTTTAGCATGACGCTTTCTATATCTACGAAGAAAAGACAAAGCTCTTTCTATACAAAGTGACATTTCGTTTCTCCATTTTTGACATCGCACCGTAGAAATCATTCTACATAAAAAAGGACCTAGACAAAGATCGTTAGAAACGAAAGACAGAAAGACAGATTGCAGAAGGATTTCTACGGTGCGATGAAAAAAATGGAGAAACGAAATGTCAGTTTGTATGGAAAGAGCCGTGTCTATTCTTTGTAGAAATAGAAAGCGTCATGTTAAGCCTGCTGGAGGTATACCAACCAATTCTAAGCTTGCACTAATAAATACCTTTCGAAAAGGGTTAGTGCCTACTGGCGAAGATCTGACATTGTAAGCACCTTGACAAGTTAAATAAGATCCGTTTTCCTTAATATTCGCAAAACAGGTTTTGTCCCCAGAAAGCCAATGGAAACGTATAATAATTGCTTGAGCAAATTGAAAATTCGGAAAAACCCTTTGAAATGTTTCGAACAATTTCAGCGAAATAAAATCAGCGCGATTTAAAACTGCAAACTTTTTTTGGATATTATTGGAACGGGATTCTGTTACGACAAACCTTTTACTGAAACTCGGTCGAAAGAGAAAAATCGTTTAGAGTAAAACATTTCTAAAGAACGTTCGTGTGTCTCTCTGAATATCGCATGCATTGGGGACTGCAGACGATTTTAAATAACCGCTACGACAATAGGCACTCAGCTGTCTGAATATTTTTAGGCACGAAATAGAGATATAATTTTATGAATGGACCGAAGTATATTGTATTGATTTCAAATTTTCTGGTATCTTACCGGTCCAGAAATATGAGGTCTGCAGCAATAAAACGAGCTCTTGGGAAATACACGGAGTGTGACAGTTACCAAGCTGACAAAGGTTCACCAACTTGACACATACCGCATAGGACATCAATTAAGCCACCGAAAAACACAGTGCTGTAACATAAATGAATGTTTGAGATTCTGTGAGACGAAAGAGTTATTTATGACAATGTTTTTACTTGATAGTCTTTCTTGTCTGTTAATTTCACGCGTAATGTATCTTATCGTTTTTCCTGTCGTATACCTACTGAAATAGGTACTTACTAATGTCTTTTTATTGATTTTTAACACTATCCTATCCTAACTAATATTATATTATAAATGCGACATAAGATACTTTTTATGCCGATGTTCCCACGGGATCTAAACTTATGCGGATGAAACCGCGGGCGCAGCTAGTCTATAATAACATGGACTATGTGTCTGTATTGTTGTGCATCTTTTTCTCAAATAAATAATAATCATTCTACCAAAAGAAGAGCAGGCAGTCTGAAACCACTTCAAGGTGTCCTAAACCAACTTTACCATCATAAAGTCCAGCTGACTGAATAAAATAAAAATAACACCGATGCAACATAACAGTAGTGATCCATACAATTGCACGGTTACGTTCAATTTGGTCAATGATACAAATCGTGTAGTGAGCCCCCTCGTGAACAAATTGGATGATCGCTTCCGAGAACAATCACGACAGTGGAACATTACAGAATCACGTGGAGTGTTGGTCTAAGCGTTAGGAAGGTTATCAGAGATAAAATAACAGCTGTACGGATTCATCAAACACCTGAAGTGTCTATAGTTGCACACGCAACAATATCGGGCACCTGTTCCACCGCGGATGAGGAAGCGACTAGCTGACGACGATTTAATCGCTCAAGAAACGTACAAATAATAATAATAATAATAATAATAATAAAAAATTAAAATAAAAAAGTTTATTTCGGAACAATAACACAAGACAGTGAAACAAGTAAAACGATGATAGCTGCAAAAGTATAAACTGTAGCGCAGGTAACAACGCCCGTCCCCAGATACGGAATGGAGTGATATTCCATGCAAAAAGTCCTTAAAAAAAAAAAAAAAAAAAAAAAAAAAAAAAAAAAAAAAAAAAAAAAAAAAAAAAAAAAAAAAAAAAAAAAAAAAAAGGTAATTATGTTAATTTAGTTAACTTAGATTTAAATAATTAAAAAAATGATAAATATAAACAGTAGGTACAGGACATATTATGATTTGGGATGTATCTTGTTGTTGAGTTAATGTGGTGAGTGTAGGGTGAATGGGTGTGTGGGTGAGTGTCAATGAGACGTGCGAGGGGTGTTTGTGGTGTGTTGTGTGTGGTTTTGTTATGGTGTGTGAGTAGTGATGAGTATTTTACACTTCTACGAGTTTCTCTGTTTTCTCATAATTTTGTGATTTTTACCAGGAGTCAAGTTTCATTTTGCATTTGCTCTTGGTTAATGGGTAGATGTGTAAGCGTTTGTTCAATTTGTTATAGATGTTTGAACTTATGTGTTTGTAATGGCGACTTGCAGCTACGGTTCTGCGAAACTCAGTGTAACAAACCATATTTGCGCGTCATGTAGAACAGCATTTAGAATCAAAGGCAAGTTGGCTGTGTTTGCGAAGAATGGTTTGGAGAATAAATAGCTGTGGGTCCCGTGTCAGTAAAATAAATACATGCTTATGTTAATAGTTGATCGCAGACTGTTCACATTGCCGGCAAGAACTGTGTCTACTGTACGTTTCTTGAGCGAGAATAGGCGATAGCTAGTAGACTGGACCCCACAACACAGGGAATCCTAGTGTGGGATCCAGGGAATTTGTAAAATCTAGCACCTAAGAGTCCTATGTAATCTGTTACTAGTTTTTTTTTTCCTGAACTGAATGAAGATTTTATTATTTTTTATTATTATTATAGTCACTCGTCAGCGGTGCGACAGGTGCCTAAGGGTTGAATTCATTACATGCGGTGTCACAGTCACGTCATTATGAACGTCACTTACCTACCCGTTTGTGGTAAACCGAAGTTTCCTGTTGTCTTACAGGTCAGTATGATCGTCAGTTAACCTACGTCATTCTAATTAACCGATGATGCACAACATCTGAATAACGATGATTGGAAACCAATCATCAACTTCTTTTGGTATAATATCCAGACACGGATTGTAACAGACATGTCAGTGCAATATTGCGATTCGCTTGGACATACATACATAATATCACCTTGTTTCCTCAGAGGGTTGGGCATAGGTGTACCTGTAGTACACCATCATTTCACCAGTTCTGTTTACGTCCCATGTATTAGGGGGTCAACCGGGCACAAATCCAGACTCCGGGCTGCTACTGAGGAATTCTCATGCTTAGCAGTAGCGATTGTCTAGTGGTCAGACCAACGAGTCTATCAAAGCAGTCAAACAACCTGAGCCATCCTACCTAACATAAATTTTCACTGAAAATCAAACTATTTTATCACACAGTAACTTACACGGGCACTTATGAAACGTCAGAAGCTAGGCGCACCGTTCAGTTTATAATTTAAAACTATAATTTAAAATCAGCACAAAACGCAGATCAACTTTTAATTTAAGTGCTTGCTCTTGCATTTATCACGAGGAAAACAATATAAAAGGACCAATTACTTGCCATGCAGGTCAGGGCTCGAAGGAGGAAAGTATTCGTGAGTAAGCCAAAGTCGTCTGGTTGTCAACCTCGTGCCTCAAACAAGACGTCCAATTTATTTCGAAACAGCGTGAGGATTATTCTATTACTGAAGACTAAACGTCAAAACGTAAACATGATTATTGTACGGTTACTTTCAGTGTTTTCTCTCAAGAACTATTTTCTGTTTTGTTTGAAACAGCTGCATATAATATCTGCCATTCAACTATTAGTGTATGATATTTTAAACAAATATATTTTTCAAACCGGTGAAGCTCCCAAAACGCTGAAGGAAAACATCGTGAGGAAACCGGCATGTCCTAGAACGAAATAATTCGAACACATGTGACATCTACCAACCCGCACTGGGCCCGCGTGGTGGATTACGGCCCACTCCCTCTCATAGAGAGGAGGCCTTTGTCCCAGCAGTCAGGACATTATAGGCTAATTATGTGTATATTTTTTTGGTTCATACTACGCAAGATTTTTGTTTTTGCATCCTTAAACTGTTAAGTTTTTAATTTTTATTAGTGCCAGTAAATAGCTTTTAAACATTTATAAGTACATGTCCAAAACAGGTAATTGACCAGCACGGGGAAAAACATAGTGTCCAAATAGAAAAAAACAATATAAACATCACGTGATCAGCATTTTCCTCATGTTCAACGCACGTGTCAGAGATTTTTCTCGAAATTGTTCAAACAAGGCGGAGTTCTAAGTCCCCCAAGCAAGCCGAGTGGACTTATGTAATTTTGTTTCCAATTTGCCATGGGAGGTCTTACGAATAAGAATGGCGTAATTAACTACCACGTTTGTAATTCAATAGGCTATTCACATGGAATCAAATACGATGTCACTGTATGGACGAAATTGTAGTGTACCTTTATGGCACATGGCAACGAAAAAAAGTAACAGCCTCGAAATATTTAAAAACTCTTTAACATTCCCAATCGTAAACGGTAACGTTTTACGTTCACGTTTCCACCTAATAGAACCTAATATAAATAACGCGGGCCATTCCTTTAATGCACAATAAAGTTTAAGTGAGGTCCCTTTAGCTTGTAAAATATTTTTCTCTTATCAAACACCAGACAGGCACAGAACTTGGGAATTGGACATCAACTTTAATTACAGTAACCATTATTGCCTTGAGTTAAAGTTTATAATTGACTGACTTCCTTGTCGAGGTTTATTAGGGCTTATTGACATTTCCTTCTTCTTTATTAGAATTAATGTGTTTTATCTAATAATTTGGTTAAGAGCAAGAAACATTGTGACTCGGGTTCTTTAACACTATAGCGTCCTAGATTTTTATTCCAGTCACAATATGAAATGCTGCAACAAAAAGCAGGTTGGGTTAGATTGGTATTAGAGCATTCTAAAAAATATTTTGTTTCCTGACATCTCATCATCATCATCATTTCAGCCGAAAGACGTCCATGGACATAGGCCTCTGCCAAGCACCGCCACTTCGACCGGTTCTGTGCTTCCCGCATCCAGCGGATTCCTGCAGGTTTCACACGGCCGTCATCGGTCCACCTTATGGGAGGCCTTCCAACGCTACGTCTTCGGGCACGCAGTAGCCACTCGCAGAACCTTAACCCTTTATAAGGCACAGAAAACTGCAAAGGGTATGGAAATAAAAAATTGATAAATATGATAACTAGGACCTCTTTATTAAGAATATGAGTTTTTTTTTTTTTTATGTTTTTTTTTAAACATGGTGTCCATTATTTGGCCAGAGCCTTACTAGGGCTTATGGAATTCGGCAAAGCATGGAACCACACACAAGGTTATTGCTAACAAACTGTCAAATCACAGAGTACAAAAACTGAATTTGACTGACGTTTCATTCAGCCGCAAAAATTTAAAAAGTATGGTGTCCAAAATATGGACAGAGCCTTATAAAGGGTTAAGGCACCATCGGCCATCTGTACTGCGAGCAATGTGTCCTGCCCACTGCCACTAAGTTTGCCAATCCTCTGGGCTATATCGGTTACCTTAGTACTCCTGCGGATCTCTACATTTCTGATTCGATCACGTAGGAAAACTCCAAGCGTAGCCCTCTCCATACTGCCGGGGTCGCGGGAAGGTACTTATGGGTCACCGAGTCCCCTGGCAACACAGGCAACAGGAAGGAATACGGGTGGGTTTTAGTCAGTAAGAATCTGACACACCCTCCCGCTCCGACCAGAGCGGGAGAAGTTATTTGATGATTTCCCACCCTCAAAAAAAAGTCCTCTCCATTGCCCTTTGGGTGACTTTTAGCCTTCTAATAAGGCCCTTTGTGAACGACTACGTTTCAGTGCCATAGGTCATCACTGGTATCACGCACTGGTCAAAGACTTTCGTCTTGAGATACTGCGGTATGTGGGCCGAGAAGATATTGCGTAGCTTCCCAAACTCTGCCCAGCCAGGTCGGATTCAACGATTGACCTTTTTCTCGAAATTGGACCTATCTAACTGGTCAGTTTGTCCTAGGGAAACATACTCATCCACAACTTAGAGTGTAGCGTCTCCTGACCATGTCATGACCTATGTTTCGTCCATGTTCAATTTAAGACCCACTCTTTCGGAAGCCTAACACATATCTTATCCGTGACGGTAACAAATCATATTTGGTTACAACTGGAAGGCATCGGGTAGAGATATTAAAACAAGAGTCTGATTCAAGTAGAGCCAAATCCGTACAAAATATTGCATCGGTTCGGTCATAAGTCCGGTTTTCAAAGTGCTGTGCATTCAACGTGCATTTTTTATTACCATTTTGATTTGAATATCGGAGTCACAAACTTGTTTTTCAAGGTTTGTGATTCGCCTTTTTAGGATTTTCCTTGTAGGCTGTGGCCGATAAAAGTCTTTGTGCATTCAATGTGCATTTTTATTACCATTTTGATTTAAATCCTAATACGGGAGTCACAAACTTGGTTACCAAGGTTTGTACTTCGCCTTTTTATGAATTTCCTTGTAGGCTGTTATCAAGTTTTTCCCATAAAAGTCTTTAGAGTTATAATGAATTTGTTTCGCTAAAACTTCTTCGTCCTCAAAATTATATCGTTTTACTTTTAAGGCTTCGTTAGATGGAATATAACAAGGATTGAATATTCGCGATCGTAAAAATATAAATTGGCTTGATACATAGTGATGATTTTTTTTCTTTCGATCTTATTGATCTCATTCGTTGACACAACATTCAACAAAAGTGTTGTGAAAACATTATTTGCACTTTTTTATTTGTTAATTGTATTTTGTGTTTCACGAACTGTGTCTAAATAAACGTTACTCTTTTTTCTGTCAACACAACTCTGTTATTCTTCCAGGTTCAAGATCAGATGTTGACAAGGAATTATGAAATCATAAGTATTCGTATTTTATCGATTTTATCAATCAATGTTTAATTTTTTTGGGAAACTAGAATCAGAACACTGACTTTGAAAATCACCGGAACAAAGAAATAAATCATAGAAGGAAAGATGATTATGGCTACGAAGGAAGTAAAGTAAACACTGAGTACTGAAATGATAGTTCATAAAGATAAATAATAACATGAAAAGAAGAAGGTAGAATACTGCGTAATCACAAAAAATGGGATAAGAGCAGGGGATGATAACATTGAAAGAAGATTCGTGTAAAATAGTAAGACCCCACGTGAAACCCAAGCAGGTAAGCATAATAACACTTATATAAAATGGCGATCTACCCACTAAAATTCTAATTAGGCTTAGGTAATGAACATTGTAATGGGTACAGGCTCTCAGATCGTTATAGCTTTTATTAAAATCGTGTAGTGTGCATTGGTAAATATTATTTTACAAGTTTCCTGGTTTAGAAATTGATTTTAGCTCATCATCTTCCATAGCTAATCCTTGAACTACTTCAATCATAACTATCAGTTCGACCAAGTTCAATTAAAAGAACATAATATGTCTGACTGACTCTTTCTTACTAAAACCATGCCTGTTCCTCCACCAATTATGAATCCTGGCTCCAGAACTGCCCAGGACAAAATTAAGAGTATTTGAATCAACAAAACAAAGCTTTTTCGCACCCTTTACCTGAGAAGGACTCTTCATTATAAATTCCATTATCGACCGATTAGCCGACATTGAGGCTCTTAACTGAAGTTAAGTATCCGGTTTTAAGTCAGAGTTTTGCATTGAACAAAGTTAAAGGGAACACTAGAGGTATTTCGGCTTTAAAAGAAAGAACCTTGTTTCAATTAGTATTGTAGTTAATTGAAGGGATTATAACGGTTAACTGACTGTTTTTGGTCCATTTTTCCTGCTCATGAATGGAACTCGTGATATTCTTGCTAATAAAGCGAATTTAAATTGCTAATAAGATAACTAGACTAGATAATCATAGTCTTTATTCATTCATCCTATTGACATTGGGATGACTAAGAAGTTTGCATAAAAACGAATCGGCCGGGTTTTACTTATATCTATTAGGCACCCCGTGGTTTCACCCACAGTCTCGATCCCGTGATAATATCCGAATAAAAAGTATCCTATGTCCTAACTCAGGTCATGGTCTACCCATGTGCCAAATTTTATCTAAATCTGTTCATCCGTTTTAGCGTGAAAGCGTAACAAACAGTCTTACAAAAAATCAAATTATTTCTCTTTATAATGATGATAGATGGCCTAATCCTTAAAAATCCTTTGTTTGAATGCATTGTTCATATTCACCTTCACTGTGTTATCATACAACACTAATACTTGAAGAAAGATTGCTGGCATTTATATACTCTAGTACCTACTTCAAATCTTAAGTGGAAAACCTCTTCAGAGAAGGACTGTTTATTCCACACATAGCTATACACAGTTAAGACCACGGCACACATGTCACACCCGACGCCACCCCTCGTTTTCATTGGCCAAATGACAGAACGTGGCTTCCCGTTATGAGATGTGACCAATGAGCACGATACACTGACGTCGCGTGGCATGATATGTGATAAGTCTGGCATGGCAGTCCTGTCACACATCGCATATTTTATGGACCAATAGATCCGAGAAATTCGGATTGGTGTCAGGTATTCACTGGGGTGAATATCATAGGAAATCCATTCCAGCGAACATTTGCCTTCTCGAATCCTGTCAAGAAAAGGTTCAGGATTGTGGAACTATCGGAGCAAATGAATCAGAAATGTGGAAGGGATCTTATGTATTATAGAGATGGAATATTGTACCTACTAAATCGGAGAGGGTTTTCCGTCAAGCGCAAGTTGGTAATAACGGTTATTAAGACGTCATTTCAAATTTAGGTACTTGAGAATGTGTCATTAAGAAACACGCAACTGAAAACTGGTAAAACTTTACCTGTTTGACACGTCAGCTTAAATTATATGTCGACAAATAACATAGGAAATGTATAAAAATCATTTTGAACAAGCTCTATGGTAATTCGGTATGGTTGTGCATCTAGAATGTTGCGCTTTGTTTAAGTAATTCTTCTTCTTTCTAATTAGCAGTGAAGCTATTATATTTTCATATACCTACCAATAATATGGGCGCGAAAAATTTCCCCAAAATCAAACTCTGATTTAACTTATAAATAACGGCTTTTCATCCTGAGAGGATAAAAAAAGCAAGAGTTTTAATAACACGTCATATTAATTCTGATAAATTTATTCCAGGACTAGGACTTTTTATGCGCATTGTTGTAGTTAGGATTAAGTAGATTACCCTTTTGGGTTTCCACATTTTCGGGCCATAACGAAGGTTGTAAAATACTTTCACACTCAGCCACTAAAATTATGGTTTTCTCCTATCTCTCAAGGATTAATTTAATATATTAAATGGGTAGATATTTGTCTTCTGACGTATATTATATAAAATACGTTGTAAAGAGGGGAAGAGAATGAATGACAGCGTGACGGTTGATAGGGGAGAATGGAAGAAGGCAACGTGTTGCATCGCCAAGTATCATAGCATGAGGGCAGGAAGATGATGATGATGATGTACCTACATATAAGAAATACAAGGACCTGGCCCTCAATAGAGCTCAGAAAACTAATTCCCATAATTAAAAACGTTCATAATCAAGTCGTCTAATCTCATCTCGGCGACAAACTTGTCAAAAATGTACGGAGGACGTACGGAATGTGTGTTGAAATGTATAGGGGTATTTTTGACGGATTGAAAACGAGATTAGAAAGTAAACGTTCTTAAAATTACGGGAAGCGCCTGTGGAAGGTGGTGCGACGATTATAGCGTGCCTAGCTCCTGATCAATACAGAGTACCGTAAATTTTTAACATACCTGATTCCCAAATACGCCAATACTGCAGGCGGAAGACACCTGGTCAGGACCGAACCACACTGCAGCCAGCCTTGGAGGTACGTTCAAGACGAAGACCTGGGAGACGGCCACCACCGTCTGCCCCATGAAGCCCAGCCAGAACATGTCCTGGGGCACGGAGAACACCTTCAGCCATGCCCCCAAGCATGTTCCGAACGAGCCAATGATTGTTGTCACGCGAAGGTTCTGGAAAGACAAGAGATACTGTTTAGAGATTGGTTTTATTTAAATGAGAACCGAACGGTAGTCACTCATGAAAGAGGAAAAAAAGAAATATAACTATAATGGAAGTCTGAAAGACACGCAAGTTATGAAGGAACCGCCACTGGTAGGGAATACTCCGAGATGAGATTACGATGAGAAAACACATCTCACTTCTTATTCCCCTAATTTGGTTATTGTTGTTATCACTTTTTTTCTTCGCTGTTGACATTGTCGTTCTGGCGACAGACTTAGATAAGATGGTGGTAAGCTAGCCAGGCGGACTTAGAACAAGCCCTACCACCAACCAAACCGAGCAGAAAATTTTGCCCCCGCTGCGAATCGAACCCGGGACCGCTGGGTCCGAGACAGGTGGGCTTAAAACAGTTAACAATTAGACAGCATTTTTTTATCAGAGTCTAGTTCTAGATCAGCGTTCAGGAACCGGTTATACGTATGTTAAACAGTTGCTAAGATATTATAATGGTTTATTTACGCTGAAGAATTATGTAGTTACAGTAACACTTTGTACATAAACTGTTCGATGATTACAAACTCACGCGCAGCTATATAAGCGCGAAATAAATGACGCCAACGCACGAAAGTCATTACACGTAGCAGAAATAACATATTTGGCGGAATATACCTACGATTGGTGCTAGCATAGATCATTGACCAATAAAACAATAATTATATCTGTTTATATGATAATTAACATAGAACAGCTACGAGATAGATCAAGCAACTTTGAATATTTAAATCTATTGATAAAAGTACAATTCATAAATAGCTAATTCCTTTGTCAAAGGCTTAACTTTGTACACGTGCTCCTATTTTAATCTAGAAATACACGATGCAAATAAAACGAACAAACTCCACTGACTCCAGAAAAAACAATATACACTAACATTTCATTATGGTGAGAAGACGTTATCTCGTCTTGGGAATTATACAAAATGAATATTTCTGTATTCCTTAAGTAATTCTCGAAAATGAAAGACTGTGGGTAATCCCCTAGCAAGAAACAGGTACGTAAAAACAGGTGTGTTTTGTAGTGATACTATGGCCTTTAATCTAGGTAAGGCGTCAAGAGTAGAAGACTGGTTTATCTAAGTATCCGGAGACGACCAAGTCGCACGAAGTGCGAATTTTAATTACGTAACTTTGGATCGTTAACATCCCAAAGAGCGTAATGTGTAGCAATAAGACATCGCCTCTGTGGTCTCTTAGGTAACGATAAATTAAACTGTCACTAAAGACAATGGTAAATACGACCTTTGGAAACTCGTCAACTGAATTAAATTAGACCGTGAAAACGCGAGGATAAGGAATTATTTATAGAACATCCTTTTTTACCATGCTGACAGATGGACTAATTAAAATAAACGCTTTGGCTTTAACTGGAGACAAATTCCACATTAGGTATTAAATAAAGACTCTTTAATAACGTTGTGAACAGATTCCACAAAGAACCGAAGAAAATAAAGTTAAATAGAGATGCCGGTGATGAAGAGATTATTGTAAATGATGTGGTGCAGTTTGAGAGAGTTCACGGATAAAACGAGAAGCAGGTACTTAAGCAAGAAATTTTTAAAATCATGCATGATTTTGGTAAAGATAAAAAGTTTTTCACTATGAACACTATGTTGCTTTTAGCTCTACCATACTCTTAACATATTATTATTAAGACATTATTTGCAAATGTGGACTCAAAAAAAGGTTTTAAAATGTCTACAAGTACCGCAAAAAGTTCGCAAGGTTGTCCGAAATAACACGTTTTACGTTTTTGTAGTGAGAGCGAATATATACCTACTCAAAATATCAGTTTTATTTCAAAGTTAAACTTAATAATAATAACACTATGTTATTTATTGCTACTATTTGATATTAACCCTAATACCGATTGTGTTTCAGTTCCTAATTTTGTTTTGGATGGAATGAAATGAAATGAATTGTTTATTCTGTAAATAGGATATCAGAATCACTTATAAACGTCATATAAAAAAAAAAATAAGTTAGATGGAGTCGACATCTCCCATCTGACTACCCCTGAGAAGAAATGGCGAAACAAACTCAAGGATCAAAGTCTCTTTTAAAGTCCAGACATAATCTTGGTAAGATATAATGGCAGGTGACCAAAGTTTGAAATCGGTCAATTGGTTGCCGGAAGTTGTGAATTTTAATGTGATTATCTTGGTGCAGTGTGAAGGCGAATTACTGTATATATTATAGTTTTACTAAACCATTACAATTTCATTTCTAAAGTCAAAGTTTAGATAAATTATATTGATTCTTATAAAACAAAATTTAGCACGTCTTATTTACTTATATTTAGTCTCAGGTTACTATCAGATATCAATAGGACACTATAATCAATCTTTTTGAGGATATTCAATAGAAACAACACAAACACTGACGGTATCACATTGGCTTATGACTAATGTCAATACAGACAATTTTTGTTACCGTTTCCTAAGTCGCATTTAGTGTGAGCTATGAATATTTAACTTTCAATCTTATGACGTTCATAAATGATATGATAGCATAATTATGTGTTATTGGTCAAGCCCCGCGCGACTCCGATTCGGAGTCAAACAATAGAAAATCAATTGTGTCTCATTAGCCGGTCAACAAACAAACGGCAAACGGCTTGACTAGCAAATGGTTCATTTTATTACTAATATTATCTGTCAACCTGCTATCGCTGAAAACCAGCGCTGGGGCTCTGTCTCGCATAGGGTCGCAGCATTATGCTGAGCGTTGGCCGTTTTGCGTGGACGTGACGCATATTCTCCCCCAAATTGTTTCTTTTTTGTATTTGTGTTCCTTCCTTGCGTCATGTTTACCGCAAATAAATGTATTTTCTTTCTTTCTTTCTAAGCAGTTTAATCAATAAATGGCTGGAAAATATTTTGAGATAATCTCATCTCGTAATACTGTATTTCGATACTGTGATATTATTTTAACAGACAGAAAAGTACCGGCGAATCAATTTAATTATCTTTGAGATAGTTAAATCAATTTGATTTTTGAATGTTGGTACTTTAAAACCAAAAATGGATAAAGAGAAAATAGACAAAGTAGATAAAATAGCAACAGAATATTCGTGGAATACAAAAGCAGACATCGAGACATCGCCAAGCGGTTGGTCGACTCTCCACCTGACTAGAGGGCTGGCCTAAGAAGATTTTTGGCCAAAGAATCAGCATTGCCATACAACGTGGCAAATCACTTTTCCTGTTGACAGCGATGCGGTCGAATTTTTGATTTTCGTCCTATGATTCTTTTCCCTGCCTTTTTTATAGGTATACATGTATATATTAATATTTTAAAAGTGTGGCTATTAATAGTTAGTAGAGATATAGTAATCAAGGGATTTGTGGCTAAGCGATAACTGCCGCACGGGTCGATCGATTAGGTTAAGCTACGCTTGCCGCGGCTGGTCCGTGGATGGGTGACCATCTTTACATACCAAGACCCCTCCGTGGCTCGGAAAGCTCCCGTCCCGGCTGTCATTTGTAGATCTTTGACAGTCGTTACGGGTCATCAGAAGCTCGAAAGTCTGACAACCAGTACTTACCAAGGGGTATCGTGTTACCCAGTAACTGGGTTGTGGAGGTCGGATAGGCAGTCGATCCATGTAAAATAATGGTATTCAGCTGTATCCGGTAAGACTGGAAGCCGGCCCCAACACAATTGGGAAAAGACAGGCAGATGATGAGAGATATAATAATCAATAAAATATATCAAAAGCAATGAATATTCAATGAAATAGTAGCAGCTGCGATAAAAATGGTTTGATCGCGGCTGCTATTTTTTCGATTCTGAAACATTTCTGCGACATTCGTTTCGCCGTTGAACGGTTCACCGACAGAACGATTCACTTTTCATTTTTTAACCGATAGAACGTTTCCACGGCGAACGATTCGCCGACAGAACCTTTCATATGCTTCACTTTCGACGAGAGTAATAGAGGGGATCTGGGGGATCTGGCGCTCGGCGGCCGCTACCGCAACACGCTCGCTTCGCTCGCTCGCCTTCGCGCGTTAATGGTCACTGTTCTAACCTAACCTAACCCAACATTATCCTACGCAATATGAAAGGTTCTATCGGCGAATCGTTCGCCGTTGAAACGTTCTATCGGTGAAAAAATGAAAAGTGAATCGTTCTGTCGGTGAACCGTTCAACGGCGAAACGAATGTCGGAGAAATGTTTCAAGACCATTTTTTCTTCTGAAAATTCATCTCCTACATCAGAAATAGAGCGGTGTCGATAGTCAACACCAAGACTAGTGTTATAAACTGACTGAACTTATAAAGACACTCAAAAACGTAAATGTGAACTATGCGTGTGTATGACAACGTGTCATTTCACAGTCCATAATTCTGCAGAACTATTTAAAGATATACTTTATCTGTGTGTCAAACTAATTAGTATATTTAGCTCAATCCATATAGAACATCATTTCGCACAGGGAAATGTAAACAGTCCATCAAGGCTGTTCGCATTCTCACAGTAATACGGATCTCCTAATCTGGAACTACCTTAGTTAATTTATTTAGTGGTAGTTATATAAAGTTAACGCAAAGTTGAAGTAGGTGCAAGAGAATCAAAGTTGCATAATGTACCTACTTTAGATTTGCAGTAGTAGATTTGCTATGAATAAATAATAAAATCTACCTGGTCTTCACATGATCTGACCAAGATTATGTCTGGACTTTAATAGAGACCTCTGAGTTTGTTTCGGCCTTCCTTCTCAGAGTAGTCAGATAGGAAACGCCGAGCTGATCTAGTTTTTTTTTTTAATTATGATTGACGTGTAAAAGTGTTTGTACAAACCTACTTACAGAAAATAAAATCATTTCATTTCAATAAAGAATTTTAAAGGATATTGGCAAAAATTTGGTAAGTGTTGAAAATAGAGTACCTCCATTGATATCCAGCCTAATATTATAAGGAGGTAAAATTTGTCAGTTTGGTTGTAGGAGGTAATCTCTGGAAGTTATGATCCGGTTTCGAAAATTCCTTCACTGGTAGAAAATATGGTCATAGGGCGTGTTTGTGTGGATTTAGTCTAGTACTGCGAAGTCACAGGCCGAAACACGTAACTTTATAAATTACACACATTGTAATAGCTTACTTTAATACACAGTAAGCAGTAAGTGTTCTTCCTGACAATAACTTAACCGTGATGTTGAAAACATTGTACGACCAATTATGTGAAGTACAATCTCGTTTAAATAATAATATTATAAACATGGTCAAAACAATGTTGCAGAGCAAATTGTGATTAGTATACTCGTAAATTCACAAATAATGACGAAGGACAACAATGTATGATTAATATTTTTATATATACACGAAATTGACCAACAAGACGAAATCAAAAGTAGGTACGAAACAAATTTAAATTGAGGTTTGAATTTTTTTTTGAGTTTGGTGCACTAAGCACTTAAGGAAAATACCTATCAAATATAAAAAAAATGGCTTAGTGGCACCTTAATTCCAGAAGTTTTATCATTAAATGTCATGTCATGTAAAGTCAGCTATAAAAGGTCAGCTTGATATTATGCATTGATAATACTTTTAATAAAGGGTTTCTAATTTAAAATCAGGCGCATCTCTCTCTTTGTATAATGTTTATCAGAATGAAACACTTTGGGACGAGGGTCTAGCCAATTTATCTTGAATATTCAAAGCGGCTCTGCATCTAAACTCTTATAATAATATGTCAACAGCTGGTATGTCAACGTACTGTTGCCATGCTAATATACCTAGTAAAAACAGAGTCTATTTTCTTTAGGAATCATAGTGAAAATATTGGCCATAACTCAGCTAAATTTTGCCAAACTTAGTTTTTAGCGGGACTGAGTTCTAACTTCACTTGTAGAGCTTCTTTACAAGTACCTTATACTTTTCCAAATAACTTTAATTACCCTACTTTTTAATTATCCTCATTATCCCCTATTGCATAACAAGATAATCATTTACAAAAGTGAATACACTTTATAATTACTAATCGATCACCTCAATGACTTCGCATCCCGTATTATGAATTTATGATAACCTCTCTCTAAGCAAATTCTTATCACACTGATAGCTTTTGAACTAAAAGGTCGCATCGTCGTATGTCAGGAATATTTTATGATTGTTGTTTTCAATGGGTCGGGGAAGATAATATATTGTCCACCAGCGTTTCCCCGCTGTTTCGCCCCCGAAGTTATCCCACGGGATCGTACTATCAGGATAAAGTATCCTATCCTTAGGTAATAGGATACTTTCAAACGGACTAACCCAGGCCCTGGGCTAACCCAGGGAATGGTCTACCGGTGTGTCGAATCCGTTCAGCTGTTAAGGCGTGAAAAGATAGCAGACAGACATACAGACAGAAACAGAGTTACTCTCGCATTTATAACATTTATATGGATTTAGTAACCGTTTCATTTCAGATACCGTCTGGTACTCGTGAACTGGACCGACAACAGACAGAGGCAGACTTGGGCATTATGGAGATAAAGAAGTAACAACTTAGTTGATAATGATAATGAGAGGGCGATTCATTCACAAAATGATCGAACTTCATTAAGATAACGTGTCATTCACCTAGCAGTAGGTGCAAGTGGAATTAAGTGGAATAAAAAAGAAATAATTAATAAATTAAAAAACACGCCTGCCTTGTTAAAAAGTAAATTACAAAAAAATAACTAAAAAATTAAAAACAAGCTAAATAAGCCCAAAACTGGAAAACTGAAAACCAATCTTCTCAGCGAAGCTGGGGGACCTGTGAAGAACTGTTCCAAGGAACCGTCCCCGACTGCAATGAAAAGATTGGTTTTAAGTTTCCAGTTTTGGGCTTATTTAGCTTGTTTTTAAATTTTTTAGTTAAATTTTTGTAATTCACTTTTTGACAAGGCAGGCGTGTTTTTTAATTTTTTTATTTTTTTTATTTCATACCTTTTAGTGTTAAAACGATATTTTGCAAACGCACAAGTGCCACAAAAGAAAATATTATTTTTTAAGCTTTCGATATCGTGCAAATAATAACGCGAAACTATTTTTATTTTGGTCTTTTAATTGTGATTAAGATTTCAGAGGCGATTTAGTTCTTGCCTGTTATATATTTTTGTTATGTACTAAGCAAGCTCTAGACGATAATAGTATACGTAGACAAATTTTTAAGAAAAAAAAAAATTTTTTTTAATGAACCATTGCTCCGCCATTATATATTTTTAAATTTCAGCCGATGTTACCCGGGATGACGCAACGCTTCTACCGATACCACATACATTGATATCGGTTAAGCCGTTTAGAAGTTATGGTGAAAACATAGACTCCTTTTTTGGGCAGTAGTGTAAAAAGAAGAAAGAGCACATAGTGAAATCTGTCGTAAAAACTTGAATATTAAATCTAGATACAAAACATTGAATCTTCATCCAATCGCAACGCATTGAATGTAGTGACATCGACAGCCGAAACACATCGCCGTTAACGAGACGAAGCACAGCAGTTACTTCACAAAAAAACAAATTTAATTAAATCGCGGTTTCAAGCGCTGAACTCAACGAACAAACATACGAATACCTTCACAAAACACCTGGCAAACATCGTCACACATGCTTTAATTAATCCTACGGTTGTGACACAAGTACAAACATCCTTTTGAATACCTGTGACATACCTCGCAGGTGATATTATTAGTCTAATAGCTTGGAATTTTTAAATGGACTCCAACGAAGAATAGACGAATTAAATTGTCTGTTGTTTTTGCTAAAGAGACGTTTAGTAAACGGAACTATTTCCCATTACATTACCTTACCTCTTCGTGATACTTTGCTGTGTATAAGATGTATTTTGAAAATATTGTTAGGTTATATCAGCATGCACTTCATGCAAATAATGCAGCTACCAAAGCAAATAAAACCTTTTTAGGGTTTCGTAGTAAACAAGGAACCCTTATAGTTTCACCAGGTCCGTCTGTTTGTCTGGCTGTCCCCGCTGTAGCTCAGAGACGCGTAGTACTAGATAGCTGTAATTTGGCTTGGGTATACATATTAATCACGCCGACAAGTGCTAAAATATTATCTTGAAAATTTTTTTTTAGTGTAGGTACCTCCCTTGCACGTAATGTGGGGATGATATTTTTTTCTCGTCTCCTCCATAGTGCGAAAAATGAAGGGTCTGTAAACACCAATTTTCGATTCAAGGATGCGCTTGCGCAATATTTAGCATTAAAGTGCTAATTTTTGTTAGAGCCAAGTGCCCCCCCCCCCTCCCTCCTGCCAGTTAAATGGTTGTTTATGGAGATGTGAAAAAAATCATGGCAGTACTACATATAATTTAATTAATGCTATCACAGCTAAGTGGGCTTTACAAGCTAACGGGTAATAGGGGACAGTTGGAGAATTGACCGTGGCATATATCGATGTATGGGAGAACATATTTTTCAACTACAATGTTAAGTTTGTTTTTGGGATAAATTCATCCCAATATTCCCAACTACGGAACCCTTCATTGTGCGTGGTCTGACACGCACTTGGCCAGTCTGTTCTGTTTCTCTTTAATCCCAAAACCAATCTTGATTGTTAAGGCATTTCCTCCAATCATGATTGAACTGGGTTATTACATAATCCCTATTAGTTTTTGACCTACCATCTGGATTGACAGTGTATTTGACACAACCCGTGTCAGATCAGTGAAACCCATCCATCAATCCACCGGATTAAACGTAAGATAGCTGTGCCCATGTAGGCACCTATGTAGACCACTGTTCAGTAGCCCATGTCATGATGTCATGTCTGAATTAATTGTACAGAGATTCCAAGCACATGTTGGAGGTAAATTATGCGCAAGAGTTTAATAGTTTACATGGAATATGGAGTTAACTGCTTAGACGATAACAAAGGGATATATATCTGGCTTTACGTAATTGATACTTAGTTCAGTGAAATATTAAGTAGGTGTGGGTGTTACCAAGAGCAAGCCCGATGTCTAGTTTAAAGAAAAACACTATTTTATTGCTAACGAGATAGAATACTCTTTATTATGTACACCATAAAAATAACTATATTATTTCTTAATCAAACGACGACTGGCTCTACACTATATACTTATACATTTTACCATTTAAAAATGACTTTTGCCCCACCCAGAAATAACGATAACATCATAACCGTTATTTCTAAGTGTTGCCAAAATAAAATAATACATTCAGTTGCCATAATGAAAATACATTAAGAGTTTGTTATAATATTACTTTGACAGTGTTGCCACAGTGGATTCGGTATTAAAATAATACTTTTTTTTATAAAAAAAATCAAAGTAATCACGACAAGATAACACGTATCTATTCCTAACGTTTTGACAACTAATCTTAGATACTTGCATTAATCGTAATCTGTTCCTATAAAAAAAAAAACAAATTATGACCAGGCATCATCCATAGTAATCCAATAATATGTAAATAATTTCCACATATACATATTATAAATACGAACGTAGATAACTGTCTGTCTGAGAAAGAAAAGAAAAGAAAGAAAAATTGTTTATTCTGAACAAACAAAACGCACATTACAAAAAAAAAAATACATACATACTAAGTAACCAAAAGCCTCGTATTCAAGCAATACATTTTTTGACAATCTTGTCCATTGCTTGATGTCAGGGCCAGGGACCAAAGACAATTTACATTGCATAATTACTGTATGCTGCTATACTGGCAAATAACATCAAACAAACAAGCAATCAAAACAAGAACAAAATTCCGATTGCAGAGTGACAAACAACTATAACAAGAACAATTAAACCGTACGTCGCATCGGTGCAAGAACAGGTTGATGCTCAGCAAAAATCTGTGACTTCTGAACAACCTATCGTAAACAGCGCTGATTTTCAACAACTACTTCTAGAATGACGTAATGATGTCACCCTGTGTGACATAATACATCGAGTAAGTAAAAAAAATCCACAGAAATAAGTGTGGTTCTAGCTGAATACTCGTATAGTAGGTATGTGTTTATAAATAAAATATATATCATCATTCTCCTGCCCTTATCCCAATTTATTTGGGGTCGGCACAACTTGTCGCTTTCTTCCATACTTCTCTATTAGTTGTCATCTCGGTAGTCACCCCCTTTCTAGCCATATCATCTTTCACACAGTCCATCCATCGATTTTTTGGTCTTCCTCTACTTTTAAATAATATATATATATCTGTATTAATGCGTAACTTTATAAATACATAAACTAAGACCATAATACCGGTCTGTTAGGGGCGATTCACACCGGAACGACAGACGCCGGTAGCGGCCGGCAGCGACGCCACGCGGGCAGCCGCGGGCAATACCGCTGACAAGAAGCGCGTGGCCGCGCGACCTTTTCGAGCTTTTCAAGTGATACTGGTCTTTCAATTATGTAGATAAAGTTTTCGCACTGATCTACTGATTTCACACTGAAAGTGCTTGCTGCGCCGCTGCCGTCCGCTGCTTTCCCGGTGTGAATCGGCCCTTACCTATTTACGCCTAAACCACGGAATCGATCGTTATGAAGAACGGATAGGTAGCCTGGGACCTGGATAAGGACGTAGGCTACTTTTCATCCTGGATATTTGTATGGGAATGTAACCATTCCAAAACCAATGATTCTTCCAGTATTTCTGAATCAGACATCCTGTTAATCGAGATTAATAGTTAAATCAGACCATGTGACAGTATATCAATACTTTGGTAACGTAGGGGTCTAAATAATAAATTGTTGTTCAGGGAAAGTGAGGCAAATAAAGTATTCAACACGCATTTCGCCTAAAACAGAGAGCCAGAATGAAATTGCACGTATGTAAGTACCTATAGGTGTAAATAATTTTCTTTACAGGTAGAACGACTGAAGTTTTTATGAAAATTTCCGTGAACTCTGTAATATTGTGAACATAATTTAAGTAAGCTGAATATCCCAGTGAATGGTCTCTTGTACTAAGCTTTCCCTTGTATTATTAAAAAGAACTAAGCTTCCGGTCGACTGGACGAGAGAAATAATTTAATTTAAATACTTACAGGATTTCCGGTAGCTTGGATTAAAGTCTTCCCCCAACAGATTTTTGCATAATATGCTTCTTTTTTTTTGTTTGGGAAATTATCAAATAACTTCTCCCGTCAGTCTGACACACCCTCTCACTCCGCCCAGCGGAGCGAGAGGGTGTGTCAGACTTTTACTGGCTAAAACCCACTCGTGTTACTTCCGTTGTCTGTTTTGCCAGAGGCCACGGTATCCCTTTCGGACTTTCCCGCGACCCCGGCAGTTGCATAATATGCTGTGAATGCGATACGTAAATCGGGCAACGTAAAACATAGTTTCAAATTGTTAACGTCTTTAAAAAAGTATGAAGGTAACAACTTTTCAAATGCACATGCTTTGCAAAGCACACGCTTTAATATGCATCGGATCAAAATCAAAATCAAGTCATTTATTCAAACTAGGCTGAGAATCAGCACTTTTCAAACTTTAAAATTACATTAGACAGTCCCCCAAAAACGCCCGCCCTTCACCACTTCCTAGTGCTTTAGCTGGGAAGAAGAAGATACTATCCTTTTGTAGCATTAGTCTACTTTTACATAACTTCAGACTTATATGAATGTCGTGGTCCTCACCCGGTCTGTGAATTAAGGAACCAGCTAACCATACATTGCCAAAATAATACATGGAGGCCAAAGGAAAAATATTAATATATCAAAATACATAGATGCATGTCCACAGATCGGTGTCACATGTAGATTTATGGTCCGGCAACACATTGCGGACAGGATATACCAGCCATACGTCATGCTTGTCAAGGATTTATCGGAAATAGAATTTTGGTAGAACACTGGTTTTGGTGGTCCAAAGTTAAATAGAATACGAAGGTAATTAGCATTCAAATATCATGATAATAATCTAGGCCGGCCCTGAAAATGGTAGCGAGACGACCGCACGGTCTGGTTCGAGATGGCATGAAAAGGATACCTGGAAGAATTATGGGGAGGCTTTTGCCCAACAGCTAGTAGGAAATGAGGACTGACCAAAAAAAAAACTATTAAAACGTGAGCATATCTAATTGCCAAGTAATTTGTCAAATTATGGCTAGAATTTCGGTAATTGCATTAAGTGCTGTTATAGTTGAAAACGTAGATACAAAAAACTGGCCAAAAGCGTGTCGGACCACGCACAATGAAGGGTTCCGTAGTTGGGAAGTAGGGAAGAATTCATCCCAAAAACAAACTTAACATTGTAGTTGAAAAACATGTTCTCCCATACATTGATATATGCCACGGTCAATTCTCCAAATGAAATTTATGTTGGTCGACTATAACTCGTTAACTTGTAAAGCCTACTTAGCCTTGATAGTTTTTTGCTTTTAATTTCATTATATGTACTACTGCCATGATTTTTTTCACATCTCCATAAACAACCATTTAGCTGGAAGGGGGGGGGTTGATTCTTGACTAACAAAAATTAGCACTTTAATGTTCAATATTACGCAAGTGGATCCTTGAATTGAATAGTGCTGCTCACAGACGATAAAACACCATGGGGTAGACGAGAAAAAAATATCATCCCCACGTTACGTGAAAGGCACCCAAAACAATTTTTTTTCCATGATTTTGTTTTAGCACTTTGGCGGCGGGATTAATATGCGTGCCAAACTACAGCTTTCTAGTACTAAGTGTCTCTGACAGACAGACGGACATGGCGAAACTATAAGGGTTCCTTGTTTACTACGGAACCCTAAAAACGAATTAAATTAAAGCATTAATATATCAAAAGCTCTCCTTCTAACAGGACAATTTCATTTTCCACCTTTAGAATCCCTGCAAGCAACGTTGAAAGCATTTTTCAAGAAATTAATAACAGCGCTTCTCTCGGGATGAAGAATCCTCATATTTTCCGAACAACGTCGTAGGAAGCGCTAATAGTCACGGAGAACGCTTATGTAGTGTCGTTTGTAAGGATTTAAACATTTAAAATACACCGTATTTTTCTTTTCAGTACTTTTCAGCATCTTGTACACACGTTTTTCTTGCCCTGGAAAAGCTAAGGTTTATTCCGTGTGTGCAAAATCCTAACAAATATTATAAATGCGACTGTGAGTTTGTTTGTTTGTTACGCTTTCATGCTAAATTAATCAATCAAAATCAAAAAATCAAAAGTCATTTATTCAAACTAGGCTGAGAATCAGCACTTTTCGAACGTCAAAATTACATAAGACAGTCCCCCAAAAACGCCCGCCCTTCACCACTTCCTAGTGCTTTAGCTGGGAAGAAGTGGCGCAACAAACTCCCCAGCAGCATACCTTTCTGTTTAGCTAAAGTGGCCGAACAGATTTGAATGTAATTTGGTACACAGGTCAAATCCAGGTAAAATCCTATGTCCTACCCCAGGTCATGAGATCATGCCCTGGGGTAGGACATAGGATTTTATCCCGGTAGTACGTACCAGTGGGATAATTTCGCGGGCAAAAGCTAGTATCCAATAAATAGGCAATTTACTTCTCTAAAAAAAATCACAGCCTTTGTTTAAGATACTAATAATTGATCGAATATGTAAAAGAAAAAACCAGCGACCCAACGGTCAATAACTAATATAACAACAAAACAAACCAACAAAAACCAGCGACCCAACGGTCAATAACTAATATAACAACAAAACACAACAACAATAACAAAATGAACTTACAAAACTTCCTCGGCTTATTTGTAATTATTTTATTTTGAAATTGTTTTTTTTTTTATTTATTTTGCTACTATGGACACGTTTTTTTTTTACCATCGTCCTCACATTTCGTTATAAATTGGACATTATTTATACTAACCTTTATGTAACAATATAATTTAAAAGAGTGTCCATGGAGTTTCTTGCCCGTTCTTCTCCAAAGGTACCTACTACGCTTTGGAATGGGCAACTAGCTTCATATTTCTAACTGACCGACTCCTTGACAATTCAAAAGTGCCTGTAAATGGTTTAATTGAAATAGGTAAATGCTTTGAGTGTGAGTTTGAGTTTGAAACATCGACATTATAAAACACGACGACATTGCTAACAAAGTTCATATCGAAAGTTAACTTGATCGTGAAACTCCGTAGAGACTGCACAAACCGCAAGAGTTAATTTTACCACACACCTGACTAAACGTAGTTCATGACCATGCTCTCGACTGTATCGGAAACTCATATAGCAAGTATTAACAATTTTGTTCACGCTCCCGATAAATCGGAGCGATACTCGTGAAGTTGGGTTCGGGATGTTTAAATCTGAAGGTAAGTATTTTATGGCCCCAACAAAGATAAAACTCAGACATAGAGATGTGGACACCAGCCTGATATACAAAACAATACAAAGCGCAAACACATTATTGTTTAAATGTCAAAGTATAAAATCTCATTCTCCTTGCCTTTTGCATGAGGTAAGATTGGATGACACGACCTATTCTGTTGTGGCGACAAAAGTGGCGATCTGTCCCTGTACAAACAATAAGATTTAGTCTATCCTATTTAACTTCATATAAAATTACAATTATAATTTGTATTACCTAAAAAGAATGACATTAATATTGCTGAACTAGATCTTTGGCGTGGAGGTTTTTTTTTCTTTCTTACATAAAAACCTTCTCCTGACAATAACAAGCACAACAAAAAATATATAGTGAAATCGGTCCAGCCGTTCACGCGTGATGCCGTGACCAAGAGAAATAGGGATTAATTTTTTCTAAATATAGATAATTGTATAAATTATTGATATTTAATTTCGACATAACTATAATTTCTCAATTTAATAGTACTAATATAAAAGAAAATAATGAAGTAATAAGAATGTTTAATGCATGCTAATTTAGGATGAGGGCAGGCGAATGATACTCGTAATTAATAATATATATAATAATTGCAATGCTTGTAAAAGGCTGCTAAGCCAGAAGAACTATCATAACATAGCACCAACATTGTACACTTAGTTCGCAATAAACGTAAAGTTTTGTCGTGTTTGATTTGTCTAGAATTTAAACCTGTACAAAGATCCAAGAGCAATCAGCGAAGCAGCATGAAAAATAGAAGCAATTTTATTAACGCTGACAATGCGATTGTAGTCTCAGATAAAAGCTATAGTTGCTAATAGATTGAAGTTGTTCCGGGTCACGGCGCGCAGGAATCCCGGCGTTCCGGAGTTAATTGCCTGGTACTAATACGAGCTCCTACTGAGAACGGATCCGGATTTGTATTGTATTGCTCGGCTATATCGGTGCGAGACGGTATTTATAGCGAAGAGAGATAAATAATAATAATATATGTGAGTCCTTTGAAGCTTTGCTGTGGTGGACAAGTACTCTAGTTTAGGACGAAAGATGGTACCATATGGTTATTTTATTTTGGGTAAGTCTTTCATTGACTTGAATGTGCCCTGGTGGCTGATAGTATATCATGCTCACTCAGATGTCTCGCTGATGGTGGCACGTGTTTTGGTTAGAT
This sequence comes from Atethmia centrago, assembly GCA_905333075.3. Taxonomy (NCBI): domain Eukaryota; kingdom Metazoa; phylum Arthropoda; class Insecta; order Lepidoptera; family Noctuidae; genus Atethmia; species Atethmia centrago. The sequence goes on along the minus strand of HG995367.1, from coordinate 34,216,983 downwards.
TTAGCTCCATTCAAAATGGTTGAGCTGAATGGTGCTGATCCATGAGTTATGTTCGTGAACTGGTGCCGTCAGTTGGGGCTGGTCATCTTTTAGCTGCCATTGCTTATTTTAATTATTTTACTTTTGAATTGTTGTGTTTTGTTTCTATATGCTGTATTCTGGACGCTTACGTGTACGTCTTTTTGAAAGTGATAACTTCTTGAGGCGTGTTGAGCGATTTTTGGAAGGAGAAAAACTCGCGTTACTGACATGCTAATGTGACGCGCTGCGGCCTGTGTACATGTCATCATCATCATAATCAGCCTATAATGTTCCCACTGCTGGGACACAGGCCTCCTCTCTGTGAGAGGGAGTGGGCCGTAATCTACCATGCGGGCCCAGTGCGGGTTGGTAGATGTCACATTTGATTTTTTTTGTTCTAGGACATGCCGGTTTCCTCACGATGTTTTCCTTCACCGTTTTGAGAGCAGTGGTGATGAAATAATTAACACAAAGTAAAGCGCCTGTCAGGGTTCGAACCTACGACCTACAACTCGTAAGTCGTGACCACTGGGTCACTACTGTTATGTGTACATGTATACGTATACAATTCATTCATATATTCCAAAGTTTTAAGTTTTCACTTCTGTCGGCAGTTCCTATGGTTTCTTTTTTACATTATTCTCACATCATCATTATTCTCCTGCCCTAATCCCAATTTATTTGTGGTCGCAACATGTACCTTTCTTCCATTATGCATGCATATATATCCATGCTTTGAGTTTTGAACCTGACAAAGCGTACCAGACAGAGAACCCCGTACCTAAATAAAACATACAATATCGAATTTTATAAAAAGCTCCGCCCTGTAGAGCGTCGTTTCTGTTACCTGTGTGACCGCCTCTTTGTCATCATGTGTCATATTAACGACCGCTTACTGTAACTAGCTATTTGCCATTATTTTAGTTTTACAAATTGGCCATTTTACCCGCTGTTGTTTTTGTTTCTTCGTTTTGTTATTTCTTTGCAAAGCCCGTGATTATCATTGATCGTATTGGTGCGTATGTGTGTGTTAGCTGTTATTATGTCTCGTTACGACGGAAATATAGCCGGTAATTAAGAAGCCGAAATACCTACCTAATGTACAATGCGGATATGGTTCTTGTATTATTTGTTGTTATAAATTCTAAGATGGTTATCTTCTCACGACCCTCATTATTGGTGTGGTCTGTATAATGTTTGTCACTACACCCAGGAACATAACATTGAGGTATTTTTAAAAGACTATCTTGCTGCGCACAAAAACATTGTTTTTTTGAATACATAGTTTTAATGTGACCTTACACAAGGGTGAATGTTCTTTAGCAAATGGATGTTAAAAAGCGAAAAACTTAAACATATATGTAAGATCATACATAAGTAACTTATATCCATAAGGTTAACAAACTCAGTATATCTAACTATCTATAGATGTACAGAACATAGGCAAAATTGAAAAAAAACGGTAAATAAAGCTAGTGATAAAGAAAAAGAACAAGCAATAACTACAGAGTTAAATACAAACACAAGTCATCTTAGCACAAATGAAGAAATAAAAGGAAAAACAACAATTTTCTCAGCAGGAAACAATGTAAACGACTATAAAAACACAATTACCGCTAATCATATGGAAGTAATGTTTGCAAATATGTTACTATTTATACTTATAAACTTTGTAAGAAATGTTCTGGTAAACATGAGTTTAAGAGGAGATACAAATAAATAACCAACCTTCTAACTGTCCATGTTTCATATGACAGTTAAGCCCCACAGACCTGTTAAGCCCCACGCGACACCGATTCGGAGTCAAACAATAGAACATCAATTGTGTCTCATTAGCTGTCCTTGACCAATTAATAACAACAGAGAATTCACTTACGCTCTCCTCACCTTTGGAGGAGATAGAATAATGAAAGTGAACGAAACAAGTAGCATCAATCCTTCTATCTAACATTGTTGTTGCATCCAATAGTCTCTATTTAGGTTCCAACCCTCGTTTGAGATTCTCTTAGTTTTTTGAAATGGCTATTATTTTAATGTCTACTGATGATCAGGGAGATTCCTTATTGCCGATGTAAATGAAATGCAAAATTTCTCAAAAGTGTATTTCTCAACTCCAGTCTTGCATAACCAGTCTGTTAAGTAACAACAAATTGTCCTTGTTTTATGCAAGGCAGTGGGTAGGTAACATTGGTTTTTGTGCCAAAATGAACATAGCCAGAAGGCACGTGATGCAAACAGAACAGCATTAAATCATTTATTAAGACGCTGACAACACCTAAACCGCGGTCACTGTCACATTGCATAGAAAAGAAAGAGAAGCGCGATGACACAACGCTTGTAATTTATTGCAAAATATGAAGTAATTATCTATTTACTCAAAATTGAGTTGAGTAATCGAAAATAAAAAACAACCAAGTTCTGCATTCGAATAAGACGTTCTTGTTATTAATTAAATACGTAACGTATGTTGATATTTAATACAGATATTCTGGATAAGAACTCGAGGTAAGAGGTTAGTTTAACGTTAGTTTGTATCGAGATTTTTTTTTCAAAACGTGTTTTGATAACAACCAAGTTCTGGGAAATATGTTCAAAATTAACATATATTTTTTCCGCTTTCACAAACTATACAGATTTGGCATTTTTTTTTCTTAAGAGAAGCCTATTTTGGTCAATTGGGTCTTGTCAGCGCCTTAATAAGTAGTAACTAAAATAGTGACATATTTGAACTGATCCGACTACTCAGACATTCAAATTCGCACTGATTCCATACTGCCAACATTTATTCGACGGGAAAGTACTATTCAAAGCATTTGCGTTCACGTTTGCCCCATTGAAACTCATACAATCTGTATTTTCATAGAAACTTTGTATGAAAGGGTTTGACAGGAGACTCGACGTCATCAACTTCATAATCAATATTATATTGGACCAACTTTTGTCCGCAATAGCTTTTGCATGAATTTGGGAGTTTGAAAAGTATTTGGCCACAATTTGTGATGCCGAAGAAGATTTTACGGGCTAAAGATTTGTTGGAGTCGCACAAAAAAAAATCAAAGTATCAAATTTTTATACGCAGTTGGTATGTAGGTGCTATTGAATAAATTTCAGCCGTCCACACTAGGTTATTGACTCGTTGTATTACGTGTAGGGATGTGCAAAACTTTTGTAATCGTAGCGCTTCTGACATGTCTACAATTCAGGCACAAACGAATTAGACATACAAACATTATCATCAAACAATACGTTTAAAACAAAACCCTTAATACCCTACCGAAGAAAAAGAAGCGCTGTCAGCAGTAAGCTCAACACACGAGATGCATTTCCTCACATTCACAAAGCATCGCAGGATATCCGTTGCAGCATTCGACGCGAGTGTAGCGAACATTGAGGCTTTCACCAGTTCCATTCAGCCCAGTTTAGGTCCTAACTCTGTGTGCGAACGCGAAATAGTTGGATATGTATGATTGAATTCCTCTGTAATATCATGCATAGTTTTATATCCCGGATTACATAGCTGCAGAACATTTAATGCAAATAATTCTAAGAAGCTAGGTGTTGACATATTAATAAACATGTATTTTGTAGCCATGTTTGTATAAGTAATCTAATTTTATAACCAACTGGGTGATAAGAAGGCGGTCCTTATACATTCCCCTTCTATTATGATTATTATGGCAGGGTGGATTCAGATAGCCAAGTGTCACAAGCTGCGGGAAGGTACTTATGGGTCACCGAGGCCCCCGCAACACAGGCAACAGGAAGGAATACGGGTGGGTTTTAGTCAGTAAGAGTCTGACACACCCTCCCGCTCCGCCCAGAGAAGTGGGGAGAAGTTATTTGATGACTTCCAACCCTCAAAAAAAAAAAAGTGTCACAAGCTGTCACGAATAAGATGAAAGCGTGAGAGAAATCAGACTCCGACCTTTAGAAAATTCCGTCTTTCCGATCCTGAATGAACCCGGAAAGAACGCTGAAATATGATACACAAATGTTTTCTGTTTGTGTGAGTGAAATATACTATTATTATTATTCTTGCAAAGGATACTTCAGATTCACTATTATGTTTGGGACGATTCAGGATTATAATGGGCTCATTTTGCTTGAACATTTTTTGTATCCTTAGTAAAATTCCGTCTACCCGTATAAGTCTGATTCAATTAAATTATCTTGCCATGTCATACAGTACGAATAAAGAATACAAATTACGCAAAAAAAAAAAGAAAAAGGCCGAGAGAGAAAAAAATTGTCCGCACGGTATTTCGGGAGGCTACTACTCAACGTAGGAGAGAAATACCGATTCCATTGGGTACGGAATTTCTGACCACATATCTATTTGGGTTGTTTTGGTGCCTGCCTCTCGTCATTAAGTGCATTGCATCTGTCTGTGCTAATAGGTTGCTATCGTTTCAAGCATTTTTAATGTGAACTTTCCGTTGAAATTGATAAAATGATAATGATTTTATTTCTGTAAGTAGGTTTTTACACGTTTGGTTCTTTTGAAAATTATAAATGATTTTATTTCTATAAGCAGGTTTGTACAAACAATTTTACACGTCAAACATATTTTTTAAAACTAGATGAGGTTGGCGTTTCCTATCTGACTACTCTGAGAAGAAAGGCCGAAACAAACTCAGAGGTCACAGTCTCTTTTAAAGTACAGACATAATCTTGGTCAGATCATGTGAAGACCATGTCGATTGGTGTCTGAAATGGTCTTTTGATGAAAGAACCACACAGATTGAGTGGACCCGTCCAGTCAGTGCACGCATTTGTCAGTAGTTGTGCAGCTCGATTGTATCTAAAGCAAGCTAATAACTGAAATGATTAGCGGATAATGTATTTTGCCAACTACATAAAACCTAAGGAATAAATTCTCAACGAATTATATATTATTTATCTTCCTAATCAGAGCATGCGCAACCTGCCCCATTCAATTCCTCGCTGTCCTACATCAGTTACTTAACCTCATTACATAAACTCAGCCGTTCAGTGCGTCTGAATACCGATAGTGTCTTCCGGCACCTTCAATATTTATATAAACGATACAAAGCAGCAATCTCGGGAATGTTTCCCGCAGGAAAATGGAGAAAAATCGGGATATTTTTTGTGTTCATAAGGACATAAAGTAGGTACGTTTATTACTTTTTGTACCTTGGAGCCGCAATATTACGAATAATATGTGTAAGTTTATGGTCGACAAGCTGAGGGAAAGTTACACAATATATGAGAGCTTGTTGCAACGAGTCCCGGAGCCTTGGGACAAGGGATGGTAAGATTTGGACGATTTTATGGCGGTCATTCAGTAATCTGTGGTTTTTATGGTGGAATGGCCACTTCGTCACACAAGATTTTGGTCCTTAGGTATATACAGACAGTGTAGACAAGAAAAGGTTATGATTACATTGCAAATGTACTTCCTACTTCCAAAAGTCTCGCTATCCGTATGTTATGTTACTAAATTACAAACAAAAACAATTTCAAGCTAACACAACAATTCACTCCACTATACGCACGAGCAAATTCGCAAGATGGTGCTAAAACATTTTACGTATACATCCTCTATATTGCCTCGCAAGTAACATAAATACATTCAACACTAATGTCACCAACAGTTGTTGATTGTTGTTTAAAGAGCTATAAATCCACTACATAACTTAGTGGAAGCAGTAAGTTAATGTATCCCTACGCTCTCTACGGAACACGTCATAATAAATGGGATATATGTTTATATGTGTGTCATAGCTACAAACAGTGCGAACTAATTGACACAATTACGACTACCTAAACTACCTTCCTGACATTGGGACTGGCTACCAATCAAATGCATTATTTAAACTGCCGTCTAACTAAGTAGGTACGCAAGTTACTGACTCATGCATGCCTGGTCGCGAAAGCCTCTCATAACAACCGCCACCCCTGCTACTGTTATTTGCACCACGTATATCAGAAGGACCAATTTTAATGTGTATTTTTTGCTGGTCCTTTGGTCTCACAGAGCCAGCAAATGAATCACTTCTTATGACTTCAACAAGAACTAAATAACTAGTTCCTCGATTTCATCACACGGATTTACGCTCAATTACACATATCTACAGAGTGTGTCTCTAACAAGCAACGCGCAAAGGTGTTCACGTGTGTAAATCTTACCCGTTTCCCAGACAGGCGTGTTCTCAAGGACATGCAGATGGGAACACTCCTTGGAGTTCTTCTTCTTAAACGAAGTCAAAGGTCGGAAATGAGACAGTAATTTTGATTCGTTTATTTGAGTTTGGGGCTATTACCAGCAGTGGATGACTTTGAGCTGAGACGGTGATAATGATAAATGATTTCTTTTGTAAATTAGTTAAAATAACACTTTTAAACGTCACTTTTATTCTAGATGTGGTCAGTTTTTCCTAGTTGACTACTCTGAGAAAAACCACCGAAGCAAACTCTGAGGTCTAAGTCTTGAAGAAACTATAGATAATATAACTTGAGTTATTTCCAGACTGGACAGAATTAAAATGGTCAATAATTTTTAATACGAGCCACCTTTTTTCGAACATGACGTTTCTTTATTTTTGGATTAATGCAAGAAATAAAGACGGATGATGAATTCGCCTTGAATAAGCTTTATTATTAAATAGATGCGCCCCGCGGTTTCACCCGCATAAGTTTTGCCCCGTGGGTATATCGGGATAAAAAGTATCCTATGTGTTATTCCTGGTTATAAACTATCTGTGTGCCAAATTTCACCCAAATCCGCTTAGTACTTTTTGCGTGAAAGAGTAACAAACATCCATCCATCCATTCTTACAAACTTTCGCATTTATAATATTAATAGGAAGTAGGAAGTAGGATTTACAATGCAAATTATGAAGCTGGGCAACGGACGGTAATTTACGAAGAATAAAGAAGTCGGCACTAAGGAGTCTTTAATACAACTTTGTTAGTAACGACTATCTTTCTTCAAGCTGATTATTAAGACGTTTTTCTGATTCTTGTTACCAAAACTTAGGATTTACCAAAACTTAAGTACTACTTTTCATAAATAAAATCAGACTAGTAGGTAGGTAAGTAGGAATTCATTAGTATTTTCCTGGAATGTTGAAAGTTTCTTAGTTCGTGTTTTAATCGAACTATACGTAGGAAATTTTCTATTGAATAGAAGGTAAGTAGTAGTTTCGTAAGTACTAGAAATCATAAATGAATGTGAAAAAATAATCCATTGTCTTTTAATATTATAATTCCGTATCGAAGGACTAAATCATAAACAATCCATAATGAATAGAAAGCGATAATTGTGAATCAATCTACCGAAGATCTATCTATCTAGCATAATAGCAATTTAAATGTATTTTTTAGAACTAGCTTTATTCCCGCGGCTTCGCCCGCGTGGAAGTCAGAAATTATCCCACGGGACCGTACTATTGAAATAAAACGCATTCTATGTCAGAACCCAGGTCATGGTCTATCCTTGTATCAAATTTCATCCAAATCCGTTCAGCCGTTTAGCGTGAAAGGGTAACAAACAAACAAACTCACTTTCGCATTATAATATTATTAAGGATAACTGACTATTATCAACCGCTGTTAATGTCTGTTGTTAATTATCATCAATTACAATGATGGTATTGAAAGCATAATAAATTAATGATATCGTAACACCATCGTATTGTTTTCATGAACCTGATGTAAACTGACTACCTAATTAGTTCACAGGTAAAGCCGCGGTCCCATGGCCAGTCGAGGCCTGTCGCGGCCATTTTTTTATTTTGTGTCTATAACAACAAATCATAAAAATAAAGCCATATGTAGAACACACTTTGTGAAAATGTCAAACGTCTACAACCGTAAAGGCTTCTACAAACTGGCGCGACTTGTCGCGCGACGCGTCGCGACACAAAGGCACCGCTTGTAGCGCTACACGCGAGGTCTTTGTGTCGCGTCGCGTCGCGCGACAGTATGTAGGAGCCTTAATACGGTTCAAAACGGACGGACGGATGGACGGCCAGCGGAGCCTTGGTAAAAGCCCGGTGCCCATTGGCAGGTGTTGGTACGGAATCCTGGAACAGCTATAAATACATCGTTGTTTCTGTTGCGACACAAATTTTGAGAAAAAAAAATCTGCTATGTTATTTTTCACAGAGGAAAAAGGATTTCATTGACAAATACTTTTAGTAATTCAGACTACAAAATAAAAAATGAATGCGACAGTTTCTTGATAATGATAAATGATTTTATTTCTGTAAGTAGGTTTTTACAAACACTTTTACACGTCAAAACATATTTTTTTAAACTAGATGAGGCCGGCGTTTCCTATCTGACTACTCTGAGAAGAAAGGCCGAAACAAACTCAGAGGTCACAGTCTCTTTTAAAGTCCAGACATAATCTTGGTCAGATCATGTGAAGACCATGTCGATTGGTGTCTGAAATGGTCTTTTGATGAAAGAACCACACAGATTGAGTGGACCTGTCCAGTCAGTGCACGCATTTGTCAATCGTTGTGTAGCTCAACTCATAACTAAAGGAGCTCAACGATTCAACGAACAATACCAAAGAAAGGACATTTGGCTAGGCCGCAAAAAATACTCAAAACTGCCAGACCATATTAAAAACTAACTGCGAATAAAATAAAATTAAACAATGATCCACATAGTCTTCACATTTACAATAATTAAAACAATATAATACTACACAGAGTAAATATTCATGTCATTGCATAAATAAAATTCATCAATGTCAATGTGTATATTCGGACATAATCTTGGTCAGATCATTTGAGGACCATGTAGGTTTGTGTCCGAAATGGTCTTTTGAGGAAAGACCACACAGATTTGAGTGGACCTGTCCAGTCAGTGCACGCATTTGTCAGTAGTTGTGCAGCTCAACTCAAAACTTAAGGAGCTCAATGATTTGACGAACAATACCAAAGAAAAGACATTTAGGTAGGCCGCATAAAGTACTCAAACTGCCAGACCATCATTAAAAGAAAGAGACAAAAAAAAAAAACAAACAATGACCCACATAGTCCTCACATTCCTAATAATTAAAATAATATAATATAATACTATACAAAGTAAATATTCATGTCATTGTTTATATAGAATGTTATATAGAATAAGAAAATATAAATAGCTAGCAAAATAAAAAGAGTAAAAAAACAACATTCACTGTAAGTTTATTGGAGCAGCTCAATCCCAAGCCTTTTTGTCCTCAATATAATCTTTAACAGTATAAAAGGCTTTTAGGCACAGTTTCTGTTTTATAAAACATTTGAATTTATTAAGGCTTAGTTCTTGAATGTGGCTAGGAAGTTTATTATAAAAACGTATACATTGGCATCTAAACGAGCTGCCTATTTTTTTGAGCCTGGTTGTAGGAACAACAAATTTGTGTTTGTTCCTAGTATTTACATTATGGATATCACTGTACTTTTTAAACAAATTGATATTTTTATGTGCGTACAAAAGATTTTCATAAATATACTGAGAAGCTACAGTCATTATATTAATCTCTTTAAATTTTTCTCTGAGGGAGTATCTGGGACTTAATTTATAAATTGAACGGATTGCCCTTTTTTGTAAAACAAAAATTGTCTGAATATCGGCGGCATTTCCCCATAACAGAATACCGTACGACATTACGCTATAAAAATAACTAAAGTATACTAAACGGGCTGTGTCTAAATCCGTTAAATCACGAATTTTTCTAACGGCGTATGCTGCAGAGCTAAGCTTTTTTGACAATTTATCTATATGGGGGCCCCATTGAAGCTTGGCATCCAAAGTTATGCCTAAGAACACAGTGGTATCTTCGAGGTTCAACTCTTCACCCTTTATGAGAACACTAGTTTTTACTTGTCTAACATTAGGTATTGTAAACTTAATACATTTGGTTTTTTTTTCGTTAAGAAGTAGGTTGTTAACATTAAACCAGTTAACTACTTTTTCGAGGGCACTATTTACATTGTCAGTAACCAACTGCTGACGTTTGAGTTTAAATAAAAGTGAAGTGTCGTCTGCAAACAGCACTATATCATGATTATCCTTTATGAGGCAAGGCAAGTCATTTATATAAATAAGAAACAAAAATGGGCCGAGAATTGAGCCCTGGGGGACCCCCATTCTTACTACAGATCCGGGTGATCTTTTCCCGTTAACATCAACTCTCTGAATCCTATCACTCAAATATGAAGTAAGAAGATCCAGAGAAGAGTTTCGGATTCCGTAGTGGTGCAGTTTTCTGACCAAAGTTTCATGAAGAACGCAATCGAATGCCTTGGACAAATCGCAAAAAATACCCAAAGCATCGCATTTATCCTCCCATGCATTATAAACATGTCCTAAAAGTTCAATACCGGCATCAGTAGTCGAACGACCCCTTGTAAAACCGAACTGTTGGTTATGCAATAATTTATGTTTATTGAAAAATATTTGGATTTGATCTAAAATAAGTTTCTCGAAAATTTTACTAAATGTAGGTAGTACTGAAATAGGTCTATAATTAGTAGGGTCTGATGTACTACCCGATTTAAACAACGGTATTATTTTACTGTTTTTCATAAGATCAGGAAACTCACCACAGTCAATACAATTATTAAAAATAACAGCTAAAGTAGGTTTCAATAGTTAATCCAAATATATTAAATTGCATTTCACAGAATTTCAGTTTTAATCCACATTACGATTGAGAGGTTCCAACCAAACCCATCATATATTCCATGAATGATAATGGATGGAAATGTGAAAATGCATGTTTGAGATAACACCCATCTAGGCGCGTGCGCATGTTGAATCAATAACCGTATGTGCTAATTATGCGTCAAAAGATGAATTGTTTATAATTGAATGAATGAATGAAAGAAAGAAAGAAAAATATTTTATTTGGGATACGCACAGGAAATACAAACAGAAAAAAAATAAGGAGCATTTAAAACTAACAGAACTAAAATAAAAAACATAGTAATAAAGATCTGTGCGAGGGCAAAAAGGCTCTTATCTCAGCATAATACTTCGATATTAAAAAAAATAATACCGCAGCGCTGGTGGTGGTGATAGGGACCGAAATTAATATATTTTATTAATCGGGATTCAAATATTTTTGGGTGATTATTAGACACAAATAAAACACCAATTACCTATAGCAAAAAAACTGTTTTAAGGAAAAAGAGGGGCATGTACGGCGGTAGGTGCATTTACCTGAAGACAGGTACCTACTTTTCAATCCGACCGACCGAACTTTTAGCTAATGAACCGAATCGTTCACAACTACCGTGTCAAAATCTTCTTTTTCGTGTGGTTAGTGACTCATCTGGTGTCAGAGTTTTTATGCCGCGCATGGACCTCTGACTTGGTTTCACATACCGTCGAATATCTCAAAAGGGTTACCGAGGCCCTTGGCAATACATGCAACGGAAGGAATACGGGTGGGTTTTAGTCAGTAAGAGACTGCCACACCCTCCCGCTTCGCCCAGAGCCGGAGAAGTTATTTGGTAATTTCCCACCAAAAAAAAAAAAAAGCCATGCCGAAACCGGCATTTCGATACATTGACATGGGCGTAAGGTGAAAAATTTATTCACTATTCATCACTTTCTGTTACAATAGTTCTTGTAGTAATGAAATGGCCAAGCCACATATTTTGACTAAGGTGTAGAGTTTGTGAAGTTAGGGCTTGTAGAGATAGAGCGTGTAGAGTAAGAAGCTTGGCTCTACATGAGATTTAATAACTTTTTGACAGTGCGAGCAATGTGGTCTCGTCTTGCTTACAATCGTAAAAGCTTGTAATATTTTACATGAAAATGTTTTTGGTGGGATTTCAGTTCTTTTTATAAGTTGCTTGATAATATTTTATTATTTTGTTTATACATTTTTTTGGGTTTATTTCACTATTATTTATAACACGGAGTCCCTATATTAATTTTCAGACCTCTATCATAAAAAAATGCGGAAGTCTCATACAAACTTCCATCCCTTAGTATATGGGGTTGGAGGATAAAACATGCAAGTTTTTTTTGTTGTTTGTGTACTAATACTATTACGTACCAAATTTCAGCTTTCTAAGAATTCAGGAAGTAGCCTAAGAATTTTGATGATCATCAGTGAGTGAGTCAGTAACGAAATCGGGTTTTTTTTAGATATCAATAAAATCTAAAGTATACGAGCTACGCAATTTAAACTTTATAAGTTTAATAAATCCACTATTGGCATCATATCCCGAAAATCCAAACCCAAGATATGAAGGTTCAAAAAAACAACCAAGCTCTTCGAGGAAAGGTTTTTAGTGCCCTTGCGCTTCGCTTGGCTCTTCTTGGCGGGGACACTGCCGTGCCCCCAGATTTGTAAATCTTTTTTATTCGTATGTAAGTATGCAAAAATGTATTGCAAAAAAATGATATAAAACACGTTTCCTTGAAAAATTTCTTGAAGACATATGGGACAAAACACTTCCGAGATATCACTCAAGGCCATGGTTATTGTTAAAATGTGCAAAACTGTCATGCTGCCATTTTTATGAACGACGTGAAAAATAGCTCATTTGGTCGTTACTTCATACTATATACCTACCTACTACATACTTAACTTCAAAAAAGTGGACTGTATGCGGAAGGCGGAAAACCGGTTGCTTTGGCGCAACTTGAGACACATACTGACAGTCCTCCGGTGGACTGCAATAGGCCGAGTTACTTGAAATAAATTACAGACTAAATATTTTCCTCGTTCATCCGTGTATCTCTTGCATAAAATTCATCAAAATCTATAAATTAATGTTTAATTTGCATTCTTTAGCAGGCTGGATCGAAATATACTTATGTTATGTTATGTTATGTTAGAGGGTTTGGTTTCCGCACTTAGTCCTTCAAGTGGACCATTGTGCGTGGGCCATGGCGGCCGTTTTTTGGTGGTTATTCCAACCAGCCCACCTCCCTCCAGAAGTTGATAACATCTCCTGGTCTGTTTAGAACCTCTGTGTAGGATCTAGGTGCCCCGAGGGTTTCTGTTCTAATGTGGGTGACGGCTGTGCATTCGAAGAGCACATGCGCAACGGTTTCCTCGAAATATACTTTCTTATATCTTTTTACCGATAGTTATTACTAAATATCACGCCTTGTTTCCCCGAAGGATTGGACAGAGGTCTACCTATAGTACACCTTCATTTCGCCAGTTATGTTTAAGTCCCATGTAATAACTGCCATCAACCGGGCACAATTCCAGACTCCGGGCTGCTTCTGAGAAATTATTATTATTATTTATTTTATGTATTCTATTTTCTCTTCTACTCTTACACACGGTGTCTACATCTCTTTATCTACTTTCCTATCGCAGGTATGCTGGAAGACATTTCTTTAGAAAAAAGCATCACCTTTGTACGTACGTGTCTGTTCTGTTCTTCTTTTCTGTTTATATATGTGTGTACATAAATGGTTAAATAAATAAATAACACTCTGCCCGACCTGGGAATCGAACCCAGGACCCCATGCTCAGCAGTAGCGCTTGCAACCACTAGACACATTTTCTGACACATACAGCACATGTATGAACTATGTTTGTACTTATTAGTGAACATTAATTATATGTTTATTCTTAAGGACCAACATCTTTTCACAGTTTTTCATGCATTCAGGTGAAACGAAATGTAAGTACCTAAACCATCTCGACAATATTGGCATAAAACAACGTTACTTCTCTATAGAGTTGTCGGGTAAAGGCTCGTGCAGACTGGCGCGACGCAACACCGGTAGAACAATTTCTATGAAAACTTCATGGAAATTGTTCTACCGGTGTCGCGTCGCGATATTCTGCAGGACCCTTAAATATGACAGTATTTTTTGAGAGAACGTACACTTGGGAGCAATAAAATCGCACACGTTGACTTTTTGTTGTTAAAGCAGTTTTTTTCATGAATGCGAATACATATTAAAATAAAACTTACACTATTTGAATGTTTACTTCAGTACCTTTCTAATGATATCAAATACAGTGTAAAAAAGTACCCATAGGGTACAAAACCCAACATACGGATAAAATTACCTAATTTCGCTTAAGAAAGAATAAAAATAAAACTCAAAATGCTTGATCAAATTGTTTTTTAATATGGTGTATTCCCTCCCCTAGCCTTGATTACAGCTCTTAATCGGTTTTTCATGGACCGTATTAATTTCACCATGAAATCTTGTGGTATGGCGTTCCACTCCTCTTCAATGGCAAGTTGAAGCTCTTGGAGGCGCGTAGGAGCAGGGCTTCTTGTTCGAACTCTTCTTTTTAGCTCATCCCAGACATGCTCAATCGGATTGAGATCAGTATTATGAGCTGGCCACTCCATCGCGGTGATTCCAACGTCTTCCATGTAGTCGCAAACTGTTCTAGCGACATGCGGTCTGGCGTTGTCATGCATTAAGAGAAAATCTTCTCCCATAAGCCACGCAAGCGGCCTCACATGTTCTTCGAGCACTTCTTCGGCGTATCGTGCAGCCGTCAAACTTCTCGATCTCGGGCCGGTATTCGCCGGTGATGAATACAATGTCAGTTTTAGTGTCCAACATTATGCCACCCCAAAACATACACGATCCACCCCCAAAAGCCACACGTTCGCTTATGCTGCATTGTGAAAATCGCTCTGATGACCTTTCGTAGACCCTAGAGCGTCAATCATGACCATGTAAAGTCATTCTGCACTCATCAGAGAACACAACAGCTCGCCATTGGTCATACGTCCAATTTAATAGTTACCTAGCAAATTGTAGCCGGGCTTGTCGGTGAGCTGTGGTCAATTTGGGACCATTTGCTGGGCGATGTGAAGTCATTCCTGCTTCACCTAGTCTTCTTCGAACTGTCCACCGACTTATACTGACATTGCGAACTTCTCGAAGCTGTTGTCCCAGTTGAACCGCGTTCAGTTGCCGATTTCTCAAAGAGCTTGTCACAAGAAAGCGGTCATCACGCTCTGATGTTGTGCGTCGCCGGCCAGATCCTGACCGCCGAATGTAGCCACCGGTCTCTTGGAACCTCTGGTATACACGACGAACAGAGTAGCGGCTCAAATTTAGCCGTCGAGCAACTTCACTTTGGTTATGGCCTGCTTCGAGCAAGGCAATAACTTGAGCGGCTTCTGCGGGCGTGGTATCCATATTTTTCCAGTAAATCTGTATGCTTCCAGTAGAGATGTTATCACGTTGACCTTCCGTATGCAACTGATTAAAAACTCCTTTTTTTTTTTTTTTTTGTGTATGGCATCTCGTAGTTGACCTTGAGAGGTCGTGACTACTTAACCGGACTTTGGATTAAAAACTCCAATAAACCGACCTTTTTATACCTGCGGCTAAGGGTGCAAGTAGAGACAACGCAAACGCGTGAATTTGGGGAATTCGGTGTACGGTCGGTTTTTGTAAGTTACGTGAAGGTCAATGATTTTAATTTTAAGTTTTTGTAAAGCTAAGCTTGTATGCTTTAATTTTGTCTAATGATTTTGACTCTGTCTTTAGATTTTAGAAAACAATCAGTAATAAACCAAATTACAAGGGGTGTGCGATTTTATTGCTCTCAAGTGTATTAAAATTGAGAGAGCAATTTCAGAATTGCCACACACTACCAAAACTTGTAAGGTTTCTGTTAATTGAATCATTGAATGAAAATAAATTGAACGTAAAAAAACGTGAGGAAACCGCCAATTGACTGGGAAAATGGTCCTTTCGAAATGAAGAAAAGGAATTTTAATTTTTGTGATACATTTTCGTGGAGGTTTCATATCTCGACTAATTGGAAAAATATTTTAAAGTCAACGACACCATGCAGCGTTGATTTTTATTCAATTTTCTTAATGGCCTTATATTCTGCAATTTCGAATGCGACACCGAATAATGACTGAAGTATCTTTTAAGTTCTCAGCAAAGTTAAAGTCAACGATCTGTGTTTTATCAGACCAGATTTGCTTATTCTGTACATTTTTGTGCGAAAACCGTGGACTTGGAGGATTGTGAAAGAGGAGGTGATAAGGCTCAATTAGAATGGTCATTTATCATAACTAATATTACAAATGCGGAAGTAAGTTTCTTTGTTTGTTACGCATTCACGCTAAGACGGCTGAACGGATTTGGATGAAATTTGGCGCATGGGTAGACCAAGACCTGGGTTAGGACATAGGATATATTATTATCCTGATATTCCCACGGGATTGAGATTTATGCGGGTGAAACCGCGGGGCGCTGATAGTAATTAATAAACAAAAAATAAAAGAGAAGAATTAAACAAATTTATAACGCAGAATTTTTGGCATTATCAGTTTGCATAATCAAAATTACGCATTGTTGAAATAAAAGGGACATCTCCAGAAGGTCACGCAAATTGTGCTTCTGCAAGATTAATTATAGCCGAGTCGGAAATTTTGACAATTCCTTTACCCGCCATATCGTTGAGTCGTCTCGCTGTAATGTTTTAATGAAGACGTAACTTTATACGGGCGAAGTCGCGAGCAAAAGTTGATTAAGACGCTGACAACACCTAAACTGCGGTCACTGTCAGATTGCATAGAAAAGAAAGAGAAGCGCGACGACACAACGCTTGTAATTTATTGTAAAATATGAAGCAATTATCTATTTACTCAAAATTCAATCAAGAGTAATCGAAAATAAAAAACAACCAAGTTCTGCATTCAAATAAGACGTTCTTGTAATTAATTAAATACGTAACGTATGTTGATATTTAATACGGATATTTTGGATTAGAACTCAAGGTAAGAGGTTAGTTTAACGTTAGTTTGTATCGAGACTATTTTCAAAACGTGTTTTGGTACCAACCATGTTCTGGGAAATATGTTCAAATGTAACATATATTTTTTCCGCTACCACAAACAATACAGATTTGGATTTTTTTTTCTTTTTCTAGAGAAGCCTATTTTGGTCAATTGGGTCTTGTCAGCGCCTTAAAGCATTTGCTTGCGGCTCGCCCACGTGTGTCGGAAATGACCCCACGGGAATCTACTACGGGGATAGAAACATATATAGTATCCTATGTGTTTATCCAGGTTATAAACTATCTGTGTGCCAAATTTCATACAAATCCGTTCCGCCGTTTCTGCGTGATTGAGTAAGAAACATCCAAACATACAAACATTCATATTTATAATATTAATATACAGTAGGATGTTGATTAAATTTACATTTATGCCTGTATGCATTTGAATTGCATAGGAAACAAGGTTTTCTGGGCCTTGTTCCGTGTTGGTCTAAATTCAAGGTTCTTCTAACTCTATTTTATACGACACTTGGATGACTTGTTTACAAAACTGGTATTGAATCTTACAAGGGGATAATCAAAACTGAATGTCTTAATTTAAACCTGTTAACTATTAATTGCAAATATCCAAAACATTAAAATAACGTTTATTAAGGCATGTTAATAACTAATGATACTTTATCATATTTTGACATTTTATAAAAATTCTCATCGAAAAATTAATTTCGGCCATAAAGCATACCGCATCAACATTGTTATGATGAAAATTCTTACAACTATTACCTATGTAAGCCACGTAACGTTCTTATGTCTAATATTTTTTTAGTTATTTTTCCAAGAATATCAATCTAAAAATCTTCCCTAATCTACCAAATGCGATGTCGTTGGAATCCTCTTTGTCGAAGATCAAAGCAAATCAATCTCTATGTAGGTTGAAACATACATATATTATGAGAACAGTTCCTTAAAAGTAATAAGAGCTTGCAGGGGGACACTTGACTCTAACAACAATTAGCACTTTAACACTTAATATTACGCAAGCGGATCGTAGAATCGAAAAGTGGTGTTCACAAACCCGCAATATTTTTGAACGGCCTATCCAACGATATCCCACATCATGGGATAGACGAGAAAAAAATATCATCCCCTCATTAGGTGCAATGTGCACCTTAAAAAATGTTTTTCAAGATTTTATTTCAGCACTTTGTCGGCGTGATTAATATGTATACCTACGCCAACACTACATTACAGCTTTCTAGTACTAAGCGTCTCTGAGCTACAGCGGGGACAGACAGACAGACAGATTACCTACCAGGCTGTGGTTAGTGGAAACACCGGGAGGGGACGCCCTAGAAGAACATAATTATATATGTACATATAATGATCTTATTGGTGATGTTCTTCAGAAAGGTCAGGTGCGTAGTACTCGCAACCGGCGTGCGTGTATGACCAGATTTATGAACGTAAACGAAGCAAAAGGATTATGTAAAGATCGTAGCAGGTGGCGTTCTGTAGTTTTTGCCTAACCAATGGAAAGAAAGCGTGAGTTACAGTGTATGTGTGTGTTACTTTAGATAGTGTAAAATACATTTAATTAAAGGCAATGAAATGAGGTTAAAATTATACCCAGAAAAAGATTCGAGCTGTGGATGATAACGATGAAGACAAAGATACGTCAATATCATCGAACAAATAATTAAGTTTAATCATGATGATATTTTGAATGACTGTTAGGCTAGGAAGATAGAAATAAATGAATCAGAGTACACATTAAATAATACAGATAACCCTACAAATACGAGTAATAAAGATAACGATTCACATCATCATTCTTCTGCCCTTATCTTAATTTATTTGAGGTCGGCGCAACATGTCCCTTTCTTCCATACTTCTCTATTAGTTGTCATCTCGGTAGTCACCCCCTTTCTAGCCATATCATCCTTCACACAGACCATCCATCGTTTCTTTGGTCTTCCCCTACTCTTATAGCCATCGACATTCATACTCAAGACTTTCCTCACGACATTTTCCTCATTCCTTCGCATCACATGCCCATACCATGACAACCGATTTCCGCACAACTTTTCAGTCACCGGTGTCACTTTCAGATTTCCTCTTTTGTACTCATTTCTTAGTCTATCCATTCGTGTCACACCACACATCCCTCTTAGCATTCTCATCTCAGCTGCATGCCTTTCATTCATCCCTTTTGTAGCCCAACATTCTGATCCATACAAGACAGCAGGTCTTACCAGTGTTTTTCATACAATATCTTCCCCTCAAATTTAAGATAACGATTCACAGTTAGTGAAAATTACTTTTAAAAAAACACGATCTTTTTCCTTCCTTTAAAACAGTTGAAAACAAACTTATCTTTTAAAAGAACAAGGGTTAGAAAAGGCTATTGTTAAAACTTAGTTTGATTCTAATTGAAAAAAACCTGAGGGTTTTGTTTTTAATTGTATTTTTGGGCAATTTTAACGAACATGATTGCTTAACTCTTCGCGAATTAATTTTACCAGGTCTAAATCATCCTGGTGTATTAAGATGCTATCATAATATTAAAAGTTATGTAACGCAATGTTAAAAGAGTACCTACTAGGTACTTGTTATTCGATTGAAATCAACACAAAAACAAATATATAACATTATATTATTCAATGGCATGAGCAACGAGAAATACAATATATGCAGCATTATTGAGCCAAGATCTTATACGTATTGACGGTGCAGAGGGCTTTGCGCACAAGCTCTATTCAATGATGATTGGCTTTATAGACTACTAAAGATCATGCTAGAAGTAGCGTGAAACCTAAACATATGTTAAACTAATCTCAAATGATAACAGAGATTCCGAGAATCTGCAAGTGAGTTTTGTCAACAATGAGATTCAGATTACCAAGACACGAGTACAGTATGAGTAATTAAATTTTAGATATTTCCTTTTGTGTTATCAGCAGTTGTTCTTTTGTATTTATTAATGAGTTGTGGTGGGAATGGTCACCTCTTAGCGTCCTCGGCTTATTTGTAATTATTTAATTTAGAAATTGTTTTTGTTAGCTTTCTACTATGGACGCGTTTTTTTATTTTACATCGTCCTCACATTTAGTTATAATTTCAACATTATTTTTGTACTAATCTTTATGTATCAATTTAATTTAAAAGAGTGTCCATGGATTTTCTTGCCCGTTCTTCTCCATAGGTACCTACTAAGCTTTGGAATGGGCAACTAGCTTCATATTTCTAACTGACCGACTCCTTGACAATTCAAAAGTGCCTGTAAATGGTTTAATTGAAATAAATGCTTTGAGTTTGAGTTTGAGTTCAGTTTCTCACTGAGTTATGGAATGTTAAAGAAGTTAGTGTCGTAAATGTTATCCATGATAACTGTAATCCTTAGTAAGTTTCTTTTAGTTCGAAAGAAATCTACACAGAGCTAAATCAAAGACTGAATTAATCGCGGGTGAAAGGAAATAATAACTATGTATATTAGAGGTATGTATACACCCATGAAGTCTTTGACAGTCGTCCGAAAGCCAGTCAGTAGCCCGAAAGTCTGATAATCAGTATCAGTATTGCCAATTTTTTTTTTGGTGGGAAATCATCAAATAACTTCTCCCGCTCTGGGCGGAGATAGAGGGTGTGTCAGACTCTTACTGACTAAAACCCACCCGTATTCCTTCCGTAGCCTGTGTTGCCAGGGGCCTCGATGACCCATAAGTACCTTCCCGCGACCCCGGCCGAGCTGCATCAGTTACACTGGAAGTTGACCCCAACAGTTGGGAAAGACTAAGCAGATAATGATGATGTCTAATGTAATTTTGACATTCAAAAAGTGCTGATTCTCAGCCCAGTTTGAATACATGACTTGTGATTTTCCATTTACACATCCATAAAAATAATTGCAGTCGAAAAAAGTAGAACTAGCCGTAGCCTCATAACAGCGTTCTTAATTATATACATACATACATACATAATCAGCCTATAACGTTCCCAGTGCTGGGACACAGGCCTCCTCTCTATGAGAGGGAGTGGGCCGTAATCCACCACGCGGGCCCAGTGCGGGTTGGTAGATGTCACATGTCTTCGAGTTTTTGGTTCTACGACATGCCGGTTTCCTCACGATGTTTTCCTTCATGGTTTTGAGAGCAGTGGTGATGAAATAATTTACACAAAGTAAAGCGCCCGCCTGGGTTCGAACCTACGACCTACAACTCGTAAGTCGCGGACGTTACCACTGGGCCACCACTGCACTTAATTATATACCAGTAGAGTACTGCATAAATTGCATTGAACTAGATGCTGAGGCGACCGCGAATAGGAGCAAGACCAGCCATCTAATAAGGTACACTTTGTATTGCTTTAGTGTCATTCTACTGGCTGGCTGACAGTAACGCGACGCTTTGTTATGACAAGAAGATGAAGCTGATATTAAATTATCCAAAAGGATACTATTATTAAGACACCACTTTTTCTTAAACCTCTCACTATTGTAATAGTATTTTATATATTCTCAGCTATACGCTAAACGAAGTATCATGATCATACTTACCTATTCTGAGGATCACTGTAATCTTTTAAATAAGTATAATAAATACTAAGGTATGGATTTGATCAATAAAATCAGGTGAATGCCTCGTTAACTAGTGGTCGCAACCGCTGCTGTTGAGCATGAGGTCCTGGGTTCGATTCCCGGGCTAAGCAAAGTGTTATTGTGGTTTTCCATCAGGAATGTCCCGGTACCTAGTGCCGGAGTCTGGATTAGTGCCCGGTTGATGGCAAAAGTTATATGGGACTTAAACATAACTGGCGAAATGTGGATGTACTATAGGTACATCTCTGCCTAACCCTTCTGGGAATACAGGTGTGATGATCGGTGATGTAGATCAAGTGCTTTTGGATGGCTCCATCGACAATTTAATCCTATCCGTATAAAACAATGTTGGTGGTGCTGTCAACAGTATTTGATATCATAAAATCAATAAAAATACCAAAAGAAAACAGTAAAGGATGATGGCCAAATCGGTGCATTGGGCATTGTTCTTTTGACTTGGATGGCGAAATCTGAGACCAAAATGATTCTCTAGATCTTCATCTGGAAAATTTGGTCACAGATTAAATTTCATTTGAAGAGTTTAAAGGCTTTGATATGTTTTTATGTGGAATGGTAACTGCTTAATTATAAATTGACACAGGCGGCACAGCTAGTTACCTATTATGAATTTAGTAAAACATTGAAAAGAGTATGCTTAGATGGTTTGGTCATGTTGAGAGGATGAATGAAAGGCAACTAACAAGGCAGATGTAAGTGGACACGCCGGGAGGGGACGCCCCAGGAAGACCTCAGTGACCTCATTGGTGATGTTCTTCAGAAAGGCCTGGTGCGTAGTACTCGCAACGAGCGTGCGTGTATGACGTATGACCGTAAACGAAGCAAAAGGAGTATGTAAGGAGCGTAGCAGGTGGCGTTCTATAGTTTCTGCCTACCCCCATGGGAAGAAGGCGAGAGTTTATGTATGTGTTGTGTATGTAGTAAAAAAAATGATTTAGTATACCTATTCAAAGTTACTCAAAGGTGGAAAAAGTATTCTCATAAATATACAATTTATTAAGCGCAGCGACAGGTAGGGACTTCACCTGTCGTGTTGCCAATTATTACTATAATTTAGATTACAACATAGACTGTCACGCGTGTGCGAATGGCAAACTGGGAATGCAACAATCTTCCCTTGGCAACAATTGCTGCTATTGTGCGCGGTATCTGTTATCAAAGGTTGAATCCGGGATGACTTGGGAATTTTGTTAGGGTACATAATATTTTCTTATGACTCTTCTTCTTCTATAATGACTATTTTTATTAATTATGTAATTTGTTCCAGATTGTTTTTTATTACATTGGTGCCGATTTCCTTGTTCACAAACTAAACTAAATTTAAGTTCAGTGCATCTTTTTCTTTCTATTTCATTGAGAAAAGGACAGAAGATAAATTTTAGTTTAGTCCTGTCAAAATAATCAGCGCCTGTCACTACTCCATACAAGTTTAGTCGTGATTAAAAACTTGCCTACTAAAATTACGTCAATTTACGTCAAGCGTTGATTAATTTGACAGGACTAAACTAAAATTTATCTTCTGTCCTTTTCTTAACGAAATAGAAAGAAAAATATGTACTGAACTTAAATTTAGTTTAGTTTGTGAACAACGGAATCGGCACCAATGTCTACACCAATAGAGTTTTGGTGTTAGCAGTTGTATCCACATCATTAAAATAAAAAACGGATATGGTTATTTACATCATAATTCATCCAAAAATGTTTTGTTGTCATCGTTTTGAGATTGTCTCTTTTGGTCTTGGTTAATGTTTTTAACATTACTATGTACTATTGCTATAACTAGTTTTTTTGCTGCTTATTGTTACAGAGTTTCGAGTTTGGCTACGTGTTTTGATTGCGAGTTCTTATCGTTATACTCGTTATTGGTTACTTGATCTTTCATCTTGAGATGGTGTTTCATTTTTATAAGAATACATAATGCACGAATTCAATTACGTGTTAAGGCTCGTGCAGACTTGGGCGATATCGCGGGCGTGACAGGCATATTAGTTCTCTGTCGCGCCCGCGATATCGCGCTAGTCTACACGAGCCTTTACGCGATAACTTTAAATTTTCGTAAACAAAGAATAGTTATTTGTGCAACAAGAGAGCAAATTTGTTTTTGAATCCCGTAGATCTTGAGTGATTCTAGGTTATATAAAATAACTTAGGTCTCGTGTAACTCATACAACTTTTCACCTCAGCAGCGAGAATAAAAATTTGGATCCCACTATTTTAAGGGTTACGTACCTTAAAAGGGAAAAACGGACCCTTATAGGATCACTCGTGTGCCTATCTGTCCGTCTGTCACAGCCGATTTGCTCTGAATCTACCTGGACCGATTAAGTTGTAAAAATGGTACACATGAATTTCTGTGACTCAAATACGGACGTGTAGGTAATGTACCTAAATATGAATACGAACGGACGTGTAGGTAAAATACGGACGTGTAGGTAATGTACCTAATAAATGAATTTTGAATATGAGGGTCACTTTTTGGGGGCAACATAAGAAAAAAAAATCTGGTTGTCTGTAAAGTCGGTTTACGGACGATAACTTTACGTGATAACGAGAGAGATGCGTAACAAGCCGAAAGCGTAGGCCGATCGTGCCTCTCTATCGCTTGTTCGGCGCTCTCGCTTGCACGCTCGGCTCAGGCAGAACGTGACAATGAGTCATGCTTTTTCATGCGTGCAGCCGGCGTTCATCGATTTTTTTCATTTTAAAAACCAGACCTCTAAAAGAAAAAAACATCCTTTATAAATCCCTTCCTTTACCAAATTAAAAATGTACAGTCAGCAAGAAAATGGGCAGTTCAGAAAAACTCTTTTTGGTGCCAATCGATCCCGTTTCCTATAAGGATCAAAAACTCTACCGGACCAATTGACGTTTGAGTACTAGAAAAGTTAGAAATTGCAAAAAACTGTTCCCATACATTTTGTAGAAAAGAAACTTATTTTTTTA
This sequence comes from Atethmia centrago, assembly GCA_905333075.3. Taxonomy (NCBI): domain Eukaryota; kingdom Metazoa; phylum Arthropoda; class Insecta; order Lepidoptera; family Noctuidae; genus Atethmia; species Atethmia centrago. The sequence continues at coordinate 34,192,693 of HG995367.1, read as the reverse complement.
TGATGGACAGATTAGCAGAAAATAAACTAAAAATATAAACTTCGAACGAATACGCGTTATACATTTACGACAAGATAGTTTGTTAGTAGTCAGATATCGCAAAAAAACCTTCGTATGGGAAAAGTTTTCTAAAAGCAACAAACTATGTAAATAATGTTCTCAGACCAAATTAAATTAGAACGCATATTCGTTCGAAATCTCAAAAATTCATCTTTTTTTGTTTATTTTCGGCAGAGTGGCAGCAGTGTTTGTGATAAATAAATAAATAATTGTTTGATCTAAATTGATGGCCTCACATAGGTTTCCATAAATCTAGGTCAGGCAGGTCTACATTACAATTTTCCTCGGTTGTAATTAATCATAATTTTACTTCCTGAATAAATGTTATTATTATTATTATTTGCAGTTGGAATGTGGGAGGTTTTTCAACTAAAATGTTAAGTTTATTCTTGGGATAAATTATCCTGGGATAAACAATATGGTAGATAGGTAACATATTAATTGTATGGAACCATCACCACACCAGTTCAACTCGCATGTGTCCGGTTTCTTAAAGATGCGTTAGAAACTGCACCCGCGGTATTCTGTCACGATTCTATGTTGTTAAAACTATAAATAATTATGTAGATACATGATAAACTTTGTATTTTTGTCTTCAACAATCTCTTTATTTGATTATAAAAAGATTTGATTATACGATTATTTTAACAGATGATTAGCAATTTTACGGTTATACGCGTATGTGTATCCGAACGTTTTATTGTTTGTTTCTTTTCTGGGCCTACTAGGTATGGAAATTGAAAATCGAACTTCGAAAAGACTTATTTCTATTTCTCGCTTTTCCAAGTAAAAGTGACGGAAAAGTGAAGTTCAAATCTTTCGAATTTTGCGAGTAGACCCAACACTGTTCCGGCATTTTTTTTTAAATTAAATGTTACTTTGTCTCACGCTCGCAGTAAAATCGAATTTTGCTCACCACATTAAATCAAAACCTGCTTGTTTGACGTGCTGAGGTAAAAATTAATTTCTTACCGTCTTATCCAAGAGCCAGCTAGCCGGAAATATGAGAGGGATGTATGTAATCATGAAGATCATCGAAGTCCAATAAACTTGGATGCTCGACACCCCATAGTACTTCACGACAGCATCCTGAATTATAGTGTACTGTATCCATTGCATCGAGTTAGAGGCCGAGTTGAAGACGAACACGAACAAAACCAGCCATCGAATAGGGTACACCGAGTATTCCGTCGCTCCCTTCTTAGTAGGAGACTCCAGCACACCTCCCTTTTCAGCAATCCCATCCATAACACTCCCGCAAACTTCCATATTCTTCTGATCAGTCATATTTTATATGTTTCTGATTATAATAATATAAAATAGAATCTCTATATTTTATTGTCGAATTGTTGTCTGAATTTTGGCATTTAAATTACACTACTACATCTAAGTTTAATAAAATTCGAAATAGAAACGATTATTTTATTTATTGTCAGTTTTCCCGCGCGCGCGTTTTTTTTTATTCTGCGAGGCACAGGCGTGTTACTCGCGCGGCGGCCGGCCAGCGACTGTTTTCCATTTTCCTGCAATCAGAAGCTGAATGGATGCTTCCCGTGCACCCTCCGTCCGTAGCGTGACGATAACAAAGATGCTGCCGACTAGACTAGCTGTCCGTCAACAGCACAATCAAATGATTGCCATCGTAAATAGGATATAGATAACCAGTTTTTATTGCTTGAACTTCGGTTGTAAAGTACCTAGATGCGTGTTATTTGTTATCTTAACGCATAAGATATTTTTGGATAATATGCCTAACGAGTGACTGTTCAAATTTATAATAAAATAATAAAACATGTTAGTAACTGATATTATTATCAATTCTTATGATAATATTAATATTTAAGTAGGTAATCTCTAAAGTATACCGAAGTAAGACAAGGATATATTAGATATTGGCGCATTTAAGTACGCATTTGTATAAAAGATTTATCGTCAAAACAGGTACTAATTTCAACTGAAAGAGCCTATGGACAATATCTTTAAAAATGGTGTACGTAATTAATTTGATACCTACATAATTATATGTATTTACTTTACCAGAGGAGCAGTGGTGGCCGAGAGGTAACGGCCCCGACTTACGAGTTGTAGGTCGTAGGTTCAAACCTAGACAGGCGCTTTACTTTGTGTAAATTATTTCATCACCACTGTTCTCAAAACGGTGAAGGAAATCATCGTGAGGAAACCGGCATGTCCTGGAATCAAAAATTCGAAGACATGAAACCATCCACGAATCCGCTGTGAGCCCGCGTGGTGTATTACGGCCCACTCCCTCTCACCGAGAAGAGGCCTGTGTCCCAGCAGTGGGAACATTATAGGCGATTATGTAATTCATTTGATATGATTTCAACATTTTCGACAAAGTACGTACCTACTAGCGTAGTTAATTTTTCGACAAAACACGTCTATAACTTCAGTAATGTGAATGCTTTATGTAAACATGAATTCGAACCCAAAACAGCGCGGTCATTTCCGTCGATACGGCCTCACTTCCAACACGTTTGTCAACATAGTTGGGATGTGCGTCGTCCTGCCACAATTTTGGCGTTACATACCTATGTACTTATAATAATAATATATTATATATAGGGAAAATCATTATATTAAGATGTGAAGCGATAACATTCTACCCCTTTTTACGAAAATTACGCGGCCAGATGAGTATGAAATTTAGCACAGTTAAAGTTTATATGGAGGAGGAGTGCAGAAAGCTAATATTTATTATATATTATGTATTAGAAAGAAATTAAATGAATAAAAAAATAATACACACACTACCATGCGTTTGACTCACACACACATGTACCAGGGCCTCATGACTTGAAGATAGATAGGTGACAGAAGTGACAGCTTGAGCATGGAATAAGTAAGTTAACTTAACTTTCTAATAGCATTGAATTAGTAAGTACTTTATAGTAGCATGGATTTAGTATGTACTTTATAATAGCATGGAATTAGTAAGTACTGTACAGATTGTAAGAAGACGGGTCAAATTTCGACCAGTGGGCGACCACTTGTTATTATAGGTATTGAAAAAATAGATAGGTATTCAAATTACTCAAAAGGAGGTTGGCAAATTATGTGTGATGGAAAATTGTATTGATAATTCACTGTTTTGTCTTAGCCATTTTTATTCACGGCGGCGGCGATTCCAAGCACCTTTGTTTTAGGTTAATTTTTTCCAATCACGACCAGACTTTTGGGGAGCAATTTTTTTCATCATCCTTGCCGCTAAAGTTTTACCCCCAAGGAGCCGACGATAGTCTATTGCTCCACATCAACATTTCAGTAGTGATAGTTTTCAATACATGAAGTCATCCACAATCATAACTTCGGGTCTTCGGGTAGCTCACAATATAAAAGAGAACCCAGTTTGTCCGACCCTAGGAATGGAATTTGTGCTACTCGTAGTTCGCAAAAAAATGACGCACACGGGAAATTCTGAATAGTTGAAATCATGAAAAACAGACCATCATAGCTGGTGATCATCTGATTTAACCAAGATCTGATTATAGTCGACTCTGCACACTACACTCTATCTGGATTGGATTAGACAGAATCTTTTAGACTGTTCTTGTTGTCCTCACATTGGGTTTAAGAGTCTCAGCAGACGATGGACAATTTGGAATCTTAAGGAAATCTGACGCACAAGTAGAACAAAATCGGCGGTTTTCCATACCATTCCGAATTGTCCGTCGCCTGCTCAGCAACCACATGGACGAAAAACGTACCTAGGTGAGTTTACAAACCTCAGACAATAATTCCTAGTTAGATTACTAATTATACGTATGTAGGTATCTTTAGATACTAGTTTTGTAGTTTATGTGCAGTCTGTAACAGTACGAGTATTTGTAAATGAGTGTAATGTAAATTATAGGTCAAGGCACTCTGAAATGTATGTTAATCTTTGTTTACAACTCTTACAAATGACTACCAGTGATAATATGAAGCAATTACCACTTCATTCATCACAAAGATTTAATTACGAAATGAATAGTTATTAATGAATGACTGAGGAACAGATTCAGAGATAGTATTATAATATCTATATAACAGAAAATGTTTGTATCAAAAATGTAGGCATAACAGAATATTACGCCTGTTTTCCCCGAATGATGAGGCAGAGGTGTACAATAGTACACCCACATTTTGCTACTTATGTTTAAGTCCCATGTAATAGGGGGCGATCCTATTGCTATCAACCTGAGAATGCTACTAAGAATTCCTAATGGATAAACTCAATAACACTGCCCGACCTAGGAAACTGACCCAGGACCTTATTTCAGCCGACCTAGGAATCTGACCCAGGACCTTATTTCAGCTGTAGCGCTTACGACAATTAGACCAACGAGTTAGTCGACAATTTAGACATCCGTATAACTATACAAATAACTAAAATTGAAGTGTCTGTAATGTCAAAATAACAGGTTTTTACTAAACACATGAACGTATTTACGGTACTTATAACCAAAAACCTATTTTTAAATTTTTTGTCTGATGTCTGTCTGTTTGTTCCGGCTACTCTTCGAAACGGCCGAACCAATTTTGACGGGACTTGCACTGGCAGATAGCTGATGCTATAAGGATTAACTTAGATTTACTTTTATTTTTAAAAAGCGACGCGGGCGACGCCGCGGACAGCAGCTAGTACCAACATAAACGCTTGTTTTTGATAAATTTCATGACCTACTCAAAACTGGAAATAAACTAATGAAATCCATTTGAAGGAGCTATCAATAAATCATGACTTAAATAAACAAATTAATTTCATTTTTCGACGAAGCTTTGTGTATCAAATGTAATTTATATTGATAATATTTCATGAGTAAAATATGGCTTCCCCGATGAATGAGGATCACGCGGCAGCCCGCATGCTGATGATAAAATATAACCTGTCATGTCCGGGGATCGACAATGGCTGCGTCGTGACGACCAACACCTACTGTCAGTTACATTACCTATTATAGCCAAATTAAAATGAATATTCAGCACTTTAACTCGTATATAATATGTTACGAGTATATACGAGTTAAAGTGCTCAGCCTATAAAGTTGCCACTGATGGGACACAGGCCTCTTCTCTGTGGTAGGGAGTGTGTTAACACGTATTATAATTTATTATTATTTAAAAAATGAATCAAATAAAAAAATATAAAAGCTACTTTTTAAAATTATCATTAAAACAGTTGTGGAATAAGTAATTTGGTCTAAATTTAAAGAGATTACGAGGAAATTTAAGGTGCATCATATGGTAAATCTTTATTACGTATTTGGTTTCCGAACCAAGGAATCGGTTGCAATTGGTTTTAGGTTCGTGACCACTAAATTACGTAAACTTTCTGAATATTATCTTATGAAGATGAACTAAAGTTATCCCGATAGTAACAGGCCTGGTTAAAGATCAACTGGAATTAAAATGATAACCCCAAGAATACTAATAACTATAATAGTCATAAAGTCAAGTGTGATGGTTCAAAGCGAAGCCGCCTCGACAGAATCGCAGGTGATACGGTACTAACTCTGCCTTCTCTTTATATTTTAGAAAGTATCTTGTAAGTTCGCAAAAATGTAGGTCCTTTCAAAATAAGAAGTGATTTCCATAATATAAATACACGTAGTAAACATTAAATTGTGATACCCAAATTTAGATTAACAAAAACAAGCGAATCATATGTTTTCAACAGTATCCGCTTTTCAATATGTCAGTTACAGAACTTAGCGATGGAAAGTTCAAAACCCACATCAAACGGGTCCTTAAGAAAAACGCATAATATTATAAGATAAAAGACTACGTTGAAGACAAGGATGTTTGAATAATTCCTTCTGAACATGTGGCTTCCCTGGTACCTCATAAACGGCATAACTATGTAAATGTCTATTAACTGCGCCCAAATTACAATATTTATTATTTCTTTTTTTATACATACTTCGTTGACATAGTATTTTCATTACTTATTTGTCACATTATATACCTACAATTTTGATATCAAACTATTTATTAATGGCTTTTGTGGATAGGATACTAATTAAGACTATTTACAGATGTAATGGCAACATAATTTGGTTTAAATAGGTTTTAATATTTTATTAATATGTGAGAACGTTGTAGACTTAACAGACTAGATTTGTAGACCATTTTTTTTTTTTGTTAAGTACCTGGTACCTCCCATACCTATTAACACTGTTATTTGAAAAACTTGTAAAAACCAATTATTTTTAAAAGAGTAACCGTGGAGTTTGTTGCCGGCTCTTCTCCATAGGAAACGACCAATCGGAACCGTGCACCTAGCTTCTGACGTTTGATACGTAGATTTCGTTTGTAGGTTTATGTGAAATAAAATATTCACGCGACGTCCATTTTCAATTTAAATTTTCATACTAATAAGATATATTCCTATTCGTCGCATAAAAACCCCTTCCTGTGCCTTGCTGCTAGTAGGCGCAGGCCCTTAGTATCGCTCAAAATCGGTACCTTTAGCTTATTATTAAAATGTCATAAAACAAAAAATATTTCATATAAGTACCTAGGTTGAGAGAGTAGGTACCTATTATAGTTTAAGTCCATGAAAAAAGTCCTCTCGTGTGAATGCCCGGCATTAGAAGAGCCTCCACAAATGACAATACTGAACAGGACATTACGCACCTTGAAAGGTCAACTCTGTCACTACCGTTGTCGTGCAATATATGCTATTTCAATATTAAACACACAATAAGTAACTTGACACAATGCAGACACAACTCAATGACACGGTAAGAGACGATATAATTCCGTAAGTCGTACTCATTCTCCCCTTTCGACTATTTTTTTGCTAGCAGCTTCTTTTGCTATCTGGGACGATTTTTGTACAACAAAATCAATAAAATTCAACCTATATTTAACCTCAATAAGGGACAATGCAAAAAGAAGCTTACCACGTGGCTCCTGGGACTCAACTATGATGACACCGAAAAACTATTTACCACCGTGACGTAATGATATCTACTAAATCCTCACCCACACCCTCCCACAGACGCACCCCCACATACGCACTCTCAAACATACACACACGATACACATCTACTTACTCACGCTCTCACTAAAAGTGTTTAATACTAACACCGCACCAAACCATACAATTTTTATTTATTTGTTGTTTTTATTTTTTCATTTGTTAATCTTAGTTTTTATTTTTAAACACTTTATGTTGAGCTAGAGACCTTAAAAGTTATTATACAACCTCCTAGTTTAAAATTGATAAATAATCGTTTTTTTTTTATTAATATGAAATGTATCTAACTGCTAGAGGGTGGAGACCTGGTGACCTGAAACACAGGCCCTTAAAGCCTAGCTTAGGCACCAGTCTCCCACAGTAAACTAAACCATATCATGTACCGTAAGTATAACAATGCCTTAATGTTTATTGTGGTGAGAAAATAAATACTTATTATTATTATTAACCACTGTTATGCTACCTTCCCATCCTTCTATCCACCTTCCCTTAGAACCCATTTCCTGGAACAGTGGTCCTCAACATTAAACGCATATAAAAAAATAACGTTCCCATGCTGCTTCAAAATTATCCTTTACTCCCTTGGTTGCCCACTTGCTAGCTAATGGCAGCCAACAGCCAAGTAAAAGGTATAATAAATATGAAATGAAATGAAATGAAATGAAATGAAATGAAATTGTTTATTCTGTAAATAGGATATGAGAATCACTTTTACACGTCATATTAAAAAATAAGCTAGATGGAGTCGACATTTCCTATCTGACTACCCCTGAGAAGAAATGGCGAAACAAACTCAAGGGTCAAAGTCTCTTTTAAAGTCCAGACATAATCTTGGTCAGATCATGTGAGGACCATGTAGATCTATGTCTGAAATGGTCTTTTGAGGAAAGAACCACACAAATTTGAGTGGACCTGTCCAGTCAGTGCAAGCATTTGTCAGTAATCGTGTAGCTCAACTCAAAACTTAAGGAGCTCAACGACTCGACGAACAATACCAAGGAAAGGACAATTGGTTTGGCCGCATAAAGAACTCAAAATGCCAGACCATAATTAAAACTAAGAGAGAAAAAAAAAAAAAAAAAAAAAAAAACAACGAAATAAATAAAGATGACCCACATAGTGCTCACATTCACAATAATTAAAGTAATATAATACTTTTCAAGGTACATACATAAATATTCACTTAATTTTGCTTATAATATTCATCAATGTCAATATGTACATATAGTTGTACATAATGATGATTTTGCATAATTTAAATATCAAATTTAATGGTTTTAGCACAAAGCTTATCAGAGCGAGCAGCTCAATCCCAAGCTTTTTTGTCTTCTAAATAATCTGAAATTTTATAGTACCCCTTTTTACAAAGTTTGGTTTTAATACAGCTTTTAAATCGTTTAATGGGTAAATTTCGAATAGCGAATAAATAAGTGATTATAACCGTGCCGTTAATGAGTAGTCGGCAATCTCAGCAAATTGCCGCTCGTTAGCGACAGCCTGTTGAAACTGTTGTGACAGGTAACCAACAATTTGTGGACCTGTGGACTTTTTCTTGTGAAAACGATTCAAATGTTGATGCCTGGTTTCCAGAGTAAATAGTCTTGTTTGCTTGGCTAGATATGATGAAGGTTTTTTTTAATGTTGGCATAGATTATTATCTATTAGCGTAGCTTATCACTTTCATTCAATTCTTATTTTTCATTCTTAGATACCTACTTACTTATGTTATGAAATTATAAATGTCTTTATATAGCTTACGAGTACCTAACAGCTCTGCAGTTTACAGAACATATTCAATTTAAACAGCAAAACTTTTCAGTTAAAGTGTAAGGTAAAAAACACTTATTTATATTATTAAAGCTCTTCTAAATCAAGAAAAGTTTGCTGCGCCCCGCGGTTTTATACGCATAAGTCTCCTAAGGAAGAAATGGGACGGTGCTATCCCTTACGTCCGGCACCACACGGACCATGTGCCAAATTTCATTTAAATCCGTTCAGCCGTTTTAGCGTGAAAACCATACAAACAAACAAACAAACAAACAAATAAACAAACACTTTCGCATTTATAATATTAGTTTTGATGCGATTATTGATGGTAACTGGTAACCCTACTATCCAGCCTGTTACCACTTGACTAAACAAGTTAAATTCGATTTACATTGCGTAATTCCTTTAACGTCGTTAGCAAGGTGAATTACCAAAAGGCAATGTAATACAAAATGAGACGAGCTTTCTTTGTCTCTTTTGTAATTAAGGACTTTAATAGACGATGAGTCGAGAGTTAATTATGTTAATGATAGGTACTTAAGGAACTAATGACTGACCCCGAATTTATAAGTAGAGAAACTAATCTGAAAAGTACTTTGATCCTCATTTTGTAGGGTTCCGTAGCAAACAAGGAACTCTTATAGTTTCGCCATGTCCATCTGTTTGTCTGTCTGTCTGTCCCCGCTGTAGCTCGGAGACGCTTAGTACTAGAAAGCTGTAATTTGGCATAGGTAGGTTTAGTTTGGATAGGTATTAATCACGCCGACAAAGTGCTAAAATAAAATCTTGAAATTATTGTTTGGGGACCTCCCTCGTAATGTGGGGATGATACCTTTTTTTCTCGTCTACCCCAATAAAAAAATATTGCGGGTCTGTGAACACCACTTTTCGATTCAAGGATCCGCTTGCGTAATATTAAGCATTGAAGTGCTAATTTTTGTTAGAGTCAAATGTGGGGCCCCCCCTCCCTTCCAGCTAAATGGCTGTTTATGGAGATGTGAAAAAAATCATGGCAGTAGTACATATAACGAAATTAAAAGGAAAACTATCACAGCCAAGTGGGCTTTACAAGTTAACGAGTAATAGTCGACCAACTTAAATTTGCAGTTGGAGAATTGACCGTGACGTAAATCGATGTATGGGAGAACATGTTTTCAACTACATTGTTAAGTTTGTTTTTGGGATAAATTCATACCAACTTCCCAACTACGGGACCCTTCATTGTGTGTGGTCCGACACGCACTTGGCCGTTTTTTTATGTTGATTAGGGAACGTAAGAGAAGTTCTGGGATTTGTTTCGTAACTTTTACGAGACAAATGACGCAAGAAAGACGAATTTCGATGTTTGATCCTGATGTAGAAACCAAGCATACGAAGGTGCCGGGGTCGCGTGGAAGTTCGAAAGGGTCACCGAGGCCCCTGGCAACACAGGCAACGAAAGGAATACGGGTGGGTTTTAGTGAGTAAGAGTCTGACACACCCTCCTGCTCCGCCCAGAGCGGGAGAAGTTATTTGATGATTTGTTACCCAAACATTACTGCTTCGCAGAAGGAGGTGACGGCTGCCCATGCCCTCTCGCTCCATACCATGACCTGAACCAGGGCCGGACGCGAGAGATCTCTGCCGCCGATCGCCTCCACGAGGACACGGCGGTGCTCTGCCCAAGCCGGGCAGACCTCCACCGTATGCTCCACCGTGTCCTCCGGGCGATCCAAACCTACTCATACTTAACGTCTAATTCGAAGAAAGTAAAATTTATTAATAAACACCCACCCACCGTGGGTCACCCTTAGAAGATAGACATATCGCGGACTTTTTTTAATGCACTTTTAAGATGTACAATCCTGTAGAACATAAATTGTATGTAGGAGTATCTCGTACGGTTTACGCGGCCCAGATCAGGAAAGCTCCCAGTCGGCCTGACTTTTCCGACATCTTCAACAATATCTTCATATTTCAGTCAATTTACACAAAACCTTAATGATAATACTTTATGTGTATAATACATAAACCTTCCTTATCAATCACTCCGTCCATTGGTGAAAACCGTTTGAAAATCCGTTCAGTAGGTTATACTCGTATCGTTCAGACAGACAGACAGACGCGGTGGGGGGACTTTGTTTTATAATATGTAAGGATTCCATTTCTTAAGATCCATGACTTTTCAGCAAAAATCAAAATATTTTATTTCACATAAACTTATATGGGCACTTATGAACGTCAGAAGCTAGGTGCACGGTTGGTCGTTTCCGATGTAGGCTTGTAACGAGCAAGAGCTTGCGTCGCCTACTTCTATCATTATGATTTATTATTTGACATTATGATTTATATTTTCGACATTATGATTTAATTTTTGATTTAACTATTAATATTTTGACACTATAAATAATGCATTTTTGACGAATCTTAACTTAATTTTAACTTAGTTTAATTCATAAACTTTATACAACATTTCATAACTTTATATAATATTCTCAATCTTAATTATCTGTCATTGCTTCATATTTAATTTTTTTTTAACCTATTTTAGTATAGTAATTTTATTCTAGGTGCATCATCTTCACATATATTTATATAATTAATGTACCTATACAAAATATTGTAATACATTTTTAAAAGAGTAACGGTGGAGTTTCTTGCCCATTCTTCTCCATACGAAACTACCTAGGGGCGACTAGAATCAATTCTATTTTTTTGTAAATGACGTTCAAAAGTGCATTTTATGTGCCTATTTGAAATAAATAATTTGACTTTGACTTTGACCAGCTTTCGCCCTTGACTTCGTTCAAAAAAATAAAAACATCGATAAAAAATATCCCACGGAAAGATACTACCAAGATATAACGTACCCTATGTCCCATGGTCTATCCGTGTTTCAAATTTCATCCAAATCCATTCAGCCATTAATGCGTGAAAGACAGACAGAGTTACTTTCACATTTATAATATAATATATATATATCGATTTTTAGCTTGCAAACATACAAAACCATTGAACCGATGCTAATTAAACTGGCGCCAGTGTACCAGTTGCACTGTTGTGAGGATCCCGTCGTTTGTTCCTCAATACTATTGAGTTTCGTGTTGTTAATGTCAAGCGTATTGTTGATCATCTCTGTTTATTTATTTTCTGTTCCAGGAAATGAAAATCTGCCGTGTCTAACAAAAACCTTTGAATCGGATCTATTTATATTTATAAGTTTTTTTTACGAATCCGCAGAAGTAAAAACTATTCAATGTGAATCTGCATTGTAGCAATGAGATAAATATAATTGCTGTGAAGGCTTTGTTTACTATTGGAATAAGCCTATAAATACCATTTTATTAAATGTGGAAAAACGCTGTTCCAAAACAAAACCATGAGACTGCTTTTTTTTTTCAGTGAAGCAGATATTCTTATTACTGAAAGACAATTAACAATCGTGCAATTCAAATCGATTTCATTTATCGCAGACACATCGTTAAATAAAGAACAATAAACCTGATCTACGCAAGTAATTAGGTAAAGAAAGGCAAGCACATTCAATTCCTTTCAGCCCCTTTCACTTAAATCTCCTAACTGCGTTTAACATTCTCACGTCGTGCTTCCTAAAACATGCAAAGTGCCTGCCAAAGGCAGAGCACAGACCCAAGCAACTAAAAGCGTAAGGAATCTGGTCCTTTCCCCACAAGACACCGGAACTTTGAATTCCGAAGTAATCCAAATTAAATTAGAGGATTTCGTACATTAACATGCGTTACACGAAGTTGACGCGGGACCGCTGACGGAAATCTATGGCGTTGGTCCTGCTATAAATTCCGGATAGATCGGCCTTTTTGTGCGGAACGGAACATTGGTCTTTTGGGTTAGAATGAGAAAAGTCAAGACAACAGAAAATTTAAATTAGATTATTCTTAGCTAATTCTAAAATTTAATCGTTTTGAAAACTATAAATATATAACATGTGAATTTCAACCCAAAATCTGCATCAATTTCGTTTACAAACTACACGATGTTTATTTATGTAAATTTCAGGTCTTTGAGTCCTTGAGTAAAAGGTACTGGCTTCAACCGCGAGCCAACCTTGACCCCGACCTTTGTCACCGGTTTTAGTGTTATGAATACAGAGCTATTTCGAGAAGGACCCGCTTAGTTTGCAGATTACTTGATTTGCAGGATCAATTAAATGAGTGGCAGATTCAGTTCGTGACGGTGGCGTCTCGGATATTAGGACTAAAATCATTTTCTATTTTCGAACGTCGCGGCCCTTTTTGGAGAGCATGCTTGCACAGTTTAAGCGTCATATGGAGAGGAGCTAATGACAGTAGTGTTTATGGCTGCCTTCAAGGAGCTGTTTAGATTTATTTGTATTTTGGATGACAGATTTTATTAATCTGACACCTTTTCATATGATAAGGTTTGGCTTTATAAACTTACTGTTACCCATCTTAATGAATGTTATTGTAACAACAGACAATGGCCCGTCCAGTCTATCTGGACACATCCCAACAGCTATTGAACGCTTTTAATAAATGCACGTCCCACTAACAAGAACTGAACGCTTCCAACTGTAAAGCCTTTGTCCATCCACTACCAGAACAGAATTAAATGAATTGATTATATAATTTTAAAATATCGCCGCACCCGTTGTAAAAAGCTTTCGCCATTAATAACCAAAGTTCCTTTGTTTTGTTTCCATCAAAACTCGCGGACATTTTCGGTCCACTGACACAAATTTGTTTGGAGGGCAATTTGATTAATTCGTGAATTTCTGGAAAACCAACCCACTTGAAAATGAGAACAGTTTTTGTGTTATTTGTTAGCTGTAAATTATCTTGTTTTGTACGAAACCTGAAAACTGTTTGAGTTGGTTTCAGGTTTTGGAAAATAAATTCCAATAATTTTAGTTTATATTTCGTTTTAAATTTAAACAAACTGTAAAATATTCCTATACCTATAAAATATAGGTAGGTACTAAAATCGTGGCAATAATGCATAACTACCATAATTACCTGCTATTAAAAACGGTGATAACTGAGCGAAATCACGAAGGACAAGAGTTTGCGTAGGTACTCATTTTATCTTAAGATAAAATTAATACATAATCGTGTATGATGACATAAGTGACAACAGAATAGATATTATTAATTCTTGTAGATTAAATATTTGCTGGAATAAAAGAAAAAAATCCTATGTATTCGTAGCACTCTTGTCAGAGCGGTCATGGTCCTCATGTAGTTTCTTGTCAAGGTACAGTGGTTCCGCGCCCTAAGAGAGGCGGTCATAGGGTTTCGCGAAGATAATGACTGTCGTTATCAATACTAAATATTATCATTATGCTTTTTTGTAATACTTCATGTTATAATAAAATGAAAAAACCGAATTAATGTTAAAAAACTTATTTTATTAGAATAAATAATGCATTTATTGTACTTGACGAAATACTTACTAAAATACAATAAAGGAATTGGAACTTAATAACTAATAAACTTAAATATATACATTTTTATAATAAAAATAAAGTAAATACCTAATTATTACCTAACTACAAATACAGAAATGGACAAAAAATATATTATTTACATGTTAATAGTTACATAATAGGAGCTGTATCTAAAATAATGTAAATCTAGTGTTTATTATATAACTATATACATTTTATTCTATACCGACAACAAATTCAACACCTCTTTAGATAGAATAGACTTCTTCTTCCGCGGTAACCTTCTCAAACCAGAAATATAAGGATCCGAATTAAGAAGAAGTCTATGTATCAAGTCGGTGTTTGTGACAACCCGGGACATTTTCCTCGTGTTGTCACGCCTAAACTGTTTAACTAACTTATTGCAAGATTCGGCGGCCTCTTCCGAAGGCTCACCTATTGACAATAATGCGTGGTCAATTACTTCCGAACCATGAATGAGGACCTTATGTACAGACGAGGGCAGGTTGTACCATGGATAGGTAGCAACAAGCTTACGTGTTTTGTCTAGAGCATACTCTTTAAAAGCCACGTTATTAATTTTGTATCCCGACGAAAGACACTGCAGCAGATTATGACATCTGTCAATAAGGTCTTTGTCTAATCCAGTAATTTCCGCTGAAATAGCTGAATTAGAAAAAAACCTTCTGGCAGTGTTTCCATCGTTGGATGTGCCACTTCCTCCACTTCGCGGTTTGTCGATGTGACTGTTCCTAAGTGACCCTAGGCCGATCTGTTAATATGAATGTTTGGGTCGGTTCCTCATATTGAGGAAAAGTCGTACTCCGCCGCCGTACGACTCTGTAGAGCTCGTCTCCAGACTGGTCACTCTCCCACCGACAGAGATAAGAATTCCAAATATGAATAAGTCTAACGCCGTGTCTCTTGCCTTGTTGTGTTAATTGAGCAAGGAAAGGATTGAAATAAATAGTAAATAAGATTTAGGAATTCATAGTTATTGAAGTTGGATGTGGTTTAGAAAGACAATAAATAATAGAATAGTGCTAAGTCTATTATTATATAGATTTGTGAGTAACTCTTACGCTAGCGTAAGAGGTATTTGGTCAGGCATTACTCACACGATACTTTACATCTGTACTTGGAGTACTCAGAGCAACACTTCCATAAAGTGACGCAAGCGGCTTTTCAGCGGCATTACGTCGGCATCATGCTCTTTTGGAGACATGGTCCCTAGCAGTTCTTTCAAACTGACAAGCGTGACGAAGCGGCTTTCCCTGCGGCAACCGTGTGGACCGTCCTTGTCTAACAACGGGGCGGCTAGTTTCAGCGGCATTGCGTCGGCATCATGCTCTTAAGGAGACATGGTCCCTATCAGTCCTTGGACTGGATATGAGATAGATGTGGTTTCCCGAACCCCTGGTAGTTCACCCTTTGCACAACAAGCATATCTGCAAGACACGTGTTCATATCAGTCTAACCGAATTATTGGTTTGTGATAAAGAATACAACATTCAAGAATTACTAGATAATAAGAGTTGAGAATCGAAACACAAGAATTATTAATTAATAGAGCTGTGGATCAACTCTCTTAAAAATTTATAGACAGCCCCAAAGCGCCCACCCGTCATCACTTCCTAGTGTTTGAGCTGGGGAGAAGAAGTGACGCAACAAACTCCCCAGCAACACGTCTCTGTCTGTTTAGTTACAAGAACTTTAATTATACTATCAGACTAAGATAAATATTATAATACACACGCACACTATATTAGGTACTAAATTAGTCTAATCGGGGCTTTAACCCAACTATAACTCATACTCGCTATCTAGCGACAGCCCACTCGGACATGGCCCTTGGTATTCACCAAGCCTCCTAACTTAACTCGCCTAGACTCCAACGTCTGTATCTTTCCGTAGTCTTAAATCATCTTGTTGCATTCGTCTTGGATAGTTAGGACAAGGAGGGATTACAAGTAAACAATGTCAATATAAAATAAGGTTGGGAATTCAAAGGTTATGGAAAGGAATCTAATTTATCTACTTTTCTTTTGATTATGAAAGTTAGAGGACATGTCAGTAATATAAAAGTGTAGGTATGTGACACGTAACGCTTGCGTTGTACGAGTATATTACTCTAAGTTACGTTAGTGGATTTCTTCACAATAATTACAGACCCACCCCAAGTGATGTGGGACTGCATTACAACAGCTGACAGCGTCGTGCGTGTATTGTTAGACCTGAACGCATAGGACCACTAAGGACACTGCTACGATTCTAACAAGCCACGCTCCCTAAGCTCTAGTCATGTCTTACTCAATCCTAAGGCAGAGTACTGCGAAGTTCAACTGTCATTGAGCGAGACACGTTCCAGTAATCACTGGGCGCGTACTAACATAATAATCCCCTTATAACGGCCTAATCACCCGTTACAAAGACAATACAAAACTTGCACAAGCGTACCGCATCGTCAGTCAGTAGTAGAATTCTTTACAATTGCTCCTGCTATACGCCGAAGTGGTTATTTCAAATCGTCACTTCTCACTCTCTTAATCTCCCCCATTTAGAAGATGCTTTCAATGTAATCGGCATCCGTGCGACTAAGTCAAGCATCGGAGCGTTTCTATCTGGGCATCCAAATGTCGTGTCTCGCTAATGATAATTTGTGAGAGGCCGATAGCCAGATTTGGTTTAACGAGACACAATTCCTAGCGTTCCTTAGAACGAACTATCAATCCAGTTTAGGAAACTTGGTGAAGCCTAACCCCTCTCCCTAAGAGTCTGCATACATCAAGGGCAATGTAAAACATCCTGCAGTTAGTCAGTCCATAGGGATAAGGTAGCCATCACTAACATTTGGTTTGTTTGTGTTCGTAAACAATTACAAAGTAGCATTATAGCTCAAATTGGCCCTAACGAGTTGCGAGTATTAGTTCGGTTCAGCCATCCATAAGCGGTGTGACTGCCGTAAGTGTCATGTCTTGGTTGTGGTTGTCTATAGTCTGTTGGTAGAGTAGTCTACCGTCTCTTGTTAAATGTCACACCCAATGGAAGGCGTTCTCCGAATCCCTAGAACCAAACGCTGGTGTAGGATACCTCGATCGTCATAGAAAGGAATAAGGAGGAATAGAATAGTAAACACTCACCCAATCGTTCACAGATACACTCACTGAGATTCGCGCGCCTTACACACAACTTACATTATACTTGACTACACACCTACATTAACCTAGTCTAAATCTACACTTATTATTACAATTTAACGTATTAGTCCGGCCTAATTCAACCGCTCTTTCTCGTGGTATTTTCGCGAACTCCCTAACTTAACCCGCTAGATATCACGTCCGAACCCTGTCGCGGCTCATCACCGACTCCCCTCAGCCCTACCCTTTTCCGTCCTCTGTTCCATCTCCAAAACGACCGGAGCATGGTCTTTTTTTTCCATGCCAACCGTATACTCAGAATAGGTTTATTGCCTTTTTTGTACCATTTCTCAATTGTTTTAAGGGCCTGTTTGGGTTTTGCCTGAACTCAATTTATACCAAGCAGATGTTGGCAATAGTATTGTACTCTGCGATAAGAAATCGAATACTTTAGTCGTATCTTTAGAATTTGTTAAATTATTGTTTTCGACCCGTCCGTTGTTAATTGTCTCAAGTTTGTTTCCCATAAAATATAAATGGAATGCATTTCTAAAGGTTTCAGAATTCCAAAGAAATAGGATGTTTTGTTATTAATTACGGTAACACGTCGAGCTGTCAGCCCATAAAATAGAGATTTAATGTATTTGTAAGAGCCTAATATCGTGAGACAATGTTAAAATAAGAATTTAGAATAAAATATTTTGTTATTAATTAGAAGACATGACAGACAGTCACATCGACTATTAGATCAAGTCGTTGCCTAAACTGTTGCTGGACATGTTGATTTTTCTGTGCAAGAAGAGCTTTATCGTCTGAAGAACGCGCCTGCTATTTTTTGAAATCTAATCTATAGGTAACGTGAATAAATTATTCAAAGAATCGGATATGCGATTGAAGAGGAGATAGTCCAAATTGATATTTACTACTGTCTACAGTTTTGCTACATGATTTATCTATATCATTCATGTCTTTTGGAGTTAAACCACAAATATAGCACCTACTACAAGATGTATCACTCAGAGCACTGCACACTTTACCATCAACCATGGTTAATTGTAAAGAATGCCGCACCTTTATTTCACATCGATTGTGAGTGAAAGATGATGGCTATAAACTGTCAATTTTAGTCTTGATATAAGCTTCTTCTTGCACGGAAAGGTCTTTCGATTCTTTGGCAAATTGGAATCGAATAGGCCTACAATACCTGGTGGAGGAAGGGCGCGGGTTTTTCCAAACTATTTGGTCTGGGTCGGAAGTATTTGACTTACAAACTAATCGGAGAGGACAATATGAAGTAAGAAACATACTGCCATCATCCTCGATACCAGAATCACCAAAACACTGTTTATATTCGCTGTGCCCCGTACTCCCATCGAAACCCCATTTTCCAATTAAAACAAATTCTTTATTAAGGTCAATATTATTTAAAACGTGTTTTTGGGATTCTAGTATCCGGCATGCAGTATGGTCTAACAATGATTGTAATTCTACTTCAGCCGATGATTCCGTGATAAACTCTTGCGATGAATAACACCGCTTCTTAGCTTCCAACACTTTTGGATAAGACGGTAATGCATTCGGTGATTTTGCATTAATGAACTCTTTCATCATAAGATACTGATGTTTAGTCAGTTTAGACTCAGTTATGAGAGACAAGACTTCATCAGTGTTGAAATTTAAAGAAGCGTAAGCGGCGTCAGATCGACTTGAATCATCCAACAAATAATTGATCGCGGAACTGTCTACTTTACTTAACTCTGCAAGCCTGCGGCGTTTTGATCTCTTGCTACACTCTTCGAAGTCCTTCCTGTGCTGATGCTGTTGAGTGCTCGTCGAAGCCTCTGCTGCTGGCCGTTGAGTGTCGTGGCTCCCTGCTGCTGCACAATTTGACAGAACGCAAACTTCAATTTCGTTCAGCCAGTCTCCGTACTTAGATACCATGCGAGATTGATTGCGAGAGACTTGCTTCCAAATAGCTACAAATCTAGTACAAAGATTAGCAATTCTTTTTTCTAAGTCATCAGCAACCAAATTCTCAACGTCAGGCAGTAACTGTATCAGGGCTTGAAAAACTCGACGCCACCGTTGCAGTTTGGAATTGCTGTCCTTCATAGAGCCAGAGAGCCAAGTATCTAGTACAAGCATTATTTTAAAAGAACACTCAATACTAGTACCTAAAACAAAACAACAAACAGTTAAATGCGGATCAAAAACAATACATATTTCGTTGCAAGCGCTACGCGCCCAGCCGCTCGGCGTAGACCCTGGCTGCACCATACAGATGCAGCATGCCGCAAGTACTTTTTTTAAATTCTAGTCGTAGAGATTTTAAGCGACATTTTTATACCTAATTCAATGGCACAAGTAGATACAAACATAAGTAAAAGCTTCAATATAAAAAAAATACAGAAATAAATATGCAAGAAATGCTGCGGCGTAGCACTCTATTTAAAAAATAATGGTGTATTAAAAATGCAAAATAGTAAAGTAAATTAATAATACATACCTGTAACTTGAATGTCCATTGCAAAATAACAGGTCACAAACAAGTTCGATCTTGAAAACACGCGTCGCGTCTTAGGGTAATTAGCGCTTGGTGATAACACGGTTGATGACTAATTACATGTGTTTACTTTCGATGCCAAAAAAGGAATGTTGCGAACAATAGATTGCAAAACCTTTTATACCCTCAGGTAGTAAGACAACTAGTGAGTAACTGAACCAGATATAATGGCTTAGCTCAGTCATTGCCATTGGAAGCCTATGACCTACTAACGGGACCACTGTGCAAGGGGCTGATGTGATTTCCCTCAAGATCTCTCGCCATCTACTGCGATTTTTGTGCCCTCATGCAAGGGATAGCTGACGGATACACTGCGAAATTAAATTTGGTCAGGATTGTCCGCGTGATCTAGTACCCTCCACTGTACCCTGCACGACAACGCGCTCGTGAGTCACCCTCACACGCCTCGAAACGCCACGAATGTGTAAGTATTTGAGGATGCGCGTTTGTACCAGAATAGATAGCCGCTTTTTGATGCTTAGTTCTTGGCGCATAGAGGTGTTATTTGATACGAAACTCAATCCACGTTAACCCAATCATTCCAACACTACATATCCAGACAGTCTATCTTCTTCTTCACGATGTCACGCAACGTCCATGTCTCAGCAGCGTATAGGGACATAGGGAAAACCAATGTTTGAACAAGACGGATCATTTGTGGGTATGCACATGTGAAAACACTTAGATAACTTTTAGTAGTGCTAGTATTTCTTGTAATCAAGTGCAAAGACAGAACATCAATCACTGAAACAAAGCCATACAACCAAACATTAATCTAGCACAAATCTAGAACACAAAGATGACAAGCAAGAATACATGTGTAAAACGATTGGACTAAATGTTTACGAATAGATAAAATCTACGAGCAAAATTTGCTCCTACTCAATCCTGTCACTACAAAATTACAGAACCAAAATTTGAATTCGATCATCGTTTACGTAATTTTACTTAACATATCCTAAGTAGACAAACCTGGTGAAAACGCTGAAATCGTCAGTTTCTTTAGGTAAGAAACCAAAGTAGGCCTGCGTCCCATTCCTTAATGAGACATAAAGATTTCCCATGCCAAGACCCTGCTTATTCGATCAAACATTTACAAAATCAACATCCCCTTAAAATATTCCAAACACCGTACATGACCCATTGTTCCAAGAGTGCCATGATTAAAGTTATGGGTATTCGGTAACCCGCAAATCGATTACCCCACAGGGTTAACTTGACCACAACTCCCACGGTCTAATTGGATGGGTCTATTTAGATCCACCCGACGTCTACAGCATTCACGAGGACCATTCATTTCATTATAGCCGACCTCCGAGGGAACTTCTCAACTCCCATAAGTGTAGTTACTACTGACGCCATCTAGTTATTGTTAAGGAACTAATTTGTGGTCCTTCGGTACGGGTCGATTTATTAGCATAATACTATTCATTGTTTCCACGATGTTGAGTACGGACAATTAACGAGGGATGCGCTGTCAAGGTAAGATATTATAGTATTTTGCTCTACAAGCAGGATTTTAGCACTGGGGGGAGAAAGTTTTTATTCTGCTAGAAAGTGGAAATTTGGGATTAAGTGGATTTAAATTATAATTTTAAAGGATATCTTTAGCATGTTTAGAACTATCTCACTAGCTCCTATCATTCAAATATTCATTAATGAAATAATACGGTTTTATTATTCTCCTAGAACTTTTGCGAACTAATCAAATAACTAAAAGTATTTTTCTTGTTTTTGTTTGAAGAAGCAAAAGATTATGACGTTCTATTCTCCGAAAATATGGACGATAGATAACCTACTTGTAAAGATATGTGCGTAATCTGAAATGAACAGTATTAATTATTATATATTATTTATTTATGAAATTGCAATACGCCTCAAAACGTTGATTTCTTTGATTGCCTTTATCTGATTTCTATAAATTATCGGCAAAATCACAAAAAAGTGACAATCGATTCTATCGATTTTTCTCAATTACACTTGATTCGATCGGAACATGTGTAAACTCAATAAACTATTCAAATGATCCAATAACCTTCACAATATAAGTAACTATTTTATGTCGAAGAATGTTGACTGACAGTGATCAACAATAATTGTATTTTCAATTATTTAATCGATTCTGTTACATTCCAAGTTCAATCCCATCTCTATAAACAAAACAACCGTCAGTCATGTGTCAAACGACGTTTGACACATGACTGACGGTTGTTTGTCACATGATGTGCGTATTATATGTATAAGTAGGGCGATTTTACAATGTTTACATTACTAGGACAGTCACCCATACTTCTATTTAGGCATGTCTTTTCAAAATTGGAACGAGATCTCGTCAGTAACAGTCTAGGAATATTGTATGCGCATCGTAGCAAAGATGAGATGAGGCAAATATTGCTACCCGTTGTCTGTAGGCACGTCCTTTGCTACAAGATATGTTGCTACGTTGCCAAAGAATCGAAGGCGATAATAATTCAAAGTCCTTGAACAAATACAGCTCAATATTAGCTACATTTTTGCATACATTCTATCTGCGTGGATGTTTCTGGACATTACTCTTCACAGTTCATGTCCCGCAGATTTAGCATGCATCACCTCCGTTCCATCTACTTATCGCTTATTTATAAAAATAGTTTGTATAAAATCCAAATCTAAACGGGCGACGACGGTAAAAAATGTGTTACAATAGTAAATAGTTGTGAGCGTGCAAAAAGCATATTTTTTAGGTGACAAACGTGACTGGTAATTGGATGGGATTTTGGAAAAACTACTTCAGTATTTCTGTGCCTTTTTTATCCTCATGTTGCTTATAATGATGAGACGAGTTATGCAGTTATCCAAACCAGTACGAAGTGTAGAGTTGTTAGTTTGAACCGAAGTTGGTCATAACTTTAGTGGGCCGAAGACCTTCAAAGATCCTGGGATGCTTTGATTTCATGAGCTAATCGTGACATCAAAGCCAGCTTTCCAGGGACCTTTAAATGAAACACGCAAAATAAGTCACTTAATAACATACAATACTGAAATAAATAAGTATTGAAGAATTACGAATTCCTCATAAATACACACCTCTTCCATTAGGTGTGACTTATTTACATGAATAAAAGTGTACAATTTTTGCGATTACCTATCTTGTTTCTCCGTCGTGCCCTCACCCATGTAAGTATAAGCTGATAGCTAGCAAAAAGTACACACCACTAAACAATACATATAAAGGTAAACAAAGTAGATTGTTATACAAGGGATGAAAGGGACCTATTTAGGCACGAGATGGTTCGAATGCCTAAATAGGTCTTTCATCCGAGGTAAACACTCTGATTTTCATTTCGAATGTGAGGAAAGTAAATAAAAACCTGATTACTTAAAACAAAAATTTTAGCTCAAATTTATGTAAATGAAATAATAATTTAGTGAAAGTAAATTATGAATATAAAGTCATGTTACAAAATTGTTGATAATATTTTTTAATTACAATAAAATTTTACGCCGTGATTTCACAGAGTAGCTGTGTACAAAGTTGGGACATAGCTTGCATATAGTTTTTAATTTTTTTAACAGCAAGGAAAATCGTTTTCTAGCGCCGAAAAGTACTGTTTTCATCCCTCAGGTCAGGTAACTTTAAGCGTACTTTCCAAGTATGAGAAATGAAAAATATCATTCGAGTAGGTCAAATAAGTAGGTATTTTCTTGAACGAAGCTCAAGCACAAATCTCAATCTAAAGTAGATTTTGGATTGAAAATAGATCATTATAAAATCAGTCAGATTTTATGTTTTAAATGCAAACAGTTTCTCCACAACAAAGGGATACTCAAACGAATGATGACAAAGATTTGTCCACTCTCACACAAAGGTATTAAAAGGTAGATTTATTCCATTGGCTATACATATACATACTTATATAATTATTTCGTCAATCAAACCTACCATAAATTGACGTTACACGTGTGCAATCGAATTTAATCGGTAAATAAACATCTGTAATGAATCGAGTATTCAGCGTGTGTATCGTAGTCAGTTCCACGTGGATGGATGTCATTGTCCGCGTCCTTACTTCGGCTACACTAGGACTTCTAATTAGCTGCAGTAAAATGACACTTCTTACTGTCATTTCGTCAATAACTTCTAACATTTTTTAACGAAATTACATAAATATAGTGTCATTTTATCGCAACTAATTAAGAGTCCGACTATAGTTTAGTGGCACTTGACATTAGTCAATTTTATTGTACTCTTTGAATCAGATGCAAATTATAGTATCTCAAGTATTTATTGGTCACACGATCTCAGCAGTACCTAATAATTACAATTTAATTTATAGGTACTTTTTGATAAAAAAATATCTCACTGGAAACAAAAGTTTTTTTTTTTAATTTATTTAATTTTAAGGTATTTTTTTAATCAAATTATTAGTCTCACTGGTAATAAAAGTGTTTGTTATTATTTGATTTTAAGGTATATTTTTGCATGCTAAAGAAAGTAGGTACGGCAAAATAATGTGGAACCATTTATGTTTAAAACGTTATACCTATTAATAATACAAAAATATTTTATTTATTTTCACAAAAGTGTTATACCTACATATTAAGTTGCTATTTACTTAATATGTGTAAGCACTAAATTTGTGTTTTTTTTATACCAGATCTCCCCCAAACTACATTTTTTTCTTAAAATACCTACCTGTGTATTTTAAGAACAAATTGTATTTTGGGGGAGATCTGGAGTCTACTAAGTATGAACTAGTAGGTCAGACCTAGTAAACAGTAGGGAACTAGAAAATATTCTGGAAAGCGGCTGATTGTCGAGAAGTGCTTGCGGATGGAAGGACCGGAAAGAGGGATTTTCAGAGATCTTGTAACCACTGTCGTGCGGATGACCATACCACCTTTCAAAAACATTGTTTTTTCTTGTATTAAGCTATTTTTAAATCTAACAATATTTTACGCAGTTACGTTATAATACATGTTTGGTTTCGCTTCAGTGGATATCAATCAATATTTTTTGTGTATGTTTACTACTATTTCTATAAAAAAGATAGATATATGGAATCTACATTATAAGCGAAATAAATTGTATTCTTTTGTAATATATACGTAAATAAAAAAAATATAACGTTCTATTGCAAACAATCTTGTCAATATCCTTGAGAGTAGGTACTGAATGTCATTTATGGAGTTTTTTTTAATCATATTTTGAATATTAAGACCCGGAGATAAAGGGTACGAGCTAGTCTGTCGGTATGTATTTCTTGTTAATATTCGTATTTGCCCAGGTGTTCAAAATAAGTAGGTAATGGCTGACTCTGTAGGCCAGGCCTTAATTTGGTGTCTTTCTACATCCTTCTCACGTGTATAATTTCAACATGGATGATGTACCAATAATTTTGTAACAATTTGTTGATTTAAGAGTGTCCGTGGAGTTTCTTCTTTCTCCGTAGGAAATTACTAAGCTTTGGAATGGGCAATTAGCTTTATGTTTGTGACTGACAGACTCCTTGACAAATCAAAGTGCCTGTTATTGTTTCAATTGAAATAAATGCTTTCAGTTCGTTTTAGTTTTGTCTTCTTAAATAAGACCAAATGCAAAACTCTATAAATAACATGGGCCACTAAAGTTTGACTCTAACCTAAACAATCACGTTTCAATTCCAGCCAAAACACTAAACAAGAAAACGCAAAAGATATCTACTCTCAACAATACAGAAATCCCGCCATCCATAGGTACCTGAAACAGTTGAATAAACATAACAATCTTTCCTGATACGAACGATGTATCAATATCTAAAAGGATACGTCCCGACTCTCATATCTGAGAGGTCTGGAGCGATGGTAGGATGTGACCGCCATTTGTCTTGGGAGCGCACTTCCAACGGGAATTAGGTCACTCACACCCCTCTTACTTGATGTTTGGTTACTAGATGTGGCGCGAGTCTCCGGGTTGAATTGGGTACTTCCTTGTTGACTGGAGTAGTGTGGGATAGACTGATGCATCATTGTTATTGTTTGACCAGACTATTTTCCGCACTCTATTTACATAATCTACAATCATTCGTTAGGCAACTACCTACTAATAGGCTTTAAAGTCTACGTCTGAATTTTAACCCATATTTTTAAATTAACTGTGTCTCAGGAAGACCCAACAGTGTCTCACACATATCCTTATTGGTTGATTTAACGTAAATAAATGGCATTAGAAACTTGGGCCCAAGGTTTTATCCAAATGTGAAGTGGTTTTTATTTAACATTGTTTATTAGTCAGTAGATTAGAGAGAGAGAGCAATTGTAGCCGAGAGGTAACGGCCCCGACTTACGAGTTAGGTCGTAGGTTCGAACCCAGACAGGCGCTTTACTTTGTGTAAATTATTTCATCACCACTGCTCTCAAAAAAGATGAAAGAAAACATCGTGAGGAAACCGGCATGTCCTAGAACCAAAAATTCGAATACATGTGACATCTACAACCCGCACTGGACCCGCGTGGTAGATTACGGCCCACTCCCTCTCACAGAGAGGAGGCCTGTGTCCCAGCAGTGGGAACAGTATAGGCTGATTACGTATGTTATGTATTAATCAGTACATTAACTGTCTATCAATACAAAGGATAAGGGGGACAAGGGTGACCAGCAGGTCACCCTCGCCAGTAGGCGACTCATAAGTATTTTCTTTCATAACAAAATATTATCATCATGGAAGTGACAAAAAAACAACTAATCTGTCTCTCATGCTAGCTTATTCTCGTAAGATCTCAAAGCCTCTTCCATCTTTCCACATCTGTGTTGGCTTCATTGTTTAATGAGCGTACCCTGATTCAGCGTTTATCATTACCGACAGTTAGTAGCCTCTGCGAACAATATTGATTTATTCCAAGCGTGTTTAATGCAACGAGGGCAAGAGGAACATCAGCCTTTCTTAAGAAAGATAACAAACAAAAGTAAATAACAAAGTTCAGAACAGGCTTTATTGAAAAACTTTGCAGATGAAGATGATAAGTTTTCCTTTAATTTCCTTCCCAAGTGTAATGAAGAGGCGTGTGGTAGGCAGTAGTTTACAGGCTGGGGATATTACAAAAAGGTTGAAAAGAAGTTCTGCGGTGCGACTGTACAGATTGTAAATTGTCTTGAAAAGAGTGACATAGGAACAGAAATCTTCAAAGCAAGACCTTAAATCTTAGTATTTTTTTTTCCTAAAGAATTTTTTTGATGCATTGTTGCACCTAATTATTATAGTACCGTCAACTGTGGCATCTTTACTTTCCATGAGCAACTTTACCCATGGGTACTGTAAGTACATAAATATGTCTCGATTAGTAAAAATCTGTTACAAATAGTAGATTTTTCTACTTTTGTATCGCTTTGATATCAAATAGCGGCAACAGATTTTATGTAATCAAGATATAGGTATTTAAGTACAGTAACTCATGGGTTAAATTGCTCTCGGAAAGTAAAGATGCCACAGTTGACTGAATAATCTCTGCATGAACTTATTGCAACACTCGAAAACTAAATGAACTTATCTCACAATTTCTTTCCTAGACAAAGACCTTAATTAAACTAGACTTAATCTCAAGAAAATTCATGTTTACTTATTTTGCAATACAATCGCTCCGAAAAGGAGCCCCCTACAAACTTAATTACACAAGCTTACTAATGCGTCCACTATAACTTGAGCCCTCTCGTGAACTATCGCTCTTTGTAACTGTTGTATTTGTAAACAGTGCGGCGTGATATCCAGGTCATCTTAGAGTGGTGCTGCAAGATGGATGAAGGCGGAAAGTCAACAAAGGGTGAAATGTAGCCAACGATCGGTGTCCGGATAGTTGACACCGATAATGTATGTTTTAAAGTGTAGCGCAGGGATGTTGGCGATGAATGATTTATTTTGTGTGGTATTTATTGTATTGCGAGAAAAATATATTTATTTACATAACCAAATTACAAGATTTTTATTAACATTAACTAAATTAAATTAAAACTAAGTTAAGCCTAAAAAAGGCCCTCGGGGCATTGTACCGAGGATGCTGGCGGCATTTCCTCGCTGAATTGCAATGCTGATGCGTTGCGCGAGAAAGCCGCCCGCTTTTCGGTCACCAGTTACATCAACTAGACGTTTCGCGATTTCCGCAAATAACTTATATTGCTATATGTACTTTCTCTCAGAATCAAAGTAGGTGATAATGGCCATGAAAGCTTAAGCCAACTATTTTCTGAAAATAAAATAAATTACATAACATGACGCCTGTAATCCCCGAAGGGTTTGGCAGAGGTATACCCCACATTTCATCAGTTATGTTTATATAGTTATAACTTGTTTTTCGTCAGTATTGTTTTCATAAATGACAACGGACTGCTGCAGGCCAAGTCGCAACTACAGGGTAGCAGTAAATAGTCCCATAGTTAAGACAACTCCTAAATCATCATTGCCTGCCTTTTCCCAACTAAGTTTGGGGTCGGCTTCCAGTCTAACCGCAGCTGAATACCAGTATTTTACATGGAGCGACTGCCTAGATCTGATCTCCACAACCCAGTTACTGGGCAACACGATACCCCTTGGTAAGACTGGTTTTGTCAGACTTTGTGGCTTCTGACGACCCGTAACGACTGTCAAATTTCTACAAATGACAGCCGGGACCAACGGCTTAACGTGCTTTCCGAGGCACGAAGGGGTCTTGGTATGTAAAGATGCTCACCCATCCACGGACCAACCGCGGCAAGCGTAGCTTAACCTGATCGATCGGCCCGTGCGGCTGTTATTACTTAGCCACAAGCCCCTCCTAAACTCCTAAATCACTAAACAAATAAATTACTTAATCAAAACACAATTGCCGGGATTATTTGCAGGGAGGGGACGCCCCAGAAAGACATATAGTGACCTCATTAATGATGTTCTTCAAAAGGTCAGGTGCGTAGTACTCGCAACCGGCGTGCGTGTATGACCAGATGTATGAACGTAAACGAAGCAAAAGGAGTATGTAAGGAGCGTAGCAGGTGGCGTTCTATAGTTTCTGCCTACCCCATGGGGAGAAGGCGTGAGTTTATGTATGTGTATGTATGTATGTATACAAAACACAATCAACACATTCATGAACAAGAAAGTTTCCCAATACAAAACTTTACTGTAGAATACATCATTTTAAGCTGCTTAAGACGCTGACAACACCTAAACCGCGGTAACTGTCAAATTCCATAGAAAAGAAAGAGAAGCGCGATGACACAACGCTTGTAATTTATTGCAAAATATGAAGGAAATATCTATTTACTCAAAATTGAGTTGAGTAATCGAAAATAAAAAAAAAACCAAAGTCTGCATTCAAATAAGACGTTCTTGTTATTAATTAAATACGTAACGTATGTTGATATTTGATACAGATTTTTTTGATTAGAACTCTAACTAAGAGGTTAGTTTAACGTTAGTTTGTATCGAGATTTTGTTTTCAAAACGTGTTTTGGTAACAACCAAGTTCTGGGAAATATGTTCAAAATTGACATATATTTTTTCCGCTACCACAAACTATACAGATTTGGCAATATTTTTTCTTAAGCGAAGCCTATTTTGGTCAATTGGGTCTTGTCAGCGCCTTAAGGGTATACTTACATAATTTCACTCCATGCATAACACTTTGTCACAACACCAATTTATCTCGTCTGCTCGACGTCCGTATGTCACTGCAGGGATCCAGCAGAATATCAGCGTCAGGTATATTTGCCTGACACATGCTGAGCTGGACTCCCATTTGGTGCAACCTTGAGACACACACCGCACCTTGTTCGATAATTAATTGAAGCATGTTTTCTTTCTTTTGTATTTTGGCACCTTGTTTTTATATATATTCCTGTAATTTGTTATCCATGCATAGTGCTATTGTGTGTTGTGCTATGTCTTTTGAGTGCACTGAATAAATGTTTTATCTATTTATCTACTTAGCGTCACTGCATCTGAGTTTATCATGTCCTGTGTTTTAATCACCGTGTGCAAACACACGGTACGCACAGATGTGACCTGTCCCAACAAAATTATGTGCATTTTAAGACAGACGCAGACGTGAACATAATGAATTTCCATTCAAAGCACCCGGACTGGGCCTGTGAGAGGTTAACCCCTCTCACAGGCCCAGTGCAGGTGTTTTATGAGATGACAGCGTGCGAAGGATTGACGTAAACGAGAGTTTGAATAGGATCTAATACATCTTAACCATTTTTGGCGTAATTTATATGGAACTGTTCATCTTGTTGTGTATAACTATAAAACGCATTTTCGTGATGGGCGTAGACAAAAAATCTGTACAAAGCTACGGGGCAATGACTTCTATAAAAAAAAGTAAGTGTAGAGACTAAAAGTATGTGACGACACTAAAAGTAAGTGTAGACACTAAAAGTGAGTGTAGACACTAAAAGTAAGTGTGGACGCAAAAAGTGTAGACACAAAAGTAAGCGTAGACACAAAAAGTAAGTGTAGACACAAAAAGTAAGTGTAGACATGAAAAGTAAGTATAGCCACAAAAATAATTCCATTGATCGCGGCCCACTAATTGGCTGCTAAAAATGAGCAGTTACCAGCTAGGTTACACCATTTCTAACTTTTTAATCATTTTTAAAGGTCTAGGACACACTACTGCAAAACCAGCATCGCTTTTTTTTTTTGTTTTAGGGTGGGAAATCATCGAATAACTTCTCCCGCTCTGGGCGGAGCGGGACGGTGTGTCAGACTCTTACTAACTGAAACCCACCCGTATTCCTTCCTGTTGCCTGTGTTGCGGAAGCCTCGGTGACCCATAAGTACCTTCCCGCGACCCCGGCAGGTCCCGCGACCCCGGCAGGAAACCAGCATCGCTAGTACCTAATTTACACCGATGGCAGTACCTAAGTAAAAGTGTCATTGTTTAATTTTGTTTTTTTCTCAATTAGTTTTTAATATGGTCTGGCAGTTTGAGTATTTTTTGCGGCCTAGCTAAATGTCCTTTATTTGGTATTGTTCGTTGAATCGTTGAGCTCCTTAAGTTCAGAGTTGAGCTGCACAACTACTGACAAATGCGTGCACTGACTGGACAGGTCCACTAAATCTGTGTGGTTCTTTCATCAAAATACCATTTCAGACACCGATCGACATAGTCTTCACATGATCTGACCAAGATAATGTCTGGACTTTAAAAGAGACTGTGACCTCTGAGTTTGTTTCGGCCTTTCTTCTCAGAGTAGTCAGATAGGAAACGTCGACCTCATCTAGTTTTAAAAAAATATTATTGACGTGTAAAAGTGTTTGTACGAACCCACTTACTTACAGAAATAAAATCATTTATCATTTATAAGAAAAACTCTATCCTAAAATTAGGCATACATTACATACAGGCAACTCATGCGCCCATGTGCTCGCCTATTTTTTTTATGTTTTACATCTTTCCTCTAGCTTTCTCTAAGAGTCATTTCGTAAAAGGGACGGAAGTGCGTAACAGGAAGTGACAGATTGAGCATGGAGTAAGTATTAATCTGTTAATGTAGTGTAATAATTCTAGGAATGACATTCAAATAATTTATTATTTTATTACTTAAATAAATAATCAATCTGTTTTTAATATAACTTTCATAAGAATATTCCATTAATTTAATATCTTAAAATATTTTAATCTAATTTTATATACTAGGTCAATCTTGATTGTATACAATTTGCATGCCTTACGGTCGAATCATTTGAAACGTGTACATTTAATTTTAATACCACCATTGTGCCACCATTGCGTTTTCTGCAAAAATAAATGATTAGATTTCATTTTAAGTAAGTACTTTTTAATAGCATGGAATTCGTAAGTATTTTATAATAGTCAGTCAGTTGGGACTAGTCACCTCTTAGCTGCCTCGGCTTATTTTTAATTATTTTATTAAGAAATTTTTTTATTTGTTTATTTTGCTACTATGGACACGTTTTTTTTTTACACCGTCCTCACATTTAGTTATAAATTCAACATTTATTATACTAATCTTTATGTAACAATATAATTTAAAAGAGTGTCCATGGAGTTTCTTGCCCGTTCTTCTCCATAGACTACGTTTTGGAATGGGCAACTAACTAGCTTCATATTTCTAACTGAACGACTCCTTGACAATTCAAAAGTTTCTGTAAATGGTTTAATTGAAATAAATGCTTTGAGTTTGAGTTTGAGTTCGATAGCATGGAATTGGTGCTCATGGAACTAGTAAGTACTGTATAGATTGTAAATAGAGGGGGTCTAATTTCGACCCATGGGCGACCACTAGTAATGAATAACTATTCAAATAAATATTTCAGTATTTAGCTTTTTTAAATTCTGAGGTTAATTTCTGTCGCTGCTCAGTTGCTTACTCGTATTACCAAGGTGAGATGTCAGATGTTACACATCATACGCGACTACTGTAAGTCTCGCTCGTTTTTTTTTTCCTTTTTTCATCAGGGTCATAAGTTTTAACATCAAGGGTTTTAAATATTTACCAATAAAGTTGTTAGAGCGGAACCTCTTTGAGATTTTCAGCTCCAGCGAGCTTCAGCCCGGCGCGATAATAAAATATCATTAGTGTCCGTTGAACAGCGCTTGTTCACACAAACCAGAATTTTCGAATACTTACTAATATCGATAACCGATACTTTGTATAATTTCTACCGATCAGCATTTTCCAACGCCAGCAAAGTAAAATAATATGTAAATTCTATTCTATAGCCCCATTTATTATATTTTACACTAGCTTCTGCCCGTGTCTTCATCCGCGTGAAACAACACCTAAACTGCGGTCACTGTCAGATTGCATACAAAAGAAAGAGAAGCGCGACGATACCGCCGATATTCAGACAATTTTTGTTTTACAAAAAAGGGCAATCCGTTCAATTTATAAATTAAGTCCCAGATACTCCCTCAGAGAAAAATTTAAAGAGATTAATATAATGACTGTAGCTTCTCAGTATATTTATGAAAATCTTTTGTACGCACATAAAAATATCAATTTGTTTAAAAAGTACAGTGATATCCATAATGTAAATACTAGGAACAAACACAAATTTGTTGTTCCTACAACCAGGCTCAAAAAAATAGGCAGCTCGTTTAGATGCCAATGTATACGTTTTTATAATAAACTTCCTAGCCACTTTCAAGAACTAAGCCTTAATAAATTCAAATGTTTTATAAAACAGAAACTGTGCCTAAAAGCCTTTTATACTGTTAAAGATTATATTGAGGACAAAAAGGCTTGGGATTGAGCTGCTCCAATAAACTTACAGTGAATGTTGTTTTTTTACTCTTTTTATTTTGCTAGCTATTTATATTTTCTTATTCTATATAACATTCTATATAAACAATGACATGAATATTTACTTTGTATAGTATTATATTATTTTAATTATTAGGAATGTGAGGACTATGTGGGTCATTGTTTGTGTTTTTTTTTTTTTTGTCTCTTTCTTTTAATGATGGTCTGGCAGTTTGAGTACTTTATGCGGCCTACCTTAATGTCTTTTCTTTGGTATTGTTCGTCAAATCATTGAGCTCCTTAAGTTTTGAGTTGAGCTGCATGACAACTGACAAATGCGTGCACTGACTGGACAGGTCCACTCAAATCTGTGTGGTCTTTCCTCAAAAGACCATTTCGGACACAAACCTACATGGTCCTCAAATGATCTGACCAAGATTATGTCCGAATATACACATTGACATTGATGAATTTTATTTATGCAATGACATGAATATTTACTCTGTGTAGTATTATATTGTTTTCATTATTGTAAATGTGAAGACTATGTGGATCATTGTTTAATTTTGTTTTATTCTCAGTTAGTTTTTAATATGGTCTGGCAGTTTTGAGTATTTTTTGCGGCCTAGCCAAATGTCCTTTCTTTGGTATTGTTCGTTGAATCGTTGAGCTCCTTTAGTTATGAGTTGAGCTGCACAACGACTGACAAATGCGTGCACTGACTGGACAGGTCCACTCAATCTGTGTGGTTCTTTCATCAAAAGACCATTTCAGACACCAATCGACATGGTCTTCACATGATCTGACCAAGATTATGCCTGGACTTTAAAAGAGACTGTGACCTCTGAGTTTGTTTCGGCCTTTCTTCTCAGAGTAGTCAGACAGGAAACGCCGGCCTCATCTAGTTTAAAAAAATATGTTTTGACGTGTAAAAGTGTTTGTAAAAACCTACTTACAGAAATAAAATCATTTATCATTAAAAAAGTCGACAAAACGCTTGTAATTTATTGCAAAATATGAAGTAATTATCTATTTACTCAGAAATGAGTTGAGTAATCGAAAATAAAAAACAACCAAGTTCTGCATTAGAATAAGACGTACTTGTTATTAATTAAATACGTAATTTATGTTGATATTTAATACAGATATTTTGGATTAGAACTCAAGGTAAGAGGTTAGTTTAACGTTAGTTTGTATCGAGATTTTTTTTTCAAAACGTGTTTTGGTGACAACCAAGTTCTGGGAAATATGTTCAAAATTAACATATATTTTTTCCGCTACCACAAACTATACAGATTTGGCAATTTTCTTTCTTAAGAGAAGCCTATTTTGGTCAATTGGGTCTTGTCAGCGCCTTAAGATAAAATCCTATTTATATTAGAAATGTGAAATTTTGTGAGGATGGATGGATGTTTGTTACTCTTTCGTGTATAAAAAGTGTCGTTCTTTTTTCGTGTATAAAAATGTTAATATTCTACATCAAAATATTAATGGTCTTCTGAACAAATCTCATTTATTTACTGTCGCACTTAGTGAATTACTCAATATAGGAAAAATAATTGATGTACTATGTTTTTCGGAGCACAATATGATATTATCTGATGTTAACTTGTTACATATTCCTAACTTTACACTTGCTGCGTATTTCACTCGGAAATCCAGACACGGTGGTACATGTATAATGATACGAAACGGAATTAAGTATCGACCATTGGAGTCCGTGGAAAGATACTGTATTCCTAATATAATTGAATGTTGTGCAGTAGAACTCACTGATCACAACCTCATTGTGATGTGTATCTATCGGAGCCCACATAGCATTAACGTAAAGAGTAAACTTAAGGTATTTTTCAATAACCTTACTATTCTCTTGAATTCTTTTTCGTTACACAAAAACAAAAAACTTATTCTATGTGGTGATTTCAACATTGATCTTTTAAAAAAGACTACATATTCAGATCAATTCAAGTATCTTCTGGCGGGTTACAATCTCAAATTGGAAATAAAAGTTCCAACCAGACTAGGCAGTGGGACTTGCATAGATAACATTATTCACAATGTACGAGGATCAAATGGAGAAATCTTAGAGCTAGCAGTATCCGATCATACGGCACAATTTTTAAGATGTCCAGTTAGACGAACATGCATATTAAATTACTGGTTCTCAACTAAACGAGATTACTCAAAAGAAAATGTTAAAAAATTCATAAACAACATCAAAGCTATCACCTTTTCTGACGTATACGAGGAAACGG
The DNA here is from genome assembly GCA_905333075.3 of Atethmia centrago. Taxonomy (NCBI): domain Eukaryota; kingdom Metazoa; phylum Arthropoda; class Insecta; order Lepidoptera; family Noctuidae; genus Atethmia; species Atethmia centrago. The sequence goes on along the minus strand of HG995367.1, from coordinate 34,157,306 downwards.
ATCCCGCTAAGGCATTTAAATTATTTTATGATCTGTTTAAGTTGCTTTATGATTTACGAGGGTCATTCTATAAATACTTAGCCTACAAAAAGTAAACGAAAATTTTGGAAAAGTGGCAATTTATTTTTCAACAAAGTCTCCTTTTAGTTCGATACACTTAGCCCAGCGATGCTCCAACTTTTTTAACCCGTCCGAAAAATAGTTTTTGTCAAACTCTGCAAAATAGGCCTCCGTGGCGGCGATGACCTCCTCATTCGATCCATATCTATTCCCGGCGAGTGATTTTTTCAGATTAGGAAACAAAAAGAAGTCACAAGGGGCCAAATCTGGAGAATACGGTGGATGGGGCAACAATTCGTAGCGTAATTCGACCAATTTGGCCATGGCAACGGCAGACGTGTGAACCGGTGCGTTGTCGTGGTGAAACAGCACTTTTTTCTTCGCCAGATGGGGTCGTTTTTTCTTTAATTCGGCGTCGAATCGGCCCAATAAATCGGCATAGCCCTGTAATTGTTTTACCCTTCTCGAGGTAATCGATGTAGATTACACCTTGTGAATCCCAGAAAACGGTGGGCATAACTTTTCCGGCCGATTTTACAGTTTTCGCCTTCTTTGGAGCACGTTCCCCGGTCTGGATCCATTGTTTTGATTGCTCCTTGGTCTCTGGTGTGTACCAGTGGATCCAGGTTTCATCGACGGTCACAAAACGACGCAAAAACTCCGCTGGATTCCGCTTAAACAGCGCCAAACACGTCTCCGATGTGGTCTCACGGTTGCGCTTGTTTTCTGGTGTGAGAAAGCTGTCGGCGCGATGGGTGCCGCGTTTACGCGGCACCCATCGCGCCGACAGCTTTCTCATGCCGAGTTCCTCGTGAAGAATATGATGCACTGTTTCTTCTGAAATGCCTACAGTCTCAGCTAGCTCCCGAACCTTCAATCGGCGATCTGCCAATACGAAATCATGGATTTTTTTAATGTTTTCCTCCGTAGCAGCTGTTTTCGGTGCACCTGGACGTGGTTCATCAAAAACCGACGTACCGCCACGTGCAAACTCGTTGAACCAATTCTTGACGGTGGCCATCGATGGAGAAGAGTCACCGTACACAGCATCCAAGCGCTCTTTGATTTCGATGCGCGTTTTCCCTTCCAAAAATAGGAATCGAATCACCGAACGATATTGCTCTTTTTCCATTTTTGTAAAACCGATCGACACGTTCGCTTCCATAAGTTGTCAAATTAAAACAAATGAAGGGATTGGAATGAAAATTTGAAAAAAGAATTAAAAAGAATGTGCTACACTCTGGTAAAACTCTTTTGAAACTACAGCGCCCTCTGGCGATGAGGCTAGGTACTTATTGAATGCACCTCGTATGTTTTCCAAGTATAAAAATACGGATTTCGACTAAAGAAAAAGCAAAATGGATTAGTCGTGGCATTAGGATTTGCAGTAGCTAAAATAAAAAGAGAATTGCTATGGAAATATCGGTCATTACCAAATAAGCAAAATAAAACAAACATTAAAAATCTTTCCATTCGGCTGAAAAAAGTAATAAATCTCACAAAGAGAGCCCATAATAATCGTCTCATACATTCGGCTCAAAATCTTTGCAAAGCAACATGGAAAGTGATAAATATAAACAAGAATAAACATAATTTGCCAGAGGAAACCATAGAAAAAATTAAATCAAACGACAAAATCTTAAATAATCCTGTTGAAATAACACAAGCTTTTAATAACTATTTTGTGGATCAAGTAAAACCAGTGACTAATTCAGACATTTATAAAAATAAACATAAAATAAACAGTACTATTAGTTCTATGTTTATGTCACCTACAATACCGCTAGAAATACACAAAATTATTATGTCGCTAAAGAATACATCCAGCACTGGGTACGATGATATAAGTACAAGCATTATTAAACAGGTATCCACAATTATTGCTCCTGTGTGGAGTCATATTATCAATATGTGTATATGTCATGGTCACTTTCCAGAGGAATTAAAAATAACAATTATAAAACCACTCTTCAAGAAAGGCAACAGAGAAGATATGTCTTGCTACAGACCCATTGCGTTAGTACCGATATTCTCAAAAATATTTGAGAAAGCAATATATTTTCAACTTACCTCATACTTTGAGAAAAACTCCCTTTTTGTCGATAACCAGAAAGGTTTTAGGAAAAAAAGATCTATTGACATGGCCATCTACGCACACATCATTACTTACTTAAGTGCTCCTGTTAAAATATTGTTTTTAATTAGTAAACTTAAACTAAAGACTGTGTAATATATATCAAAGTGAACCTGAACTAGTAAAATTGTTGTGACAGTGTTATCGTCGGTTATTGTGAAAGTATAACTAAATTAACAGTGACTTTACTTTACCCGAACAGTGACTTGCATTACTTGAAGCTGGACGCTAGACGCTATTTGTGAATATACTGTGACATTCTGACTCAATATTACAAACTTACACTTAAACCAAGTTCATCAAATACTGTGCCATAGTGATTTAGTTTTGTATTTGACAAAATTCCCCACGATAAATTTCGTTTTTTATTTGAAACAGTGAGACTACGTCATTGAGCCAATTCAAAATACCACCAATCATTATGCAGCATACATTGTTGCCATCCTCAAGACAGTGTTGACAGGAGGGAAATTACTGTTATAATTGTAAAATTGAGTTCAGAGCCATCTATCGACCTTACACGACATCATAACCACGTCATACAGTCCGTTACATTACGGGTGCCAATTTGAACATATTAAGTAGATACTGCTTGACCTAGCGGTGTAACAAACCGCCTTTGTTCGGACGCTCGGGAAGAGTCGGGTTCGAATCTCACTAGACGCAATTATTTTTGAAAGTTTAATAGTATTCTCGGAATGAATTTCTTGGAGAACATAACATTCCGACGAACACGTACGCGTTCGGAACCAAGTGTCGATGATAGCGAGATTATGTCACAGACTATGAACTGTACGACGAGTAGTCTACCCGACATTTCAGAAGACGAAGACATTAATCAAATAAAAATTCTAAAAGATGAGATCAATAATTTAACTACCCAATTAAAAAGCGCACATGAGGAAATTGAAATATTATCAATAGAAAATAGTAACTTAAAAAGAAGTAATGAAGAATTTAAAAAGAAAAATGATATTTACAAAAATTTTGTTAATAGTCCTAAGAAACAAGAAGCAAAAACGCCATTAAAAAAGTCTTACAAAAATAAAAAATCACAACAAACCCAGACAACTGAGATTATTGAAAAAGACTATTCGAAAACCAATAGTAACGAGGATGGTGTAATTAACGCAGTTCAAATCGTACAAGACAAAACAAAAGAAAAAGTGGACCACAAACTATGCATCCTAAGTACAAACAGGAAAAACAATATACTAGCTATTGCAGAAAATACGTTTCTAGATTACAAAATTTGTCACTACCTTACACCGGACTGTGGTATAGAGAAACTTATTCATAACATTGATCTTAAGTTGAAAAATTACACAATTGAAGACTACTGCTTGATCTTCATCGGTGAAGAAGACTTTCGCCAAACCAACAACTATGTTGATCTAGTAATTACTTTACGTGAAACACTTTCAAAAATCAATCATACTAATATTATAATATGTGGACCAACATTTAAATTGAATGACTATTCTATGATGTACAACGGAAGAATAGAAACATTTAACAGTCTTTTGTACCTTGATGCTTGTACACATCACTATGCATATTTGTTCGATTCCAATTATTATTTATCGTATGATTTTACAATGTTTTGGCAAAGAAGTGGGTCTGCTAATAACAATGGTATGGTAAACATATTTAAAAACATTAATGTAATGCTTGGTGAGTTCAGGAGCTCAAATAATTTTTCTTTAATTAATAAAGAAGATGATAAGTCTTCTCATGCTATAGAAAAAAATATGGAAAATATGAATATTAACATAGATTACTATAATAATTTGACACCCCCCACTTATTGTAATGTAAATAAGGAATGTACTGAATTTTTTCGCTGATTGTAAATTAATTAACTCGAATATTGCTCATTTGCATACTAAAAGTCATGAATTACTATCAAATAAATTTGTTAAAATAATGCATCAAAATATTGCTGGGTTAATAAATAAATCAAATAATCTTACTGTATGTTTGAATGAGCTACTTGAGAAACAAATTAATGTAGATGTATTGTGTATCACAGAGCATTTTATAATGGAAAGTTTCCAAAACCAAATATATATACCGAATTACCATCTAGTTTCTTGTTATTGTAGAAAGCAGCAAAGAAGAGGAGGGGCATGTATCCTAGTTAAAAATGGTATACAATCTAAGGATATATCTAAAATATCTAATGTATCAACTCCTGGAGTATTCGAATGTTGTGCCATAGAGCTTACTATGTATAAGATAATTATAGTCTGTATCTATAGGGTGCCAAACATAAACAATGTTGACTACTGTATGAATAAATTAAAAACAATTTTGCGAGAAATATCACGCTTGCAATACAAGAATATCATATTGTGTGGTGATTTTAACATAGATGTGCTCAAACAAAATAGTCACACTAATGAATTTGAATTTATATTGAATAGTTATAACCTAAAGTTAGCATTAAAACAACCCACTCGTATGGCAAGACTGACATGTATAGATAATTTTGCCCATAATTTCAATAAAACATGTAAGACTGATGTTATAGAATTGGCCCTGTCCGACCATACAGCACAGCTACTTTACTGTCCCGTACTAACATTATACGCCATAAACTACTGGTACACGATAAGAAGAGACTGCAAAACTGACAATTTAGATAAATTTAAAAAGTTTATTAGCAGTCTTTCATTTTCAGAAATTTATGAAACAAGTGATCCTAATATAGCCTCGTAAGGCCCAACCCAAATTTAGGTCGATATATATTTTTATGATTAGATATATAATTTAAATGATTTTAAATAGTGTCTCGGGCCGGAGTGTCAAAATTTTTTTGTCATTAAATTAGGTCGTTGGGCCTTACGAGGATAGCTTATGACAAATTTATTGACTTATTTCAATTAATATACAATCTATGCTTTCCAAAAAAACTAATTAAAATAGATATAATAAAAAAACCAAAATGGTTGTCTAATGGAATAAAATTGTGTAGTCGAAAAAAAAGAAAACTTTTATGGCAGCTTAGATTAAACCCTAATAACCAGAATAAAACTTATTTCAAAAGCTACTCCAAATTGTTTAAAAATATAATACACCTAACACAAAAGGCACAAAACAACTATTTTATAAAAACATCAAAAAACAAATCTAAAAGTAGCTGGCAAATAATTAATCGTGCTAAACATAATTTACCTAAACATAGTATACATAAAATCAAATTAGATAACCATTTAGAAACATGTCCCCAGAAAATTTCGGAAGCATTTAATGACTATTTCATCAATAAAATCCAACCACAAATACACGTTGCCGATAAACCTGAAAGTCTAAAATCCGATTGGAACACCAAATCCATGTTCATGGCACCCAGCGTACCACCAGATATTCATAACATTATAATGTCATTAAACAACACAGGCAGCGTAGGCTATGATGATATATCCAGTAAAGCAATAAAACATGTTTCAGTGGAAATATGTGGACATCTAAGCCACATCATAAATTTAAGTATAAGCGCGGGTGTCTATCCCTCTGCACTAAAAACATCTATCATAAAACCTCTCTTTAAGAAAGAAAACAGAGATCTAATGGAAAACTACCGGCCTATTGCTCTTATTCCAGTCATGTCAAAAATATTTGAGAAATATATCTATAAAGAACTGTTAGAATTCGTTCAAAAAAATAAGATTTTATGTGATGAACAGAAGGGCTTCCGACAACATAGGACTACCAACATGGCAATATATGACTTTTTATATAATGTTATTTGCAATATCGACAAACGAAACCCAGTGTGTGGCATATTCTGTGATATGACCCAGGCATTTGACCACGTACACTATCCTACACTATTAAAAAAGTTAGAAACATATGGCATAAGAGGCAATGTCCTTAATTTAATTGAATCATATTTAAGACATAGAAATCAAATTACTGAAATTAGACATATCAATACCCTAAAGAAGATAGAAGAGATTTATCGATCATCAGGGCGTGAAGTAGTATATGGGGTACCGCAGGGAAGCGTATTAGGACCATTTATCTTTATATTATACATTAATGACTTACCTAGATGCATTGAAGTACCGGTGACCCTATTCGCGGATGACAGTACTTTGACAATACCTTGTAAAAGCGTAGAGACGTATGAGAATGATATTAATAATTCCTTAAAATCAGCTATACAATGGATGCAGGAAAACAATTTGAAAATAAACTTAAAGAAAACGAAGGCTATACATTTTACGCAACGGTTACCAAGCATGAACCTTAACATACAATATTGCAATGAAAACATAGAAGAAGTTAACACTACAAAATTTCTTGGCCTCCAGATTGATAAAAATCTTAACTGGAAAACACATATTGAGATTTTATGTAAAAAACTTAGTATATCCGCATACGCTTTGCACACACTTTCATTCACATTATATACGGATGCTCTACTTACAGCGTATTATGGTTTAGTAGAATCCCATCTACGCTATGGGCTTATATTTTGGGGTAACTCGACGGAAAAAGAATCAGCATTCAAGTCTCAAAAAAGATGTTTACGGGCGATGTTTAAACTTGACAAGACCGATAGCTGCATGCCTTATTTCAAAAATTACAAGATATTAACCCTACCGTGCTTGTACATATTAGAAGTAGCTGTGTTTGTTAAGTCGAATCCACATTACTATAAGCGTCTAGCCGACATATTCCCACGCAATAGACGTGACAATGATCAACTTTGTCTCCAATCCGCTAAGACGACCCTAATGCGAAAAAGTGTATACTGTATGGCTCCAGTCATTTTCAACAAAGTACCTAAAAGTTGGAAAGAACTACCTTACTCTATGTTTAAAAATAAACTTCGTACTTTTTTGACCACCAGGGCATATTATAGCGTTACTGAGTTCCTTAATGAAAAAGAATTTGTCTTAACATAGTAGATTCATTTGGAGGTACTTACACAATAATGCTAATTTTACTCTTTAATTTTATATAATTAGAATAACCCATTAGTAATTAAGTATGACAACTTTAAATATTTTGTTATTTTGATTTATATTTTTTTTTTTTTTTTCTTTTTTGTTTGATATAAAATTTAATAAGTTAATAACTTTATAACATTAATAATAATTGTTCGAATTTTGCACGTCACGTAGTGACAAACATGTCTGCACTTAATTCACTTTTATTTTCATCTTGTATGCATTTTTTATGTATGTACACACACATGTTTAAGCAAATAAATAATCTTATCTTATCTTATCTTACGATTTCTTACATATGGTTACCGGCAGAGTGGATAAGAGACTACCAACTCTTGCGCTTTTTATGGACATGTCAAAAGCTTTTGATCGCGTAGACCATAAAACACTAATAAATAAACTTAATGCGTATGGCATAAGGGGAAGTATATCAAATTTAATAGAATCTTATCTCTGTAATAGGCAGCAAATAACGACAATCAGTAGAATTTCCAAAAAATCCATAATTCACCATAAATCTAACTTGAGAACGGTAAATTATGGAGTACCACAAGGTAGTGTACTGGGGCCACTCCTATTTATTATTTATATTAACGACTTTCCGACAGCATCATCATATCCTATGACAATGTTTGCAGATGACAGCACTTTACTTTTCAATTGTGACGAGGTGAGTAAAATAGAACCTGAGATTAATTCTACACTACTATCAGTTCTGAATTGGCTACAAAATAATAATTTGGTTGTAAATCTTGACAAAACAGTATTAATGAAGTTTCGACAGAGAGTTAATTACAATCTAGACTTAAATATTAAATACAAGGACAAAATTATTAATGAAACAAATGAGACTAAATTTCTTGGACTAAACATAGAAAACACTTTAAAATGGAATTCCCATATTGATTAAGTATGCAGTAAGCTTAACCAACAATCCTATGCTTTGCATATGTTAAGTAGGACGGGCAATCGAGCAACAGTCTTAACGGCTTACCATGGTTTAGTAGCCTCAACATTGAGATACGGAATTATATTTTGGGGGAATGCCACGGGTAAAGAAATGGTATTTAAGTGCCAAAACAGGTGTATTAGAGCTATCTACAATTTAAAGACAACAGAGAGCTGCAAACCATTTTTTAAAAGTACAAAAATATTAACGATGCCCTCGCTGTACATATATGAAACGTTTATGTTCGTCAAAAATAATCTGCATAAATTTGCTCGAGTAACTAGTCAGCGCCGTTGTGATCGGTTACAAACAGTTGGGTCTAGAACTGCGCTATATGGAAATAGTATCTTTGTAATGGCACCAAGGGTCTATAATAAATTACCAAAATGTATAAGGAGTGAAGATATTATCCGCAAATTCAAAAGTAAATTGTATTTTTTTTTGTTAGATAAGACGTACTACTCCATAGAAGAATTTTTAAATGATAAAATGTGACATTACTAACAATTCAATTAACTTTTGACATGCATGTAAAAATAAATTATAATTGATTAATTGCCTAATAAGAGTACCATTAATTCGTATTTTGATTTAATTGACATTATTTACTTGAACTTGACTTTTTACTGTATAAATTCAGACTTATTACTAAAAAATGAATAGATTTGTACACCAATTTCATTGGTAGGACATAAATAATTTACACAAAGTAAAGCGCCTGCCTAGGTTCGAACTTACGACCTACAACTAGTAAGTCGCGGCCGTTACCACTGGGCCACCACTGCTCCTCAGTACAGTAACACATACATAGGTTACTTTAATCCCGGTAGTTCGTTTACGTGGCATAAAAAATCAAAAATCAATCAAAAATCAAAAGTCATTTATTCAAACTAGGCTGAAAATCAGCACTTTTCGAACGTCAAAGTTACATAAGACAGTCCCCCAAAAATGCCCGCCCGTCACCACTTCCTAGTGCTTTAGCTGGGAAGAAGAAGTGGTGGAACAAACTCCCCAGCAGCACGTCTGTCTGTTTAGTTATATAAACTTGATTTTATACAAATCGTATGCAAAGTAATTAACATTACGAAACACAAAACATTGGATTAAATTACACACTTGCCATACGTTAGCTAGCACGCGCCAGTATACCAACAAAACAATGAACAAACTGTACTCAAGCAGATAAAAATTTCAACATAAAAAAAACGTAAATAGAACTTAATACCTAAATAAAAGCCTACAGGCATAAAGGGCGTGCCCACTTACATAAGGCAATTGCTGTAGCTCGAAGTGAGAAATGATAAACTAGCCCCATCGAAGTAAAATAAGTAAACAATTACTAATAACAATTAAAACCATGATCAGCAAGACGACCAGTCACCACAAGCAGCACCCGTTCACGAGCATAACGCAAAGATCAGCCATCACCCCCCTCGCCATATTGGAGGGAAGGAGGCAACCCGATCCCCGACGCTACCGCAGGCAGTGACATCTAAGGGAGCATGACGAGCTTGCTGCCGGTTGCTCAGGCAAGAATAGTATAATCAATAGTCGAGGACGCTAGCTAACCACTTATTGCAATACAACTCATAAAACACACATTGTAATGAGTAGATTATGTAACTATTAATTAAAATTTAACTAATTAAATTACATTGACTTATACAGTCAAAATAAAAAAATAATCAATTATATGAACTCATATAACCTGTCAGTAGGAAAGCTAATTCTGGAGAAAGAACATAAACATTGTCTTGAGTTAATCACAGCGACCAACTATTCTTATCGTTTAAGTAGTCATTGATACAATAGTATGCCTTTGAACAAAGGGTGGATTTTACTTTAGTTTTAAACGCATTAAAAGGCAAATCTAGCAAAGAAGAGGGCAGCATGTTATAAAAAGTTATACCAAGCCCAACAAATGAGTTATGTACCTTATGAAGCCGGTGAAATGGAGCTCGTAATTTGTCCTTATTTCTGGTGTTAATATTGTGAATATCACTATTTTTAGTGTATAAGTGTATATTTTGCCTAATATATAAGATGTTGGCGAAGATGAATTGTGATGCCACCGTGAGAATACCAACATCTTTAAAAAAATCTCTCAGAGAAACTCTGGCACCAAGCTGGTAAATAGCTCGAACAGCTCGTTTTTGAAGAACGAATATATTTTGAATGTCAGCGGCTTTGCCCCACAGCAGAATACCGTAGGACATAACGCTATGAAAATAACTAAAATAAACTAATCGAGCTGTATCAACGTCAGTGTATTGTCTTACTTTTCTGACGGCGTAGGCGGCCGAACTGAGCCTGCCCGCTAGGCTTGATATATGAGGGCCCCACTGAAGTTTGGCATCTACTGTTATACCAAGAAAAACTGCCGAGTCTACAGTTTCAAGCACCCCATTATCTAAGACGATGTTGGGACCTAGATTCCTAACATTTGGCAAGGCAAACTTTATACATTTCGTTTTCTTGGCATTGAGAACTAGGTTATTCGTCGTAAACCAATCCGTGACCATTGAGAGTGCACTGTTTACGTCATCAAAATCTTGTCTATTCCTGTTTACTTTAAAAAGAAGTGAGGTGTCATCTGCAAACAATACAACGTCACAGATACCCTTTAAATAAAATGGTAAGTCATTAATATACACTAAGAATAAGAATGGACCCAGTATTGAGCCTTGAGGTACACCTAACTGAACTGGTAACCCGGAAGATTTTACACCATTCACATCTACACATTGGAACCTATTATGTAAATAAGAATTTATTACTTTGAGAGCTTCATTTTGGACACCATAATGACACAGTTTACGCAAAAGCGTGTCATGGTCCACGCAATCAAAGGCTTTGGAGAGATCACAGAAAACTCCAATAGCATTTTGCGAGTTCTCCCATGCGTCAAATATGTGTTTCAGCAGTGCAACACCCGCATCTGTAGTCGAACGACCTTTTGTAAAGCCATATTGTTCATTATGAAGGAGGCTGTTTAAATTAAAATGTCTTAGCAATTGCTTGAGTATTAACTTTTCAAATATTTTGCTAAATGCAGGTAAGATAGAAATAGGTCTGAAATTGCCAACGTCATTTTTATTACCTGATTTAAATAAAGGTATGACTTTACTACTCTTCATGAGGTCAGGAAAAGAGCCCAAATCAACACATTTATTAAAAGTAACAGCTAGATAGGGGGCTACGATTTCTATTATATTGCTTAATAGTTTAATGGAGATACCCCAGATATCACCAGTGTTTTTAGACTTAAGTGTGTTAAAAATATCAACTACATCACGAGGTGTTACATGTTCGAAGCTAAATAAGCGACTACATTTAGGCACACTACTATGCAAAAGGTTTTCAGCTTTAGACGGGGACGAATTCAAGGAGCGAGTCGTAGTTATAGGTATGTTGGCAAAAAACTCATTGAATGCTTCAGCTACGTCAGCTGCTTTATTAACTAATTTGTTGTCGACCATAATCTCAAGTTGTTTTTCTTGTTTAACCGACTTACCCGTTTCATTGTTAATAATTTTCCAAGTGGTTTTTACTTTATTATTGGAATTTTTAATTGTATCGCTTAAAAATTTAGATTTAGCAAAAACACAAATCTTTTTAAATAGTTTTGAATAATTTTTGACATACTCTAAGAAAGGAGTGTCAAACCTGAATTTTTTCAAACCGTATAACTCGTATAGTCGCGCTCTACTTTTATAAATACCTGGAGTAGCCCATTGGTTAAAGCCAGCGGAGGTGCCATTAATGTTAATGGTTTTGGTCTTGAAAGTAGATTGGTACTCTTTTTGCACAACATCAAAAAGAGCTCCATAGATATCATTAGGATTCACGTGTTCTACTATAGATGGTGTAATTCTATGAGCTATATTATTTTTAAACTTGTCGCACCGACTAGCTGTATATGGCCTGCATTCTATTTTATGCGGCTTTTTATGTAATGGCATAGGGAAGCTAGCTAATAAACCACAGTGGTCAGACGTTAAGTTACTTAACAATAATTTATTTTTGGCATCACAATCACTAAAAATATTATCAATACAAGTCGACGAGGACGCCGTGATCCTAGTAGGTTCAAAAAACAAGTTAATTAAATTATAAGACCTAAACAGATTGAGAAGCCTAATACTTAATGGAGTAACATCTAAAATATTAATATTAAAATCTCCACATAAAATTATACTTTTGTTACTACTTTTTAACCTGTTGAGTGAATCCTCCATTACCGATTCGAAAAGAATAAAATCTCCAGAGGGGGGTCGATAAACGCAAATTATAACGTATCGCTCGAGTTCAACACAAGACAACTCAATAGTGCGCTCGATAGAAAGATTAACTAAGTCTAAACGTTGTTTACACTTCAACTTGTTTGCAACAAGAACTAAAGATCCACCGCGAATAGCACTTTTTCTTATAAAAGCACTTTGTACAGTAAAATGATCACTATTCATAAACATTACTTCATGTTCTTTCAACCAGTGTTCAGTTAAACATAATACCTGAACATCATAGTTCTCCATAAATAAACTTAACTCTAGCTCTTTGCCGGACAGACCCTGCATATTTTGATGTACAACATTCAACATATGCAGCTGACCCGTTGTCGCACCTAATAGTTTAAACTACAAGGCGTATCAAAAGTAGTGTTAGTATCACTACTAACAGTAATTGATGGTACACTACAGGTACCAGTGTCATGGTGTATATTGTATGCTAAAAGATTAGCAATATGTCTCCTACAACTAGGTGGCAAATACATTGTATAATTTGTCAGTTTGTAATCAGTAATAAATTGATTACAATCAAAATATAAAATAGCGTCACTGTGACGACAGGTCCTATTATAAATTAACATATTTAAATTATAAATGTGCCTATTTTGCTCAACAGACAAATATTGAGAATAAGGCAAGGCACAGAAAATAAATTTACAACTATTGGTCTCATTGAGATGTAACATCAAATGGACACATTCAATTATGTCCTTTTTTCTTACAGCTAAACTATCCCCTTATAATAAAATAACAGTAGAACTGGGGTTTATTTTTGTCAATTTAATTTTACTAATTAATTGGCTAATACTGGCACCGGGTAAACAATTATTAATTACATACTGTTGTGAACACTGATTAAATATACTACCAAAACCTTGACCAAATTTGTCTGAAAATAAATATGTGGCATTAACTAAATTATTAATTTATACTATTATTGACATCATTAATACCGCTACCTACTGGCTGAGCCACTGAGGGTGTGGATGTGGGTGTAATAAGTTGAGGCTGGGGTGCCTGGGAGCAGGTACAGCTAAAAGAGAGGTTATTTGTCAGAGACTCATACCTCTCTGCATTGTACTTGACCAGGTCTGCCAACTCATTGGCCTCCTGCAAGCGCTTACTCAGGTTTTGTTGTGAAGCCTCATATTTACTAAAGATGTCCTATAGAGCATATTCCCTTACAAACAATTCATCCTGAAGCTGCTGAGTGTCAGTATCATACATAGTATTACATAACTGTAATTCACTATTACACATCTTTAATTCTTGAATTAAATTTAAATTTTTTTGCCTAAGTTTTGTATTTAATTTATTTACTTTCTGGCGTTTTAAAGATTTTTGAATTTTTCTAATTAACCTATTAATTTTAATATACTTTTTTATCTTATTATGGCTAGTAAACAAATTGCTTTTAGTGATTGTATCATTAGTTAAATCTATTGTTACAACAGGCTCAACACAAGTGGGTCCGGACCCGCTACCAACCAACTCATCATATAGACTGCAGGTGATCGCAGACTCTTCACTGGCTTTGAGAGATTCCAAACGGGTTATTGTGTTGTGGGCCCTGCTTAATTCCAGTTCTAATGCAGATATCCGTCTCAAAGCCAATTCGTGGGTGTCACTACATTCTTGGAAATTTGACACAAGTTGACGGAGGTGTTGATGCTGGTCGAGTATGTCCATATGCTGTATATGTAGTTCAGCCAATTGGTTCTTAAGCTCAGTGTTCTTGTTATTAATATACTGAACTTCCACCTCGCTGTCTTCCCTTTCCTGTAGCAGCTGATTGCACTGTTTTTGACTAGATTCCAATTCTTTCAACGTAGCCCTCAGTTTTTCCTCCAAGGATGCAGCTCTACGGGTCAACATATTGATAGGCCAACCCTAGAGGCACCCTAGAATGAGAGAAGAGAAAGCCAAGTGAGTAAAGGAATAAGAGAGAGGGATAAAATGTGGATAATAAGTACTAGGATGAAGGGCAAATTAATTAGAATTTAAAGATAACAAAGGGAAAAGTTAAGAAGAGGATGAAATCTCAATTATGGGATGATACATTAATTAATCACAGATATGTCTTAATCGAGATGTTAATATTATAAAAATAAATGGGAAAAACAACAAAATTAAGTTTGGAAAATGGTTGGGGGTACCACTGTTTTAGGTGATTGTAAATCCGGTTTTTTTTACATTAATTTCATGAACTGGCACTAATTCTGTGATTTAACATAACAGAGGTATGTCTAGTAATAAAGTGCAGTGATTTCTATGGGGTCTCTAACGTATTAATGCGATTTTATCTTAATTATGCATAAGCATAATGTCCAGTACAATAAAGAGAAGTATATGGTTATTTAGGACACAGCTCACAGGGACGAGCAATAAACGTAAAAGGGGAAAGAGGTGTAATAAGAACTAACTATTTTGATATAAATATGCTTAAAATTAAAACAAATACTCCCCGGGTTATGTGATTTCAAATCCGTCCGTCCGGATAATTTCCGACATCCACGCGGGCGCAGCCGCAGGCTATAAATACCGGCTGCCGGGGTCGCGGGAAGGTACTTATGGGTCACCGAGGCCCCCGCAACACAGGCAACAGGAAGGAATACGGGTGGGTTTTAGTCAGTAAGAGTCTGACACACCCTCCCGCTCCGCCCAGAGCGGGAGAAGTTATTTGATGATTTCCCACCCCCCAAAAAACAAAAAGGCTATAAATAAAAATAATAACAATATATCCTAATACATACATAATAATAATAAATCTTATGACACTCGCTAATACTGTAGCTTCCCATATGTGAAAGAATTTTCGGAATCGGATGAGTAGTTCCGAACTATACCTTACATTTAAACTAACAATTTTCAAATGTTTAAGTTCTAAAACTCATGGCATTCATTTAGGAAACAGAATTTTAACATTTTGGTTGGTTGAACACCCATATTTAGGTCCAAAAACTGCAAGCTAAGCTGGTGTTTACTCGTGCATGATATTATTTTAGCTTTCCATACATTTTTGTGAAATAAAAGCCGAATGATGAATAGGTTGCATTGCTAAGCTGGCATGGCTGTGTGAATGCGATATGCAGCTTTTATTACATGGTCAAAGGTTTTGGTACACGGATTTTGGTAAAGATTTAGTGGCAACAGGACCGGTCATTGTGGGAATCTTGGGGAGAGCTAATATTGTATGACCAGTAATAGAAGTCCTTCGGCTGAAATGAAAATGAAAAGTAGATATAATCTGTTTCAAAAGAATCTGATGAATCTGTTTACAATCCATGTTTAGTTTATCTATATAATCTTTAACATAGAATAGTCTGGTGTGTTGAGCTCCTTAGGCTCTGAGTTGAGCTACACGATTACTGACAAATGCGTGCAATGACTGGACAGGTCCACTCAAATCTGTGTGGTTCTTTCCTCAAAAGACAATTTCAGACACCATGCTACCTGGTTCTCTATACACATAGGTATTAATGAATTTTATATATAAAATTACATGAATATTTACTTGTAAAATATTATATTGTTTTAAATTATTGTGAATGTGAAGACTATTTGGGTCATTGTTGTTGTTTTTTTCTTAGTTAGTTTTGATCATGGTCTGGCAGTTTGAGTAATTTATGCGGCCTAACCAAATGTTATTTCTTTGGTATTGTTCGTCGCATCGTTGAGCTCCTTAAGTTCTGAGTTGAGCTGCACGATTACTGACAAATGCGTGCATTGACTGGACAGGTCCATTCAATCTGTGTGGTTCTTTCCTCAAAATACCATTTCAGACACCAATCTACATGGCCTTCTCATGATCTGACCAAGATAATGTCTGGACTTTAAAAGAGACTGTGACCTTTGAGTTTGTTTCGGCCTTTCTTCTCAGAGTAGTCAGATAGAAAACGCCGACTTCATCTCATAAGCTTAGTTTTAAGAACATGATTGACGTGTAAAAGTGTTTGTACAAACCTACTTACAGAAATAAAAATCATTTATCAATTATCTGAATCATGTAGACTAACCAGTGTAGCTTCTTACCGTTTCTTGTATTTAGATTTACGAAATCACATTTTTTTTTTTAATTAACTCTAGAAGCTAAAAATAACTTTAACAAACGTTAAGTCACACAGACACAGTATTTATTGAAAATCCCTGTACCTAGGATAGAAATATTTAGGCACAGTTGAATATAGAATAGAATTATCTTTATTCAAGTATCATATGACTTAAAAATGATTAGTAAGACTTACAACTATATTAGTAAGAACTGACACTTCACAAAACAAACAAATGGTAGTGGATCACCGCTGTGGCATCCCATGTGACATGGCACAACAAGGACCCACGAAAACACAGTCTAGGCGACTTTAAATCATGCTTAGGATACTGTTGGAGCTGCTGTGGAGCAGCTCCAACAGTATCCTAAGCATGATGTGTGGGTGTGGACCCTGCACACCATGGAAGCGCACCTTTTACGCATGATTGTGTAGAAACAATCTACATGCGCATCCGCGAACATCCCGACGCACTACAGAAGCGAGGCAGCCCCACCAGCATCCTAAACGCGTTATAATACTGAACGCGGAGAACGTTGTACGATCTTTGCGTATATCTAGCCCACAGGATGCTCGTGTAACAAGACATACAGTAGGCTCCAAAGAGCCTGTTATATTAAAAGGTAAGTGACCATCGTGCAAACCTGCGAGCCAGCATGTTCGCTCTAACCGACAACGCTCTCCGTTCCCGTTCAATGTCGTCATCATCTTTGAGATTGGGGGTTAATATAATAATATGACTTAGATATACCTGACCTATGTAGCGCCACTTATATACAGGGTGTTTGGTGCATCGTGTGCCAAATTGGAATGGTCGACTGACGGACTGCTATCAGACCCCTTAACACCTCTCATACCCTGTAGAATTTTTGACTTTTATTGTTTTATTTAAAAAAGACCCAAATTATATTTATTTATTGACACATCAACGACTTATTCACTGAACAAATACAAATTTAAAAAACAAAGTATAAGGCGTAGACTCCGAAATTTTATTTAATTTCGATGTGTATTGTTTTAGAGTACTTCTAAATAAAAAATGTCATTTTTTTTTAATTTACTAGCTTCAAGTTTTTTAAAAACTTAAATAATTAAAGTTGTACATGTTACAGCTGTTTATATGGCTACAAAATCAATTTGGCACACAATGTACCAAACACCCTGTATAACTCATTACCTAACTGGATAAGAAACTACCTTACAAAAATATCTGGGTGGTTTAAAAAAAATGGTTGATTTCGCATAGTTGATACTCAATCGGCGAATTTCTCAACAAAACATCATGTCAGTACTACCACTTCATGAATGCATTGTAGTCACTCTAAGTAAGTCAGTTATCTTGTCGCTACTAAGTTATATTACTATTTAAATAATATGTAATGTGTGTTTAAAATTTTAATTCAAATTGGCATTGATTTGACTAAATTGTTCCCTTCGTTCATAGAATTCTTAACGCTAAAACTCGAATGTAATACCTTAAAATTCTTATTTATTTGTCTATAATTGTATGTTACTGTTTAACTGACTAACATCCATTAAATATTTGCATGCCATCAGTGCATGGCGGAATGTGTCTGCACGGAATTGCAAACATTTTATGCAAATAAACTATTCTGATTTAATTTGATTCAAATTCTTACGCTATCACTCACTAAAGGGAATCAGTAACACATTTATCTGTATTTAGAAAGTTTGAACTTCATATCTGATCATCGAAGATCTTTTTCGCCCTTTTATCGACGAGTCGGGAGTATTTTATAACAATAAAATGACACCACGTACTTAGAACAGAGACTTTTTTTTTTTGATAATGGCTTTTATGCAGTGGTCCCGCGGGGGTCCTCGACTGCTTTAAGGCTCCTACATACTGGCGCGACTTGTCGCGCGACGCGACGCGACACAAAGACACCGCGTGTAGCGCTACAAGCGGTGTCTTTGTGTCGCGTCGCGCGACAAGTCGCGCCAGTATGTAGGAGCCTTTACCGGGTTTCGGTGAGGCCAGAAGGGCCTTTCACCTATTTAAATTAAAATTAGGCAGCACAGCTAAGGGCGTCCCATAGTGGGACTCGAACCTCGGCTTAGGGCGCTACCGGTTACTGAGCAAGCGGGGACTTGTCGTATCTGTGTTATATTATTATTGGGGATATTATTTGAATTAACTTGCTCCGCGCGGGCGGGCGGGTTCAAGGGTCGGGGGGATACATTTATTTAATATTTCTGAGGTCTCTTACATTTTGCGTGGTAACGAAACCATAGCGCGAAAATAAATCGACCAACGCCATCTATTGAGGCATGAGGTAAACTTTTTATACAATATTGGTTTAGCAATGCTATTGTTTACGTTATTTATACAATATTGGTTTAGCAATGCTATTGTTTACGTTATTTATACAATATTGGTTTAGCAATGCTATTGTTTACGTTATTTATACAATATTGGTTTAGCAATGCTATTGTTTACGTTATTTATACAATATTGGTTTAGCAATGCTATTGTTTACGTTATTTATACAATATTGGTTTAGCAATGCTATTGTTTACGTTATTTATACAATATTGGTTTAGCAATGCTATTGTTTACGTTATTTATACAATATTGGTTTAGCAATGCTATTGTTTACGTTATTTATACAATATTGGTTTAGCAATGCTATTGTTTACGTTATTTATACAATATTGGTTTAGCAATGCTATTGTTTACGTTATTTATACAATATTGGTTTAGCAATGCTATTGTTTACGTTATTTATACAATATTGGTTTAGCAATGCTATTGTTTACGTTATTTATACAATATTGGTTTAGCAATGCTATTGTTTACGTTATTTATACAATATTGGTTTAGCAATGCTATTGTTTACGTTATTTATACAATATTGGTTTAGCAATGCTATTGTTTACGTTATTTATACAATATTGGTTTAGCAATGCTATTGTTTACGTTATTTATCTTTCCCTCTTATAACTATCATTACAGGTTTCATTACCTAATGCAATAGTACGATCTCAGAAAAAGCATTTATTATTAAAATTATTAAGAACTTTAGGCTTTTTAGGGTTCCGTAGTAAACAAGGAACCCTTATCTCGCCATGTCCGTCCGTCCGTCTGTCTGTCTGTCTGTCTGTCGCCGCTGTAGCTCAGAGACGCTTAGTACCAGTAGGTACTAAGCGTCTCTGAGCTACAGCGGAAAAAAGCTGTAATTTGGCACAGGTATACATATTAATCACGCCGACAAAGTGCTAAAATAAATCTCGAAAAAGTTTTTTTTTAATAAATAATAAACAGTAGGTACTTAAAATATAATGCAACTATACAACCAATTATAAGAATATTATTAAATGACAAAAAAAAAATATCCGCAGGCATCACCGTGAGTACATAAATACTGTACCTACCCACTCAAAAACACTTTGTACTATTGGCAAAACTTAAGCATGCTCACTTTAGAAAATATTTCTGCGGCAAGCGCAGCTAGTGACAAACCACACCCCTTCCTGGTTTCGTCCAATTAGAGACAATATGAATGTGTGAGTATAGGGCGTGTAACAAAAAATATAAATATGTGTGGTATGTTGGTTACTCACTGCACGAGCCGGTATTATTCGCGCGAGCCGAGGGCGAGCGAGCGCGATAAGGGAGTCGAGTGTGTGCGCGTTTCATACGACGGTTTTCAACTTGAGAGGAAAAAAAGAGACTGGTATTGTTATTAGTTTCGTACGCCGCTAGGTATTTCTCTCTAGATTTTGCAGGCAACAGGCTGTCACTAGCGTTTCGTGCCTAGATTAGTATTTCCGGGGGGTTAAATCTACGCGTTGCTCTTCGCTCTTCTTTCCTAATTGAAGTCAACATTTTTGATAATAATTAACCACACAATGAAAACGTTAACAAGTATTTCTGGAAAATACCGCGCTTGTTTTGTTTATCCCGCGCGCCGCAGGTGTAAATAAAGGCGCTGGAAAAACCGCTAAACAGCCTATATAAAAAATATAATAAACAAAATAATGTTTTGAATAAGCAAATTAAGGTTAATATGTAGTGAAAAATATATAATTTTATAAAATGATGATAATTTTGATGATTGATTTATCTGATGTAACGAATTTTTTTTTCTCAAAAATATTCATTGTTTTTGGACAAAAACTGCGTATATTGAAAAAAGAAATGTAAAGTAAAAATACTTCTATATAATAAGCTGAATTTCTGAGTCACTTTACAAGCAAGTGTGTTGAAGAAATATTTCGTAATTTTTTGCGACCGTATTTTATGGCCGTTCTATAAAGCCGATCTATTGTTTAACCGGATGTTCTGACGTTCCCACTGAATAACAATGGTGCTTAGATAATGAACTTATTTTTATTGCAGTTGCAAAAGTTGCGACAGCAATAATAAAAAAATCTGATAACATTGTATAAACTGCGCCAAGTAATGGTTCAAATACTACTGTAAGTAATTTTGCTATTTTAATCAAAACAGCAATAAAAGAAAGAGATAGCAAATGACAATTTCTAACAAAACTACGTAACTTGCTTCGTTTTAGGGTTCCGTAGTTAACAAGGAACTCTTATAGTTTCGCCATGACCGTCTGTCTGTCTGTCTGTCCCCGGCTTAGCTCACAGACTCTTACTAGAAAGCTGTAATTTGGCAAAGTGGTAAACAAAAATGCTAAATAAAGTTTTTTTAGGGTACGCGTATAGCAATACCAATAATACATTTTCTAAACCAAACGGAAGATATTAGTACGAAATTACTTCTTGTCAACAATAACAATTCATAAAGCGCTCTCGCTGGCCGTGCCCATTAAAAAAATGTCTTACAAACAAGTGAGCATAGCACGCGCCTAGTGTGACTGTCACACACACTATACATAATTACATTAATACAAACACGGCTAAAATACGCTTCATGCATCCCATTGGCCAAAACGCTTGCATCGGGCGATCGAGTCGTGAGCCGTGCTATACGATTATCGCCTTAGAGGTGAGCATGCGGAAGATTGGCCGATAGTACATTTGGAATACATCATACCTCTATAACATACTTAGTTTCCACAATTAAGACGCTGACAACACCTAAACCGCGGTCACTCTCAGATTGCATAGAAAAGAAAGAGACGCGCGATGACACAACGCTTGTAATTGATTGCAAAATATGAAGCAATTCTCTATTTACTCAAAATTGAGTTGAGTAATCGAAAATAAAAAATAACCAAGTTCTGCATTCAAATAAGACGTTCTTGTTATTAATTAAATACGTAACGTATGTTGATATTTAATGCAGATATTTTGGATTAGAACTCAAGGTAAGAGGTTAGTTTAACGTTAGTTTGTATCGAGATTTTTTTTTCAAAACGTGTTTTGGTAACAACCAAGTTCCGGGAAATATGTTCAAAATGAACATATATTTTTTCCGCTACCACAAACTATACAGATTTGGCAATTTTTTATCTTAAGAGAAGCCTATTTTGGTCAATTGGGTCTTGTCAGCGCCTTAATTAATTCACCAATATGTCTGGCCAATCAGTTGTAAAATCATTATGAGTAGACCTACTCCCATTCCTCAAATCTTTATGACATACAAAGCTTATCGATTATATACTCACTACAAAGCTGTGGGTAATACACGATATAATCAGACATTGTAAATTAATAAATACCACTACAGGTACTGTGTAGGCCGTTAAGGATCAAGGCTGCCAAAATGACTGATAAAATAACACAACGAGTAATTATCGTGCACGAGTAGAATTCTGTCATTTATGGTGATGAAAGTGTTTATAAGTCCAATTTTTTTTTTTTTTTCGTCGAAAATCATTAAATATCTTCTCCCGCTCTGGGCGGAGCGGGAGGGTGTGTCAGACTCTTATTGACTAAAACCCACCCGTATTCCTTCCTGTTGCCTGTGTTGCCAGGGGCCTCGGTGACCCTTTAGTAGGTACCTTCCCGCGACCCCGGCAGGCATCGGCCCTAGTGGACCCCTACACTTATGCTGACGACATCTCTTGCAGGCGCGCGTGGAATACAATGCGCCGTCGACCCGGGCCTGGTCCTTGCCGGACGGTGACCTACCCATTGCTCACCGTCCGCAAGCCCGCGCCTACGGTGGCCGGAAATCCGCCCGGGATTCCCGACGCCCAGGGCGTCTCCTGCGGCGGCTAGGGGCGAGAGGGCGCGAAATTTGCCTTTCCCTCAACCGTCCCGCCTCCTCCTTCGCGAGCATTACTGCTTCGCAGAAGGAGGTGACGGCTGCCCATGCCCTCTCGCTCCGTACCATGGCCTGAACCAGGGCCGGACGCGAGAGATCTCTGCCGCCGATCCCCTCCACGAGGACACGGCGGTACTCTGCCCAACCCGGGCAGACCTTCACCGTATGCTCTACCGTGTCCTTAGTCTACTATCATCGGGATTGATGAGCATCATGTACCTATCACATAATTAATTTATCTGTCATTGCTTCATTTTTAACCTATTTTGGTACTTATAGTAATTGTATTCTAGGTCTGTCTTCACATATAATTATATAATGTACGTATACAACATTTTGTAAAACATTTTAAATGAGTGACGGTGGGGTTTCTTGACCATTCTTCTCCATACGAAACTATCTTTTGGAAGGGGCAACTAGAATCAAATCTATTTTTTTTTGTAAATTTTGACGTTCAAATGTGCCTTTTGTATGCGTATTTGAAATAAATAATTTGACTTTGACTTTGATTATTAAGGCGCAGACATATGATTTTAGTGACTTTTAAATATTTTATTATGCCTTGAAATAATGCAAGTACTCGTAGTTATGCAAAAATGTATGTTAAACTAGAACGCGTACAAATCAATTCTATATGTGAATATTTACGGGTGCACTTAATACGAAAGGTACTAAATGAGGACAAGGAATAATTTTAATACTTAACGAAGTATCTATCCATAGCATAATTATCATCAATAACTCAATAACAAAAGCTTTTAAAAGGTAAAAGCTTTCCATTGTGCTCAACGTTACGTGGTACGAGCTACAATTCAATTATGTTCCACGTACGTGGATTTTATGGCAACAAGTACTACACCAGTTTCGTGTTGGCTTTGGCACTAAAGTACGTTAAATTACCAATAAACTACCTTTATTAACATTAAATAAAGACAATTTATCTTCGAGGTTGTTTTTAGGGTTCCGTACCTCAAAACAGAACCCTAATAGGATCACTCGTGTTTCTGTCTGTCTGTCTGTCTATCTATCTGTCCGTCTTTCACAGCCGATTTGCTCCGAATGTACTGAACCGATTAAGTTGAAATTTGGTACATGTATATGAATTTGTGTGACCCAAACACGAACGTGTAATGTAAATTAAATAAATTTTGAATAGAGGGTTTCACTTTTGGGAAAACATTAGAAATTTCAAAAAAAAAGTTTTGCTTACTGTACCGTGTGACTACCAAATGAAGGACTTATTATAAGGAATACAATTTGTTTTTTTTTACATTTTTAAATAACCAGTTTTTAACGAAAATAGATAAAAAATGACCATTCCCGCTCTTATCTCCGAAACTGCTGAGCATAAAATAAAAAAATAAAATAAAACGATAATTGATAAATGATTTTATTTCTGTAAGTAGGTTTGTACAAACACTTTTACACGTCAATCATATTTTAAAAACTAGATGAGTTCGGCGTTTCCTATCTGTCTGTTTCTTCTCATGTCTGAGAAGAAAGGTCGAAACAGACTCAGAGGTCATAGTCTCTTTTAAAGACCAGCAGGCTTAGCACGAGCACCGTTTTGTCTACGGAAGAATAGACAAAAATGACGTTCCGTGTAGAAATTACGACGACAGCAAAGTAGACAGAGTCAACTGCACTTTTTACGAAATTCATTCTTTTACATAATTCGACTCAGAATTCGTTGTCGATTTTGTTCTGTTTGATTTTTTGATTGTTTTTGTTCTTTTTGATTCTCAATTTTTACTGATACTTTAAGTCACGCACTTATATAAAAACAACTACAACATTTTTTCTCAGTGTCGAAGTAGCGTATGTTGGAACAAAAACATATTATAGTAATATTGGCCTTCACCATTTCCTTGGTAATGCCCCATTAACTAAATGATGTAAAATAGGAGAAGATAGCCTTGTTCTTCTATTAATCATCACAGTTTTGCGTTCAAAACGCTCTCCTGTAAAATCATGATTTTGTAGATAACCGTATATACTTTGTGGCCGTCGAGTAGAAAAACGCAAATTGTCTTCACTACCTTAGACAACTGTCAGTTGTTAGTGTGATTTTGACAGTTTGGTATAGAAAGTTTCTTCTGAAATAGTCTACATAGAAAAGGACCTAGACAAAGATCGGTAGAAACGAAAGACAAAATGACAGATGAATGAAGAATGAACGTGATCTGTCACGTCACTGTCTGTCACTTTTTCACAGCTCATATTTATTTAAATTTACATATTTTACGTGGCCCTAGATGTCCAAATTTGATCTTTTTCTTGTTAATCAAGGCTTAACTGCTGTGCCAAAGTGTAGGCAGCTCCCAATTTTGAACAAATAATAAAATATATTTTTGTTTCAGACGTTGCGGTCCTCCTTGGCAACGTTATGGCGTGTCGTCCTGACGTCCGACGTCAACGCTTCTGAAAGACTTTAAAATAGTTATATTTTAGTGATAATTTCTATTTTGTGTTTAGTTGAGTGTTTTTCTCTATTCAAGTGTTGTTTTCTGGTAAGTGGATGCATACCGCAACCCAATCCGGTGATGGCACGTTAAATCAAAATTACATTTGTTTACATTGCGATAGATCTTTTCAATCAAAAAGGGGTCTTAACATTCATATTTCAAAAAAACATCGTCTTTGTATTAGCCAGAACGGCCCTGCTCTAAATTTAGACCCAGTTTCTTTACCGGCACCTGTTTCCGACAGTCCAAATTCTACCCCATTCCATTTGTACCTTAGTTACCTAAAAAATAATGTGCCTGTTATCAAACGAGTCCCGCGCGGCGCCAGGATCTCCGTCGCAAACCACCTTTCAGGCTTGATTAAAAAATGTGTGGAGAGCAACCAAATTGTAGACTGGCATAATCTCTTCCTTTTTTCGTATACCACTTTGCATGTCAAAAAAGATGAGGCTACTATTTCTCTAACCCAAAAAATCAAAAATAACTGTTTAACAAAAACATCTTCACCTTTTGATTCTCCCAAGAGGGGAACATTATCTAGAATTAAATTAATTGAAGGCAAAATTGCCGACGGGGATCTCAAAGGCGCCGCACGTCTTCTTTTTACTAACGACGTGTTGTCGCCTGATACTCCTGATACCCTTTCGGCTTTGCATTCGAAACATCCCCCGGCTCCCGTGATCCCGTATTTTTTCGACTCTCCTACAGCAGACCAGGCCTGCCTCGAAATCGAAGGCAAAGACGTTATTGACGCAATAATTTCTTTTAAAACCGGTTCAGCGGCCGGCCTGGACGGAATCTCACCCCAACATTTAAAAGATTTAACTTCTTATTCTGTGGGTGATGCAGGTGTGCAGCTTATTTGCTCTATTACAAAATTAATAAATTTTATGTTTTCAGGCAAAATCAACGCTGATATTGCCTCACTTTTATTTGGTGCTAATTTGATCGCCCTAACTAAAAAGGACGGAGGGGTGAGACCCATTGCTGTGGGGTCAACTTTAAGACGTTTGGCATCCAAAATTGCGGTGAGACATATCAAATCTAAATTACAGTCTGTTTTCGAACCTATACAATTAGGATTTGGCACGAAAGGTGGGTGTGAGGCAGCCGTCCATGCCTTAAGAACCTACCTTTCGTATGATGATTGCGAAATTGTAGTCAAAATTGACGTCAAAAATGCTTTCAATTCAGTAAACAGGGATGCCATGCTGACAGAAGTTAAGAACAAAATTCCGGAACTCTATCAATACCTGCTTACCTGCTACGCAGAACCTTCAAAATTAATTTACCGTTCCCATGAACTTTCTTCGGAGGTCGGCTGTCAGCAGGGCGATCCCCTCGGGCCAGCAATTTTTAGCTTGGCTATAAATCCGATTATTCAAAATTTAAAATCAAAATTTAACGTTTGGTATTTGGATGACGGAACCCTGGGAGGCGATGTGGACACTGTGCTATCTGACTTATCAGATATTAAAACAAATTTCGAAAATATTGGTTTAGAATTAAATTTTAGCAAATGTGAACTCTTCATTCAAAAAACTTCTTACGGTTTGGATAATTTAAAATCCAAATTAAATTTTCTGGCACCGAATATCAAAATAGTAGACAGAAAGTCACTTTGCCTCCTGGGTTTTCCCATCTTTGAAGAATCTTTTCCTGATTACATTACTAACACTATTTCTAAATTCCAAAGTCACGCAAATTGTTTACTCGAAATCAGTCCTCATTATGCTCTTATAATTCTAAAGTTTTGCCTTTTTGTCCCTAAATTTACTTATGTGCTTCGCTGTAGCCCTTTTTGGAAACATCCAAATTTGCTTTCACCAATAGACGATTTAGTCAAAACTAGTTTAGAAACGATTTTAAATATTCAGCTCAATGAACCATCTTGGTTACAAGCATCCCTCCCTATTCGGTTTGGCGGTTTAGGAATCCGCAAAATTTCGAGTGTTGCTTCCCCAGCCTTTTTGTCGTCCACCCATAGCACGTCACGTCTCATAGGTAATGTCCTAAGGGCTTTGCCCACAAACTATGAGACTGCGGGCTTGGAGGATGCCAAGAATGCTTTTCAAATTGCTTGCCCGGGTAAAGAATTTCCAGACAACCTAAAATCTCAGAGGAGCTGGGACGATATTTATTGCGATTTAACATACAAATCGATTCTGAGCCGCAGTTCAGGTCCGGATCGCGCAAGACTTTTGGCGGTCGGAACCAGAGAGGCCGGTCATTGGCTACATGCCCATCCTTCTCCATATACCGGTACCTTCCTGGATCCGACCTCGCTTCGTCTGGCGACTGGTCTGCGGCTTGGGGTCACGGTATGCACTCCACACACATGCCCTTGTGGCACGGACGTGGACCGACTGGGTCACCACGGACTTTGTTGTCAAAAAAGTGCAGGCCGCTTTTCAAGACATGCAACACTTAATGACATAATCCGCCGGTCTCTTGCCAGCATCAATGTGCCTGCTCTTCTTGAGCCGACTGGCATTGTCAGAGATGATGGCAAAAGACCTGATGGTGTGTCTTTGGTCCCGTGGAGTTTGGGACGGATGCTTGTGTGGGACGCTACCTGTGTAGACACACTGGCACCGTCCCACCTCCAACGGACTACTTCTAAAGCGGGTGCAGCGGCAGAAAATGCCGAAAATCTGAAAGTTATTAAATATGGAGGCCTTGGCAGAGAGTACAACTTTGTGCCCTTTGGCGTCGAGACCCTCGGTCCGTGGGGTCCCAGTGCGCATAAGTTATTTGCGGAAATCGCGAAACGTCTAGTTGATGTAACTGGTGACCGAAAAGCTGGCGGCTTTCTCGCGCAACGCATCAGCATTGCAATTCAGCGAGGAAATGCCGCCAGCATCCTCGGTACAATGCCCCGAGGGCCTTTTTTAAGCCTAACTTAGTTTTAATTTAATTTAGTTAATGTTAATAATCATCTTGTAATTTGGTTATGTAAATAAATGATATTATATATAATACTTTTCAAGGTAAATGACAGATTGTAGAAGGATTTCTACGGTGAGATGTCAAAAATGGAGAAACGAAATGTCACTTTGTATAGAAAGAGCCGTGTCTATTCTTCGAAGAAATAGAGAGTGTCATGCTAAGCCTGCTGACATAATCTTAGTCAGATCATGTGAAGACCGTGTAGACTGGTAGATTGTGTCTGAAATAGTCTTTTGAGCAAAAGAACCATACAGGTTTGAGTGGACCTGTCTAGTCAGCGCACGCATTTGTCAGTAATCGTGTAGCTCAACTCCGAACTTAAGGAGCTCAACGACTCGACGAACAAAACCAAAGAAAGGACATTTGGGTAGGCTGCATAAAGTACTCAAACTACCAATAACACTATTAGCACTAACTGAGAAAAAGAAAAAAAAATGTGTGATCCACATCGTCCTCACAATACAGAGAATAGTTCCATACTTATAGATTACAGGAAAACCTATAAGAAGTCTATGTTCTTAAACTAGCATGATAATTTACTCAATATTGTGAGAACAAGCTATCATTTGCAGTTGGAATGTATGGGGGGACATGTTTTTCAATTACAATTTTAAGTTTGTTCTTGATATAAATTCATCCAAACTACGGGACCCTTCATTGCGCGCGTCAAGTTAATGTTCCAACTTATTTGATAAATGTCGAAATTATTGTAAGAATTTTTGATTTTGATACTTTAGAACCTGCTGTTTGCTCTTTTTACCCGACTGCTCCAGAAGGAGGGTAATGTGTTCGAGAGTATGTATGTATATATGTATGTCTATTAAACGGCTTGATGGATTTTAACATAGAGGTGTCGTTAGATTCGTCTTCCTTGTGGGAGTGACATAGGCTATATAATATTTATATATTGCATCTGCAAATACAAAAAAGGCCTCCCTTTTTTGTATGTGCAGATGCAGATGGCAGGTTTTTTTTTAAATAAATTATAACAATATTGGTATCAAATAAAAGCTAGTAATGAGTCAATTCTATATATAGGTATTAGGGTGGTCCTTATTTTTTAATTATCATAACGGCACTTTGTCATTCGATTAGATACATCTAAAAATGAAACAGATTTTTTTTAGTGTCCGGTGAGGACCTGCGTCAGGCGGAAGGTGAGGACGCCGTTGCGCCTCTCCAGCCACTCCTCAAAGAGGGGTAGAGAATGCCTAAGGCATTAAGTCCGCCTTTGTACTTAATTGTGTGTGAGAAGTTTAAATAAATAAATAAATAAAACGAGTATAGGAATGAGTACCCTTATACTAATAAATCAACCCTTGTTTCTTAAAAATAAATGATTCAAATACTTACGTGTCTTAATTTGTAACAATAATTTTGTATTTCTTATTTTGTATTCACACTTATGAATAAAAAAAAATAATAAAAAAAATAAAAACTATGTAGGTACATTTGTTAATATAGAGATTTAAAATTTAACCCTTCAACCTCAACCTTAAATATCATATAAAATGAAAAAAAAACTGAAATACTTTCTTATGGTGTAGAATCAAATTATGTAGTGGCCTGTAAAATTAAAGGAATAAGGACCACCCTAATAGGTATATATTAATAAAACTAAAAACTTATTAAAAAAAAAACCCGTCTGCTAAAACACATAAATGAAAAGAGAAAAGCAAGCATTATAATCTATAGAATTTTGGTATCGCAGGCGGGGAGAAACCAATAACCTGAAATATGGTGTAACTTTTGTTTGTCCCGGTCAGTCGGGTTTTTTGTTTTTAATTAATTTGGTTTTTGTTGTTTGTCTGCTGTTTTTCAGACATTTGCTCGTAGAAACCGTTTTGTGTTCTAACAAAACGGTATCTACGAGCAAACATCTGACGTTATTAAAATTCTCCAAGAAAGTACCTAAGGACACGCTACTGTAACCATTGCTGGACAGTTTGTTGCGCCACTTCTTCTTCCCAGCTAAAGCACTAGGAAGTGTGACGGGTCGGCGTTTTTGGGGGGTTGTCTTATGTAATTTAGCCGTTCGAATAGTACTGATTCCACAGTGGTTTGCAAATTTTAGCACTTATTTTCCTCTTTTGGACTTGAATGCTAAGAATAAGAATAAGAAATTTTATTTACTGACCTTGGGGTATTTTGGTGCGCTGATTACGAATATGTACTTGGAATTTTCCTATCACCCTCAGTTTTTGTGAAAAATGTCATTAATGGTGTGAAATCGCAAAAAGAAAGCCAACTTTACTAAGTATTTTTTTTATTACAATTTAGAAACAATTACATGACTTAAAAACATTAAAAATACATTTAAGGGACAGTAATAAATAAATTAAAAATATTAAACACTTTTGTGGTGCTTTTTTTTTCACCGAAGCTCCGATTGTGAGGTTTTCGCTTGAAATTCCGAGTTGGATCATCTCGCTTTAACAGCCAACACTAGTCTGCCATAATTCTTTTATTTTCCCACTTTCCCTGATAGCGACGTTCAATCTCTTTAAAATCCTGGTGAAATTTTCGCCTTGCTCTTCACTCACAGCTCAAACGTTATCAGGAAAGTAGTCCCAATGCGAATTAAGGAAGTGAAGTTTAGGTAATGCTCATCGAACATCCCATTTTTCGGAAATTTTCAATAATTTTCTTCAATCTCCTCATAATTTGGGCTTTTATGTTTTTTATGAGATCAAAGGTTTCTTTCCTTTTGACCACTTTCAAAGTTCACGAACGCATGTCGTACAAACTTTATGTGGGTCCCACTGTTTATCTTGATTGGCGACTGCTAGGCCGAAATACATATTATGAACGTTGCTTATGAATTCGGTAATATTATGCTGCTGTTTTGTCAGCATAAACTGCCCACAAATGTAGCAAAAATTGTCCGGAAAGTTTAGAGAAACACTTTCGCGAAGACATTTTTCAAGTGAGCGTTACGAATTGCACAGAAATACTGATTTTGTAAAAACAATGATGATGCTATTTAAACAAAAAAAAAAAATATTGATCTACCTTTATCTAATTATTTAAGTTAATTTATATTTCAAAAAAACATTAAGTCTAAAAGAAATGAGGTCTTTAGCAAATTACTTAAAAATCCACATTTTTTTTTTATAATAAGGGTAGGTATGTCACTTATTTAATTCAGTCATATTTACCTTGTATTTATGAGATATTATTCATTATTGTCAACTGCAACCATTCAGTGTGCTTTTTATTCAATAAGAAGCGATTAAAATAATAAAATAATATTAATTAATAACTAGGAAGGCACAGGTAATTTTGACGTGATGGAATTTTTTAAATATATTTCCCGTTATCAGCGCCCCAAAATCTATCTAAATCAATCATCAAAACTGAAAGGAGAAAACCATTGCAGACCTGTGTTCTCACCCTAGTTTGAATAAATTGGGTACTTTTGATTTGATTTTTATTTTATTGAATTGATGCGACCATTGCGTGTTTCTGACTACTAAGTTTCGATTATTTTTTACAATTTTACATCACCATTTAATATTTACGTAAACGTACAACCCGTGTTACATAACCATGACAACCTAGACAACATACTTTGACAAGGTAACCGTTAAAACTATAACAAAACGTAAACAAATACAAAATCACTTACCGTTTTATCCAGGAACCAGCTTTCCACAAGAACCAACGGTAAGTAGCTGATCATATAGATCAGAGACGTCCATGACACTTGGTTACCCGACACTCCGTAATACTTCATCACAATATCTTGGATGATGGTGTACTGTGTCCATTGCATCGAGTTTGACGCCGAATATATCACAAACATCCAGAGAATTACCCATCTCATTCGAAACACTTCGTACGTTTGTCTTCTAGAGCCCATGGATATGTTATCCATCACACTGCCAGCTATAGAACTCCTCATTGACCCTTCATCATCAAGAATTATATTTGGTTCTACAGGGTTTGTTAGGTACAATAAGCCATTGGCTTGTGAGCTCTTATTCGTCATTGTCATTTTTGTATACTCTGTATAAAATTCTTATGATTTCACTTATCACATCATTTGGTCCCAAGTTCGTTGGCAACGTGATATAACTTTCTATTTAGCTAATCCTACGTTTGTATTATCAGTCTTTTATGCTACCGCTGTGTTTCCACCTGTTTAGATAATCGAAGATGATAAGTCAGATTACTCGGCTAAGCAGACAATTTATTCTAATCTCGCAGATAGCATTTGAAATTTTATGTTATTATATTTTTAGTGGTGATACAACTACTCAGATACTTGATATTAAACTTTACATATGAATGATGTTATAAAAGATTAAGGAAAATATAATAGATGTATCTACATGAACAGGCATGTAAGATGATAGTGATGATGTTTTTCATATTATTCTTAATAAACATTATGCAACCTATGTAGATAGGGTGAATGGAAGAAGAAAACGTTTTGCACCGACCCCAAGTGACATCCGACATGGGCAGGAATATGGTGTACGTAGTGTTTCTAGGTCAAGTCTTTAATAGATTCCTTTATCATTGAGGTCGACATTGACCTACCTATGTCAACGCCAACCGCCTATTGCTTTTCAGACAACCACGAGTCCACGACTTAACATCAGGGACTTAACATCATACCAAAAAACATCATCAGTAACACCATAGTTTTGCCAAATGTGGTTTTAGGAAAGGACATAAGAAATTTTAAGAGAGAAAGGCTGTCTTTAAAAGATCGCTTTTAGCGATAAGACCGCCCATTGTGTCACCCTATGTAAAATTTCTACATTTATAGCTGTAATTTTTATGGTGTACATAATAAAGAGTATTCTATCTATCTATATATCCATCTTATTTTATGCAAATTGCTAAATATTTTATCAGCGATACCATAATTAGTTATTACAGGTATTATAGTCATTATATGGATCGCTAAGAGGATTATCAACCAATACATACCAAGATAATAGGGAAAATATCTCTATTTATGTATATTTAATTTTGATAGCGCAGCATTTAGTGGTACCCGAAAGTTTGCATTCTAATTAGTCTCAATCTGTCAAAAATACCTCAAAATTACTTACATTTGTTACAAGTTTTTAACATTGAATGTCGCTGAGATTACATTGCGACTAGATTTTGAATAGTTTAAGGCTGAGCAGCGGTGCAAAAAGGCACGTTTTGCATTCGAGCTTCACTCAATCAAAGTGGTGCCCGCACGACGTCGTCGTCATGGACTACCATACAAGATTAACTATCTGCACATATTTATTGTTGCACAAAAAAAGTACCCAAACCGTATGGGGTTTTTTTATTCCTCTGACGCCACCGGCAGCGGGCGGCCTACTGTGAATAAACCACATGCGTTGTTCACCCTGGCGGCTGAGAGTATGTCACGCTCACTCAGATGCCTCGCTGATGGTGGCGCGTATGTTGGATCATTTAGCTCCTTCAAAATGGTTGAGCTGAATGGTGTTGAACCATGCGTCATGCTCGTGAACGGGCGCCGTCAGTTGGGACTGGTCACCTCTTAGCTTCCACGGCTTATTTGTAATTATTTTATTTTGAAATTATTTTTGTTTATTTTGCTAAGTTACTAAGGACGCGTTTTTTTTTACATCGTGCTCACATTTAGTTATAAATTCAACATTATTTATACTAATCTTTATGTATCAATCTAATTTAAAAGTGTGTCCATGGAGTTTCTTGCCCGTTCTTCTCCATAGGTACCTACTACGCTTTGGAATGGGCAACTAGCTTCATATTTCTAACTGACCGACTCCTTGACAATTCAAAAGTGCCTGTAAATGGTTTAATTGAAATAAATGCTTTGAGTTTGAAATGCTTTGAGTTTGAGTTTGAGTTTGAGTTTAACCTTGGTGAGTATTTATGACTATTTCTTGACTATTTTTAGGCGTTCTCAAAATTGATTTTCATGAAGTTTTCAAAGGTGAGGATTGTGTGGTGAGACACGTTTTTCTTACCGCAATGCGCGCACTAACGCACATAACCAGGAATAACACAAAGAATACCATTTTTATCTCGATATACCCACGGGATCAAAACTTATGCGGGTGAAACCACGGGGCGCATCTAGTTACTTAGATAATTCCATACTTCACAGACTATGCGTTACAAAAACGCACGGCAGTGCGCGTTAGGCCTTAAACGGGAATGGCCTGCAGAATCTTATTCATGCAATTAAAACGATTAAATAGGTACTACCTAAGAATCCTAAATTATTCCAGTGTTTACATAGGTTATCTTCAACACATTCTAAGAGATTAATTACTCTAATTAACAGCAACTGGTACTAAGACACTACCATTAATAACACCACAAATTGCACTCTTTCAAATCAAACTGAAGCCTCACTTTTATCACCTTTTTATAAACTAACAATAAAATAACGTCAAACTATAACCAGTGGCTAATATAAACTGAAATGGCGGAAAAACACACGACTTAATTAATGCTCAAACAGAACGGATGGCGATTATAACTCTGTCGGTTAGTAATGAGACGATAAAATTGTGATAACAGCTGCAGTGGAATGTATCTCTTGGTAATGACAATGATTTGTAAATATCTCAAAGAATACACAAATACGCACATTGATAGTAGCAGTCGTGTCAGACATACGTCACGCTAGGTATTCATTGTTATACTCGTACAAGATTTCTTTTAAAAATTATATCTAACGATGTTGACTGTTCTGATCTCCTTCATAAACTGCGTTTCAATGTCCCCCAGAGATCAGTTCGATTTAATCCACCTATCTCCATTCCTTTTTCTTCCTCTAACTACAGGCAAAACTCATACATAGTGCGAGCGAGTAAGGACTTTAATATCCTTTGTAAAGAGTTCTCATTTGACCCATTTACCACCAAAACCTATTCTGCACGCGCTCAGCTGAATGCTGACTTTTTTAAAAGTGCATAGTGCATATATACCTTATTTATATTATTTTCTATCGTGCTTGTTAGTGATCCTAAGATTTCTACTAAATTCTCTGTTTTTACCCGTGTGAACCTGTAATTGGCTCTGTGTAGCATATACAATTGTTATCCATTCGTTATAGCTGTTGGTTTTCCTATGAATAAATAAATAAATAAATAAATAAATAAAGATAGGTTTCATTGAACGCACTTATAACAGAAGCATGTTTACCGTAGTCGAAAAGGTAAGCAGGAATACTAAAACTGATCACGCAAGATTGCTTGTAAATCAATATCAAACTACTTTTATGAAACACTAGAGACGCCCCGCGGTTTCACCCGCATAAGTCTCGATCCCGTAGGAGGATCAGGATAAAAAGTATTCCATGTCCTAACCCAGGTCATGGTCTCCCCAATTTTCAAATTTTATCTAAATCCGTTTAGCCGTTTTAGCGTAACAAACACACAACCAAACTCACTTTTGCATTGATAATATTAGTTAAGATATGTATTTTAGTAGGTATTGAGATAACATTGGGCGCTTTTATAATTTCTAACGTGACGATATTATCGTGGACGTCCACGGTCACGATAACACAGGGAAGTAAAATTATAACGTGGACGTGCACATTATAACGTTATCGTGGACGAAAATTTAAAAGCGTCTTCATGTATTTCTATAACTTTTCCTTCAATGTCAAAGTCAAAGTCATATTATTTATTTCAAATAGGCACATAAAAGGCACTTTTGAACGTCAATATTAACAAAAAAAAAAATAGAATTGATTCTAGTTGCCCCTTCCAAAAGTTAGTTTCGTATGGAGAAGAATGGGCAAGAAACTCAACCGTTACTCTTTTAAAATATTATATGTGAAGACGATGTACCTAGAATAAAATTACTATACCAAAATAGGTAAAAAAAGAATGAATAATAAAGCAATGAGAGATAAATGAATTATGTGATAGGTACATGATGCTCACATATTTACAAACATTGTAAAAATATACGTTTTCCTAAAATAATAAATAAGTTCAGTGTGTGAGTTAATCACAGAATTAAAATTCAACATTGATTTATTATTTTTATCAAATAATAAATTGTACAATTAAAATAGCAACCAGTTTGATTTTGTCTAGAATCTAGATTGGAGCTGGACCAGCATGTTTCCAAGCATTCTTATCTTGGATATAATCCTCTAATTTGTAATAATTATGCTTGTTTACAAAGTGTACTTTTAACATGAGTTTTAAATTTTCTTTCATTTAATTGCAATATATCACATGGTATTTTGTTGTAACATTTGACACGGTACCCCATAAAAGATGTATGTACTTTAGATAATCTGAAAAATGGTTGATCTATTTTATCTTTATTTCTAGTATTAAAATTATGTCTATCACTTATTTTATTAAAAAGATGTCGATTTTTTCTTACATACATAATATTTTCATAAATTAATTGGCAAGGTACTGTCATAATATTAATCTTTTTAAATTGTTCCCTAAGAGATTCACGGTGACGTAGATTATAAATGGCTCTGACAGCTCGCTTTTGCAAAATAAATATGGAATCAATGTCAGCAGCAGCATCAGCAGCTGTGGAAGTAGCTAGAATAGACCAAACGCGCGGTTTCTACATCTGTCAACTGTCTTATCTTTCTAACAGCATAAGCGGCCGAGCCTAGCCGCCCCGCAAGAGATGTTATATGTGGTCCCCATTGTAGTTTCTCGTCTAGAGTGATTCCTAGGAAAACCGTTTAATTAATAAATTCCAGTTTTTCTCCATTCAATATGAGATCACATTCGCTACTTCTAACATTAGGTAATTTAAATCTAATGCATTTGTTTTTTTTTTTTTCATTTAGTACCAAATTATTTACCTTAAACCAATCATGGACCTGAAGAATAGAGTTATTCACGTCGTCATGATTTTGTGATCGTCGGTCTATTTTAAAGATCAATGATGTGTCATCTGCAAATAACACCATCTTCGGTTAATTTTGAAATAATTGGGGTAAATCATTAATGTAAACTAAAAAGAGGAATGGACCCAATATCGAACCTTGAGGAACGCCCATTGCCATTTCAGACCCCAATGAGTTTACGCCGTTTACTTGAACTTTAACCTTTCTATCTTTTAGGTATGATCTTAGTAAATCAAGAGCTGTATTTCTAAGTCCATAGTGCTCTAGTTTCAGCAGAAGTGTCTCATGGTTTACGCAATCGAACGTCTTAGAGAGGTCGCAAAAGATACCAATGGCATCCTGTGCTTCTTCCCAGGCGTTAAAAATGTTCTGTATTAAGGTGACACCGGCGTCAGTCGTACAACGCCCTTTGGTGAAACCGTACTGTTGTTCATAAAAGATGGAATTTTTATTTAAGTGGCCTAACATTTGATTGAGCATCAACTTTTCAAACACCTTACTGAGAACTGGCAGAACTGACACAGGCCTATAATTGTTGGATTCTTTACTATCACCGGATTTGAACAAAGTAACTACTTTACTGTGTTTCATGAGATCTGGAAAGACTCCTTGGTCAACACTGGTGTTAAATATGAAAGCTAAATAGGGCGCAATGGTTTCGATGATAGATCTACAGACTATTACAGACATTCCCCAGAGATCTTCTGTTGATTTAATTTTAAGATCTTTAAAAACTTTTATGACAGCCTGGGGTTTGTATGCTGAAACCTAAACTCTAAAGGGCATGCCTTTACATTTTTTTTAAGTAAGGCAGCAGAAAGCGCGGGGGAAGAATTTAAAGTTTCAGTAGTTTTAAGGGGAATATTAGCAAAAAAGTTTTCAAATTCTTCTTTAAACATCTGAAGTGATGGGCCCATGTGCAGTCTCTAAATTAAATTCAGTATTACGTGGTTTTTTCCTACCTGTTTCATTATTTATTATTTGCCAGGTAGTTTTTATTTTATCATTAGAAGATTTTATTTTATTGCTAATATAAAGAGCTTTAGCAATTTTGCACACACTTTTAAAAGTTTTAGAATATTTTGCAACATACTCATGAAAGCTTTTGTTTTTCATATGTTGCTTTAGGCCATAAAGTTCAAAAAGTTTTTCCCTGCTTTTACGAATACCTGGTGTCGCCCAATCACTAAACGAGAACTTTGTGTAAATACTTTTAGTCTTTAGATATTAAAACTCTGAACACATAGTTGACTGGCCAAAGAATTATTTAATTTTTCTAAATTTTCACATGTAATTGGCCTAAACCTTATTTGCATTTTTTACAAAGGTATATAGGAACAAAATGTTATTTTTTGTCCACTGTGATCAGATGGCAACTTATTACAATTTCTTTGTGTAAGTAATCACAATTACAAAAAATATTATCTATACAAGTGGCAGAAGAAACTGTCACTCGGGTTGGTTCATTAAAAACATTTGACAAATCAAATGACCTAAACAGGGTTAACAATCTAACAGTATTTGAGTTATTTTCAATTAAATTAATATTAAAATCACCACATATGATTATTGACTTACGCACTAAGTTTCTTTAGCACATCTTCCATTACAGAATCAAACATTGATAGATTCTGGTAACTTGGAGGTCTGTATACGCATACTATAACATGCTTATCAAGCTCAACACAGGACAATTCAATGGTGTGTTCAACAGACAGTCCGACGATGTCTTTTCGTTCTTTCGATTTAATAGAATTTTTAACAAGCATTAATGACCCGCCATGTATCATTCGTTTTCGGCTGAAATGGCTAACTACGCAATAATTTTCATAGTTAATTGAAATTACTTGATAATCTTTTAGCCAATGATCTGTTAAACAAATGACATCAAACTTGGTATTTTCCAGAAACAATTCTATTTCCAGTAATTTGGAAAAGCAACCTTGGATATTTTGATTAAACAATTTTAAAGTATGTTGCCCTCTTTGATTTTTTAAAATTATGAGTAATTTTGCCAGAAGGTACCTTTTTATTGTTCTCAAATAATAATAGGTTATTTGAAAGGGTAGCTTCTGTTGTCTTACTAACTAGTTTAAAGTGCTATCGGGAGTGACCTCCACAACTATAACTGAAGAGTCTAGAATGCCTGTATGAGTTCCACCAGGAAGAGAGTACCCTTTCTGACTGGTAGTGGCCTCCACGGATGTTGGAATTATAGGTGGATCCTCCTTCGTACATAATGATTCTAAATTAATCACTATGTTGTTAGTATAACTAGACAACACAGACTCGTCCCTAATGCTACACTTTGTTATATTAGCTATAACCTCGTTAATATGATATGCTATCAACATAGCATATGTCTACATTCCCAAGACAGAGATAAAGTTCTCTGAGTTAACTTAAAACTACTAACAAACTTGTTAGTGTCAAAATACAATAATTTGTCACTATGACAACATGTCAGCAGTGAATAGTATTATTCAACTGATAAATATAATTATTATCATTATCTGATAATGTATCAGAGTAAGGAAAAGCATACAACATCAGCTTTCCTACACTTAACTTTAATAAGGTGTCCACACCATCCACTATGTCCTTTCTGGTAATACCACTACTATTACCTAATAGCAAAACCTTGTATAACCTTCCCTGTGTTATCGTGATGCCGTGGATGATCACGATAATATCGTCACGTTAGAAATTGTGAAACTATTGTCATTTTATAAATCAATTCCACTTTTGGTCTACCTAATTCATGGTTATCAATCCAGTCTTCAACACCGTGAGGAAACGGATATTCACCAACTCGAAATGGGCTCAGTGGGAAAGTTTCCAGTGTGGATGTTTGTAAGAGAAGACGAAATCTAAAAAGATGATATGGCTAGAAAGGTGGTTCCTACTCGGATGAGGCTAATAGATGTACCTATAAGGTACCTTTTGAATACAGATGTAATATTTAAGATATAGTTAAACAACCAGATGACGCTTAACGCGCTCTAGCACCCACACTCACAAGTATACAAACTAATATGCTACAATAATAATTTACCTACAGAGTGAGTGGAAACGAAACGGGAGGGAACGCCCTAGAAGGACATTTATTGATGACCTTATTGATGATGTTCTTCAGAAAGGTTAGGTGCGTAATGCGAGTATTACGTACCTAACCTTTCTGAAGAACATCACCACTGGCGTGCGTCTATGACCAGATGTAAGAGCGTAAACGAAGCAAAAGGAGTATGTAAGGTTCGTAGCAGGTGGCGTTCTGTAGTTTCTGCTTACCCCCATGGGATCATGGGATCCCCATGGGATGAGTTTATGTACATACATACTCACGCCTGTCTGTTGACACCAAGCCAAAATATAATATTGTATGAAGGCAGGAGCCTGTTGAATTTCTAGCCTGTATGTGCTGTAGGTATCCGGAGGCGACCGTAACTCCCACGCGAATTGCACCTATTTTAATACCGACGTACCTTTATAAAATAATCTTAGTTACATCACCCCTTATCTTCAAAGTAGACACAGCATTAATGAATGAAGCAAATACCTGAATTCTAACAATAAAATTCCTTTCGGTAGGCCTTCGCAAACGAGCAAGTTGAATGGAAAGATTATTGTATTACTGTCGCTTCATTAGCTGAAAAAGTTTGCTGATATCGTTTTCTAGATACCTACCTTGATTTATATTCGAGTCTTAATGCTTTTTAAATAGTTTTAAGGCTCATCGGTTGATCCAAATAATATCTAAAGATTAGTTTAGATATGTATTATGTGGGTCAACCGATGAGCCCGGTTGAAAAGTGTCGGACGAACTATTGTCTTCGAGGCAACTGCTATCATTGGTGGCCATATGAATATAACAGTAACCAGTAGTATAAGGGGATACAAAAACCAGCAGGCTTAGCATGGCGCTTTCTATTTCTACAAAGAATAGACACAGCTCTTTCTATACAAACTGACATTTCGTTTCTCCGTTTTTGACATCGCACCGTAAAAATACTACAAAATTTAAAGTTTACTTGGTATACCTACCTAATGTTATTCGATCTCCGAGTGCTGAACTCGGAGATCGAATGCAACTTTCTGAATAGCAATACGAACGTGCTTCCAAACTGATAATCAACAACCTACAACTCAACCTCAACTTTTATGATTGAAAACTTATTAAAAATTCGGAGTCAAACAATAGAAAATCAATTGTGCCTCATTAGCTGTCTTTGACCAATTTATCAGATATTCTTTGAGAGACTACCCGTAACGACAGACAGGTCTATGAATGACGGCAGGTAATCGGCTTCACAAGTTAAGGCTCGTACTGACTGGGGCGATATCGCGGGCGCGACAGGAGCCTTTAAGCGAAATACTCAAAAGATCTTTTTATTTTAACACTTTTAGCAAGAAACCGTAAATCCTATTTTAACAATTAAGGCTTAATTGAATTCTAATAAAGCCTGATAGGTATAAACCCACAACCTGCCTATCAGGTGACCACTATTATTAATTACCATACAACAGC
Organism: Atethmia centrago; assembly: GCA_905333075.3. Lineage (NCBI taxonomy): Eukaryota > Metazoa > Arthropoda > Insecta > Lepidoptera > Noctuidae > Atethmia > Atethmia centrago. The sequence continues at coordinate 34,115,878 of HG995367.1, read as the reverse complement.
GTACCTACACAAACATTTAATCATCGTTGGGTACTTCGATCACGATAATTTACGTCATGTACAATATATAAATATGTTGATCTAATATCGCAGCTGAGGAACTATGTCTAATCTTGCGATGACTCAATGTACACGCTGTTGGAGTCTAGAATTAGTGGTATTTAGGCTAAAAGACTAGACTGGTAGGTAACAACGATATCGCGTTTTTTAAAACACGACGAGTAGTTTAGGAGTAAATGAGGTAACAGATAAACATATATACAAACATACATAGCCTATTAAAATCATAACCCTCTTTTGGGAGTCGAGTAGATTGGGGAAAATAGACAAGAAACATTCCCGCTTTCCATTCCAATGCATTTTTCTTCACAGGTGAATGGAAAACATCCAATGTATCGACTTAAGACGCTGACAACACCTAAACCGCGGTCACTGTCAGATTGCATAGAAAAGAAAGAGAAGCGCGACGACAAAACGCTTGTAATTTATTGCAAAATATGAAGTAATTATCTATTTACTCAGAATTGAGTTGAGTAATCGAAAATAAAAAACAACCAAGTTCTGCATTAGAATAAGACGTACTTGTTATTAATTAAATACGTAATTTATGTTGATATTTAATACAGATATTTTGGATTAGAACTCAAGGTAAGAGGTTAGTTTAACGTTAGTTTGTATCGAGATTTTTTTTTCAAAACGTGTTTTGGTGACAACCAAGTTCTGGGAAATATGTTCAAAATTAACATATATTTTTTCCGCTACCACAAACTATACAGATTTGGCAATTTTCTTTCTTAAGAGAAGCCTATTTTGGTCAATTGGGTCTTGTCAGCGCCTTAAAAGGTCGGGTAATTGCCATTGACCTTGGCATACAAATGTGCGTCGCGATCAAGGCGGCGCGGGGGGCGCCGCGCGGCCGTTCGGTTTCATAGGGAATATATATTTTTAGTAAAGAAAATATGAATATACGAAAATAATCACAGATAGAATTATATATAACAAAAATAGTCTGTTAATACAAAAAAAAATATCATGAAAATATCTTAAGTGGTTTGAAAGTACCTATGTAATATCGTTTTTTTAAGCTTTGTGTAGGCATTACTTCCTGAATTTATTGAATTAAGTATTTTACTACAATATTCACATATTTATATAACTGATGTGTTTTTTTGCATAACTTACTTGCATTATTTCAAGGCGTAATAACAGATTTAAAAGTCACCAAAATTATATATCTGCGCCTTAATAATCCTATTAAGTAATAGTGGACCTATAAATATTACCATAAATAACAGAAACCTACTCGTGCACGATAATTACTCTTTTCTTATGATCTTCACTTTACTTCTCTATTAATATTCATTTTCTGCATAACTTACTTGCATTATACGTGTCGTTTTGCATCCTCGTCAAATTGAAGGAAGTAACTGTGCTAATGATTCTCGACACAAATCAATAATAAAATAAATAGGTCTTTTTTTTTCTCTTATTTTCAGAAATCGGCATGTGTGGGACACGCATGTTAAAACGCGGCTCGTGTGATACCGCACTATAACTGCTCTTTTACACACACACTACCGCATACGCAACGGGGTGATTCTGTTCTGTGAAAGTGGTGTATTGTAAAATCTGTTCTGTCAAACTTAAAAAACAAAAAAAAACAAGTATGTATTAATTATTGAGCATGTATCGTAATTTTATTTGATTATATAAGTCTTTCATAGCAGCCTCCTGAAATTTGACGAGGAAGAAAAACGTCACCTTGTATAAAGGCGTAATAACAGATTCAAAAGTCACCAAAATGATATATCTGCGCCTTAATAATCTCAATAATATTGTAACTATAAACATGACGATAAATAACAGAAACCTACTCGTGCAAGTTACTCTTTTCTTGTGATCTTCACTTTAATTCTCTATTAATATTCATTTTTTGCATAACTTACTTGCAATAAACGAAGGCGTAATAACTAATAACAGATTTAAAAGTCACTAAAATCACATATCTGCGCCTCAAGGTCTAAATTAAGATTCAGACCATTTTGCTGTTTACTTTCGCCAGCACGCACTGTGAAAGTGAGGTGATTGATGTTCGGGCCTTCTCTGTTGGAGAACAGGTCCTTGTCCAGCAGGCAAAGACCACTGGGATATTTACACGGTGAGTAGGTGTAAGGTACAGAACACGTAAATTATGCAGCGTCTGGTGGGCAAATTGAAGTGGGTGGACAATATAAACGTAAAGGTTAAAAGGGAAGTGGCATGTTCTATAATGTACTGTATGTATTATTTAGGTATTATATTACAATACGTATTTGTAACGACTATACTTAAACACGGTCAAATTAAATTAATTAGCGTACCTAACTCCACAGACGTAATGGGTATCGATATCTTAAGACGCTGACAACACCTAAACCGCAGTCACGGTCAGATTGTATAGAAAAGAAAGAGAAGCGCGATGACACAACGCTTGTAATTTATTGCAAAATATGAAGCAATTATCTATTTACTCAAAATTGAGTTGAGTAATCGAAAATAAAAAACAACCAAGTTCTGCATTCAAATAAGACGTTCTTGTTAATAACTAAATACGTAACGTATGTCGATATTTGATACAGATATTTTCGATTAGAACTCCAAGTAAGAGGTTAGTTTAACGTTACTTTGTATCAAGATTTTTTTCCAAAACGTGTTTTGGTAACAACCAAGTTCTGGAAAGTATGTTCAAAATTAACATTTATTTTTTTCGCTGCCGCAAACTATACAGATTTAACAATTTTTTTTCTTAAGATAAGCCTATTTTGCTCAATTGGGTCTTGTCAGCGCCTTAAGACGCTGACAACAGCTAGACCGCGGTCACTATCGCATTGCATACAAAAGAAAGAGAAGCGAGATGCCACAACGCATGTAATTTATTGCAAAATATGAAGCAATTACCTATTTACTCAAAAATGAGTTGAGTAATCGAAAATAAAAAAGAACCAAGTTCTGCATTTAAATAAGACGTCCTTGTTAATAATTAAATACGTAACGTACGTTGATATTTAATTATATATTAAATTGATGATTTAATTATATACGTTGATTTTAATACAGATGTTTTGGATTAGAACTCAAGGTTAGTTTACCATTAATTTGTATCGAGATTTTTTTTTCAAAACGTTTTTGGTAACAACCAAGTTCTGAGAAGTATGTTCAAAATCAACATAATATATTTTTTCCGCTACCACAGACTATACAGTTTTGGCAATTTTTTTTCTTACGACAAGCGTACTTTGGTCATTTGCGTCTTGTCAACGCCTTAACAAGACAAAAAAAAAATTGTTGATGAGTTTTTTTTTTTTGGGGTCTTCAATCGTAGTCAGCATCTCAGTGGTGTAGTTACTTGAACAATCGTGGGAAAGTCCGAAAGGGTTACCGAGGCCCCTGACAACACAGGCAACGGAAGGAACACAGGTGGGTTTTAGTCAGTAAGAATCTGACACACCCTCCCGCTCCGCCCAGAGCGGGAGAAGTTATTAGATAAAAGGTGGGCCCCTATTCAACATTGAATGTTAACTTGTTGAAAAATTGGTTGAACTACGTTTCGCATAAGTATGGTGTCACCGATAATTTAAATTAAATAGAACATGAATATGATTTTTAAATGGTCCGGAAATAGGAAGATTTATTTGTGAAAGCCTGTATGATGATAAAATGTCTTTCTAACTATATCAACGTACCTACCTATTTTATTGTAATGTATTTATTTATCAGCAAAAAATTGCCAATTTGTTTTGCTAATTTGCTGACTGTACACCCAAACAGCGTCAAAGCGACAAAACATAACCTAAAAAATCAGTCGCAATATTGTTGAAACTTTTCACTGTAAAACTTTATTATTATTATACACAAAATCACTTAGAAAACACCGTTAATATTGTTGCACTTAGTTTTTATCACAAATATCACTGTATTTTACAAATATCACTGTGAATTTCACGGGCACTGATTCACAAGACGTTTTGTTCCTCTACTGTTCCTCATTTGAGGCAATAGTACGATGCCAGACAGCCAATAGGAAAGCCGACACACACACGCCAGTCCATTTAAAAATTACACGATAAAAATAATGTTTACGAATTGATCCCCTTTGAGGTTATGTGAGGTGACAGGGTGAAATGCCCGCGCATGCGTATTTTACGTCGACCCGGCATTAAATATAAATAAGGTCGAAACAAAAAGTTTTGTTACAGAATTGCTGTTTAATCTGTAGCTACGACCTTCAGACCTTGAGATACTTTGGCGCGTTTTTCTCTATAAAAATAGAAAATTTTAAACATTCATTAGAATACCTACATTTTTAATGAGGCTAATGTTTAGCACATAATCTTCAAGTCTTGATATGTCCTAGTCCTGAGTAGAGTGACATCAGACTGGAATCGAAATGTTGTCATCAATATACCTACCTAGTAACGACTGCCAGGCGGGGTGGCAATTATCATTTACCTTGCCATGGCATTTTATGGGGAGGCGTATCATTAGGTACAGTATCGCCTGTGTGGGCAATATTTTATTAATGTAAATTTCGTGAGTATTTGTGAAAATGGTTAGTGAAATGTACCTAATGTCTTTATCAATCTTTATAATTACAGTCCCGGACTCCTAAACCGAGCCACCAAGCATTTTTATGTTTAAGGCCTAAAACATCAAAATAATTTTAAGTCGGAGAAAAAGTTTTTATGCAGTTTGAATAATAATAATAATAAGTTAGTTTTGAAGCTGACATACTGGCCATCATTTCGGTATCACCATCATTGTTCTAAATTTGAAAAACAAGAAAGTCGGAGATTTGTCGCACTTAATGAAGCAACAAGCTTAATGAAGCAATAAAAAGAGCATCAAATTTTTTTCCTAATATTTTTTCCATTCTGTCTTTCAAATTATGGATACTGCACATGAAGTAGCCGCGCAACCTGTGGAACTTCTTCAGTCTGAGCTATTTCAGCGAAACGTAAGTGCACAACTTCATGTAAGTCGTTCTGTCGTTCAAAGAATTTACCATCGATACCTGTAGACTGGCGGATTCATGCGCGCTCCAGGACGACCACGAAACCGGGTCACTATAGCACGACTAGATCGGTTTATCTTTACCACCAGCCTGCGTAATCGTCACCTGACCTCAGTACACGTCCATGAATAGCTTCGAGGCTTTCACGGACTGACTGTTTGCGATCGAACTGTTAATAGGAGACTCAAAGAACGTGGCCTGAAACCTCATAAACCAGCAAATGAATCCCAACTGACACGAGCTCACATAATGACGTGCCTACGGTTTTCACGCGAACAGTTGCATTGGATTCAACGTCAATGGAGTCAGGTTCTTTTTACGTATGGAGAAGGTGGTTCCAATAGCCTTTTGTAAGCGGGCACGCCCTTTATGCCTGGAGGCTTTTATTTAGGTATTAAGTTCTATTTACGTTTTTTTTATGTTGTAATTTTTATCTGCTTGAGTACAGTTTGTTCATTGTTTTGTTGGTATACTGGCGTGTGCTAGCTAACATATGGCAAGTGTGTAATTTAATCCAATGTTTTGTGTTTCGTAGTGTTAATTACTTTGCATACGATTTGTATAGAATCAAGTTTATATAACTAAACAGACAGATGTGCTGCTGGGGAGTTTGTTCCACCACTTCTTCTTCCCAGCTAAAGCACTAGGAAGTGGTGAAGGGCGGGCATTTTTGGGGGACTGTCTTATTTAACTTTGACGTTCGAAAAGTGCTGATTTTCAGCCTAGTTTGAATAAATGACTTTTGATTTTGATTTTGGTGGGTCATGGACAGTCAAGTGCGGAATTTCCAATGAAAAAATTGGCCTTGAGGTTTTGACGGGACTACAGTGCCACCACTAAATAGCGACCGATACATTCGTCAATGCCTAGAGGCTCATGTGATGCCATGATTAATGTATTGAAATCCTGGACTACAAAGTCATGCTGAATTTGTGAGCCATGATTTAATTTTATTCCTGCACATATTGCAAACATTGTTCGATAATACCTGCATGATGTTAGTATCGCAGTAACGGAATTGCCAGCAAGAAGTTATGATATCCAGTAGAGCGGTTATGGGATGAGCTGAAGAAGCGTGTTTGAGCTAACCAACCAGCTCCAGAAACTTTGCAGGAGCTGAAAACTGCCATCTTGGAAGCTTCGGAGTCCACTCCACAGCACGTCATAGTGGCATTATTTAACTCCAAGCCAAACCGCATGACGGCTATCGTAAATGCTCTTGGAGATAACACAACCAACTAAATCAACTTTTCTCTATGTAAATCAATGTTTTCTTCAAAAATTCTACGCTAATTTTGCCCGACGACATAATGCAATTGACTCTGTATTTTTTAGTAATCTGATTTCAAATTTGGCACAATGACAAACGGAAATGATAGTGAGTGACTGGTTTTAAAACGACTTACTTTTTGGGTTTCGTAGTAAACAAGGAATCCTTATAGTTTTGCCATATCCGTTTGTATGTCTGTCTGTCCGCGGCTTAGCTCAGAGACTCAGAAAGCTGTAATTTGGCATCGGTATACATATAATTCACGCCGTTAAAATGGTAAAATAAAATATATTAAAAAAAAATTTGTAGGTATCCAAGCACAGAATTTTTTGATTCAGGGACCCGTTTGAGAAATATTAAAGTGCTATCTAATTGTTCATAGAGTGAAGTTTCCCCCCTCCCCTGCCAGTTAAATGGTTCTTTTTGGATAATATGTAAAAAAAATCACGGCAATAGCATTTATTAAAAAAACTATCACAGATAAGTAGCCTTTACAAGTTAACAGGTAATAGTCGACCTACTTACATTTGCAGTTGGAATGTATGGGAGAACATATTTTCAAATACAATGTTAAGTTTGATCTTGGCATATTTTTTTTATATATTTGAATATTTAAAAAGATATCTTTAAACAAAAATATGAAGGGTGTCTCGATTCAGGTGTCCGGCAGTGTATTAATTAAAAAAACCTAATGATTATTACATTGGTAAACGTGTCAATCAAACACTCCTACCTGCCCGCAAATAAACTTCATACTTAGTTTTGTTCAATCACCCTCAGTTTCCGTTAAATATTGACTAAATTAATTAAGTAAGCGAATGATGGTTATGCTTCGCGCTCTCTCTTGCACACCGGTCGACGTCTCGCTGTACAACAGAGAGCGTGTAGCCGTAGCATTATGTTACGACTACATTGTCGCGATAACGCGAACTACACTTCGCACGCTCTTTGTTGTACTGCGTGACGTCGACCGGTGTGCGAGAGAGAGCGAGCGTTAGTTCACGTTATCGTGACAACTAACTACACTGTTAGATAACGCGAACTACATTTTGCGCGCTCGCTGTTGTACTGCGTGACGTCGACCGGTGTGCGAGAGAGAGCGTGCGAAGTGAAGTTTGCGTTATCACGACAGTGTAGCCGTATCATTAACCCTACGGCTACACTGTCGCGATAACGCGAACTTCACTTCGCGCGCTCTCTGTTGTACAGCGAGATGTCGAGCGGTGTGCGAGAGAGAGCGCGCAAAGTGAAGCTCGCGTTATCGCGACAGTGTAGCCGTAGGGTTACAACATTAAAACTGTTATTTTAATTATTTTGGCTTTCCGGTGCGAAATATAGACAAAACCTATACTCCTAGTGTTTGCTGTACACAGTGTATTAGTTTATTAACATGATGGACTAAAGGATCTCGTCACACGCCGTGTAAAACTAAAAAAAAAATTGCTGCTATTTAAAAAACTGAGGGAGACTGAAAGTTTTTTTAAGTGCAGCTTAGTTACAGACTAGTCGTAAATACAAAATAACCCATTACATTTTATTTAACTTTCATTAAGGTCATTTTTGTCTATCAGCGTTATTTGCATCTATATCATATGATATATTATGTATATATAATAACAATAATAACAAATATAATATATATATATTATATACTTACAATGGAAACTCAGGTGAAACATACGGTCTGATCGTGGTCATTTTATAGATTATTAAAACATTAATAAAAGATAATATAAACATTAATTTGAAATAATATCATGTATAGCATTTACACGGGGCACCATCGAACAGAGACCAATCGATTTCAACTAATTGGAAGCTGACGCAGCTCTTTTAACAAAATCAACCTTAACTCAGATGATTAAGGTTTAAAATCAAACTATATTGTTAAGGTCGACAAGCATGACTGTAGTTCGTGGCGTTGATGAAAATCAATCAATAAGTCGTCCATCATTGATTATGAGAATTGTATTAATTTATGCGTTGTATTTATGTATTATTATGTATTGTATTTATTGAAACGCACGTTGATTCTGCTACAATGTAACAATATTTAAGAAGTACGTATGTACAGTCGCCAGCACATCGTTACCACAAACTGTCAAAGGTAAACGGCAGATTTCGTACCGCTTACTTTTTTTGTTGTTTTGTTATAGAATTTGTACCGTATATTAAGACAACTAAGTCATTTATTTTCATGTAAGTGTACTATTTTTAGAAGTTCGGATTAATTAATAATATTAAAAAAAAGATTTTAATAGCTACTGTTAGCTGACCTCAACATAGTTGGGAAAACGCTACGCAGGTGATGAGGATTTTCACTGATGGATATCGAACTACGTAAATTACAGTCTTACTTCCGCTGTACAGTCAGTACCATGCTAGACCATTAAACGTGTGCCACTGAATGCGTGCGTAAATTTTCCCGACCGATCACCATGTTGCGCAAGCTGATCCCTTAGGAGAAGCGAGCCAAATATCTAGGTGTGACCCTCGATGACCACCTTTCCTTCTCAGAGCAAATAAAGAAGGAATGTTTGTGCACCACTTTCGCTCTCGGTAGACTCCATTCCGCTCTGAATGCACGTAGCAAATTGTCACCCAATTGCAAATTGCGCATTTACACAGCGTACATCCATATCATGACGTATGCCTGTGCAGTATATTCGCACATGCAAAGCCCTACCACATCCATATGATGCAGACCCTTCAAAACCGTCTCCTCCGAAATGCTACGGGATTCTCTTGGTCCGATCGAAACGGAATCCTCCAACTAGACATCAAAGTTCCCACTATCCATCAATTCACGAAACGCAATTCCAAGCGTTACTTCGATTCCCCGCTAAACATCGCAACCCTCTGGTTGTCAAGGCCGCCAGTTATATCCCCTCTAGAATCAGTAAAATCCGCCGTTCGAGGCATGTTCTCAGCGACTCCGATGACGCCATTACCCTCCTCCAGGAGGGTACTGGCCCTACTGCTTAGTAAGGCCACCAGTACAGAACACAGATACAAGAAACCGTAATTCCGACCTCACCGCCGAGGTCCCTCGCGAAGACCCCAAGGTAATTGTCCCCCCCGATCCTTGCTCGACGAAGTGCCAGCCCGCGCCGTAGCTGCTAGCCGTAACTTGAAATTCCTCTGATAATAATAATCATCCAAATATGATCCAGCCTGTCCCAACTTGCTGTCTTCTCCCCAGCGACGCCCTATGCTGAGGTTTGTACCCCACAGGGGTGCCCTTAGTGTGCAGTCACTAAGTAATATAAGAAATTTCGCCCCTGGCTGGAGGCTTTGAGTTAGTTTAAGGTAGCTACAGGATTGGCCCGTTAAATAGTCACGACCTCTCAAGGTCAACTACGAGATGCCCTATAAAAAAATAAAATTAAAAGCGCGTAGGTACATTTGTAATGTGAGCACAATTTTCTCCTACAATCAGTATGACTAATTTAATAAATAAACAATGTTTTCTACATAACAGTAAAAATTCAGTTTATGTATTACGATTTCATAATATTCTAATTGGGGTGTTTGGTGGGGTGCGTTAATTCCGGTACATGTTGTAGAAGTTGCGACGACATCATTATCATAATAGCGAAAAATAAACATATTTTCTTATCATTATTCGCTTACTCAGTCTACTCCAGCTGCAGTTTTTATGTCAGCAGTACATATGCCTAAGAAATGTTTAATGAAACAAAACGTTAGAAGGAATGTCTGACCAAGAAACGAAGCGAGACCTTACATTCGCATTCGCAGCTACTACGGAACCATGAGTGGCCTTGTGATTCTTGCCAAACGCGGTTTTTTTCGTCCCTAATTCCCTTATTTCTTTTGTCCCTAAATCCTTAAAGATCAATCTAGGGGAATAAACCGGTTTAGTATTAATAAGTTCTGTTCCAGACTGGTTCTTATTATACTCGCGATCAATCTTCCCCCATGTTGTCTCGATTTCGATATGACAGATGTGTTATTATTGTGTGATGTGTTCTAAAATAGTAACCGTGGAGTTTGTTGCCGGCTCTTCTCCATAGGAAACTACAAATTGGAACCGTGCACCTAAAGTTCGTTTTTTAATCCCAGAGATTAATAGTGCGAGAGCCGGCTGCAAAAATACCTACCTTATCGGCTACCCCAATAGGCTATCTTTATATCGTTAACCAACACTTAAACACGTTTTACGTATTTTTTTAGTTCAAATTACGTCATAATGTACCCGAATTAAAGTGCTGGCAACAGTTTACCATTGATTAATTATGTAAAAAAAAGAGTGTCTGCCATTGCGCACCCTGCTGGAAGTACTTGGCAGACCACTAAAATAATCCCTTCCGACACCCTAAACCTACCTCATCGAGTACCCGGATGGAACCTACGCCAAATAATAACCAAGGTGCCCCTGATATTGGATCAAAAGGTCTGCCAGGTCTAAGCTTGCCGGAACTTGGTGTTCAAAGCATTTGAAGTTGGTAGGGAGCATAATTTCACCTGAAGTCAAAACAATATTATTTTGTTTCTAAATTTATACAAATTTATAAATATAAAGTGCTTTATCATCAAAACACTAAATAAAATAACAAGTTTAACGATAAAAGATGTCATTTAAAATTTAACAACAATCGCTACGAGTACAATAACATGCTTGCAATATAGGTACAAAAATCAAAACATAGTTAAAGTTGGCATTACATTTACCTGAATTCTGTATGGTGGGTTTAGGGAACTAAGTAGGCTTCCGAGTGTAGAATCTGTTATTGTGTGAATCATCGTAGGTACAGTCAACGCCTCCAGGATCACTCTAATCCACCGATATAAGGTCAAAGTTTAAATAATAATGGTTTGGTTGACTAGCCATTTACTGTAGATATGTAGGTAACTAACAATAATTATCTAAATACAAAAAATACATACCATCAAACTAGCTACAATGACGGTCAAATGACAGCAAGAACAATGTTTAGACATACTCACGTGCAAAAAAAAAACACACAGTCAGATTGAACTGTTCTAATTTAACTCAATAAAGTATGTACAAAAAAATAGATTAAATCCTCGCCAAGAGAATAAAAATATAACTTAAACGTAGAATCAAAAAATAATAGTAAAAATCACTTTCATCGCTTGAACTGTCTTATGACTGATCAATATCATCGTCGTCTGAATCATTAATTATAATGGACTCTACAGTGTTGTTCTTCATACCATAGAGGTTCTGGGCGATTGTTATTCGAAACCCATCCGTATTTTTCTGCATCTAATTTTATAACGGCTTTCATAAATGCTATGTAGCAAAACGCATGTTCAAATGAACTGTCATTTGAACATGCGTTTTGCTACATAGCATTTATGAAAGCCGTTCGCAATATTTTTTTTGTTTTATTACCTTTTTACAGGGCGGGGCATTTAGCATGACCTAAAATTCCAATGTTTTTAATAAGGGATTTTTTTAATTTTTTGTTTGCGTATTCGTATGTTGTATTGAAGATAACGTATCAGCATTAGTATTTGTACAGTTTTTATTTCCATACATTTCGCAAGTAAATTCGACTACTTCTGTATCATTCTCGTATACAAATTTCTCGTCTAATTTATTGCGACTAAGGGAACTGAGACCTAGTGCATACCATTAAAGCAACTTAGATCACCCGCGTGGTGGCGGGTAAACCACCAACAAAAGCATTCCCAAGGAGGGTTGGTGTCCGGTAGGCGGCCGACTGTTGCCAAAACCCTAAGCAACATGATTGGAAGTAATATGATGCGTGATAGTACTAGGGCGTACCCCACAGGCGACGCGCAGGGGCAGCACCCGGCTCCTGGGGGAAATAGACAAGGGTTGTCACACCAAAACGGGCGGGTTCGACGTAAGACGCAAGATCGGAGAGTGAAAGAAGTTAGATTGAGGTGTGCGAGCTGGAATGTAGGTACGACGACTGGAAGAGGAAGGGAACTAGCAGAAGTTTTAAAAAGGCGACGACTGAACATAGTGTGTCTGCAAGAGACGAAGTGGAAGGGTGCGAAGGCTAGAGAGATAGGAGAAGGATATAAGTTTTATTACTGTGGAAGCGATGGAAATGGTGTGGGTATAGTTTTGGATAATCACTTGAAGGAATGTGTGGTGGATGTTAAAAGAGTAAGTGATAGAGTGTTATCTGTTAAAGTGTTTGTGGAGAGTCGGGTGGTTAATATAGTTATTGTGTATGCACCCCAGTCTGGGTGTGAGGATACTGTAAAAGAGAAGTTTTGGAAGGACTTCGATCGGGTGATGATGGATGTGCAAGATAGTGAAGAAGTGTATGTGGGGGGTGATTTTAACGGTCATGTAGGAAGACAGAAGGATGAGTAAGAGAGAGTGCATGGTGGTTGGGGATACGAAGACCGTAACACTGATGGCAAGATATTCCTGCAAGCTGCTTCGGCCTTCGACCTGGCAATAATAAATACGTGGTTCGAAAACAAAATGAGCATCTTATAACCTACAAAAGTGATCGCCACGCAACACAAATTGACTACTTACTGATAAGACTGAACAGCCTTAATAGATTCAAAGACTGTAAAGTGCTCCTAGGTGAAGATGTAGTCTCACAGCATAGACTCCTAATAATGGAAGTGAAAGTCAGTGTCTCGTCCAGTAAGAACAAGGAACGGCCCCCACCCAAAACCAGATGGCGTATGATAGAAGAAGAGGAATGTGCCAGTATGTTTAAGAGTCACGTGGTAGATAAAATGATTGAAATGAAGGATTTGGAAAGAAAATCTGTGAATGAATGTTGGAAAGAGATGGTGGATTGTATAAGCAGAGTAGCAAAAGATGTGTTTGGAGGATCGAAAGGGAAAGGTATGATAGAAAGGGATACATGGTGGTGAAACGAATACGTGCAAAAGATGCTTAAAGAAAATAAAATTGCGTTTAAAGAATGGCAGGGTGTAGAAAACGGGAATGATAGTTTGAAAGCTGATAAGAAAAAGGTTTATAAGGAATGGAATAAAAAAGCAAAAAAGGTGGTAGCAGTTTCGAGGGCTAAGGCGCAGGAAAAGTTGTATGACTCACTGGGCTGCCCTAGAGGCCAGAAGGAGCTCTATCGGATTACAAAAGCAAGAGAAAGGAGAATGAGAGATATAATTCACATTAAATGTATGAAAGACGACGCCGGTAAGGTTCTGTCCAAAGATGACGAAATAAAAGAACTATGGAATGTTTATTTTGAAAAACTAATGAATGAAGAGAATAAATGGAATGGTGTGCTTAAAGAGTTACCAGGTAAATATGGGTTTTTTATGCCAGGTCGAGGAACAGTGGACGCCACTTTTGCACTCCGCCAATTGTGCGAGAAGTACAGACGTGCACACAAGAACTTGCACATGGTGTTCATTGATCTGGAGAAAGCGTATGATAGGGCACCTTGTAATGTGTTGTGGTGGGCATTGAAAGAGAAAGATTTGCCCGGGAAGTATGTGGAGTTAATTCATGCTATGTACAGCCAATGTTGTACCTACGTCCGGTCGGCTGCTGGCAAAACCGACGGGTTCAGTGTGGCTGTAGGCTTACACCAAGGGTTGGCGTTAAGTCCTTATCTCTTCCTGTTGATTATGGACGCCCTGACGTCGGACATACAGGAAGAGGCACCCTGGTGCATGCTGATTGCCGATGACATTGTTCTTGTCGGTGAAGATAGACCTGAGATCCAGAGCAGATTGAAGAAATGGCAACAGAATCTGGAGAATGTTGGCTTGAAAATCGGCAGAACCAAAACTGAATATATGTTCTACGAATTCAGCGGTTTCTCCAGTTCTGGAGCCATAGTGCTTGATGGCGCACTACTCCCAGTCTATTCTGACTTTCGGTATCTCGGTTCACTCGTGCAAAGCGATGGCGAAGTAGATCGGATGGTTAAGCATAGAGTTAACACTGTATGGATGAAATGACAGCAGGTCACGGGAACAATCTCTGACTCCCGCATTCCCCTTGAACTTAAGGGAAAGATATATAAAACAATGGTAAGACCTGCTGTCTTGTATGGATCAGAATGTTGGGCCACAAAATGGATGAATGAATGGCAATTGCATGCAGCTGAGATAAGAACGCTAAGAGCGATGTGTGGTGTGACACGAATGGATAGAATAAGAAATGAGTACATAAGAGGAAGTCTGAAAGTGGCACCGGTGACTGAAAAGTTGTGCGGAAATCGGTTGTCATGGTATGGGTATGTGATGCAGAGGAATGAGGAAAATGTCGTGAGGAAAATCTTGAGTATGAATGTCGATGGCTATAAGAGTAGAGGAAGACCAAAGAAACGATGGATGGACGTGTGAAAGATGACATGGCTAGAAAAGGGGTGACTACCGAGATGACAACTAATAGAGAAGTATGGAAGAAAGCGACATGTTGCGCCGACCCCAAATAAATTGGGATAAGGGCAGGAGAATGATGATGATTCAGACGACGATGATATTGATTTATATGACAGTTCAAGCGATGAAAGTGATTTTTACTACTTTTTGATTCTACGTTTAAGTTATAAATTTATTCTCTTGGCGAGGATTTAATCTATTTTTTGTACATACTTTTATTGAGTTAAATTAGAACAGTTCAATCTAACTCTGTTTTTTTTTTTACACGTGAGTATGACAAAAAATTGTTCTTCTGTAATTTGACCGTCATTGTAGCTAGTTTGATGGTATGTATTTTTTGTATTTAGATAATTATTGTTAGTTACCTACATATCTACAGTAAATGGCTAGTCAACCAAACCATTATTATTTAAACTTTGACCTTATTTCGGTGGATTAGAGTGATCCTGGAGGCGTTGACTGTACCTACGATGATTCACACAATAACAGATTCTACACTCGGAAGCCTACTTAGTTCCCTAAACCCACCATACAGAATTCAGGTAAATGTAATGCCAACTTTAAATATGTTTTGATTATTGTACCTATATTGTAAGCATAAAAAAATAATAATATCATTTATTTACATAACCAAATTACAAGATGATTATTAACATTAACTAAATTAAATTAAAACTAAGTTAGGCTTAAAAAAGGCCCTCGGGGCATTGTACCGAGGATGCTGGCGGCATTTATTGTAAGCATGTTATTGTACTCGCAGCGATTTTTGTTGAATTTTAAATATACATCTTTTATCGTTAAACTTGTTGTCTTTTTAGTGTTTTGATAATAAAGCACTTTATATTTATAAATTTGTATAAATTTAGAAACAAAATAATGTTATTTTGACTTCAGGTGAAATTATGCTCCCTACCAACTTCAAATGCTTTGAACACCAAGTTCCGGCAAGCTTAGACCTGGCAGACCTTTTGATCCAATATCAGGGGCACCTTGGTTATTATTTGGCGTAGGTTCCATCCGGGTACTCGATGAGGTAGGTTTTGGGTGTCGGAAGGGCTTATTGTAGTGGTCTGCCAAGTACTTCCGGCAGGGTGCGCAATGGCAGACCATCTTTTTTTTACATAATTAATCAACGGTAGACTGTTGCCAGCACTTTAATTCGGGTACATTATGACGTAATTTGAACTAAAAAAATACGTAAACATAAATTATTTAAAAAACAAAAAACCCAACTGCAAAACACATAACTGACAAGGGAAAAACAAGCATTATAATCTATATAATTTTGGTCTTGCAGGCGGGGACAATCAAAAGTTACACCATATTTCAGGTTATTCGACTGTGGCCTGCAAGACCAAAATTATATAGATTATAATGCTTGTTTTTCCCTTGTCAGTTATGTGTTTTTGCAGTCGGGTTTTTTGTTTTTTAAATAATTTATTTTATTTCAAGCTTTTTAGTTTTATTAATATATATATTTGAAAATTACTCATTACTAGCTTTTATTTGATACCAATATTGTTGCAAATATTTAAAAAAAAAAACTTGCCCTCCTTTTTTTTGTATTTGCAGATGCAATTTATAAATATTATATAGCCTATGTCACTCCCACAATTAAGACGAATCGAAAGATCATATGTTAAAGTCCATCAAGCCGTTTAGGCTACAGAGCGTGCCAAAGAAATAGACATACATACATACATACATACATACATACATACATACATACATACATACATACATACATACCTACATACATACATACATACATACATACATACATACATACATACATACATACATACTCTCGAAAAATTACCCTCCTGAGGCAGTCGGGTAAAAAATATCGATTATTTCTATGACCCGGCAAGATCGGCTCTGGCAGACCTGATTTTTTTTTACGTGTTTAAGTGTTGGTTAACGATATAAAGATAGCCTATTGGGGTAGCCGATAAGGTAGGTATTTTTGCAGCCGACTCTCGCACTATAATTTGACATTTCAAATTATTGTTGTTTGGTTTTTCCATTGGTTTTTCAATATGGAGTTTGACATCTGCACCTGTCAAATTAGTCTCTGAGATTAAAAAACAGACTTGCTTTTGACATTTCTTAAGTGCTCATGTTTATTTGAAATAAAATATTTTGATTTTGATTGTATTGTTGTACATTGAGTGTTTGTACTTATAAGAAGGACTAGAAAGAACCGTTTTATTCTAAGCATGGAAAAGACTATACATTATGGCTGAGAGGTTTCTTTTTGCACATCATCTTTTTATTATATTAGGTAAATATTTATGTCTATCGATGAACACAGTGATAATAATAGTTTTTTCTCTTTAACAAGAAACGACGATAGTTTCTGATGTTCCTAAGAATTTTAACGTCATACTTACATATTAAGGGTGTGTTTCCACTGATTCGGAGCTGGGTGGAATGAAGAGGAGCGGACCGTGAATTGGCCAATCACAGTGCTCGAAATCACCACTTCACAGATTTTGAGCACTGTGATTGGCCAATTCACGGTCCACTTCTCTCCACTCCGCCCAGCTCCGCGTCAGTGGAAACGCACCCTAAGCATTCTCTCAGAGACTCATTTCCACGATATGCTGGCAGATTTCGACTGTCAAAACACATGCAATTCTTATTTAACGACTAGCTGCAGGCTTAGCATGAAGCTTTCTATTTGTTCGAAGAATAGACATAGCTCTTTGTATACAAACTGACATTTCGTTTCTCCTTTTTTGACATCGCCCCTAGAAATCCTTCTGCAATCTGTCATTTTGTCTTTCGTTTCTAGCGATCATTGTCTAGGTCCTTTTTTTATGTAGACTATTGCAGAACAAAGTTTCTATACCAAACTGTCAAAATCACACTGACAACTGACAGTTGTCTAAGGTAGTGAAGACAATTTGCATTTTTCTATTCGACGGCCATAAGGTATATACGGTTATCTACAAAATCATAATTTTACAGGAGAGCGTTTTGAACGCAACGCAACTATGGTAATTAATAGAAGAACAAGGCTATAGGGCATTACCAAGGAAATGGTGAAGGCCAATATCACTATAATATTTTATTGTTCCAAAATACGGTACTTCGACACTGATAATTTTTTTTTGTAGTTGTCTTTACATACGTGACTCAATATCAGTAAAAATTGAGAATTAAACAGAAAAAAAATCGTATGACAAAACAAAGAATTCTGAGTCGAATTATGTAAAAGAGTGAATTTCGTAAAAAGTGCAGTTGACTCTTTCTATCTTTCTGTCGTCATACTTTCTACACGGAACGTCATTTTTGTCTATTCTTCCGTAGACAAAACAGTGCTCGTGCTAAGCCTGCTGCTGCATGCGGCGTCGCCCGCGTGGATTTTTCTAAAATAAAAGTTACTCCTAAGTTACTCCTTATAACATCAGCTATCTGCCAATATCACAAACCCATCAAAATCAGTCCAGCCGTTTCGGAGATAAGCCGAAACAAACATACTTGAAACCAACAGATTTTTTTTAATTGTTTTTTTTTTGTAATGATTACCTTTAATACTTTCATAAGCTTATCCTCGTAAGGCCCAACCCAAATTTAGGTCGATATATATTTTTATGATTAGATATATAATTTAAATGATTTTAAATAGTGTCTCGGGCCGGAGTGTCAAAATTTTTTTGTCATTAAATTAGGTCGTTGGGCCTTACGAGGATATAATAAAAAGCTGTTATTTTGACATTACAAACAGACATTTCAATTGTAGTTATTTGTGTAGATTATTGTTAACTACCACATATGTGCTGATGACTGTAACTTTTCTTTTAACACGCCACTGAAGATCAAGGAAACAAAATATGAAACGGGTAGAAGCCATCTTAATGGTCTTTTAAGTATAAATTGGAAAATGATGCTACGTGAAATCAAACGTAGTCTTATACTTGACGTCACACGGATTAGTTTGTAAAAGCTCACAGCGACTTTGTGATTGAGTTTACTCAATAAAACCCTTACTCAATAAAATCGTTGGTTTAAAGTTTGGGCCCTATCAGAATTTACCAGCACTGAGGTATTTATTTTTTAAATATCGCAGCATTATGCTGAGAGAGGAGCCTTTTTGGCGTCGCACAAGTCGTTTTTATTTATTTTCTTTGTTGTTTTTTATCGAACAAATATGTACATTTTGTTAGTTTTAAATGCTCCTTTTATACTTTTTGTATTTCTTGTGCGTGTCCCAAATAAAATATGTTTCTTTCTTTCTTTCTTTCTAAAGTGGTTACAGAATTGCAGAAAGTTCTGAATAAATCTGTTTCATTTCTAAACATCGTCTTTACCGATAATTTATCTTTTCATCTGCAGAAGAACTAAGGACCTCAAAGTTTCCGAAAGCAATTCTTTCACTTTAAAACTGTTGTGACAAAAACAACCTTTGCCATTCCCAATAGCTTTAACTCAGCGTTGGAAGCCCATTCTTTATCAGGCACTGGCTTTTAACAAAATTAAATACCAGCGCGAACGTTCGAGCCGCGCTCGTTCAAAACTGAAGGACGTTCTCACTCCACCCTTTTCAGGTTCGTTTCGACGAATAACTTAAAGTTTTGGAAATATAAAAAAAACAATAGGTACGACCAGGAAATATAAAAGATCAATGAGAATATTTTTAAAATATTTTAGATGAATAGTTCTATAACTATTCCATACATAGGTATTACAAATTAAAGTCGCGTTTCGTGTCGGTCTGTGTAATCGCTTTATTCTTCTAAACTACGCAACGGTTTTCTCCATTATTTAGAGAATGTCTTCTGGAAGGTTTATGCATTAGTATTAAGTGGCTGACAACTGCTAAAGCGCGGTCACTGTCGGACTGCATAGAAAAGAAAGAGAAGCGCGATGACACAACGCTGATAAGTAATTAATTTATTGCTAAATATGAAGCAATTATCTATTTACAAACAATCTATTGATTGGATGAAAAAAATAAAACACTTATAGGCTAATATGTTGCTTGTAGAATAATCTGACAAAAAATCAGAATGATTGCCTGTGGGTTCCCTATCTGGCAGAATCTTGATGCTCCGAAATTTATTTGACATAACACACTTGGCATAATTTTCTTTAAACGAATATTATAAGCATAAAAATTATTTAATATAATTATTGTTTGGCCGAATGTTTATATGTTCGAATTGACAATGGCATACCTTTAAGATGACAGAATTTTATTTGGCATAATTACCTTTGGCAAAGTTAAAATTCCGCATAACTTCATTTAGCATAACTTTTATTTAAAGCGACGATTATTTGATACAATTTCACTTGGCATACTATGAAGATGGCAATATTTCATTTGAAATAATTTTATTGGGCATATTGCCATTTCTATTTTATAGAAATGGCAATATGCAGGCGATAGCATTTTTAACTTTCAATTAAAATTAAAATAATGTTCTTAAAAAGTCATTAAGTTGTGCTACAAAAGTTAGTGACAGAAAAGAATCGCTGCAAAACCGACTCCACGTAGTCTTGTCTGCCTTACCCCTAGAGTGTAATTTAAGCCCGCGTAGGCGCGGAGGGGCGAGGCGCGAGGCGGCCCGTGAACTGAGGAGCAGGTGGTATTAACGCCCGCCGCACAGTGGAACGAATGTATGGGAGCGGTTGGACGTAGACATGTCCGAAAAATAAGAGTAAAATTATGACAAACTAATGATGCCATCTTATTCGATTACTTAATGCCTTCATAAATTGTGGTGATGAATTTCTTCATAACTCCCATATTTCGGGAGTAATTTGAGAAAATGTGAAATTTTACTATGAAAATGAGTGTATCGAGCTCTCTCCCTCCTGATTCCGGGCTTGTTTCAAGTAGCGGTCTCTAATATCGTAATGCTATTACTAAGAGCTATATTTAATACTAAGACACATAGTGCGCCAA
This sequence comes from Atethmia centrago, assembly GCA_905333075.3. Lineage (NCBI taxonomy): Eukaryota > Metazoa > Arthropoda > Insecta > Lepidoptera > Noctuidae > Atethmia > Atethmia centrago. Next base: position 34,095,298 of record HG995367.1, on the reverse strand, counting down.
ATGTGCACTTTCTGGGATAAAAGGAAATGAAAATTAAAAAAAAAAAACGTTTTTTCCCCATTTGTATTTACTTTAAACCGCAGACAGACTTATTAAGAGGTCTATAAATATATTATATATATACAGAAATATATATTAACAAAAATATTCACAAGAACTGATGAGAGTATGACTTTTAAGTAAGTTGATAATAAATTACCTAGTTTCATTAAAAGTACAATAAATAATTAAGATGTAAGCTCTAATTTACTAAGTTACACATTTTAAAACAATAACATCATTTAATTATCTTCGTCATCATCATCATCATCAATTAATTCAAATTCAGAATCGATGTCCGCTAAATCATTTATGTTAACAAATTCGATATCACTTTTCTCAGAATCCGTAAGCTCATAAAATTCCTTAAAAGAAGATTTTTTTACAAACTTATTTCCTTTTGGACGGATACTTGTAACAAGTGGATCAGAAGACAGTAAAAGATTGTGCATAATATCTTCATTGCATGAGATACTGCTATGCTTTCGAGAATGCCCCTCTCTATATTTTCTAAAATCTTTATTTCTAGCCTCAGATGCCTCTTCGGATAGAAAACCAATGGGCACAATTGACATGTTCTGAACTATGTCTGGCCCATGCATTAAAATTTTATGAAGTGAAGAAGGCATATAATACCATGGGTATAACTCCACGTAAAGCTTAGCAGTATCAAAGCAGAACTCTCGGAATTTAGTTACGTTGATCTTCTCTCCTGATGAAATACACTGCAAGATCACACAGATTTTTCTTAAAAGCATAGCATCTATTCCGGTCAGTTCAGCAGATTTAGTGTAGTTTTCAAAAAATCTCCTTGCCGAGTTGCCATTGTTGGTGGATCCACTGCCTTGTTTCACAACATCGAGAAGTAAGCCCGTTTCTCTTCTTAAAGCCTCTTGAACTCTTTTCTTCCTGTCATCAACTTGCCTTTTTGCTATATCACCCCTTACTTGCCATGATTTTATGTCTAATTTGTAGGAAATGTGTAATAAGCATTCCATTGAGCGAATCCAAGCGTGAAGGGTGCTTAAGCTATATTTATACATGTCCTCGTTTGCGTGTTTATCTTTGATTAACTCTAAATTATTCATTTCTTTAGGACAAGCCTTGCATATGTCACACACTGAAGCTGCTGTATTGGATATAATGGAATGAATTTTACCATCAATCATTGTCAACAGCAGTTGGTGTTTGACACTAATTCCATCAGTGATGGTGGATGGAGTTAAGGCTTCAATCTCTGCTTCGATTTCAGCCATCTCTCTCTGCACATTTTCTTTGGTTTCCTTTATAAACTTAAACAATATTGGCCGGCAAAATGAAGTGGAAGATGGTCGCTCGTTTTCCCAAATTGTTACACCTTTTGAGACGAGCCGCAGTGGTACAAGACTAATCATAAAATTACTAGCAAGATCGATTTGCTCATCTTCACTCGTCCTTTGATGATAAATGCTTTGGCTAGATGATCCGTCAAAACCCCATTTGCTGGTCAATACGAGCTGTTGATTGGGATCAACAGGGGTTTCTAACGACCTAATAAGTCTTCTTGAGGTTAAATCCATCAAGGCTTGTAATTTGATTTTTGCAGAGCTCTCTGTAACTGTGAGATCTTCTTTGGCCGGATAGCACTTAATTTTTTCTTTAACCAACATGTAGTAACTCGGGTATTGAAGAGCTCCTTCTTGAGTGTTGAAATCCCGAAGAGTGTTATAGCGCCATTTCGATAAGTTCATCGATACATAAAGAGCCAATGCCTTCAAAGGGGATATTTCCCGTACCTGAATTGATTTACCTTCAATGAAGGCTTTGATTTTTGAGGCCTCTTCTGGATTCTCCGTCAAGTATTTCATAACATAAGCTGTATCGCTTTGTCCTGCCTTTTGAAGCGCCCTTTCGGCCGAAAACATAATTTCAGCGCTGCTACTGCTGCATGAAAGACTATCTTCAGTGCGTCTTCTTTTTTGCCGGTTACTAAGGTCCTCAAAAGATTTACGAGGACTAGGATGTGTACAAGTTGAAGCATCAGATTTAGCAGGAGAAATTATGGGCTCGATGACGTCACTTATATTTTCTGTAGAAGGTTCCATATTTTCATTCTGTAATTCCGGCCATTGAATTGCAGCCTGTAGCCAAATCTCATGTTTCTTCCGAAACTTATCTGTGCTTCTTCCAGACTGTGTCCATTTTGCATAAATGCGGTAGCAAAATCGACGACACCAGTCTTTTAAACTTGTTTCAGCACTTTCACATAACTGAACACAACTGTTATCTTTTAAAACACTGAACAAATAGTTAAAGTCGCGTAAATCTTTATGTGCGCGTGCGCATAAAGCAACGTGAATATCAAGATTTGTATTAAAATTTGGAAAATACATTGCGAGATTAGCTTGGATACAACGAGGTGTAAATCAACACTGATTTTAAAGTTACTAATAGTGACCTATTTATATAAAATCCAGGTATCCCAGGTATCCTTTGTTAAATATTGCAAGGTAATTAGTTATTGTGATAATTAGTAAATGATGCATGCTAAATTAGTGTATTAAGAGCCATTTAGTAATTAAATAATAGCAATGTTCTTATCAGTAATCATTAGTGCATCAGTTTTATATGTAAACCATAAGTCCCTAATTATATATCCTAATTAGCTTATATCTTCTCTAATTGGCTGCTCAGAAATGTTATTGTAATAAGGTAAACCTTTAGAAAAACGGTTTTAATCAACAAAATAAACAAAAAATAAAAAAATTGTGTTATAAAATAAACATCACTCTTTATCCCAGAAAGTGCACATTTGGCGCACTATGTGTCTTAGTATTAAATATAGCTCTTAGTATTAGCATTATGATATTAGAGACCGCTACTTGAAACAAGCCCGGAATCAGGAGGGAGAGAGCTCGATACACTCATTTTCATAGTAAAATTTCACATTTTCTCAAATTACTCCCGAAATATGGGAGTTATGAAGAAATTCATCACCACAAGTTATGAAGGCATTAAGTAATCGAATAAGATGGCATCATTAGTTTGGCATAATTTTACTCTTTTTTTTCGGACATGTCTACGTCCAACCGCTCCCATACATTCGTTCCACTGTGCGCCGCCGCGGCTGAGGCTGGCCGGCTTGCCGGCCAGCAACCCAAAGCAGCGATGGTGAGCGGCGATGTTGCATGCTTGCTTGAATGCTGCATGCTTGCTTGCACGCATGGTGTATGCTTGTATGCATGTTTGCATGCTTCTTATAGGAAAATAAAAACCGATATGACAATTAATAATAACTACCTCACACTACAGAAAAAGTATAATGTAAGCGATATGAAATTTACACCAAAAGACGATTCTGACTGTGAACTTTCTGCGATGTGATGGTTTAACTTTTTAATTATAATGGATATAAAATGTATGCCTAAAGATGATTCTGACTTATGAGTTTTGAATGTATGATAAATGCGTGTCTGCCAAACGATTTTCTGCGAAATGATGTTTATGCTGTCCGCTGTTTAGCAAAATAATATTATGACAAGAAAAGTTCTGCCATAAAGGGTAGACCCATTGCATGTATATTAGTATGATTTTAAATCGTTAAAAATTTTTTAGAGGTATCTTCGTGATATTTTTTCTATTGTATCAAATTAGTTGTATTATGTTTTCAACACACTATCTACCTTGCATATATCCTGAAGAATATCATATATTTTTTCGATTTTGTTTACTGCAGTGGATCATATACTTTTAGGCATTATAAAACGTATAACTTGCGTTTAGCTCCTGTAGCGTTTAATACCTATATTATAAAGAATTCTCTGTTTTGTCAAGACATAGAACGCCGAACGAAGCAGAGGCGGGTCGCTACTGATTTATACAATAAAATGAACTCAAACCGCATTTCACACTTTTATCTCAGGTGAACTTAAAAAAGCTGCCAAATTCGAATCGGGCTCGGACACGAAGGGTTCCGTACCACCGTACGATAAAAACAAAAAACGCATTAAAAAAAAGGTTAAAAAACCGGCCAAGTGCGTGTCGGACCACGCACAATGAAGGGTTCTGTAGTTGGGATTACTTGGGATGAAGTTATCCCAAAAACAAACTTAACATTGTAGTTGAAAAACATGTTCTCCCATACATCGGTATACGTCACAATTCTCCAACTGCAAATTTTAATTGGTTGATTATTACTCGTTAACTTGTAAAGCCCACTTAGCTGTGATAGTTTTCCTTTTAATTTCATTATACATATCGACGGTTAAAAGGTAATTGGGCATAAGCGACATTTTGGTCGAAAATGAGTTATGAATGCCATCCTACTTAAAAAAAGAGATTAAGTAGGATGGCATTCATAACTCATTTTCGATTAAAATGTCGCTTATGCCCAATTACCTTTTAACCGTCGATATGTACTACTGCCATGATTTTTTTCACATCTCCAACATAAAATAAACAACTATTTAGCTGGCTGGGGGGGCGGGGACGATGACGACACTTGATTCTAACAAAAATTAGCACTTTAAAGCGTATTACGCAAACGGATCATTGAATCGAAAAATGGTGTTCACAGACCCACAATCTTTTTGAACGGCCTATCCAACGATACCCACACCAAAGGATAAACGAGAAAAAAATATCGTCCCCACATTACGTGCAAGGGAGTGAAGGGACGTAACCTAAAAAAAATAATTCAAGTTTTTATTTTACCACTTTGTCAGCGTGATTAATATGACATGTATACCTTTACTAAATTACAGCTTTCTAGTACTTAGCGTCTCTGACCTACAGCGGGGACAGACAGACAAACAGACAGATGGACAAGACGAAACTAAAATTAATAATAAATTAATGACAAAATTCCTTGTTCACTACGGAACCCAAAAAAAGATGTTTCTTGTGTGAGACCTTGTTAAATTTTTTACTTTATTTTATTTTTATTACTTATTGTTATCGACCATGGTACTCGTAGTACACAATCTAGGAAAATTTCAAGTGTCTACCTGTTACGGTTCAAAAGATACAGCCATGTGACACGTAACGGACGGACACAGCGGGCAGAGTAGGTAATAGGGACCGTTTGGATACGGAACCCTAAAACCAGAATTCTGTAATCAGGCAAACCAGATGGCGAACTAAACGAGGGGAAAGTTTGTAAGGAAAATAAACGTGCCGTGGATTTCGATAATCGTGCCAAAGTACCAAAAAACTTTCGGAGTAGGTAGATGTTTGGCTTTTCCTGTTTGACTGTTTATTGTACCTTCATTCAGCATGCTCAAGCTTTAAGGCTCTTGCAAACTGGGGCGATATCGCGGGCGCGACAGGCATCAATAAGCCTGTCGCGCCCGCAATATCGCCCCAGTCTGTAAGAGCCTTTAGTTGTTGAACTAATATATAATACCTCCGACTACGTAGTTAGTGATGATACTTTCATGGTGTTTCATTTCAAATCCTTTTTGTGTTTTTAATCTTTCAAAAATGCTCAATGGTCTAATTGAAATAAATAATATTTATAGACTTTGACTTTATGCTAAGTTGAAACAAAAACGATGCAAAAGAAGTATGTAGGTAAGCGTCGTACAATCGGATTCTCTGAAATCACTTTGCCCCGTTCAATGTAGGTACACTGACTTTCAAAATTTCGGAGCGACTCAGTTACCTTTAAACCTTTTAGATTGAATTATCGAAATCCGAAAATGCAAATAGCTTTCAGGCTACAGGTCTGTAGTTTCTGCCCACCCCCATGGAAAGAAGACGTTCATGTTATAAGTATCATATATTTCATAGGATTTCTATACAATGAGAGGTCAGATTTAACTGGAAAAGTGTAGCTTGATATGTAGCGGTGTGTACTATCAATAAGTATTTTGTTTGGTTACGGAGCGCCTACAATTTGTTCGGAGCAACGTGTATCAAATCGTCTCCGTCAGGATCAACGGTCACTAGGCGTATTTAACGTTGAATGTATGCCCAAGAATTGCTTCCCTATTGCTTCTATTAGCTTCCTATTCTCAAACAATTGCTTCCGTCGTATTCTAGAAGAAACAAAAACATTTTAAGGGTGTCCTTTCATTCTGATGTCAGGACGGCCGGTTACCGAGTCGTAGTGTACCTGATAAAAAGAATTATTGAAATTCACGGTGGCCATTAATTACTTCCCGTTTGCTTCTCTAAATGTTTTACAACGATAATACTGTAATTATCTGGTCAATGAAAGATATCGACAAAAGTGTGGTTAATCAATATTTTTAATGCATGTCAAGAAAATAAAGCAAAACTCTTATTTAACCTATCGTATTGTACCGGTGGTCTACATCTAAGTACCTATGATGTTAAAAAGAAGTGTCGATCGTATTATGTGACAAAAATTCATACAAATGTAATTAACACCTTTAGAGATTAGGTATATTTCAATTCTAAAGGGAGTATCTTTTTTTTTTTGGTTGGGAGATTATCAAATAACTTCTCCCGCTCTGGGCGGGTGCGGGAGGGTGTGTCAGACTCTTACTGACTAAAACCCACCCGTATTCCTTCCGTTGCCTGTGTTTCCAGGGGCCTCGGTAACCCTTTTGAACTTCCACGCGACCCCGGCAGGCATCGGCCCTACACTTGTGCTGACATCTATTTGAGGCGCGCGTGAAACACAACGCGCCGTCGACCCGGGCCTGGTCCTTACCGGACGGCGAGCTACCTATTGCTCACCGTCCGCAAGCCCGCGCCTACGGTGGCCGGAAATCCGCCTGGGATTCCCGATGCCCAGGGCGTCTCCTGCGGCGTGTTTTTTTTTTGGATGGGAAATCATTAAATAACTTCTCCCGCTCTGGGCGGAGCGGGAGGGTGTTCCAGACACTTACTGACTAAAACCCACCAGTATTCCTTCGTGTTGCCTGTGTTGCCAGGGGCCTCGGTGACCCTTTAGTACCTTCCGGGACCCCGGCAGGCATCGGCCCTAGTGGACCCCTACATTTGTGCTGACGACATCTCTTTGAGGCGCGCGTGGAATACAACGCGCCGTCGACCCAGGCCTGGTCCTTACCGGACGGTGAGCTACCCATTGCTCACCGTCCGCAAGCCCGCGCCTACGGTGGCCGGAAATCCGCCCGGGATTCCCGACGCCTCCTGCGGCGGCTAGAGGCGAGAAGGCGCAAAATTTGCCCTTTTGTAAATTTGAAAAAAAGGAAGTGTCTAATGCTGCTATACAATAATAAAGAGTACAAAAAATATGTATGTGACAAGCAGACAGTAGGTAGAGGTAGGTTCACACATATCAAGCTATATATCTATATCCAGTATAAGCTGATTTCGTATTGTATACGATTTCCGTACAATGATAGGTCACCAAAAACTGTAAACGTTTAGCTTGATATGTAGCCGTGTAGGTACCTAATTGCAAAACTATCAGCGCATTCATGATTTACGTTACACAGATATGGAACGAATGGAATAGCGCCTAAAACTAGGTCAAGCTTTTCAGCGCATGAATTATCGGTAGGTACCTCTGAAAACTGACTCTATTAAAATAGTTTTGATTTATTCAATATTGCTGCAATACCGCTTGCTTCGATGCGTTGCGGAGGTAATAACTTTAGGATGAGATTATGAAGTAGGCGAGTATGTACTCACCTACCATATAACTGAACTCAACTGTCAAAATGTCAATTTTCAGAATGTTTTAAAAATGTCAACTGAAGTCAATGTCCCTGCGTTCTCTCATTTCGTTTATATTTAAGACCTTTATGTTACTTATTAGGAATATTTAGAATTTCTTCATAAAGTACACGGAAGTTCCAGCAGGCTTAGCACGAGAACCGTAGAGAAGCGTTTTGTCGACGGAAGAGTAGACAAAAATGACGCTTCCGTGTAGACAGTTGACAGTTTTCTACCGATAAATGTAGACAAGCGATTTCTATTCATCAACATCATGCTAAGCCTGCTGATGACAAACCTTGATCTCAGAACCCCACAATCACTAATCATGCTTGCGAGCACTAGACCATTGAGACGTTATATACTTGTTATGTAGAACTGTAGAACCGTGGTCAGTGAGGGGTTTCAGACACAATGGGCGGCTAATAATGCAACTGGAGGTGTTGGTACACAATGGTAAAAGTACCTAACATCGTCTTAATGCCAAAACCATTATTTTCATCAGTCATCTGTCTTTCATCCGCCGCTGTGTTTTTAAGAATCTATTAACATACTTCCATGGATCATTTAAGTACTAGTTTACAAATTAATTTCTGAAGAAACTTAACGTCGTAACACGTTGTCTGTCCAATGACTCCAAAGGAGGCACGTTTGTGCCGAACACGTCCATGCCTCCGGTTGGAGTCATACTCCAAAAGTAAATTTGATGCTTTTTATTTCACTGGACGTATATATAAGGGTAAAAACATTATCATGGACGTATAATTACGTAACATGACTACAGAAAATTCATTAGGTAATTTAGTTCACACGTCCATGACTACTTAGGGAGCCATAAGGTTTTTTCAGTTTTATCCCGAACTAGCTTTACCCGGCCCGGCTTCGCGCAGGTAGCACTAAGTATCTATAATAACCTACCCTACTTACCTAACCCTACCTGTTTTTTTTTTTGTTTTCGTGGGGAAACCTTCAAAAGGCGCCCGGCCTTTGGGGATAAGACCCGGAAGTATGGGATTTTTACCTCACTAAAACCACCCCGGTGGTCACCATCTGCATATGGAAGGGGGCATCGTTACCTATCAAAAGACTGATCCGAAACCCCCTCTATGCAATGCCTGTTCACAATATCTCTGGGGAAACTGTAAAGGAGTCTCCCCTAAACCTAACTGTACAAATATGCAAGGCAGCACGTGACCACTGTACGCCGTCTTCCCTGAGTGGGCGGACAGTCCCCATTCTGAGCGCCCGTGATCCCAAATTCTCACCTGCTTTAAAGGTTGCAAGCAGGGTTTCAGCGTGTTAGGCGTTGAAGCGATTGCCTCCCCGACGCCTTCTTGACGCCAGGGCACTCCTCGAGCGTGTGCTGTGCAGTAACCTAACCTAACTCTACCTACCCTAACTACCTACCCTGCCTACCTATCGTGAATAATGATAGAAATACTATCGTGAATTCATGCAACCCTAATACTTTATGACACGTTCATAATTAGTAGTTTTTTACTACTTTCATTGCAATTTCTTTATATTTTCTCACCCTTTAAACCTTCCTTGGACTTCTACAAATATTTCAAAACCATAATTAGGCAAATCGGTTCCGCTGTTCTCGAGTTTTTGTGAGACTGACAAACGTCAATACATTTTTTTATATGTATTTTTCAGCTCTTATTAGCATAAATGTAAATCCTTAAATAATTATTGTCATGTTATCACGAAATTGTAGATGGACGTACGAATAAACCGTTAACCTTAGTTCTGGGGCAGTTCTCGTAGCGATATTCGACAGTCAATGTTGAAGCTGATGATGGCCTAGTTTAGGGCATTTTACCTTTGTTTCTATTTTTTCGTAATTCCGGGCAAGTCATCGGTAAAGTCATCATTTCAGCCGAAAGACGACCACTACTGGACATGGGCCTTCCAACGGATTCTTGTGGTCGGGCAAGTATTGAAGAATTACTTTACTATTTTATTGAAGAACAAACTGGTGCCTAATCTGCCTACCTCTAACTTTATACAGACTAGTCTACGATTTTTCAGATATTTAAACAATGTAGCTATGTGTTCAGGAAGTAACTATGCCTAAGTACATTCTATTTTCTACAGTGCAAATCAAACAAACCACTATAGAATCGAATCCATGATTCACCGCTCTACCGAGACTCGGCAGCGAATTGCAAATGAGTCGGAAAGAGCTTTTACCGAGTCAATTTAATCTGAAAACTAATCGAGAACCGATTTATCTTTCTTGTCCAATCTTTGTAGTTTCGTATCCCGAACCCGCCTGCTAAGATTACTTAGCTTTTCGCCTTTGTTACTTATTTCAAATGGGCACTTGGAAACACTTTCAGTGCCTAAAAAAGTTGCAAAAGAGCGTCGTGTGTCGTGCTTTTCTGAATGCGTCATACCCATAGCTGATGTTATAAGGAGTAACTTAGTTACTACCTACTTTTATTTTAGAAAAAGCAACGTGAGCTGCAGAAAAAGTTAACCGTTGTCAGTTTGGCGACAAAGAAAAACAGGACTTTAACTGCCACAATATGATAACCTACTTCATTTTCTTGAACACTGGACTTTATCACACTTTAGATTGAAATCACAAAACATTTACGAAATAGCGAAATACCTAAGTAAAGAAAAACTAGGCAGATGGTATGTCTGTGTTGGGAGTGCAATTATGATTCTGATGACCATTCTGACACTATTGTAATAGCAGACTTGAGGCCCTGAATGAACGTGTACTTACAAAATATTGTAAAACATTTCAAAAGAGTAGGTAAACTATTCAGTTTCTTTAATGAAAGAAAGAAATAGTATTTTGATAAAGTGATTTCTTTTTTGTATCTAGTATTATTTTATTATTTTTGTTTTTTTTTTGTCATCCTTCTTCCTACGAAACTACCCGTTTGAAGGGGCAACTAGAATCAATTATATTTTCTTCTAAATTTTGACATTCAAAAGTATATAGGTAGGTTGAAATAATTGATTTGACTTTGGCCTCTAAAAGTTTATTGCTGTGAAATAATGATGGCATATCGCTCATATTGGGAATTATTCCCAATACACTCGGTTCAGAGCCACACTGCCAATAAGTACGACGTATCAACCATTTGCAGATAGTATACAACTTCACCCGTGTCTGGGATTATTGGATACGTGTTTGCGGACGTCCACACGACATGAGCGACATGAGCAACGCGAGCGATACGAGTGGTGAAAGCGATCCGAGCGGTAAGAGCGACACGATGACGGACGTGCATCCGTCCTGCGGCGTGTTCTGAATATTCCAGCCTAATTTAGTGACGTACCGAACCTAATATTTGTATTCTGTATGGAAACTTGGAATGTTTAAACATGTATTTGTAACGATGCGACATTTGATTCATGAACATGTTCACATGTTGGACTGAAATCAGTCCAACATGTGACACAGATCTAAATAGATCTCAGAGAAACGAATCAAATAATCGAATTGCTCTTTTACAAAACAGTGGTTTGTTATTAAAATAAGTAAGTATTACTGTTAGTAAGACGTGTCTTAATTTGTCGCTATGCTTAAAAGTTAGCATAATATTCTTACATAGCACATCATTGACAATTCTATTGTTAGCCAGAAAGACGCTGAAATAGAGGAAAAAAAAACAAATATAATCACGACACGAATATAACAGCGACAACCATTGTAGGTATGTAATGAGTCTGGCCGCCAAAAATTGTACATTTGCAGAAAATTTTGTGTTCCTTCTCATTTGTATTAAATGAAACTATGTTAATTTTTATGAAGTAATCACAGTCACTGCATCTAAAGGGTACGTAAAGCGAATACCTCGAAGTTTATCTTTGATTTTTGTAAATAAATAAAAGTCCGGTGCCAGATAGGGACTGTATGGTGGACTCTTTATCTCAACACCCGCCGTAGTCAAATATTCGACTGTCCGTCTGGCTGAATGCACTGCAGCGTTGTCGTGGTGCAGTAGGATCCTGCTTCGAGTTCGAGTTCTACGACAACTGGCAAACAATTGTTAATATACCAGTCTGCAGTAACTGTCCTTTTGTTTTCCAGCACTGCTGTCGTGAAATGACCCGTCCGTCCAAAGAATGAAGCAAGCAATCCTTTTTTTCCCTTTACTTTTGTTGGCAAATTCTCAAAAGGAAACACTGTGCAGATTGTCTTTTAGTTTCGGGTTCGTAAGAATATATCCAACTTTCATCACCTGTGACAATGTCAAATACAGTATTCCAGGCACCTCCATTGTACTTCTCTAGCATTTCGCGGCACCAATCTATATACGCGACTGCATTTTTGGTCTAAGGTCAATCCATCTAGTCGCATCGCTTAAATGCTCATGTAAGACTTTTTGCACCTGACTCATACCAATGCCTAAGCTTGCCCGAATCTGTTGGTAGGTCACTCTCTTATCAGCCTCTATCATGCGCCGCTCAGTTATGATGTTATCGTCAGTTGTCATCGTTGTAGGACGTCCCTCACGCAGGTCATCAGTAAGATCCCTACGACCACGCTTAAACTCATTGAACCAGTTGTAAACAGTGGCAAAAGCTAATCGACTTTGTTGTTGACTAAGACAACGAAAGTCGTAATAGGTACATCATAGAGCGAACATTTTCTCGCGTTAAATTTATTTTGATGCGCTACACGCACTTTTCAAATTGCCGCTAATTTATAGGAATTACTATCAAAATACATCATCAGGTTATCAAAGAGTTCTAAATTCGAAATTCAAATTAATTTTTCATTGGATGTTTCTAACCAGCCAGTTCTAACTTATACAAAATTCGTGTGACGACGTATCACACATAGAAGCAAAAAATATATACTTGATTGATAAGTAGCCTCTTATATTTTGAAATGGTTTACTTTTCCTACATATTTATTGTTTTTTTTTTTAATATTTGTTAAATACTAATAAGGTTTTTAAATTGTTAAAAATACATTTCAAAAATGGATCTCATTTTTCGTTCCTGAATGTTAGTTCACGTACGTTACTATTTATCCGTGAAACCTAAAGAGAATCCATGTCCTATAAGACCTATCTCGAGTGATGGCAGCACCACACTACAGGTTGGTCAACCATTGTAAAAAAGCCGTCATTCGTCTTAGACCACACGTGAACATCAAATCGGTATGTAATAATGACAATTGATTGCTATTGTAGGACTACTAATATAGGCAAGTTTTAAAGATGTACGAGTATGAACGTTAACGAAGCAAATAGAGTATGTAAGGAGCGTAGCAGGTGGCGTTCTATATTTTCTGCCTACCCCCATGGGAAGAAGGCGTGAGTTTATTTATGTATTAAAGTTTCTACGGCAAGAGGTCGTGGTGTTTTGATAACGTACACCACGACATAATCTTCTCAAAGATAAAGAAAGCAAAAAAGAAAAAATATTTATTTTGTTACAGATACACGTGCATATGAAAAAATGCGGACACGTGCGAGTCGGATTCACGCACCGAGGGTTCTGTACAAATTTGTAGGTACATAAATATCATAAATAGTTCAGGAATCGAGTCCCGCAGGTTTATCCCAGCTTTTCCCGAAATTCAGTTTCCAGAACCTATTGTTACTTATGTTATTGTTATACTAACCTAAATTAGTTAGGTAACTTAATCAAAGTTGTTTTTACTTAAATATCAAATTACTATATTTTTATGATTTAATTTCAAATGCATAGTTTTCATATTTTTCCCCGTACCTGTAGCATAAGACGATATTACTTGACAAATTTCATAGTCAACGGAAAGTACCCTATAAACTTGGATTCCCTTGAGTGTCGAAATATATGTACGTAAACATAAACACATAAATGGCATAAACGGCTGTATCTTTTTTACGTTAACTTAGAAGTTTGATTTTTTAACAGCTTTGAGGAACTAAAGACTTGAGTATATAGTTTTAATTTCAACTTGATACCTCCACGCATTCCCAAGATAAAGAGTCTTGACAGACAGACGGGCAACAAAGTGATCCTATAAGGGTTCCGTTTTCCCCTTTTGAGGTACGGAACCTTAAAAAGCCAAGTTAGCTTGAATACTTACTTAAAACAAAACAAATATAATAAAGAAATAATTATAAGCATGGAAAAAAGTAGTCTGCAGCTGCAGCTGCTGTCGTGAAAAAAGGCTTCCCGCTCAGGAATCCTCACGAAACTTAGAATTTTATCAAATTACAGTATTAACATGTTCGGTGTAGCATTTATCTTTTCAACTACCTTTATTATACATTTGTATTCGTACAAGCATTTAATTAATAATAAATCGGATGGCCAGAGAATTCGAGGGCGACCCAAGCTCAGATGGTTGGATGGCGTAGACCAAGATTTAAAAACTGTTGGAGTGACAAATTGGAGACAAAAAGCCGGAAATAGGTCACCTTGGAGAAATATACTTGACCAGGGTAACAGGCCAGGTATACTTGACCAGGCCGCGGGTGGGCCTTAGCCCACCCGCGGCTGTAAAGCCTTATGGAGCCCGATAGAGTAAAGATCGGTAATGAATTTTTGCACAAAATTTCACCCCCTTGAGAGGGTGAATTTACAAAAACCCTTCCTAAGTGTCCTCCTTGTTTAAATCAGATCAAATCAAATCAAATCATTTATTCGAACTAGGCTGAGAATCAGCACTTTTCGAACGTCAAAGTTACATAAGACAGTCCCCTAAAAACGCCTGCCCTTCACCACTTCCTAGTGCTTTAGCTGGGAAGAAGAAGTGGCGCAACAAACTCCCCAGCAGCACACCTGTCTGTTTAGTTATATAGACTTGATTCTATACAAATCGTATGCAAAGTAATTAACATTACGAAACACACATTAAATTAAATAACTTGCTTGTTAGCTAGCACACGCCAATATACCAACAAACAATGAAAACTGTACTCAAGCAGATAAAAATTACAACATAAAAACGTAAACAGAACTTAATACCTAAATAAAAGCCTCCAGGCGTGGGGCGTGCACGCTTACTATTGGGCTATTGCTGTAACTCGAAGTGAGAAATGATAAACTAGCACCATCGAAGTAAAATAAATAAACAAGTACTAATAATAATAATAAAAACATGGTCAGCAATCAGCATCCGTTCACAAGCATATAATAATATATAACATATATATATATGACGGAGAAGGTAGGTCTCACTCGTTATCATCAGCCATATTGTAACTACTGTGGGCGTATAATGAGAAGTGTTGGTTGTCACAATACTCGTAGAAAAACCGTTTGCAGTTTAAATCAAATTATAATTTACGATCAAATAATCACACAAGCTATTCACACACTGTAGGGACACGACACAACTATACGGAATGCACGACAAACGTGTTCACTCCTTGACCGCCTCCGACAAACTGCCCTTAACTCGGGTCGGGCGTTATGTTGTAGACTCTGTCAAGCGCCGCTTGATGGCGCTGGCGTTCCGATTAGTCAAACGAGTGACTAACGTATTACCGACATATATATATAGATATAAATGTTTAAGGAACTCTTGAGCAAAGTTTATGTATCTAGACCCAGCAGTCCAGGAATTTAATCTTAAATAAATAAAGCCTCCACATTCACTTTCAGTCGTTTATAAAGACATTGATATAGATAGCGCAGTAGCCCCCGACAGCCCAGCGTGACATCGTGACGGCTGTCGGTAACATTCGCATGTAAATCTTGTCTTATGTTCAGGCTTTTGTTTAGAATTGTAAAGGGTAGTGATTTCAGTGCTGCTGAACACCATATATTTGAATCATGAGTGCTATGCTATAAAGACAGGTTTAGGAAACGTTGGAGTAATGACTTGGAAGCGTTCGTCGCAGATTGATCAAAAGAGGCAACAAAGGTTTAAAGAAGATAATCGACATAGAAATATTAACGGAACAGGAAGATGACACGATGAAATGGCTAAGCTTTTCGAAATGATTTTAATAATGTTTGCTGGCACAACACGGAGTTTGTTTGGAAAAAAGGCTCTAGTGGGTTCGTAGAGCCTGAGAATTTGGATAGATTTGAGTAATCTAAACTCAAGAACATCATTCGTTCGTCGCAACTTTCTTCCTGCATGTTTGAGCAAATAAATATATCTGTATCTCTTTATATTTACACCGTTGCCGCGTCGCAAGATTCTTGGGAAATGTGTAGAACATAAACAAAACGAAACAAACACAACCATGCGAGTAAAATCTATCGTACTCTAAATATCGGTCTTTGCACAACAGTTGCCTTTCTTTATCAATAAAGTAAATGAACTGAAAACAATAATAAAACAAAGAACTTAACACCCGAGTGCCCGGAAGTACTAACGCCATGACCATATGATTTGCCTCTCATGTTTCTACAGTACGTCGTAACCAGTAGTCACTACTTCACTAGTCACTCGAATGCACTATCTATAGTATACGATAGGATCACGTTACCAATACATGAACTACGTAAGCCCAAGTTCGCACAGGCATTTATTTTCCGCGAAGATTTTTTTTCGCACACTGGATTTCGAACGCTCTCCTCAGCACCGAGAGTTGAAAATACAGCAGGGTGGTTTTTCAACGCGCCTGGTTGCACTCTGTTGGATTCTGAATGCTCGGCTTAACACCGAGAGTTGAAAATCTATATTATATATAGATATTTTTACGTCCGTGCGAATGTGGGCTAAATGCGTGGGCGCAAGATGTTTGTGCAAGAGAAAAGGGCTTGAGAATTGAATGAAGCGGAATAGAAAATATAAACCCACACAAGCGGAAAATATGATTATGTAACCTTGTACTTACTATCAAATCAACTCGTTAACCAACATGCCAGAGCTAGCAGGATGAGACACTAAGAATTAAGCAACCAGTTATGCAATTGCCTAGAATAGAATAGAATACTCTTCAATAATAAAGAGTATTATATTTTTATAATAATATATTTATATTATTAATTAATAATATTGAGTATTTTTATGGTGTACATAAGTACACCATAAAATTACGTTAAGTCATTGGAGCAGATGATTCCTTAGGTATGTAGAGACCATGAAAAGGAATTGTAGCATGGATGAAGTATTCGGACTATCTACATGATGTGGGGCGCCCCACATCATGTAGATAGTCCGAATACTTGAAGAAGGCGGCCGGTAGATTAAAAAGAGCCCTCGAGGAAAAAAGGATTGAGAGAAAGGCCTGGATATAGATCCAGCGGTAGACTTCGTCATCCTGAGAACACTGTCTTTTTTAAGTGTACTAATAATATACCTACTACAAAATTGTGTTCATATATGAAGGTACTTACTTAGTCACGTCAAGACGTTTCTTTACATGACTTATCTATCAGCGCCATAATTGTGTAGTCATATACTTATAATAATAATGTTATGACGCCCCGCTTCGTTTCGATCTGGTTTTCTCCACTCATGACCCGCCCTTGTTTTCAGTTGCTTCGTCATATTATTTTCTATCATAGACTTTTTGTCATCGTATCCAATATTATAAATGCGAAAGTGAGTTTGTTACACTTTCACGCTAAAACGGCTAAATGGATTTGGATGAAATTTGGCAAATGGGTAGACCATAACCTGGATTAGGATATAGAATAATTTTCATCCCAATATTCTGACGAAATCGAGACTTATGCGGGTGGAACCGCGGAGCGCAGCTAGTTCATTATAATATGAAGATGGCTGTACTTAGCATTTAATACTGAATCTGCCTTTTCAAGGCAAACAAATTACAGCTTTGAATAATCAACATCATCTTCATCCTGTCCTCACATCCCTTTAGATTTAGATAATATGATAGTGGTGCCGATTCCCTTGTTCACAAACTAAACTAAATTTAAGTTCAGTGCATCTTTTTCTTTCTATTTCGTAAAAAAAGGACAGATGATAAATTTTAGTTTAGTCCTGTCAAATTAATCAGCGCTTGACGTAAATTGACGTAATTTTAGTAGGCAAGTTTTTAATCACGTCTAAACTTATATGGAGTAGTGACAGGCTCTAATTAATTTGGCAGGACTACACTAAAATTTATCTTCTATCCTTTTCTTAATGAAATAGAAAGAAAAAGATGCAGTGAACTTAAATTTGGTTTAGTTTGTGTACAAGGGAATCGGCACCATTATGTGTGTTGAATTAGTTGGTATCAACATGACTATTAAAGCCAACTTCGTTCTGTAGTTTGCACTAACGGTGTCAGCGTCGTCAACATTCATTGTTGTAAGTAATTATATTTGTTATTACTTACATACGAGTTAATTTCTCAACACATTGAGCAAATTGATTTTTTTAAACTAGCTGCCTGAATGAAGTGTTTTGCTGTACAAAATACTAGGTAGCGACTGAAAAATGCACTCGATATGCCAATATCTTACAATCATGCAGTGACTTTATTGATTGAGCTACTAATAGGTTCCTTCTGACGTTTTCAATGTAAACGCAGATATGGATACTTGTTATGTATTGTCATACTGTATGCTACTATGTCGCAGAACTCAAAAAACCCAAAACTCAAAGCATTTATTTCAATTAAACCAGGCACTTTTGAACCGTCAAAGAGTAGGTCAATTAATCAGAAAGTTGAAGCTAGTTGGCCATTCCAAAACCTAGATCTTTATGGAGAAGAACGGGCAAGAAACTCCAAGGACACTCTTTTAAATCAAGTAATTATTACAAAATCTTGGGTACATCATATGTATATGTGAGAACAATGTAAAAAAAAAATAACACAATTCAAAATAACGGTGCCTGTTCACGAACATGACGCATGGATCAGTACCATCCAGCTCAACCATTTTATAGGGAACCGAATGATCCAACACACGCGCCACCATCAGCGAGAATTTAAGTGAGCAGATCTTTTCTACCTATCGTTAGAAATGAAGTCAAAACCGTATAAACTGTGCCTCAACATCCTACTGGACCTAATGATTATAAAAACTACGTTGATACACATAATTATACATGTGAACGTCAATGTGTGTATAATTGTTTTCTCTCTTGGCCGCCAGGTGGCGACGTAAGCGTTGTTCACATATTAGAATGTACTTTCATTCATCTTTCTACTATGGTGACCACACTACTGAAGGTGTAATTGTCTCCCAAGTTAAGATTGTTTTTATGTGTCTTTCATAGGATCAAGTTTTTGGTGAATCTGGTGACAGAATCCTGAAACAAAGAGGAAATGAAATAAAAGTAGGTAGGTATTGACAGTTGATGAGAATGTGAATAAAAGATTTGTTTGATAAAAATAGAACTCAAGTAACCTACTCTCATAAAGGCTTTATTATTGTTATATTTAACTAATTAAATATTTAATTTAGGTAGGTAATTTAGTTTTTGTTTTTTATTTGTGTAGGCGTTTTACTTTGCTCTACAAAAGACCTCCAGTAAAAACAACTCAATTGCCTCAAAAGAAAAACATCGTAAAAAAACTAATTATAAAAATTGCTCTCTTAACATAAATTAAAATATTCATTACAAATTCTTTACACAGTTTAAAACGTTTTTATATTTTAAATGAAAAGTAATTTCCCATTACCTTGAGTGTGGTTACAGCACACACTCGGCACAGAGCCTCGTGATAAGAACTAAGACATCCGCGCAAGCGCACCGGCCTTGCGCACCCGCGTCTTACACCCACTGCCGCCACCACAGATAAAACTACACCCTATCAAACCGCGATAAAGATCAAATTAGAATAACACGAAAGTGATAAGGAAAAATATTCTAAGTGTCAGTGAGTGAACGAACAAAATAATTTCGGTTTGTGAAATTAGTGCTGTGAGTTTGCATTATTTTCGCCTTATTTAACTACAGGTAAGCTTTCTTTAATCACTATGTTGTAATTATCTATTGTTTTGGCAAAATTGTTGTTACATAAATTCAGTTTGAATGAAAATTGAAAAACACGGAAATTGTTAAAACGATTTTGTAAATCGTGAAGTTGTTATGTTAGGAACAATTGCTTGAATAATTTGATGAATGCGCAATTTATTTATAATGATATTTAAAGATTTACTAATATTATAATAACCATACAAGTACTTGGGTAATTTGCGATTTCGTACAGTAGGTGAGATACAGAAATAACTACTATTCTGCGGGGTAATTGCGTAATACACTATAAGTAGCAATGTTTATCATTTTGACAGTTCAACAACAATCATTGAGTTATTTACGTTGCTGAACAGACACATTTTTCGAACATATAAAGCAATGCATTAGCAATATACTTCAAGATCATTCAGATTGTGATTTAGTGTGTCACACAAATAGGGTGTTGGTCCAATTAGGTACCTAAATACATGGATTGTTACAATACGTACCTACTCAAAATTAGTTGAATTTCTATTCTTCTTGCCCTTCCAATATTTTACTAGATACCTGTCATCATTGAAGGTCGACTCCCTTTTCCAGTCTCTCCTCAATAAGATGAGCTATTCGACCTTTCCTTCCTCGAGTTAAGTTTTAAGCACCATGATTGTGTCATGTTGATTTTACCCAGTAGATAAGGAAAAAACTGTCTCCTCTTTCTAGGCTAATATTTGACCTTCCTGCTATATGTACAGCAACTCATTGCCGCATTGTAATAATTACTAAACAAATAAAGACCAAATGTAGTATCATTTATCTCTATCACTAAATGCCCATGTTTATTTGTTTCTATCTGCAATGGAAATTTTAAGAATTTTCACTTAGAATTTTTTACTATTATTTACGACACCTAACTAAACTAGAATTCCCGAACCAAAACTTTTTAAACTGGACACTAGTTCGGCATAGTGACTCGACTTCGTCGGAAATCCCGCGTTTATTTTGTACAAACATTTTCTCGGCGTGCTCAAGGTTCGACTGTTTGTTGTAGGGCTGGCAAAACTGTGGGATTTGTCACGTAGCACACTGGTCCCAAATGATAAAAAAGGGGACATTAAGAAATTTTTGACAAAAGGTCAACCGATTCAGCTTATTTTTTTTTTGTAGACAGCTGATGCAATTACAAATCACTTTTGTACATTGAGTTTTTGCCAAAAAAGCCGTATTTTCAGAGAAAAAAAATATTCAAATATTTTTTGTATGAAAAAATCCTAATTTTGTCTTTATCTTCCAAGATTCAAACGTATTCAAAATAAAACTTAGCGCAGCTTGTAGAGGGGTTAATTGTTCATCACTTTGCCATAGACACTCAATTGCGATTTTGTGCTCCTTTTCAGTTACAGGCACTTTAAATTTTTCGTTGTCGGATGAGCTTTACTAGTTTTTTGTAGACAGCTGATACAATTACAAGTAACTTTTAAAGATGTATTTTTTGTTAAATAAGCCGTATTTTCAGAGTTAAAAAATTAATTCAAAAAGTATTTCTAGTTCTGGGAGTATTTGTGGTAGCTTCTGATGTAGATGCACCCGCTTCCTCTTCGTACGATAAATTATGCTCTTCTACGTCTACTGAAATGTCCTCTATGGTATATTCTGGATCAAACAACATAGGAAAATTCACAGAAGTTAAAGTTGGCCACAAAATTTTAGACTCCAACCACTCCTTGTTTTTAACACCAAATCTTTCGTTTCTACCTGAATTGTCCCATCTTCTAGCTAGGTTTGACGTATAATTTTGGCAAAACTTTTTGATAATACTGAGCTCTTCGTTTGGAATTTCACTTGAAATACGATTTATAATGGTTTGACACAGTAAATCACTATTTTTAAGGCACCCACTATTACTCAAAAAAGAAAAAATGTCTAAATTAGTCACAAATGTAGTCATTTTGATACAAAAATGTTACAGGCAAATAAATAAAAGTTACAATGTGGTGATAGTTGATAAAAAATTGTGTTGTTTTTACGAGCACAAGACGCGTAATGAACAAAAACGGGTTCCGCTTGCCCTTATACTATTGATATATGACTCATTACCCAACTATCCCGTTACTTAATGGGGTAGTTAGATAATGGCTCATTACCTAACTACCTCATTACTTAATGGGGTAGTTAGATAATGAGCCAAATATTCTTGCAATTTGGATGAGTCACGAGAAAATAAAACATACTAAGATGTGCTCCTACATAAATACCGCAAAACTACAAAGGGAATTTTTAATTGCAATTTATATACCTATTCATCATTCAGCGTTTTCGACGCGTTCGACTAGATGACCAAATAGAGCCGAAATCGTCACTTATAGGGTAATTAAGCAATGACTCTATACAAAAAAAAATTTACATACGAGTCACACAATAACTTACCTGTACATAAACATGTCTGAACACGTTTTGAGATTTCCTTGTTTGTTTATTTGATACTGATAATTTCATATATTTGTAAGAGTTACTCTACAAGCTGCGCTAAGTTTTATTTTGAATACGTTTGAATCTTGGAAGATAAAGACAAAATTAGAATTTTTTTATACAAAAAATATTTAAAGTGCCTGTAACTCAAAAGGAACACAAAATCGCAGAAGAGTGTCTATGACAAAGTAGTGAGCAATTAGCATCTCTACAAGCTGCTTTAAGTTTTATTTTGAATACGTTTGAATCTTGGAAGATAAAGACAAAATTAGGATTTTTTCATACAAAAAATATTTAAAGTGCATGTAACTCAAAAGGAGCACAAAATCGCAGAAGAGTGTCTATGACAAAGTGGTGAGCAATTAGCTCTTCTACAAGCTGCGCTAAGTTTTATTTTGAATACGTTTGAATCTTGGAAGATAAAGAGAAAATTAGGATTTTTTCATACAAAAAATATTTAAAGTGCCTGTAACTCAAAAGGAGCACAAAATCGCAGAAGAGTGTCTATGACAAAGTGGTGAGCAATTAGCACCTCTACAAGCTGCGCTAAGTTTTATTTTGAATACGTTTGAATCTTGGAAGATAAAGACAAAATTAGGATTTCTTTCATACAAAAAATATTTGAATATTTTTTTTCTCTGAAAATACGGCTTATTTGGCAAAAACTCAATCTATAAAAGTGATTTGTAATTGCATCAGCTGTCTACAAAAAAAAAATCAGCCGAATCCGTTGACCTTCTGTCAAAAATTTCTTAATGTCCACTTTTTTATCATTCGGGACCAGTGTGCGTAGCAAATTCGATTGATTTTCGTGTCAAAAATGCTGACAGAAACGTTCTAGTTACTAGCTTTTGTTTTATTTAGGTAGTCAAATAAATTATTTCCTGAATATTTTTTGGGTTGAAACGGCGAAGGAAAACATCGTGAGGAAACCAACATGTCCTAGATCCAAAAATTCGAAGACGTGACATCTACCAACCCGACTGGGCCCGCGTGGTGGATTACGGCCCACTCCCTCTCACAGAAAGCAGGCCTGTGTCCAGTGGGATCATTATAGGCTGATTATGTATGTGTGTAATTTTCGCGTTCATTTTGTAGTCTCCGATGGATCAAAAATGTCGCTAAGGCAAGGGATCGATAGACGCATGGCTTCAGCGGCATGTAGGGGCGCCGCCGACTCCGTCGGGGCTCCAGCACCCACGAGAGGCAAATAGTGGATGCGGAGCACCCATGAGCATAGACATTAAAACTGGTTGAGTTATAACCTTTTAAAGCGGTTCGAGCTCACTGTCGCGCGCTCTTACATCGTGGATTTTCTTAAATCTAAAGCTTTTTTGCATAAGTCATCAAAGTAATTCCAATTTCTGTACGAATGGTCAAAAGAAAACTCTGAAAACTATCTGAGATGCAAGCATTGTCGGCTTACCAGCGGAAACTACTTTCCATCAGACACTAACAAGATGTACCTATACTTTGTCAGATCGGCGATGCACTCATTATATAGTTTGTTAAACTTAATTAGTGCAAGACTAATACATAAAAAATATTGATGCGTTCTTCATCAATCATGCCAAAGTAAATAAATTCATGCTAGATACCTTGCATACCTACCTAATTCAGACAACCCTGGCGTATAGTTTGTTTGAACGTTCAAGCCAAAAGTTCGGAAGTGGCGTTTACTTCAAGCGAGAAACAGTAAGCTTCAGTACTGAATAGGGAATTTTATCGCCCCATAGCTCTTCAATAGTTTTCTATTGAAACAATACACTGTTTGCTGATTGTCTTCGTTTCCTTTGCCGTTTTGGTCTAGCGCCTCTGTTTTCTATGGTTCGATGTTTGTTAGTGTTTTTGCTGATCTTAGGACATCAGTAAGATTCCGTGTTTATTTAAATGAGCCTTCATTATTAATCGGCATGAACTGAAAATAATCAAAAGTCGCGATTGACCAGGTAAGCAGTCAGCAATTTTGTAAATCTAAAAAGTAGTCTCAATTAAATATTACTTTTACCGGACATCATCAACCCTGTTAATTAATATTCTAGTTAGGTAGAAAGTTGTAGCATCAATTGTAGATAGATAATGCCCCAAAAAAATCACATTTTTTTTATTCAATCGATAAGTGCCATAAAAATGCAATTTAAATTTTACATTTTCAAATTTCGCGCGTAGTTTGACGAAAACGCTGGACGCAGTGGATGCCATGTTGGTCTGTGGTCATGACGTCACTTGGCTATGTAAACAAATGCGCTGATCTATTATCTAACTATTACTACTACACTATACTATTATGACGACACGGTTGGCGTAATGGCTGAGCGATCGACTGCTGCGCAGCGTGTCGCGGGTTCGATCCCCGCACGGAACAAATATTCGTATGATCTGCAAGTAATTGTTCCGGGTCTGGGTGTTTGTGTTTGTGAGTTTCTATGTTTGTAAACGCGCCCACGATACAGGAAAAAAATCCTAGTGTGGGGCAACGTTTAAAAAAAAAAAAAAAAACTATCAGTTGACAGTTGACACGTTTTAGTTTACACAGGCGTATGACGTAATAACATGGCGGCTACTATTTCATGGTGTTTTTTAACAGATTAGAAAAACTGAAAACGTAGAATAGAATTTTAAAATTTATTTTGTTTTTCATGAACTAAAACTAATATTTTCCGACTCCTTTTTGCGTAAACTATATCAATAATATATTTATAGATTTTTTCTCGTATATAGTAAAATACCCTATTATGTTTTCCTTAATTAACACATTTACCTTATTTATAAAAACTTTTCCTCAACTTAAAATAAACTCTCGTGAATATGGTTTCAGTAGGTTCTGAAATTCACTACTGAAGTGACACACTTCTCAAGTGCTGATAAAATAGTACTGAATCGAGTAAGACGCTTTAATTCTTGATTACCTATAATCTATGCATATTGCACCTGTATTCATAGTTCAATCACGTTTTAGTTCCTTAGTTTTTTTTTGTCCTATCCAAATTTCAATAATTTATACAAAAACACCGTAGAAACACCATTTTCAATATTGCCTGTATTTGTCAATTTTCCGGGCAACTTTCCAATTATTAGTTCTCTGAAAACCTTACTCGGACTTGGGTCGTTTCGGTCCAGCCATTCTCCAGTGATGCGATTACTAACGAACAGCATTTCATTTTTATTTATACAGGTTTTCAAATTAAATTAACGTGATATAAAGATATCTAAATACGATAAAACGAAAACATTATTCATTGTTTTTTTGGGGTCAACGACTTTAGTTATTTGGAATATCAGTTTCTTCATTAAAATCAGTTTTTTCTGTGTAAACTTCACAGACATGATGAGATCTATATATAATCAAGACAAAAAAAGGATAATAGGTACTGATTTTCTCAACTACTTCAAATAACTTCACTACCAGGGGTCATTGACTAGCTCACCGTCTGGTAAGGATCAGGCCCGGGTCGACGGCGCAGTAAGAGTCCGACACACCCTCTCGCTCTGCCCAGAGTGGGAGAAGTTATTTGATGATTTCCCATCCACAAAAAAAAGGGGTCATTGACCCCAGAAAAAAAATCTTTATATTTTTTTTGTTTTATCGCGTTAAAATATAGATATCACGTCTGCGAAGTTTCACTGGCTAATTCATTTTGACCCTGTATAGATTGTGGTGACATTGCATATAGGCAGTGAATATCCCAAATTCTTATTGCAACCTGAGCACAAATCAATTTGAACACGTAAGCATATCAAATCAATTGAACAATCCAAATGAACGCAAGAAAATAACGCATTTCGTTCTGCTTGAAATGGTTTTACAATATTGAAATACTAGACTGAAAATTTTGTTACTTTTTTTATTTTTTATTTATTTATCATTTGTACAAAAGAACACAAGATTACATAATTAGATAGCAACCAATAACCACTAATATTTAAACTTGTGCTATCATGAGTCTATCTCAATATCATACAATACAATGAAGTATTTTATGTGTACGCGATAGTGTCGACACAATTATTAACATCTTTACATATTTAATAGTTACAAACATTACTACCTACATCTAGTACCAGACGATATTCGTAAATTCTAAGCCAGAAACTGGTGCCGATTCTCTTGTCACAAATTTATCTAAACTAGACCAAAAATCACCAAATTTTCGTTTATTCCTGTCAGACGACGTTTCCCATTCTAAAATTAATTAAAGTGACTTAAATTAACTATATTATAGTTTGACAGCACTAATGTCATTTTAGTTATTCAATTTAGTGAAAATGGCAATTATGCTATTCTGAATTTGACGTTTTTCACCTAAAATTGTAATTTTCAAACTAAATCAGATTATTTTTAATCGCAATTAAAAAGGTGTGGAATAAAATTAGTTGTCATGAACTAAAATTTACAAACCACATTTCTCTTAGATTTCTTGAAAGTTTGGATTCTTGTGGGTTTGGAAAATCTTAGATCAGTAAGGACGCTTATGTGATTGCAGCTGTTGTCGATGCGGCAGAAAGAAATAATAAAATTATTGATATTAGAAATTCAATCGTGATAACTTAGAGGTATTTTTGTACTGAACATCTAATGACTTAGTTATAATTTGGAAAAAGCACGAAAGTAGAGTAAATGCTGTGGAAATGCGTTCCTTGAGAAGCATGTGTGGTGTGACTATAAATGATAGGCTGAAAATTGATGTGATAAGGCAACGATGCGGTTTAAAAGAAGATGTAGTGACAAAAATTGAAAAGAGTATGCTTAGATGGTTTGGTCATGTTGAGAGGATGAATGAACAAAAGGTATTTACAAGGCAGATGTAAGTGGAAATGCCAGGAGGGGACGCCCCAGAAAGACTTAGTGACCTCATTAATGATGTTTGTCAAAAAGGTCAGGTGCGTAGTACTCGCAACCGGCGTGGGTGTATGACCAAACTTAAATGTATGAACGTAAACGAAGCAGAAGGAGCATGTAAGGAGTGTAGCAGGTGGCATTCTATAGTTTCTGCCTACCCTCATGGGAAGAAGGCGTGAGTTTATGTATGTGTGTGTGTATAATTTGGAAAACAAGTGGATAAATCCATTTACAGATTCTGTGAAATAAGAAACTATTTTTTTTTAACTATCAAGAAAGAGTTCAGTTATTAGAGTTCAACTATCAGTTGGAAACATTGCAAGACCGTTCCAACCCATTCCAAATGGCTGAAAAAAGATTTTTGTACTTACTCCCTAGATTGGGACAGACGAACAAGATGTCCTTGATAGGGCTTTCCTATGGCGACGAGAATACCAGAGACTTTACTGAACAATAAACCGGATTTATAGAGAAAGCTCAATCAGGAGGAGGCTCAGTAGGCACTCAGGTTTGAATGGAATGAGTTAGTGAAAAAGCTCATCGGAGATAGTGATTATCCAATGTGTTATCCCATGTACCCATATTATGACGCCAGCTCAACAGAACAGCAGGACTAAAGCCACGTTGTGATAGTTACACACAAATAACGAGACATTTTTCTAGAAAACAATATATTTTTATAAATAATAAAGCTACATTTTTGTTTTTTCATATTTTTTGTTTCCTATATTCTTCCTATAAAGACATGGGTGCCATTCTTTTCTCATGCCACCCTCATTCCTCATCTTTTTCACATAGAATGGTCTCCTCCCTCGCTGTCTTTGCGAGGTTAAATAGTATTGGTGCTTGGTGTGGCTTTCATAGCAGCAGTCAAACTCGTACCTGTAAACAAGTATAATTTGTTATTAAAAAATACTGAAAGCCTGGTGCAAAAGCAATAGGAAGTAATATAAAATATACATTAGTACCTACATATATTTGTAAATGGTATATTTGTGTGAAAAAGCTCTTAAAGGACATGAAAATACATAGCTTCAGTCAGCTACTGCTTTAACTTTATTTGGTCAGTTTACATTAAGTAAGACAGTTCTAGTAAGTAGATATAAAATCATAGATAAATACCTTTCATGTTGGACAATTTCTTTATGTCACCTTTTACTTACAATCTGCCACTATGTATTAGGACATTCAGTATTTTTTATGACATGTTCTGTCTTGCTTGTTAGGTGTCCTTTGACACATCCAAGGTTATGAAACAATCCACACAGTTATGAAACAACAAGCTAAGTTTGTCCGATGAAATCCTGTGGAATTTTGTGTTTTAGCCTGTGTATTCCTTTTTTATCCATTAGGTTGTTAGCCTGGATATATGGGTACCGAGTAATTCTTTCTTTGTACGACTTGAGATAGCTTCTTATTTCCTCTTTACTGTCGGTATTTTTATATCATGGTGTAGAGCTTCATTTGGTACAACAATGGGGCGTTTGTGATTGTTCTTAGAAGCTTGGTCTGAAATCGCTGTGTGATCTCTATATTAGAGTATGATGCTGTAGCTGAATGCCATAGGGATAAAGGCTCGATTATAGCTTTGTTTTATTTTCCAGGTCAAATAGTGACCAGTAGAACTTTCTTAGTGAAAATGTGTTTTTCCAAGGAAGACGTCTGTCGAGGTTTATACCAAGGTCTTTCACATGGTCAGCTTGAGGCACTTGTATTCTATTTAATGGAGCTTCGATTTATTGGAGCTTATTATTTTCATTGCTACCATCGCAAACACATTGAAATAAACTTTATTTAATAATAAAATCAAATACGAATTTTCCAATAAAATATTTTACTTTTGTCTGTCGAAGTTACGACAGATACACAAATCATGGATTTGACAAATTTATTGTTCTTTATTCGACTATTTTGAATATAATCAGTGTCGAACGCATTTTGTCACCTCTATTTTGGCCTATGGTTTACTCTACTTACGATTGTCAAACTCGAATATAATTGTGTCAAAATTGTTTCTAATTTTAGTGAAACTTATTTGCAGAATAGCTTTTAGGATTCTCTTAACCAAAAATAAGAAGTTTTAGTGATAGTTTAGTTAAGTTCGGTGAACAACAGAATCGGCACCATTGCCTGCCTCGTTTGACTAGTGATCGCAAGCGCTACTGCTGAGCATGATGTCCTGGGTTCGATTCCCAGGTCGGGCTAAGTGTTACTGGGTTTTTCCATCAGGATTTCTCAGTTGCAGCCCGGAGTCTTAATTTGTGCCCGGTCGATGGTAATAGGCTCGCTTCCTATTACACATAACTGGCGAAATGTGGGTGTTACTAAATGTACACCGCTGCCTACCCCTTCGGGGATAACAGGCTTGATCTTATGTGAACCAGGAACTTATTTGAAAAATTGCTGTAATCGAAATGTATGCAGTTGGTTTACCGCAAATCTAAATCTACTTATTGTTGTATACCTCTACGTGTGAATGTTGTTCGAACTAGTCTATGCCTGTACGTAGGGTTTGTCAAAGTAATTTTGTTTTTATGATTGCATTTAGGTATTAGGGATCAAAACTGCAAAAAAACACGGAACCCTCGTAAGGTCGTGTCCTAACCGAAACAAACAGACGCGCGTCTGCCCGCGACATTCAAAGTCAAAAGTCATTTATTCAAATTCGGCTGAGACTGCACTTTTCGAACGTCAAAATAACATAAGACAGTCCCCCAAAACGCCCACCCTTCACCACTTCCTAGTGCTTTAGCTGGGAAGAAGTAGTGGCACAACAAACAGCTGTACAACTGTCGGTTCAGTTAGAAAAAAAAAATGCATTCTATACAACAGTATGCAAAATAATTTACACTACGCGCAACACAAATCATTAAATTATTAGCCATATGTCAGCTAGCACACCACTATAGGTACCAACAAAAAAAAAAACATAGAAAACTATACTCAAGCAGAAATAAAAACGTAAACAGAACTTAATACCTAAATAAAAGCCTCCAGGCATAAAGACCGTGCCCGCTTACATATAGCTATAGCTATAACTCAGTCTCAAATGATAAACTAGGACCATCGAAGTAAAATTAATTATTATCCTGTGACACTCGGCAATATGGGAGCAGTGGTGGCCCAGTGGTAACGGCCGCAACTTACCGAGTTGTAGGTAGTTGGATCGAACCCAGACAAGCGCTTTACTTTGTGTAAATTATTTCATCACCACTGCTCTCAAAACGGTGAAGAAAAACATCGTGAGGAAACCGGCATGTCCTAGAACCAAACATTCGAAGACATGTGACATCTACCAGCCCGCACTGGGCCCGCATGGTGGATTTACGACCCACTCCCTCTCTCACAGAGAGGAGGCCTGTGTCCCAGCAGTGGAAACATTATAGGCTGATTATGTTACTCGGCAATATATACTGTAGCTTCCCATTATTGAAATAATTTTTGGAATCGGATCAGTATTGTGGTTCCGAAGATTACCCCTCTACATACAAACTCACAAATTTTACCTCTTTATATAATTATTGTATAGATGACGTACAAACGCGACTTGATTAATCGCGCGAGTCGGTCGCACATTCGCGCGACTGTCACTTTCTGTTAGGACACAGATCCATGTTTTTTTAGATAAATGGAGTGCCCATCTTCGTGGTAGTCTGTCTATTGGAGTGCACTTTTTGTAAATATTGTGATTCGTTATAAGATTGTTAAAATATCTTCAGATACTTATTTCTATTACCTGCTATTTTCCTCATCTTTATTTTCCATTTTCTTTTATTTCTTGAACGGTTGTACTGATACTTCAAACCGTAAATGATTTATTCTTCATTGTTTCAAGTTTATGCAATTCGTTTTGTAATAAATTATTTTTTAATTATGATTTTTATTGAAAGTCACCAGATCCATAACAAGATGACTCACGGCTTGTTTTATGCATTATTTATATTTTACACAAGTTTCTTGCAAGAGCAATGATGTAGCTGTTTGAGTGCCTTATTTTCCAAATATTTAAGTTTCGTAGAAAGTGATCCGTACAGTGATTGTGAACATAATGTTATTCATTAGGTATCGATCTCATAATCCTCGATTCATTGCCAAGTTTATACAAGGTTACGTTATTTTCTCTACGATGTTTCCTCCTGCTAAATTATTTTCATTAATAATTATTGTTTTATCGATAAATAGTTATGATGGACTCACTCCTTTATGGGGTTCTGTAGTCAACAAGGAACCCTTATAGTTTCGCCATGTCCGTCTGTCTGTCTGTATTGTTGGATAGGTGGTTCAAAAATATTGCGGGTCTGTTAACACCATTTTTCGATTCAGGGATCGGTTTGCGTAATATTAAGCTTTAAAGTGATAATTTTTGTTAGAGTCAAAGGTGCCTCTAAATGATTGTTTTGGTTATGTGATAAAATTCATGGCAGTAGTACATATAACGACATTAAAAGGAAAACTATCACAGCTACGTAGTCTTTACAAGTTAATGAGTAATAGTCGACCAACTTACATTTTCAGTCGGAGTAATTATTAAATTGATTGATTGATTTATTCCAATTATTGATCGTGACGTATATCGATGTTTTTCAACAACAATGTAAAGTTTGTTTTTGGGATAAATTTATCCCAACCCCGGAACCCTTCATTGTGCGGGGTCCGACACGCACTTGGCCGTTTTTTAGTTGTTATTGAGACTAGACAACAGAATACATGACTTATTTTTCACACAATAAGACTCTAAAGCTGCCTTATTAACATATCATGCTTGTATTTGCCGAGGGGCATGGCAGAGGTATACATATTAGGTACTCCCACATTTCACCAGTTATGTTTCCGTCCCATGTAATAGGGGGCGAGCTTATTGCTATACACCGAGCACAGATCCAGACTCCAGACTGCTAATAGGAATTTCTTAAAGGAAAATCCCAATAACACTTTGCCCGAGCTGGGAATCAATCCCAAGACCTCATTCTCTTCCTGCCGGAATCGCGTGGAAGTTTGAAAGGATCACCGAGGCCCCTGGCAACACAGGCAACGGATAATACGGGTGGGTTTTAGTCAGTAACCGTCTTATTACAAAACAAGGATTATCTTTAGACCCAGGTTTAAACTATTGAGCCATTTTTGAATTTCATACTTTATTCCGTCTACGTTAAAGTTCTTAATGCAAAACTGTCAAATTAGTACCGGACTAAGTAGTCAGTTTTGTATAAAGAACTGTATTTCAACCATAGTAACGTACTTATTACAAAAACTGGCTCGATGGATTAAACCATGTCCAAAAGTGATTCTTGTTTTGTAATAACGCCATAAGAGTCTGACACACCCTCCCGCTCCGAAGTTATTTGATGATTTCCCACCGAAAAAAAAGGAAAAAAGGCCTCATTCTCAGCAGTAACGCTTGAGACCAATGACCCTGCTTTATTAGTCTAACGATATATCTTCATCTTCATCATCTTATTCATCACAAAAAAGTTCTTTACATATAATTACGTTATGTATGCAAAATATAATACCAATATAAAAGAAAGTGATTTTGATAGCGATTATGTGATCAGTAAGAACATAATTAACATTGTAACAGGTAGAAACGATTTCACGCACGTTTGTAAAAGTAGGTAGGTACTATCATATGGACGGAAGCTGTGAATTAACCGTAATCACCGAAGGTAACGAGTTAGTGGTCTCTCGATACTTATACGGATGTGATTTTTAATACACATACGACCATATAAGGTTGATGAAGAATTTAATATGGCGGTTGTTTAAACGGTAATGGTCAAATTTCATAATTAAATTACTCAATTTACAGATCATTTTTAACTGTCAAAGAAAGAAAGAAAAATTGGTTTATTTGTCACAGACACACGAGCATACAATTTAAAAACCGGACAAGTGTGTGTCGGCCTACGCACAATTAAGGGTTCTGTAGTTGGAATGAATTAATCCCAAGAAAAAACTTAACATTGTAATTGAAAAACATGTTCTCGTTCCTATACATTCAAAATTTCCGACTGCAAAGGTATTTTTTGGCTCAGTAGTTTCGGAGATAAGGGGGGAAATAGTAAAGTTTCATCTATTTTCTTAAATAACTTTAAAACTATTTAAATAAAAATTATAAACAATAATAATATTGGAGACTGGAGACTCACAGTAAGCCCTTTCATTTAATTTGTCACACGTTAGTAAAACTTTTCTTTTAAATATTTCTTTGTTCCCCAAAAGTGACTCCCATATTCATTTTTTTTTAATTTACGTTACACGTCCGTGTTTGGGTCACAGAAATACATACATATGTAAGTATTCCAAATTTCAACTTTATCGGTAGGTACATTAGAATCGAAGTAAATTGGCTGTGACAGACAGACAGACAGACAGGCACGAGTGATCCTATAAGGATTCCGTTCCGGTACAAATGCTGTATCCATTAGCAGGAATAGCACCACGAGTACCTAGTTCGCAAAGCGGTGGCAAGCTCCACCGCAAGAGCCAAAATGGTCCGACACACGACACCCTTTGCACGACAACATCTTGGTGCCACAAAGGCTGAAAAGTCAAAACAGTCAATCAAAAGAACGACTGAAGCTGTGGCGAGACAGTGCTACCTTACCCAAACCATTCTTCCCACCTGCTGAAGATCTCCCACCTGGAGATGAGTTGCCTTGGCTAACCTAGCAGTCTTTAAACAGACTCAGGACTCAGGTTGGCCGAAGCATGGAAAACCTGTTCAGGTGGAGATTCATAGACGACTCCGCCTTGGGAGTGTAAATGTGGTGCTGTTCCACAAACGATGGAACACTTAATATCACGACCTGCGTGTCCTGACAGTTGCACGTTACAGGAACTCATGGACGCTAGTGATGGCGACAAACACGTAGCCGAATTCTGGGCAGAGTCCATTTAGATTGCCATCGACACGTTAAGAACAAGATTCGGACGTACGGAACCCAAAAAAAAAAGTTAAATCTAATAATAAAGAAAAGTAAAAACAAAATTGAATTATAATCACGATACGAGCACACGACAGAAATAGTCGGCACCTGCACGTCGCGTCGTGAATGTGACAAGAAGGCTTCACTCGGCATAATGCTGTGCTTTGGGGGACCACAGCACAGCGCTGATTTTTAGTGGTCACCCGAAAATGACGTACGGAACCAAGTCAGATTTAAAGATTGGTACACACGGCTACACATCAAGCTATACATTTCCAGTTTACACAGACCTCGCATTGTACGGAAATTCTATACAATGCGAGATCAGCTTATACTGGAAATGTATAGCTTGATGTGTAGCCGTGTGTACACAAATAGATAATAAAGTCAATAAGTTAGTAGCGTATTTAGCAAAGCCTAGATTCTTATACAGATGAATCCCCGTATCCCCTGCAAGACGATCTGCTGCAAAAGTGCTAAATTGACCATTTTCAAAACCTTTTTATTCTATTTTAAGCTAAATCCAGAATCTGGCATTCATTTACATAAACCTTTAGGCTATCGGATCCCCCAGTAATTGGGTTGCAAATGTCAAACGACACTGCGAATAAAAGGTATTCGGCATTGAAAACTGACTCTCTAAGCAAAGAAAATGCTGGACTAATGATGTCAAAAGCCAACTTAATATCCTTTGTGGATTCAGTGCATAAAATACAGCATGTATCAGACAGGTGTGGTTAAATTTAAGGGTAAGTTACAGACCATCAAATTGAACAACTGTCCCCATTGGACAACAAAAGATTGTCAGCAGTCCCATACAAAACATCAATACCTACTCGACCCAAATGTATGGGACGGCTTATTATTTTTTCACGATTACGATGTTGGTCCCATGGATAAAGTTGTCCAGTTTGATGGTATATACCAATACCTTTCTGCAGGCTTAGCATGACACTCTCTATTTCTTCGAAGAATAGACACGGCTCTTTCTACACAAAGTGACATTTCGTTTCTCCATTTTTGACATCTCGCCGTAGAAATCCTTCTACAATCTCTCATTTCGTCTTTCGTTTCTACCGATCTTTGTCTAGGTCCTTTTATATGTAGACTATTTCAGAAGAAACTTTCTATACCAAACTGTCAAAATCACACTGACAACTGACAGTTGTATAAGGTAGTGAAGACAATTTGCGTTTTTCTACTCGACGGCCACAAAGTAGATACGGTTATCTACAAAATCATGATTTTACAGGAGAGCGTTTGGAACGCAAAACTGTGATGATTAATAGAAGAACAAGGCTAGCTTCTCCTATTTTACATCATCTAGTTAATACGACATTACCAAGGAAATGGTGAAGGCCTCGAAAATTACTATAATATGTTTTTGTTCCAAAATCGCTACTTCGACACTTTGAGAAAAAATGTTGTAGTTGTTTTTATATAAGTACGTGACTTAAAATATCAGTAAAAATTGAGAAACAAACAGAAGAAAAATCGACAACGAATTTTGAGTCGAATTATGTAAAAGAGTGAATTTCGTAAAAATGCAGTTGACTCTGTCTACTTTCTACATGGAACGTCATTTTTGTCTATTCTTCCGTAGACAAAACGGTGCTCGTGCTAAGCATGCTGATATAAATACTGTATAACTGAAAACTAAAATATCGTATTGCATAAACCACAAACCACGTAAAGCAATAACTTACTTACTTACTGCAAATGTTTGCATTTTGTTTTCCGTGTCAAGGGAACACGCAACGTGTCGTAAATTATAATACTTTGTATGTACCTTCTGTGTCCACAATAAGAAAATTAAGTTTGTCCTAAGCACACTTGGTTCCCACACAAAATTAGTACTTAGAGCCTTAGCAGACATGCTACTCCGGCGATCAGCGATTAAGTTGCTTTTCGAGACTCGACACAGCGACCAACTGATGGAGCTATCCGCCAGTCGATGCAGCATGGATAGAAAACGAGCAATTTTGATACCTCCTTCAGTCGGTAGTAGAGTCGCCCAACGCGATGCGGAATCAAACCAAGCGCTGAAACGTGCGATTTAACTATCACGACGAAAGCAAAGACTCGCAAAAACGCAATGCAACATCAATGAAGTCGCAAAATTGCCGATCGCTGCCGCCAATACGAAAAGTAGCATGTCTGCTAAAGCCCTAAGAGGTAAGGCAAATATTGTGTATGAAGGGTTAGCGGTTAGCCCAGTCGTGGTCAACGGGTTAGAGTCTAAACCTGGTATGAATATAATGCTTTGCACATTACTCTAATAAGTAAACACCATCTTGGGTAAACGCCGTGTTAATAAACCTTGAGTTTGAGAGTGGATTTACCTACTTTGACGAAATGTTGCTATGAAATTTAGATGATGATGTTTCGTCTGCTTTGGGATTCTGCTCTTACAAACTGTTGAGATTGTTCGATTGACATTTGAAAAATAATTCAACATAGTTTAATGAGCAGTTAAAATGAAATTAGGTAACCTTTAAACGTTTGTTTATAAGTTTTAACACATACCTAATAACTATTTAAATGCCAGATTCTCATGCGATTCAGGAGATAATTTGGCATTACCGAATATGTGTTCAACTTTATTTATTGCGTGTTTCAAAAGGTCAGCCAAAATGTAATTGCTGCATCCAATTTCTTTGTATTAAGTACTGCCAAAATCAGAATCAGCACTTTTCGAACGTCAAAATTAAATAAGACGGTCCACAAAAGGCCCACCCTTCACCACTTCCTATTGCTTTAGCTGGGAAGAAGAAGTGGCGCAACAAACTCCCCAGCAGCACAGCTGTCTGTTCAAATAAAAAAAAAAAAATAGAAACTATACAATGGTATGCAAAATCATTTACACTACGCGCAACACAAAACATTAAATTATGAGCCATATGTCAGCTAGCACACCACCATACCAAAAAAAAACTATATATAAATAAATAGGAAGTTAGTCCAAGTCATTGATTTGTGTTCACTCGTCCTCTCGTCCCAAAAGCAAAACAGGTGCGACACCAGCGGGGCGAGGGGAGACACCAGCGGGGCGAGGGGAGACACCAGCGGGGCGAGGGGAGACTCCAGCGGGGCGAGGGGAGACACCAGCGGGGCAATTGCGTAACACACTAAAAATGACAACCGATCGCAATGGGTTTCATTTTGACAGTTCACCCACGTTCATTGCGTAGTTTACCTTGTTGAGCGGACGATTTTTTCAAACCTATAGAGCAACGGATTAGTAACATCCTTCAAACTTTCGGATAGTGATTCAAAGTGTGTTACATAATTAGGGTGCTGGTTTAATTATCAATTTTGAAAAGAGGAAATTGATTTCCTGTATAAGACCCTTTCACTAGACCTACATAATAATTGATACATGCTATTTTTTGGATAGAGAAACTATTTGAAACTATTCTCCATGGTGAGCCAACCAGCTCAAGTGTATATATTATTATATTATTTTCAGCCTATAATGTTCCCACTGCTGGGACACAGGTCTCCTCTCTGTGAGAGGGAGTGGGCCGTAATCCACCACGCGGGCCCAGTGCGGGTTGGTGGCTCAAGTGTATGCAGGTTGACAATACAAAAAACCATATCACCTTGATTCACAACCTTCATCTCATCACCAACCATACCTCACACATCGAACATCTGCATTCATTATAGCTCACAAGATATAAATACCTCGCACAGGTGATAATGAGCGCGTCGTGTGTACAAAATTATCAACATTGGCGTGACATGTTTACACACAGGCCATGTCTATCTGAACTGTGTACACAGTGGCCTTAGATTGTTGGGGCCGTCGCACCTAATTATGGGGTTTCAACATGAATGTTATCAAGATTGTTGGGATTTTGGATAAGCTGTGGTTAATCTGGAAAATGTGGAACAGAGGCTTGATGATGAAACTACGAGTAAGTGGTTGGAGCTTTCTTATCTTTAAAGTTGCGTTTTATTCAAAGTTTGTAAGTGATTTCAACATCAAGTCTTCCGGGCATCTTGTGCATCTGGTGTCTTTATACCATGCTATGTTTTTCATAAATATTGTAGGTGACATACCTATGCTCGCGGGAAGGTACTTATGGGTCACCGAGTCCCCTGGCAACACAGGCAACAGGAAGGAATACGGGTGGGTTTTAGTGAGTAAGAGTATGACACACCCTCCCGCTCCGCCCAGAGCGGGAGAAGTTATTTGATGACCTTCAAAAAAAAAATACCTATGCATGTTTAGGATTAAAAACCGGCCAAGTGCATGTCAGACCACACACAATGAAGGGTTTCGTAGTTGGGATTACTTGGGATGAATTTATCCCAAAAACAAACTTAACATTGTAGTTGAAAAACACACAACACATCCCATACATCGATATACGAGGGCTGCACTAAAAGTATCGGGAATGGAATATTTCCACTGTTCCTGTCATATTATAATATTTTTAATTGAAAACTCTTTGGTTTTAGAAATCGAATACCATTTATTTATTTAAAAGAAGATTCTCGGTCTTGTCACAAGGTTTTGTCAAACTTGTTTAGTCGATGAGAGAATGGAATTGAATCGAGAAAATTCAAGAGCGACGATTTATTATGACTTTCGAAGTGGTTTAACACAAAAACAGTGTGTTGACCGGATGATTTCTGCATTTGGTGATGAAGCCCCATCCAAAACCACAATTTATCGCTGGTTTGCTGAATTTCAACGTGGACGTGGAAGTTTAGTGATGGTCCCCGTCAAGGTCGACCAAAAACTGCAGTCACCCAAGAAAACGTTGATGCTGTGCGTAAGCTGATTGAGGAATATCGACATGTGACATATCGCGAAATTCAGGCAACTTTAGACATTGGCATGAGTCAAATACAAATAATCTTGCATGAACAATTAGGTGTGAAAAAAGTTGTTTTCCCGATGGATACCGCATTCGCTCTGTGAAGAGCAAAAAGCGGCTCGCGTTACTTGGTGCGTCAGAACTCTCGAAAGATTCCACGCAGCATCCTCAAATGCTGTATACAACATCGTATCAGGTGACGAATCCTGGATATACGCATACTAACCCGAAACAAAAAACCAGTCACGAGTTTGGGTGTTCGAAAATGAGTTAAAGCCAACACAAAAAGTGTTCGTTCACGGAGTGTTGCAAATAAAATGGTGGCCACGTTTGTCTCCAAAACCGGCCATGTTACGACTATTCCTCTTGAGGGACAAAGAACGGTTAATGCAGAATGGTATGCTAGCATTTGTTTGCCACAGGTCGTTTCTGAACTCCGTAAAGAGAACTGCAACCGCCGCATCATCCTCCATCACGACAATGCGAGTTCTCACACCGCGCACAGAACAAAAGAGTTTTTAGAGCAAGAAAACATAGAATTATTAGACCATCCGCCGACCTAAGCCCTAATGATTTCTATACTTTCCCTAAAATAAAGAATAAATTGCGTGGACAGAGATTTTCATCACCAGAAGAAGCTGTGGACGCCTACAAAACGGCCTTTTTGGAGACCCCAACTTCCGAATGGAATGGTTGCTTCAATGATTGGTTCCATCGTATGGAAAAATGTGTCAAATTTCGCGGAGAATACTTCGAAAAGCAATAAATACATTTTTAAATAGTAATGTTGTGTCACTTCCTTGGTTCCCGAAATTTTCAGTGCCGCCCTCGTACGTCACGGTCAATACTCCAAGGGCAAATTTAAGTTGGTTGAATATTACTCGTTAACTTGTAAAGCCTACTTAGCTGTGACAATTTTCCTTTTAATTTCATTAAATGATAAATGTTAAATGATAAATAATTGTATTTTTGTAAGTAGGTTTTTACAAACACTTTTACACGTCAATGTGTAAAAAATCATGGCAGTAGTAGATATACACATACATTACATTATTATTTTGATTTTTTTCAAATCTCCATAAACAACCATTTAGCTGGCAGGCAGGGGGGACACACTTGATTCTAACAAAAATTTGTACTTTAATGCTTAATATTACGCAAACGGATCCTTGAATCGAAAACTGGTGTTCACAGACCCGCAATATTTTATCCAACGATACACCATGGGATAGACGAGAAAAAAAATACCATCCCCACATTACGTGCAAGGGAGACAACCTAAAAAAATATATTTCAAGATTTTATTATCCGATTCTCGAATCACCGCTTTGTATTTGCGTTAAGTGCTGCAGGTTATCAATACACTTAAAGTCAATATACAACTTAATTAAATCAGTTTAAGCAGCAGTTAAAAACATTTTTGAGAGAAAAGTGCTATTACACCCTTGATGAGTTTCTCTGTGACACATACAATTAGTCTTTAATTATTAATATACTATTTTTATTGACTTTATATTTTTATTTTAGACATTTGTATGGAAATTATTTTTGACTTTATGTAATGGATGAATCTGATTTAATTTGTTTTTACATACTTACTTGAAATACATCATTTTATAACATCCCTATTTTTATTGACATGTGAAACTGTGGAATCAAAATTTATTTGTACCTATTGATATTGATTTTTTTTTTTAATTTTATTTGGATTTTTAACATATTATAACAGGGATTTGCAAATGTTTTACTTTTAATCAATTTATTTTGGTTATTGTTATATTCATGATTTATATTGTAATTCTTTTAATTTTTATTTAATAATCTAGTGTAATATTTCTATACGATGTAAAAATTGTTACTGAAATAAATAAATAATAATAAAGTATATATACCTACATATTAAAAGAGAATGATGATCGCGTATACGCGCGTCTTTCGCTTTTGGTTAGGATGCGGTCTGAAAAGATTACAGGCGCAGGGGTTAAATCAAATCATGTTTCTTGATATTTAATGTCAGCTTATACTTGGATCTTTCCTGATATCCATAGAACCACATTATTAAAAATCCCACGGTATATTAGAGACGACTGAGACGAGTCAATTTGTAACCTGTTGTAACTCTGAGAAGTAACGACACGGTCCAATTGTCCTGACTTATCTGATGTTGAGCAACTTGGCTTAATACTGGATTATCTGTAATTAATTGGATGACTCTGCGATTTTGGGAGCATGTTATGGGATTTCAGAAACCTTTTTTGTTATATTTTTCAAAGTATTTTTATTCACAGTAATAGTCTGTCTACTCGCTGATATGAAAACAATCTTCGTAGATATTCAACTACAAAATGTTTAAGAAGACTCTTTCCACTATGCTAATATTTCTCAAGTAAATAACAGAAATAAGCACGTCATTAACAGTGTAAAACCATATTATAATAATAAATTTACAAATAAAACAACATTGCGTAAGAAACATCATACAAAATCTGACGTCAAAATGCATCGAAATTGATGAAGCACGATCTACCGATCGTACAGTCAAAAAAGGGATCAAGCCGCTCAAAAAAGTTTCTTCTTCGTATTCTTTGTTAGGTAATTCACTTTTTAACAAAATAATGCCAGATTATTCACGAGACTCGTTTCTGGAGTGATAGCTGGCATCTCTTTGATGCCTTGTTTGTTGATAACCTTCACTAGGAAGTTGGGTAGGCTGATGAAGAGCCTCTCGTGCATTTCATGGACACACCGCTTTATCAGCTCGTATGCTTCAAACTCTGTTAGCTCTGGGAAAGAGGGTAAAAACTATGAGAGTATACCGTTTTATTAGAGCACAAACTATCTACTAGGGATCAACGCAGGAGAACCAAACGACACGTGACTCCAGAGAGTCAAAGACGTAGAAAACTACAAAATTCATGTCTTGAGATAATGGAAAACCAATAGGTAAAAACAAGAAGTAAGGTATAGGAACAGTGCGGGAAAAACATCATGAGATAGCAATGGTAGAAACTGAAATCAGAGTAAAATATTAAACAACCATTCCTAAAACTTCTAAAAGTCATAATTTGCAGAAACAAAAATAACGTATTTGTTTTTCCCGCCTAATCTTCCTCAAAGCGCAACAAACTTACCAGGTTTATAATATCTATCGAGTATGCCCAAGCTAAGCAGGCCTCCAAAGCCATGGACTCCGACGGGCACCCTCAATGCGCTCGCCAGGAAGTCCACGCTGTACAACTGTCCTCCATCCGCCTCGTCGTAACCCGCCAGCAGTATGTTCACCATAGATGGATTCTGTGGAAGAAAACATCGATATTGGAACATACACATAATTGGTGGACCGCAGATTACCTAGTTTGGAAGAAAAAATATGAGGGTAAGGGAAGGTGAAGAAGGGAAGGAATTAGGAACTTAGAGCAAAGTATAAATAACACGATTACCAATGTATCTGTGATCTGTGAATGTACGATATAGATATTTGTATAGTGGGTATACACATTGTATGTAAGTATGTTCCATCCACGGTTTCGCTATGTGCAAATAAAAATGAAGACTTTTTTTGAGCATATAAATCAGCCATATCGGCCTTTGTTTAATGTACAGGCGATGTATTAGTTTTAACTACATAACTAATTAATTGCTAGAAGAGCAATAAATCTACGTTAAAACATCCATCATCTTCGTATAACCGTACTAGACTATACAAAATCATCACTTATTTTAACAATATTACAGAACTCGGATACACAATATATTAAAACTGACTTAATTATAATATAAAAGCGATTAATTGTTGAAAAGTTAATTAAATAGCCTTGCAATTAGCGCTGACATTAACATTCGTATGGACGAAAGTGTTACAGAAAACGTCATTATTATGCGCGGACGAAAGTGCTTTACACGTTCATTTAGCCCACGATAAGTTAATGATAAATGATGATAAATAATCTCTTTCTTGATGTGGAGGAGCTGTTAAGAGGAATTCCCCTTCTTCTTCGTCATTAAGAGGCATTGATGTAATAATATTATCATAGTGTAAAAATATCGAACAAAATATGTACTACGTTCATTTGGTATCCCTGATTTCATGCCAAAACCAACAGTTGCGATTTTTCACAGCGCAGCGGACAGAGCTCCGGCGGGATCTCATGGCGACATGGAGAGTGCGGCGATAAGTCCCCTCTTTGAGGAGTGGCTAGAGAGGCGCCACGGCGTCCTCACTTTCCGCCTGACGCAGGTCCTCACCGGACACGGCAGTTTCGGGAGGTTCCTGTGTCGGATAAGGCAGTAGGAAACGCCCGGGTGTCACCACCTGTGTGGATCGCCCGGAGGACACGTTGGAGCATACGGTCCACCGTATGCTCCACAGCAGACCTCCAGGTCTGCCTGACTTGGGCAGAGCACCGCCGTGTCCTCGTGGAGGCGATCGGCGGCAGAGATCTCTCGCGTCCGGCCCTGGTTCAGGCCATGGTACGGAGCGGGAGGGCATGGGCAGCCGTCACCTCCTTCTGCAAAGCGGTAATTCTCGTGAAGGAGGAGGCGGGACGGTTGAGAAAAATGCAAATATCGCGCCCTCTCCCCCCTATCCGCCGCAGGAAATGCCCTGGGCGTCGGGAATCCCGGGCGGATTTCCGGCCACGGTAGGCGCGGGCTTGCGGACGGTGAGCATTGGGTAGCTCGCCGGCCGATAAGGCACTAGAGCCGATGCCTGCCGAGATCGCGTGGAAGTTCAA
This sequence comes from Atethmia centrago, assembly GCA_905333075.3. Taxonomy (NCBI): domain Eukaryota; kingdom Metazoa; phylum Arthropoda; class Insecta; order Lepidoptera; family Noctuidae; genus Atethmia; species Atethmia centrago. The sequence continues at coordinate 34,052,048 of HG995367.1, read as the reverse complement.
AAGGGTTACCGAGACCCCTGGCATCACAGGCAACGGAAGGAATACGGGTGGGTTTTAGTCAGTAAGAGTCTGACACACCCTCCCGCTCCGCCCAGAGCGGGAGAAGTTATTTGATAATTTCCCACTGAAAAAAAAAAGACTAATTCAAGAAGAAAATAAGTTCATACCTCACTTCAGCAATAAAATGAGCAACATGAAAATAAAAGTGTTAATTACTTAACAATTACAAAACTCACTAACTCAGCATATTTAAATTGTAATATCATAATGATTATAACGATAAACGAGTACAGAACGTGTGGTAAGATCCGAAAATAATGTAAGCATCACGTCGTCGGTGTAGTATTTGATAAAACAGCCGCTGCATCAAACACGTGTGTGCTAGATGCAGCGACCTGCGTTATCAAATTCCAAGAAAATAGATAAAGTAATAGACTAACAACTAAGGGCCGGTTGTTTCAAACGGTTGGTTAACGTAACATACGTACGTCAAATACTAACGATTACATAAGATGTTTAACGTTCGTTAAATATAAAGCGTTGTTTCACTGCATAAAATACCGATTGTCAAACTTATTCGGGTTGCCAGTAAAAAGCAATACTTTTTCCCATTAAAGATGGTTGGGAGATTTTTATATCGCACCTTTAGAACGAAAACGACACAATTAAAAAAAAACGAAAATTGACTTATCGTCATAAAACGACTCAAAACGAAATTCTCAATCTAACAATAGTTCAAACATAGCCATATTCGAGCGGGAACAGGACAAAATTGTTATATCGGTCTTTTTCTTACGCGGCGACATGCGGGTCTGTGTCGGGGGGGAAACGACGCAGTTAGTATTGTGTTCGCATCGCTAAGTGCAGGACGTCGCGCGTTCAGCCGGGTTGCCAAAGCAATACTTTTTCCCATTAAAGATGGTTGGGAGATTTTTATATTATGGCAACATTTCGCCGTTCACTTCAGAGAAATAACAAACCACCGCTGGCCGACAATTGTTTGAAATCTTTGAATCAAACTTAAATTGTAAAGAAAAATGGATACCTTTATACCAAACTAAGTACCTATTGTTATGCACGATAATATTTGTTAAACTTTCCGATACTCCTGTTTTTCGTTATGTTTGGGACTTCACGTAGTATTTTTTTTATAGAGATCGCGTTGTAAATTTCTCAAAACTTGAGAAAGACCGGTTTCTGTCTCCGATTGAGAAATATAAGGACATATTATTTTCCAAAAAAACGGACAATATAAGTAATAATAAAAATAAATATAATAAATAAATAAATTCCTGCTCGTCCCATAGGTTTAGGTTATTAACAAGAGTTTTAAATGGTACTTTTTTCCTACTTTCTACATTATTTGTATCATCATCAGATGAACTATCGTCGAACAAAGACGAATACAACAAAAGAGAGTCCATAATGTTACCGTTTGGCGCAGATGTTTGAGAATAAAATGACGTTAACCAGTGGGTATGGCACCGGTTACTGTAATCGTTATTTTTTAACGGACGTTAAGGCCATACTTTTGTGAAACAACGCTTTTTTTGGATTGAAGATAGTTAGCGCCATTTTTGACGTATAGGTACACGTGCGTTAAGTGGACGTGAAACAACCCGCCCTAACTAACTAACTAGTAAACTAGTTAAATCATTAATGGAATTCCAGCTGTAATTCTATGACTAGTGATTACTTGATAACACTACATTTGGAAAACCTAGGTTGAAAAGAAGTTTATCACTGTCGTCCTCGATTTTCCGAATTTGTTTCGAGTCTGCAAGATAGTTGTAATTTGTGTTTGTTATAGCGTGGAGAGATTAGAGTAGGCAACAAATCTGACATTTATTTCGTCGGTTGGATTATACATTGCTGTTATAAATTATAATACATACCTGTTAGTTTAACAGTGTGCTCACAGGAGCGTTGACGTAAGCATCAACCACGATGCTCAATTCCTTGCGTTCCACAAGTGCCTAATCGTGGGAAGACGATTTATTTACATACAATATGAGCCACCTTTTTTTTTTGTTGGGAAATTATCAAATAACTTCTCCCGCTCTGGGCGGAGCGGGAGCACGTGTCAGACTCTTACTGACCCTTGTTCCTTCCATTGCCTGTGTTGCCAGGGGCCTCGGTAACCTTTTCTAACTTTCCCGCGACCCCGTCAGGCATCGGCTCTAGCGGACCTCTACACTTGTGCACACGCGCCGTCGACCCGGGCCTGGGCCTTACCGGACGGTGAGAAGCTACCCATTGCTCGCCGTCCGCAAGCCCGCGCCTACGGTGGCCGGAAATCCGCCCGGGATTCCCGACGCCCAGGGCGTCTTCTGCGGCGGCTAGGAGTAAGAGGGCGCAAAATTTGCCGTTCCCTCAACCGTCCTGCTTCCTCCTTCACGAGCATTACTGCTTCGCAGAAGGAGGTGACGGCTGCCCATGCCCTCTCGCTCTGTACCAGGGCCTGAACTAGGGCCGGACGCGAGAGATCTCTGCCGCCGATCGCCTCCACGAGGACACGGTGGTGCTCTGCCCAAGCCGGGCAGACATCCACCGTATGCTCCACCGTGACCTCCGGGCGATCCACAGTGGTGACACCCGGGCGTTTCCTCCCGCCTTATCCGACACAGGAACCTCTTGAAGATGCCGTGTCCGGTGAGGACCTGCGTCAGGCGGAAAGTGAGGACGCCGTGGCGACTCTCTAGCCACTCCTCAAAGAGGGGACTTATCGCCGCAATTGTGGTGTGGCGGCATCTACAGCGCCACATACGAACTACGCATCACACTGACGTCACGAAAAATCCTGCATCGCGCAAGCAGAGTTTACCACGCAACTAGCATATATACAACATCCCGACATCAACCGTTGGGCAGTTGCCCACCAGACACGACACCCGTCTGGTCGGAGGATCCTCCCTTTTCTATGGAGGATGAGTGAACTTTACACCCTGTTTCTCATGCCTCTATACTGGTGACCCCGAATATGAACGTCAGCGCAGCCTTCGTGCAACTACATCAGCGTGACGTCATCATCATCACTTCCTCAAGCTCTCGAGCGGCGAGTCACACAGCCAGCCAGCACCCACGGCTTTAACGGGTATCCTGACCACCAGCATGCAGCGACCGCGCATACCTGGTCACCCCGACTCACTGGGGCATCACCGCAGACAGTTCCGACCCACCGCGAACTATGCGACAACCGGTTCCGACCCACTGGAACCCCACCTGGCACTGGCAAGCATCGCAAGATACATGACTCAGCCCACTATCGACCTCCGGTCTCCGGAGGGGAGTGATGTGGCGGCATCTACGAACTACGCATCACACTGACGTCACGCAAAATCCTGCATCGCGCAAGCAGATTTTACCACGCAACTAGCATATATACAACATCCCGACATCAACCGTCGGGCAGTTGCCCACCAGACACGACACCCGTCTGGTCGGAGGATCCTCCCTTTTCTATGGAGGATGAGTGAACTTTACACCCTGTTCCTCATGCCTCTATAGTAGTGGCCTGCCCAGCACTGGGTTGCGACAATCGCACTCAAAATGAGGCACCTGCTTCCATTTTACATTATAAATGTTGGCCATTCCTCATGGTTTACCCCCACAAAGTTTGACGAAGGGTTTTGTCGGACTATTTTATCAACTAAGAATCCATCTTGTTGAGTGATGAATGATTTATTTGCCAGAATATAGGTAGGTACATACGACATGGTATAACTAACAGATCATGGTTTTCCTCAACTACCTCATGTCAGGAATGTGGGATTCACTTTCGTGGCTGAAACATTCTTTAGATTATAATAGAATAGAATAAGTACCCTTTATTATGTAAACCATAAATTATTTAAATTACAAATATAAATATAGAAATTTCACATAGGGTGATACAATGGGCGGTCATATCGCTAAAAGCGAAGCCTTATATAACCAAGTTCAGTACCTACCCCAGTCTTCAGCGCCTCCATCATCGTCTTCCTCGTGAAATGCACAGCAGCTGCAGTGTCCAACTGGTAGCCGTTCCTCATCTTGTACAGCTGGATGTTCTTGTCGATGAACTGCGCGAACTGGACCCTGTCTCCAGGGTCCCCGATGGCGCCCATCAGTAGTCGGTTTGATAACTCGTATAGTTTGTTCTCGTCTGGAAAGTGAAGTGAGGTTTAAAAGACAAACTGCAAAGGAGATAAAAGGATTTCTTATTTCTTTGACACTTATCGTGTAATCGGTTTTTATTTTTGGGATAACTGTGAACGTACCCGGGCGGAAATATGAAACATCATAGATTATCGCACAGGTGTCAGAAACGAAACTATAAAGCCGCCTTTTCGGAAATCCAACAATGAATCTGTAGCTAACCGGGTTTTTTTACTGCAGGTATCAGTTTTCCTATTGCTATTGACCAATAATCACTTGTTCTACCCTGTTTAATGACGATGGTCCATTTGGCATTATAGCATCTGGATGCTATAGTGCCAAATGGACGACTGCTGTGTACTGCTGCCAGTACCCGTCCTCCAATAACCAACTTCCTTACCATAAATGGTGAGTATTCTTAAGGACTTTACTTACACACAACAGACAGCTGTGCTGCTGGGAGTTTGTTGCGCCACTTCTTCTTCCCAGCTAAAGCACTAGGAAGTGGTGAAGGGTGGGCGTTTTGGGGGACTGTCTTATGTAATTTTGACGTTCGAAAAGTACTGATTCTCAGCCTAGTTTCAATAAATGACTTTTGATTTGATTTTGACAGTCAATAAAGGCTGTTTATAATAAAAATAAAATAATAATGCCTCATGAAAATAACTTTCCACCTTATTACAAGAGATAAGCAAGTAATAAAGTTGGACTTATGTAAGAACGCTATTCAACTGTGAACCATAAAAAAATCAATAACATGTTGTTATTTCTTTAGCATGTAATTAAATAACCGGCCAAGTGCGTGTCGGACCACGCACAATGAAGGGTTCCGTAATTGGGAAGTTGGTGTGTATTTATCCCAAAAACAAACTTAGCGTTGTAGTTGAAAAACATGTTCTCCCATACATCGATATTGTGATGCCACAATCAATTCTCCAACTGCCAATTTAAGTTGGTCGACTATTACTCGTTAACTTTTAAAGCCCACGTAGCTGTGATAGTTTTCCTATTAATTTCATTATATGTACATTTAGCTGGCGGTGGGGGGGACACTTGACTCTAACGACTTTAATGCTTAATATTATGCAAACGGATGCTTGAATCGAAAAGTGGTTTTCACAGACCCGCAATAATTTAAACGGCCTATCCAACGGTACCCCACACTATGGGGTAGACGAGAAAAAAAAATATATCATCCCCACATTACGTGCAAGGGAGGTACCCTAAAAAATTTTTTTTTTTTTTTTTGTTTTAGCACTTTGTTCACTTGATTAATATGTATACCAATGCCAAATTACTGCTTTTTAGTACTAAGGGTCTCAGAACTACAGCGGGGACAGACAGACAGACAGACAGACGGACATGGCGAAACTATTAGGGTTCCTTGTTTACTACGGAACCCTAAAAAGTCCGTATAATTAATTGTGCTCAAGGTTAATATTAAAGATTCAATGAAATTGTAACCTATATAGGTACATAGGTTTGTGATGTGTAAAATCTTTCCTCTCTTTTTCTGTTTTTTTTTTTCTTTTCCTTTTCATGAAACGGGACGGAAGTGTGTAGACAGGAAAGTGAAAGTTTGAGCGTGGAATAAGTAAGTACTTTTTAATAGCATGGAATTAGTGTACTTACTCATGGAATTTGTAAGTACAATACATATTGTAAATATAGTCTAATTTCGACCCGTGGGCGACCACTAGTAATGAATAATTATTTGAATAAATTATATTCGAGTATTTAGCTTTTTTAATTCTGTGGTTAATTTATATCGCTACTCAGTTGCTTATTACCAAGGTCAGATGTGAGATGTTACACATCATATGCGACCACTGTAAGGCTCCTCGTTTTTTTTTTTACCCACTATGTTTACATTATGTTTGTGATCATTGAAAAGCATTGCTTGTTTTTATTGTCTCCCACTTACATTTCAACACACTGCTATTCGTTATTAACGCGGGCTAGAACTCACGGTAGGAGTCTGAAAGGCACCCTACGGCTAAGCTGCGCTTCGTATGAAAATGTACGCGGGATAGTCCACTGCGGCCCGCGCCCGTGCTATGATCGAATGTAACAAATGAACCGCGCAGCTAACGTGCCAAACCTCGCCAAGCACATCCCACGTAGCAGCCTAGTGTCCGGTCGACTTTAAGTTCGTCTCACCATCTTCGCTTTCGTCCGTTACGGTGGCCTTCTACTTCCAGTCAATATTCATTCATAGTAAAACAATGATCACTTATTATTACTCAGAACATTTTTAACGCGTGACTGTACCATCGCTACCACTGCCAACGTCAGCAGCAGGAAAATACAATCAAAATCAAAAGATAACAACTGGACATTAGGAACTTTACTTTAATGTAATTGTTTCTATTCCAAATGTTATGACAACTTAGCGGACAATGGAGATATTACCAGAACTGTAAATATCTGCAGTTTATAAAATGAAGACTGTATCTAGGTTAAAACATGGCATTCTTACTTTTGAGTCCAACACACTATTACAAAAAGTGCAGATACAAACTAGACCAATAACATCGGGTAAATTAAATAAATTCAATAACATAATTAGCAAGTTAAGTGCTCAGGGCCTAAATATGAACAATGGAAATAATTAGCATGAAGAATTCTTTTCATTACTGCAAACCGAGTCCAATAATCAAATCAAAATCAAAACCAAATCTATTTGCCCTAAGTTTTTATTCAGTGACTGGGCAACTAAAGGCACCAGGGCCTCAAGTCTGCTATTATAATAGTGTCAGAATGGTCTATCATTGATTTTATAATTGTTGATTTTGACAAGTTTGGTAATCTACTAATATAATGGCGTCATTAATGAGAATCGGAACAGACCATTCTGACACTATTGTAATAGCAGACTTGAGGCCCAGGAAGTAGGGAATAGCAAGTGTAAAAAAGCGCCGTCAATTGAGACTGGTCATCTCTTAACGTTAATGTGTAAGCAATGTGAAAAAAAAATCCACACAATTCAAAATATAAGATTAAAAATAAACCCTAGCAGGGCTTACTTTTAATCTTATATTTTGAATTGTGTTGAATTTTTTTTTCACATTGCTTACACATAATCATAAAGACGCAACAAGAATAGTATACGCAAGAGTTTGTAATATCTTGATTTAAAAGAGTGTCCTTGGAGTTCTTCTCCATAGAGATCTACGTTTTGGAATGGGCAACTAGCTTCAACTTTCTTAATAACTGAACGACTATTTGGCCACTCAAAAGTGTCTGTAATTGTTTTAATTGCAATAAATGCTTTAAGTTTGAGGTTGATTCCAAAGAAAATGTGTCATTGGTTGCTTGCTATTATAATGTAAACTCCCAGTGCAATAAACTTTTTGATGTTCCTATGCCTAATTATTTTAGACATCAAGTTTCCAGTTTTTATTTGTATATTTTAATAGTACTCTAAAACAAATTACCACTCGAGCGTGGCCATAGGTACATTGCACTTCAGAATCTTTAACCCCTAACCATCGATTTACATCTCTGCCCAGAACCCTTTAACTAAAAAGTATACACAGTTTTCCTTCTCCTTGCAAATACAACTATATAAGTAGGTAGGTACATTAATAAGTTATACCAGCAGGCTTAGCACGAGAAGCGTAGAGAAGCGTAGACAAAAATGACGTTACCGTGTAGACAGTTGACAGTTTTGTACTCAGAAAAATAGATAAGCGATTTTTATTCTAAGTAGAAATAGAAAGAGCCATGCTAAGCCTGCTGTAAAGTTCATATCTCATATCAGAAAATAGCAGGTAAATAAGGTTAAGTACCGTGTTTCATGACGATAATGCTCTGTGTGTTGGTCTGATCGGCGGCTATTATGGCGAAGTCCTTGCATTGCATGCCCATCAGACATTGCAAGTACAGAGTCGAATTAGGCATAACAACGGGCTTCAATCACAAATTACTTAATGCGGAACTAAAAAAATATAATCTCAGTATAAAAATATTCTTCAAAAAACACGTTGACATTGACGTATATCTGTAAAGTAAATAGTGACATAGACGACGACACTGTTATCTAGAATTTTCTGACCATGCAGGTAGGTACCTAGGTAATAATCCTGCTTGGTAGTAGGTACCTGAAGATTTTACTCATTCAAACATTAGAGAGTCACCCTCAAACTGGATCGCCCAAGTCCAATCCAAACGCATTAAGTACCTGTCTGTTTAGATCACTGAACTTATATAATATAAAAGTGAATATCGTCGGTTCAAAGGTAAAACTAATTTTGTGCATAATTGACTAATGGAGATAATTAAGATATTGCGTTTTTTTAGTCTGAAAAATCAGAAGAAGGATATTGGCGCCGATTCCCTTGTTCACAAACTAAACTAAATTTAAGTTCAGTGCATCTTTTTCTTTCTATTTCATTAAGAAGAGGACAGAAGATAAATTTTAGTTTAGTCCTGTCAAATTAATCAGCGCCTTTCACTACTCCATACACGTTTAGACGTGATTAAAAACTTGCCTACTAAAATTACGTCAATTTACGTCAAGCGCTGATTAATTTGACAGGACTAAACTAAAATTGATCATCTGTCCTTTTCTTAATGAAATAGAAAGAAAAGGATGCAATGAACTTAAATTTAGTTTAGTTTGTGAACAAGGGAATCGGCACCATTATGTACCTACTGAAACTTTCTGTGAACATGTGATGGTATGTATTTTATAATAGTATTCTTATGTTTTTGTCTAAAATCTATTAGTTTGTATGTAAATAAGCAAAATGTACTTAATGATTTTTTCCTCTTTCTTTTTGGGTAAAATAGTGCATTTAATGAAAAACTTTGTTTTAAATCATATAGAAATATATTGAATAAAAGTTAATAACTTGCATTTTGTTATGAATCTGGGTTCAGATTTAATTTTCATCTCCACTTTCATTTTCATCTGGTTCGGGCAAGCGCTCCGGACCATTAAGTTCGATTGCAGGTAAGTTCTTATACCATAGATGAAGTTCCTCTGGTATGTGACCAGCATTCACAAGTTTAACCAAGTCTGCTTTCTTTGCATTAGATATTGGCAGTGGGTCAGAATAGGCAGGGTTCAAGGGTGGAGTTGCAACTGTTCTTCTGCGACCTCTACCAATTATGTTTACCTTCTTGTATTCCGAAGAATGATCATACCGACAAAACAGTATCTCTGGTGACCCTTTTTCAACCTTTATAGATTTGATCTTCAACCATGAGATTGTATTTCCATCTTCGTCTTTATTTCTATTTTTTATAGAATATGACGCCAAAGACTGTAAATCAAAGAAATCCGTATACTTTAAATGGTGCACTATGTACTCACCATTGGTTTTATTTTTTCCTCTTTGGGATCTTGCAGAACGGAAAATGTTAATCCAGTCTGTCATGGTAAATGCACTTTTATGTTTCTTTGCGCACTCGATAGCGGAGTGCATAGAATCACACTCCATTTGCGAGTGCCCAGATTCCAGGAACTTTAGTTCAATTTGATTCAAATGATCAATTTTTTTTACTGCATACAACAACACAGCGTCCACTTGCTGGTTGCAGTTTTGTCCACCACAAGTATCACAAAAAAGGGAAACACTTGTTACTGTAGCAGGTAGTGACTGCAAAAACATTAACAATATTGATCCAATTTCGTTACTTCCTCTCTTTCCATTTATCTCATTCCAAGTATAACAATGAGCTTCTCCACTAGCTAAATAGATTGTCAAATTTAAATAGATTGTTAAATTATTATTAAAAAAAAAAAAAAAATTAAATAAAAAAAATATATATACACGCAGATTTTCCTTGAATAGTAAAATAGAGAAACATTAGAATATGGCAATTGTAAAACACTTTGCAAATCAAATGTGGCTGTTACAAATGTTGGGTCTTCACTGGCTTTTATCTTGTCCTTGGCTTTTGCTTCCTGACATTCGGTTTTTCTTATAAGATGTAAAGAATAATCAATTTCCATGTCACCCTTTACTTAAGAACTGGCTTCTTTGTACTTGGAACAAGTAGCACACAAATCCTTCTTTGGCCTAAAGAAGGATAAGTTATAATTGTTACAAAATATGCGCCTGTATGTACATTGCTTTACAGGTGATGCATTCCTTTCCACACAAAATTATTGATATAGCTGATACATTTTAAGAATAGATAGGCCACTTTCAAGGTACAATTTTTGACTTTGTTTCCTAACGTAATGACTTTCCATTATGGGAAAGCTCTCAATGTGCTCCTTCACTAATGAGACATCTACTTCACTGGTCTTGTTTCCTGGCACTTTTCTTCCTCTCTTGTCTGATCCAGAGAAACATCCTGTTGGACCTGCGCCTTTTATGGCCGTATTTATAGGCCCATTCGAAATGTTTAGAGTCTTCTCAAAGAAATTAGCACATACTCAATGCTTACCACCAGCATTTTCTAAATTTAATTTTGATTTACACTGAAATCTACATTTTGTGCAATTAACTGGTTTTGGGTGTTTAACTTCACATTCCTTTTTCTTGTTTTTATATGGCAGACATTCTGCTCGCTGTTTTTTTGTCACATAGGCTTTCCAATTTGCTGCATTTTGTTTTCTACATCTGGTTAAATTGCTAACATTACCCTCTTCTATCTCATAATCAGAAATGTCAGATATTTTATCTTCTGCTTCTTAAGGTGGCTGGTAACAAGGATCGTCATCCGACGCTGCACTGAAGTCACTCATCTCATCATCAGTTTCTAAAGGATAATCCACGAGCTTTGTTCTGTTAAGTTTTGAAATAACTCTCTGCAAGAAAAAATAAGTCATTGTATTAGTTCAACTTGAAAGTAGAAAAGAATACCTAACAGAAAGACATAGTAACAATTTAAACTAATAAAACTTAAATACAAACATTTTCAATATCACTACACTCTGAAATAATTGGGGCTTCAACTTCAGATTTCATTAGGCCAATTTCTGTGCTGGGAATATTATCATTATCATACTCCATGACCCTGTTCTTTGTTACAATCTGTTGAAATACAAATCACATGTTACAATAATAAAAACTAAAAGGTAAGACTAAAGGGTAACATCAGGTAGACCAGCTACAAAACTGTCCGATCAGCAAAAACACAATTATTAATACAGGTATGCTAAGTGTAGGTGCTTACATCTTCATTATTGAATCCTTCTGGATGTAAAGATTGACTGACTGACGTTATATTAATATCCCCATTGAACATTTTCTGTGTTGCACTTTTGAACATTTTCAGTTTGTTCCTGTAATTAAAACACTTGAATGAGAAATTTTGTCACATGTTCATAATAATGCAATAGGTAAGTATTATGTAGTACATAGTTACTCAGATTTACCTCTATATTACATTCTGATTTATTTTGAGATTCGACTTCAGCATCTCTTTGATCATCTAATCGAACATGCTCGGTATTACTTTCAAATAAGTCACGCTGCACTACCGCAGTATACTGGATACTGCGGTAGTTCTGTAATGTTGTAATCAATGTTAGCTTTAAATTAATTACATTTTATTGGGAAACCAAGCTAATCCAACATCTAAAAAAAAAACTTACAAGTTTTCGTTGTGCATTGCAGTCCGTCAATGCGAGAGCAACTAGAGTTTTACCCCTCTTGTTTCGATAATCACTCATTTTAACAATTAAAACCGTTTTTAATTTGAAAAATAATGTAAAACCGAAACAAACTGTGCAATAGTATCTGCCACAAACATTAAATCTAACCTCCAAACCAAATGTCAATTCGCAAGTGACAAATGTCACGGTAGAGTTGCCAGGTAAAGTTCATTATCGACATAGTGAGTTTTTATACCAAACATAATTTTAGACTGTCCTACAGCGAAGATTTCAGGCAAAATTAATTAAGTGCCAAATGAGTTTTACCTGCAAAGGGATTGCAGAGGATTTGGAGATATAGACTTTTTTTACTTCACAGTTTTGTTAGGGAGCACAATACGCACATAGTGATTTTTTCTTATCGTAGATTTTCTCTGTATAGAAGCAAAAGTAGTAAAAGCTCATTTTGGGTCAAAATGTCACTTAGTGAGTTTTACCTTTGAACCGACGATATCTCGCTTCAAATTCATAGCTATTCAATTTTGTTATTATCACCAAATCATAACAGATTATAAAAAAGAAAAAGAAAGAACAATAGATTTATTTGTCACAGAAACATGTGCACATAAAAGATATGGGTAATACTTATAAATAATAAAACTAAACAGACTTACACAGAGAGACACAGAACATATACATATAGTCGGCAACTGCACGCTGTGACTGTGACAAGTAGGCTTCCACTCGGCATGATGCTGTGCTATGGGGGACCCACAGCAAAGCGCTGATTTTCAGTGGTCACCCGAAAACGACGTACGGAAACCAAGTCAGGTTATGAGATTTATTTACTTTATTACCTGTTTTTTTCTAATATGTATATATTAGAAAAAAACAGGTAATATAGTAAAACAAAATAAACAGTACTTAGAAAATAATATAACCATTATGATTGATAAATACTACACAATAACAACACAAACAATAAAATAACATAAAAAAGTATTTAAGTAGGCATCATCACCATGCATAAACAATTCCTACCTACCCATTATATCGATCATTGACTTCGAAAGAAGCTACACAATAGTTTAATCTAGTTAAGTGTCTTTCAATAAAAGTTGCTAAGAAAATCACGGAAATTATTAAGTACTAATTCTGATTATGATGAATACAAATATATATCATCAATATATATCAAGATAAATACAAATCTACAAGTAGGCCTTATGCCGAGATGCTTCAGATGCCAGCCCGTTATTACTTTGCGGCTTCGTTAGCATTGCAACGGTAACTTCCTGCCTAGCATTGAACGTAAGTCATGATTCATGGTCATAAGTTCTGATAGAAGAATTTATATAAACTGTAATGTTAAAATCAAATTCTGCACAAATATCGTTGTTAATCAAGAAAATTCAGCCTTTGGGCTAACTTAAATAAAAGGTCAGAACTAAGTATACAATATAATCTGTTACACTTACTACGTACTAACATGTCTAACTAACTTTTAGTTTTCCAGGATCCGTCAGCAGTGTTAGCACTTCACAGTAGGAAGTTTCCCAAGTTTATGTAAACTAAAGTTTATTTACTCCTCCAATGTGCACATAAGAGAGACCAACCTTTCTGATTACATATTAAAGTGAAAATAAATATTTTACTTTTCAAGGATCCACACCTAAACTGTTAAGACTTCGTGACCTGAGTATTAGCACTTCTCGGATTTTGCTTTGCACAGTAGGTATTTCTTATTCCTACTATAGATAATCCCGGCGACTCACAAAGATTTTGTTAGCAGATTAAATCTTATTTTCCTGGGCTATATTAACCTTAAGTGATTCTGTGCTGCGCATTTTGACTTAGAGATCCATCCATCTCTTTTTCATACCTTGATCGTACTCATCTCTCTTTTATGTAATTCAGACTTTACGAAATTTCTATTATTTACAACGAATTATAGATTCCCCTCGCCTATAAATTCAGCAAAACATTCAAAAGTACCTACATCTACAATTGATCGGATATACACCTACACGGTCTATACTTCGCACATACCCGTGACCGCTATCTCCAAGATATCTTGAGCAACATTCGCAGTTACCTCACTGATAGACGTGTCAATTTTAACATTGTACACATTGCACTCACTTCTATTCTAATTGCTTGCATAACTTGAATGACACAAATAAACGTGTGAATGAGAATTAGGTGTTGATGACTTTTGAGATAATGAACGTATTTAAATAGTTGAGCTTTGTAGAGATTTTAAAGGCCTTCATTAAATGTGGGCTATAAGAAAAGAGACACGCCTATCAAACATGTTTTTTGTTAATGTGGCAAGGAAGGAAGTAAACCCAAAAAAATAAGATGACAACTTATAGGGCCAGACCTCACACTGTACGGACCACAAGAGATGTACTCTACAATACCTCAAATTGTCTAGCATGATCCTCCGTTATATCGAAAATACTGCAGCGTACGTTTTGAAATAAATGTATAGTAAAGTTGAGGATTAATGTTTTAAAACTTTACTATAAATTTGACGACAATGTACGACGAAACACGATTCCATAAAATTTTCTCTAAAGAAAAAAATACAAAGTTACATCCAAACCGAAGAATAAACCGTTGGTATTAAAAGACTACCTACATCAAACTAAATAGATCATGAACTTTGCATAATTAAACTACTACTGAACTAAATATAATGCAGATACCTACAATTTAATTTATTTTATTATTATTGCCATTATTTACACCATAAAAAGAAATTGCCTAAACGATCGGTGCCTTGGAACCTTCTCCCTGCCGGGCGGCACGGAGAAGGTTCCAAGGCATCGATCGTTGCGTCTCGCTTGCTCGCGGTCATGTGAGAGCGAAATAAAGAGTGAGGTGGCGCTGAGGTATTATGGTTTCTTACATGTGGATGACTGTTAGAAAAAATGCTTTCTATGAAAGATGACATGCAAAGGAAAAAATTAAACACTCTGGTACACAGACACTTGGCCGACCACAAATAAGTAATAATAAGGATAAAGGCAGGAGGAAAAATGTATCTTCAAGTAGGTAGGTAAATGACATAATGTTGTAAGCACGTAGGCAGTTTTCAAGTGGTTTCAAGTCCACTGATAAATAAATCTAAGCCACGTGCATCATATATTGTGCAGCAACGTGTCAATTAGTTAATTATTAAATAAACTTATTAAATATGGAGGCCTTGGCAGAGAGTACAACTTTGTGCCTTTTGGCGTCGAGACCTTCAATCCGTGGGGTCCCAGTGCGCATAAGTTATTTGCGAAAATCGCGAAACGTCTAGTTTATGTAACTGGTGTCCGAAAAGCTGGCGGCTTTCTCGCGCAACGCATCAGTATTGCAATTATGCGAGGAAATGCCGCCAGCATCCTCGGTACAATGCCTCCAGGGTCTTTTTTAGGTTTAACTTAGTTTTAATTTAATTTAGTTAATGTTAATAATCATGTTGTAATTTGGTTATGTAAATAAATGATTCCCCGTTAATTATTATTATTAGTAACTGTTATTAACAATTCTTGTTCTATAATATTCAATCTGGAGAATTATAATTTATAATAATACAATATTCATTATCGGATACTGCTGCGTTTCATGTTAAGATGACCAACGGGACAACAGTATTCACTTGATATAAATCAATGGATAATTTTGATGCCTTAATCATATCAGAATTCTTAGTTCTTGTTAAGTACGTTTACGTACATTTAAAACTGACAATAAGCACGTTTTAAATGTCCAAAGTTACAAAATAGAGCCTCAAAAAAAATCTTTTTCGATTGTAATGGATATATCACTTTCCCAGTGTGACAAAAACGTGTTGCAACAGATTCCAGGAATATCCAAAAGCGACGAGCTGAAATTAATTAAGAAAGCAGATTCAGTCATATATATATAGCAACAACGATATAGTCACCACCAATACCAACTGCAGCACATTTGTTTCTCTCGAAGTTTCCAGAAAGTGTTCCCGCGCCGCGCGTATTCGTGTTGAGAAGCTCCCATGACTTTTGACTCGCATTGTACCATCCCGTTGTTACGATGCGAACTGCATTGTTGCCACATCACTTGCATCCATCTGATAGTGTGTGAAGCTTAGCCTGATCTTATTGGGTTGGTTAACTGTTGTTCAAGCAGTAAGTATTGTTCGAGTTTTGTTTGTCGGGGACTATTTTGCTGGGTTACCGGGTTGTGAGTGCATAATTGTGCTTTTCTAGATCCGTGCTTTTGAGATTTTCAGTACGATTGTTGCTTTGTTTTCTCTCATATTTTCTTGTCTCATACGAATTGATAGATATAATACTCTTTATTATGTACACCATAAAAATTACAGCTATAACTTTAGACATTTTACATAGGGTGACACAATGGGCGGTCTTATCGCTAAAAGCGATCTTTTAAAGACAACCTTTGGATGGATTAAAGGGGAAAGGAGAGACAAACGACGAATGTGTGGTACCTAACTAGAAACCTAGTGAGATTTTTCTGTGGTTTATCATTTATTCATCAAATAATCGTTACATTAACGTTCAATTCTTTCTCCATAATTGACTTGCGTTAGTCAGAAAGAGCAGGCGCAAATTGAAACAACGTATTCAAATATAGTAGCTTTGCCGAGCTCTTTGGGCGCCAGAAATGTTGACCATGCATTCCTACCCTACGTCTAGGGATCGCAAGAATTTTGTGGGAGCATCCCTTTGAATAAAACAACCATCGTGACGAACTATTTGTTAGGAATTCCGACCCTTTAAAGGTCTGACCATATAATTAGTTGAAGGAAATAAATGACTTCCTAAAGTGGGATTCAACTTTATATGTAGTTTCAGTGGTTTACATAATAAAACTAGCAATAATATAAACCTACGCCCTGCAATGAAATCCGGGTCTGATATCTATGATCACTTGATCAGTGAATCATAGATATCAGACCCGGATTTCATTGCAGGGTGTAGGTTTATATTTAATTTAAAACTAACAAGGAACATTGTTCCATATGTTAGTATAACTATACCTAAATAAATAAATAAATAAATGATAGACTTCTTATTGAGCCTCCCCGAAACCCTATTTCAACGAACGAATTATGAGTTTATCCTATTGTCTTAGGTATGTAATCATACAAAGGAGATGGCTCTTCCTCTATTAAACACTAACTAACCCACTTACTAAGAATAAATTTATCTTCAATTTCAACTACAACCTTAACTGTATCCCCTTAAATAATATTTCAATAGTGAAGGATCTTGGTGTTCTCTTTGATGGCAAACTGTCTTTGAACCAGCATATCGAAGCCATAGTCAATAGTGCTTTTAAAATGTATGGCTTTGTGATGAGATGTTCAACAGAATTTAAGCGTACTTCAACCTATCTCTATGTTTATAAGACGCTCATTCGCACTCAGTTAGAATATGCGGTCCCTATTTGGAACCCCTTCTACCAAAAGTACGTAATTGGAATAGAAAAGGTCCTAAATGTAGAAATTTTACACAGGGTGACACAATGGTCTTATCTTTAAATTTAATCTCTTAATGACATAATCCGCCGGTCTCTTGCCAGCATCAATGTGCCTGCTCTTCTTGAGCCGACTGGCATTGTCAAAGATGATGGCAAAAGACCTGATGGTGTTTCTTTGGTCCCGTGGAGTTTGGGACTGATGCTTGTGTGGAACGCTACCTGTGTAGACACACTGGCATCGTCCCACCTCCAACGGGTTACTTCTAAAGCGGGTGCAGCGGCAGAAAATGCCGAAAATCTGAAAGTTATTAAATATGGAGGCCTTGGCAGAGAGTACAACTTTGTGCCCTTTGGCGTCGAGACCCTCGGTCCGTGGGGTCCCAGTGCGCATAAGTTATTTGCAGAAATCGCGAAACGTCTAGTTGATGTAACTGGTGACCGAAAAGCTGGCGGCTTTCTCGCGCAACGCATCAGCATTGCAATTCAGCGAGGAAATGCCGCCAGCATCCTCGGTACAATGCCCCGAGGGCCTTTTTTAAGCTTAACTTAGTTTTAATTTAATTTAGTTAATGTTAATAATCATCTTGTAATTTGGTTATGTAAATAAAAATTTAAATTTAGTTAATGTTAATAATCATCTTGTAATTTGGTTATGTAAATAAATATAGTATCTAATCTCTTACCTACAGATGTTATGGGGCTGAGACTTATCTGTCAGACTCCCAACTTCTTGATAAATACAAGCTTATCAGCTTGGAGAACCGGCGCAAATACCTGGAGGCCAACGTGCTTCCTGATATTGTTTACAATAATTTTGATGCCATTAATCTGACGAGTAAGCTGTGTTATTCTGTCCCCCGAACGGTTCATGTGCGTCAGGTTCGTGCACGTACTCTGTTCGCGCTTAATTCTTGTCGTACGAATTCTAGCTTACGCTGCCCTATACATAGATTGTTGGAATCCTATAATTCAAACTTCATTGACATTGATATATTTGCATGCATGAAAAATACTCGTAAATTTGAATCTAATATTATAAAAAAATATCTTAATCGTAATCTTATTGTTATTATTTATTTATTGCATAATTTAAGTAAATGAAATTATTTCTGATCCAATTTGCCTTTGTAGCTATAGCTAGCTTTATAGTCGCTTATTTATTTATTTCAATATATTTGTTTATTTTGGTAAATGCTCATCTAGCGACGACCATTGATCCATAAATGTGTGTTATTTGCGGATAATGCAGTGGACTGCAACATTGCTACTTAAAGTTTGGTTAACCTTACGTATTATATTTATGTTGTAGTTGTTTATTATCCCTTATTAAATAAAATAAAATCCACCACCTTTTACGATATGTGTGACAGGATAGATGCGAGATAGTAAATAATAATTAATTAATTAACAATTAACAAAAACTTTCTAATTACAGGTACTCCACCAACACCATAAACATGGCAGGGCAAAATTCCATGTGTTGAATGCAAAAATAGTGATAGTGACAGCATTTAGTGATCAGTGAAGGTTAAAGAGACAAAATGCCGGACACAATGTCGCTGTCGGCTGGGGTCAGCCTTGGTCTGCTGGCTGGGATAGTGTCAGGAGTATGCTACCTTGTAGCCAACGGGATGTCATGGCCGAAGTAAGTGTTTCTATTGTTACTTATTCCATAACTGGTTATCATTATATTAAATAATAATAAGTAATGTTATTACGTTGTTATTGTAGTGTTAATTATATATAAGTATTTTAGTGATGTTTATTTTAGAAGTATGTATTTATGTAAGTATATTCTCTTATTGTATATTTAAATTAGTGAATAGTTTTTCTTGCTTGTTGTTTTTATGTATTTTGTTTTCTACATCTCTTTGTCTACTGTCCTATCGCAGGTATGCTGAAAGAGATTTCTTTAAAAAGAAGATTTCTGAAATAAGCATCACCTTTGTACGTATTTTTCTGTTCCTTTCTTCTTGTCTGTTTATATGTATGTGTGTAGGTACATAAACTGTTAAATAATAAATAATAATAATAATAATAATAAATACGTGAAGCGAAAACTTACTTGTACTTACCCCTTTTTTCGAATATTACGCGGATGGAACGAGTATGAAATTTGGCACAGTTAAAGTTTATATGGAGGAGGCAATCTTTTTATTTATTATTCATTAGAAATAAATAAAATAAATAAAAAAACATTACACACACTACCATGCGTTTGACACACACATAGTACCAGGGCCTCGTGACTTGCAGATAAGTGACAGAAGTGACAGCTTGAGCATCGAATAAAGACTAACAAACAAGCGCGACACGCGACGCCGTTTGAAGGAGCCTTAAGTAAGTACTTTTCAATAGCATGGAATTGTTAAGTACTTTATAATAGCATGGAACTAGTGTACTGATGGAATTAGTAAGTACTACATATATAGATTGTAAGTAGATGGGGATGGAATTTCGACCAGTGAGTGACCACTAGTTATGTTTTAATAGGTATATTATACAAGATATGTTATTTACATAAATTGTATAAGGGGTTGAAACTAGTTCTCACCCAGTTTTTAGAGACATCGCCAACTGGTTGGTTGACTCTTCACGTGACTAGAGGGCTGGCCTATATTTTGGCCAAAGAATCAGCATTTCTATTTAATGTGGCAATGCTGCCAGTCTTTAAGGCAGTTTTCGTGCCGACAGCGATGCGACCTTTTTCCATAACGTGTTCAATTCAGATCATCACCATTCTTCTCTAGAGTTCCCTAAGAGCTTTAAGAAAAGAACCCTAATAGCTCTAAGAGCTTTAAGGTAATAACTAATTATGTACGCTGCTTAATTAATAATTAATGACTTCAGGATCAGCTTTTTGTCGCTATTGTTAGCAACACGTTTGACCTGACCTATGTATGTCCTTGGTCGCGTGTGTATACAAAATTGAGTACCTACTCTGTATTAATAACTTATACTTTCTTCTACTGCATAATAATTTCTAAAGTTACTTAATAGAAATAAAAAACAACGAGGAAATGAAGTAGAAGTCATTTTAAGAAAAACCAAATAAAAGCATTTTACCCTTACATAATGTACCACCAGACGGCAGCCCATGGCCCAATAAGGTTTTATTATACTAGTGGAAAAGCGAGGGAAACTGAGTTTTCCTACGACAGCGGCATCTATTAGCGTTATAGCGATTTATGAACGCCATTCTATGAACCTGTAGTTTTCAATCATCAGCACAGATGGCGCTGTCCATTTTTTTGTTTGTTTTTTACGGTTTTTACTATAGAAGCATCCATATACAATAATGAAAATAAAACAACTACTTATAATGGGAAAATATTTGGAAATCGGTTCAATAAAAAATTACTTAATTAATCATTGTTTGATAGGTTAACGACCTTCAGAAACAACTATTTTATAATTTATTCAAGTACTTATGCATTTCAAAACTGAGATAACATCAGGTCCCGCGTTAATTTCGTCATACCTATCCACTATTACAGTCCGCGATTAGATTACCCATGCGCTAACAAAAGGTCCGATGTTGTGCGCAAACCGTAACCGACGAGTCGCGACGTTCGCGTTTTTTATTCTTTTTTCGTTTTCGAAAACCAAATGTCACGTCAGTCACGTTTCGGGACCGTTAGGAATAGGGTTGACGCGTTCTGGCTCACTTGCTCTGTAATGAATTAGTCCTGATAGTCATTGTCAGTCTAGGATAGATAACAATCCTGAAGTTTCTGAAGGCCCGCGTAGTAACTTTTAGAATAGGTCAGGTTAAGCTGGTGATAAGCTACTACTACTGCCCGAATAAGGTCTAATCAGTATTTAATTACACCAGGGAACGTTTAGTATGATTGCTTCCAGCGCTGCTGGCAGTGACCAGTAGAGTCGCTGATTTGGACCAAGTAAATATTGATGTTAATGAGGATGTTCGTGGCTGGACTGGGTGGCTAAATAAAAAAAAAATAATAAGATTAATTTATAACTTATTTTAATTTCAGGTGGTAGGAATAGATACCTACCTGTGAGTAGCCACCTGTACGCGTAAAATACTTACATCAAAGACAGCCTTCGTGGTTGGCCATGAGAGTGAAAAGCGTTTAGCGTTAAAGATTGTTAAATAATTAACATTTTAACGGAACATCATACTCGTATTAATTGCTTATAAACGCCATTTCTATTTCGCAACATTGAGTAATCTGTTTTATTTTGTAATTTCTTACAAAACATTAATACCTAAACACTGTGGCAGTGAGAACTTCAAATGTTACTTACTGAATGAGTACACTGCACCTATCCGTAGCAATATTTAGATAGGTACTTACAGGAAAATAAACATAGAATTACGATACAATAAGTTTTCACAATATTGCACATACCTAATTCTATATTTTGTCTGTAGGTAATTAATATTGACTACATTTTGTACTGACTCTGATTATAAGTATATTGAATTATTGACTATATTTTGCACTGACTCTAATTTTATGTAGGAAACTGACATTAATTTAATTAATTTATAATTGCCAATTTAATTAATAACACATTTTGGACGCCGAGTGAGGCAAATCATGTTGGTCCGGTAAATTTATGTTTCCATCTATATGTGCATATTCTTGTATCATGTTACACATGTTTGAACAAATAAATTATTATTTATCTTTATCTGCAATGCATTTATGACATCTCAATTTCATAATACTAATCAATATTATGAAATTGAGATGTCATGAGATTTTCAATGATAAATCTTCAGTTGCATCTATGAAATAAAACTTACAGTCTGTCGGTTTGAATAGACAACCATATTAAGATATCTTAGGGTTGTCTATTCAAACAAACAACAAATTCAAAAAACAAATTCATCAATAAGATGAATTTGTTTCCAAGTAGTGAGAATCAGATGCTTATTTTTTTCTGACTGTGTCACGAACTTACCGCAGCACATTATCGCTTACTTTTTCAACAGCTTTCCTCCTACAAGGTCAGTAAAGGTGCTGCACAATTTGATACGCACGATTCTGGTCATCCAGGAGAGTTTCCAAAGGAATCAACAAATATTCTGTTAGCACAATCTTTTACTATTTACGCAAATTCAACCCCTTTTGTCATAATAAGGGAGAGACATTCGAAAATTTCTGTAAAATAAAAATTTTAAGTAATTGCGGAAGACGTCGTAGAAGCGAAGGTATTTAAAATTAAGGGAAACGCTTATAATATTAGGCCTAATATCTATCGGCTTATACCGTATCCAGCATAGGATAGATAAGCATAATCAGTCTATAATGTTCCCACTGCTGGTACACAGGCCTCCTCTCTGTGAGAGGGAGTGGGCCGTAATCCACCACGCGGGCCCAGTGCGGGTTGGTAGATGACACATGTCTTCGAATTTTTGGTTCTAGGACATGCCGGTTTCCTCACGATGTTTTCCTTCACCGTTTTGAGAGCAGTGGTGATTAAATAATTTACACAAAGTAAAGTGCCTGTTATGGTTCGAAGCTACGACCTACAAATCGTAAGTCGCGGTCGTTACCACTGGGCCACCACTGCGCAGGATAGATAAATAAGAACATAATTGTAATAGTTCACAGCGTGCCGCCAACAATTACGTCTCTTCGCCAGCTGTCTAAGTTATGCGACGCGAATGTCGAGCACCTATTGACCATATTTATTACATTTCAAAAAAATAGTTCTATTTAGAAAATAAACGAAGCCATCGAAGTATTTCTCCGCATCGCCGTCGACCGGCAGTATGCCAAAAACATTGACAGCAAACATCATGAAACATGGTCAGTAAACTAATCAACTCAGCCCAATGGGGCGGGCGTTTTGGGGGACTGTCTTATGTAATTTTGACGTTCAGAAAGTGCTGTCAATCAATCAATCAACTCAGCCTATCGCAGTCCACTGCTGGACATAGGCTTCTCCCAGGCTGCGCTACAACACCCTGTCCTCCTCTTTCCGTATCCAGTCTGTCCCAGCCACCTTTTTAAGGTCCTCGGTCCATCTAGCTGCGGATCGTCCCACACTTGCTTGCCGACACGCGGTCTCCACTCCAGGACTCGTCTGCTCCACCGGCCATCGGTCCTTTGACAAACATGGCTAGCCCACTGCCACTTCAGCTTGCTTACTCTGCAGGCTATACTGGTAACTCCGGTTTGCTTCCGGATAGTTTAATTTCTGATCTTATCCTTCAAAGAAACTCCGAGCATAACCCGCTCCATAGCGCTCTGAGCGACCTTGAATTTGTGCTGATTCTCAGCCTAATTCGAATAAATGACTTTTGATTTTGCAGTCATCTTCTGGACATAAGCCTCTCCTAAATTGCGCCAGAACCCTCGGTTCTTCGTCTTCCGCGTGCAGTCTGTCTGTCTGTCGTCCATTTAGTTAAAGTTATTACCTACAAATAAATTCGCTAGCTGTCGCCGTTATGGTACGCGACAATGTCGAGCACCTATTGACCATATTACATTTCACGGTACAATGAACAACCGTTTGGGTCGTACTGCGTTTGACAAGCTAGGGGTTCTGTACACTTTTGAGTTTGAGTGTTTCTTAAACATAGGTGTTAAAGTATAGTAGAACTTTGTAAACCAACTGACATAGGAAGAAGAAATGTTATTTATCTGCTATAAAGTGATAGTTTAGTGTGTGTTATCTATACAAAATAATATCAGAATGTATAGTACTCTCTTCTTTTATTTCATTTATTTCTCGGGTAAATCTCCGATTACATCACACATTTATCTTCAATTTCAAGAATTTGCATGCTAGGGGCACGAGCTAAGGCTACAAGCTAGGACTACGAGCTAGGGCTACGAGCTAGGTCTACGTGCTAGGTTTACGTGCTAGGGCCACGAGCTAGGGCTACGAGCTAGGTCTACGTGCTAGGTCTACGTGCTAGGGCCACGAGCTAGGGCTACGAGCTAGGGCTACGTGCTAGGTCTACGTGCTAGGGCCACGAGCTAGGGCTACGAGCTAGGGCTACGTGCTAGGGACACGAGCTAGGGCTACGAGCTAGGGCTACGTGCTAGGGATACGAGCTAGGGTTATGAGCTAGGGCTACGTGCTAGGGACAAGAGCTAGAGCTACGAGCTAGGGCTATGGGCTAGGGCTACGCGCTAAGATCCGTAGCAAGCCTACAATTGTTAACCCAATACCTATAGTTATATTTTATAGCTCCAGTTCTTCAATCAAAAATAAATTGTAAAATGCACCCCACATTAAATAATTTCACTGATATCACGACCTGAATTCTCATCATATTTTCAAAACTTTTATGCAAATAATTTTTATTCTTGGATTATCAAAAAATATGTAGGTCAGCATCTGTACTGGTTGTATTGGTGGGCTGGTAAGGAGCTATTAATAATGAGGTTGCTTGATACAATATGCTTAGAACATGCAAAATGTCACGCTTACAGATAACCTTCTTGTCACACCCATCTACAACCATCCAAAGAGCTTAGTACTTACTAATTCCATGCACCTATCTCAATTAAACTATTGTAAAGTTGAATTATTCATTCACTAGAGTAATTTGACATGTACTAGCTGTCACTTTGTGTTAAAAAAGGTCATATTTATTGAATTCTAGACTTTTACACTTATATTACACTTTTAAATTTATTTCACACTTATATAAATCGTTTAAACAAAACGATCATCATTACAATAAATATGACAATTTTATAACACAAAGTGACAACTAGCACATATCAGATTACTACAGTAAATCATTAGATAATTCGACTTTAGTAAGGAACTCCAAATTCAAAAGGGGTGGTTCCATACATGAAGTTGGTTCCATATCGGCAACGCGTCGAGCATATCGCCGCCCGCGCCAAGCGCCACGTTCAGTTCACTCCATTCACTCACTCCGTGCTGATGCCGCCGAACGGAAGCTCGGAAACGATCGGTTGCTTCCGACACATTTGAATTTGAAATTTTTGTTCTAGTGGCCATAGTGTTGTGTGTGTCTGTGAAATAAGTGAGTCAGTGTGGATATTTGGAAATATTTTTTAAAGGTGGGTAGTACATGATTAAAATTTGGTAAATTATAGCCATGTATAGGTACTACATTAAATTCGTATTTCTAATAAAATTACGGCATATGCAATAAGTATATACGGACAGGTACGATCACACGTGCAAAACTTTTGGTAACAGTTTCTTAAAAATTGCTTAGATATAATTAGTGTATCAATGCATGAATCTAGATATTGTAAGGCCTTTCTCTTTCTTTATACCTACTTGTTACTTTTTCGTGGTAATTAAACCCAGAGCAGACGAGGGGTCACTATTTTAGTATTATTTTGTGATCTCTATTTATTCACTATCGTAGGGGCCTATTTCGTATAGTCCAGTAATAGTTTATTTATTTGTCAGAATATTGTTACAGAGTTGTTTCATCGTTAAATTCATAATATTCGGCCGTTTCCGGCGTACAAATAAACACATTTTCAGGGTTTTGGTTAGTTCTTTAGATATAACATTGAATTAAATAAATTAGGATAACATTCCAATTGCACATTAGTCAAATATAAATTATGGAAATATCAAAAAGATTAAATTAAGTCAAAGAGATAATAAGAAGAGAATTTAACTATTTCCTAATATTTATTTAAGTCAACTTGTCCTTCATAAAATCATTAGTCGAGTAGCATTTACTTAAGAGATAATTGAATAATTTACAATTAAATGTCCTAAAGTTAAGGGTTTTAAAACAATCTGGTAGTTTATTATAAACTTGGTCACCATACAAAATACATTATTGAAAAATAGTTTATTATTTCGTCAAGGTATACGAAGCATGTGAACTTAGCGGCTAGGCCTGGATACAATATCATTATGCAGATGAAAATCATGTTTATTTTGGTACACAAAAATACCAAATATAATGGATGAGTCATGTCCAACTCTAACCAAAATATAATGTCACAATCAATGGTCACGCCAGAGATACCTGGAGGGTGAGGCATGTCAAACACGAGTTAATTGATATTGAGGGTGATCGCCAATCAACTGGAAAAAATAAACCCAGTTACTTACACACATATTTCGCTTCACCGGGATACCGAACTCGGGACCCTATAGGTCCTTAGAAGGTAGGACAGCTGCCGGGACTTGTGTTACTTCTTGTAGAGAGCATTCTTAGTCTTGTGTTCTATGAAGGGAGAAACCGCTGCCTTCTGTTTATGATCTTTTACATTCTTCATCTAGATATGTATAAATATTATAAAAGAATTTTGCTTTTAGTGTGAGACCGCTTAGTTCTTCTTAACTACACAACCGATATTCATGCGATGGTCACCATCGTTCAGAGAATATATGTCGGAATGTTTAGGTCTATAATATATGCATATTTCACTAGAACAGAAATATCAATATTTTGACGTTTTGAATGCACCCATGTGAAGTAGGGGAGGGTCGCCCGTACGTCGTACATCGTAAACAGCGGTACGGGTGTCCCTCCCCGGCTTCGCATTGGTGCATTCAAAAGGTTTCTGTCAGCATACTCATGAATAAGAGAAGATTGCTTTTGTACAGGAATTAGTAACATAATGCAATAGTGAAAGCTCTGTGATTTTGATACCCCATCACGTACGTAAAACACGGTAACAGCGTAACAATCAATTTTCACGGACAACGCAATGCTCGTGCGCTAGCTGTGTCCAATCTGTGTGAAAGCATAGACAACCTTAGGAAGGTACATAAGAGCAATAAATAATATATCACTATTACTCATCAATATCAATATTCCCCTCCCCCCCCCCCCACCCTTGCTCGACGAAGTGCCAGCCGGCGCCGTAGCTTAGCCTATAGCTTTAAATTCCCCTGATAATAATAATTATCCAGTTCTGATCCAGTCTTGTTCCACCTTGCTGTCTTCCCCCAGCGACGCCCTAAGCCGAGGTTCGTACCCCACAAGGGGTGCCCTTAGCGTGCAGTCGCTTAATAAAGTAATAAATTCGTCCCTGGCTGGAGGCTTTGAGTTCGCTTAAGGCAGCCACAGGATAGTCCGGTTAAGTAGTACGACCTCTCAAGGTCAACTACGAGATGCGAACCATACAAATAAAAAAAAACAATATCCTTATCCATACCCTGACTCTGCCAGCTGTTGGGCATAGGCTCCCTGCCTCCTACTCGCTGCTGAAGCCAGTCTCCACCACAGAACACTTATACTCAGATCTCCACGTTCCTGCATGTGCCAGTGTCATCTAGGTTCTACCCGCAATGGCAACAACGCTCGCATGGAGGATGTACCTACTCCTGCCAAAGGTTTTTTTTTTTATAATTATGTTCTTGTAATGTCCCCCTTATAGGTATAGGCCTCCATTCCTTTCACCTATCGTGATCTTGTGCTTCTTCCTTTCAATTGTTAGGGATGTGCGACATTCAGTTCGTCCCGTGATCTTTTTGTGGTTTGCCAACTCCCTGTCTCAGGGCTTGTGTTATACGAGCCCACGTCTCATTGCGTATGCGGTAATCATATCCTGCCTAGTCACTTTAAGCTTTGCGACCTTTTGAGACACGTCTACCTAAGTTTGTCAAGCATGATCAGTTTGACATGATACAATCGAATTAATTTTCACAGTGGAATTACTTATTATAATAGCGATTTGGCCAAAAGGTGAAGTCGCCGCTGCTAATCCTGCTCATATAACAATCTCTGAGTCAACCTTTACGATGCCAATGGGTGTAATGTTTCCCCAATTGAACATAAAATCCTTGGAAATTGCCAAAACATCGGCCTTTGTCAGTTCTATGGAGGTCATGTTATTAACAAAACACTCGTGATTCCGTCCCAGTCGTGATTAGATAATTTTCATATCGAAAATTAGTCTTCAATGATTTTTCCTATTGGTTTTATTATGCTGAAGGAAAAAGTATGCTACGCTTTGAAATGTAATAACCGTACCGTATTGTCACAAATAAAGAAAGGGGGTTAACTCAAGGTCTGAAATAATGAAAAACAAGAGGCTCTTTGGAGTGAGACCTTTAGGCACATTAACTAATAAAATCCCAATAAAACATTGGTAGAATATCAAACCAGAACAGATATTTTAAAATAACCTAACTATTCACAAATGCCGGATAATCTCGTTTTAATAGTGGCGTATCGCTATTACGAGGAGACTCTGAACGCAGTTCAGTGAAATTTTGCAACAATAGCCTAACAGACAATGCCTAGCCCAAATAAAACACAAAACGCCGTGTAATTAATACGTAATCGATGTCAACCGTAAGTTTTGCAACGTTCACGCTTCCAACTTTATTTGAACACAGAAAAACACCGTATTAAAAAAAAATACAAATCCATAGTAAGAATGAAGCACAGTGTCACTGTTGGAAAACAGTTATCTTCTATAAACCTGCAAATTTATGACGTAGGGGTTCAATTATAGTAATTTGAGGGTAACGGTGACGTTTTAATTTGGTCGGTTGCTAACTGTTTTGACGCATCGATTCGGTTCGTTGCGCGGACAGTCTGTTGTTTGAATTTATTTTGTTAGTCTATGGTTTTATGGAATGCCGCGGTTATTTTTTTTTTTGTGAGAGAGACAAAAGTAAATGTTTCTATTCCCCGAAGCAGTTCGAGGTTAGAGAAATTGGAATAAATAAGAGATTTATCAGTTATTCCAATAACTTTCAAAGAGCGGTCCATCATAAAAAACGGAGGAGAGTTAAGCTCCATTTATATGATACACGTTTCTTGTCTGCGGTATACTTACAATAAAATTAAAGCAACATAAACACGGTTTCTATAGACAATACAACTTTTATTTTTATTTCAACTTATGGTATACCACAGGCAATAAAATCGCACGTGTAAATCAGGCTGTCACAACCAATATTGTTTTATTATCTTCTTCTGTTATTGTCAGCCACTAAGAGGAAGCCTCATGCCTGCCGGGGTCGCGGGAAGGTACTTATGGGTCACCGAGGCTGTTTTAGTCAGTAAGAGTCTGACACACCCTCCCGCTCCGCCCAGAGCGGGAGAAGTTATTTGATGATTTCCCATCCAAAAAAAAAAGGAAGCCTCATAAAAAAATATTGCCACATGCCTTCTACAAACTACCCTGTGATACTACGCCATTAGTGGAATGTTTTTGAGCCCTTTTGTGAGGTGGTTCAAGCGCCAGCCTCTTTCATCAAAATCTCATCTCCGCGATCCCAAAATTATTAAAACCTAGGTTTGCGTTTGTTTTCGAAATACACACATACGAGTACATAACACAATAATAACATCACGACAGTATTCCCCGAAAGGTGAGGTATACCTATAGAACACCCACATTTCGCAGTTATGTTTAAGTCGTATAAAGGAGCGTGGAACCGAAGATAGAAACACGCTTGTACGATATGACTACACACAGAAAGCAAAGCTAATAGAAATCTCTATTCCTAGACAGCACGTTTTGCCGAAATCCCTGTTGATAGTAAACATTGTTCGTAGATATCTCGGTACATAGGAAGCACTGTTGACAGAGATCACTGTCCTTAAATAGCACTTTTTGCCGTAAACTTTGTTCATAGAAACCACTGTTTCCAGATACCTCGGCAAAAATACTTTGTCTGACCCGGGAATCGAACCCAGGACCCCATACTAAGCAGTAGAGCTAGCGACAACTACACCAACGGGGCTGTCAAAGTAGTGTTTTCTAAATTCCATTTTCGATTTTTTTTTGTAAAAAAAATAGCTTGCAATGTTTAACAATAACAATGATGTAAGAATCGCCTTAATAAAAATCTTAAATTCATTTATTTATTTACGAGTATATCGATGCCTTACGGTCAAAAAGGGATAAGCGACATTTTTTGCGAAATCGTCTTATATATGTATATGGTTAGAATCGGCTTTTTTTTTCTGCGTCTATTGATTTAAGTTTAGTGACTCTAGGTCGAACTTTTTGTATTACATTTATATGATTTTTTTTCACTTATTTTGAACTTTAAACTACTCTCCTGTAAAGTTTGTAAAGTGGCGGTTATCCCTTTTTGGCTGTGAGGCATCGATATACACTTTATAGTACACCACTGCCGGGGTCGCGGGAAGGTACTTATGGGTCACCGAGGCCCCTGGCAACACACGCAACGGAAGGAATACGGGTGGGTTTTAGTCAGTAAGAGTCTGACACACCCTCCCGCTCCGCACAGAGCGGGAGAAGTTATTTGATGATTTACCACCCAAAAAAAAAAATAGTACACCACAAAAATACATAACAAAAATAAATCAAACACTACAAATTATACAATGGGCAGCCTTATCGCTTTTTGCGATCTCTTCCAGGCAACCATGGAATGGACAGTGATTTGCTTGGACCTTTTCTTTTTATTTTCTTTCATTATGGCATCTCGTAGTTGACCTTGAGATGCCATATCGTGGCTATCTACTACTATCCTACTATCCTGTGGCTGCCTTAAGCTAACTCAAAGCCTCCAGCCAGGGTCGAATTTCTTATATTACTAACCGACTGCACGCTAAGGGCACCCCCTGTGGGGTACGAACCTCGGCTTAGGGCGTCGCTGGGGGGAGGACAGTAAGGTGGGACAGGCTGGATCAGAACTGGATAATTATTATTATCAGGGGAATTTAAAGCTACAGGGGCTGGCCCTTCGTCGAGCAAAGGCCGGGGGGCGTCCCCCCGCTGAGGTCCCTCGCGAAGACCCCGACGTAACGACGGTTACGTCGGGGTCTTCGCGAGGGACATTAGCGGTCGGCATGTCGGTTTATTTGTTTGGACATAGTCATTCATTCATTTATTCAGTGACAGACAACGCACGGCCTACACCACGGGGTCTGTAAGTCTTTCTAGGTCTGAAAGTGAGCGCTAAGGCAGGATTTTTGTATGGAAGTTTGTCGTTTCCACCGATGGGTGAACCCATCAGGCACATAGCTCGTAAATCTATAATAAAATTATTATTATCTACTTATTATTCGTGTAGTGTTTGCTGAATTTCCTGCGCACCGGCGCACGTGCGACTGGCTTCCGTAAAGACAGGCGCAGGCAGGATTGAATAAAAATTGAAAGTAACTACATAGAGTGCGCAAACAATGGTCGATAATAATGATGATTCGAGCTTCCTGTTGCGCTTTTTTGATTTACAGAGGAAGAAAATACGAGTATGTTTAGGAAATGACCTATAGATAGGTTCCTAATTTTCCGAGGCTGTCAAAAACTCAATAAACTCAAACATTGTGAAATATTATCTTACTTAATTTTTTGTGAATGTGAGGACTATGTAGGTCACTTATTTTTCCTTATCAATTAGGCGCCATTTACACGGGTGAGAGTGTCACGGCGATAGTCATTCCGTAGCATCAAATTCTATAGAAACTGTATGGAGCAATCTCCACGCGGCTTTCTCATCGCGGCGAGAATTGGATGGCTCGGCGGGACTATCGCCACGATTCTCTCGCCCGTGTAGATGGCGCCTTAGTTTTAATGATGGTCTTTTTTTTTTGGGTGGGAAATCATCAAATAACTTCTCCTGCTCTGGGCGGAGAGGGAGGGTGTGTCAGACTCTTACTGACTAAAACCCACCCGTATTCCTTCCTGTTGCCTGTGTTGCCAGGGGCTTCGGTGACCCATAAGTACCTTCCCGCGACCCCGGCAGGTTAATGATGGTCTGTCAGTTTGAGTACTTCATGCGGCCCACCCAAATGTCCTTTCTTTAGTATTGTTCGTCAAGTCATTGAGTTCATTCAATTCTAAGTTGATCTACACGACTAAATGTTAGTAATCGTGTAGCTTGCACTGACTGGACAGGTCGACTCAAATCTTTGTTTCTTTCCTCAAAAGCCTATTTCAGACACTAGATCCTAATCATGTCCTCACATAATCTGATCTGAGCAAGATTATGTCTGGACTTTAAAGGAGACTGACCTCTGAGTTTGTTTCGCTTTTTCTTCTCAGGGGTAGTCAGATAGGAAATGTCGACTCCATCTAGCAATTTTTTTTTTCAGTATTACGTGTAAAAAGTGGTTCTGATGTCCTATTTACAAAATAAATAATTTAATTTCAATTAAATTCAACCAATAACAAGAAAATTAATTAACTATTCTAGCTCTTCAATTCAGTAGTTTATCCAGCTTTACGAGAAGAGATGTAGAGATAGGCTAACATTTTGAGATTAGAACACATAATTAAAGTAAAGAAAGAAAGAAAGAAAAACTATTTATTGGGACTCGAACAGGAGATCACACATTAAACTAAACTAAAAACACTCATAGAAACATAAAAAAAAAACAAAAACAAAGTAAAATTAAAATAAAAGTAGGTAGTCTCTTTAAGACAAGCTCAAGACCTCCTCTACATTTTTCCTAACTCTATAATCTCTAAGCTAAGCCTAGCTCTATGTTTCTAGCAATTAATTCCCGCCACATTGAACCTGTCGTACTATATTTGGTCACGAGCAACCGACTCTACCTCTGTGTAGAGTGTATACCGGAAGGTGGACAAACTATAATACTGTGTGATTTGTGTTTATGTGTGTTTGTGTGCCCGCCATCACTTATTGAGGACAGCTCATTATTGTGGCGTAACTATCCAATACTAAAATTGAGCAAAAATACTATTTTACACAATGTAAGTAGATCGCTTTATACTCTACATTGTAGATTATGTTAAACTTTTGAGAATAAAAAATAAATAAATAAAAATAAAAATATATTCAAAAATATAAGGTACAGCGTTAAATAACAGTTTTTCTTAAATCTATGTCAAGTTCACCCATGATTTGTGCCTGAACTAGGAAATCCTGTGTTTCAGGCGATTGGAAGTAACATTAATTTAACAATAACAAAGTAACAATAATAAAGTTTAAAATACTTTTTTTTTTTCTAAAATATAGTAGCCTAAGTTTCTCCTTCAGCTATCTGCCAATGAAAGTCCCGTCAAAATCGGTGCAGCTGTTTCGGAGATTAGCAAACACATAGATAGACAGACAGGCAGACAGACAGACAGACTTTTTTTAAATTGTTTATTTGTTATAAGTACCGTATATACTTTCATATGCATTTAGTAAAACCTACTTTTTGTACTTATACTTTAGTAAAAACTGCTATTTTGACACTACAAACAGACACTTCAATTTTATTTATTTGTATGTAGGTATAGAGCAGTGGTGGCCCAGTGGTAACGGCCGCGACTTATGAATTGTAGATCGTAGGTTCGAACCCTGGCAGGCGCTTTACTTTGTGTAAATTATTTCATCACCACTGCTCTCAAAACGGTGAAGGAAAACATCGTGAGGAAACCGGCATGTCCTAGAACTAAAAATTCGAAGACATGTGACATCTCGAAACTCGCACTGGGCCCGCGTGGTGGATTACGGCCCACACCCTCTCACAGAGAGGAGGCCTGTGTCCCAGCAGTGGCAACATTATAGGCTAATTATGTATGTTCGAGTATGTATGTATAAATTCATTAATTGCCACTAGGAACTCCTTGTTGTTCTCCTCATCGCTGTGGCGAAACTGTCAACAGTCTCGGACACCACGGCCTATTTTGCAGCTAAAGTGCAGGTCGCTTAGCGCGGCACGCGAACATTAATGACATCATCCGACGTGCTCTTGTCACCGTCGGTGTTCCAGCTGTATTAGATAGAATCCAAATGGCTTGGCTCGCGACGATGGTAAGAGACCAGACGGCATATCTTTATACCATGGAAGGTGGGTAGGGTGTGGGACGCAACGTGTGTCGATACTCTTGCGCCATCCCATGTTCTTGGCTCGGCGTGCTGCGTGCTGTGCTGGCGCTGCTGTTGCGGCTGCGGTAGACCTCAATCGGCAAAAGTATAATAATCTTATCGGTAATTATATTTTCGAGCCGTTTGGGGTTGAAACCCTCGGGCCGTGGGAGAATTTATTCAACGAAATCTCCAAACGGCCGGTTGACACTTGGCAATGCCGCCGGTCTTTTGGGTACAGTCAACAGCTATACGGAGGAATTTTTCGACGCCATATTTTAGTTCGTTAATAGTTTTAGTTAGGTTAGGACATTATATTTTTATTTTAATAATCTGTTGTTGATATAGATATTTGTATAGATTTTCATGATCGACAATAATGTAACAAAACCAGTACCTTTTTATTTTGGATGGGAAATCATCAAATAACTTCTCCCGCTCTGGGTGGAGCAGGAGGGTGTGTCAGACTCTTACTGACTAAAACCCACCCGTATTCCTTCCTGTTGCCTGTATTTCCAGGGGCCTCGGTGACCCCTTAGTACCTTCCCGCGGTACCTACGAATCACATAGAAATTCCTTCATAAAATGAAAGTCGTTTGTATGTATACCTAGTCGAAAACTTACACTTCGTTTTATAACTAACAATTGTGATGACAATTCCCTGTAAATTTAAAATTCACTAAGGTTGAAACTATCGAACTGTTACATAGACAAACAGACCTTTTCGTGTTATGACGAGCAATTGACATTCGACCCTAATCGTAGTAATTTATCAGTATCACCCTAAGGTGTTAAATTAATTACGATGTCGACTATACTTACACGCCTTAGTTAAACTATATACCTACCTCTAGACGTAGCCATGATTACAGTGTGAAGTGTGGAAGTGAGGCGCATATATACGAAATTAGTAGGAAAATTGAGACAAATCATCGTATCTTCTATCTCTTACGGCGTGCCGTATTTTCGCTTGGCGAACTTTTAAATTTTAGCCAAACAAAGTGCTGTCCTGGCACTCACAGAATGTATCTAGCGTCGATTTAACTTTTTTGGACAGTTTTTGCCATTGTTGTGATAGTTTTAGTGTTTTTATAAGAAATAGACTCCATTATTTAAGTGTTTAGTGTGTATTGTATGCGTAGAGCATACACGTAACGGGAGGATGCAGTATATTAAGCTCTAAAAACCGCACAGAAAAGACAAATAACGAAGTCATATCACATCGTTCTAGATAGTATATTTATTGAATTTATAATACCATATAGCCTACAAATAGTTACTTACTGTGTTGCGTTTGACACCTATCTCCTAATCGAATAAAATCAAATAAATCGATGGTGGCTAGAATACTCGCAGTTTACAAAATATAGTGTTGTATGCTGTTTTCTTTTGAAATGTTCTAGTAGTCGTTTCATTTATCTTGATCAAGTTAAGATTTAAAAGTATACTATGCTACGTGAAATCATATTTTTCCACACATAGACATTTTTGCATTCATATTAACACGTAACCTGCATAAATTATAATTTTGAATAGATACTCAATGTGTAGTCTATGTGCGAACTACATCATTTTGGTCGTATTTTGGGAAATAAATACGTAATAGCAACACTGAAATTCTATTACGTATAAACGTAAAATTTTCCCAAAATACGCCCAAAATGATGTAGTCCGCACATGAGGTATGTGCGGACTACATCATTGTGGTCGTATTTTGGGAAAATTTTACGTAGTAGCAAACTGAAGTCCTATTTTGTTGTCTCATGATCGGCCATGCCGTGGCTCGATCTATGGGCATATTATC
Source organism: Atethmia centrago (assembly GCA_905333075.3). Lineage (NCBI taxonomy): Eukaryota > Metazoa > Arthropoda > Insecta > Lepidoptera > Noctuidae > Atethmia > Atethmia centrago. The sequence continues at coordinate 34,016,382 of HG995367.1, read as the reverse complement.
TAAGTCACACGCTGTATTAAAAATACATAAAGTGAACCGCCTGCCAAACAAGGTATAGCAAAAATACTTACAAGAAAATTTCAATTATTTCTGAGTAGGCGTTCTCAGTTCGACATTTTCATTATGATTTCAACAATAAGATGTTTACTCACGATCACGGACCAATTAAATGAAAATATACTTTCAGTAATTATATTTATTTGGTCTCTAGTAGAACTTATTGGCAAGACCAATACAAACAAAAACTTGTTCATGATTTAAAATAATTATTTATGGGAACTTTTACGTTTTCATTTTAGAAGTGTTTCATATTTTACAACACTAGTTTAAGACTGCTTACGCCTTGGTCAAAGTTATTCAGTACGTATCGTGTTACCCAGTAATTGTTTTGTGGAAGTCAGACAAGCACTCGCTCCATGTAAAATACTGGTATTCAGATGCATCCGATTAGACACGAAGCCGACCCCAACATAGATAGGAACGGCAAGGCAGATGATGAAGTTTAACCTTTTGACCGCCACAGTCATGTATAGATGACAAACCAAAATGTGCCCAGCACGCCACGGTCACAACTACATGACAGATTTTAAGTAACAATTCGTAGCTTGGCGCCGAGGGCACGTCTTTGCTTTTTTGACGTATCGGTCAAATGGTTAAGATTTATCCAATTTATCCACTATCCGCACATATGCATGCATGGTGTAGTACGCAATGTGCTTGTTTTTAACTTTCTAGCCTTTCCTGAAAGTTGGTTGCAGTAACTGAGCTAGCTCATTTCGACTACGACCTAACCTAACCTATTTGGGCTCGTAGCTAATTAGCTATTTAGTATATTTAGGACAACAAAATGGGAACCCATTCTGTTCATTGGGCTTCGACTAAACGCATGCCCTTACAAAAAAGTTACATTTCTCCACGTCTTCACTTCCTCTTCACGGGTCCTTTAGCCGACGGGACCGAGGTCTTGACCGGCGAGACCTTCCCCGGCAAGGCCGGGGCCCCGGTCATAGACTTCCCCGTTAAGATGGCACTGCTCTCACCTAACAGCATGTACTTCTTCACCTTCATCTGCAGGTCATAGTACAGCTTGTTTTCCTGGTTTAGTTGGGGCAACACTGTGTAGTGTTTGTCTGCTTCCTGGGAAAAAGGGCCTGATAGGAGTATTTGATCGCATATTAGGTATAAGTGAGCTTTGAAACTATTCTATTCGAGCCTGTGATATCTCACTGCTAGGCAAGGATACCTAAAACTTCTTTTTTCCCATCAGCGCCGTATTGCGCTAAAAATGACATCCTTTAAGGGTGCGTTTCAACTGACGTGGAGCTGGATGGAGTGGAGAGGAGCGGACCGTGAATTGGCCAATCACAGTGCTCGAAATATCGGAGTGGAGATTTCGAGCACTCTGATTGGCCGGTCCTCTCCACTCCACCCAGCTCCGCATTAACGGAAACGCACCCCTAGACTCCTAGGCGGAAACGCATAAGACCAGAGATATTCATACTATAGCGAAATCAGGACTGTGAGTTTACTAAGGTAAACTTTTTATAGGTAGCTAATGGTAACTTTGGCAGAATTGCTCCAATTCAGTTATTTCTATTTCTTCTATCCTTGATAAAAACCCTCCCGTGTATTCGGATTATGCGACTAATACACATATTTATATTCACGAGAACCATTCGACTTCGGTCTCCATTTTACATGCATAATCATTTACTTACTTATCACCAACAAACACCTAATTATCCTTACCAGCTTTAACACAACCACATAATAAATCTTCTTATGCTCGAACTGGTCAGTCGCGTACGCATAAGTGTTTAGGGCAAACAATCCCTTCAGCATCCCGCTCTCGTCACACAGATCGAACTGGGTGAAGCTGCCCAGACGACACTTCTTCCTAATATATTCCAGCATGATTCGAACTGGGCAGTCCGGGTTGACCAGCAACGACTTCTCCACGGAAGTGTCCACTAATTCGACAGAAGAACGTCGGCTTGATAGTTCGGGGGCGTCTTTGTATGCTATGTAAATGAACATTCTTTGTTTTGGGCGTAGACTTTCGAAGGAAAAATGGCAGTTGAAAAGTGAGGTTAGAAATGTTGTTTTTTTTTTCTAAATTCGGAAAAGGTTGCTGTTTTAAGGTTTAATATTTTGAGAAATAAGTTTGGATGAAAAAGGACTACCTAGTTATTTTGTAGAAAATGAAAGGTTTATAGTAGAACCATCTTCCTTCCCATATATTTTTTTCCCTTCCATTAGGAGGAGTATGTAGGTAACGATAATATAGGAAAGTCATATTTATATTGTAGTCTGTGGAAAGTCATTAATCATCGTTACTCAGTTTGGTAACAGCAAGTAGATGGGACATCTGACAGAATTCGATATTGCCCCATGATTTGTTACCTTATTGCATAAACCGATCATTTCTTAACTCAATCACATATTGCAAGACACCGAGGTACGTTTAGTTAGTTTTAACAGCGTAAGTTATCAGATTCCAAGTTAAAACATTACAGAAAATCAAGACAGGAGTACACATTGAAGCAGTTATTTTAACAGTTTAAGTCTCATGTAGGTAATTTAACGGGGCGACCCTACCAAAGCTGAGGAATTCCTTACAGAATTATTTAAAAAAACTGCCCAATCTGAGAAACGCACCCAGAGGGAAAATCGGCAATACAGACCTAGTGGTCTGTATTGCCGAGTTTCCCTGATACTGAATAATGTGAGTTCATAATCTAGTGATTATGAACTCACATTATTCAGTATCATTATTACACCAAAACGTTAGGTATGTGGCGGCATCTACAGCGCCACATACAAAACTACGCATCACACTGACGTCACGCAAAATCCTGCATCGCGCAAGCAGAGTTTACCGCGCAACTAGCATATATACAACATCCCGACATCAACCGTCGGGCAGTTGCCCACCAGACACGACACCCGTCTGGTCGGAGGATCCTCCCTTTTCTATGGAGGATGAGTGAACTTTACACCCTGTTCCCCATGCCTCTATACTGGTGACCCCGACGTGATGAACGTCAGCGCAGCCTTCGTGCAACTACATCAGCGTGACGTCATCATCATCACTTCCTCAAGCTCTCGAGCGGCGAGTCACACAGCCAGCCAGCACCCACGGCTTCAACGGGTATCCTGACCACCAGCATGCAGCGACCGCGCATACCTGGTCATCACCCTAAGCCTCATCAGCAACCTTGGCACAGCACACTGCACTTTCGGCCGGTCAACAAGCAGAGCTCTTCAACGCTCTCCTGGTCGACGCCAGCAGTCAGCCCTCAACCCGGCGCTGTACCACGTCCGACTCACTGGAGCATAACGCAGCGCCACCCCGACTCACTGGGGCATCACCGCAGACAGTTCCGACCCACCGCGAACTATGCGACAACCGGTTCCGACCCACTGGAACCCCACCTGGCACTGGCAAGCATCGCAAGATACACGACTCAGCCCACTATCGACCTCCGGTCTCCGGAGGGGAGTGATGTGGCGGCATCTACAGCGCCACATACAAAACTACGCATCACACTGACGTCACGCAAAATCCTGCATCGCGCAAGCAGAGTTTACCGCGCAACTAGCATATATACAACATCCCGACATCAACCGTCGGGCAGTTGCCCACCAGACACAACACCCGTCTGGTCGGAGGATCCTCCCTTTTCTATGGAGGATGAGTGAACTTTACACCCTGTTCCTCATGCCACCATAGGTACGAGTATAACTTATACGATATCATCTGCCCGCCTTTTTCAAACTATGTTGGAGTCGGCTTCGCGACTAACCGGATGCAGCTGAATACCAGTATTTTACATGGAGCGACTGCCTATCTGACCTCCACAACCCAGTTACTGGGCAACACGATACCCCTTGGTAACACTGGTTGTCAGACTTTCGGGCTTCTGACTAACCGACTGTAAAGATCTACAAATAACAGCCGGGACCAACAGCTTAACGTGCTTTCCGAGGCACGGAGGGGTCTTGGTATTTAAAGATGGTCACCCATCCACGGACTAACAGCGGCAAGCATAGCGTAACCTGATCGATCGACCCGTGCGGCTGTTATTACTTAGCCACAAGCCCCTAATTATAACTTATACGATAGAAAAGGTTACTTGAGGTCGTTATCCTTTTAAGTAATGTTAGTCTTACTAATCGAAGTATCTTACCTCGTTCACAACTTTAACGCGCTTGCGACACTATCAGGCCTAGACAGAACTTGTATCTAATACTGGCTAAGATTACAGTTTCTCACAAATCGACGTGAAACTGGAGTTTAGATAGTGAATATTAACAGAGAGGTAGGTCATGCACCTGTTCCACCGCCCACGAGGAAGCGCCTAGATATTCAGGTGCTGATAAGAGGCAAATTACCAAAGTAGGCTTGTCTTAAGAAAAAAATTGCCAAATCTGTATAGTTCGTGGTAGCGGAAAAAAATATATGTTAATTATGAACATATTTCTCAGAAGGTTCTGAGAAATATGATCAAAGATTTTTTTTTCAAAACGTGTTTTGGTAACAACCAGGTGGTTGTTACCAAAACACGTTTTGAAAAAAAAATCTCGATACAAACTAACGGTATACTAACCTTTTATTTTGAGGTCCCATTCAAAAATTCTGTATTAAATATCAACGCACGTTACGTATTTAATGAAAAACACGTACGTCTTATTTGAATGCAGAACTTGGTTGTTTTTTATTTTAGATTATTCAACTCAATGTTGAGTAAATAGATAATTACTTCATATTTTGCAATAAATTACAAGCGTTGTGTCATCCATCGTCGTTCTCTTTCTTTTCTATGCAGTCTGACAGTGACCGCGGTTTACCTGTTGGCAGCGTCTTAACATTTTTTTTTCGCTCAAAAAATGTACAAGTGATTGTTGGCCCCGTGTAAGTAAAATATATACATAATATACATACATAATATTAAGAGGCTGACAACAGCTAAGACGCGGTCACTGTCAGACTGCATATAAAAGAAAGAGAAGCGCGATGACACAACGCTGGTAATATATTGCAAAATATGAAGCAATTATCTATTTACAAAAAATCTATTGATTGGATAAAAAAAAGAAAACACTATTATGCTAATATGTAGCTTGCACAATAATCTGACAAAAAATCAGAATGAATTAATCGGGGTATGGTTTTAATCGTTAAAAGAAATTTTTAGTGAACTAATTTGAAAACAAAAAAATATATGAAAATCTTCAGGATATATGCTAGGTAGATATGATGCTAGATCATCATCATCATCATCATTCCAGCCGAAAGACGTCCACTGCTGGACATAGGCCTCCCCCAATAGGGAGGGTTTACCATAATCGCCACGCTTGGCAGGCGGGTTGGCGATCGCAGTATGGTGTTAAAATGCATAGAGAACGCTGCTGCCCATTCTCTAGTAGTCTAGTCCCTTAGTCGCCTTTTACGACACCCACGGGAAGAAATGGGATGATGCTATTCTTTACGTCCGGCACCACACGGAACCTACCTACCTACCTACCTGCCTACCTAGCATATATCCTGATGAATATCATATATTTTTCTGATGTTGTTTACTGCAGTGGATCATAGACATTTAGGCTTTATAAAATTTACAAAATTTGCGTTTAGGTCCTGTAGTTCCCGTCGTAGATCGCTCAAACTCAAAGCATTTATTTTAATGAAACCATTTACAGGAACTTTTGAATTGTCAAGGAGTCGGTCAGTTAGAAATATGAAGCTAGTTGCAAATTCCAAAGCGTAGTAGGTCCCTATGGAGAAGAACGGGCAAGAAACTTCGTGGACACTCTTTTAAATTATTGAGGACCCCATCGCAGCCTTGAATCGAGCGTAATCCCCTAGAAAACAGTTTTATCGATAACTACTAACTAACCAACCTTTTTTAAAGTTCACTGTGTCTGACTGATGTAACGACTATTTTACCGTCTGCTCTGTGAATTATCTCAACAAACTTCTCCATAATATGTGTTTCCTAGTTAATCCACAATTGTAGAAATGGTCATACAAATACTCCCAAAAAAACGAAAACTCGTTTTATTACGATTTAAATATTCTAATTGATTTTTGACTATTACAATTCGGTACGAACTGGAATTTTGTTAGCAGGAAAATGGTCCTTTGGGCAGCTCTTTGGAAAAAAAACGACCAACTTCTATATAACTAGTTATATTGAAAAATTATCTAGCCTTTGATGTCAGTTCGACGTGCGTATTTTTATCAATATTTACACAGAGTGCGACCCAGATACAAGTAGATAGCTCGTTTTCAGGTTGCGGTACTTACCTATATCGGTCAAAATGTGGGATATCACAAACGGATTTTGACCGATAGTACTGTTTACGCTTCGCGCTTATGTGAAAGTTTGTACCTACACTATACTACGCGGACAAATACGGGTCAGTAAAAAAAAAACTAAAATTACTCTTAAAATTATAGAGCTAGCGGCATGAATGAATGAACTGAATGTTTTACATAATTTACCAATAAATTAAAAAAATACCAAATGTTAGAAAAGTTATTTAATGTCAAAATAACATAAAAATACATAATATCAATCATGTTAACGTTGAAAAAATAATCGTTGTTACCTCACATATAACACAAAAACGAACTTTAAAACAAAAATATTTGTATTGCATCCACGGGCTCTTTCTCAGCTGCCAGGCGATTGGACATGATTTTTATTAAATTTCTTATGCGATGATTGCGATGTAAGATGATATTGGTCCGTTCTTCCACTAACTCATGTTCCAGGCCTTAAAGTGTAGCTGAGGCGGGTTTTGAACCAGGGCCGGACGCGAGAGGTCTCTGCCGCCGATCGCCTCCACGAGGACACGGCGGTGCTCTGCCCAAGCCGGGCAGACCTCCACCGTAGGCTCCACCGTGTCCTCCGGGTGATCCACACAGTGGTGACACCCGGGCGTATCTAGTGTAGACCTGCCTTTGTTTCTAGTGCCTCGTGCTCCAGTACATTATACTACTCTTCCCGTTTATCGTTTATCTTTAAGCCTGGCCACGTGATCTGCACTTTTCTTTGAAGTGAGAACGTTTTCGTTTTCATCCGAATTTCGACGTTCCTGACCCTGTATTTTAGTTTCATACCCAGGAAACTTCTCTCCATTCTTTTTTTAAGTAGTCTGAATTTTGGTCTTAATCTTGCGATCGAATGTCCAAGTCGGCAACCGTACGTGAGACATGGTAATATTTTAGGATCCATGACTATTTTTTTAGTTAGAAGTGGGATCTGCGATTTTAAAACTTTCTTATGTCACCAGTACTTTTTCCAGGTAATCGCAATTCTTCTATCCACTTCTTGGTTTTGTCCATAAGTATGTTTATCTATGTTTATATATGCAAACAAATCTCTTAGAAAAAAATATTTCATACGATAGTAAAATTCCTTGTAATATAAAATTAGTTTCATGCGTCTACCATTATTCATTTTCAAATTACAGGGATTTTTGTCATCTACCCGTAACGTACTATTTGACCGCGAGTCAATTAGTACGTTACGGTTTATATTTATTTCTGCCGCGGCCCAGATTGCTGTTATCAGACGGCAATTCCAATCAGGAAGTTCTTTAGCTCGGGAATAACATCCATGTTAACATGTCTAGTAACTTTTTAGGGTCCCTAGTAAACAAGGAACCCTTATAGTTTCACCATGTCCGTCTGTCTGTCTGTCACTGCTGTAGCTCAAAGACGCTTAGTACTAGAAAGCTGTAATTTGGCATAAGTATACATATTAATCACGCCGACAAAGTGCTAAAATAAAATCTTGAAAATAAATTGATTTTAGGGTTCCTCCCTTGCACGTAATGTGGCGATAATATTTTTTTTTCTCGTCTGTCCCATAGTGTATCGTTGGATAGGCCGTTCTAAAATATTGCGGGTCTGTCAACACCACTTTTCGATTCAAGGATCTGTTTGCGTAATATTAAGCATTAAAGTGCTAATTTTGCTATGCTGCCCATTATATATTTTGTAGTGTTTGGTTTATTTTTGTTATGTATTTTTATGGTGTACAATGAGGTATATATAAATAAATATAGTATAAATATTTTTTCTTAAAGTCAAGTGGCCAGCTAAATGGTTGTTTATGGAAATGTTAAAAAATTCATGGCAGTAGAACATATAATTAAATTAAAAGGAAAACTATCACAGCTAAGTGGGCTTTACAAGTTAACGAGTAATAGTCGACCAACTTTAATTTACAGTTGGAGAATTGACCGTGGCATATATCGATGTATGGGAGAACACGTTTTTCAACTACAATGTAGACTTTTTCAAAAACTTAAAATTCCTCAAACAGCAATTTAAATCTATTGGCCTGGACCTTAACCCATCTAAATGTGAAATTTATCTTTCTGACATTACCGACAGACAATTGACCCTAGAGAAATTTAATGAAATAACCCCACAAATCAAAATTTTAGAAAAAAGTTCACTGCACCTCCTAGGTTCCCCAATTTTAGAAGATAGTTTTTCTTCTTTCATCGACGAAAAAATCAAAAACTTCCACGAAATTTCGGACAGATTCTCCAAAATTAATTTACATTCGGCATTCACCCTGATTAGATACTGTTGTTTTGGCCCAAATTTTATATATTTTCTGCGCTCTTCCCCTTTATGGAAGCAGTCACACCTCTTGGACAAAATTGACCAAATTATTCGCAATACATTAACTTCTATTTTAAATGTGGCCTTGGACGACCGAGCGTGGTTGCAAGCCACACTACCCATCCGTTTTGGTGGCCTCGGTGTCCGTAAAATTACCAATATTAGCTTACCGGCGTTCCTGTCCTCTGTCCACAGCACTGAAAAGCTAACCAGGGAAATTTTTGCCCCCTCCTTGGTTGACTGAAGTGCCGTGCTTGACCGACGCGGTGAACGCCTGGAAAATGGCTTGCCCGGATACAGATCGGCCCGTGAACCCATCTTTCCAGAGGCAGTGGGATGAGCCGCTCTGCAGGTTGATACGGAAAAATCTTATTAATACGTCCACCAATACTGCTGAGAGTGCCCGCCTGCTGGCTGTGGGTGAGTGGGAGTCGGGTCTCTGGCTTCAGGCGCTACCGTCACCCAACATAGGCACTATGCTGGGTGACACCACCTTCCGGCTCGCTACTTGTCTGCGTCTGGGCGCTTCTTGCGTGGCTCCGCATCGCTGCCAATGCGGTGAAGGTGTCGACTGTCTCGGACACCATGGCCTATCCTGCAGTAAAAGCGCAGGTCGGATAGCACGGCACGCCAGCATCAACGACATCATCCGTCGCGCTCTTGGCACCGTCGGGGTGCCCGCTGTTTTAGAACCTAATGGCTTGGACCGCGACGATGGGAAGAGACCAGACGGAATGACTATAATGCCTTGGTAGGTAGGTAGGCCTTTGGTGTGGGAGGCATCCCACACCAAAGGCCTACCTACCTACACGTGGCAACGTGTGTCGACACCCTTGCGCCATCCCATCTTCCTAGCATGGCGGGCTGTGCTGGGGCGGCTGCGGCAGGTGCGGAAAACCTCAAACGGCGCAAGTACTCAAATCTTATTGGGACTTATATGTTCGAGCCGGTTGGGGTTGAAACACTAGAGCCATGGGGTCCGAGTGCCCACTTAGTTTTTAGAGACATCGCAAAGCTGTTGGTTGACTCCTCACATGACCAGAGGGCTGGTCTATTTTTGGCCAAAGAATCAGCATTGCCATACAACATGGTAATGCTGCCAGCCTTTTGGGCACTTTTCCTGTTGACAACGATGCGGACGAATTTTTTGACGCCCTGTGATATTTTGTCCTCCCTTTTTATATAATTGTACATATTATTATTATTATTTTAAGTTTGTTAGTTTTTAAATGATCTATCTCATGAATCTTTAATAAAATGAAATTGTTGATACTACAATGTTAACTTTGTTTTTGGGATAAATTCATCCCAACTTCCCAGCTACGGAACCCTTCATTGCGAGTGGTCCGACACGCACTTGGCCGGTTTTTAACTTGCAAATTTTCCATTTAGAGGGTACGCCAGACATAAAATATAGACTCATATAAAAACACAAGATTTTCAACGTTTAGGTATATCTAAGCACAATAAATCATTCGAAAAATAAGTAGAAGACTATAAAACTTAACCATGACCTGTTTCGGAAACCTAATTAGGTCAAATAGAATCAATGAAGGCGCAAAACAATACAAATTAACAGATGTATCGCAACTAGTCCGCCCCACATCGTAGGTACGACGTACACTAACCCATTACAATACTCGACGTCATACGTAAAGGTCATCGGACACTGGACCCGCGCAGCCTTGACCGCAAAACAGTTGCGCTCACTCGTATTTCAACCGTTTCTCAACTCAAAGAATCTAACTAAAGCGATTCATATTTCATAAGAGAGTTGCAACAGCGGCTGGTGGCGCCGCTGCATTCGCGGCCCGCGACCACCGCGATAACGACCCGCACAGTCGTCCCGGCACGCGGGACATTTGCACGCTTTGTAAACAAACAACGCGTAAGCGAATCGCGAAACAAATTCGATTCGAAAGAACAAGCGATTCAAAAATTCAAAATGAGGTGACAATAGAACTGTCTAATTTAAATTACGAACAGCGAATAAACTAAAAACTTTTTCGATAGTGATGTGAAACAGGAGCATGAGTTTATCCAGTGTATCGAGTTTAGTGACTTTTGGGGTGGCAGCGTGGCCACCACCAGGGCCCTCACCAGCCTCCTTTCAGTTCCACCACCAAGGGTCGAACTTTGCTGTGTTCTTAATACTGTTCGCTCTCTGCATGATGGAGGTGGTGGTCATTAGAATCATCACTGAGGAGCAGGCGAGGGAGCAAGGATCGAGGAGTGTGACATCGATGTGGTTTGACTTGGACGACGAGTGATAGCCCTATAAATGTGGACAAACAGTGAAGTGACTGCTTAAAGTGTTCTAGTTAATAGTACGGGTTAAAATTAAGATTGTTTTACAATGTATCTAGTTATTTTCTTAGGCTGAATTAGAATAGTGTTTTTGTTATAAAATGTATTTTTCTGATACAGCAAAACAGAATTCCTGTGCCAATATCGACTAGGTTTTTATAATGCTTAAATAAACTTAAAATGTAAAGTGCTTTTGTTTATTAATTTATTATAATTAATCAACCAATAATCTAAGAGTAAGATCAAATTGACACTCACTTGCTTGAATGAATTTCAGAACGATTTGAAAGACGAGCGTTCTTGGAAACCAAATCTAAATACCTAATTATGTTAATATTTTCACATAAACCAATATATTTTATAAAATTACCTACGTAAAGTAATTTAAGTGAACTTACTGCAAGTAATTATCAAGGTGTATGCGGAAAATAAAAAAAATGAATAGCTTCCGAGAAAATTGAGTGAGTAAAACTAATTGGTTTGTTATTTACAGGGCCTGATTTACCCACAGGCTGGTTAGGCTAGAGCCTAGGGCGCAAGGATCGAGGGGGCGCTGAGAATAAACGTTGATTTTCACTTTTTTTTCGCATTTTTATTCATTATAAATAGTTCTACATTCTTGAATTTTTTTTTAATACTTTTACATTAATTTCAAAATAATTCCAAAATAATTCCAAAATAATATTCCAGCGATACATACCGACCACTTTAAATATTAAAACGACATTTTTAGGGTTCCGTAGTAAACAAGGAACCGGAAGACGGACATGGCGAAACTATAAGATTTCGCCATTCCGTCTGTCTGTCTTTCCCAGCTGTAGCTCAGTAACGATTAGTACTAGAAAGATGTAATTTGGCATAGGTATACACATTCATCACGCCGTTAAAGTGTTCAAATAAACTCATGAAAAAATAGGGTTTCATAGAAATGTAGTAGATAAGTATATACGTTTAGCCTAGGGCTGTCAGAAGTCTAAATCAGGCACTGGTTATTTAAGAAGCCGATTACGTACATTATTTTCAATTTACGGTTTACTCAATAACGTAGTCTCATATTTACCTTAATATTAATAACATAATTCCATAACGAGTGGGTGTTTCGTATCTTCTTAATTATTCGTATCTTCTAATTAAATTTTAATCATCTCTTTCATCTCCTAACCTAACCTAACCTTTTAATAAATCCAATATCCTTATCGAATGGTGATACTTAGACACGTTTGGATAAGAATAACTCCTATTTACAAGCTTTTTGTACTTCTAAAAGACATGTTTCAAACATTGTCAAAGCAGTAGCAGTGTCTGCAAAAGTTTACAAATAGACCAAATAATTAATAACATGCATTACATTGTAAACAAGATGGCCCTAATAAGTTCTTATTACTACGTTTCTGCACCGGCATCGCTTCAATTAGGCATATCTACACAATATGAACTTTCACCTCGACTCCAATATGACGCGTATGAATATGTATGATTTACATTTTAAAATAAACTATTTATATTATATTTACATGCTCAGTACTTCAGTTATATGCCCAGAAGAACATCGTCATATCTTAGAACTAAAATTACGGAACCCTTAAAATATTTACCCCGCACAAATGTTTGTGTAAATAAATAAATTATTACCAAGACACCAAGAAAACTTTTAGAGATATGCATATTGAACTTTTATGTGAAAATGAATGACATAGTTAATTTAAATTTAAAATTGAGTATGACCTTACCGTTCTATGTTTGGTCTAGATTCTACTACAGTGATAGTTTGTAGAGATTGATACAGCTGCAATACGCTCGTTAGAATGTATAAAAGGCAAAATACCTCAATAATGGCAGCGAAAGATTACGCACTGGAACATTTCAAAACGCCAATCAGATACAGATTGATACAGTAAAAACAACATCTTGACGAAGACAAGCAAACGCAACGCAACAGGAAATCAAACGTCTAAACTTCCCGACATGCGTCTGTCGAAGGAAAAGCGGTATCTTCGGTCGCAACAAGTCGCTCTAATTATGAACAATTTATTCGTATTTTTCTAATAAATCCAGAACTTAAACTAAAGCATTATGTTCGATACAACGAATTCCATCAAAATTATTACTTACTAGATAAGGACCAAAAAAAAAAACGAAAAATGTCAATTATGTTGTAGAATGGTAGGTATTTGCTCAAAACAGATGTCATTCTAATATTTGGAAACCGTTTCTTCCGCAATGCACAACGCAACATGGCAACACACGTTCGGCACTCGAGCATAGTGCAGTAATGTGAAATACTAATGTAATCGGATAGTTTACATTCGATTAGAACTAACATGCTAGCGGATGCCGATATAATATTCAAAAATCCTTGTTCGACATAACATAATTGTTCACGCAGATACAAAGTCATTGAATATTTAGTATATTCTTGTTGTTTGGACAGCCAAACCTTAAATATTTGGTTAGGTATTTGAGAAAACATGTTTTTTTAATTAACCTACTTTGTCCCAATGCTGGGCAAAGGGGTCCCATATCTTTCCAGTTTTCTATGGACGAACTGTAGTTTAATATTAGTATTCCAGTTTTCTATTTTAAAAAGAGATTATTTTTTGTAAAGGAACATGTTTTGTGTTTTTTTGTTTTTTAATTTTAATTTTTAATTATTATTTCATTTATTAATTTTTTTCCATATAATAATTACTATTGTTATTTTATTATTATTATTGCTGCATGTTCACTTTTAGAATTTATATTAATATTATTAATTATGATTTATGTAATGTAAGGTATCAAACACAATATAAATTGTTCCTGATAAATAAATAAATATGTTTTGCCATCTCCGACCAATCTGGCAATAACGATTCCAGATCGTCACGCCAGCGTTTTCTAGGCCGGCCTCGATGGAGGATCGTTGCAGAGTGCGAGCCTGAACACGGGCGTGTTCAGGCTCGCACTATGCGACGATCCTGGCCCATCTGTCTTCATGTATCCTGTATGTGTGACCTGCCCAGCCCCACTTCAGCCTCGTAGATTTATCCCCATCGGCGATGCTTGTCTTGTAGGGGAGAAAGGACAGGAAGGATTCATGCAAAACAGTGAGAACCAGCTGAGACGCATTTGCAGTTTTGTACAGGTAGTGGATGCTGCTGTCCATGTCATGGAAGACACAAAATACACTGGTCAGCAAATAAACCGAGCCACCCGCTACCTAGGAACTCTGATTCGATTTTCTCAAAAAGTATAAAACTTACAACTATCAAAGTTATACCTACAAAAAGTGCGTTTCATGGTGATTAAAATGACTACAAATTAATTCGAAAGTACCGTCAACTCACATTGTAATCAAGCAACAAACACAATGCTAACGATTTGCTCTGTTTTCACCAGAGGTTGAAATTAGCGTTCTTTTTCTCTACAATGAGGCTAGTCGGATATTTCTTATCATTTCTTTAGTTTTTGTCCATCGTTTGCTCAGACGCGCGTGTTTTTGCTACTTTTTTCGATTAATAATGGATACAACACCTCAGGAAGCAGCTCAAGCTGTAGCATTACTTCAAGCAGGCATTGCGCAACGTGAAGTCGCTCGAAGGCTTCGAATCAGCAGATCTTCGGTGCAACGAGTTTAAAGACGATACCTAGAGACTGGAGCATTCGATCGCCGTCCAGGTACGGGCAGACCTAGGGCTACATCAGCAGCAGATGATCGTTATATCCACCTTACTGTTCTGCGATATCGCCACCTCAACGCAGTTCAAGTCCAACAAAGTCTGCGTGACGAACGCCAAGTGGTCATAAGTTCAGATACCGTCAGAAGGAGACTTGCTGAACGGAACCTGACCCCAAAAAGAGCTGCAACAGGCCCAGCATTAACGGTAGCACACCGTCGAGCACGACTTGAATTTGCTCGAGAGCATAGGGATTGGACATTAGAGCAGTGGAGTAATGTACTCTTCACTGATGAGACCAGGGTGAGTCTACATGGAAGTGATCGACGTCAGAGAGTATATCGTCGCCCTGGAGAACGTTATTCTTAGTGTTGCATCGAGGAAACTGTTGCTTATGGAGGAGGATCTGTAATGGTCTGGGGCGGCATCTCGTTAACAGCACATACAGCGTTAGTTTTCATCGAACCGACGGGCGGTACACGTGGACTGACTTCTCATCGCTACATTACTGAAATCCTCACAGACCATGTGGTACCTTACGCAGGATATGCAATTGATGCATGATAATGCACGGCCTCATGTTGCTCATGTGGTGACCCAGTATCTACGCGACGTCAGCATTCGTACGATTGACTGGCCAGCTCGAAGCCCGGACTTGAATCCGATAGAACACTTATGGGATGAGCTGAAACGTCGGGTTCGAGCCCGGGTACCTGCTCCAACAAGGCTTCCAGAGCTGCGAATCGCAATTGAAGAGGAGTGGAATACAATTCCTTAAGATTTTATCGTCAGGCTCGTAAGGTCGATGAATACAAGGATGCTGGCAGTTATCCGAGCAAGGGGAGGGAATACGGAATATTGATCAAAAACTTTTTTTGATTTTATCTTTGTTTTTGGCTTTAATTTTTTTTTCACTTTATCATTACATTACTAAAGATTGCCACGACTGGAAAACGACTCTTCTTTGTAAAATCCTTAATAAACACTGAAATATTGATTAAACCCAATGAGTTTCCTTTCATTTTAATCACCATGAAACGCACTTTCTGTAGGTACAACTTTGATAATTGTAGGTTTTTTAGTTTTTGAGAAAATCGAATTAGAGTGCCTAGGTAGCGGGTGGCTCGGTTTATTTGCTGTCCAGTGTAGTTTAGTTGCTGCTGTTTTATTATTGTAAAAAGCAAGATTTCGGTAGCTCACTTCTCAGGAGTCGTCCATATAGGTGAACGGCTAAATTGTGCTTGATATACTGTTTCTTAAGGAATTGACGTTGACCTATTTAATACTTAATACAAAATAAATTCTCCCCATAGCCATCATAACCGTATCAAACAAGAAGCATTATAATTAAATCACAAATATAATTGATAGACGGTATCTTTTGATGTAGGCATTTAATTGTGCTATTACGTACAACAATGTTGTTATCAGTGCAATCTCATTGCAGTCATCTTATCTCGTCACACGACGACCTGAGACTTTTCTGCAACAAAACATTAAGTCGTGACGCAATTTTATTGACCTTGGCACGACCTTGATGTCGAGATGAAACCAGTTCTTTATAAATATTAATGAAACTGTTATTTTATATTCACTACCTGATGCATGTTTTACTGAATTACCATCTTTTTTATTGGCTTAATATGCAGGAAGGCCAAAGAAACGATGGATGGACTGTGTGAAAGATGATATGACTACAAAGAGGGTGACTACCGTGATGATGACTCTAAGGCGTCGTCCTAATTGGCTACGATCATGCGAGCAAATGATGCGATTCCGTCGCACGACGAGATTAAACTCACACATTTTTTTAGAGTGTCCTAATTGAAGCTTGCAAGTCATCTCGCGAGCACAGGAAGTGCTTAGTAACGATCGTACGATGGGTTTAATCGTGCAATTAAAGCTACAAATCTCTTTTGAGTGTCCTAATTAGGCACGCGTAATATAACTTTTCAAAGCAATATTGCTCGACAGTAAAAACTGTGCATCTTTGTAAATAGCTATTGTTGAAATGGCGCCGTAGCGGTGACAGCGGGCGATTTTGTGGCGGGCGTCGCGCGAGCTATAAGGACACCTGTTGTCCGGTATCGGACAGCCAATTAGGACGACGCCTTAGGGAAGTATATAATTTTTCGGATGTGACTGTACAATCAAAGATATGTTAATCGCTGTGAAAAATATGAAATATGGAAGAAAATGACATATTGCGCCGACCATAAATAAATTGGGATATAAGCAAGACAATGAAAAATGACAATAAAATGCAGTCAGTTTAAAGTTTGGTTTACTGAAATCCTTTGTGTAACCAAATATTAGTAGATCAAAGACTTCATAATTATTATTTACAGCAGGTATTGATTCTTCCTCATGCAAATAGTAATTTAAAACATATTATTCACCAAAGAAATTCGAATTATATGTATATTATAAATAGTTTTAAATAATGAATACCTACGCAATACAAAGTGCGTAAAAGTAAACATATGAAAGGCCAGAGTGTTACAAATTGCTCAAGTGAAATGAATTGCTCGCTCACTATTCGGAGGGAGATTAGCCAAGCATGGCGCCCAGTATGTCAAAATCCCAGCTAAGTTGATCAGCGACCGTTAAGCAACTGTGAGGCAACTGGTCGCTGCAACCAGTGGCCGTAACCAGTTGCAGCTCTTGTGTGAAATCTGCATACTCGACACGATGTGAAAGGTATTGCTATGTTTGCGTAGGAAGGAAGCTAGTTTTCAAAGCTGTATCCCCTTTCCTGTGACTGCATCTACACATTCAATGTTGGTACCTACGAAAAATAATCGACTTTATTTAATTTAAATAATTTTATTCGAATACCATTTTATAAATACTTTAAAGGTTAATAACCATCTTCCAGTGTTATTTTTAACATTACAACATCACGCCTCTTTTTTAGGTGTACTTATACCCAGTTATGTTTAAGTCCCATGTAACAAGGGGAGATATACGTAGACACGCTAAGTCCGCTGCCGCGAGAAATCGCGGCACAGCGGACGGAGCTCGGGCGGGATCTCATGGCGTCATGGAAAGTACGGTTATCGCAACCCAGTGCTGGGCACGCCACGATTGCGGCGATAAGTCCCCTCTTTGAGGAGTGGCTAGAGAGGCGCCACGGCGTCCTCACCTTCCGCCTGACGCAGGTCCTCACCGGACACGGCAGTTTCGGGAGGTTCCTGTGTCGGATAAGGCGGGAGGAAACGTCCGGGTGTCACCACTGTGTGGATCGCCCGGAGGACACGGTGGAGCATACGGTGGAGGTCTGCGCGGCTTGGGCAGAGCACCACCGTGTCCTCGTGGAGGCGATCGGTGGCAGAGATCTCTCGCATCCGGCCCTGGTTCAGGCCATGGTACGGAGCGAGAGGGCATGGGCAGCCGTCACCTCCTTCTGCGAAGCAGTAATGCTTGCAAAGGAGGAGGCGGGACGGTTGAGGGAAAGGCATGTTTCGCGCCTAGCCACCGCAGGAGACGCCCTGGGCGTCGGGAATCCCGGCGGATTTCCGGCCACCGTAGGCGCGGGCTTGCGGACGGTGAGCAATGGGTAGCTCACCGTCCGGTAAGGACCAAGCCCGGGTCGACGGCGCGTCGTATTCCACGCGCGCCTCAAAGAGATGTCAGCACAAATGTAGGGGTCCACTAGGGCCGATGCCTGCCGGGGTCGCGGGAAGGTACTTATGGGTCACCGAGAACCCTGGCAACACAGGCAACAGGAAGGAATACGGGCGGGTTTTAGTCAGTAAGAGTCTGACACACCCTCCCGCTCCGCCCAGAGCGGGAGAAGTATTTGATGACTTTTTCCCAACCAAAAAAAAAAAATGGCTATCAACCGGGAACAAATCCAGACTCCGGGCTGCTACTGAGAAATTGCGAGCGAAAAAACCCAATAGCACTTTGCCTGACCCAGATATCGAACCAAGACCTCATGCTCAGCAGTGGCGCTTGTGACCAATAGACCAAAGAGCGTATGTTATAAGTGTTATTTATAAATTCCATAATAAATTTATGAAGCCAAACAATTACAACATTCACATATTTAAGAAATTGCCATCGTAGTGTCTACTGGGCATCATCTAAACAGATGCTCCAATACAATGAGAGCAAAAACAATTGTATATCACTCTTCAGTCACATAACGACCAAACTTCCTGCGTGCTTGATATCATTGCTGTTGTAGTTCCAGAATAGTTATTTGTGCAACAAGAGAGCAAAGCTGGTTTTTGCTGCGAGTGTTGATTTTGAATCCCGAGTAATCGAAGGATTCTAGGTTAGAATCCTGAGCGGACCGAGGGGTTTAAAGACACGAGATCTAAATAACTTTGATCTCGTCTTCACAGCAGCGAGAACATTATTACCTAAAGTTAAAAAAATAGAACATGGTAAAAATTCAACCACATGTATATTTGTTAAACAAACGTTAAAAATAAAAGTTAAAAAGGTAAAAGTAAAATATAATTCGAATACTTTGAAAAAGATATATTAATTACATTTAAAACCTTAACAGATGATTTGCAATTTTACGGTTATATGTGTATCCGAACATGTTATTGTGTTTCTTTTTGGGCCTACTCAGACAAAAAATAAAAACTTTTCCCCCTAGATCAAAATATGCTATTCTATCCTTTTATCTATTCGCTCTGGTACGCACAATGACGGACTTTTTAGCAAGAGGAGTGAAAATAATATTCATCTATACAGGGCGTCCCACAACTTTGCCACATGGAGGGAAAGTACCTTAAATACTGTAGATAGAAAAATGTACTGAATGAAGAATTCATTTTTATTTTAAAAACAATACGAACTGCACATCGTCGAAAGTGACGCATATGAAAGGTTCTGTCGGCGAAATTTCCATAGGTGAAACGTTTTATCGACGAATCTCTCAAAAATGAAACGTCCTGTCGGTGATCAGTCCAAAGGAGAAATGACTGTCGGAGAACGCTTGCAGAGTATTATTCGATCCAGTCTATTTAAAAAGTAAATCCACCTGAAAAGTAAACGGCTAAGGAAATTGATTATTTGGCATAATCAATTTCCTTAGCCGTTTAATTTTCAGGTGGGTTTACTGCCATGCTAAATTTAGAAATTTTGTGAAATATATTTTACACAGTTTTGCGATCTAATAGCTATGAGCGTTGTGAATGAATAAATCACGTTATACATCTAAAGATTCGTTATATATCAATTAGGTTGTTACTGTTGCAATCTTTTGTCTCTCATCATCTAATGACTTTACGACACACTGTTCCTTCCTTGAGTGTGGTAATAGGTAAGTTAAGAAGCGACTGGGCACCGTGGGCAGTCTTCGTATCCGGAAAGTCATGTCATTTGGTTTTTATTTTTATTCTTTTATTAATATTTTACATAGATTCTTTTATATTTTGTGAACGTGAGAACGTTGTAGGCTTAATAGACTAGATTTGTAGACCATTTATTTTTTGTTAAGTTCCTGGTACTTCTGGACAGGCCTACACTGTCCTCCCATACCTATTAATACTGTAATTTGAAAACATTGTAAAAGCCAATTTTTTTTTAAAGAGTATCCGTAGAGTTTCTTGCCGGCTCTTCTCCTTGCCGGCTCTTCTCCATAGGAAACGACCAATTGGAATCGTGCACCTAGCTTCTGACGTTTCATAACTGCCCATGTAGGTTTACGTGAAATAAAATATTTTGATTTTTATTTTAAAAAGCATTCAGCAGTAATCAAATCAACCTTATTTTTTTTAATATTTACGAAATCTTAAAGCTAAAAATAGGTTGTTGACTACCTACTTAGTTAAAAGACGTCACGATGAAAGCTTATTTATTATATTTACTTAATATCATGACTTTTACTAACAAATTACAAGTAACTTTGCGTATGTGGCAACATTTTCGTAACTCCACGGTGTTGCCGGGTCTCGGGAGCCCACAAGACATTAGTATTTTTCCATAGCCCGGAGGGGCTTGTCTATGACTCAACGCGTTTCCCAATTAGGTACCTACAAGCATTTGCAAGTAAAAGCAGTAATGAAAGATTTATTTCTCTATTGCACATATTGTGCGCGCGAAATGTGATGTTGAAATGATCTTGACATTGTTATGATGTTTTAATGCATAAGTATGAGTAGGTCTTTGATGAAATTTGAGTCTTTTAGGCGGAGATTTAGGTGAAGCAACTGCGATAATTGGAGTGGGTTCGCAGGGCTGTAGGTTCGATGACCCATTAAATATTTACTGGTCAAATTAACCATCACTATTTACTTATTTAATTTTTCTTTGGGAGTATATGTAGCTGGACTAATGAAAAAGAAGGCTTTGGTTAAACTGCCCTCAGTTTTTCTACGTTTGACCTTGGAATTCCTTCTTTCAATAGGTATCTGTAGAAGTTGTCGGAATAAGAGAAGTTGCTCCGCACTTCATTTGTTAACCCTCAAGTTGGAGCGGAAAATCTTACGAAAAAAGACATACGAAACTCTTTGTAGATTTGTCAACATTTTGCAAAATAGAGTCATAACTCATTAGATCGCAATATCATGATATGCAAATCCTTTCACATTATTCATGTTAGTGAATAAGAAAAAGTAAAACATAAGCTTTCGGTCATATCATAACGCCGGGATGAAGCAACGCAATTATCTTATTTGAGCAACAGCAGAGAATGAACAACTAAAGTAACAATTATAGTATGTGCCTGTTTAATATACGTAGGCACCAAGGAAATGTCTCGCTGTGCGGACCCCTGTCTAAGATGAACTATTTACTATAACAATTTGTCGCATTAGAGATACTTAGATAGATCCTCGTCTTCATTACTTTACCTCGCTAACACCCACCAGGTAATTGTGACGATCTTGCATAATCACAATGCCTGATAATCGGATTGGTGTTCGCTGATCCCTTAAGAAGTTATTACCCTACGGCTACATTGTCGCAATAATGCGAACTTCACTTCGCATGCTCTCTCTCGCACACCGGTCGACGCCGCGACGTCTCGCTGTACAACAGAGAGCGCGCGAAATATAGTTCGCGTTATCGGGACAGTATAGCCGTAGGGTTAACAACGCTGGTCCTGCTCCATTTTTTTTTTTTTTTTTGGGTGGGAAATCATCAAATAACTTCTCCCGCTCTGGGCGGAGCGGGAGGGTGTGTCAGACTCTTACTGACTAAAACCCACCCGTATTCCTTCCTGTTGCCTGTGTTGCGGGGGCCTCGGTGACCCATAAGTACCTTCCCGCGACCCCGGCAGGCATCGGCCCTAGTGGACCCCTACTTTGTGCTGACGACATCTCTTTGAGGCGCGCGTGGAATACGACGCGCCGTCGACCCGGGCCTGGTCCTTACCGGACGGTGAGCTACCCATTGCTCACCGTCCGCAAGCCCGCGCCTACGGTGGCCGGAAATCCGCCCGGGATTCCCGACGCCCTGGGCGTCTCCTGCGGCGGCTAGGGGCGAGAGGGCGCGAAACGTGCCTTTCCCTCAACCGTCCCGCCTCCTCCTTCGCGAGCATTACTGCTTCGCAGAAGGAGGTGACGGCTGCCCATGCCCTCTCGCTCCGTACCATGGCCTGAACCAGGGCCGGACGCGAGAGGTCTCTGCCGCCGATCGCCTCCACGAGGACACGGCGGTGCTCTGCCCAAGCCGGGCAGACCTCCACCGTATGTTCCACCGTGTCCTCCGGGTGATCCACACAGTGGTGACACCCGGGCGTATCTAGTGTAGACCTGCCTTTGTTTCTAGTGCCTCGTGCTCCAGTACATTATACTACTACATTGTCGCAATAATGCGAACTTCACTTCGCATGCTCTCTCTCGCACACCGGTCGACGCCGCGACGTCTCGCTGTACAACAGAGAGCGCGCGAAATATAGTTCGCGTTATCGGGACAGTATAGCCGTAGGGTTAACAACGCTGGTCCTGCTCCATAAGGGCGCAAAAACGAATTGATCAGCTATTGAAAATAGTGTTGGAGTTGCTGAAGATTTCAAAAACTCTCTTTGCATTGTATAAATTCAATCTCTTAGTATTGTATAGTTGCACAGCACATTGATATGTACTATGAAGCTGCCATTTACTGGATACGTCTTTCATTGACTTGAATGTGCCCTGGCGGCTGGGAGTATGTCGTGCTAACTCTAATGTCTCGCTGATGGTGGCGCTTGTAGATTTTTACATCTCGATCATTTAGTTCCCTTCAAAATGGTTGAGCTGAATGGTGCTAATGTACGCGTCATGTTCGTGAATGGGCGCTGTCAGTAGAGACTGGTCATATATTAGCTGCCACGGTTTATTGTAATTTTTGAATTGCTTTTTTTTGACGGATTTTTGACGCTTTTACGTTTTGCATCGTTCTCACATGTATAATTTCAAAATGAATGATGTAAACAATATGTTGTAACCATAATACGTTGATTTAAAAGAGTGTCCGTGGAGTTTCTTGCCTGTTCTTCTCCATAGGTACCTACTACGCTTTGGAATGGGCAACTAGCTTCATCTTTCAGACTGACTGACCGACCCCTTGACAATTCAACAGTGCCCGTAATTGGTTTATTTGAAATAATTGTTTTGAGTTTGAGTTTGAGTTACAAATCCCGAGAGTTTAAAAAAAAGTAAAAAAAAGTGGCCTGTTTTTTACCAGTTAACTAAATATTTCACGGTCAGGCTTTCCTTTTATGGCCGTCAATGAATAACTGGCATCGATAATATGCTCGCCTTCTTACTTATTTTATTATGGATGTAAGCTGAAAAGACAAGTAATCTTATCCGATTGATTCAAGTCGCTTTAGGGCTCCCACACAAAACTGCGAATTCGCATCGCATCGCAAAAATCTGCGAGCTCGATGTCAGTTTTTCATAATAAAATGACATCGAGCTCGCAGATTTTTGCGATGCGATGCGAATTCGCAGTTTTGTGTGGGACCCCTTATAGTGCTCATCAAGACTAATGGGATAGTTCTGATAAAATTATGATAACAGCGCTATAAGTTACGTTCCATTGGAATGTCTTAAGGTATGATGAGAGTCAGTGAGAATTTTGATTGAGATATTTGTGTTATATATTACATGGAGTGCATAATAACTGAATTATTTTCCCCTATTCAAATATTGACAGACTGTAAAAAATATCTGGTAACAAATCAAAGAATTTGAGCACACAAAGTTAAAGTAAGGCACTCATGAACGTCAAAATTTACGAAAATAAAATTGAATTGATTCTAGTCGCCCCTTCCAAAAGGTATTTTCGTGTGGAGAAGAATGGGCAAGAAACTCCACCGTTACTCTTTTAAAATGTTTTACAGTATTTTGTATACATGAATTAATCTATACAATTAAATACAATCAGTTTGATTTTGTCTAGAGTCTAGATTCTCCTATGGAGCTGGACCAGCATGTTTCCAAGCATTCCTATCTTGGATATAATCCTCTAATTTGTATTATACCTACTTGTTTACAAAGTGTACCTACTTTTAATGTGAGTTTTAAATTTTATTTCATTTCATAGCAATTTATCTTCTACAAGTTATTTTGTTGTAACATCTAACACAGACTCCAGAAACACCCGTAATTATAAGGATTCGGGTGCAACCAAAATAGAGCTACGACTGATAACAGATTTGAACGTCACTAAAATCTGCGCCTTAATGTCAAACTTATCATTTATTAACTTCATCTTACCTTTCCAGAAACGAGCCCAGAAGATGCATCACATCGTCGCAGGACGACGGCGTGTGTCGTAGATGCGGGGGAGACCAGCACGGCGGGGCTCTTCCGTGCATCTGTTATCCAAGGGCGTGAGTAACTTACCAGTTACCATAATATCCTGAAAACGTCCTCTGCTAGGCAGAAACCACCCCAACTCAACTTATTTGTTGTTTTATCAACACTTGAGCGCACCCCTATAGCGAGCAGACCAAATAAATAAGTGTATTTCGGAGAATCGTGATTCGCGAAGATGTGTTTATATCTGGCAATTATTGATTTATCTTTGTTTCAAATATCTGCTCATTGAACTCTTTAGAAACTGAATCATTGCATTAATTAATCATTTAACATCGTGTATCATAATCGGTGAACATAGTTTACTAAACATATAGTAAACAACCTTGATGGAGATTATCTGAAAATACCTCATTTTTATCTGCTTTTGTGTGGGTCAAGGTATTTTACTGTGGAAGATGCAGTAATAGACCACCTATAAAATGGTGATTTAATATTGTGGCGCAGTTACATAATAATTAAACATTTATTTCTAGCTACAATAGTCCATAGATACCTTCCGAATAGAACCTTAGATATAATTGTTTATATAGAATCTTTTGAAGACTGATAAGTTAAGTTTTAAAACTTCCTCTGTCCTACTCAATAGTAGAGATTCCTCTGTTCTATACTTACCCGACAGGATCCATAGTAATTTAATTCTAAGTTACCATCTCATGACGAGCAGTGGTAGGTCGAGCAGCGGTGGCCCAGTAGTAACAGCCGTGACTTACGAGTTGTAGATTTGAACCCAGACAGGCGCTTTACTTTATGTAAATTATTTCATCACCACTGCTCTTAAAACAGTAAAGAAAACATCGTGAGGAAACTGGCATGTCCTAGAACTAAAAAATCGAAGGCATGTGACATCTATCAACCCGCACTGGGCCCGCGTGGTGGACGGCCCATTCCCTCTCACAGAGAGGAGGCCTGTGTCTCAGCAGTGGGAACATTATAGGCTGATTATGGTACCATCTCATAAACATTGTGGAAATGTGGAATAAATGATTGAGTATTTTTAAAAAGTATTGTTTTAATTATTTTCTTTTCTTAATTCCAGGCCGGTGAAGTTCGAGACAGGCGCGTGGTTCCTGCATCAGGTGCAGCGAGCCATCAGCGTCATGCCGTGGAGCATCTCCACCGACAAGCTCGAGCAGATAGGTCAGTAGCCATACTGGAACGTTTTTGAGGAGCATAACCCAAAGATCACAAATTGTTTTAGTTTTAGGATCTTTCAATCATCAATATTGAATTTGTTTCATATAATATCACATCACGCTTCTTTTCCCCTAAGGGTTAGCAGAGGCGTATATATCTTTAGTCCCATGTAATAGGGCGAGCCTATAGCCATTAACCAGGCATAAATCCAAACTCCGTGCCGCTACTGAGAAATTCCTGATGAAAAAACCCAACAACATTTTGCCCGACCTGGGAATTGAACCCAGGCCCTCATGCACAGCAGAAGCGCTTGCGGCCACTAGACTAACGAAAAACTACTGGTTTCATGCGTGTAATGTAGTATGCATGACGTGTGACGTATGTATGTGTGTACGACGCCTTCAGGCTGGGTGGAGGGCCAGTCGCGCTTGTGACCACGAGACCAACGGGGCAGGGGGCAAGGCTGCTGAGCGTGGGTTCCTGGGGTATATTCCCAGGTCGGGCAAAGTATTATTGGATTTTACAAATAGGAGTTTGGAAGTAGGCGGTGTGATACCCCCGTGCCTCAGAAAGCACGTTAAACCGTTGGCCCTGCGCCTGATCTCTCTCCGGTCGTATGACTACCGTCCCATCGGACTATGAGACTGAGGGAAGAGAGAGTGCGCCGTGTCTACGCACACACTTGTGCACTATAATATCTCCCGCGCCGAAGGCTGGTCTTCGCTGAGATTGGTGGCCATGGCCGAAATTTGATCTGGAGGACCATTATTATTAGCTGGAGGAACAATCTTTGCAGGAAAGAAGGGATGTAGTGGTTGGATAAGAGTGACCGAAGGATGGAGCTAAACCGTGCGATTAGAGGCCTATCTCCACCTGGGGTTTGCTAAAAGCTGATGAATGAATGATGAGATGAGGTAAACAGTCTGTACTTACTAGTTAGCTTCTATGCTCTAGACTTGTATGATTTATTTTATTGTGTTTGGGTGGCTAAGGCGCCATCTCCACGGATGAGAGAATCGCGGCGATAGTCACGCTGTGCCTTCAAATGATCGCCGCGACGGTATCGCTGTGTGGAGATTGATACATAGAGTATCTATTGAATTTGATGGCACGGCGAGACTATCGTCATGATTTTCTCGCCTATGGAGGTGGCGCCTTACAGCTGTCAATTCAGAAGTAATAGTGAGGTAATTCACGACAAGCCTCCACAGTTAGCAATGGAGTATTGTTGTACAAGCTTTCATTGAAAACTATTCATTCAGCAAAACACTAACTAAGTATAATATCAAATTAACTAATAAAAAATACGTGCATAGGCAAGAATGCATGCGCAACCGCTATTAGAGTTTAGATAAAACAGTAGTAAGGCGACTGACAATAGATATTAACAAATCAAAGGTGAGTGGAAACGCCGGGAGGGTACGCCCTAGGAGAACATATAGTGACCAGAAAGGTCAGGTGCGTAGTCCTTATCCCCATGGGAAGAAGGCGTGAGCTTATGTATGTAAAACAGTGGTAATTGACGCTAAACTGCTTGTCTAAACCAACTAAAGTTGATAGAAAATTTGTTTCCGCACAAAGCTGATCTTTAAGACGCTGACAAGACCTAATTAAACAAAATAGGCTTCTCATAAGAAAAAAAATTGCCTAATCTGTATAGTTTGTGGTAGCGGAAAAAATATATGTTAATTTTGAACATATTTTCCATAACTTGGTTGTTACCAAAACACGTTTGGAAAAATAATCTCGATACAACCTAACGTTAAATTAACCTCTTACCTTGAGTTCTAATCCAAAATATCTGTATTAAATATCAACATACGTTACGTATTTAATTAATAACAAGAACGTCTTATTTGAATGCAGAACTTGGTTATTTTTTATTTTCGATTAGTCAACTCAATTTTGAGTAAATAGATAATTGCTTCATATTTTGCAATAAATTACAAGCGTTGTGTCATCGCGCTTCTCTTTCTTTTCTATGCAATCTGACAGTGACCGCGGTTTAGGTGATGTCAGCGTCTTAAACTCTCCTGCACTTTTATGGTTGTATTTCTAACTTTACTACCGCTTGTAGTGTTTTTACTATCCAAGGAAACATTACTAAACGTAGGTAGGCTTAGGTGCGGTGTGTGGAAATATAACTTGTCTTTCAACAATTTTCTTAGACTTATTGCATCTTGCGGCGCGACTTTCAGTCGCCGATCACATGTCACCAGCCCCCAGTTATACCTATATATTATTGAAAACTTAAATCAACCCAACAGCTTTTTTTAATCTGTAATTGGCAGCAGAATTGATGGTTGCATTATTTTATCTACCATCTTTGTTTTAGGCAGGCTTCTTGCCTAATTTTCAAGGCATCGGACTACGTCCCTAAGTTGTGTCCCTAGTCGCTAAGGCAAATATTGTCAAATGTTCGAAGATTAGGTACTCGTCAATTTTATAAACCCTGTCCTATTTATTTTTTAGAGGAAGAATGCGATGGATTCGACGTCCCAGGGCCAAGTGATGCCACTCGTGGGGAACTGAAGAAGATCAGAGAATTTCTAGAGACTATCTCTGCGAAGCTAGCAGGCGGACCGCTAGAAGGCACCAGAGTCGCACCGCTGTACGACCATCCTGCCTGTAAGTAATAGTTCTTAGTTCTGATAAAAGATGGCGGTGTTCGTTTGTCTATGTTGTCGAGAGATGGCGTTACAAGGTTCATTTTATACCTAGAATAGGTAGTTTTATCTAAGCATAGTTTTCTAAAGAACAATTATTTTGATAATGATACTTCAATAGTTTAAAATATGACTTAAGTAATTAGTGCATGTAAATAAGTTAGCGTGTTGATCAAAAATTCATCATTACAGCAATAGATTTTAGTCTGCCTAGATGTGCACTGGCCCAGTAAAATCTTTGTAAATATCATGTTTTCAGCTATTTTAATTCTTGAAATTAGTGCTGCATTTAATGCATCACTTATCATATATTTAATGGTACTACTAGAACTTGTGTTATCGAGTTTTAGCTGATGACTTATATGTGCATGAATACCATATCTAGCGTTGCTATAAACTTGCGTAGATATTCGCATGTTCGAGCGATACCACGCGAGGCTGCGCGGCGCTCTGACGTCACTTGCGATCGCGCTACGAGACGCGCTCACACGTAAGCTAGCGATAAAGTAAAGCATGCACTGTGTCATTAACTTTAGCAACTTTTCCTGATGCAACATTTCTTCTACATTTTCTTTATAGAAAATATCTTTGGAGTGTGTTGCATGTAGATTGTGTGTTTTTGATTTGATTGTTGGGTTCACTGGTGAATGAACTCGTCCAAAAGTTTGTTTGATAGTACGATACTTGCCTATACTTATATGTTAAAACAGATAACAGTTTATTGATAGCTGATATTCAGAAATAAGTTGGTACTTTTTATATTGCACTTGCATGATTTTTGTGTTTTGCATTTTATACTAACAAACGCCTATGCACTGCCACGTTTTATATTAATTTATAAACAAGAACTAACTTACAAAGCCGAACAACTCATCACGACGAAAACGCGTACGCAAAATATGGTTTCATGTTTTTGCTATTCATATTTTGTAGGTGCTTACAATTGCAGTGCCAATGAAATAAATGAAGTTTTTTTTTTACTTACCAAGTTATATTACTTACATATTATTTTCTAAAATCTGTAAATACATTTTGTCCCTAATTAATTAATAAAAATAACAAAATGCTATCCTAACTTAACTAAAACTATTCACAAACTAAATATGGCGTCGAAGAATTCATCCACAGCGCTGTTGACTGATAATGTAGCCAAGAAACTGGCGGCATTGCCACGTTTTATGGCAGTCTCCGCTAGTCTCTTGGATACATTATCAGTCGACAACGATGTGGATGAATTTGTCGGCGCCATATTTTAGTGTGTGAACTGTTTTAGTTAAATACAGATTAACTTATAAAGAACAGTCACTTAAAGAAATATCTGCTACCCTCATCCTATCTTAAATCAGCCGATCAGTTTATCTTTGAGCCGACAAAGGACGGCATGGCTAAATAACATCAATTTTTAGGGTTCCGTATCCAAAGGTAAAACGGGACCCTATATTAAGACTCCGCTGTCTGTCTGTCTGTCCATCTGTCACCAGGCTGTATCTCATAAACCGTGATAGTTAGACAGTTGAAATTTTCACAGATGATGTATTTTTGTTCCTGCTATAACACCAAATACTAAAAACAGAATAAAATAAATATTTAAAGGGGCTCCCATACAACAGACATTATTTTTTTTGCCGTTTTTATAGATAATGGTACGGAACCTTTCGTGCGCGAGTCCGACTTGCACTTGGCAAATTATTGTTCCTATCGATGCTGAGTGACTTTCCATGTGTTCACCGTGTTATTAACACGGCGAACACAAGACGGAAAATATAGGTACTGTTCAAACATAAATTGTCAATGGGAGTTGACCCTGAAAAAGACATCAACGCGTTACCATTTCACAAAATAATAAAAGCAGCATGATATTTTGAAATTGGAACTTGTAACTAAGGTGGTTTAACCAATCAAAGCTCAAATTATAGCAAATCTCTTAAATAAATTGTATAATAATTTGGGATGTTTGATTTGTGTTCGACGAATGGGTAAACAACTTTTTTGGGTATGTATGTCGTTCACCTTTGAAATCACACGAAGGATATTTGATTGTAGAGTACGCAAAACAATTGAACAACGTGCTTATTTTGGGATAATATGCGGGGGTGCTTGCAAATGGCGTGCGTGTGTGACCAGACGCTTGCACGTAAACGACACAAAAGGAGTATGTAAGACTACAATCCTTACATACTCCAGTCGTCGTCGCAGGTGGCGTTCTGTAGTTTCTGCCTACCCGCATGGGAAAAAGGTGAGACTTTATGATTATATGCGAGGGTTTACTTAATCTACTGATATCTGAAGGGCTGGCTTCACTGGTGATTGTTAAGCACTCACGAATTGGCTTAAGACAGGCACAGGAATGTTTTGTGAGATTTTTTTCAATCTTACCATTTCTTAATATCTTAGAGATACTGGGTCTTCTTGCTAGTTGTGAAGCATGCCCCTCGTAAAAGGAAGTCAACATATTATTCAACAACAACATTCAACATGTTATTTTTGTATTACAGAAAAAAGTTTTTCTGTAATACAAAAATAATAAGTTCCTATTAATCCCACGTGATCGTTGGTAATGCTGAGAAATTGTTTTTGTCAACCATCCTGTATTTTCCTCTTTATTTCGAATAACATCTAACTAAGCACATAACACGTCGCTTCAGGTTTTGCCATGACGTCAATTTGACGGTCAACGTTTTTACTGACTCAACTTTGAACCTAACTTATTGTAACTTAACAAAAACTAAAAGTACGCAGTAATAAATAATATGGCAAAAACTCGTTATTTGTGTAGTTATTGTTTTGTTGTTGATGCTAAAGAGACAAGACAAATGTCGCTTAATTTGTATTGTTTTATGATGTTTCTCTTTTAAAAAGTGCCATTCATAGGCACTCATGCTGGAGGTCAGTTACCTTCTACCTTAACTGTCATAAATAATCTCATCATCTTTGTCGCTTGTGGTGGGCGCAACACGTTTTCTTTTCCCCACTTTTTTTTTGTTTTTGAAATGATCAAATAACTTTTCCCGCTCTGGGTGGAGCGGGAGGTTGTGTCAAACTCATATTGACTAAAACCCACCCTAGTTCCTTCCGTTGCCTGTGTTGCCAGGGTCCTCGGTAACCCTTTCGTACTTTCCCGCGACTCCAGCAGGCATCGGCCCTAGTGGACCACTTGTGCTGACGACATCTCTTTGAGGCGCGCGTGGAACACAACGTGCCGTCGACCCGGGCCTGATCCTTACCGGACGGTGAGCTACCCATTGCTCACCGTCCGCAAGCCCGCGCCTACGGTGGCCGGAAATCCGCCCGGGATTTCCGACGCCCTGGGCGTCTCCTGCGGCGGCTAGGGGCGAGAGGGTGCGAGATTTGCCTTTCCCGTTCTTTCCCATTCCCCCTGCCAACCGTCTCACTATCATTCACTCCCTTACTTTCATATCATTCCTTTCACACAACCAATCCATATTTTCTTTGGCCTTCCTATCCCTCCCCATCCATCCACAGATATATTCATCTGTCTTATGTCGTCATACGTCACATGCGTTTCATCCCTCCTCATCAGATGTCCACACCGAGACAAACGATTTCCTTTCAACTTTTCTGCCACATCTACTATAATGAGGCATTAATTAATTATGAATATTTACCAAAATTTACTGCTCCATACAAAGGTATGGTATTTAGCAATGCTGAATTAAACATCGGCCTATTTGCACCTTATACGACATTTATACCTTTACGAATGTTGACCAGTTGGTATACTTTTAACTAAAACTAGATATCAATGTAAATCTCAACGTAACTTAGTTTATTTCTCAGATACTGTGTAATATTTTAGGGCAACAGTACAGACAAGGAGTAAGCCTTCATTGCTCAAAAACGTTGCATCATATAACTTATTTGAAACTGACTCCTGTAAGCCATTTTTTTTAAAGATGAACGTATTAACACTGCCATGTGTCTATATATTTGAGGCCGCATTAGAGTAAGGACAAATTGCGCACAGTAGCTAGCAAGAGTCATCTAATGCGTGAAAGTATCTTTTGTACAGCTTCACGCATCTTTAATAATATTCCGGGGCCTATTAGAATAATTACGGAAATGAAAAAAAATATAAAAGAATCTTCATGGCCTGTTAGTAAACAAGTGCTACTACTTTATATAAGACTTCTTATCAGACAAATCACTGTGCACTGCTCCAATATAGTTTCCCTCTGTCATGATGCGTTCAGTGGCCTACTGATGTGTACCTACCTAAATTCGTTCCGTTTTGTTTTTATATTTTTTGAAATCTTAATAATTTGTAACAATAATGTAAATTGAATTCCTATGTAATTATTGGGTATGCCCTAAGGGCGGGACGTAGCTGATAACAATTAAATTATTTAAGACCTGTATTATGTACCTACCTATAATCCACAATAAAGATATTGAAGTTGAAGAAGTTTTTCTAAGAAAAACAAGGTTCTTACGTGTCTGACTCCCAGTGAACTGGCGTTAATTATAATATAGCCGGCGCAATAACTAAGTATAATTAATTCATATATTTCCATGCGACTGCGCACTCTGTGTTGCCAGATCTTGTACTGAAATGTGTGGTCCACAAAAATCCGAAAATAAAAAGTTTAAGTTTATTTTAAAATTCGAAAATCATTTATTCCAATTAGGCTGAGAATAAAAACAAGGTAAGAGAAATATTCCCAAAACATACACTTTTCACTACTTTTCCTAGTAGTGTTAAAGCTGAGAAGAAGGAGCACTGGCTCAAAAAACTTCCCCAGTCACACAAGCAACGACCCTTGTTTAAAATGACAGAGGCACGTACCCAGGAGTACCTTCTCATAGACTTATGACCGCGCATAGTTTTCTATGATTAGTTATGTGTGCCGTAGTCCCCAAAATACGTAGAAATGTCCTACTTTGACCAAACAAAATTGTAGGAGCGTTGTCGCCCGGCCATTACTGCTGAAAACCGTTGGGTTGAAATATTTTTTGAACATTTCCACACAAATAATGTCAACTACACTCGGCCCTTTCTGAATTTCCAAATCATAGCGTAGATTTTTTAAACTGGCAAGTTTACTGGCTACCTTTGCACCGCCCGCCCGACTTCGCCCGAACGCATCCGACGCGCTTCATTCGTAATAAGTATGCCCACAGCATAGCACACGCTAATTATAACTATTAACCGCTCATAAGCTGCATAAGTATGCTCACAAATGAAAATCAAGGGACACTTTGTATGACAATGACGCTATACTCTGCGATAGAATTGCAACTCACGTCCTGTGGCTGTAACATTTTTTCTTAGTAATATGGACGTGGTTCTTCTAATTTATGTTAGTTTACTTTCCCGGTACGGGTAACTAGTTTTATAGAAGGAAAATAAAAGCGAATTACCATTGATCGCACAGCAGTAAATAACTGGGCTGTAATAACTATAAACATGGCAATTAGAAGGTAGGTCCTGATATAATATAGGCATCTGTCTTCTGACATTCAAAAATAGGGATGGATAATGCAGACGAAGCTGTGGGTAAAACTAGTGTTCAAAAGCGGTTAATCATTACGTGAACAGTATTTTATCTAATATCTGTCTAGTTTTAGAAGTATTAGAAATGTTTCTAAAGAGTATGTACTCATGTATTGAGAAAAACATAGTTTTTTTTAGCAAGAGCTAAGCAACCACGTTTTTTTTTTGAATAGGTACAGTCGCCAGCACAATATTACTACAAACGTGTCAAACTCCAAATGATTTTAAACCTTAAAATGTTGATGGTTAAGTTCTAAATCGAATGAGAAAATTTGACAGTTTGTGGTAACTTGGTATGCTGGCGACTGTATATATTACAATATTTTCCGAAATTCTTTAAAAGCTTTTACATAAGTGAAGCTATTATATAGGACACAATTGTTTGCAAGATTAAAATAAGCACCAGTCATGAGCTTATTCCAAAAATTGTAATGAGCAAGGTTTAGTGAAAGCTTAAAGTTACCATCAAAATATCGATCTAGGAAAACCAGTTGGCTGTCACTAAAAACGCTGGGGCTCTGTCTCGCATAGGGTCGCAGCATTATGCTGAGCGATGGCCGTTTTGCGTGGATATGACGCAAGTTTTCCCCCAAATTGTTTCTTTTTTGTATTTGTGTTCCAACACTGACTTCATCAAAGCGATTTTTGTTGGTTTCCGGTCATCACAGATACCCGACTTGGGTTGGGTATTAATAAATTACAAACCCCGATAATACCCCAAAAAAAAAAATATTATGTACAAACTTCTTTGAAGCGAATCAAGAAAAGTTTCTTTGAAGATCACTAAAACAGGTTTTAGTGATCTTCAAAGAAGCTTTTCTTGATTCTCTCCGAGTGCTTACATATCCTTACTTTCTTTTGCCTGTCTACTGTTTCTTGTGCTACCCTAATATTGTTAGTGAAAAATATTTTAATTGGCCTTCTTTCACTATCTGTATCCTAGCTGTAAGTTTTCTTAAAAAATAAAATAAAATACCCGGCAAGAAATACATTCTTCAAAAAAAGCTGAGACTAGATTCATATATATCTAAAACTTGACTCACCAGCCGACTATTTCCAGAAGTATTATTTCATCAAACAAAAACTGAAGACGAGCGTTTATTTTTTTTCTATTATCTTTAAATTAAATGAGACAAGGATCTATACCGTAATAGATGAACAATGGCATTGAAACACAAAGACGATTGTCATGTGAATAGCTTGGTATTCTAGACATATAAACGTTATTTATATCCGAACATAATGAGATAATGAAAATAATGAGGAAACCACGACGATTAGAATAGAAGGTTTAGACAATTGGTGGTTGCCTAATTTGAATGAGATCATGGGGTTCGTTTAAATATTAATTCCAATCCAAAAATCGAAGGTTCGCAAGAAGATTCATCGGGCGGATTTCCGGCCACCGTAGGCGCGGGCTTGCGGACGGTGAGCTCACCGTCCGGTAAGGACCACCCCCAACAACCAGGGCCACAAGCGTAGGGGTCCACTAGGGCCGATGCCTGCCGGGGTCGCGGGAAGGTACCAAAGGGTAACGGGGCCCCTGGCAGCACAGGCAACTGAAGGAATACGGGTGGGTATTAGTCAGTAAGAGTCTAACATACCCTCCCGCTCCGCCCAGAGCGGGAGAAGTTATTTGATGATTCCCCAACCAAAATAAAAAAAGGTTCATTTCCGCCGCAGATTTTGTTAATCCTTTTTCCAAGAAGCCTCAACCAAATACTGGACAGTCAGCCGCTTCTCTTTAGAAAAACTGGGCAATTGCGTGTCGGACTACGTACAATGAAGGGTCCGTAGTCGGGATGAATTTATCCCAAGAAAAAACTTAACATTTTAGTTGTTGTAAAAACATGTTCCCCCATCCATTCCAACAGCAAATATGAGTGTGTGCGCACAATATTGGGAGATTTACCATGTTATTTAAAAACCGTACTTGTATTTTTCTTAAAAATTTTAGGCTTTGTAGTTTCGGAGGTACGGTTGAGTGGATGGAATGGTCACGTTTTCACCGATTTTCTTAAATAACTTTTAAATTTAAATAAAAAGAAGATATATTTGAGACCCTCACATACATCATTTTCTTATTTGTCTCCCAAAAGTGAAGTGAAGTACCTACGTGTTCCGTAAATTAATTTTGAATATGGAATAAATTAACGGCCGCGACTTACGAGTTGTAGGTCGTAGATTCGAACCCCGACAGGCGCTTTACTTTGTGTAAATTATTTCATCACCACTGCTCTCAAAACGGTGAAGGAAAACATCGTGAGGAAACCGGCATGTCCTAGAACCAAAAATTCGAAGACATGTGACATCTACCAACCCGCACTGGGCCCGCGTGGTGGATTACGGCCCACTCCCTCTCACAGAGAGGAGGCCTGTGTCCCAGCAGTGGGAACATTATAGGCTGATTATGTATGGAATAATATATATATTCAAAATTCATTTACGAAACACATACATACGTGTTTGGGTCGCAGAAATTGTAGGAGTAGGTATGTGTGTATAATTTCAAATTAATCGGTCCATTAGATTCGGAGCAAATTAGCTGTGGCAGATGGACAGACAGACACACACGAGTGATCCTATAAGGGTTCCGTTTTTTCATCCGGAGTTACGGAACCCTAAAAAGGTTGATCGTTTATGTTGTCAACCAACCAGATATTTTCTATGCTTTGTTGAATCAGTTAACCTTTGCGATTATCTGAATTTTTTCCTCGCCACCTACGGCGATCACCAAAAGCTCTTGAGTTTATACCTCGTCCGTCCATCGCATCTGAAATTACTTCAAGATTCATTCCATGGTCGCACCTATGCATCTGAGTTCG
This sequence comes from Atethmia centrago, assembly GCA_905333075.3. Lineage (NCBI taxonomy): Eukaryota > Metazoa > Arthropoda > Insecta > Lepidoptera > Noctuidae > Atethmia > Atethmia centrago. The sequence goes on along the minus strand of HG995367.1, from coordinate 33,979,862 downwards.
CATGCCCATAACTAGTGAAACTTGTATGTAGGCCCACAATTATGCACGCGATGTGTATAATTGGGCCAAGTATACAATAATTACTACTAATTCAAGTAATCGTAGTTCTGAAGAGTCATTATTTATTCACTTACCATTTGAATTTGATCCTTAGCTGACAGTCATAAGCGTGAAATTACTTGCCTGTAGATTGAAATAATATTTTATTATAATTATACTCCATTTATTATAACATTAGAAAAATAACGATTATCACCCTCTCGTTATTTCGATATAAACTTATAATAAACTCCGTTGTTTCACGATAAATACGAAGCAATGTTATCTTTTTACCATTTACAATAAAAAAATAAATCTAAAGTGCAGTAATTTCAACAATATTACACAATAACCTCTGTGTTGTTATTTTGCCGTTATTTTTCTAATGCTATAAATAAATGGAGAATAGGTAAACGGTACAATATGGTCATTGAGAATGAGGTTCTGATTGGACATAAATTAACAACAACCTCACGCCTGTTTTCCCCGAAGGGAAAGGCAGAGGCCATCATCTGCCTAACTTTTTGCCAACCATGTTGGGGTCGGCTTCTGTCTAACCGGAAGCAGCTGAATACCAGTATTTTACATGGAGCGACAGTCTATCTGACCTCCACAACCCAGTTACTGGGTAACACGATACCCCTTGGTAAGACTGGTTATCAGACTTTCGAGCTTTTAACTACCCGTAACGACATTCAAAGATCCACGATTGACTCCCGGGACCAACGGCTTAACGTTCTTTCCGAGGCACGGAGGAGTCTTTGTATGTAAAGATGGTCTCTCATCCACGGACCAACCACGGCAGGGTAGCTTAACCTGACTGACAGACCCGTGCGGCTGTTATTACTTAGCCACAAGCATATCTTAGGGGATAGGTAGAGGCGTAGGTACTTATAGTACACTCACATTTCAAACAGAAAAAATAATGAAACTACGACAAACTTTATTTTGCAGTCGATACCAGTACGGGATACTTATATAGCGCAGGTAGGTAGGTACTACTAACACGGTGCTGTTTTTATTTTCCATAAGACGGATTTCCCACACTTTTGGCAAGTCATTGAAAAATAACCACAAAAGTAGGTACTAGCGACTGTATAAGCGACCATTGCCCAGAAAAAACCAGCCATGTGCCATGGCTCAAATTATTCAATAACGTCATTGAAAACCACGTGAAACCAATCAGTACTAATTTGTTTTGTTTAAAAGTAATAATTTATGGAACAAAGTTCACTTAACTTCCTTGGTGGAACATAACGACACATAATTGTTACACTTACCTACAGAAATAAAGTATGGAATAGTTACCGTGTTGTTATAATTCTCTCACATATTTTTATTCTACTTTCAGTTCTCTTATAATCTCCACCTTCTTTGTTCTGTCCACAGATGAAATAGGCTTTTCTATTATGAAGTTTACACATTATTTTAATGATTTTAAGCTGTTTGCATTCACAGGTAGGTACCGCAAACTTCATTAGAACTCAAAATTTATTTGGGTTGCGAGCCATCCTTTATTTAATTGAAACCTATTGGCTAAGTGGTTCGGTTTTCTTGCCGGGGTCGCGGGAAGGTACCAAAGGGTTACCGAGGCCCCTGGCAACACAGGCAACGGAAGGAATACGGGTGGGTTTTAGTCAGTAAGAGTCTACACACCCTCCCGCTCCGCCCAGAGCGAGAGAAGTTATTTGATGATTTAACACCCAAAAAAAAAAGAAAAGTGGTTCGGTTTTCATAGGTTTATAGCCTTCCTTATATCAAAGCCTCCAAAAATGGCGTCAAATACATTTCCATATATCTTTAACTTCGTCATTTATCTAAAACTTGCAAAATATCTCTGCAATGAGAAACATGATAATAAGAAACATATCTGCTATCCCTTTTATGTCGTTTTATTACAAAATGAGAAAGTAAGAACATAGACAGCGCAGGGCAGAGGTCAGGGGCCCAGTATCTGATGCAGGCATACCCGCGCCTGCGCATTGTTTTATTTCTACATTTTATTATTTATTGCTCAGCCTTAGAATAAAGTCTTACTCACATGGTAGGTGTTTTTTTTTCTGAGCTAGCTACCTGAAGTATTTTGGTGCTTTATATGTATTTATTTTTGGATCTATCACGCGATGGAGAAATACTAAGTGCGGCGATAAGGTACACTGATTTTGTTTGTTTTTCACGCTGTCACGCTCAAACTGCTGAATGGATTTGGATGAAATTTGGCACATGGATAGACCATGACCTGAATTAGGACATAGGATACTTTTTTCCAAGTAAACGCAGACGTAGTCGCGGGTAGAAGCTAGTGCTTTATAGTTTTAAACAGTTGCAGCTTAATATTGTGATATTAGGTACAGCAACCAACGAAGTCCACTGAGCCAAGTGGCGATTCAGTGACATATGATTTAAGTGAGTAAACATTTATCATAGATTGTAGGTACAGTAAATAACATGTTACAGTTAAAATATGGGTGATCCTTGTACAATCTACCTTTTATTAGACATTTAACATGATACATTTCGACGAAACAAACTCTCTTAACCCCCAAACTTACAAAATTTGCGTTTAGGTCCTGTAGTCCCCACTACAGGACCTAAACGCAAATTTTGTAAGTTTTATAATGCGTAAAAGTATATGATCCACTCCAGTAAACAAAATCAGAAAAATATATGTCATTATTCAGGATATATGCTAGGTAGATAGTGTGTTGAAAACATATATTAAGTAATTTGATACGATGGAAAAAAATCACGAAAGACCTCTAATAAAAAAATCTTTTAACGATTAAAAACCATACTAATATACATGCAATCATTCTGGTTTTTTGTCAGATTATTCTACAAGCAACTAATATTAGCATAATAGTGTTTCAATTTTTTTATGCAATCAATAGATTTTTTGTAAATAGATAATAGCTTCATTTTTTGCAATAAATTACCAGCGTTGTGTCATCGCGCTTCTCTTTCTTTTATATGCAGTCCGACAGTGACTGCGCTTTAGCTGTTGTCAGCGTCTTAAAATCAATTTCAGTTTGATAAGCCAGCAACATAACGGCCGATTTTGACGTGGTTTTTGTGTTTTCTGTCCCACCTTAAGATGCGAAATACTATATTTTTTAACAATCCATGCCACTACTGCTGATGCACCTACCGATATGGTTATTCAAAATAACAAAGTTACACAATACGTGCACCATTTCAGGCGTCCAATATTTTATTAATACGTGATCGACACTAAAACAATTTCAAACAGCATCTCATCCACATCTCCCTTCCATATCTTAGCAAGCATTACCATATTTCAACATCCATTTCGTTTTTTGTTGCGCAGTGTTACCGCCGTAACGCCATAAAAGAGCAATGTAGCACATATACATATATTTTGACGGCGTAATGGCGTGCACCGATCGGCTATTGAATAATGCTGTAGCTATCGAGGTACTCATCATTGCATCTACCAATAAAATCTTTAATGGCATTACATTTGCGGGTCAGGCCGCGAAAAATTGCACAGTGTGGAAAAAATTGGTAAATTCTTACTCGAACTACTAGGTTTTAATGCGTATTTCAGCTACTAGATTTTGTTATGGTGGTTTTGTTACGCAATGCTAATATGGTATGTAGTAGGGTATTCTGATTAAATTGTTATGTAAATGTTTGACTGCATATTGAAGTTAACTATGTACTCTTAGCCATTCATCGCTTGCAGCAGTATTTAAGGTGTTCACTTACTTACTACTGCAATGTTGACTGTGTTAATATGCAACCCTTGTTATCTGGAAACAGGATTCGATATAACAATTCTGTTTGACTGACATTTCTTCATGTTTTTATTCTTTTTACCTATAGCGATGAAGTAATTTTATTCTAGGTGCATCGTTTTCACATATAATTGTTTAATTAATGTATACAAAATATTGTTAAACATTTTAAAAGAGTAACGGTGGAGTTTCTTGCCCATTCTTCTCTATACGGAACTAGCAACTAGAATCACTTTCTGTAATTTTGACGTTCAAAAGTGCTTTCGGGCCTATTTGAAATTAATGATTTGACTTTAACAAAAGAGATCGTTTTTTATACCTGAAATAGATGACATGTTTGGTTTTGTGCAGAGAGATAGCCTATTAAATATGCGTCAAAGGTTTCTCGTAAAATTTCTCCAAAGAACATAAGGCCGCAGGTCCGCTTTCGTTTAATGTTTGCTGTTAATTACCGATAGTCCTCAGTGTGGTACTTACATAAATATTGTCCTCCCTAACTTTCCTAAGTACTACATTATCACTAGTTAAGGTGAAACCCACTGTTCTGTAAAAGATACGTTATAATGGGTACAGTCCGATTCAAACTTTATGGCGGCTCAGAACATGAGGCGAGTCGTTGCGCAGTAACGAATTCATGTGTCAGCGGGGGTGAGGGGTTCTGTACTGCGCAGTGAGTAGCGCACTTCAGAGACACCATCAAGTTTGACGCGTACTATACCAGTACTTGGAATATCATTGGAAAGATCAAAATTGCTAATGGACTTTGGTGACATTAATTTATAAAAGTGCTTGTACGAAGTTTACGGGAAAGTAAGTTTTGATTTTGATTAACCAATTTGGGTGTAACTTGTCAATACTACTCTTTTTTTATGTCCCCAAGTGTAGTGCTTGCTTTGTAAATAGCCAGTCTGGTAGAACAATACACCTCAAGTTCACAATAATTAATCCTGATTAAAATATTTAACCACGGCAAACCTACACACAGTGCCCTACAAAATTCACAATTTTCTTGCTCTCCAGTGTACTCAATCGGCCATAAAACGGGGTACAATTCCCGACACCAGGCTAGGCCTTGGTTTAATATTCAGGCTTTTTATTGCGTCCAACCGACCGTGGGACCGCGAAATGAAAACAAAAAAAAAATGGCCGGTCTGTGCACTTATTGTTGCCAGGCTGTGTAGGCTCTCGTCTATTTTATTGAGCTAAAAAGCTTTGTGTGGATATGATGAAAATCTTTAGGAATCAGAAAAAATTACTTTTCTTCTTTTAATTATTGACAACGACTTCGACGGGTTATTAAGTTGGGTAATTTTTCTTATGAGTGTTTCGAAGTTGATATCTTTACATTTACGTGGCTGCAACATACAAATACCTAAACAATATTAGATACTTGCTATTCACCGATGGGCACTTAGTAGTTATAAGATGTTGATGACTGTGAGAACATTTTGAATTAAAGTACCCTCAGCCCAGTACAGACCTACTTATACGAGGGTGACACTGAAAGTTCTTAGAAAATCAAAAACTGAACAAACTAGCAAGTTATTAGTTTTATTATATCTTTTCAAAACAGTGTCCATTTACATCAATACATCGCTGCATCCGATGGAACCACTGAGAAAAGCACTTCACCAACTCGTCCCTAGGGGTCTCTTCGACGGCATTTTGAAACGCAGCCACTGCTTCCTCGGCGTCCATAAAACGTTTTCCTCGAAGTTTTTCTTTTATTTTCTTAAATAAATAAAAATCGCAAGGTGCGAGGTCGGGGCTATAGGGTAGGTGACCCAGTAATTCCACGTCTGACGTCGCCAATTAGTCGATTGTTTACTTGGCTGTGTGCGACGAGGCGTTGTCGTGGTGAAGGAGGATCCTACTGCGAGGTCGTTTCTCCCGAACTTTTTCCAAGACAAGTGGTAAACAATTGTTAGTGTACCACTCTGCAGTAACTGTTTTCGATCCTCTAAAACAATCCTGTCCTCCCAAAGAATGAGGCCACCATCTTTTTTCCCACGCTTCGACCTCTCTTCACGTTAGTTGGCAACTCCTCGGAAATACCCAGACAGCAGACTGTCTCTTAGTTTCAGGATCATAACAATAAATCCAGCTTTCTTCACCCGTAAGTACGTCGAACACAGCATTTGAGTCACCTCCGTTAAATCTTTGAACCATTTCACGACACCAGTCAACACGACGGAGTTTTTGGGCCTCTGTCAAATTATGAGGTATCCACCGGGCTCAAAGCTTCCTGACCGCATTTGTGCAATTGACTCATACCGATGCCTAAGCTTGTACGAATCTGCTGATAAGTCACTCTTTTGTCAGTCTCTATCATACGACGCACAACACTGATGTTATCTTCAGTCGTCGCCGTAGAAGGCCGTCCTTCACGCAGATCATCGGTGAGATTAGTGCGACCACGTTTAAACTCATTAAACCAGTTGTAAACAGTGGCACGAGATGGGGCTTCATCGTGAAATGCCAATCGAAGTACCTATATCATAACTCTCTTGTTGACTTAAATGACATCAAAAGTCATAAAAAATAATTTTACGAAAATTTTCTCGAGTTAAATACATGTTGACCTGACACAGACAATTTCTAATTTGCCGCCAAATCGTAAACTAATGAAAAAATAATAAAATAGTACACAATAATTGGCAAAGAGTTCCATTTTCAAAATTTGAACTGTTTTTTTATTATATCGTTTACAAGTGGCCAGTTCTAAAAACTTTCAGTGTCGCCCTCGTATATAGGTACCTACCTACCTATCAATATGGTCTAACGATAACCAAAAGTTGAGACAGGACATGGTATGGATTCTACAATATGAACTCCTTATATGGACTTCGCACAAAAGTGCACTCACTTCCTAAAACCAAAATTACGTTACGAATTTAGTGACATGAAATGACATAAAAATATATTCTAAGTCCGTCAACGAAGATACGTCCGAAAGTAGCTGATCCGTCAAAACAAGTGACAAATTCTATTTTTCGAAAGGGCACAAACACATTATCTACGAGTAAGGACAACTGTCAATTCGTGTTGTCATTTATTCTCAGTTCGGGCTCCGAAGTAATATTATATCCGTAGATGATACAGAGTAGGAAACGCCCGGAACTTCGGCCGAAACGAATGCTTAAGGAGTCCCGGGAATTCACGCGGACGAGCGACTGGCGCTCCCACCAGGCGTAGGCGGCCCCGCCGCCGAAATACGAAATACTCGTGTTATAATTTTATGTCAATAATTTCGTGATGTAATTTTGGCTTTACGGTTTCAACCAAACTAAGGAAGTATCACCTTGCATGTACGTATTTAAAAACCCATTCACATCTATTGTACGTATTTAAAAACCCATTCACATCTATTAAAACACCTCTAGTATTCTGATTAACCTATGAAATCACGAGACTGCACAAAAATACTACTCATACTTACTATTATAGATAGATTTCTAGGCTGCAGATCATGTTGTATAAAGATTAATAGAAGCAATTAACTATTACCTACTTTCACAAAAGACATCGTTCTCGTTAATAATGGGAATCTGAAGACAATGTCTAATGTGGGAGATTTAATGTCGTGAATCTTCCAGTTTAGTACCGTGTGTGTCTTAAGCAGAAGGTAGAATACACGTAGCTCTAGTCAACACATTGAAATTGTATGATGATCGCAAGGGTTATACCTATGTATGAAAACTTAACAGCTCATGATATTTTTTTTAAAGATTTGCTATCATTTTATCGTACCTACAAGTCAAACAATCACAAAATATTGAAATAAGGCTTACAGCAAATCCTCAAAGAGACTTTATTTGGCATAAAACTGGCTGTTTTCAGAAACAGATGTAAATATAGGAGTTAAATGATAAAGCTACATGGTTACCAAATGAATCAGAGGAAAAATTTACATTTGCGTAATACATTTGACTCGTCTCGACCAACTCCCATTTATCTGTCTTCCATTCTTTTATTTTTCACTAATCTAAAATCTAGTAACGAAATCTTTTGTTTTAATCAGACACAGACTAATTCAGGTCTTTGCACAAGCGGAGTTAATGATCGTAAGAAATCTAAGTTATTGCCTGAAACATTTCACGTTTATTACCTAGTTATAGAAGTGGACGCTTTATACAATCAAAGACATCGATCATTAATAACAAGACTTCAAGGGCAACAGAGGCTTCATACCAAGTGTTGTGATGCCAGAATTCAGAAGGCAATAAATAACAAACAGATGACTCCGCCCTTTTTTTTTCGGAGATCATCAAATAACTTATCCCGCTTTGGGCGGAGCGGGATAGTGTGTCAGACTCTTACTGACTAAATGACTCCGCCCTGGAGTGTGAATGTCGGGCTGCATCCCACAAACAATGGGACACTTAACTTCGTGTCCAGCGTGTCCTGTTGTTCGCACTTTACTGGAACTGATGGAGGCTACTGAAGGTGCAAAACTCGTAGTCAAATTCTAGGTCGACTCTATCTACCATTGACATTTTAAGAAGAGAATGACAGTTGCATAAAAGTTACTTCTGCATGGCGATCGTCAAAAAATCTATTTGTGCGGTTTTAATGTGCTTTAAAGATGGGTTTGTAACATCAAACCTTCCTGTTTCTTTACCAGTTGGCATCTCCCACACTGATCCCTGTTCATACAGTCACTAGCTTTCAACAAACATAGGTAGGTAGCTTTTTTTGAAAATCCTCGTGGATATCCTCCGTCTGGGAAGAAAGGAGGGTTGTGTCGGAGGCCTGGGCGACACTTGTACATTCGCCGACTGATCAGCCCGCCATGCCTAGCGGGCCCCATCACCAGTTTCAGCCGGTCCCAAGATCGCACGTCTTTCCATCCTAAGTGCTTAATTTGATAAGTAGTCTTATAGCCTGTAATCTAAGTGAAATAGGTATTTAGTTTCACAGGACGTTATAAAATACTAGCTGCACCCCGCGGTTTAACCCGCATAAGTCTCGATTCCGTAAGAATATCGGGATAAAAAGTATCCTATGTCCTAATACAGATCATGGTCTACCCATGTGCCAAATTTCATCCAAATCCGTTCAGCCGTTTTAGCGTGGAACCGTAACAAACAAACTCACTTTCGCATTTTTAATTAATACTTATTATAAATTCGAAAGTGAGTTTTATCCTAACTAATGTCAGGATAGTTAGCATACACAACATGTAATGTTAAATTGCTGCTCCTGCCAACAACTGAAGCTGAATGGTATGCAATAATACTTGTTTACAACTTTGATACCGCCGTCATTACAGATGTAACGAGTTTCAATAACTGTAATCTAGTGAAGGTCGCCAAACGACGGGTTAATGTTAGTTAATCTTAGTTTAAAGTATTCACTTGAATAATGCCCGTACTCAAGTCGTAATCTAGCTGATTATGTCTCGTATAAATATTTACAGCACTAGGTTGAGAATTTTTATTCAATTGTACAGGTGATGGATTTCAATTTATTAATTATAGGTTCAATGCAGATCGGTTAAAAAAACAAAGGCATTTTTGTCCGGGTAATTATTTGAAAAACATTCATCCTTTAATTTCCCGGATAATCAACCATGTAAACAATTTTTCAGTCCCGGATACACTCGCGGAATTTATAAAATTATTGCTATTGTTGAACTATTGTAAGTCAGGAGAGAATGAGATTATTCACTAGTTAATTATTATTGAGATCTATCTAAACATGTAAAGTTATTAACAATGTTATCGTGGGAACTTCTTCTTAAAAGAAAAACACTCGTTTCTTTTAACACCATTTTTTTCTTGTTCCTTAGTTCAGCAGTTTCTAAGCAAAAGTACCTATAAACCTACTTATTTCACTCTCTTCGTACTAAATGCAAATTAAATGAGTGAACATCATCAATATGTACCACACAACACCAATTAACGTTTCGTTCCACGTATAACACATACAAAACATATTGTTTAATGTGTCAAAATTGAAAAATTATGCACAAGTTTGGGGTCACGAAAGCAGCGGACCAATATGCTAGCCAACTCAAAGCCGAAAACCAGAAAAGACTACGAAACAACAGGGGGGCAACCATCACCTCCTATAGCAGTATTATTTCAATATTACTTCAGCGTGAGAAAGAGATGGAGCTATAAAGAGTATTCTATCTATCTATCTATCTATCTATCTATCTATAAGTCCTGTACAGCTCCATCACTTTCCCACTGTGAAGAAATATTATAATAATACTGCTATAAGAGGTCATGGTTACCCCCAGATTTTTTGTTATGTTTCTTTGGGGATAATCCAAATAATGCTTGTACAAAATAAATCAGCGTGGACAAATAACAGTAATTTTATGAATTTATCGATTTATAAGAATCCTCTTTATTTACTGGCCTAGTTATTGAGTAATCTCGTATGTTAGTTAGATCAGGATACATACTACAGCCGCGACTGCTGGCGGAGCATCCCACTGACGCGTGCGCTCCGCACTCTCAATCTCATAGCTGGTGACATGGACCTATTCTGTTGTTCTCTAAGTGAGTTCAAGTTACAAACTTTAATTATAATAATAAGTTAGGATAAGAGTTTAGATAAGTACACTTTCACAATAGGTTACCCTGTAATGATAGATGTAAGTAAGAAAATAAATATTTCATAATTTATCATCATGATTGATACTTGATTTAATATCATTGCAATAGACGATGATTATCTAGGCGATATAGTAAAGGACGCCACTGGAAGACATATAGTGACCTAATTGGTGATGTTCTACAGAAAAGTCAGGTGCGTAGTACTCGTAACCGGCGTGCGTATTTGACCAGATGTATGAACGTAGACGAAGCAAACGGAGTATGAAAGGAGCGTAGCAGCTGGCGTTCTATAGTATCTGCCTACCCCCATGGGGAGAAGGCGTGAGTTTATGTATGTATATATAATAAGGGAAATAAAAGACTGGAATAGATAGATAGATAGATAAATAAAACATTTATTCAGTGCACACAAAAGACATAGCACAACACACAATAGCACAATTAATAGATAACAAATAACAGGAATATAAATATACAAAAACAAGGGGCCAATATACACAAAAAAAAAACATAAATAAATCTATTACCGATTGATCGATAGATCGATATTATACAAGGTGAGGTGTGCGTCTCAAGGTTGCACTAAATGGGAGTCCAGCTCAGTATGTGTCAGGCAAATACTCGTATACCTAACGCTGATATTCTGCTGGATCCTTTTATTGTTATTTTTGTTTGGGTGAGACATTATCAAATAACTTCTCCCGCTCTGGGCGGAGCGGGAGAGTGTGTCAGACTCTTACTGACTAAAACCACCTGTGTTCCTTTCGTTGCATGTGTTGCTAGGGGCCTCGGTAACTCTTTCGGAGTTTCCCGCGACCCCGGCAGGCGCTGGATCCCTGCAGTGACATACGAACGTCGAGCAGATGATATAAATTGGTGTTGTGACAAAGTGTTACGCGCGGAGTGAAATTATGGAAATATATATAGTATGGGTAAAAGAGGTATACCAAGACCCCTCCGTGTCTCGGAAAGCATGTTAAGTCGTTGGTCCCGGCTGTTATTTGTAGATCTTTGACAGTTTTACGGGTCGTCAGAAGCTCGAAGCAGCTCGAGAGCAGTGGTGGCCCAGTGGTGAGAGCAGTGGTGGCCCAGTGGTAACGGCCGCGACATACGAGTTGTAGATCGTAGGTTCGAACCCAGACAGGCGCTTTACTTTGTGTAAATTATTTCATCACCACTGCTCTCAAAAGGGTGAAGGAAAACATCGTGAGGAAACCGGCATGTCCTAGAACCAAAAAATTCGAAGACATGTGACATCTACCAACCCGCACTGGGCCCGCGTGGTGGATTACGGCCTACTCCCTCTCACAGAGAGGAAGCCTGTGTCCCAGCAGTGGGAACATTATAGGCTGATTATGTTATGTAGAAGCTCGAAAGTCTGACAACCAGTCTTACCAAGGGGTATCGTGTTAGCCAGTAAATGGGTTGTGGAGGTCAGATAGGCAGTTGCAGCCGAACCCAAAATAGTTGGGAAAAGGCTAGGCAGATGATGGTGGAATAGGTAAAAGCTTCCTCGAGTATCTGTTTTCATTTTGACCGTTGTCAATTCCGCTAATCACCGCTCATCGCACAGTTGCTAACTTCGTGGCCCAAACGTAAATAACAAGCAACAGTTACTCGAAACATCAAAAGTTCGCAACTAGTTTGTAACGATGTAAATTAACCTCTATATATCCCAGCATTGCCTATAATAGAAATACAAAGCTGCCATCTTCTATTTAGTTATCGTCTTGCAAGTAATTTAACGTTTTTTTTAGATCGATATAAAGCTATAAATATTATTTTTTTAATTGAATTTAATAGTCCTAGGTAACACGCGAATGATGGAGGTGGTCGTTAGGATAATATATCAATCAACTTGTTCTTTGGGCTATATTTTATTCGACATTGGACTGTCTATTGGCACATGCATACTGAACTAATCACTAAAAGGGTTCGGAAAATAATGTGGACTTTTAAAACATTGCGACACGTTGCTTTAAAGAATCTTCTGCAGAAAGTTTACGTAAGTATCACTGGCCCAATCGATTCTTACGTACTGCATGCCATGCTGGAGTGGGACATCAAAAAAAATTTTTTTTGAACTTGAGAGGGCGCAGCAATCTCTGCTTAAGGCATAACCTTAAATCCTATTGGTTCCCAACCCAAAGCCTTTGCCTAACCTCTGACCTTCTGTCTGTAAGATAACTTTATCTAATCCATTTTATCCTGAGAAAACACGTCCCTCCCGCATGATCTCATAAAACCGAGTAGGTATGAGCAGCAGAAGACGATACTTTGTGGCTCCAACTGTCCCAGTTAGATATGTTTTTGCTAAAAGGTGGTATGCAAGGCAATCTTCCCACTTATACTCGTACATACCTATTGAATAAGGAATTACACATCTATCCTCTAAAACTCCGTAACTGTAAATTACTTGTGACTGATTGGCTTAAGACTAAAACCTATGACGACATTGAGGCTATGGTATCATCGCTTCCATAATCTGTCTAGTAAATAATAGGACCGCGGTAACGGTATCGTTAGTGGAGGAAGTTGTTCCTGGCTTCCTCCGATCCCAAGACATTGTCGTAGGGCTAACAAAAACCTAGAAATAAACCTAATCTGAAACTAAAAACTTATACATATATGCAGGTAAAAGAAATCAATTCAAACAAAATGGTGCCGATTCCCTTGTTCACAAACTAAACTAAATTTAAGTTCAGTGCTTCTTTTTCTTTCTATTTCATTAAGAAAAGGACAGAAGATAAATTTTAGTTTAGTCCTGTCAAATTAATCAGTGCCTGTCACTACTCCATACAAGTTTAGACGTGATTAAAAACTTGCCTACTAAAATTACGTCAGTTTACGTCAAGCGCTGATTAATTTTACAGGATTAAACTAAAATTTATCTTCTGTCCTTTTCTTAATGAAATAGAAAGAAAAAGATGCACTGAACTTAAATTTAGTCTAGTTTCTGAACAAGGGAATCGGCACCATTGTACACTTAGACTAATATAAACACTCACGCACATACACTCATACTATTATATACACTTGCATGCACACATACTCAAAACTCACTCGCATACATCGCACAAGTGCGCCCCTTTTGTATTTTTCTTTATTTTTTTTTATGTTTTCATTTGCATACACTATAAAATGTTAAGTGGAAGAGCGGAGTCACCTAACACAAGCATGTTCTTGCTTTTTTTTTGGGTGGGAGATTATCAAAAAAAAATCCCCGCTCTGGGCGGAGCGGGAGGGTGTGTCAGACTCTTACTGACTAAAACCCACCCGTGTTCCTTCCGTTGCCTGTGTTGCCAGGGGCCTCGGTATCCCTTTTGTACCTTCCCGCGACCCCGGCAGGCATCGGCCCTAGTGGACCCCTACACAACGCGCTGTATACAAAACTAGCTATTGGCCGCGACTTCGTCTGCGATCCAGGATCAAAAGTAGTCTATCTCCAGGTCATGGTCAGGTCTACCCATGTGCTAAATATCATCCAAACCCGTTCAGCTGTTTTAGCGTGAAGCGTAACAAACACACTTTCGCATTTATATTATTTAACTTAGGATTGAAATGTTCCAAAGACATATCTTATAAACCATGACCTGTAATGGTACCCTTCACGGTGATCATATTCTAGGGGTAGTATATTGACTTCGACAATCCATAATTGTTCAAAGCAAAGAGGAACTATCGACGGTCATTCTCAGGACCATTTGTGGATCAAGACTATGTTTTTAGGCGACTGCCGTTTCATATAACATCATAAAACATCCATAATATGAATTTATATAAGCATATAAGTATGCTTATAGAAATTCATATTAAAGTTCACAGTGAAGTAATCATACTTCACTTTGAACTTTGATGGGTGTTGACTCTTACCAAGGATGACTCAACTCGACTCCAGTAAAACGTCGTCACCTGTCTCAACGGATTGGTAACGTTACACCGTCCTTGCACAAGTGTGTAAAGTGCTCGATAATCATTCACGGTAAACTTGTACCGGTGGTGGCAACCTGTCACACCGATACGTAACAAGATATGGATTTTTGTACAATTGATTACATATTACAATCTTGATGATGAGATGAGATGCTGTGATGTAATCATCATATTATCATTCACCAGCTCCTAATTTTTGAAAAATAAATTCTTACAGAAGGTAGGTACATTATGTAGATATTTTATAAATTTTGGCATTTATGGTAGGCCTAAGATAGGAAATGCCTAGGATGCAATTACAGAAGACATGTTGCTAGAATTTTACTTTACTAACATGTTATTTTATAAATAATATATTCTAATCTAGTTAATAGGTGCCTATCCATTCATGATTTTGCGTCATAATATTTATCACATATGTGACGGTCAAAAGGTTAAACAGGTTATCTTACAAAACTACAAGTATAACTAGTAAAATACAAACGAAAAACGTCTAAAGTTTATTTTTTTAAAACAAGTTTAGGTAAGATTAAAGATTTACAACTGATAAAATACTTAATTAACATTTAAGGCTAGATATTTCCAGTTAGTTTTTGACAACTTTGGGCAATTAATAGTAGCTTAATGCTTATTATACTTATTTTTCTTCGTTTCTAAATTATACTAATATTTCACAAGTCAAGTTCAAAGACGTAAGAAATTTCTTTGAGAAATTAATGTTGTAACACCACGGTGTGACCGTCATCCATATGAACCATCGGTTATGTATTAACTTTTTGAGGTTGCCCAGTTGTAGTATTTGAGCAAATAGCTTACATAACTGGTAATGTATATTATATATTGATTATACTTATGGCACCGATCTGTAGTTATTTTTAACATCGCAATTTGTGCACTTTCTATCAGACAGCATTCGTTAAGTATGGATTGTTATTTATTTTTATCTATTCCCCTAAGGGTTAGGCAGAGGTGTACCTACTTACTGTATGCACACCCTATTTCGGCAGTTTTTGTTCAAGTCCCATGTTATAGGGGGCGAGCCTATTGCCAGCAATCGGACATACATTCAAGCTCTGGGCTACTCCGGGCTCAAAACATTCGTTTTTAAGACTATGTACCTTGCGATATTAGGTCCTGCCGGGGTCGCGGGAAAGTCGGAAAGGGTTACCGAGGCCCCTGGCAACAAAGGCAACGGCAGGAACACGGGTGGGTTTAGTCAGTAAGAGTCTGACACACCCTCTCGCTCCGCTCAAAAGAAAAGAAAAAAAAGTGATATTAGGTACGTCACATTTTCAAAACATAAGCAGGAACACATGATCAGCACAAATCACTTAATGGTGCTTAAAAGCTTTTTGAAATAATCAAATCAGTTTATCATAGGTAACTTTTAATCAATTTTACAGCATCAACAATCTCACTTAACGCAGACAATTATTGCTGAAATAGGTCTGTCCCAAGTTATCTTAACTCCCGAAAAATATTCTGGCGTACGTGTATGCCCAGATGTATGAACTTAAACGAAGCAAAAGGATTATGTAAGGAAATGAAATTAAATGAGCGAATTTATGTATGTGTATGTAAAAACATTCCAAAATTTTACTTTCCAATTCTAAAAATATTCATAGCATACTACAATATATGTAAATAAATAAATATTTACACGTATTGTATGTCATTAGTCATTACGCAACACGCAATCAGTTGCGTCACCTCACTGTGATTAAACAATACGAGTAGATAACGACATCGCTAATTGATCATCTTCAATTAAGAGAGACACTTAACAATATCACAGATTTAGACAAAATATTTTCAATAAATAATATAATGTGTTTTTTTTCCTTTATAAAGTATTACAGTTGTTGATACTTTAATCGCATTACAACCTAGGCTATTAGCTAATAAGTCATTTAAGTATAGTTTATATATATAAAGTGAAAAAAAGACGTTACTGGACGATTTCTTAATTTTATAGTTACTTAGTAGTTTAAGGAATGTACCCTATCTTTTTTTCACTTTAGGTTAAGAGGAAGACACTTAAATTCATTAAATTTGTTTTTTTTATAATACTATTTGCACTGCAGTTCTAACTAAACACACTTAACTGAAGGCTTTAGCCTTTTTAGTCTTCGCAATAATTCAATGATGTCAATGAGTGGAGCATGTGTGAATGATGTAATAAAATGTAGATATAAGAAGAAATTACATTCAGCGAATGGATAGCAGTGTCATGCTGACTGGCTAATATTTTTATCTGCATGAGCTTTTCTCGCCTAGTTCGTGCTTACACTGAAGAAGAAGAATTCCTCGCATCGTATCGCATCCCCCACATTGCGGGGTTGTAGTTGCATCTTCCCACTTGGGTTCGGAGGCGGTTTAGAGACTTGAGACCTCACAATGTGTGGGCTACCTCGACGGTACGGCAGCAGGGTGTGGATGTGGAGCTGAAGCACAAACTATGTCCCACCGCCTATCTTGCCCTCTTTGCCCCAAAAAATGCAGCTATAGTGACCTCTGTGCTGCCACCGACGATGCCGGAAGGAAGTGGGTGAAGTTTAGGGCCAACAAAATATAAAATACTGTCGTGCCATCGACACGGCGAAGAAAACTATCGCAGCAATAAACTAAACCTGTTTTATAGAGTTTACCTCTCTAGTTACTTCTAACCAAGGTTGCACCATCTTCAACTGCATCATAGTTCAACATTAGGTCAACACAAACCAATACAAAAAAAAAACATAAAATTTTCACAATTCAGTCAATTCAACAGTCTAACATGGTTATATCTGTCTGATCAATAAAGGATTATCTTGAGACCTATGGGTTGCTAAACGCTATTGCACACTGAAACAAATAAAATGGCCGATTATACTGTAAAGCACTGAGTTGCATGAATGTTTGCTTTTGGATTCGATACACTGCAACGCTACTATTTATCGGTCACGCTGACTTCGATTCGCAATGTCCTAACGATAATGTGTTCTTATCTTAACATTAAAAAAGTAATAACGGACTAATAAAAACTCGGTTCGGAATTTAATTCGAACTAATAAAGGCACCAATTTTCTAAAACTGTGCAACCATTACTTTGATTTATTTTAAAAGAAAACGTGTCTTGTCTCTGACAATTGGGAAGAATTAAAAATACGTGCAAAATTTACGGAAAAGCTCGTAGAAAAACTTGAATGCAAGAAAAACTTCCACTGTAATGAGTCAGGTAAAAATCAAAACATAAGTACTTCAGGTATACCTGAATCACTTAATTACCGTAAATAATCGAATCACCTACCGAGTATTATAAACCATATAGTCACGGAAAAATGTAACTACCCGCATTCCTTTTACAAATCTCATGGTTTACGTAACCATGAAAATTTGAAGGACCGCGATCCGATTGCGATGTTTAAATCGATTAGTTTCAGTAACCGATGCACGTGGCCTTATCGATTCCATCGGCAATCGATTGATATCGTAAAAGTAACATTGACTTTCCAATGTCGGAGAAAAAATTATGATTTGCACTTCATTTGTGTTACGCTTATTTTCTCTCGATGTGTTATGTTTTGTTTTAATGTCTATCGGTTTCCGATTAAGGGCGAATTTCACCAAAGTAACTGGACGCGATCAACACATCATTGTTGGAATTGGCCCTAACTCGGATATACTCGTACGTAATGTCTGTGCGTGTTGAATCTACTTTAAAAAAAAAAGTTAACATCCTTATTACCATACGGCTCACTTTGATGACGTCAACTAGTAATACACTGTCCTCCCATACCTATTAACACGGTAATTTGAAAAAATTGTAAAAGCCAGTTATTTTTAAAAGAGTAACCGTGGAGTTTCTTGCCGGCTCCTCTCCATAGGAAGCGACCAATTGGAACCGTGCACCTAGCTTCTGTTGTTTCATAAGGGCCCATGTAGGTTTATGTGAAATATATTTTGATTTGAAACATTTAACCCATTGCTAATGAAACTTCCTAGCTATTAACACTGTTTTAACTTAATTTTAATTTCTTGACTACTTTCCATAATCTTCTACGTATTTAGCCATTTCCTAAGATTGCCTACGTAAGTAAGTTACAGATCGAGAGCGACAGTTCAACAGATCATGTATGTAGAAATATCCCTTTCTCTTCCTCAATCAGTATCTTAATAAAATACGCATAAGAATGTTTTTAGTAGATTCTCAAGAATTACCGACCCTTGCGACATTACACCAATTTTCAAGAGAAATATAAGGAGAGTCAACAAGCAACTGGTTCTTTCCTCAAAAGACCATTTCGGACACCAACCTACATGGTCCTCACATGATCTGACCAAGATTATGTCCGGATTGTTATATACTTACACATTGACATTGATGAATTTTATTTATGCAATGACATGAATATTTATTCTGTGAAGTATTATATTATTTTAATTATTGTAAATGTGAAGAAGATGTGGGTCACTGATTAATTTTGTTTTACTCTCAGTTAGTTTATAACATGGTCTTGCAGTTTGAGTATTTTTTGCGGCCTAACCACATGTCCGTTCTTTGGTATTGTTCGTTGAATCATTGAGCTCCTTAAGTTCTGAGTTGAGCTGCACAAATACTGACAAATGCGTGCACTGACTGAACAGGTCCACTCAATCTGTGTGGTTCTTTCATCAAAATACCATTTCAGACACCAATCTACATGGTCTTCACATGATCTTACCAATATTATGTCTGGACTTTAAAAGAGACTATGACCTCTGAGTTCGTTTCGGCCTTTCTTCTCAGAGTAGTCAGATAGGAAAAGCCGACCTCATCTAGTTTAAAAAAAAATATTATTGACGTGTAAAAGTGTTTGTACAAACCTGCTTATAGAAATAAAATCATTTATAATTTTCAAAAGAACCAAACGTGCAAAGTGCTAATGAAGTGACTTTTAGTCGCATTTCAAAACAAAACCGGAAAATTTTTAGATAGATTCTCAAGAATTACCGACCCTTGCGACATTACACCAATTTTCAAGAGAAATATAAGGAGAGTCAACAAGCAACTGGTTCTTTCCTCAAAAGACCATTTCGGACACCAACCTACATGGTCCTCACATGATCTGACCAAGATTATGTCCGGATTGTTATATACTTACACATTGACATTGATGAATTTTATTTATGCAATGACATGAATATTTATTCTGTGAAGTATTATATTATTTTAATTATTGTAAATGTGAAGAAGATGTGGGTCACTGATTAATTTTGTTTTACTCTCAGTTACTTTATAACATGGTCTTGCAGTTTGAGTATTTTTTGCGGCCTAACCACATGTCCGTTCTTTGGTATTGTTCGTTGAATCATTGAGCTCCTTAAGTTCTGAGTTGAGCTGCACAAATACTGACAAATGCGTGCACTGACTGAACAGGTCCACTCAATCTGTGTGGTTCTTTCATCAAAATACCATTTCAGACACCAATCTACATGGTCTTCACATGATCTTACCAATATTATGTCTGGACTTTAAAAGAGACTATGACCTCTGAGTTCGTTTCGGCCTTTCTTCTCAGAGTAGTCAGATAGGAAAAGCCGACCTCATCTAGTTTAAAAAAAAATATTATTGACGTGTAAAAGTGTTTGTACAAACCTGCTTATAGAAATAAAATCATTTATAATTTTCAAAAGAACCAAACGTGCAAAGTGCTAATGAAGTGACTTTTAGTCGCATTTCAAAACAAAACCGGAAAATACGACTTATTTGGAGGGTGTATCTCTTCTAAGACTTACATTCGACGTTTTTTTGTTTCGTTTAGAAGCAAACAGTTTCAGGTTTTTGTCCACTTTCGTCTTTTTTTCCTCCCTCTCACAGAGAGGAGGCCTGTGTCCCAGCAGTGGGAACATTATAGGCTGATTATGTTATGTACTTATGTGTGTCCACTTTGGACAAATCAATGAGTTTTGCATAATACTAACTTCAATTCTCCAATTCTCCATCGACTCCTAAACAAGTATCTACGTATTCATAATTATACATAAACATAAAAATATAATTGACGTAAGTTAACTCATAAAAAACCATAGTCATTAAACGATAATTTCGCAAAAGGCGAGTCGTCACGTGCGGACGCACCCGACCACCCGACCGCTCGCGTAAGACCCGCGATCTTTGACTGTGAGTGCTGACTCCAAGGTCACCGCGAATACATTATCTGTGGGTATAAGTAGTACCGAGGAAATTGATAGTGTTTTTCATAACCATCTTTACCAGACGGACAATTTCCGTATTTTTATGAATGTTCGCATTCTAATCGTCTCAATTTGTCAAAAATACCTCTAATATTATGAATTAAAAAAAAAATACATTTTTGCAAATTGATATTGATATTCGCTGAGATGAGATTGGGCCAAGATAAAAGAAAAATGGCTTTCTGATAAATTAAAGTGGACGAAACAAAAGGAGTATATGTATGGAAGGATCTTATCGTAGTCTGTCGTTCTTACATACGTAGCACTACATAACATAATCAGCCTTTATTGTTCCGAATGCTGGAACACAGGCTTCCTCTCTGTGAGAGGGAGTGCGGGTTGGTAGATGTCACATATCTTCGAATTTTTGGTTCTAGGACATGCCGGTTTCCTCACGATGTTTTCCTTCATCGTTTTGAGAGCAGTAGTGATGAAATAATTTACACAAAGTAAAGCGCCTGTCTGGGTTCGAATCTACGACGTAAGTCGCTGCTGTTACCACTGGGCCACCACTGCGTAGCCCTATATTCGGATTATTAGGAATTTTCATATATTCTATATTAACTACAGTAGGAATATAGTATAGTAGTGTTTACAGAGTACTGTTAACTGTATAGGTTCTACATCGGGGGAAAAAGCTGGGTCCTAATTATTCATACAAGACGCATTCGCTTTCATTTACTCAGGGTTTTATGACCACAAGACATTTCGTGCCAAATCATTTACAATCATTTACTGACAAGACGCAAATGACCAAAATAGGCTTGTCTTAAGACAAAAAATTTCCAAATCTGTATAGTATGTAAATACGAGTATGTATAGCGGAAAAAAATATATGAATTTTGAACATATTTCCCAGAACATGAATGTTACTAAAACACGTTTTGAAAAAAAATCTCGATACAGACTAACGTTAAACTAACCTCTTACCTTGAGTTCTAATCCAAAATATCTGTATTAAATATCAGCATACGTTACATATTTAATTAATAACAAGAACGTCTTATTTGAATGCAGAACTTGGTCGTTTTTTATTTTCAATTACTCAACTAAATCTTGAGTAAAAAGATAATTGTTTCATATTTTGGAATAAATAACAAGCGTTGTGTCATCGCGCTTCTCTTTCTTATCTATGCAATCTGACAGTGACCGCGGTTTAGGTGTTGTCACCGTGTTAAATGACCAAGACCACAGGAAAATAGTGGAGGTCGTCACCTGCCAAGACAAGACTTAATATTGTATGAAGCAAGGTCGTAGGGACCACCCAGAGTAATCACCTGATAATCTACTTCTTCAGGGGGATAAACCTTTCCCCAGACTTATTAGCAACCAATGCTTTTGTATGACATCCTACTAATATTACAAATGCGAAAGTTTGTAAGAATGGATGGATGGATGTTTGTTACTCTTTCACGCAAAAAGTACTGAACGGATTTGGATGAAATTTGGCACACAGATAGTTTATAACCAGGAATAACACATAGGATACGTTTTATCCCGATATACCCACGGGGTCAAAACTTATGCGGGTGAAACCGCGGGGCGCATCTAGTATTGAATAAAGACAAGGCGATTTAATAGTAATACTAGTATACAAGGATATAAATAATATACATAATTAATAACATAACATAAAATAACATTAATCCTGTATTCCCCGAAGGGTTGGGCAGAGCTGTACCTGTAGTACACCCACATTTCGGCAGTTATGTTTAAGTACCATGTAATAGGGGGCGAGCCTATTGCCATCAACCGGACTCAAATCCAGACTCTGCGCTGCTACTGAGAAATTCCAGATGGAAAAATCCAATAACACTTTTGCCCGACCCGGGAATTGAACCCAGGACTTCATGGTCAGCAGTAGTTGTAATTAATTATACAGTAAATAGTATGTTTACTATTATAGATATTTCTATATATATTTATTGGCGTTTTATTTGAATTTACGGACACTATAACCACATCATCTGATTATGAGACGAGCAAGCAGTAATCTCTCAATATTGTGCGTACAAACTTACATTTGCAGTTCGAATGTATGGTAGAACATGTTTTTCAACTACAATGTTAATTTTGTTCTTGGGATAAAAAAAACTCGTTAATTATACGGAACCCTCCGCGCGAGTTCAAATCGCACTTTTTTATGAACAGAATACTATTAAATCTTACCCGTTCATCATAAAACAATCAGTTCAAATTCTTATTAAGTAAATTTCAAATTACTTTACATAATATTCTTTTAAAACATCTGTCAGCGGATACAGCGTAAAATATTAAGAAATAAAATTAATTTTCTGTACAAAATAATCCAATTATCTTCGGAGAACATCGCGATTACTGCTCTTATTAATTTACTGACACGCGTCTACGTGAAACCCGCACCGGCCGGTTACATCGATCGCGGATTAACTCGAACGAGGATTAAACTCGGATTCATATTGACGGGTGACTTATACAGCTAGTCATGTTCTTTTTTTTTAACTGACTTCATAAAAAAGGAGGAGGTTCTCAATTCAGTTGTTAGTTTTTTTTTATGTGTAACTTCTTTCCTCTCGCTTTTTGTGGGAGTGATTTCGTGAGACGGGACGGAAGTGTGTAACAGGAAGTG
The DNA here is from genome assembly GCA_905333075.3 of Atethmia centrago. Lineage (NCBI taxonomy): Eukaryota > Metazoa > Arthropoda > Insecta > Lepidoptera > Noctuidae > Atethmia > Atethmia centrago. Next base: position 33,956,739 of record HG995367.1, on the reverse strand, counting down.
ACGGCTTGAGCATGGAATAAGTAAGTACTTTTTAATAGCATGGAATTAGTATGTACTTTATAATAGCATGGAATAACTATATAGGTAGTAACTACTATGTAGTTTGTAAGTAGAGGGGTCACTTCTGTTGCTGCTCAGTTGCTTAGTACCAAGGTGAGATGTCAGATGTTACTCATCATATGGGACTACTGTAAGGCTCGCTCATTTTTATCTATTGCTGTGTTGCTTTCCAAAAAGGTTTTAATCTGCCCTTATGTAGACCTTTTTGGATTCACTTCAGCGTTTAATTGACTTTGAACACTTGTATGAAACCACCTGTATGTTTGCAGGATTGCTGACATATATATTTTTTTTTTGGGTGTTAAATTATCAAATAACTTCTCCCGCTCTGGGCGGAGCGGAAGGGTGTGTCAGACTCTTACTGACTAAAACCCACCCGTGTTCCTTCCGTTGCCTGTGTTGCCAGGGGCCTCGGTAACACTTTCGACCTGTCCCGCGACCCCGGCAGGCATCGACCCTAGTGGACCCCTACATTTGTGCTGACGACATCTCTTTGAGGTGCGCGTGGAATACAACGCGCCTTCGACCCGGGCCCTGGGTCCTTACCGGACGGTGAGCTACCAATTGCTCACCGTCCGCAAGCCCAATTGCTGACATACTGCCATAACAATTTTGCATTATTTCTTATCAGTATACAGTACACTTACAGGTATGCGGTATGTTAGTATGTTGTGTGAAAGTAAGGAGTGTTCACTATCTATTGATAGTGAACAATATAGTACTTAGGTAATGCTTCTGTCAACACAAGCATTTTACAAACATGAGCAACACACAATGATGTACCTAACCTGTCATTGAAGAAAATTGCTGATAAATGCAAAATAGCTGTTATCACTTAATTATAGCAGAAACATTCAAAGCGTTTCTCTTTGATTACCGCTTACGTAGATATTGTCTATTGTTGGACTCTGACGTCAGAACATACAGATTGTTTTATTTATAGTCTTATTACACATTTCTGGCTGTCATGATAGTGTCAAAACGAATATTTCCTTTAATTGTTTGTAAGCTCACAAATACTTCGTTACTAAAGAATTTTAAACAATCATTAATTTCCATAATGAAAACAAAACTGAATCATATTATTTTAATTATTTTATCGTCATTATTACAAAACCGGGCGAATTTATTTCAAAATGGGTCAATACTAATGAAACGTCTAATCTAATGATTGCCTAAGTTATGAACAATCGCATCGTCAGCCAAAACACGTCTCATTGCCGTGATTAGTGATTACGTTACCAGCAATTATAAGTTTTAATCTTCAGGTTAACACAGTGGTGTCACCGCGGTGGTTTCTATAGTTAGCGCGCACGCATTAAGTTAGTCGTCTTTGCACGCGACGCTCGCATCTACCGTCTGCGCGCTCCGAATTTTTCGCGCCACCGCGAAATCCATTTTCCGAATACAAACCTCTTTTCGCAGCGTTCTTTTTTGTTTTTTTGTCTGTATTAAAAAAGTAGCTGTCAAACTTTTACCGCCAATTTTGTGTAGTGATGTGAAATTGTAAAAAGTGTTTAAAAAGTGAGTTTTAATATTATTGAAGTCGTGTATGAGTCTGCGTATTTGAACAGGTGATGATAAGGCTTTATTTCTGTTGTGGCTGATAGTGTTTTGATGGCACGTCATAGATTTATGGTAATCGAAGTTTGATTACAAAGTTCGTGGTGGAAACAAAACTAGCTGTTGTATAGCCTAGGTTTTTGTTGCGTTTACTAACAAGATATTGTAAGAGAAAATTATCGTAATCAATTTGTAAACTTTGCAAGATTTAAGTTCACATTGTATTTAATACCAAAGCAAAACAAATATTGTTTTTGTATAACAAAAACACAATATAGTCGTTCCAAGTATATTCATTTTCACCTTGCTAGCCTCTTTCCTCATAATTTAATATTTTACATAATAATAACTGCCAAATCTTGTGTAGAGTTCACTGATAATGTTGTTTAACACACTCTTATCAGTACAAACTTAAATTAAGTAGTTTTATCTCGTCGTTTATGTACCTACCTACCGAGAGAGATTTTCACAGATTTTCATAGAGATAAAAGTATGGAGATATTGCAAAGGCTTTTGAACAACGTTTAGTAATGACAGGATGTACATAGATATGATGATAACGCATTTATTTTTAAAGAGGTACATACTCTTATTTATTTACACAACAAGAAGGTTAAGGAAAATTTTGAGAAAAAACTAAAAGCTGCAGTTCAAAGGCACGGATTCATTATAAATTAACCGCTGACTTGCCTTCTGCGCCCACATGTGGGACTACCTAAGTACAAAACCACTTTACCCATCGTTTTACTCATATCTCAAATATCCGTGGTATCACTTTTTGTATATTCTTAGGTAACAATACATACTCTACTTTACCCCTGTTACTGATCAACTGCGTATTTTTTAAAACACCATAATTGTTTTTGTTTCCATCGATATCAATATTTAGTAAATCAATTCCATTCACAAACAATATCAAACACCAATTAACCACAAGTTCAGCTCCTTATCACGTTTACTGATAACGAGTTACAAGTAAGGTATCTGTCACGTGCTCATCTATAATCTATGGACAAGTAGTGGCACTACCACACACGCTCTGGTTGCTTCCACCTGTCACAAGCATGTTGTACCTAAGATAATTAGGATGAATTACTGGTTTTGTTATTTGGTTATCATCACCTTGTGAGTTTTTATTAAATAGCAGTACCTACTGCCGTTTTTGGCGGAATAGTACCAATATTAATTCCTACCTAGCTGCTGCCCGTGGCTTCGCCCGCGTAGCCTAAGTTACTGCTTATAACATCAGCTATCTGCCAGTGAAAGTCCCGTCAAAATCGGTCCATCCGTTTCGGAGATTAGGCGGAACAAACAGGCAGACAGACAAAAAAAAATGTTATAAGTACCGATTATACTTTCATATGCATTTAGTAAAAAGCTGTTATTTTGACATTACAAACAGAAACTTCAATTTTATTTATTTGTATAGATTGTACTTGCCTTCTTTATTTGTTGTCAGACGAATTTTGCAGCATTAATTAAATCAAATAAATTCTTTATAAATGGCATTTTAAAATTTTCTTCTTCACGAATTGTATGATAAAATTGCAAAGCTAGTTTTTTCTTCTTTCAAGATTTTTTCAAAAAAATCGATTTCGTACTGAAATCGATTTTTTTTGAAAAAATCCTGGAAGAATCGTCTTCATCCTGTATGTCAATGATATTAAATGGTTAGCATTTATATCAGTTCGTTATCGACAGTTGATTAACTATCATAGCTTTTCCCTTTTTTTACTGACTTGCCCTTTGCAACCCTCTAGAGTTACCCACTAATTGGTAACCCGATCTTATGACTTACATTTTTACTGTATCTTTACGAAAGAACACACAATATAAATATGAATAATTATAGCACTCTGTGTATTTCTTACCCCCCGACCCTAGCTCGACGAAGTGCCAGCGCGCGCCGTAGCTGAGCCTGTAGCTTTAAATTCCTCTGATAATAATAATTATACAGTTCTGTTCCAACCTGGTCCATCTTGCTGTCCTCCCCCAGCGACGCCCTAAACCGAGGTTCGTACCCCACAGGGGGTGCCCTTAGTGTGCCGTCGCTTCGTAATGTAAGAAATTCGCCCCTGGCTGGAGGCTATGGGCAGGATAGTCCGGTTAAGTAGTACGACCTCTCAAGGTCAACTACGAGATGCCATTCATAAAAAAACTGTATTTCTTATTCTTCAGTGTATTTTATAATTGACGAAATATTTAAAATAATAATAATGTTAAACTACTATCAGCTATCTTATATTAAATAAATAATGAAAATAAAAGCATTTTTTACCAGTATCATGTCTAAATGAATGACTTGTCTATTAACTAGGGTAAGTTAGATTTAAGTGCGAATAGATTGAAAGAAAGTATATTAAAGTACTACTTACATTAAAAACAGATTGATCTACCTTGTAAAGAGGAAACTAAATGCCTTTTCTATATGCTGCCTACATTTTGCTACTTAATTGAATATAGATAGCTTTTATGAAGCTATCGAAACTGTTAAACTGTGATTATATTTCAATCTAAAAGAAAGTGTTGCTAGAGTCAGAATTCGAATATAAAAAAAAACTGTAACGCGATTTCAGGTGAAGTAGTTAAACAGGTTTTATTTTTCGAAATTACACCTAAAAGGGATAAAAATTGCAAAGAAAAACATATTGACTGACCTTGCTACGCAAACATGTTTGGTTTTACTCGATAAACAAACAAGCAAGATAATTATGATCATCACAAAAAACAAAAACCCGCTGGTGCAAAAAGTTGAAACAAAATTTTAGGATTTCTTGAAATGATTTTATAGATTTATTAAAACTAAATCTATAAAAATAAATAAAATTTAAGTGTCTGTTTGTAATGTCAAAATAACATTTTTTTACTAAATGCATATGAAAGTATATACGGTACTAATAGTATACACGGTACTTATAACAAAAAATCTTAATATTTTATTTTTTTCTGTCTGTCTGTTTGTTCCGGCTAATCTCCGAAACGGCTGGACCGATTTTGGTAGGACTTTCACTGGCAGATAGCAGATATTATAAAGAGTAAGTAGTTTTTAATCACGTCTAAACTTGTATGGAGTAGTGACAGGCGCTGATTAATTTGACAGGAATAAACTAAAATTTATCTTCTGTCCTTTTCTTAATGAAATAGAAAGAAAAAGATGCAATGAACTTAAATTTAGTTAAGTTTGTGAACAAGGGAATCGGCACCAATGTCGACATATGCGGGAAATGATTAATAGTTTAAGGAGAGTGTTTCTTCTAGGTAATATTTTAATCAAGCCTTCTAACAAAACCGATTATAATTAGTGTCTGATGAAGGAAAATTGTGGAAAATATCTATCATTTACACAATAACGATACAAAAAGCTAGCAAATTACGTTTATTGCCATATATTTATGATCTCATCATGATAGGAAATCATTGAAACTATTAATAATTACTTGTTAATTATTATTGCTTGTTTCCCTTATAATATGAAAAAGGCAACTACAAACATAATAATAATATATTATTAACTCATTGTGAGTAGTGTATCCTCACGAAACAAAATAATTGATTTTAAATAAATTGCCGACACTTATAAATGATTAGGTTTTTGTTTTATAAAGACACCACCTTAATGAGTGACATGGGAGGTACATTAATAATATTATATTTATTCGTTTTACTTCTTTAAAAAAAAACATTTAAATACACGAATCCATAATTATTTATTGATTGGCATAAATCATGAAATCAGAGATCAATATTATCTCAAAAACCGAACATATCGACTCTACAGTATACTCAGTTACATGTTTTTCTACTGGTTATCTGACTGGACAGGTTCACTCAAATCTGTGTAGTTCTTTCCTCAAAAGGCCATTTCGGACACTAATCTACGTGGTCCTCACATAACCTGACCAAGGTAAAGAGAAACTCCTGTAGTTTAAAAGAGACATTAACCCCTTAGTTCACCATTTCTTCTCAGGGGTAGTCAGATAGGAAATGTCGATACCATCTAGCTTATTTTTTTTTAACATAAGATGTAAATTTATATCCGATATCCTATTTTCAGAATAAGCAATTTCATTTCGTCCATTAAAAGAACGCGTTACACTGACAGAAATGCAATTTGTATCATTTACACAATTACACGTGACTCGTTTATCAATCACAAAACGAGCTTCAGTAACATTCAAAACCAAGTTCCGCCTTTTACGTACATTACGATCAATTAAAAGCATTTCCAGATTCGACCTACTAACGAGAAAGGCGTTTTATTACTATGATATAACAATTAATTAATGATAAAGTTATGGGTCTTGATGCAATGATACGCTGGTCGCATTTACGATGCAGTTTATAAATGCACCCATCATGTTATTGGTTTTGAGCAATGTATTATAAGAATGACGGTTTTGAGTCTATTGAACTATTTGTTTTCGAAGACTTGTTTGTAAACTGACATAACAGTATAATGGAATCGTGATGTCATAAAGCTCATGAATCTTGTAAGTAAACTGTTGAAGTCAAAAACTAGAGCTGGAAATATAACTAGAATTTAGAAACAGTCGGCTTTCGAATATTATGGCGCCTGATAAGTAACTTGACGAGCTATTTTGAATCTTGCCTGAGTCTTTCTCGTTATGCCTTACAGGAAATTATCGCAAATCTTATCACCAAACATGTTACACCAACGTCTGTCGCCAACACTGGTCACGAACTCTCTATTAGAATTGCATCATGTCGTGTTGGTCGTGGTCTCGTGGTACAGTGATCTAATATCACTTCTAGGTGAAGGTCGGTCCACGGCAGACGGGATCAAAGCACTTTAGGTTGCATGTTATGAGGTTTCCTCTTCTCTCTCACTCTCTCTGTGAGAGAGAGTAATGTACAAGGTTGAGGTCGAAGAAAGGCTTGCAAAGTATACGTGGTTGTATGATCGTAAAATTTTCAAGATCATAAATTCATACTACAGCTGTGATCTTTGATCCCTTGAGTACAAGTGTTTTATTAAAAAAAACACCTATACACATATTAAACAATTGTGACCTTGCAATGTGTTGATATTTGTAACAAGACTTTATCAATGTCACGACATTTAACTTCATCGGGTAAATACACGTCTAAGTAATGTGTTTTGGGTTCAAAATTTAGAGATTTCCAAATTTATTGCACCATTAAAATACGTGTAATGAAATATTTCAGCATAGTAATTTACTATAACGTAAATTAAGGTAGATTGAAATAATTAAAACATCTCTCTAAGTTAGATTTGTTCCATATTAACTTTTCCTTATAAGATTTGTTCATAGGGAACAAACCTAAGATTACCTAATATTTCTAATGAATATAATTATGTAAATTCATATTTGATAAGGTCGCGAATCTTATTTTGATCAAGATACAACCTAACACTGAACTGCAATTTTCAAAAAAACGTAAGAAATTTTTGAATTTTGCGGGCTACCATTCCAACTTAATTACCGATAGCTCATTATATATTAAACACATCTGGCTCATCCAAATGACATATTTAATATCATGCATCGTCGACTCAAGTCAAATTACACCATAGATTTAGTAATTACTATGGCACCGACAGCTTTGGAACGCGATTTTGATGTGATGATCGCGTTTAGTTTTATTGGTGAAATTAGCCTATAAAAGCGTCAAACCCCTGCATGGAAGCCACTAAAGGCCAATTGCAAAGAAATGCAGACTTAATCGTACAACATTATGTAGTACTTAGGTAAATTAAATTCAACCAATCAACTCTGCTTATCGTTATCTGAAAAACGTTTTAAGTCCATCCGACCATGTGTTTTAGATTCAATTTAATTTTTCATTTGCAGTTCATCATTTTTCTTCATTGATAAACTACCTACTTACAGTAATGAGATTTCAAAGTAAGATTGGAAAAGTTTTCAGTCAATGTTAAAATTGTTTTTATTCATTTATTTAAGTACCTAAATTATACATTTAAGAAATCTTTATATGCCCATCTCTTAGTAAAATTAACATTTATTCTTTGCACAGAAGTAAAACGCACCATAAAGACATAATATTTGCTTTTCAATTATTAGTGAGTGGCACTTTTTACGACTATTGCAATGAACAAGTCTGACGTGCGTCAGTCAAAATCAAAATCAAAATCAAGTCATTTATTCAAACTAGGCTGAGAATCAGCACTTTTCGAACGTCAAAGTTACATAAGACAGACCCCCAGAAACGCCCGCTCTTCACCACTTCCTGGTGCTTTAGCTGGGAAGAAGAAATGGCGCAACAAACTCCCCAGCAGCACACCTGTCTGTTTAGTTATATAGACTTGATTCTATACAAATCGTATGCAAAGTAATTAACATTACGAAACACACATTAAATTCAATTACTTACCATATGTTAGCTAGCACACGCCAATATACCAACAAACAATGAAAACTGTACTCGAGCAGATAAAAATTACAACATAAAAACGTAAACATAATTTAATACCTAAATAAAAGCCTCCAGGCATAAAGGGCGTGCCCGCTTACATAAGGCTATTGCTGTAACTCGAAGTGAGAAATGACAAACTAGCACCATCTAAGTAAAATAAATAAAAAATTACTAATAACAATAATAAAACCATGGTCAGCAAGACTACCAGTCACCACAAGCAGCACTCGTTCACGAGCATAACGCAAAGATCTGACATCACCCCCCTGCCATATTGAAGGGAAGGAGGCAACCCGACCCCCGACGCTACCGCAAGCAGTGTCATCTAAGGGAGGATGACGAACTTGCTGCCGGTTGCTCTGGCAAGAATAGTATAATGAATTGTCGAGAACGCTAGCTAACCACTTATTGCAATACAACTTACAAAAAAACACATTGTATTGAGTAGATTATGTTACTAATAAATTAAAATTTAACTAAATTAAATTACATTGACTTATACAGTCAAATAAAAAATAATCAATTATAAGAACTCATATAACCTGTCAGCTAATTCTGGAGAAAGAACATAAACATTGTCTTGAGTTAATCACTGCGACCAGCTATTCTTATCGTTTAAGTAAGCATTGATACAATAGTATGCCTTTCAACAAAGGGTGGATTTTTCTTTAGTTTCAAACACATTAAAAGGCAAATCAAGCAAAGAAAAGGGTAGCATGTCATAAACAGTTATACCAAGCCTAACAAATGAGTTATGAACCTTATGAACCCGGTGAAATGGAACTCGTAATTTGTCCTTATTTCTGGTGTTAATATTGTGAATATCACTGTTTTTAGTGTATATGTGTATATTTTGCCTAATATAATATGTTGACGAAGATGAATTGTGATTCCACTGTGAGAATACCAACATCTTTGAAAAAATCTCTCAGAGAAACTCTGGCACCAAGCTGGTTAATAGCTCGAACAGCTCGTTTTTGAAGAACAAATATATTTTGAATGTCAGCGGCTTTGCCTCACTGCAGAATACCGTAAGACATAACGCTATGAAAATAACTAAAATAAACTAATCGAGCTGTATCAACGTCAGTGTTGTCTTATTTTTCTGACGGTGTAGGTGACCGAACTGAGCCTGCCCGCTAGGCTTGATATATATGGGCCCCACTGAAGTTTGGCATCTACTGTTATACCAAGAAAAACTGCCGAGTCTACAGTTTCAAGCACCCCATTATCTAAGACGATGTTGGGACCTAGATTCCTAACATTCGGTAAGGCGAAATTTATACATTTTGTTTTCTTGGCATTGAGAACTAGGTTATTTGTCGTAAACCAATCCGTAACCATTGAGAGTGCACTGTTTACGTCGTCAAAATCTTGTCTTTTCCTGTTTACTTTAAAAAGAAGAGAGGTGTAATCTGCAAATAATACAACGTCACAGATACCCTATAAATAGAATGGTAAGTCATTAATACACACTAAGAATAAGAATGGACCCAGTATTGAGCCTTGAGGTACACCTAACTGAACCGGTGCCGTGGCTTTCAAGTTGTTTTAAATATTATTCAAAAGTTTCGTTTTTTTGTCCTTCAATAAAAATAACCAGTTTCTTAATATTTAATTACAATATAGCCTATAAGACTAATAAGCACTTAATCTAACTTAATTTTTACCTGATAATTATTTTAAATTTTAGAATAGTACTGATTCTATTTTACACAGTCATGTCCGTTCCACTTTCTCAGAGTAAAAAGTTCAACGTACAAACATCAGTGTAGGTACCTACTTAAAAGTTAATTATTTATTTGTTTTTCTTCTGTTTTCCATAGACTTCTTTTTACTGAAAACTCAGCGGATCGAAGCTTATTTACCTAAACGTACTAAAACATTTATGAATAAAATTTAATAAAATAACTAAAAATGGTAATAGTTTCTTAACACGCCATGTAAAAACTAGCAACTCAATAAACTTATTTTGAAACAGGTTGTATTTTTTATCGATCAAGGTCAAAACTCAGTACATGTAACATCAGCAAAACAAACAAGGCCTTAGTTAGATAAACACAGACAGTATCAAAGGCTTTTCATAAGATTAATGTGTAAAATAGAATCAGTGCTGATTCTATTTTACACAGTCATGTCCGTTCCACTTTCTCAGAGTAAAAAGTTTAACGTACAAACATCAGTGTAGGTACCTACTTAAAAGTTAATTATTTATTTGTTTTTCTTCTGTTTTCCAAAGACTTCTTTTTACTGAAAACTCAGCGGATCGAAGCTTATTTACCTAAACGTACTAAAACATTTATGAATAAAATTTAATAAAATAACTAAAAATGGTAATAGTTTCTTAACTCGCCATGTAAAAACTAGCAACTCAATAAACTTACAAAACAGGTTGTATTTTTTATCGATCAAGGTCAAAACTCAGTACATGTAACATCTGCAAAACAAACAAGGCCTTAGTTAGATAAACACAGACAGTATCAAAGGCTTTTCATAAGATTAGGTAGCTTTATGAAAAAAAAAAAACTAGTGTAGATATTGCCGCATTGTCGGGAAAAAAGTGAAGTAGAACAGTATCGGAGTAACGTGTTGTTGGACTATAAAATAGTAATGTTGAGTATAAGGTCGTAGTAGCGTCTTATCTGATAGCAGTCAGTCATTTTACTCAATGAACTTCGATGTTACAGTTTCTAGGAATTGTAATGAGCAATACATCCAAGTAAACTTGCAACAATAGGAGTAAAAATTTAACTTCAGTTATTTTTGTCATCGACGCGCTAAGATGAAGAAGAAAAACAATAGAAATAAAATTGACTGGGTAATGGATAAGATTACAACAAAATACACTTAATGTGAGATAATTACACGTAAAATGTATTTAGATGATGCTCGTATTACACTTTTATGCAAATGATCTCACACAAAAAGTTAATAAATTCTCTCGAACAAAAACAGCATAATTTATTGCCAAATAAAAAAATACAATTAGCAAAATATTTTAATAACGACTTGAAGTTTTTTTGCTGTTCCTTTTTTAAAAAAAAACTTAAAAAGAAGAAACTGGCCGTTTTTAAGCCGCAGTTGAAAAACATATTGTGTCATTAATTTAAATAATAAATGTGTTTAATGTTAATGTACGATATACGATGATACAAGTGCTTCGAAAATAATAGTTTGCCTTGAAATTTGAGCAGAGCAGACCGGTTGGTATCCTTACGTCAAAGTTTAAATTAATATAATAAGCAAGAATAAGCAATACTTAATAAGCAAGAAGCCAACGATTTGCATCTGCTTAAAAATGTTTGATTTTAAATTTTGATTACCTACAAGAGCGTTTGTACTTTTCCGTCAGTCAGTGTCTCTGAAGTAATTATACCGCAAGATGATTCGATAATAGGATTAGGATTACAATAAAATATGCCTGAAAATGCGTAATCGCTTTTTCTAAGCTTTACACAAAATGTCTTCGATTTTCCCTTTATTTAACAACAGGTCAGTAAGCATATTTACTCAAGACCGTGTAACCAAAATCGTACCTCCATAATTATTGTTTTTTGTCTTTATCTTGGAAAATAACTTTTTTTTTACAACTCTTTGATATAAAAAATATTTAGGTACGTCATAATGGTCTTATGAGAACCATAAAATACGCGTTCAAAACAGGTTCATTATATTCTGAAACGTTTACGCTTTCAAGTTGAACTTCAACTCTAAGCTAAACCAGTACCTAACTATTTAGTAGAAGGAAAAACAGTGTAGAAAAGTTTGATTCTCTTTCAAAATTATCATCGTTTTAGTATCACTTTTTCCAATATATTTTTCACGATTAATTCACGTAATCGAAATTATAAATTCATTCGAGTCCCACTTCTCTACCAATATTACGTCAATTGACCACAGACAGTTCGGCGACCTGTCAAAATATAAGCAAAGTGACCGAATGGAAAGTAATGGGTGTGTCTGTTTACCCGTCTGTTTAGTGACTAAACCAAATGGGAAGTGTTTCTTGTATTAAAATATGTAACAATTTGGAACGCTTATGTGACTAGAGTCACATCTCGTAATAGTAGGTTTGTGTTCCATTGAGAGATGGAGGCTAACAATACTGAAGCTACGTTAAAGTCTAACTATTAATTCACTGGAATTACTCCAGTGAATTAATAGTTAGACTTTAACGTAGCTTCAAAATAAATGTATAATAATAATTGTAAAAGTCTAGAATACAATAAATACAATAAATATGACCATTTTAATACACAAAGTGACAGCTACCATACGTCAGATTACTCCAGAAAATAATAATTCGACTTTAGATTCCAAAAATTATGGATTTGATAGAAGAGGATATTGATCATTGATCATTGCTATTTTTTAACTATAAGTTTTTTTTTGAAGATTGTTTTAGCGAGTGTCACTCATTGCTGTAGGTTTTTTTTATTTGTCCTTATGTTTGATAGGTAATGTTCTGACTTCGAGAAGCGATAACTTAAGTAATCACTATATTTAATGTAACGCGTTTGATGAATGTTAATTAATAGTCTGAATTTCTTAAGATAATGATCTTATTTTCGAATAACAGCAGACAAGTGTCACTACAAACGGTCTTTACGTTCATACACTTTAGTAAAATTATCTTATGATTTGGAGAGCATAACTGTAGCTTCATTAAAGCTCGACGTACTCCGTACTTACGCTCCTCAACTCAATCATACTATCTCAAGATGTAAACTTGTTCATTGACGGACTGAACAAAATGATATCTGCAGCAAATGTCCACCTCACACACTGCCATACAAATTAGCTCATGATATCGACGTAACTAGGCTAAGCTGTGTTCATTATAAGTTATTAGTTAAGCATTAGAATCCAACAATACTCGTATTAATATATTATGTTGACAAAAAATTTAAACTGTACGTTTATATTACGCAAATGTAACTTGTTTGTAGACGCCTTGGGTTGACCTGTGAAGTCTACAAAATGTTTAAGGGGACTACAGGACCTAAACGGAAATTTTGTAAGTTTTATAATGCATAAAAGTATATGGTGCATTGCAGTAAACAAAATCAGAAAATATACGATATTCTTCAAGATAAATGCTAGGTAGATAGTGTGTTGAAAACATAATACAACTAATTTTATACGATAGAAAAAAATCACGAATAAACCTCTAAAAATTTCGTTTAACGATTAAAAACCTTACTAATATACATGCAATTATTCTGATTTTTGTCAGATTATTCTACAAGCAACATATTAGCATAATAGTGTTTTTTTTTATCCAATCAATACATGTTTTGTAAATAGATAATTGCTTCATATATTGCGATAAATTTCCAGCGTTGTGTCATCGCGCTTCTCTTTCTTTTCTATGCAGTGATAGTGACCGCGCTTTAGGTGTTGTCAGCCTCTTAATAATAAATAAATAAATAGCTTAGCTTTTAGTAGCTCGCATGCACAACGCAAGTCTAATGTTTGGGAAAGCGCATACGCTAGATTTTCGCTCATATAATTGTTGTGTGCAGTTCCCACGTCGCTGTATAATCTAGGATTGATAGACACTCGAGTTTCTACCACACATTGTGTTATCTGTGAATCGTTTTTTATTTATTACGAAAATGTTTTCTGCTCTCATTAAATAGTTAAAGATGTGTGGATTGATTGTGATGTAATATTTAATGGTTACTTTGCATTGTGGTTTTACAGTGGTTTGTGATTATTTGTGTTACTTATTCTCCGTTTAGTCACATGCCCCTCTAGAATACGTCCCTATCTACTTACGAATGAATTACGTTTTTTTTAATGAAGGAAATGAGAATATGGGACAAACAAACTATCGATTTAGAGTAATGCTCAATTACATTCCTTTGTTCTCACAGTCAAATTAAAACTAATAGGTACCTATTACACAACTACTCCAGTGAAGGCTTCTGCAGACTGGAGCGATATGGCGGGCGCGACAGGCATATTGCTGCCTGTGCTGCGATATCACCCAGTCTAACAACTATTACTGAAACAAAACTATACTAACTGTCCAAACTAGAAATCCGCTGATTTCCACGAAGTATATAAGTGAATCAACGTCGGTGGAGTGACGATATACATTCTTTAACACTTGAAAAACTACTTTAAACTCTGTACACAGCTAGAAACTATTGCACATTAAGTACAACTTTTTTTGTTTTATCACTTATCGCTTCTGCGCCAACGTTTACATTATACGTATTTTTGTAAAGTTGCTCCAGCGACCTAAAAAAGGTACAAGTATATTTTCATAGTAGGTAGGAACCTATATACTTATAGTTCTTCAACCCCAATGCTGTTACCTACCTGGTTTGGTATGAGTTTAGCAAAAGATTTATAGGTAAGTACTTGAAGATGCAGAGTAGCAGGCACACTGTAAATCCTCCTATAATAAAACAGTTCCATTGACCCAAATAATGACCACACAAGAACGTCATTAACGGTTTGTGGTTACTCCATAATGTAGTACGATTAACACACATTATTGTATCGAGTAGTCCAATGCGGTCAGGATAATGAGTTTATAGTGAGTGATTCATTACTTCAGTAATTAAAATAATAGTTCTCCAGGCCGAATTTCCCCATGGTACCATTTCTCCATGGCGCCATTTCTCCATGGATGGCGCGACCAATCTCAGCGGAAACCAGCTTTCGGCGCGGGAGATATTATAGTGCACAAGTGTGTGCGTAGACACGGCGCACTCTCTCTTCCCTCAGTCTCATAGTCCGATGGGACGGTAGTCACACGACCGGAGAGAGATCAGGGCGCAGGGTCAACGGTTTAACGCACTTTCCGAGGCACGGGGGTATCACACCATCAGCTTCCGAACTCCGGGCTGTTGCTAAGAAATTCCTAATGCAAATACCGAATAACACTTTGCCCGACCCGGGAATCGAACGCAGGATCCCACGCTCAGCTGACGCGCATGCGACCACGAAACCGATGGGGTAGTCTAAGTACTTTAGTAATTACACAGATGGCCAAATGATCATCTGTGTCTAAAGTCGAAACCTACCTAGATAGATAGACTTGTCAAGCGCTATGAAAGACGAATTACCGAATATTTACTTACTTAAAATAACTGTATTTATTTTTAAGGCTACCCTTTGGCAATCAATTAGCCCTTGATTAATAAATATAAAGTTTTCAGTGACCACAAACAATTTACCACACTTTGATTACGTGATTGTGTAACACACTTACGGTGTGGTCTGTCTACGAGTCTCAAGCTTTTTTCTCAACTCACGCGAATGCAACTCACACGCATCATATTTACGTACGTAAGCCATCATTTATGTGTTCATGAGATCATAGTGATGTGTTTCGTGTCCGTGATCATTAATCGTTGATCGTGGATCAAAATTCTCATGTTAATCATTGATTGGAAACCAACTTACCTACCTACTTGATTTACTAATTTGTATTATATTTAAATAATTTTCTACGCGGTCTGTGAATGGTCAGAAAAAGGAAAGATTCGTAATCGTGTGTGAATTTTATGTAAAGTAATGGAATTTCAGAAGCCATTTCGGGTTTTCTTGTTATTATTTTCGGCATTTGCACTACCCCATCTAACTACCTGATTGCATACAATTATCGACTGCAGTCTTAAGTAACGTTACTTCATAGTGCAAAGCTGTCTGATCTGAATGTGTTATGCGTGTATGAAACCGGATGCAGACATTTTTTATGCAAAATGACGGAACTTCGGAATTTGCAACTTCACAGATAACTAACTCAAGGAAGTTTTTTTTTACAGAAAGATGCTAAACAAAGCTTGACTGATATTATTGTTCCCTCACCGTATCATTTAACCCGGTCATGCAATCACAAAACGATATACCACAACAATACATAATTTTATTTTATTTTTTTATCTTTAGACAGGTTTTAATTTCCAAGATAATATTTACTTAATTTAAAAGCCAACAGTCTTAAAAGTTTCTCGAGACATCACCAAGCGGTTGGTCGAATCTTCACGTGACCACACGGCTGGCCTATAATTTATTTTTGGCTAAAGAATCAGCATTGTTAAACAACTAAAAAAATATAGCACTGCTATGATCCTTTTCCCTGCCTTTTTTATATACTGGTACATATTATTATTTACCAAATTGAATTAGAACTTAGAAGACACCTGAAGACCCAGTGAACGAAGGCATTATCCGTCCATACGTCACACCTGACACGAAAACGATTACAAGTCACGCGATAAGCTGATACAGCACCATAATTACGTGTCTGAATGAAGGATTGCTAATCCATTGCTTCATATGTTCAAATTTATCAGTTCAACAACGTAAATAACGACCGCAATAAATAAAAATAAAAAATAAAATAATAAAAAAAATATTCAAATAAAAACGTAAAACACTAAATTATACAATGGTGTTATGTGCCTGAACTATGTCATCCTGTGTTTCAGGCGAGTCAAGGCATATATTTCTAAATAATCACATTAATATTATAAAAATCTAGTCATCTAATAGGAATGTTGTTAAAGTGTCAAAATGAAAGCCATTGCTACTGTGTGTTACACAATTACTCGCTGTTGTAACTCGTTTATACGCAAGCAATTAACTAAACATCCATCGTTTCGGATGAGCAGCGCCAATATTATGGCATTATCATACATGCTTACATGCTGACGTGATTGGAGAATGAGGAATGTGTGAGTCATTGTAGAGGTGTAAAGTGTGGTGAGAGATCTTGAGCATGTGTATGGGTTGGTGAAAGAAGAGCTGCATCATTGATTGGATTTGGTTCTATAAGACTAGCAGAGGCTTGGCTTTGGCTTAGTGTGCTCTATTATATTTCATATATCTATAACCACGTTATTTTCCTTACATCAGATTGAGATCAAATGTCAATACATTAATAATTAATGGTACAACTTAATTTACGCAACCATCTGGCCGAACACTGTCTTTTAAGATACAGGCGTCCTAGTTTAAAATACAGGGTTTATGTTTTGTTTATTTAGATTTTTTGAAGCCTTTTAACTTCCGTATGAACAATTATGTATAATTTTGGTATATCTACCACTGCTCAACCTGTGTCTAGATAAATATTACTTTGGATAAATAAACATTATTTATTTATTATTTAATTCTCAAGAAACTGATAACGTTGCCTTCTTCGTATAGACATTAGACTTGAATGAAGTTAAGTTGAACAAAATAGGCTGCTCTTAAGAAAGAAAATTGCCAAATCTGTATATTTTGTGGTAGCGGAAAAAATATATGTTAATTTTGGACATATTTCCCGGAACTTGGTTGATACCACAACACGTTTTGAAAAAAAATCTCGATACAAACTAACGTTAAACTAACCTCTTACCTAGAGTTCTAATCCAAAATATTTGTATTAAATATCAACATACGTTACGTATTTAATTAATAACAATAACGTCTTTTTTGAATGCAGAACTTGGTTGTTTTTTATTTTCGATTACTCAACTCAATTTTGAGTAAATAGATAATTGCTTCATATTTTGCAATAAATTACAAGCGTTGTGTCATCGCGCTTCTCTTTCTTTTCTATGCAATCTGACAGTGACCGCGGTTTAGGTGTTGTCAGCGTCTTAAGTAGATAAAAATAATTCGTGCTACCTAATTATACCCATAAAATATTATAATACCTAAGCAGTGACTAAAACAAAGCCCAGGCGTTTATTTGATTACATTTTATTACGATGCAATACAAAATTTTCTAACATTAGGCAAGTGTACTCAGTAACGCAAGGGTTATTTAAAATGGCAGCAATATTAAGTATGGAGTAATTTTATGTAATGTGGGGTCAGAGGTAATTCCACACAGTTCAATTACTAATCCGTGACGCAATGCCCATCATCATGAGAAGTGCAAAGTTGTTGAGAAATCAATCACAATATCAACGAAGTAATCATACAGTAACGCCAATGACAGGTGGTGTGGTTGCTGACCATAGATAATAAATGTTGTACTCAAGAGCGGCAAACGTATTTAGTCATTCAGCCTTTCGTAATCCACTAAAAGCCGAAAGATCAGTTGGACGGCAATACTTATTAATTAAATTGAAGTGAGAACCAGTCAATAAAAATGCTCTTCTAAAAAATTGTAATTAGACTTTGGCCAAAATATATTATGAAGACGTTATACATAGGTATAACGTCTTTATCTGTCTTTACCTGCTATAAAGCAGGTACATCCATCGGGGAAAACAGGCGTAATGTTATAATAAGTGGTAAAGACTTTATAATTATTATTGTATACTAAAGGAACAAGCTGCCAGTGTGTTTATGTTTAAGCAATACAGGTAAATTATTAGGATGTACGATAGGAAATCAACCACCAACATTCAATACTCTTTTCCTGTAAACATTTAAAACAAATTAAACCAATTACTAGAAAGACAAATTGCATTGAATAAATTGCTCTTCAACATTTTCCACGGCTTTTAACCACATGTTTCCAAGTAACATTACGACATAATTACAGATAAAATATAAAATTAAAATGTTTATCTAATTCCACCATGATGAATTACAACATGGACAGGAATTTAGGTTGCGTTATATGTGGGACATGTTTAGCGTTAAAACATTGGGAAAACGTTCGTGAAATGTTTACACGGAAATTGCATCCTACTTTTGTTGTCGTGTGCTGTATCTTGATATTGTCTCGGACGATACCAAAAACACGCTGTTAATGTGTGTGCGCTGGAACACACATTCACAGCGTGTTCGTACACTTGGTAACCACAAGTAAAGCGCGCGTCGCTGAATTTCTTATATTTCTAAGCGACTGCACGATAAGGTCACCCCTGTAAGGTACGACGGCTTATGGCGTCGCTGGGGCGATATTATTATCAGGGGAATTTAAAGCTACAGGCCCAGCTACGGCGTGGGCTGGCACTTCCTCGAGCTTGCTCGACCCTTGGGTCGTGGGTGACAATTACGTTGGTGTCTTCGTGAGGGGTATCGACGCTGTTCACCATTGATGGATCACTGGTGAACAGGGTAAAAATGAAGGGAGCAAGCACTGACCCCTGAGGGACGCCTGCGCGAATGGGATGGGGGAGGATAGCGTTCCTTTGATGCGATACCGGAAGGTGCGGTTAGACAAAAAGTCTCGTAAGATGAGCACGAAACGGTCTGCCACACCGAGTTTGTAAAACTTATATAATAAGCGGTTATGCCAGACTTTGTCAAACGCTTTAAAAATACTATACGGGAAACTAGCATTTTATACCTGAGGTCGTGTTGATATTTCATTTGTTATTAATTTTAAGATAATGATGGTAATACCGTCCACAAAGGAACCTCTTTAAATAAGATTAGCATTCAATTAAGTAATCAGTTTGGTATCAGTGTCTAAACTTAAAACCTTGTCCTTAATTAAAGGAATTAATAATGCACGCGAATATGTGCAAGAGCACGTTTCAGATTCAAAGAACTCAAATGCATTAGCCATTTAAGTCTAGCTATTTAAAACTACGTTCGTTAAAGGTAAAGTCACAGTTCTATAGAAAGTGAAAAGGTCCCGTCCCTGCTGGATGTGGCTGAGCGGAAATAGTTTTCCTTTTTAGCGTATTGACGGGCGCCCGCGACGGTGTAATATGTGATCCAAAAGATAGGTGGGAGCGATTGTTCTGTATTTGATTTAGCGTTTGTGTTTTGTCTTTCATCTTTTTATGTAGGCCTGCGTTTTCTTTGAATAATAAGCTCATTTACGAACCCATTACTCGTAATAAGGCAAGCGTTTTCTAAGTACACAGAGAATTAGGTACTACGTAAGTTATCATCTTTGAGACTGCATCTTAAGTTATTACTAGAAAAATATTGACAGTAGGTATTACATGCTTCACAGAAGCTTTAAAGAAATAATCTAGAAACTTGTTAGCAATTAGAAGAACATACCTTACCAAAATAATATTTGTACGCCGATGACGGCTAGACATAGCGTTCTTTAATAATTACAACATCTGTACCTAACCTACCTATGTTCAACTAATAAAAAATATTTGTATTCGTACTGGTATATCAAAATATATTTAATATACATCGCTGTAATCGCATTATTAATCGCACGATGCGTATTTTTTATCAAAGAAATCTCTTAATTAACAATAATGTTAGTAATTAACATGTAATTAAAGCTACTGCCTGCAGTTTCATAATAAGGTACTTCCATTATGATATGTTATCAGTCATTATCATAATTTCACGTAGAGTAAAGATTGCCCGGTTGATATAGACTTCGTATCTTGATCAGTGTTCCGACGTAACGTATGATTAGTCTTAGTAATTGCATGTCCGATGTTACATGCGCTTGAGTTAAAGCAGTTCGACGACTTCATTTAAATTCAATGAAGACCTTTATAAACCTGGAAAAAACATATTTTGCTAAAAGAATTATGACTTTTTATTCATGTTTTTAAGTAAAAACGAGCTTTAAAAACGACATACGAGACTTGTATCTACAAAAAACTGATGGATGGATTAATGTATGTTTTTACACAGTTCATTGGATTTTCCAAATCATAGCTTAGATAATAATGTTTAGCAAATTATTATCTAAGGTATGATTTAGTAGGTAGTTATGAGACTCAACTGCTTTTAAAAGACTGGAGATTTGTTCTAAATTCCATTAATTAATTCAATAATAACCAAGACATTTTATTCTATTCAACTTCTTATTTACACCGAACGGCAATTTTTTTATCCCTTCTAATTATCATTTTTAAACTGTCGCTAGTCGCTATCTGCTTCCACCTTGTACCACAACAGACTAACACGGCAATACCTAACCAAGCACGTTCAACATACAAGGGAATATGAAGATATTATGCATGAGGTGTGCCAGATGAAAGTAACGACCGCGGACATAGGAAGAGGAACCGATGAGCGCTGAGTGATCACGACTCGTTTTGTTTATGTTTTTGTTTATTTGTATGTAGTTATGTGCGTGGTGACGTGTGATTGTGAGGTTGTGAACTGTTGGTGTTTGTTAACCAAATGTCAAGTAGGCATTTGGTTAACAAACACCAATTGTTCGTCGAGTCGTTGAGCTCCTTAAGTTCTGAGTTGAGCTACACGATTACTGACTGACAAATGCTTGCACTGACTGGACAGGTCCACTCAAATTTGTGTGGTTCTTTCCTCAAAAGACCACTGTCCACCATGTCTGAAACATGGATCTGACCAAGATTATGTCTGGACTTTAAAAGAGACTTTGACCCTTGAATTTGTTTCGCCATTTCTTCTCAGGGGTAGTCAAACAGGAAATGTCGACTCCATGTAGCTTATTTTTTATTTTATTTTTTTAATATGACGTGTAAAATGTGATTCTGATTTACAGAATAAAAAAAATATTTTATTTCATTTCTACAGTTCATAAATACTAAATAATAATAATAAATAAACACTAAACTGAACGGTAGTTTTGAGCTGGTATGTTAAAAATGAAGTTAAAATTAGGGATAAATTATAAAATTAGGGATTAAACTAAAGCAGTAATTACAGAAAAGCTCTTGTGCTTTAATTTAAAAATCTTTTTTTATCAAAAGTTTTCCTGCTTCAAACAATTTCTCCGTTTGTCGGTCCGTAATCTTCTGACTCATCACTTATAGTCAATATTATTTTGCGAGATAAGATAGGCCTCTGATACGAACCAGTTATCGTTGATTTGCATTTGCATACGAAAACATAATCGTTATCATTGACCACCTATTTCCATAATAGTGAGTTTAAAGTTTAAAGACGTCCTCCGTTTTGTGCAATATTTCCCTAAGTAGCAAGATTTGCCATTAGTCGGTAGTCTCCTGCCGGGGTCGCGGTAAGGTACTTATGGGTCACCGAGGCCCCCGCAACACAGGCAACAGGAAGGAATACGGGTGGGTTTTAGTCAGTAAGAGTCTGACACACCCTCCCGCCCTGCCCAGAGCGGTAGAAGTTATTTGATGATTTCCAACCGTTAAAAAACAAGGTCGGTAGTTTGCCTTATACTTGGCCGGTTATGCCTCACCTTAACTGCTCAAGTTCTCACTTATTAATGGTTCTACACTCAAAGTCAAAGTCAAATTATTTATTTCAAATAGGCACATAAAAGACACATTTGAATGTCAAAATTTACAAAAAAAAAAAATTGAATTGATTCTAAGTAGTTGCCCCTTCCAAAAGGTAGTTTCGTATGGAGAAGAATGGGCAAGAAACTCCACCGTTACTCTTTTAAAATGTTTTACAAAATGTTGTTTATGTACATTTTAAAATTATTTATGAAGACGATGCACCTAGAATAAAATTACTATACCAAAATAGGTAAAAAATTAATGAAAAATAAAGCAATGACAGATAAATTAATTATGTGATAGGTACACGATGCTCACATATTTACAAACATTGTAAAAAAAGTATACGTTTTCCTAAAAATAATAAATAAAGTAATAGGTCAGTGTGTGAGTTAAAGTAATCACAGAATTTAAATTCAACATTGATTTATTATTTGTATCAAATAATAAATTGTACAATTAAAATAGCAACCAGTTTGATTTTGTCTAGACTCTAGATTGTCCTATGGAGCTGGACCAGCATGTTTCCAAGCATTCTTATCTTGGATATAATCCTCTAATTTATAATATGCTTGTTTACAAAATGTACTTTTAACATGAGTTTGAAATTTTCTTTCATTTAATTGAAATATATCACAAGGTAAAGAGCACTTCTAAAGTCTAGCTTGTAACTCTGTTATCTGATCTATGTCCTAATGCTAATTGCTAAGTGTTTTGCATTACATTTTAGCAACCTTTCAATTATGGCTCTACGCCATCTGCTACTCTGTCCCCTTTAAACCAAAACCCTGAACGATTCTTTGATCAGTGGACTAGGTGTCAAATCTAATCTTATATACTTGTTATGATTGATTGAAGTATCAATCTTATAATTTGACACGGCGGCACAAGATTTAACTCAAATTGAAGGCTTTCTGAACTTGAGGGGTTATAGATACCTTGCCAAGTGACCTGCTGGCTTTTTTTTTTTGGGTGGGAAATCATCAAATAACTTCTCCAACTCTGGGCGGAGCGGGAGGGTGTGTCAGACTCTTACTGACTAAAACCCACCCGTATTCCTTCCGTTGCCTGTGTTGCCAGGGGCCTCGGTAACCCTTTAGTACCTTCCCGCGACCCCGGCAGGCATCGGCCCTAGTGGACCCCTACACTTGTACTGACGACATCTCTTTGAGGCGCGCGTGGAATACAACTCTCCGTCGACCCGGGCCTGGTCCTTACCGGATGGTGAGCTACCCATTGCTCACCGTCCGCAAGCCCGCGCCTACGGTGGCCGGAAATCCGCCCGGGATTCTCGACGCCCAGGGCGTCTCCTGCGGCGGCTAGGGGCGAGAGGGCGCGAAATTTGCCTTTCCCTCAACCGTCCCGCCTCCTTCGCGAGCATTACTGCTTCGCAGAAGGAAGTGGCGGCTGCCCATGCCCTTTCGCTCCGTACCATAGCCTGAACCAGGGCCGGACGCGAGAGATGTCTGCCGCCGATCGCCTCCACGAGGACACGGCGGTGCTCTGCCCAAGCCGGGCAGACCTCTACCGTATGCTCCACCGTTTCCTGCGGGCGATCCACACAGTGGTGACACCCGGGCGTTTCCTCCCGCCTTATCCGACACAGGAACCTACCGAAGCTGCCATGTTCGGTGAGGACCTGCGTCAGGCAGAAGGTGAGGACGCCATGGCACCTCTCTAGCCACTCCTTAAAGAGGGGACTTATCGCCGCAATTGTGGCGTGCCCAGCACTGGGTTGCGACAACCGTACTTTCCATGTCGCCATGACTTGTATTTCTTATAGGGAATTTCCTTACAACACAATACTTATGGATACGTGACAGTTTACCAAAACGTTGACCGTCAAGTTACGTTATCAGTCGCCTATTGGGTGACTGCGGCGGCCTTCGCGCAATGTCACAGATAACTAGGCATACGTACTCGTAGTTATGTAGAACATGTATCATTTACATACATACCTTTTATATCATGCTAGACAGCTTTTCCCGCGACTTCGTCTGCGTGGATTTCTGATTTTCTTCTTTGTTGTATGGGAAAATCCGGAAAATGGGTTGGAGAAACACACTTTTGCCAGTTCAATTTACGACATTATGGATTGATAAAAAAAATAGATGGTCCTTTGGAAGATCATAGGCATACTTTCTATGTTCTTCCTCAGGGTTCAAGCTATCTCTACGTAAAATATCATCAATATCGATTTAGCAGATTGACCCTGAAAACGTACCAAATATACAGACAGAGACACTTTCACGTTTATAACATTATTATAGAAGTATCAATTAATTTTGTTTAAACGGTATTTTAATACCCATTTTAAGTAGGTACCAATAAATTGGTACCTATATACCTAATAATCGGAATTCTTGTCAGTCTCACTATATTAGAATACCACAAAAGGCAGAAATAGAGAGGTGGTTCATATCGATATTCTGTGGTATGTCTGGATCCGTATTGAATACGTAAACAAGATTAGGTGCTTTAGGTGAAGGTCGTTGTAAATTATTATCACCTGTTTTGTGTAGTTATTTCTGGTCAAGTGGGTTCGTCTCACAGAAAATATTAAGTGTATTACTATTGCTGTATTAATTTAATACCCACTGTATTACGTATAGAGTTCCATTTGCATTGGGTAGAGTGAGTTCGCAATGAAAGATTCGTGAGAAAAGTTAAGAGTATTTATGTGGATGGCTATAAGAGTACGAGAAGACCAAAGAAACGATGGATGGACTGTGTGGAAGGGAGTGACTACCGAGATGACAACTAATAGAAAAGTAGGCAGGTATGGAAGGAAAAAACATGTTGCGCCGACCACAAATAAATTGGGATAAACTCAAGAAAGTGGTTATCGGTTCTAAGATTTTTTAACATTAACGTATAAAATCACTTGAAGCCTGTGTCTCTCTTCTTCTCCGCTTCGCTCTTGACAGAGAAGTCGTGATCACGATGAGTTTTGTCCAATCGCAGGTGTAGTCGTAGCTCGCCTCACGACCTCCCTCCACCTGATTCTGTTCGATGACAATCTGGCACATTATAAACTCATTTGTATTTCGACGTAACTGCAGAAATATAGGGCAAATAGAGGATAGGCAGATTTGAAAAATGTAGCTAATAGCAATATATTTAGGATAGATGAGAAAAACTTTTGTGTTTTACTGTCCATTGAGGGTTGAACGTGGATTAAAGACATCCAAAAATAAATGCCCATATTCAACCCCCAGTAGTTCACATTCTTTGGAAAAACTTTAAAACCCACATAATATAACGCCTGTATTCCCTGAAGGGTTAGGCAGAGGTATGTTTAGGTAGTACACCCGCATTTCACCTGCAACCAACGTTAAACACCCACTTTAAAATAATCCGTTATTTTCTCACTTAATATGTCATGTCTTATTACTTATAACGGGACCTACCGAAATAAAAAGCCTTGAAAGTACTTTTAACTTATGCACATAATTTATTATTTGTCAACAAACAACGTATTTTACCTACATACCACATGAATTGCAAAATTCTCTTTATTGCCTTCTTGTTTATTTATTTTACATATAGGTACCACTATTATAGAGAGATTATCAAATTAATATCAGAGGACACAGCTCTGCGTATGTCCAAGATTTTAATTTCCCGAGATGTGCATCGCCCCAACGCACCTGCTAACAATATTATTAATAATTCCTTAAGACTCTGACAACTCGTGTCTGTCTGTGTGACCGCGTTGTTCTTCTAAACTCCGCAACGGATTTAGGTGCGGTTTTAACCATCATTTTGAGAATTAATTCCAGAAGGAAATATATATACATTTACATAAATATTAAAAGTACATGTATTATAGAAAAATCGATGTTTAATAAGGTCATAAAAACCGTGCCCAGCAGGGGCGGGTTGCTAGCAATGAATGAAATGGTGTGTAATAATAGCCCGATGTAGACTATAAAAATCAAAACAACCAGAATCAAGGAGACACGGATTTTTCAATGAAGCTCGGAGGAAAATCGTTTTTTTATTAACTGATTCGTAATTTTCGCACGCGATTTCCTTAAAGGCTCCCCCGCAAACAAGTGGACTTCGGTAGAACAATTTCCATGAAGTTCCACCAGAGTCACGTCGCGCCTCTCTGCCTTTACCTAGATTTCCCGCTCAGTTACCAGAGTTGATTTTAAGTTAGTGGCTGGCATGTTGCTATTGTCCATCAATTTATGTATACTTGCCCATTATCGAATAAGTACATTAAGTACATACAAGTGAAACTTGGCACTATTGAGACAGAAGCTCTTTAATGACCAGTTTGTGTCTTAGTAGTTATCGTACTAACTGTACCGTAACCACTATTGTATCAATTTACTTCGAGTCTTTGTCAATTGGATGTTTTGAGGGCTCCAATATCAGATATCCGTTACATACCTACCCATTCCAATCGTATATTGAAGTACCTAAATTTAGATATTTTCGAATTACTGTTAAAGCCATTTCATTATCAGGCATTCTCAGATTTTGTCTCTAACATCGGCAACGAAGTAGAAATCCTAATGGTGGCGAAAATCGAGACTTTCGGTAGATCTAATTCATCAAGTTTATCACAAAAACAATTGAAGTATATTTTTCGGCGAAAAACCACGTTTATCGAAACATAACCGATGTAGTGACCCTAGCGTATCAATTTGATCATCAATTTTATTCATCACTAAGGTAGATATGGGTACAAACACCGAATTCGTCAGTGATTTCGCCAAACATCATTTGCTTACTAAACACTTCCACGCCAACAATCAATTCGTCATTGCATTGCAATGCCCAAAAGTGGAAAGTAACAAACTCAAAATACGATGCGTCAGTGTTTTCATTCTTCATTCAATTGCATCGAAAATGCAATTCATCGAATATTTTAATTGTTTACCAACAATTGAATGTCGATGCATTAAACAATTGGACAGCGTTTGTGTTTAGGAACTCTCAAAACAATAACACACGAAAATATTATAGGTAAAGTAGGTAGGTACTGTAGGTAGGTGGTAATACACGCAGGTGTGTAATGAACGGAGAAATGATAAAAAATTTTAGGATGATGATGATGAGATGAGACATAATTTACAATTGTTTTGTAACAATAATATTAGATCAAATAATGGATCCACAAAAGGGACGAATACAGAGCGGTTGCATGCGGCTGAGATGAGAATGCTAATAGTAATGTGTGGTGTTACGCGAATGTATAGAATAAAAAATTAGTGCCTATAACGGCGCAGGATAGCCTTTACCAGAAGTGATCATCGTATAAATGGTTCAGCAGCTTCAACATCATCAGGGTTGTGCCAGAATCTCCGCTAGCGATGCCAGGCGTCCGGATAAAGCCGGACACAGTCAGGCTTTTTGGTTGCGAGTGCGGCCAAATTAGACGGTGCAAGGCCTGTCCGGCTTTTGCTAGGCTTTTTAAAATTGACCATTTTTTTACGTATGTTGGGTTCCGAATTAATAATAAAGAAGACAGATTCATTCAATTTAATTGTTGTTTTATTAGAAATTATGAAGATTTTATGGTAAATGATAAAAAAGCCTTGTTTTACTTTAAAAAAATTGTCGTGTTATACCTATTAAGATTTAAAAAATGAATGGTGTCCGGCCTTTTTACCCAAACGTCCGGCTAAACTGGTTGGTCTGTCCGGCTTTTCGGTTTTAAGACCTGGCAACCCTAGTTAGGTACTCCTAGCTAGGGTTGCCAGGTCTTAGTGCCAGGACTTAGTGTTCTATAGCCGGAATAAGCAGTTCGTCGTAGACGTGGCACGACAG
Source organism: Atethmia centrago (assembly GCA_905333075.3). Lineage (NCBI taxonomy): Eukaryota > Metazoa > Arthropoda > Insecta > Lepidoptera > Noctuidae > Atethmia > Atethmia centrago. The sequence goes on along the minus strand of HG995367.1, from coordinate 33,928,840 downwards.
CGGCTTCCCTGACATCTCTGTCACCAGCCGCCACGCAACCATCGATACGAAGCTCTGCTAGAGTGACTGTCAACAGCCAGTGGAGCCGATTTCCTTGTTCACAAACTAAACTAAATTTAAGTTCAGTGCATCTTTTTCTTTTTAGTTCATTAAGAAAAGGACAGACAATAAATTTTAGTTTAGTCCTGTCAAATTAATCAGCGCTTGACGTAAATTGACGTAATTTTAGTAGGCAAGTTTTTAATCACGTCTAAACTTGTATGGAGGCGCTGATTAATTTGACAGGACTAAACTAAAATTTATTATCTGTCCTTTTCTTAATGAAATACAAAGAAAAAGATGCACTGAACTTAAATTTAGTTTAGTTTGTGAACAAGGGAATCGGCACCATTGTCACTCTTAACCGACCTTTTCGGTGATTGCAGTAACTTCGTAAAAAAACTAGACGACGCCACTTGCTGCGCCGTGAAGTATATAAGAGGAAGTCTGGACATGGCACCGGTGACTGAAAGGTTGTGTGGAAATCGGTTGTAACGGGTATGGCATGAGGAACAGGGTGTAAAGTTCAGACTCGACTGTAAAGTTCGACTGATAGAGAAGGATGGAAAAAGAAAACTAGTTGCGCCGAATACAAATAAATTGGGATAAGCGCACAAATATATTGGGATTGATAAATATAGGTAATATTAATTAAGAGTAAAGCAGTTCAGTGAAGAATAAAAAACGTTGTACAACACCAGCTGAAAATCAGCGCTGGGGCTCTGTCTGGCATAGGGTCGCAGCATTATGCTGAGCGATGGCCGTTTTGCGTGGATGTGACTTGTTCTTTTGTGTTTGTGGTTGCGTCATATTTACCGCAAATAAACGTTATTTTTTCAATTTTATTTGATTAACATCAACCATTGTGTAAAGGAGATCCATTGACAGTAAAACCTTTTTTTATATTCAAAAAAAGAACAACAGACAAGGTAAATGTCGCAATGCGCAAGTGATTGTTTTTGCGTAATCAGCTTTTAATTTTCACGACTATTTTGATTGAACAATCAAATTCTTTGTTATGTTTATTATTAACCATTATTCTAAATATCAAGGATAATAAAAAAAACGTAAAGTGTTTTGTTATTATGTTAAGTATGTGCTCATACTTCGCAATAAAATAAGAATTTAAGTAAAATTTAAATTTTAAGTTAAATTTTAAGGTTATTTTATCGAAAGTTTAATATAACTTTTTTTTACCTCAGTTGCAACGATTTTATTCTATCAAGACAAATTGATGAGAACTACCTACAAAATGCTTGTGTTCTTTTTTAATAAAATAACATTTAAATATTATTTAATAAAGCCAATTGAGTGTTTGAAAATAATAACGGTGAAATTTATTAGAAGTTGCTATGTTATATTCTAATAATTAAAACATCAACTTTAATTTTGATAGATTGGGATAAGACTAATGTTAGAAGAGAGTGACGAAGAAAAGTAATTGATTTATTCTGATTCATTTTTGTAGAAGTTTTCCGAAAAACCTTAATTTTCGTGTTCTCGTTTTTATTCGCAATTAGCTTTTTTTGTGAGGGAAATTCTCAAATAACTTCTCCCGCTCTGGGCACAGCGGGAGGGTGAGTCAGACTCTTACTGTGTACTTATCCACCCGTGTTCCTTCCGTTGCCTGTGTTGCCAGGGGCCTCGGTAACCCTTTCGTACTTTCCCGCGACCCCAGCAGGGTTCGCAATTAGCTGCCATATCATTGACTAGTATTATGTAACTTTAAAATGTAGGTAGGTTAGGTACCTGAACGATAAATTATTTGAAGCATATAACATTATTTTTTGTATTTTCGTCTCTAAACAAGCAGCAACTTTTATATATTTAATTAAAATCGTTATAATAATTATATAGAAATAAATCAACATCATCATCTGTCTGTACACCTTCGAATCAAATACGCAAACTCATAACAAACCTAACCCTCACAGGAAATCAAAATGTCATAACAAAAAACAAGTGAATCCTATAGTGATGTGCAACAGGACTGAGTTCTAACAAACGAGTGCTAGTGATGCGACATAAACGATGTGGGAGTACCTTGCAGTGTTGTTACTCGGCTTCTGGCTCGGAGTTGCCATATTCTTGTACGTATCCTGCTACTGGCTCGAGGAGATCTTAGGTAAGTCCAATAATGACTTCAGAGTGATTTTATTGCCCATTGATATTGAATAGTGACTCAACTTGATTTATAAGTATCTGAAGGTGACAACAACCTCGAGCACCCTAATTGCACAATACATTATAAATTACAATCTGAATTCTTTTGAAGTATATCGCTAATCCATTGCTTCATATGTTTGAAAAATTTGTCTGCAACAACGAAAATAATGTAATGAATGTCATTAAACTGTCAAAATGAAACTCATTGCTACTGTCTGTTACGTAAATGTGAATTGTAAGTTGATAATTGTGTTTGCTTTATGATCAATATTTAATTTACTCGTTTTTTTTTGTAATTTTCACCCTACCACCATCTCAGGTCTGATCTTGGAATCTGTGGTCATATACGGTAAGATTATTTCTTTATGGGTCCGGTCCAAGTTTTTGGCACAACGGAAATCACAACGGATATACACAATATAATTATTAGGGTGTGTGTAAGTCGTCGGAATATTTTAGGCAAGTGTAATCAATCTGATTACACCTGCCTAAAATATTCACACACCCTAATATTAGAATGATAATAGAATATTTTAGGCAGGTGTAATCAAATTGATTACACTTGCCTAAAAGATTCCGACGATTTACACACACCCTAATTAATAATTATATTGTGCTGCATTTATTTTCCAGTATCATACATTTCCGTTGCGATTTTCGCTGTGCAATTACGTCAAAAATTTGGTCCTGACCCTTATACGTAACTCTTTTCCATTAAACCTGTAGAGCTCTTCTTAATTTTAGTAATACTTACCTAAGCAAAGCAAGCTAAGCTAGCTAATAACAGCTGTACGAGTCGATCGATCAAGTTAAGGTACGCTTGTCTAGGTCGGTCCGTCGATGGGTGACGTTTACATACCGAGACCCCTCCGTGCCTCGGAAAGAACGTTAAGCCGTTGGTCCCGGCGGTCATTCATGTATCTTTGACAAACGTTAGGGATCGTCAGAAACCCGAAAGTCTGACAAACAGTCTTACCAAGGGGTATCGTGTGACCCAGTAGGTAACTGTGTAACACGATAGTAGGTTGTGGAGGTCAGATAGGCAGTAGCTCCATGTAAAATACTGGTATTCAGCTGCAGCCGGTTAGACTGGTAACCTACCTGTTAATAGGTATGCAAGTTTTTTGATGAAGTATAAATACGGCGGTGATCTCAGTTGTATCTTACGTGTTATTTAAAAATAAACAGTCGCATCCATATATGTGTATGTACCGACAGGCCCTGAGGTCTGAGAGCTGTTTGATTGACTCCACATCTTGTTTTAGTAGCAAAATATAATGAGATTGCATCACGCCTTGTTATCCCCGAAGGGGTAAGCAGAGGTCTACAGTACACCCACATTTCGTTAGTTATGTTTAAATCCCATGTAATAGGGGGCGAGCCTATCGCCATACAAAAAAAAAAACAAGCGAGCCTTAGAGTAGTCGCATATGATGTTATGACATTTGACATCTCACCTTGGTAATAAGCAACTAAGCAGCGACAGAAATTATGCTCAGAATTTTAAAAAGCTAAATACTGAAATATTTATTCAAATAATTATAATTATTCGAATAAATATTTCAGTATTTAGCTTAATGAATAATTATTCATTACTAGTGGTCACCCACTGGTCGAAATTCAAGCCCCTCTATTTACAATCTATATAGTACTTACTAAAGTTCGTTTTTTAATCCCAGAGACTAATTTGACATTTCAAATGATTGTTGTTTGGTTCTCCAATAGACTTTAGTTCCATGAGTACACTAATTCCATGTAAAGTAAAGTACCTACTTACAAATTCCATACTATTAAAGAGTACTTACTTATTCCATGCGCAAACTGCCACTTCCTGTCTACACACTTCCGTCCCTTTTCACGAAATCGCTTCCACAGAAAGCGAGAGGAAAGATTTTAGTAGCAATTTTTCTTTTGTTAATTAGAAAGAAAGAAACATATTTTATTTGGGACACGCACAAGAAATACAAAAAGTAAAAAATGGAGCATTTAAAACTAACAAAATTTACATATTTGTTCGATAAAAAACCAAAAACAACAAAGAAAATAAATAAAAACGACTTGTGCGACTCCAAAAAGGCTCCTATCTCAGCATAATGCTGCGATATTTAAAAAATAAATACCGCAGCGCTGGTATTCTGATAGGGCCCATAGTTTAGCAACTCGAAAAATCGAGGTATTTTATTTTTATCGTACTCATTTCAGATGTTAATTACTGTTTTAATTCCTCTTCTCCCACAAACTTTGCAAATATATAACTTAAAAAATATATTTTCCATCATTGCTAAATTAACTATTGATTTTATGCTCTGACTTTTATATTTCATTTGATTAAATCAACGTATAATATGTTCGAGTAATGTCACCTCGAAAATTTCAAAAATGGTCACAACGCAAAGGGCAACCGGCCAAGATATTGGCAATAACCGCTTAATTATTATCGTATTATCAAGTGCACTGCACGTTCATGTCGGTACATTAGGTCACATTAGCTTCACATTAGAGATAAAAATGAAATCATATATTAGTAGGTAGTTAGTATATATAGTTTTAATACCTAGTATTAGTGTTTGTTTTAGTAACAAGTACCAAGCACTAATTGACCTGAGGGTGCCACGGGTCCAAATCCAAGTCCCTGTGGCACCCCAGGGGTGCCTTGCGTCCAGAATGATATAATAAATATTATAATGAGTGATCGGTAGTCTCAAAAGGAATTAATAAAACTTGCCTACAGATACATTTGTTTTTTTTTATATATTTTGTAGTTAATTTTGCAAGATATATATATCGTAAATTGATATAATATTGAGTGTTGGCCAAATGTCGTTAATAATCATAATTATGTGGACCCATAATAATGTATGAACCCTGAGAACAGAGCTCCTCTCACAAACAGCATAACCTTTAGTGCCAGCGCAAAATGTGCGTCTTGTCGCTGCGACAGTGCGACTAGATGCAGAGCTGTCGTCTGCATCCGCGACTAGTTGTAACGACAGACGTGCAGGAAGCGATCAGTTTCTTTGAGTATCTGAAAGATGGTCGTATTGTTCAAACCTGAACCTGACGCATGCGACTGTCGTCTGGTATACGCGTGCACTTAAGTTTTCCGGGTTTTCCAATCGCAAAAACAACCCATGTCCATCAATCACACAAAAAGAAAACGGGTTTTATTTCTTTTAAAAACTGTAACCTAGGTACCTAATCGAAAATCTTCCACACTTAGTTTTGGCGAGCATAAGAACCAGTTCTTTTATTCTTAAAAAGTCAGGTGCTGACATTTAATAGTGACCCTTACTTCACTTAATAAAACCTTCTGCAGTGGCAACTGACAACAGCTGCCTGACATTATGGCCACTATGCCATCAAATTAATATTATTCACTAATAATTTGATGAGACTATTATTGAAGAATATAAAATGTCAGGGCTTTTTGTCACTGTTGAGTTATATTCTGATGGCGAACGATCTGACACCGTTATAGCAAATACTTGTTTGTCGAAAGGAACCCTTCTAAAGTTTCTTAATGGTCAGCTAAGTAGGAAACACGAGAAGTTTTTACTTGTATACAGCTCAAAATGACCCAGTAGGTACCGCAGATTTCCCACATATTCGTTGCTAGGTATCTGGCCAAATGAAAGACTCGTAACTCGTGGAAGAATCTTTCTTGGTAATTAAGTAATTCCGATGTCCAGCGAAGATTCATAGATTTGCACATTAGTCACATCTGTGCGTGAGAAGTCACAATCATTTCGAGGCAAAACAATAGATAAATAGGAACTGGGACGAGTGCAAGGCGGCGCAAGATTATATTATCTACAAGTTTCGTATGAGTTTAAACATGCGAAAATGATACGTAATACTTCGCTTTACCATCAGCTTTAAGGCTTGATGGCTTCTCACAAAACAAATAGGTAGGTGCCTATTCCCCATAATTACCACGTCAGTGTCCTTGCTCTTGAGCAAGGACACTGACGTGGTAATTTTAGTTATGTATACATTTTTAGTCTATGAACGACGTACCCAGGTACGTCGTTCATAGACTTGAATGTGCCCTGGCGGCTGAGAGTATGTCATGCTCACTCAAATGTCTCGCTAGTGGTGGCGTGTGTGTTGGCTCATTAAGTTCCCTTCAAAATGGTTGAGCTGAATGGTGCTAATCCATGCGTCATGTTCTGAACGGGCGCCGTCAGTAGGGACTAGTCATCTTTTAGCTGCCACAGCTCATTTTAATTGTTTATTTTTTTATCTTTTTATTACAGACGCTTTTAACGTGCACGTCTGTATAATTTCAACATGAATGATGTAACCAATATTTTGTAACAATATTAAGTTTTAAAAGTGCCCGTCTTGTCCGTTCTTCCCAGTAGGTTCCAGCTTCTACTGAAGCTGCTACGCTTTGAAATGGGCGACTAGCTTCATCTTTCCGACTGACCTACCCCTTGACAATTCAAAAGTGCCTGTAATTGGTTTATTTGAAATAAATGCTTTGAGTTTAAAATGTTAATCGTAAATGCCATTGGAGTCTTTAATGCATGACAGGTGCAGTGCAGAACATACATAACGAAATAGAATCGCTGTCATAAATATGCTAAATAGCAATTAACACTGATGCGTCAACAAATAGGGTAGATAAATAAAAATGTTATTAAACAACTAGGATCATTAGTACAAAAGACCAAGGAGAAAACCATTTAAGGTAGGTAGGTACTCGAACCAATTAGCTACATCTTTCAAATCGACTGTATCAAGAAAAATATGATTATAGTGTCAAAACAAAATACTTAAATGGTTGACTAATACTGCATTATCTGTAACATAAGTTTCTAGAGTTTATATTTCAGCACTTTAAATCTTAGCTAACACATTCGGCCATAACCAGCGTGATTAATGTACCTGATTATGTATAATTATGTTGTTACATTTGTCTTACCATTTCGGCCACCTCTCGGCTGCACATTATCTCAAGATCTGTCTGACCCCAACATTAATTACGTTGTTTTATCATTAAATCCGCCATTTTGTAGCTATTGTCTGCCATTTTTATTTCGCTCATGTCGAGGTCGGCTTGTGACCTCTCCTTATACGTATGAACGAAAGACTTTGCACTTTAATGATAATTGAGTGTATGACACGTGTTATGTGAATGACAGATTGATATACAATATCAGTTGGTTCTATCAATCAATCAACTGCTAATTTTAGTTTGTTGCTCAAGAGTTTTTCGTAGGGATATTGCTAAAGGCAGTCGTTGATGACCATTTTAGTGACTGTATGAATGACCATTTTCGAATAGGTAGACATCAATCACAAAATAGAATATCGCGGGCGCGACAGGCAGCAAGAAGTTTTCATAGAAATTGTGCCACAGCGTCGCTTTTTTTTCGTCGTTTTTTTTTTTTTATGGATCTAAAATGTGTTTTAGTTCTTCTGTGCGAGTTCCAATAAATACTTTTTCACGTTAGCACCTCAAACCAGCAGGTTTTGCTGTTTAGAGACATTTAGCAAAATTCGATTTTGCTGTGAGCGTGAGAAAAAGTAACATTTAATTTATTTATTTATTCTTACCGAGAACAGTGCTGGGTCTACTCACAAAATTCGAAAGATTTGAACTTCACTTTGTTCTGTCACTTTCATTTCGATACGAAAAAAGCGAGACATAGAAGCAAGTCGATTCGAAGTTAGATTTTTAAATTCCATACCTAGTAGGGGTGAAAAATTGTATGTGTTAAACGAGAACAACGTTATTTGCATCTCGTATCTTTGAATCCCGAGTAAGCAAAGGATTCTAACCTAGAATCCTTACGCTTACTCGGGATTCAAGATCGACAGAAAAAATCAGTAAAAAACAACTTTGCTCTCTGGTTGCACAAATAACTATTTCTTTCTTTCAAGTGTAAAAATATATGCTATTTTGTCTAGCCAAGCTAGGAATGAGAAACTTTTCCTTTTATTACTTTATTCTATTTACACTTGGTAGCACGCGCCTAGAATGGTTTGTAAGATTAGCGGTAAAGATAACCAGCTAACATGAAAACCTATGTAGTTAATTTAATCTTTACATTGTGTTTGAATGGCAGATTACGATCAAAAGGCGGCGCTTACACACGCCCCGACACCTTTCTGCCATTACCGCTGTGGTATGGGCATGGATGGAAAAATTTCCTTTCTTTAAACGAAGCAGGAAATGCGTTAACCGGAACCCAGTCCAAGAATGTGGCTGTGGGAATACCGACATCCTAAAGTTAGGGAAAAGTAGTCAGAATTTGGCTGGCCCCGCGTGGTGGATTATGGCATGGCCTCCGCTTTTACACAAAGGAGGCAAGTCTCCTAGCAGTGAGAAGCGCCAGAGAAGACCCGGCATGAAACTACACGTTTAATCTTTTCAAAATATGTAGTTGGCTTTTACAATGTTTAAATTAGTGTAATAGGTATGGGTGAGAGTGTAAGCCTGTCAACAAGTACCTTAACAAAATAGAAAATGGTCTGCAAATCTACAGGATATTAAGCCTACAACGTCCTATAAGGACGACTTTAACAAAATATAAAAAATCTATGTAAAATATTAATAAAATTATAAAATTAAAAACCTATTTAAATCCAATGACATGATTGCCATTACAACTGTAACAAATCTGAATTAATGTCCTGTCCACAAAAGCGACTAACAAACAGTTGCAATAAAAATTGTAGGTATATCATTTCAAATAATGAAAAGATTATGTCAAGGAAGTACGCAAAAAATACATCATAATTTGGGAGCAGTAAATACACAATATAAGTATGCCGTTAATGAGGTACCTACCAGGAAAGCCACATGTGCAGAAGGAATTATTGCCAAACTTCCTTTGTCTTCAACGTAGTCTTTAAACTTATAATAATATGCTTTTTTGATAAGGACACGTTTGATGTGGGTTTTGAACTTTCCATCGCTAAGTTCTGTAATCGACTTTGTCAACTTGTTATAAAAGGCTTAAAGGCTGATTATGCTTATTGCGCTTTATTACTTACCCGTAAAGACTGTCATAAGATAGGACCAGAGCTTGTTCTGGATAAGGTACTACGTGGTCTGGATAGATATAAATGGTCGAATGACAGCGAATATCTCAATGTATTAGATACAGTCACCGATCCACAGACTGATCGAGCAAAACATAATCTCGCAAATCTGTGCTTTTATCTTTCAAGCCACAAGCTTTACGTGTTTATACGAAATACGAGTAGGTACCAAAGGCTCCTCAGAGAGGCGCGACGCGACTCTCGTGGAACGATTTCTATGAAAGCTTAATCAAGATTTTTCCACTAGTCGCGTCGCGCCTGTTTGCAGGGTACCTATTTGGTATAAAATCGTAAAGCTTGGGCTTGAAAGATAAAATCATGGATTTGCGAGATTAGGTTTTGCTTGATCAATCTGTGGATCGGAATAAAGTAAAATGGCACTGAACCAACACTATGAGAGAACTGTGAAGATTGCGGAGTAAGTCAAACAATTCTAACATACTGCGAGGTAATGTTTAGTGAATGACCTAACTTGACATGTTGTCACCTCAAGTGCCAATTGACGGACTTAGCAATGTTGCAACTGTGAGTCTGCGACACAGGGCCGTATTGGGGCGGGGTGCATGTGTCCAAGGAATGTTTAAATTTTTAGTTTTACGACTAGAGATTTCACTCTATTACCTATGCTGGAGACGGCTTGCACTATAAGCAAAATATGGCTCTAGATATCTTTTTCTTAAGTTAATTTTTCTTAAAATATTTTACCAACAGCAGTGTTGTTGGTAAAACATTTTAAGAAAAAGAAATTTCATACAAGTACCTACAAATATTTACCAAATATCGTAATTTTTACCGTAAACACTTAAATTCCATTCAAGTTCTTTGCGTCATTGTATGGATATTTATGAATAACTTCGATCAGCCGCATTAAACCTGAATAAACAACGATGATTAATAAACTAATAATACACATTGAAATGGAATATTTTGTGGCCTGTTTGATATTAAGGTTTGGCATTTGTATTTATTTATGTGAATCATGGAGTACGCACCTGTGAACTGTGTGACTTGTGTGTTATCACAGCTAATACGAAAATGAAGCATAAATAGGTACCTAGGTGCTTTTATCGTTAGGGAAAACGAAATAAGGCTTGGCTAGGCAACGATGTACCTACTAGGTGTAGGAAAATAATTTGAAAACATAAAACTGATAGAACCGATCACAGTAGCGATTTCAGAACAAAATTATGTCGCATCAGCATAATTATCTTTCGATTTTACTTTGTTCTATTGTTGGTTGGAGGCAAGTTAAATTAAAATATTGATTCTGAGGATACGGAACTTAGTAGCTCGCTAGACGCCATCTTAAAATCTAGTCACGTCTTAATTTATTTTTCCTTAATTCAAAGCTTTATAAACATGATGATACTCCAACTTCAATCAAGACAGGAAGCCGCTTAAGCTTGCGAAAAAATACCTAAGTAATCCTATTGTTTTTGTGCTCTCAGAATGTGTCTGCTAGAATGATCTCAGTTCTCATAGATTATAAATAAAAAACTAATAAATGCAGAGATTACATGATCGTGAAACCTGTTGAAACATTAGCAAAGTAATTATAATTATTATTTTTGTGAGCATTTATGTGTTGAATTCCGCGTTAATTGACTTTTTTATCCTGATAGCAACGAAATTATTAAAAATACTCATTTATCTAAAGTGGTGTTCATACTTGTATAAAACGCTTCCAAGCGCTGAAACAACAAAACAAAATGGATGATAGATCCGGAAAATAACATAGGTAGTAAGGTGATAACCACGACCGACTGTTTAGGGAAGTATTGCAGTTCGTTAAATTTTATTTGTATTTTTTTTATTGCGATATAATATCATTCTCCTGCCCATTATCCCATTTTATTAGGGGTCGGCGCAACATGTTATGGACCTACTTACTAGTTCGAAAGAGATAATATTGTATGTTTATAAAAAAGTAACTTTATAACTAAATTGTGGGTGTACTACGGGTACACCTTTGCCCAACCTTTCAGGAAACAAGGTGTGATGCTATGTTTAAGTTATAGAAAAGTAACTTACCTACAATGTACCTTAAAAAAGTAGAATAGAAGTTCAACGGACTGAACTTTCGGTCAACGTTTAAAAACACTACCTACTCGTACTTAGAAAAATCACCAAACTTTTTTGTGTGTTTATTTTAGTAAATTTCCATCTCGATACTAATGGACACTGACATCATACTAAAAGCCTGTTCAATATAATTTATTTGAACAGTAACTAATTATTGTACAACTTATTGAAAAACATAATTTATTTACCAGGATTTATTATTTAAAATAAAATAAAAAATGTTTTTGGGACTTGTTATTAATTGAATAGTAGAACTAATTGCTATTTTTTATTTATGAATGTAACAGTTTATATACACATATATAAACATACAAAAAGAAAGGAACATAAAAATACGTACAAAGGTAATGCTTATTTCTAAAGAAATCTCTTTCAACATACCTGCGATAGGAAAGTAGACAAAGAGATGTAGACACCGTGTGTAAGAGTAGAAGAGAAAACAAAATACAAAAAACTATTCACTAATCCTATAAAGATACAATAAGAGAATATAGTTACATACATACATACTTCTAAAATAAATATCACTAAAATACTTTTATATAATTAATAGTATAAAATAATAAATAGATAATATGCAACTGTGGCATAGTGGAAAGATAGTGATTTTCACTCTTTTAAAAACAGCAACAGTTTGGCAATCCCTAATGTCAGGCGCAGGGCCGGATTTATAGGTGTGGAGGCCCTGGGGCAACCAAGAAGTGAAGGCCCCGAAAAATTTGTGGAACAGATTAAAAAAAAACAATTTAAGAAAGATATCTTGCGATTGTAAGCTTCTTTTTCTTTGATGATTGTGTACTGTTTTTCTTCGAAGGACACAAAGGATGTATCTTTTTCTTATCTTAAAAAAAAACAAATTGTGGAGGCCCCCTTCTTTGTGGAGGCCCGGGACCAGTGCCCCTGTTGCCCTGCCCTAAATGCGGCCCTGGTCAGGCGGAAGTGAATTCCACAACCAAACCGCGTGCACGGTGAAGGAATAGGAGTAGAAGTCGGTAGAGTGGGGAGACGATTTAAGGAGATTTTTAAGATGCGACCTGCAAGCTGCATCAGAAGGACGGGCATAGGAAAAACGTTTCTGCAGATAGGATGGCGTTTTAGGATTATGAAGGATATTAAATAGCAGACACAATATCCGAGAGTTCCTGCGAAGACGAATGGGGAGCCACTTGAGAATCTTGCGAAAGTTAGAAACATGATCATACTGTTTAAGGTTAAAAACAGAACGAATACAGATATTTTGCAAACGCTGACGTTTATTTAAAAGCTCCTCGGTGGCACAAACTTCCAAAGAACCTACATATAAACGAGGCCTGTAACCTTAACACACGTCCTCACACCTTAGGAAGTACTCATATGTTAATAAACTCAATTGACCTTGAAAATCAGCACCCACCTGTATTGATTTTAATTGAAGATTGTTGTTCTAAATAAAGTTGACATTTAGACAATCAAAATAATTATGCTCTATCTAACATACATATGTACCTGAATTTACATAATTTTAATCATTTACATGAACATAAATATTGCACCCGTTTATAGTTTATATCAGTACCTAGATTATTAATAGTACCTAATCTATGTATACAAAATGTCATTCTACTATCAAATCCGGGTCAAGTCATTTTGATAATGAGATAATGTACAGACATATACCTATGCCTACAGGTGTCGTTACCTTCGACTGATAACTGAAAAGTGAATAGGTAGACATATACCCGTTTATTAATAAACATAGCTAAAAGTTAAGTAATGATTAGCGTCTGCTTAACCGTGGCGGCATCTACATCGCCACATGCGAACTACGCAACACACTGACGTCACGCAAAATCCTGCATCGCGCAAGCAGAGTTTACCGCGCAACTAGCATATATACAACATCCCGATATCAACCGTCGGGCAGTTGCCCACCAGACACGACACCCATCTGGTCGGAGGATCCTCCCTTTTCTATGGAGGATGAGGATGAGTGAACTTTACGCCTTGTCCCTCATGCCTCTATACTGGTGACCCCGAACGTGAACGTCAGCGCAGCCTTCGTGCAAACTACCTTAGCGTGACGTCATCACCATCACTTCCTCAAAAAGCTTTCGAGCGGTGAGTCACACAGCCAGCCTGCAGCCACGGCTTCAACGGGTATCCTGACCACCAGCATGCAGTGACCGCGCATACCTGGTCATCACCCTCAGTCTCAACAGAAACGTTGGCACAGCACACTGCATTTTCGGCCAGTCGAGGAGCCAGGAGAGGGTTGAAGCAGAGCTCTTCAACCCTCTCCTGGTCGACGCCAGCAGTCAGCCTCAATCCGGTGCTTCCTCCGGCGCTTCCTAATGCCTCTATATAACATTCATTCTATATACATTTTGACATTTAAACGTCTCTTAACTTAAATCAAAATTTATAAATTAACCCCATGGTTTTCATTCAATGTGAAAGCGATACGGCGTTATTGACGAAGCCAGGGGTAAATTTAGGGCTTCTTAATCCCCGCAATTAAAATCCCACCGTGCGCGTGTTCAGGCTCCCGCAGACAGGTGCAACGCGTCTCTGTTGGAGCAATTTCTACGAAAACTTCGTGTTAATTGTTCTACCGGAGTTGCCTTTCCGTATTAATCCTGGAAATTATTTGAAGGCTTTAATTTCTCACGCTATTTCTCCACACTGATTATTCTTCTTTCTGCCTACACCAACTATGTGTGAAAAAGTTGTGGAATTCAGTGTCTTCGATTTGGATTTTGATTTGCATATCAAAGGCACGGAATTTTGAAACTGTTTTTTTTTTTGGCATCTTCTTTCTACTATTTTTTTATGCTTTTTTTTATGGTTCCTTTTTTAAATCATTATATTTTATCTTTGTTTAATCCCGTCCAATTATCTGACATCTAATAAGGAGCTTCACTCCAAAGTTTTTCATAATACCTACCTAAGTATTTTTCAACCCAGCAGAATGTGCAGTCCAGCAGTGCTGGACACGACTGTTTTTTTCCAAGAAACCGTTTATATATTTACCTGTACAGGGTCAAATTAAACAATACTTGCAGTCGTTGACCCCAAAAGAAATCATCGTATCATATTTTTTCGTTTGATCATTTTTAGTTATCGATACCAACAAGTCTGCAGAGTTACGCTAGCTATTTAATTTAACCCTGTGTATAGGCTTACCACCTAAATACATACACCTATAATTTTCTAATCTATCCTCTTTACCTTCCACAGACCTCCCTGCGCCCCGCAGCGTCTCACCATCCCCCGCTCCATCAGGCCACAGCGCGAGTGGCGCCCATGTCCAGCTCAAACGTCTGGTTGCCAGGGTCGTGGAGGAAGCGGCCGCATTGCCAGCTCTCGCCAGATATGCTGCCCAGCCACACACGCCGACCATCGACTCTTCGACATACGAAGACTTGCTGGCTACGGCTATTTTGAATAAGGTTGGTTTTTGTTTGTTTTAGTGGATGTATTGAAGAAGCGAGAGTAGCCTAACGGAGTCCGTTGGATGCGTGTAGAAACCTTACTTGAATGGTGTTTCCAGGGCAATAACTTTTAGAACTCATTGTATTTCAGCACACACATACACACATAATCAGCCTATAATGTTCCCATTGCTGGGACACAGGCCTTCCTCTCTGTGAGAAGGAGTGGGCCGTAATCCACAACGCGGGCCCAGTGCGGGTTGGTAGATGTCACATGTCTTCGAATTCTCGGTTCTAGGACATGCCGGTTTCCTCACGATGTTTTCCTTCACCGCTTTGAGAGCAGTTGTGATAAAATAATTTACACAAAGTAAAGCGCCTGTCTGGGTTCGAACCTACGACCTAGAACTCGTAAGTCGCAGCCGATACCACTGGGCCACCACTGCTCTCATTTCAGCAGTAGGTACTGTTAATCTCATACACCATTGTTATGATGGCGGAAAAACTTATACTCATGACACGAAATGCTTAATGTTAAGATAAATTTATTACTGACACTGAGATTCTCATTTCCCAAAATTTCTAGTTCTAACTAACCATTGATAAGCAGTTTCTAAATCCTTGAGAAGTTAATCTAAATAATGAAAGGTAAGCAAATCCCAAGGTGACATTTGTTTAAAAAAATGTATTAAAATTAAAATGAAATATCGATCACGTCTGTTGCGTATTTTTGCTACACCTGCCAGTACCTACGACCTATGTTGCCATGGGACTCATGTTTTAAAGGTAACCTACGACTTGTGTTGCCATGGGCCTCATGTTATAAAGGTACCTAAGTTAAAAAAATCTTCAAAAGTTTCGTCAACAATATGACCATCGATGATAGATATTCCTTACATTTAGAATTGCAACTCTAAAACAGGACTTCCTCTAGTTCAGAGCAACAAGTTATCCTAATTAGTATTCAAGTCATTTAGCGCACAAATCCTGAGAAATCCAATTCCGAACTTGCCTTAATGTAAACATAGCCTTATGCTCGCGAATCCTTACAAACGCATCATTAGTTCCACGCTAATTTAGGGCTGTCCCTCAAATCTGACCAAGCAATCTTCAAATATATTTCACTCGAATAAGCTTCGATCAATAATTATTGATCGAAGCAAGTAAGTCTTGCACTATGTTGCCAAAATAATGGTTAGCATACTAATCTTATCGGTAACTTATTATTAGGAGTAAACCTATGCTGAAATTAAGCCCTTAGTAAAATAGATTATATCATGACTCATTCCCGCTTGACTAACGAACTTTGCACTTTGTATCAATATGATTACGTTCTACTATCATTTAACCGGAGCTAATCGAAAAAAATAATTCATGATTATTGTAGTTTTATCAGCTCTTTCACTTAACCTTCTGATCATGGGACTTCCCAGTGGACGGTAAATAAGGGACAATTTTTGTAATTGCTACGCTGCAAGACTGCTTTCTCTGCTCCTGCTGCTGCTACTCCTCTTAATGTCATTAATTGTCACCTTTACCGAAAGATGGGGAAATATTAAATATTCTTTGCAGGGAGCCATTCATCTAGGATGATAATGAATCGTTTTCTGTCTAGCCAGAGATACCTACTAACATATTTCCTTTTCTTTAGTGCCTTGCTTGTCTAGATAAAATACTGACATTGGATTTCCCATTAAGTGAGAAAAAAGGAAAAACTTATCTAATGCAATAAAGGCTCGTACAGACTGGAGCGATAACGCGAGCGCGACAGGCATATTGCTGCCTGCCGCGCCCGCGATATCGCGCTAGTCTGCACGAGCCTTAATCTAACATTATTTGATAGGTCACAAATGCGTTTTTTTAATCTAATTAGCAAGTCTAACAATTGATAGATATAAAAATAAACAGATATTTATAAATTCTCAGTTAAATTTTGATACGGTAAATTTCTCTAAAGCCGAATATTTCCCACGGGTGTAATAATATTGAATTATGCTAACAGCTAGAAAGATGACACAAGACAATAAGCTGTTATAGAAATTGAATTGTGAAAGTTTTGTTTAAGACGCTGACAACACCTAAACCGCGGTCACTATCAGATTGCATAGAAAAGAAAGAGAAGCGCGATGGCACAACGCTTGTAAATTATTGCAAAATATGAAGGAATTTTCTATTTACTCAAAATTGAGTTGAGTAATCGAAAATAAAAAACAACCAAGTTCTGCATTCAAATAAGACGTTCTTGTAATTAATTAAATACGTAAGGTATGTTGATATTTAATTAACTATATATAATATTTTGGATTAGAACTCAAGGTAAGAGGTTAGTTTAACGTTAGTTTATATCGAGACTAATAAACTAACGTTAAACTAACCTCTTCCCTTGAGTTCTAATCCAAAATATTATATATAGTTTCAAAACGTGTTTTGGTAACAACCATGTTCTGGGAAATATGTTCAAAAGTAACATATATTTTTTCCGCTACCACAAACTATACAGATTTGGATTTTTTCTTTTTCTAGAGAAGCCTATTTTGGTCAATTGGGTCTTGTCAGCGCCTTAAGAAATGAAACAATTATGTCAGCTCGTAACCAAATGTAAACACATATGGTGCAGCTCATGTGTAACTTAACTGAACTGTGTGTTTACCAAAGCAAGGATCTAGCATATGAATCCGATCCATCAGATACCCGGCTTGACTCGATACCTTATCTTACTTATCAGCCGATAGCTGCCCATATCTCACCGTAGCCAGTACAAAGATAGTTCGCCACCCAATCCAATGTTTTCCAAAGAAATGGTAAGTCATCATCAATAAATAATTAGATTAATGAGTGTCATTCGTGCACATTTAGTGCTAATCACTTGTCCGAAATGGTAGTGTCCAGAAGTGTCGTGAAGTGAAATGTAAATATATTAAAATGTCCTTCACCATCACTTTGGTAGGATTCGTCGTGTTTCTATATATTCTTGCGGCTATAAGTCTGGTGAGTTACGTAAATATGCGCTTGCGTTCGGATATTTCGGTTAAAACTGTTAAAAGTGTGATTATAATTTTTTCGATGGGTGATTATAATAAAAGTTGTGATTTTGTGATTGATAGAAATCCGGAAATATCTAAGTGGTCTAGTTGTTTCTACTATCTCTTTGATTGTTATGTAAACAAATTGTGGATTTCGGAGAACTTTTTCAATAATCTTTTAGTTTTCTCAAACAATTAAATTGTGAAATCTAAAAAATAATATTACTGCACCAGTGCAAATCACCAACCCTACGCTATTCGATTGACCCCACGCTTCTCGACAGCGCAGTGCGAAACAGCGCCCGTGTGAAACAGACCTTTGTTTTAAATCGCTCCATGTTTTCCCAATCTCGTAGCACAGTGAAATAAAGTTCAATTTCGTGCGGCAACTTGTGAAAATGTACAATTTCTTCAGTTCTATTGTGAGCTACTTTCCCGAAGCAAACGGCGAGGTTTGAGGTTTTTCATACGATTGTCAGTTGTTATGAATTCATGCGTTTAGCTGTAGTGTTGCTCCACTGCCTCAGATACGGCTGAGCGAGCGATGTTCAAATTTTCCGAGCTAGATTATCGCTATGTATCATCTAGGTGATTTAATGCTTGACGTTTCCTGTGTAAATCTTGAAAGTGAAGAGAAATGTCTGGTGCACAGTTTGAATTTCGGTTTCTCTTGCATACCACGAACGAAAGCCAATAATTCCTCAATGTCACGATTTGGTTACATTTAGCGTAACTTGCAAAATTACGTTGAGATATAACTACCTACCTACCTATACCTACTAATTCCTTGGTTGAGGACCATTGTATGATGGTGTAACGAAAGACAGGATAAATTATTCCAACAGTTGGATGAGAAAACTCTTAGTGATCAGCACAGCATCGTCCCTTTATCATCCATTCCCACCCCGTTTTCTGTTCTACAACTAACATCTGCATCTCTTTCTCCAGGTGATAGAGCGTTACCAGAACGAGAATGGTTCCGGTGGTCGCAGCAGCGGCATCCACTCGGCGAGCGCGAGCCCCACACCTTCGGAGCGCTCCTCACCACGCTCGCTGCATACACCACCACGCTCGCTTCACTCCCGACACAATAGGAATATCACTCCTCCCGTAAGTACTTTAAGATCTTTCTAACTAGTTACTGCTAAAACGGTGGTCGCAGGCCGACTACTTTATGGATCTCTTGGGAATCCACTGAAAGTAGGAGCCACAGGACCGGCCGTTATAGCAATGGTTTGGGGAGGCAGGTCTAGCAGTGGAGGTCTTTAGGGTAAATGATGACTATTAACAATATGGCACTCCTTCACATGTGTGGTTTCTAAATAAGCTAAAACGCACTTTCTGCCATTAAATGACGAGTGTTAATGTTCGAGAATTAACTTAGTTACCAGACATTTTGTAAGACTCAAACAAAGACCTCTACTTTATATGTTCAAACTCAATTTTTATAACACCTAGCCATTGTCTCGATGATATCAAAAGCTGACCATGATCAATAATGATTTCTTAACGTCATTTAATTTTCTAGCTTCATGAAGAAGACGATGTGTCTGACTGGGAGGAGGGGGATGCGACGGACGAAGCCCTAGAGATGCCACGACGCGTGCCTTTCCCGGAGTTCGGAGGAGACATAGTGCACAACACAGGTAAAAAAACGATACTATCTATTATTTGCATAAGAAAACGCAAACTTTGGTATACACAAGGTATACCAAAGTTCAAAGTGTTTCATATTTTCAATGCAACTCCAGCAGCTTAGGTAGTCTGGAAAAAATAAATAAATCTACAATTAGGCTTAACAGCTTAGTTATCAATCATAATCAGCTGATAGAAAAGTAACGGGACGATGGTAACAACCTCATTCTAGATAACCTTCCTTATCAGCTTACACACTGTTATGCAAAAATTAATTTCGAAGGACATGTACCTACAGCTTTTCCGCCTACGTTTCAGATAATGAGGACCGAGAGTTCGACGAAGTTTCCAGTAGCGACTTGCAGGCAGTCGACGGTACTTGGGAAGAGAACTGGCTTTTCCAGAAAAAGAAAATTAAGACAATACAGTCTGTGCCAGTTCCCATGCTAGTTCCTAACTCCAACACTGAGTACAGAGCTCTAATCGGCGACAGAGACGCCGACGACACCACAGACCTATCAGACAATGCAAGCGACTCAGAAGAACAAGCAGAATACAAGAGTGACATGAAGAAAGTTCTAGACTCCAAACACGTTATTGGTGGCATACCTAAAGTAGAAGAAAATGACTTCGAACCAGACAGCCTCACCATTGTAGACGGAGCTGACGAATTTGATAAGCTCGTCGAGAAAATAGATGATGACAAAACAGTAGACGCGATCATTGACGAAATTAATGACAACAACGTTACTATTGTAGAAACTGTCGCTGTGAACGCGACAGACCAAGTCGATGGAGGCAAGCTATTGGTCGGTATTGAAAGTGGACCTTTAACGAAAGCGGAATTCGCGGTGAAAGAGGAAATACATAGGACATTATTAAACGGAAACACAGAAGAATTTATGGATGAATTGTGTGCAAAAACGAACGGAGATATATTATACAATGGACATGCAAATGATTTACATAGTGTTGATAGCTTCACAAGTAACAAAGGTCAGTAAAACATTACATAATATGGTTCAGTCTCAAATGACTAACGGTTCCTAAAATCAATGATAACGATAGGAAGTAGGTACGAGTAATATACTATTCGTGCAAAGTTTAATCGGATTGCTAAATATGGATTGTTGACAAGTACTAAACTTTGATTATAATCGATCGCATCAAATACACTCAATATGCACATAAAGATAAATATGTAATAAAACAATTCAGTTAATTTATGAAAAGATAATGTTTTCAGAATCGACGAATACACTGAGTCATCATGAACGCATGGGTGAATATGAGGAGACGGTGACATTGCCCGTGCAGAGGTACGCAGACAGCCTGCGCAGGAAACACTTCGATGACGGCCCTCATGAGTAAGTGCTTCTGATAACTACGTATAGAATTTCATCAACCTTTGTGCCAGATAAGGATCACCGGTAAAACAAAATAAAAAATAATAAGGAATTGAATTGAAATCAACAATAATATCTCGGCCAACAAATGATATTGAAAACAATCACGCGATAGGTTAAAAGTGTTAGAATCGCAATGTTACTATTTGTTTTGTTACTATTTGAAT
The DNA here is from genome assembly GCA_905333075.3 of Atethmia centrago. Lineage (NCBI taxonomy): Eukaryota > Metazoa > Arthropoda > Insecta > Lepidoptera > Noctuidae > Atethmia > Atethmia centrago. Next base: position 33,907,859 of record HG995367.1, on the reverse strand, counting down.
TTAATAGAAAAATCTATTAAAGACAACCCTAAATATTTTTGGACCTTTGTGAAAAAATGTTATAAAAACACCCACTTTAATAGCGAAGCTTTGAATATCGGCGAAACAATATGCGAGGCATTTTCTGCATACTTTTATTCTCACTTTTCTCGATACTAGCAATAGTCATACATCTTCTTCTCCCTCTTCTTCTTACTTAATCTTCTAACCTAGCATCTGATATTTGTGGCATCATGGTCAACGTTGAAGCAGTTAGTTGCATCTAACTAACTTCACAAGTTAGATACAACTAAAGCGGCGGGTCCGGATAATATATCATCTAAATTTCTTGTACGATGTGCACCTACAAATTCGCACCCTATCTCAGTTCTATTCAGAAAATCCCTGGATATTTGTGTGGTTCCTGAGCTTTGGAAATCGGCGTTTATAACGCCTGTACATAAAAAAGGTGTTAAAACTGACTTTTTAAACTGTTTCATTATAGCCAAGGTCTTTGAAAGGATATAATATATAATCAGGTATACGCTGCTCTCAAAAATTAATTTAGTTCCCCTCAACATGGGTTTTTTAAAGGTAGGTCAACCGCCACGAACCTTCTCAATGAATTTATCACCGACGCCATAGCTAATGGTAAGCAGGTCGACGTCCAACACTGACTATATAGCAAGGCTTTTGATCCAATTGACCATTGCATTTTGCTATCAAAGCTATATGGCCTGGGCATACGCGGGGACCTACTCACATGGTTTTCTTCTTATCTAAATAACGAGTCCCAAGCCGTAGTTTAAATAATTATATATCCAGTTAGGGACCTGTGCCAAGTGGAGTTCCTCAGGGTTCATTGCTCGGTCCATTACTTTTTATAATTTACATCAACGATATCGACCCTTGTCTGACCTCTTCCAAACTGTTGTGTTTCGCTGATGATATGAAAATGTATACCACAATATCATCGCAGATGGACGTGATAGAACTTCAGGATGATCTACGCCGTTTGGAGGAATATTGTCGAGGAAATAAACTGGATCTGAATCCTACTCAACGCTTAATTATAACATATTCTCGAAAGCGCTCCATCCTAACCACAACTTAGGTGATTAAGTACTGCCCAGATCTAATTCCATCCTTGATTTGGGGGTCCATCACGATTCCAAACTCACTTCTGAATCACATGTACTCGTACATGCTCTTGTTGCTTTCACTGGGTTTCATTATCCAAGCTGATAAATCCTATACTGTACTTTTGTCAGAAGCCACTTGGGGTACGCGTCTGAAATATGGAATCTGTGTTACCACAAATACATTGAGCTCATAGAAAACATCCAAAAGAGATTTATAACGTACTTATGGCTGCCATCAAAGAGTATTAGTAAAAGTACTTTGAAAATTACCTTAACCTATGAAAGAAGTATCATTTATTGCCCCTAATTAATTGTCGTGAGATTTCGGACTGTTTTTTGTTACTATAGACGTTTAATAATAATATTTATAGCTCCGAAATTCTATCCAAATTTTACTTCAACATCCCCGGAAGGTCCAATCCCCCACTTTATGTGCCATTTGCTCCGACTAACTACAGGCAGAATTAATTCCTTGTGCGTGCAACCCGAAACTTTAATAGGGTGTATGAACAACACGACTTCAATCCTTTTACAACAGGTGTGTCCGTGGCCAGAAAGTACTTGAGCCATAACTTTTTCACATGATGCTTGATGTTGCTTATGTTATGTTAGACTGAGTAGCCAAGTTTTACCACCTATATTGTATTGTTGTATGTATATAGTATTAATATGTATAGGCTTTAGCGGTTTAATGTTTTTGTTGGCAGTACTATGTTGTTCACAGATTTCTTCTATTATTATTCTGTTAATTATACGTGAAGACTAATTGGCTGCCAGTTACATTTTCAATTTCTTAGTCCGTTTTGTTTCGCTGCAAGTCTTCCAAAGGAAACAAATAAATAAATAAAAATCATCTGGGTCAAATTTGTATATATAATTCGTTTGCCAGAGCCATATTTTATTGTATTTAGGGTTCCGTACCTTAAAAGGAAAAAACGGAACCCTTATAGGATCACTCGTTTCGTCTGTCTGTATGTGCGTCTGTCACAGCCGATTTGCTCCGAATCTACTAAACCGATTAAGTTGAAATTTGGGTTCACTTTTGGGTAAAAATGAGAAAAGAAAAATATAAATTTTTGGCAAACTGTACCGTGTGAAATACTAAAAGAAATGGCTTGGTATGAGGATTTCAAATATATATTTTTTATAATTTTAAAATAATTAATTTAAAGTTATTGAACAAAATAGATGACAATTGACCATTCCTCTCCGAAACTGCTGAGCCTAAAGTTTTGAAAAAAAATCGGATAATAGTTCTGTACTTACTATACTAGATTACAGAAAAACCTATAAGAAGGCTATTCTTAAAATAACATGGAAAATCACTTCAAATTGTGCGTACAACCTCAGATTTGCAGTTGGAATGTATGGGGGAACATGTTTTGCAACTACAATGTTAAGTTTGTTCTTGGGTTAATTTTTTCCCACTACGGAACCCTTTATTTTGCGTGGTCTGTCACGCACTTGGCCGGTTTTATAGTATGAGCCTGCTGATACAACTTCATTGTAGGTACTAATTCTACAATCAACTTTTTGCTTAACATAAGACACTAGCACAACAACAGTAACACTAATTATTGTCATTTCCTTTCTATTTTCAGGATCCCAACTCGTGATACTGATCACGATAGTGAATTGATACCAGGTGAGTGTTACATTACAGTTACAGCAAGTAGTAGAAAGTATAACTTTGCTAAACATAATACGAGTCTTATCGTAATTGATTATTTTTATGAGGAAAATGAATGCGGAACAGTAACAGCTATTGACGATAGTGAGATTGTATGCATATTGCAAATCGAAAGAGCTATTCAAATAAATAAATAATTTATACATTCCTCCTACTATCCCAGGTTTCTTGAATTCAAATTTACAATCGCTCATAAAAAACGCAAATGTAGGTCAGGGTCTTTGATACAACATTTTCTTAGCCACTGCTAAATATTACAGGTTCGATAGCCTACAGAGAGCGTAACAAATGGCTGAACTACGTAGAAATGCCGAACAATCCATACTCTCCGGAGGCCATTCAGAAAAGGTTATCATCCAAGAGTACTTCATCTCTCTTCGACATGTTCACAACTAAGAAGGACTCAGAAGATGACAAAATTGAAATAAACGAAGCAGATGATGATGAAAACGTAAAAAATGATCTTCCAGTTAAAGATATTCAACACAATAAATTAAGTTTAACTATGAGTAATGATAGTATTAATAGTATTGACAGAACAACTAAAAGTCCATCGCCTAGAATATTGAAAGATGTGATGGCTGAGGAAATTCCACAGTATAAACGGTGAGTACTAGAACAAACATACCTAAGAGCTCTTTAACCAATACAATTGTACCGTTAAAGATATTTGAAATTATTAATCACATTAAACATCGTAAAGTTAATTTTCTTTCATATATTAAACAAAAATCAACAAGCTTTATGAGAATGTTAATATTGGAGAAGAATGTTAATTTGTCTGATTATATTTTCAGTTACGGACGTGACTATTATATAAGAGAGGCGAAGGCGTCGTGCGGCGGTCGTAAAAAGATGAGCATGGACGAGGCAAGCTCGGTGTCATCCGTGTCGATGACGATGAACAAATCCACCAGTTTAGACAATTTCGACGCAGAGTTCGCGTCGCCTGTAAGTGCCAGCAGTTCGTTGAGCGACCTCGAGGCCTCCGCCTTACATCACAACATCGTCCGCAACGTACTCAGCCCTAGGAACGCCAGCCCCAACTTCGCCATAAACCCCATTTTCGAAAACCCCGATAGGCAAAATGATAACGCTGACGAAAATCATGCGACAGACGAACGTTATGCCTGTCAAAATGCCAACGTAAGACAACAATGTAGAACTGTGTGCGACGGTGACGGTTATGTGGAAAACGAGGATATAGTTAGACTTAAAATACCGAAAATACCCGAGATTACCGAAGACCTTTTCGAGACGTACACCCATGTTAGGCGAAGCAACACGCTGCGCAGCGAGGACTTGTGCGTCCGCGCTAAGCGACGACCGACCCTCAATTTTACGTTCGGTGGCAGTCTCAGGTTAAGCAAAGGCTTTCGTACCGATATCTGGTGACAGCACCTTCTAGTTCCGATATTCTCTCGTAATTTAATACACTCCTCCGCTCTCAATGGCACTCCCACTGACCATCATCTCTCAACATGTGAATCTCTTACTGTGTACGATACATACATAGCTTCCGGAAGGTCCCATCTTAGACTACGATGGTTACTGACATCACGGTCACTTTCCATAAAATATGGTGAAAGAACTCTTTTTCATTACTAAATCGATCATAGATCTAAAATATCTTCGTTTGACACACAGTAATTGCCTGTTGTGTGTAAAGTTGGCATGTTTTTGTTGGATTTAAAGAGGCTGACTAACAGCACTGTGCACTATTAATACAAGAGTTACCTACTTAGTACTGCACTCATAGATTTTGTTCTTCTTATTAAAATTTCAGTACTACAGTCCTCAAAGACGTTAGTGGTGAGTGTGAGATTTTGGCAAACGAAATTTTGACTAACCGCATATGAATGCTTGCCACTTGAACTAACGAATAATACTATAAATATTACTTCTACTGCCTCGACTACTAACTCATTCGGAAACACTTCACCCACGTTCATTTCATAGATTGCATCTTTTATTGTGTTAATATCTTCAGTTTTATTAACAACACTTTAAACTTATTCTAAGTCAAACTTGTTACGTTGCACGTTTTAATGCTTTCACCACCTATGGTATATAGAAATATTAACCCCAATAATTTACTAACATTAACATCTATTGCACCTGTAGCAACTATTAGTTATCTCATAGTAATTGTACAAAATCAAGCAATGGGGTATTTTAGCTGTAAATTTTCTAAAGACATAAACAAACTTCAATTTAAAAATAAAACTAATTACATAATAATAATGTTATCAGCATTTTCAGGGATTACTTATAAACACATTCAACAAGATAGCAACAAACCAAGACTACACTAAATTTGCAAACAAAGAGGACATGGCATCGCTAACAACGACTATAAACAATAAAGACGAAATTATGATTGAGTATGAAGATGAGGACCCTAGCGAACAAACGTTATTCATCGCAAAGCCCGTATATGTCGATGACGACACAGATAAACAGTTTGAAGAAATCCTAGAAACAGCTTACAGAAACGTACCAACAGTACCACCACCGCCGATCCCAATAGTAGAAGATAATGATGAAAGAATCGATGAGCCTCTCAAATCACCCCTAAGCGTGGACACATCTTACATAAGCACGAGCAGTTTAGAAGACTCCATCAAAATCTACAACGTGCAAACAGGAGAGATTATTAAGTGTAAGCCTGATAACATATCACCAAGTTACGAGACTGACACGAATGACAACATCGATATTGTTGATAAGAGCATCTCGGAACCCGATAGTGTTAGTTACACCGATGACGTGCATGAAGACACTACTGTACAAGAAGCTAGTAACGTTTCCAAATTAGAGTTGATCGAATCTGATGATATTCTGCAGAACCTACCTAAAGTGAAGGAGCTGGCGAAGATATTTGTCAGTATGGAGAATATAGCAGAACCGATTAAGGTACGTGGACTGAAAACATGTTATTTTTTTGCGTATGAGTCATTATTTGCCGAAACTTGGCGAGGTGGTGATAACATTTGGTTAGTTTTCCGATGACGAGTATTTAATTAGTACACACACACATAATCAGCCTATAATGTTCCCACTGCTGGGACACAGGCCTCCTCTCTGTGAGTGGGAGTGGGCCGTAATCCACCACGCGGGCCCAGTGCGGGTTGGTAGATGTCACATGTGTGTGTTTAATTAGTACAAGTTCTGTGAAAATGGTTTAGCCCTTCGTAGATCTATGCGAGACACATCTGCCTAGCCTTTTCCCAACTATGTTGGGGTCGGCTTCCAGATCAACCGGATAGAGCTGAATACCAGTAGTTTACATGGAGCGACTGCCTATCTGACCTCCACAACCCAGTTACTGGGTAACACGATACCCCTTGGTAAGACTGGTTGTCAGACTTTCGAGCTTCTGACTACCCGTAACGACTGTCAAAGATCTACAAATAACTACCGGGACCAACGGTTTAAGGTGCTTTCCGAGGCACGGACGGGTCTTGGTATGTAAAGATGGTCACCCATCTACGGACCCACCGCGGCAGGCGTAGCTTAACCTGATCGATCGACCCGTGCGGCTGTTATTACTTAGCCACAAGCCCCTCTATGCGAGACAATGGCTTTTTAATTGTTTCTGTAATTACCGGCATACAAAAGGTCACAGATAAACACATCACGCTTCTATTTCAATAGGGTAGGCAGAGTGATAGGTGCAATATACCCACATTTGGCCAGTCATTATTAAATCCCATGTAATTGAGAGCGAGCCCATTTTCATCAACCAGGCTAACTATCAACCACAAATCCAGACTCCGGGGTATTACTGTACCTATCGCAAAATATTTTTATCTCACTTAGTATTTTTTCTAAAACTTTGAGATATAAGCAATCTGATTCATGTGATACCTAATACCTACACATAAATCTGATTGTTTATATATTCTGAAAGTAAGGTTACGTCGTCTAAAATTTCCATAACGCAACGTAACAGATATAATATGTAGATTTACGTTTTAAGTATGTATCATTCAAATCATCCACATGTGAACAGAAAGTTTACTGACAAAGCAGCGAACTAATTTCGTAGGTAACAAACATACCTAAAATTGCAATCGATCGCAATGCAGTTCATTTAATTTTGAAAGTTCGGCCACGTTTTTCAAACCTATGAAGCAATGGATTTCAAAATGAAAGACATTGCGATCGATTGCTAGATTATGGCGTTTCGCAAGTACCGCGCAGGCAAAAAATACTGGAACGAAATCACGACGAAAACCAATTCTACGAACTTATCTCACATTATTATTATTTCCATTCCAGTCAGTCCAACCTTACGTAGGTCGGCGGAAGAGCAGAGAGAATATCCTCTCAGAACCCAAATCAGAGAAGAACAAGCATCTCTACATGCACAGTCTCACGGCCAGAAGTATCTCCAAAGAGTTCAGGGAAGAACTCAAACTCTCCATGTCCACGCCACTGACCGTCCCGGGTGGTTCCAAGGAAATCCCCGAAGGTATTGAGGAGGTGTCCAAAGAATCTAGCAGACCAGGTAGCCCCGTGCCAGAACCTGGTACCATCAAAACGAAGCTGGCCTTCTTCGAAAGTCTCAAGTCCAAATTCAGTCATAGTCATAAGTGAAGTGTTAAGTTGAAAAGCGATGCCATAGACACAAATTATTAAGATGATGTAGATTTTTGTTCTGAACAAATGTATGTTAATTAGGAATTTAATTATGTAGAGTACCTGTACCGAATTGTAATTAATTATTGTTCAAATATGATCACGTTTCACTCTGCTATCGCTTTTCAGTGTAACAAAACTTCACTAATCATAGAAATTTAAGTGGCTCACCAGTCGAATTTCCGTCGCGGAATTTATGCAAATTACGCAACGTAATTTCGGTCTAATGTCATAAGGTAAGCACGCCGAACTTTCCGTCGCGTATTTTCCGTAGATATGTCATCAGAATAACTTAGTCATCAAATTCTCTTAGATAACCGTATTTTCACGTAGCAAGAGAGATATTAGCATGATTTTCAGTTCATTGCGTGCTGTCTATCGCAGTACTTTAACTACAACTTGTTTGTGTCATATTAAACAAGTAATGTAGTTAAAACACTATCCGAGGGCAGGATAAATTCCTTTTAGCTTATAATGTAGTGCATAATATTAATAACTAGTAACGGTCACATTATTTTAATTAATTAATTGGTAGGTTACGGTGTAAATATTAAGTGCCATTTTGTAATCATTATTTCCCGTTTATTTAATTAAGTTAATCGAAATGGATGTTTTGTTGTGGAAGAAATGTGTTCATGTTTTAGGCTTTTATGTATCTCAGTTTTTAGTGTTTTTGTGGACAGCAGCTATGGGCATTATAATCATGATAAATTATCTATAATCATTTATTTATTTCAATGTAACTAATTCTCCTGATATTCAAAGGTGGAAAGTTTAAAGATCACAAACTTCACTAACATTTCATCACCTAAAATATGAGAACATTTTTTGAAAAACTAAATTCAACTGTGCCTCTAATCATTTAAGTAAATAAACTTAAAATATAATCAGATTTCTTCACCAAGGTAACATGGAAAATTTTGCTAATGCCAAAGTTGTAAATAAATAATATAACTGGGTTTATGTATAATGTATAGGTTGTGTATTATTGTATAATGTATAAATGTAGTCATGTCTTAAGATGTGCAATAAGTTATCGTAGGGGACCACTGTACTTTTGTGATAGGCGTTGTGTGAAACTTATTCAAACGCCGAGATATATAATATGATTGGTTATTGGATAAGGGAGGCATAGAATAAAAACTTAATATAATATACATGGCTTTTTATTTATTTTTGTAAAATATGTAAATAATATAAGTACGAGTTTGTACAGACTAGTAGTAATATTATAATTCATTATTCTATTAGTAAGGGATACGGTTAAATAAAAAATGCCACCTTCAAAAATGAAGGAAGGTTATTGTTTACACTCAATGACGCATGTGCGTTTACATAACATACATAATCAGCCTATAATGTTCCCACTGCTGGGACACAGGCCTCCTCTCTGTGAGAGGGAGTGGGCCGTAATCCACCACGCGGGCCCAGTGCGGGTTGGTAGATGTCACATGTCTTCGAATTCTTGGTTCTAGGACATGCCGGTTTCCTCACGATGTTTTCCTTCACCGTTTTGAGAGCAGTGGTGATGAAATAATTTACACAAAGTAAAGCGCCTGTCTGGGTTCGAACCCACGACCTACAATTCGTAAGTCGCGGCTGTTACCACTGGGCCACCACAGCTCGTTTGTGCGTTTGTTTCGTTCTTTTTGGGGAATGAGGCGTTTTTTTTAACTTTCTTGGGTTGTTTACAGATGAATGTTGAATGATGATGAATACGAATTAGCAAACAAACCAACAAAGTTTGCGGTGTCGTAGCGAGACGACTTAAGACGCTGACAACAGCTAAACCGCGGTCACTGTCAGACTGCATAGAAGAGAAATAGAAGCGCGATGACACAACGCTTGTAATTTATTGCAAAATATGAAGCAATTATATATTTACTCAAAATTAAGTTGAGTAATCGAAAATAAAAAACAACCAAGTTCTGCATTCAAATAAGACGTTCTTGTTAATTAATAATTAAATACGTAACGTATGTTGATATTTAATACAGATATTTTGTTTTGGAACCTAAGGTAAGAGGTTAGTTTAACGTTAGTTTGTACCGAGATTTTTTTTTCAAAACGTGTTTTGTTAACAACCAAGTTCTGAGAAATATGTTCAAAATTAACATATATATTTTCCGCTACCACAAACTATACAGATTTGGCAATTTGTTTTCTTAAGACAAACCTATTTTGGTCACTTGCCTCTTGTCAGCGCCTTAATGTCTATTACTTGCTTCGATATACTTAAAAATATAATCGTGTAAGGTCACAGTGACAGAGCCTCAATACTCATTTAGTATAAAAGACAGAAAATAAATGTTATAAAAATGTTTTCCATACGTAACGCCGGCTAATAGCATTAGATAATAAGTCCTTACTTTCTATAAAAATCAACTGTAATACATATAAACGTGGCAACTAGCACCATCCTTTTCATTAGGTATTTCATTGATACTAATAAAATTCGATCACTACTTATTATTAAATGGAAAATATACAAAACTCAATAATAAATACCCAGGGTCTTATGAAAGGGAATCGTTTCCATTGTGTCAGCATACTTCCTCCTATAGCACCATAGATAATAATCTATCAAACTAGAGTTGGGTACCTCTACCTTCTGTCCTCTCAGTCTATCTTCTATTCTCTTCTTAAGAAGCTCTACGGCGTGGATGGAGCAGCCTCGGATCTCTACTTCTTCTTCTGAACCACTTGCAAGAAGAACATCTGAAATAATAATAGTAGGAACCTTTTTAGTAAGTACCATTTGCGTAGTATAGCTAAAAAGGGTCGGTGTAAGCCGCGAAGAGGATCAAGTTATACATTAAATGACAAGAAAACGCCGAGACAAAAAGACTTGGCGGAAAGTAGAGTAAGGGCTGATTTCATCAATGAAACTGAACGCCACCAGCACATCTAAATTGCGTTCAAGAGCTGTGTCAAAGATTCTCCAACAATGATGACACTGACAGCTCATGAACGCGGTTTAGATGTGCTGGTCGCGTTTAGTTTCATTGGTGAAATTCGCCCTAAGTATCTCCAATCTTCTCCCTTTCCATTGAAGGAGACGCCTTTTACCAGGAGTGGGACAATACAGGCAAATCCTAAGTACTATCCTACAAATATTATAAATTACCTATTGCCCGCGACTTCGCCTGCGATCCACGATGAAAAGTAGCATATGTCCTAACCCAAATCATGGTCCACCCATGTGCTAAATTTCATCCAAATCCTTTCAGTCCTTTTTGTGTGAAAGCGTAACCAACACTCACTTTCGCTTTTATAATAAAATATTAGTTAGGATGTGAAAATTTGTATTTTTGTCTCCATCACGCAAAAACAGCTAAACGGTTTTGGATGAAACTTGGCACACAGATAGGTTTATAATTTGGATTAACTTAGGATACTTTTAATCCCGGTGGTACCTAAATTCCCGTGGGATATTTTCCGACATCCACGCGGGAGAAGCCGCCAGCTATAGCTGGTTAAATAATAAATTACTTTTTTCGTTGGTACAACGCGACTACGTAAATAAACCCTATTGCAGTAAAAAATAATTATCAAAAAAAATTGACTGATATTTAGAAAATCTATGACATAACTATCACAGGTAACATGTAACATTTAGGTAATAGGGAAAACCTTTTCTGAGAAATGAAGATAGTCGAAAAGTAGTTTAGACATCAATTTACACAACAGCAAACTAATCTATCTTTCTTGAGAGATGGAAAACACAGATGATAAAGATCAAACAGTTATGTGAGAGAAATTATGATAATTGATAAGATAAATATGAATATTGTGGTTATCAGATCAATTACGAGAGGCGATAAATAGTTTGAATCTTCAAACTATTTGCTTAAATGCGATCAATTGTAATTTTATGCGTGTTACATTAATTGTTTGCTGAGCACCTAAGTGAAGTGTTTCGAGTCATCTATAACCGAATTTGAAGATGAAGTAGACAAGATAATCTTGAGTGTTCAGCAACTATCGATATTTTTGACACTCCTAGCTCCCAGGGAACTAAGGAGATCGATCTGCAAACTACAAAACAAAAAAGCACATGGCTTTGATCTGATAACGGGAGAAATTCTTAAGCAACTGCCCAAAAAAGCGATAGTATTTTTAACAATGTTATTCAACGCCATCCTTAGAGTGCACCACTACCCTAACTTATGAAATATTTCAACGATATGCATGATGGCCAAACCGGGAAAACCACCAACTGAACCCAACTCATACAGACCTATAAGCTTACTCCCAGTTCTATTAAAACTGTTTAAAAAAATATTGTTGTTCAGACTAAAACCAGTTTTGCACGAGAACAAGATAATCCCAGATCACCAATTTGGATTCCGGGAGAAACATGCTACAATCGAGCAAGTGCGCAGAGTAGTTCACAAAATCAGACAATCCATCGAGAAAAAGAGTACTGTTCTGCTGTATTCATAGACATCCAACAAGCATTCGACAAAGTAGGGCATAAGGGACTTCTTTACAAGCTTAAAACTCGGCTTCCAAACTCATTTTACATGATTCTAAAACCATACCTGGAACAAAGATGGTTTCAAGTGAAATATGAAAAATAATTCTCAAAACTTCATCAAATTAAAATCTCAATACCACAAGGAGGATCAGTGCTAGGCTTAATCCATATATAGATAGGCACACCTGCCTGAGACTGCTGATGTACTTACAGCTACCTATGCAGATGATACTGCGTGTCTCGCAAGCGATACCGACCCTGTAAAGACATCCACTTAAGACGCTGACAACACCTAAACCGCGGTCACTGTCAGATTGCATTGAAAAGAAAGAGAAGCGCGACGACAAAACGCTTGTAATTTATTGCAAAATATGAAGTAATTATCTATTTACTCAGAATTGAGTTGAGTAATCGAAAATAAAAAACAACCAAGTTCTGCTTTAGAATAAGACGTACTTGTTATTAATTAAATACGTAATGTATGTTGATATTTAATACAGATATTTTGGATTAGAATTCAAGGTAAGAGGTTAGTTTAACGTTAGTTTGTATCGAGATTTTTTTTTCAAAACGTGTTTTGGTGACAACCAAGTTCTGGGAAATATGTTCAAAATTAACATATATTTTTTCCGCTACCACAAACTATACAGATTTGGCAATTTTCTTTCTTAAGAGAAGCCTATTTTGGTCAATTGGGTCTTGTCAGCGCCTTAACTGCGTGCACAGTTCGATAAGATCGACGTGTGGCTTCAAAAATGGAGAATCAAGCCCAGCGTAGCAAAGTTCACGCATGTCACATTCTCATTCAGAAAGGGGAATTACGCACCTGTTTGCATGAAACGAAGAACCCTGCCAAACAGTACCACGGTGAAATACCTAGGCTTCACATGATAGACGATTGACATGGGCAAACCACATTAAAGCCACGAGAACAGAAGCAAATATACAATTTAAGAACTTCTCATGGCTGTTAGGCCAAAAATCACAACACTCTCAGTAATAAATTGCTGGTCCACAAGGCCATCATAAGACTAATTTAGACCTATGGAGTAGAACACTGATCCCCATGTATTCCTAGAGATACTTCAGCGGTTCCAAAATATTGCACTAAGAATGGACTCCAGCGCACACTGGTTTGTAAGAAACTCTGAAATACGAGGGCCGCACTGAAAATTTCGGGAATCAAGGAAGTGACACAACATTACTATTTAAAAATGTATTTATTGCTTTTCGAAGTATTCTCCGCGAAATTCGACACATTTTTCCATACGATGGAACCAATCATTGAAGCAACCATTCCATTCGGAAGTTGGGGTCTCCAAAATGGCCGTTTTTTAGGCGTCCACAGCTTCTTCAGGTGATGAAAATCTCTGTCCACGCAATTTATTATTTATTTTAATGAAAGTATAGAAATTATTAGGGCTTAGGTCGGGGCTTTACGGCGGATGGTCTAATAATTCTATGTTTTCTTGCTCTAAAAACTCTTTAGTTCTGTGCGCGGTGTGAGAACTCGCATTGTCGTGATGGAGGATGATGCGGCGGTTGCAGTTCTCTTTACGGAGTTCAGAAACGACCTGTGGCAAACAAATGCTAGCATACCATTCTGCATTAACCGTTCTTTGTCCCTCAAGAGGAATAGTCGTAACATGGCCGGTTTTGGAGACAAACGTGGCCACCATTTTTTTTGCAACACTCCGTGAACGAACAATTTTTGTTGGCTTTAACTCATTTTCGAACACCCAAACTCGTGACTGGTTTTTTGTTTCGGGTTCGTACGCTTATATCCAGGATTAGTCACCTGATACGATGTTGTATACAGCATTTGAGGATCCTGCGTGGAATCTTTCGAGAGTTCTGACGCACCAAGTAACGCGAGCCGCTTTTTGCTCTTCACAGAGCGAATGCGGTATCCATCGGAAAAACAACTTTTTTACACCTAATTGTTCATGCAAGATTATTTGTATTTGACTCATGCCAATGTCTAAAGTTGCCTGAATTTCGCGGTATGTCACATGTCGATCTTCCTCAATCAGATTACGCACAGCATCAACGTTTTCTTGGCTGACTGCAGTTTTTGGACGACCTTGACGGGGGTCATCACTGAGCTTGACACGTCCACGTTGAAATTCAGCAAACCAGCGATAAATTGTGGTTTTGGATGGGGCTTCATCACCAAATGCAGAAATCATCCGGTCAACACACTGTTTTTATGTTAAACCACTTAGAAAGTCATAATAAATCATCGCTCTTGAATTTTCTCGAGGCAATTCCATTTTCTCAACGACTAAACAAGTTTGACAAAACCTTGTGACAAGACCGAGAATCTTTTTTTAAATAAATAAATGGTATTCGATTTTTAAAACCAAGGAGTTTTCAATTAAAAAGATTTTAATATTACAGGAACAGTGGAAATATTCCATTCCCGATACTTTTAGTGCAGCCCTCGTACACGAATACCTAGAAATGCCTTAATGTCTATTGCATTAAGCTTTGTACCTTTTTGTGTGTAAAAAGTTTCATAAATAAATAAACAATACCTAGAAATGCCGACTATATGAGAAGAAGTAAACAACTACAGCAAAAGGTACAAAGAAAGACTAAACAACCATAGCAAAACATTAGCTAAAGATCTACTTTAAGACAAAGACCACATAAATCGCCTTAAAAGATGCTACATATTGGAACTCGACCAAAGGAACTGAAGTGTTCTCAATGTAGATGGTGCTATTCACTGCAATGGCAAACAAAAAAAATCCACCCCGGATGAGGATAGATCTGGATCTAATTATGGCTAAACAGCCACATAATCAGCTTATAATGTTCCCACTGCTGGGAGACATGCCTCCTCTCTGTGATTGGGCCGTAATCCACCACGTGGGCCCAGTTGGTAGATGTCACATGTCTTCGAATTTTTGGTTTTAGGACATGCCGGTTTCCTCACTATGTTTTCCTTCACCATTTTGAGAGCAGTGGTGATGAAATAATTTACACAAAGTGAAGCACCTGTCTGGGTTCGAACCTACGATCTACGGGTAAGTCGAGGCCGTTACCACTGGGCCACCACTACTCTCTGGCCAGCTAAACAGCCAATTGTAGATAAAAAGAAGAAAAGTAAAAAAAAATATGTTGAACCTATGAAGCAACAGATTAGAAATATCCTTCAAAACTCTCGGATTGTGGTTGAGCTGATTAGAAATTACTGCTTGCATACAAAAAAAAAAAAATTTTATCAAGTCGTAAAATGAGAGATAATACTGACCTTTTCTCAATTTATCCATCAGTTCATCACTGTAAACCAATGCTCCAAAATAAACAAGCACTTGTGGTACTCTGTAATCTGCAAACATTGTCATTCTATCAATGTCTGTAAACTCTCCCCAGCCCTTACCACCAAAGAAGTTCCACAAATCTGCCACGAGAATCTGTGCTCTTTTGTATAAGGCTACCTTTTGCCCTTTAAACAAAGCTTCATCACGGAAACAAGGAAAATTATCAACAATGATCTTCAGTAACTTTACAGCGGACTTATTCGCTTCTTTTAAACATGTCACAAAGGTTCCTTTGTACTTGTCAAGTAGGATAGTGCCAACTTCGTGGAGCACTGATATCCTTTGCTCAAACAGTGGTATTGTTGCTTCATTGTCACCTTTCATTATTGTGCGGAGTTGTTCTTCTGTTATCTTTGAGTAGTATTCTGGGTTTGTTATGTCAATTCCATTCTGCAATAGAAAAGTGACAACTTAGTAAGTTTTCTTCACATTTAAAAGTATCATCAAAGAGTTATTTCTAGAAAACGCAGACTAAAAGTCATTTGATTCTCTTTCCATCATTTTTTGTAAATAATTTAACATAATATTTGTTATTTGTTTTGAAGAAGAATTTCTATGGCATTAAGTCTGCCTATGTTCTTTTAGCCATAAAGTTTTAATTAGTTAATTAATAAAGAATGGTCCTGACAAAGGAATTAATAGAATTAAGACTTTAATTTCACCTTGATAGCTCTAGCAAGTGCAGCCTCTAAAGCATAATACCCAGAATGTCCATCTAGAGTCCACTTCTGGGCATTGGAGTATGACCAGAAGCAGAAGTTCAGGGCATCAGCCACAAACACCCAGTCAGCTGCCTCCTCATGGTCTTTGTTGGGATGTATGATGTCCGCACCAGTGTCAGGGATCTCTAGCTTATTGGTTATTGATGGTAGCATCTGAAAATATACATCTTTGTTATGTATTGGAAGTATCTGTAATGATTTCATTTTTTTTATGGAGATGATAAATGGTAAACAACACCTAAGAGTAGAATTTAGTTTCTAATAAGTTAATTAGAAACTAAATTCTACTCTTAGGCGTGAATAGAATATTTTTATTCGTATTAAAACATGATGGCATGGTGGTCTTAATAATTTAGACAGCCATTGAAATTCTAAGCATGTAATTTTTTTTATTTTATGAATGATTCACATCAGCTTTATTGAAAGATAAAGCATCAAAACGAAGCATAGTAACACTTGAGATGTTTGTTATCTTACCTCTTCACAAAGATTATCTAGTCCTTTTTCGGGAATTTTAACATGTTGTGCATTTTTAGCAATGAATTCGCCGGATTCCGCTGGTGGTAGTACTCCTTCACGAACCATATTGGTAAACAAATAGTACAACTAGTTAATATTTTCACAATATTTAATAAACAAACAGTCACTGTTTGTTTTGAACAAACAAAACAAACCAAACAGCTGTGCCAAACAGTGAAATAGCGATTTGACACTGACTACACCGAAGTGACTGACTTTTTTTGAACCGTTCAGTAACATTCCTCTTATCAAATGTTATTGTGTTATCACGTTATCACTGGTGACTGCTTATCATTTATCGCTCATAAAGTTACCTTTAAAACTTCACCAATAGAGGTACATTGAATGCATGTAAAGTGATGAGATAGTACTACAAGACATTGATCAGTTTAAAATGAAAAACTGGAAAACGCTTACGCACTACAATTCTGAACGTTTTGAAAAATATTACAATTCCGTTCCATTCCAATTACCTACATTCTTAAGTCATGCTTTTGTGTTGGGGAGAAACTTTTAGATAATTATTTCTTTGTAAAATCGATCAAAGCTATCAAAATCTTTAAAAACAAATTACCAATAATTGTTGTCAGTTTAACCTGTATTACTATTGAGACTTACGTGTAAAGGAACGAAGGTTTACAACCTCACATTTTTATTTCATCACAAAACCAGCGCCAACGATATCTTCAAGAAATATTATTATTCTCTTATAAAAATACCTAAAAATGCCGCTCAAAGTGCAAGGAACATTCGTGTCACAGAAAATCAACAAAATAAGATGGATAGCGGAAGATTACGTGGAAACGAAGTGCTTTTTTACCGGCAGTTGGGATGACGATGTGAACTCGGTCAAAGTTTGGTCTTTCGAAAGTCCTAACGAAGAAGATGAGGTGGAGTACCCTCGCCAGTTGTCTGAGTACCCTGTAGACGGTGACGTCACGGAGATAAAGTTTACTGAAAAGAACAAAATCGCTGTTTCGTTGTCCAATGGAGATGTCAAAGTGCTTGAAGTGAGTGTGTATGAGAAAGAATCTCCTCTAAGAGAAATATTTCACTGGAAGAAGTTACACAATTACGGGTAAGTTATCCCTATTAATGTGATCATGTATGTAAAAATAATAATATTTATCAAATCATTTTACAATTTGCTCAATAAGCTTCGCGGCTTCGATACCTACTCTTATTATTTTCATGTACCCTACCTACTTCGAGCCTAAAAATGTTTGCCCCAAAGATGACACTGACCAATGCTTCTTTAATTCCTACCCATTTCTAATCAAAGTGGTCATGTTTCTGATGACACCAAATATACCTATAGACGATTTCTGGGCCAAGCCCATTTAAATTGCCATTGACACGTTAAGAATAAGGAAGCTGTTAGAAAAATTTGGCATGGTCTTTCAAGAGATGTTTCAAAGTATAACTACCAATTTCTTAAACATGCATAATTTCCAGAGAGGAGCAATGTTCCTGTACATCACTAGACACGTTAGAAGGTGACATTGCCACCATCGGAGAGGATGGCAATGTGAACATTCTGAGTGGAAGGAGAGGGGAGGTGATGCACACTGTCAAGGGAGCTGACAGCTGTTCTCTACATTCCATCTGTTTTATTAAATATAATGAGGTATGAATACAAATTACAGCTATAGCTTTATGTAAGCGGGCACACCCTCTATGCCTGGAGGCTTTTATTTAAGTATTAGGTTTGTTTATTTATTTTTTTATTTCTACTTGAGTATAGTTTTCAATGTTTTTTTTTTGTTGGTACAGTGG
Organism: Atethmia centrago; assembly: GCA_905333075.3. Classification (NCBI taxonomy): domain Eukaryota; kingdom Metazoa; phylum Arthropoda; class Insecta; order Lepidoptera; family Noctuidae; genus Atethmia; species Atethmia centrago. The sequence goes on along the minus strand of HG995367.1, from coordinate 33,889,578 downwards.
TGTGTGCTACCTGACATTGCAAATAATTTAATTTAATGTTTTGTGTTATGTAATGTACAAAACATTAAATTAAAATAATTAAATAATAATAATAATTAATTTAATATATATTATATATTAAATAATAGTATGCAAAATAATTTAGCTAGAAAAACTTTAACAATATAATATAGTTTGCGTGCATAGCGTCTGATTCTCAGCCTAGTTTGAATAAATGACTTTTGATTTTAATACATATTTTCTAAAAATTTTAATCCTTTTTTAAATTGTGAGTACAATTCATTTTGCTAAACTTTAATGTCCTATTGCTAGGAAAAGGTGTAGGATTTAATGTAACATACCTATATACCTGAATCTAAAACAAATTAAAATATTTGTGACTACCTCTGTATATTTGCTTTAGCCAAACCACAGTTAAACCTTTTTATTCTTTGTTTACCTACCTTAAGTCCAGAAAAATAAAGAATATTAACAATTTGAAGGACAGTAAACAAGACACAATAGAAGTTTTATTATTATGATGTCTATGGGCGTTTACTGTCCTTCAAAGTGTTAATTACCATCATAGCAATAGTTTAATGACGCCTTTATCATTTTCAGGTTATAACTGGCAACATTAGAGGTCATATGAAAATATGGGACTTGAGATCAACTAACAACAAACCAGCCGCATCTTTCCTTCTAGCAGGCGATGAGCTTGCCGCTACTTGCATCATCAGCCACCCGACACAGCCCCATATTATACTCGCAGGCAGCGAATCAGGCTCCCTTGCAGTCTGGGACTTAAGAATGAACCAATTCCCCACATCTTTAGTTAACGCACACTCTGCTGGGGTATCGGAAATGCAGTTCCATCCTGAAAACCCTCATATGCTACTCACATGTTCAGTGTCTGGAGAACTATGGGATTGGAACATGGAGGCTATGACAAAGAGTTCAAAAGGACAAGACAACCAAGTGACGTGGATGCCATTAGAGGATAAAAAGGCTATGATGGTGAACTCTTTGATACCAACCTTACATAAGCCAATTAACAGTCTCCATTGTGACAAAGGCAGGATACTTTGTGGAGCTGATAATGAAGCTGTGTACTTAATTAATAATTTTAAATATTAATTTTGTGTTTGAATAATCTGTCTTGGCATTTATTTTAATCTCTTTCCTTTGAAGGAAAGAATGTGCATATATAAAGGATTATATGCCCAAACAATGAAAGATATGTGGGGTTAAGAAAATTAACTCAAGTGTGTTATGTATTGAGCGCTCCTGAGGAATCCTCAACCAAGTGATTATATTTTATATGTATTGGTATCCTGAACACCATTCATGAAATACACACAAGTTTAGCAGATTTTAATGAAGTTTTATTTTATTTTATTTTTATTCAAAAGGAACAACAAACAGCTACAAAATAAAGTATAGCAAAAGAAATACACATAACATTTGAACAATATTGTAGCCCACCACGCTGTTCACAGATTAACTGTGGAATATAATATTCAATTAATTAAATGCTAGGTTAATATAATATTACATCATAATATTAAAAAGTAAACTTACTTAACTATCATGTCCATCTATATTTTTACACATAAATCAAGAGAGCTTGTTATGTGTACCTTTGAACTTACTGGGAGAACATGCAAAAATGTCAATATTCAAAAGTGCCATTGTAGGCAATGCCCACTGTTCTAGGGACAACATAGCATAACATATTGGTTAACTCAATGCAGTCTTTATTACTAACAATGTTATATAGATTCATGGCTTCCAAGTACTTACGTCTATTTTCAAGTGTCGTGAACTTGTACTTATTAAGTAACTCCTGATATGGCAAATAATATCCGAAGCATCTGAAATGTTCTGCGTTGTTGTGTGTTCGTCCAGATTAGCACGTAGGAATGTGGAAGTGGTTATTTTGTTGTCTTGGTGTCGTTAAATAAAATCGCTAGAGCTGTACAAGGTTGGGGCGGTCTGAGCCTATGTACGCTCCGGATCCCAGGCTAACGAACCAGTGCATACGAAGGACAATCCTGACTTGACCCTGAACCCGTCCAAGCTAATCTGGTGAGATTTTCCATATCTTTTAGGAATCTGCTAAACAGTCCCGCTTTAACTATAATACGTGTGTGTCAAATGAATACTCCTTAATCATCCTTTTAATCCTTTACTCTGAGGTGCTGTTGGATAATAATTCAACTGTTCTAACCTTCGATCAATTATTGATCGAAGGTTCTAACTAACTGAGTTCTTGTACTTTCATTCATATCAATAAGCTAAAGTCACAGAAACTACTTCAAACAAATTTACTTTCTCCTTAGCCCTGCAACAGTAACGCGGGGGTCGTGCGGTCCATGGGCTCTCTACGGGGCTCCTGTATGGGCGCGTTTCCTGGCACTGCGGCCAGCCCGCCGGTTGAGCGCGTCCCAAAGGGTCATGGCCACCCAGATGGTCCGGGGATACCGCACGGTCTCCTGTGAGACAGCGAGCCTCCTTGCCGGATTGCCGCCATGGGATCTGGAGGCAAAAGTCCTCGCGCAAGTATGGGAGTTGCGCGAGGAGGCGAAACGACGGGGCGTAACTCCGCTGCCGCGAGAAATCGCGGCACAGCGGACGGAGCTCCGGCGGGATCTCATGGCGACATGGAGAGTACGGTTGTCGCAACCCAGTGCTGGGCACGCCACGATTGCGGCGATATGTCCCCTCTTTGAAGAGTGGTTAGAGAGGCGCCATGGCGTCCTCACCTTCCGCCTGACGCAGGTCCTCACCGGACACGGCAGCTTCGGGAGGTTCCTGTGTCTGATAAGGCGGGAGGAAACGCCCGGGTGTCACCACTGTGTGGATCGCCCGGAGGACACGGTGGAGGTCTGCCCGGCTTGGGCAGAGCGCCGCCGTGTCCTCGTGGAGGCGATCGGCGGCAGAGATCTCTCGCGTCCGGCCCTGGTTCAGGCCATGGTACGGAGCGAGAGGGCATGGGCAGCCGTCACCTCCTTTTACGAAGCAGTAATGCTCGCGAAGGAGGAGGCGGGACGGTTGAGGGAAAGGCAAATTTCGCGCCCTCTCACCCCTAGCCGCCGCAGGAGACGCCCTGGGCGTCGGGAATCCCGGGCGGATTTCCGGCCACCGTAGGCGTGGGCTTGCGGACGGTGAGCAATGGGTAGCTCACCGTCCGGTAAGGACCAGGCCCGGGTCGACGGCACGTTGTATTCCAAGTACGCCTCAAAGAGATGTCGTCAGCACAAGCGTAGGGGTCCACTAGGGCCGATGCCTGCCGGGTTCGCGGGAAGGTACCAAAGGGTTACCGAGGCCCCTGGCAACACAGGCAACGGAAGGAATACAGGTGGGTTTTAGTCAGTAAGAGTCTGACAATCTCCCGCTCCGCCCAGAGCAGGGGAAGTTGTTTGATGATTTCTCACCCAAAAAAAAATAGCTCTGCAAAAGTCACCAGACCCATGTGCGCTGGGCGTCAAAGGCCGGTTCAATTCCAGTAACAGCCAAAAAAATCCCTTCATAACAAGATTCATTTCTTCACAAAAACAAAGCTCTTACAAATGCTAGCCAGTGCGCCCGTGGAGCTTGTTTCATTGTGTGTCCCAAATCCGCACGTGCACCGTCCTGCTTATTCAGAGCAATAAGTCACAAAATTAATTACATAATGGGGCTAACTTTCGACCACTTGTCTACGACGAGACCTTGCTACATGTTTCGGTGAACCGAGGTGGCGACAGAATTGACTTAGCACTTCTGAATAACATTCAAGACTTTCTTCCTAACAGAAATCTTTCCCAAGAACAAAGGATAGCAAAATACATTATGGCAAAGTTTAACGGGATGTTTTGGGGAGGAGAGGATATTCTGATCGCCGCGGCTGAATTTTATCTTGTAAATGTGAATGTGCACATAAGTAACGAGAACACCCTGGTGTATTCACCTGCCGGAGAATCAGTACCCGGCAACTTACACGTGTTCTATAAAGAGCAGCCATATTATAGCTGGGTCATACACGAAGTTAAACAATAAGTACAACATTAACACGCAAACTCCAAAGCAGGAATCAATCAACGGCAAAATACCACAACCCTGGCTCAAAAAACACAGCCCCCATTTAGCTAGCCCACTAACAGCGCCTGAACAAATAGCATCAACACTACGCTCGCCGATGTCAGAATAAATTCGCGGATGAGACGGGATACACAATACTCAGAAATCCACCTTCTCCCGCAATTAAGGACACTTGCCCAGACTTGCTTATTGCAACTTGAAACGTCCGAGGGGTCTCGAAACCGGTCAAAAAAGACACTGAACTTTCTAAAAGGGGGATTCATGTAGTCTACCTCAAGAAACAGAGATGAACTTAGGATCATTCAACTCCACGCACCACGATTGGCATCTATCTGGAACCACAGGCGTAAACACACTGGGGACTTGCAATTCACATTAGAAAAGACGCCCAAATAAAATGAAAAACAGGAAAAATTTTCCGATGCGATGTCGATTACTCTTAAATTATGTGTGACAAGTGACAAGCATGCTTTTCTTTATATAAACAACTCTCACATCAACAGCTGTACTTCTAAAGCAACCATATCTTTCACAGGTGTATTAAACTTGATCAGACAAAAACCTAGGACATGCACGCTAGTAATCCTAGGTGACTTTAACGCCCATATTGGATTGTCATCCTTGTATATCTCAAACTTTGTATATCTTGTCAGATATACAAAGTTTCCAACGCAAAGGTTTAATTGACCAAAATCTCCATCATGACTATTCCAACTACAACGGGGAAATGTTAATGGATAATGCCAACCGGGAAAAATTGCAAATAGAAACGACAAAAGCGGGATCATCATGCAGGACAACATGGTCAAAGGGCACTCAGAAATCTCAATTGGAACACATTATTACGCCACATGCAACAGAAAAACTCTTCCACTTCATTAAAGGTGAATGGGCTAAAAGGGGCACCCACGACCATAAAATAATCTGGGAGCAGCTAAAACCAAGTTGAATTGTAAACAAAAACGAAGGCACCAAACACAAGGAACAAAGGCAACCGCAAGCCACAAAAGCGACAACCACCGCGGCTAAGGATTTCAACCATAAACAATGCCATTATGCTGCTCTCAATTGCAAATACACCAAAACAAAATACCAAGATTGCATAACCAAAAAACTAGCATATATCAAGGAATCAATTCAACGGATTAAAACACCGAAATACCATGGAGTACCATAACTGAAGTATTAAAAGTTTTAATCCCCTGATTTTACAAGCGATTCAGGCAATACTCAAAAGGTTAAATACCAAGAAGAACAAACAGCATGCAGGGCCTTCTTTAATGGACTGGGGTAGAAACACCCTTCAAAACGCATGCAAGTACTTTACTTATTTTACAGGAGTAACAAACTACAAACAAAACCTCGGAAAAAAACCGCTAATATACCGAAGTCCAAATGGGAGGAAATCCTAAAAAAATCCGAGGGTCTTCTGGTCGCGGGAAGGTACTAAAGGGTCACCGAGGCCCCTGGCAACACAGGCAACAGGAAGGAATACGGGTGGGTTTTAGTCAGAAAGAGTCTGACACACCCTCCCGCTCCGTCCAGAACGGGAGAAGTTATTGGATGATTTCCCATCCAAAAAAAAAAAAGTGTATGTATATTTTACGATGTTTTTGTTTTGTGAAATTTAGAAAATTACATTTAGTTAAACTAAGCTGCAACTTATTTCTACGACAGTAGTTCGACAGTATATCCAAGTCTTGTTGCAACAGAAGGCAGTCATTCGCATTGCATATTGTTCTGTATACCTTAAGATCATCGGCATATAATTTGCATTAATAAAATTTTGCACTGAGAAAACACTGGCTGATGTCGTTAATATACAAAACAAATAAAAGGGGACCAAGAATAGAACCTTGTGGTACACCAGAGGTGACTTGCGTGATGCAAGAACAATGACCATCAATTACAACTCTCTGGCTACGGTTAGTGATGTAGGAAGAAAACCACGGTAACCAACTGAGGTTACCACGGATTCAATTAAACGCTAATTTGTTGAGTAATATTTCATGATCTACCTTGTCGAAAGCCTTGCAGAAGTCTGTATACACTGCATCCACCTGTACGCGGCTATCAATATTATCAAATAAAAAGCTTGAGAACAGCAAGAGATTAGTGATCGTGGACCGCCGTTTAACAAAACCGTGCTGTTGTTAAATAATAATATTATGCATAATAGGATATAATTTATTATTCAGTTTTGTTTCTGTCATAAGTTAGGTTATCAAAATAATACAATATTTGAATAAGTAATATGCATTTTATTAAATTCTGAAAAGTAGATACACTTACAAAATAATGTTAAATGATAATAATACACCAAGTCAGTCTTTGCATGCTTAGTATCGGTAAAATATATTACAAAAACCGAAGTATAGTATTTACATGTTTTATAATTAATTGTGCAACTTAATATCAATGCAAGGCACCATTGTTACAACCGTTAGATTATTTTATTCCCAAAAAGGTAACATACCAAAACTAATAACGCTGTTTATTTACTCGGGCAACCCCTAGTTAGTATTTTGATTTTCTAAGATGCCCAAATGTATTACCACTTACAAGTAAAATTAAATGGAATACCTATAGTTGGAGTAAATATCTTTTCCATGTTACAATATTCACGTAAATGTCAAGAGTTTTTTTAAAATCCTCCTCAAATCCAAATCTCTGATGGCACCAAGCTATTTCAAGGTTTTATTACGACTCGGAACAAATTGCTTGTTCTCAATACAATCTACATCAACATAGCATAATTTTAAACATTATATCTTTTTTTCTGACTTTATTGAGAGCAATCACAATTTATCCGTTTCCCTAGATTTTGTTAAAACAGCACTGATTCAAATAATATTTTGGAAGATACATCAGCTAGGCTCAGCCTCTAAACTGGAATAAAATTTGATAATATCACTATAAATTAAGAAAAATGGTTGAATATTTGGCATCATATTCACATTATTATACAAAATAACATAATGGAGTATAATAATTATAATTATTGTAGGTAAGTATATAATAATTATCACTCGTCTATAATATTGTTCAAGAATAAAATATAATAAACACAGCACAATTTGACTGAAAATAATATTGGATATATTTTTTATTGTTCTTATTCGATATAATACTTATTGTGAGCACCATTCAATGGATATTCTATTAGTCCATTAAATCGGAAGCGACGCACCCTTGAATCCAATCAACCTTGACCTTGAGTTCTCAAGGTCACTCTTTTAATTTAAATGTCCATCCATTCATACTAGAACCAGCGGTCAAATCAACTTTGACCTTGACCCTTTCAATGTCAAGGTCAAAATTAATGTCCACATTACGTGAAGCCAGTTCGACCCCTTCCCGGGAGCGTGTCTTGACTATTTACAATCACTGAGGGCGCGTGAGTCAGGTGTGGTGGTTCCTCCTGTGAGGGGGCGGTTTCCTCTGCGCGGCGGCCAGCAGTGAGGCAGGTATCAGCCACAGCTGGTCGCACCAGCGCATCAATGCTTCTGTGACGTGGCAGCTGTTTGCGGCTGTTGCCAGCTGAGTTTCGAGACTGTCCGATTGCTTGATCAGAAGACTGAAAATAGAAACAGGATTGACGTTAATAATAAATAAACGTTGTTGTAAATTCTGAGATCACATTGACTGGGAAATATAAGGGGCCTAGTATTGAGCTTTAGGGTACGCCCAATTTTGCTAAGTTCCTATTGAAGTATCGAAGTTTAGATTAGTAATTAATTGTTTATTTATTTTACTTTGATGGTCCTAGTTCATCATTTGTGACTGTTACAGCTATAGCTATATGTAAGCGGGCACGCCTTTTATGCTTGGAGGCTTTTATTTGGGCATTAAGTTCTGTTTACGTTTTTATCTCTGCTTGAGAATTAATAGTTTTCGGTGTTTTGCTTTTCTTTTTTTTTGTTGGTATAGTGGTGTGCTAGCTGACATATGGCTAATAATTTAATGTTTTATGTTGCACGTAATGTAAATTGTGTTGCATACTGTTGTATAGAATCCATTTTTTTTCCCTCTAACTGAACAGACAGCTGTGCTGCTGGGGAGTTTGTTGACCACTTCTTCTTCCCAGCTAAAGCACTAGGAAGTGGTGAAGGGTGGGCGTTTTGGGGGACTGTCTTATGTAATTTTGACGTTCGAAAAGTGCTGATTCTCAGCCTAGTTTGAATAAATGACTTTTGATTTTGATTTTTTTGATTTTGAAGCTAATTACTTTTGCGACATGTTGCAAACACGTATTTTGGAAAAAAAGAAGAATAATAAAGGCTCCTCGATAAAATTGATCCCAATTTCCTAACGTCCAAGTAATGATCTACCTAACCAAATGCCTTGGGAAAATTTGCTGGCGGACGAGACTCAGTTAACCTACAATATGATCACTTATTTTGCTGAATTTAATGAACAATTAATTCTAGTTACCTACTGGTATTTCTTTTTACCTGGGTGGGAAGAGCGTAGGCGCAATGATCATGGCCACGTTGTGTTCCGTCATCTTGTTGGTGTCTTGTCTGGCGACGATCTCGCGCACCAGTCTCATCAGTTCACGTAACGTCGCCCGCTGTTCTGCCGGCAGCAGTAGCACGAGCAGGTTCAGTGCCCGGCCTTGTGTTGTGCCGCTTAGAGCTGGAATAATTCAAACAGTCGATAAGGACAAAGAAACTGATAAGAATGATAGAGCACGGAACTTTTTTTCTTAAATAATCCAATAATTTTTAGGTTAAAAAAGCCGGCCAAGTGCGTGATGGACCACGCACGATGAAGGGTTTTGTAGTTGGGAAGTTGGGATGAATTTATCCCAAAAACATACTTAACATTGTAGTTGATAAACATTTCTCCCATACATCGATATAATTGAATGTGAAATAAAAATTCTTATTATTATTATTATGCCACGGTCAACTCTCCAACTGCAAATTTAAGTTAAAAAAAATATATAAACAATTTTTTGGACCAAACACTTGTACATATTTTAAAAACCTGCCAAACTGCGTGACAGTTTGTCGGCAGGATCGAAGTCAAAGTTGAGTTTATCGAGGTCGAAGTTGGTCCACTATTACTCGTTAACTTGTAAACCCCACTTAGCTGTGATAGTGTTCCTTTTAATTTCATTATATGTACTACTGCCATGAATTTTTTCACATCTCATAAACAACCATTTAGCTGGCAGGGGGAGGGGGACACTTGACTTTAGCAAAAAATTGCATTTAAATGCTTAATATTACGCAAACGAATCCCTGAATCGAAATATTGTTTTCATCCCATCTATTCGAAAAGAAGCGAAGGGTTCCTCGATAAGCAAAATGGGTCATTCAGTCAGTGACGAAATGACTTTTTTTGAATTTGGAACACTATTTAATTAATTTAAATTAGACTTTATCGAAGCGAATTGCGTTCAAACTTGAACGCAATTAGCTTCGATAAAGTCCCAGCAGGTAATTAAAAAAAAGCGTGCCTGCCGACGCGGCATTGAACAAACAAATAAAAAAAATACACGGGAACTTCTTATTCGTTTTCTCATTACTTTTTATCAAAATATTACAGACAATTTTAATTTGATATTAATATAAATTTGTAATTTGGTTATGTAAATATAAATATTCGTCACTACTAAAAGCATCTCTTATTTATTTTTCTCATAGAGGAGGATGAAAAGCAGAGTGTGCCACACGGTACCAAAATTATTTAACCTCGAGCGACGTACTTTGAATCCCTCGCTACGCTTCTAATCTAGAATCCTTTGCTTCCCTCTGGATTCAAACAATCGCTCTCGCCCTCAATACATTATTTTGGTCCCTTATGAGTTATGACACAATCTACTATTTCACAGACCATAAGATAGTCGAGAAAAATATATTTCAAGTGTAAGGGAGGTACCCAAAAAATTTTTTTTTCAAGGTTTTATTTTATACCCATGCCATATTACAGCTTTGTAGTACTAAGGCTGAGCTAAACCGGGACTGACAGACAAACATGGCGAAATTATAAGGGTTCCTTGTTGATTACGGAACTCTAAAAACGCGGTAAAGTGGTAATTTGATCTTCATTTGTTTTGTGCTAATTATTTAAGGAAATATGTTTTCTCTTACGTTTAATAATTACTCTAATTTTAATATTAATTTTAAATAGATAATGTCCTTTTCTTAATGAAATAGAAAGAAAAAGATGCACTGAACTTAAATTTAGTTTAGTTTGTGAACAAGGGAATCGGCACCATTATCTTACATTTTTTTTTATCTATGTTATAATAAAATACTGTTTGTTCAACTAATCAGGTTTTTATTTATTGTCGTCACATTCGAAATAAAAAGCAGAGTGTTTACCTCGGGTGAAGGATTCCTTTCAACCCTTTTATAAAAATCTAATATTTTTCAAGATTTTATTTGAGTACTTTGTCGGCGTGATTATTAAGTAGGTATACCTACTCTTGCCAAATTACAGCTTACTAGTAGGTACTAACAGTCCGCGGACAGACAGATGGACATGGCGGAACTATAAGGGTTGACTACGGAACGCTAAAACGACTAAAATATTTATACAAAAAATCGTCGGTGATCCATCCAGCAGAGAAAGGATTATCCAAAAACATTCCAAGCCCGTTTGTAACAAAGGCCTTCTAATTGTTTGATAATTTTGCATAATATTTTGATCCATTGTTCAAATTGGCATGCTCAGCAGTGGTTGGACTAGGTAGGTCAAGTCTTAAAGGAAGGATTTCCAGGAGGCCCGTGTTCCCTCACGTAGTTCCCGAACTCACCGTAGGTGTGGTAGAAGAGCCGCATGAGCTCCTGCGTGAGCGGCGGCTGCGGCAGCGCGCGCAGCAGGCGCTTGAAGGCGGCGCCCAGCTCGTGGCTGCCGGCGCGCCGCAGCGCCGCCTCCACGGCGCCGCGCTCCGCGTACCACTGGCGCTCGATCAGCTGGCACAGCGCTTCGACCTGCAAAGGGCAAAGAAAATGGTTTATAAGTACGTTGAGTTTTTATTTTTGCGTTTTATTTTATTTTATTTGGGAAACAAACAATCATACACTGCATGTTACATCTAGATACACAGTATGCTATAAGTAAATGTACAATCCACTACGTTTCCACATCTTACTAGCTTATATTAGATACAGTTTTGGTAAACTTAAGTAATAAAAAAAAATACATATTATAAAACAACAATACAATTTTTCGTTGTCTAATAGTTAAATACATAATAATTTAAAGAAACAAAATAGGAAATGATTAAATTAAAAGTTTTGAGCAAGGCGCATAACAATTTGTTTTTTAAATTTATGTTTAGATAGGGCAAATACATCGATATCATTAAAGTTATTATTATAAGTTTGAACCAATCTCTGGAGCGGCGCTCTTTCTCCTGCATTTGTACGACAGTGGATAAGAGCGCGCCTTTCGTCTCATAACTGTTCTAGGTTTTGGATAAACTCCGACCGAAAGTTCGATTTCAGTTTCAGCCAGAAATCTAGTTTCGGCCGCAGTTTCGGTTTCGGCCAAAGAAAATAGTGTCACTTTACATAACTTAACTCGTATATTCGGTAACGGTTTCGACTGAAAATCATGTTACCGTCGCACCATAGTTTTGGAGGTAGGTATTTGGAAAAGTATTATCAACCGGAGTACCTATCAGAGGTCGATAGGTAGGTACGTAACTTCAGCATTTACTAAGGCCTCATAAAATCTGATAAAGACTGTCTATGTATATTACACTGTGTATTACACTGTTATTGGTTATAAAGACTTTCCGATAGGTACGCCATAATTAAACGACCTTGTTACCTTCTGCTTATTTCCAGGCACTCTCAACAGTCCCTCGTCGGCGGTGCGCTGTGCTAGTGCTGTAGCCAAGGCTCGCACTATGCTGGGCGCACAGCTCCATGTCTCCTCCCACAGTATCATGTCTTTGCGCACCAGCGTCTCTAAAGATACGCCGAATACCGAGCCTTCTGAAAGATAGAAAATTATGAGGTAAATTTGAGAAGCAGTTACACTAGCAAAGAAAACTGTCTATGTAATTCCGATGTTGGCAAGGAACTTCGCTAATTTGATTATATTTATTACTCAGCAATTATATATTTAACACGTTGGCGGACAGTAACGACCACAGGCGTCTAAGTAGCTAAATGTGATACGACAGTACGCCAACGTGTTAAGAAGACTTGGATCTGTAAAGCACACACAGCTGTTGTGTCGTGCGACTCCGATTCGGTGTCAAACAATAGAAAATCAATTGTGTCTCATTAGCTGTCCTTGACCAATTAAGGCCTCTCAATACTGAGTCTATTAGCTCCTTTTCAACACTTCCTCGAAATTTTAAGTTATAGACAAAGACAAAACTTTCGCTCTCCACTAAAGCTAAAAGTTACTTCTTACCTTCTTTCCTCTTCTTCTTGGGCGATTTCCTCTTCTGGAAGGGCAGTGAGTAGCGGTCGAAGAGCGCGGTGAGCTCCAGCCACAAGAGAGGCGGGAGGCGCTTCAGCTGCGGTTCGCCGATGCTCTCAATGTCGACTGTGCTGTCCTCTTCGGGCCAGTCCTGAGGGGAAGACATTTTGTTAGAGATTTTGGTCACACTTTGGATCGCTGTAGAATCTGAACCCCAAATAATACGTTGAACAAGGCTCTCCTCAAGCTCAGCATATCAGCCTGTAAACTTGTTGTAAACCCATAAGCTGCAGGATACTCTTTATTACCATGCTAAGCAAACTGTATAATGATCATCGTAAGTTGTTATATTACCGTAATGGCGGTGTCTGGCTCATCCTCCTCAATTCCCATCCTTTTCACTACATCGCCAATGTAGTGTAGCTTTATTGCTTTTATTGAAAGGAAATTATGAGACGTTTGTAAGTACCTCCTCTTGGTCGAGCATCTGTCTGTCGAGATTGAACTTGTGTTCGAAGCTGAGCGGCTGCTGAGCTGAAGCGGCGCTCTTCGCGCGAGACACGACCGCGTGTTTGTTACTGTAAAACGGAAATAAATAATTATTAATATGGCTTTGAAAGCTTGACCTGCCACAACATCGTATTTGAATGAATCATATGTCGATGAATATCATAAAGCACACCGTGGGTGTTTCCAAAGGTCAAACTAAGAACATTGAGACAGACTACATTAAATTAACATTGCGATTTTTCTTCCATCTTTCTATCAATGTCGGTTCGCCATATCGCCAGCTGTAGGTATAGGTTATAGGTATTCTTATTCAAAATGATATGTAGGTTATAGACTATAGGTGGAAACTTACATGAATGGATCGTTGTCTTTGAGTATGGATCCATTGATTCGTTCTTTTCCTATCCTCGGTCCCTGGACTGTGCCATATCTTTGGTAACCTAAGAGCTCGATACCCTCTGAAAAAAAAAAACACAATTAGGCAAATTTTAATAACATAGGGATGACCCGCAGTTAGGTTGGCAGCTAGGTTGGTGGTGCTGTCTTTTATTAAAATTAATCTAACGTAAAAGTAAAATTCCTGCATCTGAAGCATACCTCAGACTCCCTAGCATAAGTTCAGTCGGTTTTGTTCGGTATTGACTTATAGCAAAAAAATGAACATCGGGATGTTTTCATCCACACATCCAAAGAAATCTTCGATGACTAACCAGTATTACTCGCAATATCGGCCCAATGCAAGTCATTAGGCTTGAAGAGTTCGTGCATGGGCAGCGGCGGCGAGTGTGGCTCGCCCGGCGGCGTCAGGCGCGCGCGCCGCCCTGATGTCGGCGCTGACGGCGTGCGCGCGAGCGGCGCGTGCGTGCCCACCACGGGGTAGCTGTCGCTGTGGAGGGAAAGACTAGTTAGTGGAGATGATAGGTGATAAAAAAAAATATGGGTAGTTTTCAGCGAAGAATCCGCTAAAACCTTCCTTCAGGCTCAAAAGTCATGAGTCACGTAAACGGAGATTCAGAGAAAAAGACGGGCTGCAGGTTGAGGTTGTTTGGCTCTTTGTGTCAATAACAATAATACCTACAATGCGATCAATCAGAATGAAGGCTCCTACATACTGGCGCGACTTGTCGCGACACAAAGACACCGCGTGTAGCGCTACAAGCGGTGCCTTTGTGTCGCGACGCGTCGCGCGACAAGTCGCGCCAGTATGTAGAAGCCTTGATTGTAGGGTTCCATGGTCAGTTGTTTTCAAGGATTATCATAATGATCACGAGGAACCCATATCTAGTAGAGGAAGGCATTTGTAGTTTATACCACATGAGTTTGAAAATAATCGAAACATCCGTGGTAAACCCGAAAAAGTTAGATTTGCTTTGAGAATTTAAACATCAATTGTCTGGTTTGGGTACTCACACGAAGTCCGGCGTAGCGGCATCGGCCCATTCGGCTGGCGGGCTGCCGGAGCCGCCGCTCGGCAGAGAATCCAATGAGTCGGGAGTCGCACTGCGCGACCGCGGTTCACTACCACTTGAGTTCTGAGGACAAGGAACGAACAGATTACATTTGATGCACAAACTAGTAGAGCATTCCATCCGGAACAAAAAGAATCGAGGAAACTAGCTATCGAAAGAAGTATCTCTGCACGTAGTCTAGATGTGGTTGACCAAATACTTTGGTATTCGAAAGTGCACTTAATCCTATCCAATTTATTTGCACTATAGTCAATGACAGCCAAGATACACGCGGAAAAAAGTCAATCCTGTTCTTTCTGCATACCTTAAGACGTGCCTACTCCTCCTCCACATAATAACGATTGATCATCGCCACTGACATAAAAATAACACGGTGACAAAGTAGACGTCTGGGATACATTTCCGTATCTAATTCTGTGTGATGATTAATGTCTATTTGAACAATAGCAGAAGCACGTGTCGTAAAAAAAGGAAAATTCTAAAGATGAATGAAAGCTGGAAATTCGTTCTTCCTGCAGTAGGTACCCACCCATGATTTAGAATGGGTAGTACAGTCCGATTCAAACTTTATGGCGGTTCGGAAAATGAGGCGAGTCGCTGCGCAGTAACGAATTCATGTGTGAGCGGGTGAGGGGTGGGTAACTGCGTAGCGAGTAGCACACTTCAGAGCCACCATCAAGTTTGACGCGTTCTATAGTGAGGGAAGAAAATTCTTGTACCTACCATAATCAACAACTCTAAAGAAATCTCCTCAAACCAATTATCTTGCAAAAACAAGTTTCAAACGACAATCATGCCATCTATACATATGCATAACTTATACAAGGTAATCGGAACTCTAATCACCGTCTATTAAGGCGCTGACAAGACCCAATTGACCAAAATAGGCTTCTCTTAAGAAAAAAAATTGCCAAATCGGTATAGTTTGTGGTAGCGGAAAAATATATGTTAATTTTGAACATATTTCCCAAAACTTGGTTGTTACTAAAACACGTTTTGAAAAAAAATCTCGATACTCTTATAAACAAACGTTAAAACTAACCTCTTACCTTGAGTTCTAATACAAAATATCTTTATTAAATATCAACATACGTTACGTATTTAATTAATAACAAGAACGTCTTCTTTGAATGCAGAACTTGGTTGTTTTTTATTTTCGATTACTCAACCCAATTTTGAGTAAATAGATAATTGCTTCATATTTTGCAATAAATTACAAGCATTGTGTCATCGCTCTTCTCTTTCTTTTCTATGCAATCTGACAGTGACCGCGGTTTAGGTGTTGTCAGCGTCTTAATCATCGCTTGATCAAAAGATCACGGAAACTACGCTCATTGTCACTAACAGCCCGGTTCTTGTGTGGTAGTAGAAAGCACGTGGTGAGGTGGCGTGAAAATAAAGCTTGATGTATCGATTGTTATTTTTTATCTCATTAAGTTATGTGTAGCTCCTACTAGCAATCGCTGCTACTGTTTTGTAACGAAGATCTTTAATGCGGCTTACGGTAGGAGTAAACTGGCAGAAATCGTCACGTAACGAAAAAGCGTTATGCCCAAAAATGTCAGTTTCAGGTGAGTAAAGCTTTTGTTTTTGTTTTTTAATACAGAGCCATCTAGTAAAAGTTTTTAGCTTGCTAAAAACTTCAAGTTAACTTGAAAAAACTTTAACTTGAAACTTGAGACAAGAGACAATACTAGATGGCGCTGTATTACATAATATACAGCGAATGGACCTTCGTTCCAACCAGGTGTTCCACGACACAATCTGACTTAAAAATAAAATATTCACGCCCTGATAATGTGTTACACATACGGCTCTGTTCCGAAATTAAGTATTTTTTAATTGACCTAGGTCATATTGAATTGCCCGTGGCTCTTAAATTAAACATGATCCGAGGCGAACCCGTAACTATTACCTAGTCACCTACATTTGTGTCAAAATGGATGCACGTATTCCATCAGAAGGGTTTCACAGGTCTAATTATATGTTGCTATTCACATAATCAGTCTATAATGTTCCCAATGCTGGGACACAGGCCTCCTCTCTGTGAGAGGCAGTGGGCCATAATCCACCACGAGGACCCAGTGCGGGTTGGTAGATGTCACATGTCTTCGAATTTTTGGTTCTAGGACATGCCGGTTTTCTCACGATATTTTCCTTCACCGGTTTGAGAGCAGTGGTGATGAAATAATTTGCACAAAGTAAAGCGCCTGTATGGGTTCGAACCTACGACCTCGTAAGACACTCGTAAGTCGCAGCCGTTACCACTGGGCCACCACTGCTCTGCGTTGCTATTCATTTAGACACAATTATAGACATAAATAGATACAAATGTGATTGTCATTTGTAATATTTGGCAAGAGAACAATGGGGTCTACCACCGGCACTCAGCAGCAATGAGCTTGCTTTCGTTCGTTGCATAGGTCAGTGTATATAATATAGGAAAGTCTAGAGACCAATTAGGCATAGAGTCGGGTACATCAACATGGCGCTAATCTATGATTAGTTACGTTTTTGTTTATAATTAGTCATGGATGTTAATTAAATTGATTAGCGTGCAGCCTGACAATCAATAATGTATAAATGAAAGTAAAAATAAGAGGTTGTCGGACATGATTTTGACAATAAATATAATTTACATAAGATGTTAATTTTTTCTGGCTCTGGACGCTATTTTTGGAAAAAACACTTAGAACGACGAAGATTTAAATCATCAGATTTGCCCTTACTCAGTACTAATGGCAACAAAGCAGAAAATTGAGCTCACAAAATAATAATGGCGTTTTCATGACAATCAAGTCACCCCAAGTAACCTCAGTCCGATCCAGCCTACCCCTTGTGGGCAACAAGAGATAGGCTGGATCGGACTGAGGTCTCCCAGCGACGCCCTAAGCAAAGTTCCGTACAACACAGGGGATGCCCTTAGCGTGTAGTCGCTTAGTTTTTAAGTTTTATGCCCTAGCTGGAGGCCTTAATTTATTGGAGCACCCATAGGCCGACAGCCTCCTAGGTTGGCGAGATGCCATATACAAGATAAAAATATAAGTCAAGCCTGCGAAATTGTATGTCAGAGGTGTCAAAATGAAAGGTAGCCTTACCGTATCAATCTACGTTTTAAATCTTTGTTGAACGTAAGATCCCGCCCTAATGAAAACCAATCGCTTCCCACAATTGATTGCCTGCACCTACTAGTAGTTTCCTAGTTTTTGCACCTGTTAGGAACCTGTTTTGCAGCTGTTTTGCACCTGTTTTGCAGCTGTTTTGCACCGTTTTGTCTCTCGTCTCTGCTATGCGCGTGTACGGAGAGATGAACTGTGTGAACGACGTATTGTTCGACAATTACGCTGTTACCGGTTGTAAGATACAATTGCTATTGATTGCTGAGTTATTAGTTGATCGTTTTTGTGAGGGAATTTTCACTGAGTGTGGGAAAAGTTTTAAATTCCCAGTTGTTTAGGTTTTAATAATAAAATAGTTTATTTCAAAATGGGATTGCAAAGTTTACAAATGTTGCATGTATATAATTTACAGGTTCAATTATACAATAAAGACGGGTGAAGTACTGTTCTCCTAGATAGGCTAGAATTTAGCCTATTATTTAGACTATTTTTTTTTTGGAATATAGGTTTTGTAGTTTTGTTGATCTATTTCCGGGTTGGCCATTGTCGAAGCTAGTTTCCATAGATCCATATTGTTTTGGTACCGAAAGTGAAGCCAAAATGTAGAACGACAGCCGTAATAACCAACATAGCATAAAAGTGCAGTTACTATGTAATATTCATAACGTTACGATTTTCTCTTCCATATAAGGTTTAGAAATCGCAAAACCGTGCTTGAAATGACAACTAAGTACGAGCAGTATGTTACTTAAGCAGCAACGTAAATAAGTCCATTTAAGTTCCCAGATTATTATATAAATTAATTACCTATTTAAACTGTGCTACTTTTTAATGACACAACTTTTATATAAGAAATAAAACTAGTAAATATAATCATTCCCATGCTTAAGTCACCATTGTCCATTCTACTTAAATTCAAGAGTTTAGTTAATAAAAAGAGAAACTTAATATTACGTATTGTTTGTCCACACATTACACAATCGTTGGTGAAAGCTCCTAAATTAATGACTGGCTACTTTTTAGAAGAATTTCAATGTAATTTCTACTTAATAATGATTACTGTATCATTATGTAATCGAACGTTTATGTAAGACTTTGAAGTTCCCTGACATTTTGCTCAAAATCGTAATTCATTTTCATGCTTCATCATATTTTCTTTTAAATTCTTCCAATATGATAATATATATAGAACTCGGATACTATTTAATATTAGTATTGTTAATGTATGCTGGTTTGATCATTACGTAATATTGTTAATGACAAATAAATCAACATGTTAAGAGTCGGTTAATCGCCGTCGACCTTGGCCATAAAAATGTGCGTCGCATTCACGCCGCGCCGTTCGGTTTCATAGGGAATATTTTTTTTTTAGTAACGAAAATATGAATATTTGAAAAAACCACAGATAGATAAGAAAATAGTCTGTTCATAAAAACAAATCATGAAAATATCTTAAGTAGCTTGAAAGTGATATCGTTTTTGATGCTTTGGGTAGACATTACTTCCTGAATTTATTTCGTAAAGTATTTTACTACAACACTTAAATATTCACTTATAGAATTGACGTGTATATCTGCCTAGCCTTTTTCCCAACATGTTGGGGTCGGCTTCTTACCGGATACAGCTGAATACCAGTATTTTACATGGAGCGACTGCCTATCTGACCTCCACAACCCAGTTACTGGGTAACACACGATACCGGTAAGACTGGTTGTCAGACTTTCGACCTTCTGAAGACCCGTAACGACTGTCAAAGGTCTACAAATGACAGCCGGAACCAACGGGAGGGGTCTTGGTATGTAAAGATGGTCACCCATCCACGGACCAACCGCGGCAAGAGCAACCTGATCGATCGACCCGTGCGGCTGTTATTACTAAGCCACAAGACCCTCCTTAGCCACAAGCCCCTCCACTTATATGTATACACGTCAATTCTTCACTTATAGAATTGACGTGTACCTATGCATTTTAATTCACAATATTTTTCTTTTTTTGCATAACGTACTTGCATTACTTGAAGGCGTGATAACAGATTTAAAATTCACTAAACTCATATATCTGCGCCTTAAGACAAAATATATTATTTTAACACAGCGTAATAAACACGCTAATATCTATTTTTTTGTCGGACTGTGGAATTATAAGTTGAGCTTTATATTAAGACGCTGACAACACCTAAACCGCGGTCACTGTCAGATTGCATAGAAAAGAAAGAGAAGCGCGACGACAATTTGCTTGTAATTTATTGCAAAATATGAAGCAATTATCGATTTACTCAGAATTGAACTGAGTAATCGAAAATAAAAAAACAACCAAGTTCTGCATTCAAATAAGACGTAATTGTTATTAATTAAATACGTAACGAATGTTGATAATTAATACAGATATTTTGGATTAGAACTCAAGGTAAGAGGTTAGTTTAACCTTAGTTTGTATAGAGATTTTTTTTTTCAAAACGTGTTTTGCTAACAACCAAGTTCTGGGAAATATGTTTAAAATTAACATATATTTTTTCCGCTACCACAAACTATACAGATTTGGCAATTTTCTTTCTTAAGAGAAGCCTATTTTGTTCAATTGGGTCTTGTCAGCGCCTTAAGTGGCTTTTTTATTTTGCCTACAAAACGAACTACTTCTATTATAAGGTTTTGCTAGTTGTTTTGTAGTTCAACAGCATTTCGTTACAAGGGCACTCCGCCGTCGTCGCAACGTCTAGTGACAACACTGCCTTGGGCAAGCAACCTTAATTAAACCCAACCAGTGATTAGGTATCACAACCCGTCACAACGGATACACAAGAAGCGGATATTGCGGAAGCGACATCTATCGGCAGTCCCTTAGCATTAGACATAGGCATGTATGTCAGCGGTGCGCCTGAAACCGGTCGGAATCAAGTCGAACCACCACCCGTTACGGAGGCAAGCGATAAATATTGATAAGGCAATCTCTTCAAGAAACCTATGGCTATATTAGGAAGTATCGAGAGATTGGCTGAAGGAAGTTTATTTAGATATTAGATAGTAATGTGAAAACTGTGGTAGATATTTCTTGGAAACGGAAGTGATATCTTAGGTATCAGAAGCGTAAATGATTTCGAATAACTTAATGTATGTCGTTATTTAGAATTTAATAGAAAGCTATATAGTTGGTTGTGTGAGAGATGTTTTTATTCCATCAATGAATATTTTGAATATAAAATGTAAAATGTAAGGTATTATACCTAATTATTATGACAACCACATATTATTATTGACATTACTTATATAATATTGAAATGTATCCATTATTCTTGCTAGTTTTTATTCACTTGACATCGTTATTATTGATCGCTATTTTTTAATTTTAATTATTATTTTAAATGAATAGAATTGTATTTAATTTAAATTTTATTAATTGCATTGTAATCTAAAATTAAATTACGACATTATTATTAGTATTTTTATGTTATTGCTAATAATTATTAAATGTGTACTGCATGCGTTATGTATAACCAAGATGATCTAAATATTTGCACGGCTGGAATGCCGAATATAGTGAAACCCATAGATCCTAAGAACTTATGTCAGCTACCTATATTCTTGCAAATAAATATATCATTCATTCATTCATTCATTCAGTCGCTTCTAGTCTTTGATCTTCCTTATTTGGTTTTCGTATTGTTTCAGATCTATCAATGGTTGTCAAAAATACAGGATCATTGGCATTGGTGGTTCAGTTATTATGCTTTTGAACTAAAGCTATTAAATATTTGTAAAGAGTGGCATATAAGGGACAAAACTTATAAGAGAGTCTCTGCACGGGGACGAAAAAGGTTGTGTGCGGATCGAAGATGATGATTGATGATTCAGTGTTTGCAAATATTTTGATTCCAACTTTAAACATTAATGACATGCCAGCTAATACAATTGATGGCCCCAAGGTGAATGACATAATCCTTATAATCTAAACATGTATGTACTTGGAACTAACTGTTGCAACAGACGACAAGCATGTTAGAATAACAATATAATATTATAGGCGACGGGAATGAGAAACAGTTTACCGTGAAACTATTCTTATGCAACACGACTGATGATCAAAGGGCTTATTGTTAGTAGGGCTATCCAACTCGAGTAGTAAGAAATATCCTTTATAGAATACCAATCAATGGGATATTTATATGAACCTATTGTAACAACGTATTACAGTTTCTTAGTCGCTGTAGAAGATTGTAATGATGACACTAGAATGTCTTGTTACTACGAAGATTTCTAATCATAACAAGAAGTGCAGAAATTGTATAGAACGCAACTTTATAAAGCAGTTTTATCTACTGGTTTTCTATTAGAAACTCATCTTATCAACGCTTTTCTATATGAAGGTGCACAAGCAAAAATGCATCACCAGAACAAAGGCTTGAAAGGTGTATGTAATGCTAAAGGAAAAATGTTGGAGTAGATGGATTTTATCCCTCATACATCAAACAAAGAGACTCTCAACACCTGTTAACACCTAAGCATCTGTAAGACCTTGGCACCCAAACCGGAAAACAGAACAGAATAAATTAAGCAACAAGAACAACTCTACATGATCCGACCGATATTAGGTGCGTGCTTGAGCCATGATCCGTGAAGCATTATGCACAGTAGGTATACACACAATCTTTGCAGCCCATTAGAACATTAGCTGCTAGTTTTACCTTGGACATAAAAACACTAGAAAACAATAAACGATCGGCGTTTCCTGCACGCTCAACTTGATTGAGTCGAGCCAAATTCGGTGCTCAATGATATGCGTAATTGGATGTAATAAGCGTAGAATATTAGTTTTTTTGGAGGTGAAGTCTAATTTTTTTATTGAAAAAATCATCGAGTCATTTTGGCAGGAAATGATAAGCGACTTCGCATAAAAAAAACTAAATAGTTGAAAAAAATGATACTGGTAATTGCAGGAGTTTAATGGGCACTACGTATGCTTAAGAACAAGGGTATCAATATCTAATCAAATAATCATGTAGATATGATTTTCTTAGAACCGAACCAAAAAACTATGTCACAGTTTATCAATTCATAAAATTAGCATATAAAAAGTAGATATAATATATTCAAAGTAGGTATCTAGTTGACGAACCGTCTGACTATAATCGCATTTATTTGCCCCACTTTAATGCATTGTTGGTAAACAATGCGTAAAAGTAGTTCAAACCAATTTATCACTATCGATTCTTCGATAGCAAACTGACTTAGGATAGATAACTTAATTAATTACAAAACTAGATCTAGATTGCGTACTAAATATTAATATTCTGGAAATTATAGAAAAGCAACAATATAAATGTCAGAATCACGAATAATGCTTTAACTGGATACTTAAAAGGAGTTACAACACACAAAGCAAAAAGATTATCATAGATAGATAAATTAATTTAAATCGTATGCCCTGAATCTAAAACAGCTATTACTAAACGTGATTTCGGAACAGTAACGCATTACTAAACTGATAATATCGATAAAGATATTTACTTAGATAACTATCCAAATGTCGTGGGGGCGACTGAGTGGATAAAACGATTAATAGAACTAAAGCAATACACGAGAATCAATCAAACATTATAAAACTAACAGTCTAAGGAATTAAGAAAATAATCATAGACTGAAAGAAGTTCAAAGCAAAATAGATCCTAACAGACTTGTGAAAAGTTATGCAAAAGAAAATTAAGATAAACAAGAGGAGTATAGTAAACAGACAAATCCAATCGTATAATCTTATCGATAAGCTTCCTACAAACACTTATTTTTATCGTTTGAGAATTTTAATCTACGCTCACATGATACTGGTCTTTCTATCTAATCTCTTGTTTAGGTTCTGTGTGACCAGGTAGTTTAGTATTTATCTTGCACACGTATCTCCTGAGATGAGAGTAACGATGAACAAGTTTAAAACAAAAACATGTGCAAATCTGCCCTGAATCTGCATAAACATGTTATTGTACTGTTGAAAGAAAACAACGGTGCACTAACAAACTACATACTGCATATTATGAAAAAATAAAGATTTACGTCTTCCTTGTTAGGATGAGCATGTCAACTGTAATCATCCAAGATAACAATAAAACATCTCATCCTTGTTTCCTTTTTTGACCTGTCCCAACACTCCAAAAATGACATCACTACTGCGGTCACTCACACTGGACAAATCACAAATATTTACCAGAGCCTCGATATAGGAACGTACTAACGCCAGCCCCTTACAGTTCACCACTTTCTCGCACACCTTTACCCGCATCGTGTCACAGATCATGTTCACTGCGCATGTGAGGAGCCGCTGAGCACACTGCACCCACACTAACTCCACTACTGAAGCCTGCACGCGCAGTTTGGAAACCGACGGACGCAACGCAACGCGTCCGCCACACCGCACTTAACACTGCTATCGCTTGTGTAATTAACATTACCGTATAACTAGATATTAATTTTGCGTAATATTTTTATAAAGACAGTTTAGTGTCGACTCACTGTCGCAATTTTGCGGCGTGTTTTGATTTTCACACGTTGTTACGTATGCTTTCACTGTCGGCAAAGGAAATTGAGTGAATTACAGTAATAATCAAAATTCTTGTCGCGAATTATGTTTAAGTTGGCATTGCAAATCAATTTATTTTTTTTCATTATTTGCATTCATAAGAAACTTTAACGGGGAGTTCATGGAAAATGTTCTTGGACTTTCGAATTCACTCACAGAGTCTCATTAAAACTGTTTTGACCGAAAGCACTGCATCCAAAACACACTAATTGTTCTCAATTTATTTAAACGAAGTAAACATAATTTAAACAACACTTAAAACCTACATTATCCATAAAACCAAATAAATCGTTTTCAAGCACGAACGTACACGCGTAAACAACTCAACGTTTTGAACGAAACAGGTAACTATCCCCGAAAACCTTAATTGCATGCTTATCTAACGAGCCATTATCACTTGCCCCTAATAATGCAGTGTACAAAGTAGTTTTTAAACATATTTCAATGTGCATGTCACCGAGGTAATGGTTTCTTATTAGCCATTGCATGATCGAGAGCGCGTGATTCGATGGAACGAATACCATCTGAGATTCCGAAATTCGCTTTTTTGCGTGCGAAGTTTCACAAAGCATTTTTGGGATGTTGAGTGAGATTGATAATTGCGTTGTTATTAAATTTCGCTAGATTAGTGGTGCAATTATTTGTTGTTTATATACCTGTAGTATTAATACAACCGGATAGATTTTTATGAGGCTTAAGGCATAGTAATTTGAAAGGTTCCGGCGATTAATTTTGAGAGAGCTGTGATTTGCGTTTTACTTAATCCGAACAATTCATCAAAAGTAGATCAAACAGTTAATCGACGTGAAAACCCGAAATACACGCTACACGATAATCAAAGAGATAAATATTTCAAAGAAGACAAAAGGTTCAAACTAACTACCGAAACATTTGAATAACAAAACTATTGCTAACGTAAGTTAAAAAGCAGATAAACACAAAACAGTATAGCCCACTGCGCACTGTTTGAAAACACAAAAGTACAGTCATAACTAGAAACAGTAGAACCGCATGATGAGACGACAACAGACAATAACACCGCTTTTACTTTACCGATTAACCCACTGCTCGTGAAACTAAATGTAATGACAGCTAATCATTCGCGGCTAACCACAAGCGATCAGTAATCAGGTAGATATAGGCTTAGAAAGTACCTGAAGAATTATAAGAACATTTCATATTGACAGTTTTCTTGCACTCATTCGGTTAAACGCGAGTTTTCTCGAGATATTTTCATTGAGTTCAGTGGAGTGGAATGGTCATTAGAAAAGGCTGTGATCGTTGATGATCTGGGATTGGTGATGGATGCAGCAATGGGATGGAAAGAACATAATGATGCTGGCCATCATATTATACTTACCCTATGTATTTTTTTACATTTATATATCTGAAATTTTTACGGTGGTGTACGTAATAAATATTATTATATCTATCTATAAATAATAATCGTAATGGAAATGCACAGGTTCTTATTTATATTCTAGTCTCATTAACATATATAAAATCATTATCTTATTAAAAAGCAATAACTAAATCATTACTACTGCAAATTTTACCATTTAACCGAATTCAAGTCTATTTACTCAGCAATTTCATTCTACATACTAATCGCCGAAGATTCCTTGTGGTAGTCGATAATCTTTCGGCCAGTGATTCATTGAGATTCAAAGAAATTCTTTGGTTTTTTCGATATAAACTCGTAACAGGTGATTCATAAAATTAATATTCTATCTTTGTTCGTAGTTCGTAGTTTGTAATGCAGCTTGTTTGAGGATTGCTCATCAATGGGTAGGTAGTACTCATAGTTGTTGAAAATGAAAAAAATATTAGGCTATCTTGTAAACTTTCTTTGGCTGTCCGATATTTTATGCCATACCTAAAGTCGAATTATTAATTCACAGTAAATATGACCATTTTATTATACAAAGTGACAGTTAGCACATGCCAGATTACTCCACTGAATTAATACTTCGACTTGAGGGCGTTCTTAAGATTCTTGGCCATGCTCTGCTTCGTTACGATATTCTTTTGTCCTATATTTTTAACGTAGGTAAGTGATTGAGTTATTGTTTTCATGGTAGGCCAAGCCGTTTTCCACATCAACAGATTCAAGTTATGTTCCATTTTAATAATTGGTATGCTATGGTGTGTAGGTTTCCTTCACTTTGTCTTAATTTATTAAAACCTCAGCACAGTCAACAAACATCTTTGCTTACTAAATGAATTGTCAGCAAGTCCTGACATCTATCAGCCTAGGCTTGCACTATTGACACGTGCGCCGACTATTCGCAGCAGTAATTGATATACGATTAATGATCCCCATTTATCGCTAAGCTACTAGGAACGTCATCTATCTTACTGATCGTGACAGCACAACGCAAACAGAAGTGTTGATTCTGAATCGAAGTTCTAAAGCTTTGTGATAAATGTGGCTCTGATAAATTAAAATAGAAAGTATGCCTAAAGAGACTCAGTAACTTCTTAATTAGATGAACAGCTAGAACATCATCTATATGATTTTCTAGTTAACGCAAAAGAATATGACACTTTCGCTACTAACTTTATTATAGGAAAGGTAGAGGGACGGTATGTTGATAATGGATGGATGAGAGTAGCTGAAGAGCAAGTCCAGTCAGTTGCGTCCAATTAAGGCTTATTTCCAGCCATAAACGGTTATAAGCTGATTATAATGATGATGACGTTATTTCTATTAAGTAATAAAGAAAAAGTCGAACTTACA
The DNA here is from genome assembly GCA_905333075.3 of Atethmia centrago. NCBI lineage: Eukaryota > Metazoa > Arthropoda > Insecta > Lepidoptera > Noctuidae > Atethmia > Atethmia centrago. The sequence continues at coordinate 33,862,723 of HG995367.1, read as the reverse complement.
AGAAATGTATACGGCCGAATGCACATTTTGCAAATTTCGAGCCTGTAGAGCTCTTCACGCGATAAGCTTTCGAATTGTACTAAAGTTGTACTGTTACAGATACAATTTAGGTTAACACAATGGAAAAATCCCGATCGAATTCCGAGCAAGAATATCTGGATTGCGAGCAGTTTTCGCGAAAAACTGGTGCGTTATTGCGTATTAAGTTATTTGAAGAAATTGTCATCATCAAAATTACGAACTGAAGTAGGTATTCTAAATAGTGGATTAAATGCGTTTTCCCGGTAACTCTGTTAAACATACAGTCACCCGCACTAGTGAGTCAACAAAAAATTGTGCCCACTAAAGTCACGAACTACCTACTCAGAAGATAAAATATAAAAATGTCAAAGCCACTCACCTCCAAATCCCTAAAAACATCCCTGATATCTGGCTTCCTCGCTCTGGAAGCGGCTCGTTTCCTCCTCACTGTCCTGTTAAGTCTTCTGACGCGTCTGCGCACTGCTGCAGCCTGTTCCCTGGGCAGAGGCCGGACGGCTTCACCTAGCTGGGCCTCGGTTACCTCCAGACCCGCTTGGAACGGAGCGGCCAGGGATCCTAGGCCTGCTGCTTGTAACCAATCGGTTTCCAATTCGCCTTCTGTTTGAACAAAGAGATGAAGATGGTTATTACGAGTAGGTAAGTGTGAAACGGGTAATATGCTAAATAGCATTTGGGTAGTGTACTAAAGATTTTTTCCTGTCCTGCACCCTTAAGGCGTAACACACTATCAATTACTGAATGATTTTGAAGGATATTGCTAATCCATTGCTTCATATGTTCGAAAAAATTGTTTGATCAACACCGCAATGAATGTTGTTGAACTGTCAAATTGACACCCATTGCTATTATAAATGTGTTACGCAATTACCCCGCTGGTAAAAAAGATATTCCTAGCAGTTAGCACTATTTGTTTTCTTCCTGCTTTCATTTTGAACCTCTCAAGTACAATTGCTTCCAGAACATACCAATTTAGGTATCATCACAGTTGAAGAAATTTCTAATTTGGCGACTTCAAATCTTGGAAACAATTTTGAGCTCCGCAACATACCCACAAATCTCATTTTCGTAAGCTTTTTTATAAATGACCTAAAAAATCTTATAAAGACGTACTTATTGCTTAGTCAGACACAATTTGCGATCGCCTCATAAGTTTTTGTTCAATCCAAAATATTCCGCAAAGTTTTTGTTTGCACTTTAATCATGAACCATTAACTCGATACCAATGTTAATTTGCGCACATTCTGAGGCTTCGGATGGTTGAAAAAATGAAGTAATTTTTAATATTTTTTCTGAAAAAACATGTTCTTTTAATTTTTTATAGGTGCCCTACCTGCCCTACCTACTTGAAAAGTTTTGTGAATAATATGTTCTTACAAGTGCTTATATTTCACAGCCAATTTTCAAATGACCGTTAAAATTCTTAGGCGCTTCCTAATTGTTTCCTTTGTTTTATAACAATAGCGTAAAAACAGAGCTTCTATTCCACTTGTGTCAATGACTGTACACGATATTTTCAAAGACGAACCATAATACAAAGTTGCTAGTTAAAAAAACACAAGGTCAAAGAACTTATTTGCACGCACGTAAAACGTATAGGTTTATTATAATAATAAACTTATAGGTTTATTATAATAGTAACACCATGACCATTGATTATAAACTCTGAACAAAATAAAGAGGAAGCGATGAACCTATTGTTTATGCACGATTTAAAAAAAAGAAGAATATAGCTAATAAACTGGCGATTCACCTGTGTTCGATTATTATTAAACAACGTTAATAAGAGGAACTAGCACGAAGTTATTAAACATGAAAATTACAACAATAAGTAGAGACTGCATGACGAATTGCTAAGCTTTACACCTAAGAATACAGAAACTTAGTCAACCATCGTGAGTCTTTGCCGTCTTAAACATTTAATTGGAGAGAGCTTTTCAATTCAAGCCGAATACAATTCGCCATCCTATGACACAACGTTCGCAAATAACAGGAATTAATTTAAAATAAAGTCACCCCTGTTTGAAAAAGCACGTTACAACAAATGAGGGACTTCCGAAAAGTATTGTCATTTAAAAGTCGTTAATACATAACTATCTTGTTAACCGATGCTTGCGACAGGATGCTTATATTTGCGCTTGTGCCTAAATATAGTACGTCCGTCTGTCTGTCTGAGTCAGCGCTTAGCGCCATCGCCACCGCTAACAGGAGCACTGAGAGGAGAGCTTTTTGTACCATTTTTTGTGGTTGAAATATTGTGAGCTTAAGGTGACTGCTTCAATGTTTAACTTTGGTTGTTTAATCATTAATTTTTTGACAATTTTAACATCTGATTAAGAGAAGTGAGGCGTAAAATAAATAATGTATTGTTAGAGCTTGCATTTTGTTTTTGGCTTTAGGTATAACTACGATAGATTTTTCTTATCGGTAGCTATTTAGGTAATTTTTTTTTAGAAAAGGTAAGAAGGGTATTTCCAATAATTACTTTTTATAGATCATTTCAATTTAAGTATTAATATTCAAAATACAACATTATGTTCATTTGACGGAAATAATAACCGCGTTTGAGTGACATTCACGGTCTTTGTAAAAATATTAGGTAGCCAAGTCAAACTTTCAGTTGAATGTTTAAATCTCGGAGCATTCACCTTAAAGAGTAAAAGCAGATCTTGTACAAGGGATGGAGTGCAGAACTTGTTTGAATTACTGAGTCGTTCTGACAGATTTATCGAATGTTACTTGTTCCCTGAAATAGGTAGCAATGTGTTTATGTGTTAAGTGTTTACGTGAATTAAGTAGGGATACGGAGTTGGTTAGTCATCGGGGGTCAGTGAATTTGCTCTCAGTGCCTTTAGAAGTATCTAACTATATCTACGTAATACTGTACACAACTCGAAGGCATGTATTTCAATGAAACTAATTACATGCACTTTTAAATTGTTATGGGTTCGGTCAGTCAGAAATATGAAGCTAAAGTCGAATTAAATAAATTTATTGGAGTAATCTGTCATGTGTGTCACTTTGTGTCAATCAATCAATCAACTCAGCCTATAGCAGTCCACTGCTGGACATAGGCCTCTCCCAGGCTGCGCCACAACACCCTGTCCTCCGCCTTCCGCATCCAGTCTGTCCCAGCCAAATTTTTAAGGTCGTCGGTCCATCTAGCTGGGGGGCGTCCCACACTACGCTTGCCGATACGCGGTCTCCACTCCAGGACTCGTCTGCTCCACCGACCATCGGTCCTTTGACACACATGGCCAGCCCACTGCCACTTCAGCTTGCTGACTCTGCAGGCTATGTCAGTAACTCCGGTTCTCTTCCGGATCTTCTGATCTTTCTGGTCACTTTGTGTAAAATGGTCATATTTACCTATACATATGTATTTATTTGATTCTAGACTTTTACACGTATTATTATACATTTATTAAACGATCACCATTACAGTATACATGACCATTTTATTACACTAAGTGACAGCTAGCAAATAGCCAGTGAATTCATAATTCGACTATAGTTACCCATTCCAAAGAGTAGTAAGTTCCTATGGAGAAGAACGGGCCAGAAACTCAACGGACACTTTTTAAATCAAAATATTGGTTAGGTACATCATCATCATTCTCCTGCCCTTATCCCAATTTATTTGTGGTCAGCGCAACATGTCCCTTTCTTCCATACTTCTCTATTAGTTGTCATCTCGGTAGTCACCCCCTTTCTAGCCATATCATCTTTCACACAGTCCATACATCGTTTCTTTGGTCTTCCCCTACTCATAGAGCCATCGACATTCATACTTAAACATCATTCATGTTCAAATTATTTGTAAGAACGAGGTAGAAAGACGTGCACTTTACAATACATATCTACATAAGTATGCTATGCACACTGAGATATAAAACTGCCTGTAACCCGAACCAAAATACCATGTTCGATCTGCCTGCCTGATACCTTCCATTGTTGGTCTACCACCAACTACTTCGGTACAGTCAAGACAAAAAGGCAACCGACCTCATATTTTGTACATACAGGGGCTTGAAAACTTAACCATGTAAAAAAGGTAAAGGTAGCCCATGAAAAAACCGTCAACAGAGAAACGTCATTCATTTATTTTCTCATCGATTTGTTTTTATTTTGTTTTGACCAATAATAACAGCCCCAAGGGTCATGAAGGATAAGCTACGCTTGCCGAGCTCGGTCCGTGGATGGGGTACCATTCATAATATATCAAGACCCTTCTGTGCCTCGGAAAGCACGTTAAGCCGTTGGTCCCGGCTACCATTCGTAGATCTTTGACAGTCGTTACGGGTAGTTGGAAGCCCGAAAGTCTGACAACCAGTCTTACTAAGGGGTATCGTTTTATCCAGTAACTGGGTTGTGGAGGTCAGATAAGCAGTCGTTTCATGTAAAATACTGGTAAATACCAGTATTTTACATGAAACGACTGCCTATCTAGCTACATCCGGTTAGACTGGAAAAAGGCTAGGTAAATTAATTTTTTGCTTTTATTTTGTTATTTAAAGTATCAATGACCAGGGGGTAACCATCACCTCTTATAGCAGTATTATTATAATATTACTTCACAGTGGGAAAGTGATGGAGCTATACAGGACTTATAGCTCCATCTCTTTCTCACGCTAAAGTAATATTGAAATAATACTGCTATAAGAGATGATGGTTACCCCCCTGGAAGTTACTTTGTAACCGTAACAGCACAAAGTTTTCCATTAATATGTAACAGCGTGTGGTTTATTTCAGCGACCGAGCAGGAAATGACAGGATGTTATTCGTTTATTTACTCTCTCAATTTGGCTTTTTATAGTTTCAAATGCATAATAAGGCTAAGTGTGCTTAATCTTTGCGGTTGATTTAAGTTTGATTGTTTGTGTGAAAAAATAGTCAGTTGTCACTTAAATAAATTACGCTTAATCTCGGTGACATATTAAACAAATATTATTTCAAGATAATGTCGGAGCAGGGGGGTAACCATCACCTCTTTAGCAGTATTATTATAATATTACTTTACAGTGGGAAAGTGATGGAGCTGTACAGGACTTATAGCTCCATCTCTTTCTCTCGCTGAAGTAATATTGAAATAATACTGCTATAAGAGGTGATGGTAACCCCCCTGGAGTTCTGTTTGAAGTAGGTATACTTATACAAAATTATATAAACGGAATTATCACGAAAAACAAGAAGCCCGAATTATTTTCTTTGCCCTCAACGAACAGAGCTATTTATTCGTCATTAACCATTTAATTACAAACTGAAGTAAACGGAACACACACAGTTTGTGTAAAAGTTGAGCGTTTAAATATAAACATTTTCATTAAATTGTTAGACTGGTCCATTCAGTCACACATACTATGACCTGTTTGAGATATAAATTATTTTTATTTTCTTGTAAAGAAAGGAAAAAACTAACTAACTACACACATGCATTTTATTGACCATTGCCTGGCTCTAACAATTTTAAGAAAACATTTTGAGAAAACACCTATTTATGTAAATAATAAAATAAGAAACTCACCTATCACATATTTGGCATGGAACCGACATAATGCACCCATAACACACATGGATCACAACGCGAATGACAAAACTAAAACTAAACACAATTTCACCGGAAAATCAACAATTAAACAAATTGCTCTTCATTAAACGAATCGGGGGCAATACTGAATCAACTGCAATTCATGTACATTCTACCACACAATAACAGTTGCCAAAACGAAGATAACGCTAGATTTTTTCGTGACGACTTGTGTGGGTGGGTGTAGCGACGTCACAGGTGAGTGGTGACTGGTCTTACGTAGAACAAGGTATCGATAGCCAGTCAGTCTGGGCTGATGAATGATTGAATGAGTCATTCTATACCGCATTATGATTTCATGAATGAATATCATGAATGTATGTTTGTATAGTCATGGCTTATCTGTTGGTTAAAGTGTTTTTCTTGAAAGGATAACGAAAAGTGTCGTCGTGTCGGTCGTGACCATTTTTTAGGGTACCGTGGTCAAACCCTTATTTCGCCATGTCCGTCTGTCTGTCTGCTCACGGCTTAACTCAGTACTAGAAAGCTATAATTTGGCATATTCATTAAGCCGAAAAAAAAAAATTACCTCCCTTGCACGTAAAGTGGGGATGATATTTTTTTCTGGTTATCCCATGGTGTGGGATATCGTTGGATAGGCTATTTAAAAATATTGTGGGTCTGTGAAACCATTTTTCGATTCAGGGATCCGTTTGTGTAATATTAAGCTTTAAAGTTCTAATTTTTATTAGAGTCAAGTGTCCCCCGCCCCTGCCAGCTAAATGGTTGTTTTTGCTTATGTGAAAAAATGTTCGGCAGTAGTAGGTATAAATAACGAAGTTAAAAGGAAAACTATCATAGCTAAGGAGACTTTACAAGTTAACGAGTACCTAATAGTCGACCAACTTACATTTGCAGTTGGAATTTGTGGACCCTTCATTGTGCGTGGTCCGCACTGAGTTGGAGAAAATAATAAGTAGGTGCCTAATACATCCAAATACTGTTTTTGCAGCTTGAGATTAAAATACATCTTTAAAGCATTTATTTTCTTGGATTTTTTTTTTATATTCCATTTCACCATTACTATCTATGTATTTTCATGAAGATAAAGACTGGAAAAATACTGCAGCACTGCACGTCATTATTTAAAACTACACAATAAATTGATTGAGAAAAAAACAATGTAGGTAGTTATCTAAACAAATTAACAAGATACTCTGCTACTTTAAAAATATAATGAGGTGAATCACATTGCCTAAATATTATCTATTTTAAGTTATGAAAAAATATTTGAACCTATATATAATTAAATTTAAAGATACAGGTATTTTATCTGTTTTTATTTTAGCGTTAATGAAAAGACAAAAGTCTCTCTACTTTTGTATAGTAGGTATTCACGTACATGCCAAATGCATGCGTTTGGCATAGATTTATTATAATCGCACAATCTCACGCATTTCGGACCGAATCTCTTCAAAAAAAATACTGAATTCCAATTTGTTTTTTTTTTATATTATCGGCATTTTCAGAGGAAAATATCCCGTTTGAATTAAAAAAAACTATATAGGTAAGTACGAGCTTAATTTCTTTAATTACATGTATATCGAACCCTAATCAATCAGACATAATCCTTAACACCCTCGAACACAACATAAGTGTTTACCAACGAATCTCACAGTCGCGCGCGTAATTTGACTCATGTTATAATTTCATAACTGTCAAACATGACGTAACGTCGAAAAAATTGCACACGTTGCACGAGTGACGTCGACGTCGGCGTCGAGCGTCGCGTCGCGGCAAACTGCGCGTGCGCTCACGCTCCCGGATTATTATGGTCATGTATTTATAGATCGGATCGAAACACGGGATAGAGTTCAATTATTTCCGTTCAGTGAATGAACTGAAACTGTGAATTTTAAGGAGTTAGAGTGAAGATTTTGGTTTCAACCTTCAAAGTTTTAGAAAAAAAATGCAAATTCATAGTGATGTTTAATGCAAATTGAATTTAGTTTGTGTAACTTTCAATTTCTCCGTGTTTTCCCGGACACAAAGCAATGTTTACGTGTGACTCAAAGCTTTTCTTCTATACCTAGGTACATATAGAACAAAAGTTATAACTAGATACTAAGTACAAAAACAGATTAGGTATATAGCCACGAAGCAAGGTCTTGCGGAATCATCTACCTGTTGATTGAAACGTAATAATGTAATCAGCTATCTGAATGATGAGCTTGTAGTGCTTAACCATCAATTTACTTAACAATTGATTGAGTGATCAATTCAGTATCAATGAATGGCTGACTTGAAGAGTTTATTGATGCTCTTTGCTATGTTAGAGAATCTTTATGAGAAACTTTTGATTTGAAACCTTTTGTCTTTTGATAGCCTACAAGACTGAGGCCGACAACACCTAAACCGCGGTCACTGTCGGACTGCATAGAAAAGAAAGAGAAGCGAGATGACACAACGCTGGTTTAATACAAAATATGAAGCAATTATCGATTTACAAAAGCTATAGATTGTATAAAAAAAATTAAAACGCTATTATGCTAATATGATGCTTGTAGAATAATCTGACAAAAAATCAGAATGATTGCATGTATATTAGTGTGGTTTTTAATCGTTAAAAGAAATAATTAGAGGTATCTTCGTGATTTTTTTCTATCGTATTAAATTGGTTGTATTATGTTTTCAACACTATCTACCTAGCATATATCCTGAAGAATAACATATATTTTTCTGATTTTGTTTACTGCAGTGGATCATATACTTTTAGGCATTATAAAACTTACTAAATTTGCGTTTAGGTCCTGTAGTCCCCTTAACAAATATTTTTTAAAGACTCATACCAATGAAGATTGCTTAGAAATACAGGAATTCGATTGAAAAGAGGTATGCCAGACGTTCTTAAGTATCGTCACTTGTCAGACGATACTTAAGAACGTCTGGCATACCTTAGGAACAGCAACGCTACCATTCCTAAGTATTTCACAGGCTAATATGTCCATCATTATCAAATAAGATGGATTACCTTCTAAGTATCCCGAATGCACTTCTCTCCGACCTCCGGATAGTCACGGACGGACACTAAACTATTTGTGTCAACGCACTAGGAGCGTCTAGACGAGTTATATTTACTTCGGATTCACTCGCACGTCACACTCCATTTTGCCGAGGTGTCATAACGCCAGTCTTGATGTTTGATGAGACTGGCCATTGAAGAATTTGGGACAGTAAATATTTGTAGAAGAATAGAGATGTTTTGTCTACCGTAAGTTAAAATAAAATTCCGCTTTCCTATCAGAAATGAAAAAATATGAATCAATGTCTATTCCTTTTTAAGTTTTTAAACTACTTTCCTTTATAATCAATCAATATCGGTTTGGCTTTGTCACACCGGGAAATCGATCCTATTGAAACATTATAGAAGTCTTACTCACCACCACTATCAGAATCATAGAATGTTCTACGCCGATATCTCAATAACACAACCATTTTCGTAAACATCCAAAAGAAATCAACACTTGCACTTCGATGCACTCGTCACTAAAGCAAGAACTAAACTAAACAGAAGAAGACAACATTCAAAATAAGAAGTCTTGGTGACCATAGATAAGAGACAAAAGGGCTCTCAATCCCTAATGAGGTTAAAGTATTTAGAGATTGTATGCGCGCAAACAACAGAGATTAAGGAGCATTAGTATTTCTCTATGTAAGTAACTGTAACAATTTGGAATTATAGGATTATTGTTTTTTGAAGAAATAACGGTAGTTCGGAGTCTGTGATTTGCTAATCACACTGTTTTTGATAGGTCATTAACTAAAAACAATGGATTTCTGAAGGCCTTGAGATTCTGGGCTCATAAAATGACATCTACGAGTAATTGAATCAGTAGTTGTTCAAATATTATTTAGCTCGTTGCTACTTGATAGGTAACCTGTTTAAATAAAATAATTCAATGTCCATACAAATATTGGTCATTAGCTAGTTTTAGGATAACCAAGTTTACTAAAGTAAAATGTGGATGAAGAAAGTTATTCCAGGATGAGGAATACAAAATAATAACGCTTACAAATTCTTAGGAAGTATTCAAATTCTATATCTGTTTTTCACTTTACGTAGTTGCACTCACATCTTGTTATAAAAGATATTTGAGGCTAATCTCATGGTGGAAAACTACAGAATAGATAAAAATAAAAAAAAAACGTTCAGAAAAATTATCGATTCAAAAATAATTTTAATAATTAATATTTTTTTAAACAAATCCTTAAATTATTTTATAACATTATTCAAAGGTTTTTATATCCTTTTACAAGTTCGAAATGAAACAATTTTCCAAGAAAGAATACACGTCAATGCAGAACAATAGGGATACAGACTATTTGTCATAGCCTTAATAAATGGTGCCGATTCCCTTGTTCACAAACTAAACTAAATTTAAGTTCAGTGCATCTTTTTCTTTCTATTTCATTAAGAAAAGGACAGAAGATACATTTTAGTTTAGTCCTGTCAAATTAATCAGCGCCTGTCACTATTCTATACAAGTTTAGACGTGATTAAAAACTTGCCTACTAAAATTACGTCAATTTACGTCAAGCGCTGATTAATTGGACAGGACTAAACTAAAATGTATCTTCTGTCCTTTTCTTAATGAAATAGATAGAAAAAGATGCACTGAACTTAAATTTAGTTTAGTTTTCGAACAAGTGAATCGGCGCCAATTACGATAAAGTTGATCTAAGTAATCCGATTGTGATAATATTATGCTAATGACTCACTTAATAAGAGAATCTATATGCGTTGTACAACTGCATTTTGGGAGCCCATTAATTTCATTCATAAAATTGATAAATTCAATCACTTTTCCACTACTGTTAGTCACAAAATATTTTTCGCACTGTTATAATATCTATATTTTTCTGCGCAGAATGGCAGATAAAGGATGAAAGATAAGTAGATACTACATTGCGGTGTCGAATTTAAATATAGAAATAATCTATGTAGTAACCCGTCTAGATTCTGTATTGATGGCATATGGAACATTTTATCTTTTTGCGCATTTACGTAGGCCCTTGAAGCGGTTATTGACTACTTTTTTATTAGAAATTACTCTTTATCTTTTAGCATTTTAAAACCAGCTTTTCCCCGCAGCACTGCCCGCGTGGATGTCGGAACATATCCCACGGGAACTTACTACCGGGATCCAAAGTAGCCTATATGTTAATCTATGTTATAAACTATATGTGTGCCAATCTTCATCCAAATCCGTTCAGCCGTTTTTGCGTGATTGAGTAACAAACATCCAAACATACAAACTTTCACATTTATAATATTATAAGTAGGTTTAGTTAAACGGTTCGAGAAGAAACGATCAGTAAGTCTATTTACGTAAAGAATCCTTATCCTTTGTCTCAGAAGTTAGTACTTTTTTGTAGGTGAAGGAGAGTTAAAGGACTTTCACTGTTTTTCAATGAGGAATTTGTGATACCTATTTATCAAGATTTCATTCGATAAAAAATGTGTTAGCAACTCAAATAAAACCCACACGTAAGTTTATTTGTTTTATTAGATTGTAATATTGATTTCATATTATTTTATCACGAGACAAAACAGCTTTCCATAGACAAGATATTTCCATCATGGCTTACTGTCATTATTAAATCTATAATCTATGCGCAAAATACTAATGATGTAGGAAGCAAAACAATAGTTCACAAATAGATGCCTTTGAGACACATGTCTGTTAACTAAGAGGATTTATTACCGTTTAAATAACGAGGAAGCACATTCCACTATACACTGTGAGGAATATTAAATTAATACCTATGTATATATGTATGTACAATGTGTAGACGACAGCATTATATCATTCAGATATGTGGAAAATGTCAGTTAAAAGAATACAGTTATACCTATCTACATGTTTAAAATTGGGTTGGTAATCGGCTACTGTGGACAGGATATTAATTCAGACTTGTTACAGTTGTAATGGCAAACATGTCAGTTGGTTTAAATAGGTTTTTATGTTTATTATTTTATTAATATTTTACATAGTTTTTTTTTTTTATATTTTGTGAATGTCAGAACGTTGTAGGCTTAATAGACTGTAGATTTGTAGACACTTTATTCTATAAACTCTCTCACTATAATTTGAAAACATTGTAAAAACCAATTATTTCTAAAAGAGTAACCGTGGAGTTTCTTTCCGGCTCTTCTCTATAGGAAACGATCAATTGGAACCGTGCACCTAGCTTCTGTCGTTTCATAAGTGCCCATGTAGGTTCATGTGAAATAAGATATTTTGGTTTTGTTTTTGTTTTTATTTTTGTAAAATATAAATTAAACATAATTTAGACAAAAAAAATAGCTACGAGACTCAAGTGTGGGCCGCCTATTTTAGTCCGCATTTAAGACGCTGACAACACCTAAACCACGGTCACTGTCAGATTGCATAGACAAGAAAGAGGAGCGCGATGGATGACACAAAGCTTGTAATTTATTGCAAAATATGAAGCAATTATCTATTTACTCAAAACTGAGTTGAGTAACCGAAAATAAAAAACAACCAAGTTCTGCATTCAAATAAGACGTTCTTGTTATTCATTAAATACGTAACGTATGTTGATATTTAATGCAGATATTTTGGATTAGAACTCAAGGTAAGAGGTTAGTTTAACGTTAGTTTGTATCGAGATTTTTTTTTCAAAACGTGTTTTGGTATGAACCAAGTTCTGGGAAATATGTTCAAAATTAATATATATTTTTTCCGGTACCACAAACTTTACAGGTTCGGCAATTTTTTTTCTTAAGAGAAGCCTATTTTGGTCAATTGGGTCTTGTCAGCGCCATAAGCATAGATATTTTAATGTCATATTAAAGTACGGTACACTATCCATCATAATAAGTATACCACGCTCACAATAGAGCACAATGCCTTTCAAAATAACGAAACAAACAAAAACGACACAATAAAATAAGGATGTACCGTTACAATTGGGGCCAAATAAATTCGCCCACACGGCGATCGGGTACAGTATGTTAAGTACATGAACACTACCTGACCAGAATCAATTACGATTACGGATCGCGGACTCGATTTCGCTTACCGATTAAAATGATCCACTTTTTATTGAGATGACATTCGGATTAAGGATGCCACACCTACCTAAATACGTGTATACGACACTTCATCAAAGAAAAGATTATTTTTAATGGGAAAAGCGTGTTAATTGGAGTATACTGTGATACGCGCGAATTAGTGTAATTAAATAAATAACACGGCTGCACATTGTACTTAAATAGATCACGCATCTAAGTAGTTGGTATTCGGCATTGCGGCTCGTCCGACTTTTCAAACAGTGGTAGTTTAGATTAGCATCGCTCTTAATTTCTTGTAAAGGCCTACTTACTGTTGTCTTTTAGCTTATCATTCTTGAGACATGCACTTAGTATTCCACGCATCCAGTGATATTCTTGAATATTCACCGCATATTATTATAAAAAGTATGATGCACGTCGACATTTAGTTGCGTGCCGCGGCGCGAGCGCATGCGAGCATACCAACGCGTCGGTTGCTAGGCAACGCATGTGACAGTTTGAAATATGATTTTCGTATGAATATAATAGACGAATGCTATTTTCTATGCGATAGAATTTCACCGTTCGTTTGGTGTTCTTTATTTAAATAGAGTGTTAATAAATGAGATTCATAAATCTAAGGCATACCTAATGCTGTGAAACTTAGCGATAAACAGCATGTATCCTTTTTCTGCGACAAAATAAATATCATTATCTATCTCTGATATAATCAGTAATTAAACAGCTAACTAGCCGGTATCACAGAATCAATTCCACGTTGAAATTACATTGAGTACGCTATCTACCCGTATTAGCAAAAGATGATGACTGTCACTAGAAATAAATAAAAACAAAGCCTTATCTACCAATCAGCAATAAAAACTATAAAAAACGAGCGAGCTTTATAGCAGTCGCAATGATGTGTAACATCTGAAATCTCACCTAGGTAATAAGCAACTGAGCAGCGACAAAAATTAACCTCAGAATTTAAAAAGCTAAATACTTGTAATATTTATTCAAATAATCATTAATTACTAGAGGTCGCTCACTGGTCGAAGTTCTACCCCCTCTACTTACCATCTTATATAATCTTATATAAAACTTACCATCTTATATATTAAAAAGTACCTACTAACTTATTCCATTCCCATGCTCAAGCTGTCACTTCCTCCGAACACACTTCCGTCCCTTTTCACAGAAAGCAAGAGGACTGATGTTACACATCACATCACATCACATCACATCACATCACATCACATCACATCACATCACATCACATCACATCACATCACATCACATCACATCACATCACATCACAACTAATGAACTAAACCTGTAATTAGTCCATAAAAGGATACATCGCGCGACGCAATCTTTATTTTTACTTTACGATGTCTGTGACTCTAGATTTTTTAATATTCATAAGTTTTATTCTACGAAAGAAAATAGAACAATTCTATTTCGCCGCATGTCTTTTTTTTTTGTTGGGGAAATCATTAAATAACTTCTCCCGCTCTGGGCGGAGCGGGAGGGTGCAGGCATGTCTGACGAATTGTTCTTTTTCCTTTCGTCGTCTTTAACATAACACATTCACCAGAAAAACACGAAAACTATGAAAATAAGAGCTCAATTAACATTAACTACAGATAATATTTATTTCGAGACTCAGAATTAATTTTCTATCCCAGTTGTTACTTTATTAACAGTCGCATCGACTGGAGAATCCACTATTCAATCGCACTTTACAAATCTTATTACACGAAAACGTAATATAATTGTAAATAGATACACTGAAGTGCTAAGTGAAAATATCTAGTAACTTTCTAGTGTGACGAACTGAACATTCCTGCAACGCGTCGACTTTAGAATTAACAAGACAGAGCATCTTAATTTCTTTCTAACAGGATACAACTAAATTCAAATGGCGGAGAGAGAAATGGAAGCAAAGCAATACAATAATTAATTATTGTTTCCCACAGCAGTCACAGTTCCTGTCCCAAGAGGACTCTAAACAACCAACTACAGCATGAACCCACCAATTAAAATCCCACAAATATGTAAGCAACGCCAGGCAGGCAGCGACAACTCCTACTGCAGCAATCCTTCCCACGCCCATGTGAATACTCACTCGGCGTGACGACTTTTACCTTTACTTCCTGAAGGAGATGATAGGCAACAAAAACTGTTTGCTAACAGTCGTGGGAATATACTGTTAATTATAGATTCACTGACGTCAAATGAAATTGGAAATGCTGGCGTTTGTGGTGAACTTCACCCCTACCCTTTGAAGTTGACCATTACTTAAAAGTCATAGTTGAGGACTTGAGTAGGTGTCGTTCAATGTGCCTACTTAATGTATTTATTATCGCAGTCATTTCATTCGTCCCATTATTGCATATGAACCAATTCACCCCTGGGTAATTTCTCCTCTTGCTCCAGATTTCTAATGATCTCGTTGAAATAAATGATGCGAGCATTTCTATCGTGCTGCAAAAAGCGGTAAAGTCTACAAACTTCGTCGGTTTCAAAACTGTCCAGACGTCATTCTAACATCTCTTTATACAGCAAATCTTTAGCAGATAACACTTTCGAACAGATTTTTTTGCTGCCAAATGCTCATCTCGCGAGTTTCCCAAGCAAAACCAAAGAAAGTAATGCGTTGTTTTCATTATCGTGTATCGGAACAATGGCAGTGGAGACAATGCGCATGCAGCCCCCGCTCCCATGTGAAAGTGCTTGTCTGTTTGTAAGTCAACTCGTCTGATTCCTAGACCGCTGAGAAACTGTCCGCTATCAATAACTAGCAGACTATAAATCATCCATGTTTTGACGGAAGATTTAATCAATTTATTTTGGACTTATCAGAATTGATTCAAGCTAAGATTTTCTCCTGCGCACATATTTTACAGCATAAATTCGCAGATTGAATCTTGACGGATGGAGTTGTTACATCGATTAATAATTTCTTAGAAACTTTAAAGCAATCAAGTTGGCATTACGTCGCAAAAAAAACTGCTTATTATTGACTGAGTAAGTATGGAACAGGTTTAAAACTTAAAATATTTTTATTTAATAAAAGTGTTCCCTTAATTCTGCCCTCAGTCTACAGTAATTATCTGTCATTTGTGGTATCCTGTGAAGGGCAGTGGTTATACGCCTCTTTGGTTCTGGGAAGTTATTTGCCCATAGTAAGTGCATAGTTCGATTCGCTATTAAATTTAGTTACTAGGGAGGGACGGTAAGTATTCCGATAGATCCTCTTGTTGATATTTCTGATTGGTTCGTGTAATAATTTGACCAAAATAAGGCATCTCTTAAGAAAAAAAATTGCCAAATCTGTATAGTTTGTGGTAGCGGAAAAATATATGTTGATTTTGAACATATTTCCCAGAACTTGGTTGTTACCAAAACACGTTTTTGAAAAAAAATCTCGATACAAACTAACGTAAAACTAACCTCTTACCTTGAGTTCTAATCCAAAATACCTGCATTAAATATCAACATATGTTATGTATTTAATTAATAACAAGAACGTCTTATTTGAATGCAGAACTTGGTTGTTTTTTATTTTCGATTACTCAACCCAATTTTGAGTAAATAGATAATTGCTTCATATTTTGCAATAAATTACAAGCGTTGTGTCATCGTGCTTCTCTTTCTTTACTATACAATCTGACAGTGAACGCGGTTTAGGTGTTGTCAGCGTCTTAAACATAACTGGCGAAATGTGGGTGTACTACAGGTACACCTCTGCCCAACCCTTCGGGGAAACAAGGCGCGATGTTATGTGTGTGTTATTATGTGATATTTTTTAGGGGGTCCACAATTGCTGGTAGTGTTGTTACTTCGAGTATGAGGTGAGAAAATCTGTTTTCTTTTGTTGTATAGTGTTAAATATCGACACCAATAACGTTTGTGAACTTTACACAACCATAAATATTTTTGAAGCTGATATTTTAAGTGACTAGGTACACTAACTGCGGTTGATGCCCCCACAAAAAAATACTTATCAAATTTATTTAATGTTTTTGTATTTATCATGTTTAAAGAAAGAAAGAGAGAAAAATAGATTTATTTGTCACAGAGACACGTTTAGTTATTGAAACCCATCACGTACGCGGAGTTTCGCTAGCTAATTAATTTAACCCTATATAATAAGTGAATGTTTCAAGTTAATTATTCGTGCATAAATCAAATTAAACAAAAAAGAAACTGCCGTCTAACACTAACACCAAATCGGTTGATGACGATATCCTGCAAAAACTCTACTATGACTAATTAAAATTGTTCCCCAAAAAGAATTCATAAGAAAAACCTAATTACAAACATCTAATACAATTCATCAAAAGAAAAATAAGACGAAATTGTCTGGAGAAAAAAGTTGTAGAACTACAAAAAAAAAGATGGTTTCTGACTCAAACCACCTCCTACGCTTATACGAATGAGTGAGGCTGAGGCTGGCCATGTAGGTGGCGACCAGTTGCAGTAAAATTTGGACAATTACTATAATTTGCGTGAACTGGGTCAGCTAGAAGCACCCCGGACATGAGTAATGGCAATTGTCAAAGTAATGAGCAATGATAAGCTCGAATTAGGAAAGTAGGTTAAATATCCTGTTATCTGATTGTTACAAATTAATTTCATTTGAAAAATATGAATCAAATCAAAGAATCAAGATTGATATTGATGGCACAGTTGAAATTCATTCCTTTGAATCAAAGTCAATAAGAATGAGAACCATGGACCACACAGTCTTAATGAAACAAACTAACCAGAAACTCAATGAATATCAGTAAAGGCAAAGCCCAATTAAATGGACATACTGAATTATATGCAGGTAGACATAACAATAGACACAACGACCGCAAGAAACAAGAAGTAATGAATTGAGACGGTCTTGAACTAAAAACAATTGCTTTATACTTAAAATTGGCATTGGTATGTTCCGGCGTCGGAGTCATGTTTTTCGTAGATTAGCAACGGGTACCGAATTTCAAGAATGTGGTAACTGTCAACTGCTACCTACTTATCTAGCTGATTGTTGTTTCTTCTCCATTATCAACGCCATTGTCATGTACCTACCTATTCAGAATTAGTTGGGGTCGCATGTGATTTTAATTGACAATAGCTGCGGCTGCGGCATTGACCTGGGATCGAGAGGTCGTGACTTCGTAAGTTTAGACTTTAGCTGTTGAAATATTGCTGAGGTGTCTAGTGAAGCTTAATTCTTTTTAGAAAAATACCAACAATAATTATCTGAACTAATTTGTCACTTGAATTTGTTTCAGGTTCTTTTCATTGGTCTTTTTGCTATTGTCTCTACAAATTCTTTATTAACTACTACTATCTGGCTGATGGACTGTGAGGACTGAGGGACCGCACTTTAAGGGCTGTAGTTTTTAATATATTTGTTTACAAATTTGCAGATTTGTTCTATAATTGTTTAACGTCTACTACTAAATCCTACGATTTATATTTTACGAAATACCACTGTGGTCCCTCAGTTCACATGCACATCTTTTCTTCTCTTTACCTTATGCAATTTTATCTAGAACCAAGCACTGCGATATAAAACGATAAATATTCAGAGCAGAGTGATAAAAACAGTGATAATCTAATTTTTGTGAATGACATTATATAAAATTGGGACAATGACACTGGTAGATTCCATCTGATTCGTACGGATCGTACTAATGTTTGGGGCGGCCTCAGCACCACACTCGTCAGTGATGTCATGTTTTAATGTGTGACAATGAGTGCTGTGACGCTTTGTGGTATCGCAGATGCGCAAGGTTTAATTTTGTAGGAAATAATGTAGAAACGGCTTCACTTGTGCTGTTGCTAATATGCTTTGTGGTTTAGAAATAAATGACGTATTACCTGTACGGTTCGCTAAGAAACATAGTGTTATAACTGCACAGAACCATACTGATTTTAGTTTACAACACACTACCAAAGCAATGGAATACGTGATTGATTTTAAGTAGGTAATCCTCTCGATCAGGTTGTCATGCTGGTATGCAAAGTTCTAATCACAATTGAAATCAAACCAATGAACAACCTCGAACGTACGTTCATCCTTCATAGCTCAGTCTTGATTCGTATCTACGCAAGCTCATTTAACTTGCAGATGACGTCCCGTCAAACAATACGAATAACATTCGATAAAAAATCAAGTATCAGTGACGATGAACTTGTTCTGAGATTAAAGATAGTAATATAATGTAGATGACTGGCGAGCGCTATGCAGAATTGCGTAGTCGAAACAAAATACTTATGGTAATCAGCTGGAACAGGATCTGAGGCCAGAAAGTTGGTTGGTTAGCACAAAATTTTGGCGACAAACCAATGAATGTTGGCTTTTACGAAACGATGGAAGAACTAAGAAACAGAATTGTTGAATGTTTCTTTATGGGTCTAATATATATTTCAGATACTCCGGTGGACTTTAGAAGATCTCACAGAATACAAATCTCATCTATGCAGTCAGTGACTGGCCAATGTTGGCACAACATTTAGTGTAACTAAACGTTGGTGGCCAAACATTTTAGAAGCGTAAGTATCATGAAACATTACGTCACCATCGCATACAAATTCACGCCTTGTCGCCACACCCGGGGGCAATGGTGGACACACTTTATTTGTTTAGATTGCGAATAAATTTAAGTTCCAAAGTGTTAAACTCTATAAACTAATAATAAATGGATTTTCTATCTTTGTTAAACACATGTGGTAGCAAACAGTGATTTGTTTACTTTATAAAATACAGCTGTTAATTATACCAGAATGTTTTTGACTGGTTAAATAATTTTATGACCTCTGTATCAAACGTTTCATTTAAAATTCATACCCGAATGCGAATGTTGAATAAATAGCGGCTACCAAATCTAAATACTGATAATACTGGGGTTTTACCTTTTCATTAAAAATATTAATTTATTGTTCCTAATAGTTTTGTAAATACAATAGGAATTGTGATTTTGAATCATAAGTCATTTATTTCTTAACCAAATATGTACATTGTGTTAAAAAAGTTTAGTGATGATAAAAAAAGTAGAAATAAATATTCATATTTAAAATTGATTACTCATTTAAAATGTATCAGTAATTAATAATAATAATAATTATTATTCACAAAAAAAGTATCGAAAATATGTCGATCGGAAAACCCTATCAATTTATTAAACAAGTCTGTAAGATTATATTGTCTTTCAAAGATAAACAACTTATAACTAAAAGGTAAACTAATAAAGGCGAATGTATTTATGACAAGAATCTAACTATGAGTTAACTATAAAAGCAATGTTGCCAATCACAATAATTAGATTTTTATTGATATTGGAACGCGTAAGCAATCAGCAGCAGGCTTAGCATGACACTCTCTATTTCTTCGAAGAATAGACAGGGCTCTTTCTATACAAAGTGACATTTCGTTTCTCAGTTTTTGACATCTCACCGTAGAAATCCTTCTACAATCTGTCATCTTGTCTTTCGTTTCTAACGATCTTTGTCTAGGTCCTGTTTTATGTAGAAAGATCTCTACGGTGGGATGTCAAAAAAGGAGAAACGAAATGTCACTTTGTATGGAAAGAGCCGTGTCTATTCTTCGAAGAAATAGACAGTGTCATGCTAAGCCTGCAGAGAAGGGAGATACCAACATATTGTAAAGACTTGCACCGTTACTGCCGACCACAACCGTTGCTCGCAAAAAATATACCAAGATGGAGCAAAAACTAGTTTCTCTTGACAATCAAACCGAAAAATTTAATAAAAAAACGTAATAAAAATTGACGGAAGAATATTAATTAGAAATTGATTTTCACGTGTGGCAATCATTCTATTGTCAATTAAAACAGTATTTATGAAGGTGAACGACCTGCGAAATTGTTTTTTCAAGGAAATTCTAGGAAGTAGTGTGAAACGGAATGTGTCAGGAAAGAATAAAATATAAGTTACAAGAATATTAATAACATAAAATAAATATGTGCATATGAAGTAGAAGACCTCGCTACTAAATTATTAATAATAATTGCCGTAAATACCTCAACCACATCAAACGAACCAATATATACCTAATACAAAATTAACTGATTTTGTTTACAGTTGAAAACAAACATAGTTTGCATAGTTTAAGACCGCCTTGACGACAGTAGCGCCACGCCAGTTGGCAATTTCAGAGTATTTTTTTTAATGAATGAGTTCCTTTGACGAAGTGGGTGTAAAAATAAAATACGACGTAAATAAAAAGACAAAAATAACGGTAGTGTGACGTAAATAAACTCTAGCGAACGAAAGCTTACGATTTCGAATTTCAAATGTGGGAACATATTGTTCTTTTCTTCTTTTTCACATCGTGGATGTTGTTTTTGTAATATCTACTTTTCAGACAGGCGCGACGCGACACGGCGCAGCGCGACACGGCGCAGCGCGACTCGATAAGAAATTATTCTACTAGAGTCGCGTCGCGCTGCCGCGTCGAGCCCGTCTGCGGCAGCCTTTGAGTGACGTGACTCTGGTAGAACAATTTTCATTAAGTTTTCATTGTTTTCAGAATTGTTCCACCAATCGCGTCGCAAATGTCTGTACATCGTAATATAATATATAAAGCTAATAATACCAACGTAATTTAAATAATTCGCCTTCAATTTGAATATAGAACGATATTATCTATCTCAGTTTTTTTTTTGTATCAAGGTTGTAGATACCAAACGTGTTATGTTTAGCGACGACACAATTTATACAATGGAAAATATTCAAACCATCCCAAAAAAGTAGTTTTTTCTACCAACAGTTATTTGCACACCGACCTGCGCTCAACTGCCTAATTACAAATATTGGGTCATAGCAATATCCTATAGCAATCTAGCATATCATTAAAATTAAGGCCGTAGATATTTCAATATCAAGTTAAACTATTTTTATAAGTAATTTAATTTCATAAGTGGTCCAAGACCAATTAGATATTTCGATTGTATGAAAAAATACAAGTCATTAGGTTGAATGTTGCAAGAAGGCCGTGATTCGTAAATTAGATCAAGTTAATCAAAAATGTTATTATAGCAGTAATGTGGTCTAATATAACAGATTCGTTTTCTACGAAAAACAATTAAAACATACCTATAGAAAATCCAAGCTATTAGAATCGTTTAGATAGAGAGATTCCGCCATCAAAGCTTAGATCCGCCATTGTCCTCACGACGGCCATGTTTCATACTATGTACAAAAACCACAATAGCGAATGTAGATTTACAATAATAAGAGTTATAAAAGCAAACAGTAATTTAAAATCTTACGTAACACCGCGCGCCCTGCCTACTTAATAAGGTTTTTTTAACTCCACTTTTACTATAAGTCGTGAAGTAATCACGTTAACACGTGTATACTCATGTGTGTACATAAATTAATTATAATGAGACGTTATGTTATGTAACAAAAGGAAGGAAATGCTTTACGTAATCTGCGACGATATGATTTTGACGTGGATTGGTAATTCGTCACGTATTGTTTTAGCATAATTAAACAGCATGCAGGTACATTTTGAAGGCCGATGCGTTTTTATTTTAGGTATCTTTTAGAAAAGTTAAAAAAGAACGTAAAAGCTATGGATTCGGTAGGTACTTTTCTGTATCCTTGCCTTTCAAAAACTTATTATTATTTACTATCTTATGAACACTATAGGTACCTATCGTGTCTGCATGTAAGCCTACTTCGTACCAAATAAAAGGGTTACAATTTTGTAATTGTAAGCCCAAAAAATCTCTTTTTTTTCTAATTTATAATATTAATGTAAGATCACCATATAAATTATAATTATCATTTAGTAAGTATAGTAATCCTTTGTTGCTAAATGCACCTCTTTTTTATTGTAAACAGGAATTAGAGGTTTAAGCCTAAAACCAGCGCTTAGCAACCCACTAGAGGGAGGGAGGGGGGAACTGAGCATAATGCTGACGCTTAAACCTTTTGCTTTCAGTATTGTATTTTTTGTCTATAATACCACTACTAATAGCTATAATACTGGACACAATAAGCGTTATTCTATTATATTCTATTCTAATTATGACTATTAAGCAATTTCATTAATAATTTTCGAATAATATCGATATACAAACGGCCATCACAATTACGGCAATATAGACTCTATTGAATGACGATTACTGAACTAATTTCTATACAAAATATTGAAGTGTAACGATATGTACATATTTATTACATGAATTCATATGAGATCCAACCTATAATTTTCCTTTCACTGTTAGCAAGTGGTTTTACTATTTCTATTGCACTTTCTATTTAATACTCTACGTCCCACAGTGGAACGAATGTATGGGAGCGGTTGGACGTAGACATGTCCGAAAAATAAGAGTAAAATTATGCCAAACTAATGATGCCATCTTATTCGATTACTTAATGCCTTCATAAATTGTGGTGATGAATTTCTTCATAACTCCCATATTTCGGGAGTAATTTGAGAAAATGTGAAATTTTACTATGAAAATGAGTGTATCGAGCTCTCTCCCTCCTGATTCCGGGCTTGTTTCAAGTAGCGGTCTCTAATATCGTAATGCTATTACTAAGAGCTATATTTAATACTAAGACACATAGTGCGCCAAATGTGCACTTTCTGGGATAAAAGGAAATGAAAATTTAAAAAAAAAAACGTTTTTTCCCCATTTGTATTTACTTTAAACCGCAGACAGACTTATTAAGAGGTCTATAAATATATTATATATATACAGAAATATATATTAACAAAAATATTCACAAGAACTGATGAGAGTATGACTTTTAAGTAAGTTGATAATAAATTACCTAGTTTCATTAAAAGTACAATAAATAATTAAGATGTAAGCTCTAATTTACTAAGTTACACATTTTAAAACAATAACATCATTTAATTATCTTCGTCATCATCATCATCATCAATTAATTCAAATTCAGAATCGATGTCCGCTAAATCATTTATGTTAACAAATTCGATATCACTTTTCTCAGAATCCGTAAGCTCATAAAATTCCTTAAAAGAAGATTTTTTTACAAACTTATTTCCTTTTGGACGGATACTTGTAACAAGTGGATCAGAAGACAGTAAAAGATTGTGCATAATATCTTCATTGCATGAGATAGGTACTGCTATGCTTTCGAGAATGCCCCTCTCTATATTTTCTAAAATCTTTATTTCTAGCCTCAGATGCCTCTTCGGATAGAAAACCAATGGGCACAATTGACATGTTCTGAACTATGTCTGGCCCATGCATTAAAATTTTATGAAGTGAAGAAGGCATATAATACCATGGGTATAACTCCACGTAAAGCTTAGCAGTATCAAAGCAGAACTCTCGGAATTTAGTTACGTTGATCTTCTCTCCTGATGAAATACACTGCAAGATCACACAGATTTTTCTTAAAAGCATAGCATCTATTCCGGTCAGTTCAGCAGATTTAGTGTAGTTTTCAAAAAATCTCCTTGCCGAGTTGCCATTGTTGGTGGATCCACTGCCTTGTTTCACAACATCGAGAAGTAAGCCCGTTTCTCTTCTTACAGCCTCTTGAACTCTTTTCTTCCTGTCATCAACTTGCCTTTTTGCTATATCACCCCTTACTTGCCATGATTTTATGTCTAATTTGTAGGAAATGTGTAATAAGCATTCCATTGAGCGAATCCAAGCGTGAAGGGTGCTTAAGCTATATTTATACATGTCCTCGTTTGCGTGTTTATCTTTGATTAACTCTAAATTATTCATTTCTTTAGGACAAGCCTTGCATATGTCACACACTGAAGCTGCTGTATTGGATATAATGGAATGAATTTTACCATCAATCATTGTCAACAGCAGTTGGTGTTTGACACTAATTCCATCAGTGATGGTGGATGGAGTTAAGGCTTCAATCTCTGCTTCGATTTCAGCCATCTCTCTCTGCACATTTTCTTTGGTTTCCTTTATAAACTTAAACAATATTGGCCGGCAAAATGAAGTGGAAGATGGTCGCTCGTTTTCCCAAATTGTTACACCTTTTGAGACGAGCCGCAGTGGTACAAGACTAATCATAAAATTACTAGCAAGATCGATTTGCTCATCTTCACTCGTCCTTTGATGATAAATGCTTTGGCTAGATGATCCGTCAAAACCCCATTTGCTGGTCAATACGAGCTGTTGATTGGGATCAACAGGGGTTTCTAACGACCTAATAAGTCTTCTTGAGGTTAAATCCATCAAGGCTTGTAATTTGATTTTTGCAGAGCTCTCTGTAACTGTGAGATCTTCTTTGGCCGGATAGCACTTAATTTTTTCTTTAACCAACATGTAGTAACTCGGGTATTGAAGAGCTCCTTCTTGAGTGTTGAAATCCCGAAGAGTGTTATAGCGCCATTTCGATAAGTTCATCGATACATAAAGAGCCAATGCCTTCAAAGGGGATATTTCCCGTACCTGAATTGATTTACCTTCAATGAAGGCTTTGATTTTTGAGGCCTCTTCTGGATTCTCCGTCAAGTATTTCATAACATAAGCTGTATCGCTTTGTCCTGCCTTTTGAAGCGCCCTTTCGGCCGAAAACATAATTTCAGCGCTGCTACTGCTGCATGAAAGACTATCTTCAGTGCGTCTTCTTTTTTGCCGGTTACTAAGGTCCTCAAAAGATTTACGAGGACTAGGATGTGTACAAGTTGAAGCATCAGATTTAGCAGGAGAAATTATGGGCTCGATGACGTCACTTATATTTTCTGTAGAAGGTTCCATATTTTCATTCTGTAATTCCGGCCATTGAATTGCAGCCTGTAGCCAAATCTCATGTTTCTTCCGAAACTTATCTGTGCTTCTTCCAGACTGTGTCCATTTTGCATAAATGCGGTAGCAAAATCGACGACACCAGTCTTTTAAACTTGTTTCAGCACTTTCACATAACTGAACACAACTGTTATCTTTTAAAACACTGAACAAATAGTTAAAGTCGCGTAAATCTTTATGTGCGCGTGCGCATAAAGCAACGTGAATATCAAGATTTGTATTAAAATTTGGAAAATACATTGCGAGATTAGCTTGGATACAACGAGGTGTAAATCAACACTGATTTTAAAGTTACTAATAGTGACCTATTTATATAAAATCCAGGTATCCCAGGTATCCTTTGTTAAATATTGCAAGGTAATTAGTTATTGTGATAATTAGTAAATGATGCATGCTAAATTAGTGTATTAAGAGCCATTTAGTAATTAAATAATAGCAATGTTCTTATCAGTAATCATTAGTGCATCAGTTTTATATGTAAACCTTAAGTCCCTAATTATATATCCTAATTAGCTTATATCTTCTCTAATTGGCTGCTCAGAAATGTTATTGTAATAAGGTAAACCTTTAGAAAAACGGTTTTAATCAACAAAATAAACAAAAAATAAAAAAATTGTGTTATAAAATAAACATCACTCTTTATCCCAGAAAGTGCACATTTGGCGCACTATGTGTCTTAGTATTAAATATAGCTCTTAGTATTAGCATTATGATATTAGAGACCGCTACTTGAAACAAGCCCGGAATCAGGAGGGAGAGAGCTCGATACACTCATTTTCATAGTAAAATTTCACATTTTCTCAAATTACTCCCGAAATATGGGAGTTATGAAGAAATTCATCACCACAAGTTATGAAGGCATTAAGTAATCGAATAAGATGGCATCATTAGTTTGGCATAATTTTACTCTTTTTTTTCGGACATGTCTACGTCCAACCGCTCCCATACATTCGTTCCACTGTGCGTCCCCCTCTATTACGTACTCTAACAAAAACATTATTATGAAAGCTCTAATAAGGACGCTAAAGACTGGATATATCAATAAAACATGGACTTACCTAGTGATTATTCTTTTAATTTTCCTCACGATGTTGTGAGAATAAGTCAAAGAAAAATCGTTTGTATTGAAATGTAACTTTATCATTATGATTTCAAAAAGTACAACTCTTCTCGCCAACAAACGAATACGTTTGGCTAGTAAATCTGAACAATGAATGTACTTATGTTTGTAACAAACAAAAAAATAAAAAAGAACATTAATTTATTTTAATCACTGTACAATGTTTTCGCATGTTTCAGTGTGGCACAGAAGTCATTAATCGAATAGTATTTAATTTTGTCCGCCTACAACACGGAACCTCATTTAAAATATACCTACATACATTTTAAATTAATAAATAAAATAAAACTTGCTAATACACTAGAGTACCTAGATGACGAATCTAAAGAAGTGTTCAAATTAAGTTATTTACTAGACTGTAAGTAAATTCCATACTTTACTACATTAGAATCGTGTCTATTAAAGAAAAAAATACACCCAATAAACATCCAAACTAAATGAAATCAAATCATCAAACAAAACAACATCTAGACTCAGAAGCGGTCTCACAAACTGACAATTGATTGATAGCAATAGCGTCGAACAACACGTAATAACGGCCATTACTTAGCGCGTAGTGGAGCGACCGTCAAATTCACTTAGATACTACATACTTACCAGTGCTGTATCTCAGTTGCGCAAGATACCGAGTGCTCGGTATCGGTACCACTGACGTGGACAAAGTGTGCGTACTTTTTGTTATAGTATGAATTTAATGTCAGGCAGGTGATAGAGTTTATTTTAGTTTTAAAATGAGATTAAAAGAAAATAGTAGGTACATAGTATTAAACAGGTGAACAAATCCAAGTGCATACGAACTTAAGTAAACAAATAATAATTAATGATAACAGGTGATAATATGAGGTGTATATTAACGTAAAATGGTGAACCCATATTTTGGGAAATCTATTATCTGCAGATGACTATACAACACTACAAAAACAATAAAATACATGTAAAAGACATGTTTTCACTTATTTCTTTATCTTTTTATAGTAGGTATGTCTGTTGGTGATTGTTAATAATATCCTCCAAAGTACTAGGAAGTTACAATTTCGATGGTGTTCAAAAGTAACACTTATGAATTATTAAAATTCGATTCATTGTTCCTGTATATGGCTTGATGGCGGAAAGATCCTCGACCTTTACCAAGGCATTACTTGTCACGTTTAGCGAGAAAATTACAGTTCATTGTATTTTTATAATAACTGAGTTTTAATCGGTATTTAATTGATTAGAAATACCAATGATCAGGGTTGTTTACTATTACTTCCGATCATGGAGAAGGCTTTTGCCTGGAAATATAGAATTGATTAGATCGGGCACGCAGAGGAATCAAACGCCGCCATTTCATAAAGTAAACATGACGTAACCCCATTTTCTTTTTTGTCCGTGCCTTTGTATTTTGCGTTTTTTTAGCGCAACAGTAGCGGCGGTGTCGACTGTCCAGTGTCTACGTGGTCTTGCCTCGCCATAATAGGTCTGTACGCATACATACGAGGGTTTGTAAGGTCTGAAAAGTTTCCGACCTTACAAAGATACATGACATATTTTCAGTATTTTTTTTTTCATATAGTCTCTTTGTAACTCTACACACTTCTCCCAGCGATGTTCCCATCTCTGTAACCCGTCCAAAAAGTACTAGGCGTTTTTCTCTGCAAAAATAATTGTTCACGAAGGTGATAGCCCCTTCAATTGACGAAAATCTCTGTCCTCCGAGCGCAATTTTTAGATGAGGGAACAAAAAGAAGTCGCTTGGGGCTAGATCTGGTGAGTAAGGCGGATGGTCAAGCAGTTCAAATCGTAATTTGTGGATTTTCGCCATGGCAACCGCTTTTTTTTTTTTTTTTTTTTTAGGGTGGGAAATCATCAAATAACTTCTCCCGCTCTGGGCGGAGCGGGAGGGTGTGTCAGACTCTTACTGACTAAAACCCACCCGTATTCCTTCCTGTTGCCTGTGTTGCGGGGGCCTCGGTGACCCATAAGTACCTTCCCGCGACCCCGGCAGGCATCGGCCCTAGTGGACCCCTACTTTGTGCTGACGACATCTCTTTGAGGCGCGCGTGGAATACGACGCGCCGTCGACCCGGGCCTGGTCCTTACCGGACGGTGAGCTACCCATTGCTCACCGTCCGCAAGCCCGCGCCTACGGTGGCCGGAAATCCGCCCGGGATTCCCGACGCCCTGGGCGTCTCCTGCGGCGGCTAGGGGCGAGAGGGCGCGAAACTTGCCTTTCCCTCAACCGTCCCGCCTCCTCCTTCGCGAGCATTACTGCTTCGCAGAAGGAGGTGACGGCTGCCCATGCCCTCTCGCTCCGTACCATGGCCTGAACCAGGGCCGGACGCGAGAGGTCTCTGCCGCCGATCGCCTCCACGAGGACACGGCGGTGCTCTGCCCAAGCCGGGCAGACCTCCACCGTATGCTCCACCGTGTCCTCTGGGCGATCCACACAGTGGTGACACCCGGACGTTTCCTCCCGCCTTATTCGACACAGGAACCTCCCGAAGCTGCCGTGTCCGGTGAGGACCTGCGTCAGGCGGAATGGCAACCGCTGAGGTGTGAGACGGTGCGTTGTCTTGGTGAAACAGGATTTTCTTTTTCTGCAAACTTGGCCGTTTTTCCGCAAGTTCTGCCTTAAGCTTGTCCAGTAATGATGCGTAGTATGCTCCTGTAATGGTTTTTAATTTTTGAAGATAATCGATTAAAATAACTCCATCTCTATCCCAAAAAACCAGTCGCCATCACTTTCCCAGCCGAAGGAATAGTTTTTGCTTTTTTTGGAGCCGGTTCCCCCTTTGCAGTCCACTGTTTAATGATGGTGCAGAGTCCCCATACACAGAATGCAACTCATCTTTGATTTGCGTAGGCGTATTGCCTTTCAAAAACTTAAAAAAAATATTTAATGACAGCACGATACTCGATTTTGTCCATTTTCATAAAAACATACATGAAATGACTAAAACGACTGTTACATAACAACTGCACGTCCAAACTGGCCGAAACTTTGGTGAGTAACTGTCAACAGATGAACAACGAAATTCACTAGCTCTTATTTACGAGTGCTGCCATCTTCATGTTGAGGTCGGAAACTTTTCAACCACCCTCGTAGTTCCGAAACACTCGTAGAAATGAAAGCAAAGAAAATGGACTACGAGCACGAAAAATAAAACTCAAAGACATCAACATATTGACCATAGACTAAAAAACATTACAACAAATCTATGCAAATGGTAATGCGTCTATGCTTTACCATTTGCAACGGATCATAAACTACCGCAAACAGTAAAACATAATAGACAATTGGTTAAATTAAAGCGACAGTAACTTAACAGACCAAATTGCATTATGGAGCATGAAGGCTCCTACATACTGGCGCGACTTGTCGCGCGACGCGACGCGACACAAAGACACCGCGTGTAGCGCTACACGCGGTGTCTTTGTGTCGCGTCGCGTCGCGCGACAAGTCGCGCCAATATGTAGGAGCCTTGAAGCTCAAGGCTCAGGTTGATTTATGCTATAACAACTTATGGAACAAATCTAACTAAAAGAGATGTATTAATTATTTAAATTATTATAATTTTGTAAATTCATATTTGTTATGATCGCGAATGATATTCTAATCAAGATACAACCTGACACTGACCAGCAAATTGCAAAAAACGTAAGAAAATATGGATTTCGCGGGCTACCACTGCGGATCCATCTTAAGCATATAAATATAACAAACAGCTCAGAACAACCTTTAAACAACTAAACTGCCAATTACTATGGCTAATCTATACACGTTACTCTTGACATAGCAAACAAATTCGGTCAAAAACAGGCTGATGGTGCTTGTGACCTAGTAATTAGACAACGGAGGTTTTATTTCCTAGTAACTGGAGCATACAGTAATAAGGCACAAGATAAGCATAAAGATAGAATTCACATAATTTTGACGATAACATCTCTCATTACAAAGATCATTTCTCTATACACTTATTAAAAATATTTTTTATAGGATCATAATGCCGCCAACCTTACATCATCATTACGCTCTGAAGATAACATTTTCCACGTTTCTTCCTTAATAACTTCCGTAATAGCCTTTTTGTGAGGAAGACCTTACGCATATAAAGTATCTACTTTCAATAGAAACGCTTAGTTACACGAAACCCTATGAAAATTCGTCATACTTTTAACCAAGTAAGCTACAAGGAAAGGCCTTCACATTAAATAAGTCCCTCAGCTAATTGTCGTCTAATCTCACCTTGTACAAACCTCTTTAATCCTGTCACTAAGGAATGCTCGATACTAAGACATAATAATTGTAAACACACAGTCCTTGATACCGTTTCTAATTAGAACAGATAATACAGTGCATGAGATTACACAATATCGGCCATTAGTCAAATACTTCAGATTAGATAAGGCCGGGTTGTAAATGAATCTAATTGAAGTTATACAGTTCTATCACCACCTTCAATACATTTAATACAGCTAAGAGACATTTGTACAGCTTGCTTCTACCCGAAATTGACATCGAAACTATTATGTTCCTCATCACGATAATAAATACATATCAGAAGTATGAATGTCCATTACAAATATGTCTTCTTTATCTTATCACGACGATTGGCTAGCGGTTCAAAACCATTTACAGTGCAAGTCTAAATCATTCGAAAGACCACACAAATTAACACAGTACAAACAGTAATGGTATTCAAACAAATCGCGGTCTCGACCTTGTGAGACAAACCCGTCGGGCAGCGTATCATCCGATCGGCGCAAACGCAGTCCCGTTACCAACAATCTCATTCGGTATAACGGGTGCCGCCGCCCGATTGGCTGCCAACACTGGACATGCGCATTGCACGCTAGAGTAAACATTTCGTTGTTGACTGCAATTGAAGAAGGTTGTCACGGATGTATGGCTTGTATGGCTCGATCAGAGGAACCGTGAATGAACCATAATTCTGAATGTGATTGAAAACAGCATTGTTGTAATTGTACAGCATTCGCTATGAATCGCTATGATGATTACACGCTCGATCCGGAAAATCGGATTAGAA
Source organism: Atethmia centrago (assembly GCA_905333075.3). Classification (NCBI taxonomy): domain Eukaryota; kingdom Metazoa; phylum Arthropoda; class Insecta; order Lepidoptera; family Noctuidae; genus Atethmia; species Atethmia centrago. The sequence continues at coordinate 33,831,141 of HG995367.1, read as the reverse complement.
CTAACAAAGAGCCTGACCATTATTATGTAAACAACACGATAAAACCTTGGGACACCCAAGAAGATATTCGATTTTCAAAGGAACTAGGTAATTCATTTTGCACATCATTTTAATTTGATAGAACGTAAAGCTTTTTCATGCTAATCTTCCAAGAAAAGAGAAAATATGGCAATAAAGCACAGTAATAGAGTAACCACTAGATACACTTTTTTCAGGAGGAAACTAAGCCTTGCTAGCCACATTTGTACGATCATACGACGTCGCCGCGATTGCAAATGCACACAGTCACTTGAGATCCTCCGTTATTAATTGTCATGTACCAATAGTTTGAGTGGTCTTGCCTGAGTACACGCCTGTGAAGATGCCCACGCATCCAATACTAAAACCAATGAATATAAATAGAGCATAGAAAGGCGAACTAACTGTAATGAAGAAAACAGTGACAGTAAAGGTTGGCACGGTGGAAGTAGCTGATGATGAAGAAAACTCAAACGCAAAACTTGAAACTAAGGCAAGCGTACCTTCTGCCCTTATCTATTATGTGCCATAACTGTAAGCCTAGAAGCCTGTATTATCAACATAAGCTGCGATACTATCGTTTATGTATGCCATGCAGCTATCCTATACTAGTTTTTCTGCATAGTTGGTCGTACTGACCTATTTGCCATCGATTTTTCTTCGTGCATAACAATCAGCTGATTGCCACTGATTTTACTTTTACTTGCCGAGCCCCTAGACAATTTTATTTTCGCCGTTGGAATTCCACGGTTTATTCACAACTTTGTAAAGTAGGTACAAGAAAAAGGGCGAGCGAGCAGCTAAAGGTAAAAAAGGAGCAAAACCGATTTTCTGAGCAGGTTTCTTGAAACTTAGGCTAAAGAGATTCTTGTTTTTTTGTAAATATAAATACACTCAAAGAACTCGTGTTAACATCTTTAGACTTGGCTGTCAAAGGCTTTGAAGCGTCTAGTCAGCCTTAAGCCATCGCTAGCTTTGGCAGGTTTCTCTAAGTAATCTTAAGTGCAATGTCCTCTTGATACAACATTATCTGCCGCATCATCCTTTGTGGGGCTCGTAATAGTTCATTCAGCTTTATCTTTTGATGCACTGGTATTCATTACACCAATTTAGACGCTAAAGAGGATTACATCATTGTTAATTTTATGAGACTCATTCTCTTCGTTAAGAAATGTTTCTCTAAGTAAAAATGAACGTCTAATTGAAAATGAGATGATGATGTTACTTCATTAAAATGAATATAGTTTTCATGCATAATAATCATAAAAGTAAAAGTAAGTTTTGAGAGTAAAAGGTAATTTTGCGAGTTGGTTCGTCAAATTATTTAGGAGATCTTGACGGGTCGGCTATCAAGTGCGTATGTAGATTAATAACCTTCAAGCTGATTTGCAATTTCATAGGTGCGGCTCAGAACTTAAACTTGAGAAAGGAAGGTTACGTTGAGCTTTAGCAAGTTGAGAAATTGCGATGGCAGCATTGGTTTCGAATCGTCCGGTTTTCTCAACAAAACCTGTTGTTAATATGGAATGCGGGCCCAACGCTGACGTACGAAAGTTCCGATACAAAACACCGGCGTGTGTAATGTCGATTGCTTTCTTACAACCAATTAATCGATTCTATCTGAGTGCGTCGAGATTGTAGATTTCACAACAGATTTATTGGGTAATCTCGATTTACGAAGAGCGTGTCGAGCAACGGAAGATGTTTACGAGGATATAAATATATTGTCTGAGGTAGAATATGATGATGAGAAAAGTGTCGGAGGTGTAAATGATGGCGAGTAGCCTATAATTGTCAACGGTTAGACGTGTAACTGTTTGCTATGCATTATAGTAAGTCCGTTAGTTGCGCGTCCGTGTGCGTTACATATTTGAAGTATTGCTGTGTATATCAAGCTGACTGTTGGAAGTAGAAAGCATTGTTTGTTTAATACCGGGAGTGCTAGGTAGCTTAGTGATTTTGTACGGTAGTAATACAAAGATGACAAAAAATTATATGCTTAGAAGCTAGAGCAAACAATTTGATCAGACGAAAAGCTCACAGACAATCTACATTAAGTTAAGTAAGTACTCGTAGCAGCGTCTATGAATACATATTGCTATAAAGCAATGAATGAAACGAAATCGCTTCTCCAATTCAATTCTATTGAAGCAAATACGAACATCACAAAGCAGTGGTTACAATCGGTCCATTGAACGTTAGCACTTGATTGCCATTACCTCACAGAAGTTTTGGCGCTCACGACTTTATTGGTTCATTGGCCCCAAGATTGCTTCGACTGGGCTTTGAGTAACATATTCCAACATAAGCTTACAATAATTTAAACATTAGTGATGAAATGGAAGCTTCTGATAGTCTCTTTGTTAATAAAGATCTGTGGTCATCATGCAAGAGATGATATCTTTCAACACCTTAACAGGAAGTGAAAAACTATGAAACTAAAAATATAGATTCCATTTCATCAATGAATCTATCTTCAACTGAATATTTCACTCAACACATCTATTTATTGCCTCGCTTTATGGCTTGACTCGATTCCGTTGAGTGCCGTAGTGTTATATTTGTAGTTATCATAGTCCTTATCATAGAATAAGCCAACCTATCACCAAAATAATGTATTTTTATGGAATATTAGAACATTCTATGAATTATAGATGGAGGTAAGATAAATGATCAAAGAAAAGAGGGATGGACGAGTGCGTTTGAGGAAAGGGGAGTGAATGTCAAGGCTGTCGGGAGAATGGAAGAGATAAACATAGGACCAAGGCAAGAAGACGAAGAAGAAAGCTACCTGATTATGAACAGCAGGTATCAATAACATTAATTAATTGCAATGCCATGCAAGAAAAACCAGCCATCTCGATGCTACAGAAAAAGAAACTGACCATGCCACAACAAATCAGTACAATAAAACAGCATACAATTTAAGTGGTGTACCTTCGTCACTTAAAAATATAAAAATAAAGAGTTTACGGTTGTGCGTTGCGGTTGCATGTGAAAACGGAGAAACGGGCCCAGAAAAAGTGAACGAAATGGATTCGTTACGGTTTAGACGGTTATTGATACCGATACCGGTGTTTTGGATGAAATATTCAATGTTACGCCCTTTGGATCTAGTGCCCTAGTAATGAACGTGTTTTTATTTATTTATGTTCATACACTTTTGATGAACTTTTTTTTCTCCAAGGCTTTTGATGACAACAGAAAATTCTCCGTTTAAATAAAATAGAACACAATGGAAACCATGCCTTTTTGTTTTTCTTTGACAAAATATTTTGTAAAAGGCATAAAATACAGTTTAATAGAGCTGCCCACGTTTATAATTCTGTATCATTAAATTGGCACGTATTTGACAAACGATTTGAGTTTGCTAGTTGAATACCTGTAGCCGCCTTGTTAGGAAGCCGGACCCAGCACTGGCATATTTAGATTATTTGCAGAAGGTATCTGACAGAACCGTGATAATATGCACTGAGGACCTTGGAACAAAACATGTCACTGTGAATAATAAATAACAAGAAATTCTGGCTTCGTAATCTTCACGGATGCAATAAATAATTTATAAGATGAAATGGTTTGATAAACGTCGACAACATTGTATGCTTGGGAATTTAAAATACTTGACAATTTAAATGATCTTAGGCTAGAGGTAAAATTAAAGCACATATTGGATCGAAATTCAAGAACGAAACCAAAGAGAAGTAGCGCTTCAATAAAAATGAACATGATACCAATGCAAAAACAAGAGGAACGTGTCATTCCCTGCGAGAATTAATATTTATTATAATAATTCGTAAAGCGAAAAATTTGTACCCCTTTTTACGAAAATTACGCGGACGAAATTTAGCACAGTTAATATTTATATGGAGGAGGAATGTAGAAAGCTAATATTTTGATATAATAAGCATAAGAAATAAATTAAAATAATAAAAAAAACGTTACACACATTACCATGCGTTGACACACACATGCATCACTAATGACTTGAAGATGGACAGAAGGTGACAGAAGTGACTGCTTGAGCATGGAATAAGTAAGTAGGTACTTTTTAATAGCATGGAATTAGTAATTTATGTTTAGATTGTTAGTACAGGGTGTTGAATTTCGACCAGTGCGCGACCGTATTCAAAACCCCGTATTCAAAATTCATTTATTTACGTTACACGTACGTGTTTGGGTCACAGAAATTCATAAGTCTACCATCAGACTCGGAGCAGACACACACACGAATGATCCTCTAAGGGTTCCGTATTTTCGTTTTGAGGTACGCACCCTAAAAACCTGGATTTACTGATCTGAAATAGCCTCTACGGGTGGCAATACTTAAAAAATGTCCGTGTAGTGCACCAAACTGAGGCAGCTTCGCTATCGCCACCACCATGCTGACTGCTCAATTTCACTATATGAGTTATCCACACTAATACTCTTACTTACTGATACTATAAAAACGAAAGTAACTCTGTCTGTCTGTCGGTCCGTCTGACCTTTTCACGCCTTAAGGCGCAGATATATGATTTTAGTGGCTTTTAAATCTGTTATTACGCCTTTAAATAATGTAAGTTTAGCAAAAAATGTATGTTAAACTAAAACGCGAATACATCAATTTTATATGTGAATATTTAAGTATTGTAGTACCCGAAGCATAAAAACGATATTACTTTCAAACTACTTAAAGGTATTTACATGTTTCTTTGTATGAACAGTCTATTTTATGAACTAATCTATACAGATAAATAAAATTGTAGTGTCTGTTTCTAATATTAAAATAACCGCTTTTTACTACATGCATATGAAAGTATATACGGTACATATACCAAAAAATCAATTTTTAAAAAATTTGTCTGTCTGTCTGTCAGTCTGTCTGTTTGTTCCGGCTAATCTCTGAAACGGCTGAACCGATTTTGACGGGACTTTCACTGACAGATAGCTGATATAATAAGGAGTAACGTGGGCTCTTTTTAGAAAAAGCCACGCGGGCGAAGCCGCGGGCAACACCTAGTAAAATATATGAATTTTTTTAAATATTCATATTTTCGTTACTAAAAATAAATATTCCCTTTGAAACCGAACCGCAGAGCAGCGTGAGCGTGACGCGCATTTATGGCCAAGGCCGGCGGCGTTTACCCGATCCTTAACGTCTGAACGGATTTTGATGAGGACCACAGTTAGACCATGGCCTGAGTTAGGTCGTAGGATACTTTATCCCGGTGGTACGTTCCCCGTGGGGTAATCACCGACACCCACGCAAACGAAGCTAGTACTCAGAGTTTGCACGAATAAGCGAAGAAAAGAAGAACCGACACGCAATAAGAACAGATAGGTACCTACATTGTGAGTGGCATTTGCCCTGTAGTAAGACAATTTACAGGCCAAGACTAATAATGATTATTCATTGCTTAGAACAACAACTTATTTATCAAGTTAAAACAACACAATTGCATTTAACAGGAACAACCAACAGCCGTTGCAGCAGGAGGTAAACGTTAAAGGAATTGCGTTGTTCGTATTCCGCGTATTTGTTTAGCAATGCGTCGATATTTTAGTTCAGCCATAAATTCTGCTAGACTGGCATAATGACGTAGTTTTATTAACATGATGTGGCGTTTTGTTTATACTTTGTCACGAACTTGTGTTTAAGGTGCATTGAATATGGCAATAATTTGTGATATTTGCTCTTATTTCGCACGTCGTCGAATCGAAGACAATAATGCGGGAAAGAATGCAATCAATGTTAAGGATGTAAGCCAAGGCATTCGACTCCTCTAATGTCTTTGGGTGTAAGTTATCCAGATTATTAGACGAAACTTCAGACGATGAAACTACGTTTGGAAAGCCTGATACAAAAGGTAGGATCACTGAACAGTAAACGCTTAATGACATTTTAATGATAAAGGCTCCACGTCATATCTTTATTTATATATAATAATTATCGAATTTACATACCATACTGATCACTGACCACACCTTACAAAGTTGGTGGTATTAAAGTAGGTGGTATTAAAATAAGTGTAATTCAACATGTTAGGAAGCGTTGAACATCAATAAAAGGAACCATTGACACAGCAGATGAAAAAATGACATTTAAACGACCTTGAGCTTCGGCAATAATTTCGTATCATAAGGCAAACCGGTTCTGTTTACTTTGGGCTTACCTTATGTGAAAATGTCGTAAACTACAGTTCTTATTGCACCACGGTTGTATGACATGATCAAGGAAATTACGAAAAAGACTTTCGCAGGAAATTACGAAAAAGACTTTCGCATAAACCTTCTAGGGTTTACTTTAAAATCCGTCGTCGACATAAAATGAATGCTGTACCTACCACAGTGGAAGAAGCGAAGGCCGATAAACAGAAGATTTTGGTAAAACCTATCAGTTTTTCTTACCATCATAATTAAAAAAAGAAGTAGTTGCCAATAAAAACGATGGATAGGTAATCTATCACGTTGAAAACGTGTACGAAAACGTTTTATCTTTAGTAAAAACTAAAGCCCAAAAAACATTGATACCTCAAAATTGGAATATACAACGGATGTACCAACAAAAAATTTTAATATCGAGACTGGCAACACTGCCGAATTTCTATATCTTTTTTCTCAAAGTGTCAAGATAAAAGTCGCTCGTTTTTCATTTAAAATAAGAATTGGGACAAAAGAACGCAGTCTGTTTTTACCTGTTGTAATTGCCAACCAAACAATACGTTCATTGTGGTGCTGAATGGGAAAATTAAAATTCCTCATGCACAACTTTGCGACGAAGGCCGTTCATATGAACTAGATCATGTCAAGGCTTTTACAGACACCAAGATTGGTACTTATATGGTACTTTTTAAAATTGTAAAGACAACAAGTGGGTTTTTCAAACTTCGATTTAATTTCATACGATGCTTAACAGGGCAGACGTTGATTGGCAGGACCCATTTTGCGGTCATGAACCAGATAAAAAATTACAGTAAAAAGCTTGCAAATCGTGCTCAATGTGTGCATTATCCTTTTCAAGTTACCTACATAACAAAGGTTTCGGTAAAAAAAAAAAATCGGTAAAAAGCTTGCTCTTCGCACCCAATTTGTGAATTAATTAGTTAATTAATCTTTTGAAGTTCATAATACCTATATTTTTAGATAGATTTCACGTTAAAAGAATCTTTATAAATTGACAGTACCAAAATCTTAAAATATTAAGCACAATGATTTTCTTTAATATTCAAAAGCGAGCGGTGACCACTCATCGGCGACCATCTTGAAATCCCGTGTTTAATTGCAAATATAATTAACGCTCACATGAATGCTATTAAGGCTGAGCATAGTAGTCCGACCTTGGGGTCTATTTAATATCTCGTTAATTGCGCAAACAACGCCTAGAGCAAATATCAAAATTGAGAGACTGTCAAACCGGCAATGCTATCTTAAACTTGTATTTGACCACGACATTCTTTACATTTTGCCTCTGTAGAATTAGCATTAATTTGATTAATGTTTGATTCGTCTTTTAAATAAATTGCGCACTGTGTATTTCAATTTATTAAGCTGACAATGAAGGTCCTATTTTTAAGTTCTAAAATATTTCTAATTAATGCTGACTTTATTTAGAAAAAAACAAATTAAACATTAACGCTTATAAAAACTTCAACAAAAAATTTATGATTTTAAAATGCAAGACATGTAGACTCAAGAAACAGCCATTATAAAAATGTGGGAATTCATATTATTTTGAAAACCACGATCAAAAGATTGTTAGCCAAGCGAACGACACCGCTTATCGTTTCTTGTTTGAGAAAGTGGCACTGGAATGGATATAAATACAGGTAAATATTGGTAACCGATTAAGGCGATGCCAAAATAAATTGGGGGCTTTTTCGTAACCATTTACTTAACTATTACAGCATGCATGGATTTAATTATTAGGTATGTTTATTGACTATTTCATTAATACTCTGGACTGAAGGAAAACGCAATTGGGTTAAATTTCCTCGATTTAATTTAATTCAGAAAAGACCGCTACTTTTTTTTCTGTAATTCTAAAATACTTAGTTAATTATAAACAATTCTAAAACACTAAGCAAAGCAGCTACTAATTTCATTGCAAAATTGCATTCAAAATGATCGTATTAGGTAATTGAAAACTGTGACTGAAAATATTTTGAATACATAGCTTAATTTTTTTTTAAACAATTTTTATTTGGTTTGGCGCTCTTAAGTTGTTATTAAATGTATTAGTGTAAAACTATGGACTAGAATTACCTATGTCTGAAATAACGAAATAATTAATAAAAAAATATAATTTTGGTTCCAGCGCATTGTTGTGCTCTCATTTTCGCATGTGGAACTAATTGACTCTGTCACTTTCTTATGCCCGCCCAGTTCGCTTTGATTTATTTTTTACGTATCACCAAGGTATAGGTAACATTTATTGCAAAAAGACTGTAAATATCGCTCACGCTTCCATATTTACGCAGTAGTTAAAGATTTTAAAGATGTTCAAGAAGCAGTCAAGAAATCTTGTAAAAAGGCCCTGTCAGTAGCTGATCATTGAAACAACAAAGAACTTAATGTAACTGCACTATTTTTTTAAGGTTTCTTGTCATATTTAGGGCAATACCGAGCCTTAAAAGATTGTGATCAATCAGGGACCGGGCTGCATACGCCTATTCTCCTTTCTAACTTTTCATCAATAAAAAAAAACAAATAAATAACAGAACTGATTTGAATTATGTCACAGTATTCGATATCCGCAGTATTTCTTATCGAACTTCGTTCTGTCGTCCGTCACAAATGAATGTCCATGCTTTGGTAATGAAAGAAAAACCTCAATATCAGCTGCTTATCTTCTATACAAATTGAAATAACCCATACTAGAAGTTTAAGGCAATCAGTTAAGACGGCTACATGAAACAAGTGGGCGATAAACATGCTAGTTTTCAGAATAATGTGATTACTAGTTATTCGTGTCTAGTTTCTTCAAAAGGAATTGATAAATTGTTGTTATGATTTAGTACTAACCAAACCGTGTATTATTTATCGTCATTTGACTTCAGCCACTTAAGTACAGCCAGCAAAAGAGTTTTGTAGGTAAATATAGGTGTATCCCAAAATGGAATTATTTGCATATCTACACAAACTGGCAATTTTCATAGATATATTGAGTTATATGTTCTTAAATCTCACTCAGATGAGCGATAACTTAAACACACAATAGCCAGCTGCCTGCAAACCTATCTCTAATGCTGACTGATAAAGTCAATAATTTCTTACCAATTTACAAATTGTACGTAACATCAATTTAATGCGTCACTTGCTGCTGCACCGACCGCAATTGGTCTCCAAAACTAAACCCGTTTTTGCTGCGGAACGGAAAGGGCGAAATTGGTATTGTCTACAATAACTATAGCCGTACAACGATCTTTTGAGGCGTGACCAAAATCGGATCTAACGACGCCATCTTGTTTTTCCAATATATTTCACACAACATGTTTACCAAGAGCTCCCCTCTCAACGTCATTCGAGAGCCAAAATATCCTAATAATAATAAATTTATTTGTCACCAAAACTTATGTTACATTTAGACAGATATGCAGGACAATTTAAAAATTTCTTAGTTTTATAATGAAGGCATCTATGTCTGAACTAGATAAAAATATCTGCATCTCACACGGAAAAAAAGGATTTCTTAAATTAAGACAATATCCTTTTGGTCAAGACAAATATTGATTCATATATGGGGAAAACAATATATTCTTGAACGAAGTAAAATTTTGTCTTAGTTTTATTGTCTTCTTCGAAGAAATTATACTTAAATGAAGAATTATTAAGTTTAATTTTAAGAATATGTTTTCTCTCTAGAATATTTTCATCAATTAAGATTATTATAGTCTTGAATCAAAAATATTTGCTTAATTCAAGAATAAAAACCAAGTATTTATTATTATTAATTTGAGTAAACAGGTTTTCTTGGACTGAGTACATTTACTTACGTTAAGAAAATATTTACTTGGATTGAAACAATTTTTCTGAGAATATTGATATGTAATGCTGAAGAGATCATTTTTTCCGTGCAGATATCAGCGCTCTTCCTTAAACCATTAAAATACTCGCTTAATTAGACATAATGGTATATCATTACACAGAAAAAAAGTTAAAATAAAATAAACAAACGGGTACCTATGTGGAGTGTTTACCTCTCGGTGAGAAGTATGTGAAAGAGTGTGAGAGTGTGAATATAAAAGTTTACTATTTCAATATTTTAATATTTTTTCTGTCTTTTCATATGTGAGTTCACTAATATATTTAAAGAGTACACTTTTACATGTTTTTAATGTAGCGGGTATACTTCCAAGGCGTCATTAATCCTATAATATAAGTACGGTCCCTTGTAGCCGTGTAGATAATCTTACCTTCGTAATTGTTGTCATCCTCGTCATGTGCAGCACAGATCTGTCGGCAGAGGTCCTCGTACTCCGCCCAATAGGCGGCCAGCGCGGAGGGGTCGGGCGCACGCGCAAGCAGAGGCAGCGCCATGCGGACCTCTGGAGACTCCTGGGAAAGAAAAATAGGTTTGGTTACAAATGATGTTTCTTTAAAAGGCCTCCTTGGTGTAAACTGTTAAAGAGCGATATACGATGAGATGATTGATATTGGATACGCATTGGCTTTGTTTGGGCAGCAACTCTTTATCAACTTCAAAGATGCTGAAGTTCCAGTATCATTATTTGGTAATTAAAAACTATAAGGAAAATTAGCTTAACTTAGCACCGACGGTACAGGATAATTTATGGTAACTAAATCCACAGTAGGTGGATACAAAAATATTAACCTCAAGTTATATGTATATAGACAAATTAAATTAAGTTGCCGTCCGAATTATTAATAGGGCCTTGTATTCCACACAAAGACAAAACGTTTCTGTTCTGGCTCATAAATTGTAACAACCGCTTGTTTTTTGGTTCATTGTACATTAATCTACGAATAGTCTACTGTTTAATCTACTGTATCTAACAGTGATTACATCATCGTCGTAGAAGGCGTACCAAAATACCACCATATCTAAAACCAGTCCGCCCAAAATCAACATATTCCCAAGACAAACAATGATTAATTCAAAATTAATTAGAACTATTCTGTAAAAGACAACATTATTCGCCGCAAGCAAACAATGTAATATGAATTATTATGAGCAATCTGAACACTGCGAACACTTTGCGAAACAATTGACCAACTCCTTGCAGAGCAAGTGGAAGACAATGATGTTACAACATCGCATTATACGCATCTAAATAATATCGTAATTATGAATCGGGATTTGGTGATAAAATGTTGCTGTAGAGGCCAGCGTCAAAATTTTAAAGTCCATTTGATAATTTTAAAATAAAGTGGGCCAAAAATTGAATTTGCTTGTCATCTAGCAACAGTAAAAAGTTAGAGCTACCCACAAGTTGTGGGGGATGACAAAATAGGGATACGCGATGATGTAGGTACACTTTGTTATAGATAACGAGATGGCCAAGTGTTCGCAGATCATAAAAAGACACAGAGGGATGAGTTAGCAGTGATAGTGACTTAAAAAAATACATCGTTTTCACTGGCCACTACAACATCAGCCTTACTTCTGTCTGATAACAGTTTCCAGTCTTACTTCTTTTGTTTAGAAAGCCGTGACTGTCACATTATAGCTGTAGATACTTTATTGTACGACAAATATGCACCTTCCTCTTCTTTTTCCGGAACTTGCAGAAATAATAAGGAAAATAAATAATATTTCTCAATATGTCAACGATAAAGGAAAGTGACGACGAAACTAAAAATTCATTAAATGTTTTGGTTAGGGATAACCTCAACTTATAAGTTGAATGTGATGAGGAAGATCATTGTCAGTCAGTGATTTAGAGATTTCCACGAATGATTTAGATGTCCATAACAGAGAGGTAGAAGGAAACCATATATGAAATATATATGAAAAGGAGCTATACCACGGTGATATGGGGCCAGCTTGTGATAAAACAATTTGACTAGGATGAGATGATATTTAGACAAAAATAACGGAGACCCGTTGAGCATAATTCCCATCTAGCATTTATAAGTCAGCTACTATACTTTCACAAGGTTCAAAGGCCCAAAACACAATTAGGCGTTTGTTATTTGTTACATTAATGAAATACGTCCAATGGGCTAGGTTAATACGAATAATTAACACCAAGTAGACGACGACGCTCATGAGAACAATTTAAAAGTTCAAAACGGTTATCACATGAACTCGGAGATGAGGAGTGACGTCACTCAATTTGGACAGATATTAAGTGGGATCTGAAGTAATCCTACCGCATTGCGATGAAGTTAATGTTCCAGATGACGAGACAAACATGGTTGAAGTAAACTGAAGGAATTTCAAGGAAAATATTCTTGGTTGAACAATATTTATGGAGCGGTTGAGCTTATGATCTTTATCTTGGGTAATGTTTTACGTCATAAGGATTTCCAGTGTGTAAGAAGAGAGCAACGAGATTCTGACGCTTTATTCATTCTCTGCTTTTAGTTTACTTTGATTCAATTTCACTTATTAATTCAATTGCTATTAGATTGTCTATATTGTATGTCTAGTGTGTCAGCTATGTTTAGCTTATAAAGGTGTAGGTATCTTTGTAAGTTTTGAATTGATTTTTCCAGTCTTGCTTACTTCAAAGCTATGTTAACAAAACCGTTATATGGCCCCAGACTTGAAATGCTAAAGAAGATGGCTGGCATTATCATCAACAGGGGTGGATGTTAAGGAATGCATACTCTTTATGAGTACTCTATGGTTGTGTTGCCTAGCAATACTTACTCTTGTTAAAATATGTCATTCCTATTATTCGTAGCATTGTTTCAGATTCTTATACTTTGTTTTCTACCTCTTAAACGTGTAATTTATCTACTTAGTTATAACGATCGTTCTTCTATCCAATTTTCTTTTGCACACAGTTTATTTTAATGGGGGCTGCTTTCTCAAATAGTTGTAGCCTGTCGGAACTGTTACTACATAAATCTTACCACCAGTTCCGTCTTCTCTTATCTTTGTCGAAAATACAAAGGCCCACAGACAACTATGTAGTATCTATACTACTCCATTGAATACCTCACGTAAATTCATTATCGGGTGACGTAGGCTATTAGCAAATATACGATAAAGCAAGGTCGAGTATGTACTCAGAGGTCCATTTGAATATTTGTCGGATGATTAAGCATCATCATTTAAATTAGTTTCCTTTACCTGCGCATTTGTGACCATTCCTCTATTCATGTAACTGGAATATAGGTACATGTTACATAGATGTTCCGCTATAAAGTAGCTCGTCTTGGTCTAGAGTCGTTGTTTGACCGTAATCCATTTGGAGATCTTTACCAATGCTACCTGCATTATGAACTTGTTACCGAAATGTAGTACCCAGCAGATATTGTTTTAAGGATATCAACTAACCATCACTGATCCATTGTTGTGCATTTAAGATATGGATTTTGGTTACCTACCAAAATCTATCTTAATACTCAAAAACATTACTTTATAACAACTATTTTATATTTGCGCACCCTTGCGCCATCCCATCTTCCTAGCACGGCGGGCTGTGCTGGGGCGGCTGCGGCAGGTGCGGAAAACCTCAAACGGCGCAAGTACTCAAATCTTATTGGGACTTAGGTATATGTTCGAGCCGTTTGGGGTTGAAACACTAGGGCCATGGGGTCCGAGTGCCCACTTAGTTTTTAGAGACATCGCAAAGCTGTTGGTTGACTCCTCACGTGACCAGAGGGCTGGTCTATTTTTGGCCAAAGAATCAGCATTGCCATACAACGTGGTAATGCTGCCAGCCTTTTGGGTACTTTTCCTGTTGACAGCGATGCGGACGAATTTTTTGACGCCCTTTGATATTTTGCCCTCCCTTTTTATATAATTGTACATATAATTATTATTATTTTAAGTTTGTTAGTTTTTAAATGAAGGATTTCTGATTTTATATTTTTATTTATATATTTAATACTTTCAGCTAACAGATGTACATAGGCGGACTTAATGCCATAGGCATCGGTTTTTTATCTGGCAGCTTCATAATTTTAAAATAATTATAAAGTTACGTAAGTAAAGCTTGAAGATGTTTATAATCGTCATCACTGAATATTCAAACCATATATTCTACATATGTACTATGTTTTAAACTATACTCTTAACCTACTCGTTGTCAACCTCCATGTTGTAAATTCCTTCATTATCAAAATTGTTATCAAAGAAACCAATAAGCGCGCCACCTGTCTTCTCTTGAATTAAGATCAACTAGGTTATTCTAAGTATTTCAATTTTACCTCAATTACAATTTAACCGTTACGTAATAGAGACCGTAATTTGCTTTATTTCTCAAGCAATTAAGTCGACCAAACGAGTCAAAGGTCGTATCATGGAAAGCAGTCCTTACATAAATTCAATTCAGTGCGCTAAGTTACTCGTAACCTAAGACAACGAAGTGTAGTTAACTAGCCAATAAGTACTTGTATTATCTAACTCTGAGCTTCAGTTCCCAAGTTCTCATGCCATGCCTGCCGGGGTCGCGGGAGGGTACTAATGGGTCACCGAGGCCCCCGCAACACAGGCAACGGAAGGAATATGGGTGGGTTTTAGTCAGTAAGAGTCTGACACACCCTCCCGCTCCGCCCAGAGCGGGAGAAGTTATTTGATGATTTCCCACCCAAAAAAAAAAAGTTCTCATGCCATTCTAGGGTAGAAGCATGAATCTTGATTCAAAAGCAGACTTCATACTATTATTTCCTCACATCTTCGTTATTTTAAGTCGAGATGCATACTTGAACATCGTTCTAGAATTCGAGACCAGTATAGGGATCCCCAAATCTTAATGATTGAGTGTAGACAGCTGATTCCTAACCCCTTTTTTTTTTTTTTTGAGGTTGGGAAATCATCAAATAACTTCTCCCGCTCTGGGCGGAGCGGGAGGGTATGTCAGACTCTTACTGACTAAAACCGACCCGTATTCCTTCCTGTTGCCTGTGTTGCGGGGGCCTCGGTGACCCATAAGTACCTTCCCGCGACCCCGGCAGGCATCGGCCCTAGTGGACCCCTACCTATGTGTTGACGACATCTCTTTGAGGCGCGCGTGGAATACAACGCGCCGTCGACCCGGGCCTGGTCCTTACCGGACGGTGAGCTACCCATTGCTCACCGTCCAAAACCCGCGCCTACGGTGGCCGGAAATCCGCCCGGGATTCCCGACGCCCTGGGCGTCTCCTGCGGCGGCTAGGGGCGAGAGGGCGCGAAACTTGCCTTGCCCTCAACCGTCCCGCCTCCTCCTTCGCGAGCATTACTGCTTCGCAAAAGGAGGTGACGGCTGCCCATGCCCTCTCGCTCCGTACCATGGCCTAAACCAGGGCCGGACGCGAGAGATCTCTGCCGCCGATCGCCTCCACGAGGACACGGCGGTGCTCTGCCCAAGCCGGGCAGACCTCCACCGTAATTCCTAACCCCTAGAGTCTTATTTTTTTTATTTAATAACATAATATACCATCACGCCTCGTTTCCCTCAAGGATTAGGCAGAGGTACACCCACATTTCGCCAGTTATGGTGAAGTCCTATGTAATAAGGGGGCGAGCTTATTGCCACAATCGGGCACGAATTCCAAACTCCGGGTTTTTCCATATTCCAGATGGAAAAACCCAATAACACTTTGCCAGACCTGGGAATCGCGCTTGCGACCACTAGACCAACGAGGCAATGAAATAATAGATGTTTAATAAAATAATTCTCTCTTTACTTAGATCAGGGATTCCCAAAGTGGACCTTTTTTTTTTGGGTGGGAAATCATCAAATAACTTCTCCCGCTCTGGGCGGAGCGGGAGGGTGTGTCAGACTCTTACTGACTAAAACCCACCCGTATTCCTTACGTTGCCTGTATTGCCAGGGGTACCCATTGCTCACCGTCCGCAAGCCCGCGCCTACAGTGGCCGGGATTCCCGACGCCCAGGGCGTCTCCTGCGGCGGCTAGGGGCCAGAGGGCGCGAAATTTGCCTTTCACTCAACCGTCCCGCCTCCTCCTTCGCGAGCATTACTGCTTCGCAGAAGGAGGTGACGGCTGCCCATGCCCTCTCGCTCCGTACCATGGCCTGAACGAGGGCCGGACGCGAGAGATCTCTGCCACCGATCGCCTCCACGAGGACACGGCGGTGCTCTGCCCAAGCCGGGCAGACCTCCCCCGTGTGCTCCACCATGTCCTCCGGGTGATCCACACAGTGGTGACAGCCGGGCGTTTCCTCCCACCTTATCCGATACAGGAACCTCCCGAAGCTGCCGTGTCCGGTAAGGACCTGCGTCAGGCGGAAGGTGAGGACGCCGTGGCGCCTCTCTAGCCACTTCTCAAAGAAGGGACTTATCGCCGCAATTGTGGTGTGCCCAGCACTGGGTTGCGACAACCGTACTCTCCATGTCGGAGCTCCGTCTGCTGTGCCGCGATTTCTTGCGGCTGCGGGGTTAGACCCCGGCGTTTTGCCTCCTCGCGCCACTCCCATACGTGCGCGAGGACTTTTGCCTCCAGATCCCATGGTGGAAGTGGACCCCTAGGGGTCGAAATCGGTTTCCCAGGGGTCGACATAAACGAAAACTGATTTCGGAGGTCGACGAGGTCTAAAAATCAACCCCTATTAATTAACACAAGTTCAAATTTGAAACTTTCAAGATACTGTTGATAAGTTGTGTTACGTGTACCAACTTGTTAAGAATGACTAATATTTTAGTAGGAAGTATTGGGCAATGGGGATCTGAGGTTTTCATTTTGGAAAAGGGGTCACTTGCCCAAAATAGTTTGGGAATACCTGTCTTAGATCATAACTTGTCTCCGTCTAATGCGGCCTCTTACGAAAGCTCGCATGGTTATGAATGTTTCCTCTACGGCCCACATACGAAGAAACAAAGACAGAAGCTACTGGCATCCTGCGCCCGCGTCGTTTCCGGAGCACCCACTGCGGTCATTTGTATGTATATTATTGTCACAGGGACGAATTTAGAACAGGCGACTGTTTGTCCGACAACGATAAATTTATTTAATTGGTTAATACAAATGAGTGTTTTTCCTCGTAGGTTTAAGGAAAAAATAATTAAGTAGGTACCTAATTTGTATTGAGCGCCGAATAAATTATTGTAGTTTAAGGACATAAACCACAATAATTAAAAAACAGGTAAAAAACAGTTTGTAGTCAACGACCAGCTTGTTAATTAATAATAGATGTTTTTTTCCTTGAATTTCCACATGTGTCGAATAAATCGTTGAATAACCTTAGAAGTTACAGTCGAGTTGACCTATATTTTGTTGTAAACTAGTGTAATTACGGATTTGAATTTTGAATAATTTAAAAGCACATTGACGACAAACTACATTGCCGTTGAATATACAGTTAATGAAGGCAAGAGCCATAAAGTAAATCCTCTCATCCCATTTCCTGGGGTACAAAAACTAACAAATATTAAACGATGGGTATTTTAACAAGGGCTATTAGGGGCGTAGAAAATATTAATGAGATGATAGATAACCTCCAAAATTACGAAGAAGAAGATTAAGTAAGAATTGAAAATACACCCACAAACAAAACTATTATGTTTCAAGAATTAACTTATATGATTGTCATAATAAGAATGACTAGAACATATAGGATTCTTTAGCATAAACAGAACAATGATGAAAATGATACCAAAAATTCTTGCGCCAACAGCTTAGATTAAATAATCATAAGAAACAAATGTAGCAAGCTTAAGTGCATTCATAAAGTAATGAAGATCATCAGAACACATTCTCGGATCATTTACAACATACACATAATTTGTAAAATCATTACCAGAGTCGGATTGAGGTCGATATGCGCGAGATAAAGCACCGGACGCATTTAAATAATACATTAAAATCACATTTACAACCACATTAATTTTGTTAAGCAGAGACAAAGCCAAGCATCTCAGGTATGTCGTCCGGTTTCCGGAACATGCAAAAATATACAACGGACGGAGCATTCGGACAGCTGTCAGATGAATCAGGTGATTATAAAACGACAAACACTTTGAATCTCATTAATGTGCAAGCTGTAATGGACCATGCAAATCAATAAAAACATCAACAAACGGCACAGGAGATTCTATTACAAAGTCGATTTTTGTAAGAAAGTTAATAAAATTAATGAAACAGGAAATAGTTTTTTTTTTTTTTTTTATAATAAATTATTCAAGATTTTTTAGGACAGTTTATTATTGTTGAAGCTGCCCATAAACTTTATTATCTCACGACACTCTTTGACCATGAACCTTACAGACACAAATTACTGTCTAAAAAGAGTGATCCATCACGCACCCATATCACACAGACACAGTCATCATAATTATGGCCCTGTGCGTGTCTGAGGACCATTAAAAGTTGACTTTGAAACACCTGAATAATTCAACGAGTAACATTCAACTTGATATATTTGAACTTTAATAATGCTAGATACTACTGATCTGGCAGGTACTCTCTCTAAATGTCGCAAATTATATAAAAGACCTTCGATATTAACGTATTAAAATATATTTAAATTGAATTCTGCGTAATCATAAATGTTATAGCATCACCGGCTTAAAGATATTGAGTATCATCAATGAATGAGTGTGATGAAAGGTTTAAAAATAAAACAAACCTATTCATGAGAACACTCGCGGAGCAACTGATTGTTATCACGAGATCCGTCTGTTCGGTTCATGTTTTGTGCATTATGATGTCATCAGTGCAGTCAGCCTCGTGCGTCAGTTGCTTAACATCGAACTTGGATCTTTGTTCCTCGAACCTACATTTAACAGCTCGCTTGTGAGATTTTGTAGAGTTTTTTTTTACATTTCGTACTACCATCACCAATTCAATAAGTTCTAACTTTGCATTGACTTTCGACCATCCAACCATTATTCTAATCAATTCTCTCCTTATTGTCAATCATCCTTTCCTAAAGAATTGATGGTGTTACTACATATTTAAAACCATTTGTTATAAAACCATCTCACAAAACTTTACGCACTTTCTATTCTGCAACATTTCTACGAATCTATTCTTCACTATTTACTTTTCCTCTGTTTGATCATCGATACTAAGAATTAGACGTAATATCGAACGACGGTAAAGGCAATAGAAACGTTTCGAAACTTCATCATCGTCATCATTCTTCTCAGAGTAGTCGGATAAGAAACAGCGACCTCATCTAGTTTTAAAATATTACGTATATAGTGTTTATATAAACCTGGTTACAGAAATAAAGATAAAAATATTTTTCATAGGCAGCTTTGTTCCACCCTCTGCTAAGTATATGTCTCCGCCTTTTTGTGCCATCATTCTCAGTGCGAGTCTCATCCAAGTTTAAAACATCTTTATCTGAACCAGGGGGGTAACCATCACCTCTTATAGCAGTATTATTTCAATATTACTTAGCGTGAGAAAGAGATGGAGCTATAAGTCCTGTATAACTCCATCACTTTCCCACCGTGAAGTATTATTATAATAATACTGCTATAAGAGGTGATGGTTACCCCCCAGGAAAAAGTCAGTCTTCTCTCGATTTGCCCATAATAAAGTGTTAAAATGAAAAGTTTATAAGTTCGAAGACCTTACTGATCGACTAATAACGGATGTGTAGGAATTTAAGTCTTTATATTCTTAATACATGACTCGGAATATCACTGATGATATCACCTCTGTGAGTAAGTGACGATGAAGGAGCAATGCGTTTTGTTTATAGTGCATTTTTTATACACATGTTTATTTTAATGGCAATCGAATAACATTACGTGAGTTAGCCGACGTCAGCTCGTGATGAGTTGTTTTTTTTAGATTTTAGTTGACTGTTGTGACAGCAAAGACGTTTTATTTGAATTGTGTACTTTCATCACCCCCTTATTAGTCGGGATGGGTGCGCTGGCTCGGTACAGTAATATCAAAATCACAGCAGCATCCGAAGCTGGTAGCTTTAGGATCTACAAGAAACAAAATTCGTGAAATTGCTTCATAGTCATCAAGTTCTAATACCCATAAATGCTCCAAAAACGATGGCTACAAAAACCGATCGCAATCAAAGTGGGAACTTCAAACATATCACATAAATTGCTACATGTATGTTGGCAGAAAATGCCGAAAATCTGAAAGTTATTAAATATGGAGGCCTCGGCAGAGAGTACAACTTTGTGCCCTTTGGCGTCGAGACCCTCGGTCCGTGGGGTCCCAGTGCGCATAAGTTATTTGCGGAAATCGCGAAACGTCTAGTTGATGTAACTGGTGATCGAAAAGCTGGCGGCTTTCTCGCGCAACGCATCAGCATTGCAATTCAGCGAGGAAATGCCGCCAGCATCCTCGGTACAATGCCCCGAGGGCCTTTTTTAGGCTTAACTTAGGTTTAATTTAATTTAGTTAATGTTAATAATCATCTTGTAATTTGGTTATGTAAATAAATGTATTTAATTTATAGGTAATAATATCTCAGACTGAATTTATGACATTTCAAAATTCGATTCGACAGTAGGAGGAATATTTAATAAATCATTTATTATTTATTCCGTCGATCTAACGTTTCGAAACGTAAAGTTTAATGTTAAATACTCTAACCTAGTTAAAGATGATGAAAATGCACAACCCAATGAACCCAAAACTTATAAAATCCATGAAAACAGGCATGTGAATAATCTTATAACATTCGAACCAAAGTCACAGAGTAACACACACACAGTTTTTTTTTTTTTGTATGGCATCTCGTAGTTGACCTTGAGAGGTCGTGACTACTTAACTGGACTTTCCTGTGGCTGCCTTAAGCGAACTCAAAGCCTCCAGCCAGGGGCGAATTTCTTATAGTACTAAGCGACTGCACGCTAAGGGCACCCCCTGTGGGGTACGGACCTCGGCTTAGGGCGTCGCTGGGGGGAGGACAGCAAGATGGGACAGGCTGGATCTGGTACACACACAGTTAAACAAGTTCTGCTCTATATATCCGCACGCACTTGCAACAGTTGTGTTTAAAATGTCGCCGATTAATCGCAGTGACTACCAACATAATTGTTGCACAATACTGGTTGCTGCCTGGCACTGATGTATGATCATCTTAAAGGATGTGCTGTCGTTTATCAGTTAGTGTTGGGCTTATTTTCAATTATAGCTGCAGTTGTTAAAATTCCTCTATCTCAGTCACATAAATGCTTATAAGTTTCTTTTATCCACAAAATAAAGTTCAGTTTATTTTTAACCGATTTCAAAAAGGAGGAGGTTATGAATTCGACATGTTTATATATTTTTTTATGTATGTTCACCGATTTCTCCGTCAGTTGGAGACTGATTTAAAAAAAATCTTTTTTTGTTTGAAATGGTATGCTCCCGAGGTGGTCCTTTTGTCACCAAGTCATAATCTGATGAGGGTATCCCATGGAAATCGAGGGAAATCCTCAAATTTTAAAGGCTCATCTATAGCGATTTAGGTATTTTTTATAGTAACTTGAGCATTTGCTGTCGGAAAGCATCATTTGGTAGAGTGGAATTGATGATGAAAACCACAGATGGCTACTGAAACTACTTAATAAGAAGTATTTGACGAGTTGGGATTCGATTAGGTACTTTATTATGGTTGCTAAGCCATTTATGCTCTTCACAATGCATATGGTGAGTGGCAGTTCTCCTGGTTCTTACCAGGAGAATTCCTCAACAATTACCGTCCCTCCATCAAGAAAAGCAATATTTTGTAAAAGGTGATGAGCAGTTGACATTGGGCTATTGTAATTTAGATAAATTACAAACTGACCCACTAAAAAATGAAAAATAAAAAACTTTTTACAAAAAAAACGAAGTCGGTTGTTTTTATTTTTTTTGTAAAAAGTTTTTTTTAAATCTTAAACCTTGTTGTCTTCTCTTTTTTTTTTGGTTTGCCAATATAATGCCAGGGTCGATGATCTAGCTCACGACCAGACCCTTGAACAAGTGAAAACTTGAATTCGTTTGAAGCTTTATGAAAACTCGGTCATATTATTATTAAAATGAGTCAATTAGGCATATCTACTAAGTATTGGATAAATTAACTCCAACACAAAAACTTAGCACAGGTACCTAACTCACATCGCTGTCCTGCGCATCGCTGTCCTGCGAAAGCCGCAGAGAGCGATGGCCGTCAGAGTCATCAGGGGATATCGCACGATCTCCTTCGAGGCGGCTTGCGTACTGGCCGGATCCCCGCCCTGGGACCTCGAGGCGAAAGTACTCGCGTCACTGTACCAGTGGCGCGAGGAAGCGAGGGCGCGGAGCGAGTGGCTGATGCAGCGACATACGGAGTTGCGTCGGTCACAGCTCCGCGCAGCCCTGGTGGCGGAATGGCGGGACAGGCTTTCACGCCCTACCGCCGGCCTCGCCACCATCGGGGCGGTCCGGCCAGTGCTCGAGCCCTGGCTCAGGAGGAGGGTCGGCTCCCTGTCGTTTCGGGTGACGCAGGTGCTCTCGGGGCATGGTTGCTTCGGGAAGTACCTGTGTCGCATAAACAGGGAGCCGGACGCCCGGTGTCACCACTGCATCGACTGTCGGGAGAACACTGCGCGGCATACGCTGGCAGAGTGTGCCGCTTGGAAGGAGCCACGCCGTGCCCTCAGCTCAGGAGTGGGCAGTGACCTGACGCTGCCGGCCGTGGTTGAGGCGATGGTCGGCAGCGACGAGTCCTGGGACGCGGTGGTATCCTTCTGCGAAACAGTCGTGTCGCAGAAGGAGGCTGCGGAACGGGAGCGGGAGATCTCTTCCGCTCACCCGACCCGCAGCAGGCGCACCGGGCGTCGGCAGAGGGCAGACAACGCCCTCTTCCGGCCCCCCTAAATGGGTCTAGGGACGGCGGACTTGGGGACGTCCGCCGCTCCCCATCACACTGGACCCGAGGTGGCGGCGCGTAGTGTTCCACGCGCGCCCCTTTCAGACGTCGCAGGGGGGGGTTTAAACACCTCACCCCCCCCCCCCCCCCAGACTTGAGGTGGCCCGCGGAAGCGGGCCGGCACTAGCCGGGGATCGTGGAAGTCGCATTAGATCCCATGATCCCCGGTGCAAGTGTGGGACGGGAACACCGGGGTGGTTTTTAGTCAGTAAGAGTCTGACAGACCCCTCCGCCTACCCCAGGGCGGAGGACATCCATGAGGATTTTCCACCCCGGGAACAAAAAAAAAAAAAGGTACCTAGCTCAGGATTGAAACTAAAGCTTCTCTTGAATATAGGTACTTAGAATCAGCAAGAAAATAGGTATATATGATTATATGTACAACGGAGTGAATGATACATTATTTAACCGACACATTTACTTGTCACGCCACTTTTTCAAGCATATCTATTGTATAATAGCAGTAACTCGGTAACTAACTAATTAGCGGCAATGAAAACTGAATGTGATCCTATTAGTTATGAATAACCTGAAAACATTCACTTGCTGCCAAATTATATGTTTCGACATAGGAAACAATTAATTTTAGTTGGAACATAAATATACCTACTCGTGGGATATATGGAATCGAGGCTCAAACGTAAATCACATTAAAACATTTCGAGTTCGAGGGAGATAGTGCACCTTCGCTACATCCCTGAAGTAATTTTGAACTTTAAACATTCAAAAGAATAATTATTCAATCAAAGCAGTTATTCGAAATCGATCTTAAGCCTAACCTTCAAACAAATTATTATTAAATAGGAATAACATTGAATACACGAAACTAATAGCAACGGAGCAGGGGGTCACTCTCTAAGTCCTTCTAAGAAGATCCCGTCCGAAAGTAGTTGGTCCGTCAAAACAAGTGCCAAAGTCAATTTTAGAATGGGCACAGACAATACCTACGTAGTACGGGTAAAACACAACGGGCATAGGGACACCTGTCAAATAGTGTTGTCATTCATTAAGGCGCTGACAAGACCCAATTGAGAAAAATAGGCTTCTCTTAAGAAAAAAAAATGCCAAATCTGTATAGTTTGTGGTAGCGGAAAAAGTATATGATAATTTTGAACATATTTCCCAGAACTTGGTTGTTACCAAACACGTTTTGAAAAAAAATCTTGATACAAACTAACGTTAAACTAACCTCTTTGAGTTCTAATCCAAAATATCTGTATTAAATATCAACATACGTTACGTATTTAATTAATAACAAGAACGTCTTATTTGAATGCAGAACTTGGTTGTTTTTTATTTTCGATTACTCAACTCAATTTTGAGTAAATAGATAATTTCTTCATATTTTTCAATACATTACAAGCGTTGTGTCATCTCGCTTTTCTTTCTTTTCTATGCAATCTGACAGGGACCGCGGTTTAGGTGTTGTCATCGTCTTAATAGGACGGGTCCGAACTTACGTCCGTGAGTGATACGGATACGGTGCAAGAAACCGTAACTCCGGCAGAAACGACGGATTTCGTGCCTAAGGAGTAGACCTCCTGAAAAGAGCCAAACTATAAGGAGTGTCGGTACAATAGGTAACGACGGTTCTTAATGTGTAGGTAGTGAAGACAAATAAAAAGTAAATGTTACAAGAGTGATTGAATTAGAACGAAAGCCTAACAAATTAGTGAGACAAGATGAACATCACGAATTACACTAGGTTTATGTAATTAAAATTGGGATTAATCAAAATTAACTATAAGATTATGGTAATGAATTTGAGTAACAGACGGATTTTGTTGCATCACATTGTCAGATCTGAAATGTCTGATAGTGATAATGTTATATTAAAAGCATTCTTTAAAACAATTAAAATGGTTCATGGTTCAGCGTTTACGAAATCTAGCCTAGTTTTAAGAAAAATAATTAGGTAGCTGCAAATATATTTGAAACTATTTGAATTATTATGGTAAAGTTGATTTGTTTCATCTCAAATTAATAGTTCGATATTATTTCATATTTTTTATGTCATATGCTTTTAAGACGTAACATTATAACACCGAGAAAATGAAACGGACTGGGTAGGGGCCAAAACATTCAAGTGAATTGGGAAGATAACATTGCAGCCGTTAGGAGATCAAGATCTTAAATCACTGAATACCAATAACCGCAGCAGAGACTGATAAACCTAATTTATTTTTTACATTAATCCTCGAACTTCCGTTCAATGTCATCGTGTTATGGTCAAGTTATCTTGATTCAAGAAATGTCAGTCAATGTCACTACCATATCTAAAGAACATTTTAATACGACAGATAACAGCGGGATTGAACACGAAAACAAGAGTTCCTATAAAACTGTCTGTGAATACGTAGATAAAGTAGGCTCTGTGATTCCTGATTTGTTTAGAAAAGTTAGTAGGTACTGCAGCTAGGATCTGGTTTGGTGCAAGCGGCTGACGTTTTTGTATTAAAAGATAATTAGCAGCAATTATAATCTTTTGAAAGTTTAGTGTTGAGAATTTCGTAAACTTCAAGGTTCGGTTTCGAAATCATTCACATCCTTTTCTGAACGCTCAGAAGAAGGTTCTCTGCCACAAAAATACCGACAAGTGTCACAATCACAACATACCTACACATTACTGTATCTAAATAGTCATTCACGTAAAACTTCACGAGCTTTTAAAATGTCATCTGTGAAGATTACAATCACACTAATTTAATTAAGCAAGCTATACGTACATACATGTATTTAGGCAAAGAAGCAACAAGACATAATCTGAAACCTGAATGGGGCTCCAATCAAACCACAGCTACTTTCAATGGGAACAAGTATTTGTCCCATTTCTTAAGCCCACACATAGAGCAGAAAATCTTACTAATCTTAATATTACATTCGATTAACACAAGTATTGTTTTTTGCAATAATCGATTGGGTTAACCTTTTTATTATATGGCAGAATATGACCTTTGCATATATCAACGAGTTGCTCAAACGTTTCACACAGCGTATGTGGTTGTAAGTGTCAATAATTTGTGACAGCAACACAAGTGTGATTCGTTATATTACTACACTTGTTAATGTATGTATGAATGTGACGTTATTATTTGATGGTCATAGCATAGCTTTGTATAATCGTAAGCAGATCATGTCACGACAAAATTGAGTAGTGGATAACTAATAATTTCAAATTATTTGTATTTTCTAAACTATATTAATATTAAAGCTGCTGAATTTATTTTTTTGTTTGAACGCGCTAATCTCTGGAACAACCCTTCGGATTTGCAAAATTCTTGTTTTCATTTTATAGCCCAATTCTTGAGGAAGGTTATACACGCTATTTAGCATCACGCTACGATCCTTAAGAACCGAGCCAATAGAAAAACGTTTGAAAAAACGCTAAACGAAACCGAAGTACCTAATAGCGCGGGCGAGCGATGCGCAGCGACGCGGTGGGTCGGGGTCCGATTTTTCTATAGAGAAGCTATAGAGTGTACATGTAGAGGAAAAATATACTTCATCACTTAATCTACAAAACCAACAAACAATAAAAGTCGTAAACTCATTGTTTTACACTAGATATAACCATCTAAATCGAATTCAATCATAATGCTCGATGATAGAGAATCGATTTGAGCAATCATGGTGGCATCGATTGTATCGTAATAGACGAGAGATATTGCAATCGATTACGGGCATTTGAACATTGGTTTGAATATTTGTTATTTATTTTACCATTTATGTGTAGTGTGTATGTGTAGGTATTATAATATTATTATTTTATACATATTTGTATATGAGTATGTATAGTTAGTCAAATTAATTGTTAAGCAAATTGACTACCAACTTAAAGTGTCCCTGTATTTAAATCACATATAAATGGCTACAACACAGCAGATTTGCTTAATAATTAATTTCCCGGACTATACCGATTTATTTTCAAATTTATTTATCTACATATATACATAATATGTAAACCTAAAAGACTAGCTGTGGTGCTCGATAACGGCCAGGAATCAGGATCAAGTAGGAGGTATGCGCAAGCGCAAGTACGGACATTATCCTTTCTATAGGTAGTATCGTCACACATTCCTCGAGTTTTCCCCTTCTACCGTGTATCATTGGTATAACGAATTCGAGCGCACTCGACTAACTTTGGGGGATGAAGAAAGAAGTGGTCGCCCTTTGACGGCTGTTACGGAGGAAAACGTGCTAAGAGTGAAAAATGTAATCCATAACAATAGGCGAGTTACGTATCAAGAGATTCAGCACATACTGCGGGTTGGATCGGGAAGCCTTCACGAAATTCTACACGTGCATCTTCGCGTGAGGAGGATAGTTTCACGCTGGGTGCTGCACAACCTCACCGATGCTCAGAAGCAGGCCCGGGTGGAATGTTGCCGTGATATTGATAAACAAATTTGA
This sequence comes from Atethmia centrago, assembly GCA_905333075.3. Taxonomy (NCBI): domain Eukaryota; kingdom Metazoa; phylum Arthropoda; class Insecta; order Lepidoptera; family Noctuidae; genus Atethmia; species Atethmia centrago. Next base: position 33,803,804 of record HG995367.1, on the reverse strand, counting down.
ATCAGGCTCGTCTCGGCGTGTATGCAGTTTTGGATTTATCAATACGGTCCAGAAACGAAGCGCCAGTCGACGGTTTGGGTGTTCCAAAACGAATCAACGCCTACTACCAAAGTGAAGCGGTTTAGAAGCGGGGGAAAGATTTAGATCTCGAGCTTTTTCAATTTGACTGGCTACTTGGTGTCAATTCCTTTACTGAACCAAAAAAGCATCAACGCTGAATGGTATAATACCAAATGCTTGGCAGAAGTTTTCTCTGTTGTGAGCAACAAGTGCCCAAACACAGGGCTCCGCGGGCTACTGCTCCACCACGACAATGCGCCTTCACACACTGCCGGGACACCCTCCTTACAGGCCTGACCTAGCACCGTGTGAGTTCTTTTTATTCTCGAAAATAAAAAATCAGCTCAAAGGAATACAATTTTCGTCGACGGAAGATGCGCTGTCAGCGTTCGACCAGGCTGTAAACGAGGTGATTGCGACGGACTGGAAAAAGTTTTTCGAAAACTGGTTCAGACGCATGAAACTTTGTATAGAGGCTAGTGGAGAGTACTTTGAAAAGATTTAATAAAAAAATATTTCCTTATAGAACATTTTTTTTATTTTTTTTTCGCGAATCTTTCTGAGTGTCCCACGTAGATCTATTTTATCGTCGTTGTAAATCAACATAGCTTTAATTCTCATTTAAAGACCATCCAAATTACAATGATTGACGGTAGATCTTAAGATACAATTACAAACAAGAAACTACCACGTTGCAAAGAAAATTAAGTAGTAATTAACAGGGCACGACCGATAAAGGGTCGGTCAGGTCTGAATCGATAGTTGCGACACTTCGCAGTCTATTTGTCGGAGAACAATCAGCCAGTGACGCAAGCTGCGCAAGCGCGTGCTCAATCGCCATGCTGCTATCACTGAGATAAGGGGATTACTTAGAGTACAGTCTTGGAGTTGCGTATGGGTACAGAAATGTTATGTTGACTAAATAGAGCCTCGCGAGAATTTTTGTCATAGGCTGAATTTTTGCTACTGCTGTTTTTAAACGGGTTCAAGATAGCTCCATGTTTCACCAGACACTGCTTATTTTCCTATTGGTTGCTGCCGTAACATAACGTATTCCAATGTCTCGAAAACAAAATTGCCATTAATTATATAAATAAAATAAATTATTTTAAAAACACAAAACCCGACTGCAAAAACACATAACTGAAAAGAGAATTTTGGTATCGCAGGCCCCCGCCTTGACCGCCTTTTGATTGTCCCCACAATCAAAAGTACACCCGATTTCAGGTTATTCGACTGTCCCCGCCTGCAAGACCAAAATTATATAGATTATAATGCTTGTTTTTCCCTTTTCAGTTATGTGTTTTTGCAGTCGGGTTTTTTGTTTTTTAAACAATTTATTTTATTTTAAGCTTTTTAGTTTTATAACTATATATATTTGAAAATTACTCATTACTAGCTTTTATTTGATACAAATATTGTTGCAATTAATTTAAAGAAAAACTTCCTCTCCTTTTTTTGTATTTCCAGATGCAATTTATAAATAATAAATAGCCTATGTCACTCCCACAATTAGGACAAATCGAAAGACACCTCATATGTTAAAATCCATCAAGCCGTTTAGGCTACAGAGCGTGCAAAAGAAATAGACATACATACATACATACATACATACATACATACATACATACTCTCGAAAAACATCCTGAGGCAGTCGGGTAAAAATACCGATGTCCATTGACTGGTAAAGATTCCAGATAATCGCTGGATGTGAGAAGCACAGCCGGTCACTGCAACGAAGCTTGGGGAAAGCCTATGTCCAGTAGTGGACGTTTTTACACCAAATGATGATAACACTGCCAACAAGAGCAATGCCAAAATATTCAGAATGAAGCATAACTCTCCATTGTATCGACAACCGTTACTCCGAAACGTATCTGAATTTTCGTCACCCTAATCACATGGTACGTTACAATGATTGCGTCAATAATATCAGTTACCATATACTGCTATCTAATTTCGCGCGTAATACCTATAATGGCCGACAAAACTAAGATATTACATTATTTACAGGCAATTTGAGCGATGGAGCGGATCGGAGCGCGTATCATTTGCGGTGGGTATGCAATATCTAATGTTCGATCCAAATTGCTATGTGCCTATATCGGACTTCCTTTGGTGAAGTTTAGACACGTACGGTAGACTACATGTTGTAGGTAATGTGATATTGCTGTAACTGAATGGGACACAGTATTGGGTAAGCTTTAGTTTTGTTACCAAGTTTTCTGTCAGATTTCAAATCGAAAAGCGAACTATCACCTTTTTTATTGTCCATGAAAATTCTTGCCCGTTTTTCTCTATAGGAACCTACTACGCTTTGGAATGGAACAACTAACTTCATCTTTCTGACTGACCGACTCCTTGACAATACAAAAGTGCATGACAAATGGTTTACTTAATTGAAATAAATGCTTTTAGTTAGATAGGTACTTAAAAACTTGGCCACAACATATCGCATTGATAAAGAATAAAATAACAATTATTACAATGTAAAAGTTGGACCACCCTAACTACACTACTACATTATCAAAGCTGTAATGCTTCATGAAGGTGTAGCAGTGATAAAAACTCGTACAGTAAGCGAAATCACCGAGATCATGCCAGGTAAATAATTATTGCAATCTTTTCAACTTTCATCAATGACTGAACGTGATGACTGAGAAGATCAATTGGCTGTTTTGGAACTTATTTATTGCGTACTAGCTGACCGACAAACGTAATCATGTCATCAATATAGAACGAGCCGTATTTCCTTAGTTTGAAACATTTCCAATTTTTCTTTCCATAAAAACCTAATTCGGACTCATCATTCATCATCGTCATCATTTCAGCCGAAAGGCGTCCACTGCTGGACATAGGCATACCCCAAGCACCGCCACTTCGACCGGTTTTGTGCTTCCCGCATCCAACGGATTCCTGCGGCCTTCACAAGGTCATTTGTCCACCTTGTATGAGGCCTTACGTCTTCCGGTACGCGGTCGCCACTCCAGAACCTTTCGGCCCTATCGGCCATCTGTTCTGCAAACATTGTGCCTTGCCCACTGCCACTTAAGTTTGGTAATTCTTCGGGCTATCTCGGTAACGTTGGTTCACCTGCGGATCTCTTCTTTTCTGATACGATCACGTAGGGAAACTCCAAGCATCTGAGCCCTCTCCATTGCCCTTTGAGTGACTTTGACATTGCCTTTATATGCTTTTATTTTATTTCGGACCATTACAAACATTTTAAAACAAAACATAGCTAAATCGATCCAGTAGTTCTCAAGTGACGCGCTCACCAAAGAACGTATTTAATTTTTATTTATATAAATTATATAAACAAAAGACAAAAACTAAACTAAATAATTCGACAAAATTGTTAAAGGATTTAAAAGTCTTGTATTCAGCATGTGGTGCTTTAATTAATCTATTTCTAATATTATCAGTAAGATATTGGCATATCATCATTTGCAAATCCATCGTCCTATCAGACCACCAGGGCCTCAAGTCTGCTATTACAATAGTCTCAGAATGGTCTATTATTGATTTCATAATTGTTGATTTTGACAAGTTTGGTAATCTACTAATATAATGGCGTCATTAATGAGGATCGGAACACACCATTATGACACTATTGTAATAGCAGACTTGAGGCCCTGATGTCCTACTTAGTAATCCTAACGGAAACAATGTTTATCAATTAACAGATAATAACGAGATACTCGTAATATTATATTGTTATTGTGTTTTACATTATTATTTTTAAATGAAGTCCTAGTTTCATCTTAGATTAATGTTGCTGGAAGTCTCTTGTGATTCCGACATCAAAATTTGAGGAACGCCACAGGGTGTGGGGAAAGTAAACATAGACTTGATTACATAAATACGATACAAAAAGTATCCATAAATCTTCTATATTAGCAGAAACGAACGAATTCAAAATCCAATAAGCAGATAAGACAGCTATTGATAGAAGATTTACAAGGAATCTTAATTACGTAATCGGCGACAGAGTCCAACATCTCAGAGACCTCCCAACTTTCTACGAGAACCAACCAGTTTTAATTAAGTAAACTGTTAGTATCTGTAGTAGCTACTTGCTATAAACATGCTGTAATATTTTAATCATGATACATACTTTATGTTTTACAAGAAGATAAATTAATATATTTGATATGATCATCTGGATTTGAACTGGAATAAAGTGTTTAAATCCGTGTGTTTATGCAATGGCCAGGTATGAAAAACAAACAAAGAAAGATATATGTCTATATCTTAACAGGGATATAACAGGCAGCTACTTCTGCTACTGAAGACACTGCTTTAAGATCAACAGCTCAACCTGTGGCTTAGCCCTTGATTCGTTTTGACAACTCGTGTTATCCAAAGATTAGGATAGCTTAGGGATTTAGTATCGTCGAAGTATAGAAAATATAATCAATAAATTGAGGTTAGTTCCTATCAAAGGATTCCTAAGTAGTTACAAATATTTGGCGGGTTGATATGGAAACAACAAGTAAGAGAGTGTGTTTGAGATCAATAAGTAAGGCATCAAGAAAAATTGCGATAACAATCTGCACCGGCTAAGAATCGCGATAATTTGCAGTCACGACACGAACATAACAAGAGCACTGTAAACTAAAAATAGAAATCTATACTTTTTCTGTACACCAACAATTTTTACGAGAAAAGAAAAACAATGGCCGTTTAAAGACGCCATTTTTTTTAATTATTGGCTAATCTGGTGCATACCTACTCATGGGTGTGTGGAAGCGTTGAAAGTCTTGGCTGACGTAAACAAGACGAACTACCAAGTAGAGTATTCTTACTGTGTTGATTGCGCCACTACTTCTTTCTTTAGATTAAGCATTAGGATGTGGTGAAAAGCGGGCGTTTTGCCCTGTCATTTGTGACTTTTGGCGTTCAAAACGTCCAAACTGTCAGCCTATTTAAAATAATTAATTTTTAATTTCAATTTTTCTACTTTTTTAACAACCTACACCGTTTAGCGAATCTTGTAATTAATGTTATGGTTTAGTTTAGTTCAACTATTTTATGTCAGGAGTGCGTACGTACCATGTTTTTATTAACCGACTTCTGTTGCCATATCAAAAGAGTTCTCATTAGAATGTGATTTATTACCAATTTTTTTTGTTATCACTGACTTGAGCGACCTAGTTTAGAGCATTAAACTTGTTCCTTAGTTTTAACTTATATGTGTAAACAGTATCTTGAAGCGAGATAGCCTTTTTTTTATAAACGGCCAACTCCCATTTTCTAAGGTGTCTTAAACAGATTTTATATTCGATAATGCTATTGGTTCGGTATCTTGTTCCTCAAGACTCAGTTGAGGAAGAAATTTCTCTTCTTCCTTTCTTGTCGATGGTACTTTGATACATGATTTGAGCCCAGTAGGTGGCCACGAACGGCACTTAGGACACTTCAGCAAGATATTTTGCTTAAACTGATTGAACTTTGCAAGTGAATTACTGTTAAAAAAACGAGCGAGCCCTACAGTAAACGCATATGATTTGTAACATCTGACAGCTCACCTTAGTATAGTACTTACTTATTCCATGCTCAAGCTGTCACTTCCTGTTACACACTTCCGTCCCTTTTCACGAAATTATTTCCAGATAAAGCGAGAGGAAAGATGTAACTCACAAAAAATATTAAGACTTCATCGAGGACCTCAGAAATCAGGCATAAACCAGACATCGAGGTGACAGCCAAGACTAAAACAAATACTTTTAATACAATCCTCGTGATGTTTACTCCAGTCTCTGATTGATCAAGTGACGTCTACCTGTGATTGAGAACCGCATCGGCTCCAAACGTTCCCCTTTTAACAAACATCATCAATAATCACGTCAATATCAAGACTACTGATAATGTTATCTTGTTCTGCTGGTAACAATAGGTAGTTTGCTTTGTCAAGCTTTGTTATAAACAATATACTTCATGGTCTTTGTGATTTTCATTCATATTTATTACTTTTTTAGGGTTCCCTACCGCATAACGGAACCCGCCTCACGTCGTTGTCCGTCCGTCGGTCTGTCAGTCGGTCAAGACCCTTATTCTCAGGAACGCGTGGAGGTATCAAGTTGAATTGATATTGACATCAATACATGGGTCTTCAATCCCTTGGAGCACTACAAAAATCGAGCTTCTAAGTCAACGCAATAAAAAAATACGGCCATTTATGAGACATATTTTGATACTCCCAAATAAATCAAAACCTAAGATACTTCCCGTTGACACAAAATCATGAAATTTAGCAAGAAGCAAGATCTTAAAGCACAAGTAAAGGAAATGTCCAAAATCTTTAATTTGTAGTCTTATCACATTAACAAAAATGCAGTTACAAACTTACATTTGCAGTTGGAGAATTGACCTTGACGTATATCGATGTATGGAAGAACATGTTTTTCGAGTACAATGTTAAGTTTGTTCTTGGGATAAATTCATCCCAACTACGGAACTCTTCATTGTGCGTGGTCCGACACGCACTTGGCCGGTTTCTTTATATGTATAAGGTTTAAGTTACCTACTTTATTTCACTCAAAAATAATACTAAGTTATTCACTTTTATGAGGAAAAACACAATAATTTATTTCGTTAAGGATCGGGTAATCGCCGTTGACCTTGGCCATACAAAAGCGCGTTGCACTCACGCCGCGCCGTTGTGTTTCATAGGGAATACTTATTTTTGGTAACGAAAATAAAAATATTAGAAAAAAAAATCGATGGAATTATCGATGATAAACTTGTTTGTTCATACAAAAAAAAACATGAAAATATATTAAGTAGGTAGTTTGAAAATAATATAGTTTTTTTATGCTTTAGAGAGACCTTCCTGAATTTATTTCAGAAAGTATTTTACTACAATACTTAAATATTCACCTACAGAATTGATGTGTATGCGTTCTAGTTTAACATACATTTTTTGCATAACTTGCATTATACACGTATGAAGGCATATTATGGTTAATAACAGATTTAAAAGTTACTAAAATCATATATCTGCGCCTTAAGCGACGGTTTTGCTGGGTGATAAAACTAAAATGAGGTTATAAAAACAAAAAACAGTTGGTAAAAACTTACAATTGAAACATTTTCACAACATGGTACTTTAATAGAGAGTTAGAAGAGGTTTGATAACTTAATCAGAATTCTGATTAAGGTCGAGCGGTCGAGTCGAGTCCTTCTACCGTAGTTTGTCGTCGGTGCTCTTAAAACTATATGGTGGTTGGATCTAGTATCGTTTGGCAGGAGTTGGAGGGTAAAAGGGGCTAAAGTTGGTAGGGGTTGGGTCCCCGATTATAACGCTAACACTCTTATTAAAAGGTAATGCATACCTTTCGAGAAATTAATAAAAAATGTTTCTAACCTCAAATTAGATAAGAAGTGAAAACGAAACGTTAAAATGGGCGATGGACAACTAAATCTGTCCCAGCCCAGTATCTGTAGGTAGTCAGTAGCCAGTAGTCAGTCCGTGGTTTAAAATGTCGGGCAAAATCGATATCACGGAACGTAAAATAAAAACAGGTATGCCATTTGCGTCATGTGTCACTGTCATTCGTTTTCGATCATTCCGTTTCTCCTCGAGTTGCATGAATGTGTTCTTTGTGTTTCGTGGTGTTTTTATTGTGACTTTCTTCGACGACTTCGGCTTATCCTCTGGACTTGAATTATTTGCCTTCACGATTGACCTACGCTGGTGCACTGGACACCGATTTTCTGCCTAAACCTAGAAATCTCTCCGAAGAAAGTTAATGTAGCACTGATCGTATGTGTGTTCAAAAGGCATTGTTACTACTGTTACTAGGAGAACTTAGGATGCAAAAGCGAGCGGAGCGAGCTCGGTACTTGTGGCACCCCGACTTGGACAGGTTAGGTTAGAAGGGGATGGCGGGGTCTAGTGAGCGAGTGGAGCGAGCGAACTCAGACTCCGCTGCACAGTGGAACGAATGTATGGGAGCGGTTGGACGTAGACATGTCCGAAAAATAAGAGTAAAATTATGACAAACTAATGATGCCATCTTATTCGATTACTTAATGCCTTCATAAATTGTGGTGATGAATTTCTTCATAACTCCCATATTTCGGGAGTAATTTGAGAAAATGTGAAATTTTACTATGAAAATGAGTGTATCGAGCTCTCTCCCTCCTGATTCCGGGCTTGTTTCAAGTAGCGGTCTCTAATATCGTAATGCTATTACTAAGAGCTATATTTAATACTAAGACACATAGTGCGCCAAATGTGCACTTTCTGGGATAAAAGGAAATGAAAATTTAAAAAAAAAACGTTTTTTCCCCATTTGTATTTACTTTAAACCGCAGACAGACTTATTAAGAGGTCTATAAATATATTATATATATACAGAAATATATATTAACAAAAATATTCACAAGAACTGACGAGAGTATGACTTTTAAGTAAGTTGATAATAAATTACCTAGTTTCATTAAAAGTACAATAAATAATTAAGATGTAAGCTCTAATTTACTAAGTTACACATTTTAAAACAATAACATCATTTAATTATCTTCGTCATCATCATCATCATCAATTAATTCAAATTCAGAATCGATGTCCGCTAAATCATTTATGTTAACAAATTCGATATCACTTTTCTCAGAATCCGTAAGCTCATAAAATTCCTTAAAAGAAGATTTTTTTACAAACTTATTTCCTTTTGGACGGATACTTGTAACAAGTGGATCAGAAGACAGTAAAAGATTGTGCATAATATCTTCATTGCATGAGATACTGCTATGCTTTCGAGAATGCCCCTCTCTATATTTTCTAAAATCTTTATTTCTAGCCTCAGATGCCTCTTCGGATAGAAAACCAATGGGCACAATTGACATGTTCTGAACTATGTCTGGCCCATGCATTAAAATTTTATGAAGTGAAGAAGGCATATAATACCATGGGTATAACTCCACGTAAAGCTTAGCAGTATCAAAGCAGAACTCTCGGAATTTAGTTACGTTGATCTTCTCTCCTGATGAAATACACTGCAAGATCACACAGATTTTTCTTAAAAGCATAGCATCTATTCCGGTCAGTTCAGCAGATTTAGTGTAGTTTTCAAAAAATCTCCTTGCCGAGTTGCCATTGTTGGTGGATCCACTGCCTTGTTTCACAACATCGAGAAGTAAGCCCGTTTCTCTTCTTACAGCCTCTTGAACTCTTTTCTTCCTGTCATCAACTTGCCTTTTTGCTATATCACCCCTTACTTGCCATGATTTTATGTCTAATTTGTAGGAAATGTGTAATAAGCATTCCATTGAGCGAATCCAAGCGTGAAGGGTGCTTAAGCTATATTTATACATGTCCTCGTTTGCGTGTTTATCTTTGATTAACTCTAAATTATTCATTTCTTTAGGACAAGCCTTGCATATGTCACACACTGAAGCTGCTGTATTGGATATAATGGAATGAATTTTACCATCAATCATTGTCAACAGCAGTAGGTGTTTGACACTAATTCCATCAGTGATGGTGGATGGAGTTAAGGCTTCAATCTCTGCTTCGATTTCAGCCATCTCTCTCTGCATATTTTCTTTGGTTTCCTTTATAAACTTAAACAATATTGGCCGGCAAAATGAAGTGGAAGATGGTCGCTCGTTTTCCCAAATTGTTACACCTTTTGAGACGAGCCGCAGTGGTACAAGACTAATCATAAAATTACTAGCAAGATCGATTTGCTCATCTTCACTCGTCCTTTGATGATAAATGCTTTGGCTAGATGATCCGTCAAAACCCCATTTGCTGGTCAATACGAGCTGTTGATTGGGATCAACAGGGGTTTCTAACGACCTAATAAGTCTTCTTGAGGTTAAATCCATCAAGGCTTGTAATTTGATTTTTGCAGAGCTCTCTGTAACTGTGAGATCTTCTTTGGCCGGATAGCACTTAATTTTTTCTTTAACCAACATGTAGTAACTCGGGTATTGAAGAGCTCCTTCTTGAGTGTTGAAATCCCGAAGAGTGTTATAGCGCCATTTCGATAAGTTCATCGATACATAAAGAGCCAATGCCTTCAAAGGGGATATTTCCCGTACCTGAATTGATTTACCTTCAATGAAGGCTTTGATTTTTGAGGCCTCTTCTGGATTCTCCGTCAAGTATTTCATAACATAAGCTGTATCGCTTTGTCCTGCCTTTTGAAGCGCCCTTTCGGCTGAAAACATAATTTCAGCGCTGCTACTGCTGCATGAAAGACTATCTTCAGTGCGTCTTCTTTTTTGCCGGTTACTAAGGTCCTCAAAAGATTTACGAGGACTAGGATGTGTACAAGTTGAAGCATCAGATTTAGCAGGAGAAATTATGGGCTCGATGACGTCACTTATATTTTCTGTAGAAGGTTCCATATTTTCATTCTGTAATTCCGGCCATTGAATTGCAGCCTGTAGCCAAATCTCATGTTTCTTCCGAAACTTATCTGTGCTTCTTCCAGACTGTGTCCATTTTGCATAAATGCGGTAGCAAAATCGACGACACCAGTCTTTTAAACTTGTTTCAGCACTTTCACATAACTGAACACAACTGTTATCTTTTAAAACACTGAACAAATAGTTAAAGTCGCGTAAATCTTTATGTGCGCGTGCGCATAAAGCAACGTGAATATCAAGATTTGTATTAAAATTTGGAAAATACATTGCGAGATTAGCTTGGATACAACGAGGTGTAAATCAACACTGATTTTAAAGTTACTAATAGTGACCTATTTATATAAAATCCAGGTATCCCAGGTATCCTTTGTTAAATATTGCAAGGTAATTAGTTATTGTGATAATTAGTAAATGATGCATGCTAAATTAGTGTATTAAGAGCCATTTAGTAATTAAATAATAGCAATGTTCTTATCAGTAATCATTAGTGCATCAGTTTTATATGTAAACCTTAAGTCCCTAATTATATATCCTAATTAGCTTATATCTTCTCTAATTGGCTGCTCAGAAATGTTATTGTAATAAGGTAAACCTTTAGAAAAACGGTTTTAATCAACAAAATAAACAAAAAATTGTGTTATAAAATAAACATCACTCTTTATCCCAGAAAGTGCACATTTGGCGCACTATGTGTCTTAGTATTAAATATAGCTCTTAGTATTAGCATTATGATATTAGAGACCGCTACTTGAAACAAGCCCGGAATCAGGAGGGAGAGAGCTCGATACACTCATTTTCATAGTAAAATTTCACATTTTCTCAAATTACTCTCGAAATATGGGAGTTATGAAGAAATTCATCACCACAAGTTATGAAGGCATTAAGTAATCGAATAAGATGGCATCATTAGTTTGGCATAATTTTACTCTTTTTTTTCGGACATGTCTACGTCCAACCGCTCCCATACATTCGTTCCACTGTGCGCTGTCCTCTTCGAGGTTATTTTTTACGGCTTTTTAAGCGCCTTAAGTGTTTTGAGGTTAGGTTACAATAATTTGTTTTTCTTAAGAACAGTGCGTTACCTGTTCATGGAAGTGGTACCAGGGGGCAAGGGGCTTCCAACCCAACCAAAATATTTTTACCTTACATGGTTAGCCTGCCTCGTCATGCGCTTTGGAACTTGCATTCTTTTTGTAAATGTTATTTGTCTATGTATGTACAGTCAACACATCAACTTACCACAAACTGTAAAATTTCTCCAAATGATTTTAAACCTTAAAATGTTGAAAGTTCAAAATCGAATGAGGAAATTTGACAGTTTGAGGTAACTTGATTGCTCGACTGTACATATTCTATATCTACAGACTATACATACATCATTCTAGTTTGAGTTTTAAGAGTATATTTTATGTAGAATGTTAATGGTACATTTATGTATCCGTGCACTATTGAGAAAAGTTATTATTTCTTACATATTTACTTAATTGCCAATTAAGTAAATATGTATTCAAATATTAATAATTTAAAGCCGAAATCCATAAATAATATTTTGAATGATTGAACGTTACTTACAGCTAATTATCAGTTTACTTAAAATTAACAAAACACTTGTGTTTTCTTAAATATACAAAGAATAAAGTGAATGACGTAGGTAGGTATATAACACATGATTTACAATTTGTATTCATTAGCTCTGGTGACTAATTGTTTATTTTATAATCTCAGTAGGTACTTTTAGGCATAAAGCTTCAGATTATTAATTAATATCCAAAATGATAAAAAGCGTTAGTAAAACAGTTTGAATAATTCATTCTACATAAAATTCATTCTACATAAAATTCATTGCCCAAAAGGTTAGGCAGAGGTGTATCTATAGTACACCCATGTTTCACCAGTTATGCTTGAGTCCCATGCTAATAGTAGAAACTCTTACAAATCGGATTACCTTAATCCTTTGGTAACAATTTCACAAACCTTTAGGAATGGCACTGTCATACATTATTTATATGAAGAACTAACTCTTAGCAAACTTTACGACTTCTAACACTAACTCGGAGGCCATTAAATTTTTTTACGAGCTGACAAAGTCTCTCGGTACGTGTTTCCAATTCAAACATAAATTGAACCGATTTAATTGTTGCCTTATAAGTTATAACATCCATCTTTGCATCCATTTTATCCAGCCTGGCGAGATACGAATAAAATTGGCATTGAAAAATTGTACCTATATAGAATTGTACACGTTAGTGGGAAAATCAGCTACATTTTAGCTGCCTTTAAAAAATAAATTAGTTGCAAATGCTTTTTGTTGACCATCTCTTCGAGCCATGACTGGCTTCAATCATAGCATTCTATGTGATTATAATGAAAAGTCCGTATTACCAACTACCTACGTTTTGGTACTAGGTACAATAAATACTTAATGTATCGGAAGGAAACAGAAACAAGATAAGCGTATTAAAAATAATTAACAAGAATTGAAAATAATTAACAAACATAAATTGTGTAATGAACATGCAACAAGGTCTTAATCAAAATAAAAGCGAACATGAGCAATCTGCACGCCGCATTCATATCCTATTCAAACAATTAAAATAAAATTAATCAATTAAGAAGAGCTTGCAGGCCCAATTATCCCGACGTACTCATCAGTAAAATAAACAAACAAACAAGCACAATCAAGGATGCGAATCTTATAATTAACAAGAATTTAATAAAAACCGCCATGCGTCAGACAGACGAGAAAGCGAAGCACAAACCAAACCATTCCGACTAGGCCAATCCATCCTGTACAATAGATGTAATTGACGCAGTGCTAATGAAATATCACTCGTAAGAGAGAAAACCAAACGACGTTAGGAACACGATAATTAATGTGGCGATACGTTCTCCCATTCGTGGACTAGTGACAGTCGGCACGCAACGCTAAAAATACGCAAAGAAATAGGTGAGTGGAACAAATGTCCAGCCGGAGAGAACAGCAAAAACTCAACCAATGAAAAACTCAAGTAAATGTTCAAGATTAAAACAAATTGGCGTAATTTTATGCAGAAAAGCGTCAGTTTTTCATCTCACAGCGGAAAAAGAAATTATATTTAGAAACGGTTTGGACTTGGAACGAATTAGATTTTAGATATGGTTAAGTTTGTACCTATACATTCAGCACTTATATTCATCAAATAATTTGTCCCGCTCTGGTCGGGGCGGGAGGGTGTGTCAGACTCTTACTGACTAAAACCCACCCGTGTTCTTTCCGTTGCCTGTGTTGCCAGGGGCCTCGGTAACCCTTTCGAACTTTCCCGCGACCCCCAGCACTAATAGCATGATGAATTCAGAATTTTAGAGATCTTATTACCTTTTACGATTAAAAAAAAACGATAGTATAAGGTTCAAAAAAGCTTTAAATCTGTTTGAACAATGTAAGGAGTAAGTAGTCAAATATTTACAAGAGAAAACAATGCGTGTGGCTAAACAGCTGTTCAGAACAAATAATGACCACATTTCTTGATTAATGAATAATGACCAAAATTATAAAGATAGATTATATTGTGTGACATCTATTAAGTAAGTCGCAATTACCAACAAACAGTTAAAAATATAATCGACAATTAAAGACAACGATCAGGAAGGCGATGGTAGTATAATATTATCAAAAGTTCAAGTTTACTAGTTAACTTTAATGAATACCTAGTGTAAAAAGTGCCTCATGAATAGGTCAACAGATGCCCTTTACATGGACTGATATAAAAACAATTCACACTGTCTGTAAATAAATAACATGTCCTCATAAGTCCTCATAGCATTTAATGATGATGTAGGTACTTGATATAAAAACACAAAGAAAATAATTCTACTTAATTGTCTTTCAGCACGATATAGACAGCCGATTTGTGATTTGAACTGTGTATAAGATTGTAGATAAATTACAATACATAGAACTGAATCATATCGAATTGGTTGAATTCATGCTTTTAACGCCAAAACTGAACGTTATCAATGGAGTTTTTAACGAGCCAGACGATACTGAAGACAATGATGCATTAACAGTTCAAAAACTATTAGTCAATGTATTTTAGCTTGATGAAACGTAATGTGGACAGATATGTAATCTTAACTAGGGTTCCAAGATTGCAGAACCAATACAGGAAATGTATATTATAATATACATATTTTACGAGTATATTTAAAGAGTATATTATTAAGGTCCACGCTTATGAACGAGTAATCATGTGAAACTACACACAGATACTAAAGCAATTAGGTGTTACTATCGTCATCTGATAACTTTTACGATAATATCAGATTATCTGGAGTTACAAATTAGTTGATAAACACAACGTGAACTATGTTATGTTTAATTGTTACCAATTTGTTCAAATTAAAATTAAACATTTGTATTATGCAAGTTAGATCACAATCAATACTTTTAAATGAACATGTCGATACAGATAATAACAGTGACGATTAGCAGTTTGTTGTAATTAGCAAATGAATCATGCAAAATGGCACTAACCAACTTCAACATGTGTAATCCGTAGAAAGAGCCGATTAAGCGAAATGGTGGTACATACGAAAGCTTAATAAAACAGTTCTAATTGAACCATCAAGCGTCCACAGCACACACACTCACTTTTACCAAACTAATTATTGCCGGGGACCATTCGAAACGCGAGACGAGAGTTTGTTTTTATGATCCGCCACGCGTCGGTCAGGTAGCTGTATACAACAATCGATACACTTGTTCACAACACCATTCAATTCGTTATTCGAAAATAATAAAACAATTCGTTTACTTTTATTGTTACCGACTTTTCAAATCACACCTCGAAAAGAATTAAAAAAAAAACTTTTGTACAATGAGAATGAAACGCGACGGGCGATAATGTCGGCGGTTCGCGCGGCACTGGTGAGAAATCGAGAATGAATGGAGTAGGCTCGAGTTGTGCCTCTCGCTCGGACGTACAGCCTCAGCACAAGCTGCCCCCTGAATGTTTTCTGTTGCGACCTCACGCGCACCCAACCTTTTTTTTTATTGATCCAGGTGGATTTCGAATAGTTCTAATCCCACGAGTTCAAAAACAAGCATCAAACATGTGTCCGGCTCGGAAGAATACTTCCTACAGGTATCTAAAACGATGGCAGAAGTGATTAGGAAGATGAATGAGCAAATACTAGGTTAGCAATAACAATGGAAATGTCTGAGCTGAAACAAAAGCATATAAAAATGATAACAACTATCGTAGCGTGAGCGAGAACGTTTAAAATAAAACATGTGAAGGAGATGGATATAATAACACTTGAATTGACAATGAATCACGATTCTATTGGAAACGTATATTACGTATTCAAACGGTGATTATGTTAGATAATTTGTTATTAAAATCGTGACTAAAGTAAAGATTAAGACTAACTACGAAGTTAGACAAGGTTGTGTTTGTGATTGTCCTTGTCATGTGAAAACGACCATTGTTCACGACTGAAGAAAGACAATACATCGTCACCTAGCTCAAAACTTTCTCAGTAATGTCTATTATGTAGCTAGGAAATCTCAGCTTCCTAAATGGCATTACTATAATATATAATATCCTCTTTGATAGCACGGCAGGTGCTTATTTTCTGGTTCCTCCTGCTTTTTTGCTTACGCAATTTTTTTGGGGGTTAGCGCAGCATGTATTCTTCTATACATTTCTATCATCACATCAGTCATCCTAGTATTCAGCCATTTTTTAGACATCTGTCAGTCTAAGATGATCTCATCATCATCATCTGCCTGCCTTTTTCCAACTATGTTGGCGTCGACATCCAGTCTAACCGAATGTAGCTGAATAGCAGTATTTTACATGGAGCGACTGACTATCTGACCTCCACAACCCAATTACTGGGTAACACGACACCCCTTGGTAAGACTGGTTGTCAGACTTTCGGGCTTCTGACGACCCGTAACAACTGTCAAAGATCTACAAATGACAGCCGGGACCAACGGCATAACGTGCTTTCCGAGGCATGGACGGGTATCCGTATGCAAAGATGATCCACGGACCAACCGCGGCAAGCGAAGTTTAACCTGATCGATCGAGCCGTGCGGATGTTATTACTTAGCTACAAGCCCCACATGATCTCATGTTACACACAATCCTTTCATTGTGTCTATTGTCTTCCCCTATTATTTTAGTCATCCATACTCATACTCCATTCATTCATGCCCTTCATTCTTCGGCATCACATGCCCATACCATGACAACCGATTTCCTAATTTACCGTCGTCACTTTCAGACTTCCACTAAGAATCATGCTCATCTTATTCTGTCTTCTGGCTTTGATGACGCATCTCTCTTTCATGTTGTTATTCTAGTTCATGCTTTTATGGCCCTTCATTTCGTCTTACCTATAAAAGACAGAAGGTATTCGTGTTTGTTTCTGTCTTCCCCTCAATTGTGAAGGGAATTTGGAATAAATTATCATAATAAATAAAAGTGTCCAAGTCAAGCCTCAATCAAAACCATCCTTAATCGTTGAACATTCAGTTCATATACGTTGAACGGTAAATGTAAAAATAAGGTTAAAAGTTAATGACCCAAGTCCACATTGGGTTACCGCCTTGACACAAAGTTATACATATATATATAAAAAGTAAAACGCTACTTCTATTATATCTTATCTGAATAGTACTGCAAAAATAAAAACACAGTCTTTAATGCGGCATTTAATTGACTAACAATATCCTTATTTGAACGTTTGTTTACGACGTTCAAATTATTTTAATTAAAAACTTTTTAAAGCCTTTCAAACTTAAAATTCTGAGATTTCAATCAAACAATAATATTCGCTAAAAATGTACAATCCAGCTGTATAATAATGCTGTACAGTGAAAGAAAGAAGATAAGAAAAACCAAAACAATTCAAATTTTCCACTGCTGTCAATTCTGGTAAAGATAACAGATAGCCACAAGCATGTGACACAATCAAAGCTATTTTAGGCCCAAACCGAAATGTTGTTTTGTTTATTCCATTCTTACATGGAAATGTTCCTGACAATAACAAATGATCGAGGTCAAATCAGAAATTCTAGAAACGACGTCCATTGGTATCACCATATCAAAGATGAATGAAGTTCAGGGCAGATTTCCTTTATACAAGTGAACCTTGGAAATAAACACTAGAGAGAGATACTTTCATGTAAAGGCCTATTCAGATATAAGCGATATCACTGTCGCACAGTGGAACGAATGTATGGGAGCGGTTGGACGTAGACATGTCCGAAAAAAAAGAGTAAAATTATGCCAAACTAATGATGCCATCTTATTCGATTACTTAATGCCTTCATAACTTGTGGTGATGAATTTCTTCATAACTCCCATATTTCGGGAGTAATTTGAGAAAATGTGAAATTTTACTATGAAAATGAGTGTATCGAGCTCTCTCCCTCCTGATTCCGGGCTTGTTTCAAGTAGAGGTCTCTAATATCATAATGCTAATACTAAGAGCTATATTTAATACTAAGACACATAGTGCGCCAAATGTGCACTTTCTGGGATAAAGAGTGATGTTTATTTTATAACACAATTTTTTTATTTTTTGTTTATTTTGTTGATTAAAACCGTTTTTCTAAAGGTTTACCTTATTACAATAACATTTCTGAGCAGCCAATTAGAGAAGATATAAGCTAATTAGGATATATAATTAGGGACTTAAGGTTTACATATAAAACTGATGCACTAATGATTACTGATAAGAACATTGCTATTATTTAATTACTAAATGGCTCTTAATACACTAATTTAGCATGCATCATTTACTAATTATCACAATAACTAATTACCTTGCAATATTTAACAAAGGATACCTGGGATACCTGGATTTTATATAAATAGGTCACTATTAGTAACTTTAAAATCAGTGTTGATTTACACCTCGTTGTATCCAAGCTAATCTCGCAATGTATTTTCCAAATTTTAATACAAATCTTGATATTCACGTTGCTTTATGCGCACGCGCACATAAAGATTTACGCGACTTTAACTATTTGTTCAGTGTTTTAAAAGATAACAGTTGTGTTCAGTTATGTGAAAGTGCTGAAACAAGTTTAAAAGACTGGTGTCGTCGATTTTGCTACCGCATTTATGCAAAATGGACACAGTCTGGAAGAAGCACAGATAAGTTTCGGAAGAAACATGAGATTTGGCTACAGGCTGCAATTCAATGGCCGGAATTACAGAATGAAAATATGGAACCTTCTACAGAAAATATAAGTGACGTCATCGAGCCCATAATTTCTCCTGCTAAATCTGATGCTTCAACTTGTACACATCCTAGTCCTCGTAAATCTTTTGAGGACCTTAGTAACCGGCAAAAAAGAAGACGCACTGAAGATAGTCTTTCATGCAGCAGTAGCAGCGCTGAAATTATGTTTTCGGCCGAAAGGGCGCTTCAAAAGGCAGGACAAAGCGATACAGCTTATGTTATGAAATACTTGACGGAGAATCCAGAAGAGGCCTCAAAAATCAAAGCCTTCATTGAAGGTAAATCAATTCAGGTACGGGAAATATCCCCTTTGAAGGCATTGGCTCTTTATGTATCGATGAACTTATCGAAATGGCGCTATAACACTCTTCGGGATTTCAACACTCAAGAAGGAGCTCTTCAATACCCGAGTTACTACATGTTGGTTAAAGAAAAAATTAAGTGCTATCCGGCCAAAGAAGATCTCACAGTTACAGAGAGCTCTGCAAAAATCAAATTACAAGCCTTGATGGATTTAACCTCAAGAAGACTTATTAGGTCGTTAGAAACCCCTGTTGATCCCAATCAACAGCTCGTATTGACCAGCAAATGGGGTTTTGACGGATCATCTAGCCAAAGCATTTATCATCAAAGGACGAGTGAAGATGAGCAAATCGATCTTGCTAGTAATTTTATGATTAGTCTTGTACCACTGCGGCTCGTCTCAAAAGGTGTAACAATTTGGGAAAACGAGCGACCATCTTCCACTTCATTTTGCCGGCCAATATTGTTTAAGTTTATAAAGGAAACCAAAGAAAATGTGCAGAGAGAGATGGCTGAAATCGAAGCAGAGATTGAAGCCTTAACTCCATCCACCATCACTGATGGAATTAGTGTCAAACACCAACTGCTGTTGACAATGATTGATGGTAAAATTCATTCCATTATATCCAATACAGCAGCTTCAGTGTGTGACATATGCAAGGCTTGTCCTAAAGAAATGAATAATTTAGAGTTAATCAAAGATAAACACGCAAACGAGGACATGTATAAATATAGCTTAAGCACCCTTCACGCTTGGATTCGCTCAATGGAATGCTTATTACACATTTCCTACAAATTAGACATAAAATCATGGCAAGTAAGGGGTGATATAGCAAAAAGGCAAGTTGATGACAGGAAGAAAAGAGTTCAAGAGGCTGTAAGAAGAGAAACGGGCTTACTTCTCGATGTTTTGAAACAAGGCAGTGGATCCACCAACAATGGCAACTCGGCAAGGAGATTTTTTGAAAACTACACTAAATCTGCTGAACTGACCGGAATAGATGCTATGCTTTTAAGAAAAATCTGTGTGATCTTGCAGTGTATTTCATCAGGAGAGAAGATCAACGTAACTAAATTCCGAGAGTTCTGCTTTGATACTGCTAAGCTTTACGTGGAGTTATACCCATGGTATTATATGCCTTCTTCACTTCATAAAATTTTAATGCATGGGCCAGACATAGTTCAGAACATGTCAATTGTGCCCATTGGTTTTCTATCCGAAGAGGCATCTGAGGCTAGAAATAAAGATTTTAGAAAATATAGAGAGGGGCATTCTCGAAAGCATAGCAGTATCTCATGCAATGAAGATATTATGCACAATCTTTTACTGTCTTCTGATCCACTTGTTACAAGTATCCGTCCAAAAGGAAATAAGTTTGTAAAAAAATCTTCTTTTAAGGAATTTTATGAGCTTACGGATTCTGAGAAAAGTGATATCGAATTTGTTAACATAAATGATTTAGCGGACATCGATTCTGAATTTGAATTAATTGATGATGATGATGATGACGAAGATAATTAAATGATGTTATTGTTTTAAAATGTGTAACTTAGTAAATTAGAGCTTACATCTTAATTATTTATTGTACTTTTAATGAAACTAGGTAATTTATTATCAACTTACTTAAAAGTCATACTCTCATCAGTTCTTGTGAATATTTTTGTTAATATATATTTCTGTATATATATAATATATTTATAGACCTCTTAATAAGTCTGTCTGCGGTTTAAAGTAAATACAAATGGGGAAAAAACGTTTTTTTTTTTAAATTTTCATTTCCTTTTATCCCAGAAAGTGCACATTTGGCGCACTATGTGTCTTAGTATTAAATATAGCTCTTAGTAATAGCATTACGATATTAGAGACCGCTACTTGAAACAAGCCCGGAATCAGGAGGGAGAGAGCTCGATACACTCATTTTCATAGTAAAATTTCACATTTTCTCAAATTACTCCCGAAATATGGGAGTTATGAAGAAATTCATCACCACAATTTATGAAGGCATTAAGTAATCGAATAAGATGGCATCATTAGTTTGGCATAATTTTACTCTTATTTTTCGGACATGTCTACGTCCAACCGCTCCCATACATTCGTTCCACTGTGTGTCGCGCGCGGGAGTGATCTTTGGATCAGTATCTCTACCGAGCGCGACACCGATATCGCGTATATTATCTGAATAGGCCTTAAACGATGAAGGATATGAAAATGAAATCTTCTGCGACAAAAATGGTTAAGAATGTCCATGATATCCACGCGGCTAAGTTCTTGGGAAAGGCATCAGGCAGATCAAGTCTCGTTCCTCTCTTACAACACTACTGTAATAGTGACTGATTTTTTAACAATACCCACGTCTTCGTCACAAAGATGGTCCTTTAAAAACATGCTGCTGTAACTGAAAGAATTGTTGGACTATCAACATACACAGCAGTATGATTGCCTTAGTACATTGGTTGATGGCAATAGGCTCGCCCTCTATTACATAGGACTTAAACATAACTGGCCTTAGATGTCACGCATTGGTAATAGAACCTCCTGGACCTTGATTGCGTGACACGCTTTCAATCACAATCCGAGGGTTTTGAAGGAAATTCCTAATCCATTGCTCATATGTTTGAAAATTCTTCTGCTCGACAAAGTAAATAATGCAATGAATGTTGTCGGATCGTCAAAATTACAATTGTTAAAGGATTACGCAACTAACCCGTCAGATTCCTGATTTACCCATAATTTTGGTTGCAGATATTAGCTTAAACGCAAGCAAATGCTTACCTTATGGAGGGGAAGCTGGTGTATATCAATAATTTATCTCGCTAAGGTAATGGTGCCGATTCCCTTGTTCACAAACTAAACTAAATTTAAGTTCAGTGCATCTTTTTCTTTCTATTTCATTAACAAAAGGACAGAAGATAAATTTTAGTTTAGTCCTGTCAAATTAATCAGCGCCTGTCACTGCTCCTTACAAGTTTAGACGTGATTAAAAACTTGCCTACTAAAATTACGCCAATTTACGTCAAGCGCTGATTAATTTGA
Organism: Atethmia centrago; assembly: GCA_905333075.3. NCBI lineage: Eukaryota > Metazoa > Arthropoda > Insecta > Lepidoptera > Noctuidae > Atethmia > Atethmia centrago. The sequence continues at coordinate 33,781,783 of HG995367.1, read as the reverse complement.
CAAGACTAAACTAAAATTTATCTTCTGTCCTTTTCTTAATGAAATAGAAATAAAAAGATGCACTGAACTAAAATTTTGTTTAGTTTGTGAACAAGGGAATCGGCACCAATATCAAGTGAAAGTTAGATAAAAAAATAAGATGTGTGTCGTCGCGATATTAAATCCCATACTGTACCGTTGTAAATTTCACATTACCATAACAACCAAAACCTAATGGTTTACTATGTACCTACTAAGAAAGAGCAGTGGTGGCCCAGTGGTAACGGCCGCGACTTACGAGTTGTAGGGCGTAGGTTCGAACCCGGACAGGCGCTTTCCTTTGTGTAAATTATTTCATCACCACTGCTCTCAAAACCGTGAAGGAAAACATCGTGAGGAAACCGACATGTCCTAGAACCAATAATTCGAAGATATGTGACATCTACCAACCCGCACTGGACCCGGGTGGTGGATGGCCCACTCCCTCTCACTGACAGGAGGCCTGTGTCCCAGCAGTGAGAACATTATAGGCTGATTATGTATGTATGTATACTAGGAAATACGAAGTGACCTCATCGTTTTCCTTCCTCCTTAAAACTGGAGCTCATACAGGCCTAAAGAATATGTATACATATATTAAGGACATGATTCACATACACAGTACACCTCTATTTGGGGATCGCTTGCAATTTGTAAGTGCAGCAAGTGACTGTACCTAACCTAACAGTAGTTCCAGAAGGCAAACTAATACCTGGAATTGAATTAGAAATGAAAAAAAAACACCCACGGTTTTCAAAATTCTTTGCAGAACACGTATGATGAATTTCACAGGTTACATTGAAGGAACCACCAGTAATGCTAGAGTTTGACAAGTTCTCAATTCAGAAACCGGGTATTTATAAATAATAAATTTTCCTGCTATCACAAATGACATGTACGGCATTGAAACAAACCAAAACCCAACACGTCGATAGCAAACAATTTAAATAGATTTTTAATTATATGCTCGATTTGGCGAGTGGTTCCAGTGTCGCTACGCCAGAGTCAGCGACCGCAGTTCGGCCAGCTTTTTGTTCAATCGAGTCATTAAACCTCGGTGTTGTACTGTAATTGATTCTGGGAACCAACAAGACGAGTTTGCTCTGGGGCTATTAGAGCGGCGGTGGCGCATGCTGTGGTACTTTGATATTTTCCTCTTACTTTGTTGGTCTATTAACTTTTGGTATAATGGTGGAGGTAAATAACTTTCGATTCCCTTAAGACCTTGATCTGGGTACCAAAAATAATTCAGCCGGTACCTGATGTTTGTATGGAGAAAGACTGACAGATATGCCACTCGTGTGCAGTGGCCTGCATACATACTAAATGATAGACAATATTTTATTTTTTTTGTATCAATTATAATATTCAAAACACCCGCTATTCCCATGGCCTCAACTAAACTGATGAAGTCTGAAAATCAACCTCTGTTGAACTCAGTGTTCCTGTAAGCGGAGCATTGTGATCGCGTCGGGGAAACAAAAACTATCCTGCGCATCCGCCGATTGAAGCCAATGTTTGGACAACACTTGCCATAAAAGTTTACACATTACCACTTTGCAGCTCATGATGACGTCTCACATTTCATTATTGTAGTTTCCACTTTTGTGTAACTTTAACAATGTTTAAAAAACTATCCGTAACATGATTAATATTTAATGTTGAAGAAATGCGGTACAATGTTGATAGCGCTATGGTGTATTTGCACTAACATGACCGATTATTTCCATAATATACTCCCACAATGGTTCGTAGACAGCACAAATTGTTATAATATGAACTACTCTATATTTACCTAGACACTTAATACTTGTAGCAATGTTAACAAGAACATAAGATTCCTGAAAATATTTTGCTTTATCCTGAAGAATGTGTTTTCTATAAGGGACCAAACATAGTTCCTTGCGACACTCTGACTTGATTCGTACAGTTACTCAAAATTATTTACTGCCGTCTGAATCCGCATGAAATATGAGTTTTAGTCCAAAAAGAAAAGTGAGTCCAAAACGAAATTGAAGAAACGCGCAAAGGCCAAGCTACCAAATTCTCAAACACTCACGATAAACTCGAAATACATTTCCTCAACATATTATATTACCATCATACAATACGAGTAAATATACTTTCTTTAAAATTCGCGTGAATAACAACTAATATCAGTCAACAATCAAATGAAACAACATAGTCAACCAAACCATTAGCGTTAAAAAATAACATATGCATAAGAAACACATGGTGGATAGTTTAAGACAAGAAATCCTGTATACACTTAAAGTGAAATTACCATTACACACAAAAATATCGTTCTTTCACTTCAATGACGTATTGTAGGGTAACAAAGACTGTTTTTACTTTTTCAGTATAAACGAATTGAGTGTCATATTTATAATATTACTTTTGTCAATAGATATTGAAGAACTTGGTTTAAAAAACGTGTTGCTTAAATATTACTTTTCCGACTTTCACAATATTTTTGAACGGATCATCCTGCGTCTGATGTTTGGTATTTGATTCTTTCCATTCTGTTGCAAACGTCTCAAAACCATTGTGGTATTATTTTACGTAAATTTTTAACCCCGCGCCGTTGAATCATTCTTACTCACCTGTGTTTTCTGCTAAGCTATCCTTATGTATGGATGTATAATAACGAAACAGATGAGTTTGTTGCAGACGTTTTTTTTAATGCCCTATTGATATTTCCCCTCCTTTTTATATACTTGTACATATTACTATTATTATTTTAAGACTGTTAGCTTTTTAAATTACGTAAATATTATATATGAACTGGGCCGTTTAGGTAACTTTATCCTTCACAGGTCGAACATAACTTTCAATTTCATCAACACAGCTGGGCCTCAAGTCTGCTATTATAATAGTGTCAGAATGGTCGGTTCCGATCCTCATTAATGACGCCATTATATTAGTAGATTACCAAACTTGTCAAAATCAATGATAGACCATTCTGACACTATTTTAATAGCAGACTTGAGGCCCTGTTATGCTTAATGAAGTTCATAATACCGTCAGTTTCATAGCAATCGGCTTCATGCGCAATCTCTAAACAATAAATCACCTTTAACACAAGACGTAAACACTCAATGCCCATTGTGAAAACGATGACAATGACGTCTATAATTTCCTCTAATTGACTCGATTGTCTGACTTCACACTGTGGCTTAGACAGCACAAATATCAAAAACAAACCTTCAATCTAACCTACCATTTCTATAACAATATTAATAAGAACTATATTACCTCGTCAAAGAGTTCGGAAGAAGCAAAGAAAACATTGTCAATGTTGAATAGATGGGTGATAAAAAAGTTAAAGAAACTGCAAATTCTTAGTCAAAATAAAGGAAATTTGAATAACGGCATTTTATTTTCACTATCCATCATGCTGGCTGGCATTATAGTTTGATCTAGATTATGATGACTATGATGAGCTTGATTTCACTGCTATTAGTGTCTGGTGAATGTACTAAATTAATAGTAATCGCGCTGCCAAATTCAAGAACATTAACTTTTGATGAGAATTATAATTGATTTGCTTGTCATTATATTGTTGTTGTTTAGTTTTGTTTATTCAATTTATGATTGTTATGGAGGGTTAGTATGAGAATGTTTGTTTGTTTGTTTGTTTGTTTGTACAATGCAAATTGCTGCAATAAGATGTCACACACCATAGTACAATGCAATTCATACATACAATGGATTGTTGACAGCGTCGCGCCTCAACATCCTTTTTTATCAAGACTCAAGTACCTAGTCATTTTAACAATTTCTATAATCATCATTGTCTAGCCCTTTTTCCTTTTTTATTTGAGATCAACCCAGCATATGTTCCTCTTCCATACACCTCTACTAGTCGAAATATCAGTAGTTATTGGCTCAGAACATGACGCGACTCGCTGCGCAAAACGAAATCGTGTGTTAGCGGGGGTGAGGGGTGGGGTACTGGGTAATAGCTTATCAACTTTCTGATTTCTACGGGGAATAACTATACTTGCCAAATCTTCATGTTCGACCATATCATCCTTCAGTCTAGTTACAGTCCAGTTTATTTTCTCTTCCCGTACTTTTATAGCTATCCACGTTCATACTCAAAACCTATGATAATTATATTGTTATGAAGATACATCGGATTATATGCATTTGCATGTTTGCATTATGCAAATGCATAAAACAATATTTTTATAGCGTAATTGCGTACTTTTTCATTAAAAGTGCTTATTTCAGTAGATAAATGTGTTTTTCTCTTGAAGGAATAAAGAAAGTTAACGCATTTATCAACGGTACTCTGGCCAAACTCTGCCTGAAGAGGTTTCTGCAGAAATGGCGCCAAATTACCAAGCTCTGTCTTGTAACGTCATTTGACTTAGAGAGGTTATTTTCAACCTACAAATTAATATTGAGTGATAAACGCCACAAGTTTGCTCTAGAAAATCTAGAAAAAATTTTAATTATATATTGTCACAAGAATTACAACTGATTATTAATATAATTATAAATATATTGTGAAAATAAACGTACATTCTAATAATAAATAATATTTTGATTGTGAACATTTCGCCATTTTTGTGTGCATATTTTGGCATTTTAATAGTGCATGCAATTCGATGTCTAGTTATGAATGCCAGAAGGCTCGACCAAAAGCCAATATTTCTAGAATACACTTGATACATTTTATGTAATTATGTAAAATCACTAAATTCCCAATGAAAAGTGATAGCAGAAAAGTGAAATTGAATACGAGTATACTCGTATTTCACCAATTTGCGTGTTGCATGTTCTGTGCGGATTCTTTGTGAGATGACCGCTTGGAACCAGTCTCAATGTACCAGTGCTGGCTTACCTTGTAACAATACGTGAATAACAGGATATGGGTATTCGGTAACTTGCTAAGAAGCTACGATTGTTTTACGGATATTATTGTATCTATCTCTTGACTTATGTTTACCTACAGATCAGCAGAGTATTGTCTGATTCCTGTTCCGTATCGAATCAACCATTTCTAGCAATAACTGAGCGTCTTCATGACTCTTCATCCTGGAAAAGTGACTAAAAAACTTCGTACTAAACTTCATTTGGACGATATTTCCTTCTTCCGTTCCAAAAGCCTACTGACCAGTCTTCAGTCAATAATATTATTTATAACGACGCATGACATGAGGAAGCATATAATTAAAATATTACACGTAGAAGTAATAAATTGCTATAATATACAATATCGCTTTCAGGCACTACTTTATAGTAAAGGCTCCTACATACTGGTGCGACGCGTCGCGACACAAAGGCACCGCTTGTGCTACACGCGGTGTCTTTGTGTCGCGTCGCGCCAGTATGTAGAAGCCTTAATTTCCACCTGCGTGAGCCGACACCCGCTGATTGATTATCGCCACTCCTTTCGTTGCTCGGTATCACTATCATCGCAGACATTTCATAGCATGTCGTCTCGGACATATAATATTTTATTGTACGTAAAAAAAACAAATACTTCAGTATGAAAACTACATTCTTCGTCATTATCGCGTTTGACAGTGCCGTAAAACATATTTTTCATTTCATAAATCCAGCTGCTGCAACGCTTTCTGACCAGATGCTTAATATAAATCAAGGTTACGCTTCAAGCGATAGTGCTGTCAAGACAAACTTTTGCTCGTTATAGCTAATAATTTTTCTTTTAATTAACAATTTCTCCTGTGTGTCATTGCGCTACGTTTTGTGGTATACTATTGTAATAGCAGACTTGAGGAGTCCGCTATTACAATAGTGACAGAATGGTCTATCATTGATTTCATAATTGTTGATTTTGACAAGTTTGGTAATCTACTAATATAATGGCGTCATTAATGAGGATCGGAACAGACCATTCTGAAACTATTGTAATAGCAGACTTGATGCCCGGATATGCAGATAGCGGCTAAGTTGTAAAACTATATTGAATTTATTCAAGATATGACTGTATGTAGAAGGTAAAGAAATTTAATATTCAACGCTATCACCGGCTGAAAACGTAAATTGAGGGCATGAATGAATAAAAATACTGAAAATATAGGTAAGCATCTTGCCTTGTCAATCACACAATTTGGGCTGTATACTATACGTACATAACAGTCGAAATAAAGTCGATATTAATCAATGGAGTAATCTGACATGTGCTAGCTGTCACTTTGTGCAATAAAATGCTCATATTTATTGTATTGTAGACTTTTACAATAAAAGTAACCATTTTATTACACAAAGCAACAGTTCTCTATAAAATATCTTCCATCTCCAATCGTCCATTACAAAAATGGGCTCGGGATGCTCCCATAATTATATCCACAGTTTTGGAACAGACACTATGAAAAAACAAATTTTAATAGAATGCCACAAATATACAAATAATTAACTAGGTAACATTACATATCCAATATTCTAACGTATGCCAAAACTAAATTGAACTCTAAAGAAACAGTAAAAGTCGCAAAGGATGATGAATGACTATCGTATACTGAAGCAGTTTCTGCCATAACTATTGCGTGTACTGACATAACCGACCTACAGAGCATAGCACTCAATCTTCAAGTTCTATAACTAGTAGAACAAGTACTACATATTCATGATTCGCTAATTTACATGTTATTTCGTGATGTAATGTTATTGTGGGGAGCTAATATAATGTAGGTACTGTACAAATATTATTTGAAGTCAAGTTAGATTCTACCGAAAACCATTGTAGAATGTTTTTTTTTTTTTTGTAGATCGGGGACATAATTATATTGATACTAATGACAATTAATAAGAAGTCCAGATGTAACATGCTTTCAGCACCGTTTTACCTTGTTTATGCCAGTCATGGATCATCATTAAAAATGCATCCACGTCCTGATTTCTCAATAACGATCTCAATAAAGAAATTCAAACACAAACATTTTTATTAATTTACTTTTCCACTCAAGATTGAGTGGAATAGTAAATTAATAAAAATGTTTGTGTTTGAATTTATTTTCGGGTCTCTTGCCCTTTCTTCTTCATAGGAACCTACTACGCTGTAGAATGGGCAACTAGCTTCATCTTTCTGACTGACCGAACCCTTGACAATTTAAAAGTGCCTGTAATTGGTTTATTTGAAACAAATGCTTTGAGTTTGAATTTGATATTATTGCAATTATTTCATACTGTAGAACGTCATCAGACGAAAACTGAAAGATAGCAACAGAGAGCAGCTGTCAACAAGTACCTATTTGCGTGATAAATTATTGATGTCACACATCATCATCATCAGCCATAGCAGTTCACTGCTGGACATAAGGCCTCTCCATTTGCACGCCATTCAGCTCGATTCTCGGTAACTCTCATCTAGCTGCTACCAGCTGCTACCAGATGTCACACGTCACTAACTTAATTACTTAGACCGGCCTACCGGTCCTATCGCCACATTTCATTATTAACGACCGAAGACCAGAGAGTATAATTTTACATAATTATATTACGCAAGAGGCCAAAGGCATTTTATCAACCATCAACTCAGCCTATCACAGTCCTCAGCTAGGGCATAGGCCTCTCTCAGGCTGCGCCACAACACCCTGTCCTTCGCCTGCCGCATCTAGTCTGTCCCAGCCAACTTTTTAGCATTGTTACAATCTGCATAAATTTAAGCCATAACTGTTGACGTTACTCCATTCAATTATTAATTCGACTTTAGTTCGACTGATAGTATACAGCTCAAATTGTGTGATTGACAAGTCAAGATGCTTACCTATATTTTCAGTATTTTTATTCATTCATGCCCTCAATTTACGTGTTCAGCCGGTGATAGCGTTGAATATTAAATTTCTTTACCTTCTACATACAGTCATATCTTGAATAAATTCAATATAGTTTTACAACTGTTTTGTTTGTATACTGGCCTGTGCTAGCTAACATATGGCAAGTGTGTAATTTAATCTAATGTTTTGTGTTTCGTAATGTTAGTTACTTTGCATACGATATGTATAGAAAAAAGATAGAATCAAGTTAAACAGACAGATGTGCTGCTGGGGAGTTTGTTCCACCACTTCTTCTTCCCAGCTAAAGCACTAGGAAGTGGTGAAAAGCGGGCATTTTTGGGGGACTGTCTTATATAACTTTGACGTTCGAAAAGCGCTGATTTTCAGCCTAGTTTGAATAAATGACTTTTGATTTTGATTTTGAGGAATATAATGAAAAACAGCAGAACATTTGTTTTGGTCTGCTGTTCTGAACACATTGTTCAGAACAGCAGACCAAAAAATTTCACCTGGTACTACTAAAATGACGTTGGGAGTCTAGCTTTTCCATAATTCATTCCACGTTATGATTGTTGCTTCCCGAAAAACCAAAATCTTGGTCTTATTGAGTTTGTACTGCGTTAATTATAACTTGACGCGGAACGCTATTGGTAGCACTGAATTTTGCAGTCAGGTGATTGGCAGTTCCGTTCTGTCAGTCGCCATTTTAAACTCTATTAATATTGAAGCTAAGACTGCAAAATTAGGTGCTACCCATTGCGTCACGCGTCAAGTTATAATGAACGCACAATGGAGATCCTATAAATCCAGCATCAAGTTGGCAATAAAGAGATTTGACAGCTTTCAAAAGCAGAGTACAGAATTTACTCAACATTGAGTTACAAATGCAGCTATAGCAATATATAACTTAATATCACGCATGAAATCCCCGAAGAGTTCGGCAGAAGTGCACCTATAGTATACACCCACATTCCGCCAGTTATGTTTAAATCCCATGTAACAGGGAGCAAGCCTATCAACCGGGCACAAATCTAGACTCCGGGCAGCTACTGAGAAATTATTGATAGAAAAACCCAATAACAAAACCAACGAGGCCGACAATACATATTTCAATAATTCCCACTACGTTCCACCACGAAGCCACCATAGAAACGCCGCAGAAGTGGAACAAGTTAATGATGTTAAGTAAACATCTGTAATGGCTCGCCTTGACCTCGGCCTGGCACTGCGGTGCTTGCGCAAAGTTCACGACCGCGAACAATGCAGTTTCGATTTACGAGTATTGCCAACTTGTGAGTGCGCCAGTTTTTCTCACGTCTGAAGGCAGGTTTTTGATTTTTTTAAACGGCTGATGGATTATGGTAAATTGTTTGGTTTGTTGTTCTGAACAAAGCGAAATTTGAATAAAGTATTATTACGACTTTGTGGGATTTATTTCCAATTTGTTTCATTATATTCCTCAAGTTCTAGATCAGATGGTCCTCCGCGACAAAAAAAAGTAGCTGATGAACGTTGTTTTATTTTTATTAATAAGCCATTTCTGGAAAGGTGACTGTCTTTCCAGAAAGGGCTTCTTCGTCAAACCCCATGAAATTCGATGCCAGTGGGGGTTAAACCTTCAACTTTTTTAACGACTCACCGGTTCAGTTTTGAGACTTCGCCAGGACGTTAGGCTACTGCTGCGGTGAAGATGTGGCTTGCTCACACGCATTGTGTAGTTATCCTGAAATAATGAAAAACAAAGAATAAACCTAAGGAAAAGAGAGAAAGGAACCTTCTCACTTTGCGCGCCGTGTCCAAGAGCACTGCTTTCTAAATCAAGCCATTTATCCAGACGCGCTATGAGAGCCTCCTGAGGTGTTGGTCGAGACTCTCCGCTATTAGGCTATTAACTATCGGCAAAATGATTGCAGAGTCTACGTCCCACATGTCGACAACCTCGTGTGCTAAGTCAAGATACTTGTTTTTTTTTTTTTATCTTTCTCAGCTTTCACGAGGTTCTCGTATAAAGGACAGCTATATCAACAATCATTGCACGGCGCTCTCGTCGATCTATCACCACAGACGTATTAGCTACAATAGTCTTGTCAGTGATGATACGAGTAGATCGATCCCAGTACAATGTGGCGTGACCATTCTCGAGAACTTATTAATGTTATTTTATAGCTTTTCGTATATCTCGGGACCATAGGATCCCGGACCTTTGGTCTAACGGGCCTCTGCGAGTTGGCTTCGGACCCTCGTATGCCTATACGAGGGTCCGAAGCCATATCGCAGAGGCCCGTTAGACTCTAGAAGTAAAGGAAATTAAGCACCAATAGAAGAATGATAATGATGAGAAATAAATAAAGATGATGAGATTTCCTGCTCTCGTTCTATATTTATCATCTCTGAGCTACACAATATGTTGAGAACATTAGATGATACGGAAGCGGCAGTAAACTTGACATCGTATTGGTACACGAACTAGATATTATACAGCTTCACGATTGTAATTTACAAGTGATAAGCAGAAGACTACCATACCGAAGGTATGATATCAGATACATTAATTGAGGCCACAGCCCAAACTAAAAAACTAGGGCTTTAGCTACGGATTTCTCGAAACAATTACCTAAGTATTTGTATTTCATTTGATCCTTCAACTGAACTAATTAAATAGGTAAACGTAAAATAAGATGAAGATAACTGCCTCGTTAATAATGTAGATGTTACAAGAACAAAGAATGAAGCCAGTACCAATTCACTTGATGATAATGAAATCAAAATGAGAGATACACACGGAAGCGGCAGTGCACTTGACATGTTTGGGTATCATCACGAACTCACGCCGAATGACGCCAAGGTTACAGATAATATTGTGCCTCATTAATAGTTCGTACAATTTATTAGGCTAATCACACTACTTAACGAGTGATGGATTTTCCGGAAACAAACGAACCAAACGGACAAACGGAGCATAGAATATGGTATGCTACAAATGGTCATGTGTCAAAAGCAATTATTAAAGAAGGCACAAGGTTACAGATGTGGGTTGATTACGACCAAGGGCGTCGCCAGCCGATGAACCAGGGGAGGGCAAATTGATATATAGAGGATGGGAAAACTATGAATTGTACACGTTGTGCACGGTAGAGCCATTAATATTTTCAACGTTTTTCCTTTTTCCCGAAAGGTGTTTGCCCCTTTTAGGACATCAACAATGGTTAGATTTATATACAATTGCCAAATTTCGATTTAATTTGTTATGTTCGGTAAATCATAAAATTGGACGAATTCAAGTGAGCGGGTACTTTGGTTGCTTTGCATTTGGGTACTTTTTTATCTCTAGGGGGGGGGGGGCAGCTTCCCCTCCCTGCCCCCCCTTGGTGACGCCCTTGATTACGACCGTTGAAAATGGTAACTTGGCTGTAATTGTTCAATAGACAATTTAATGACATGCTAAGTACTTATAAAATTGAGGATGCTAAAATGTAGCATTGCGTACGAAGAAAAACTTCTACAACGCGCAAAAACTATCCCCAGTACGCCAAAACTCAATCAAATTTAGATAACCAACTAACAATGACATCCATAAGTTTCTCTCCAGCACCAATTATTGTGACCTCAGAATTATTGGTGCTAGAAAGAAACTTATGGCCTACCTATAGCTAACACGTCCTAATGCTCGTTACAGGTAAATAATCAAAATATGTGATACGGGCACACGGCCGCTAACGTTAAGTAATACGGTGGACCTCCGCGCCGAATGCTAAATTCGTGAAAGTGTCGTGAAAGCGCGCGGCTGATGCGGGTGAACACGGCGCCTGCGCAGAGACGGCCGCGGACCATGCTAGGGCTGCCGGAGAGCCGAACGAAGAAATTAATAAAAGTAATATTATATGGGTCAATTCAAATCATAATAAGCACCATCATTGTATAATGTAGCGAAGGTACAACCAGCAACCCACCCCAGGGCACGCGTGACTCCCTATCCCAAAGAGGAGACCCGAGTTCCAGCTGCGGGTATATTATAAGCTAATTATGTAATCAAATCAAATAAAAATATTCAATATAGTAAAAGTTTAAACAGTATTTTTGTGAACAATGTCAGTAGTAAATCTTGAAGGGAATTTGGTAAATGGTTATTTATATTATATTTATAATAGACATGCAGTAGACCATTCTCTTAAATAATTATAATTTTATTGGTGGCAACTGTAGTCTGTCTTTAAGTCGTGTTCGGTTATTACTTGTCACCAATATTTTCGAATTGATTATATTTTTTTTACAGTAATACGTTTCCAAAATATACAGACATGTTAATAGTATTTTTTTTTTAAATAATGGCTTACAGCCATCTTTTTTTGTCATGAAGTTTGTATGTGATTATTAATTACTATTATAATGGGATTATGTATATGTTAGCGAGCGTGACAACATTGAACAACAACTATTAAACGTGATATCAGAAATCTTTTATAAAACCAATATTTACAAGCACAAAAATGTCTTATTCTTTTATTAGAAAAGAACTTATTGAATGAAGATGAAATCATAGATTTATCTATGTTCCGTTATTTTGTGTGAATGTTTGATTGATATCAAACAAACATCGATGTACCTATTGTTTTTTGAAGTAGAACCGATGAATGGAATTTCAAATTGATATGATTGTTTAGATCATCGAGATTTCATCGGGTTACGTGTTGGAGCTCAAGTATTTACTCATGTGCCTTATCTAACCGATATATTCATATATGTTATTTCATGAACTGATCCATCAAAGTCAGTTGATCAGTAAATTGAGACGCACAAATATTGAGCAAGCATACGAAATTCGTAACTATGCAAAAGATGTAGATTTGCAAAATTGCAAAGGGCTTCACCAAAAAACAATCACTTTGTCACTTAAAATATTACTTGCTACTGATTAATTGCAAAATCAAACTACACACATTAAAAAAAGTCTAAGCAACACGCATCATTTACAGAAATGGATGTATTATTCATTGATACTTTATTTTTTTTTACAAATTAGATTGGTATACAATCTTTTTGCTCTCGGAAACATACTGGCTGATTTTAAAAATAGAAACTTTTCGATTGTGTTTTGTTTTCATTAAAATAAAAGCTAATTATTTTTTCCCGATTTCACGTTGTTTTCGTTGCTTGATAAATTTGGTAAACATTTATCTCACTTTTATCATTTTAAGATATACAGTTTTTGAAAAAATTGAGTGGAGAGTAATTTCTTCTGTCATGGAGCGACGGCATTTGACTGCTGATGAAATGCAGAGAGCTGTAGGAATGCTACTTGCGGAAAGAAATAAGACCTAGGTATCTCGGCATTTTGCTGTCAATAGAAGTGTGATTTGAAGTCTTTGGCAGCGTTACGTTAATACGGGGATCCTGCTGAGCAGCACCCAGGACGTGGAAGGAGTACTAGTAGAGTAAGTGCTCGACAGGACAGATACATACAACTGATTGCAAGATGTCAGCTGATGTTAACTGCCCGGGAGATAAGTTTAAAACTACAATTCTCAAGCGGTTTTGTCGTTAGCCACCAAACCGTGAGAAATAGGCCGCATGAATACGGTCTACGAGCACGACGCCAATTAGGTGCCCACCTATACGCCATGGGAATCGCGCCCGTCGAAACGAATGGTCTAGGGAACACTTGACATGGACTCAGGAGCAATAGGATAAAAAATATTTTGCGATGAGTCCCGGTTTGGATTAAGCCCTGACATGAGAAGGGTAAGAGTGTATCGTCGTCCCGGAAATGCTGAACGGCTGAAATGCGTCCAGGAAGTGCACCCTTACAGTGGCTCTACAGTGGTGGTATGGTTGGGTATTATGAAGAACAGACGAAGCTTTTTTTGTAGATGGCAATATGAACGCTGAAAGTTACGTTAAAAATGTCCTCGGGTCTTATGTTCATCCATTTGCCCAGTCTCGGCTCAGATTCAACAATGCGCGTTCGCACACAGCTCAGAGGACCAGACAGTACTTGGCAACGGAAAACATCCGGGTATTGCCGTGGCCTGCACAATCGCCAGACCTCAATCCCATCGAGCACGCATGGGGCATGCTCCAGAGACATGTTCTAGAGAACCTGGACGGAGTGTCGACAACCCAACAACTGAAAGACTTGTTAAAATTCCATTGGGACTTTGGGAGCGATTGCCGCAGGATCAGATAAACAATATTATAAATACAATGAAAAATTGTTGCCGACTAGTTTTAAACAACAGAGGTGGTCACACTTTGTAATGAATTACCAAATAATTAAAAAAAATGTCGTTATTTAATTTTGTAAACATGAAAAGTTTAATTTCGTTTTAACTTTATTTTATACTACGTTTGTTACGGTACACATATTGTTAATTATTGTGATTAAATGAACAATTGAATGAAGGATTTTGTTGCTGTAGTTACTAATGCATCAAAAAATGCTTAGTTATTAAAGAAATAGATATAAATATATTACAATAGTAAAAATCTGTTGTTGTGTAGACTTTTTTGATGTGTGTATAAGATATTTTGAGAATTAGTCCAAAACAAATAAAAAGCGCATTCGGAATATCAAAAAAAAAAGACAGTCTAATATCCACCACACCAGTTTTAAGTGAAGAAGAAAAGTTGGTGCCTCTTCCACTTCCCAGCAATACATCTATATACCTTCCACAAAAAAAAAACAACAAAGTAAATTTATATGTGATTGGCAACCCTACCAACATCTCGAGCGGCGCGCAAGCAACCGCCTCGCAACTCACAAACAAAAGAGTGTAGATAATTATACCGTTTCTTAGCACAACTGTTAGACCACTGAAGTGCTTATGACAATCCTCACATGCTGGGAACACGAGATTCGGAGCGAATTGTTGAGGAAAAACTTACATGTATATTTACAATATTAGGCCATAAACAAAAGTGGTACATCTACCACATGTTGTCTACCACTAGATGAGATCTGTGTTTCCTAGCTGACTACATTACCGTAGCATAATCATTAATCAGCCTTTAATGTTCCCAATGCTGGGATACAGGCCTCCTCTCTTCGAGAGGAAGTAGGGAGGGCTGAAATCCACCACGCGGGCCCAGCGCGAGATGGTAGATGTCACATGTTTGATTCTAGTATAAGCCGGTTTCTTCGCGATGTTTTCCTTTACCGTGTTGAGAGCAGTTGAGATTCAATTATTTACAGGGTCGGCCACCACTGCTCCTAATAAAAATTACCCCAACCTGATAAAATTTTCGTTCTTCCTAATCAAGCTTTAATAGTATTCAGGTCTATAATTCTACAGTGAGTGTAAACCCTAGTGTAAGCAGAGAGACTGTTGATAATTATATTGTTTAATAGCACAGCCGTTAGTGCACTGAAAGTGCTTGTAAATAGATAATTACTGCAATCAGTCCCGAGCAATAAACGATTTACTTTCGTTTCAGTTGGTGTATTTTACCTGAAAGTTTACCTTGCATAGTTTTTGGCCACGCTACATCTTAGGATATTAACGTACTATCCGGGAAAATAGGTTATTGTTAAGCAAATTGACACCCTACGTCAATATATGTTATGGCCATTTCATATCGCTGTCAAATATTGACTGTGTTGAAGAATGATCTGTTGTGACAATTTTTTTTTCCCGTCATGTACAGTCAGCGTCAAAAATATCGGGACGTCCCGACTGTTCAAAATGATCTCAACAATTAAGAAAATTAAGCTTTATCTCGATTTGATAAAATTCTTGTCAGAATGACAGTTTTCGTGTACTTTCTTCATTTTGAAACAGTTCTTGTGTCATTGGGTTAATATCAAATGTTCATAGTTGTTTAGATCATTTTGAACAGTCTGTTCGTCCCGATCTTATTGACGCTGACTGTACCAAGATTATTAAAACATATTGGACACATGTTTTTCATGAAATGACGTCACGCCTTGTTAGATTTTATACTGAATTGTGATGTAGCCCCCCAACTTAAATGCCTTTTGATCTAACTATTTTATTATGACTATGATAAAGCAAAAAATACTACTCTCTAATATTTTTTTATTATCTGACTGACGGACTAAATAGGATTTCTTTTTTTTTACCCGGGCATCATTCCTATTTAAGTGGGTAGTCAATTTTGCTTAACAATTAATTTCTGACTTTACCTATATACCTAATTAATGTTTTGATACATACTTAGATAACTTCGAGTTAAACACAGTTGGTTGTTTTTTTTTTTCAAACTAGCTGTCCTATTTAATGAAGTGGATATAATTAGCCACGTTTTGCTCTCAGAAATAAATTGCTAAATTAATTCTTTGTGGTGCACTGACGCTTTTGTATTACCCGCAGTAGGACTAAGTAGCATAACACACATAACATCACGACAAGTTACAGCGAAGGGTTGGGCAGAGCCGTACTTGGTACAGCTACATTCCGCCAATTAAGTACGTAGTATCTAAAACAATTTTTTTGGTTGCTGTAAGTACATGTAAGATAAGTTAGCTGGTATTTTTAAAATTTGACTTGACATAACGTATCGTTTGAGATTATGGTACTTATCTTTCAATTGATTTATTTTTCACTTTTTTCAATTTACGCCATGTAAAGACGTAGTAGTGAAAACCCCCAAGTCATCCTACCTACACGCAAAATGACTTCATATCCGTTCATCTGGTAGGTAAAGAATTTTATCAGACCTTAGGTGCTGTCAAACTCTCAAGTGCCTGGAGATGATTTAACAATACTGATTCATAGAAGGTAGAAAATTCAAGAAATACATATATACCAAATGTTGTTGAGTCATAACCAGTCATAGTTACGTATGAATACTTATAGAATACAAACGTCTAGTAATAAATCTAAAACGACATATCAAATTAGTACTAAATACTCCTAGTATTTAGTTTATTTATATTAATAATTTATAATAAATTATAGAATAACATTAATAAAATTCGTATCAACAATACTATTATCTCAGACCCTAAACAAATTACACACCTGTTTACTGTTTTTTTATTGACAAACAAAACCAACTACCGGAGGGATAAATGTCACTATCCTGAACAGAAAGGATTCGATGTTTACGGCTCCCAGCTTGCCTACAGACATTACACACAATTAATTGATTGACAGTATTTGTGAGGGAATGTTTCCTAATGCTTTAAAAAAATCTATAGTAAAGCCATTACATAAGAAGCAAGAGATAGACCTTACGCAAAATTACAGACCAATATCATTAATATCCATTTTCTCAAAAATATTTAAATAATATATTTCTCGAGAACAAAGCACATAATTATACGTATAGATAAACATAATTTACGTTGTAATGAGCAAAACGGGTTTAGAAAAATTAAAACAATATGGCGGTTTACAACTTTCTACAGAAAATCATGATAAATATGGATAAAAAGCACCCATCTATCTGTGCAATTTACTGCGACATGACGTAGGCATTTGATTAAGTTCAGCATAATAGTCTATTAAAAAGCTCGAAGCGTATGGTGTAAGAGGAAATATGCAAAAGCTCTTACAATCATATTTACAAGAAAGGAAGCAAACAACAGAAATAACGACGATTAATGCGAGCACTAATTGTAAAGTATTTTTTACATCTGGGGAGCGTTAAGTCAACTATAACGAACCGCAAGGAAGCGTATTAGGACCACCGCTATTTACTCTTTATATCAACGTTTTTCCTAAATGTAGGTATAGAAGACAGTACCTATGACAATTTTTGCAGATGACAGCACAATAACCATTCCTTATTTTTCATTCATAAGCATATGTTTGAAACTGATTTAAATAATACATTAAACAAAGCGATTCTATGGTTAGAAAATAATCACCTCAAATATCAACTTAAATAAAACAGTAATAATGCATTTTAGCCAAAGGCGTTGATATTTCCATTTTTTTAATTGAATGTAATAATGATTTTGATAATGATTGAATATTTTGGACCTACGTTGACAATATACTATGTTTTTATTTTTAATAATTAAATATTGACAATTTTGTATGTAAGTCCTATATATTTCTATAAAAAAATATTATACCTACAATCAATAGATTTAATTAAATGAAATGAACTCAACTCAAAACTTAAGACACAACGACTCGACGAACAAGGAAAGGTCATTTGGGTAGGCCGCATAAAGTACTCAAAAATGCCAGACTATCATTAAAACTAAAAGAAAAAAAACAACAAGAAATAAATAAAAATGACCCACATAGTGCTCACATTCACAATAATTAAAGTAATATAATACTCGTACTTTCAAGGTACATAAATATTAACGTAATTTTGTTTATAATATTCATCAAAGTCAATATGTATATATACCTAGTTGTATATAATGATGATTTTGCATAATTAAAATGTCAAGTTTTACGGTTTTATCACAAGGCTTATCAGAGCAGAGCGAGCAGCTCAATCCCAAGCTTTTTCTTCTTCTAAATAATCAGAAATTGTATAGTACCCTTTTTTACAAAGTTTGGTTTTAATACAGCTTTTAAATCGTTTAATGGGTAAATTTCGAATATCAATAGGAAGTTTGTTGTAGAAGCGTATACATTGACCCATGAACGAGTTGCTTACTCTGTGGAGGCGAGTGTCAAGTACAGCAATTAATTGTTCAACTTTAATGAATGTTGATATTATTTTTTTCATTCTAAACTTGTATTATATTTGCACACCATGACAATACAGTAAACATGTTAGCACAACTCCATGTACTTATAACACCTTGCTTGATTTTTTTTTTCTTATAATTGTATGTACACGCATGTTTGAGCAAACAAAGTTATCTAAATCTGTAGGAAGTTGCGCGATAACACAATCAGATAGGTCGCGGTACCTAAGACATTTGGGGAAAGCCTGTGATTAGAAAGATTACCCTGAATCATGATGAAACATTCATCATAAAATCCGTTAAAAATCTGCTCATAAAAACTCAATTCGAAGTAAATGAAGTAATAAGTACAAGATAACATGTAAAAAACGCATACCTTCGTAACCACAGCAGACTCATATTAATCCAGTTTTTCTGGATCGATATTGGACCAATGTTAACACTTTTTAATCCAGTCCAGCATCCAGTATAGGTCCAACCCTGGACTTAAATGAAGCAGCCGCGCTAATTGGCCTATGGCCGATCTAGTGGAGATTCAAATCCTGGATCAATCAAAAATCAGGCTTTATGTACGTCATGCATTTGCAATTTGTTAGGCACTTCTCGGCGTTAACCTTCAACTTATCGCTAATCATATCATCGCTTGTGTAGGTACTACCTACTTATAATACGTTAAAAATGTTGAAACGCCCGGGTGTCACCACTGTGTGGATCGCCCGGAGGACACGGTGGAGGTCTGCCCGGCTTGGGCAAAGCACCGCCATGTCCTCGTGGAGGCGATCGGCGGCAGAGATCTCTCGCATCCGGCCCTGGTTCAGGCCATGGTACGGAGCGAGAGGGCATGGGCAGCCGTCACCTCCTTCTGCGAAGCAGTTATGCTCGCGAAGGAGGAGGCGGGACGGTTGAGGGAAAGGCAAATTTCGCGCCCTCTTGCCCCTAGCCGCCGCAGGAGACGCCCTGGGCGTCGGGAATCCCGGGCGGACTTCCGGCCACCGTAGGCGCGGACTTGCAGACGGTGAGCAATGGGTCTCACCGTCTGGTGAGGACCAGGCCCGGGTCGACGGCGCGTTGTATTCCACGCGCGCCTCATAGAGATGTCGACAGCACAAGTGTAGGGGTCCACTAGGGCCGATGCCGGCCGGGGTCACGTGGCAGGCCAAAAGGGTTACTGAGGCCCCTGGCAACACGGGCAACAGAAGGAATACGGGTGGGTTTTAGTCAGTAAGAGTCTGGCACACCCTCCCGCTCCGTCCAGAGCGGGAGAAGTTATTTGATGATTTCCCAACCCAAAAAAAAAAACCCAACATCTACTTACACGTTTAACAAAGCGTCCACTTGCACAGGAAACGAGACTACACTATTTGTGGACGACATTAGAGACAGTGATTGAATGTCGTTCCCTTCAAAGGAAACTTCAGAAGGGATCCTGTTTTTATTTCGAGACACAGTCACTGTTTGTTGTTTAGGAATGGCAACTGTAAAGAAACACCCATTGTTTGAATATGTATGTAAACTGTATAGATTCAGAACAGTGGCGAAGGATTGAAGAAACGTGGTTCATATCGGGTTTCTTTTTGCAAATTTTAAAGTGTTTAGAGTCATTGCTAGCTGGAGCCATGTGTAACAAAACCAGCGATGTAATTGTGCAACACACGTGAAAAGACAAATAATGGCAATGGGTCTCATTTTGACAGCAGTTCATCCACGTCCATTGCGTTATTTTCGTAGTTGAGCAGACGATTTTTTCAAACCTATGAAGCAATGGATTAGCAATATCCTTCAAAACTCTCGGATTGTGACAAACTGTGTTCCGCAATTAGGGTGCAGCTTCCTTTTAAGTGGCAAAAGTTCTAAGTTATAAACCTTGCGCCACTGGTACAGAAAGTGTGATTTCACCACACTTCATCAAAGAGTTAAATATTGCAAGTGCAGTAGGTAGGTGCTAAGTTTCATATATCATTCATTGAAGCCAGCTGTCAAAACATCAACCAAAAGTGCTTCTCAATATGATGGAACAAAATAACTAGGAAAGTAAATGCATCTAAGTCAAGTGGAGACCCAGACCTGCTGACATGCTTCTCAAGATTCAAGAGCATGGACAACTAGTCACTTATTGACCAGAACTTAATAACGAACCTCCGTATACGGTAACTTATGAAAACATTTATGAAGTGCGCCCACAGAATGACTTAGATACATTATTTATTAAATAGCGTTGGTTACTCAAAGCAGTGGTAGCGCTAAGCGTTACTAGATATTCAATAGTTACTTTGATAAAATATTTTAGATCTTAACCATTTGAACTTTGCAAGATCCAAAGATCAACAGCTTTTCAATAAAATATCATCCATACTATGTATTACAGTGCTTCTATTTTCATAATGTCTCTCGGCAAACTTCGGATTTCTATCAGTTGACATTTGCAACTGATAGGAAAAAAAAGAAATAGTACATAGTTCTGAATTCAAATTATTATACACGATAAATCTAATAAGTAATTGATGGACATGGAATTTAGCATTCGTTTGAATTCGAAAATGTGATGACTGCCGAGAGACATTAGGAAAATAGAAGCACTAAGTATACAAAGTTTTACTTAAATAAATAACATCTGCCAAACTGCAAAGCAATTTGTCGGCAGTAGGTTCTCGCGGATTTTGCACGAAACATTGCTTAACTAAACATTAAATCTAAGTTAAAACTAAGACTATGGCTCTGTAGGACCCCGTATGTAGATATAGAAGAGCTACCCAGACAACCAAAAATTCTACAATCACAGCCAACATACTCAACAGCATCAGTCAACCAATATCATGAGAGCAGCTTAGGATGATGGATTGCAGAGCGATGCCAGGCGCCAAAACCATCTGCACAAGACTTTCGGCAATGCATTCTGTTGAATGTAGGTTCATATTCAGTCATTGTCAATATATGTAGTCGCCCAAGATCAAAGTTATTTGCTTGATTTAAACAAATCACGACGGTACTTATATCTTGCAAACATACAGTTATCAATCCGTCCTCATCAAGCCTCTAAAATACTGTTTGCGAGACATTTGTGAAGACGACAGTTACGCAGATAAAATCTTTATTTTTCTGCAATTTAGATTAGTGGCACAAAACTGAAATTCTTGAACTACTGAGCATAGTGAACCAACAAAAAACTAAACATTTTACGCGATGAATTTCTCGTAATGACCTCACCTTGCTAACGGCCTAGGTAACAGTTTTATGTGCCAAGTTTAATAACCTACATACTCCTTAATTTGTAATGTAATGGTATGTCATTCTACTGTCACTATTTACAGTTTTCCGCATTTAATAGTGCCTAATAAACTCTTTCTTTTTAATGACAAACAGTTTTTACCCAAATAAAGTGTACAATAACGAAAACATCTGACGGAGTGGGAAATTAAAGACTTTCATGGGAAACTGTAAATAGAAGCTGACAGTTTTCAAATAGTTTGTTGTTTTTCAATTACTAAAATGATTTAATGGCCTTAAACTAGAAACTTTAGATATCTTGGTGAGAACCTGATGGGCGACAACAATAAATTGCAGTTCATTCATTACGCAAGCATTAATTTTTCTATGCTAAGAATTGCTCCCGCGAATTGCTGGGAAAATGCATAGGAAAAGCCTCCATATTCAGAAGGATATAAACGTTTATTTACAAGCGGGCCCTCACCTAGCCTTTGACCGTCTAATCGTAATGCCGTATGATGATGCACCACGTAACAGGAACCTATTGTGCCTGACGAGAAGCTTCATTACGTTGCGTCATACGTCACACAGTCACACATAATTAGTCAGCAGTATTCAGGAGACGTTTACTCGGTTAGGTAATATTAGGTAGATCGCATTTCGGAAATGCGCTTGAATCTCTTCGGCAGTCATCGGCTATTGTCGGCAGTAAGGAAGTGTTTATAGATGCACGCTCCGTATCAAACAGACGAACGAGTGGAGCGACTTTCTCTGATAGGGTTGTCAATTGATAAGGGTGGTTAAAAGCTTTTTTGTGTTCGATGGGGATATTTGTGAAGTCGGAACTATAAAGCAAAACTGTGGATAGCATTGGGAAATCTACCTCTAGAATAATTAAGCTTGCTCTAAACTGCTGCATGTATGAAGCCAATGCCAGATGTGACCAAGAAAAAGGGTAAGAAAAAGCTAGAAAGGCCCACAATATATATGCATGTAATTTATTTTTTCACAAAATCAATCAACTGTTAATTTAAACTACTGCTTGTTGCTCAATATTTTTTTAAACTCCAATAATTTTCTACTACAGTTCAAACGTCCGTTTCTTTCGCGCTCATGATGTGTGACGTCATTTACCAAGAAACTGCTTTATTTACATCCGTTTTAAGCCCCAAACCATATAAATTAAATTATTTTTTGTATTTTATTCAAGCAGAAATCGCACTTATTTACTTACCTTAGTGAGATTTCAAGCACTTTGCAAAGAATTTATTTTATTCACATAGCTTTTTCGTCACTTCAGGCATTTTCGAAGACGACTCGTTTTGAGTTTGCGTTTCGTTCCACCAAAACAACGAATCATAAAATAGTGAATTGTAAAATAAGTAATGCGTTAAAAAAAAATATTGGAATTTGTTTCTTGACTCCTACACAATGTATATTTAAATAAAGGATAAGTTTCTGAATTACGTGCATATTCGCTATTTTGAGGAACATAAAACAATACATCCTAATATACATTCCAAAGAACAACGTCTACTATTTCATCCTCTCCGCCAAACTATTCATTACCTTGCCATATTTGCAACCATGGCAACCTATACAAGCTTGCCAACCATGCCAAAATGTCAACCGCACTTAAAGTTCGGCGATGTTTGCCAAAACAATTATGAACAGCGTGTCAGTATCATTTGCCTAAATTTCGGAATACTTCGGTCGTTTCCGTAAGCACTTCGTATTCTACTGCAGCTCAGAACTTCTTACGTAGCTACTTGACATGTGTCGAAGCCAATCACTCCATGTTCCGATTTTATATGAACTTAAATAACGGGTTTCTTGTTTCTGAAGGCAATAACTGTTATTACGTCTGGCTGAGGAATTGTTTTCAACTTAATGTGAAAGTATGAGGAAAATGTGAGGTGATTTTAAATTGTCATTTATGTTTTAAGTGTCATGTAACTGTGATGTTCTTAGCAGGCTTTTTATGGCAAACACCATGTCTTACTGAACGTTATTAATTAAAACCTAATCTGACATTAGTTTTCATTAAGTTTTTCAGTAATTATCCTATCAAATAATTACCAAAATATATAAAATAGATTTTGAATGAACCTGTTTCTTGAGAAAGAACAGTGGTAGCCCAGTGGTAATTGCCGCGATTTACGAGTTGTAGGTCGTAGGTTCAAACCAAGACAGGCGCTTTACTTTGTGTAAATTATTTCATCACCATCGCTCTAAAAACGGTGAAGCAAAAACATCGTGAGGAAAGGTGTTGTAGAACCAAACATTCGAAAACATGTGACATCTACCAACCCGCTCGGGGCCCGCGTGTTACGGCCCACTCCCTCACAGAGAGGAGGCCTGTGTCCCAGCAGTGGGAAGATTATAGCCTGATTATTATGCTTATGCCGTTTCAATTATATGTACAAAGGCATATGTTTAACAACTAACAATACCAAGGTCATTAAGTAGACTTTAGACCACACTTACCTTAAACTCGAACTATTATTTCACTGGAGTATCTGCCATGTGCTAGCGTCACTTTGTGTAATAAAATGGTAATATTTATTGTAATGGTGATCGTTTAGTTTAATCTATCCATCATCATCATTCTCCTGCCCTTATCCCAATTTATTTGTGGTCGGCGCAACATGTCCCTTTCTTCCATACTTCTCTATTAGTTGTCATCTCGGTAGTCACCCCCTTTCTAGCCATATCATCTTTCACACAGTCCATCCATCGTTTCTTTGGTCTTCCTCTACTCTTATAGCCATCGACATTTATAGTCAAGACTTTCCTCACGACATTTTCCTCATTCCTCCACATCACATGCCCATACCATGACAACCGATTTCCGCACAACTTTTCAGTCACCGGTGCCACTTTCAGACTTCCTCTTATGTACTCATTTCTTATTCTATCCATTCGTGTCACACCACACATCGCTCTTAACATTCTCATCTCAGCTGCATGCAATTGCCTTTCATTCATCCCTTTTGTGGCCCAACATTCTGATTCATTTATATAAGTGTAAAATATATATAATAAGTGTAAAACTCTAGAACACAATAAATATGACCATTTTATTTCACAAAGTGACAGCTAGCACATGTTAGATTGCTTCAGTGGATTAATAATTCGACTTTAGATGACATATAAATCTAAACAACAACAAGTCGATCCCACGTCAACGAACACGTCAACAGCAACAGTTTAATTTATCGAAACTTCTCACAGCTCCACAAAACCATGACTTCTTATTGTTCACCCACTAATTCAATCGACTGCCATTTAGGGTCGTCACTGAGACGGATTTTTATTAGACATTTTACTTTCTACACTGAATACAGAATTTCTAGCCTTTAGTAATGTCTGGTGAATTCAAAATAATTTCAGCTACCCAATGTAGCGTAGTTTGTTTTTTGTATATTAATCACATATTTAATTAAATGAGACTGCCTCGTTGGTGCACTGGTCGCAAGGACTACTGCTGAGCTTGATTCCCGGGTCGGGCAAAGTGTTGAAATGAAATGAAATGATTTTATTTTCTGTAAGTAGGTTGGTACAAACACTTTTACACGTCAATCATATTTAGGAAAAAAAACTAGATGAGCTCGGCGTTTCCTATCTGACTACTCTGAGAAGAAAGGCCGAAACAAACTCAGAGGTCACAGTCTCTTTTTAAAGTCCAGAGATAATCGTGGTCAGATCATGTAAAGACCATGTAAAATGGTGTCTGAGATGGTATTTTGAGGAAAGAACTATACAGATTTGAGTGGACCTGTCCAGTCAGTGCACGCATTTGTCAGTTATTGTGGTAATTGGGTTTTTCTATCTGGAATTTCTCAGTAGCAGCCCGGAGTCTGAATATGTGCCCGGTTGATGGCAATTGGCTCACAACCTGTTACATGGGACTTAAACATAACTGGCGAAATGTGGTGTACTACAGGTATATCTCTGCCTAACCCGTCGTTATGTTATGAAATGTAAACGCCAAGATTGTAGGTATGGCGTGGCTGAAAATTCATAGAGGAAGTAAGATTTTACTAGCAGCGTTTATAAGACCTGAGAAGCCCTTCCCTAGGATAGGTTTAGATCCTATATTAGAGATAGCTTGATATCCAATCAAGCTATGTACTACTTTCAGCAAAATATTGTGCATAGGTATTTAAATTATTTCTGTTTGCATCAACCCTACTACTGCTACTGAATAATAATTTTGTTCCGTCCATTTAGTCCGTAAATTGCCGTAATCTCACTACGGCTGGCTATAAATGGAGAAACAATGTGCTTTATGGTTTGGAGAAGGAAATGGAAATGTATGGAGAGTTTTCAGATGCTTAAATGTTTTTATGTCACTTTGATTATTATTGCACCAAGAAACAGCACATACACAGATAACATAGACAAGCCGTATACCCGACAGGATATCCCATCGGCATACATTGCCAAATTCCATTCGAAATTCCATATCGTATTAAACTACTTAAGGGGATACATTTTTTAAAATCTTTCCTTAGTGCTCAAATTCATTATAAAGGCTGTCCCAAAAAGTACCCACGCAAGATTTCAATTAATTAGTAAACACAGATTTTTATAAAATAGCTTTACGGTTTTTATTGAATCATAAAGTACATAGGCTAGGGTTTTATATGGAATAGCACATCAGGCAAATGGCCACGGTTTAGCTGGCACATACGCATTCTTTTCTCGACATTTTCCATGACTATTTTGCATAAATGTGGCTGAACTTCATTGATGCAGCGTTGAATGACCTCCTTCAATGCACATGATCTAAGGGGCCAGTTATGACCACCAAAACAAGAAAGTGCAGAATCAGGAAATGTCTCATGTAGGCTTAACAGCTTAGCCGTGGAGGCCATTTGCCTGGTGTGTTATTCCATACATAACCCTAGCCTATTTAATTTATGATTCAATAAAGATATTATAATAAAATAAAAAAAACTGTCTTTTCACATAACACTTTATATATAATTCAAATCTTGCGTAAATTTTGGGACACCCTCTTGTGCAAAATTTCAGGCTTCTACCCGCAGCAGCTTAGGCCATGCGTTGTATCATTGTATGTCAGTGAGTGAATGAATTTAAAATTGTTATTAAGACGCTGACAACACCTAAACTGCGGTCACTGTCAGATTGCATAGAAAAGAAAGAGAAGCGCGACGACAAAACGCTTGTAATTTATTGCAAAAAATTGAAGTAATTATCTATTTACTCAGAATTGAGTTGAGTAATCGAAGATAAAAAAACAACCAAGTTCTGCATTAGAATAAGACGTACTTGTTATTAATTAAATACGTAATTTATGTTGATATTTAATACAGATATTTTGGATTAGAACTCAAGGTAAGAGGTTAGTTTAACGTTAGTTTGTATCGAGATTTTTTTTTCAAAACGTGTTTTGGTGACAACCTAATTCTGGGAAATATGTTCAAAATTAACATATATTTTTTTCCGCTACCACAAACTATACAGATTTGGCAACTTTCTTTCTTAAGAGAAGCCTATTTTGGTCAATTGGGTCTTGTCAGCGCCTTAAGTATAAGATACTAAGATACTACCATGTCGATATGGCGAAGTTCTGGAGGCCTATGTCCAGCAGTGGACGTCTTTCGGCTGAAATGGTGATGATGATGTAACATGATAATATTAACTGCCTAGCCTTTTCCCAACGTCTAGCTGAATAGTCTAGACGTCTAGCTGAATACCAGTATTTTACATGGAACGACTGCCTATCTGACCTCCACAACCCAGTAACTGGGTAATACGATACCCCTTGGTAAGTTTGGCTGTCAGACTTTCGGTCTTCTGAAGACCCGTAACTACTGTCAAAGATCCACGTATGACAGCCGGGACCAAAGGCTTAACGTGCTTTGCGAGGCACGGAGGAGTCTCGGTATGTAAAGATGATCACCCGTCAACGCACGAACCCGGCTAGCATAGCTTGACCTGATGGATCGACTTGCGCGGTGTTATTACGTAGCCACGAGCTCCTCAATATTAAGGTTACTAAACAAACTTAAGATGTTTCAACTTAGAATGACTTCACTCATAATGGAAATAAAGGATCAAGAATTGCCTATCGAAAAAAAAGTCTATAAGTACGCTTGTATTTATTTATCTATACATCTATACTTACAGATAAATAAAATTTAAGTGTCTGTTTATAATGCCAAAATAACAATTTTTATTAGATGCATATGAAATGTATACGGTACATATACCAAAATAACATGTTTTACAATTTTTGTCTGTCTGTCTGTCTGTTTGTTCCAGCTAATCTCTGAAACGGCTGGACCGATTTTGACGGGACTTTTACTGGCAGGTAGCTGATGTAATAAGGAGTAACTTAAGCTACTTTTATTTTAGACATTTTATTTATTTTTATTTGTTGTGTTCAGTGTGTGTTATTAATCAACAGTGTGATTTCGAATACTTTGTTTGCTCGCTATCCAACACATCACCCACACATTATGTTCTCTGGGGAAGATCCCCCCATACTGATCGGCCTGTTCAACCGACAAATATACTATCTATACATACAAAAAAATAAAATTGAAGTGTCTGTTTATAATGCCAAAATATTTTTTTTTTATTAGATGCATATGAAAGTATATACGGTACTTATAACAAAAAACTATTTTTAAAATTTTTGTGTGTTGGTCTGTCCGTCTGTTTGTTCCGGCTTATCTCCAAAACGACTGGACCTATTTTGACGGGACTTTCACTGGCAGATAGCTGATGTTATAAGAAGTAACGTAGACTATTTTTAGAAAAAGCCACGCGGGTGAAGCCGCGTGCAACAGCTAGTTTATAATAAGCACACCAACACCACAGTCACTACAATTCAAATTAAATAACATCTAAAATTAGCATTTCAGTAAAAGGAATGCATGACATTGGCGCCGATTCCCTTGTTCACAAACTAAACTAAATTTAAGTTCAATGCATCTTTTTCTTTCTATTTCATTAAGAAAAGGACAGAAGATACATTTTAGTTTACTCCTGTCAAATTAATCAGCGCTTGACGTAAATTGACGTAATTTTAGTAGGCAAGTTTTTAATCACGTCTAAACTTGTATAGAGTAGTGACAGGCGCTGATTAATTTGACAGGACTAAACTAAAATTTATCTTCTGTCCTTTTCTTAATGAAATAGAAAGAAAAAGATGCACTGAACTTAAAATTAGTTTAGTTTGTGAACAAGGGAATCGGCGCCATTGACATATGAATATTAGAGACCAAGGAGAAAAAGAAAAAATCCGGCCAAGTGCGTGTTGAACCACTCACAATGGCGCCGATTCCCTTGTTCACAAACTAAACTAAAATTAAGTTCAGTGCATCTTTTTCTTTCTATTTCATTAAGAAAAGGACAGAAGATACATTGAGTTTAGTCCTGTCAAATTAATCAGCACTTGACGTAAATTGACGTAATTTTAGTAGGCAAGTTTTTAATGACGTCTAAACTTGTACAGAGTAGTGACAGGCGCTGACTAATTTGACAGGACTAAACTAAAATTTATCTACTGTCCTTTTCTTAACGAAATATAAAAAAAAGACGCACTGAACTTAAATTTAGTTTAGTTTGTGAACAAGGGAATCGGCACCAATGAAGGATTCCGTAGTTGGGGTGAGTTTATCTCAAAATCAAACTTAACATTGTAGTTGATAAGCATGTTCCCCCATACAATCCAACTGCAAATGTAAGTTTGTACGTACAATATTGAGAAATTTACCATGTTGTTTGGACACCATAGACTTCTTATAGGTTTTCCTGTAATCTAAACCTAAGTAACTAACTAACTAACAAATATTACTATAATATTCTGTATTTTTTCAACATTTTAGGGTAATTTCTGAGATAAGGGGGGAATGGTCAATTTTAGAATAGAATATAATAGAATACTCTTTATTATGTACACCATAAAAGTTACAGATACAATTGTTGAAATTTTACAAGGGGTGACACAATTTTCATCATCTTTCTTAAATAACTTTAAAACAATTTGTTTTATAATTATAAAAAAATATAGTATAGTTGAGACCCTTACAACAAGCCCTTTTATTTGATATGATGGTACAGTTAGCAAAACTTTTTTTTTTCTAATTTGCACCCCAACAGTGGCCCTCATATTAAAAATTATTTTATTTACTATACACGTCCGTATTTGGGCCACAGATATTTATATGTGTACCAATTTTCAACTTAATCGGTCCAGCAAATTCGGAACAAATCGGCTGTGAAAGAAGGACAGACAGACAGACAGTCACACGAGTGATCCTATAAGGGTTCCGTTTTTATCTTTTGAGATACGGAACCCTAAAAAGTATTTCTAGTAGACCTAAATTTAGAACACTAAAAAACAAACCAATTTGACATACTACACAGACGTGCATTCTTCGCACTGTTGTCTATGCAAGCATTACAAGCGTGCTTATTTTCAAGTTTTATGTGTAAAACAACATTGTTATACAAACTTGCCGTAATAAAGTGCTAACGTGCTAAAGTTAGTTAGTATTCCTCGCCTCGCTCCATATCATCAAGATGGATACTATCAGCAGACCTACTCCCGATTCGCTGCTTTCCGACCTTGAAACCCACATCCACGCATAATGGAATTAATTCCATTGTAGGCTGCACTCGATGCTGATCGTAATCGATTTAATTTGACATTCGGACGTAAAGTATCGATTACATCCAATGTTGTCGATAGCTAAGAATCGAATAATGAAAATGGAAAATGGAAACGTGGTAGCTGAAACTGAATGGTTATATAAGCTATGTAGGATAACTCGCGACTTGGTCCGACCCACAGCATTGCATTGCAACGCCCGCGCCATTACTTTGTTTTCGCTTTTAAAATTTTACAAATCCGACTGGTTGTTCCAGATATTACCCCTTGCATACAAACTTACAAGCTTTTACCTCTTTATAATAATAAGTATAGATTACCTACCTACACATTAACAATTGAATACTACTCGTAGATAAGGTGAATACGTAATAAGGAGCTATACAAATTCATGTGTAATAAATGATCATTGACAGCTTTTGTAATTGTACGACGTTAGATACTTTTTTTTTTTTGGGTGGGAAATCATCAAATAACTTTTCCCGCTCTGGGCGGAGCGGGAGGGTGTGTCAGACTCGTACTGATTAAAACCCACCCGTATTCCTTCCTGTTGCCTGTGTTGCCAGGGGCCTCGGTAACTCTTTGGTAACTTCCCGCAGGCATCGGCCCTAGTGGACCCCTACACTTGTGCTGACGACATCTCTTTGAGGCGTGCGTGGAATACAACGCACCGTCGACCTGGTCCTTACCGGACGGTGAGCTACCCATTGCTCACCGTCCGCAAACCCGCGCCTACGGTGGCTGGAAATCCGCCCGGGATTCCCGACGCCCAGGGCGTCTCCTGCGGCGGCTAGGGGCGAAAGGGCGCGAAATTTGCCTTTCCCGCAACCGTCCCGCCTCCTCCTTCGCGAGCATTACTGCTTCGCAGAAGGAGTTGACGGCTGCCCATGCCCTCTCGTACCATGGCCTGAACCAGGGCCGGACGCGAGAGATCTCTGCCGCCGATCGCCTCCACGAGGACACGGCGGTGCTCTGCCCAAGCCGGGCAGACCTCCACCGTATGCTCCACCGTGTCCTCCGGGCGATCCACACAGTGGTGACACCCGGGCGTTTCCTCCCGCCTTATCCGACACAGGAACCTCCCGAAGCTGCCGTGTCCGGTGAGGACCTGCGTCAGGCGGAAGGTGAGCACGCCGTGGCACTTTTTGTGATTGCAATCACTGCAGATATAAATCTGCAGTGATTGCAATCACAAAAAGTTTAAGTCTATCAAGAACAGTCTCCAGTATCCATTTCCATTGACACTGAACTCTCTGTGCGGTACTAGTTCTACATATAAATGTAGAACTAGTACCGCACAGAGAGTTCAGTGCAGTGCGAGAGTTCAGTTCAGTCTCTGTGCGGTACTAGTTCTACATATAAATGTAGAACTAGTACCGCACAGAGAGTTCAGTGTCAATGGAAATGGAGACTGGAGACTGTTCTTGATAGACTTAAACTGCCTGCCTTTTCCCAACTATGTTGGGGTCGGCAGCAGTATTTCACATGGAGCGACTGCCTATCTGACCATGACAACCCAGTTACTGGGCAACACGATACCCCTTGGTAAGACTGGTTGTCAGACTTTCGGGCTTCTGACTACCCGTAACGACTGTCAAAGATCTACAAATGACAGCCGGGACCAACGGCTTAACGTGCTTTGCGAGGCACGGAGAGGTCTTGGTATGTAAAGATGGTCACCCGTCCACGGACCAACCGCGGCAAGCGTAGCTTAACCTTATCGATCGACCCGTGCGGCTGTTATTACTTAGCCACAAGCCACAAGCACTTAGCAGAGCCTCTTCTCATAAAGAAGGCACGAGCATTGATCACACTTACTCAAGACAAGACAAGTTCATTAAAATCCCATCTTGTTATAATAGCACAGCACAAAATACTATAAATATATATAAAAAGCAAAGGGAAGATGCTTCACAAAATTTAAAAAGATCTGCTGATAAAATGAAAGAAATTTGTTCGAAAAAATTCAAGGATGTATTAGTTGGTTCCACCGTTTTGGTTGATGTACCAAAAGTAGACAGAGGTCCACTAGATGCAAATAGTATTACAGGGATTGTATTAGATACGAAAAACAATTTATTTCAAATCGGTACTTCAGTTGGTATCATAAGAGATTGGCTTCCAAGAAACGCTCTTCAATTATCTACAGTTACATTAACCGATTCGGTTTCATCCACAACGCTGAGTTTGCGTGAAATTGCAGGAAAATTATCTTTATTTGGAGGACAAGGATTCAAGCAATGTTCTTGTCAAGAGTCCAAAGTACGATGCAAAACGAACAAATGTGCCTGTAAGAAAAATAATGTTCTGTGTAATTCACGTTGCCACAAATCTGCTACGTGTTTTAATAAGTGAATATTACAAATAGGCATATCATACGTTAAGTTTTTCTATTTTTTAATACATTTTTGTTTTTCTTTTTCAAATAATTATGTTCTAGTTGTGATTTTTGAGATCTATATTACATTTTGTGTGCGAAGCCGGGGTGGGTTGCTAGTACAAAATAAACCTTTAAATTACCACAGAAAAGTTATTTTTGTCATTTCACTGAACCAATTTTGAGATTTGTTCAAATCACTAGATTTCTTTATTGGGATTTGTCAAATCACCAGATTTGCTTAGGGAAATGATAAAAACGTGTTATTATTTTAACATCCTCCGTGATTTGATGAAATCGCTTAGAGATTTGATCAATTCCCTGTTTTCATCATATCCCTGCGACATATACATATAATAAATACTATAAATATATATATATATATAATACTATAAAAAAGACAGGATGTAAATAACTCGACGACTCTTTTGAAATGATCATTGATAATTTTCAATGGCTCTACATAAATTGGTGGTTTGTATGGTCATTCATATTTTAATCAAGAATTGAACTGTCTGAATATAGCAGTTCCCCCACACGTGTTATGTTTTGAAAACTCATTTATCAGCACTGACAAAAAAAAATGTGCCTATTTGCTACTATTGAACAGCTGTGTACACAACCAGTCATAATCTACGTCCGTATGTGGTATGAGTAACTCATGGCTACTCACAAGTTAACAAGTGAATGGGCACTAACGTCTGCTAGCGTTAAGTTACATTAAAAAATACATACGCCATAGACAATGAAACAATAGTTCATATTGTTTATGGCCATTGCATTACGACAATAAGTTCTTGTAGTTGTTTCTGATGTAAGAATCAGATACTGCAGCCAATCACAATAAAAAATAATGGATATTTCCTAAAATATGCCCACAATACATATCTCCATCTGCTGGTCACAGGGTTCCTCTACAACTCCTCACTTCAATTGCAATAGCTTAGGTAGAATTGCCTAGTATGAATAAACCCCTCACCGTTAATGTGACCATAGAGCCGACGGCCAACGTGAGCCATTGTTTATGATCAAACAAATGTGAAGTATGACTCTGTATGACACTTGACGTTTGACAGTTCCGCATACTGCGCACATAAAATAGTGATGTACTACCTAGTGGGTGAAAAGTCGAAGAATCAAAGAAATATATATTTTTAGAGCGAGGGCAAAGATTCACCCTAGTGAATACTACACAAACTATAGACTTTTGACGCAGACCATGGCTCTAAATAATTATCAAACAATAGGCCTCCTACAAGGTGGACCGATGACCTTGTGAAGGCCGCAGGAATCCGCTGGATGCGGGAAGCACAAACCCGGTCGAAGTGGCGGTGCTTGGGGGAGGCCTATGTCCAACAGTGGACGTCTTTCGGCTGAAATGATGATGATAATAATCAAACAATAGGTATACAAAATGGATACGAATGTGCAATTCAACACAACACTCTTTTACTTCATTTCTTCTTCACAAAAGGATCCACGGCGGAGGATATCTTAGTCTAAAATCTTGGTTGAAAGTTAAGCGGAAGCTGAATAGACGTACAACACGATTTCAATCGTCGTCAAATCTTTACTACCTATAGAGTAGCACAAACATTGAGCATGCGCTCTTCGTCCAAGCATTAGCTTTTCAAATGTCAAGCTCTGCCATTTATAGGGTTTTGTAATTCGGCACACGAACTAGGAAGCATGCCGAGTACGTTGCATAATCCTATTAAATATAATGTAGGGACAATATTACAATAAGGTACCTTGCGCTTTAGATAATGAAGAACCTGTTTAAAAGACTTGAATGATGAAAAAATATGTTTAGGCAAAGTCAGGGAAATTAATTGCTATGCAAATTGACTACCAACTTAAATTGTCCATAGATTCAAATCACAACATATGTCATTCTTTGACAGTTGTAAAAAATAGCAATAGGCAAGCGCTATATAGGTAACACGCCAAATGAACGTAGGGTGTCCGTTTGCGTAACAATTAATTGACCGGGCTGTACATTTCGAATATAGCATGAAATCCTGCTATTTAAAAACCAGCACTTTAATCTCGTATTCATATTTGATACCTACTCAAGCTACTGATATTCTGATTTTGAATCCAAACTATTCAAAACCTGAATAACAGTGATTTCAAACTAATCAATACTTAAATCTATGCTTACTAAAATCGAGACCATGCATGAGCATTGTTCTAGAATACTGGCCACAGACCAAGAAGGTTTATTAGTAATAATTCAAAACCAGAACACATCAGGTGCTGCCAATACACGGAAACAAAAATAACCCCCGGAAGCGCGTACAAAATAATTAGCGGTCGACCGAAATCGGATGCGTTCCATTTTACGTTGCGTAACTAAACTGATTGTTATCTGTTACATCATAAGATGAGCAGTGTGTGAACTTGGATTGGGAAATTACGTTCCGATCTGCACAGAAGCGGCCATTGTTATGTGCTACTGTATCTATTGTACATTCGGTGGTTTGAGAATGTTTATAATATTTAATGAGTTCACGCTTGTCATCATTAAAGTAGTGGGATATTAACGTTCAATAATATGTTCACATCGTAAGTTTTAATGTATTTTTTTTTTGTGTTCATTTCCGTTTTGATGACCTAGATATGAAATAAAAACTTCGCAAGCCACTAGGTACTTCTAGTCAAGCCGTGAAGTAAATACGCTCGCCTGATAACATCAGACACCAAACAGAAGTGATAAGTGTAACACAATCCTAGTAAATAAATCAAAGTTCGGTTTCAAATACTCCCAAACAAAGAAAACCGCTGTTCCAGAAAGTATTCAGATGTTTTACGCTCGATGACTTGACGTCAATTCCTTACCTCACTTGAAATCGAAATTAAATACTACCCAGATTAGTGAAAGCGAACACCTTACTTCCATAATATTTATAAATAAAATAATTATTAAAACGATTAGCTAATCTTTATCAATAACGGCCTTCCCAATGACCTACGTTACGTCACATCCGATTATCATAACGGATGCATTCAATACTGTGCTAATATTTATGTTAATTTTTAAATATTTTCACAGAATATTATATTATTGAATACAAATATGGGCTCATGATATAATAATTGAAACTTAAAACTGTGAATTTATAATTAATTATGTCTGCAGACTTACTAAGGATTCCATTTCTTTGTGAGATAAATTGAAATTCTTGCAAATAATAGCCAAACTTTTGCGAATTGATATAACACCGGCAAGAGAAAGTCCACCAAAGAAACTGAAATGAAAAATAAGTTGAAAGGTGCCAAACAGCCAGAGTCTGACAAATAGGACAAAATGCTCTAATATTTTTCTCTCTGTAAGAAACGCTAAAACCTATCTCAATGATACTACATTTCCTAGGAATCAGATAGACCAGTGCAGACAGAGCAGTGGTGGCCCAGTGGTAACGGCTGCTACTTACGAGTTGTAGGGTGTAGGTTCGAACCCAGATAGGCGCTATACTTTCTGTAAATTATTTCATCACCACTGATCTCAAAACGGTGAAGGAAAACATCGTGAGGAAACCGGCATGTCCTAGAACCAAATATTCGAAGATATGTGACATCTACCAACCCGCACGCGGTGGGCCCGCGTGCGGGTTGGTTGTGTCCCAGCAGTGGGAACATTATTGGCCGATTATGTGTGTGAGATAGACCAATATGCACACCTGATAGATGAACATACGCGAACGCAACGTAGAAAGTATCTTTATTAGGTAAACCCTAAAACAAATCAGCATCTCTCAGTCTCCAACCCAGATGGCCGCCATCATTCATCATTTCAACCGAAAGACGTCGACTGCTGGAGAAAGACCTCCCCAAGCACCGCCACTTCGACCGGTTCTATGCTTCCCGCAGCCAGCGGATTCCTGCGGCCTTCACAAGGTCATCATCGGTCCACATTGTAGGAGGCCTTCCAACGCTACGTCTTTCGGTAAGAGGTCGCCACTCCAGAACCTTTCGGCACCATCGGCCATCTGTTCTGCGAGCCCTGCGCACTGCCACTTAAATTTGGCAATGAATGAATGAATAAATGATACATTTATTTGCAAGAATATACCTAGGTAGCTAACATAAGTTCTTAAGATCAAGTAAGGTAAGGTTTCACTATATTCGGCAACCTGTTAAGCCCCGCGCGACTCCAATTCGGTGTCAAACAATAGAAAATCAATTGTGTCGACAGCTCCTTGACCAATTAAGTTGTGCAAATATTTAGATTTTACGTCTTGGTTATTTCGGTTAATGATGATAGCAGTATAAAACTAAATCATGCGGGATCTAGAGATAGCGTGGATGGAGTGGACTTTTGGAACAGACTAAGTATTCTCTGTTTCAATAGTATCTGATGGAAGTGTAAACAACCCTGTTCAGGTTCTTACGCAATTAACAATCACTCACTTATTTGAATTAGTAATACAATTTCATCTGTATTCAGATAGAATGACATGAATATTTACTCTGTGTAGTATTATATTGTTTTAATTATTGTAAATGTGAAGACTATGTGAGTTATTGTTTAATTTTGTTTTATTCCCAGTTAGTTTTTAACATGGTCTGGCAGTTTTGAGTATTTTTTGCGGCCTAGCCAAATGTCCTTTCTTTGGTATTGTTCGTTGAATAGTTGAGCTCCTTTAGTTATGAGTTGACCTGCACAACTACTGACAAATGCGTGCACTGACTGGACAGGTCCACTCAATCTGTGTGGTTCTTTCATCAAAAGACCATTTCAGACACCAAGCGACATGGTCTTCACATGATCTGACCAAGATTATGTCTGGACTTTAAAAGAGACTGTGACCTCTGAGTTTGTTTCGGCCTTTCTTCTCAGAGTAGTCAGATAGGAAACGCCGACCTCATCTAGTTTAAAAAAATATGTTTGACGTGTAAAAGTGTTTGTAAAAACCTACTCACAGAAATAAAATCATTTATCAGAAGATTTCAACTTTATATTATGACCACTTTTTCCAACTATTTTTGTTTGAATAACATCACATAAAACATCATATACATTCAATTCATAAACGTTTTTGACGAAAATTGAGGTTCTAAAACTAACCTCAATAGTCAAATAATAAATTAGATAAAAAGTAAGAATTTCAGGCACTCAGCTTGTAAGTTTCTCCACAAATTGATATCCACAGGTACGTTTTCTGACCCATTCTTTGAATTTTCATGAGACTTTTGCAACAGACTTGCATAAAACTGAGAATCAACCCGGAAGTAAGTTTGTTATCAGTGTTTAAATTAAAATATCATGACGTCACACTATAAAACAATAAATAAACAAACGAACATCACTGTTAAGGTCAAGTAGTAAAATGTGACTATAGTGAACTGTGTCAATGTCTGCCTGTAATAATGACGTGGTAATGGCAGCTGCGTGCGCGCATCATTTACAGCGAATGGACGCCAATTAGTTATCTAATGTGCTTTATCATTATAGACTTCATTGAACGTTTTAAAGATGCACGAATGTCTAAAGAGATGGTAGACTATAAATTTGGGCCTTCAAACATCACTGTCGGGCACTGCTGGATCCACACGGTCAGAATTCCTGGCAATATGCTTTTAAGGCACATCATATGAATTGCGAATTTGTGACTAATTATAGAATTCATCTTTCTTCCCTATGGGGACAGTGAAGTCAAGAAACTTCTGACATCATCATAACATTATCCTTAAAATTAAAAATATTGTATGGGCTGCGCAACTACAGTGTAGGTCAATAATTATACGTATGTGACCGTTATGCATATTCCCAAGTATCTATTTATCTCTAACTATGCTTAGGTAAGCAATTAACACAATCATGAATGACACAATGATAGTTTAACGTTGCTACGACGGTCGACATGACGTCGTGTACGCGTCGACTGGTCCCGACCACTCTTTGCATGTCGCATGTAAACTAAGACATATCGCGTGGGTCGCGTGGCAGTTCGAAAGGGTTACCGAGGCCCCTGGCAACACAGGCAACGGAAGGAATACGGGTGGGTTTTAGACAGTAAGAGTCTGACACACCCTCCCGCTCCGCCCAGAGCGGGAGAAGTTATTTGATAACTTCCCACCCAAAAAAAAAAGGCATGTCGCGTGGCTTTCCTGCGAGAAATGCTTGAATCGACATGCCGAGAATAGTGATTTTACAACGTGATTTTTACGAAGAAAAGTACGAATCGAACGACAACCACGAATGCGAGATGCGCGAGAATTGACTTTCTGCAACTACAACCAGACTAATCGTATCACAGTAAAAGTTGCAATCTGCAATACGTAACAAGTAAGAGGTGTTCGGTTTATCTGCTACCAGCGAAACAACCACTCAATTAACTCGCAGGACTTATGCGGTGAGATAAGCTACGACTACGTAGTCGAGAATATCAATGGTTATTCCTACTTTTGCAAATGCTATCAATAAATTAACCGATTTATTGAGATACTCGTATGAGGCATTTTATAGATTAGG
This sequence comes from Atethmia centrago, assembly GCA_905333075.3. NCBI lineage: Eukaryota > Metazoa > Arthropoda > Insecta > Lepidoptera > Noctuidae > Atethmia > Atethmia centrago. Next base: position 33,742,690 of record HG995367.1, on the reverse strand, counting down.
ACAGTGGACACTACACTAAAAGTTTCTGGAACTGGCCACTTACAATAAAAAATAAAAAAGCAATTACGGAATTCGATAATGGAACTCTCTGGGAACATGTTACTTAGCTACAATTTGCGAGACCGTCGTTTGTATTTTTCATTGCGGCGTCGTTTAGAAAATTGTATCGCTATTACAATGAATTTAACTCGTGAACATTTTCGCTCAATGATTTTATTACGATTTTCGGTGTGACTTAAGTCAACAAGAGAGTTGCCAGAGACTGCAATTGGCATTTGGTGATGAAGCCCCATGTCGCAGCTCTGTGTTTAGGTGGTTCGGTGAATTTAGACGTGATTATTGATACCGTACGACAACTGATTGAAACTGAAAAAAAATCATTACTTGTCAGCAAATTCGTACTGTATTAGGCATTGGAATGAGCCAAGTGCAAAACATTTTGCATGTTCATCTTAAGGTTCGGAAGCTTTGCACTCCATGGATACCGCATGATTTAACGGAAGACCAGAAACGACTACGTGTCGAGTGGTGCTGCTTTGAACCGGAAAGAAAAAGCCAGCCGGCAGAATGGGTCTTTCCTTTTGAAGACTTGCCGACGAAAGTAAAGAAAAGTCGAAGCATTGGTAAGAAATTCGTTGCTTCTTTTTTCGGCAAATCAGGACATTATACAACAGTGTCGCTTGAAGACCAAAATACAGTGACCGCAGACTAGAACGTCAACACTTGCTTACCCAGAGTCTTGAAAAAGTCCGCGAAAAACGTCCTCGAAGCAATGTCCTCCTTCACCACGATAACGCGTCCTCACATTCCGTTAAGGTAACAGAAACATATAATAAGGCTTCAAATGTAGAACTGATGACGCATCCGCCATACAGCCCCGACCTCGCACCTTGCGAAATCTTTTTGTTTCCTAAAATTAAAGACAAACTTAGAGGCACACGTTTTACGAGCCCTGAATCGGCTGTGAATGCGCCATTGAAGAGGTTCCTAAGGAAGACAGGTCCAACTGCTTTTTACAATGATTCCAGCGAATGCAAAAATGTATAAATTGAGAGGGCATATACTTTGGAAAACATTAAATGTATCATAAGTCTAGTATCTGGTCTTATTTATCAGAATTCCAGAAACATTCAGTATGACCATGAGGTCATACTGAAAGTTTTTGGATTCTGATAAATAAGACCAGATAATTGACTTTACAATATTTCCAAATTACAGTATTAATAGGCTTCCCATACCTATTAATACTGTAATTTGGAAATATTGTAAAAACTATTATTTTTAAAAGAGTAACCGTGGATAAATGATAATGATAATGATAAATGATTTTATTTCTGTAAGTAGGTTTTTACAAACACTTTTACACGTCAAAACATATTTTTTAAACTAGATGAGGCCGGCGTTTCCTATCTGACTACTCTGAGAAGAAAGGCCGAAACAAACTCAGAGGTCACAGTCTCTTTTAAAGTCCAGACATAATCTTGGTCAGATCATGTGAAGACCATGTCGATTGGTGTCTGAAATGGTCTTTTGATGAAAGAACCACACAGATTGAGTGGACCTGTCCAGTCAGTGCACGCATTTGTCAGTCGTTGTGCAGCTCAACTCATAACTAAAGGAGCTCAACGATTCAACGAACAATACCAAAGAAAGGACATTTGGCTAGGCCGAAAAAAAATACTCAAAACTGCCAGACCATGTTAAAAACTAACTGAGAATAAAAAAAAATTAAACAATGATCCACATAGTCTTCACATTTACAATAATTAAAACAATATAATACTACACAGAGTAAATATTCATGTCATTGCATAAATAAAATTCATCAATGTCAATGTGTATATTCGGACATAATCTTGGTCAGATCATTTGAGGACCATGTAGGTTGGTGTCCGAAATGGTCTTTTGAGGAAAGACCACACAGATTTGAGTGGACCTGTCCAGTCAGTGCACGCATTTGTCAGTTATCATGCAGCTCATCTCAAAACTTAAGGAGCTCAATGATTTGACGAACAATACCAAAGAAAAGACATTTGGGTAGGCCGCATAAAGTACTCAAACTGCCAGACCATCATTCAAACTAAGAGCCAAAAAAAAAAAAAAAAAAAACAAACAATGACCCACATAGTCCTCACATTCCTAATAATTAAAATAATATAATATAATACTATACAAAGTAAATATTCATGTCATTGTTTATATAGAATGTTATATAGAATAAGAAAATATAAATAGCTAGCAAAATAAAAAGAGTAAAAAAACAACATTCACTGTAAGTTTATTGGAGCAGCTCAATCCCAAGCCTTTTTGTCCTCAATATAATCTTTAACAGTATAAAAGGCTTTTAGGCACAGTTTCTGTTTTATAAAACATTTGAATTTATTAAGGCTTAGTTCTTGAATGTGGCTGGGAAGTTTATTATAAAAACGTATACATTGGCATCTAAACGAGCTGCCTATTTTTTTGAGCCTGGTTGTAGGAACAACAAATTTGTGTTTGTTCCTAGTATTTACATTATGGATATCACTGTATTTTTTAAACAAATTAATATTTTTATGTGCGTACAAAAGATTTTCATAAATGTACTGAGAAGCTACAGTCATTATATTAATCTCTTTAAATTTTTCTCTGAGGGAGTATCTGGGACTTAATTTATAAATTGAACGGATTGCCCTTTTTTGTAAAACAAAAATTGTCTGAATATCGGCGGCATTTCCCCATAACAGAATATCCTTGCCGACTCTTCTCCATAGAAATCGACCAATTGGAACCGTGCACCTAAGCTTCTGACGTTTCATGAATTGAAACCTGATTATAATAAAGGTTAGATCTACCGCAAACAAACGCAAACATACCTTAAGTACAGCAGTCGTTTAGAGATAAAAAGTTAAATATACCTAATTGAAATAGCCCGAGCAAAAAAGTTCAATAGCCCAAAACAGACAATAAACAGACTTTATTATTTCCATTTCCTGGAGCTTTAAATATACCGTCATGCCCTAGGACCATAAGTACAAGAATCTTGACGTTTAATGACATTACTGTACAGTCACCGACACTCGGTAATGACAATAAAAATTGCATCCGCGCGCGCGCCATTTTCCAAGTCATCGTCTTATATGGTTTTTATTTGCACCTGCTGGTATTGATTTTATAAATGACAGCTCGCAAGTGTGATACTTTCATGCTTTTTTTTCTATGCTGTGCGAGAAACTGTGATATTAAGGTAAGTACCTTAGTGTTGCCCAAATTCAGTCTTGGTCTTGCAGTCTTGGTCTTGTTCTTGCGTTTTTGCAAGACCAAGACCAAGAACAAGACCGCGTATTTTTAGCAAGACCAAGACCAAGACTGACCGTGCAAGACTTGAGCAAGAACAAGACATAGCCTGCAAGACTCTTGCGTCTTGCAGCTAGGACTTAGCGCTATTTCACTGAGTAGTTAGGTGTAACAGTTCGGTGTATAGGTAGGTACGCTTAGGAATTCTATGAGACGCAAAAAACTGTATCAAAGAATATGAAAAACTGGACCTATGCGCATTACGACTAATACCATAAACATAGCGAATAAAAAAATATCTATTAAAATCAAACTGAGTGCATGCATAGTTATGTTTTAACCATCGGCACTTTGATAATGCGGCATCAAAGGTTTTGTACTTACTTCTCAAAGAAATTTGCCGCTTTTCGGAAGTACATGGTTATGATACACGCGCCGGCGGCGGCTTCTTTTGAAATCTAAAACAATCGTTGCCGCCACGCCGAAATCATAACATTTGTGACACTATTTGATTGCCGCCATAGGGCGTAGGTATACTCATGCAAAATAATTTCGAATTTTTTTAAGAGTACCTACAGGTGTTCCAAAGAATAAATAAGTTTCAGAGTGCTTAGAATGAAAATGAATACATTATACTGATCACGCAAGTAGTATTATGATTAGGATAAAATGGTAAGGATAGGTAGTAGATGTCATATTAATTCATTCTAGTAAGTATATATTATAATATTGATTACTTATATGGTTTTAAACTAATTACTTAGGTACTATTATTGTACATTTAGTCATTATATTTCTTAAGTTTTTACAAGAAAAAATAGCAAAAAAGTGTTCAAATATCACCCGTTTAATAAATATTGTAGCCACTTTTAAATATACTTGAAACGTGTAAAAAAATTCTACAAAACTCATAAAATAATATAAAAAGCGTAGGTACTTACCTACTAATAAAATAAAAAGCCTGCGATAAGAGTTTTGTATTACTTACCAGCCCGAATATCTCTGAGAGAGATGATGAGAGTAAGTATTTACTAGCTGTGCCCGCGACTTCGTCCACGAGGAATAGTAACTTTGGAGGTATAGTGACGTTCAGGACGTATTTATTTATTTTAAAACTTCTGTCATCAAACATACAAACGAACTCTTCAGCTTTATAATATTAGTATAGATGTACGCCAAAACATTCACTTATATGTAAAGAATAGTGATTGGCACTAATTCTATTTTATTCACGCGTCGCGTCTGTACAAGTAGGTAATATTTAGTGTGTGTTTGTACGCCGCACGCGGCATTGTTTGATTTGCGGCGGCATCCTTTTCATAGAGCCGGCACGTGGCGAGGCGGCGCGGTAGAAAGCAAGGAAACGTACTATAAATAAAGGAATTATTTTAATTCCAGTCATCTCCCCCCGACCCTTGAACCCGCCCGCCCGCGCGGAGCAAGTTAATCCAAATAATTTCCCTAATAATAATAACATAACACGACAAGTCCCCGCTTGCTCAGTAACCGGTAGCGCCCTAAGCCGAGGTTCGAATCCCACTATGGGATGCCCTTAGCTGTGCTGCCTAATTTTAAGTTATATAGGTGAGAGGCCCTTCTGGCCCCACCGACACCCGGTAAAGCAGTCGAGGTCCCCCGCGGGACCACTGCATAAAAGCCCGTATCAAAAAAAAAAAAAAAAAATTCCAGTCATTTCCAATTGAGCTGTGCTTCGAGTCTAACTTAATAATTGTTTTTACTAATTCTCGTTGTTTTCTAAAAACGTATCACGTGTACAATTTAATATGAGTGACGAAGATTCAAATTATTCTAGTCCGAGTAACGAGAGTTTGAGTCACAGATCTAAAAGACCCAAAAGCAAATTTGAGGAGTTTTTCGAAATAATTCATGCATCCCAAACTGCCTTCTGTAAATTGTGCCAACATAAAAAGATTGAAATAAAAATGAAAAACAGAAACACTTCAGGCTTAAGGAAACATCTAATATCTTTCCACAAAAAGGAATCAGAAATATTTCTTCCTGTTAAACCAAAATTAAGTGGAGATATCACAAGCTTTTTAGTAACCGCTGGAAGAAGTGGACAGGTAAGAATATTTTTTTAACAGTTAAAAGAATTTTAACTCCGCGTAGCTATTCATGCGATACTTTCAAAAACGCCATTAACTTACGTAAGTATTTTTGAGTTAGTGGTGTTTTCATCTAGGGGTGCGACATATTAAGTATGTAATTATCGTCTTAAATATTTTTTATAAACACCCATAGTTTCATTTAATCGGCCAGTAACAACTAAGTACTTTATTTTGGTAAATTACAGTACAGTGCAACCTTAATATAACAAATATCAATTTAACGATTTTCTCGATTTAACAACAACAAACCTCCTCCTCTTATACGCTCAAACCTAGTATGTTTTAAATAATAACACAAGATTTATTGTTTTGTTTCAGTCGGAAAACAGCAGTGACAACATCACGACAGCTACAGTTGATTGGGTGGTGAAAAAATATCTTCCCTTCTCATTTTTCGATGACGAAGCTACACAAGTATATTTTCGACGTATTTGCCCTAATATGGTGTTTCCTAAAAGGTCTACACTTAGAAGGAAAGTCAAAGAGCGATTTGAAGAGCTCCAATTGAATCTCAAGGAACGACTTCAACAATTATCATCTAAAATGTCTTTTACCATTGATGGGTGGACGTCAATTGCTGGTAGGAGTTACTACGGGGTTACTATTCATTATATAGACAACGAATGGAAGTATCAATCTGTAGTTCTTGATTTTATACCATCACGCGGTCGACATACTGGGGAAGATATTGCAACGATTTTCCATGAATGTTTATTGGAATATGGCATAATTGATAAAATACAAGGTATCACGGTCGACAACGCAACTGCAAATACCAAATTTATGTATGAACTGGGCTGAAACAGCTGCCGCCACACTTTGATTCAGACAATCAACATTTCCGGTGCTTTGCTCACATTTTAAACCTTGGTGTACAAGATTTATTAAAGACCTTAGCATTACACTGTGAGTCTGACACTAACGCGCAAGATCAGCAGTACGAAGACTATGCAGACGAAACTGAGGATGAGGAAGATGAAGAATCTGCACCAAATATTGCTGACTCGCGTACATCTGTAACAAAGTTACGCAGTATTTCCAGTAAAATAAAAAGAAGTGAGATAGTGAAGAAGAAGTTTCAGTCTGCTTGTGAAGCAGCTGGCGTGCCATCAAATCTAAATGCCATTCTTGACTGTCCAACGAGATGGAATTCCACACATGATATGATTGGATTTGGTTTAAAAGTGAGAGCGGGCATTGACATATTGTGCAGTTCTGTCACCGAATTAAATGATTTTCAAATCACAGCTAATGAATGGCAGGTACTCGAAAAATTACATAAATTTCTAATAAACTTTAAACTTTTAAGTACAAAACTTGGTGGAGACAAATATGTTACATTACCGCTAGTCATTGTATCATTCAATCTCTTGCTAGATAAAATTGAATCCATGGTAAAACAGTATAAATTACAAGATGATTATTAACATTAACTAAATTAAATTAAAACTAAGTTAGGCTTAAAAAAGGCCCTCGGGGCATTGTACCGAGGATGCTGGCGGCATTTCCTCGCTGAATTGCAATGCTGATGCGTTGCGCGAGAAAGCCGCCAGCTTTTCGGTCACCAGTTACATCAACTAGACGTTTCGCGATTTCCGCAAATAACTTATGCGCACTGGGACCCCACGGACCGAGGGTCTCGACGCCAAAGGGCACAAAGTTGTACTCTCTGCCAAGGCCTCCATATTTAATAACTTTCAGATTTTCGGCATTTTCTGCCGCTGCACCCGCTTTAGAAGTAGTCCGTTGGAGGTGGGACGGTGCCAGTGTGTCTACACAGGTAGCGTAAAACAGTTAGATGAGAAACCTAATCGATCTGAAGTGGATGAAAGGCTCATTCTAGCTTTCCAAGCAGCTCGAGACAATATGCTTAAACATTACAAGAAGAGCAACTGGATTTATTGTACTTCTTTAATTTTAGACCCAAGGCATAAGGCTCAGACTTTTGACCTGACAATGTGGGGGAAGCAACTTAAAACAGAAAGTCTGCGCAAGTTCAATGAACTTTATGAAGAATATAAAAGCCTACACTCACTGAACAAATCTCTGGAATTACCAGAAAAAGAAAATAAAGTATGTGATGAAGATGAAGACGTAATAGACTTTGATAAACTCTATGAATGTCCCTCGACGTCATCTGGATCTTGTCTTCAAGGCTTAGTGATAGACGAGTTGGAGGAGTACCTGAGAAAACCAAGAACTGCCAGCTCGGAAGACATTTTAGATTGGTGGAGGACGCATGAGACAGAGTATCCGATTTTATCGAAAATGGCCCGTGATTTTCTCTCAATACCTGCAACTTCAGTACCTGCTGAGAGGTTATTTTCTAAAGCATCATTAGTAATTAGAAAACATAGAAATAGGTTAAGTGATGAGTCAGCCAGATGGTTACTTTGTATTAATTCTTGGTCAAAAAAATTGATATAAAGTATCATAACCTAATGATAAAGCTGTTGATTTGTGTTGTATTTTATTTTTTATTCAAATAAATGATAAATCGTAAAACTCTTTTATTAAATTTCTTATAAGTTGAGGGTTCAATCTCTTTCTAGACAGATAAGTATTGTTCTTTAAAATACAGTCAAGTTATTGTAATTATTTGTTTTTTTACATGTTTTAGCAAATGTAAGCTTATAAATCATAAATGTTTATTAAGAAACAGTTACTTCCATGGAAAACGACATATAGGTCAGTTGATTTTTCGAATTTCTTATCAAATCTTCAGTTATTTATTAATCTGCTTGATCTTTACTATGGCTATGTTAATTCAAGCTCACAATGTTCCAATTCTAATACGTTTTTCTAAGATTTAAAGTAAACTTTAATAAATAGTAATAGACTAATAGGTAATTGCAAGACTTGCAAGACTCTTGCTGCAAGACCAAGACCAAGACCAAGACTGGGAGCGCAAGACCAAGACCAAGACCAAGACCAGGTGTATTGGCGCAAGACCAAGACCAAGACTGGCTAAGTCTCGTCTTGTTCTTGCATTTGGGCAACACTAAAGTACCTATATTGTAACTAACTTCTAGTCATTATCTTTTCACCAAGCCTACATATTACATGAAAGGATTAGAACCTTATCAAGGATTAGAACCAAGACTGCAGAAAGCATACACTGTAAATGCCTCCATAGATGATAGAGGTAACCAAGGCGCCTAAGGTTATAGATAGGCTTACATTTCTAAATAGAAACGGATATAGAAACCTTTCCAACGACTAATTCATTCCTCCAGCACATTCTAGAAACAAACCCGGAAAGCGTTACACTAAGGAAGAAAATCCTTTATGTTCTCCAAAGCGGTCTTGACATCTCATGAATGCAAAACGTCAAAACAAACAGACACGCGTCAATAATTACTGAAGGTCCCTCCGTAAGGGAGAATAACGTGCTCCCCATACTTAGCTAGGCAAAACAAAGATCTTTATGAGTCAGACGTACACAACATTGTGGCACGTCTCAAACACTTGCAGTCAGAGATAATAAACATATGCTTGTCAATATCTACGAATATGTCGACAAACATTTAGGTTGTGATTGGAAGACACAATGACAGGAAAATTCCAGTAACGAGAATTTGTGGGGGATACTTAATACTATCAATCAAACCGACATTTTTGAATAAACTCTATGTTCTACTCGGTGTTCTGCTTATATGGCATCTCCTGTCTTGAAAGGTTTCGGGTCTACTAATAAAGTCAACGTGTTCATTGTAACAACGAATGGTATGTCATGGCTTCTACTTTTACTATCTAAGGATCCTGGGCTCTCGAAACGTCGATGGCGAGCGTAACAGATAGCATAGCAGGTAGCTTTGTATGAATTTAAAGAAACTTTCCATGCACTAGCATCAGTACAAACAAAAGATCTAGCTTAACATATGAAACATGCAAACAAGCCAAGCTGCCAGTACTTAATGCAGAGCTACAGATGCCCCTTGGTACTCGCGGCACGATCTGTTATTTATACATTCGCCCGCGCATTTACATAACAATTTAGCGCATTACCGACGTCACTTGCACGACTTAAGACTTGAGGAACATTCTTGACACGTGATGAGGAAAATCCTTTGAGCGATACCTTTGTTAAGATTTGTATTTACTTATGTGCTAGATGGCAAAGACTATGCAGAACGGTTCACACTATCGTGCTGTTCTATCTGAAATCTTCAGTATTTTGCCACTCAAAGCTGATGAGCATCACACGCATAGCAAAGTTTTGTAAGTTGAGAACCGGTCATCTATTAGGTACAAGAAAAAGAAACAAAGAAAGAAGAACGGATTGTTCACAACGAGGAACACGTAGTTCCACCTAACGTTTGGTATAAGACACACAAAATCTAGAAACCCGGAAATCAACCTCATCTGGCGCTGGCCAACTAAGTACTACAGGTAATGGTTAGGAAAGGATAACCGCCCAAAATTATAGTTTAAAAACCACGGGTAGCAAGGTAAAAAGAACACCAAAAGTATCCCAAAAAATCCAGAGAAATATTGCAAATTACATTATAACTATGTAGAAATAGAACTGCCGGAGTCTGGATTTGAGCCCGGTTGATGGCAATAGGCTCGCCCCCTATTACATGGGACTTAAACATAACTGGCGAAATGTGGGTGTACTACAGGTACACCTCTGCCCAACCCTTCAGGGAAACAAGGCGTGATGTGTGATGTGTAGAAATAGAACTAGATTTCGATATAAAACAAGATCTCAACGATTTCATAAAACCACTTCCTCTCATCCTACCTGCTGCTGGTGCAGTCACAATGTTACCGGCACACAACTTATCATTGTAATCAGAGCATCACAACGTGATTCCACTAAAATTGAGCGTAATTTCAGTTTAGTTGCGTAAAATGTTTTACAACTTTATAAACACACCACTTTTAATCTATTCTAAACCTTAGCTACACTGAGATAAGGTGTACTATGTGCACATTTAACCGCATAATAAGTGCAATTTGTATATTATTTCATTCGGTCTACATATAGTATTAGTATCAATGACTTAAAAACCATGTTAGTAAACTTTTACAAACTAAAACAATGAAAAAAGACGTGACCCAACACACGTTGGCACGTGCCTCCGTACCCAGTCCCTTATAAAGGACTGTCCACCTTGTCTAATAATGTTTTTATGATGCTGTTGGAGCTTCGCGCAACCTATGGGTAGGTTGACGCTGTTCTTTTCCTCATAATCGCATGAAAATCATCAACAAAAACGAACGTACGAGGGCGTCACTGAAAGTTTTTAGAACTGGCCACTTGTAAACGATATATAATAAAAAAAAACTTCAAATTTTGAAAATGGAACTCTTTGCCAATATTATTGTGTATTTATTTTAGTCATTTGTTATTTGTTTACGACTTGGCAGCAAATTGAAAAAAGATATAATAAAACTAATAACTTGCTAGTTTGTTCAGTTTTTTATTTTCTAAGACCTTTCAGTGTCACCCTCGTAATACGTGAACCACTACTTGTGACATGTCGTACGGTGTCGCCCCCTGTTGAGATCCAAACCACATACATTCATACGTATGTAACTTGTAATACATACATAGTTTTCACGAAAGTTGTATAACATTATTTAATTGTATGTAACTTTCTGTGAAGATATTTCAATCCTTTTGGTTAGGTGTAGTGTAACTTATCTTAATTAGTGACGTTTCCATAAAGACATGTGTAATTAGGAACGCTAGAATAATGTCCTTTCTAAAAAGATTGCACAAGAAGTCATATTTTAAAAGAGCTCGTTACACGGTTGCACTGCATCCGATCCTAATCAGAGAAAGTCGGACAGTTATCATGAAACACTGTTTTATGAAGATGGAGATATAATTAACACAACCATCATCCTTATTCATTTTTCGCTGCTTTTCCCCAACATATAGGATTTGTGGTAAAAGGTGAAGGAAAACATGGTGAGTAAATCGCCATGCCTGACAAATATTTCTTTACGGCATGAGAAGCCAAGACAAAACCACATGTGCGGCATAAAAACTCTGACACCAGGATAGTAACTAACCACACGAAATTGAATAAGTAGAAAATTGGACGTATTCAAGCAACGTAAAGACAACTAACTTAACTAAATAAAAACATGGGCTGTCAGTCATGGGGACCGCCTGACAGAAGTGGAAAATTAAATCTATGCATAGCTACAGTTACATATATTTTTATTTTTTGGTTGGGTAATTAGCAAATAACTTCTCCCGCTCTGGGCGGAGCGGGAGGGTGTGTCAGACTCTTACTGACTAACACCCACCCGTGTTCCTTCCATTGCCTGTGTTGCCAGGGGCCTAGGTACCCCTTTCGGACTTTCCCGCGACCCCGGCAGGCATCGGCCCTAGTGGACCCTACACTTGTGCCGACATCTCTTTGAGGCGCAAGTTATCACCTTTACAGTTAAAGTGTTAACATTAGCGTGTCGGTGTCGCGAACCCATAAGTTTTCTCCTACCGAAAATCGCTCAACGTGCCTAAAGAAGTTTTATCTTTAAAAAGATGCTGACGAATTCGTGGGCATACACGACGTTGCGGTGAAAGAATCGCTTATTCGAAGTCTGTTCATTGCAAATTCGAAGTCCGCAAACAGCTGATTTTCAACTAATTCCCACCCCACACAGTTTTGATAGCCTTCTACAGACCTGTCATAAAAAAGTAGACCCTCATCATAGACCTTCACATGAAACAGCAGCCACGCACAATGCATTACGCAACCGAGATGTCTCCAAGATAGCCTCCTCAAACGAACATGGAGATGACATCATACTGATGCCACCTATGTGCCACATACGGCACATACAGGCCGTAGCATTCATATTAAAACAAAACGATCATAATCGATCTGAACAATTAGTATTATTAGAGTATTGATTAACATAAATTAGAGTGGCTTCGATAGCTGTCCACCCACTGTCATTGTTGACCATAAAATGTGACGTGACTAATTAATTTATATGATTTATGATCACGCTAAAATGGAACCAAACTAAAGCATACGTATCACGTATGTATTTCTCAACGGGGTAGGCAGAGGTGTATGGTACACCCGAATTTCACCAAAGTAGAGAGCACATGAGGAGAGAAAAATAACAAATGGTGATGTAATTGGTATTTGTTTTTTTTCATTGTTTAGAACTTAATCAGCCTATTAATGTTCCCACTGCTGGGACACAGGCCTCCTTTCGGTGAGAGGGAGTGGGCCGTAATCTACCACGCGGGCCCAGTGCGGGTTGGTAGATGTCACATGACTTCGCATTTTTGGTTCTAGGACATGACGGTTTCAATCACTACGGGGAGTTGTAGACCCTTTAATTGGAGAGACCTTTTCCCATCTAAGGGATGATTTGATGAAAAAAAAACCGAAATTTTCAGCCAACTATTAAACAAATATACTATCAATTACTGCCAATGCCTTACTCTGAAAATACTTCAGACGAATAAAAACACCCTGCAAATGACGCCATGTTATTAAACAGAGGAACATGTTTCTAGTTCATTGGCCTACAGCTCAGCTATTGTCTCAATGTTTTGCTAGCTAGGACTGATGTAACCGAGTAACGAGGGGGCGTCACGATAACCAGCAAGATTGATTTGATCACAAGCGTCTTCTGGATTGGAATTGTCAAAATGATATGGTTGTAACATTGCAAGGTTTAATTTATTTTAGATAAGTTCAGGTAGCAGTGTGGCCGCAGTGGTGACACAGTGGTAACGGCCGTGACTTACGAGTTGTAGGTCGTAGGTTCGAACACAAGCTGGAACTTTACTTCGTGTAAATTATTTCATCAGCACTGCTCTCAAAACGGTGAAGGAAAACATCGTGAGGAAACCGGCATGTCTTAGAACCAAAACATTCGAAGATATGTGACATCTACCAAACCGCACTGGGCCCGCGTGGTAGATTACGGCCCACTCCCTCTCACAGAGAGGGCCTGTGTCCCAGCAGTGGGAACATTATAGGCTGATTATGTAAGTACAGGTAAAGCTTCTCATTACCTTCTCCCTGAGGGATACACTCAAAACTAAGGAGGAAGGAGAAGGTCTTTGAAAAATAAATCAAAACTGGTGAGTATCATAAGATTTCACGCAGGCGTAAGTCCGACTCGTATTTTCATTAATAAAACAGATAGATTTTCTAGACTAGAAGGCTGAAGGACACGAAATCCTAACTAATATTATTAATGCGAAAGCCAGTCTTTTTGTTTGTTTGTTACGCTTTCACGTTAAAACGGCTGGACGGATTTGGGTGAAATTTGGCACATGGGTAGACCATGACCTGAATTAGGATACAGAGAACAATGTGGGTGAAACCGCGGGGCGCCGCTAGTAAAGACATAAAACAAATAACTTTAACAAAAGACATAAAGAACAATGTAATTCTATAAACGGTCAGCTCGTGCATATGCAAATCAAATACCATAATGAATAGTTCTAGCATAATACGTGACAATCTACAAACATATAGATCTAAAAGAATTCTAATCATACAAGGACTTGAAGCAAATACATATAAAATAAATAATCAAAACGCGTGTGGAATTAGCGAGAACATTAGTTAAGGCTGATCGTCCACGACGCTACTCAAAAGTATCGTGATCACGATACTTAACCAATGAGTAGCCAGGCGGGAATGTCCCCGGGCTGATTTCCGGCCACCGCGGCACCGTAGGGGCGGGCTTGCGGACGGTGAGCAATAGGTAGCTCACCGTCCTGTAAGGACCAGGCCCGGGTCGACGGCGCGTTGTATTCCACGCGCGCCTCAAAGAGATGTCGTCAGCACGAGTGTAGGGGTCCACTAGGGCCGATGCCTGCCGGGGTCGCGGGAAGTTACTAAAGGGTCACTGAGCAACACAGGCAACAGGAAGGAATACGGGTGGGTTTTAGTCAGTAAGAGTCTGACACACCCTCCCGCTCCGCCCAGAGCGGGAGAAGTTATTTGATGATTTCCCATCCAAAAAAAAGGCGGGAATGTCGCAGCACTAGCATTTCAATGGCGTGAATCAAAATCAGAGGCAGACCTGCGCGATAATTGCGTGACACACTATCAGTAGCAATGGATTTCATTTTGACAGTTCAACGACATTCATTGCTTTATTCATTGCGTTAACAGACAAATTTTTCGAACATATGATTAGCAAAATACTTCAAAATCATTCAGATTGTAAATGATAGTGACGCAAGTAGGGTACGATACAAGGGTTTTTGGCGCGTGGTCAACATCTGAAATAACGACACCATCTGTAATTTACCACACTATTTCACAAAACAATTTCGCAAATGTTTACCAACAGCGCCACCCTGTCAATGTCATTCAAGGGCCAAAAGATGCTTAATTGTAGCACTTTAAAATAGACAATTGTGAAAGAACTGTAACTAGTACGTGATTGGTAGCGTCGTTTTTTTTTGTAATCATCGCACAGATCAACCTATGTGGTTTTCGGCTGCTCAACCGGACTTTCGTGTGGATGCCTCAATAAATTAAGGCCTCCAGCCCGAGCGACATGCTAAGGGCACCCCCTGTAGGGTATAGACCTCGGTTTAGGGCAGGGCGTCGCTGGAGGAAGGCAGCAAGGAACAGGCTGGATCGGATCAAGATAATTTTGGGATTTAAAACTCAGCGGCGCGGGCTGGCTCGAACAAGGGTCGAGGCAGGCATGGACGGGGGCATCCCAGTGGGCTTCGGCGGCGAGGACGGAAGGACCGGGGTGTGTTTTTGTACTTGCAGCACAGTACTAGTGGCCCTACTACTCTCCTGGAGGCGGGTTGTGGCTTCATCGGAGACAGTGCGAGTATGCTTCAGTCGGCGAATGTTACATATGTGGGAGAAAGTGGATCGGGCGGCCGCCGCGGTCAAGGGTTTGAGGTGCTTTATAGCAAAGTCGGAGAAACGCTTTGAGAGGCGTCGCTTAAACTGTTGGGCTGTGGGCATTCTTAGATCTAAATAAAGATTCTCATTGCGAATATAAAAGGGGGCTCCTGTGACATTTCTTAAGAAACAGTTTGGGAGGGTCTGCATCCTTGATCCTAAGGAGATGGCGTGGTTAGCGTATGCGAAGACGACACAATCATATGTCATGATGGGACGGATGACCGCATGTAAAATGTCGGCGAGCGTATGAGCATTGCCATTGCAGGTAATGATTTTTTTCGCCATCGTGTCAGCAGTGGGAGTGATGAACACCGAAAATCACTTCCATGGAAAGGCGCTCATGGCCAGAGACTGAGGGAAAGGGGTTGGTTGCATATTGTACGGACCGCCATTGAAATAGGTACTTGTGCTATGATGACATTCTGGCTACTCTGATTTGAATTTGTAACACGATACTTTTGAGTAGCGTCGTAGACGATGGGCCTAAGATACGCAAGAACGCATAAGTAGTGGGTCACATAGTGCGCATTCGTGGCGGACATGTTTGTTTTGCTACGTCACGAGCGAACCTTGGAATAATAGGTAAAGGATAACTCCATAATTGTTCGCAAGATGCACCGGACGAGTTTATTGTCTATGTTTCTTGATAAACAAGTTATGTTACGTTGTGCCTGCGTAATTGAGTTATGTAACACCTGTTTATATTGCATTCTTCTCCCTTAAAAGTTATATAAATTCTAGCTCTTTATAATTCGAGCATACAAGGTGAAGGAAATGTTTCTAATGAAAAACCCTTATTTGGTAAAGGTATTTTCACAACATTTTTTAATCAATTCAAATCAAAAGTCAAAAGCGTCAAAATTACATAAGACAGTCACCCAAAACCGGCCGCCCACTTCCTACATAGTGCTTTAGCTGGGAAGAAGAAGTGGCGCAACTCCCCAGCAGCAACTGTCTGTTTAGATATATAAACTTGATTCTATACAAAGCGTATGCAAAACACTACGAAACACAAAACATTAAATTAAATTACTTGCCATATGTTAGCTAGCAAGCGCCAATATACCAATAAATACATTGACTCTCTGAGGTATAAGGAAAAGTACCCAAGTAGGTAGGTAATACTCCTGGGTGCCACGTAGCACAACTATTATAAACACTTTGCACACATAAAGGACACGTCTATGGGCACCGTAAGACATCTCCAGTACCTCTAAAACCCGGGTGTCACCACTGTGTGGATCGCCTGGAGGACACGGTGGAGCATACGGTGGAGGTCTGCCCGGCTTGGGCAGAGCACCGCCGTGTCCTCGTGGAGGCGATCGGCGGCAGAGACCTCTCGCGTCCGGCCCTGGTTCAGGCCATGGTACGGAGCGAGAGGGCATGGGCAGCCGTCACCTCCTTCTGCGAAGCAGTAATGCTCGCAAAGGAGGAGGCGGGACGGTTGAGGGAAAGGCAAGTTTCGCGCCCTCTCGCCCCTAGCCGCCGCAGGAGACGCCCAGGGCGTCGGGAATCCCGGGCGGATTTCCGGCCACCGTAGGCGCGGGCTTGCGGACGGTGAGCAATGGGTAGCTCACCGTCCGGTAAGGACCAGGCCCGGGTCGACGGCGCGTCGTATTCCACGCGCGCCTCAAAGAGATGTCGTCAGCACAAAAGTAGGGGTCCACTAGGGCCGATGCCTGCCGGGGTCGCGGGAAGGTACTTATGGGTCACCGAGGCCCCCGCAACACAGGCAACAGGAAGGAATACGGGTGGGTTTTAGTCAGTAAGAGTCTGACACACCCTCCCGCTCCGCCCAGAGCGGGAGAAGTTATTTGATGATTTCCCACCCTAAAAAAAAAAAAAAAAAAAAAAGTACCTCTAAAACAAGTATCAACTTCCCTGAATAACTTTTCTCCATAGATGATCTATGATACACAGAGAGCAGGGTAGTTTATCGCACTTGTTTCCTAACACGAAGCTTGAGCTCTACTTGCAGATTTTTGTTTTAAGGGTTCCGTACCCAAAGGGTAAAACGGGACCCTAATACTAAGACTCCACTGTCCGTCTGTGTGTCTGTATGTCCGTCTGTCACCAGGCTGTATCTCATGAACCGTGATAGTTAGATAGTTAAACTTTTCACAGATGATGTATTTCTGTTGCCGATATAACAACAAATACTAAAAAACTGAATAAAATAATTTTTTAAGGGGGCTCCCATACAACAGACATGATTTTTTGCCGTTTTTAGGGTTACGTATTAAACAAGGAACTCCTATAGTTTCGCCATGTCTGTCTGTATGTCTGTCACCACTGTAGCTCAGAGACGCTTAGTACTAGAAAGCTGTAATTTGGCATAGGTATACATATTAATCACGCCGACAAAGTGCTCAAATAAAATCTTCTAAAACATTTTTTTTAGCTCCTTCCCTTGCACGTAATGTGGGGATGATATTTTTTTTCTCGTGTACCCCATGGTGTGGGATATCGTTAGATAGGTCGTTCAAAAATATTGCAGTTCTGTGAACAGTACTTTTCGATTAAAGAATCCACTTGCTTAATATTAAGCATTAAAGTGCTAATTTTTGTTAGTCGAGTGTCGTCGTCGCCCCCCCCCCCCCTAGCTGCCAGCTAAACGGTTGTTTATGGAGATGTGAAAAAATTCATGGCAGTAGTACATATAATGAAATTAAAAGAAAAACTATCACGGCTAAGTAGGCTTTACAAGTTAACGAGTTATAGTCGACCAACTTATATATAGAGTTATAGCAGTTAGAGAATTGACCGTGGCATATATCGATGTTATTGAGAGATTTAACATGTTATTTTAAAACCAGACTTCTTACAGGTTTTCCAGCAGACTTAGCATGACGCGTTTTGTTTCTATTCTACTATAAAATTGATATTCTACAGTAGAGTAGAAAACTGTCTACACGGAAACGTAACGTTCGTCTACTCTTGCGTCCACAAAACGTGCTAAGCTTTAAATAAATGTGTGTATGTACTGTATTTTTTTTTAATTTTGGGCTCATTGGTTTCGGAGAAGGTTCATTGGTTTTTTCACCTCTTTTCTTAAATAACTTTAAAACTAATTATTTTAAAAGTATCATAAAAATATATTTGATACCCTCACAACAAGTCCTTTAAATTCCTTTGATATGTCACACGGTACACTTTGCAAAACTTTTTATATTTATTCTAGTTTGCCCCCCAATATTCATAATTCATTTATTTACGTTAAACGTTAGTGTTTGAGTCACAAAATTTCATATTTATACCAAATTTTAATTTAATCGTCCAGAAGATTCGGAGCTTGAAATGGTAAAAAAAATAGGGTAAAAGAGAACCCCCGTCCCTTGAACCCACCCGGGTTCAAGGGACGGGGGTTCTCTTTTACCCTATTTTTTTACCATTTTATACTTAAGAACCCATAGCAGATCAAGTGCCCCTCGATAGAGTTTTTATTTCGATAGAATTGCTATAGGCTTCCGCGCTTGCTTTAATTGGTCAAGAACAGCTAATGAGACACAATTGATTTTCTATTGTTTGACTCCGAATCGGTGTCGCGCGGGGCTTAACAGGTACTGATTTAATCCGGTACTACTTTAGCATACAACCATTGTAAACAGTTGTTGGTGAACAAAAATAAATAAATGACACTGGTGACCGCAGGGTCATAACTTCATAAGTCATATTTTGGAATTCGTCCTGGAGCCCTTTATTTTGACGTACCAAAAATTTTTTTAAGCGGTTTTATTTATTGCGTTCTAAAGTCCACCATCTACCACTTACCTACCATACAAATACGTGCGCTTAAAACATAACCCTTCTTGTCAGTCGGGTCTGTCATTGACGATTTATATTTTTTTTATAACTCTGTGGCACTGCGAATGTTTTGTTGTGATTTCTTGTGATTTGTTCAAAAATATCGTTGGCTGTTTCTGCTTATCTTTTTGCACCTCTGAGTGACTACGTCTTTCGTGGACTACGGATCTTCGCATTACAGTTTACCAGGGGGGCAACCACGGCCTCCTAAAGCAGTATTATTTTAATATTGCTTCACAGTGGAAAAGAGATGGAGCTATACCCCCTGTATATCTTCATCTCATTCGCACACTAATGTAATATTGAAATAATACTGCTATATGAGGCCGTGGTTGCCCCCCTGGGCTACATTAACAATACCTATAACTCACATTTAGACCACTCTGATTTTGCCTGGTTTCCAATGGAGATCTATCGTTCTATAAACTGGTACATAGGAAATTAATCATTTGGGGTACAGTCGTTATATTTGAGTGAAATCCAATCTGCTGGAAGATAGTGGATTACTCCGCGATCGACAGGTTTGAATAAATTTTTTGAAGTCATCAATTTTGAGAATGGTCTTATGACCCTTCAAAAAGTTGTAACATTTTGTTTAATTTGTGTTCATTTCTGGGCCACGCATGTATGGGACCGTTATCCATTTCCATATGAGGTCACTTTCAAATTAAAAATGCAACCGAATTGAGAACCTTCTCCTGTTTTTAAAGTCGGTTAAAAAAGAAGAGGAAAGAATCATAGGGCATCAAAAATTTCGCCGCATCGCATCGTCAACAAGAAAAGTGCTAAAAATGTGTGCTAAAGGCTGGCAGCATACCTGGCTGGCTACCACCTTGTATGGCAATGCTGATTCTTTGACCAAAAAATAGGCCCACCCAGTGGTCAGATGAAGAATCAACCAACAGTTTGGCGATATCTCGAAGAACCGGCACGCAGACCCCATGGCCCTAAGTGGTTCCACCCCAAACAGCTCGAACATATAAATAAGATTGGAATATTTGCGCCATTTGTCCCTCTAAAATAAACTATGGGAGAGCTGGAGACAAGCCTTGGTCACTTGAGAGAATACTTGGTTATGCAACAATGCCTTTTAAAGCAAAATCAAAAGAAGCACATAATCAACCCGTTTATAAGATTCTAGTAGAAATCTCTGGTTTACTCAAATAACGCGTAACTTTCTAGCTGACGACGTTGACGCAATTTTTAAGTGTCTATTACAACTTGAGTGGGATCGTTTCCCAATCCTTTTATGGGTAGTGCTCTCGGTGCTGGTTTTTATCGGTCAAGAACGGCTAATGAGACACTATTGATTTTCTATTGTTTTACACCGAATCGGAGTCGCGCGGGGCTTAACAGGAACAAAAAAAAATTGTGAAACGGAGTCTGACCGTGGATGCAAAATTATAGCTTTCACACTACGTGCAGGTTAGATTCCTGCTTGGAACAAAATATTAATGTGGCCTACAGGATGTTTCAGGTCTGGGAGCTGCTGCTAGTGGGATTTGGATCAGCTGTGTTCAGTTGCAATTCATGGACGTCAGTGGTTTAAAAAATACATGTTGTAATTTTGTAGAAATCACGAGATTTCATTAAAAATAATGTAGCCTACCGAGTATTTCGTATGCAGGTGCTACGAATCCCATCGTCACCTTAATAGATAAGCCGCTTTCGATGTTTTCATTCATTGGTGCCATTAGGTGTGTGACGTCACACGTGGGCAAACAGAGGTGTGAGCGATAAGATAAGGGGTGATTAGTCCATCACAATAGTCATTATCAGCTATTATCGTAAAGTCAATTACCGTGTACGTTTTTGTTATTGTATTTTTGTTATTATTCGTTTACGGTCTTCTTTTCGTACATGTATGTTGCTTATACTGTTTTACCGCCGCAATAAATGCGGCCCAGTAGGCGGTCACATTTATTGCGACGTCGGAGGAGTTGTTTAGATCGTCAAGAGTGCAGGTGAACGGACAATTGGGACACTAGCAGATGGGACATAGTTCGTTTAGGAGCACCTCACTCGCACTGGATGTTGGGTGAATCGATAAAGCTCTACTTCGCCAAATTATGACCGCTACTAGAGCAGTGGTGGCCCAGTAGAAACGGCCGTGACTTACGATTTGTAGGACGTAGGTTCGAACCTAAACAGGCACTTTTTTGTGTAAATTATTTCCTCACCACTGCTCTCAAAATGGTGAAGGGAAACATCGTGAAGAAACCTGAATGTCCTAGAACTAAACATTCAAAGACATGTGACATCTACCAACCCGCACTGGGTCCGCGTGGTGGATTACGGCCCACTCCCTCTCACAGAGAGGAGGCCTGTTTCCCAGCATTGGGAACATTATAGGCTGATTATGTTATGTCTGCAGCGGCCTACTTGGGTACCTACGCAATCGATTCAGTGCTTTCCAAATAGGCTACTGCAGAGTGTGCTGAGTTTAGGGTAGAACTAGTATTTGATGGCCATATCAGGTTATTAAGTTCTTCGACATAATCCTACTAATATTATAAATGCGAAAGTTTGTAAGAATGGATGGATGGATGGATGTTTGTTACTCTTTCACGCAAATAGTACTGAACGGATTTGGATGAAATTTGGCACACAGGCAGTTTATAACCAGGAATAACACATAGGATACGTCTTATCCCGATATACCCACGGGGTCAAAACTTATACGCGTGAAACCGCGGGGCGCATCTAGTAAGGTCTTATTTTCAAGTATTGCTTACCTCACCTCATAGAAGATAGAGAACCCTGGAGCTGGATTCAGTTGGCTTACCAGACGAATAAGTGCTTTTAATAAACATATACAACTTTTGGCAAAGCCAAGCCCAGTAACTGGGTTGTGGACGTCAGATAGACAGTTGCTCAAAACACTGGTATTTCAGCTACATCCTGTTACACTGGAAGCCAAACCCAACATAGTTGGCAAGGGGCGGCAGATTGATTGATTTTATACAACTTTTGACAAAGCTACCAGTTTAGGCCAGTTGCGGGATCTAAACAGCAATTTGTGGAAACTTAAAACATTTACAGATTAAAAATTTACAAGGTGCGTTTTAATTGCCTGTGGCATACAATATGTAGTATAAGACGCTGACAACACCTAAACCGCGGTCACTGTCAGATTGCATAGAAAAGAAAGAGAAGCGCGATGACACAACGCACGTACATAACATACATACATAATCAGCCTATAATGTTCCTACTGCTGGGACACAGGCCTCCTCTCTGTGAGAGGGAGTGGGACGTAATCCACCACGCGGGCCCAGTGCGGGTTGGTAGATGTCACATGTCTTCGAAATGTCAACATGAAATGTCACATGTCAACGCATGTAATTTATTGCAAAATATGAAGCAATTATCTATTTACTCAAAATTGAGTTTACTCAACTCAATTTTGAGAACGAAAATACAAAAAACAACCGAGTTCTGCATTCAAATAAGACGTTCTTGTTATTAGTAAAATACGTAACGTATGTCGATATTTAATGCAGATAAATTGGATTAGAACTCAAGGTAAGAGGTTAGTTTAACGTTAGTTTGTATCGAGACTATTTTCAAAACGTGTTTTGGTGACAACCAAGTTCCGGGAAATATGTTTAAAATTAACATATATTTTTTCTGTTACCACAAACTATACAGATTTGGCAATTTTCTTTCTTAAGAGAAGCCTATTTTGGTCAATTGGGTCTTGTCAGCGCCTTAAGTAACACATGACTTGCATCGACTAAACGCTGTTTAAACGATGCAACTTTTATTGTTGCCTGACCTTAGGGTATACCACACTCAATTAAATCGCACCTTGTAAATCATGATTCATTGGTTTCTTCTTCTATAAGAAAACAACTGAAATGATTCCCGTGTTTCTTTTGTTTTTAGGTATCTCGTTCATAGACACGGGGAAACATTCCTACACAAGTATCAGAAAATCCCAGAAATCAATCACCACCTATCAAAATGTATAGGTACATAACTACATTCACTTTATAAACATTTAAGGGTGGGGTAATCGCCGTTGACCTTGTTTCATAGGGAATATTTATTTTTAGTAACGAAAATATGAATATTTAAAAAATATCTCAGATAGAATTATAGATAATAAAATAGTCTGTTCATAGAAAAAAAAATCATCTTAAGTAGTTTGAAAGTAATATCGTTTATTATGCTTTGGGTAGACGTTACTTCCTGAATTTATAACATATAGTATTTTGCTACAATACTTAAATATTCACATATAGAATTGATGTGTACGCGTTCTAGTTTAACGTACATTTTTTGCATATGTTACTTGCATTATATGCAGTCATAATAACAGATTTAAAAATCGCTAAAATCATATTTCTGCGCCTTAATCAATTAGAAGTAAACATACAAGTATATTAGAAATATACCAGACCATTTAGTCACGGTACTTTCCCTTTCAGGGTAATCCACCTTCGAACGACTACGACGGTAAACTGTGTCAGTCAACAGCGGGATGTGTTGACACTGCGACTGCCTGCCGTCGAGTATGGAGCAAGTACATTTATCTTCGCAAAGAATAGGGAAAAGTACCAAGATAGTCTTTATTTTCCTTTGCTGCAATAATTTAACAAATAAACCAAATGTCTATTGGAATTTTAGGGGTCATTTAGGTAGCTTCGTCACTTTTATATTTGATTGGTAGGTGTGTTAGGTTTACGCTTTTGTAGTTTTAATGAAGCGTATGCACTTCACAACAATAATCGCTTAACAAAACAAAACTGTGTATCTGTTACGGCTACTAGCCAAAGTGCGGCTACACCTAGTTTCAGCGTTAGCTATTTGGCGTAATTATTTTTTTTCGGACAACATCAACATCTAAAAATTTCGT
Organism: Atethmia centrago; assembly: GCA_905333075.3. Taxonomy (NCBI): domain Eukaryota; kingdom Metazoa; phylum Arthropoda; class Insecta; order Lepidoptera; family Noctuidae; genus Atethmia; species Atethmia centrago. Next base: position 33,718,745 of record HG995367.1, on the reverse strand, counting down.
TTCGCATACAGTGTATTGATTCCTAGAAAATAATTCAGTAATAGTGCCAAACTGGTTACCCAATTTAAGAATCTTAGAACAAAACCAAAATGCTTAACTGAACTGAAAACCTAGTTCTAGCCTTCAGTTAACTAAGTTAACTTAGGTGTATACACCTACTTTCACGCCCTACCGCCGGCCTCGCCACCATCGAGGCGGTCCGGCCAGTGCTCGAGCCCTGGCTCGGGAGGAGGCACGGCTCCCTGTCGTTTCGGGTGACGCAGGTGCTCTCGGGGCATGGTTGCTTCGGGAAGTACCTGAGTCGCATAAACAGGGAGCCGGACGCCCGGTGTCACCACTGCATCGACTGTCGGGAGGACACGGCGCGGCATACGCTGGCAGAGTGTGCCGCTTGGGAGGAGCCACGCCGTGCCCTCATCTCAGGAGTGGGCAGTGACCTGTCGCTGCCGGCCGTGGTTGAGGCGATGGTCGGCAGCGAGGAGTCCTGGGACGCGGTGGTATCCTTCTGCGAAACAGTCGTGTCGCAGAAGGAGGCTGCGGAACGGGAGCGGGAGATCTCTTCCGCTCACCCGGCCCGCAGCAGGCGCACCGGGCGTCGGCAGAGGGCAGACAACGCCCTCTTCCGGCCCCCCTAAATGGGTCCAGGGACGGCGGACTTGGGGACGTCCGCCGCCCCCCATCACACTGGACCCGAGGTGGCGGCGCGTAGTGTTCCACGCGCGCCCCTTTCAGACGTCGCGGGGGGGGTTTAAACACCTCACCCCCCCCCCAGACTTGAGGTGGCCCGCAGAGGCGGGCCGGCACTAGCTGGGGATCGTGGAAGTCGCATTAGATCCCATGATCCCCGGTGCAAGTGTGGGACGGGAACACCGGGGTGGTTTTTAGTCAGTAAGAGTCTGACAGACCCCTCCGCCTACCCCAGGGCGGAGGACATCCATGAGGATTTTCCACCCCAACAACAAAAAAAAAAAAAAAAGGTGTATACACCTAAGCTTAACCACACTGTGCGGCTGCACCTAGTTCTAGCCGCTATGATGAAGGCTTAACCTAGTTCTAACCGAAGATAATTAGGATACATCTAGGTTTAACCGCATATGGCCAGCTACACCTAGTTGTAGCCGGCTAAAACTAGGTGTAGCCGCACTTCGGCTATTAGCCGTAACATATCTATTGATGATCCTACAAAATTGCGTTCGGTCACACAGAATGCTGCTCCGAATTCCAAATTGCTACGTGCTACGCAACGTGCTTCTACGTAGTTCCATTACCTACAAATTAAGGGCGTATTTAATCAAGTAGATGTTAGTAATTAGATGGAGGCCTTGGCAGAGAGTACAACTTTGTGCCCTTTGGCGTCGAGACCCTCGGTCCGTGGGGTCCCAGTGCGCATAAGTTATTTGCGGAAATCGCGAAACGTCTAGTTGGTATAACTGGTGACCGAAAAGCTGGTGATTTTCTCGCACAATGCATCAGCATTGCAATTCAGCGAGGAAATGCCGCCAGCATCCTCGGTACAATGCCCCGAGGGCTTTATTTAGGCTTAACTTAGTTTTAATTTAATTTAGTTAATGTTAATAATCATTTTGTAATTTGGTTATGTAAATAAATATAAGTAGATGTTGGGCGTATAGACAGAATTAGGGACGGAAAAAGACAGCAAGTAGGCTTGCGGACGGTGAGGAATGGGTATCTTGCCGTCCGATAAGGACCAGGCCCGGGTCGACGGCGCGTTGTGTTCCACGCGCGCCTCAAAGAAATGTCAGCACAAGTGTAGGGGTCCACTACGGGAGATGCCTGCCGGGGTCGCAAACTCCGAAAGGGTTACCGAGGTCCCTGGCAACATATGCAACGGAAGGAACACGGGTGGGTTTTAGTCAGTAAAAGTCTGACACACCCTCCCGCTCCTCCCAGAGCGGGAGAAGTTGATATCCCCCCAAAAAAAAAAAGTTGGCATAAATAACTAACATAAGTTAGTAAGCCCAAGTCCGCATGAGCGATTTTTTCCCGCGGTGATTATTTTTTCAACGCGCTGGAGTCTCAACGCTCTGCTTAGCGCTGAGAGTTGAAAATCCAAAAGGGTGTTTTTTCCACGTTGAATTCTCAATGCTGGCTCATAAAACCCCGCCGCGATACATGTACGTCCGTGCGAACGTGGGCTAAGACATGTCGAAGACATCATTGAACATTACCTACAAAGACTACAATCATCTCGAACCACGCCCTACCCTAAAAATACATTATATTATAAGGTATTATATTATATTGAATACGTACTTTTTTCAGCTTTCCTTTACAGGACGCTAAACACAGACCCAGCCGAAACACTTTTAAGTCCCTCAGCACACACAGTTAACAAAGGAATGCTCAGATATAACCTGTCCATAAACAATCGGTGTCACTACTGACATGACACACGACATAGAATCTACGTGATCTATTCAATATAACGCAATTGCACGCTTATGTTATACATATTACATTCATTTACATTCTTGCGTGGGTCTGTGGAGCTGTGCTGCATTGTATAGGATTCCGTCTAAGAAAACGGACAAACCTACATAATATCCAATGTTTTATTTTCTAGTTTCATCAATGAATCGTAGCTCCTATATACTGCCCTACTAAGCGCAAAAGCGGTATCTCAAAAAAAAACGAAAAGTTGATTTTTATGCCATCGGATAGCTTTAAAAAATACGCATCTAATGAACTAAGCCTTTTAGCGGTATCTTGTTTAGAACATACAAAAAAAACCTTAAGAAAGATTTCCCTATCTCAGTTTTACCATAAATCACTAAGGGTATTAGAGGTATATCAATATTACGTAGGCAAACGGCCGTATATTTGAATACCGCCAAATCTCTTAAAAAAGAACAGCAACTTTTCTAGGCCGATAAGCGGCAAATATGAATAACGCGTGAAGTACTGACTTACGGAATAAAAAAAGAAAAAAAAAAGAAAAAAGCTATGTATCCAGAATATATCAGTGGATCAGCGAAAAATTATAAATAAAAGCTTCTGGGATTTAAGTGACAAAGAGAGGAAGGCTTATATGCTGCATCACCCTTCAGCAAATTCTGTGAAACATAGGACAGTAATAAGACCTGAATCAGAGGACTACAGAAAAAAAATAAGCTACATTTATTCACTTAAAGACGACATCGGTACAACGTACGCAGTATGTAAAACTTTCTTTTTGACAACTTTGGGCTACAAACCACCTAATGAAAAACCTTTACAGACTGCTTTGGCCAATTCCAAGGACACGGTTGCACCGCCAGTAGACAAGAGACTGGGAGCTACTCCTCACAATAAAATTGACTCAAATCCTATTAAGGTGGAACGCAGAGCTAAGAGGCTCATTGGCGACGTAAATCTGGTGGATGCCAAGCTTCACAGTTTGGCCCATCGTCGCAAGGTTGCCTGCTTGTCGGTCTTCTATAGATTGTACTTCGGAGAGTGTGCTCAAGAACTCCACGACCTCATTCCACCGGCCCCCTTCTATTATCGGTCATCTAGGCGCACTTCAGGTTACCATCCCTTCCTGGTGGCTATCCCACCAACTCGCACTAAGCGTTTCCAAACTTCTTTTATAATGCGCACAGCAAAGGAATGGAACTCTCTGCCTGCGTCTGTGTTTCCGAACGCATATAACCCTAATCTCTTCAAAGTGAGAGTGAACAGGCTTCTTCTGGGTAAGCTCGCTCCATCGTCGACTTTGTTTCTGTCGCCTCTGGCATAGACTAAGGTCAAGAGCAAACCCATCACAAATAAAAAAAAAAAAAAAAAAGGAACACATAATGAGCTTCGAACCTAGCATTTCTCATTACAGGCGTGAACACGCCCCCAATCGTTTATACTTACCCAGTGATTTGATAATCAATGTGATGCACAAAGACTATTTAGAAAAAAATCCCTCTCACAACGTATCTTATGACAAATACCGAGAAGTGATCGCGGAATTAAATATTTCTTTTGTAAAACTTGGTCACGAGGAGTGTGAGGACTGTGAAGAATTCCGCCTGCACGATAACACACATACTAAAGAAAATCTTCAAGAAGACTGTTTAGGTTGCACAAAGTGGGCAAGTCATAATGAACGGGCAAACATGTCAAGAGAGCAATATAAATTGGACAGTGAGCTTAATGAAACTGATACTGTTGTATATTCTGCCGACTTACAAAAAGTTATCATGCTGCCCAGGATAGATATGTTCAAAACTACTATTTTTACCCATAGGATAGTGGTTTACAACGAAAGTTTCGTGCCGACTGGTCAAGGCCGAAAAGGTTTGAGTGTTTTTCCTGTACTATGGTATGAAGGGTTGCTTGGACGCTCCAAAGCCGAAATGGCTATCGTAAATGGCTGCCGAAACGGCATGGTAGTAGCCATTTTCATCGAGATAAAAAGAAGATCATACTGTGGGTTGACAATTGTTCATCCCAGAACAAAAATTGGACTTTTTTTCTTTCTTAATTTACGTTGTGAATTCAAATGACATCAACGCCGACAAGATTGTGATAAAATATTTCGAACCAGGCCACACCTTTATGTCGGCCGACAGTTTCCACCATAGGGTGGAGTTGTCGATGAAACGCATGAAAAACAAAATTTTATGATTTTTCTGATTTTTCTCAGGCAGTTAGTACTGCTGGAAAAAACGTAAAACCTAAAGAGATGACTCTACAAGATTTTTATGACTGGGAAGATTACACGACACAGTATAAACTGTCTCGAATTACACCGCGTCCATACATTAATGAAATGGTCGAAGTAGAAGTCAATAGAGGCAGTTTTGATTTGACATACATAACTGGACTCAATAAAGACCCTATCACTGCGAGCATAATCGGAAATAAAATTATGAAAACTAAAGTTTTGCCACAACCGAAGAAGAAAATTGCAGCGGAAGGCATTTCTAAAAGCAAAAAAGAAAATATTTTGAAATCTTTTCAAAATATTATACGAGTACCTCAAAATAGAATGTCCTTTTGGTGAGAACTGCTTACTTTTGACTAGATTTTATTCATAGAATCCGTTTTTTCTTCAAATATTTTTTGATGCCGTTATAAATTTGATTAATAAAAGACTTTAAAAATTTATTTTGATTGTTTTTTTCCTTTAAAAAAATATATATTTTATTCGATAGAAAATTCATATTTTTTTGTATACATACATGTAGGAGAAGAGGTAACGAAAAAGCGGTAACTCAAATTTTAATTTTATAATTACTAAGCCGTGTAGCAGTATCTCATGAAAAAGGTATATCCACATACATTTTTGATATTTTAACTATTGTGGTAACAAATAGATCCAATATAATATATAAATTCTATTTAATAAGCAAAAAAGTCAATATATAAAGTAAAAAAAAACGATATTTACATATCTCCAATTATCTCGAAACTCGCTTTCATTGAGATACCGCTTTTGCGCTTAGTAGGGCAGTATAATCCTCTTCAAATGTTTGAGAATAGTCAATTCAGTAGCTGCTTGAAATTTTCCAGTTGGATACGCTTTCGATTTAAACAGTAAATGTTTTTGAATAACACAAAGAATGAAAGAATGTCCTTGCGCGTCAATTAAGGCGCAGATATATGATTTTAGTGACCTTAAAATCTGTTATTATTTACGCCTTCATATAATGTATGTAAGTTATGCATGTTAAACTATAACCCATACACATAAATTCTATGTCAATATTTAAGTATTGCAGTAAAATACTTTATAAAATACATTCAGGAAATAATGTTTAAACTCTTTTTGTTGTATGACCACCTTATTTACTATCTATAAAGTTATCTGTGTTTTTTTCAAATATTCATAAGTATTTTCGTTACCAAAAATAAATATTCCCTATGAAACAAACGGCCGCGCGGCGGCGCACAGTGGGCCCATACTGAAAATTAGTGGACTTAGGCAACAAAGTTCCTATATCGATGCGATTTTTTTTTTATATGACGTGTTATATTATTCCTGACAACTTTTATTCTTATAAAATTTCTTCTAAAGTTGATAGTTTGTCTTGAAAAAAATTAATTAGATTTTTTTGTATGGAGCGAATCACGTTTAATTTTTTTTCTTCAATTGTACTAATATGTTGAGTGTGTGGCGTGAGTATATGATAGCTAGGGTCATTCTCTATCCATGAAAAAAAAAATCAGCGCCGGCCATCTGCGGCAGCGCGAGTAATCATTCGGTAAAAAAAAAATGATTTGGAAGAATTTTTTGTCATTTAAAATAAATTCAAAGCATATTTTTTGTCTCATTTGGCTGTTTTCACCTTCTTTTTAGTTAAATAAATAGTTTTAATAGCGCATACGTACTTATAACTAGTAATTCTGGTAGAGATTTAGTTATTATTGCATGTTATCGGTAGCACCTGCATTGTGATTGATGACTCATTTGTTTGTGCACTCGGCTAAGCGCATAACTAATGAGTCATCGAAAAATGCTCGTCTCTGATTGGCTGAATAATTTTCACTCACTGTTATGTCCACTACTTGAGTAATTAACACTAACTATAAATATAAAGACATTAATTAAGTCCATCTAGTTTCGCTCTTGTCGCTTGTTTGTGAACACAGTGAAATACTTGTATTTTTATATTTACATTAGAACTATGGCTAGATTTTGTACCAACCTAGATCTTTTTGTGAAATTAAGAAGTGGCGGTGATCTGAAAAATCATATGTTTCTGTATGAAAGTATCATTTCTGTCTTGACTACCGAAGTTTCTGAAGAAGACAAGAACCGAATCAAGGAGTTCTGTCGACTTTTTTGTGTAAATTTAAATAAAAAGTGGATAGAGTCAAGTAGAAATCAAAAAACTTTTATGAATCGTGTAATTAATCGCAAGTGGTTGGAAAAAAACATCAACTGGCCTGTTTGTGACAGTGTTGATCTGAGAAGTGTGATGGGCTTTTCGGACGTAGCCTTATCTGAGCTTGTGGATATAGATTGCCATGTTCCTACTCTTGCAGTATGTACTGCGGAAGCGGGAACATCTACAGAAAAGGAGCACAGAAAACCGTTCGAAGAGTTAAGTAATAAGCAAAAGAAAAGACGTTCTACTTCCATAGTAGAAGAAAATTCCGAGGAAGAGTTGCAGCACTGGTACATAACAAAATTGAAAGACAACGGCAAAACGAATCTGGCAAAAGTGGTCGAATACCTTTCCAGTAATCCAGATGCGCTATCCGAAGTAGAAGAGAGACTATTCAAAAAGCAGAGCTTAAGTACTGTCTCTGAAGATAAGTGTTTAGCTCTTTATACATCAGTTGCGCTCTCGAAATGGAAGTACTTAGCTCTTCGACAATTTCTGAAAGAAGAAAACTGTGCTGCCTTTCCATCTTATCCAAAGCTTGTAAATGCCAAGAAAAGATGTTACCCACCACAAGAGAGTATGGAGATTACCGAAAACGGAGCTCACATTAAATTGCAAGCGCTATTGGACCACACTGTGGAGAGGATATTACTTGATATAAATACTGTTGATAGGTCTCAAAATGAAGAACTCAAGTTGACCTGGAAATGGGGACTTGATGGTTCTTCGTCGCAGAGTAACTATAAACAGAAAACGTCAAACACAGCTACAGAGTTCGATGATTCATCAGTAGTCATGATAAGCATCGTCCCTCTTCGGCTAGTGTCTACTAGGCCATCATCTGGGAATGAAAATCTAGTTTGGGAGAACCCCACACCTTACTCAACTCTGTACTGTCGACCAGTGAAGTTCACTTTCACTTCGGAGACAGCTGACTTTATAAAGTCTGAAGAGTCTGAGATGAAAAAACAAATTGATGAACGAATATCTACACAGTGTGGAAATATTATTGTATCACATGAATTGCATATGTCCATGATTGATGGAAAAGTGGCCAATATTATTGCTGGAGTGCCATCATATGCAACGTGTCCCATTTGCTTGGCAAAACCGAGTGAGATGAATAATTTAGACGCTTTGACTTCTAAACCACTTCGTGAAGAAATTTACAAACAAGGAATTTCTTCACTGCATATGAAGATTCGGTGTATGGAATGTCTTCTCCATATATCTTATAATCTGGATTTTCAACGATGGACTGCTCGCGGCGAACATAAGGCTTTGAAACAAGCTAAAAAAAATACCACACAGCAAGAGTTTCGTGAGCAAACTGGAATGCTGATTGATATAGTCAAACAGGTATGTATTTAATTTTCGCTCTCTTTATGTTGTTTGTGAATTATATCTCTATGTATTGTATATTACAGTATTGTTTTCCCATTTTAGGGTTTTGGAACTACAAACGACGGGAATACAGCGAGGCGCTTTTTCCAAGATTACAAAAGATCTTCCAGAATAACGGGAATTGACGAAAATCTGATTTTCAGATTTTCCGTTATTCTACAAGCCATATCATCAGGCAAAAAAATTGACTGAGAAAAATTTAGAAGATACTGTAGAGAAACAGCTGATGTGTACGTGCAACACTATTCGTGGTACTACATGCCAGTTAGTGTACATAAACTTCTAATGCACGGTGCAGACATCTGTAACCACTGGTGTTTTGCCAATCGGTAAGTAAAAAATAAATATAGTTTGATGTATTATTTGACTCGATTGCGTTTTGAAATTAAAATGTATGTACTTATTCGTTTTAGGTACCTTATCTGAAGAAGCTTCGGAAGCCCGTAATAAGGACTTCAGAAACGTCAGGGAGAGGCACACTCGGAAAACGGGGAGAATAGCAACAAACGAAGACATCCTCCATGGACTTCTAATAAGCTCTGATCCCCACATATCCTACATAAGGCCTAAAATAATGAAACAGGTTCATAATGAGTTGTTGCCTGAAGCAACTCAGTTGGTACAGACTACTGAGCCTCCCTGTGACAGTGAAATTATGGAGGAAGAAGAATGCCTCATAGCAGAGTCCGAAAATTTGCCGGACCCACTAGCACTTCTGGAACAAGAAATAATGTGATCCGGCTCTAAATTATTCCCACAAAAGCCCATCAGGGTTAGGAATATGACAAACAGCCCTTTTCAGGGCTACAATTCACAGTTTCATATTGATCATACGTACGATAACTTATACTATAATAATATACATACAGTTGATTATGTAGATAATTATCAACGACTTGCCCGTACAAATTTAAATTATTTCACCTATCATTAACAAAATTAGTATAACCTGAAACATTACGATATATTTATTCAACAATAGATAACGTGCTGTTAAAAAATAACACAGCCAATCAGAGACGAGCATTTTTCGATGACTCATTAGTTATGCGCGCACAAACAAATGAGTCATCAATCACAATGCAGAGCACCTGCATTGTGATTGATGACTCATTTGTACCGATAACATGCAATAATAACTAAATCTCTACCAGAATTACTAGTTCTAAGTACGTATGCGCTATTAAAACTATTTATTTAACTAAAAAGAAGGTGAAAACAGCCAAATGAGACAAAAAATATGCTTTGAATTTATTTTAAATGACAAAAAAATTCTTCCAAATTATTATTTTTTTACCGAATGATTACTCGCGCTGCCGCAGATGGCCGGCGCTGATTTTTTTTTCGTGGATAGAGAATGACCCTAGCTATCATATACTCACGCCACACACCCAACATATTAGTACAATTGAAGAAAAAAAATTAATCGTGATTCGCTCCATACAAAAAAAATCTAATAAATTTTTTTCAAGACCAACTATCAAGTTTAGAAGAAATTTTATAAAAATAAAAGTTGTCAGGAATATTATAACACGTCATATAAAAAAAAATCGCATCGATATGGTAACTTTGTTGCCTAAGTCCACTAATTTTCAGTATGGGCCCACTGTGCGGCGTGACCGCGCCGCACATTTGTACGGCCAAGGTCAACAGCGATTACCCGACCCTTAAAAGTACTCAAGAAGTTTAAATACATAGGCAAGACGATAACGATTTATGTACGTATAATATCATTGGGCAAGACGTTTTACCGATGTCATGTTATGGACCAAAGGAAATAGATTTTTAGGGCGAATTTGTCGATTATTAAAATCAACACCAATCAAAATACTATGTCACATTTAATTGCACGTATCAAATCTATAAAGACGTAACACAATCACACTTGACCGCTTTTTTCTCAGCGTAGGAGGATAGTGAATTACCATGATTCAAGAGTGAGCCTCTATCCCATTGTCTATGCTACGTGTCATAATATAATACCTAGATAGATAAATAATAATAATAGCAATTTAATAAACTGTAAAACAAGTTATGTGTGTATTGTCTGTAGGACAAACGGGGCCAATCGTAGCAGGGCACGGATGTAACAATCATCTCATGGAATGTGTCCTTAGTTTACACAATATTACTTAACCATTCTATTTATTGTTGCTACGCCTATTTCAGGATAGCTAGCTTGGTTAATTTAAGAGATTGTTAATAACAGTTTTGCGAATATTATAAGGTTACTTTTATTTAAATGAGTTTGTATATTTGGGGAGCCTGTTTACAAGAGTTGGAAAAATGGATGAAGATGTGAAAAGAAGAGAAAATGCGGGAAATAAAGTGAATGGTGCTATACATGCGGTTGTAACCAACCATGCACAAAGAGGCTCGACTGGCTGTTCACAATGGTGTGCTGATACCTACGCTTATGTATGGCAGTGAATGTTGGGAGTGGCAAAAGAAGCATGATAGTAGAATAAATGCTTGCGAAGATTTTGTGGTGTGACTACGAATGGATATGATGAGAAATGACGTGATAAGGCAACGATGCGGTTTAAAAAAAATGTTGTGACAAAACTTTATACAAAAAAAAACGACAGACTTCCAAAAAAACACTACGAAGCGAAAAATAACTTTAATTTCGGAAGTCGGTGCCTTTGGATCTGTATTTTAGTTTTTTGCCACCGACTTCCAAAATTAAAGTTATTTTAAAAAAAAAAATATTTTCTGTTTTTTTAGTTTTTATTTCTTTTTTTGTTGTTTCTTTTTTGAAGTCCGTTTTTTTTTCACTTTTTAGTGGGTCAGTTTATAATGTATCTAAGTTAGAATAGCCTAATGTCAACTGTTCATCACCTTTTTACAAAATATTGATTTTGCCATGCAGGGACGTTAATTGTTGACGAGTTCTCTTGGTAGGAACCAGGAAAACTGGTGCTGATGATGAAGTCACCATCAGCTCCACTTCACCATATGCACTGTGAAGAGCATAAATTGCTTAGCAACCTTATTAAAGTACCTAATCGAATAGCAACCCGTGAAATACATGTTATTAAGCAGTTACGGTGGCCGTCTGTGGTCTTCATCATTAGTTCCACTTTACCAAATGGTGCTTTCCGAGAGCAAATGCACGAGTTACAAAAAAATTATAAAAAATAAAGTTATAAATAATACCCAAATCGCTTTATGTGTGCCTATAAAATGAATGACAGGTGACTAACGAAAGGCAGATGTGGGTGGAAACGTCAGGAGGGGACGTCCTAGGAGGACATAATTATAGTGAACTTATTGGTGATGTTATTTAGAAATTTCAGGTCCATCTTTACATACCAAGACCTCTCCGTGCCTCGGAAAGCATTTGCCGTTGGGCCGGCTGTTATTCGTGGATCTTTGACAGTCGTTACGGGTCGTCAGAAGCCCGAAAGTCTGACAACCAGTCTTACCAAGGGGTATCGTGTTACCCAGTAACTGGATTGTGGAGGTCAGATAGGCAGTCGCTCCATGTAAAATACTGGTATTCAGCTGCATCCGGTAAGACTGGAACCCGACCCCAACGTAGTTGGGAAAAGGCTGGGCAGATGATGATGATTCAGAAATGTCAGGTGCGTAGTACTCGCAACCACGTGCGTGTATGACCAGGCCTAACGTGACGCTTCCTATTTCTACTCTCCTGTAGAATAGAAACCGCTTGTCTACATTTCACGGTAGAGAACTGTCAACTGTCTACACGGAAACGTCATTTTTGTCTACTCTTCCGTCGACAAAACGCTTCTCTACGGTTCTCGTAAAGGCTCCTACTCACTATGCCGGCGGTACAGCCAACGGGTTTTTGCCGCGCGGGTATGTCGGCATAATCAGGCCGTTTGTGCGTACTAGGCTCGTTCGTGCGACAAGCCCAGGCGACTCAAATACCCGCCGGGAATGCCGCCGGGCTTGTTGGCGGCATACCCGCCGGCCGGGCCGCCGGCATAGTGTGTAGGAGCCTTTACGTTCGTACATCAGGGGGGTTACCATCACCTCTTATAGCAGTATTATTATAATATTACTTCACAGTGGGAAAGTGATGGAGCTATACAGGACTTATAGCTCCATCTCTTTCTCACGCTAAGTAATATTGAAATAATACTGCTATAAGAGGTGATGGTTACCCCCCTGCAGGCTTTAACGAAGCAAAAGGAGTATGTAATAAGGATCGTAGCAGTAGGTGACGTTCTGTAGTTTCTGCCTATCCCATGGGAAGAAGGCATTAGTTTATGTATGTATGTATGTGTTTTATTCAAGTAGGTATCAGTTAATAACTCACAAAGTTTCTTTTACACCTATTCTCACAAATTCACACATATCTGCTTACACAGGGTCAAATTTAATTAGCTAGCGTAACTCCGCAGACGAAATGATTATCGGTATCTAAACACGATATAACAAGGAAAAAAGATTTCATGTTTTTCTGAGGTCAATGACCACTGGTTGTGAAGTTACTTGAAGTACTTGAGAAAATTTTGTTTAAAGGCTCCTACATACTGGCGCGACTTGTCGCGCGACGTGACGCGACACAAAGACACCGCGTGTAGCGCTACAAGCGGTGCCTTTGTGTCGCGACGCGTCGCGCGACAAGTCGCGCCAGTATGTAGAAGCCTTTATCTAGTGCAGATTACGTCGGTAAAGTTTGCACAGAAAAAAAAACTAATTTTGAAACTGATATTTTAAGTACCGAACTAAAGTCGTTGACTCCAACAAAAACAATATTTTTTTTTTTTTTTTCATTTTATCGTATTGTACTTACTCGTAGATGTCGATGTCTCACGTCCGCGGAGTTTCTCTAACTAATTGACCCTGTAGATAACGATCAGAACTAACTATTTGGAACACACGTGCCCAACAAAATTAATCCACGACGTTGATACCACTATCGGTCAATCAATCAATCAACTTCCAGTCTGGTGCCGAAAATGGCGTCTTTTTTTTTTTTTTAGTGTTGGGTGGGAAATCATCAAATAACTTCTCCCGCTCTGGGCGGAGCGAGAGGGTGTGTCAGACTCTTACTGACTAAAACCCACCCGCATTCCTTCCGTTGCCTGTGTTGCCAGGGGCCTCGGTAACCCTTTAGTACCTTCCCGCGACCCCGGCAGGGAAAATGGCGTCTTGGTACACGTTATACCTACCTAGGCGCCAGAAGTCGCATAGCTCAGTATTCCGCCTTCATTGAATTGTAAGATGAGTCATCGACAGCAGTGTACCTAACATACCTAACTGTTTATCTATTGTAGTTCCCTACTTAGATATCTATCGTGAGCTTTCTTGTTTGCCCTATATTGATATAAAAAAAACGGTCTGAAAATTTAAATAAAAGTCAAAAGTCATGTATTCAAACTAAAGTCAAATTATCAATTCTCTGGAGTACCTATGTATTCTAACATGTGCTAGCTGTCACTTTGTGCAATAAAATGGTCTTATTTATTGTATTCTAAACTTTTACACTTATTATATTATTTACTTATTATAAATAAATGTATAATTTATTTTAGACTTATATAGATCGCGAAGATCACCATTACAATAAATATGACCACTTTATTACACAAAGTGACAGCTAACACTTGTCAGATTACTCCAGTAAATTAATAATTAGACTTTAGGCTGAGAATCAGTACTTTTTACGGTTCCGTAGTAAACAAGGAACCCTTATAATAAGGTTGGGGAAAAAGTTTCTTCGCATTTTTTAAGAAAATTCTAAACATTTTTTTAATATAGTTTATTTACTTACATTTAAAGTATGTAGGTACCATTTTGTTCGATAACTTTTTGTCATCGACAAGTGGTTGGTGCTTGCACCTGCAAGGTCAGGACTATACGGCGGATGCATTAACACCTCCCAGCCAAACTCTCTTAATTTTTGCTGAGTGGCTAAAGATGTGTGAGATCAGAAGGGGGCATGGGGGTGTGGTTTTTCATCATGATAACGCTAGCGTTATCACACCCCTTCTGTTGATTAATTCGGGCCGCTTTCGTCAACTTCTTGCTTTAATCTCATCAGTTGTTCGCAGTAGAGTTCAGAATCGATGGTCCTGCCTGGTGGTAACAGCTCATAATGAATAATGCCCTTCCAATCCCACCACACACACAGCATCACCTTGTTGCGAATTAACCCGGGTTTCGCCACAGTCTGTGAAGCCTGACCGGCCTTTGACCACGACCTTTTTCGCACATTCTTGTCGTACGTGATCCACTTTTCATCACCTGTTATCAGCTTCTTAAAAAATGGTTCGGTTTCATTACGTCGTAATAAAGAATCACAAATGAGTACACGGTTCATTAGGTTTCTTTCGGTGAGCTCGTGAGGTACTCAAATATCAAGCTTTTTTGTGTAGGTACCCAGTTTTTTTCAAATGCGCCAAAACTGTTTTGTGGTCAATTCCCAGTTCTTCAGCTACGTCGTAACTACTGATATCATCTTGCTCAACTTTTTCAAAAATGGCATCCATTTTATCCGTAATAGGGCGACCAGAGCGACGTGCATCTTTGACATCAAAATTTCCGGATTGAACACGCTTAAACCAAATTTGTGCTACTCTCACAGACACTGCACTAGGTCCATAAACATCGCAAATTTTTTTCGCGGCTTGCGTTGCATTTTTACCTTTTTTGTAGTAAAATTTTAAAATGTATCGAATTTCTTCATTAGATTCACTCATCTTGACGGTACGAAAAACAAATGAAAATCACATATTTTTCTAATTTGAATTTGGAATTATGTTCTTTAAAATTTAAACTTTCAATGATACCAAAACCAGCCAGATACAAATAGTATACCCAAAGAGATTTTATTACAAGTTTATACATACTATAATGCGAAAAGACTTTTCCCCAACCTATTAGTTTCGCCATGTCCGTCTGTCTGTCTGTCTGTCTGTCCCCACTGTAGCTCAGAGACGCTTAGTAATAGCAAGCTGTAAATCCCGTCGACAAAGTGCTAAAACAAAATCTTGAAAAAATACTTTTTAGGGTACCTCTCTTGCACGTAACGTGGGTTCGATATTTTTTTTTCTCGTCTACCCCATGGTGTGGGGTATCGTTGGATATTAAGTAGTGCTAATTTTTGTTGGAGTCAAGTCCCCCCCCCCCCCCCCGTCCCCCGTCAGCTGAATGATTGTTTATGGAGATGTGAAAAAGACATGGCAGTAGTACCTACATATAATGAAATTAAAAGGAAAACTATCACGGCTAAGTAGGCTTTACAAGTTAACGAGTAATAGTCGACCAACTTTAATTTGCAGTTGGAGAATTGACGGGATAAATTCATCCCAACTTTCCATCTACGGAACCCTTCATTGTGCGTGGTCCGACACGCAATTGGCTGGTTTTTTACGTCAAAATTACATAAGACAGTCACTCGGCACGCCCGCCGTTAACCACTCTCTAGTGGTTTAGCTGGGGAGAAGTGGCGCAACCATATCGAGGCGCAACAAACTGTTCAGCAGCACCAGCACAGCTGTCTGTTAAGTTAGAAGAACACTTCAGGTTAGGTTGATCGTCTTGATCCTCGTAAGATAAACATAACGTATTCATTACATCAAAAAGAAAGCTTCGAAATAACCCTTTAAACACAAATTTTTTCACCAATCTAAATCTTGCCTAGCGGGTTGAGTGATAGCTGTTTTGCGTGGATGTGATCATGTAACGTATATTTTCCTCCAAGTTTTTATTTTTTGTGATTTTAGGGTTCCGTGCCTCAATAGGAAAAAAAACCGCCAAGTGCGTGTCGGAATACGCACAATGAAGGGTTCCGTAGTTGGGAAGACGATATGAATTTATCATATCGACTTCCCAACTACACACCATGTCGAAGACGAGAAAAAAAATATCATCCCCATATTACGTGCAAGGGACAACCCTAAAAAAAAATATTTTCAAGATTTAATTTTAGCACTTTGTCGGCGTAATTATTATGTATACCTTTGCCATTTTACAGCTTTCTAGTACTAAGGGTCTCAGAGCTACAGCGGGGATAGACAGACAGACAGACAGACAGACAGACGGACATGGCGAAACTATAAGTGTTCCTTGTTTACTACGGAACCCTAAAAACGGACACGCACTTGGCCGGTTTTTTTCTTTGTTTCATATGTTACCAAATAATCGCGTTTTCTTTATTTTTACTTTTTACCAAATGAGATAGTGAAGCACTTTATGTTATAGGTAGGTACTTATCTTTTTCAAAAGATTTGATCAAAATACCCATACTTACTTATGCGAATAAACACAGCAAAACAAGAATTAAACTTACTTTCAAAGATTCCACCTCACAATTCAACATTGTTCACAACAATCTCATAAAACAACTGCACGGAAATTAACTATTTCACGAAACGCACAAGAACTAACTAAAAGACAAATATAACATGCGATGTTTCCTGATAACATGAGATAATATTATCGTGTTGCAGAATAACATCTTCACAATGTCAATGTGAAAGATAACATAGGTGATATCTTAATATAAACTGGTAAATCCTGGGTTTTTTGCTTGCTTATGAATAAGTATTATGAAAATATGAATGCAAAATAAATTGTCGAATCCGACTCGGCTGGGCAGCGTTCAGGAAGCTACGCGATATCTTCTTGTCCCACATACCGCAGTGTCACAAGACGAAACTCTTTGACCAGTGCGTGTTGCCAGTGATGACCTATGGCACTGAACAGTGGCCGCTTACAATGGGCCTTATCAAAAGGCTAAAAGTCAATCAAAGGGCAATGGAGAGGGCTATGCTTGGAGTTTCCCTACGTGATCGAATCAGAAATGAAGAGATACGCATGCGAACCAAGCTTACCGACATAGCCCGAAGAATTGCCAAACTTAAGTGGCAGTGGGCAGGGCACATTGCTCGTAAAACATGGCCGATGGGGCCGAAAGGTTCTGGCGAGGCGACCACGTACCGGAAGACGTAACGTTGGAAGGCCTCCTACAAAGTGGACCGATGACCTTGTGAAGGCCGCAGAAATCCGCTGGATGCGGGAAGCACAAAACCGGTCGAAGTGGCGGTGCTTGGGGGAGGCCTATGTCCAGCTGTGGACGTCTTTCAACTGAAATGATGATGATGATGATGATGATGAATGCATTTAGGTGAGCAGAAAGGAAATACAGAAATTACTTAAGACGCTGACAACACCTAAACCGCGGTCACTGTGAGATTGCATAGAAAAGAAAGAGAAGCGCGATGACACAACGCTTGTAATTTATTGCAAAATATGAAGCAATTCTCTATTGACCAAAAATTGAGTTGAGTAATCGAAAATAAAAAACAACCAAGTTCTGCATTCAAATAAGGCGTTCATGTTATTAATTAAACACGTAACGTATGTTGATATTTTATTGCAGATATTTTGGATTACAACTCAAGGTAAGAGGTTAGTTTAATGTTTGTTTGTATCGAGAATTTTTTTTCAAAACGAGTTTTGGTAGCTACCAAGTTCTGGGAAATATGTTCAAAATTAACATATATTTTTTCCGCTACCTCAAACTATACAGATTTGGCAATTTTTTTTCTTAAGAGAAGCCTATTTTGGTCAATTCGGTCTTGTCAGCGCCTTAAGCAGTTCCCTTATTTACTCAATTAGGGTCGACTCATTCCGATAAAAGTGAATTGCATCTAAATCAGTCTTCAGCTGTACCATTACAAAATAAATAAGCCCTTATGTATTTATTTAGCCCTGCAGGCTAACGGAAACATTAATCCCATAATTATGTAGTACTGGTTTCTGCCCGCGACTTCGTTCGCGTAGAAGACACCAAAATAACAGCAACATTTTAATAAAATTTCCCTGTATACTAAGTTTGTAGTTTTGGTCTCGGCAGCCAAAATATACAGTGAGTCAGGACAGGTGATGCGGAAGCAAGCGACATAAAGTTTTCCGGTCGGCACCCGCAGCGTTCAGTAGCAATTTCCCATTGCTTGCGAAGTTTTTCATTTTTAATGAATTAATGAACGCCTGCGTTCCTGCATATATACTACTTAATGTCACAAAATAATATACTGACTGATGACCTCATGTTCAAGAAAAAGCTGACAAGTTGGTTATTGGATAATTACTTTTACGACATTGGCGAATATAAGGAATACTGTAAACATCCAAGATAACATGTACTTAATTTTGACATTGATTTTGAACATAACATCACGCCTTATTTCCCCGAAAGGTTGGGCAGAGGTGTACCTGTAGTACACCCACATTTCGCCAGTTACGTTTTTAAGTCCCATGTAGGTAATAGGGGGCGAGCCTATTGCCATCAACCGGGCACAAATCCAGACTCCGGGCTGCTACTGAGAAATTCCAGATAGAAAAACCCAATAACACTTTGCCCGACCCGGGAATCATACCCAGGACCTCATGCTCAGCAGTAGCGCTTGCAGCCACTGGACCAACGAGGTAGTAGTTAATTAAGAATGACATTTAAATATTTGTACACCATATTATGTTGTGGTAGAATGTATAGAACTGAAAAAATATTAACACCATACTATGCAACACGTCGCGGGAAGGTACTTATGGGTCACCGAGGCCCCTGGCAACACAGGCAACAGGAAGGAATACGGGTGGGTTTTAGTCAGTAAGAGTCTGACACACCCTCCCGCTCCGCCCAGAGCGGGAGGGCTACTAAACTATGCAACACTACATTCTTACAAATAAATAAATTCTGATTCCGATTCTGACCGGCTATCACTAAAATAATATAACAATAGATTGTAAACACATGGGATTTCTCATTAACAAACTACGAATCACAAAATATATCAATAGTAGGAATCGAACTTACAAAAACAGGTCTGCAAAGCAGTCATGAAGACGCTAAGCTATTTACTTTGTTGAAAGTTGACTAAAATAGCCGTTCTTATATACGAGTATGTCATGATTGACTGCTTAGTTCCATAAAGGTATGGATGATTATCATTTAAAGGTTAAATCTGTAAATATCTGCTATAGTCGTTCCCTATTCAGCCCAGTGAAGTATGGAATAATTCGACTGTTATCAATTATTATCATACACTGGTATTGTGTTCTCGCTCATCTTAGTCTTATTTCCTACGAAATGTATGGGAAAGGTTTTTGCGATTCCTGACTTTTCTAGTACTAAAACCTCCGTTATTCTAATAGATTGTTTGATCCTTATAAGAAGCAGGATCGATTGACATAAAAAAGTTTTTGTAAAAGTTGCTCATTTTTTAGCTGAGTATTTTTTCTTCAAAATCATTTTTTCAAAAGTTAAGGGCGGTCTCTTCAGACCGTTTATTGTAGCGACCACGGTTAAGGTACCTGCCCTTATTGTCCCATCTCAAAAATCTACCCTGAAAATGTCTGATAAGCTGTATAAAAGCTTACTTATGACATTCATTTAAAAGGTTAAATCTGTAACTATCAGCAATATTCTAACCTTTTGGCTCGTCTTTTTACAATTTGCGGTAAACTATAGAAAAATATGAACATAATGAAATATTGTTCATCCCCCATGGCAAATAGCGTGATAATTTATAGCCTATAGACTGACCAGTCTTATAGGGGACATTTATGTAAAATTTTAACAAAATCCATCCAGTAGTATTTGCGTGATGCTGGAAGATACATTTAGACAAGTAATCAAAAACTCTAAAAACTATATTTTCGCCATTAGAATCGTTCCCACATCTCGTAGCAAATACTTTTTTATATCCTATGTACAGTTTTGACTTCGCTACGAATTTTTTATATGTAGGTATAGATTTAGATAAGCAATCCAAAAACCAAAATATAATTCCAACAAATATTATCCGTACTGAAAATTCAAAACATAATTATTTACCTACTCAGACAAGAAAGAAGAAAAATTGTTTATTCTGCATAAATAGAACGCACATTATAAAATTCCATTCACTTATCTACGACGAGACTCCTACTCCTGCAAATACCATACAAGAAATAACTTTACAAACGAACACCTATTTACTTAAGCTGACATCACGTACCTAGAGGCTTAAATGACGGTACACAGACAAGTGAAACTTCCTGCTATCAGTGTTTAAGTCTACCATCACATCTACCTTCCGACTACGGCCTCCATAACCAGTGGCAAGTGGTAACGCTACCATTACGAACGGAAACGCCCCGTAAGTGAAGTGAGAGTCAGCAGTAAAAGCAGGAACTGGTTATAATTACCTGTGACTGGGAACTTATCCTACTTGTGCCGGAAGATGTCAAGTGTGACAGATGCTAAGCGATCGACGTGCGGTGTTGTGACTCTGGTTGACTGTACCTACATTAGAATGGGTATACCCACAGAGATATGCCACTCGTCCAATGTTCATTGTAGGTAGGTTGGATGTTGACATTTAACAGAAGAGGGACTAAAAAAATACAGTAAGTATACAAGGCCTAGTCTAAAAGATTCTTAACCACAACCATTGATTAGATGGACAAGAATGACGCGATCCGCAAATAACTAACAGTTGCTACAACGCTAAAAGGTTCTTTTGGTGCGTGGCCAAACCGGAACTAACGCCGCCATATTGTTTTTCAATACATTTCACAAAACAATTTCACAAATGTTGTAACAAATATTTACCAACAGAGCCCCTGTCAACATCAATCGAGCGCTAAATGATGGATAAAGCAGACTGTCCATTGGGAAAATTAGGATGAGATACTCGTACGTCCAATATTTGTATGAAGAATTTGCATTTGAATTTAGAATTTAATTGAAGAATTTGAAGAAGTTATCCGTAAAAAGTCAATTTAAATAGGTTGAAAGCCGAATAATTTTGTTTAAAAAGAAACAAACAATAAACTAATACCTAATTGAACAGTACAAAGGCTACATAAATATTATCTCTGACTGCATATTTTCCAAACTACCATTTTAGGACAAGAATAGCGTTGGATGCACAAGCCATTGCTAAAGAGGTATCCTACCTAAATTACCGAGGCCCGATGTTAATCAACAGCAAATAGGGAATACGGAATGTTATCAATCGAATAGCTAACAGTGTGCACCTGAATACCAGACAGATAATAAACGATGCACGATGATGAAGATGCCACATGGAAAAATGGTGTACCTCGTCGGTCTGAGCCGTTCGAACCCGAGAAGACGAAGTTTTCTTGGGTTTTTAAATTAGGACATATTCTCATTACACTTTGAGTTCGTGTAATGGCAATAGGATGGTCCTCTATTAGGTACAAATGGGAAACACAACAACAACATACGAGTATTAAAATATACCTACTAAAAAATAACCTAACCTAACCTTAACCTTAGTATTAAAATGTACCTACTGATTGCAAATATCCTGTATCTCTTAACCACAAATAAGACGTATAGTGCGTTTCGTCAAATAGTTCCTATGCCTTAATCTTAACCGTGGAGTTAAACTTGTAACTAGGTAGCGTATTCGTGTTCGTCACTTTGTCCTACAACAGTGGAGCCAACATTACGGCATAGGAACGATTTAATGAAACGCACACATTACTCATTTAACTACATATAACTCCATTTAACCTGATGTACAACTGGACACCGACAGCCTGACATAACAAACTATCTGAACATCTAAGGCTCCGCTAGCATATCTTAATCATCTTAGTATATGGCTCGTAAATGCGGAGACATGCCAGATGTAATCTGTTAGTAGGAGGATTCTTGATGAAGCGGTAAACTTGTTCCATAAGGAAGAGAATTTGTAGTTAGATTAATATTATATGTTTTATGGAGATGGAGCTGTCCAAGTGAATGTGTTATGCAGCATAAAGATAGGTAATGGTGGAAACAGTAATAAATATAAATAAAGAAAACCGGCCAAGTGCGTGTCGGACTTAGCACTTATTACGCAAACGGATCCCTGAATCGAAAAATGGTTTTCACTGACCCGCAATATTTTTGAACGGCCTAATCAACGATGTCCCACACCAAGTAATAGGCGAGAAATAAATATCATCCCCATTTTAATTGTAGCGGAAGTAGGTACCGTAAAAAAAATACTTTACCACTTGTCGGTCTGATTAACATGTATAGCCATGCCAAATTACAGCGTTCTAGTACCAATAGTCTCTGAGCTAAGCCGGGGACAGATGGACAGACGGACATGGCGAAACTATAAGGTTCCTTGTTGTCTACGGAACCGTAAAAAAGGATAATCAAATATGTTCGTAACCATAAGGCTCCTTTCTGACACTTTTACCCCAGCATCTAGACTCTAGAGCAGGGATTCCCAAAATGGTCCATATCGACCCCTTGGGGTCGTAATCGGTTTTCCATGGGTCGACATAAACGAAAACTGATTTTGGGGGTCGATGAGTTGTAAAAATCGACCCCTATTAATTAACACAAGTTCTTATTTGAAACTTTCAAGATACTGTATACGTTGTGTACATGTACCAACTTGTTATAAGAATGACTAATATTGTAGTAGGAAGTATCATTGTTGTACTTTAAAAAAACTCAACCAGTCGTAAGCGTGCACAAATTCGAACAAGATTAAAAAATTGCCTATGGGGATCAGTTCATTTTGGAAAAGGGGTCTCTTGCCCAAAATAGTTTGGGAACCCCTGCTCTAGAGAGACTTTTCAATAACCCGTAAAATAAGCATTGCTTTTAAAATGTGTAGTAAGTATATGGAATAAACTCTATGTTCGTAACAGAACAATAATAAATAAACATAACAAGCCACAAACACCGCTAAGCAACACCTATTAACAGCCGCACGGCATACCGAACGTAACAGCGCTTCCTAAAGGGGTCCTATCAATTACAATGGAACCTGTTGCCCGACACACTTCACGTCCAGTTCTCATGCAAATCCCAAAGACACCGTCTGCATTCCAACTACTGCAGTGTAACGGCACATGCGCAATTATCGAAGGACCAGTTTCGAAATATTGATGGGAACGCACTGCAGAGTGGACACAGCAATGCTAATATTACCTACACATTAAATTGGTGACTCCATCATCATCATCTGCCTGCCTTTTCCCAACTGTTGGGGTCGACTTCCAGTCTCACCGGATGCAGCTGAATACCAGTATTTTACACGGAGCGACTACCTACCACAGATAATATAATGCTAAGACTGTTTGTCAGAATTTCGGGCTTCGGACGATCCGTAACAACGGTCAAAGATCTACAAATGACAACCGGAACCAACGGCTTAAAGTGTTTTTGAGGCACAGAGGGAATGTTTTGGTATGTAAAGACGGTCACCCATAGAATAGAATAGAATAGAATACTCTTTATTACGTACACCATAAAAATGACAGATACAAAACTCACGGACCAACCGCGGCAAGCGTACTTCTTAGCTTAAGCTTAACCTGATCGATCGACCCGTGCGGCTGGTATTACTTAGCCACAAGCCCCAAGCAAATTGGTGACTCCATAAACTTTGAAAATATGTATTCTATGGAGGAATTCTAACAGTCTGACACTGCACTGCAAGGCGGGAGGAAACGCCCGGGTGTCATCACTGTCTGGATCGCCCGGAGGACACGGTGGAGCATACGGTGGAGGTCTGCCCGGCTTGGGCAGAGCACCGCCGTGTCCTCGTGGAGGCGATCGGCGGCAGAGATCTCTCGCGTCCGGCCCTGGTTCAGGCCATGGTACGGAGCGAGAGGGTATGGGCAGCCGGCACCTCCTTCTGCGAAGCAGTAATGTTCGCGAAGGTGGAGGCGGGACGGTTGAGGGAAAGGCAAATTTCGCGCCCTCTCGCCCCTAGCCGCCGCAGGAGACGCCCTGGGCGTCGGGAATCCCGGGCGGATTTCCGGCCACCGTAGGCGCAGGCTTGCGAACGGTGAGCAATGGGCAGCTCACGGTCCGGTAAGGAACAGGCCCGGGTCGACGGCGCGTTGTATTCCACGCGCGCCTCAAAGAGATGTCGTCAGCACAAGTGTAGGGGGTCCACTAGTGCCGATGCCTGCCGGGGTCGCGGAAAGGTACTGAAGGGTCACCGAGGCCCCTGGCAACACAGGCAACAGGAAGGAATACGGGTGGGTTTTAGTCAGTAAGAGTCTGACACACCCTCCCACTCCGCCCAGAGCGGGAGAAGTTATTTGATGATTTCCAACCCAAAAAAAAATAATATTAAAAAAAGCTGAAACTATCAAACACTCCAAATTGTTCATAATTATCTATATGATATTTTATAGCTGTGCCCCGCGGTTGTATCTGCTTCGCTCGGCGCCTAAGGGTCGTAGCTTGATGTTGAATATAACCTTCCTCAAGAAATGGGCTATCAAACGCAAAAATATATTTTCAAATACGACTGGTAGTTTCAGAGATTAGCTCGTTCAAACAAACAAACAAACAAACTCTTTAGCTTTATTATATTAGTATAGACTATAATGGTTTTGACCGTTTTGAGCTGTTTGGTAAGATTTAAAGGGTCTAATAACTTGATCCATTAACAAAACCAAGCGAAGTCCAGGCACTACAAAAACAGCAAATTAAAGTGGATTTGACGACACATTTGTTCATTCGGTTGGATAGAAACTGCAATCAACCGACGCAAAGTTGACCCAACAAGAGAATGCGAAACTGGCAGCAAAGACTAATATAAATAAATGAACCGGCAGTGCCCTCTTACCAACTCTCTATGGACTGAGCCCATAACAATGCATGCAGCAATATTTTGAAACCGGTCCTCATATTGTGTCGCTAATTGTAACATATTTTATGTGCCCCACACGTGTTTCGAATATGTTTAGTAGGAATAATTTGAGTCAAATATTTAAATAGCCATGTCACTGGTCTAGCCTGTATGTATATCTGTAAGGGCTAGGCTAGATCCGGTAAAGTTGAACACCTGGTTCTATTATTTATTATTTTAAACACCAAATTGGTGAGAACTGGATCAATGTGTTTTCAAAACTTTCAAATTCAGTATAAACCTAGACATTCTAATCAATGTAATGTCAACATACTGCCTTTGAACATTAGTATCTATTGTATTCTAAATTAGCCGAACACTTACGGGTTGTTGAACATTTGGCACACGAAATACAATCGCCAGGAAAAGCTGTAAAAATCTATAGTTTAATGTTGAGTTTTTCCTGCCGATTGTATTGCGATTATGATTTGATATGGTATACCATATCAACCGTAAATTAAAGCCAAATATAGAACAACTGAAGTACGGTCGGTCACTGGATATCGGAACACCATAATAAAGTTACTGTCACTCCACGAACACCGTAAGTAAAGTTATTGGCACTCCACGTAGGTACAACTTGCAAGGAAAACGAGATAAGTAGGAAGCCAATTTATTTTCAAATCACTCGCCTATCTTTTATCAACCTCTAAGTTCTAAGACGACCCACAGACCGATGATCCTGTGTCCAGCACAGGATCGTCGGTCTGTCAAAATACCTCGCAAGTTTATGTACACGATACCTACTTGGTTGTTCTTCAGTTTCCTCCAATTACCTTCTTCAGCATAGC
Source organism: Atethmia centrago (assembly GCA_905333075.3). Taxonomy (NCBI): domain Eukaryota; kingdom Metazoa; phylum Arthropoda; class Insecta; order Lepidoptera; family Noctuidae; genus Atethmia; species Atethmia centrago. Next base: position 33,693,077 of record HG995367.1, on the reverse strand, counting down.
TCTTCTCAACCATTCCAAAAGCTCTCATCTCCGAAGCGAAACTATAATCGAAAACTTGATTCGTCATCCAACGAATTCGAAAATGCTCTTCACATTTTATATCTGGAGGAAAAATCCGACAACGGAAAAACTGATGATCAGTAAATTCATACTTTGATAATCTCAGTTCTAGAAAGCTACCCTCGTTAGTTAGTTGTTCAGTGCAATTTGAATTGGGTTGATAAGGAAAGATTGGCTATCAACCCAGTAGCCAGCCTGTCTCGCACGGGAGTGGAGCGATATGCAGCCATGCAAATGTGCGCGATTAGTGAAGTAACCGCAACCGAACCGGCGACCTTGTCGGCAACGTGTAGGACGAATGGATGTGAATGTAACATCGTGTTTCAATGTGGACATACGATTGTTATGTTTTGCCATCTAGTTTTATGCCTATGCAATGTGGAGTTAAGGAGTTAGAACATTCTGCAACTTATTGCTGATCAGTCAGTTGACTGTCTACTTTATAATAAGCTCTTAACTATATCTAAAGCACCACCAAAAGCACCTAATTTCGTGACTATTGCCTAAGTAGTTAACGTACCCAAAACAACAAACAAATGAAAGTTGACACTACAAAAAAGCCTCTAACAGACACATACCTAAAGTACAACTAACGGTTGCCACATCCAATGTGTAGCGCATGAATGGACGGAAAGGCGCACGTCCCGGCGCGCGCGCAGGCTTCCGCGTCGACGCACGCGCCACTTCCCATAAAGAGGAGCACGGAAGTCGTTCCACTGATGGATGGCGAGTACTTGCTCTCCTTTCTGGCGTTGCAAGTACTTAGTGATAGCGGTAGAAAGGGCCGCGAGCCTTTTAGGCGAGTTTGTTGATGGCTCTTGATGGCTTTTATGGATACGGTGAAAGGAACGTGGTCCTTTGATGCGAAGTATCTTTGGAATTTCGGTTAAGCTAGTGTTGTTAAAAAGTGTTGAGAACGTTATTGCCAAATCACACTGAACGTATCCTGCGCCGCGTACTGCTCGCTGTCGAGGATTTCTAAGTTCGGCATAGCGCGAGAGCCGCGGTAGAAGCCGCGCAGAAGAATTTGTATGTAATGTAAAAAATGAGCTGCGTAAATTGCCATGCTTATTGCCACTGGCAATGGGAAAGTCATCGGCGAACTTTATCGTTTATAAGATGATTGACCTCCCACGCCGAAGGCTCGTCTCTGCTTGGTCATCATGGCCGAAATTCGGTCTGGAAGATTATTATTTTGTCCTGAACTAATATCACGAAACACTTCGATCAGGGACAATATTTAAGAAAATGAAATTACAGATTAGTAATATAATTTCTTAAACTACCCACGTTCCTACAATAAACAGGGTGACTTGTAATTTGACAAATTTGACGTATTCCTTCAAGGAAGTGACAGTGTGACCCATTTGCGACAGTTAAGCACCCCATAAAGCCTAGGCAAAATATTATGGGATTCGAGAAAACTCAATTTTTGTTTTTTTTTATATCTCCCAGAATTCGTCATTTTTATGGTGATCGTATAGTGTAATCGTTATATATATGTGTTAAATAAAGGTATAAGTAATAATTACTGTAAAAGTCTAGAATAGAATAAATATGACTATTTTAGTAATCTGACATGTACTAGCTGTCTTATGGGTATAAGACAGCTAGTCTTATACCCATAAGACAGCTAGTACCTACATGTCAGATTACTAGAAATTATTTTTTCTCGAATCCCATTTTTTTTCGCCTTGGCTATTGGCGATTACTTGTTGCACATGGGTTATGCGCTTAATGCGACAATTACAGATCACCTGTATGTTAATATATTATGTCAAATTGTGACTACCAACATAAGATACTTGTCAGTACTTTTTTTTAATTTAATTTGTCAAGGACAGCTAATGAGACACAATTGATTTTCTATTGTTTGACTCCGAATCGGTGTCGCGTGGGGCTTAACATGACACCTTAGTTTATTCCATCCTCATAGGTAGGTAGGGACTTTAACACCGAATCATTAACTTCAAAGTAGCCAAACTGCCGAGATTAGTATATCGTTATTTGCCATAAGAGAAATGAAGATCACAACATCCAATATAGTTAAGAGACATGACATCCCGTCTATCATATACTCGTTACATCTTAACGTGTCGAGACAAAGTAACCTGTCACATATGTGTCGGTACTTTCCATTTCATTTCGTGGCCGTCCGGTGAAAGCGGACAGGTGCTGTTGACCTTTGGCAAGCCCATTTGGTAACCATTGATGAGCGATCGACTTGCGAAACTGCCACAGACATAGGCAGAATACCCTTAGGCCCGTATTACAAAACCTCACTCAAAACTCAAGCATTATTTAAAACTATTTGCAACCAATCGGCTTTTAAAATATTTACCCTTTGACCGCCACGAGTGTGATTCAAAAAAGCAAAAACGTGCCCTCGGCGCCAAGCTACAAATGTTTCCTTAAAATCTGTCATGTAGTCGTGACCGTGGCGTGCTGGGCACATTTTGGTTTGTCATATATACATGAGTGTGGCGGTCAAAAGGTTAAGTAATGTTTGAGTTTTGAGCGAAGTTCTGTAATAGGGGTCTTCTGTATATATTTGCAAATCCGCCGCTAAGGCCCGTTTAAATTACGTATAAAAGCAACTGCTTTTGAACGAAATAATCTCATGATCACAATGAAGACTTTGAAAATGAGATACTTACTTTTGTATTTTTCTCGAGAATGCCAACATTTATTCAAGCTCGTATTTATCTACAAAAAACCGGCCATGTGCGTGTCGGACCACGCAGGGAATGAAGGATTCCGTAGTTGGGATGAATTTATTCCCAAAAAGGAACAGGGTGTAAAGTTCACTCATCCTCCATAGAAAAGGGAGGATCCTCCGACCAGACGGATGCCAGACGGATGTCGTGTCTGGTGGGCAACTGCCCGACGGTTGATGTCGGGATGTTGTACATACGCTAGTTGCGCGGTAAACTTTGTTTACGCAATGCAGGATTTTGCGTGACGTCAGTGTGTTGCGTAGTTCGCATGTGGCGATGTAGATGCCACATCACTCCCCTCCGGAGACCGAAGGTCGATAGTGGGCTGAGTCGTGTATCTTGCGATGCCTGCCAGGGCCAGATGTGGTTCCAGTGCGTCGGAACCGGTTGTCGCATAGTTCGCGGTGGGTTGGAACTGCAGTGTTGCCCCAGTGGGTCGGGGTGGCGCTGCGTTATGCTCCAGTGAGTCGGACGTGGTACAGCGCCGGGTTGAGGGCTGACTGCTGGCGTAGACCAGGGCGTCAACCAGGAGAGGGTTGAAGGGCTCTGCTTGTGGCCCGGCCGAAAGTGCAGTGCACTGTGCCAAGGTTGCTGATAAGGCTGAGGGTGAAGACCAGGTATGCGCGGTCGCGCCATGCTGGTGGTCAGGAAACGCGTTGAAGCCGTGGGTGCGGGCTGGCTGTATGACTGCCGCTCGAGAGCTTGAGGAAGTGTTATGATGATGACGTCGCTGAAGTAGTTGCACGAAGGCTGCGCTGACGTTCATGTTCGGGGTCACCAGTATACAGGCATGAGGAACAGTGTGAAAAGTACACCCATCCACCATAGAAAAGTGAGAATCCTCCGACCAGACGGGTGTCGTGTCTGGTGGGTAACTGCCCGACGGTTGATGTCGGGATGTTGTATATATGCTAGTTGCGCGGTAAAATCTGCTTGCGCGATGCAAGATTTTGCGTGACGTCAGTGCGTAGTTCGCATGTGGCGATGTAGAGGCCGCCCAAACATAACATTGTAGTTGCAAAACATGTTCTGCCAATACATAGATATACGTCACGGTCTATTCTCCAACTGCATATATAAGTTGGTTGACTATTACTCGTTAACTATAAAGCTTATTTAGCTGAGATAGTTTTTCTTTTAATTTCGTTATATACTACTGTGAGAATGCGAATGGCGCAAGGAGGCGAAACGCCGAGGCGTAACTCCGCTGCCGCAAGATATCACGGCAGCGGACAGAGCTCCGGCGGGATCTCATGGCGACATGGAGAGTGCGATTGTCGCATATCGATAAGTCCCCTCTTCGAGGAGTGGCTGGAGAGACGCCACGGCGTCGTCACGTTCCGCCTTACGCAGGTCTTCACCGGACCCGGCAGCTTCGGGAGGTTCCTGTGTCGGATAAAGCGAGAGAAAACGCCCGGGTGTCACCACTGTGTGGATCGCCCGGAGGACATGGTGGAGCATACGGTGGAGGTCTGGCCATGGTATGGAGCGCGAGGGCATGGGAAGCCGTCACCTCCTTCTGCAAAGCAGTAATGCTCGCGAAGTAGGAGACGGAACGGGTGAGGGAGAGGCAAAGTTCGCGCCCTCACACCCATAGCCGCCACAGGAGACGCCCTGGGCGTCGGGAATCCCGGGCGGATTTCCGGCCACCGTAGGCGCGGGCTTTCGCACAGTGAGCAATGGGTAGCTCGCCATCCGATAATGACCAGGCCCGGGTCGAAAGTCCGAAAGGGATACCGAGGCCCCTGGCAACACAGGCAACGGAAGGAACACGGGTGGGTTTTACACTTTTTACGTTTTATGGACACTTCACAAAAATTTGCAATTTAAAGCATTACGCAAACGGAGCCCTGAATCGAAAATGGTGTTCACATACCCGCAATATTTTTGAACGGCCTATCCAACGTTACCCCACCATGGGATTGACGAGGGAAAAAAATCATCATCCCCACATTACGTGCAAGGGATACCTCCCTTGCACGTAATGTGGGGATGATTTTTTCTAAAAAAAGGATGTTTATTTTACCACTTTGTCGGCGTGATTAATATGTATGGTACCCATGCCAAATTACAGCTTGCTAGTACGAGGGCTGCACTAAAAGTATCGGGAATGGAATATTTCCACTGTTCCTGTCATATTAAAATTTTAATTTTTTAATTGAAAACTCCTTGGTTTTAAAAATTGAATAACATTTATTTATTTTAAAAAAAATTCTCGGTCTTGTCACAAGGTTTTGTCAAACTTGTTTAGCAAAGAGATTAAATATATATTGTGTATACTACACAATATAATTTAATGTCTTTGTTGTTTAGTCGTTGAGAAAATGGAATTGACTCGAGAAAATTCAAGAGCGATGATTTATTATGACTTTCGAAGTGGTTTAACACAAAAACAGTGAGTTGACCGGATGATTTCTGCATTTGGTGATGAAGCCCCATCCAAAACCACAATTTATCGCTGGTTTGCTGAATTTCAACGTGGACGTGTCAAGCTCAGTGATGATCCCCGTCAAGGTCGTCCAAAAACTGCAGTCACCCAAGAAAACGTTGATGCTGTGCGTAAGCTGATTGCGGAAGATCGACATGTGACATACCGCGAAATTCAGGCAACTTTAGACATTGGCATGAGTCAAATACAAATAATCTTGCATGAACAATTAGGTGTAAAGAAGTTGTTTTCCCGATGGATACCGCATTCGCTCTGTGAAGAGCAAAAAGCGGCTCGCGTTACTTGGTGCGTCAGAACTCTCGAAAGATTCCACGCGGGATCCTCAAATGCTGTATACAAAATCAAAGACATATATAATCAAATAAAATTACGATACCTGCTCAATAATCAATACATACTTGTTTTTTTAGTTATTTAAGTTTGACAGTATTCTAGAATACACCACTTTCACAGAACAGTTTCACCCCGTTGCGTAAGCGGTAGTGCGTGTGTAAAAGGGCAGTTACAGTGAGGTAACACACGGGCTGCGTTTTAACATGCGTGCCCCACACATGCCGATTTCCGAAAATTAGAAAAAAAAAGATCTACTTATTTTATTATTGATTCGTGTCGAGAATCATAGCATAGAACGTTACCTCCTTGAATTTGACAAAACGACACCTTGTATAGATTATCAGCTTGCTACATCCAGTACCGAAGAAGGACCAGTTATATAAAATACACAAGAAATTAAGTAAAATAACACACTGCAATAAGTAAATCTCATTTATTGGAATACGACATGATATAATGGATTGTGGCTTTTTGTTACTGGTTACTTTACTAACTTAAACATTTTGCACTGCATCGAAAAGATCACATTGATTTTGACAGGCTAGTCAAAGACACAACAGCAACCTTATTGCTACGACAATAAAGATCACTTTGAATTCGAAACTTAGGAATATTTTTTTGAATACCAACACGGCACAGTCGAATTAGCGTACTATATTAAACATGTTTAAAGATAAGCTTACTTCTGTGACGGAATTATTTTTAGACTTGCATCACGCAGAGTTTAATAGCCATAGGTAGGTACCGTCGAAGTATTCAATATAAACTGTACCTAACATATGATTGATCAACATCTCTACACACACAGACAAATGTCTACCGTCGTAAAACATCTTGGAGCTACAATCGCTGACCGCTGGAAAAGGCCCTTTAGCGTGGTGATGGGTTGGCTAAGATCAAGAATCAGCATCTCAATAATCCGTGTCACTAGCATGTGTATTCACAGCACAAGGCATAAATTTAAACCAATAGCCAAGTTATTCAGCTTCGACGATGGAGCAGCTCTACAAGACTGATGTGGATGCGGCCGACGAACTGACCAGACTTCGACTTAAAAAAATCGCCTCGGATAAATGAGCTTGAATTATAAATGGGAAAGTGAGTTAGTTTGTTACGCTTTCACGCTAAAACGGCTGAACGGATTTGGATGAAATTTGGCACATGGTTAGACCAAGACATAGATTGGGACATAGGATATTTTTTATCCCGATATTCTTACGGGATCGAGACTTATGGGGGTGAAACCGCGAAGCGCAGCTAGTTAATTAATAATGCAACAGCACTGCAGTTATAGATTATTTTCTATTGTATTTCATTAAATTAAAAGCTTAGGTAAAAAAAAATAAAAAAACATCTCTACATATACATTTTATCAGTACTGTAGCGTTTCTTAATGTATACATAATTGCAGGGCTTTAAATACCGGTAAATTTTTCATAACGTTATCTCTATTTGACAGCGTTACCGTTAATATTAAAATAACGGTAATAGATTTAACGTTATTTATGCTTCATTTTATCGTTAATTTTTATTAACGTTAATTTTATCTTAACGTTACTTTTATCGTTATTTTTAAACGGGTAAAGTGGAAGTAGCGGGGCCTGAGGCGCGTGGTAGGCCGCCCGCCGCGCGCCCTCGCACCGCGCTTATATCGTGCCGATCAAAACGTTGCCTTGCCTGATTCTTACGCGTGAGAAGTGCTGATAGTATAGTGAGCTGATTTAGTCAGTGATAACTGATCATTTATTCAATATCTATGAGTGAAGACAATAGTCAAGGTAATTATTGATTCAACATCATCAGCCTAGCCTTTTCCCAACTACGTTGGGGTCGGCTTCCAGTCTAACCGGATGCAGCTGAATACTAGTATTTTACATGGAGCGACTGCCTATCTGACTTCCACAACCCAGTAACTGGGTAATACAAGGGGTATCGGTAAGACTGGTTGTCAAACTTTCGGGCTTCTGACGACCCGTAACGACTGTCAAAGATTTACGAATGACAGCCGGGACCAACGGCTTAACGTGCTTTCCGAGGCACGGAAGGGTCTTGGTATGTAAAGATGGTCACCCATCCACGGACCAACCGCGGCAAGCGTAGCTTAATCTGATCGATTGACCCGTGCGGCTGTTATTATTTAGCCACAGGCCCCTCTAATTAATATTTATTACAATAGTCGTCTTACACATGCAGGATTTAACAGACTACCGTGCCGCCGGACTATGGTAAAGCCCCATACAAAGCCGCCTCAAAACCGTTTCACGTGAATGTCGTTGTTATGGAATAAAAATAATATAGTCTAATAAATAAGCTTTTTATTCGCATTTTTTTTTTAATTAAATGTATTATAAATAGGCATCAAAGCTAACTCTTGTTCAATAACGTAATTTTGACGCAATACGTTACTGCAATTCAATGCCACATAACTCGAAAGTTTTTGATATAAATGTACCAGTATTATACATTTTTGGAATGCTTATAATCTCCTCATAACGTTTCATAATTAATATTATATATACAATATGTAACAAAAACCCTGTTGTTCCTTTTAGGAACGTATACATTTACCTATAAGCAAAACATTGATGAAATTATAATTTAAAAAAATTAAGCATTGGCTAGTCGAGAGGTCAAAATCAAATAACTTTTAAAATCGACACATTTCAAAAAATGTTTAGAGTATCTGATTTTACAAGTACATCTTTATTTCGCTAAATAGCCTACGAGCTCAGCGGCTTTCATTGAATGCGACAAAAGATACCGCCAAAAACTGCCGCCGCGCACGTGCCCCGGGTCGGTACCACGTGCCTACCTACACCGCCAACCCGCCACCCGTCTCCCTGCGAATCACTTTAGTCTTCCGCGCACGTTACTACCGAATGGATGTTATTATTGATCTACGTAATGAGTGACTTGTGTTTTGTTTACGTAAACGTTGACCATATCTTATTCTAACGTAGAATATTTTAATATGTTGATGTGTCTTCGGAAATGTAACTGCAATTATGCAGAAGCACGCAGACTCTACCAAGAACGTTTTGCGAGTCTACCATTACCGTCGGCGATGGTATTCCAACGTTTGCACATACGTACGTACAATACCGGCAGTGTGCACGGGCGAGACCAACAACGAGCTGACGCAGGCAGACCGAAGACTCGAGACAGAAGTCTTGGACTTGCTTGAGCACGATCCAACGCGAAGTACACGCTCAGTGGGACACGAACTCGGAGTAAACCTTATGCGCGTTAGGAGAGTACTCAAAGAAGATGGCCAGCACCCATTTCACTATTGTCGCGTCCAATCACTACTTCCCTCCGACTATGAGCCAAGAAGTGTAGAGGTACAAGGTGGTCATATCGAACAGCAACTCCGTGGCCGTCAAGTAGATATCATAATAAATTAATGCATTAAAATGTAAATAGGTACATCAGGTTTGACAATAGGTTTGTAAATAGGTACATGTGACAGACGCGGCGAATTTGTTTTTTTTAACGTAGTGAAGTGTTAAATGTAGTTTTAACAATTATCAATTGTGCTTAAAAAGAGTGTAAACCAAGGCTTTCAAAAATTAATTCGTTTAAGTGATACTGAAAAACAACAGCTGACAACGTCACGAACTTGTGTAGAAAAATAGGTAGATATGCGGCGGCGGGCGGCGGTTTGTACCGGCGCGGCGGCACCGACCAAAGAGTGTGGCGGGACCGTTCTATCTACTTCTGGTTTCGCGTCATCGCTTCATGCAGAATTGCAGAGGTAACAAATCAATTAAACATTACAAATATTAATAAATAAATATTTATTTTTATTTTTTCTATTGAACAGTTTTTTTATAAATGACTTGCTTTATCGCTTAGTAAACCGATTCATAAAACGTAGGTAGAAGGAACAACAGGGTTTTTGTTACAAATTGTATTACTTTGATAAAATAAAATTAACCAATATAGTTTAAGATGGTATGTTTATAAGGTTATTTTTTTAACGAGACATTTACCCTTTACCGCTGCTTGCCGCTGTCGAGATATTTATTGTATTAAGATCTTTATACATTAGTTTACGCTAGGAGAAAAAAAAATTGCTCTTACTTGCTCTTTTTCTGACACGGTGCTAAAACATATCGCGAGATAAAAATTATATTTTTTTTCAATTTCTTTTTATTTCTCATAAAATCATTTGTTATCTATGTCTATTAAGGTCAAATTAATAAAAAGTTAATTACAGTGATGATTATTATTAATAGTTCTTTGTGGTTTTGGTACAGTTTTGACCACCTTACTTGATAAAATATGGTCACTATCTATTAGGGTCGAAATAAAAACAGGTTGGTTATGGGAAGAGTGCAAATTATTAGTATCTTATCTTTTTGCACATAGCACTATTTCATATGCCTATAAAAGGATGGTGAGCCCTGAAACATTCACAGTTGTTGGTCAAAATTCAGTTGCCCTAAAAAGCAGTTAATTGCAAAGTTGACTGATTTGAAAAATGGGTTGAATTTGTTTGTAGTAAACGTGACTTGTGCAATTTGTTGATAAATGGGCATAATATAGAAGACTACTTCCAAGAAAATTTAAATTTGTCACCAGAGGATATGGCTACTGTGGTCTTCTACATTCAAAGAAACTTGGTATCAAAATGTAACGAACGCTGGAGAAATGTATCTCAGATAAAAGACCGCTTTGAAAGTAAGAAAGTCAGCTGGTTAGATGGTCAATTTCGTGTTCCACTAGAGTGCCGAGTCACGGTTAATGACCCTAATATGCCTGGAAGTAGTGGCGGCAGACCCTTGAAACCATACGAAGCATCTTCAGAAAAAAACAAAAGAACGAAAAAACATGGAATTAATATAAGAGTACGGATCGGACTGTGTTCTCAATGCATATGCTCAGGAGTTACGGTCTATGGATGAGACGGAGGAGGCCGCAATCGTCAATATTATACGAACTGCATCAAAAAATGATAAGATTTTTTTTGTTAAATACGTAACGGGGAACTCTGAAGACGTTACACCTTTTTCAAAGGAAGAAGCACTACGGACATTTATTGACAAAGAACAGTATAGTAAACTTCGACTTTGTTTGGCGGACAAAAACTGATCAGTGTTTCCTTCTTATCCAACTTTAGTTGAAGCGAAGAAGAAGTGTTGCCCACCAGATTTGAGCATAACCATTACTAACATAAGTTCAAAAGTCAATCTGCAGGACTTGTTGGATCATACTGTGGCACGTAAATTACTAATTGCTTCAGTTTACAAAAACGGTTTAAGAAAGTTGAAACTATTCTGTAAATGGGGTTGCGACGGGTCATCCGGGAAGAGTGAGTACAAGCAAGTTTTGCCTGAAGAAAGCGATTTTATATCAGATGCAAACCTTTTTATTGCTTCACTTGTACCCATTAGACTCATAGATGAGACAACTAATACTGTTGTTTGGAAGAATGAAACTTGCTCATCTGTAAGATATTGCAGACTTATATTGTTAGAATTTGCCAAAGAAACTCCTGAAAAAACCGCGTCTGTTGTGGCTGATATCAACAACCAAAAACAAAATCTGTCTCCATCCCTGATAAATAAGAATGGCGAGGTAATCGAAATTACTCATGACCTATTTTTAACCATGATTGATGGTAAAGTGGCACAAGTTTTAACTGAAACTCGTTCGAGCGCTTCTTGTACAGTTCGTAGTGCTACTCCTCGGCAAAATAATAACTTAGAGGCAGTTAGGACACGAGATGTAAACGAAAGTTCATTTCAATACGGACTGTCAACACTGCATGCTTGGATTAGGAGTATGGAGATGCTCTTACACATTTTTTATAACTTGTCTTTTGAAAAGTGGTCAGGTGCCTGAAAATAAAAAAAACAAAGACGAAAAGAAAAAATTGGCACAAAAGCGGTTTAGGAAGGAAATGGGACTACATGTCGATAAACCTTGACAAGGCACTGGAAATAGCAATGACGGAAACACAGCTCGGAGATTCTTTCAGAATTACTCTTGCTCTGCAGGCATTACAGGTGTAGACGTAGAACTTATAAAACGAATGTACATAATAATGTATGTCATCTGGAATTGCTATTAATTCAAAAAAATTCGGTGAATACGCATGTAGTACCTACAGCCCAACTGTACGTAGATATTTATAATTGGTATTATATGCCTTCCTACGTGCATAAAATACTTATTCACGGAGAAAAAATCATTGAGTACTATGTTATTTTACCTATCGGACAATAAAATTGTCCGAAGACGCGCAAGAATCCAAAATAAGGATTACAAAAAGTTTAGAAGTCTATAGATCATCATTATAGAAAGTGTTCAAGAGCGGCTACAAATAAAGACGTGTTCCATACCTTATTGTACACTTCTAAACCATATATATCAAGTTTGAGAAATACACAGAAACAATATCAAAATAACTTTTAAATGAAGCCACGGCCCTTCTTGCCTATCAACGAAAATCTGTAGGGGCTTCCTGAATTTTGTACTTTATTTTTCTCGTTTGCTGCAATTATTAAATTTTAAGTAAATTCAACAAAAGACAAATTTTGTTTTTTTTTTTTATAGAATGCATGTATTTTTTTAAGTAACTAATAAACAGAATTTTCAAAATCGAAATTATTTACATTAAACTTTATACATCCAAGAAAACGTTTGCAAAATTACAGCTCATTTAGTTTTGAAACGACTGAGATACGGAGTTTATACGAAACACGCGATTTTCCCATAGTGCGGCGGCAGAGCGGCAACAGTGTACCTAAACAGATCCAATGCTAAGCGAGCGCACAAAATGTAAACCTACAGAACGGCAACGTAGCAAAATTAACGGTAAAATTAACGTTATTATCATATTTTACGTTACTGTTAATTAACGTTAAATTACTGGTAATGTTAACAAGTAACGTTAATTTTTTTGTAACGTTAGTAAGGTAACACATTAAAATTAACGTTACATAACGGTTATTATTTTGTTATTTGGTAACGTTAACAAGCCCTGCATAATTGTGTTGTAAATTGTTGTATGTTTCTACAAAAGATGAATGTAATGTACACTTCTTAACTGATCGTAAAACTATTGCACCAGTTTTATTTTATTCCTTCTGAACATTTTATCAAACAGCATCAGTTTCTTTCACAGAGTAATTTTAATACCTACTCCATACAATAAGGGTCGCAACGTTGTGATAAAGATTGAAATTATCTTAGAAGTAAGATAAATAACATAATAAAATTATGGTAAGAACAAAATTCTTGCGCTTATTGACCTTTTTCCTCCCAAACCGTTCTATCACACAGTCAACTGTTTGGAACTAAATAAGATCACACCCGCCTGAACATCATATCCCGATATTGAATACCGCCGCTCGGGACATGAACCCCACAGATACTAACACCGTGTATGGGCTAATCTAACCACATTGGCTGCATGTATGGAGTAGATACCTACATCACAGACACTGACAGTTCCCTACGTCATCAGCCGGCCATGCGCCCCACACTGCAGGCCAGCGTGGCGGACAGTGGTAGCCATCAGTGCGCCACCTAGCTCCTGTTGTGTCGGTTGCCCCAGCCGCGTCGGTGCTCGTCTTTGTACTCATCCATATTGTTCTGTTTCGCTCTTTCTTCAGGGTCGTCATCTTCTACGAGACGCTCCTGTAACAAAAGATATATTAGTTAGACAAATGTGGGTGTAGTCATGACCACACACAAATGTGGGTGTAGTCATGACCACACACAAATGTGGGTGTAGTCATGACCACACACAAATGTGGGTGTAGTCATGACCACACACAAATGTGGGTGTAGTCATGACCACACACAAATGTGGGTGTAGTCATGACCCCACACAAATGTGGGTGTAGTCATGACCACACAAATGTGGGCGTAGTCATGACCACACACAAATGTGGGCGTAGTCATTACCACACACAAATGTGGGCGTAGTCATGACCACACACAAATGTGGGCGTAGTCATGACCACACACAAATGTGGGTGTAGTCATGACCACACACAAATGATAAATAAAATCATTTATCACTAATATGCATACACGGACAAGTAGCTTTTAAAAGTGATTTTTTCCTACTGCGTTGATTGTAATTGTGTGTTGTTAAGCACATAGTATTTAGGAACCCATATTACTACTGACTGCCCTGTTGGTCTTCGATTCCCAGGTCCGGCAAAGTGTTATTGGGTTTTTCCACTAGGAATTACTTAGTAACAACCCAGAGCTAGGAAGGTGGCGGTATGACACCCTCGTGCCCCGCACGCGGCGCCGTGTGCTGCGTAGAGCGAGTATCGGTGGGCCGTGGACTGCCCTGAGGACTGTGAGAGTGAGGGGAGAGAGAGTGCCCCTGTGTCTGCGTCTCTCTAAATAGTTTTTATTACAACGTGGCAATCGTACTCGTAATTCCACAACAAAATCGCTTTTGAATTGTGCTAAGTTTATACATATCAGTGCTCCTGGCTGCACTATAGGTACACCTCTGCCTCACCCTTCGACGAAAACGAGCGTGATATTTTGTTGTAAACGAAATAAACAAGAAAATGCATAACCTCCTTCTTGAAGTGGGATAACAAAGAAAGGAGCTGAGAATGAGATCGTGGCAGTACTGTGCTTAATTAACAGTCAATTTCTAACAACAACAAAGAAATAAAAGTATGTTATATGTTACCTTTCGTATACTCTCTTGCTCATCAGCATCGTTCTCTGTGCTCTGTATGGTCGTGTGAGCTATGTTTGTAGTGCCGGGAAAACTGTGGACAAATCATTGGTGTTGCAGTATAAAACACTGACTATTTGAAAAGTTTGACAAAGTACGTAACATTCACAGCATAAATACCAGAAATAAATACCAATAACTATTGGTGTTTCGAATTAAATACAAAATTACATTGCCCGTCCAAGAACAAGCACACCTGTAATTGTTCTTGGGCGGGCAATGTAATTTTCTTACGGCAAGCACATTATAAACAATACTACTAACTCGGAGGCGTCGTATAAAGTTTGGGCATTGGAATATATCAATTCAATTCAAACCAATCCAACAGCAAGCGTCATGATTATGCCATGTTCAGGGGCGTGCCGTCCATAGAGGCAATTAGGCCTACCCTACCAACAACGCCAAATGCATTTATTTTAACTATGTAATACAATAATACAAAATATTAAAAAAAAGTTAAACTCCTGTTAAAACTCTTATAGCAATTTGTCGCAGACGCCACGTGACTCATAGTTCGACGGAGTTTACGTTTTACGTAGGCAAGGCAAGCATTCGTTTCGTCTACATTCCGTTCATAAATTTACGCACACTCGTGTATATTTTCGTGTGTATGAACGGCACACAATAGTGAAATGGTTTAAATTAGGGGCGTAACTCCGGCGGCAGGAGCTTGGTCCTCATTGGTTGTGTGTAAAGTGAAGATTTAATGAATGAAAAATATTGAAGACCAGGGTTCCCAATTTTTGGACAATCCCCGAATTGCGGGGAAGTTTCCTTCATGACTACCAGACTACTAGAGACAATTAAAAAAAAGGGTGGTATTGTTGAATTTATACCTTCCAAAAAATTATAAATTGTAAGGAATAGCAAAAGCCCTATAAAAATAATTAAAAACTTCATATTTTTTTATTTTTCTTCTCATATTTGGGAAAGTTCGTTTGGTTTTTGGGGAGTTAGGAAAATAAGATTCGGCAACACAGTCCAGTGTGTCAGTGTTATCCGGCAAAATATGGTAGTCCCTTTTGTGGAAATGAATTCTTTCTGCATCCGAGTTATTTTATTTTTAATTGTATTTTTGACTCTTATCAATTTCTGACATTACTTATCACTCTTAACAATTTCTAATTGCGATTTCTGAAATACTAGCTGTGCCCCGCGGTTCCACCCGCATAAGTCTAGATCCCAGGAGAATATAGGGAGATTTCCGGCCACCCTAGGCGCGGGCTTGCGGACGGTGAGCAATGGGAAGCTCGCCGTCCGGTAAGAACCAGGCCCGGGTCGACGGCGCGTTGTATTCCACGCGTGCCTCAAAGAGATGTCGACAGCACAAATGTAGGGGTACACTAGGGCCGATGGCCTGCCGGGCCTGCCGGGGTCGCGGGATGGTACTAAAGGGTCACCGAGGCCCCTGGCAACACAGGCAACGGAAGGAATACGGTTGGATTTTAGTCAGTAAGAGTCTGACACACCCTCCCGCTCCGCCCAGTAGAAGTAATTTGATGATTTGCAACATCTTGCAATGTAATTATAATATGTTCTGGGTTCAGCGATAAACATTTCTTGAATAAGACTGGTCTACTCACATGCCATCCCGGACTCGTTGGTCGTAGAACTCCTCGACAGTAAGCGCGGGTATGGCGGGGTAGCCCAGTCCGAACACGGCCTTCTGCACGGCGTCGCGGGCTATAATCACTGGCTTTAACGGCACGTGCGGACGCTTTGGTTTAGGCGCTGGAAGAGATATATATTATATTTTAAGTTATCTGTAACAAGGCAAATGCCCAATGAAACATTCAACAGCAAAAATTACCAACTTCGACATAAATTTTCATCCCCAATTTAACCTCTTTTTAGGACGAATTATCAAAAATCCTTCCTCAGTGCTCAATTTTGCTATACTTATAAGAAACTCCTGTCCAAAAATTTGTTGGTTCAGGACCCAGCAGATTAGGCTGTGCATTGTCTGTCACTGAATGAAGTTAAGATTTTTATTAAATAGAATAAAATTAAATAGCGCTGTTTATCTTATACTAGCTGGTGGCAGCTATTTGATAAAAATATTCGCGTTATTTGGGTAATATAAAATATATTCTAATTGAAATAAATTTTATTTTATTTTA
This sequence comes from Atethmia centrago, assembly GCA_905333075.3. Lineage (NCBI taxonomy): Eukaryota > Metazoa > Arthropoda > Insecta > Lepidoptera > Noctuidae > Atethmia > Atethmia centrago. The sequence goes on along the minus strand of HG995367.1, from coordinate 33,676,679 downwards.
ACAAAATAACTTTAATATTTGCGCCTATACATAACTGTAGTGCCAGCATTAGTAGCGTCGAATGTTGCGCCAAGTGAGAATTTGCACAAGTCGCTATTAAATTCAAAATGGACGGCTGCGTTTTTTTTAAATAAAAATGCCAGACTTTCAGTTTTATTGTGCATCTATTTGCCATGGCATGCCGTCATATCCTCGGTTTCCACAAAGATTTGCATTTCACTTACATGATATTCAATATATCTTGTAAACATTTGAGGCAGGTCCAGGACAATTAATAGTGGTTTCGAGATATGGTTCGTCATTGTTTGGTATCTTGATTGGAGCGAGATGGTCCTGGTTTACCATTTACAATTACAGTAGGTATGTGTGCCAGACTAAAAGACCTAATTAGGTTTCTATACGTCCGAATGAAAATACGGAACCCTTATAGGATCACTCGTGTGTCTGGCTGTCCGTCTGTCACAGCCAATTTGCTCGGAATCTACTGGACCAATTAAGTTAAAATTTGGTACTCATATGAATTTCTGTGATCCAAACACGGACGTGTAAAGTAAATAAATTAATTTAGACACATTAAATGATAGGGCGTACTGTGAGGGACTCGATTTTTTTTATTAATCATTTGTAAATATATAGATTTGAAGTTATTCAAGAAAATAGATGAAAATTTACAACGAATAATAATATAGTGCATAAAAATTTACATTTGCAGTTGGAACGCATGGGAGAACATGTTTTTCAAATACAATGTTAAGTTTGTTCTTAGGACAAATGCATCCCAACTACGGAACCCTTCCTTGTGCGTGTTCCGACACGCACTTGGCCGGTATTTTTTAATGAAAGCAGCACTCATTTAGGCAGAACTAGGATCAGAACGTGCGATCAGAATGGTTCCAATGGGAAATACCAACAACTTATTTGCTTGCAAACAGGACTTCATTTTCGGTGTCTAAAGTACACAAGTATTGTATATGTCGGAAATACGTTAGTCACTCGTTTAACTAATCGGGACGTCAGCGCCACCAAGCGGCGCCCGACAGAGTCTACAACATAACGCTTGACCAAAGTTAAGTACAGTTTGTCTGAGGCGGTCAAGGAGTGAACACGTTTAGAAACTGTCTCGCGTTCCGTATAGTTGTGTCGTGTACCTACAGTGTGTGAATAGCCAGTGTGATTATTTGATCGTAAATTATAATTTGATTTAAACTGCAAACGGGTTTTCTTTTGTGCAATAACCAACACTTCCCATTGTACGCCCACAGTAGTTAAAATATGGCTGATGATAACGAGAGATGTACCTTCTCCGTCATATATACATATACTTAACATAAATTCTTGAAATTAATGAGGAACAATGACTCTTACCTAACTACCTATCAACAAGACAAGGATCTGGATACATTCTTACCTCCAGCATTTTTTGTCATATACTCCAGAATGGATTTCTCCTGCTCAATGCTGCTGAGTTCCTCAAACGATTGGTTGATGTAGCTCTGCAGTAGCTTCAGGAAGTATGCCCTCTTTGTCTCATCGTCTGACGACGATTCCATCGCCTTGGACAGTATGCTGAGCTGTTCCTTCAGTTCTTGCGTCTCCTTGAACCTTCGGATCTTGGCTTCTCTTGTTAGTATCTAGAATTATTTCGAGAACATGTTACATACATAACTTTACGTAATTTTACTAACTGCTAATTGTTTCCACGACTTTATTTAAATTAATTCAAGTCTATCTAATTAAATCTTTAATTATAATTTTTATCTTTCACACAGATAACAATCTCGCCTGTAATTCCCGAAGTGTTAAGCAGAGGTGTACCTCTAGTAGAGTCAGTGACCTGCATAGCCTTTGGGCTATACAGGTCACTGACTCCTCCATTCTTCGTCTTCATAAGAGGGGTCAGGTAATGCAGAGTACTGACCGTACAACCATATTTCGGCAGCTTTCTTCAATCTTTTTTTTTTCATTGATTCTCTGATACAGGTAAGATTGATAACAATTTTAAGAAAAGAAAATGTTTAACACATCTGACATTTCATATCAACTTTAAGCACACCATAACATGAATATCAACGGATATCTTAATGAACAAATTTCTTTTTGGTATTTGTGTTCCTTCTTTGCGTCATGTTTAAAAAAAATATACCTAAGTACATTTTTTTTTTCTTCTTTCTTTTCTTTCAACATACATAGATATACGAATAGACCACTTATTTTGTTACCTTACCAAGGACACTTACCAAAGAGGCAATCTTAGCTTGTTCAGTCTGTACTTTCTCAATTGTATTTGAGTCAGTACTTGTCTGTGGAACCTCAAGATCTGTCACCCCATAGTCTTTACACCTCTGCAGGAAGTCTCTGTAAAGTTGATAATAATATTATTATTAGTAAAACAATTTTGATTGGAAAGTGCAATAAATCATCTATTAATGTTGATAGAAGAAAGCATATTGTTAGATTTGTAAGCCTTGTGGGATATTCAAAATCAAAAGTCATTTACTCAAACTAGGCTGAGAATCAGCACTTTTCGAACATCAAAATTACTTAAGACAGTCCCCCAAAACGCTAACCCCTCACCACTTCCTAGTGCTTTAGCTGGGAAGAAGTGGCAAAAATCCCCAGCCACACAGCTGTCTGTTCAGTTAGAAAAAAAAATGGATTCTTTACAATAGTATGCAAAATAATGTACAGTACGTGCAACACAAAACATTAAATTATTAGCCATGTGTCAGCCAGCAAACCACTATACCAAAAAAAAAAAAAAACATCGAAAACTATACATACATATATATGTATATTGGTGACTGAACAGGTACAATGTGACATTGTGTTATCTATTCTGCCTATTATTGTCCTCTTGCAGGACAAAGCCTTCTTACACAAAGAAGGCATGAGCATGCATCCCTACACATGAGATTCAAGAAAAAGATAAACCAGTCTTACTTGAAATAAATCTCAGCAACATTGACGAGTTCCAACCGTGGTTGGTTGCAGACCTTCAGAGTGAGACTACCGAGCAGGGCTGGCAAGAGCAAGTACTGTAGGGTCTCTGTCGGCAACTCGTCCAGGATCTCATTCTTACTGAACATTCCCGTCATGGAGACTAGGTTTGTCGCCTTCTCGAACTTTGCGATTGCTGATTTGACACTCAACTGTAATGATGGAGAGTATTATTCTTTTTTTTTTCATAGCCTTACAAACATACACATACATAAATTCACGCTTTATTCCCATGGTGGGCGGCAGAAACTACAGAAAGCTGCCTGCTTCCTTATTTCAGAAAATCAGTTTTAACAAGTTCAAAACATGATAAATATAACAGTTTTTGTTGTTATGATGGACTATATAGTAATTTAATCATCATCTTGAAGGTATTAGAAATATTGTATCTGGTTTTTCTTGATTACTGTGAGTAACATCTTAAAGCACAGATATATGATTTTATTGACTTTTAAATCTGTTATTACACCTTCATATAACGCAAGTAAATTATGCAAAAAAATGTATGTTAAACTAAAATGCATACACATCAATTCTCTATGTAAATAAAATAAATTCAGGAAGTAATGTCTACCCAAAGCATAAAAACAATATTACTTTCAAACTATTTAAGATATTTTCATGATTTTTATGTAAGAACAGATTTTATTATCTATATTTATATCTGTGATTTTTTCCCAATATTCATATTTACGTTACTAAAAATAAATATTCCCTTTGAAACCGGCGAGGCATGAGAGTGACCAAGGTATAGCCAATAGCACTTACCCAACCCTTAAATCTCAAAAATGCTGATAATATTGAATAGATGAAGAGCATTGGTTTGGTATCACTGGCTTATATCATCTCACCACACAAATAGCAGGGTTAAATATCCATTGATCCCTCAGTACCAGTTAGCATTGCCAGAAAAAAATAAATAAGAACTTAAACAATATTGAAATTAAATACCTAAGTAAACAAGGAACTGAGTTTAGCCGTGTCCATCTGTCTGTCTTTCAATACCTAAGTTATTCATAACAACCTCGGTAATTAGTTTTTGTCATACATACATCTGAGTGTCACAATTCCATCAATGCAGTCATTGATGCATCATGCCTATGTAGATTAGGCAATTATTAAAAAAAAATGTTCTGAGACATAGTGTGGTTTAGTGAGATGATACCAGAAAGTATTTTAATTATTTATGAAAACCTTTCTTTGATTCTACTTCAACTTTGTTTATTGCTTTTGTGAAAGAGACACAACTATTTTGTCCATAACACATAGGTACTATGATGGACCATTAATCGGAGATTGATCAGTGAATGTTTTTTTTTAGTCGCGTTTGGTCAGCTGGTTAACATATTGACAACAATAATACCAGATGACATTTTCTATGAGCAACAGAACTTTCTCGATATTTCCATTTTACGTTTGCAATTCCACTTAGCACATTTTTAAGAGAAACTTGAACAATTTCAACTGTAAACTGGTTTATACTAAAACGAAAGAAAGCTCACCTGTACTGCGTTGCTGTTTGTAGCCTCGGTGCCTTTATCAATATTGTCAAATATCTTCATCGCGTCCTCGAATATCTTCCTCAAAGGTTCCTCATCCGTAGACTGGCCAGCATCGGATTGGGTTTTACTAATACTAGACATTTTAGCACAAATTATTTACAAATTTTATTGTAAATCAGTATTTCGCCGTTCGTCACAAAACTTGTTTTCTTAATGACACATGAATTGACATGACACTTCTTCACTTGACATTTGGCAGCTTAGACAACACATTGACAATTTAACACTGACGTTTTTCATAGTGTTACTAGATTTAAGAATTATATTATCTGCTAAAACAGCAATAACTCGAAGCACCAAACGCACAAAGTGAAAACCTCGTGTTTGTAGGAAAATAATAATAAGTCTACGACGCCACTATTTTTAAATATTTCCATAGTGTAAATTTTTCTACAAATTAATTAGGTGGGGCAAAAGGTAGTCATAGTTTTTAGGAGCTGACTGTCTCCTTCCCTTTTCGGCTTTAAAACTTTTACCCATCATGATGGATGATGATAATATTTAGAGAAATCAAAGAGTTGCATGATCCGTTACTAATTTTCAAACGAGAGAAAGACAACAATCAATCTGCATAACCATTTCCCAACTACGTTGGGGTCGGCTTCCAGTCTACCCAGATGCAGCTGAATACCACTATTTCACATGGAGCGACTGCCTATTTGACCTCCACAACCCAGTTACTGGGTAACACGACACCCCTTGGTGAAACTGGTTGTCAGACTTTCGGGCTTCTGATTAAAGATCTACGAATGACAGTCAGTACCAACGGCTCAACGTGCTTTCCGCGAGGCACGGAGAGGTCTCGATATGTAATGGATGGTTACATTGGTCACCTATCCACGAACCGACCTCGGCATGCTTAACTTTGAAGATCGACCCCTGCGGCTTTTATTTTAGACAACAAAGACCAACATTGCTGCATTATAAGACTTTTATATTTATACCAGCAGCTGCTTCTAGGTACTTCTAGATAACGATTGCCAATATTAAAACTATTAACTAGTTATGCAGATAAATCAGTATTACGTAGTCGGTGCAACGACTCAACAAGCCTACGTAATGTCTTGCGGTTAACGCAATGTTTACCACAAAATGCATCTAAATGAAACCCGGCTCTAGTTATTAACTCACGTTTATTCAACAACTTGTTGACGTTATATCTGCTATTGTTAGTGTTTTTGATTAGTTCATAGATAAATAGTAGTTTCTTATCGAGTTCTACCTCCACGCTTGTCACAATAATAACAACACAAATATGTAATGTAGGAACTATACTGCTTTTGTCTGTGGGAAATTAATAGCAAATATTTACTTATAATCCGTCCGAAGAAGGTCAGAAGGTGACAAATTAACTAGTGATGTGCCGTGTCGGTTGGCAATGCACGGCATTATCCAAGTACAATATATTTTACGACGCCTTACACAATTATTATAGCAATACGCAGAATAAACACATTATGCCTGCAATTGGTTCGGACTACGGGCGGTAATAGGCTGCTGTTGAGGTCAGGTAACACTAGTAGTTCTGCGAACAGTAGCCCTCGCGAGCACAAAGTTTTTTGCAAAAAATAATATACCAGCCGATTCCACTGGTGGAAATTGAAAAGTGAGCAATTTACTGCATTTTGACGAGCTATTCTGCTCATTACGCCGTAGATCCTCATCAGATCTTCACCATATTTCTATGAGACCAACTTAAAGTTTCAAATATAAATAAAACCATTGAAATCGGAACTCATAAGGCGGAGATATCCAGTAGCCCCCTTTTTGCCCCTTTTTGGAGGAGCTACCGATACCGAGGAGGAAGACCCGATGACAAATAAGTTCTATAAAGTCGTAAAATCTGTATACCAAGTTTCGATCGGTTGTAAAATACGAGCTGTAGAGGCGTAAGCAAATTTTTCCAACTTGAAGCAGAGTCGCTTCGCTCGGTCAATTTGTTACTCTTTTTTTTTTTTTGGGTGGGAAATTATCAAATAACTTCTCCCGCTCTAGGCGGAGGGGGAGGGTGTGTCAGACTCTTACTGACTAAAACCCAACCGTGTTCCTTCCGTTGTCTGTGTTACCAAGGGCCTCGATATCCCTGTCGGACTTTCCCACGACCCCGGCAGGCATCGGTCCTAGTGGACTCCTATACTTGTGCTGACGACATCTCTTTGAGGCGCGCGTGGAACACATCGCGCCGTCGACCCGGGCCTGGTCCTTATCGGACGGCGAGCTACCCATTGCTCACCGTCCAAGCCCACGCCTACGGTGGCGGATATCCGCCCGAGGTTCCCGACGCCCAGGGCGTCTTCTGCGGCGGCTAGGGGCGAGAGGGCGCGAAATTTGCGTTTCCCTCAACCGTCCCGCCTCCTCCTTCGCGAGCATTAATACTTCGCAGAAGGTGGTGACGGCCGCCCATGCTCTCTCGCTCCGTACCATGGCCTGGACCAGGGCCGGACGCGAGAGATCTCCGCTGCCGATCGCCTCCACGAGGACACGACGGTGCTTTGCCCAAGGCGGGCAGACCTCCACCGTATGCTCCACCGTGTCCTCTGGGCGAGTGGTGACACCCGGGCGTTTCCTCCCGCCTTACCCGACACAGAAACCTCCCGAAGCTGCCGTGTCCAGTGAGGACCTACGTCAGGCGGAAGGTGAGGACGCCGTGGCGCCTCTCTAGTCACTCCTCAAAACTATTTGTTACTCTTTTAATGACAATAAGTACACATTCGTGAGATAGGTAGGTACCCAGGTTAGCCATGGTACTTACCTTGGCTAACCTAGGTACCTACCTAAGTAGTTCCATGCGAAACATCAGGGTCTCTGTTCGAATTACCGGTGTGACAGACAAATTCACAAAATTGTTAACGAAAGGCTTTTCGGTTTTCAAAGTTCAGGATCAAGCCATAATTTATTGACTCGTTTATTTTTATAGGATCATTAATATGTACCTATCAACTATAAAACACATAAGTACCGGATTTCGGCACCCATATTTGGAATTATTGCATGGTCGATGCAAAACCATGGTCAACCCATGCTAAAACCACGCCATACCAACGTACATGGGGCAATGCCGATTAATATATCAAGAAATACGACAAATGGACAACACTGAGCGGTCAAGTATAGCCGGTTAGCCTCATCAGTACCTATGTTCAGTTGAGAGCCGGTGGTCGACAAGCGAGCACGTTGCACAGCAGCACATGTAAGTTATTGTTCGTATGCACCGGCACGGAAACACAGTGTGACCTCGGCACATAACAATCGTGCACTCAGGGACGTGTATCTTGTTGTTTCCATTTTTAAAACCGAATTATGGTGTGACCAATTCCGATGTTGGGTTAAACGTGGTATACTTAATTCTGTTTTCTCAACGCACTCATTATTCAATATTGTCGTTACATACGCAACTTATAGCCTTAAGTAATTACTCGTTTTAAGTGAATGTGTTCTAGAAGCTGCTTCAGTAGTAAGTACATAAAATACCTACTACAGAAGCCCTTATTTATACCTCATTAACTGTGTTTTATTGTGCAATGCGTACCTATAGTGCTTAGAGACTTCGTCATCATTTGTTTTGTTTACTTCATAGGGTTCACGGCATTTCCTGAATAGTCCCATCTACGACGAAATTGCATTGTAATCATTTTGTATGACCGTGTGCGATTAATTGAATAAGTATTGCAAGCAAAATAAGATAATTTGTATTCCATTAGTCAGCTTTGTCAGTTAATTTGCAGAATATGCCTGAAATAAGGTTTGTCCAGCGTTTGCTTTAACAAGCTGGATCCTAACGGTCGCAACTACGCCAATTTTGCTTCAGTGTATATTCCTGTGTCTTATTTAGGTACTTGATGATGCGCCAAAGACATAATTTAAACAGGAAAACTTGCCTCACCATTTTCGCTAGGATCAATCTCATCCTCTTAACCTTCTCCCAATTAATTTGGAAATGGCGCGGCACATGCCCAGTTACGACTTCGCACTATTTTAAACTAGGCCAAGGCATTCTTCTTAATCCATTTGATCCTTATGTATCTATGTACGTGCTGACCTGCGTTTTATGTTGGCTTAAGGGGAAGTTTATTAAATTAACAGAGTTGGAGAGTAGGGAAGTAAGTAGGTAGGTACCCACACTTTGTTGTGACATGATCACATGACACATGAGTCATTTAATTAAGTCGTGACTATCGTGCGTTCGTCTCTGTTTCAGAAGTAATATTACTTATTTAACTTAGCTGAACTGCGTCACAAGTTACAAAGACATTGTGTGTGGCGTTCAATCTTAAAGAAGTTATTGAACCAAACATCGCAGCAGATACAAATAATTGTAGTAACTTATGAATTGATAATATCGATAAAGCTCGTTTTCTGAGGCAACTTACAACTAACCTTCCCCGATCAGTCCAAACTTCGAAAGATTTATAATGCTGCAGAATGGAGATAATCCCCATAGATAATGCGTCAAATCTCACAGTCACTTCAAACCAAGCTCATTCCAAGAGCTTGAATTGAAGTGACTGTCATCTATTTATATTTATATCTCTCCATTCTGACATAAACTTAAAATCCATAGCGGGTCTCATTTTAGTTTTAGTACAGCCATTATTTCTATGATGTCACGAGTTCTATTGACAGACTTTTTTACAATCAAGAATCAGCCTTTATGGCGCATCGCTGAATTCAACGTCGATAAAATTTCCACTTTAACACCAGAGAATATGGTTATCTTGTCTCTTATGATTTTTTCCCAAATCGTGACAGGTAGGTACCGTCAAAGGTTCTTATTATGTTGTTATTGCAGGCTATTGTTACAATTTACGGACCTTTGAAGCGCCCACCAATTTCGTTGTTTAATTAATTGATAATTACCCCGATCTGCTTCAACTAACTACATATACAGCACCCTAATTGTGTAACACAGTTTAAACCACAAACTGAATGATTTTGAAGTATATTGCTAATCCCTTGCTTTATATGTTAGAAAAAATTGTCTACTCAACTTCGTAAGTAGCGCAGTGAATGACTGAATGTTGTTACAGATTACTATAGGCCGGCGGCGCGTACGTCGTTGCCGTCGGTACGGAATGTTGCCATTTTAAATATTTTTATTTATTTTAATATTCTATTTATTTCTACAATCTCACTGTGTGCTGCACCGGTCAACGTCATCACTTCAACGCCGGCTATAAAAAAAAAAAACGTCAAAAAAACGAAAACCAGGGCTGGGGCTCTGTCTCGAATTATGCTGAGCGATGGCCGTTTTGCGTGGATGTGACGCAAATTGTTTCTTTTTTGTATTTGTGTTCCTTCTTTGCGTCATGTTTACCGCAAATAAACGTATTTTCTTTCGTTCTTTCTTTTTCTTTGTTGAGCTGTCGAAATGAAACCAATTGCTACTGAAGTACTGATAGTGAGTTACGAAACTACCCCGCCGCTCAATTGTTACCAAGATTAGAGATCATCAATTGATTTCAAAAGCCAACGTTATGCACACTACAGTTCGATCATATATCTACTCTTGAACTCATGTGCGATGAAAGCAATGGAACTTTTTTGTCAACATCATTATGTAGCAATAAAAGTAATATATCAGGGCCATCGATCAATTTAAAAGAAGAGTAGCGATGACTAAACTCGTGACCTAACATCATTGTGTCGTTTCTAGAAAATTCTGGCGGGAAACGCGTCGTGCCGGCTTGGGCAGGATGCCGGCCATTACAGTTATTGTCCCGACAGTCCTATGCTATGGCTTACACAATCGTTATTTTAATTCCATTAACGCCGTGAAGAATCTCGGCCACCAACGGCAATAAATTAATTTAAAATGTCGAACATAAACGCCAAAATCGATTAATGCCGGTTTTTCTCCTAAATAAAATGTTTTAGGTATCTCAATCAATCGAGTGATATCTGACAGATTATAACAGATTATAACTCATTTCAGCTGAACTACACGCATCATTATCGACTGTATTAATCCGTATTTGTTTACCGAACGATAGCAATAACTATTCATTTTATGAGGCAAGAAGCCATCAGTCACAGATGGTGCACATCGTGGACACTGATTCACATGTGTGTGCGACGTGCGGTGCATTATCATTAATCAGCTTGCTCACGTTAACTCATCCGTTAATTTCTAACAAAGATGTTTCTGTTCCAGTTATGATGGCTACCCAAGTTATAGTTTGAAGTTATTCGTCACACATCAAAATGGCCCGCTGCACGGTACTTGCTTTCTACTTGATCGCAACTGGCTTGACTTACGGTTTTAATGGAGACAGCTTTGAGTTGGAATGTCCGGACGAATGCGACTGCCACTACTTCAGGATCAACTGGGTGACAGACTGCTCTGAGAGCAACCTCACAGAAGTTCCCTACGATGAGCTGAGCCTTAGCGTGTACATCCTCGATCTAAACGGCAATAACATCACTAGTCTGAAGACGTTTCCAGGAGATATCAAAATGAGAAGACTGCAGATAGCCAACAATCGCCTGACAAGGGTAGATAAAGAGGCTTTCAAGGGATTAGAATATTTGATAGACGTCGATATATCAGGGAATAACATCAGCTACGTAGACCCCGAAGCCTTTCTGTGAGTACCTTGTCTTATGCATGCACATTAACCCGCCTTGTTTTCTTTTTAACCGACAAAAAGGGGGACGTTTTAACTGTTAAGTTCATCGGTGTGTTTTTTCTTTTAATGTATGTTCACCGATACCTCCGTCAATTGTGAACCGATTATGAAAATTCTGTTTTGTTAGGGTTCCGTAGTAAACAAGGAACCCTTATAGTTTCACCATGTCCGTTTGTCTGTCTGTCTGTCTGTCCCCGCTGTAGCTCAGAGACGCTTAGTACTGAAAAGCTGTAATTTGGCATAGGTGTACATATTAATCACGCCGACAAAGTGCTAAAATAAAATCTTGAAAAACTTTGTTTTTTTTCTCGTCTACCCCATGGTGTGAGATATCGTTAGATAGGCCGTTTTTAAATATTGCGGGTCTGTGAACACCACTTTTCGTTTCAAGGTCCCGCTTGCGTAATATTAAGCATTAAAGTGCAAATTTTTGTTAGAGTACTTGACTCTTCTTCCTTCTTGATTCCTCCTTGACTTCCCTCCCCTTGCCAGCTAAACGGTTGTTTAGATGTGAAAAAAAACATGCCAGTAGTACATATATAATGAAATTAAAAGGAAAACTATCACAGCTAAGTGGGCTTTACAAGTTAATGAGTAATAGTCGACCAACTTAAATTTGCAGTTGGAGAATTGACCGTGGCATATGAATTATTCTGTAAATAGGATATCAGAATCACTTTTACACGTCATATTAAAAAAATAAGCTAGATGGAGTCGACATTTGGGAGAAGTTATTTGATGATTTCCCATCCAAAAAAAAAAAAGGGTCAAAGTAATATATCGATGTATGGGAGAACATGTTTTTCAACTGCTTTTGTTTGAAAGGGTATGCTCTCGACGTGGTCCCATTGTCGCCAAGTCAGAATCTGATAAGGGGATCCCATGGAAATCGAGGGAAATCCTCAAATTTTATAGGCACACTCAGTAACTCATGCAGCAACTCGTCCATTTGCTCTCGGAAAACACTATTTGGCGAAGTAGAACTGATGATGAAGACCATAGATAGCCACCGGAACTACTTAATAATAAATATTTCACGGGTTGCGATTCGATTAGGTACTTTAATATGGTTGCTAAGCTATTTATGCTCGTCACAATGCATACGGTGAAGTGGAGCTGATGGAAGAGTTCTCCTGGTCCTTACCATGAGAACTCCTCAACAATCAACGTCCCTACCGGGAAAAGCGTTATTTTGTAAAAAAAAAAGTGATGAGCAGTTGACATCAAGCTATTTTAACTTACTAAAGAGCCACCTTACTACCCACTAAAGAGGCCCACTGAAAGATAAAAAAATAACTTGGAAGTCTGGTTTTTTTGTATTTTTTTTTTTTGTAAATTAATTCTGTGGAACAACGCCGCCATTATAATAGTAATCAATTTACAGAATTCACACTTTTTTTTGGATGGGAAATCATCAAATAACTTCTCCCGCTCTGGGCGGAGCGGGAGGGTGTGTCAGACTCTTACTGACTAAAACCCACCCGTATTCCTTCCGTTGCCTGTGTTGCGGGGGCCTCGGTGACCCATAAGTACCTTCCCGCGACCCCGGCAGGCACAGAATTCACACTTGCGATACAAATCCTGCAAAACAAAACGCAGTAAATCGAAAGGTGCATTTTGAGAATGGTGCGTTTTGCGTATGGGGTGCATTTTGCGAAAGGTACATTCTGCGACTGAACCTACCTAGGTACTCAGTTTTGTTTAGTTGATAGCCATTGACACACAGGTATTATGAAAAAACATCGTCTTTCAAAGCAAAACGGACAAAAGTTATCCAAATTGATTGCTTATTTGTAAACTGTAATCATTTGCGAACTTTCTATCGCAAACACAAGAATTATAATTTACAGTCGTTTTTATATCTTCACGCTCAGTTTCCTTTGTGGTTTAAGTTTAACCAATATTGAAATATTATCCAACCAGCGACAACTAGCACTAATATCAACTACTTACAGCATTTATGTGGTCAGGATCATTCATTAAAATTGAATCAGTCAAAATCAAAATACCTACCCCGTCCAAAAGTTGACTGTGATTTGATGAATGAATCGACGTGACGTGATTAGGAGCGCTATATTTTTCTTTAACACTTGCACCAGTATCAGTACCTACATTAACGTCAAAACTACAGGTCAACAAATGAGTCATCATGATATACCACACCTTCATTTGTGTTCTCACGGGCCGCCATTGTTTGCGGGTCGACTCTGACATTCGTACACAATACATGCTGATGACAAAATTGTTCAAATTGCTCTTAAACTCGTTATGGTACCAGAAGCGAGACCAATTGCCGCCAGCTCTGATGCCAATATTGGATAATAGTCACACAACGAATGCAAATTGGATTGGCTTGATCGCCGTTTACATGCTTACGCTCATTACGAGTGGTGGGGCTCTACAAAAGACCCAGTTACCTTCAGGCTCCAATAGATTGGTCCAACACGTGTACAATGTTTTGTTAGCTTATTGTCGTTGTGCCATACCCACTCATGAATAATTGAATACTTGTTTATTAACTTGTCTCACTGCATGCGAAATACTGAGTGCGTTTACGTGACGCATCGCTAATTGCCGGTTCAGTTTTATTTTATTAGAGCCCTTTAAAGTTGTTCTTGGTTTAAGGGTGGATCATTTATTAAACTTGCCGTTGCAATTAGGTTTGCAAATAAATTACGTTTAAGTTTTATCTAACATTAGTAACGAAATCAATTTCATCTCGTGTTTCAGGGACGCTCGTGGACTACTGAACGTGGAGCTACAAGACAATCCATTGACTACCGTTGGAGGACCATTTTTGGCATCATCTACACTGCAATACTTGGATATCAGTTATTGCAACTTATCATCAATCAATCCACAGTTCTTCGATAACATCACAACGTTGACATTAGTAGATCTTTCAGGCAATCCTCTTAAAACACTGGAGGCAGGCATGTTCGATGTCCTGACTAGCCTGGAAACGCTAAAACTCAACGATTGCAAGCTCACTTCTATATCTGAAAACACATTCTCTTCTGCAATAAACATCAAGTATTTAGAGCTATCTGGTAATCAATTGCCCAACACGGACTGGCCCGAGGTCCTCGGGAAGTTGCTCAGACTAGAGTACTTGAACTTGAGGAAATCTGGTCTCACTTCGCTCTCAGAGGATACGTTCTCAAATTGCAGCAATTTGGTCACACTCAATTTAGCTGACAACGAATTACGTGACTTAGACGTCGCAGCCACGTTGGGCAATAGCGTCACTCACCTGGAGTTATTAGACTTGTCCAACTGTAACATACAGGGCCCAATATCTGGCGAAACCTTTACAAATGCGACAAGATTGAAAAAGTTATATCTGTCCGGAAACCCGTTGGTTGCAGCTGACTTACAAGCTGCGTTAGAGCCCCTCCCTAATCTTGAGAGACTATTCTTGAGCGACTGTGGTCTTAGCGATCTACCAGACAACTTTAACGTTTTCGATCATCTTATAGAGCTAGATATATCTCGCAATCCACTTGAAAATGTTTTCACTAAACTCTTGGCACCACTGGAAAAGCTGGAATACCTAAACATGGGATACAGTAATCTTTCCTACATTGGACCCGACACCTTTGCCAAGATGACTTCAATGAAGAGACTAGTACTATCTGGAAATGATCTCTTATCACTAGAAGCAGGACTTTTTGGAAACTTGACGCAACTGACTACGATAGAACTGGAATTCTGTGGACTGAAAAGACCTCTGAACGGATTGGCTTTCTTCAAGAACTTAACATACATGGACTTACGAGAGATTCGCCTTGGTGGTAATCCCTTGGTTATCCCAGCGTCGGGACCTATATTCCCGAAACAATTATCTCAAGTATCAATCCTCGATCTAAGTAACTGCAATATATCGTCACTGAACGTAGATGCATTCAAGAACACTGAAAATATAACTGACCTCAATCTTGGTGGAAATCGTATAAGATCTACAATTGGAAGTTTGTCATTCTTGGAGAGGTTACATCATTTGGAGAAGATAAATCTCGGCAGCAATAATCTGACAACGATTGACCCTGAGGTATTCACCAACAATCCTAAGTTACATTCACTCAACCTGCTCGACAATCCGTTCGTGTGCGACTGCAAACTCGCCGAGATGTGGGACTGGGCGAACATGATCAAAGGAGACTTGGATGTCCTGGTCGGGGCCAAAAGTGCCGAGAAAGACATTGTGGTCAAAGGAAACAAGAAAAAGAAGAACCTGTACTGTCACTACAATGAAACGCAGCTCCGTAATATGACCACAATGGTCAATAAGACAGTCCCGGGTAGAAGACCTTTCGCTAAGCCCAGAGAATTAACGTTCGCTAATAGAACATGGGCGAAATACGTGAGGGAGTCAGGTTGCGAGCCGGTCGTCAAAATTCTGCGACCAGTGGCTTTAGTCGGTGAACATTTTGATTACCAAAGCAATAAACTTTCAACAGGAGTGACGATTGTAGCTATAATGGCTTTGGGTCTAGGAGTGGCGACTGTCCTCATGACGATCAAACTGTTCAGGAGAAAGAACGTGATTGAAGCGGACACAGAGACGAACAGGAAAGTCAGATAGCAGCTGAATAGGAATACTAAGTGCCGGTGTAATGCCACCGACTATTTAGTCTTTTAGAATTAAATTATAATTTATTTTTGTACTCTCATCTGTAATTTTATAGTAGTCTCTCTAGAAGTAACAAAGATTTAGTAATGTTTCGAATTTATATGATCACTTATTTATGTTATGTTACTAGTCACATAGCTTCGATTGAGGTCATGATTCTCATGCGGTTTGTGAAGTTATAGCTTATATTAAGTACCTTTCAGTATTGAACTAATAAAAAACAAATACACAAAACAAAAATTTATTTTACTTTGTTATTTTTGTTATTCACAACAAAGACTGCATCGCAAGCAAACATTGTTGTCGACTTGTCGTACACTCGTACCTAGTTAGAAAAACCGCGAAGTTATACAAGGTGTCGTTTTGCATACTTGTCAAATTCAAGGAGGTAATTAGGCTAATGATTCTCGACTTGAGTCAATAATAAAATAAGTAGGTATTTTTTTTTATTTTCTAATTTTCGGAAATCGGCACACGCTTGTTAAAACGCGGCCCGTGTGATACCGCCACGGAATAGAAATTTTCTATTCCGTGGATACCGCACTATAACTGCCCTTTTACACACACACGCACTACCGCATACGCAACGGGGTGATTCTGTTCTGTGAAAGAGGTGTATTCTAAACAACTGTCAAACTTAAATAACTAAAAAAACAAGTATGTATTAATAATTGAGCAGGTATCGTAATTTTATTTGATTATATAGGTCTTTCATAGCAGCCTCCTGTAATTTGACGAGGATGCAAAACGACACCTTGTAATAGACTCACACAACACTCATAATTTCAACATTTGTATCTGTAATTTTTATGGTGTACATATTAAAGAGTATTCTATTCTATTCTATTCTATTCTATTCACACACAACGTTTACCATAGCCATATAACCATACTGGAGTACTCCAGGGGAGGTAATTCCGTATATATGGTAAACCCATTGCTACTGACAGTGTGTTAGTAACACACTGGTGCCGATTCCCTTGTTTACAAACTAACCTAAATTTAAGTTCATTGCATCTTTTTCTTTCTATTTCATTAAGAAAAGGACAGAAGATAAATTATAGTTTAGTCCTGTCATATCATATTTTGACAGTTCAACAAAATTCATTGCATTATTTACGTTGTTGAGTAGACAATTTTTTCGAAGTTATGAAGATTGATTAGATTAATATACTTAAAAATCATTCAGTTCAAACTGTGTTACGCAATTAGGGTGCTGAACGGTTTCGTATGAAAGACAAGATTAAGTCACCACTGGTAGTACCTAGAAGTGTAGATAGATGTAGATGTCATGGAGGAAGGCCATGCCCAGCAATAAAAACGACAGAGTACCTACTTACAAAACGTTTAATAAATATCCAAGTTTATTTATTGGTAAACGCTAATTGATTCGAAAATTGATTTATTGAAAAACTGATTGGTTTCGGCAGTGAAACCTCACTATTTGTGACCAAAGCAATCTTTTTGCCTATTTCTTCACATCTAAACGTCTGCAACCTGTCAGCGTATAATCGAATGTTGCTCAACAGATAATTCAACGTAGGTAGGTACTTAAATCTCTTTCTTTGGGTTCCTTGGCTAGTAAACAAGAAACCCTTATAGTTTCGCCTTGGCCGTCTATCTGTCTGTGTGTCCCCGCTGTAGCTGAGAGACTTAGTATTAGAAAGCTGTAATTTGGCATAGGTATACATATTATTCACGCCGACAAAGTAATAAAAGAAAATCTTGAAAAATATTTTGTTAGGGTACCTCCCTTGCACGTAATATAGGGATGATTTCTTTTTTTTCTCATCTATCCCATGGTGGGGGTATCGTTGGATAGGCCGTTCAAAAATATTGCCAGTCTGTGAACACTATTTTCGATTCAACGATCCGTTTGCGTAATATTAAGCTTTAAAGGCCTAATTTTTGTTAGTCAAGTGTCTCACCATCCCTTGCCAGCTAAATGGTTGTTTATGGAGAAGTGAAAAAAATTATGGCAGTAGTACATAATATAATGAAATTAAAGGGAAACCCTCAGCTAAGTAGGCTTTTTAGGCAAGTTAACGAGCCGACCAACTTAAATTTGCAATTGGAGAATTGACCGTGACGTACGATATCGATGTATGGGAAGAACATGTTTTTCAACTACAATGTTAAGTTTGATATTGGGATAAATTCATGTCAACATTCCCAACTACGGAACATTCAGAACCCTTCATTGTGCATGGTCCGACACGCACTTGGCCGGTTTTTTGTTCTCTTTTCGAAATATTTTTTGTTTTCAATTGTAATATTTTGATGAAACGACGATGTCCATTTCGCTTTCTCTAATAACGATTATACCGAAAAAAAATTCTACGAGTTATTTACTGAAAGAACATTTCGCAATAAGTTCATTTTTTTTGTCTTAAGTTCACTGAGACAGTAAAATAAAGTTTGCTTTAAGTAATCATAATATATTACGATTAGAAGTTTGCCGACCGATTATTTAGCTATTTAAACTGAAATATTTATAATGGAAATAGAAGCATTATACTTAAAAATAGAACGCAGCTCATTGTAACGCAGATGACGTCAGCATACGTTTTTTGCATAAACGCGTGCGCTTCTCGGCATCTTGCACTTGCACTTGCGCTCTGGTCTTGGCAGTAAAAAGTATTCTCGCGTGCCTACCCTATCATCACGTATCGCGTGATCATTGTAATGTCGGTTCCGATCGAGGAAATCAACGCAGGACCGATAGTCCGATACTCACTGTAAGAACCGGACGCGGAAGGAACTAGGATTCAGGAATGCTTTTTATCGTCATCAATTATAATTATCACCGACTGATCTATTTTAACTACGGCAGTTGTTTTAACTATTGCAATACAAGTGAAACAATGCATTTCCTCAGCGTTGCAGTCGACAGTCTTTGAATCCGGTTAGCATGCAAAATTGAAATCAGAACTTTTTGCTTTTACACGGTTACTGATTTTATGGTCTATAGCAAAGTAGTTGTTTTTATTTACCGATGGACAATTGTCGCAAAAAATAGCTAGCGTCACGTAATATATTGGTAGACAGCGAAAGTTTAAATTTATGTAACAATAAAGAAATAGTTCCAAGTTGCTGAATTTGTTGTTACAAGAGTTTTTATATGGTTCAACTCTCCTTAATCTCAGATAAAAAACAGTGCAAATAGTTTAACAATTTATTAATTTACTATTATAACAACTTATCATTAACAACACAATAAATACTTAAGTCTTATCAGCTCGCTGGTGCCCCAGCCGCTGTGCTAGTTTTCTTAATGTACCAGTTTTCTTTGTAAACTTTCTTCCTCATGCCCGGCTTTTCACTTTCGTGTCTATGGTTGCTTGCCATCGCGGCTAGTTCACTATCGAATATGTTTGGTATGGATATCGGCTCGAAACCGTACTGAAACTGCGGCTCTACGAAGTTTGTCTTGCTCCTGTATCTCTGGTAGGGTCGTGATGCGAAAGCTGAGTTATCGCGCGGCGCCCCTCTGGAGTAATCATACTCATATACCTGTTGCTTAGGTTTGTGGTGACCGTAATATGACTTTCCCTTCTCTTCTTTTGTTGAGGGAAAATCAAACGTAGGCGCCACCGAGTATTTGGCGAACTTCGGTTTCTGTTTCTTCTTGTCGTCATCGTCTCCGTCAGCCACATAATAATCAGGCTTTTGTTGTTTGTATAACTTGTAATATCCTAGCTTATTCTGATAGCGATCGAGTAAACTTTCTGGCTTGCTAATTGAATAATCCGTGTAGTAGTCTTCCTTCATTTTGTCTCTCGAGTCTTTATAGCTCGAGCGCGCTTCTTTAGGGAATTCGTCACCATTTTCCTGATATTGTTGAAAAGGAGTTTGTTCGATGTTATACTCGACGTGATCGGGCGGAACTCCGTAACTTTCGGGATCAAAGATGTCTTTTTCAGCGGCTTCTAAAGCCTCTTTGCTATAGGCAGGAAAGCCAACTGCGGCATTTTTATATGCCATTTCAAAATCTTCTTCATTGTTTTCTTCCCGGTCAACATTTTCTTCTTTCATTTGTTCTTGGTGCATGTGCCTTTCATCCGGAGCTTCATCGTGAATTATAATGCGTTTTGATTTCTCATGAACATGTGTTGGCGGTGCATTGTGCGATTCAGAATGAGGAGGCGAATAGTGGTGATGAGATTGTTGAGGTTGTGACTGATGTGAATGTGTCTGCGGAGAGGAGTGATGATGTCGGTGTTGTGCGCGAGACTGCTCGTCCCGTTGGGGAGATGGCGCATGTTCCTGTGACTTTGCATGTCCCTGTGAGTTAGCATGTTCTACGTGCTGACTGGGGTCAACCTTTATTTGAGCATTAGCGAGCAGACGTATATCTTCTTCGTATTCCTGTGTTATGGGCTCAAAATCGTAATGAGTAGGATATTGAGTCGGGGTGGAATAAAATTTCGATGGATCAGCATGCAATGACTCATCGTGATGTCCGTGACTCGGTCCGTGATTCTGACCGTGATCCGGCCCGTAATTCTGCCTGTGATTCGGCCCATGACTCTGCCCGTGATGATGACCTTGTTCTTTATGGGCTGGTTTGTGCTGTTCCTCAGAAGATTTAGGGTGTTCCTTATAATTATGATGATATCCGGGATCACCGTCTTCCGAATCATGAGAAGAATCTTTATTGCTTTCGGAGTCACTGTGTGGCGCGCTGTTGTGCACATGTTCTTCCCTGTGTTGTTCTTCTGGTTTGTAATTATATACGAGGTGTGATGGACCTTGATCATTACCATGATAATGTACTTCCTTTATCTGGACCGGTTCCTTTGACGTGCGTGTAAAACTGTAATTAACAGGGTCCTTCTCGGATTTAGATCCATAGCTGTAATGCACTGGTTCCGACTGAGTCTCCTTGTTGTAGCTTATTGCTTTTTCTTTGTAGGTTTCCTTATGTCCAGGCATATTAATTTCGTACACAATTTCTGGTACATCATCAAGAGTGTCGTGGTGCGGGCCGGTCGTTTTCTTAGGTGCATCATTCTTTTTCGCATGTTTATTAGAATGTGTTGGTTTCTTTTCCTTCTTTTTATGTGTATGCTTATGGGGCTTTTCACTGATATTTCCGCTATCGTATAACATTGTCTTTTGAACGACAAACTCTTTCTGGTAATTTTTGGCACTATCTATATCAGCTTGTGGCAATTTTAGGTATGTGGCCTGGTTAATTCTAGGCAGGAAATGTTGCACTTGAGGTACAAGAGGGTTAGCAAACGTCAGAGGTTCAAGAAGAGTTAAGTCTAGTAGAGGGAGAGGTTCACTTTTCACTTTCACTACAGATGTCTTTCCATTGATATCGTTTACGTAAGTGACAGTTGTTTGTTTGGCAGGAGCTGATTGAAGTTGAGCTTTATCGTTATATGTGCCATGAGTATTTCCTCCTGAGTGTTTTGGCGCCTCTTCTACACGTTCATAAGTATGTTCTACATGAACGTTTTGAGGCGCTTCTTGTAACCTTTGGTAATTCGCACCTACGTGAGTCTCTTGAGGTTTTTCTTGGCTGCGATGTGACTTCGGTCCGTCATAAGCCACGTGGGGGTTTTCTTGCACTCGCTGGAACTTCGATTCATTATGATCAGAATTAGGTTTTTCTTGGAGACGTTGGAACTTTACTTCGCCATGAGCTCCGTGCGGTATTTCTTGGATGCGCTGGAATTTGGCTTCACCGTGAGGAACAGGAGATAATTCCTGACCATTTTGGAACTTGGGTTTACCAATAATTATTTGAGGTAAATCTTGCTGTCGTTGGAATTGAGGTGCATTTTTGTTATTGCTGTATTGCTCGTGCGACTGTGTATTCAAGAACACTGCTTTATTGTTTGTTGACTGTTGCTGGGCTTGTGGAGCTCTAAAACCGTAATTTTGAGCATTAGATGGGGGCGCCAAACTTTGGACATTCTGCGCATATACTAAGTGTCCGAAATTGGGAAATTGATTGAGAGGAGTCGGAGCTGGGCTCTGCAGAGCTGAGACTCTGAAGGGTGCACCGAAGAACATCTGTGGGGCAGACTGCTTGAACTGGAAGTTGGGTGAGGCGGCAACTAGTGGCTGAGCCAAATGTTCTGGTAGTTTCGGTTGAAGGGACACATACTGCTGCGGAAACGCGGCCTTATACGGAGCTTGCTGCGGGGCTTCAAAGTATCTATTCCCGTACGAATCCATCAAGTATGTATTCACATTTTGATTCGATGGCTTCTGCTTCACCGGGGTGACTTGCGAGGCCGCAGCTTTGGGCACAGCATTGAACTGCGGCAGCTGGAATGAGTAGGACGCGTAGGGCGCCGCACTGGCGTACACTCCCAGAGGAACGTTGCGGTACAGGCGCGGAGCACTCGCTGCACTCTCATTATCTGTTATTGTTGCACTATTTGAGACAGACCCTTTCGCACCAAGGGTTTGGTTTATCGTCAGCCAGCACACGACCGCTAATACTGCCTGCGAACAAATAGAAACACATTAAAATATCAAATTGTTAATAATAAAAACTTAGTTAATTAGATTGATTTAGTACAATTAATTAATTTGAATCAATTTACCTTTCTCCCCATGTTGGTCGACGTCGTATCGAGACGGTGGGAGAGGCAATGCAGCGGCGCGGCTCCCTCCGCAAGCTTATATCGTAACGTGCGCAAGCGCAACCGGCGACCGACGATCGTCTTTTTGCTAAAGCCACTCTATTTTACTCCGTTTTAGGTACAGACACCCGTTATATCATTATAACACTCAATAGTACCAAATAAAATGAGCAGAATTGTTATTTTTGATTTACATTTAATTGGAAATGGAAAATAAATAAAGTACTTCCTGTGTCCGGATACGTAACATAATTATAAACTAATTTTACACGATGGTCAACAATAGATTTTGGAGTCGCCATTACGTCAGCGGCTAGTGGGATTTGTTGTAATAATTCTCGTTCAGTTGCTGAGTGACAGTTTCGGACATGAAGCCGCCATAAAGCAGTGGTATTCGCAATAGATTAAGGGCGTCGGCACAGACTAATTGTCACGCTCGAAACAGGTGTTAATTTGGTGCAACAACAGCGCAACTGAATGTCACAACAGATCAAGGATAGATATCAGCCAAATAATCTAAATGGGAAAATTGTTTTCGGCTATTAATCAGGGGCCCAAGTCTGCTATTTTTAATAAACTCGTCATTCCAACACGATCCCATTGTCATTTTGCTAAAAGTTCGTAATCTGCTAAATTCATAATGGTCGATCATTGGTCGGTCAATGGTCTCGTAATAGAATCGTGGTAGAATGACATTGTCGTATTGCCATTATTATAAAACCCGTTAGTAGAAATGATTTTCGAACAACGACTACTTAATTTGAACAGTTAGTCATGCCAGATTTCATTTATATATATATTTACATACTATTTATTAGTGTTATAAGCAATCTGAAGTAGCAAGAAGTTCGTAAATAGCAAAAACATTAAATTTATGTGAAACTATACAACTCAATAATATTTTATCAGTTTAGCTGGCAAAGTCAAATGTTAAATTACTGCTTACTGAGGTAAATCTGTTTTTAGGGTGCCGTACTCAAAGGGTAAAACGGGACCCTATTACTAAGACTCCACTGTCCGTCTGTCACCAGGGTGTATCTCATAAACCGTGATAGTTAGACAGTTGAAACTTTCACATATGATGTAGGTACTTCTGTTGCCGCTATAACAACAAATACTAAACAATAGAATAAAATAAATATTTAAGGGGTCCCATACAACAGACATGATTTTTTTACCGTACGGAACCCTACGTGCGCGAGTCCGACTCGCACTTGGCCGGTTTTTATTTCTAGCGGTCGGTGTTTTGTTAGTTATTTATTTTCATTTGAGTGTTTTAATTATATTTTTGCACTTTTTTAGTTCTTTCTTGAATATAAAAGTAAAATTTTAAACAAAATTAAATCACAGAAGAGTGAAATAAGTGCAACAGGTAAGCAATACTTTTCTTTTGGCAGCCTTGCAGAATTATAGTGGGAAGCATATAGGTAGTAATAACTGTATAACTTGCGACGGGCTCGACGACGTCCTTTGCATTCCGCCTGTTGGATACGGGACACGGGGATACGAGTAAAACTAGGACGGGCTGTGAACGCACTGACGCTTTATTTTGTGACACGCGTGCGCGAGCCCGATCCGGGGGGCGCGGGGCGCTGCGCGGCGTCGTCTGCGCAGGCAGCCTACGTGGCCGCGCATCGCTACACACATACATCCTGCTAGTACACAACATCTCCCAACCTTATTTCTAAAGATATAATACAAGATACAATAGCATAGCATAGTAGCAGGATTAAAAACATAATAATAATACTAAAATACTTAAAGGTCCTTACAACAACATACAAGTACAAAATTATGACATCCACTGGTCACTTGCCTAACGCAAGGCTTCTATAGTCCACCTTTGGAAGCTGGCGCAACATCCTACCGTGACGGGCGGGCGGCACAAGCGCGGGCGGTGAGGTCGGCGCCGCTGGTGGCGTATTTACACCCTGTCCGCCCTCCTCCGCTGCGTCAGCTTGAGACGCGGGTTGGGGGCTCAGTGGTGCCGCTGATGATATGTCCTCGTCACCATCATCCTCTAATTCGCCAGTATTCCAACTTTGTTGTACATTGCCGTTCCCCTTAAATAACACAATCTGGTTTTTGTGTTTTTTTATTACACTCCCTGTTAAATGATCGGAAATTAAATACACAACTCTACCACTCCTGTCTATTACTGTGCCTCTGCACCATGTGAACTTTTCTTTATTGTTAAATTTTTTGTATAAAACTTCGTCCCCGTTTTTAAAAAATTGTTTATTTTTACCGCCATAGAATTTACTCTGCAAACACTGTTTAGATTTCACTGTGCTGTCCAGTGACGCGTTGGAAGGCGACGACAGCGGTTTTGGCGACAATAGATCCAACCTTGATCTTAGCTTGTGACCAAAAACTAATTGAGCCGGAGAGAACCCTGTCACTGAATGTACTGAATTCCTGTAATCAAAAAGATATTTTAACAGTTTGACCCTAGTGTCTTTTTGGCTGTTAGTCGATAAAATACAGGATTTAATACCTTTTTTTGCGATCTTTACGTAACTTTCGGCCTGACCATTGCTCGCAGGATTATAGGGCGGTGACGTCACGTGCTCAATGCCGTTAATTGTACAAAACGTTTTAAAATCTTGTGACGTGAACGCCGTGCCGTTATCGCTTACAATTGTATTTGGTAACCCGAACCTTGATACAAACTCGTATAGTTTTTCTACTGCAGCTGATGAGGTCGTTGAACCACACATATCGTAAACTTCCACCCATTTCGTATATGCATCTACTACAATTAAATAATGTCTATTATCTAACGGACCCAAGAAATCTATATGCAACCGGTAGAATGGGTGAGGTGGGTATTGCCAGGGGGCAAGCGGGGCGCGCGGAGGGGTAGGTCGTAAATGTATGCAAACACTACAAGAGTTGATCATAGTTTCTATTTCTTTATCAATACCCGGAAACCAGAAACGGGAACGAGCTTCGGCCTTTGTTTTTACAATTCCCAGGTGGGAAGTATGAAGTTCGTTTAATATTTTCATTTTTAGCCTTTCTGGTAAAACCAATTTATGGCCTCTCATAACACAGCCGTCTTCATACGATAATTGATTCCTGCATGCGTGGAACGGTTTTAAAATCTCATCAGAAACGCTTCTAGGCCAACCCTTAAAAATAAAATCAATCACGTTCATTAAATTAACATCTCGGGTAGTTTCCTTGCGTAATTCGTCCCGCGTAACTGGCATATGTCCGTCTATTACGAAGTGAACATATGACGCGCGATCAATCGGGGCGGCCGCAGCGGCAGCGTGCTGAGCGCTGTCCCCCCGTTCGCAGTCCGCGGCGGTCATTGACCGCGACCGCTTATCGTTGTCGGGAAGACTTGCACGGGATAAATAATCCGCGCTGTTATTTTCGCTACGAACGTATTCGATTTTATAATTATATGCGCTGAGGAACAACGCGTATCGTTGTAATCTGTTTGCCGAAACCTCCGGTATACCTTTGTGCGGGCCAAAAATTGAAATTAAAGGCTTGTGATCGGTGCGAAGGATGAACGGGTCTGACTTACCGTACAAGTACTGATGGAATCTTCGAACTCCAAAAATAATAGCAGTTGCCTCTTTCTGAATTTGAGAATAACGTTTTTCAGCTGTGTTTAGAGTGCGGGACGCAAATGAAATAGGACGCTCGCATCCATCTTTATCGCTTTGCGATAAAATCGCACCTAACCCATTAGGTGAAGCGTCCACTGTGAGGATTAACTTTGCATTTGCGTCGAAATGCGCTAACACCTGATCCGACGTTAAATGTTTTTTTATTTCGACGAACGCTCTCTGATGTTCGTCGGCCCAGTGCCATTTAACACCCTTCCTTAGAAGATCGTATAAGGGACTTAGAATTTCGGACGCCTTAGGTACGAAATTACGGTAGTAATTTACTAATCCTAAAAATGATTGCAGTTTGCCTATATCTGTGGGCACGGGGGATTTCTCAATTGCTATTACTTTATCTGATGATTTTTTTAACCCGTCTTTGTTAATTACATACCCTAAGTAATTGATTTCATTCTTAAAAAATTCGCACTTTTCTTTTTGCAAGGTAAGTCCCGCATCTTGCAACCTCTGTAACACTGCCGTCAACCGTTGTAAATGTAAACCCGGTCCATTGGCTGTGATAAGGACATCGTCTAAAAGACACAACACACCGTCCATACCAGACAATACGTTTTCCATTGCGCGCTGAAAAATAGACGGTGCGCTGGTTAACCCAAAAACCATACGTGTATACTGAAACAATCCGCGGTGAGTATTTATGCATGTAATCTTTTGTGAGTCTTCGTCTAAAACAAATTGATTATAGGCCATGGACAGGTCTAACTTTGAGAACTGTTGACCTCCGTGCAATTTTGAAAACAGCTCGTGGACTGTAGGCAACGGGTATTGTTCTACAACTAATTGTTTATTTATGGTTACAGAATAGTCTGCACACAGCCTAACACTTCCATTCCGTTTTAATACTGGCACTACAGGTGATGCATACTCTGAGTGATCAACCTGTTTAAGTATCCCTAAGTTTACAAGGCGGACTATCTCTTTATCTACCTTGTCTCGCAATGCAAAAGCGGTGGGACGCGCTTTGAAAAATATTGGCACTGCATCATCTTTTAAACGTAATTTGACCTCGAATTTGTTGAATTTACCTAATTTTTCTGAAAATACGTCTCTGAATCTATTATGCAAGTCATCGATTGTTTTTACTTCATTTTTTATGAAATTACAGGGTGCTATTTTTAACTTAAATAAGGATAAGAAATCCCTTCCGAGCAATGGCGGGCCTTCGTTGCGTACCACGTAAGCATCTAGTGTGTGTGTGCTGAGCCTATATGTGACCGATAGGCGAACTATACCGAGGCACATAATACTACTGCCCGTGTAGGTAAATAGCCTTTTCTTAGGTGATAACAAGGGCAACCTGCTAAAACATTTTGTGTATAAACTCTCGGAAATTACCGTTACTGCAGATCCACTATCAATCTCAAATTTGATTTGTGAGCCGTTTATGGACACGATTTCTGTCATGGGTTCTCCCCGCTCTGAAGTGATGTTACAACATAAAAACTCACCATCGTCGTCCTTCTCACTCACGTCACCAGTCACAACACTCTTTACTTTGCACATTCTACGTAAGTGGCCCTTTGTATTACACTTCCTACAAGAAAAGTTCGCGAATCGGCACTGAGATGATGCATGGTTCTTGCGTCCGCACACGGAACACTTCTCCATTACCGGTTCCTTATCAGAACCCGCACTCTTGCCCTGCACCTTGAACACTGAATGTTCTTGCTGTGTGATCGACGCCGTCGTGGAAGCGCCGGCGGCGGCGCCTGCCCGCGCGCACCGGACGCTCTGCGCCAACTCCACTGCCTTGGCCAGGGTCAAGGTATCTGTGTCCTTTGTGAACAGTTTGTCCCTCTCGGGACCTGCCAACATGCCCATCACGAAACGGTCTCGTAATGCCTCTTCTACGTTGGCGAACTTGCAATGTTTCGTGAGGCCACGCAGTCTTGCCGCCCACTGCGCATGCGTCTCACCCGTTTGTTGCGTTGCCGCGTAAAATGCGTACCGCTCCCCGAATCCACACTTTGTTGGGGAAAAGTGAGTATCGAGAAGCTTATAAATGTCTTCTACTGGCACCTCCTCCAGTTGTTTTGGCAAAGCCAAGTCGGCTGCGAGCTGGTAGGTGCCGTCCGCGAGTGCGCTCAGTAGAATTGCTCGCCGTCTTGAACCCGTTGCGTCGTTTTTTTCGGAAATATCGTTTGCCACGAACCATTGCCGCAGGCGACTTTTGTACGCCTGCCATTCGTGCACTGTGTGGTCGAAATTACTTAATATACCGAAACTAAACTGAGCCATCGTGATATAGCGTGGGTCGCTCTCGTCGCCACTGTTGGATACGGGACACGGGGATACGAGTAAAACTAGGACGGGCTGTGAACGCACTGACGCTTTATTTTGTGACACGCGTGCGCGAGCCCGATCCGGGGGGCGCGGGGCGCTGCGCGGCGTCGTCTGCGCAGGCAGCCTACGTGGCCGCGCATCGCTACACACATACATCCTGCTAGTACACAACACCGCCCATCTTCTTTCTCTAGCATCCACTGGGTTGGCTAGGTCCAGAATATTTGTTCGTAGTGAATACATTTCTCCATTCAATATTCCACAAACACGATAGCAAACACTTTTTGACAATCGAGCTATTAAAAGCAATGACTGCACAATGGTGCCGATTCCCTTGTTCACAAACTAAACTAAATTTAAGTTCAGTGCATCTTTTTCTTTCTGTTTAATTAAGAAAAGGACAGAAGACAAATTTTAGTTTAGTCCTGTCAAATTAATCAGCGCTTGACGTAATTTTAGTAGGCAAGTTTTTAATCACGTCTAAACTTGTATGGAGTAGTGACAGGCGCTGAATAATTTGACAGGACTAAACTAAAATTTGTCTTCTGTCCTTTTC
Organism: Atethmia centrago; assembly: GCA_905333075.3. NCBI lineage: Eukaryota > Metazoa > Arthropoda > Insecta > Lepidoptera > Noctuidae > Atethmia > Atethmia centrago. The sequence continues at coordinate 33,647,770 of HG995367.1, read as the reverse complement.
TTAATTAAACAGAAAGAAAAAGATGCACTGAACTTAAATTTAGTTTAGTTTGTGAACAAAGGAATCGGCGCCAATGACGTTCTAATGGTAGGTCACTGATCAAAAGAACTGTCAAAATTTTAGCAGATTACCGCATACGCCAATCATTAATTTGTCATTATGTACGAGATTACCATTCTATGCCATTTCTTTCAATGGAGTGTCAGTGGTTGACCATTGGAAAGTCATAATGACGCCATTATATTAGTAGATTACCAAACTTGTCAAAACCAACAATTATGAAATCAATGATAGACCATTCTGACACTATTGTAATAGCAGACTTGAGGCCCAGATCGGTTGTCTGTTGAAATTGGTAATTTCCCGATTTGCTGGATGGTAGAATGTGTCACACGGTATTTACTTTCCTAACCCACTAGCTTTCTTCATCCACGGTCACGGTCAGTGCGTAGGGAGCCTAGGCACTGGAAACCCAGTGAAAGTCCACGTATCAGCGGAGCCGCTGGTCATCGGTCATGCGTGAGCTTATATCGAATTCACGTTCAACCGATATGGGTATCGAGCGGTAAAGTCACACAAAGTTGGTAGGTAATAGGAATTGGCTGCCTCGTTGGTCTAGTGATCGCAAGCGCTACTCCTGAAGTGCTGAGCATGGGGTCCTGGGGTTGATTACCATGTCGGGCAAAGAGTTATGTCAAGAATTTCTCAGTAGCAGCGCGGAGTCGATGGCAATAGGGACCCTATTGCCATCGACTCCGCGCTGCTACTCTATAACATGGGACTTTAACATAACTAGCGAAATGCGGGTATACGAGTAGGTACACCTCACCCTTCGGGGATTATAGGCGAGATGTTACATAATGTGTTATGGCTAGGTGGTTGCCAGTTAGTCATTAAGCAAGGTAAGTAAAGTATTCGTGGTAGAAAGAACTTTCATTACCCACAATCCCCCTGCGATACGTGAAGATATTTCATTAGCTAACATTACAGCATCGACAAATGCAAATGCAATGGTTACGAAGTTAGACCACAAATTGTTTAAGCCGCAAGGTTTTCATATTCTTGTTTGCGTACGTTCCTGGATTTGTTCATTCAGTGGTTAACCAATTTTATGCCCGTCAGCACTAAACTTTTAAGTTCATGCCTGAATTTAGTCTCTAGGACCCACTGTAAAAAACCGGTATCGCACCACGCATCGTTGATAAAAAACTTGTTTTTATCAACCGCAAAAATAAGTTTTTTACAAGCTTTTATTAAGTTTCACCTGTCCAGTATGTCTGTAATCAAATCTTGCAAGTTACATTTCACCAACTTCCCGGTTTCCGATTGAGCTGAAATTTTGCATGCATGTGTAAATCGGATGACAATGCAATATTATTGGCATGGAGCTGATCTGTTGATGGAGCCGAAAGGTGCCCATGGAAACTCTGTAATAAAACGACGCAACACCATCGAGCTTGGGGTCGTTTGATTCATCTTAACAAAGACTCTGGTCCTAGATGATATCCAGGGTCTGATGATGGAGCCTGGTGATCACGGGCATTCCTCAACTAAACAAGATAGCCCTGTTGTGTTTCGGCCATTAGAATCATCTTGAAAATGCTTAGATAATTCTCTAGAACAGACATTAACAAATTATTATATATAGATATTTAAGAAAATGCTAAAAACCGGGCAAGTGCGAGTTGAACTCGCGTGGTGTGGATTCCGTAGAATGAATATGTTATTCACCTTTTTTTTTATGCCAATAACAAATTAACATTGTAGTTGAAAAGCATGTTCTCCCAGACATTCCAAACGCAAATGTAAGTTTGTATGCACAATATTGAGATATTTACTATGTTATTTTAAGACCATAGTATTCTAATAGGTTTTCCTGTAATCTACTAATAAGTAAAGAACTACATTCTGTACCTAGTTTTTATTTTCAAAATTTTTGGCTCAGTTGTTTCGGAGCTATGAGGAGGGTGTGGTCAATTTTCGCCTATTATTTTTAAATAACTTTAAAACTATTTATTTTAAAATTATAAAATATATGTATATTGGAGACCCTCACAAGAAGCCCTTTCATTTGATATGTCACTTGGTACAGTTCAAAACCAAAACAAAAGACCTTTTTTTTAATTTTCTAATTGGCTCCCCAAAAACTACATAATTATACTCGTAATGCAAAAAAATCTGAGGTTTAGGGCAAAGTTGCCAGGTTTTGCGGTAGGTACCTACACATTTTAATTTCTTAGACCCAAAAAAGGACGAATTCATTTGCTTAAACCATTACTCTTGTTACGCATAAATCTGATAAATGAATAGCTACGTATTAAAATATAAAATGTTCTTCCAACCAGGCCTAATCATTGAATACCGAGTACTGATACGAGTACTTTTGAACGATACCTGGTACGCGTTTAGTCGGTTCCAAAGTGCCGATTTCAAACGAGTAAGTGCTTGTATTTATTTGTATTGTTCATCCTTATTTCTCTGTAACTGCCGACTTGTTGATAATCAAGATCAATTTCCAGGGCTGTCACCATTGAAAAAGAGCTACATTATTAATTTTAATGAAAAACTTTTTAATGTGAAATATTTTTAGTGACTTTAATAAATTCAATAAGTACAAATTATAATGGATTCAAAATAAAAATCTACGATACATAGCCTGTTAAGTTATATTGTTACGGTATAATGATATCTGTAATGCAGCTATGCAACTTGAAAAAACTGCAATGATTTTGTCATTTACTAATATCAATTCGCACGCGCGCTGTTGTGCATTTCAACGTTAAACGTTTTAAATTATAAAAAAATAAGATACAACGAACGTTCAACAACTTTATACTTAATAAGTACGTTTTACTTGCATTTCTTGTAGACGTTGTTCAGCCTGGATCTGTTTTGTATTTTGTGTAGTTCAAACTGACAATTTCGATGAATGCCTATTTAAAAATTGCTCTACCCATGTTTTGTCGGGAACTTTTCCATTAAAAATGTCACAGCGGGAATTTTGACGTGATGACGTCTTATAAATCGATGAACGCCAGCTGCACGCACGAAAAAGCATGAGTTACTGGTGCCGATTCCCTTGTTCACAAACTAAACTAAATTTAAGTTCAGTGCATCTTTATCTTTGTATTTCATTAAGAAAAGAACCGAAGATAAATTTAAGTTTAGTCCTGTCAAATTAATCAGCGCCTGTCACTACTCCATACAAGTTTACACGTGATTAAAAACTTGCCTACTAAAATTACGTCAATTTACGTCAAGCGCTGATTAATTTAACAGGATCTTCAGTCCTTTTCTTAATGAAATAGAAAGAAAAAGATGCACTGAACTTAAATTTAGTTTAGTTTGTGAACAAGGGAATCGGAACCACTGTCCGCCTGAGGCGAGCGTGCAAGAAAAATGTTCTAGGTGGCGTTTACACTTTGCACACTCAATTTTAAAGGACAAGGAATATGTTCATTAATCACATAATTTGATACAATACTGCATTGCCCTGTATTTATATTATGGCATTAATAAAATAATGGTAGGTATAGTTTATAATATTAGAAATATTCAAAGTTGGCAAAATTGCCAGAAACCTATGATTTTTTGCCCAATACCTACATAAAATTGTTTTTTTTTACTAACTTAAACATTTTTCTGGATATTTCTAGTAATAAATATGGAGACATGCACAAATAGTATTGTGTGGTACCAAACATAATAAATGACATAAACTAACGCTTTCGAAAATAACTGTAACATCACTAACTAAAAAACGGACGTGTAACTTAAACTTTTTTTACTCTTTAATATTGAAGTTTCTGCATCTTTACCTAGTTTTACGCAATTACGTAATCGAAGTCGAATCTATTAGAAGAATGGGAGTATATAACTTCCCCCGCTCTGAACGAAGAGGGAGGGTGTATCAAACTCTTTCTGACTAAAATCTACCCGTATTCCTTCCGTTGCCTGTATTGCCAGCCTCGGTGACCCTTTCGGATTTTCCCGCGACCCCGGCAGGCATCGGCCCCCTACACTTGTGCTGACATCCCTAAAAGGCGCGCGTGGAACACAACGCGCCGTCAACCCGGGCCTGGTCCTTATCAGACGGTGAGGTACCCATTGCTCACTGTTCGAAAGCCTAAGCGCGCCTACGGTAGCCGGAAATCGGCCTGGGATTCCCGACACCCGGGCATCTCCCGCGGTGGCTAAAGGCGAGAGGCCGCGAAACTTGCCTTATCCTCAACCGTTCCGCCTTAGGGAGCATTACTGCTTCGCAGAAGTAGGTGACGGCTGCCCATGCCCTCTCGCCCCGTACAATGGTCTGGACCAGGGCCGGACGCGAGAGATCTCCGTCGCCAATCGCCTCCACGAGGACACGGCGGTACTCTGCCCAAATCGGACAGACCTCCACCGTATGCTCTACCATGTCCTCCGGGCGATCCACACAGTGGTGGCACCCGGGCGTTTCCTCCCGCCTTATCCGACACTGGAGCCCCCCGAAGCTGCCGGTGAGGACCTGCGTCAGGCGGAAGGTGAGGACACCGTGGCGCCTCTCTAGCCACTCCTCAAAGAGGGGACTTATCACCGCAATTGTGGCATGCCCAGCACTGGGTTGCGACAAACGCACTCTCCATGTCGCCATGAGCCGTGATTTCTCGCGGCAGCGGAGTTACGCCCCGGCGTTTCAGCTCGTCCCGCCACTCCTATACGTGCGCGAGGATTTTTGCCTTCAGATTCCATGGCGGCAATCCAGCAAGGAGGTTCGCCACCTCACCGGAGACCGTGCTATATCCCCGGACCAGCCGGATGGCCATGACCCTTTGGGCTGCGCTTAACCGGTAGGTTGGCTGCCACGCCAGGGAACACGCCCACAGAGGTGCCCCGTAAAGGGCCAGGGACCGCACGACCCATGCGTTGAGCCTCCAGCAGGAGGCGTTTGGTACCCCTAGATTGGGCAGGAGCCGCTTCAAGGCAGCCCCATCCCGCTCCAGTTTGGAAGCCAAACGTCGGAAATGCTCCACGAAGTTCCATCGGCTGTCGAGGACGAGTCTCAGGTACTTCATCGTCGACGCCGATGTGAACCCCTCCTATCGTTATTTGGGACCCCGACGGTGGCACGTTCGTAGAATCATGAAAACACATGGCCTCGGACTTGTGCAGGGCCACCTCAAGTCCCAATTGCCGGATCCTGTCGACGATTATCGCAATCCCGCGTGCCGCTACTTCGACCGCCGCCTGTTGCAACCTCCCTTGCGCCAGGACCAACGTGTCGTCAGCTTAACACACTACGCTGGCTCGGCTTCTGGTGGTACTGGAGTGCCTCCCTGATGCAACTCCAGGGCAGGGTATTGAAGGCATTGGCGATGTCTAGAGACACCGCCAAGGCGACAATCGTGTCGGAAACCTGTGTCGGATAAGGCGGGAGGAAACGCCCGGGTGTCACCACTATGTGGATCGCCCGGAGCACACGATGCAGCTTACGATGGAGGTCTGTCCGGTTTGGGCAGAGCACCGCCGTGTCCTCGTGGACGCGATCGGCGGCGGAGATCTCTCGCGTCCGGCCCTGGTCCAGACCATGGTATACTAGCAACACAGGCAACGGAAGGAATACGGGTAGGTTAAAACCTACCTGACGAAAGTCAGAAAGTGTCTGACATACCCTCCCACTCCGCCCAGAGCGGGAGAAGTTATATAGTCCCATTCTTCTAATAGATTCGACTTCAATTACGTAATTGCGTAAAACTATGTAAAGATGCAGAAACTTCAATAGAGTAAAACAAATTTTAAACCATTATTCTTGTTTCGCCTAAATCTGATACATGAATAGCTACGTACTAAAATATACTTAAAATGTTCTTCCAACCAGGCCTAATCATTGAATACCGGATACGAGTACTTTTGAACGATACCTACTTAGTACGCGTTTAGTCGGTTCCAAAGTATCGATTTCAAACGAGTAAGTGCTTGTATTTATTTGTATCGTGCATCCTTATTTCTCTGTGACTGCCGATTCGTTCGTTGACGTTGTTATTGTTGTAGTTCTATTACTATACTCTATGGTTGTAGTGTTCTGTGATTAGGTACTATGTTCAGTGAAACTACACAACAAACCTGAATTTTGGTGGCAATTTCATCTTTTATTATTTCTAATTTCTGTATTATTCTGTTAAATCATAAAGTGATATCCCAAAATGACAGCTGAAAAACGCAAGCGCTCAGTAAACTTTAGTACAGAGGAAAAAATGAGATTTCTTCGCATTTTGAAAAAAAAAGGCCAAGTAATAATAACTAAAGTTACCTCGCACGACTTACAAACAAATCGTTTGAAAGAAGACGCTTGGACAGAAGTAACGAATGAACTAAATGCATCCGGTAGCTTATTAAGGTTCGTTGTATTATTTACTATTTCCTTAATTCAACAAATTCAAGAAAAAAGCTTGCATTCGTGAATACCTATAGAGGTACCTATTGTAAAACAGTCATTTTCCTGCACCTTATTCTTTTACAGAACTAAGGATAATCTTAAAAAGTTATGGCAAAAAATGAAAACAGAAGCCAAAACACAAACAAATGGTACTGGCGGAGGATCATCAACAATGGATGATTCTATTCTGGGAGTGGTAGCAGACTTGGCTGGATATGGCAGTTCCGTCGGAGGGTCCACTTATTCGGGAGTAGAGTCAGTTTATGAATGTGAATCTCAAGTAGTGTGTAAGTAAATCATCACTATTCCAAAACAAGGTTGTGTGCCAACTGTGCTACACAATTCGTATTTCTTGCTACACATACAAACATACTTGCCTAAACCTAATAATCAAATCACTGTCACCCAAATAAAATTGAAAAACCTATTCCCTCCATCTATCCCAAATATTGTTCAGCAAGTTGGAACCCTTTTTAGTGGTTTGAATTCTGCCCCTAAGACGACTGACCGGTTCATCACTTAAAACCAAAGCCGTCTTTGCTGTGCAGTACAGCAACACCTATCATTGATTTTACACTTACTTTTTATCATAACATTTCAGGTATTAAACAGGAAAAAAGTAATCCAAAAAGACGTTGGCCTACATTATGCGATGATGAGCAATCAAATAAATCTGCAAAAATTTCACCTAACAACAGTTTTGCTTGTGAAAGACTTAAATGTGAAAAAGAAAAAAGCGCACTTATAGAATTACAAAAGCAACATATGACCGAAGAACATGCTTTAAAAATAAAGCATGGGGACTTAAAAACAAAAATATTAGAGGCTGTTTTAAAGAAACTACAAGGTAAGTAATGATATTTTATAATATTAATATCAAAACACCTCTGCTTCGCACGGTTTTTATGACCTCACAAAACTTCGAGATTTCATTACTGTAATAATAATGTATTATACACTTAAGTAATAAACAAATTGTTTCCTCTAAATCATGGTGAAAACCGAATCAAAGTCCGTAACAGAGTTTAGAAGAAAACATGGTCACACAGAGAGACATGAAAAGTTACTTTAATTTATAATACATATACATTTAGATGTATTTAAGGAAGAATAATATTGTGTGTAATAATGTTCTTCTGTCATAATTTTTATTATTATGATCATAATAATTCTGATCAATCCATTTTGTATATCCTCTCCATTGTCATTCTATGGACTTTGCAGATATTGTCATATCTAACAAAAGAAAACCAAAAACAAACAGTCCTTTTTGCCATAGACACTGCAAGAAAAACTTGCTAAAATCACATTAGACTGCTTTGCGGTCCAGGGAATCTGCGTTTCAACTATCCATATTGTTCTTGTGTTATATATGATAAAACACCTATGTAAACAGAAAAATATATTGTTACAGATGAGAAACCAGTGGACTCTGAACTCCTGAAGATAGTGTCAAATATGTAACTGCCTCATTGGTCTAGTTGTTGCAAGCACTACTGCTGGGCATGAGGTCCTGGGTGCAATTCCCGAGTTGGGCAGTGTCATTGGGTTTTTCCATCTGAAACTTCTCAGTAGCAGCCCAGTCTGGATTTGTGCCCGGTTTACAATGGGGTCGCCCCGATTACATGGAACTAGCGAGACGTTGGTGTTGTACTATAGATACATCTCTGCCTAACTCTTCGGGGAATACAAGCGTGAAGTTATGTTATTAGAACTGATTTTATTAGATTACAATTTTTGTTTGAAATTTCAAAAAATGATAACAAGACTACATTATAGTTGATATAATTATTTACTGAAACAATGATACTTGTCAACTCCGGCCCCCGCGACGGACGAGTTTTAATACGGCGGGATTAACGTAACTTTAACAGTAAGGCAGATATCCACCGCCGACGATTAACGAGAAGTGAAAACCGGCTAAGTGCGTGTCTGACCACGCACGATGAAGGGTTCCGTAATTGGGATCACTTGGGATGAATTTATCCCAAAAACAAACTTAACATTGTAGTTGAATAACATGTTCTCCCATACATCTAAATATGCCACGGTCAATTCTCCAACTGCAAATTTAAGTTGGTCGACTATTACTCGTTAACTTGTAAAGCCCAGTTAGCTTTGATAGTTTTCCTTTTTCATTATATGTACTTCTGCCATTAATTTTTTCAAATCTCCATAAACAACCATTTAGCTGGCAGGGTGGGGGGGATAACAGTTTAACGCTCAATATCACGCAAGCGGATCCTTGAATCGAAAACTGATGTTCACAGACCCGCAGTATTTTTGAATGGCCTATTCAACGATATCCTACACCATGGGGTAGACGAGAAAAAAAATATATCATCCCCACATGAACCTAAAAAAAAAAATCATTATTTTATTTTAGCACTTTGTCGGCGTGATTAATATGTGTACCTATGCCAAATTACAGCATTCTAGTACTAAGCATCTCTGAGCTACAGCGGGGACAGACAGACGGACGGCCACGAGCAATTACTTGTTGGTTTACGTATGCGTGCGAATATTCTGCCCGCCGCACAGTGGAACGAATGTATGGGAGCGGTTGGACGTAGACATGTCCGAAAAATAAGAGTAAAATTATGACAAACTAATGATGCCATCTTATTCGATTACTTAATGCCTTCATAAATTGTGGTGATGAATTTCTTCATAACTCCCATATTTCGGGAGTAATTTGAGAAAATGTGAAATTTTACTATGAAAATGAGTGTATCGAGCTCTCTCCCTCCTGATTCCGGGCTTGTTTCAAGTAGCGGTCTCTAATATCGTAATGCTATTACTAAGAGCTATATTTAATACTAAGACACATAGTGCGCCAAATGTGCACTTTCTGGGATAAAAGGAAATGAAAATTTAAAAAAAAAAACGTTTTTTCCCCATTTGTATTTACTTTAAACCGCAGACAGACTTATTAAGAGGTCTATAAATATATTATATATATACAGAAATATATATTAACAAAAATATTCACAAGAACTGATGAGAGTATGACTTTTAAGTAAGTTGATAATAAATTACCTAGTTTCATTAAAAGTACAATAAATAATTAAGATGTAAGCTCTAATTTACTAAGTTACACATTTTAAAACAATAACATCATTTAATTATCTTCGTCATCATCATCATCATCAATTAATTCAAATTCAGAATCGATGTCCGCTAAATCATTTATGTTAACAAATTCGATATCACTTTTCTCAGAATCCGTAAGCTCATAAAATTCCTTAAAAGAAGATTTTTTTACAAACTTATTTCCTTTTGGACGGATACTTGTAACAAGTGGATCAGAAGACAGTAAAAGATTGTGCATAATATCTTCATTGCATGAGATACTGCTATGCTTTCGAGAATGCCCCTCTCTATATTTTCTAAAATCTTTATTTCTAGCCTCAGATGCCTCTTCGGATAGAAAACCAATGGGCACAATTGACATGTTCTGAACTATGTCTGGCCCATGCATTAAAATTTTATGAAGTGAAGAAGGCATATAATACCATGGGTATAACTCCACGTAAAGCTTAGCAGTATCAAAGCAGAACTCTCGGAATTTAGTTACGTTGATCTTCTCTCCTGATGAAATACACTGCAAGATCACACAGATTTTTCTTAAAAGCATAGCATCTATTCCGGTCAGTTCAGCAGATTTAGTGTAGTTTTCAAAAAATCTCCTTGCCGAGTTGCCATTGTTGGTGGATCCACTGCCTTGTTTCACAACATCGAGAAGTAAGCCCGTTTCTCTTCTTACAGCCTCTTGAACTCTTTTCTTCCTGTCATCAACTTGCCTTTTTGCTATATCACCCCTTACTTGTCATGATTTTATGTCTAATTTGTAGGAAATGTGTAATAAGCATTCCATTGAGCGAATCCAAGCGTGAAGGGTGCTTAAGCTATATTTATACATGTCCTCGTTTGCGTGTTTATCTTTGATTAACTCTAAATTATTCATTTCTTTAGGACAAGCCTTGCATATGTCACACACTGAAGCTGCTGTATTGGATATAATGGAATGAATTTTACCATCAATCATTGTCAACAGCAGTTGGTGTTTGACACTAATTCCATCAGTGATGGTGGATGGAGTTAAGGCTTCAATCTCTGCTTCGATTTCAGCCATCTCTCTCTGCACATTTTCTTTGGTTTCCTTTATAAACTTAAACAATATTGGCCGGCAAAATGAAGTGGAAGATGGTCGCTCGTTTTCCCAAATTGTTACACCTTTTGAGACGAGCCGCAGTGGTACAAGACTAATCATAAAATTACTAGCAAGATCGATTTGCTCATCTTCACTCGTCCTTTGATGATAAATGCTTTTTTTTTTTTTTTTTTAAAAACGTTGCCCCACACTAGGAATTTCTTCCTGTATTGTGGGTGCGTTTACAAACATAGAAAAACACAAACACCCAGACCCAGAACAATTACTTGCAGATCATACAAATACTTGTTCCGTGCGGGGATCGAACCCGCGACACGCTGCGTAGCAGTCGATCGCTCAGCCATTACGCCAACCGTGTCGTCAAAACCCCATTTGCTGGTCAATACGAGCTGTTGATTGGGATCAACAGGGGTTTCTAACGACCTAATAAGTCTTCTTGAGGTTAAATCCATCAAGGCTTGTAATTTGATTTTTGCAGAGCTCTCTGTAACTGTGAGATCTTCTTTGGCCGGATAGCACTTAATTTTTTCTTTAACCAACATGTAGTAACTCGGGTATTGAAGAGCTCCTTCTTGAGTGTTGAAATCCCGAAGAGTGTTATAGCGCCATTTCGATAAGTTCATCGATACATAAAGAGCCAATGCCTTCAAAGGGGATATTTCCCGTACTTGAATTGATTTACCTTCAATGAAGGCTTTGATTTTTGAGGCCTCTTCTGGATTCTCCGTCAAGTATTTCATAACATAAGCTGTATCGCTTTGTCCTGCCTTTTGAAGCGCCCTTTCGGCCGAAAACATAATTTCAGCGCTGCTACTGCTGCATGAAAGACTATCTTCAGTGCGTCTTCTTTTTTGCCGGTTACTAAGGTCCTCAAAAGATTTACGAGGACTAGGATGTGTACAAGTTGAAGCATCAGATTTAGCAGGAGAAATTATGGGCTCGATGACGTCACTTATATTTTCTGTAGAAGGTTCCATATTTTCATTCTGTAATTCCGGCCATTGAATTGCAGCCTGTAGCCAAATCTCATGTTTCTTCCGAAACTTATCTGTGCTTCTTCCAGACTGTGTCCATTTTGCATAAATGCGGTAGCAAAATCGACGACACCAGTCTTTTAAACTTGTTTCAGCACTTTCACATAACTGAACACAACTGTTATCTTTTAAAACACTGAACAAATAGTTAAAGTCGCGTAAATCTTTATGTGCGCGTGCGCATAAAGCAACGTGAATATCAAGATTTGTATTAAAATTTGGAAAATACATTGCGAGATTAGCTTGGATACAACGAGGTGTAAATCAACACTGATTTTAAAGTTACTAATAGTGACCTATTTATATAAAATCCAGGTATCCCAGGTATCCTTTGTTAAATATTGCAAGGTAATTAGTTATTGTGATAATTAGTAAATGATGCATGCTAAATTAGTGTATTAAGAGCCATTTAGTAATTAAATAATAGCAATGTTCTTATCAGTAATCATTAGTGCATCAGTTTTATATGTAAACCTTAAGTCCCTAATTATATATCCTAATTAGCTTATATCTTCTCTAATTGGCTGCTCAGAAATGTTATTGTAATAAGGTAAACCTTTAGAAAAACGGTTTTAATCAACAAAATAAACAAAAAATAAAAAAATTGTGTTATAAAATAAACATCACTCTTTATCCCAGAAAGTGCACATTTGGCGCACTATGTGTCTTAGTATTAAATATAGCTCTTAGTATTAGCATTATGATATTAGAGACCGCTACTTGAAACAAGCCCGGAATCAGGAGGGAGAGAGCTCGATACACTCATTTTCATAGTAAAATTTCACATTTTCTCAAATTACTCCCGAAATATGGGAGTTATGAAGAAATTCATCACCACAAGTTATGAAGGCATTAAGTAATCGAATAAGATGGCATCATTAGTTTGGCATAATTTTACTCTTTTTTTTCGGACATGTCTACGTCCAACCGCTCCCATACATTCGTTCCACTGTGCGCCGAGCGAGCGTAGCAAGTACTCTTTGATAGCTGTTGGCGCTGACTTAAACGAGTAAACGTGTCAGCGATCTACTTTTATAATGATGTATCTCTTTTACTTACATGGGACCTATAATTTTGAAAATCGTTGATAGTCGCTTCCTCGTCGGCAGTGGGCGGTTATTCCTCTTGGCATTTACATGTTAAGGGTGCGTCCAGATTATGTTATACAACCCATTAACTTTTCATATAATAAAATATTTAATTTTGTTATACAAGGTGTCGTTTTGCAGTTGAGGGGCTTGTGGTCAAGTAATAACAGCCGCACGGGTCGATCGATCAGGTTAAGCTACTTGCCGCGGTTGGTCCGTGGATGGGTGACCATCTTTACATACCAAGACCCCTCCGTGCCTCGGAAAGCACGTTAAGCCTTTGGTCCCGGCTGTCATTTGTAGATCTTTGACAGTTGTTACGGGTCGTCAGAAGCCCGAAAGTCTGACAACCAGTCTTACCAAGGGGTATCGTGTTACCCAGTAAATGGGTTGTGGAGGTCAGATAGGCAGTTGCTCCATGTAAAATACTGGTATTCAGCTGCTTCCGGTTAGACTGGAGCCGACCCCAACATAGTTGGGAAAAGGCTAGGCAGATGATGAAGGTGTCGTTTTGCATCCTCGTCAAATTTCAGGAGGCTGCTATGAAATACTTGATATAATCAAATAAAATTACGGTACCTGCTCAATAATTATTTCATATTTGATTTTTTTTGGTTATTAAGTTGTACAGTATTTTAGAATACCCCACTTTCACAGAACAAAATAACCCCGTTGCGTATGCGGTAGTGTGTGTGTGTGTGTGTAAAAGGGCAGTTACAGTGCGGTGTCACACGGGCCGAGTTTTAACATGCGTGTCCCACACGTGCCGATTTTCGAAAATTAGAAAAAAAACCTACGTATTTTATTATTGATTCGTGTCGAGAACCATTAGCATAGTTACCTCCTTGAATTTGACGAGGATGCAAAACGACACCTTGTATAACACGTCCACATTATTAATCTGTCTATAGAAATATGTTACATATCTATGTATCGTGTTATGTAGTGTCTTAGTGTGGACGCACCCTTTTTTTTTTGGATAGGAAATCATCAAATAACTTCTCCCGCTCTGGCCGGAGCGGGAAGGTGTGTCAGACTCTTACTGACTAAAACCCACCCGTATTCCTTCCTGTTGCCTGTGTTGCCAGGGGCCTCAGTTACCCATTAGTACCTTCCCGCGACCCCGGCAGGCATCGGCCCTAGTGGACCCCCTACATTTGTGCTGACGACATCTCTTTGAGGAGCGCGAGGAATACAACGCGCCGTTGACCCGGGCCTGGTCCTTACCAGACGGTGAGCTACCCATTGCTCACCGTCCGCAAGCCCGCGCCTACGGTGGCCGAAAATCCGCCCGGGATTCCCGACGCCCAGGGCGTCTCCTGCGGCGGCTAGGGGCGAGAGGGCTCGAAATTTGCCTTTCCCTCAACCGTCCCGCTTCCTCCTTCGCGAGCATTACTGCTTCGCAGAAGGAAGTGACGGCTGCCCATGCCCTCGCTCCGTACCATGGCCTGAACCAGGGCCGGACGCGAGAGATCTCTGCTGCCGATCGCCTCCACGAGGACACGGCGGTGTTCTGCCCAAGCCGGGCAGACCTCCACCGTATCCTCCGGGCGATCCACACAGTGGTGACACCCGCGCGTTTCCTCCCGCCTTATCCGACACAGGAACCTCCCGAAGCTGCCGTGTCCGGTGCGGACCTGCGTCAGGCGGAAGGTGAAGACGCCGTGGCGCCTCTCTAGCCACTCCTCAAAGAGGGGACTTATCGCCGCAATCGTGGCGTGCCCAGCACTGGGTTGCGACAACCGTACTCTCCATGTCGCCATGAGATCCCGCCGGAGCTCCGTCCGCTGTACCGCGATTTCTCGCGGCAGCGGAGTTACGCCCCGGCGTTTCGCCTCCTCGCGCCACTCCCATACGTGCGCGAGGACGTGGACGCACCCTAAGGTCCGTGTTACAGAACCTCACTCAAAACTCAAACATAACTAGAAACTCGTTTAGAGCCATTTGATTGGTTGACATTTGTAGTTTTAGGCAACGCTTGTAAGCGTGCACGCCCTTTATGCCTGGAGGCATTTATTTAGGTATTAAGTTCTGTTTACGTTTTTATGTTGTATTTTTTATCTGCTTGAGTACAGCTAACATAATGGCAAGTAATTTAATTTAATGTTTTGTAATGTTAATTACTTTGCATACGACCTGTCTGTTTAGTTATATAAACTTGATTCTATAATCAAGTTTATATAACTAAACAGACAGGTGTGCTGCTGGGGAGTTTGTTCCACCACTTCTTCCCAGCTAAAGCACTAGGAAGTGGTGAAGGGCGGGCGTTTTTTTGGGGACTGTCTTATGTAACTTTGACGTTCGAAAAGTGCTGATCCTCAGCCTAATTTGAATAAATGACTTGATTTTGCTTGAGTAAGTTTCTGTAATACGGCCCTTTATGTCTATGTTACTGAGAGTTTTCGAGATAGGTAACTGCTTACTATTCAGGCATTACATTGAGGTTCGAGCGTTCTTCGCGTCGGTCCTACATTCGTTACCGTTGGAGCACACGTGTAATCTACCACTTTATAAGTTGATGTAACTACCGACCGAATCTTGGTCTTCATCTACAGTTCTATGATATTCATAGCATTTGGGTTTATGAAAATGATATTATACATACCTAGTATTAAGGGTCTATTATGTACAGTGGAAGAAAATTCTTTTTGCAATAAAAAAATAAACTTTTAATAGTTTATTTATTTTTTATATTTACATAGAAAATATATTAAAAGGAAGTTATACGATTAATGTTAACGCAACTTAGACTAAGTAAATTAATCTATATCTTAGGTATAGAAGTTAAATTCTTACTCTTACACAAAGTGATGGATCAGGGTATTCCCCGTACAGTCATGTAATCAGAATGTGCGTGGTGTCCAACGAAAGGCAATGGTGTTCTAAGGACATTAGAAAGTGTCTTTTAGCGATCACGGAATTTGTAAAAAAAAATTGGTTGTCTCTAAATTCGGTTTTCGGACGATAATTTTACGTGATAACGAAAGAGAGATGCGTCACAAGCCGAGCGGTTAGGCTGATCGTGCATCTATCGCTAGTTCCGCACTCACGCTTGCACGCTCGGGTCTGGCGGAACGTGACAATCGAGTCATGCTTTTTCGTGCGTGCAGTTCATCGATATATAAGACGTTATCACATCAAAAAAAGTTGCTCGTTCTGCCGCAGCAGACGTTTCGCTTGAGCTGTGGTGTTTAAGAGCTCGGTAAGCAAGGGCTTTCGTTGATTAAAAGACGTATCAGACAAACCCTAATATTTACCATAAGGCCGTGTACCGACGTACGCGTTTTATGCTCGCACGGATTCGGTGCGCGTCGCGTGTAGTCCCAAAGGTTATTGCAACTTTGTGTCCTATGCTAAATACATAAAGCTTATTTTGAAATCCTCCCACAAACACCGCGTATGCGTAGCCACCGAGCAGCAACACCACAGTCACCTCATTTTACTCGCTAAACTTTTGAATTTATCCATACAAAACAAACATACAAAAAAAGCATCTCTTTATATTATTAGTTTAGATTTATCAATTAAAAATTGCTCAAGCATTTTGCTCTTATTTCTTTCTTTTCTTCTTTCCTTCGCGTCAGACACGCGCACGCGCACATGAATAACATTTATGACGTCACTGCAAAGTAGTAGAATTTATACAATTCTACTTATTGTAGAATCGACCGCATTTCGATTTTTTAATAATAACATGTCATGAAAAAGTTGTATTAGCACCTCTTTGATTTATGATTTTGTAAAATTAAAAAAAATAGATAATATAAATTGGCAAGATGATACCATACCTATTGTTTGAATATTAATAATAGTCGAGTGATAAGCATTGATAGAGATTCTATTAATTATATTTGTGTAATTTATTTACACGCCTTGTAATAACATCTTTAAGTATTTGCAGCTGTTTTTTATTATTAAGTCCATAACGGGCCGGTAAATCCTTATTGACTCCGGAGTGGAGTTCCACTCGGGAGTCAATAAGGATATACCGGTTAATTTTTATTTTTATTAGGTTGTAATTTTCAGCTTAGTTCACTAAATGTCACTCATTAATTGTTATTTACATAATCAAAGTCCTTAGGTCCCGCGATAATCCGATGGAGCCTATAAAAAAAGAGGTAGCTTCGGCCATCATAATTACCTACTTGCCATTAAAGCATTTTCACAGGTCGTGAAAATGATCGGCCCCATTACTAAAGCATAACGTCTCAAATAATTCTGAGATAGCGAAAGCAGTGAAACAATAAAATGAGTACTAAACATTACCCTTCTTTGCAGTCGGGTAAAAATAAGCCGTCATTAATCAGTAAAGTTTTTGTACGCGTCATACAAAACCATGCCCTATTGCAACTTTTTAGTACCAAGGGTCTCCGAGTTAAACCGGGGACAGACAGACTGACTTGGCGAAACTATAAGAGTCCCTAATTAATTTGACTACGGATCCTTAAAAGAATGTTAACAAGAATAAAAAGCTTATTATCTTTTAAATAATGACGAAGTAAGGACAGGTGAGACTACTAACACAAAATTAAATAAACGCCCAAAATAACAAGATACAATTAAATAGATAGCGAATGTGCAGGCGAAAGCTCCGTCTGTATTGATGTTCTTAGAAGGGCAACTCAATTGTGCAGTTCTTGACACCAAGCAATTCACGGCAATTTCATTATTGCCTAAAAATTTTCAAAAATGACGCATGTAAGCACAGAATGACAAGATGCGCAAACGCATCAACATTTCGACACAAGATGCGCGGGAGACGACGAGAGACGCTTCGTGCACTTTACTCGACTTTCATTACACAATACAATATGTCAAAATAATAAGCAGCACCGGCTGATTTCACACACAAGTCACACGTAAAATTATAACTAATAAATTGTCTTTAACATATTCTTTCAACAATTACTCTCTTAAAAACTCTTAACGATCACGCATACTGAGTAAACTTTCGCTGGTGTTGCGAATATTTCTCAGCGAACTATTCTTAAAACTCGACTTACGTAGTCGGGCCATAAGTTCTGTCACATAGGTAAAATTTAGAATGCAAGCCCAGGAAAATATGGGCATTCGAAATTTGAATATTTAAAGAAAATAAAAACAAAGGGTTTCTGGAATTTTGTTCATTTTCGAAAATTGAGTGGACGCGCAAAGACAGAGTCGCAGTAATTGCATTGCATCATTGCGATCACGCGCCTACTGAGATTTTCAAACTGCTGAAAAATTTGAAATTTTCACTGAGATTTATTTTGCGTACGATCAAAAGATTCAGGTAAGATTCAAGATTTGCCCCTTTGTTTATCTTATGATAAACAAAGGGGCGGTCGAATTCGTAGTGTTCTGGCTCCAGCGGTCATCAAAGCAGTGAAGGCGCGAATCCAACGAAATTCTGTCCGCAAGCAAAAAATGTTGGCTCTGCAGATGGGACTAAGCAGAACTACTGTTAAAAGGGTGTTAAATGAAGACCTAGGACTGCGTGCTTATAGAAAAAAAAAGCACATCTTAACACTCGGCTGAAGAAAATCAGACTCGAAAGAAGCCGGGTTTTATTACAGGCGGTACGCGGGAAAAAAATACCGCGAAATACTTTTTAAGGACGAAAAAAATTTTAATGTTGAGGAAAGTTTCAACAAAGAAAATGATAAAGTATATGCACACTCTAGTGAAGAAGCGACCAGACGTGTGCCACGTGTTCAGCGTGGTCCTCACCCTTCGGCATTCATGGTTTGGCTTGGGGTGTCCTATTTGGGTCCAATGGAGGTGTTTTTTTGTGAAAAAGGAGTGAAAACCACTGCCCTCGTATATCAAAACAAAGTCCTAACAAACATTGTGGAACCTCTTTCACAAACAATGTTCGAAAACAGGCACTGGGTATTCCAGCAGGATTCTGCGCCGGCTCATAACGCGAAAAGTATCCAAAACTGGCTCACGACCCGTGGAATCGACTTTATCAGGCATGAGGATTGGCCCTCATCCAGTACAGACTTGAATCCCTTGGATTACAAAATATGTCGGCACTTAGAGGACCTGTCTGCGCTAAACCCCATCGCAACTTGCGAAGCATCCCTGATTAAAGCAGTCGCCGATATTGACATGAACGTCGTGCGTGCTTCGATTGATGACTGGCCTTGCAGTTTAAAGGCTTGTATCGAAGCAAGAGGAGGACATTTCGAAAATTTTTAATGTGGTTTAAATTTGTATTCTATACACTTTCATTTGATATATAAATGTTTGTAGTGCGTAACTCATTGTGTCATTTATTTAACTTATGTGACAAAACTTATGACCAGACTACGTATACTCGGAATATCAACACACCGGATTCGCAGCCAATTGGTCGCTATTTTACTTTTGCTGGAAATATTTCGCAGCAGTGAATTTAATCTCTTCGATGTGAAGAATCTTTTACGCTGATAGCGTCACAAAATATTACGTAATCAGTAAATCACAGAACATCAAACACCTAATCTGTTGAAAACGTTCCTAGTGATGGTCAAGTTGTTGGTATTCTTGTCTCCTAACCTAGCTTTAACTCCATTGGTAACGGTCTCCGGCATAGATAACCTCCTTTCAGGTTTATTGAACACCGGCGTGAACTTCTGAACCGTTTTCTGAACAGGTTGTATCACTGGCTTCTGAACTGCTGCCTTCTGGTTGGTGTTCCGAACAGTCTCTATTTCTTTATATTGAACCTGATTCGAGAACTTGACAGATTTGGCCTTTGGTACTGCCAATTTTGTTTTGACGCTGACGGGGGTCTCGTCAGCTCTCATAGTTCCCACAGCTATTTTCCTGACACTATTCTTAGATGTGGTCACTGTGAAAACCTTTTTGGAGATATCAGGCAAGCTCTTGAGTATTCCTTCGTATTTGAGAGCATCTTTGTCCATAGGAATTGATTGGTCATCTTCTTGGTGGTCCGCCTTTGAACCGAGGCGTGCGTAAATTGGTTTGACAGAAGCCTTGGATGTAACTGCCGAGACCTTCACAGGTTCAGAGTTGCCGAGCCTGGCAAATACTGTTTTGGATGGACCTGGAAGGGAAAGAAAACCATTGTGCAATAAAGAAAACAGCTGCTCTTATTTCCTTGGTCTTTCTTGGTGATCAAATCCACAGAAAAGCATAGTGATGCTAAACAGAACTTCTTTGGACTTAAAAGTGGATAGTTTTACCTTCTTTGACCTGCTTCTGCTGTGCCGCGAAACGTATGAGACGCGACTTCTTCAAGCTGATGTCATCATCCCTGATGCAAAAAACAATATTGATACACTTAAATCATACATTTTTGTGGTGTACTACCTACTACCTAGTGTACGTGAATTATTTTTTTATAAAGTCGTCTGTGGTTCACGACAACATACGATTATTTTGAAGAATTTGAGTATTCACATAAGCACATTAGTAACTTATTTTCAATACTGCTCAGTCAAGTAATTCAACTTACGCAGTTTCAAGAGACTTCCTCTTAAGTTGAGATGTTGGACTGGTGGACTCTTGCACTTGCGGATTGCGCGTGTAGTGCTCTAATATACGACTGGCAGCTGTGGACACAAATAACGTGTGTAAGATATAAATAATAGGTTAATAAACACTTTTGAACCTTATTTTTATGAGAATACAATTCAAAATACATTTATCAACTCGGAGGAAGTTGTTTGACTTCTACTAAATGCATCTACTCAATTATGTTGGGGTCGGCTTCCAGTCTAACCGGATCCAGCAGAATACCAGTATTTTCAAGGAGCAACTGCCTATCTGACCTCCACAACCCAGTTACTGGGTAACACGATACTCCTTGGTAAGACTGGTTGTCAGACTTTCGGGCTTCTGACTACCTGTAACGACTATCAAAGATCTACAAATGACAGCCGGGACCACCAGTTTAACGTGCTTTCTGAGGCATGGAGGAGTCTCGATATTTAATGGATGCTAACCCATCCACGGACCGCGACCTTGGCAAGCGTAGCTTAACCTTCGATCGACCCATGCTGCTGTTATTATTTAACCACCAGCCCCTATAAAAAACGAGCATGACTTACAAAACTTCTTTTCCCAGCTTATCAACTTTGGAACCAGCAGCTTTCACCACTTCAGGAGCACTGTAGTACTTCTAAAATATGCAGACGATGAATAATGTGTAGTTGTGTACTAACGTGATGATGGCTGTGACACGGTGGCTCGGCCGGTGATGGCGGCGACGGGTACTTTGGCTGTGGCTGGCACAGCTGAACTGAGCACCCGATCACGAGCTGTACTCTCATGCACTTGCTTTGCGTGCCTGTAAATGTTGCATAGGATGTTCCCTAAATCATTAAAAAATTGGAGGAAACTATAGTTATTAGACAAAGTGATTTTAATTTATTTACGAACTAATCCACAAGCTTGAATTCAAATAATGCCTAATAATATATGAAACATTTTGCAATGCTAGTACATATGTATATTCCAACTTCAAACATGCAAATATCGCAACTTATTTTGTTGCTGCCATTTCCAAAAAGAACCATTTGACAATATGTATTGTACCAATACAGAAACAGCAACTGAACAAATAAATACAATGTAGAGTGTAATTACTAGTGCTTTGCTTGTGGACTTGTCTTGACTGAACATAAAACAGAAAATTATTATCTCTCAATTTAAAATAAACTCTTTCTCACCTCAATATAGCAATAACATCTCCCATCCTCGAGATTCCCATATCCCTCAGGTATTCTTTGTTGAGATCTAGGAGCATGTCATTCTGTATGCGGTTCTCCGTGAAAGTGAGTGCATATGTTGCCGACACGTCCGATGGTATACCAGCAGCTGTGAAGAAACTCACCCACATACCTAGAATGTATAAATAGCTAATAATTAATCTTAAGTCTCCAATGCTATTGGAAAATAGCTCTAGTTTCTCTGATTTATAAAGCCGGGCCTAAGAATTCCGTGGATAATTATATACCTACATCTCTACTTTGCATTTTATCAAAAGTCCTGGAGAAATTAATAAGTTCGTCAACAGTTCGGCCGCAGCAGTTGTCCGTTTTCCTATTCTAAACCCAAATTGCCTTTCTAAGAATTGAGTGGTTTTCTAGGTAATTAACTAAATCAATAACATCTAAACATACAAATGATGGGGAACATTGTCTTGGAATATTCTTAGAGCTTATTATATTGGTGAAAGAAAAGAAAATTTTGTAAACAAGAAAATTAAAAACTGGCAATCCACAATAGAAATACTTCACTTATCTGTAAAGACTCACCCCCAAGCTACCTACATTACCCTCACTAGAGCAGCACAATTCAAATGGACATTCCAATTAAGTCTTAGATAATGTACACACTGCGTACCAATTTTTTACCTAATCTACTAGGAGGCGATATCTCACCCTTGGAAGCAGACTTATTTATTTTAAAAGAGTGTCCATGGAGTTTCTTGCCCGTTCTTCTCCATAGGTACCTACTACGCTTTGGAATGGGCAACTAGCTTCATATTTCTAACTGACCGACTCCTTGACTATTCAAAAGTGCCTGTAAATGGTTTTATTGAAATAAATGCTTTGGGTCTGAGTTTGATTCTCTCTACCCGTAAAGGTGGTGTAGCAATCTATCAAAAATGACAAATATAAACCTTGTATGTTCAAAAAAAGGTTGTGCAGTCCTCTCAAGTGCTTTGATAGAAAATACACTTAAGGACCTCTCTCAACATCATAAATCCCTTAGAGATGCACAGAAAGAAAGCCACAAAGAGAAAGACACTCTTGATAACAAACTCTTGGATACTGTCTTGGTCAAACTCTCCCCTATCAAAAGAAGAGCGATTGAACAATCAATTTCAACAAAAATGAAAACAAAATCCTCCAACTGGCTATCTATCATACCAACTAAGAAAGACCATTTCTATCTATCCCCATTAGAGTTCAAAGACACACTTGCATTACATAACCACAGATTACCAGTCTCTATGCCAAAATCTGATGGCTGTGGCTGCGATGAATTCAACGTTGATCGTGATAGTTAGATAGATTCATTTATTTGCCTGAAATATGGTATTTTACAGATTTTATAACACATACACAATAGTTCTTCATATTCATGCTCTATAGAGCATTATGTAAAGTGCCTGTCTGGGTTCTAACCTACGACCTACAACTCATAAGTTGCGGCTGTTACCACTTGGTCACCACTGCTCTTACTTATTTTACTTTAATTACCAAACATTTTTTTTTAATAATTTTTAAAATGGTTAACCCTCCATATTGGTGCCCAAGATACAGGCTTGCCTAGTTTGGGGCCAATGTAAAACCTTTGTAATCTTTTTCAATCTTTTTCTTTCAATGAAGTTTTTATTATTATTATTTATTTATTTTATTATTAAACCAGAAGTTGTGAATGGCAATTAAGGGAACAGCGGGGCAATTAGTTTCATTTTGAAAGTTCACCCACGTCCATTGCATTATTTACGTTGTTGAGCAGACAAATTTATGAAGCAAAGGATTAACAATATCCTTCATGATTCTCGGATTGTGATTCAAACTGTGTTGGTGTAGGCAATTGAAAAATGCGATGATGTCGCTTTATGTGCACCAATAGATAGGTTTTCATAACTTGGATGATTTATTTAGAAACATGCAAGTTTGCTGGTTTCAAATCATTGGATATTAATTTGCCATGCAGCATAATGACTAATATTATTGATGTCTTTGTATCCTAACCATCTGATGAATAAATAAAAAATATATGTTATTTATGTAATTCAACTGAAAATTATTTGAGATCATTGTATTAGTAATATTATGTTTTTTCATAATCATGTAAGTTTAAGTAGATTTACATTTAAGATTTGCTTCGTAGAACAGTGATGCAAACAAATGGTTGCAGTGCAACTCAAATGTAGCAGGCAACTATGGGCATGGTAATTTTGTATACTGCACGGTGCCTTTTTTTAGTACTTACTAAGTTTGATAGCAAATTTTGAATAGTATTGCTTTTTATTATAAACACTAAACCTTTTTTTTTACAAATACCAGTTTTTTCCCCAAAATACCATGATTTTCATGGAGGCATAACCTTGGAGCATATTTTTGGAGTCTACTGACTAAAGCTGAATTTTCCTAAGATTTTACACAATTTAAGAGTAAACAGGCCTTACCGGTTAAATTTGAGTCCATTTTTAAGGACGCTGCACTCGATACAATAAAATGAAATAACAAATTACTGAATTTCGCGACACAAAAACAGGCAAACTATACACAAAAAAACCTACAGACAGATCACAGAACACTGCCACAGACTAAGTAAGTAGCAAAAACCATAGACCATTTGACCACAGACGCATGCTTTTGACTTGATTTGACCACCATTTGACTAACTAACCACAAAGTCACAAACTTACTAGAGATCGTAGAGATGCTACGCATGAATCGACTAAAGTCATCATCTCAACTTCGAGGTGTACTACATATTCTGTGCTTTTTGTGTGATTGCAGTAGTATTATGGGAGCATTGAATTATTTGATTGAAATATTCACATAACCTCGCTGTTGTAACGTTTTGTTCGTTGACTGGGTAGAACCACAGAATAAGTAGTACGATAAACCACAGAATAATAAACAGTCGCTATATCGATAACCGTATCACAGACACAGACTAACATATCTAGTCTGCATTCCGAATTGCGCTGTAATAGTATTGAGCGTGCTTTCACCCATTCCGAATTAGCGTGAGCGCGAGAAAGTTGTCCCGTGAATCTTCACAGATGACGTCATGACATGCGCCATCGTGCGATAACACCGACCTTATGTGCTGTTTTCTTTTGAGTCCCACCATACCTATAAACTAATGTGGCATTTCTTACATTGTGCTTCTGGCTACTGTCACTACCTAACCAAAGAAGAAATTTGTGGTGTATACATTAAAAAATATTCTACCAACTATGTTTATTCAAGTGAACAGCCGACGATCCTAACCGACAACTTTCTGTCATGCTCACATCAGAGCTATATGAGAGGCACAGAACATATTTACTCAAGAGATGAGAGGGCTCAGTGGCACACATTCAAATCCAAGACGTAGTTCAACATACCTGAAATGAGTTTTAAACTCATGCGCATTATGTTTAATTCTTGTTGCATTTATGTAATTTGTAATTTATGCTATTTTTACCCGACAGCCCCAGAAGGAGGGTAATGTTTTTCGAGAGTACGTATGTATGTATGTCTATTTCTTTGGCACGCTCTGTAACCTAAACTGATTGATGGATTTTAACATAAGAGGTGTCTTTAGATTCGTCTTCATTGTGGGAGTGACATAGGCTATATAATTTTTATATGTTGCATCTGCAAATACAACAAAAAGGGAGGGAAACGTTTTTTTTTTAAATAAATTACTATAATATTGATATCAAATAAAAACTAGTAATGAGTCAATTCCATATATATATATAATAATAAAACTAAAAAACTTGAAATAAAACAAATTATTTAAAAAACAAAAAACCCGACTGCAAAAACACATAACTGAAAAGGGAAAAACAAGCATTATAATCTATATAATTTTGGTATCGCAGGCGGGGAAAGTCGAATAACCTGAAATATGGTGTAACTTTTGATTGTCCCCGCCTGCGATACCAAAATTATATAGATTATAATGCAGTCGGGTTTTTTGTTTTTTAAATAATATTTTCTTTCAAGTTTTTTAGTTTTATTAATATATATATATATATTTGAAAATTACTCATTACTAGCTTTTATTTGATACCAATATTGTTGCAATTAATTTAAAAAAAAACTCGTCCTCCTTTTTTTGTATTTACAGATGCAATTTATAAATATTATATAGCCTATGTTACTCCCACACTACATACTCTCGAAAAGCATTACCCTCCTGAGGCAGTCGGGTAAAAACAAGCATTATAAGCTATAGGTATCGCAGGCGGGGACAGACCAATAACCGTTTTTCTCTTTTCAGTTAGGTATGTGTTTTTGCAGTCGGATATTTTGTTTTTTTTTTAATTTGTTTTATTATTCGTGGTATTGTTGCCGGGAGCATTTAAATACGCTAATATAAGCACTTCGTCATCCTTCATAACTGAACGAATCGTCGTTCTAATCGGCCTTTCTTGTGCAAGGTTTGGGGTTGTATTATACTTCTAAGTTTTGACGTTGAGCGAGCACTGTAAGCGCGTTCACGAGCGTTCCGAATTGTTGACGGCTCTCAGCTGTCATAATCGTGATACAGATATTCTATTTCACGAAGTCCGTTCGGCTTTGATTGTAGTAGTGACGTATCCCGACAAGCGCGCTTGTGTGTGTAAAAGTAGGTAACGTTAGCAAAAAAATCTGATATATATTCAAGTCGAGATTTAATAATCTAAATAAAATTTTGGTTTTAAAAGTATATACATTTTGTAAATAAATTAGATTAGGTTGCAATAAATACAAAAACATTAAGAATATGTAGGCATTTAATTAAGCATTGGTGTTACAGAATGGAAACGAAACAAGTAGGACTATTCAGTATTTTCAATCACTATCAGATAAATTTTCGATTTCCGATTCCGTTTTGCTGTCGTCAGAATCATCTTGTACATTGATTATAAATTCAAAATCGAGATCAAAATATTTCAGGTAGTCTTTTTCAATTTTTTCAACATGAGCACAAGTTTTTTGCCACGTTTCACTGCTAACTTGGCCCAAACTTTCATTGATCAGTCTTTCCGTATTCGTCATGTTTTGCTCGATATTTTTAGATGCGACATAATTTTTAACGATCCCCCAAATATTTTCAATCGCATTTAATTCTGGGTGATTAGGGGGAAGGCGTAAGATATCAAAACCCTTGCTTTTGATAAAATCGTCAATCTTGTAGATTACGTGTTGGGCTTTGTACTTCTTTATTGTATCGTACAATTCCAATTTAAGAAGAGATTCATCAAATGCTATAACCCTTATCCCTGAGCCATTGCTGCATATCGGCTTTCTTTGTAGATTGCGTCGGTAGTCGTTCAGCCCGTGTGTTGTGATAAGATGCATTGTCTAAGACAATGACAGAGCGCGGAAGTAAATTGGGTAGCAACTTTTCATTTAGCCATTTTACATAGTTATCATAGCTCATATTTGAATGATAATCACCAGCTGTTGAGTTGGCCTTATAAACCAAGGAAGCATTTTCAATAAAACCATCCTTGGTTCCCGCGTGCACTAAAATAAAGCGAGTGCCTGTGCAAATTTTTTTTTAAAACGGAGTTCTTTCCTTTTTTTTTGCCCAGGTGTTGTTTCGCACGTGTGTCGAAAGGACGTAGCTCTCATCGGTGTAGACAATGGGCCGACTTTGAGAGCGGTACTCTGTTATTTTTTTTAAATATTTTAAACGCCACATTTGTATATCATGACGCTCCGTCAAGACTTTACGGTTGTTCTCTGTTTTGCGCCACTTGTAACTTAATTTCAACAGTAACTTGCGAACAGTTTCTAAACAACCTTCGAATCCGATTTTTTCATTCAATGCTGTTCTTAACTTAGCTAATGTTGGAATTTCTTTATGGACAATATGGAAATCTTGTACAGTACTGCGAACCACATAGGCTGTAAAATTATTTATATCCACTTTATTATCTCGCTTTCTCCTTTTCTTCATAGGTGAAGTGAATTTTGATAAAGTGGATGGCAATTCCTTCTCTTCTTTTAATATTCTTTAAACTGTTTTTTGGCTCATACCCGTAGCTTCAGCTGTACGGCGTGTAATGTCTCGTAAATGAGACAAATCACAGTTGAGTTCCATTAATGATGTTTTAAATTCATATTCTTCTCGCAGAAAATGATAAACACTAGCTATCATGTTTCGACCCTAAAACAAAATGTAATCAAAATAATTAAGTAATATAAACATTGTATAACACAAAAAACATTCATTTTATAAATACTTCTATTGCTATATTAAGTATCTTTGTATAACATTTTAATTGAAAACGTATAAATAAATATTACCTCACTATGGACAACTCTTCTTCGTTTTGTTGCCATGCTGACCTTACTCCGTGAAACAATTTGGCGCGAACTAAAAACCACTACTGATCCGGACCGTGTCCCGATCGACACTGAGCGCTCTCGAGGTTACGCACACAAAAACAATGTGCATGTACACGCTTGACAACATTCATAGCCAAACGGACTTCGTGACATAGAACATCTGTATCTAAATCGGAACGCAAAATATTGATATGAGCGCTGTGAGCGATTATGGCTTAATTCGGAATGCACCCTTCTTGATGCTGTTAGTGCCACAAGCTGATTGTCAAACTAAAATAAAAAAAAACGAAAAAAATTGTCGGCTTTTTCTGCTTTTTGTAAACTAATGAATTTGAAGACTAATGTTATTTACAGTTAGATATTTCTCCAGTGTTTTATTTTCACCAGCTAGTTTAAAACTTATTCATAGAGGTAGGAAAGTCAAATACTTCCTCGAAATTCGATCCGTAAAAATACGCGCATTTCTTACATAAATAACCTTTTGTGTTGTAAAAATGAATTTGCTTCGTTTTAGTTCCAAACATCATCGTGTGTCAGTGCAGTACAAAGATGTCGACAGCATTAGACACTGTACCTAAGGTGGACATAGACCCCGCTGGAGTTTTCAAGTACATATTGATGAATGTGTATGACAAAACAAAAGTTAATGTGGAGCCAATCATCATCGTGCGCGGCTACAAGCATTGCAACTATCATTCAGATATTTATGATGAGGTATGAGTTGAATGGTAAATATAATAGCATTAATTTGAATCATAAAATTTTAAATTTCATTTCATATTTAATTTTGTTATTTCAGGTGCAGGAAAGACTTCAACCTCTAGACTGTGAACCTCTTGGAGGAGGTAGAATGTCTCATGATGCTGAAAATAAAAAGATACACATCTATGGCTATTCTCAGGGTTATGGCAAGGCAGATCATGAGATGACTGCCAAATTGATCAAGAAAGCCTATCCTGGCTACTGCATCACTGTCAGTGATGAGGGATATTAAAGAATACTGTGATTTTTTTATTAAAAACTACTATTGATTTACTTTACACCTGTGAAATAAATGAGTTGGACTAAAAAAATATATATGCTTGTATAAAACTGCTGCCTAATGCCCATTATTGATAAGCCTCAAATGAACAATCAACCAGACAAACTTGTGGAAGGTGAGCAATGGGAAAAATATAATTCCGACATTACGTGCAAGGGAGGTATGGTAAAAATTTTTTTTTTCAAGATTTTATTTTAGCACTGTTGGTGTGATTAATATATATACCTATGCCAAATTACAGCTTTCTAGTACTAAGCGTCTCTGAGCTACAGTGGGGTCAGACAGACAGACAGACATGGCGAAACTATAAGGGTTCCTTGTTTACTACGGAGCAAAAAAAAACGGAGCATAAAGGGTGGGCACTATCCGCAGCTGTAGCCCACGAAATTCAATTGCCAGTGTCAGGTTGTATCTTGATCAAAATATGATTCGCAACAGAATTATAATCATTAGAATCATTAATGCATCACTCTAAGTTAGATTTGTTCCATTGAATGACTTTTGGGAACTTCCTGCGGATCCACCTCAGAATTTGTTTTGTATGATTGTTTGTCCCACAGTAAACACAATAATATCAAATTATACCAGGTGACTTCTCTGGAGGTAGATGATTTTTTTTGGTGAAAACTATGTTAGGCGTGCTGAGCGATATTTGGTAGGCGCAAAACTTATGAGTTCGCGTCATCGACATGCTAATGTTAACAGTGTATCTGTAGCTATGCATAGTTTTAAATTTTCACTTCTGTCGGTGCCTGGTGTTTTTATTTTCGAGTAGAGGTCTTTGAAAGTTGTACCCGGTATAAACAGAATGTGAATGTACCCACGAATATGAACAACTTTTCCAAAGTAACCTATACTAAAAATCTTAAAAAAAGTATGGACCTTCCATACTTATGAAGATAATGGGCAGTTTTCACTAAAACTTTTAATGATGCCAATCGATCCTGTTTCGTAAAAGGATCATAAAGCTCCAATTGTGGTTTTAGTTCTTACTAGAAAAATCAGAAATCGCAAAAAATCTTGTCCCATACATTTTTTAGGAAATGCGACTCCAATCTACTTTATAACGATGAATAGACTGGCCGAAAATAAACAAAAAAATACCGGCGAAGTGCGTGTCCGTCCGACCACGCACAATGAAGGGTTCCGTAGTTGGGTAGAATTTATCCCAGAAACAAACTTGTTGAAAAACATGCTCTCCCATACATCGATAACATACGTCACGGTCAAAGCTTCAACTAATAGAATTCTTTTCAATTTTGTTTAATTATGTACTACTGCCATGATTTTTTTCACATCTCCATAAACAGCCATTTAGCTGGCAGGGGGGGGGGGGGGGGCAATTTCATACGGTGGAGTTCTGCCCGGCTTGGGCAGAGCACCGCCGTGTCCTCGTGGAGGCGATCGGCGGCAGAGATCTCTCGCGTCCGGCCCTGGTTCAGGCCATGGTACGGAGCGAGAGGCCATGGGCAGCCGTCACCTCCTTCTGCGAAGCAGTAATGCTTGCAAAGGAGGAGGCGGGACGGTTGAGGGAAACGCATGTTTCGCGCCCTCTCGCCCCTAGCTGCCGCAGGGGACGCCCTGGGCGTCGGGAATCCCGGGCGGATTTTCAGCCACCGTAGGCGCGGGCTTGCGGACGGTGAGCAATGGGTAGCTCACCGTCCGGTAAGGACCAGGCCCGGGTCGACGGGGCGTTGTATTCCACGCGCGCCTCAAAGAGATGTCGTCAGCACAAATGTAGGGGTCCACTAGGGCCGATGCCTGCCGGGGTCGCGGGAAGGTACTTATGGGTCACCGAGGCCCCCGCAACACAGGCAACGAAAGGAATACGGGTGGGTTTTAGTCAGTAAGAGTCATTTGATAATTTCACATCCACAAAAAAAAAGGGTTAGTCAAGTGCGGGGGGCCGCACTTGACTAACAAAAATTAGCACTTTAAACCATAATATTACGAAAACGGATCCTCCCAAGTGGCATTGCAAGCTGTATACAAGCTGTATTTAACGTTTTTATA
The DNA here is from genome assembly GCA_905333075.3 of Atethmia centrago. NCBI lineage: Eukaryota > Metazoa > Arthropoda > Insecta > Lepidoptera > Noctuidae > Atethmia > Atethmia centrago. The sequence continues at coordinate 33,616,993 of HG995367.1, read as the reverse complement.
CTAGAAGCTATATAAAGGCTGTTTGAGCGCTTATACCTTATAAGTAAAAAAGGGCCCTTATTATACAGCTTTTTGCGTTAGTAGAACTGTATAGTAGCAGTAGAAGCAATAGAGATGCCGTATAAATGAAAGGCGCTATTATTTAATATTTATTACTAGAAGTAAAAGATAATCGTGGACTTGTATATCTGATGGTGTTAATTGGTGAATTGAACGTGCAAATTAATTAATATATTTAATTTATTGTGAACCTGTGTTGTCCGTCAAAATATTCACGCGCCAGCAAAATAATCGTTCTGACATAAAGAAAAATACTAAATACGGTAAGTAAATGTTTGTTTTAAGGTTAGAATAATAAATCATTTTAAAGGAATAGATATGAAAGCACAGTGACCATTATTCAAGCTAATAAACATGATACGGCTATCTGTTGTAAAAAAATCCGTTATTATAATTTAAATTTTGTTTTTATACATTCGAAAATGGTGACAATTTGCTAAACAGCCTAAACGGTATTTGGAGAGCATTATAGTCTTAATGTAAAAACTGTACTAAGTAAGTTATGGATTACATTGTACAGCTATTGGCTTTTAATCAGCTTTATAATATAATATTTTTATTACTTAGGCTGTATATCAGTTCTCTATGCATAACTTTAATGCTTTTTAGAGTTACTTAAAAAAAATTAAAAACCCTGAGCTCAAGATTACTTTGACCCGTTCCTCGCTAAACTTTATCAATATTTATTAAAAATGCTCTTGTGATTTGGCAGTATAAGTCTCCTACACAAGCCTAATGAAATTGTTCTTAAGATAATAACTTGCAATGTATCACTGTTTAATTTACTCGCAATCGAAGTGAAAAGCAGAGTTTATAACTCGTTTATTTTTAACACATTGTTTTGTTTTTTTGGCTGGGATATCAAATAATTTTTCCCGCTCTGGGTGGAGTGGGAGGGTGTGTCAGACTCTTACTGACTAAAACCCACCCGTATTCCTTCCGTTGCCTGTGTTACGAGGGCTACACTAAAAGTATCGGGAATGGAATATTTCACAACCAAAGTCTTGAGACGTAAGACTTAAGACGTTCTTGTTATTAATTAAATACGTAACTTATGTTGATATTTGATACAGATATTTTGGATTAGAACTCAAAGTAAGAGGTTAGTTTAACGTTAGTTTGTATCGAGATTTTGTTTTCAAAACGTGTTTTGGTAACAACCAAGTTCTGGGAAATATGTTCAAAATTGACATATATTTTTCCGCAACCACAAACTATACAGATTTGGCAATATTTTTTCTTAAGCGAAGCCTATTTTGGTCAATTGGGTCTTGTCAGCGCCTTAATTGAAAACTCTTTGGTTTTAAAAATCGAATACCATTTATTTATAAAAAAGATTCTCGGTCTTGTCACAAGGTTTTGTCAAACTTGTTTAGTCGTTGAGAAAATGGAATTGACTCGAGAAAATTCAAGAGCGATGATTTATTATGACTCTCGAAGTGGTAACATGTGTTAACACAAAAACAGTGTGTTGACCGGATGATTTCTGCATTTGGTAATGAAGCCCCATCCAAAACCACAATTTATCGCTGGTTTGCTGAATTTCAACGTGGACGTGTCAAGCTCAGTGATGATCCCAGTCAAGGTCGACCAAAAACTGCAGTCACCCAAGAAAACGTTGATGCTGTGCGTAAGCTGATTAAGGAAAATTGACATGTGACATACCGCGAAATTCAGGCAACTTTAGACATTGGCATGAGTCAAATACAAATAATCTTGCATGAACAATTAGATGTAAAAAAGTTGTTTTCCCAATGGATACCGCATTCGCCCTGTGAAGAGCAAAAAGCGGCTCGCGTTACTTGGTGCGTCAGAACTCTCGAAAGATTCCACGCAGGATCCTCAAATGCTGTATACAACATCGTATCAGGTGACGAATCCTGGATATACGCGTACGAACCCAAAACAAAAAACCAGTCACGAGTTTGGGTGTTCGAAAATAAGTTTAAGCCAACAAAAATTGTTCGTTCACGGAGTGTTGCAAAAAAAATGGTGGCCACGTTTGTCTCCAAAACCGGCCATGTTACGACTATTCCTCTTGAGGGACAAAGAACGGTTAATGCAGAATGGTATGCTAGCATTTGTTTGCCACAGGTCGTTTCTGAACTCCGTAAAGAGAACTGCAACCGCCGCACCATCCTCCATCACGACAATGCGAGTTCTCACACCGCGCACAGAACAAAAGAGTTTTTAGAGCAAGAAAAAATAGAATTATTAGACCATCCGCCGTACAGCCCCGACCTAAGCCCTAATGATTTGAGATTTTGAAGAAGAAGCTGTGGACGCCTAGAAAACGGCCATTTTGGAGACCCCAACTTCCGAATGGAATGGTTGCTTCAATGATTGGTTCCATCTTATGGAAAAATGTGTCAAATTTCGCGGAGAATACTTCGAAAAGCAATAAATACATTTTTAAATAGTAATGTTGTGTCACTTCCATGATTCCCGAAATTTTCAGTGCCGCGACCCCGGCAGACATCGGCCCTAGTGGACCCCTACATTTGTGCTGACGACATCTCTTTGAGGCGCGCGTGGAATACAACGCGCCGTCGACCCGGGCCTGGTCCTTACCGGACGGTGAGCTACCCATTGTTCACCGTCCGCAAGCCCGCGCCTACGGTGGCCGGAAATCCGTCCGGGATTCCCGACTCCCAGGGCGTCTCCTGCGGCGGCTACGGGCGAGAGGGCACGAAATTTGCCTTTCCCTCAACCGTCCCGCCTCCTCCTTCGCGAGCATTACTGCTTCGCAGAAGGAGGTGACGGCTGCCCATGCCCTCTCGCTCCGTACCATGGCCGGACGCGAGAGATCTCTGCCGCCGATCGCCTCCACGAGGACACGGCGGTGCTCTGCCCAACCCGGGCAGAATTCCACCGTATGCTCCACCGTGTCCTCCGGGTGATCCACACAGTGGTGACACCCGGGCGTTTCCTCCCGCTTTAGCCGCCACAGGAACCTCCCGAAGCTGTGGTGTCCGGTGAGGACCTGTGTCAGGGTTTAGATCTACTTGAGACATTAGCCCATTTCTTTATTTGCTGACGTAACAGTAGATTTTTTGAAAATTCGTAGTCTTCATCATTTGAACTACTTGCGCTGCTGCATGACGGAACGTCATCATTAGGTTACGAAGGTTGAACTAAATCTACACACAACGGATATCAACGGGACTAAAAAAATGTTCCAAACGAAAAGGAATATGCTATGGGAATATCGAAAGTCACCTAACTCAGAAAACAAAAACCTACACTAATAGATTAAAATACATAATTAAACAAACTCAAAAGGCCCAAAATTATCATACTATACATAACTCTGTAAACAAGGGCAAAGCTACCTACATGGAGTATAGTAAATAATCAGAAAATAAATCATCCAAAAGAAGGAATAGACCAGATAATGATCGATGATAAAGTTATTAACAGTCTAGAACAAATAGCGGAATCATTTAATGAATATTTTATAAATCAAATTAAATCTCAGAATGACATTGACTATAGTAAAATGCTGACGTATGACACAATTTCTAATTCAATATTTATGATACCCACGGTACCAGCTGACATTATTAAAATAATAAAAACTGGAAAATACTAACAGCACTGGATATGACGATATAACCACCAAAGTGATTAAAGCTACATCTTTCATTATTGCACCCATACTCACGTCACATTATCATTAATAGGGTATTTTACTATATACGAGAAAAAATCTATAAATATATTATTGAGATAGTTTAGGCAAAAAGGAGTCGGAAAATGTTACTTTTAGTTCATAAAATAACAAAATAAATTTTAAAATTCAATTCAACGTTTTCAGTTTTTCTAATCTGTTAAAAAACACCATGAAACACCACCATGAGCCGCCATGTTATTACGTCATACCGCTATGTAAACTAAAACGTGTTAACTGTCAACTGATAGTTAGATAATAGATCAGCGAATTTGTTTACATAGCCAAGTGACGTCATGACCACAGAGCAACATGGCGTCTACTGCGTCCAGCGTTTTCGTCAAACTACGCGCGAAATTTTAAAATGTAAAATTTAAATGCATTATGGCACTTGTCGATTGAATAAAAATTTTGTGAATTTTTGGGGCATATTACCACTATAGAATTTAATTAAGACACTTTTCAAAAATGGGAGTAAGACCCTATTGCATTGAGAAAGGCATTTTCCCAAAAAAGCTAAAAAATTCTGTAATTAAACCAATGTTCAAAAGGGTAACAGGCAAGATCCCAGCAACTACAGACCTATTGCCCTTATTCCAGTCTTTTCTAAAATATTTGATAAATACTACATAAAAGTATATATTCTTTCTTAGAAACTAACTAAATTTTAATCGGCGAACAATGTGGTTTTAGGAAAAATAAAAGCATTAGTTCCGCTATATATGCGCTTGTTGAGCACTTTCTTACTAATGTACATAATAGAACTCCTGTAGTAACATTGTTTATGGAAATGACGAAGGCCTTTGACTATGTTAGTCACAAAATACTCATCAACAAATTGGAAAACTAAGGCATCAGACGGTATATACTACAACTTATTAAATCATACCTAATGAATCGAAAACAATTCACATGCCTATGGAAAATCTGCCCATATACTAAAACAGAAAATACGTATAATTCTGAATATCGCAAATGCCTATTCGGGGTACCACAAGGTGGTGTCCTAGCACCGTTATTATTCATAGTATATATAATGATAATGATCTTATTTGCGGACGATAGCACAATATTATTCACAAGCAAAAATGATGAGACTTTCAAAAATGACATAAATAATAACTTAAATGACATAATAACCTGGCTTACTGAAAATAACCTAAAACTTAATCTTGAAAAAACAAATTACAATTTCATTTGGACAAAGAACAATTAATAAAAAACTAGATATTAGATATGGTGACAAAAGTATTCGCGAGACTGATTCTACTAAATTCTAAGGTATCTGGATCGATAAGAAGATGAACTGGAAAACACATATTGAAAATGTATGCAAAAATCTTAGCCAATGTTCCTATGCCCTTTATAACCTTATAAAAATCTCAAATCAGCCGACATTATTAACGGCGTACCACGGATATGTGTCCTCAACATTGCGATACGGACTTATATTTTGGAGGAACTCGGCTGATAGAGAATTGGCGTTCAAAGCACAAAAGAAATGCATAAGGGCAATAAGTAGCATTCAAAGCACAGACAGTTGTAAGCCACATTTCCAAAAGCTTCAGCTATTTACACTTCCCTGTCTTTACATTTACGAAGTAACAAGCTATGTTAAAGCAAATATGCACCTTATAACCACCCAAAGAGTTTTGCAGATACAAAAATAAAATATGCACAACACCACATAAAAAAGCTATTTTCTATAAAAATCTTTTAGGTATGGCACCTAAAATTTACAATAGACTACCTAAACACATCATGGAAATTTAAGATATAGATCTATTTAAGTGTTAGTTTTTCTGATCGAGATATTATTTCTATCATTACGGGCAACATCGGGGATCCTAACATAAGTGCGTCGGTTGTTGCCGGAAGTATAAATACATGCGACCAACTTGCATCTTTTCTCCATGGTCGTTTAAGTAGTTCTCATAATACGAATCACGGCGCTGTCAGTGAACATAAGGTGCCTCAATCCTCATCTAAACGAATCGATCTCAGCGTTGCCATCCATACGAGGTTTCTCGTACATGTACGAGATTTAGTAGTCTTCGTACGAGGTACGAGCTTACATCCCTCCTTGTACGAGATTTGTTGATACAAGTCATATTTTGGAACGCGCCTCTGACTATACGAAATTAATGAATGGTGTGTTCGAAACGTACGTACGTTTCATTTCATTCATCTTACTTGTATTGTTTCTTTAAGATGTTAAGATAACGTAGAAAATACGAGGGTCATTCAATAAATACTTAGCCTACAAAATGTAAACGAAAATTTTGGAAAAGTGGCAATTTATTTTTCAACAAAGTCTCCTTTTAGTTCGATACACTAAGCCCAGCGATGCTCCAACTTTTTTAACCCGTCCGAAAAATAGTTTTTGTCAAACTCTGCAAAATAGGCCTCCGTGGCGGCGATGACCTCCTCATTCGATCCATATCTATTCCCGGCGAGTGATTTTTTCAGATTAGGAAACAGAAAGAAGTCACAAGGGGCCAAATCTGGAGAATACGGTGAATGGGGCAACAATTCGTAGCGCAATTCGACCAATTTGGCCATGGCAACGGCAGACGTGTGAACCGGTGCGTTGTCGTGGTGAAACAGCACTTTTTTCTTCGCCAGATGGGGTCGTTTTTTCTTTAATTCTGCGTCGAATCGGCCCAATAAATCGGCATAGTAAAGCCCTGTAATTGTTTTACCCTTCTCGAGGTAATCGATGTAGATCACACCTTGTGAATCCCAGAAAATGGTGGCCATAACTTTTCCGGCCGATTTTACAGTTTTCGCCTTCTTTGGAGCACGTTCCCCGGTCTGGATCCATTGTTTTGATTGCTCCTTGGTCTCTGGTGTGTACCAGTGGATCCAGGTTTCATCGACGGTCACAAAACGACGCAAAAACTCCGCTGGATTCCGCTTAAACAGCGCCAAACACGTCTCCGATGTGGTCTCACGGTTGCGCTTGTTTTCTGGTGTGAGTAAACGCGGCACCCATCGCGCCGACAGCTTTCTCATGCCGAGTTCCTCGTGAAGAATATGATGCACTGTTCCTTCTGAAATGCCTACAGTATCAGCTAGCTCCCGAACCTTCAATCGGCGATCTGCCAATACGAAATCATGGATTTTTTTAATTTTTTCCTCCGTAGCAGCTGTTTTCGGTGCACCTGGACGTGGTTCATCAAAAACCGACGTACGGCCACGTGCAAACTCGTTGAACCAATTCTTGACGGTGGCCATCGATGGAGAAGAGTCACCGTACACAGCATTCAAGCACTCTTTGATTTCGATGCGCGTTTTCCCTTCCAAAAATAGGAATCGAATCACCGATCGACACGTTCGCTTCCATAAGTTGTCAAATTAAAACAAATGAAGGGATTGGAATGAAAAATTGAAAAAAGAATTAAAAAAGAATGTGCTACACTGTGGTAAAACTCTTTTGAAACTACAGCGCCCTCTGGCGATGAGGCTAGGTACTTATTGAATGCACCTCGTATGTCTATGTTAATTCCACTCTACTCCACGTCCACTATAGTAGGTACAGTTCGGATACTACATACAGTATCCAAAGCAAAATTCCAGTTGTACACACGGCTACATATCAAGCTATACATTGCGGTTGTACGACCTGCCACCTGCGACCATGGACACTAGATTGTCCAGAGCGGGGTGTAAGGTGTGTTTGAATAACTTGTACAAACTGCTCGGTAGTACTTTTTGACGAAACTGCTTTGTACAGTGCTTGGTTATGAGATAGTTGACAAGAAAATCAATAGATTTACAGCAATTTATTAAATAAATGGTATGTACGAGGTTGTGTTGACAAAATACGAGATTTCAGACCATATCTGTACGAGGACACGCCTTCGGCGTCTGGCAACACTGATCGATCTAGGAAATTCATTGAAATCCGAACAGTCGAGTCGTATTGCTGTGTAAAATCAAAGTTTAACGGCTACCAGAACCACAAAGCAGATAACTTGTTTCGGATGTGGGGGTAATCACAAACGTATGAGTGTACAGAAATTTGTAAATATTGCAGTAAGAAGGGACATTCAGAAATCTATTGTCGAAATAAAAAATCTGACGAAGTTAAAAAAGTAAAATTTGTAAAGTCTGATGAAAAAAAAAAAAAATTAATAAAATTGCCTATATAGGGGCTCTTCCCAAAAAGTTTTTATTGATATGGGCAGTGATTGTTCTAAAATAACGTCAGATTTAGTAAAACAATTAAAGTTAACGAAATTAAAGTTGGCTATACCGGTACAATTGCAGGGATTCTCGAAGTGTTCTGTGGTTTTGGTATAAGATTCGATTTGATAACGACTTCTATAATTTTAGACGGTATAACATTCGAAAGTGTTGACTTCTATATTATGGACGTGGTATCGGGTTGTGACGTCCTGATATGGCGGAATGTGACAGATGAAGATACGTCAGTTATGTAAATGAGAATAGGAAATCAACTGACTTTTCAGAAAAACCGTGAACGTGTCTGCGGTTTTGTCTAGTGAAGTAGAATTCAATGTACCGTATAAATATCATGATGCTATAAAGGATTTGTTTAAAAAAATATCCCGAAACAATCGCGGCTGATTTAAGTTCATTAGGTAAAGTTAAAGATTTTAAAATTGAGATTGAACTTGAATCGAACAAGCTTATCTACACCAGGCCATACAGGTTATCAGAGCCTGATAGGACATCGTTACGTAATATAATTGACGAGCTGCAAAAAAATAACATAATTAGCGAAAGCAAGTCCCCCATTCGCTAGTCCTGTACTATTAATAGAAAAAGGGGGTGAAAGGCGTCTATGCGTGGATTACAGATTATTAAATAAAATATCTATTAAAGAGAAATACCCTATGCCACGCATAGAGGACTTGTTAGATAGATTAAAAGGGTGCAAGTATTTTACTAGTTTAGATATGAAGAGTGGTTATTATCAGTTATTTGTAAATGAGAATTCAATAGACAAAACTGCATTCATAACGGAAGATGGACATTACGAGTTTTTGCGTATGCCATTTGGGCTGGCAAATGGACCATCAGTTTTTCAACGCATGAAAAACCAGATTTTGGGTAACTTACGTTTCAAAAATGTCATTGTTTATTTAGATGACGTATTAATCGTATCAGAAACCGTTAAAGAAAACATCAACACTCTGGAAATGGTACTTTAAATATTTAAAGAACACGGTTTGACTCTTAACAAAAAAAAATGTTCTTTCTTTTTAACTGACATCACGTTTCTTAGATATGAAGTAAATGGTAATGGTATCAAACCCACACCAAAGAAAATTGATGCTATAAAGCAGTTCCCAATACTCAAAACGGTTCATCAGCTGCGTCAGTTCTTGGGGTTAGTTAATTATTTCTGTAAATTCATTAAGGTCAGCGCAATACTAAGTAGCCCTCTTACAAAATTATTAAAGGCCAAAAGTGGCAATGGACAGACGAACAAGATCGTACGGTAAATCTATTAAAGGAAGCCTAACTTACGATTCAACCTTGGCTGTCTTTGACCCTAAAAAGAAACTATACTTATACAGATGGAAGTAGGGAGGGGGTAGCTGGAATTATGATACAAGTGCATGAACATGGTGAGCGACCGGTATACTACTATAGCAGGCAAACGATCAATGAGGAAAAGCGTTACCGCTTACAAAAAAAGAAGTGTTGCCACGAACAGCCAGGTTCCTGCCAGCCAGCCGTGCTCCTGACTCAAGAATTTGACTATAAGATTTGTCATAGACCGGGCGCTAAAATGCAACATGTTGATGCACTTAGCAGAAACCCTTCCTATAGTGATAAAGTTTGTGAAAAACAAATAGTAATGTCGATCTTCGAAGCTTACTGGCTTATGACTGTTCAGGAACAAGACTCAAATTTAGTTAACCGATAAAGCCCCAATGGCTCCGAATAGGAGCCCTCGCGGCGCGCGATTTGAAAGTAGTTATCGAATAAAAATGTTTTTTTTGAGATTGAGAGATGACGTTATTGAGCCACGGGCCTGAGCGGTTAAAATCAGAGATATTTTACTATTAGGAGAGGCCGATGCGAATCGGAATGGTTTTAACGAGTACGAATTGCTTGGAAACAAAGTCTACCGTTGCACTGAAATAGGACGTAGGTAGGTGGGTTGTACCAAAAAATTGTATCTGGTAAGTAATAATGTACAATCATTACAAGATAGGTCACTTCGCTGTAGACAAAACATTGGAAAGAATTAAACGTAAATATTGGTTCCCTAAAATGAAAAAAACAGTAACTAAATACATAAAAAATTGTTTACACTGCTTATACAATAAAAAACAAAAGTGGTAAAAAGGAAGGTCAGTTGTTTCCAATTCCAAAATATGCTCGCCCCTTTCATACCCTCCATATGGACCATGTGGGTCCATTTGTAAAATCATCAAAGGGCAACGGATTCGCCTAGTTGTTTGCAAGCCTTGGAGCAGAATCCTTTCAAGAGTAAATTGCATAGTCCAATCCTGCTTCAAATAAAAAAGTCTCTTTTGTGCCAAGAATCACAAAACCGTACACTTGGTTTGGATTCCGAGTCATTGCAGCATAAGAGGAAACGAATATGTTGACGCTCTTGCTAAGGATGCTGTTACGTCCCAAGCCGTTGCCCTTAAACATTTTCAATGCCAGGCAGGCTACGATTTGCTGAATCTTCGAAAAAAGAGCTTGCTAACCTCATGGCAGGTGCAGTGGCAAAATTCAAGTAAACGGAAAGGTGCCTTTTATCACGCAATACAGCCTAAGGTTACACACAAGCCTTGGATTTACCCTTAAAAAAAAATATCCAAGAAAGTGATATCGATTCTTTTCCGTCTCCGTATAGGCCATTGTTGTTCTCCGGTTTTCCTTCACAAAACCCGGGTTAGAGACACGTCGCTCTGCGAATGTGGGTTGGATGAAGGTACTTTGGAGCCCATTTTTTTTTAACTGCTCCAATAATAACCCAGCCCATGACTTGTATAGTCATCTCCCTAAATTAAATATTCCTGTCCCAACTAATTTTCCATCCCTACTAACATACTCTTCCCCAAAGCTCTTCGGGGCTTTGATGTTTTTTATCCGCGTCAATGACCTCAAATTAAGATGATTTTTGTGTAGATATCGCAAGATGGCGCATGCCATGACGTTATCTCTGACGATTCACGGACACCGATATCGCGCTCACGCTAAGCGCGCGCACAAATTATTACTGTGCAATTCGGAATGCAGGCATAATAAAAGTTGGCTGTACTGGCAGCCCTTTTGTAATGTCAACGTCAAACGTCAAATGGGGGAAATGTCAATTTGTTATGATGAAGTCTTGTTATGGTGCGTTTTTGTAGTAAAATATAACTCAAAACATGGCAAATTTTACAACAGATGGCAAATTATGCATTGAGCGTGAACTAGAAATCAATAGTACCGAAAAACAGTTCGATGATTTGATAACACGGTTTGATATTAGCGAAACATGTCAATGGATAACCGGCAATAACTTCCCAAAGGTAGGTAATCATTGTTTTCACCCCTTTGCCAAGTGCATATTGTTTATTACTTTAAAATCTGCGTCTTCACACAGGTTTGCCTTCAATTTCCTGATGAACTACTTGGTGTGAGTGCGAAAATTTACGAGGAAATCAAAAAGAGAGTGGAGGTTGATCTGTACATACTTGGTGACACCTCATATGCAAGGTAAGCATGTAACTTTGGTTTTTATTATTACAATATTAGTTTTAATAATTTTCATAAACTTTCGAGCGTGAGATACCATAAAATAAAAGAGTATGGACAAGTATAAGGCTGCCCATTGTATATTTTGTAGTGTAAGTATATTTATTTAATTTTTGTAATGTATAATCTGGTGTACAATAAAGTATATATAAATAAATAAATATTCTTTGTTTGTATTCATGAGTCAATATAACACAAGCCAAGCAAATATTTGAAAAGTTTTTTTATAACATTCTATGTTGCTATTACAGTTGTTGTGTGGATTCAGTTGCTGCGATGCATGTGCAAGGAAATGCTATTGTACACTATGGTCACACTTGCTTCTCCAAGACAAACATACCAGTGTACACTGTACTGCACAAAGGACACTTGAATGTGGAGGAAACTATGAAGCTGTTATATGACAACTTCAATTCTGATGATAATGTTAAACTATGCCTGTTTTATGATGCAGAGTTTGAACATTGCATAGGTAGGACAAAAAAAAGATAAAAAATAATGATAATGGAAAGTAACTGATAACCAGAGATGGGATATTCGGATGCATATTTACCTAAAGTTAATTTTTTTTTGCTATGAAAGTATGGAAGCGGCTTCTTAAAAAACTTTTTTTTTAAAAGAGGCCACGAACAACGGGAGTGCGTAACTAGTCCAGTGTATATTAGGGAAGCGACTTCTATAAAAACATTTATTAAAAAAAAACCCGGGATTATTGGATTGCATGTTTATTTAAAATTAATGTTTCTACCTACTTTACATCATAATATTAGGTAGGTACATATGCATCCAATTACATATTATGCAGTCAGTAAAAAACATAAAATTTGTCGATTCGGGAAAGGCGGGCGGGATTTTTACGATCGATACAAAAGTGCATTCCATATTAGCCAACATCTCAACTTTAGGTGAATATGCTTCCGAATATCCGATCTCTACTGATAACCATGATAGAAGCAAATATTTCATTCTGAAGTCAGAGCTGTAGTTGCATTTCAACAAAATATAAAAAAAACCTACAAGGCACATGCTTAGTCATTGTTAAAAAACTGGACAACAGTGAGTTCAACTCATGTGGTAAGCGTTCGTACAATTAATATTTTAGCTATCATGTTTTTTATCCCAAGAACAAACTTAACATTGTAGTTGAAAACATGTTCTGCCTTACATTCCAACTGCAAATGTAAGTTTGTACACACAATATTGAGAGACAATGTTATTTAACACCAAAGACTTCTTATAGGTTTTCCTATAATCTACAATAATTGAACTATTTTCTATATAAAAATTTACTAAGGCTTGTAGTTTCGGAGATATGGGCCTCCATATCTCCGAAACTACAAGCCTTTGTAAATTTTCATCTACTAACTTTAAAACTGTTTCTTTTAAAATTAGTAAAAATTTATATTTGAGACCCTCACAACAAGCCCTTTCATTTGATATGTCACACTATACAGTTTAAAAAACTTTTTTTTTTAATTTTCTAATTTAGCCCCCCAAAAGTGTTATTCAAAATTCATTTATTAACCTTACACATCCGTGTTTGGGTCACAGAAATTCATGTTTACCAAATTGTAACTTAATCAGTCCAGTAGATTTGGAGCGAATCGGCTGACAGAAAGACACACAAGTTCTCTGAAGGTTTTTTTTTGTTGAGGTACGGAACCCTAAAAATTACTTACCTATTTTTAATTTTTCTAGATATGATTTCACAACACTGGTTTCAATATTACCCACGCAGCTACATATCCTACGTGGAAATTGAGGAGAAACCCAACAGATTCCTAGGCAGGGTGGTGAGGAACAAGGAAGGTGAAGAGTTTCCCCTGGAAGTGCTCAAGGATTGTATCTGTATCCATGTTGGGTCTCGGGGGCAGACTCTGTTCAATTACACTATATCTATTGCGGGTAATAACACATTAATATGGCGTTTCCTGAATTCCAATGTTTACCAGATTGCTGATTGTTGCTTTGGTTCATTTGGGTTACATTACACAAAATTTACTGATTTTATAATGAAATCAAAATTATGTTTCTCAAGCCTATTTCGTGTTCTTATCTACAGCATCAGAATGGTACACACTAGACCCAAACACAAGCAAAGTGGAGCGTTTAGAAGAAACTGTTTGGTTCAAACGCCGAAGGTTTCTTGTGGAGAAGTGCAAGGATGCCAATGTCGTGGGCATTCTTATTTGCAAGCTGGCTGGAGACCAGACCAAGGACATCATCAGCAGGATGAAGCAGCTGTGCAAAGTTAATGGGAAGAAGAGCTACATTGTGTCTGTGGGCAAGCCTAATGTTCCAAAATTGGCAAACTTTCCTGAAGTAAGGCTAAAATAATATTTTATTGATTGACTTTAGGTTTAATTTTGCTGTGTTTATAAATAATTAATTTCGTTACAGATTGACATCTATGTAATGATAGCATGCCCAGAAAATGACCTCTACAGTGCTAGAGACTTCTACAAACCTATTGTGTACCCATATGAACTGGAAGTAGCTCTGAACTCAAACAGAGAGCCATACTTCATCACACATGTCACAGACTATGACCAATTACTGCCAGGGCGGCGTCACCATTGTCATATCGATCACGTCAAGGAGACAACAGATGTTAGTCTTATCACAGGAAAAATAAGGGAGACCAAAGTAGACACCCATGAGGGAAGCAGCACTGAATTGGCAGAAAAACAAAACTGGGCCCTAGAAAGTATTGGAGAAAACCTCCAAGACAGGTCCTGGAAAGGCCTAGAACAGAAACTAGGTGAAACAGAAGTAAAGATGGCTGAGGAGGGCCGCAAGGGAATAGCCATACAGTACAGTGATGAACCAGAATAAATTTAGAATTTTATATTTCGTATTTACAATGCGTTTGTTATTCTAGAAGAAATATCTTGTCCTACGAAGGCTGCGTTTTACAAATAATGTGTAAAACATTTAAAAAAATGCAATAATAAATCATGAATTTATTGAAATCATTTATAAAATAATTGAAATATTAAATAAAAGAGCAACTACTGCAAAGAGCAAATAATAAAACAGATTTTGTTTCATATAGGTAGAATAAACTCTGATAAATTCGAAAGCTCATTGTCAAGGATATTTTCCAAAATCATTCAGAATTGACCATACACTCACTGTTGAGGAGTAATAAACTATGATTTAAAAAATATTTCACAAAGCCTTTTACATAAGTCCACAACTAAGATTTATCACAAAACCATTTATCTAGTGGTACCAGAGTGAAACAAAATCACTGCATTCCTAAACAGTTGATCTTAATAGTTAGTTAAGTATGACAACACACAATCAGAGTTTTCACACTTTCGTGTTGAGTGGGTTTTGTGGTGACTTGAGCCATTCTTTCCTGAGCATCTGTTTCAGCTGTGACAGTCTCAGGGATGGGTTCTCAGCCTTAAGTAATGGTAGGTTTGTCTCTTCGAATGCTGTGTATGCTGCCTTGAGGCGTTTTTCTGGATGCCTGTCCATATCTGATTTTTCTCTGGAAAAATAAAGACAAAAAATGTGTTAGGTGTTCAAATAAAAATAATCCTTATTTGTAAGTACCTTCACACATGTAAGTATTCATTACAATTACCAATAACACTCAAAATAATAAGTTTATTAAAAATAATGATTTCAAGCACATACCCAAGTATAGAGATAGCTTCATCCACAGTCTGTGCTACTTCCCCATCCAATTGGATCCTGTTGAGATTCTCCACCAGTGCAGGCTCCTCCACAATCACTTTGGAAGGCTGGAACATAAAATAACATTATGAATAGTGATTGATAGTGTATTGATGGTATAGTGAGCCAGAATATCTAAAAAATAGATGTTCAAACTATATCAGGACCTAATAAATAAAGTATCACAGTAATATTTGAGAATATGCATAATATCATGCTTGCCAGGGATGCATAGGTGTAAAGTACTCAGCTTGATGTTATACATCCCTTAGAATAAGGGCTGGCTATTGCCATTTACCAAGCACAAATGTATACAGACATTTGAGAAAACTCATATCCAATCAACAAGTCTGGTCATCTTACCACAGGCTTAACAGGTTCAGGTTTGATAGTTTTCTCCTTCATCTTCTCAATCTGGGCTCGAGTGATCTTGGGAGGTGGTGGCGCTGCCTTTGGAGCAGCCTTCAGTGATTCCATTTCTTTTTCTAGTAAAGCCTTAGCCTCAGCCTTTTTCTGAAGCTGTTCTAAGCGCTTCTTCTCCTGGTCTTCCTGTAAAGCAAAGAGGATTTATTTTATGAAGTCTTTAGGTAATTGGAGGTAGGCCGAATATCTGGTGTTATTGAGCCTAGAATCTAGATAGGCAGCATGTTAAATCATGGAAATGAATAGAATGCCTTATTTCTAGTGTAGTTATCTAGTTATTCAGGTTTGTACTTGTATCCTCGTTCTAGAATAAAAATGTTCCACAACTAACCTTTTTTTGTTGTTTCTTCTTGAGTTTGTCGTCGTTGTCCTCCCACTCCGCATCTTCCACCATTTTCTTTACCTTCTGGTCTTTTTCTTGTTTCTCATTCTCTTTTCGCTGTCGGGCAGCGACAGCTTTGCTATTTTCGCCAGCGAATTTCTTCGGCATTTTTGCCTCGGTATAAAGTGTTGATAAATTTTATTGGAAAGAAATAAGCAGTTTAATCAAATAATTTGGATAGGAACTATTACTTAAAGCTGAAGATAGTTATTACTTTAAAGTGTACACTTTTTTAATGAGTTTCGTAAGAAAAACACGAATTTGAAAATTTTCGTGGAAAGGTACCTGACCTGCGTAAAATTTTAACAGCTGTCAGTGCACAGAACACTTAGGCTGCTTTCCGAATTATGCCATTATCGCTCACAGCGCTTACATACAGTGTTGCCAACTGCTAGCTTTACCCAGTTGCTAGACAATTTTTTAAATGTTGCTAGATTGCCAGTTTTTTTTACCCCAAAAAGTTGCTAGAAGTAGTTAAATGTACGGCCGATTTACATTGTCTTAGTGTACATACAGTAGGTAAGTGGGTTACAATAAAATGACAATTTATGACAATCATCTTTTTTTTATTTTCATTTATTCCAACAAGAGAGTTAAAAATGATAAAAAAACATAAATAATTAAAAAAATAAAAAAATATATTTAAAATTAATCAATAAAAGAGGAAGATGTCGAGGGCTGGGGTTCAGTATGTGTCGTTGATTTAGAATATTTTTCAGTGGTGCCCATTTTATGCAGTACCTCTTTAGGCAAAACACAGTTATAGCAGCATTTACCACTTTTCCTGAGGGAGTCTCTAATGCAGAGGATTGAGTTCAGAGTTATCAAACTCATTCGGTTTCTTTGCTTATTTTTGACTAAATTCATTTGAGAGAATAACCTCTCTACCTCTGCATTAGAATGCGGCAGTGAAATGCAAGTTAACGCAAGAGTACTTATATCTTGGTATATGTTGTCACCGGAAGAATTTCTAAATTTTTGTACTTCGACCCAAAATGGAACTATTTCTTGAGAATGCCACTTATTTATATGCAGAATGTGCCACTGTTGCATTATTTTGTCTATTATTTCTGGTGTAAATCCCAACAATTCGGCTACCTCGATGATAGTGTTGGACTTGATTGGTTTTATTGCCTCCTCTGGACTTAGCAACGCCATTGACTCTAGCTGCTTGTAGTTGTCTGGAAGTCTTTGTTGCAATTCCTTAAGTAATTGCTGTAAGAAGGCGGAGCAGCGTTGTCGTATTGCATTTAAAACTTCTGAATTTAAATTTTGTTGTGATGTTGCAGTTTCAAACATGTAGCCAAGATAAGGCCTAGGGTTAATATCCCTGTCAGTTATTGGATCTAATAAATTCCTGTTTACAGGTCTTGGTATTAAAATTCTCTGGCTCACTGATTGTATCAGTGTTGTGAGTGTGTTGAGAAGTTTTAATGGATTAGAGTTCTCACTTTCAAATGAGTCATATAATATCAAAGCCGGCAATCTCCACTTGCCACACATTTGAGTTATCAACGAAAAACGTTTTTTGTTCATAATACACTGAAAAATAATGTTTCATTTAAGAGGTCTAGTTTAGTAACAGTTAATAATCACATTTATCGATTAAATGTAGCAGTTCTTTTACATTTTACTAATAATTTATTTAGAAATGAAATGGAGATTGCCGGATTTGAAGTGTATTTGTGGAGACTGCCTACTTTGATACGGACAGTGCTGGATATTGCCGTATTTGATTTGAACGTCGCCATCTTGATTCTTGACTATAGTTAACTTACTCAATTTGATACTTTAGTAATGTTAAAATATAATGTTGGATTATGTTATAACACAATGATTTCAGAAATAAAACCCAAATCAAATTTAAACAAATATTTTATTTTTACGTACAAAAGTAGAACAGAAAGTTGGTAATGGAGTTAAATTCTTAAGTCTGGGCTATCATCTTGACTTTCACAATATACTGTATTCTCATTTTCATTGTTTTCCAGTGGGATAGATTCTTCGTCGATATCATCCTCATCAGGCAGAATTAGATTTTTAAAATACACAAGTTCTTCATCATTCATCCAGCTGTCTCCGTAGTGCGCTACTAGTAGTTTTTTGACATCTGTCAATTTGTTATTGTTTACTTTTCCTGAAGAATTTATTTGTGGTGTATTCAGCATGTTAATATTTTTGTCCTTTTTTGTAATTCCTCCAAATGATCCTTCATTTACTCTATAGTGAAGATTTCCTTTAACAACTACGTCTACTTTACTTTTTGTTCTTCTAATATAGAATCGTTTGGACTTTTGAAAAGGAAAATGCCATGAACCAACATCTTTTAATACAGTTTTTAAACTGTCTCTCCAGTCATAGACCTTGCAATCGCCTTTTCCTAGTTCAATAATGGTACTGTAGTTTTTAATAATGTTTATATAACCTTCAGCGTTTTTTATTATTTCCATCTTACGAACATCTTTTTCTATTAACCCAAAAACTCTATCTGGAGGAATATAGGAATGGCCTACTACCGGAAATATTAATTGGATTTCTTTTACATTACTTGGAGCTATATCTGTAAGCCATTTGGCTAGCATGGCTACCATGGTGGAGTTTTTATTTTGGCCCCCACAGCCGTCCGCTATCAAACGTACCTTATTAATAGATGTCCAATCAGTCGAACTAAGCCGATGATATACAGCTGATGCTATTTCATTTGAGCTTTTTGCGAATCTATCCTCGGTCCAACAATATGCAAATGTATTTTCTGGAGAGAGTTTGGCTTTCGAACTACCTTGGACTACAGTAAAGTTATATAAATATAACTGTCTCGAGTAATAGGTGCTTTGATCCGGTAATTTAGGCATAGGACTGTTTTTTTGGCAATCAAAACTAAATGTCATCATGCCTTCTATCTCTTCCTGAACTAACTCAAAGAAAGCTTTCGCGCGCAATTTGTGCACTCTTTTCTGTATCATAGTATCAGATTTCTTTTGAAGATCTTCGTTTTTTTCATAAGTCTTTATTAGTTCATCATACTGAAGGCATGTTGAGCACACGTCGGTTCTCGGTGAGCCAAATCCCAAATTATAAAAATTGTTAAAAACTTTTCTGAAATATCCCCTTTTTACTTTTAAGTTCCCATCTGCTTGGGCATTATACATCTTATACATTTTGTTAATGCTCAATTCTGCCGGCAAGTAAAATCGTTTTGTCTTTCCTCGACAATAATGTGCTTCATCGCAGTTAAAAGAATTGATGAATGTTTTTACTGCATTCAGTTTTTCTGCAAATTTATGCTGTTTATGGTTACCACCGCGATTTTCAGTTAACAAAGTGCCAGTTTTGAAAAAATGTTTCATGATTGTTTGGACCCTATGTTTTGTTAGATGCAAAATTTTCAAAAATGCTTGTTGGCAAATCGGAACGACAGATCTTTGACTTAAACAGTACATTTTGTATTTAGTATGTAGAAGTTTTTGTTTTTCGGGGCCCTTATCTCCTCGTCGTCTTTTAATATTTTTGGGTTTGCAATATTTTAAAATAAATGAATCTTGTTTAGGTTTTTCTTTGTTTTTGAAAAAAGCGTCATGGAAATGTTTTATGTCGGCCATAGATATAGTTCCACATTTGAAAGCTTTTGTATTATGTCCACATGTTGGTCGCTCAGGAAGTTGCTTGGATGAATATCTGCAAAAAGAAAATAAAAACAAATTTACATAACTATTTCAACGCTTACATTTTAACTATTTTCATTAAGTGCTTAGATTGAGTGCAAGCTGGTTATGGGCAAGTTTACCCCGGATTGGTCTGATTTTTGAAATCAAACCAATCCGGGGCAAATCTAACATAGAGAGATGTATTGATGATTCGGTTATAATTACGTAAATACATGTCTTATTGTCGCGAATCATATTTTGACCAACATACAACCTGACACTGACATACAAATTGCAAAAAACGCAAGAAAATTTGAATTTAGCGGGCTACCTTAACGCAATCATCAACAACAACAACTCTCTTAATAACATTATTAGCAATATTTAAATTTTATTGTAATCCAGTTTTAATTTTTTGAACTTAACGTACCTACATTTTAATTTCAAAATATTATTGATTTTTAATATAAATTAAGTCATGAAATTTTATAACATTGTTCACAGTTTAGAACATTTGAATAAAATTGCACACACATTAAAAACTCATTTAATAAAGACAAGTATCAAAACGTGCTACATACCTCTCCCTTTTTTTCACATTTCGTTTCCAGTTTTCTTCATTTTTTTTTCGTTTTCTTGATTCTCTTGGTGGACAGGGCTGAACTAGACTATCCATAGTTTCTGTTTTTTACTAGTTACAACAGTTTTCACTTCAAAAACACAATAAAATCAGCTTTAAAACACGTGCAGGTTTTCACTCATGAGAGGACAAACGCCATACTAAATGCTGGGCTCTGATTGGTCGGAGCGGAGACGGCCATATTTGAAAGAAACATTCATGGAGATTGCCGATTTTGTTACCAACACTTTTATTTCGATCGCGTTTTCTATGAGAAAATGCCGCTTTTGAAGTGAATTTTGTTTTACAATATGGAGAATTGACCAAAGAGAAAATATTTACATTCATAACTTTTTTTTTACCAAAACTGGAGATTGCCGGCTTTGATATTATATGACTCAAATGATTTAATTGCTGTTTGAACATCATTTAGGATGCTTCTCAGAAATACAAAATATAAATAATTTCTTTTGTCTTCGAGCATATTGTAAATGAGCTCAGCTGAGTAACAATTGTCTTTACTCTTTGCCAAATTAAAATGTAATTTTAATTCTTCCCATTGTGTCACAATTTTTGTAATGGCTGGCTCTATAGAAAGCCACCGTGTATCGCACACCTTAGTGATTTTCAACGGACTTTCGCCACAGTTAATAAGTTCGTATATTTTTGTGTATTCATCTCGCCGCTTAGGAGACACAGAAAACCATTTATAAATTTCTCTAACCAAAAACTCAATATTTCTTGGCAGAGTATTTTCGGATGCATGGGTCACTGCTAACTGCAACGAGTGGCAGACACATCGTATTAGTATCAAATTTTCTATACCATATTCTCTTTTTAGGATTGCATAGACCCCGTTATTAATGCCTGTCATAACAGATGCATTATCAGTTCCAATTCCAATCATTTGTTTAATATTTAAGTTGTGACTCTCTAAGCATGATACCAGGCCATTAACGATTCCCCTAGCATCTGCACTCTCAATAGAAACTAGTTCCAGGAATGAACTAACTATCTTTTCTTGTGCGGCACTATAATACCTAATTACAAGACCAAGGTGTTTACTGACACTGACGCAGTGGTCTCGAACGTCATAGAGCAAGATCGGTAGAGTTGCCAGCTAAAATCGGTATATTTGTACCCAAAATCGGTATTTGACAAAAAACAAACAGTATTCAATCAAATTCGTTTATTTATTGAAAACAAAAACTTACAGACTAATTTATATACAATCACTTACAGACTAGTTTATATAATCATTTTTTATACCAATATTCTTTGGCCATAGCCGCGGTCATCTTCGAGTTGATTTCAAAGTCATAACAGTTAGCTGTATTAAAGAGTCGTTTTGCGTGTAATAGACCAGTGATTGATTCAGTAGACAGCCTATTTCGCTGTTTTGTTTTCAAAAGATTAATATGTGAAAATATGCGTTCAACGTTAGCGGATGAATGGGGAAGTGATAAAATATTAAAGATGAAATTAGATAACAAAGGAAACATTTGAGTTTCATCGCCACGCTTTAGTAAACTTACTTCATCCCAAAATAGTTCTACATCATCAGGAAGTGTTTTGATTTGTTCACAATTTCTTAAAATGCGCCACTCTGTATCAATTTCCTGGAAATCATTGCTCTGAACAATATTGGGAAAAAGCCTACTCATAGGAACTATCGAAGAGGTATTGCCAATTTTAACATTTTTTGGGTCAATTATGTCTAAACCCTTTATTGGATTATTTTTCAATGGAAACCGCGTGGTTATTTGCTTACAAGCTTCGATATAAAAATCTAGGCATCTGCATTTAAACAAATTTACTTGATCTGCGTTTAGATTTTCTGAACTACTTAGTAGTGTATTAGACGCAGCAGCACCATAGTATACGGCGTCAATATCCATAAAATTTCTAGGATTTTTAAAATCAACATTTTCGATTGGTGTGCTAGTTAAATATTCTCTTTTTAAAAAACAATCAAATATAGTTTTTAATGTTCCAGTTATTTTTTCATATAAAGTATGAATTTTCGGGTGTTCTGCTTGCATTTCTTTATTTAAATCGGTAAATAATGGTAATACAAAATCTAAAAATTCCAAAAATAATACCGTAGTGGGATCTTGGAGCTTTTGTAATATATGTTCTGCAGCTAAAAGATGATCATTATTAGAGATTTGGTCTATAAAAAATAGTTTTAGAGCAGAGAGTTGTTCCAATATTCTCTTCACTGCTGCATGTACTGATAACCAGCGTGTTTGAGAGGGGTGAAGTATTCTATGTACTTTTAAGTCGCAAAACATTTGAAAGTTTTTAAACTCTGCTACTCTTTTTGGACTAGAAGAAAAGTAGTTGTAAATGTCCCTTACTAGATCCTCTATAAAGCGTGGCAATTTGGTACAAGCATATGACGCGCAAAGATGAAACGAATGGCAGGTGCATTTAAGTATAAAAATGTTGGGAATTTCATTTTGCAGCAATGTTACAACAGAATTATTACGTCCCATCATTACGTTTGCCCCATCAGATGCAAACCCTATTAGATTATTTTGATATGGAATATCATTGCTGCTAAAAAAGTTTACTATGTGTTCAAATAAGGTTGCTGCATTAGCTTCTTCTAATGGAATAAGAGCTAAAAAACAATCTTTAATACGATTCATTTTCGCATATCTCACGACTAAGCACAAGTGTTTGGTTGTACTAAGATCAGTGGACTCGTCAATAATAAGCGAAAACTTAGTTTGCCGCAGATCTTCACATAAATTATCGAAACTTTCTTTACCTATAATATGATCAATTATGTCGTGAGTTTTCGTCGAAGAACATTTGATTTCTTTGCCAATTTTTGAATCAGGACAAACGGCTTGCATCAGCTTCGGTAGGTGCTCCATAATAGTG
This sequence comes from Atethmia centrago, assembly GCA_905333075.3. NCBI lineage: Eukaryota > Metazoa > Arthropoda > Insecta > Lepidoptera > Noctuidae > Atethmia > Atethmia centrago. Next base: position 33,593,882 of record HG995367.1, on the reverse strand, counting down.
AATGGTAGATTGTGTTCAGCAACAAACGAGGCTAATCTTATTTCACCTGAAATTAAAATTTAGAATTAAAAATTATGTAGGTATATCTAGTAGCGATTAGGGTCTAATTATATCCACTGCTTCTATTTATCGATAACTAGAAAACAAAATAATATAACAATCTAAATAGTACCTAACAAATAATTAAAAAGAAATTACCTTGCTTAACCAGTGTATCAGTTTTTTGAGTTTTGGTCACAGTAAATGATGATATCTTCGGTTGAGATTTTATATTCTTTGATGATACTGAGTGTGTTTGTGAAGAACTATGTTTCTTTAAAGCGTCTTTTCCTGATGTGATGTTGATATCTTTATCACAACTCTTACAATAGGCATAGCTTTCGCCTTTACGACTATCTTGCAACCAGCCTGGAAATTCTTTTTCCCATTCTTTTCTATAATATTGTAGATATTTTTTTCTTCTTACACTCGCACTTGTGCTTGGCTCCTCGTCAGACGACATTTTAACTGAATGGTCTTCTCACGCACTCTTTAGGATAAGTACTCTACTATCTCTTCAAAGTTAAGAAAATTAATGAAAAAAATAAAACCGAATTCCTGTTTATATAGACTAGACTGGTTACAGGTAAATTCCCTAGCGGGAAGCCCCTTATAACATCGAGTTGTAAGACAACAAGTTGTAGGAACAAGGGTATTCCCCAAAATATATGGAACATTCTGCACTAGGCCCATACTTACTATTGAGGGCTTCCCCGTCCGTAACATTAAATTAAACATAAATGAAAAGGGTTGCCAACTGAAAAGTGTAAAATCGGTAGAGAAATCGGGAGAATTTCCATGTGCATCCAGAAATCGTAGAAAATTCGTTATATTTCGGTATTTCGGTAGCACAGAGCCCATATCGGTATAAATACCGATAAATCGGTAGGTTCGAGAACACTGCACTGACGTCTGTGGACTCGTCCATTATAATACTGAACTTTTGGTTTCCAATATCATCCAAGAGCTCCTTGCAAAAGTGCGGCATCAACACATTTTTCATTATTTCCGTACATTTAGTTCGATGCAATTTTAGCTCCTGTGAAGCTTTGGAGTCTTTAAAACATATTTTGCATAGTTCACCTTGTATGAAGCATACATAATAATTCACTCATTCCGTTCAAGTGAACGAACATATGTCAACAGTCAGTCTTCATTCGCAATCTGCCAGTGTAACACCTTTAACTATTTCTATTAAAATACAGTCCACTTTAAAGTGTTATTTATGTGGTTTTATTACCAGCGTCCGCCACATAAAAATGGTCCTTCGACGAAAATAGTGTTCGCGGCAGATAATCAACTCTATATGTTGTGTGAGTGTGACTCAATTTTGTCGGCGTGGACTAGCGGAAGCGGTCATCAACAAACCCGCGTTGTCATCAGTTGTCATTCATCGCACCGCTCAACTATCGCGTCGCGTGCGAGGAGTACGGAGTCTAAACACAGCGTGCTCAGCAGACAGCGCGCCTACGCGGACGAGCGAGAAGAGTGTACGCGTGCGAACGAGAACCGCGATCAACTCGGCCGCCGGTTGGTCGGCGACGTCGAGAGTTCCAGAAACTTCTAGCAAACTCCATAGCTGCCGGAAGTTATCCGCCGATTTTCAACATCTTCATCCATTGTCCGACGCCATAATCCGCCATTTTTGTGGTGTTCTATCAAGTGAAGTGAATCACACGTCTCATTTTTTTCCGCATTGTGCAATCATTGCATTCTGTACAACTAAGTAGCATCCATATATGCGCAAAATTGCTATTATTGCAAGTTTTTATAATTTGTGTAGTTACACAAACCTTTGAAGCCATCATGGCAAACAATTTAAAACGCCTAATACTGGCCAGGGGCCAGGCAAAAGGAACGATAACCACATTATGTAAGTTTGTTGAGTCCGAGGATATCGACAAAGCCCCTATAAGGGCGCTTATGGTCAAGAAGGACAGGTTGGTCACCGCCTTTTCAGAATATAGCTCATTTAACATTGATATATCTGTTCTAGATGAAAATAACGATGAAAACTTTGGCCACTATGAATCCATATATTTATGTGCCTTAGCCGCATTCGAAGATGCCATCGAAGAAAAATCTAGCCCAGGTAAATCTCCGAAACCCGGAGCAGAGCGTGACGAGGAAGAAAAAGACGCTATGAAACGTCTCCCACCTATAAATATTTCCAAGTTTGGAGGTGAGGTAGGTGACTTCCACGACTTCATCAGCCTATTTAAAAGTGTCATCGACAAGAACACTAAACTATCACAATGTGATAAATTCTATTATTTAAAAACCTATTTAAGTGGCGAAGCCGCCGAACTCATTAAACATTTATCGCTAACTGCACATAACTATGCAACCGCACTGCAATTGCTCAGCGAGCGATATGATAATAAAAACAAGGTCGTTAATTATCATGTTAATTCTATATTAGACCTAAAGCCTATTTCTAAGTGCACTGCCTTAGCTTTAAGAGAAATCATTTCTCAAACCAGACAGCATTTAGCTGCCTTAAAAAACATAAATATACCCGTTCAACATTGGGATGCAATTATTGTATGCATTTTGCAACGCAAGCTCGACATACACACATTAAGGTGCTTTCATCTAGAAACAAAATCAGAGGCTGACCCTGACTTAAATTCACTTCTTAAATTTTTAGAACAACGGGCAGCAGCACTTGAAACTGTGGCAGACAGCCAAACATCCTCAAATTGTGCAGTGAACAGCGGCCGCAGGACAGGTTTGGTAGCCACTAAGGAGGTAAACAAAAATACACAAGTATGCAAATTTTGTAAGACTAAAAATCACCAACTATATAAATGTGAAAAATTTAAACTTGCCTCGCTATCTGATCGTTTCGGCTATGTAAAGACCAATGAGTTGTGTACCCTATGCTTAAACAAACACCTGTCAAAGTGTAAATTTGCCTTTAAGTGTTCAATTTGCAAACAAAACCATAATAGTTTACTGCATAAAAATGAGCCTGAACAGGAGTTAAAGCAAGTTTCATTATCTATGAATAAATGTGTTGATGTTTTATTGCCTACTATAAAGGTAAACATAACTGACAAGTTAGGTCAACAATTTCAAGTTAGGGCTCTTTGTGACTCAGGTAGTCAGGTTTCCTTTGTGTTATCAGACCTAACAGAAAAAATTGATTGCAGGTTAGTCAATAACTATACCTATATTAAAGGAATATGTGGTCAATCCAACACAGTTCCTCATACTGCTACTTTTAACATCTCTTCTACTCTCAACACTTACAAGACTCAAATAGTATGCTGTGTAGTGCCAAACATCACTAGTGATTTACCTCAGTGTGAGATAGATACAGATAATTTAAAAATTCCTTCATACGTCAAGTTAGCTGACACAGAATTTTATAAAACTGGAAAAATAAGTATCTTATTAGGTTGTGACGCTTTCTTTAAAATCTTATTGCGTGAACAACTACCTATTATCCCTAAAGGTTTGTATTTACACAACACCCACTTTGGGTATATTGTGGCTGGAAGGGTGAAGACTAGAAGTTACTCTCCGGTAAGTAAGTGTACCAAACACATTTTAAAAAACAGTGAATGTGATAGCACCCAAAATATAGAAAAGACTTTAGAGCAGTTTTGGAAGTGTGAGCAAGTGACAGAAGTTTTCACTGAGTCGGCTTCTGAAGAAGCTCTTGCTGAAAAAATCTTTTCTGAATCTGTAATATTGAAAGACAATAAATTTCAAGTTAACTTACCTTTAAAACAAAATTTTGATCAATTAAACATGGGAGATTCTTTCATAAGAGCTTTACAACGTTTTAACAATTTAGAAAAAAGACTTCACAAAGATGCTGAACTTTTCAGAGGTTATAAAGCGTTCATTGACACTTACATTTCAATGGGTCATGCTAAATACATTGATATTCAAACATATGATTTAAAAGCTGGTCAGGTATACTTTCTACCACACCATCCAGTATTAAACGAAAATAGCAAAACTACAAAACTAAGAGTCGTTTTTGATGGCTCAATGGCTACTAATCAAGGTTTTTCTTTAAATGACATGTCGCTCAATGGGCCTTGCATCCAAAATGAGTTATTTAATATATTGATTCTCTTCAGATTACATAAATATGTGTTATTTTCTGACATTCAAAAAATGTTTAGAGAAGTTAACCTCAACCCAGCACACTGTGCTCTTCAAAATATATTGTGGAGAGATTCACCACAAAAGGAAATACAGTGTGTTCAGTTGCAAACAGTCACCTATGGACTTAAAAGCTCACCATTTTTAGCTACAAGATGTTTAAATGAGTTAGCTTTCAGATTTGCGCATACTTACCCTGAAGGTGCACACATATTATTGAATCAATGCTATGTCGATGATGTTTGTACCGGTAGTAACGACTTACAAAAATTACTTGATATGAAAAACCAATTAATTGCCATTTTAAACCTTGGTGGTTTTAAACTTCATAAATGGAGTTCAAACAGTGAGCATATATTAAGGGACATTCCCTGTGCTTTACAGATTTCAAATGAAATTGATTTATGCAAAAGTGATGATCAATATGTGAAGACCTTGGGTATCAAATATAACACACAAACGGATGTATTGAACATTTCCTGTCCACAAACTGAGTTGTTAGATGTCTACACCAAGCGTCAGACATTAAGTTTCATTAGCAAACTCTTTGATCCACTGGGTCTAGTAGGTCCAATTATTGTACTTGCAAAAATAATCATGCAACAAACATGGTTAGAGAAGGTTTCATGGGACTCACCATTGCCACTGAACTTAAATAAAAAATTTAAATGTTTTGTTGATAATTTATCAAGAACAGGTTGTATTCAAGTAAAAAGAAATATTGACACACAAAACTCAACATGTATTGAACTAATAGGGTTTGCAGATGCCTCTCAGAAGGCTTATGGTTGTTGTGTTTATTTAAGAACCATTAACAGCAATGATCAAGTAAATGTTGAGTTGTTATGCTCAAAATCAAGGGTAAATCCCATAAAATCATTAACCACACCAAGATTAGAGTTGAATAGCGCTTTGATACTAGCAAAACTATCAAAAAAGTTGTATGATCAACTAATTAAAAATAATTTTGCCATTAAGGTACATTTATATGTAGATTCTCAAATTGTTCTTGCTTGGCTTAACACAGAGCCCACAAAATTGTCTGTTTATGTTGCAAACAGAGTCAAAACTATCTGTGATCTCACACAAAATGCCTCATGGTCATATGTCAGTACCGTTGAGAATCCTGCAGACTGTTTGTCTAGGGGTATAGAACCTCACTTACTTAAAAACAACCAGTTATGGTGGCATGGGCCACAATTTTTACATAGTAAGAATTACACACATGAATCTACAAATATCAAAATTCCTAAGGAAATTCCTGAACTTAAGCTTTGTAATATTACATTGACTTCTGAATCAAATAAAGATTTCAGTTTATATTCATATTATTCGGATATTAACAAATTGAAAAGAATTATTGCCTATATTTACAGGTTTTTTAACAATTGCAAAGTAAAGAAAGAAGATAGGGTCTCCGGACATCTAAAAATAAAAGAACTTCAATTTTCACTCAAAAATATAATTAGACAAGATCAAAAACAACATTTAAGTGAGGAAATGAATTGTATCATGTCCAAGAAACCCATTAAATCCAATTTGAAATCCTTAAATCCATTTTTAGATGGAATAGGTATCCTCAGAGTAGGAGGTAGGTTACACAATGCTAACATACCATATGATCAGAAATATCCTATCATATTACCCAAAGAATCATACATTACACGTTCAATAATTAACAATGAACACAAATGTTTGTTACATGCTGGGAAGAAGTTGACCCTAGCCAGTTTATGTCAAAGGTTTTACCTAATTAATGGACTTAGAGAAGTCAAAGGAGTAATTCACAAATGTTTACTGTGTTTCAAGCTAAGAGCCAAGGCATCAGAGCAAATGATGGGATCTCTTCCTTCAGACAGGGTGAACCCCAGCCGACCTTTTGAAAAGGTAGGAATCGATTATGGCGGTCCGTTTTCAATAAAATTACACCGTATTAGGAAACCAGTAATTTTAAAAGCATACATAGCATTATTTGTTTGTTTCACAACAAAGGCCATTCATATTGAGTTGGTATCAAATTTAACAACTGAATGTTTTTTACAGGCATTAAAAAGATTCATTTATCGTCGCAATAAGCCATCTATTATTTATTGTGACAATGGTTCTACCTTCAAGGGTGCCAATAATCAGTTGCATGAGTTATACTCATTACATTTTAATCAGGTACATCAGGAGAAAATTATAAACTCAACTTCAGATCTTGGTATTGAATTCAGTTTTATTCCTTCTTATTCACCAGTATTTGGAGGCCTATGGGAAGCAGGAATTAAGAGTGCTAAATATCACTTAAAAAGAGTTGTAGGCAAACAGATACTAACCTATGAAGAGTTGAATACTGTGATAATTCAAATAGAAGGGTTATTGAACTCCAGGCCTTTACTTTCTTTGCCAAGTATTGACCCAAATGACATGTCTTATTTAACTCCTGCTCATTTTTTGACAGGTGCTTCTATTACATCATTCCCTGAACCTGATGTAACAAATGTGCCCACAAACCGTTTGTCATTTTGGCAGCAATGTACTCACATGGCTCAATCCTTTTGGAAAACTTGGTCAAAACAATATTTGACTCAGTTACAAAATAGGCCAAAATGGCACAATAGTGTACCAAATATTGAAAAAGGGGTATTGGTGCTACTCAGAGTTGATAACACCTCTCCATTAACATGGCCAGTGGCCAGAGTAGAACAGACTTTCCCTGGATCAGATGGCAAGGTCAGGGCATTATCTGTAAGAACTAATAGTGGTAAAATCATGCGTACTAGTGTTATGAAAGTTTGTGTACTTCCTATTTATGAATAAATTATACTTAATAATTTACCTCTGTGTGGCTGCTGGACATGTCATGTGAACTTGTTCATTTACTAGGCTAAATACGTAGGGTATAAATATCGTTAGTTAAGCCAACTTTCTGTTAAAAAAAATCACTTAAATTAATAATCATAGTTGAACTTAAACACGATGTAAACAGATATAGCATACTCAATAGATTCATAATTATACTTTAAGAAGGTAAAATGTAATATAAATATGTGCACATCTATTTTGTAATAGACACATACCAACCTATTTAAAATGCATAGTACATAGGTACTTAAATGAACGTAACATTAATGTATGTTATGTATGTATAAGTACAATAGGTTTTATAATCACAACAATTTAGTAAGTAGTTTTCCAGTTATTGATTAATTAAATTTACTTTGTTAGATTATTCCTTAGTAATTCTGTACATAACAATTTAAAGGATTTCAAAAGAATTGAAGCATCCAGTAAGTAGGTACCTAAATAGTTAAGCATTTTTGTTTATATTATAAAATAGTAAATAAGTAGTACCCAAGTTTAAACAGTTTATTTATACTTGTGAAAAGGACACAAATGTTCCTATTTGTCTAATATTCAGTAAATTTAAGATTAAGTTACATTTTGGTTTGTATTCAAACTATAGCCTTTTGGTTTCTTTGTCGGCGTTGCCATTTATGTATGAAGCATACATAATAATTCACTCATTCCGTTCAAGTGAACGAACATATGTCAACAGTCAGTCTTCATTCGCAATCTGCCAGTGTAACACCTTTAACTATTTCTATTAAAATACAGTCCACTTTAAAGTGTTATTTATGTGGTTTTATTACCAGCGTCCGCCACACACCTAAATGGTCTACACTTAATATAGAACAGTGCTCAGCAATAAATAAGGTCAATGCGCCTTCAGATTCATCGCAAGGTCTATATGAATGGCCTTTTGGTATAACTTTGAAAGGAATTTCTTTATTGCCTGTAAAGACAAAATTAATATGTATTTAAGTATAATAAAATAGAAAGTTCCGTGAATATAATAAAGGTTTAATAAGATTACTGTTAGAAATTTTTGAATTTGCCGCGTTTTCTCAGGTCGCGCTTTTGTTAGCCAGATAAAACTTTACACTTTAGTTTACCTTTATAACTGGATTTCAATTATTTTAGGGCAACACTGATACGAGTCTGGCTCTTCTTTGCACATGAAAACTGCGGCAAATGAAAAAAAAACACACACAACACTGACCATATAGACGCAGAATATGAGCTTGATACTTTTGTTATAGAAAGAAAAGGACTGGTTAAAACTTTTGTTATAGAAAGAAAAGGACTGGTTAAAAATAATGAAAGTATCAAACTCATTTTTCACATCGATTGAGTCTGCTCTCAACAAAACGAATTTTAAATTCTTTCACGTACCTGTTTTGAACTCTACTTTCTGTTTATGTTTTTTTGTCTCAGCATGCTTCTTGATGTCAGATAGTTTGGCAAGAATTTCCGTGGAACAATATGTACAAGACGCTTTGCTTGAGTCTCCACTCGCCGATTTTAGCCAACCTTTAAATTCGTCCATATTTTCCCACTCCGGTCTGTATTTTTGCGCGTACGTTTTCTTTTTCAAAGGTAAATCCATTTTCAAATTAAATCAAAACAGCGAGTATTAGTTTTATATGGATAGACCAAAACAAAACAAGACAGAATACGAATAGCGCGTACTGTTTTGGTTGAGTAAATATTCTGTCGCAGCGCACACAGCAGTAAACGGAGAATTCCCGGCCAACGCCGACAGTGTGACCGACCAGATAATTTTTTACGAAAAATCCGAAGCACATCAAAATAATATTGAAATATACCAACTTGCACAGGGAAAATATACTAATAAAAATACTGATTTTCAAAATTTTAAAGTTCAGTCAATCATCATCACAATAAATGTTAGAATTGTATTTTAACATTCTATTTGAAGGATTAAATTTAACACAACCTCCTTGATCTTTTACACCTTACTTTGTTTTTAAAATTGCTGATCCGTTTTTGTTTATAAAACTGTTTTTTTGTTCCGTTTTTACTAAATACTAATGCTTGTAAAAGTCGATAAAATATACCAACAAAGTATTAAAATACTGAACATGGTCACACTGAACGCCGACCTATACCCACAGAACATATATACCCTAGCACCTGTACCTACCATACCATCTATGACCATAGATTCGCGTTTAGTTTTTATTTTTCTTTCGAGACTCGTTATCCTACTTTACGAATCTTGATAGCCTCACGTCTCCTAATGAAATGAAAAGTAGCTAAAAAAAGTAGCTAAAAAGTTTAGCTACAAGTTTCATTAAATTGTAGCTGTCTGTCACCCAATAATAGCTAGATCTAGCTATAAAGTCGCTAAGTTGGCATCACTGCTTACATAAATAATTTGCGTTCCGATTTAGATATCACGATTATGACAGCTGAGAGCTGTCTACAATTCGGAACGCTCGTGAACGCGCTCACAGTGCTCATTCACAACGTCAAACGGTCAAAACTTAGAACATAACCCCAAACCTTGAACAAGAAACACCGATTTGATATTTTATGGAAAATGGAAGTTCAACGCATTGGCACTTCTGTTTTGTTGGTTAACTCTTCCGACTCTGATGACTCAGATTTTGCGTTTGAGAACGCCAATTCATCCAGTGATGAAGAGGATGATGAAGTGCTTATATTAGCGTATTTATATGCTCTCGGCAAAGATTTACTCCGAAGATTTGCATCAAAGTCATGCATGTACATATTAGTATCTGTAAACAGCAAGTACCAGTTTAGTAAACATTTATGATTGTTCAAAAGAAAATACAGTGGTTGTATGCACTATAGAGATTATGGTAGCTTTTGCAAACAGACAGCTGAGCACTTATGATGAGTAAAACATTCGCATCACCATCGTTTGAGCAGTCAGTAGAACTGCAAGGGGGCTAAAATTTAGCACTTACCTCTCTGAGCCCTCTCGTATTGCTCTGATGTGAGCATGCCAGAAATTTGTCGCCCGTTAGTCTCGTCGGCAATATTTACTTCAATACTCATGATGGTATATTTGGACACGGTTGGCGTAATGGCTGAGCGATCGACTGCTGCGCAGCGTGTCGCGGGTTCGATTCCCGCACAGAACAAGTATTTGTATGATCTGCAAGTAATTGTTCTGGGTCTGGGTGTTTGTGTTTGTGAGTTTCTATGTTTGTAAACGCACCCACGATACAGGAAGAAATTCCTAGTGTGGGGCAACGTTTTTTAAAAAAAAAAAAAAATATTTGTTTGTTTACCACAAATTTCTTCGTAAAATATGGTGCTCTGTCTACGATATGGGTGCTACTCAAAACAAAACAACACAAACACAACTGTCATTTTTGACAGCGCTCACGGTGATATTAATTCTGGGCATGGTTGGCGTTATCGCAAGATGGCGCATGTCATGACGTCATGTATGACGATTCACGGGGCATCGATATCGCGCTCACGCCAATTCGGAACGAGTTTAACCGATAAAGCCCCAATGGCTCCGAATAGGAGCCCTCGCGGCGCGCGATTTGAAAGTAGTTATCGAATAAAAATGTTTTTTTTGAGATTGAGAGATGACGTTATTGAGCCACGGGCCTGAGCGGTTAAGCACGCTCAAATCGATTACAGCGCAATTCGGAATGCAGCCTTATACTCAGAGAGTGTCAGTGTCACAGTCACCACAATGACAGCCAATTGCCAGTACACACCATTACAGCTATAGACTACGTAGACAGATATTATTATCTGTCTACGAATATAGCCAATAACAGAGGCAGAACGACCATACATACTTTGTCATTGGATGATACTAGAAGTGGGCGATACAAATCCTAAATCCTATTATAAATGCGAAAGTAAGCTTGATTGTTTGTTTGCTACCTTTTCACGCCTGAATCACTGAAGCGATCATCTTGAAATTTTGCATATACGTTGTCAAGGGTAGAGAAGGGGAAGCGGGAAGGTACTAATGGGTAACCGAGGCCCCTGGCAACACAGGCAACAGGAAGGAATACGGGCCGGTTTTAGTCAGTAAGAGTCTGACACACCCTCCCGCTCCGCCCAGAGCGGGAGAAGTTATTTGATGTATTCCCATCCAAAAAAAAAAGTTACAGAAACGGACATAACGTACTTTTCGTCCGGAAAAAAGTATTGTTCGGTTGTTCCCGAGGAAAACAACAATAACATTCTTATGATAATAGATGGCGCCACGTGTCGTTCGAATAGAAAAAATATATTATTATCATTATAGTCCCTAAAATAGTTATTATAATAATATACCTAGAATATCTTCTAATATATAAAATTTTCGTGTCACAGTGTTTGTAACAAAACTTCTCCGAAACGGCTTGACGGATTCTTATGAAATTTTGTGTGTATATTCAGTAGGTCTGAGAATAGGTCGTAAAGTATATTTCATCTCGATATTCCCACGGGATCAAGACTTACGCGGGTGAAACCGTGGGGCGCAGCTGAAATTTGGAATGAAATTTGGCACAAAAAGTACTAGGCTTGCATGAATACCTATTATTTGTATTTTGTATAGTATTCGATTTTTTTAAGATATGAAAAAGAATTCATCGTTTGTTTCCATCATAAAAAAAAGAGTACCATTTTTTAATTGTTTTTTTTTCATCAGTTCCACAAATTTTACGGGACCTCCACTTCTTGGTTGCGCCAGGACCGCCACAACTATAAATCCTGCCCTGGTATCAGGGATAACCATTTCACATTCACCAATGATTGGTGAATGTGAAATCACAAAATATTTTCGACTAAATAATTAGTAGCGCACCTCTACTACGAAGAACGGAAGAAGTGTCAATTGTCATTCCCAGTCATCCATCTGTCAAGCAAGTGTCGAAATATATTAGTGTCAATTTGCGTCATAATTTCAGAAACTTGCTGATATTTATATTCTCAATTCGTTTTTATTCATACCGATTTGTAATTTCATTACATTTAAAACAAGTCATAAGCACTATAAATATGGCTTTAGTCGCTTATGGTAACAGTGACTCAAGTGATTATGAGGACGAAGTCGAAGAAGATACCCCTGTTGTTCTGTTGAACAATAAATCAGAAGAAAGTAAACATGGTAAGAATTGCTCGCAGCACACAAACCATATAATTGTGACATCCCTAATCCCCTAAGGCCCTCTGCTCTGATCAAAGCGTGTTCATTAATTATCTTGCTTGTTAATTTTAATTGCTTGTGACATGACACAATACACATTTAGCAATAGCAATCTATTCATTTTATTATCATAATTCAGTTCCAGAGCCAACAGCAACCACAAAGGCGGAAGAACGAGAGCCACAGGAGGATGGTGCTTGTTTGTTTAATTTCCTACCACAGCCCTCTAAGAAGAAACCAATTGTCATTGAAGAAGATGATGAGTTTCTACACAAGAAAGAGACAACTGCTGTGAAACCAAAAGCCAGGATCACAGTACCCTCACTCAGTGATGTAAGAACTTGCAAATCATAAATTATTTCATTAGCAACTTCAGTAATTTGAATGACTTATTTAATTTTACTATTTTTTTTACAGTTTAAAGATGTGAATAACATTACACCCACTGTTAAACCAAGAGCACCAGCTGATGTAAGTAAACACAACCATTAATGTTGTAGTTTCATCTAATATTTGTAGTTATTTACTAACATTTTATAACATTTACAGAAAAAATCAAGCTTACTCAGCATGCTTCCACAACCAAGAAATGGAGTGAAATCCACAACAAAGTCATTAATACCACATGTACTTACAAAGAAACCAGCCGCTTCAGTGAATAAGTGCCCGTTACCAACACCTGTTAAGAAACCTAAGTTGGAAGCTACAGCTTCGATCAATGATTCAGACGAAAGTGACAATGATGAAGTAGAAAATGATTTCTTCTCAATACACAAACCTGTGGACATACCAGTTGATGTGGACCAACCATTAGATGCTAAGACACAAGTCAAAGACAAACCTAGGGGTATTGAGTCATTCTTCAAGAAGGAAGAAGATGTCGACCCTATGCAGTTGGAACCTGATGCTCAAAGTATGGAGGAGCAGGCTGAGGCCAGCTCTGGTTATATTGGGTTTGGAGCTGAAAGTTCTCACTGTAATGATAATGAACTTGATGAAGAAGCTGTAAGTATGAGTTAAATAATTGTTACTATCCTTGGAAAGACTACTCTTTTGCATCAATACAAAGTTAAATCAATTTTGAGTATTGGTACACTCATTTAGTATATCTATGGACTATATACACTGGACTTTTGGAGGTTATCCCAACCAGTGATGGGAGGTACCTTTTTAGGGTTCCATTCCTAAAAAAGGAAAAAATGGAACCCTTATAGGATCACTTGTGTGTCTGTCTGTCACAGCCAATTTGCTCCGAATCTACTGGACCGATTAAGTTAAAATTTTATGGCTAATTATTTTCCAGGCGACTAACAACTTAAGGGCGACAAACTATTTGCTATTAAAAAAATAACTTTGCGGCGTAAAAATATTATTAGGTATGTATTTAACGCGGTGACTAATTAATCTGAATTTGGGATTAAATAATATGAAGGATTATTGAATCATTTGGGTTAGTTTAGGTTAGAACAGTGACCATTAACGCGCGAAGGCGAGCGAGCGTGTTGCGGCAGCGACCGCCGACCGCCAGATCCCCTCTATTGTTGGTGACTCTCAGTTACCAAAACAAAAACTCTATGCCAGTTTAAATTAAAACAAAGCTAACAACTGATTATTAAGCTGCTACTTTTTACAAAAAATTATCCTTCGCTGTAGCTGCCAACCTACTATATTTGCTACTGCCTTTAATTATTTTTTAATCCCATATTCAGATTAATTTGTCGCCGCGTTAAATACGTACTAAATTTTATAAACACATTAATTTCTGTGACCCAAACACGGACGTGTAACGTAAATAAATGAATACCTATTGAATACGGGGGTCACTTTAGGGAAAGTACACTTAAGTTTTGCAAACTGTACTGTGACATATCACATGAAAGGACTCATTGTAAGGATTTTAGATATTTTTTTTTTAATTCTATAATAAATACTTTTATAATCATTTAAGAAAATAGATGAAAATTGACCACCCCTGCCCCCCCCTTATCTCGAAAACTACTGCGCATATAATTTTGAAGAAAATACAGAATATAGTTCTTAACTTATAGATTACAGGAAAACCTATCAGAAGTCTATTGTCTTAAAATAACATGGTAAATCTCTTAATATTGTGCATACAAACTTACATTTGCAGTTGAAATGTATGAGAGAACATGTTTTTCAACAACAATGTTAAGTTTGTTCTTAGGATAAACCATGCCAACTACGGAACCCTTCATTGTGCGTGGTCCGACGCGCAGTTGGCCGGTTTTTTAATCCTTTTATGAGGGCTTCTCTTCTTGACACCATATCATATTCACGTTTCCCCTCAGATTATGAAACTATGCGGTGCGCGCGGCAAACGAAAACGGGAAGAAATTCAGATAGTAAATGTGAATCAAGCAGAGGTCCTGGCAGATGCACGGGAGATGTTAATGAAGGGTCTCATGGACGACACCACACCACGCATGTCTGCTAGCAAGAAGAAAGGCAATGAGCCCACCACGCAGCAGAGGAGGAAGCACCAGATCACATACTTGGCTTACCAGGTTTGTTAAAGTATTGTTTTGTTTTTTGTCAAATTTCCATAGAATATTTATGGTGAATGTACTGAAATTCACAACCTTCTCAATTTGTGAGTGAGTAACTAAAGCAAATTCATAAAAGTTCAAGATCAATATTTCACATGCCATTGGATGAAATGAAACAGTTAGTAGCTTTTAGGTTAATATTTTGTTTGTTAATAAACAGTTTTTTTTTATTTACAGGCCAAAGCAAATGAAGCAGAACTCCAGAACCAATGGGCCAACAACAGAATGTCAAAGAGACAAACTCAAGCCAAGTATGGTTTCTAGCACAAGACTCCAGATGAGCAGATTTTGGGTTTCTTTGTAAATAATAATCACATTATTTTGTATTAAAATAATAAATATTTGTAAGTTACGTTACTTTATTTGTACACAAAGACTATTCAACTAATTAAGACTAAGTAGGTTATTTAATTACAATCTTCTGGCTTTCCTTGCTCTTGGAGGGTTCCATGACACATGGGTGTTGTCTGTGATGGAAACAACTTGTAAGCCGCCCATTTGTAAACCCTTTACTGCAGCCTAGAACAGAAAGTTATTTATTACGAACAGATAAATAATGCAAAAGAAACTAAATGATGCATATAAAAAGAATTATATGTTACCAGTCTTCCAGGACCCAATCCTTGCACCCTTACTCGGATAGTTTTAAATCCTCTATCAAGAGCTTTCTGAAATCAATATTCACGAGCTTTATATTATCAAATCCATTGCATATCAAGTACATAGACAGCAGTTATTTATTTTCAAACAACTTTCCATTACATAAACTTACAGTAGCAATGCCAATGGCAGTAGTCTGGGCAGCTATATTAGTTCCTTTCTTGGTATTCTTGAAGCCCTCCATGCCGCAAGACCTGATGATCTTTACCATGCCAGTGGCATCAGTCATGGTGAATATTGTGTTGTTATGGCTGACTCGAATATTGCATATAGGCAGATCTTTGTACAGAGTGCCATCAAATATTAAGTTGTCTGAATCTAAGGTTGGGAACAAGTTTTGTTTTCTGAAACAAAATTCAAATATGATTAGTTGTTGGGTTTTACTAATAAACATAGCTGCATTCACAGCTTGCTTTAGTATTGTCTCCAAAAATTGTGGATGTTAACAACAATATTAACATTCTTCTTCGTGGGTTCGACAGTTTATAAAATTTCGCCACTTCCACGGCGTCGACGTTGTCAGCGCAAGTTCAGTTGCATTCAATATTGACATGCAAGATTATAAACCATACAGGGATGTTATGAATATAAACTCACGCTTTTAGTACAGAATCTAGGTCTATGATTTTCTCTCCCTGAACACCTTCATCGTCTTGTGGTATTCTCTTGTGATCAAACTTGTCCGATGCCTGGGGCGCTGATGTCTGGAACAACCGCGCCACACTCGTCACAGGAACCCGCAGAGTATTCCTTATTGCAGTCAGCATGTTTTTGTGCAATTCTATTAAATTTTATCATTTATTTTAATGATTGTGTTGTGGAAAATCTAAAGTATTTGCGATCTAACCTAAAATATTTGACAGCTTGACACTGACAGTAGGGTTACGTATTGTTAGTGCGTGCAGAGTAGTTAGTGCTAGTATAGGCTTCTTTTAATTTTTAGCGATATAACTAAACGTGCAGAAGATTTTGCATTCTACGCTACGTAAAAATCTATATTTACGAGTTGCAAGCTCAGAAAAGTCATCTTCTGGTGCTCGATGACCCGAGGCCTGATATGGGAATAATGGTGCCGATTCCCTTGTTCACAAACTAAACTAAATTTAAGTTCAGTGCATCTTTTTCTTTCTATCTCATTAAGAAAAGGACAAAATATTAATTTTAGTTTAGTCCTGTCAAATTAATCAGCGCCTGTCACTACTCCATACAAGTTTAGACGTGATTAAAAACTTGCCTACTAAAATTACGTCAGTTTACGTCAAGCGCTGATTAATTTGACAGGACTAAACTAAAATTTATCTTCTGTCCTTTTCTTAATAAAATAGAAAGAAAAAGATGCACTGAACTTAAATTTAGTTTAGTTTGTGAACAAGGGAATCGGCACCATTGTGGTTGTTTTGTATAAATAAGGCCACGCAGCTTTATGTGCTTACCTGAGTAATGAAACCAACATAGCCCTTGAACCATCATTTATTAAATATAGATATATAGACTATGGAATAAAATACAACATTTAATTGGATAACATATTTTTGCTGTACGCAACGGTTTGCGAGAATCCTCGCAGAGCGGTGGGGACGCCGGCGATCGAGAGTTGTAGATGTCCTGCTTCTGCGAAATGTCCTGCCTTCACGAGTTCGCTAATGACCCATTCGAACGTGTACGCGTTCGCTAGAGCCTCTTCACCCTGTACCTCCTTAGAGTATACATAGTTAATGAAGAAGGTATAGAATGGGGTGGCGACTAGTTTCAAAAACAAGTTGTTGTCTAGCAGCTCTTTGATCAACTCCTCGTCTACTTCTTGCTTCTGCAGGTATTGCTGGAATAAGAGTATGGTGAGTAAAAGGTTAACAAAGATTTTTTAGAAGTGTTATTCAATCTGGAGATTCGAGATGGTGAGTCACCTCAGGTAAGTATATTTCGTACCTCATGCTGAAGCACTAGGTTCAATATATCGTCTTTGGAATGTTCACATTTGCTTAGAAGCAGGACCCAAATGGCGTTGGTCACCGATTCAGCCGCCACATTATCAGCCAGCCATTTCACTTCCTGAAAGCAGAAAAACGTGAGTGTTAATAATTTTTCATATGTTGGTAATTATTTTTAAGACTTTTCTATGTATTAGACATTACCTCTTCAGAAAGCACCGGTCGCCTAAGCAGTAACTTGATAAGAACCAAGTTTTCTTTCTGATCAGCTGGGTTGTTGAGCAGGCAACTCAGATATTCACTGTGCAGACTCTTTGAATCGCTGCAAGAAATAAAATACGCGTCTATCAAGTTGCTATAGAAAGTAAACTTTATGGGTAGGCATACAAGTCATTTTACCGAAATCACATAAATTGAAATTTAAGCAATTATTGTTAACTGCCCTGCTTCGCATGTTTTTTTAAGACTTGATAAAACATTTTTTTAAATTATATTATGCAAGTTTAATATACAAGGTGTTTTTTTTTTATATCCTATAACTCTAGGGTATGAATGAGACCATATCAAAGAATTAACTGGCATATGATTTTTTTTTCATTTATCCTTTTTTTTTTGTTTTCATTTTTCATACAAAATAATTCGGCAAATTCACGATTATTAATTAATATTATTTATTATTATTTATGTACTATTCCATAAATAATAATAAATAATATTAATAAATAAAATAATTTACTTTTATTTATTTATTTTATTGAAATATGACAACGTCGCATTTTTTTAGCTTTAAATATGAATAATTGCTTTGAATGAAAATTAATAACTCGTATTTATCAATGAAACTTAGATACCGACACACATCGAGAGTTTAGTGTTAGTATTATGATATCTTCAAAACTATGCATTTTTGGACCACATATTCCAGGACTTTTTGTATTACTTTTACTTATAGAATATAACCCCAGAGTAATAGGATAAATAAAAAAAAAACAAGTTGTATATGTATTAAGTATACACATATTACACATACATAAATCTGGAATACTTTCTCTAAATGATGGTGACAACCGCACCAAATTCCGTAATTCCGTTTACGTAGTTGTTTTTATAGATCTAGAACAATGCGGTCACACAGGCACGCACGAAAAGCGACTTCATAAAATATATAGACTTATACAAATAAATATGATTGAAGTGTCTGTTTGTAATGTCAAAGTAACAGCTTTTAAATAAATGCTTAAGGAAGTATATACGGTACTTAAGACAAAAAAATATTTTTTTAATTTTTTGTCTGCCTGTCTATGTTCCGGCTAATCTCTGAAACGGCTGGATCGATTTTGACGCGACTGGCAAATAGCTGATGTTATAAGGAGTAACTAAGGGTATTTTAGAAAAAGCCACGCGGGCGAAGCCGCGCCCAGCAGCTAGTTTATAATACGTATATATAGATAGATCTAGTCAGTCTACGTCACCTGTTCCTTGTAGGAGGCCAGCAGTTGAGTATATCGACGAGCGCCTTCTTTTGCTGCCACGTGTCAGATAACTCCATAAACTTGGCGAACGCTTCTCGCCTGCCTTCCTCACTTAGTAGGTTCTCATCTAGAAAGGCATTGTAAAACTTTAGATTTGAGAGCAGAGGGTTTTAGACATTATTTTTAGTGCAGTAAAGTGCAAAGTTGTACGAATATTTCAGAAATCAAACAGCTCTCAGAGTGAACTCGAGCGCGCGAACAGTTTGCACACATGTACGTTTTTTAAAATAATATATATATAATGTATATCTTAAGACGTACACTTTTTTTTTAATAAATGAGCCGTTTCTCAAAATTGGTCGCAGTAACTAAGCTGTTAGCAACTGCGTCAGCGAGCGCTACATCCATGTTGCTCGCAGTTAACTACGGCTATGTACTAGTTTTAGGACACCGAAATGAGAATTATTAAGGCTCACAAAAAGAGGCATATTTATTATATTACAGTATCTAATAATATTTTTGAGGAAATCAAAGTGGGAATTATGTAATTAGATTTCGATTAAATACATGCCTTTATTATTCAATGCAGCGGTTTTGTAGCGCGACAACTCAGGGAATTTAGGGATCCAAAAGTCACAATACCAGTTTTTAACTGCATCATTCGCAGTGTATCGGAGTATGCAAGTCAAGTATGGAATCCTACTTATGATGTCTACTCTAATAAATTGGAGCGAGTTCAAAAGCGCTTTCTTATGTTAAAAACCAATGTAGTAACCTTAAACCATATGAATCAAAGATAGAATACTTCAGTATGACCAGTTTATCCTCTCGAAGAAAAGCTGCGGATATCGTATACTTGTTTAAATTAATCAATGCTCACGTAGATTGTGAACATTTGCTGGAGAGAATTCAACTTGCTGTTCCACGCCATAGCAGTCGTTTATGCAATAGGCGCACATTTGTGATGCCTCATTGCAGAACAAATATAAAACAACATGCTCCATTTTACAGAATGTTTTCCAGCTACAACGGTGTGAGACAGGATTTTGATATTTTCTCCGGGACCTTGTGACCTACACCCATTCGGCTAATAATAATTAGTCCAGCTTATTATTTATAAGCTAATAACAAATTTTAACTAGCTCATAGATTGTGCATGCTGTGTTCATTATTTTAGGGCATGCAGTATTATGTGTATCTTTAAGTTTACCTAGTATTTACATTATATTATATTATATTGCCCAATTTGTGAACCAATTAATAAAATAAAAAAAAAATACTAGCTGTGCCCCGCGGTTTCACCCGCTTAAGTCTTGATCCCATGGGAATATCGGGATAAAAGTCTACCCACGTGCCAAACTTCTTCTAAATCTGTTCAGCCGTTTTAGCGATAAAGCGTAGCATAAACATAATCAGCCTATAATGTTCCCACTGCTGGGAGACACGCCTCCTCTGTGAGAGGGAGTGGGCCGTAATCCAACACGCGGGCCGATTGCGGGTTGGTAGATGTCACAAGTCTTCGAATTTTTTAGTTCTAGGACATGCCGGTTTCCTCACGATGTTTTCCTTCACCGTTTTGAGAGCAGTGGTGTTGAAATAATTTACACTAATAAAAGCGCCTGTCCCAGACATGCGCTTTTCTCTACTTCGAATCTGCGACCTTTAAAGTAGCGGTCGTTACCACTGGCGTGAAAGCGTAACAAACAAACAAACTCACTTTCGCATTTATAATATTAGTTATGATCTGCCATCCAACTCACCAGAAAGTTCCTTAGCGTAGTCACAGTCGGGCCACTCGGTGCGGAACAGCTCTACAGTGAACTGCGCAATCTTCATCATGTCGTCGCTGTCATGGACCCTAGCCTTTTGGCTCAAAGACAACAGGCCTATTTGCTTGTGTGGCGGCAAAGAGAACTCTGTTGCCTTCAGCATCACCTTCTCTAAGAGATCTTCGGGAAACTTGATCCCTTCCTTGTTGTAGGAGGTTAGGCGTGTGACTAAAGTTTCCATGTCGCTAGAAAGTAGAAAATATTGTTATATTAATTACGAAATAGATTGGCCTCAGGCGGTTATCAACAGGGATAAAAGGAAGGATGAAAGGAAGACTTTTGCCCAGTAGTGGTCGAAAAGGTCCACTTTTAGGAGGCCTATGTGTAAAATAAACAAGCTGATAATGATGAACTTATTAGTGTTTTCATATTGTTAATCAATACATAATAAAATTACGTTAAAATAATACAACAATTCCAAATAAAGTCTTTAGGGTTGCTGTAAATGCACCGTGGTACATTAGAAATGACGTGACCTTAAAATGAAACTCGTCACCACCATCATACAAAAATTAGCTGAAGCCAACGAACACAGACTTCACCGGCATGTGAATGTCGAGGCAATTCAGCTGCTAGACAACACGAACATAGTGCTCAGGCGCAATAAAACTAAGCCAGTTGAGTTAGTGTCAAGGGCGTCGCCAAGGGGGGCATGGAGGGGCAGCTGCCCCCCCCCCCCCCCTAGAGATAAAAAAGTACCCAAATGAAAAGCAACCGCTCACTTGAATTCGTCCAATTTTATGATTTACCGAACATAACAAATTAAATCGAAATTTGGCAGCAATTGTATATTAATCTAATTAGTTAATCCAGATAGACAGACAGACAGACAGTTGTTGATGTCCTAAAAGGACATCAACAACGGTTAGATTAATATGTGCACGGAAACCGGTGCCGTTTGCGGAAAGGTGGCAAACACCTTTCCGGAAACGGGAAAAACGTTGAAAATTTTGAACGCTCTACAGTGATGATGGTACTCTGGACCACATCTTTTATTCATGTCCTACAAATTCCCAATTTTTTATTTGTACCATAAGCTTCCCAAAATGAATATTATCCTTCCTACTAACTTTCATTCCGTCTTGACTAACTTTTCCCCTAAACTAATCCAAGTCCTATCTACATTTTTGAATGACAATGATATCAGAATGTAGTCTGCTATGTAATAATAATTATAATTTTGTAAATGTTTGCGTCGTTTTAGAGTACATTAATAATTATATATTCATAGAAATCCTTGTTAACTAGCAAAACTTGTTTCGTCCATCAGTAGCGTAGCGTGAGGGGGGGGGAGGGGGGGGGGCAGAGGGTGCCATGGTCCTCGGCGGCGCTAATATAGGGGGCGGCGGCGGCGTCAGGTCATCCTGTACTGTCATCAGAGGACTACATAGATACAGTCGCCAGCACATCATGTTACCAGCAACTGTCAAATTTCTCCAAATGATTGAACCTTCAAATGTTGATGTTTAATTTCAAACAGAATGCGAAAATGTATTTTTTTACGAAGAATTTCAAGACACTAGGACAAATTGAAGATGTCCAAAATAGATTTCACGTAGTCCAGTGGGTTTATTGAAGTTTATTTTTTAATTCAAATTTCAAGTTTGCAGTCCTAATCTAATCTTACATTGTAATAATCCTTAGTTGCGAAAATGGGGGGGGGGAGGGGCGGCAGATTTAGGATTTGCCTTGCTACGCTACTGTCGTCCATTCAGCTACTAACATTAACAACTAACAACTACCACAAATAGCAAAGTTCGACTGCTCATCTTGCTGTGCTGCCGAGATTCATGCCCTACTGGGGCTCTGTCTCGCATAGGTTCACAGCATTTTTGCGTGGATGTGACGCTTTTTCCCCCAACTTGTCACTACATGACGCTGGCAGAATAGTCGACATCGGCTCAGTTGCCAACAAGGAAAAAGAAAATGTAGAACAAAAGAATTTTTCAAACCTATGAAGCAATTGATTAGGGATTTCCTTCGACGTGTTACGCAATTAGGGTGCTGGTCGTGGACGCTATCTAATTCACTTGTGAGTAAAATATTGGAGTGCGACGCCCCACCTGGCAGTGCGCAGGCCGTGCTCCAGCACGTGGCGCAGCACGCGCGGCAGCTCGGCGTCCGCGCGCAGGCACTGCAGCAGCGTGCCCAGCGCCGCCGGCCGCGTGTCCGCCGACATCACCAGCCGACCGATGCATGCCACCAGTGTGGCTGTGTCTCCGTGGCTTTTCTCTATTTCTCTGAAAGTCGACAATACAAATTAAAATTTAGTCGTTTGTCATTGATGCTACGGCTACATTGTCGCGATATAACGCGCGCTCTCTGTTCTACAGCGAGACATCACACGCGCGCTCTTTCTCGCACGCCACACGCTATCACGTCAATGTAGCCGTAGTATAAAAGTTCGCAATATTAATAATTTTGCAGATCCCCTAAAATAACCTCCATTACCTGGAAGTATAATGTCTTTGAATGTAATTTTCTTCTGCCAAATATTTGTAAAATTTGTCTGGTAAATCATTAGAAATCTAACAGTAGCGGTACTCACACGGACTACTTAAGTTTATAATACAATTTAGTTTAAAGGACGTGTAGTGTGTAGGATGTGCTAAAAGGGCAATTTCTTTGAAACTTAAATTTCGATCGTTGTAAAAAGACCTTAAAAAGAAGTAAAATATCACTTTCTTAAAATCATATCACTATCATCATTTTAGCCGAAAGACGTCCACTACTGGACATTGAAAAAACGATTTTATTTCTATGACGTTGTTATTATTTTATAAAATAACAATCTTCAGTATTAATAACTTTAGTTAAATATTTAAAAAAAACCTATTAGAAACACAAACAACAGTTTGCCTATTTTAGAACTGTGAAGGATTTGTAGAATTGAGATGTTTGTTGTCAGTGTTTTCAGAATCAAAATGAAACAAGAGACAGTTTTAAAGGATTTTTTAATTAATTTTAATGGTAACGAAATAACTAGTAGTCCGATCAACGAGGCTTATGTAACCCGAAAAATTCTCCCGCCTATGAAATTTGGCATGTGATGAAGTTAGGTAATACAGATAACAGATGTACAATAAGCCAACAATTTTTTTTACGAGAAGTTAGGTATTTTTACCTAAACATGAAAATCGCTTATAACTTCCTGAGAATATTTCCTCAGACTGAAATACTTTCTGTATACGTACGTATGTACTAGTTAGAATATGTATGTAAAGGCATCCAACATTTTTTCGAATTCAAAGATACCCCAAATCTAACTTTTAACATTTTGCGCTATAACTTCTACTGAAAAATTGGTCTGCTAATTTTTTTTAATATGTCTTTATATCCTTAAATACATAGCCTTGTTTAGTTATCCAAAAGATTTTCTTTTTGAATCATATTTTTTTTGATTTTTGCTTATCTAAGTAATGTGAAAAATAACTCCGTTAATTTTTATACCTTTATTAGTCATATGATTTAATATTAAAACAGATTTACCAATTATCCAACAATTTTTCGAACGTTTATGTATTTTTTAAGATATTTTCGCTGATTTATGCTAGAGCGTAAGGGTTGACCTTCACTTGACCGCTCGGTACTGCTTTGCTACGCACTTCTGCAACAGTGTAGGCGAAGGTGAGTTTGGTGGCCACAGCTTAATATGCACAACGTACATCGGGCGTTTAAAAATTGGAAATTTTAAAAGGAATATTATTTTATTAAATGCATTTAAAATAAACGTTAGATACTTCCTGAAGGACTTTTTACAATATGCGAAAAAAAAGGCAATAAGTCTAATAATGTTTAGAAAGGGACCTACTGAGAAGAACCTCTCTACTGTCAAAATTTTTGGCGCGAAGCGCGTTATGTCTCCTTACCCTACGAGTCCGCGCGCGATAGAGGCGCCCTGTGACTAAAATGACGATATCTCGAAAGTTAAGTACGGGAGCTGGCTACTGGATACGTTGTTAGAATCTTTATGAAATAAGCTAACAACTTATCTATAGACTAGTCCAGTTTTGCCTTGTAATGTAGTATCAATTCTGGTTTGAAATCAGTGTGAGGGAATTTTCCCCGTTTCTTGTACAAAAGTGTTTTAAATAAATAAAATAAACCATTAATTCAAAATATTTTTAATTCTATAACATAAAGAGACCATGTTTCACACTAATCAATAAAAAAAACAAACCACTCAGAACATTCTTTTCATCACACAATGTTTACAAAAGCTTGACGTCATTTCGCGCAGCTGCGCGGCAAACAAAAAAAAAGGTATGTTTACACTTCACTTCCGAGAATGCTATCGGTCCTGTCGCTTGGGCTATTAGTTTATATTATTGTTTGGCTCACATTCTTATCGCAGACAAGAGGTTCCGCTGTTAGAAGTTTTAGTTTACGAGTGTCAAGTATCAAGCCAAGGCTCTTGAAAATAAGCACAAAAAAGATCGTCTCAGACTTTTGATTACAAAGTAAATTATATGGCGTTTATTTTAAATATAAATTAACATTCTACATGTTGAAGATATTTACAAGTCGATAATCACAATAAAAAGGCATGCTGCCATAGAAAAACATTCCAGAAATCAACAACCAAAATGAGCAATTTCACTACAAAAAACACCTGTACATAGTCCAGGACGACAGAAATATGGATATGCCAATACATATCACATCTGAACATGACAAAAATTTAATTAAAAAAATTAAATGAAGCATTACACTAGTCGAGAATCTTTTGGAAAAAAAAAAAAATAAAAAAATAAAAATAAAAAAATAAAAAGACGACACCGCCACCGCGTCAGAAGAAGAATCACTAGATAACAATACCGTGACTATGAATATTTCAAAAAATATGTAAAAATAAAATAGACTTTACCTACCTCAATGATAAAATATAAATAAAAATACTGAAAATGTCTTTAGACATTAGACTTGAAACATAAATTCAATTAACTCAATGAAAACCTCTTTATTTTGAAGTTGGTTAAATAGATCCTATCCAGCTATTCGCGAATCCGAGAAAACGTTAGCTTAAATCTAAAACTCCTGTCTGTCAAAACGCCAGCAGACGGTCGATGTTTAAGAGGCGTGCTAGGGTTTTCAATATTACGCAAATTTGTTACGTTATTATTGAAATGTAATGCTTATTAAAAATACTACAATAGGTAACGTAATACGTAATAACGACAGTTTGATAACATTCGTGTGTTTATTATTCTTAAACACCCATACAAAAACGTGCATAGCGCCGGCTCGTCGCAGATAATGGCGAACAATGATTGTTAAAATAACTATTTCAGTCCAAAATCTTTATCAATTCCACAATAGATGCAACAAAACTGTTTGTTACTTAACGATCCATGTTCTGGGAGCAGCTTCCCGTTCGGGCACTTCACAATATGTGTACACATTTAATTACAACTGACTGGCGCTTGTTCGAAATTTGAACAGAGGGGCGCGGGGGGAAACGTCTAGTAAACATCGGTGAAGTGTGTTAGATATTGAAGTGGGGGCATTATGGCATGCTAGTTCTTTCCTTTAGTCGTTGTAGAAATTAAAGCGGCATAGCTAGAGGTGTCATAGGCAAAAATGACACATAACTGACGTCAATGTCAAACGACCGTTACACGGTTGCTTGACAGACGTCATGTTGAAATCAGCCGTCTAACGGTTCCTTGACAGTAGAGTGGATATCGAGTTTAGATAAAAAAAAAAGTTTCGTTCAAAAGTGTCCGAACAATATACAGGGTGTACCAGAAAGATGAGGTCAAATTTAAGGATGTGGTACAGAACATCAAACTGAACAACTTTCTCCATGGGACCAACATCGTAATCGCGAAAAAATTATCAGCCGTCCCATAAGCGGGATAAAGCTAGTCCCGTCCATAAGTTTTACCACCTTCTCCTAGGCCCACCCTATACGTGTCCCTCGGGTGGTGCTAAATGAGCAGCAACGCCGAGCAACAGGTGGCGGTAAATAACCTGCCCACAGGCATCCGCAGGCCTGGGTAGGATTAAATCCCTTCCAAAAGTGCGACCTACCTATGTGAAATGTATGTGTGTGAAAGTGCTGTATGTATGTCCCAACTCGTAAAATGAAAGTTGGAATTATAACGACGTCGATTTGACATGCGATCCGAACGCCCGGCGCTCGCAGGTACCCGGGCTAGTGGGAAATTGGTTACCGAAGTCTGCGCCAGATAACCAGGCCCCTGTGACAGAAAATACTACTGGCAGCACAACAAGGAATCTTATACAGCAGGCGTTTAATCCGAGCCTCTTTATCTCAAGAACTAGATCTTCCTCGCTTGGAAATAAACCAAGCACAATTAGCACTACAAAAGGGAAAGACTTACCTCCCACATCACCAGTGAGGATCACCTTAGAGAATGATGACAACATGTGTCCTCTCACATGGCAAAGAATACCCACCCAACGCAACCCAAAGAGAAAAAGAGGCTATCTAATAGCCCACCTTCTACGGAAGGACATAAGAACCTATCACAGAACTCGCAGAGCTCTATTAATACTTCCAACAGATACAGTGGACTTCTAGTAGATACACCTGATGACTCCGCTTAACCAATGGAAAGTCAAGGTGGTGGTTTGTTAAAAAACATAGCAAACCAGCACCGATAATCCTGTATGGTATTACGGACATATCAAAACTGAATAGTTACTTACCAAGCGACACTTACACCTATAAAATAGTCAATAGATCAGTTGAGAGTAATGGCGCAGACAAGTGAAGCGTACAAAAATATCATAGACCTAATTCGAAAGAATGGGCTATACGTTCACACAGATAGACACGAGGAGCTGCAGAATCGTGATTAAGAATCTGCACGACACGACACCAAAAGAAGTCATTGTTGAGGAAAAAACTGGTAATAAAGTCAGAGGTGAAATCATATGTGCACTCTCAAGAAGAAACAAGAAGCCACTGAACATGTTTTTCGTGAATGCAGAAGATGGCCTAAACAACCCCGAACTTAAACATATATATTCTATATACCATACGAAAGTTAAGATAATATCCACGAAAAAACAAATGAAATTCCTCAATGCGCTAGATGTCAACAACATAGGCACACTAAAAATATCCGCATGCGACTTTACCGTTGCGTTAAATGCGCAGGACATAGAACTATAGACTGCCTAAAAAAGACAGGAACAAACCAGCCACATGTACATTGTGCCTTGGAGATCACCCCGCCACAAGGGGTGCCAAGTATACAAGAAGATTCGCGCAAGGAAAATTTCACAGCAACCACACAAAAAAGCTGCATTACCAAATATTAATCCACGAAATAACACTTTCTCCTTTCAAATTGATGACTTTCCACAATTACAGCCAAGAAGCCACGTTAGACAACAACCACCTAATCCACGCACTCAAGACACAGGAAACACTGCACAATGGAACAAACAACAAGAGAATATACAATCTCAGCCAACAAATCCACTAGAACAAATCATCACTAAACAATCAGAGAAAATAGATATTCTCATACAACAAATAGGCACCCTAATGGGTCTCCTTGCGACTCTAGTTACCCAATATATGAAATGAAATTCTTACGCATCGCAGCATGGAACGTAAATGGTCCGTCTCCTAATAAACAGGAAGTAGGACTTTTCATGAAACACAACAAAATAGATTCTCCTAATCTCAGAGTCACACATGACTGACAAAAAAGCCAGCCTTATCAAAGGATATAACATATATCACACTAATCATCCCGATGGAACATCACATGCTAGGACTGCAATTATAATAAAAGAAAGTATAAAACAACACTCTCTCCCAAACTTTAAGCAAGCATACCTACAAGCTACTGTTACTACTGTGTATCAATAGACGATTGGCAGGGCCCACCTAACATCGCTGCTCGCCGCGTCGGCATCAAGTTGATGAACAAATGTTTAGCGATTTTCTTAACACGCTCGGTGGCAGATATTTCGCTGGAGGAGATGGGAACGCCAAAAATATATTTTGGGGCTCCAGACTGACCACAACCAGAGGCAGAGAATTGAAGGGGGCAATAGATTTAAATTCACTCAATATACTGACTACAGGAGAGCCAACTCGACTAGAAAATGTAGCCGGGTGCTTGGATGTCTACTCCGTCGTTGCGCTGATCCGATTAGAATTTTAGTACTTATTGTCATTTCCTGTCTATTTTTCCTTAACTTCCTTTCCTTACTGCCTATCTTAGGAGATCGGAAGTTGCAATACCAACTATATCTATTAATTCAAAGGCATTGACGATAAGACGAAGACATTCGCGTGTGAGCACGATGGGTACACCAAGTGGCGCCAAACCGCGCAATCGCGTCACTTCTTACGAAATATGAACGAGAGAAGACAAAAAATATGTCGATTGTATTCTAAAGCGCGTCGCGCTCGCAACTCGTGCGTTGAAACTCGAAGAAACAAGAAAGATTCGTGAAATTGCATATGTATCGTCGCTTCAGGCCTCCAACGCATCCAGTAAGGTATTGTGCACCCTTTCCTTTGTACAACCTGTCGTTTTTCGCCCAATTTCTCTCCAAACAGTATTGTACGCCATACATTGTTTTTTTATTGTAACACCAACGCAAAATCTATCAAAATCGCTTATTCGCGCATCCACCATGTATAAAATACAATCCTCAAAAACAGGATTATACACTTAAAATAAGGGAGAAGGTAGCTGTAAAATGGAGACTGAGACGACAATGGCAAATAAGCAGGAACGTACATGATAAAAGAGCCCTTAATAAAGCACTAAAGGAATTAAAGGAAACGCTTAAAGAATACGATAACGCCACTCTGCAAGATAAACTAAAGATTTTATCACCCCACAAAGCAGCTGACTATTCCCAATAGAAAATAACTAAGTCACTAAAACGGCCATAAAAACTCACGCCTCCTTTAAGACAGCCAAATGGTGAATGGGTGAGAAAACCTGCTGATAAAGCCGCGCTATTAAATTCTTAAAAGATGTATTCAAACCAAATGAACCCGTCATTATGTATCCAGAAGAAGAAATTGACAAAATTCTTGAGTGATCAGCAAATGTCTCTACCGTTGCGACTGTGTACCCCAAGAGAAGTTTGGCAAGCTATTAATAACTTGAAGAAGAAAAAGGCTCCAGGTTTTGGTCTGATTACATCAGAAGTCCTTAATCAACTACCGAGAAAAAGAATTGTCTTGCTAACCATTCTGTTCAGTGCAGCGTTGAGACTACACTATTTTCCTCTAATCTGGAAAGTCTCAATGATAAATATGGTAGGTAAACCTGGAAAGCCTCTTACTGAAGTTTCCACGTACAGACCAATAAGTCTTCTTCCCATATTGGTCTAAACTGTTAGAGAACTTATTGCTACAACGACTGCTACCTCTACTTAAGGAACAACGGACAATCCCAGAGCATCAATTTGGTTTCCAAGTACACCATGGAACGACAGAACAAATACATAGGGTGGTTCACAGAATCCGGCAATCCTTTAAAAGAAAGGAGTACTGTTCAGCAGCTTTTCTTAACATACAACAAGCATTCGACTGAGTATGACATAAGGGCCACCTGTGGAAACTAAAAATTTGCTTACTACACACCGCTTACATGCTGTTCAAGTCATACTTGGAAGACTGAATGTTCCAAGTTAAATCTGGGAACCTATCTTCATTCTATCCCATAGAAGCTGGCATTCCCCAGGGTTCTATGCTGGGCCCTGTTCTGTACACAGTCTACCCTGCTGACCTACCCACCTCAAAGCAAACAAGATTGGATCATGGCTGAAAAAGTAGAGAATCAAGGCTAGTGCTGCCAAGTCTGTCCATATTACCTTCGCCCTACGAATACTTAGGTATGCACATCGACAGAAGACTTACCTGGCGTGAACATATAAATGCCAAAAAGAATAATTCACTGGCTAGCAGGCGGACAGTCATCACTAAGCTTCGAAAACAAACTTCTAATCTACAAATGCATCCTTAAACCTGTATGGACATATAAAATAGAGCTCTGGGGATCGGCAAGCCACTCAAATATTGAGATAAAACAGCGCTTCCAAATTAAAGCACTAAAAACCTTAAGTAGTGTACCCTGGTTCACAAAAAACATTGAAGTTCATGAATGCCTACAAATCCCAACTATCAAGGAGGTTGTAGAAAGGTCCTGCAAGAGTTATAAGGAAATACTTCAACGGCATAAAACTGAACTCGCTGTACCAACAGACTTAAAAGAGAACGAATAGCGCCAATCTAACCAACACTAATAAATCAAATAACGAGATGACGCATCCCAGGATGTGAACATCCTCGAACTGCTTAAAGCTTGAATTAAAGCTGAAGGGCTGATTGTCCCGGAGCACGGTGGAGCATACGGTGGAGGTCTGCCCGGCTTGGGCAGAGCACCGCCGTGTCCTCTCTCGCGTCCGGCCCTGGTTCAGGCCATGGTACGAAGCGAGAGGGCATGGGCAGCCGTCACCTCCTTCTGCGAAGCAGTAATGCTCGCGAAGGAAGAGGCAGGACAGTTGAAGGAAAGGCAAATTTCGCGCCCTCTCGCCCCTAGCCGCCGCAGGAGACGCACTGGGCGTCGGGAATCCCGGCCACTGTAGGCGCGGGATTGCGGACGGTGAGCAATGGGTAGCTCACCGTCCGGTAAGGACCAGGCCCGGATCGACGGCGCGTTGTATTCCACGCGCGCCTCAAAGAGATGTCGTCAGCACAAATGTAGGGGTCCACTAGGGCCGATGCCTGCCGGGGTCGCGAGAAGGTACTAAAGGGTCACCGAGGCTCCTGGCAACACAGGCAACGGAAGGAATACGGGTAGGTTTTAGTTTATACACCCTCCCGCTCCGCCCAGAGCGGGAGAAGTTATTTGATGATTTCCCACCCAAAAAAAAGGTCTGATTGTAGATCGAAATAATACTCGTAAAAGAAAAAAAAGCCGTCGCATACATTTGCGTCCAGTAGGTATTGAAGTTGACAATTTTGTGATCTATGGGTCAGTTGATAATTTTTCGCGATTACGGAGAAAGTTGTTCAGTTTGATGATCCTTTTGATCACATTTTTCTGGTACATTCTGTATAAAAAAATTATTGTACATTTTTTCAGCATCTGCGTTCACCGATAAAATTTAATTATGTTGTAGAAAACACTACAATATAAACATAAAATATCTCTTGGTAAAATCACGAAGAAAATGTGCCGCCCGCGCCAACGCACCTCTGCGCGAGGGTCCCGCACCCCTCTTCACACCCGCAACCGATCGTTGCTAAGCGACGGCAATACTTGTACTTAGCAAAAATTGATATTGTAAAAACTTTGGTATTAGGTCGAATTTCCATTGGCTTCTATTAAAATACACCGACTCATAAGTAATAAACGTATTGAATTAACCTGAGCAATTATTCACATAAGTATATTGTTCGAACACTTTTGAACGAAACTTTTTTTTTCTCTCCTCAGTAGGTGCCTTTCTAAACATTATTAGACTTATTGCCCTTTTTTCGCGTATTGTACATTCTTTCAGGAAGTATCTAACGTTTATTTTAAATGCATTTAATAAAATAATATTCCTTTTCAAATTTGAACGCACGCTACCGCTACGTGCGTCGGCGCTCTGACGTATGATAGTATAAAAAGTGCGATAAATTCACTTCGCACTTCACAGAATTTCGCAACTACATTTCATTTGCTAAATGTATGCGAATGCTCATGCATTTTCCAAATACATGAGCATTCGCATGCTAACAGTGAATGTGAATGCTAATTAATCCATCACTAGTGCGTGGCAAAGCAGTACCGAGCGGTCAAGTGAAGGTCAACCCTTACGCTTTAGCATAAATCAGCGAACATATCCAAAAAAATATATAAAAAAATATATAAACGTTCGAAAAATTGTTGGATAATTGGTAAATCTGTTTTAATATTAAATCATATGACTAATACAGTTATAGAACTTGACGGAGTTATTTTTCACATTACGTAGTTAAGCAAAAATCAAAAAAATATGATTAAAAAGGAAAATCTTTTGGATAACTAAACAAAGCTATGTATTTAAGGACATAAAAACATATTAAAAAATAACAATTAGCAGACCAATTTTCCAGTAGAAGTTATAGCGCAAAATGTTAATAGTTACATTTGGGGTACTTATCTCTGAAATCGAAAAAATGTTGGATGCCTTTACATACTTATTCTAACTAGTACGTACGTACGTATACAGAAAGTATTTCAGTCTGAGGAAATATTCTCAGAGAGTTATAGTTATAAGCGATTTTCATGTTTAGGTAAAAATACCTAACTTCTCGTAATAAAAGTTGTTGGCTTATTGTACATCTGTAATCTGTATTATCTAACTTCATCATTCGCCAAATTTCATAGGCGGGAGAATTTTTCGGAGTCTCCATACAATAAATATCTTCGTTGATTGGACTATAATGATTAATATGAATAACGTATTGTTTCCATGTGCATTTAACTCGGCCAAATAATTTGTTACAAGACTTATATAAATTAATCTTCGGTCTTGTATTATCTAAGTACACAGTATTTTAACGTAAATAAATGTATTAATGAAAGATCTTAATGTTCATTACAGATATGATGTTAATCCATACATGACACATTCAGACAAATTTTGTGACAACACAGTTTCTAATAATAATATAACCCATATAAATTGTGAGTGTTCGGTGACAAAAATCTTCGATAAGATATTAATGGACGATATATACAGTGCTGAGCGTATAGAATCTTGTAGGTACAAACGAATCTTGTCCACTAAAACAGTCAGCAGAAAAATTGCATTTATTCCTATAGACACAAATGTTTGTGAAAATATTTCTCTCCTAAATAAATTCGCACAAGACTCGTTGTGCGACGATGTAAATATTGTTGAATGTCGGCGTAATAATTGCAAGGAAATAAGAACATTCAGTTATGTACTTCACCACACTGTGTCATTTGAGTTAAGTCAGTCCGAAAGTATATGTTTAGATGATATGCCTCGTAGTATAACATTACACCACGATAAGACATATACCTTGCTTGGTATTATTGAATTTTTACCTTCGGGTCCTAAAACAGATAATATAAAGTGTATTGGCCATTACAGATGACATTGTTTCAGAGGCAAGTGATGGGAGTGCTATGACGACCTTCGTAATCATGTAACAAAAAACTCTAAATATATGAATGCAGAATGTGTCATGTATGGATTAAACATCATGTCTGTAATAAACATTTAGATCTTTCATTAATACATTTATTTACATTGAAATACTGTGTACTTAGATAATACAAGACCGAAGATTAATTTATATAAGTCTTGTAACAAATTATTTGGCCGAGTTAAATGCACATGGAATCAATACGTTATTCATATTAATCATTAGTTATTTCGTTACCATTAAAATTAATTAAAAAATCCTTTAAAACTGTCTCTTGTTTCATTTTGATTCTGAAAATACTGACAACAAACATCTCAATTCTACAAATCCTTTACAGTTCTAAAATAGGCAAACTGTTGTTTGTGTTTCTAATAAGTATTTTTAAATATTTAATTTAAGTTATTAATACTGAAGATTGTTATTTTATAAAATAATAACAACGTCATAGAAATAAAATCGTTTTTTTAACTTTCGCAGCAACTTTACAGTAATTTGTTTGTTTCTGCAGGTACACAAGAGGTACAAAATCTACTTATAGAGTGCACGTAGCTACACACATTGGTTAGCTGTACACCCGCGGTTCTGCCATCATGATGGCGGGTGTACCTAATTTTTAAAATATCATTGTACGAGCTACTACCTAACTAACTAGGAGCTGCGTACCTTTTCGTCTCACATACCACAGTGTCTCAAGACGAAATCATCTCATCTAATAAAAATCATAAATGTATCTATTCACTGATTTTATTCACTGACACAGACGCACAGCTTTAACTGCTGGGTCTTCTAGCTTGAATTTCGCACAAGAGTTCCTGTTTTTTTTTAATTCACTCCCTAAAGGGGTGAATACATATATGTTTAATAAACTAGCTTCTACCCGCGACTTCGTTCACGTAGAAGTCGTAACATACACAATATACTCAAATAACAGCTACATTTTTATAAAAACTCCCTCGCCCGCCCGCACTGTTACTTCGTTTTCGCTTAGCGTTCTTCCTGGCTCTTTTTCTTTTTGCTCAGCTCCTACGGGTCGTAGCGTGATGTCAAATAGCCTATAACCTTCCTCAAGAATTGGGTTATCAAATGATATTTTTTTTCAAACCCGACTAAACAAACAAACGAACTCTTCAGCTTTATTATATTAATATTGATAGGGAATAAAAGTTTGTATCGAAGTACGGTATTTTTACAAATGGGAAATACCACCGGGTATACGGCTTGTATTGTAATGGTCTAACTCACGGCCAGATCTGATCCCGGGGCACGTTGGAGTTGTCCACGAGGCTCTGTATGGTGGTGGAGTGGAAGTTCTCCAGGAAGCGAGCCCAACGCGTCAGCTCCTGACCCACCTGCGCCCAGGTCTGTTCACTGCAATAATAGGCCTTTGAATATTGGGTAGAGGGGACATAGTATCAGGTCGATGGCAAGCAAAAAAATATTTAAATAATCTAGGAAACTTATCAACTTTTATTTTGATATGCATTAATGTTTGCAATATGACCAGAGATCGGATATTCGGATGCATATTTACCTAAAGTTAATTTTTAGCTATGAAAGTATGGAAGCGGCTTCTTAAAAATCTTTTTTTTTTTAAGAGGCCACGAACAACGGGAATGCATAACTAGGTATGCATAAGTAGGGAAGCGACTTTCAAAAAAAACATTTATTTAAAAAAAAAACCCGGGATTATTGGATTGCATGTTTATTTAAAATTAATGTTTCTACCTACTTTACATCATAATATTAGGTAGGTACATATGCATCCAATTACATATCGACAGTTAAAAGGTAATAAGGCATAAGCGACATTTTGGTCGAAAATGAGTTATGGATGCCATGCTACTTAATCTTTATTTTTAAGTAGCATGGCATTCATAACTCATTTTCGACCAAAATGTCGCTTATGCCTTATTACCTTTTAACCGTCGATATGTAGTCAGAAAAAAACATAAAATTTGTCGATTCGGGAATGGCGGGCGGGATTTTTACGATTGATACAAAAGTGCATTTCATATAAGCTAAAATTTGAAAGTAAGTTAATATACATTCGATTCTATAATCAGAAAACTAAATTGTATTCCCAGAGCCGCGGAATTTTGCGGTACAAAAGCGCATTCCATATTAGCCAACATCTCAACTTTAGGTGAATATGCATCCGAATATCTGATCTCTAAATATGACACAGAATTAAAAAGTTTTTTTTAATGATTTGGTACGTCTGTGGAGTTTCGCCAACTAATACAATTTAACGTTATAGGTGACAAAAACTGTCGCACATACAGACAGTATAAGATCCTAACTCAATAGAAATAAGGTTTCTGAATCTAAAGCACATCTATTCTGTGATTAAAGCGGTAGATATTAATAGATCTTACTTCTTGTTGAACTTGAAGTCGTTCTCCTGTTCTTGCTGGCAGTAGTCCACAGCTTGCATTATCATCAGGTTGCGGGTCCCGGCCGGCACTCTACACACAGAACAGTTTTACGTGACAATCAATCAATCAATCAATTTATTTGTGAAACATTGGTGTTTACAAAAATAGGGGGGTGCGCTATGGTTTGTCATAATTATGACATACAAATTGATAAGTGACCCATTAGGTGTCATTAGATAATGCATAAAAGAGAAAGAGGTCAATCGTCTAATCCGACTCGGCTGGGCAGCGTTCGGGAAGCTACGCAATATCTTCTCGACCCATATACCACAGTGTCTCAAGACGAAAGTCTTTGACCAGTGCGTGTTGCCAGTGATGACCTATGGCACTGAAACGTGGTCGCTTACAATGGGCCTTATGAAAAAGCTAAAAGTCACTCAAAGGGCAATGGAGAGGGCTATGCTTGGAGTTTCCCTACGTGATCGAATCAGAAATGAAGAGATCCGTAGGCGAACCAAGGTCACCGACATAGCCCGAAGAATTGCCAAACTTAAGTGGCAGTGGGCAAGGCACATTGCTCGCAGAACAGTTCTGGAATGGCGACCGCGTACCGGAAGACGTAGCGTTGGAAGGCCTCCTACAAGGTGGACCGATGACCTTGTGAAGGCCGCAGGAATCCGTTGGATGCGGGAAGCACAAAACCGGTCGAAGTGGCGGTGCTTGGGGGAGGCCTATGTCCAGCAGTGGACGTCTTTCGGCTGAAATGATGATGATGAATGAGATTATGCATGCTTAAATATTTTAGCATAATTAACAGAAATACAAATGAAACACGCCGAGTGTCGGCGCGTCACATGCGCCGTACCGACGGCTGCGCGCACCGTACTACTTAGTCTGTGCCTCGCACTCAGCTCACAGACGCGATTCACTACGGGTATTTCTTGTAGTTTTCTATAAAGTTG
This sequence comes from Atethmia centrago, assembly GCA_905333075.3. Taxonomy (NCBI): domain Eukaryota; kingdom Metazoa; phylum Arthropoda; class Insecta; order Lepidoptera; family Noctuidae; genus Atethmia; species Atethmia centrago. The sequence goes on along the minus strand of HG995367.1, from coordinate 33,556,791 downwards.
ATATTTAAATTGATGGCATTACACCTATTTTAATACAGTCTACTATTTATTTCATTATAAAGTTCGATTGAGCCATTCACCGAGTACCTACAACATAATATCTGCCAATATTTCAGGTATATACAGTACTGAGACAAACGGGAAATCTAAGACAGTAAATGGTCGAAGGTCGTATTCCACCGCATTTACCGGGGTGTACCTTTACCAGATAAAAAACCTATTACTACAACATTGCTATAATAAAATGGAACAACTAACTACCTCAAAAATGTGAGCAAAAATAAACAGCGTAGATGTACAAAAATAAACTTCGTAAATTATTCAGTTTCCATCGCCCAGCTAAAAAAAGAGCAGTGGTGGCTCAGTGGTAACGGCCGCGACTTGAGTAGTGGAACTGGATGTCGTAGGTTCGATCCTTGGGAGGTGCTTTAATTTGTATCAATTACTTTATCACCACTGCTCTCAAAAAGGTGAAGGAAACCGGCATGTGCAAGAACCAACATTTCAAAAACATGCCAAACCATACTGGATCCGAATGGTAAATTACAGCCCACTCTCTCTCACCGAGAGGAGGCCTGTGTCCCAGCAGTGGGAACATTATATGCTGATTATGCAGCAAAAATGTAAATTTCATTATTACCGGTCTATAGCCATGTCGGTAAAGCAGGTGTCGGCGACGAACTGCACTAGCTCGTTTTTGGACAGCTTGTTGAAGTAGCTCGCGCACTGCCGGTACTGCTGCATCCACTTCTTATTAGTCGCGTTTGTAGGCACCTGCACAATATATGTAAAGTTGGTACAATCACGAAGTAAGTATAACAGTCGGTTTACTATCTGTCCGCCAGTTTATAATGTCAATCATAAACAAAAAACCTGACAAGTGCGAGTTGAACTCGCGTGGTGAGGGTTCTGTACAATGAATATGTTATTTACCATGTTTTTATCCCAAGAACAAACTTAACATTGACGATGTCTACATTTCTTTAGAAATAAGCATCACCTTTGTACGTATTTTTTCTGTTATTTTCTTCTTGTCTGTTTATATATGTGTATGTAAATAAATAAACACTGTAGTTGACAAAAAGGTCCTCTCATACATTCCAACTGCAAATGTAAGTTTGTACGCACAATATTGAGAGATTTACCATGTTATTTTAACACCATAACATAAACTCAAAGCATTTATTTCAAATAAACCAATTACAGGCACTTTTGAATTGTCAAGGGTTCGGTCAGTCAGTCAGTCTGAAAGATGAAGCTAGTTGCCCATTCCAAAGCGTAGTAGGTACCTATGGAGAAGAACGTGCAAGAAACTCCACGGACACTCTTTTAAATAAACGTATTATGGTTAAAAAATATTGTTTACATCATTCATTTTGAAATTATACATGTGAGAACGATGCAAAACGTAAAAGCGTCCCTAATAAAAATATTACAACAAAAACAAACGCAATTCAAAAATTAAAGTTAAAATAAGCCGTGGCAGCTAAGAGATGACCAGTCTCTACTGACGGCGCCCGTTCACGAACATGACGCGTGGATCAGCACCATTCAGCTCAACCATTTTGAAGGGAGCTAAATGATCCAACACACGCGCCACCATCAGCGAGACATTAGAGTGAGCACGGCATACTCCCAGCCACCAGGGCACATTCCAGTCAATGAAAGACGTATCCAGTAAATGGCAGCTTTATAGTACATAGTACTCACATAACAATGTGCTGTGCAGCTATACAATACTAAGAGATTGAATTTATACAATGCAAACAGAGTTTTTAAAATCTTCAGCAGCTCCATCACTATTTTCAATACCTGATCAATTAGTTTTTGCGCCCTTGTGGAACAGGACCAGCGTTGAGCCAAGCATTTTTATCAGCAATGTAATCCCCCAATGTATAATATGCTTGGCTGCATAGTGTGCGTTTTATACTAGATTTAAATTTTGTTTCATTCAGTTGAAGTATGTGGGGAGGTATTTTATTGTAACATTTTAAACAGTACCCCATGAAAGATGAGTCTACTTTAGCCAGCCTGAAACCTGGTTGAACTAATTGGTCCCTATTTCTAGTGATATAATTGTGTCTTTCACCTCTTTTACTAAAAAGATGTAGATTTTTCCTTACGTACATGATGTTTTCATAGATATATTGACAAGGTACCGTCATGATGTTAATTTCTTTAAACAGTTCCCTTAGAGAGTCCCGTGCGGTATCTACATCAGTAAATTGACGGATTTTTCTCACAGCTTAAGCTGCTGAACTTAGCCGTCCTGCAAGGGAAGTTAAATGAGGCCCCCATTGAAGCCTTGAGTCGAGCGTAATCCCCAGGAAAGAGTTTTATCGACGAATTCTAATTTCTCTTGATTCAATACTATCTCACAAATACTACTTTTGACATTTGGCAAAGAAAATCTTATGCAATTAGTTTTTTTCCCATTTAATACTAAATTATTAGCAGTGAACCAATTTTGGACCTGCAATAGGGCGTTATTTACGTCGTCAAAATTTGAGGCACGTCTATTAATTTTAAAAATTAAGGAAGTATTGTCAACAAATAACACCATTTGTGGTTAGGTTTTTAACAAGTGGGGTAGATCATTAATATATACTAAAAAGAGGAAAGGACCTAATATCGAGCCTTGTAAAGTAGAAATGGGTGTACCCCATTTCTACTTTTAAGCAGAGTGAATTGACACCATTTATTTGAACTTGCTGCTATCTATCATTTAAATAAGATTATACTAAACTGAGAACAAGGTCTCCAAGTCCGTAATGCTTAAGTTTCAAGAGTAATGTTTCGTGGTCGACGCAATCAAAAGCCTTGGAGAGGTCACAAAATATTCCTATTGCGTCTTGGGCCTCTTCCCACGCCGTAAATATGTGTTTTAATAAGGTGACACCGGCGTCAGTCGTACAACGTCCCTTGGTGAAGCCATACTGTTGATCGTGTAAGATTCTATTGGTGTTAAAATGATTGAGCATTTGATTAAGCATAGACTTTTTATAGGTTTTCCTGTAATCTTTAAGTAAATAACTATTTTCTGTATTATTTTCATATTTTTCGTTAGTTTCGGAGATAAGGGGGGGGGGGGAATGTCATGGTCAAAACTGTGTATTTTAAAAATATAAAAAAATATCAAGACCCTCACATCAAGTACTTTCATTTGATATATCAGACGGTACAGTTTGCAATTTTTGTTTTTCCAATGTGCCCCGAAAAGTGACCCCCATATTCAAAATTCATTTATTTACGTTACACGTCCGAGTTTGCGTCACAGAAACACATAATATGTGTACCAAGTTTCCTCATAATCGGACCAGTAGATTCGGAGCAAATTGGCTGTGACAGACGGACATACAGACGGACACACGGGTGATCCTATAAGGGTACCGTATTATCCTTTTGAGGTACGGAACCCTAAAAAGCTATTTGCCAAAAATCACCATTTATTTTACTGTATTATTTGTGAGCCTGAAGGAACTATATGATGTCGCCACTGAGATGCAATTCAAAGTTAAAGCTATTATTCTACTGTTTTAATATAGAGCGAAATTCGGAAACTTAGGTACTTCATCGGCGATATTTCTAATATTTCCAAAACAAATATTTCTAACTCATAAGATCATTTTATGCAAAAAGAAAATAACGCTTTGAAAAGACCTTACTCGAAAAAACCTAAAGCTTAAATACTCACGCTAAAGAAATACTTGGTGAGCCACTTAGTATAGATGGCGTTAACGGAGATGGGTATCTTGAAGGCGGGCGGCAGACTGCGCAGGAACTTGGTCACCATGCCCACGTTCTCCGGCTTGATGATGCTCAGGATATGGGCCGTGAACTGTTCCACTGATGGTTGTTCGAGGAGCAGCTTGTAGTCCAGGTCTGGTGAGAAATGGTGGATATGTTTGTTAAAGAACCAGAAATAAAATATATGTTAAGTTTCATTTTAGGATATTTAGTTGGTACACACGGCTACATATCAAGCTATACATTTCAAGTATAAGCTGATCTAGCATTGTATAGGATTTCCGTACAATGAGAGGTCAGCATACACTGTAAATGCATAGCTTGATATGTGTGCGTGTTTGTGTACTTAGATTGCTCAGTGTTTCAACATCTGGACAAAGTTATTAAGGATTTAGTGATGTTTCTGTTTACGTATTTTTTTTTTTAATGAATAAATAAAACAAAAAAAACCATTGACCAATGTTAGACTGTATTTTTCGCCCATTTTGTGCATTATATACTGACCACGCAACAATAAATCTGTAAGAAAAACACAGACAGCCTTGGAGAATGTTCATAGCAAAATGTTTGACCGATATATATTTCAGGTGTCAATAAACGTCAAGCCATTTGTCTCCGGTGTGAAATGTCACATATATAGTTAACATGACGTGTGCTTATGTATTTTATTATTAATCAATAGTTTTTCTTATTGAAACACAGTAGTGTTTGAATTTTGTTGAAATCATGAACTGGCAGTAGCCAGTTCATGATTTCAACAAAATCTAGAACATTTATATCATTGAGTTGATTTCTGTATAATATTTCCAAGTTACATTTGTGGATTTGCATTTCTTACAAAGGAAATTTTAGAGAATTTTAACCTTGGCTCGCTTTCGATATTACCATTATGTACTTATATTTTTTAAGCGTCATTTATTTAGTTTTAGCTTTAATTAACACGGTTAAACCAATTACATCAGTTAAACGCAGACACATACACATAGAAAAAAAAATTATAAAATTCATTAGGTATTTTATAGTAATTAATACACAGCACTCATACATGTGACATCTGTCATGTAACAACCCGAACTGGGCCCGCGTGGTAGATAACAGCCGACTCCCTCTCGAAGAGTGCGGGCCTGTGTCCCAGCAGTGGGAACATTATAGGCTGATTATGCAGCAAGAAATAACAATGCAATTATTACCGGTCTATAGCCATGTCGGTAAAGCTAAGATACTTATACAACTCATATTATCCATGAAACTTACCTGAAGAAGCAGCCTTAGCCTTCTTGAGTAGTTTGATATGTTCAGCAGAGGTGAGGGCTCCGAAGGGCGCTTTCTCATCCACGCTCTTGAGCAGCGCGAAGAAGTTGATCAGCGCGTTGTGTTCCGTGCCGCTTAGTTGTGGCCATAGAGCTTCCTTTATGCTGATGGGGGAGACATGATACTGGTTACTTAGAAAGGTACATTGCTTCTATTTTCTTAATGTCTCTCGGCAAACATCACATTTCCGTCCGGCTTACACCAAGTGAAAGAGCAACTGATAGAAATCCGACGACTGAGAAAACAGGAAGTTTGCCGAGAGACATTAAGAAAATAGAAGTACTGTACTAATTATTGTACTGCACAGTATAATGAAAACAGGTCAGAGATGATTCTGAAATGGTTTTGATGTTGTCTCTGATATTGCTGTTTTGTGCGACTCGCGGTGTTTATGGGTATTTGTTTCACGAGTGTTCATAACGTCATAGTCATGTGTGCGTATGCACGTGTTTTATCAAGTTAAGTACAATGGTATTTCTTGAATGCTTAAACAGCTAGCGGCGGCGTGGCCACACGTCCACATGTCGCACTGTGCGCAGCGACACGCTCCACTGTCACATACTCACCGCGCGTGCGCCGCGTGTGTGAGCTCGGGCGGCGGCGCGGGGTGCGCGGGCGGCGCGGCCACACGTCCACTGTCACATACTCACCGCGCGTGCGCCGCGTGTGTGAGCTCGGGCGGCGGCGCGGGGTGCGCGGGCGGCGCGGCCACACGTCCACTGTCACATACTCACCGCGCGTGCGCCGCGTGTGTGAGCTCGGGCGGCGGCGCGGGGTGCGCGGGCGGCGCGGCCACACGTCCACTGTCACATACTCACCGCGCGTGCGCCGCGTGTGTGAGCTCGGGCGGCGGCGCGGGGTGCGCGGGCGGCGCGGCCACACGTCCACTGTCACATACTCACCGCGCGTGCGCCGCGTGTGTGAGCTCGGGCGGCGGCGCGGGGTGCGCGGGCGGCGCGGCCACACGTCCACTGTCACATACTCACCGCGCGTGCGCCGCGTGTGTGAGCTCGGGCGGCGGCGCGGGGTGCGCGGGCGGCGCGGCCACACGTCCACTGTCACATACTCACCGCGCGTGCGCCGCGTGTGTGAGCTCGGGCGGCGGCGCGGGGTGCGCGGGCGGCGCGGCCACACGTCCACTGTCACATACTCACCGCGCGTGCGCCGCGTGTGTGAGCTCGGGCGGCGGCGCGGGGTGCGCGGGCGGCGCGGCCACACGTCCACTGTCACATACTCACCGCGCGTGCGCCGCGTGTGTGAGCTCGGGCGGCGGCGCGGGGTGCGCGGGCGGCGCGGCCACACGTCCACTGTCACATACTCACCGCGCGTGCGCCGCGTGTGTGAGCTCGGGCGGCGGCGCGGGGTGCGCGGGCGGCGCGGCCACACGTCCACTGTCACATACTCACCGCGCGTGCGCCGCGTGTGTGAGCTCGGGCGGCGGCGCGGGGTGCGCGGGCGGCGCGGCCACACGTCCACTGTCACATACTCACCGCGCGTGCGCCGCGTGTGTGAGCTCGGGCGGCGGCGCGGGGTGCGCGGGCGGCGCGGCCACACGTCCACTGTCACATACTCACCGCGCGTGCGCCGCGTGTGTGAGCTCGGGCGGCGGCGCGGGGTGCGCGGGCGGCGCGGCCACACGTCCACTGTCACATACTCACCGCGCGTGCGCCGCGTGTGTGAGCTCGGGCGGCGGCGCGGGGTGCGCGGGCGGCGCGGCCACACGTCCACTGTCACATACTCACCGCGCGTGCGCCGCGTGTGTGAGCTCGGGCGGCGGCGCGGGGTGCGCGGGCGGCGCGGCCACACGTCCACTGTCACATACTCACCGCGCGTGCGCCGCGTGTGTGAGCTCGGGCGGCGGCGCGGGGTGCGCGGGCGGCGCGGCCACACGTCCACTGTCACATACTCACCGCGCGTGCGCCGCGTGTGTGAGCTCGGGCGGCGGCGCGGGGTGCGCGGGCGGCGCGGCCACACGTCCACTGTCACATACTCACCGCGCGTGCGCCGCGTGTGTGAGCTCGGGCGGCGGCGCGGGGTGCGCGGGCGGCGCGGCCACACGTCCACTGTCACATACTCACCGCGCGTGCGCCGCGTGTGTGAGCTCGGGCGGCGGCGCGGGGTGCGCGGGCGGCGCGGCCACACGTCCACTGTCACATACTCACCGCGCGTGCGCCGCGTGTGTGAGCTCGGGCGGCGGCGCGGGGTGCGCGGGCGGCGCGGCCACACGTCCACTGTCACATACTCACCGCGCGTGCGCCGCGTGTGTGAGCTCGGGCGGCGGCGCGGGGTGCGCGGGCGGCGCGGCCACACGTCCACTGTCACATACTCACCGCGCGTGCGCCGCGTGTGTGAGCTCGGGCGGCGGCGCGGGGTGCGCGGGCGGCGCGGCCACACGTCCACTGTCACATACTCACCGCGCGTGCGCCGCGTGTGTGAGCTCGGGCGGCGGCGCGGGGTGCGCGGGCGGCGCGGCCACACGTCCACTGTCACATACTCACCGCGCGTGCGCCGCGTGTGTGAGCTCGGGCGGCGGCGCGGGGTGCGCGGGCGGCGCGGCCACACGTCCACTGTCACATACTCACCGCGCGTGCGCCGCGTGTGTGAGCTCGGGCGGCGGCGCGGGGTGCGCGGGCGGCGCGGCCACACGTCCACTGTCACATACTCACCGCGCGTGCGCCGCGTGTGTGAGCTCGGGCGGCGGCGCGGGGTGCGCGGGCGGCGCGGCCACACGTCCACTGTCACATACTCACCGCGCGTGCGCCGCGTGTGTGAGCTCGGGCGGCGGCGCGGGGTGCGCGGGCGGCGCGGCCACACGTCCACTGTCACATACTCACCGCGCGTGCGCCGCGTGTGTGAGCTCGGGCGGCGGCGCGGGGTGCGCGGGCGGCGCGGCCACACGTCCACTGTCACATACTCACCGCGCGTGCGCCGCGTGTGTGAGCTCGGGCGGCGGCGCGGGGTGCGCGGGCGGCGCGGCCTGCAGCGCGGCGGCGGCGTGCTGCAGCCACACGTCCAGCGCGCACATGTCGTACTTCTGTGCGAGCGAGCAAGCACGCTCTACGTGTTGCTTGTCACTCGATCTAGGACATGAGCATAATTTATCACAAAGGTCTGTGTCGGCGCCTACTGTCTTTATGTTCGTACCGCGCACTTCTTGCAACAGATTGCCAAACGTAATTTTCGGGCGCTTTATAATTGACGGTGCTCACACCAATTATTTTAAGGAAAAACTTAGTGGATTTTTGAAAAAAAAAAAAATTGTCGGAAACTATTTTTGATGCTTATAAGATCAAAAAAACTCAATCGTATCAACTGAGGTTTGAGTACTAGAAAAGTCAGAGATCGCAATACAGTAGTTTATTCAACGGTTTCATAAACTACTATTTTATGAAACTGCATAATGATGGGTGTTAAAACACGGCTCGATTTTTAGTAGTATCCTAGGTAGTCGTTTTAATACCTAGTTATATGCACTACTTTATCTACTCTCATACATTGGGATTAAACCTACTAAATAAAAGATCAAAGATTAATAAACGCAGCACATTACCGCGCTTGCGCTAACTACGACCAGGACGCTTTTACTTGTATTATTAGTGCTAACATGTGTAAATCTGTGATCGTGAATTCGTAATGTCTTATTATTAAAAACGATGTGTCCACGGAGAACATTGACGCAGTGGAACAATTATGCCTTCGAATAACGAACGCGTTTGCGAAATTGAGGGAAATGGCTTTAAGTGATTTTTTTTTTTTTCAAAAGAACGGGACAATATGAAACGCCGTTTAGCCAACGCGGTGGTCACATTGAAAACTAAGTTTTAAATAAAAGTAGTGATGATAGTGGTAACAACTAATAAGAGAGGATGATAAGTGATTGTGTATCTCCGCGCTGCATTCGCACCGCTCTGTAAATGTAGGTACTTGTGCCGCTCAGTTTCTTTGATATTATGCAGTCAAAGGATTCGGACCGCTCGTACAAAGCGCGTCGCGTGGTTACCAGCGTGCGAAGTGAGGCGTTGCCGCTCCGAGTAGAGCGTAAGCCAGCTAGTAAGTAGCGCCATTTATCTTTTGCACTTTTTTTTTGAATGGCATCTCGTAGTTGACCTTGAGAGGTCGTGACTACTTAACCGGATTATCCTGTGGCTGCCTTAAGAGGACTCAAAGCCTCCAGCCAGGGGTGAATTACTTACATTACTAAGCGACTGCACGCTAAGGGCATCCCCTGTGGGGTACGGATCTCGGCTTAGGGCGTCGCTGGGGGGAGGACATCAAGGTGGGACAGGCTGGATCTGATCAGAATTATTATTAAGCGGGGAATTTAAAGCTACGGGCTCAGCCGCGGCCTGGGCTGGCACTTCGTCGAGCAAGGGGTTTACGTAGGTCGGTGTGATTTGTGCACTGTACTCGTGGCCCTACTGCTCTCCTGGGGGAGGGTAATGGGGTCATCGCGGTCGTTGAGCAATCTTTTGCACAGAGTGATGATCCCAATTTTTATTATAATTTTTAGGGTTCCGTACCCAAAGGGTAAAACGGGACCCTATTACTAAGACTCCGTTTGTCACCAAGCTGTATCTCATGAACCGTGATAGTTAGACAGTTGAAATTTTCACAGATGATGTATTTCTGTCGCTGCTATAACAACAAATACTAAAAAAAACAGAATAAAATAAATATTTTAAGGCTCCCATACAACAACTTTTTTTTTTTTTTTTTTTTTGCTGTTTTTATAGATAATGGTACGGAACCCTTCGTGTGCGAGTTCGACTTGCACTTGGCCGGTTTTTTATTATTTAGTTTAAAAAATATTTTTTCAATTTACGAACTATTTTATCTTATTATAATTTTTATGATTACTGGCCACTAGCCCTCACCCGTGCGTTAAATGTCGCCATTGTAGCGGCACGTTGTATGTGTATAAAAAACTATTGACTTAAGAGCAGTCAGAAACAACATAATATTTTTAATTATGGGATCCAACGATACCCCACTCGCTAATGTTTATTGATTTCTTTTTATGGATAAAAAAATCTAACATGGTACATAAGTACCATCGCGGATAGTGGCGGTGAACCACTTTTCAATATGCATAAGGTTGAAAAATAACTAATTATTAAAGTATCCAATTAGTTTTTTCATAATATTTCACTACATAATTGTTTAGTGTGCACACATACACTCCAATTTTCGTCGACACGGTGCTAATAGTCTCCGAGTAAAATGGCTGTTTCACGTATGGACCATTTAGTATTTTTTATATTTCGTTTATTTAGTACCTAGTGTAAATAGTTAGTTGTCTAATTGTATTATTTAAACTTAGATAAGCAATTTAATAAAGATAAATTATGTCATTTTAAATCAGCCTATATACAGATTACAGTTACATGTGAGTTACACTAATATATACTTAAAACATAAGTTATTAATGCCATGAATTTATCAAAAGTAATTTTTCATAACACATTTTATTTGTATTCTCTTGAAAATTACATAAATAATAGCGGTGTCCTATCACAATATTATATAAAAGATAAGCATAAATCATAACCTCCTGTAAATAACGTTGGTTAATTTCAATATACATTTCACAGCCGAAATAGCTCAGTTGGGAGAGCGTTAGACTGAAGATCTAAAGGTCCCTGGTTCAATCCCTGGTTTCGGCAGAAAACTTTTTGAGTTTTCTTTATTCACATTTTATTTTATCAAGTTTAATTTTATTTTCCTGTTTACTGTAATTAAATATGCACATTTTTTTTTTCTTTTCTAATGTTTTCACACTTGTATAGAGTGATAGAGAAAACATACTAAGAAACCAAACTTTCGCAAATTCGATGTTGATATAAACTGCCGGATAGTACAGTAAGTCAACCACGCATCAGTATGCTCTTACTGCTTTGAAATAAAGACGCTGTCAATGTCGAATTGTTACCATGGGCGTGCGGTTGACTGTACTTCGAGATAATGACGCGTCAAGTACACTGATACAAGGAGCTGTTAGCGGTCGAATGACGTTGACATGGTAAACACTTGTGAAATGTATTAAAAAAAAAAACAACATGGCGGCGTTAGTTCTGATTTCGGCCACCCGCCAAAATAAAAAAGACGTTAGACTACATACCTGGCAACTCTATAAATGATCTCTCTGCGGTAGTCATCATCAGCATTAAAGAGCAGTCCATTGACATTGTATCCCATGGCTCTGAGCGCGTCCACTTCTCCCATTCCGGTGAGGCGCTCGATGCATTGACGTATCATCTGCATTTGATCCTCTGACGCGTTACCTTTTGCCAGAGTGTTGCGCGCCATCTGGTGGTTAGAAAGATATGTTATTGACGATGTTTGAATAAGGAACCAAGGATGGAAAGAGATGTTATAGTAGATTTTTGAATAAAAAACGAATTACTAAAAACAATGCGCTTTGGCAGTTTGTGTTGCAATTTTGGGTCTCCCTTGTTTCATCTAAAAGAAATAGCCAAATTATCATATCCCAAACAATTTTCCACATAATTTCTTTTGCCAAATTATTATTTAGCAAATAATCTCTTCACAAATAATTGTAACGCAAACCTAATGTTTGGCAAGTAAACGTTTAAACAATAACTTGTTTACCAACTAGTACTTTTACCAATTTTTATGTAGTCAAATATTTCAGTTGGAATAAATCTACCTCGTCTAACTGGTTCGGTTCTCGATAGCCTGCTAAAAATAATCTCTTTTTTTCCGTATTTTTTTCAATATAATCTATTCGTTTCTGGCACTCGCCGGCCACTGCCGCGGCATTGCTCGCTTCGCTCGCTCGGCTCGTGCGTAGGTGGTCACAGTTTTAACCTAACCTAACCTAACCATTATTTAAAATAATTAACCTACTCTAACTAGTTCCATAAGTGACCATACATTTGGCATGTTTCAGACAAATTCAAGCACATAAACTTCTCTCTAACGTTTATTATCTAAAGATTGTTTGCTGTAATAAATCATTTGATTAAAGACCAAATGCTTAAATGACATTATCCTTGATAATATTCTGCTAAGTATTTGACCAAATGAAAATGTGCGTACTAAAATCATTCCAACCATTGCATTGGTATAAAAAAAAGGTTGCTTAAATTTGTTTGGGTAGTGAAATTTTTGCAAAATCTTTTCGGCAAAACGGCAGGATCCCTGCAATTTTATTGCCTTACCGAAAAGTTGTATAATCCACAGCTACTTACTATTCTAACAGTGGATTGATAACCTAGCTTTCTAGCTAATGTGGCTACCCGACAGTTACCTACGCCTGCATATGTTGTCAGATTAGATGAGAGAGAGCTCACTTACTGCTCTTCGGTTAGTGGTAGGAGCAAAATTAGTGATGGCAATAGTTAAATTTAACTAATATTATAAATGCGAAAGTGAGTTTGTTTATTTGTTTGTTTGTTACGTTTTTACGCTAAAAAGGCTGAACGGATTTGTATGAAATTTGGCACACGGGTAGACCAAAATCAAAATCAAGTCATTTATTCAAACTAGGCTGAGGATCAGCACTTTTCGAACGTCCAAATTACATAAGACAGTCCCACAAAACGCCCACCCTTCATCACTACCTAGTGCTTTAGCTGGGAAGAAGAAGTGGCCAACAAACTCCCCAGCAGCACAGCTGTCTGTTCAGTTAGAGAAAAAAAATGGATTCTATACAACAGTATGCAAAACAATTTACACCACGTGAAACACAAAACATTAAATTATTAGCCATATGTCAGCTAGCACACCACAATACCAACAAAAAAAAAAAGAAAAGAAAAAGACCGAAAACTATTCTCAAGCAGAGATAAAAACGTAAACAGAACTTAAAACCTAAGTAAAAGCCTCCAAGTAAAAAGGGCGTGCCCGCTTACATATATCTACAGCCGCAACAGTCACAAATGATGAACTAGGACCATCAAAGTAAAATAAATAAACAGTTAATTACTAATAACCCCATACCATAGCCTGAATTAGGACATAGGATACTTTTTATCCCGATATTCTCACGGGATCGAGACTTATGCGGGTGAAACCGCGGGCGTTTAGTTGAGTATAAATTTAACTATTGTACTCTTCAAATAATTAAATAGGTTATTCTCAATCTGTTCCGATTTAAATGACGATCGCATAACGCGATAACTTTGAACTACAACACACGAAATCGAAAAGTAAACCAAATTAAATGCCATATAATTGTTATGAGAAACGTTTTTACGCACCAGATTTCATTTTACTTTGAATATTTACACTCTAAAACATTAATAATCTTGCATTAACATTTTGCTAACAAACAACGGAATAATGTAACGTCGAATTATTAATTCACTGGAGTATCCGACATGTGCTAGCTGTCACTTTGTGTAATAAAATGGTCATATTTAATGTAATGGTGGCCGTTTAATTTAATCTATGTATACAATATGTAACAAAAACCCTGTTGTTCCTTCTACCTACGTTTTAAGAATCGGTTTACTAAGCGATAAAGCAACTCATTTATAAAAAAACTGTTCAATAAAAAAAATTAAAATAAATATTTAATTATTAATATTTGTAATGTTTAATCGATTTGTTACCTCTGAAATTCTGCACGAAGCGATGACGCGAAACCAGAAGTAGATAGAACGTTCCTGCTCTCTCTTTGATCGGCGCCGCCGCCGATTATCTACCTATTTTTCTACACAAGTTCGTGACCTTGTCAGCTGTTGTTTATCAGTATCACTTAACGAATTAATCTTTGAAAATCTTGGTTTACACAGCATTTTTAATCACAATTGATAATTGTTAAAACTACATTTAACACTTCACTACGTTAAAAAAACAAATTCGCCACGTCTGTCACATAAAACCTGATGTACCTATTTACATTTTAATGCATTAATTTATTATGATATCTACTTGACGGCCATGGAGTTGCTGTTCGATATGACCACCTTGTACCTCTACACTTCTTGGCTCATAGTCAGAGGGAAGTAGTGATTGGACACGACAATAGTGAAATGGGTGCTGGTCATCTTCTTTGAGTACTCCCTTAACGCGCATATGATTTACTCCGAGTTCGTGTCCCACTGAGCGTGTACTTCGCGTTGGATCGTGCTCAAACAAGTCCAAGACTTCTGTCTCGAGTCCTCGGTCTGCCTGCGTCAGCTCGATGTCAGGTCTCGCCCGTGCACATTGACGGTATTGTACGTACGTATGTGCAAACGTTGGAATGCCATCGCCGACGGTAATGATCGCAAAACGTTCTTGGTAGAGTCTGCGTGCTTCTGCATAATTGCAGTCACATTTCCGAAGACACATCAACATATTAAAATATTCTACGTTAGAATAAGACATTGTCAACGTTTACGTAAACAAAACACAATTCACTCACTACGTAGGTCAACAATAACATCCATTCTGAAGTAAGGTGCGCGGGAGACTAAAGGAAGTTATTCGCAGGGAGACGGGTGGCGGGGCGGCGGGGTAGGTAGGCCCGTGATACCGACCCGCCGACATGCGCGGCGGGATTTTTTGGCGGCACCTTTTGTCGCATTCAAAGAAAGCCGCCGGCAGCTAGTAGGCTATTTAGCGAAATAAAGATGTACTTGTAAAATCAGATACTGTAAACATTTTTTTGAATGTGTCGATTTTAATAGTTATTTGATTTTGACCTCTCGACTAGCGAATGCTAAATTTTTTTTAATTATAATTTCATCAATGTTCTGCTTATAGGTAAATGTATACGTTCCTAAAAGGAACAACAGGGTTTTTGTTACATTTTGTTTAAGTGTAAAGTAAATGTATGAGTGTTAAAGTCTAGAATACAATAAATATGACTATTTTAACACAAAGTGACAGCTAGCACATGTCATATTACTCCAGTGAGTTAATAATTTGACTTGCGTGACATTAAGTTCCTTGCAATAGTAGTTTTGACCAAAATAACCTATTCAATTATTAGAGTCAGTAGATATAAGTGACCTCTGCCGGTTTGGTGAAGTACGCGTTGTCCCGCAGCTCGGCCGCGTTGCACTTGATGAGCGCGGCGTACAGCGCGCAGCACACGGCCGCGCCCGCGCCGCCGCCGCCGCCCGCCAGGCGCGCGCCCGTGCGCAGCAGGCACGACACGCTGAGCGGCGTGTCTTTGTACAGTATCTCTTCGGCGCATTTTTGGACGACTGAAAACAAGAAATAGGGCGGAACCCTTGAGTTTTATCGTAAAACTGAAAGAAAATGTGTGAAAAATGTTTTTTTTTTCACTATTTAAAAGTTGTGCCCATTCTAAATTGGTTCATATTCACTTTGTTGTTGACACCTTCACCTCCTGTAGAAATACCAATCATTTAACTAACTTCCTGTGTATTTTTAGCACAACGTATACGCATACGAATAGCGACAAACCCAACAATATAAAAACATGGCGGAAAGAGATTGGTACCTGTAGATGAGTATGTAGAATTGTGCAAATTAGCTCAAGAACAATTTAGGTAAGTAAGGTGGACTGGTAAAAGATGCCTCAGGCATTCCACCATTGTACAGTTTTATTTACTCGTAAATAAAATTTTAACAGATGCAAAACATTTTTTTTGTAAAACGTTTTATTTTTCACTTTTTAGTGGGTCAATTTGTAATTTATCTGAGACAAAATGCCTAGTATCAACTGCTCATCACCTTTTACAAAATTTTGTTTTTCCCGATGCAAGGACGTTAATAAATGGCTTAGCAACCATATTAGAGTACATAATCGAATCACAACCCGTTAAATACTTATTATTAAGCAGTTCCGGTGGCCATCTGTGGTCTTCATCATCAGTTACACTTCACCAAAAGGTGCTTTCCGAGAGCAAATGTACTATCGGCCAATCTTCCGCATGCTCACCTCTAAGGCGATAATCGTATAGCACGGCTCACGACTCGATCGCCCGATGCAAGCGTTTTGGCCAATGGGATGCATGAAGCGTATTTTAGCCGTGTTTGTATTAATGTAATTATGTATAGTGTGTGTGACAGTCACACTAGGCGCGTGCTATGCTCACTTGTTTGTAAGACATTTTTTTAATGGGCACGGCCAGCGAGAGCGCTTTATGAATTGTTATTGTTGACAAGAAGTAATTTCGTACTAATATCTTCCGTTTGGTTTAGAAAATGTATTATTGGTATTGCTATACGCGTACCCTAAAAAAACTTTATTTAGCATTTTTGTTTACCACTTTGCCAAATTACAGCTTTCTAGTAAGAGTCTGTGAGCTAAGCCGGGGACAGACAGACAGACAGACGGTCATGGCGAAACTATAAGAGTTCCTTGTTGACTACGGAACCCTAAAACGAAGCAAGTTACGTAGTTTTGTTAGAAATTGTCATTTGCTATCTCTTTCTTTTATTGCTGTTTTGATTAAAATAGCAAAATTACTTACAGTAGTATTTGAACCATTACTTGGCGCAGTTTATACAATGTTATCAGATTTTTTTATTATTGCTGTCGCAACTTTTGCAACTGCAATAAAAATAAGTTCATTATCTAAGCACCATTGTTATTCAGTGGGAACGTCAGAACATCTGGTTAAACAATAGATCGGCTTTATAGAACGGCCATAAAATACGGTCGCAAAAAATTACGAAATATTTCTTCAACACACTTGCTTGTAAAGTGACTCAGAAATTCAGCTTATTATATAGTAGTATTTTTACTTTATATTTCTTTTTTCAATATACGCAGTTTTTGTCCAAAAACAATGAATATTTTTGAGAAAAAAAAATTCGTTACATCAGATAAATCAATCATCAAAATTATCATCATTTCATAAAATTATATATTTTTCACTACATATTAACCTTAATTTGCTTATTCAAAACATTATTTTGTTTATTATATTTTTTATATAGGCTGTTTAGCGGTTTTTCCAGCGCCTTTATTTACACCTGCGGCGCGCGGGATAAACAAAACAAGCGCGGTATTTTCCAGAAATACTTGTTAACGTTTTCATTGTGTGGTTAATTATTATCAAAAATGTTGACTTCAATTAGGAAAGAAGAGCGAAGAGCAACGCGTAGATTTAACCCCCCGGAAATACTAATCTAGGCACGAAACGCTAGTGACAGCCTGTTGCCTGCAAAATCTAGAGAGAAATACCTAGCGGCGTACGAAACTAATAACAATACCAGTCTCTTTTTTTCCTCTCAAGTTGAAAACCGTCGTATGAAACGCGCACACACTCGACTCCCTTATCGCGCTCGCTCGCCCTCGGCTCGCGCGAATAATACCGGCTCGTGCAGTGAGTAACCAACATACCACACATATTTATATTTTTTGTTACACGCCCTATACTCACACAAATTCATATTGTCTCTAATTGGACGAAACCAGGAAGGGGTGTGGTTTGTCACTAGCTGCGCTTGCCGCAGAAATATTTTCTAAAGTGAGCATGCTTAAGTTTTGCCAATAGTACAAGTTACTATAATAAATTCCCAAATCGCTATAGGTGTGCCTATAAAATTTGAGGATTTTCCTTGATTTCATCAGATTATGACTGAATATGAATGGGACCACCTCGGGAGCATAGGGTATATGCTCCAAAGGTTTCAAACAAAAAAAAAAAAAAATGGTTCCAAAATTGGCTGAGAAATCAGTATATATTTATAAAAAAGTAAAAAAGTATATATTTATAAACATCCGAATTGAGAACCTCCTCCTTTTTGGAAGTCGTTAATAAAAGGAGGGAATTTGCCCTGCAATGAGACACACAGTCTCAAAATCTAAACAAAATGATTTTTTCCTACCTTCAGTCTCCAACTCGCAAGTGACTCCGTCCTCCAGACAGTTCTGTATGTAGAACCACTTGAGCACGTTCTGTCCGACCGTCATCGGGCCGTCGATGGCGTCCGGCAGAGAGAACCGGTCGTAACGGTAGTAGCTGTTCGAGACAGTGTACTCCGGGTATAAGGAGTGGTAGAACTCTTGGCAGTGCGCTGTGCGCTCTGATAATTCGGTCGTAGCGGATTTATTGTCGCTGTGTTGAAAAAGATTTTTTATTGTATCGTAACGTTGTTGAAAAGTTGGAGAGGTAAGTTGAGTTAGAAAAATTATACCTTTAATTTCGCGACATCAGATTTTTATTTAATCATCGAACCATCAAACCATTTCTGAGTAAATTTCAGAAAAAAACATGACTTTCGTATCTAACGAAACAACTCCTTTGTTTGCCCTAAAATACTTTATAATAATAATTTTACAAATGTTATAATTGAAAAGGCACAGTTTACGCACCTGAGAGCGAATTTATTCTGGAACGTGTCGAGTAGATAGTTGAAGAGCGGTATTTTCATCTCAGGCTGACTGGGAACCAAGTCTTTTTTCTCGACCATAGGCTAAGGAACAAAGAATTAGAAAGTATTCTATAGAGTGGAAATAAAAATAAAAACATTTTTTTAAGAATTTATAATCAAACTTTACTTATATACACGGTGGAGGGACATCGTGACATAAAGTACATGATTCTAAACACGATACAATTTATCGTCGGTTATAAAAAATATATCTCTGTATAAGAAAAGGCCTTTGCCCTACAGTGCTACAATAATAAGTTGGTATTATTATTTAATTTTATTCTTTATTTGGTCAAAATCAAAATTTAAAAGTGTTTTAATAAAAAAAACAAAAAAAAATAGTAGCCCACCGTTACCGGGAACAGGACACAGGGTCCTGTTCCCGGTAACGGTGGACTACTATTTTAAATTTTAAAAAATATTATAAAAAATACAGCCCTTTTGACCTTCTAGCTAGGTTTTTGCACTTTTGTATGAAACAGCGGATTAAAATAAATCGACACTGGTGGGTCAAGAATCATGTACTGAATCCAAGCTAAAAATGTGTATTACGATGAGGCACCGTGTACAAGTTTGATACATACCGTTGTCACCGCATCAGCAAATTCATCGTCAGTGGAGGGCCATCGCTCACAAAGGCCACTGTTCTCTTTGAGAGTCACACCCATCTGCTGTAGAGACTCCAATTCTAAGCCCATTCTGTAAAGCAATTAAATAATTTTGTAGGTGAAATTACAACCATGTAAAGAGGACAGTTTTTGATGCAGATTGCCAGGCATGGGGATAAAAAATCTTTTTTCATCCCATCGATTCGAAAAGAGGCGAAGGGTTCCTCGATAAGTGCGCGCAAAATGGGTCATTCCGGCGCACTTAATAACAGTGACGAAATGACTTTTGAATTTGGAACAGTATATAATTAAAAAGTTTGAACGCAATTCACTTCGATAAAGTCCTGGCCGGTAATAAAAAAGCGCGCGGCTGCCGACGCGGCATCGGTTAACCAAATAAGAAAAAAATACGCGGGAACTTCTTATTTGTTTTTTCATTACTTTTTGTCAAATTACTAATTTATATTAATATCAAATTAAAATTGTCTGTATTACAGACAATTTTAATTTGATATTAATATAAATAGATAATTATATAAATTAGTAATTTGGTTATACAAAAATTCGTCACTACTAAAAGCATCTCTTATTTACTTTTCTCATAGAGGGGGATGAAAAGCAGAGTGTGTCACACGGTACCAAAATTATTAGACCTCGAGCGACGTACTTTGAATCCCTCGCTATGCTCGGGATTCTACTCTAAAATCCTTCGCTTAGCTCTGGATTCAAACAATCACTCTCGCCCTCAATACATTATTTTGGTCCCATAAGACACAATCTACTATTTCATCCCATCGATTCGAAAAGAGGCGAAGGGTTCCTCGAAAGTGCGAGCAAATTGGGTCATTCGCCGGCGCACTTAATAGCAGTGACGAAATGACTTTTGAATCTGGAACACTATTTAACCTACAATTTATGCGAACAAATTATTAGGTACTTTACTTTACTTTAATTACAAAGTTTTAACGTAGTTCGCTTCGATAAAGTTCTGGCCGGTAATAGAAAAATGCGCTTGTCGACGCGGTATTCTTTAATCATAAAAAAAAGATACGCGAGAACTTCTTTCGTTTTTTCATTACTTTTGTTACTTTTGTCAAAATAGTACAGACAATTTTAATTCGATATTAAAATAAATTTGTAATTTGGATATGTAAATATAAATATTCGTCACTACTAAAAGCATCTCAAATTTATTTTCCTCATAGAGGAGGATGAAAGCAGAGTGTGCCACACGGTTCTAAAATTATTTAACCTCGAGCGACGTACTTTGAATCCCTCTAGCCCTTAATACATTATTTTGCTCCCTTGTGACACAATCTACTATTTTTTGTCTTCTGTAACATTTCTGTAAAATTGAAATAGTTACTCTATAATTCTACAGTAGTATTATTATGTAGACGTGTCACATAGGGGAGGCCTATGTCTAGCAGTGAACGACTTTCGGCTGAAACGATGATTCTGAAGAAAGAGAACGTAACGGACCTGGCCCGCAGTATGTCCTCAATATTGCCGGGCGCCGCGTAGGTGACGGCGGCGGCGTAGAGCAGGCGGCGCGTGGCGAGGTCGGCGGCCGCGTGCGCGCCGCGCGCCACGCGCGCCAGCAGCGCCGCGCCCGCCGCGTGGCGCAGCGCGGCCAGGCGCCGGCACAGCTCCACGGCCGCGCCGCAGCCCGGCCCGCCCGCCGCGCCCGCCGCCGCCGCGTACGTACCGGCCAGTTGTAGCACTTGGCCTTCTCTGAATATCAATAACAACATTTTATATCATGGTTTACACTTATTTACATCTATAGGTATATTTATTTATTTATTTATTTATTTATTTAGGATTTCTAACAAAAGATATTTATTTATTTATTTATTTAATTTTTAAGAAAGCTTACAGACTAATAACAATCTTGAATATCGTGCATAAGTTTCGACATTTGCTAATTACAAGCTTCCACATATATATATCTACTTAGTTAGGTACGCGTTATTTGCGTTGACCAGTTACAGCGAATTGACTAAATAAACAGATTACAATGTAAACATAAAGGTGTGTCGAGACAATATAATAGGTATGTCAAGTCGTGCAATATCAAAATCAAATTTAATTATATAATATTATAATATTTAATTATTATATCGGAATTAAAGTTATTTATGGTTGTAACCAAAATACTCCTTGTTTAAAATCTTTCTAATTTTATGTGCGCTGGTGCAAAATAAATCAATTTCCAGGTGTGATGGCAAACTATTAAAAGCTATAACACTGCGTATGCAGAAGGCGTTGCGCCTGTACTTAGTCGATGTGAATGGTACATGGAGTAGCGGCCGTTTTCTTAGGTTATTTAGATTAGTACGAAGAAGTATTTTGCTTAGTAGTTCGGGACAATCGACGGAGCCGTTTGTGATGTTCACTAAAAAACAGATATCACTAATGTTACGTCTCAGTTCCAACGGTAAGAAATGATATCGCTTACAACGGTGTTCATAGTCGACTGATAATTGCCTAGCCTTGAAGTCCAAGTACCGCAAAAATTTCCTTTGAACAGACTCAATACGAGATTTGTAGATCTCATATTGAGGGTTCCATACTTGAGAGACGTACTCAAGGTGGCTACGCACTAAAGAACAGTAAAGAACTTTTAATGGCTTTAGGGAACGAAAGCTAGAACAAGCTCTAATAATGAAGCCCAAGGCCTTCAATGCCTTGTTGACAATTGTTTCAACATGTTCATCAAAAAGCAGCTTGCTGTCGTGTACCACGCCAAGATCCCTGATACTGGTTTCTTTACTTATGTAAATACCATCCAGTGTATACCCAGGGCCAATGATAGATTTCTGGCGAGTAAATATTACGTGAAAACATTTGGATACATTTAGTTGTAGTTTGTTGGTTTTGCAATATTGTACGAATCTGTCAAGGTCTGACTGAAGTAGCTCAGTATCGGATAATGTGCGTATGGACTTTAGGACCTTCATGTCATCAGCGTATAGTAGGATATGTGAGTTCCTAAAGCAGTTTTTTATGTCCAAAATAAATATTGTAAACAATAACGGTCCTAGGATTGAGCCTTGGGGCACTCCTGATGGGACAGATTTCCATCCAGACGTGTATCCACGCAAAACCACAGCCTGCGTTCGATTATCTACGAGGGCGGGTCAATAAGTCCGTGACTTTTTGAATTTCTGACCTCTTTACTGAAACAGCAACACTGCTCCTGTCAACAGGCATCTGTCAGTTGACTCCTGTCAAAATTTAAACTTGCTGCGTCAGTTAGTTTGTGTTTGACAGCTATTTTTATCAGACTACTCACTAATTTGAGGAGAAAATGGAAAAAAGTGAATTTCGTGTGCTTATTAAGCATTATTTCTTGCGAAAAAAAACCACTACCGAGACCAAGGCTAAGCTTGATAAATACTATGGGGACTCTGCACCATCGATTTCAATGGTAAAAAAGTGGTTTACTGAATTTCGTTGTGGCCGTACAAGCACTGAAGATGCCGAATGTCCTGGACGCCCAGTTGAGGTCTCTACACCCGAAACAATCGAAAAAATTCACGATATGGTGTTGGCCGATCGAAGATTGAAAGTGCGAGAAATTGTGGAAGCCGTAGGGATCTTGCATGGCTCAGTGGTTTCAATTTTGAATGATCACTTGGGCATGAGAAAGCTTTCCGCAAGATGGGTGCCGCGTTTGCTCACAGTCGACCACAAACGCAATCGTGTAACAACTTCACAGGAAGGTTTGGCGTTGTTTAATCGCAATATGGAGGAGTTTTTGCGCCGTTTTGTAACCGTGGACGAAACATGGATCCATCACAACACACCAGAGACCAAACAACAGTCAAAACAGTGGGTTTCTAAGGGTGAATCGGCGCCGAAGAAGGCCAAAGCTGGTTTGTCAGCCAATAAAGTTATGGCGACTGTTTTTTGGGATGCACGCGGGATAATCCACATTGACTACCTTCAAAAGGGAAGAACAATCAATGGGGAATATTATGCCAATTTATTGGACCGATTCAATGACGATTTGAAAAAAAACCGACCTCATTTGGCCAAGAAAAAAGTTCTTTTCCACCAATACAATGCAAGGGTGCACACATGTGCAGTTGCCATGGCAAAAATCCATGAATTGGGCTATGAATTGCTCCCTCATCCGCCCTATTCTCCAGATTTGGCTCCGAGCGACTACTTCTTGTTCCCAAACTTGAAGAAATGGCTTGGTGGAAAAAGATTTGACTCCAATGATGAAGTCATCTCGCAAACAAAGGCCTATTTTGAGGACCTCGACAAATCATTTTTTTTGGAAGGGATAAAAAAATTGGAGAAGCGTTGGACAAAGTGTATAGAGCTCAAGGGAGACTACGTTGAAAAATAAAATTATTTTTTTATCAAAAAATCTGTGTTTTATTCCAAAAGTCACGGACTTATTGACCCGCCCTCGTATGTATGACGAAAACCACCGGAATAGGTCACCATGAATTCCTGCGGATAATAGCTTCTGAAGAAGCACCCGATGATCTATACGGTCAAAGCATTTACTGTAGTCAGTGAATATCGCGTCGACCTGGCATCGTTCTTCCATCCCACTGGTTATAATTTCATTGGATAGTATCAGGTTGGAGGCAGTTGACCGTTTTCTGAGGAAACCATGTTGTTCGTCGCCGAAATGGCGTTGCATAGCTGAGTAAACTTCAGTGTGTACTACTCGTTCAAGAACTTTAGAAAAAATACATAATTTAGATATAGGGCGGTAGTTTTCTATTTTAGATTTATCCCCCTTTTTAAAAATCGGTGTAATAAATGCCGATTTCCACATCTTCGGGACGATACCCTCTCTTAACGACCGCTCAAACAGCACACAGACTGGCGCCACCAGGCTCTTTGCACAATTAATTATAAAAATGGGGGATATCAAATCTGGCCCCTGGTGGGCCAGATGGGTCCAAACTTTTAAGTTGCTTGAGTACCGTCTCCGGACACACGCTGACTGTACTCAGGTTCACCGAGCTAGCAGAATGAATGTCTATATTAACATCCAGATCGTTAGATTCTAAGTCAGGTTCTTGGAAGGTAGAATGGAAGAGGAAAAAAGGTCAGTGATACCCTCACCAGTGTCTGCGGACGAGTCCATGTAGTGTAATACATTAGGTAATGTATTACCACTTCTTTTGCTTTTGATATACGACCAGAAACATTTAGGATTTTTGGCGATTGAGGATTCAATTTTTTCCATATAAGCATCAAAACAAACCGCCTCTAATTCCTTAGCTCGGTTTCGCAAGAGGGAAAAAGAGTGGTAATCGGATAAGTTGCCGTAATTTTTGTATTTGTTATGGTATTTTTGTTTTTCTTTTAGTATTTTTATTAAAGCACAAGTGTACCAGGGAGGGTGTGTTGATTTTTGTAAAGGTTTAACGGGAATATACAAGTCTCTGAGCTCGTATAGCTTGGTGTAGAAAAGGCTAAGGGCTTGGTCCAGAGATCCAGCGGACAATAACACATTCCAGTCCATAAGATCTAGTACAGACGTAATTGTATCGTAATCGCCTCGATGAAATATGTATTTAGTACTAGGTTTCTCAATGAGTTTATGAACTTCAACGAAATCAGCGTTAATACTCAACGGTTTGTGGTGTACATCAACAGGCACCGCTAGAGGGTCACCACAATCATTCACTTTTACTATGCTATTTGAGAAAACAAGATCCAATAATCTACCGTTGACGTTACGCTCACCATTAAATTGGGACAAGTTACACGCATTTATTGTGTCAAAGAAATCCAGAACACATCGAACAGACACATTCACAGGATATAATCCTGTACTATCGTTAGACTGCTGCCATTCCACATCGCCGCCAAAGTTAAAATCCCCTGTTATTATAAATGTATCTAAAGGGTGGGAGGATACTAAGTAGTTAAGTTTATGGTGGAAGTTTTGTAATTGAGTTAAATATGAGTTACCAACATTTTCTTTGCACAAATACAAGCCACAGATATTGATGTTGTAACTTACCGCTGGTCTAGATCGCTTAAGAACGATGGATACCCACATATCCTCGGCAGAGGTACGCCAGTCACATCTTTCCACAACAGTCAGGTCTTTCCTCACCGCGATCAACACTCCACCTCCCCGTGTCTGTGCTGTTCGACAGTAATCCCGGTCCCGCCTCCAGACAAGATACCGTCCATCAAACAACTCACTGTTACTAATACTATCCACTAACCATGTTTCCGTAAATATAATAACATCATAAGAATTCATGCAAACGTTACGATATAAGCCATTTGTTTTTGAGCGCAGACCACGCACGTTCTGATAGTATATATTAATCATTTTTAAGCTTAACAGCAACAATATTGTCAACTATAATAAGATAATTAATTTGTAATGAATTTAGTGATTCATTTAATAAGCGAATACGTAAAAAAACAACAATAACAAAGAATAATGAAGGTAGAAGCAAAAACTGGTAGGAATCTCCTAGGCACAGCAATACACAGTGAATCAAAACACGGAACTTTGAGGCACTCGCAACTAATAGGTGAGGTACAAAAGAAACGACACAGGCCCAGTGAGTCACAACTGGGTAGGCTAAGCAACTGAAACTGCACTGTAGCCTAATGACAATAAGGACTAATTTGGCACAACGACAACACACAGCATGATAATGACATTTAAAAGTTATTTTACACAGCACTATTGAGCGACACAATAATTGGTGGAATACGCTGGTAGCACTCACCTGCGCATGGTTCTCAAACTTACTTTTAATGTTTGAAATTGCACGACTAGACTTTGACATTTTGTTTATATTTATAGTTTTAGATCGGTATTGACATTGTTTTATTTTATTTTTATGAGGTCTTTTTCGGATTTTAACACAATTGTGGGAAACGTGTCGGCCTTCCTCACGTGAATTTTGGAGTGCTTGACCCAGACGTAGCGAAAATCCGTTTCTGCGGCTGCCTTTTTAGCTTTGGACAGCAATGCCTTGTTCTGTAGTGTAAGGTGGTCGTTGACGTAAACCCGTTGGTTTCCAGGAAGGTTTATTTGCCCTGTAGTTAAAGGAGCAGTTTTGAAAAGTAGTCTCGCAGCGGCAATAAAGTCATCCTTCACGTAACGGTTGCAAAAACTCACTATGATAGGTTTCGTGTGATCTTTCTCACGGGTTGGTACCCTAGTTATAAAGTTTATCTGGGCCTTAGACACGGGATAATCAATTTTAGTGCCAATTTTGGTGATGATTTCGAACAGGTTCTCGTGATTGTTCTGGGGTAGACCTTTTATTTCGATGTTGTTCAATCGAGTCCATTGCTCTTTAGCATTACTATCTTCCTCTAGCTTATCCAAGCGGTCATGAAGGATGTCCACCTGTTCCTGGACCTTCTCGACGTGTACAAGGCGCGTTTCCATATCTTTAATTTTCTCATTGAACCCCTTCAACTCCTTATTTGTTTCACTTAATGATAACTTTAGACCAGCAAACTCCGTACGAAGCGCTGTTATCTCTTCCTTTAAAAATTCTAGAGGAGTAAGTTTCTCAGCTAGTGCCCTTATCTCGCTAAGGATAACCGACTCCGATTCCAGCCTTGGTGACACTGGGGGTTGAGTAGTGGCAGCTGACACTGGAGGTTGAGTACTGGCAGCTATTTTGCATTTGCTGCAACGCCACGTCAGTTTTCTGTCACCCAGCTTCCGGTATCCGGCTTCTGTTATTCCAGCACAGTGGAAGTGAAGTTCTTGATTACATATTGTGCAATGAGCTCCGTCGGATAGCGGTTCCTCGCAAGCGCCGCACTTGTATGAGTTCATGACTAATTCGGTTTTGTTTACAAAGTTTGCAAAATGTTTGAGATACGCTGGATTTATGGTCAAACGCAGTAGTGAGTAACGAAAGTTGACCGTATGACACAGCGCCTACGACGCGATTGATATACACAATACATTACGCATAAATAACAACATCATCAGGTCTTAAATAGGTGTACTTCTTCACTTATAGGACACCACAGCATGCACAATAAAGTAAAGAAATAAGCTAACATAGTTTAAATATTAATATTATATTATTTTGAAAAGTTAATACATTTTTAAAGGATCTAGGACAGGGATTCCCAAAGTGGTCGATATCGACCCCCTGGGGTCGAAATCGGTTTCCCAGGGGCCGACATAAACGAAAACTGATTTTGAGGGTCGACGAGGTCTAAAAATCGACCCCTATTAATTAACAGAAGTTCTCATTTTAAACTTAAAAACAAGATAAGTACTGTAAAGTTGTGTTACATGTACGAACTTATTATAAGAATGACTA
The DNA here is from genome assembly GCA_905333075.3 of Atethmia centrago. Classification (NCBI taxonomy): domain Eukaryota; kingdom Metazoa; phylum Arthropoda; class Insecta; order Lepidoptera; family Noctuidae; genus Atethmia; species Atethmia centrago. Next base: position 33,529,517 of record HG995367.1, on the reverse strand, counting down.
ATATTTTAGTAGGACATATCATTGTTGTACTTTTAAAAAACTCAACAAGTCGAAAGCGTGCACAAGTGATTACAAGATGAAAAAAATTGGCTATGGGGGTCTGAGGTATCCATTCATTTTGGAAAAGGGGTCTCTTGCCCAAAATAGTTTGGGAATCCCTGATCTAGGAGAACAGAAAAGAAAATGTTTTTTCAGCCGAAAACGAAAATTGCCAAAATTGGACCCAGATAGTTCCGTTTAATTTAAAATTGCTTTTAATTAATCATCATCTGCCTGCCTTTTCCCAACTATGTTGGGGTCGGCTTCCAGTCTTACCGGATACAGCTGAATACCAGTATTTTACATGGAGCGACTGCCTATCTGACCTCCACAACCCAGTTACTGGGTAACACGATACCCATTGGTAAGACTGATTCAACTGGTTGTCAGACTTTCGAGCTTCTGACAACCTGTAACGACTATCAAAGATCTACAAATGACAGCCGGGACCAACGGTTTAACATGCTTTCTGAGACACGGAGGGGTCTTGATATGTAAAGATGGACCCATCCACGGACCAACCGCGGCAAGCGTAGCTTAACCTGATCGATCGACCCGTGCGGCTGTTATTACTTAGCCACAAGCCCTTCTTTTAATGAATGATACTCGTACACTGTATTTATTTTACTTTTTACCCAAATACCCTATCGACCTTTTTCTTTTTCTGTTTTCGTTCGAAAAAAATCAGGCCGAATTTTTCGTTTTCGGTCGTTCTTAAACAAGTGGCCTTCTGTGTTCAACGTGATGTTGCAGCCATTGGGTGATTGCGCGAACTTTATAAGGGACTCAATATAGGTACCCAGTTAAGCAATTTAAATATAATGGGAACGGTTCGCAAGATCCGACGTTCGAAATTGGTGTTCAACGAAAGGGATTGACGCTGTGATAAACATGAAATATCGAATCCATCGTTTCAGCAGCACCCCTTCAAGCCACAACTTCAATGCTCGACAAAAATATGTTTAACGCAGTGCTTTTCCGAATGATTCATTTCGCAAGAAGCTTTTCTCATACAAAACGAGTTTTTTGAAGTGAAAACTTCTTTAGTTACTGTTGCGTACAGCACGCAAGTACGCGATTAGTCGGGTAAAAAACGAGAGAAAGTGCCTGAGATCCTGCGGCGGCAACAAGTTGCATAGATCGCGGGAGTGCGCAATGACACACTGTACGATAGCGGAAGACGAACTGAACTGCGGACGGGTGGCACTGGTGGCAGTCCGCAGTCGGACCGCGAGAGCAAGATGGCGAGATGTTTTAGCCAAGTAAATGTGAATTCTATTTGCGGTGTCGTAGTGAGATGACTTGATGTCTAAGTACTTGCTTCGATGTACTTAAAAAATATAAACGTGTAAGGTCGCAGTGGCAGGGCCACAATACTCATTTATTATAAAGGTACCTACGATACGTATAGTTCGCGTAAAAACTTTGCCGCTTTGGAAGTAGGCTACAAATAACTGCGCAGTAGTCAATCTTACGAATAAAACAGCCGCGCGCATGCGCGACTAGCGTAGCAAGGGGCGGGCAACAGCGTTGTGTTTCTGTCTCAGTCACTCGTATACGTCCGATGCTTGCTTGTGTTCTGCTCGCACAGTAAGGTAGGCTGTCGATGCCAAAAGTGTTACGCATTTACATTGTTTTTAGTTTGTTGATTTTTGTTATTTCTTATTATTTTGTTATTTATTACAGGCGTGTTGAGCGATTTTTGGTAGGGAAAAACTTAACATATGGGTTCGCGTCACCAACATGCTGATGTTATCTAACAGTACCAGGCCACTCAGAAAGTATTTCGAAAAAAGTTTTTATGTATGAGAGACTGGCCAGTTACAATCTATTTTGAAAATATGATTATTTGTAAGTAAAAATACGTAACGTTCCAATTTAAAAATTTCCCTCCACATTGTTTGTGAGCTAATTTAAATTATCGTGTCTCATTAAAAACTGGATCTGCGCCGGGAGCATATTCGCGCTATGATTTTTTACGATTTCAAGTGTCGCCTGAACACGACACACACGCCTATGGCAACCGCGTATCGTTGGTGTAACGAATTCAAGCGCGATCGACTAACTTTGGGGAATGAAGAAAGAAGTGGTCGCCCTTTGACGGCTGTTATGGAAGAAAACGTGCTAAGAGTGAAAAAATTAATCCATGTCCATAGGCGAGTTAAGAGATTCAGCAGATTCTGCAGGTTGTATCGGGAAGCGTTCATCAAACACGTGCATCTTCGCGTGAGGAGGATAGTTTCACGCTGGGTGCCGCACAACGTCACCGATGCTCCAGAAGCTGGCCCGGGTGGAATGGTGCCGTGACATGATAAACAAATTTGAAGCAGGCTGGTCTCGACGTGTTTATGACATCATTACAGGTGATGAGTCATGGATTTATCAATACGCTCCAGAAACGAAGCGCCAGTCGACGGTTTGGGGGTTTCAAAACGAATCAACGCCTACCAAAGTGAAGCGATCTAGAAGCGGGGGGGCGATTTTGATCGCGAGCATTTTCATGTTGACTGGCTACTTGGTGTCAAGAAGCATCAACGCTGAATGGTATACTACCAAATGTTTGGCAGAAGTTTTCTCTGATGTGAGCAATAAGCGACCAAACACAGGGCTCCGCGGGCTACTGCTCCACCACGACAACGCGCCTTCGAACACCGCGCTCAAAACGCTGAATGGTATACTACCAAATGTTTGGCAGAAGTTTTCTCTGATGTGAGCAATAAGCGACCAAACACAGGGCTCCGCGGGCTACTGCTCCACCACGACAACGCGCCTTCGAACACCGCGCTCAAAACGAGGGACTTTCTGGACAGCACGCCGGTCAAACTCCTGGTTCACCCTCATTACAGCCCTGACCTAGCACCGTGTGGCTTCTTTTTATTCCCGAAAATAAAAAATCAGCTCAAACGGATACAATTTTCGTCGTCAGAAGATGCGCTGTCAGCGTTCGAGCAGGCTGCAAGCGAGGAATCTGCGGCGGACTGGAAAAGTGTTTCGAAAAGTGGTTCAGTCGCATGATAATTTATATAGAGGCTAGTGGAGATTACTTTGAAAAGATTTACCCATAGAACATTGTTTAAACTTTCGCAAAACTTTCTGAGTGTCCCACGAATATCTGTAGCTATGACTGTGAGAGTGTGAGTGATGTTATATTGTGTGCCGATGTGCTCGGAGTGCCGATAGATGTGAAAACCAGACTATTTTTAATCATTTTAGTTTACAAATAATTAAATTAATATTTTTGTTATTTACAACATACAATATTTTGTTTTTAATACACTTATTTAATTTTCATAGTTTTAAGTTTTCACTTCTGTCGGCAGTCCCTATGACTGCCTATGTTATATAATTATAAAGGTATATAATTACCTGGTTATTTCATCATCGCCAGCGATTCTCAGCAATGCTGCTAACTTCAGCAGTTTATGACTAGACAGATACGCGTTAGGATCCAACATCAAACACGCCTCTATAAGCGTCATCCTATCTTCGCATATACGGACTGAAAAGTAAAACAGATTATTTTATACGCCCAATTTTATTTCAGCATGATATATACAGGGTGGTGATTTAATTACTTGCAATCGTTAAGAGGATGATTCTTCCGTCATACCGTACAACTTTTCCAATAAAATCTAAATCCGAAACGAGAAAACAAAAACAACTTTTGGTCTTTGTACAGGCAATATTTTTTTTTTAATATTTAATAGTTAAGTAGTAGTATAACGGATAGAATTACCCTCTTAACTTTTGCAGGTGAATAAGTCGCCACCCTGTGCAATAAACATTATTTTTTACCTTGTACGGGAACAACACCAACATTGAAGGTGTGTAATATTGGTAATGCATTGATTAAATCCAATTCTTGTTGGATTTCTGCATTATCGTCCTTCATGAGTAATAAACAGCACCTGGAACACGAAGCGTTATCTTTGATAGTTCAGCGTAATTTAACAGTATTCTTTTAGAATCTTGGAAAATGCATATGTTATGTAGTTTTTCATTGCGTGCGTGTTACACTACTGTTATACAAAACTATGAAGTATAATCTACTCTAATTTACACCGACAACAATTTTTTTTTTTTATTTAAACAATATATATTTTTTTTTTAAATATCACAATTTTTATTTTGCAAAAACCCTTTCCATCATATTTTTATTTTTGCTATCTTATGGCAATTTTCTCCTTCGCAAAGGTTTCCCTCTTTTTCTTCAATTTCTCGCGATCCCTCGATAACTTTCCAGTTCTTACAGGGACGGATTTAAAGTTGTGGCGGCCCTGGGGCAACCAAGAAGTGGAGGCCCCGAAAAATTTGTGAAACAGATAAAAAAAAACAATTCAAAGAAGGAACCTTACGAAGTTATGATTGTGGACTCTTTTTTTTTTTTGAAGGACACAAACGAAGTATTTTATTCATATAAAAATCAATGAAAAATCTAATTGTGGAGGCCCCTTCTTTGTGGAGGCCCGAGGCCAGTGCCCCTGTTGCCCTGCCCTAAATCCAGCCCTGAGTTCTTAAATCCATGCCAATGCATCTCGCTTTGTTCTTCGCGATCTACTAGGACCTTACTATCTCATGGAAGTAGTTTGACATAGATAACTACGATTACGACTTACTTAGCCAACTCCAACCCGGGATCAACGAGACTATTAGCCGAGTTAAAGTACTCCATAGCGGCCGCCATTACAAGCCCCACACTTTTATTGTAGCTGACTTGGGTCGCACCGCGGCGTGCGTCGGCGGTGCACGTCAACACTTCGCTGGCGAGCTTGATGCTGGGCGCGTCGCCTGACGTAAGGAGCGCTAGGGCGTATATCTGGAAACAGGGTTCTTCAATAATTAATAAAGGGAAATTTCACAGACATGATGATTATCAATGGTGCCGATTCTCTTGTTCACAAACTAAACTAAATTTAAGTTCAGTGCATCCTTTTCTTTCTATTTCATTAACAAAAGGACAGAATATAAATTTTAGTTTAGTCCTGTCAAATTAATCAGCGCTTGACGTAAATTGACGTAATTTTAGCAGGCAAGTTTTTAATCACATCTAAACTTGTATGGAGTAGTGACAGGCGCTGATTAATTTGACAGGACTAAACTAAAATTTATCTTCTGTCCTTTTCTTAATGAAATAGAAAGAAAAAGATGCACTGAACTTAAATTTAGTTTAGTTTGTGAACAAGGGAATCGGCACCAGTATCTAATAATTTAGAGATTTTTAGAGACCGGATTTTATGCAAATGCATGTTTGCATATTTTTTGGAAATTTATTCAAGTTATTTCATATCACCTGATTACTACTAACCCTGCATATTTGAGAAAGTTTTTTTAGTTTTATCTGTATCTAATTAGAGAAAAAAAAAAACAAAAAATGTACATACTATCGACGAGACGACGGCGATTATTTTCATTTTATTTTAATATCGTATTTATTTAAATTTCATGTTGCATATTTCGAGCATTTATGATGCATATTCCGACAATTTTAAGCTGCATATAATCCGGTCTCTATTTATGATCATAAAACAAAAAAAAATGTTTTCTTAACTCATAATTATCAAGTAATTAGATCACGTGTCCGAGGTTTCGCTTTTTAGTCCAATTTGACCTTTTTTTTTTTTTCGGGGCGAAACCTTCAAAGGGGATAAGACCGGGGAGTGTGGGATTTTTACCTCACTAAGTCCAATTTGTCCTAGTATATGTATGTTCATCAATAGTTACCTCATAACATTTATCTTTTGAGATACATCCGAACAAAAGGGACTGCAGTTCGAGTAAATCTTTCAATAGCTTCTCCCAATCCTGTGGCGTGGGTTTCTCTTCCCTGAAACAACGTTTGTTGTTCGATCAATCAACAATGTTACAAGAGCAATATTATATGCAATAATGCGATTCTACGTGCTAGCAACCTCATGTTGCAGAAAATATCATGGCCATTTTATTAAAAGACTAGATTTTTGATTGTTTACAATGACCACTTTTTCCGTCATGGCATTTTGCATCCAAACCTGCGGATAGTCCTCAGAGGACAATAGTTTTCTCGCTGCAAGCTGCAACTATTTCCAAAAGTCGACACTTTCAAACCATTTCATTTATTTGAAATATTGTGCAACAAACACGATCACGTATAGGCATATTCGGCAGGGACACACACATACTGTAATGTCAATCATAGGCACAACATTACAAAACAAATAAATTAAGATAAGTAAGTACAACATTTATATTTTCATGAGTACCTATTGTAGAGTTATCATAACACTTTTTTTGTGAAAACTTCTTTAAGCGCTTTGAGCGTTTTTTGGTAGGGGAAAACTTATAGATTCGCGTCACCGACATTTTAACCACTACATGCTAATGGGACGTGTTGCGCCAGACTGGCGAAGCGCAGCGGCCTGTGTACATGTTTACGCATATATATATGTTAATCCAATTTTTTTAATTTTCACTTCTGTTGGTCCCCATGACATATATATATATTTTTTTAATATTTATTTATTTAATATTGATTTGGGTTCTGCTGTGCACGATTATCTCACATGCTAATGTTACTATTGCCCAAAAATTTGTTTGCATCGGCAACGTCATTAGTCAAGGCTTAAATTAAAAACAAACTTACCCCAGAGCGAGTGTCCTAGACAGTTTAGTGAGCAAGTTAATGGCACTCTGCGGGTGTTCCTTAAGTTCTTTCAGTTCTTTCGGCGGCACCTTGACGCCGCGCCACGCCAGCCGGCTGCTGGCCGACACCAGGCGCTCCACCTCCTTCACGCGACGAACCAGCTCGCTGCTGCTAATGCTGCCGTCACTTTAGGAGGCATAGGAAACACAATATAATAACGAAAGTAATATAACGAACAAATTTGAAAAATTGAATACATACAAATTCACGTAAAAATATTCATGATAAAACAGTGGAAAAACGTAATGGTTTTCATCAGGCTCCAATAACATATGACACAATGAGTTATAATTCATGTTCCAGTTCAGCTTATAATGCGGTAACCATTCGCCTTCTCTAGTTATTTACCTACCTACTTAGAAATATTACCACTAACTGTGGAGGAATACTTATGTTACCTATCGTCGCCGTGCAGTAAATACCTAGTAGAGACAAATTGTTACTCAATACTCAATATCTTTACTGCTTTATAAATGCCGGCATTTATCTTTAGCTCTGATCCTTAATTACTTTAAGCGATTTTGGACCTTACTCCTAAGACAATACGACGAGCACATAAACCCCCACCACTCCGCCGAGAGCTAAAGTTAAATGCCGGCACTTATACTACAACGTGTACTTAGGTGGTAACTATATAATTGAGATCATTATGGACCTTGTAGGGCACAGCAAAAGGGGTGTGTTATTGCTTTTTATTTATTTGTTGGGTTAAACCTTGTAATTCATATTTAGAACACACGTGCATAGCTCTATGATGCTTCGAATGTCTTATATTGATGACAGTAAGAACCTCGAAGAACGTCAATGACTACCATTTTCAGACAGTTTTTATCTTTCCCTCTATTTTAGTGCAATCACGATGTACACAATTTGCAATTCAATGAAAGTATACTTTGTAAACAAGCATATTATAAATCCGAGGATTATATCCAAGATAAGAATGCTTGGAAACATGCTGGTCCAGCTTCATAAGATAATCTAGACTCTCGAAAAAATGAAATCGGTTGCTATTTTAACTATATATATATATTTTTCTTTTTGTATTTTCTTTCTTTTTTTATTTGTTTCTATGACATTGATTTTACATTATGTGATTACCTTTACTCACACACTGACTTAATACTTTAAACAATTTTGGAAAACGTATACTTTTACAATGTTTGTAATTATGTCAACACCATCTATCCCATAATTAGTGGTGGTTAATAAAGCTTATAGCATAATAAAGCATCTTGCTTATCATACATAGCATAAAGCAAATGCTATCGTGACTCGCACTTGTTGCTATTTGCTATTTGCTTTACATCACACATCGTCGCACATCGCAAGCGCATGTAGTAATAAGCAACCAGGCATAGCAAAGCGGCGGGTGCCGGCCGCCGGGTGGCTAGTCGTCGCATGCTAGCGTTTGCTTTCGATCGTGTGTGTAATCTTTTTAGGTACCGCGTGCGTTATGGCGATCTCAGGCGGCTCACGTACGTAACGTAATATTATAAACAATGTTGTTTTGCTTCGTGCGTTGTTAGTGTAAATAAACAGTGATAGGATACTCAATATTGATTATGTAAATAAAAACTAATTGTGTAAGTAAGGACGATTGACTGAGTGAGGTATCGTGTTGTTGTTTTGTGTGTAGGTATTTAACGGACGAAAACGTTCAGAAGGAACATTGAACTTTTAAATACGCCTATAATTGTTTTAAATACTGACATACCTACTTTATTTCTTAATAACACTTAATCAATTATAGACAGTCCCAAGCCTGGAAAAGGAAAGTTCATTGTTTTTTTTACTGTTCCGTAATAAATTCATTAACGCGATGTAATATTCCGCTCTGACAAAACCGCGCTGTTTTTATTCGCGCCCGCCCGTTTGGTCGTAACAAGTAGAACATATAAAAAAGCATGCTTCAAATAAAGCATATAAAATAGTATGCTTAAAATAAAGAGCATATAGCATTAAGCAAGTGATTGCCATAAAGCAACTTTGAACACCACTACCCATAATACAATTCATCTAGTCACTGCTTCATTTTTACTATTTTTACCTATTGTGGTATAGTAATTTTATTCTAGGTGCATCGTCTTCACATATAATTATAATTAATGTACCTATACAAAATATTGTAAAACATTTTAAAAGAGAAACGAAGTTTCTTGCCCATTCTTCTCCGACGAGTCACGAAACTGCATTTTAGAAGGGGCGACTAGAGTCAATTAAAGTTTGTACATTTTGACGTTCGAAAGTACCTTTTATGTGCCAATTTGAAATAAATAATTTGACTTTGACGAGGTTTTCACTGCACTGCGAGGCAGACGCTTAATAGTTATAGTGACACCATTGTTATAGTTTTCATAAACCTGCCTTAAATTAGGTCAAATAACAAGACCAAAAGTCCTTATTCTGAAGGAGTACTTACCTCTCTTTCAGCAATGTGTCGAGCAAGTCACACGCCTTGTCGAGCTGCTCCGTTCCTGTGTGCGCGAACAGACAACGTTCTACCAACTCCAGATGCGTTCGAACGTCCAGCTCGAACTCGTTTTGCGCTTGTAGCACCTTGTTTTAAGAAAATTAGGGATTATAATGAGACATAATTAAATGACAGTTGAGGTAAGCCAAAAATGCGGTATGGCGAGAAGACTGATATTTTTTTATGGGATTGTGGACAGAAAACAATCATTAGAAAACATTAATATCTCGTGACAGTATTCGCCGTAGGCAGAGGAGTATACACTCTTCTTGGAGTGGAGTCTCTACTCCTTCATATTATTTTACACTCATATTACGCCAGTTATATTAAGACCCACACAACAGAGGGTGAGCTATTGTCATCGGTGTCATTTTCAGACTTCCTCTTATGTACTCATTTCTTATTCTATCCATTCGTGTCACACCACACATCCCTCTTAAAATTCTTATCTCAGATGCAGGCAATTGCCTTTCATTCATCCCGTTTGTGGCCCAACATTCTGAGCCATACAAGACAGCAGGTCTAACCATTGTTTTATATATCTTCCCCTTAAGTTTAAGGGAAAACGGGAGTCGCAAATTGTTCCCGTGACCTGCCGCCATTTCATCCACCCGATGTTAATTATGTGCTTAAGGCGCTGACAAGACCCAATTGACCAAAATAGGCTTCTCTTAAGAAAAAAAATTGCCAAATCTGTATAGTTTGTGCTAGCGGAAAAAATATATGTTAATTTTGAACATATTTCCCAGAACTTGGTTGTTACCAAAACACGTTTTGAAATAAAATCTCGATACAAAGTAACGTTAAACTAACCTCTTACCTTGAGTTCTAATCCAAAATATCTGCATTAATTATCAACATACGCTACGTATTTAATTAATAACAAGGACGGCTTATTTGTATGCAGAACTTGGTTGTTTTTTATTTTAAATTACTTAACTCAATTTTGAGTAAATCGATAATTGGTTCATATTTTGCAATAAATTACAAGCGTTGTGTCATCGCGCTTCTCTTTCTTTTCTATGCAATCTGACAGTGACCGCGGTTTAGGTGTTGTCAGCGTCTTAACAGTACGATCTACTTCGCCATCACTTTGCACGAATGAACGGAGATACCGAAAGTCGGAGCAGACGTGGGAGGCGCGCCATCAAGCGCTATGATCCCAGAACTGGAGAGACCGCTGAAATCGCAGAACATATATTCGGTTTTGGTTCTGCTGATTTTCAAGCGTATGTTGCCATTTCTCCAATCTGCTCTGGATCTCAGGTCCATCTTCACCGACAAGAACAATGTCGGCGAAATCTTAATATTTAATATGTATAGAATATTATGGATAAAGATAAACAAATGAACTTACAAGTAATATCATGGACAGGTCATCAATACTGATACTCTCAAGGTACCCGATGAGGCCGTCGATGCAGGAGTCGTTGCACTTCGACAAGTTCTCGCACCGCTTGAGGAACGGTATCACGAACTGCTTCAAGTCCGACACGAAGGTTACCGGTGTTGACTGCGGAACAACGGGGTTTTATTACTTCCTAGCTTTTACTTAGGCTTTGGAAATCATCCCACGGGTACGGACTACTGGTATTAAAAGTACAGTTGTAGTATACGGTAGTCCTAACACAGGTTATGGTCCACCTGTATGCTAAATTTCATAAAAATCCATTCAGCCGTTAAGGGGACTACAGGACCTAAACGCAAATTTTGTAAGTTTTATAATGTCTAAAAGTACATGATCCACTGCAGTAAATAAAATCAGAAAATATATGATATTCTTCAGGATATATGCTAGTTAGATAGTGGTGCCGATTCCCTTGTTCACAAACTAAACTAAATTTAAGTTCAGTGCATCTTTTTCTTTCTATTTCATTAAGAAAAGGACAGAAGATAAATTTTAGTTTAGTCCTGTCAAATTAATCAGCGCCTGTCACTACTCCATACAAGTTTAGACGAGATTAAAAACTTGCCTACTAAAATTACGTCAGTTTACGTCAAGCGCTGATTAATTTGACAGGACTAAACTAAAATGTATCTTCTGTCCTTTTCTTAATGAAATAGAAAGAAAAAGATGCACTGAACTTAAATTTAAATTAGTTTGTGAACAAGGGAATCGGCACCATTGTGTTGAAAACATAATACAACTAATTTGATACGATTGAAAAAAGTCACGAAGATACCTCTAAAACAATATTTTAACTATAAAAACCATACTAATTTAAATGCTATCGTTCTGATTTATTGACAGATTATTCTACAAGCAAAATATTAGCATAACAGTGTTTTCATTTTTTATCCATTTTTTGTAAATAGATAATTGCTTCATATTTTGCAACAAATTACCAGCGTTTTGTCATCGCGCTTCTCTTTCTTTTCTATGCAGTCCGATAGGGACCGCGCTTTAGCTGTTGTCGGCCCCATAAAGCGACAGTACAGCAACTTTCGCATTTATACAGCAGCCACATTCACATAATAAATATGAAGTATGGAATTATATCGAGATAAGAAATTCAACGAAGGTTTTACTAGAAATTATGACTTTAGAAAATCATTTTCATTTGTTTTATCTTTTTTTAGGTACCTATCACGCCTGTGAAATTTGAACAGCTCATTTAATTTGATCTAGTAAAGTAAACACCAAAAAGTATCATGGAGTAATTATAAAATACGAAACACTTGACAACGCGGGGTGGAAAGAGAGTTTATTTTTTACTCTTATGGAGGTATAAGAAACAGGTGTAAAGTTCACTCATCCTTTATAGAAAAGAGATGATGCTCCGACCAGACGGGTGATGTGTCTGGTGGCAAACTGCCCCAAGATTGATTTTGTATATATGCAGTCTTGCGGTAAACTCTGCTTACGCGATGCAGGATCTTGCGTGACGTCAGTGTGACGCGACGTCCGCATTTCGCGATATAGATGCCGCCACACTCATTACAAGTGTTTTAATTGCAAATATAAATAAAAATCCTCGAACATTGCATTTACCCTCAAACAATAACAAGAAACAGAAAACTTACCTTACTCATGAGAATAGTGCAGACCTCCAAAATGGACATCTTCTGAACTTGTTCCAAAGTCACACCTTCTATATTTAAATCATAAGTCAGTACATCTAACGTCAGTAGATGGAACATAATCACGTCTAGTCCTTCAACCCCGCCCCCGATCGTCGCGAGGGTTATAAGTGTGAGTGCGTGCGAGACAAGGCCACTGCGTTCTTCTATCTCCCTCGCCCTCTTGTCGTACCACTTCACGATGTCATCGGTAGCGGAAGGTATGGTGCCAGCTGTTTCTAGCTCAGGGGTCGAGTCTTCTGACCAGTTTGAGCTCCAAATTGATCTGGTATGATGAAATGGTTTTTGTAGGTAGGGATATTTAATTTTAAGGTTTTTGAATGCATAAAGAGTCTATGTAGTTTTTTTAGTCGCTCATATTTTTTAGTTTTCAATCTACCCTAAATATATCTAAAGTAGCTCAAAATTAAAAAATAAAGTGGAATTAATAATTCACTGGAGTAAGCTGACATGTGCTAGCTGACACTATGTGTAATAAAATGGTCATATTTATTGTAATGGTGATCGTTTAGTTTAATCGATTTATATAAGTGTAAAATAAATGAATAAATAATAATGGTAAAAGTCTAGAATACAATAAATATGACCATTTGATTACACAAAGTGACAGCTAGCACATGTCAGATTACTCCGGTGTATTAATAATTCGACGTTAATGCCACACATTGAATATGCTACTACATAACACATGTTTTTCTTGACTAAGATCTTCCTTTTAAGTCGGAACTACATAGTTAGGCTAACACAAAAAAATACGCAAATAAACCTATGAACAGCTACATATATACTATAAACAGCTCTGGTTCTACATACCTGAACACGTCCTTCCTGCACCAGTCATCCTCGGGTATGCATGGCGGAACTTTGACAGGGGACCGCTTATCAAACCACTCGAACTTATGCCTGGTCGGCAGCAAATGCTGATACTCCAACGGGTTGATAGTCTCTGGTAACTTCTCAAGCACGGCCAGTTGCATGACAATGGTCTTGATGTGCGGCCAGAGACAAGTGAGGGCCTCTATGCGGCCTTCTTTGGCGATCTCTATGGCACTGTGCACTATGCTGTTGCTTCGGAGGCGGTCATACTCATCTTTTATGTAGGTGGATTTCTCGCATTTGAGGATTGACTGGAAAAGTATTTTAACGTAAATGGCAGAATCATATTATTTTTTTATTTAAAAAACAAAACTTATGTCACTGTACGAATAAAGCTTAGCAATAACATAGAAATAACTTTACCAATCACATATTTCTGTATTTAAGAAGGAAGAGGCTGTTATCTCACAGTAAGAAATTCACTTTGAGTATTTTTCGTCATTTTTCAGGCCAAGCTAAATAAACATACCTTTCGCTGTCACACAACTGTCAAATTACAAGTGCAATATAGACAGTAACATATCTGAGCCAAAGCACGCGCTAAGTAACGGATATCAACCCGGCCTTTACATAGATTCGAATTTGACCATTCACGAAAACTTGGGAAATTCACTCTGTATTCATTACCTCATAAAGTTTGAGCCTCTCCTTGTAGAACAGCATGACGTGGCGACACCGCAGCAGTTCGCTGGTGTACGCATTCAGGTGCTCCAGCATGATGTCGTCCGCGTCAACCAGCGGGTCGATCTGTTCCTTGTTTATTTCTAAACAACCAATAGCCAGGCATTACAGAAAATAAAGTTTCGTTATGAAAGTATAAGGAGACTTTAGCAGACTAAGTTAAAAGATGATATTGGACGGTCGGCTACATTTATGACCAGTTTACAAAGTTTTATGGTATTTCAAGCTCATGAAGAAATTATAAATACATATTCGCATGACAGTGGTCATGAGCAAAAAAATATGTTATAAAGACACAACAGCAACAAAAAAAACTTAACAAAAAAAACAAGCTCACTTTTCAAGTCGTCTGATGCAGTTCGTGGCAGTTATTTGAGTTCAATCTAAGATTTAATGCCACCAACTGCATCAGACTGCTTGAAAAGTGAGCTTGTTTTAATATTAATAAACTTTTTAGTTGCAGTCGTTTTTTTTATGTTTTCTTATATTTTTTTCGACCCTATAGGGTGTTCTATTTTTTTAATTGTCGCCATAAGCCCTTTATTTTGATCCCCCTTATGGTAAAAATTGATTTATTTTTTATGATTTTGCTTTTGTCGTCTTAAGTCCGTCATTTTGAATTTATAAAAACAAAGCCTTTAATAACCATCACGCAACCCCGTCTGGGTTGCGTGATGGTTATTAAAGGCATTATCATTAGTCGATAGACACCTCATGTATCCAAATCCATCCAGCCGTTACAATACTTTAACGGTATAAAGAACCCCACGTACAAAGATACATAAATACGCGTGAAAAAAATAACCCTGTCTTTGCTGTTGGGTAAAAAACCAGCGGTTGGCTGGCTTTTTACCCAACAGCAAAGACAGGTTTATGTTTTTGCTGTCCGTTTATCTGACATTGTGAATACACATTAACTGCAAAACAAACATAAAAAAAAACTTTTCAACAAGTCGATTAGACTGTCATAACTGTTATTCCTCTTTATCGTGCTCATAATTTATGCTAAACTACTCTGTTTGTATCTCACCGTCCATGATAGTTTCATCGGTGAGCTCCAAGCCAAACTGCAGCAGTTCCCGGGCGGCGGGCAGAGTCTCCGGCAGTCTGTCCACGCACTGGTGGACCGCCCAGATCTTCTTCGATACTTTGCTCTATAATCATAAGTTTCACGAATAATCGAAAATGAATCGATACCGGTAATTGATTGTTGAATCAGAGTTTGGATATCATTAACTGATGTTGCAGGAAAACATCATCAAGAACTTGAACTTTTAACAGTATGAAGAAAAAAAAGAGCTAAACTTACAGTAGTCGTTTATGTGTAACATCTGACATCTCACCTTGGTAATAAGCAACTGAGCAGCGACAGAAATTAACCTCAGAATTTTTAATTACTAGTGGTCGCTTGTATTTGGTATATTTTGTATGTTCGATGCTTTCGAAACGGTTCTCGAATATTGATACTTTTAATGTTCCTTTGACAATAAGCCTAGGTACTGATACTTTTGTGACTAGGACACTACCACTGTCACAACTTACCAAGTACTTCTGTATGGCGTCGGTGGAGACGGGGTTCTTACGCCACTGCTGCTGGTACACCAGGTCGCTGTCCAGATCGAACGTTTCGGCCAGGGCTAGCGCCTCGTTGTAGTTGCCGCTCTCGATCTACGTAAACCAGAATACAACTTAGTTCATTTAGTTTCGAACAGAAAAACACTGTAGAGGAACGAGAACTGAGTGGTAACTCCCGTAATTTCTAAGAATGTTCACATTCTAATTTCATTCTCAATCTGTCTAAAACACAATACAATTTTTGACAAGTTTTCGTCAGTTATTGTCGCTGAGGCCTTAGAGAGAGGCCTGATAATGATTTATGGTATTCCTCAGACGAAAAGTAAGATCCACTAGTCAGACAGGTGATACTGGCGCTTCTAATGTCGGATAACTCTATGACGCTACAGGGACAGTGGCTCCATCACAATTTTTATTTCGACTACTACTTAATACTTTTACAGATATAATAGACTGTAGATTTGTAGACCATTTTCTATTTTGTTAAGTACCTGGTACTTGTTATTAACACTGTAATTTGAAAACATTGTAAAAGCCAATTATTTTTAAAAGAGTAACCGTGGAGTTTCTTGCCGGCTCTTCTCCATAGGCAACGACCGATTGGAACCGTGCATCTAGCTTCTGACGTTTCATAAGTGCCCATGTAGGTTTATGTGAAATAAAATATTTTGATTATGATAAGAAGATTCAAGGGTTTCACGCTCTTAAATATTATTGAAAAGTTTGACAATAACAGCAGCGTTTGGACATAAAATGTGAGGAATTATGTGTCAACATACATTGACAAGTGTCGTGTTACTCACCTTCCTAGAGAACAGCTCGGTTGGCGTGGTACTCTTAAGGCCAAGCAGTCGGTAGACTCTTGACACCACTGTGATGCGACGCGGCTTCGGCTGGAACGTCTCGATGTCCGTGATAGCGTACAACACTGTCTTTATCAGCTCTTTGGCTAGTTCTAACATCGTGTCGTCTGTGTCGGATTCTACTCTTACTACCTCCATCTGGAAGAAAAAAAAAATAAACTTAGAATACTTTGAAAATACAGGCTGTTGTGTCACATAATAATACAATACTTAAAAGGCACGTTTGCTTATCGAAATCGAGTTCACAGGTTCATAAGACACAATTTTTCTTATTAATTACAGATTGGGTTTTCACCTTGAAGTCACCCTGTATATACTCACGCTCTCATCGCTGCGTGACTTCTTAGCAGGCAGCACATTGCTCTCACATTCCAACACCATGAAAGTTCCACCATGAGCGCATGTGATCTGTTAACAAAATTAATACATCAATATATTTTTGCATATCAATTTCAAAGTACTTGTAAAATCTAGTTATACACACCTGTGGCGATCCTTGGAAGAACTCGGGTTTCTTCCCAAGAATATTAGTCATGGTTTCAATATCGCAAATGGTGACAGCGCCGCTGAATCGTGAGACTATGATTTCCTACAAATAACAAAAAAATTCATTTCATATATAATATTAAAAAACTGCGTAAAAAAGAAAAAAATAACCATAAACTCATGAACATAGACTTCATTTTCACCAACCTCATTACTCCACCAATTAATATCAGCCGGATAGAACACGGTCAAGTCCTTCTTCCCTGGTTTCTCATTACCGGCGAGAGGGTTCCTCAGGTCATGGTGTGGTTGGGTGTTCAGCGGCCATCGGAACACTAGTTTGAGGAGTGGGAGGCGCCAGACTGATACGTCGCCGTTGCAGTGAAGGCAGACGAGTTTACTGTTGTCGGGAGAGAGCTCCATTTGGACTATGAAGGCCTGGTCGATAGAGTAACTTAAGAATTATTAGGTAGATAGCATTGAGTGTATAAGGGATGAAATGATAGAAAAAACCGGCCAAGTGCGTGTCAGACCACGCGCAATGACAGGTTCCGTAGTTGGGATACATTTATCCCAAAAACAAACTTAACATTGTAGTTGAAAATACATCGATATACGTTACGGTCAATTCTCCAATTGCAAATGTAAGTTGGTCGACTATTACTCGTTAACTTGTAAAGCCTACTTAGCTGTGATAGTTCATTTTAATGTCGTTAATATATTATACTACTGCATGCCGTGATTTTTTCACATACCCAGAAAATACCATTAAGCTGGCAGGGGCTGGGGGGGGCTAAGACTGGTCTGAAATGACAAAGTATGGTGAAAAGAACAAGTAATGCTTTTCAAAGAGGCTTGAACAACATAAAAGACTCAAGTCTACTATGAGGTAGCTTTTTTTTTTGGGGTGGGAAATTATTAAATAACTTCTCCCTCTCTGGGCGGTGCGGGAGGGCGTGTCAGACTCTTACTGACTAAAACCCACCCGTATTCATTCCGTTGCCTGTGTATTGCCAGAGGCCACGGTACCCTTTTCGGACTTTCCCGCGACCCCGGCAAGCATCAGCCCTAGCGGACCCCTATGCACTTGTACTGACATCTCTTTGAGGCGTCCACCCGGGCCTGGTCCTTATCAGACGGCGAGCTACCCAATGCTCACAAGCCCGCCGGGAATCGGCCTGGGATTCTCGACGCTCAGCGTCGTTCTCCTGCGGCGGCTAGGGGCAAGAGTTCACGAAATGTGCCTCTCCCGTTCCGCCTCCTCCTTCGCGAGCATTACTGCTATGCCCTCTCGCTCCGTACCATGGCCTGGACCAGGGCCGCCGATTGCCTCCACGAGAACACGGCGGGGAGACCTCCACTGTATGCTCCACCGTGTCCTCCGGGCGATCCACACAACTTTGTGGTACCTGGAATTATTACCGAGAAATTGGCCGGTTCGCGGCGCTTCCTGACTTTTACACTGCAAAGAATTACTTGTTTGAAGTTCTTTTTATTTTCTTTTCTATAAGTAAACTCACCGCATTGTTGGAGTATCCGAAGGGCACGTACAGCTTGAACCGCTCGGCGGCATGCGCCTCCGCGTCGTCCGATACTACCGACAGCTTGTAGTACGGCTCCTCGTTCAGAATGCGCCAAGCTGTGATGCCGGCACTCAGGGATGAGGTCGGCTCCTGGTTGGAAAAACGTATTTTAAATGTTTGCCACCTTCTTTTGCAAAGGCAATCTTGATGGGACAACAGTTTCCTTCTAACCACTTGATGTGAGGCTATATATCTAATCTATAGGCTTGCAAATATACCTATTTTTGTAAAAGAGAAAATTGTCTTATGTCTGTTCATTATGTTTGTTTTAATTCTCTAAATTATGTGGTCGATGATTTTGGTACACTGTAAAACTGTACCTAAAGAGTTTATGTTTGCACCGACTTATATGTATAAAAATGTAAGTGTACTATTTATTTATTTAATACTTTAAGCACAAACATGTCAGAGGGCCAATGGACTTAATGCCATAGGCATTTTCTACCTGTCAGCCTTTGGGATGCAAATACAAATAGTAATAGATGCATAACGAAAATTATGGAATAAATATTTATTTACATAAATAAATAAATAAATACATACATACATACATACATACATACATACATACATACATACATACACTCACGCCTTCTTCCCATGAGGTTAGGCAGAAACTATAGAACTCCACCTGCTACTTATATTATTTAAATACAAGGATATACCTATTAAAAACTATGAATTTAATATATGTATATACCTAGTTATATATAAATACACACACATCAAAAGTGTCTAGGGATCAAGCACAAAAACGCAAGCAACAAGGGATCAAGCAACAAGTGTCTAACTGCACATTTGTTTCAAAATCTGTGATTGCAGATCTAAATGTCTCAAAAAGTTAACAACGGTCTCCTAAGACTGTTTTCCTGTAGCTAAAACGCCCCTTACTGCCGCGTCTCAAAAATCCACCCTGTAGAATCGTGCAACGGGAATGAGACCAAATCAGTAAAATTGCTGCCATACTTCTGAGTGGAATTAATACAAAAGAACGTTATTTAGGAGAGAATACGTCATTTGAGTGACGAAGAAATGATCAGAGTCTAGGGAATGTTGCAAGCTGGTTCTCGGCAACATGCTGTGGCAATCGCTCTGGGCACTACGTAGAGTGTTATAAGTCGACTTTGGATACGTTACTGCATCACTGGTAGCGTGGCAGAGCGACATGGAGGACGAGCTCGCATCACCACACGCAGACAAGATCGTTACATACAAATACACACATACGCTAATAATGCTCGTTAATACTGTCATGCTCGACGAAATCGTACAATGACCGCGATGATGTTGGTTACGAGGCTTTATAGCTCTTCAGGGATGTTAATAAGCGATCAAACCATAAGAAATCGCTTGCATGAAGTAAATCTCCGTTCCCGTAGGCCACTACGTGTAACACCTATTGAGCCCCGCAATCGCAGAGCCCTTTTACACTGGGCTCGTGAACTCAGAAAATGGACAGGAGAAGAGTGGGTTTTGTATGTTTTTTTAGGCCATATCCTAGACATACACGGTATTCGAGGACCCCTGGACGCCAAGAATGATTAAATTCGTGCCAGGAAATCCATGCTTATAGTGGTGGAGCAATCATGATATGGGCGAGTATTTTGATCTGCGGAAGAACCGAACTGATTTGGATCAGAGGCAATCTCAATGCACAGATTTACGCTGAAACGATTGTATCAGATGTTGTCATTCCTTTGCGGACCCAATTAGGTGCTTCATTTCTGCTTATGCATGATATTGCACATCCACACACTGCCAGAGTCGTTGCAAAAACACTTACTAGTATCAATGTCGCACCACGGCCTGCTCAATCGCCAAACTTGAATCCCATTGAGCACGCATGGGATATGCTTCAAAGAAGAGCTCTGCCAAATATGGATGCCGTACACACATCAGAAAAACTTTTTCGCCTGTTACAACGGACGTGGCCGGCCATTCCGCAAAGTAATTTGGATGAACTCATATTGAATATACATAATCGGCGGAAATACAAACTACTAATTGTTTATTTCACGCAATAAAACCTTTAAAAATTTATTTTTATCTTTTTATTTTAATGTCAAGATTAACTAAGGTGAAAATCCAGTATAACCAAAAATCGCGATGCAATAGCTTTATAAAGCTTAAAGGTTAATACGTCGATCTACATTCTACACATACGAAAACATTTTATTTAATCAATCTAATATAAATTTTTATTTCAATTGGGCAATAAAATATATTTGAAAAATACCTTGGTCCCTAGACACTTTTGATGTGTATAAGCACAAATAAATACACGAATATACTAAAACTAATATACTAAATATAAATAAATTATCTACTGTATACTTTGACGAAATATAAGAAGCAGGTCCAAATTAAAGTCCAAATGTGCGGATTGCAGCAGGTGGCGTTCTGTACTTTCTGCCTACCCCCATTGGAAAAAGGTGCGAGTTTATGTATATAAGTCCACAAATAAATCTTACTTTAGCCCACCGACATCCCGTACTCGACGGCGAGTACCTCCGCGAAGTAGAGTAACAAAATACTCCCCCCGTCCCTTGAACCCGCTCGCCCGCGCGGCGCAAGTAAACATAAACAATGTCCCTAATAATAACTCACAGATTTGTCAAGTCCCCACTTGCTCAGTAGCCGGTAGCGCCCTAAGCCTAGGTTCGAGTCCCACTATGGGACGCCCTTAGCTGTGCTACCTATACAACTTTTTACAAAATAGGTGAGAGGCCCTTCTGGCCCCACCGAAGCCCGATGAAGCAGATAAAGATCCACGCGGATCCTTGCAAAAAGCCATTTCATAAAAAAAAAAAACTTACTTTAGCAGATCCTCGGGGCACTCCAGCGACGTACATGGTGCCATGCGGCTCGCAGTACTTGAGCGCGGCTACTCCGCCCGCGAACCGGAACGAGTGGTGCAACTTGCAGCCGTCTGTCTGAGATACTAAGTACCCACGAAGCTTGCCGTCGTACGTCACTACTAGAACCTCCCAGTTCCTGGACATGGGGTTTGGTATAGTTTTTTTGGTTTTTTGAGGGTTATGTGGAAAGTATATATTACTAGGTACTTCAATTGCCTAACTAAGGCATGAAGACTGCCTCTGTACCTCATTGACGTTGACTTTGATATCTAGATGTTTAACCCTTTGACCGCCACGTCAAAAACGCAAAAACGTGCCCTCGGCGCCGAGCTACGTATTATTCCTTATAAATCTGTCATGTCGCGGTCGTGACCGTGGCGTGCTGGGCACATTTTGGTTTCTCATCTATACATGACTGTGGTGGTCAAAAGGTTAATAAACTCAAAATACTGTCCTATAATATGATTCTATAAGTCAATACTCATAAGAATATCAACATTCTTGAGTTCGGTCTCAAATTGAGTCAATTATGTGCATTTATTATTTTATCCATCAATATTTATATACGAAAAAACAAATCGTCTTACCATTTTGTATCTTTGACTCTCAGAGGCATAAATATAATGTCTGTAACCGCATGAGTGTTGTCTGTGCACTCTAATCCACCAGGTCTAGAGCAATCCTGTATGAAAGTAATAGGGATATTGTAATGTCGTATCTATGGTTAATTTACCCCAGCATATTAATTAGAAAAGAGCAAAGAACAATTTTTGTAACAAGGTCATCATGAGTAAAGTTTGGTTAAAATTTACTTGAGAACATTGTTTTCCATCAAATGACCACTTACAATAGGAATGCTGAAAAGGTTTGATGCAGTCAGGTCAAAGAAGCTGACCACACCATTTCCATAGGCCAGCACCACAAATGAGCAGTCTGGACTCCACACCAACTTGCGCCATTGAGGATAGGCATCACGGCTCACTAAAATGTTTAGAAAAATTGAGATCATGCACTGATAAACATATTTTTCTATTAAAAACCGGCCAAGTGCATGTCGGACCACACACAATGAAGGATTCCGTTGTTGGAATGAATTTATCCCAAGAGCAAACTTAAAATTGTAGTTGAAAAACATGTTCTCTCATACACTCCACATAATACAACGACTCGCCATACTGAGCGCCTGCACTGCGTGTCACGCACACAGGAAGATCGTGGCCGCGTGCGTCACTTACGCACTATATCGCTTCTCTCGTCGCACGCGCCGTGTACATCGTGCGTTCTGACTAATCTCCGCGTATCTATAACCGCCTGGTACTATGATTCGCTCGCCCAAAAAGTCTGACCAATTATTATAATATAGAGCAGACTTTATTAAATATTGAAAAAAGCATCTTGTTTAGTAGTGACCAACAGATTGAGATGCAAACTATGATAAAAACATTAGAAGAAAAGTGTAAAATCAACCAATCCAACATTATTTTCTTACAAGAAAAAGTTGAAGAAGGTGTTGTGAACAGAATACCATCTTGTATGCATGCAACAAAGTACCGGGTTATAAAACGTCCTATTTCAGGTTATAAACTATCAGTGTGCCAAATTTCATCCAAATCTGTTCAGCCGTTTTTGCATTATTAAGTAACAACCATACAAACATTCACATTTATAATATTAGTATGATTTACATTACACATCCGTGTTCGGTTCACAAAAATTCATATGCCACATTTCAACTTAATTTGTTTCTTTTGATTTGGAGCAAATTGGCTGTGACAGACGGACAAACTCAGACACACAAGTGATCCTATAAGGGTTCCATTTTTTCATTTGGTCATACAGAACCCGCAAAACATCACATAAAAATGCAGACATTTCATTCATAAAACTGTTTACTATTGACTATTGATTTTACATGAAAATAAAAAATGTAACGGAAACTGATGATTAACACTTTGACAGCCGGCCGGTTTTTAGCACGCATTCTCTTGTATCCCGGGCATTTTAAAAGATATAGTAAGATTTAAAAAAAAAATAACTGTAAGTGCTTTAAGCATATTTTTTCTTTATTTCTCTTATGTATTATCTAAACTATATGAAAGTTGATCACGTATTCCGTACGTAATCGGCGTCCTGTGGAATGAGCGGCATCACGTATTGACTACGTGATTGGCTGTCAAAGTGTTAAATTGCAATAGAAGTACAAATGTTTACAAAACACATAGGTGCTGTGTGATTGTTTTCGTCACTAGTGCGATTGATATGTATGTAGTTTTTTACAATATCTTTTATATTCTGCAGAATATGTAATATTAGAAGAAAATAATTGTAGACAATTTGATCTTTACCTATTCTAATTAGTTTTTTATTTCCTAACACTAAATCACTGGTTAGTAAGCATGCATTAAAATTTCATGACATTGTATTGAGGACATGCACCCTGTAAGGGTTATCAGTAAAATAGTTTTTATTTAGTACCTGTTGTTCTAGCAGCAATAGTGGCATACTCTGACCGTTTTGTTCTGATCTCCAATATATTGTCTGCCAATACAGCAATCACTTTACCCTCGTCCCCGAGGGCGATGTGCCATTTTTGTTGCTTTTCCAAATGCCTAAACATATTGAATCATTTATTTTCTGCAGAAGAATATATTTTTGAACCAGTTAGTTCAGAGTTTTGTATGTTTGGATGTTCGTAGTATGTACTTACGTTGTTACACCGTCGATGAGACTTTTTTTGGGCCCCAGGAAGTTCACCCATCTCCAAATAGCTGATATATTCTCCGGTAGTATACCATCTGACTTTTGCTAAAAAAAGTATGCAGTATGTTATTCCAATATTTTAAATATGAAATACTTGTAAGGAACACTTGTTAGTTTATTTATTGATCATTGGTACTTTTATAATGGGGACAATGCTCCAAATAATGGGAAGAGTCTACCGTTTATAAAAACAAAAATATGTTTGCACTTACTATGTATTCCGGCTCTGGTTTCCATTCCGAAAATACATATAATTCATGTAAAATAGATTTATTTTCCTCCATTTTCTAAAGATATACCCTCTAACAACTGTATCGCATTAAAATGCACTTTTGCACTCGCACAGGAATTAAACGATCGATCAACACAAAATTACTACCATTACTGACATCACTGACATGACATGATGACATCAAACAGTATTGACCGACCATATGTTTTTGACAGAAGGCGGACAACCGAACACTTTCTACGTGAACCGGAACTACAATAGTTTAATGATTTCAGTAATATATTTCATTTGAATAAAGTAAATACTACACTGCACCTACAATGCAAGTTATTGCAAATTTAACACAAAGAACCTTATGAAAAAATTCAATTGAAGATTTGTTTAATAATACCTATATAGTTTCTGCACGAAACATTGCTTTGCTACCTCAAATCAAACTCCTCAGAGTCAAAATATCTGTCAAATCTTGCAAATTTTGATTGCGCGTTGGGATAAGTTTTTTATGTTGTAAATTGTTGAATTAAAGTAATGGATATCCTCAGTGAAGTTTATTATAAGGTAAATTTAATTTTACGATACAAAATTGTAGTTTTCACATGTACAACGTTTTATTCTTTTATTAATTCAAACTCAAATTCCTTATCATTTCAGAGTGCAGCTGAAAACGAAAGGACTTTTCGTTTCTGGCAGAATTATTTACAAAGTCTGAAGAATTTAGATTTCAGTATATTTAGTGATAAGTTAAAAGTTCCCACATTAGTCCCCATCGGAAGCAGGATATCGTTTAGGGGAGAGCTCAAACATACGAACGAAGTAACTGTTGCTCTCGGCGCAGATTACTTCGTCAAATGTTCGCTTAAACAAGCCGAGGTTTTACGACAGCACAGAATTAAAGGTAAAATTTGGTATTTCATCATTCAATTACAAACAAATTAGCAATTTAAATAGCAAGGTGTGTTATTTGCTATTGCAACTATCCTGTAGCTTACAAAGGAATAGTAAAAATCTATATTTCAATTACTCAAATGTAGATCAAACTGTTATATTAAAATGTTTAACATTTGCAGATGCCCAATCTAAAGTGGACATGTTCAACAAAGAAAAGGAATATTTGGAAAATCAGATGTCATTTACTCAGAAAGCTATTCATGATAATCAAGGCAAGGAAATTATTGAGTATTATAGTGAAGTAGATGACAAAGCATGGAGGCAAGCACATAGAGAAAAAGTCAGACAGTACAAACAAAACAAAGGCAAAGAAGAGAAGACTCCAGCAGAAGATGTTACAGATGAAGAATTGTGGAACAGGCTAGAAGAATTAGAACTTCAAGAGGAGTTGGAAAATGAATTATCCAATGAGCAGGATGATAACATTGACAAGCAACATTTAACAAAGAGGAAGGCAAGCATACAGGAGTATTTAATTGATGAAGTAGAAGAATACATCAAACTAAAAAATGATGAAGTTGTGAATGAAAAAACAAATCCAGAAAAGTATGACAAAGAAAAAGAAATCAAAGCCAAACAAGTTACTTTCAAAGATACTAACACTCCAGAGCAAACTTTGAAGTTGGATAAACTACAGCAAGTAATAGATAAGCAGAATGAATTGGAAGAAAAACTATTTGAATGGCAAAATAGAGAGAGGAATCAAACTAAAAGTGAAACAGATCTCATGTCAAGGTTGGATGAACTTGAACAGCTTGATGAGCTTGAAGATGAAATGCTCAGGTAAGAAAACGTTCCATGCTGGCTTCTTTATATTGCGGTCTTTGACTCTCTGTATTATAGTTTTTCTTGTTGTGACATAGATGGATTTTTTTTTTTGTGGTTAAAAAAGGCTGTTTTATTTTCAGGCTAGATGACATTATAGAAAATGAAGATATTGAAGAAGAAGAAGAAGAAGAGGACACAAGTGAAACTCAAGTGCCCAAGCCACAAAGAAGGGTGTCATTTGTTGATGAGGATGACAGCCAGACTATAGAGATTACCTTCAAGCACAGTCCTACTGAATCTAACAATGAACCTTTTAATCCAAATGAAGGTATACAAAAACCAAGTGATATCTATATTGCACATTCCAAACTTTTTGGAAATGGAACCACATCTATTCTGAAAAAGTCAAAATGTGAAGCAGTGATTGAAAAATCAGATACAAAAGCTTCTCAAGAAAAAGTTGTACAATTTGATACCCAGGATAGTACAGAAACTGAAACTATTGTGATAAAAGATGTTGTGGAGAAAGTAACTCAAGCAGGTCCCAAGTTATTAAGCCAAGCAAGACCTACAAGTTTATTTAAGAAAAAACGAATGCAAAACAAATCATAAGTCTGTATCAAAGACAATGAAAATATAAACTATTAAAGAATTGTTACTGGTTCTTTATGTTTCATTCTCCTTGTTTCACTAGTAACCGGCAGCTGATGGGTTGGTAGGGACACAATGTAAACACGAAAGGCAGAATGCTTGATAAGCAAAAATGTATACAAGCCAGAAGTATGAATGGGGACCAGTTACTGCACACTGGTCTAGTGGTCTGTGTAGATGGTCGTCTTAAAGGGTTTTCCATGTAATAAACATAAACATTATTAACTTAACAAGACTTTAATTAATGGACCCGTAACCTTCTACAACCAGACGACGCAGTCTTGATTAGGGGCTTACACATCGCTATACGAGAGAGACCTCTTGGGGCATACAACTGGGTTGGAGTGTAGTGGGTGATGAGTCCCTCACTCATGAGGTCCCTCGTTTGAGGTACTCATGATAGCAAATTGAAAGAGTTACTCGAATTTCCTCATTGAACCACCCACCCTCTCTAGAGTAAATATGTTCCTTGACCTCACCACACCTCACTCGTTAACGCGTCGTCAAAAATTGACATTGACAATATGAAATCGTGGCGAGGGAACGAGTTCGTGACACGCGAGTGAGTAGAGACTAGAGACTCGTGAGTACTTGTGAGTCGTCGTCGCGCCCGCCCGCCTCGCTCCCTCGTACGTTCAGCTGAATTCGGCTCGGGCTCACGAGTCGTAAGGTGAATACGCCGTTGACGATTCCTCACCTCAAATGAGGGGTGCCTCCGTCAACTTCAAATAAAATTGATGAGTTACCCATCACTAGTGTAACCTTAGAACTTTTAACCTATGGTGATGACATAGCTCAGCGAACCCCTCTGCCAAAGTACATTAGCCATACACGTTATATAAAATAGTTCAGGATTAGCTCGTGGCCGTATCCACCCACAACAAGTAGTGTTTTTAACCCGCGCGGACCGCAAAAAGTTTTAAAGTTTTCCTCTGTGTGGGCACAGGGTACTCAAAAGTACCTGTGCGGACACAGGGTGAGCCTGCCGTGCCGCCTGGTGGAGCCCCACCGTAGCGGTCGCGGAGGTCACGCCCCCGAGATGCCGAAAACCGGCACGCGCGGCTCGCTGGGCCGCGATGCCGGGTCGCCGGAAGGCCGTCCGGCGCTGGACCGGGCGACGTCGCTGCCAAATATCGGTGAAACGTCGTCCGGTGTGCTGCCAGCCGGACGAGAAGAAGAGGAAGAAGAAGGGGGGGAAGAGTGCCGCAACGGCGACCTGCCCATCGGCGCCAACGCCGTCGTCGGGTCGGCAGCATACTGTGCCCATCCGCCCAGTGCCGATCCAGGCCCCGGGAAGTGCTGCGAACCCAGGCCGCGCGCCGCCATGCCAACCACGCGTGCACCCGCGCCGCGGTTCGTATCGCCGCCCGCGCGCCCCGGCTCTACTGCGCCGATGCCGGCGCCCACCGAACAAGCTGTGCCTGCTTCAAGCACCGCCACACCCGGTCACCGCTTCTCGCTGGCGGGACCAGCGATGGCTGAGCGGGAGCGGCCAACGAGTGCTGGCCCTTATTCTCAGCCGGCGCTCAGCAAGATGCCAGCGCCCGCCTCGCTGGCGCCCCCCTGAGCTTCAGCTTGCGACTCGCCCGCGATGCTGTCGGCATGCTCCTCAAATGTGGGGACGAGCATATCTTCAACACCACCGTATTTATGTATATGCTGGATGTGAAGATAGAGGCTTGGCGGGGCAAACATAGACCCGCTCAGTGCCACCGGTGCCAACGGTTCAGGCACAGCTCGCACCAGTGCCACCGTCCGCTCGCTTGTATGCGGTGCGGGGAGGAGCACCCGGCACGAGACTGCCCGCGCCCGCGGGAGTAACCGGCCACCAGCGCCAATTGCGGTGGCCCGCATCCCGCGTGCAATATAAAGTGCCCCGTGTTCCAGACGGAGATCCGAAACAAGCGAGCGGGGACTGTCGCCATCACGGCCACACGCCGGCCAACCAAGGAGGCATGACGCTGATGGCGGTAGCCAACGGGCCCATACAGAGAAGCCAAGGCACTCCCTCCGGAGGAAGCATAAACGTGGAAATCAACCCCCCCCCCCTCCCCCAGGCTACCCAGGAAGAGACCCTTATGGCCGGCCCTGCCACACACAGGACACAGGCCGTACAGGAAAGCTACACCACAACTGCTAGCGCCGGCCATAGCGCAGCGGGGAAGCGTGAAACAAACAAGTTCGTCAAAAATACGCAGGGCGACGCTACCGCTAGCGGCAGCGACAGAACCAAGAAAGATAACTCCCAACAGTAACGTATAACGTACGTACGTAGTAACGCCGGAGTCGCAAAACACAGAAAAAGGAGTTTACGGCCTGTGCCATTAAGTTACTAATGGACTTAATTAAAGCCGGTCATCCTTGACGGTCTAGCCACGCTACTCACCCTGTACCATGGATAGACCGTTAAGGGTGATCCACTGGAACGCCCGCGGCCTTAAGGATAAGGTCGCCCCCTCCGCCACCTCCTTAGGGAACAAAACATCGACGTGGCGCTCATAAACGAGACGCTCCTGGGACCGACGATAGGGTCAGATTCCCGGGTAACCTCGTATACAGGAAGGACGAAAGGTCGGCAAACAATACCCGCTATCGTGGTCTGGCGGTTATTGTGAGGCAAAGAGTCGTACACCAGGAGCTCGCCTTGTCGTCGCTCAGGTCCTTTTACGCGCTGGGTGTGCAGCTGCACCTGGCCGGCGAGGACATAGACTTGTATGCCTGCTATAAGCCGCCCGTGGCACATTTGGACGTAGCGGAGCTGCGGGTGCATATGCACCGGCGAGGATGGTTGCCCTCTGGTGTGTGCTTACACCAGAGGGCAACCATCCTCGCCGGTGACTTAAACTGTAAGCACCCAGCGTGGAATAGCCACACTAGGAATACCGAGGGGAGACGGCTCTTCGCGGACGCGAAGGCCTTCGATTATACGGTGCCCCGTCCAGAAACGCCGACCCATTACCCCGATGCAGTACGGAATCTACCAGATGTGCTGGACATCGTAGTCCATCGAGGGCAACACTGTCAGATCACACAGCAAGCGATTGACGCCGAGTTACAGTCGGACCACCAACCTGTACTCGTCGTCGTATGCCGACCCGACTGAAGCCCATAGCGCCACGTTGATCAACGGACTGGAACAAGTTCGAGGAAGAGCTGGAGACCACCACGCCCACTCAGCCTATAGTTACCTCCGCGGACGTGGACTGGATGGCCTGTGACGTCACTGCTTGCTTACAAAGCGCCTTACAAGCGGCGACAACGATGCAGCCACAGCCGGAGAGTGCTATTGCCACCCCTGCCGGCGCGTCTACAAGCGATGATTGCCGAGAAGAGGCGCCAAGCGCGCAAGCAGTGGCAACAGTTAAGAAGCCCGACACTTAAGACGTAGCAGAACCGTCTCGCGGAGAAGGTTAAGGCCGAGCTTCGGACGCACACCGCCGCGGACTGGAAGGAACGTATCGACGCCACTAGAGACAGTTGGCCGTCGATACACAAACTGTGCCGCCATTTCACGAATACCCCAGCCCCGGTGCGTCCGTTTCTAAACAGCGACGGGGCGCTCAAGTTTGTAGCAGAGGACCGAGCGGAGGTTTTCGCCGAACACCTGGACCGTCAGTTCCGCTCCAACCCGAAAGACGACACCGAACATGTCGCAGCGGTCGAGAAACACCTAGGAGACTACTTCAGTACACCAGTAGCTCCCGAGGAAGATCCTATATTTTTCTCGCCGGGCGCAGTCACGACGCGCCATCCTAAGGACGAAGCCGACCTACCGGCTGTATGCCGACCACGCCGCGTACATCACTACGTCACTTAGTGCGAAGTACGCGGCGGTCAAAATGCAGCGCGCGCTCGATCTACTTCCGGAGTGGCTGTCGAAATGGTGGCTCTCAGTGAACCTGGGTAAGACGCAGGCGATGGTCACAGGATCAGCGCGCCTCCCACCGCCCTTAAAACTACAAGGAGCCGACATCGATTGGTCGCCCCGGGTCAAATACCTGGGAGTCACCATCGACCGTCGGCTCACTATGGGACCAGATGTCCGCAAGGTCACCGCGCAGGGTAGGGTCGCCCGCAACCTGCTTAAACCTGTACTCTCGCCCCGCATCCCTGCGCGCGTTATGCTGGGCGTGTACAAACTGTACGTGCGCCCAATCTTGACGTACGCCTCCCCCGCTTGGTTCTCCCTCACGAGCGAGTCGAGCCGGAAGTTGCTCCGCGCGCAACAGAGCATTGCGCTGCGGACCATTGTTGACGCTCCTCACTTCGTGAGGAACGATGCAATCCAGCGGGACCTCGAGATCGAGACAGGCACGTATCCAGACTTTTGGTTCGGGGGGGGACAAACATTGAAACAACCATGTGAACTGTGTGAAAATCGCTATAATCACTGTACTATAATTTTCACTGTACTATACTATAATTATATAAGTATTTTTCTGTTTCCGCTGGCAGCCATTACGTCTAGTACCATATCAGGATCTGGCGCCAAAGCGGAATGAATAGACAATAGAGCGAGACCAGTAAGCCTCTCGCCCGCCATTCTATTCCTTAGGAAGGATTTTATTCTCTTTAGGCATGAAAATGACCGCTCCACAGATGCCGTTGAAACCGGAAGGGTGGCCAGAATATGTATTAGCCTGTTAATGGTAGGAAAGAAAACTTTGTCACACGTGTCTAAAATTTCCATAATTTCGACTGGTTTCTTATCTGTGTTTTTCCACTTGGCACACCACATACTGTACTCTGCTTTTATTAGTGATTCTCCAACACTTTCTTACCAATAAATTTTCATATTTTCTAATTCACTTATTTTCCTCTCGTCCACATTTTTCGGAAGAATAATTTCTAAAGAAGAAAGCAGCTCTCTTTGATTCGCAAATCTATCATTCATGCCAGATATCAAATCGTCCAAGCACGGTATAAAAATAGTTCTTCTGAAGTATTCTTCAGCAGTATCGAATATCGAAGCAACCCTCCCAGGGTTGCTTCGTGCAGTTTGGTGGGCAGTAACTCGAGGACGCTGAATTTCTATTTGCAAGACATCTTCCGCTATTTTGCAGCATGCGTTATATATTTCTGAGAATACCGGGTTAACATCGTCACGTATCTCTTTTAGTTTTCCGATAATGTCATCGGAAAATTTCATAGCAGAGGCCAGGTCGTGTGTAGGGTTCTGCAAATATGCTGACAGTGGGAGAGTATAACTGAAAAATCTTTCACAGGTTTTTAGAGAAATCAAGAAACTACTCTTTTCCATCGCAGCTATGAGTGTAGAGGCAGTTTGGGCGACAGTTCTGTTTGTGTAGGATAGTTCTCTTAATGTAATGACAATAGGTTCGAGTAACTCACCAAATACATTTATAGAGTCGTGACGTTCTATAAATCTAGTGTCACACATGCCGACCAGTCTTTTTTTCTTACTTTCTGGTGTGAGCTTTTCCACATTTTCCTTGAACTGTTTCCCGGCCATTGCATTGTTGCGAAGTAAATTGCAGACTTCCTTCACAACGCCTATTGAATTTCTCACCTCGGGAACTGAAAGAGCTTTTGAAAGAACTAGGTTCAGACGATGTGCTGAGCAATGTACACGTATGTGGCCTTAGGAAATTCTTTTCTGATTCTCGTCTGCACACCACTGATGTGTCCTCCCATGGTAGCAGCTCCGTCATACCCCTGACCAACTAGTTTATCGAGATTCAAACCAATCTCATGACATTTCTTTAAAATTTCTGCACTTATATTTTCGGCACTTAGGTCGTGTATTTCAATGAAACTGAGAAAGTCCTCCCTCAAAATACCTTTATAAACGTATCTCGCACATAAAGACAATTGCTCAGTTCCACTCACATCTAAAGTTTCATCGCCAAGAATCGCGAAACACTCTGAACTATTTATTTGTGTCACAACTTTTTTCTGAATTATCTTTCCGCAAGTATCTATTATTTCATTTTAAATAATAGGGCTAAAATACGTTGCATTTTTAGGGGTTGTAATGATATGATCTTTCAGGATATTATCATAGCTTGCTCGGTATCGTAGCAGAGCCCTGAATTTTCCATCTTTACCAAGTGGCTTTTCTAAAGTCAATGGTCCACTGTCTTTGTCTCCACGAAGCGGCAACTCTTGCTCTCCACAGAAGATGATAGTTTCGATTATAGGTTTTAGTGCTGTTCTGTTTCTTTCCTTTTCTTTGAGCCTTTGATCATTAAGCAGCGATGCAACGTCTATAGCTGCTGAATCCATTACGCGTAAGAAATTTTCTGCGCATAACTTAGAAAACTGGTGATATTTAGCAGCAGAATGTTCGCGAAATCTCTCTGTTGCATCTTTCCAATTATCAAATGGTTTGCTGACAAAACTTCCAAGTGTTTGGTGGGAACCTTTTCCAGCGGTGCCTGATGAAAAGACAACGCAATATTTGCAGAACACACCATTCCTCCTCGGCGAATATGTTAACCATTCCCATGATCCCATCCATTCTCTTCGAAATCTAAGTTTCCTCTTTCCAAAGCTACTAGCCGGAATCGAAAATGACGCATCTGGGACAAACGGCTGTGTAATAATATTTTTTTTCTGTTCATCTGTGAGTACAAGAGGAGGATACTGTGTGTTATATATGGCATTAGAAACCACGCCGATATCAGGAAAAGTTTCACTTATAATCATTGTATCTAAACTGCACGTTTTTGAAGTTGAACATTCTCCTTCATCTCTACATCTTCCAGCCGGTTCGGCTGAAATCACATTTTTTTCTGTAAATTTTGACGAAGTTGTTTCTAGTTGTCTACTATCAACAGCAGAAGCCATGCTTGGAGTAGTTTTTTCCTCGCTAGTAGTAACAATTTTTTTTGCCACTGGCTCGAAAAAGTTGTCAATTCTCTTCATTTTAGCAGCAGCAATTTATATACGTTCAAACAAGCACAAATCAAGAAGCACTCACATTTCACACATTACTTTACTTTATTTAAGTAATCTGTGATGGATAGGGCGAACGGTCCAACAAATTATGACGTCTGCAGGTCCAAAATTGTCCAACACTATCTCACGTACGTAACGGACTGGCGATTTGGCGAATCCAATGAAAACAGTGGTTTTGAAGTTTTTTTCCTTTATTTCACGGCACGGGCAAAGTACTCGTATCAGGTGAACCAAGTCGGAAGGAATTTACTTTACTCTCTATGAAACTGAAACCAATATCAAAATAAACTGGTCTGTTGCACTATACTGTCACTATTGCAGAGGTATTTCACTTTTCTTCTCGCTTGTCGCTCTCGATTCTCACTTGAATCGCTCTCGAAATAAACTGACATGCAGGTTCCCGGACTCCCGCCCCCGCCATATTTATACTACATTTTCGTATTCTGGAACACTGTGGAATATTGCGCCATCTACTACCTGGTAGCAGAAAGTTATGGAAGCTTCTCGATATTTCGCTACTCAACGCGACGATCTTTCTACTATTAGTTTTTCTACTCGACGATAGATGTCGTTCATTACTGTTTTCGTTCTCGGTTTCTCTCTAAATAGGTTAGATGGCGCTACTAGTAACGTCGCTTACATAATCAGATCAAGATCTATCTATATTTTTATTTTACCTACTTATTGAAAGAACACGCAAGCGAATAAATAAACAGATGGCTTAAAACGTTTTTTTTTCAGTCAAATTTCGGGGGGGGATAAATCCCAACTATCCCCCCCTCTGTATACGTGCCTGGATCGAGAGCCTGGATGAGTTCGTGCGGAACCTCGCGAAGGGGATGTACGCGCGTGCCGACGCGTCTGCTTGGCCCCATGTCAACCAGATAGCTCCCTGGCATACGCGCCCCCCGACGCGAGACCCTTGCCTCGCGACCTGGTAGCGGACGAGTGACCCCATACACCGGACTGGACGCCTCGAGTAAGTCGCATCCAGGTTACACGCGGCTTACTCGATTCAACTGAACTCTACAGATGACACACATCTATTGCGTGGCGTGCACTAAGTTAATATAGGCACGTCGTGTAATTAAACCAGACACCCATTATTAAACAAGCATTCAACGAACACGTGCGGGCGCGGCGCGGACTGCGACGCACGTAGACACTGAACGGCGTTACACACAATACAATGCCGTTCACACATACACGACAGTTCTTTAGTCCGTTCCGTGATCGGCTAGATCTGAGAGCGGGGCGGGCGGGAACTAAACACCTATTCTGTAGGAACGTCGAGTCGGCTCCACTGTCGCTGGTCGTCTTCACCTGGCGGGGACTGACCGCCGTGGACTCGTGAAGAAAGCGGCGCTTATGTACTAGCGTCGTGGCGAGCCTACAGAAATACACATAGCAACCAGTAACACAGACGCGTTAGAAACGCGTGAAATTTTATTCGCCGCTATGGGCGCCATATAATGAGGGGACCAACGTGAACCACCCGCGGCCAGGGGGCTACGCTCCGGTTCCGCATGCCGCGCCCCCTTGCGGGGGCGCAGCGACATCCCAATGAAAATAGTTCATTCCATAGAGTATAGTAACTAAAATGGGTTCATTCGCCGACTGCCGCCGCTGTGTATCGTATTGTGTCGCAAGATCTGCCATGGTATTGCTTACCACATGCAAGCATAAATTATACATCAACATATTTTTATGTTTACAATGCCTTTTTTAGCTGCTTCAAGAAAAAAATGCTATTTGTAATTATACCAAAGGATTTACTATTATAGATAGCAGTTGTAACCATAGAGGAAAGTAATATATTGGGTAGTTGTAACCAAATCTCAGTGAAATAACGCTAACAATAAAGTGACTGACATTTGACATTAAAGCATAGAGTATAGTAATAGATTGGGAATAGAGAACCCACTCCAATTATTTTTCTGCATCTTTCTAAATGTCATTTGAAGCGCCATCTGGTATCGTCCTCCTAAATTATTCTGTATGTATAGGTACATACATACCTACCTATACCTCAATATACTGTATATTTATTTATAGGAAAGGATGTTCGTTTTTGCCTACTAAGTACTTTACAAAATGTACACTGGTTACTGATCTGTAGCAAATAATTATTTAGCATTACGTAGTTAGTACAATATTGGAAATAAAGACGGAAATGCTACAGAACAATATCATGTACATTGGGAAAATACTTAGTAGGCAACCTGGAATTAAATAAAAATCTTACTTATTTATGTTTATGTTTATTAAAATACGTTTGTGCTGAAAGTTTAATTTCATCATCCTCACCACGGTATTGGATTTTGCCAGATAAAATCCGATTAATTGATCGGCACCAACTATAAATCAAGACATTTATTGTTGTGTTTTCAAAAATATTTTTCAAATCTTTCTTGTGGATCTCGCATGTGAAAGGATAATCCACAAATATGTCCAAAAACATTTTAATTTTTTCTTTTAGCTTAGTCTTTGGCACATTCTTTTTCAAAATTTCTAGAGTAATATTTTGGATTTCTTTAAAAGCCTTTTCCGCCTCTTGAGTGGGATACAACAGAAAGTGTCTACCTGTTTTATATTCTTTTGCCCGGATATATTCATTAGATTTTAACTGACTATCGCCATTTATTTGATTTTTGCAATGTCTGCATGATTTGGAAATATTTTTCAAACATTTAGCCAGCACCCACCCACATACATAATTAGCCTGGCCAGCATCAGCAGTCTCAGTGTTTAAATTAATAAAAGGCACCACAATTTCATCATTTTCTTCTTGCTGAAATGATAGTGCCTCATCACTGGGAACATTAGAAGTTTTTTCTTTTGTGTCTTCTAAAAAGAAGCTCAAAGTTTGTAAGCAGTCATTATCATCATTTTCACAGTTAGCTTTTAGAGAATGGGGTGAGTTATAGTTATTTAAAAGAAGTGATTTAAAGGCACCTTCAAAGCCAATAGTGTTAGGTGCCGTATTCCTCACCCCGAAACTTCTAATGTTCCCAAAGAAATTTTCTAGTGGGTCCTGGTTAAAGTTTCTAGTCAACATTGAATCAAACAAATATTTTTGGGATACTATTTTCCACAAATGTTGCATGCCCTCAATAGTGCGGATGAAATTTTTTATTGATGGTACGGAACTTGTTTCAATTAATCTGATTTTATTATTCTTATCTTTTTTGAGTTGAATAAATTTTACTGATCTTAAAACTTTTTTCGCATTTACCCATAATTCGTGGTGAGGTGAATTGTTTCTTACACCACATTTGTACATTTTTCCATGCATCATATTAAATGTGCTTGCATTCAAAGAATCAAATACATTATCCATCATTTTGGTAAATTTTATTATTTGACGGCACTCATTTGGTACATCGCCTCTTCCTGTTAAATGTTCTGCAGCTACAGCAACACTATGGCTAAAAATCTGGGCCGCATCTTTTACTTTCATTTTTTTAATTTTTTCAACATAAATATGTTCGTCAGTCAAATTGTGACATATTTTTAACTCCCCATATAATTTGTCTGCTTCATAAACTTTCTGATAATACTCCCATTTAATGGTCTTTTCGACCTTTTCTTCAAAGTCGAAATATTTCAAATCTTTTGTTAATAAATTGTTCCTTACCCCTTTCAATAAATGAGGGACATCAAATAATGGAATAATTTTAGATTTCCCTACTTCCATAGTTTCGTGTCTCCATTCTCTTTTTTCTTTTATGAATTTTTGTCGAGTATCTTCAACAATTTCATTTATCACACTCACATTTACAGTGCTTTGATCACATACTGTGCACAAAATATTAAGCCCTGTACCCTGTACATATCTGATGACCTTTATAGTCAAGGCTTTTAATTCAACTTTGTTTATGGAATTCGTAAAGTAGTATGCCACAGGCTGCTTAAATTTTCTTTTAATTCCTTTGACCATATAAACTAAAACATGGTCAGCAATTTTTTTACCGTGCCAAGTAAATCCTTTTAATTTGTCTTTAGATCCATCATAATGGATTTGTGGCGATATTGACATCTAGTCAAAAATTAAGCAGCAGAGGCGATCTTCTGGACTTAATTCTTTCACAGTTTCTCTCATTTTTAAGAATATTGATTTATTTAACCCTGACTCTATTTCGACTTTCACCAGAAGCCTTTTTAAAGATTTTACAGAGGGCAAAGTAAAATATTTATATAAAAGGGTATAACCTTTGGGACTCTTCTTGTACATGGAGAGAGACAAAACTTTTTCCTTTAAAGTAAATCTCCGCCCACGAGCTTTCTTATGTGTTTGGGTGTAGGTACTGCATATTCGTAAATATTTTTGCAGCTGTCGTCATATTTCTTGTAATTTTTTCGAAATCATTTTGTCTTGCTTTGAAACTTCCACTCCTCTTCCGTAATCTTATAATTTCATTTTTCAAATACTTCATCTGGAATCTTGATATTTTCAATTGATTCTCCATATGCGATGAAGTAGATTTCAGCTTTCCTGAAGAAAATAATTAAACCATATAACTTTTCATACATCTTTTACTTTGCACAGGTGCAATTTACATGTGAAGACGAGTTCCGAGCAGCAACCTAACAAAAAGAACTAGGCTTTCATAAATTCAAGATAGTATTTCATTAGTATAGATATATAGACCCTGCTTCACTTGTTACAAAATATAATTTCTGTACCAATATGGCTGAACCTTATCTCTTAAGATACAGGCTAGACCTAGTTTAAGGGATAGAGTCTACATAATTGTGCTTAAAGTGTAACAAATTTAAAATGTAATGTAATCTGCAATGCATACAGTGCAATGCGTTCTTGTTTTTATGAAATAAATACTTTTATTATTATTACTATTATTAGGTACCTCTTTTTGTAAATATCAGCCTATGTCTCTGGAATAATGTACCTTTAAAATTGCGAAAGAATTTTTCAAATAGGAGTTTTGGTTCCTGAGATTACTGTCCACATGTACACAAACTCACAAAATCTCTATATAATATCAGTGTAAATAAAGATTCACACTACTACTTTGTACAACAATATCATCTTCCTTTCCATTACTATTTTTGTGTTAAAATGAAAACAAGTTTAATATGTATCCTAACATCACACCTGTATTCCCCGAAGTGTTGGGCAGAGGTTTTTAGTGTGTAATACATTTAAGAACTTTTTGTGAAATATCAAGCAAATCTATATTGAGTTTTGTAAATCCTTGTGTGCATACACTTTTAAGAACATTTTTTTGTTATATAGTCTAAGGAAGAAACAACATTGGTACTCACTTTTGCCTCCTTTAGGTTTCTGCCTCTGTTGTCTGCCATTGTTTCTGCAATAGTTATGTTCTGCTGCTATAACACCAGCAATGGGAGGCACAGCTGAAAATAAAATAAAAATGAACCTAGAGTGATGTAAGCAGTAAACTTTATTAGTGTGAGTCCGTTGAGGGTTATTAAAACTAAATTATTAAACATAATTCGAAAATGTAAATGCACGCACCAGTGACTATTTGCTTGGGTGCAGAAGGCTGATTCCATATATGTTCAGTCATGCGAAGTTCAGTAGGTGTTGTAGGAGGCACATGAGCAGCTTGTGTTGGAAAGCCTGAAAACAGTGAAAACAAATTATTTAGTTTATTATAAGTTTATTTCGGACTTAAGGTATAAATCCATAGATTAAATCACATAATAAAAGAACTTTAATAACAATAAGAAAAAATAATGTTTTTTAGTTATGGTATGGCAAAGATTCATCATCATCATCATTCCAGCCGAAAGACGTCCACTACTGGACATAGGCCTCCCCCATTGTAGGGGGGTTGCTATAATCGCCACGCTTGGCAGGCGGGTTGGCGATCGCAGTATGATGTTAATATGCATAGAGAATGCTGCTGCCCATTCTCTAGTAAGTCCCTTAGTCGCCTTTTACGACAACCACGGGAAGAAATGGGATGTTACTATTCTTTACATCCAGCACCACACGGACAAAGGCAAAGATTAATTATATCATATTATTATTTGCCCATGGTTATGCTAGTGTATTTTTTATATGAAAATATTAAAATTTTGTATGTAAAATAAATATAAACAAACTAATGCGAAAATGTAGGTAGCCAAGCTAGTACTTACTAGTGTATATTATTTGCTTTGATGTAGATGGCTGATTCCATTTAAGTTCAGGCATGGAAAGTTCTGGAGGTATTATAAGAGGCACAGGAGCAGCTTGCGTAGAAAAGCCTGATAATGGTAAAAACATATTACTTAATAATTATATGAAAATGGTGCCTCATAGGTCTCGTGATCACAAGCACTACTGGTAAGCGACCTGGGAATCCATACGCTCTGTCAAAGTGTTATTGGGTTTTTCCAACAGAAATTTCTCAGTATCAGCCATGGAGTCTCGAATTGTGTCCCGTTGATGGGAATAGCCTCAACCGCTATAACATGGGACATAAACATAACTGGCAAAATGTGAGTGTACTACAGGTACACCTCTGCCCAACCCTTTGGAGATTACAAGCGCGCTGTGATGTTATAAATTATGAGTTTTAGGCATGTTAATGGTATGATATAAGGTCTTTCCAGTATATAATAGATTAATTATCTGTTACTCAACGGATGAATATTAAATGATATAATAAATAGAAAATCTTACCATGAAGATGTAGAGTAGGCACAGCTAATACATTTAAACGGTTATTGCGGTTCTTAAACTGGTTTGCAAAATGTATGTCACAGATAACTTTCTTTCTGTAAAATCTGATGTCATCTGCAGTCTCTAGTTTTCCACCAACAATATTCACCCAGGCTTTGAATCCTTCAGTATTCTTTTCTGGGTGTGGAAATTGATGGAAGGTAATACCTGAAAACAAAAAAAAAACATGAAGTTTTGTATGTTGATGTTGGCTAAATTGCTGTAGTAGTAAAAAAAGGGAGAGAAGGTATTGTTAGGGATGATAAGAAACTCAATATGTTAATTATGTTATTGTTGTCTTAAGGGTGGAGAACAACTACTACCTAGCGGTGAAGTGTTTGTAGTGCGAGTTTGTATAAGTCTGTCAAGCTTTTTGAAAGACATAATGTTTAATTGACCCAGACGAGGACACAATATTAGAAATGAAACAAGATTTATACAGTGGGAAGGAAATAGATGCTCTCGGTGATGGCTGAAGGGTGACTCAAGAGTTACCTTCCCTCAACTAGAACTAGTGAAATAATTTAAACTTGCTGACTAGCCTAGCTTTCAAATCACAGCATGAAAACATGAGCGATGAAGTGAGACTTAAAACAATTATTAGGTACTATGAACTTGATGAAGAAAGCACTTACCCGGGTTGTATGAACATCCCAATTCGCACCGCCTTGGCATCGTTTAAATCACACACACAAGCGTCTATAATCGCAAACAACACAATAATAGCGTTTATATCGCAAATAACACAAAATTACAGCGTCTATATCGCAAATAATACAAAATAATAGCGTCTTTTCGCAAGTTAGGTGAACACATGAAACGGAGGAGCAAAGCTCAACTCACTCAGAAATTCACCGAAAACACTTCACGGCGGATAAGTGAAAACTCAAATCAACGCAGATCAGCAGCTTAATTTAAACAAAAATTACAAAATGGACAAAAAATACAAAACAGCGTACGCGCAAGTTGTAGGTAGTCGCCATATTGTGAAATTCAAATTCAAATTTCTTTGCAATTTGATTTGACAGCATCATTATTGCCATACAAAAAAAATAAATAAGAGCAAATAAAAATATCTGATCATTTAAATGATATTATTTGTTTATATTAATAATTGTTGATACTCACTATCCTACATAAATTTAATTAAATATTTTTAAATGCCCATTAATATAGCGAAATTATTTTTTGATGAAAGCACCATCTGTTGTAATTTAGACATACTAAATATTTTGCGCAGACGATAGCAGATGGCGCTTTTCTCCAAATTTTTACTGAAATCTTGTCTAGTATGGTAGTGTCCGGCCCCTGCATTAAAGCTTTAAACGTCAACATTTTGAATTTTTTTTTTCACAAGGTTTCTTGTTTTTTGTTTTGTATTTTCGTGTTTTCTCGGTTTTATTTTCATTCGGTACGTTGAGTTGAACTTTTTGTTCCTCCGGCTTTACTTGAAGATTGCCATAAAACACTGAATCGTGAACTTTTCCAGTTACTCAATAAGTTTAGGATGGCTCAAAGGTCTTGTTGTGTTCCCGGTTGTTCCATGAAACTTGGAGGCGGTAAGTTATCTCAGTCTGAGTACATTTTTAATTCAAACCCATTCAGCTATTAAAGTGTGATTGATTGAGTAACAAATCACTAGACCTAATATCTGCCTCGTTGGTCTAGTGGTCGCAAGCGCTACTGCTGAGCATGAGATCCTGAGTTCGATTCCCGGGTCAGGCAAAGTGTTATTGGGTTTTTCATAACTGGCGAAATGTGGGTGTACTACAGGTACACCTCTGCCCAACCCTTTGGGGAAAACAAGGCATGATGTTATGTATGTATATGTAGCCATAATACCTACCTATGTTGTCTTGAAAAGTCAGTCATTTTAAATTTGAGGATTCAATCATGTGTATGACTGCAGACCACTCATGATTTTTGACCCAACCAAGATACAAGTTGAGTACTCAGATTCTTTTCTTTTATGTTTGGTGAACATCTTGTAACAAGTTTTTAATTATCATGTTTTAGGTTTACCGTTGCACCGGTTTCCAAATCCAAACAATCCTGCTCAAATAGAACGTTTTCGCACTTGGGTTATAAAAATTGGAGGTGATATTATTGGAGAAGATAATGAATTCATACATAAGAACAGAAAAGTGTGTCATAAACATTTTGAAGATTTTTACATATTCCCAAATATGAAACTAACTGCACTGGCAATTCCAACACTTGAAATTCCAGGTAAAATTTGTTAATTTTTTAAACTATAAAATTAATTTCTGTTTATTGATGGAAAAAGGTAATGGTAAATAATCTAACCATGTCTTGTTTTATGAAGTACAAAACTAAGCAATGTAAAAATAGAACAACAATAATACATAACCAAATTACAAGATGATTATTAACATTAACTAAATTAAATTAAAACTAAGTTAAGCTTAAAAAAGGCCCTCGGGGCATTGTACCGAGGATGCTGGCGGCATTTCCTTGCTGAATTGCAATGCTGATGCGTTGCGCGAGAAAGCCGCCCGCTTTTCGGTCACCATAGTTATATAACAATAGTTACTTCATGATGAGATTATTGTTACTCAGTCTTTTTAGGGTTCTGTAGTAAAGAAGGAACCCTTATAGTTTCGCCATGTCCGTCTGTGTGTCTGTCTGTCCCCACTGGATCTCAGAGACGCTTAGTACTAGAAAGCTGTAATTCGGCATAGAAATACAAAGTGCTAAAATAAAATCTTGAAAAAAAAATTTTTTGGGGTACCTCTCCCTTGCATGTAATGTGGGGATGAAATTTTATTTTCTCGTCTACCCCATGGTGTGGGGTATCCTTGGATAGGTCAAAAATATTGCGGGTCTGTGAACACCACTTTGATTCAAGGATCCACTTGCGTAAGCATTAAAGAGCTAATTTTTGTTAGAGTCAAGTGTCCTTCCCCCCCCTGCCAGCTAAATGGTTGTTTATGGAGATGTGAAAAAATTCATGGCAGTGGTACGAGTACATATAATCAAATTAAAAGGAAAACTATCACGGCTAAGTAGGTAAGTAGTAGTAATAGTCAACCAACTCAAATTTGCAGTTGTAGAATTGACCATGGCATATATCGATGTATGGGAGAACACGTTTTTCAACTACAATGTTAAGTTTGTTTTTGAGATTAATTATCCCAACTTCCCAACTACGGAACTGCGTGGTCCGACACGCACTTGGCCGGTTTATTTCTTTAAAATAGTTTCTTAAAATATTTTATTTTCATAAAAGTAATCAAAACTTCTTTAAACTTGGTTGATGATGATAACATCTTCCTAAGATTAAATCCTTTCATCCCAAATGGTTAAGATGTCCATCCCTGTTAAAAATCACCCCATAAATTTCAGGTGTGCATGTTGGTGAGCGCAGGCATATTGAACTGCCATCTACGCCAATTAAAATGGCGACAGCCTCCTCTACCAGACCTATTCACATGGACACAGATTTATCTTCAAGGCCAGGTAAATGATACATTATATAAACTTATTATATTTAGTTGCTTCAGATATTTTTAACCATGTAGGACTACATGGTTTAAAACCTTCTCTTGCGCTAGCAACTATGCACGTCTTTTTAGATTTATTGTACCTTGTGTCGGTCAGTTGTAACCGTCATTGCTTTTTGGTGCGCAGCAACGAAAGGACGTCTTCAATACTCAATAAGTAGTAGGTTAAAAGTGTATTTAGTTACCAAGAATGCCGAAGCGAAACGCGGAAGATAAAACAAGCACAATTTGTTTGTTTGTTGTTGTGTTATAAAAAGCGACAATAAAAAGTTTAAAAACACCTGGAGGTTGCCCGAGATGGTAAAACAATGGCTAAATACCTACCAGTTAGGTATATTACTAAGTCAAAAATCAAAATCAAAAGTCATTTATTCAAACTAGGCTGAAAATCAGCACTTTTCGAACGTCAAAGTTA
This sequence comes from Atethmia centrago, assembly GCA_905333075.3. Lineage (NCBI taxonomy): Eukaryota > Metazoa > Arthropoda > Insecta > Lepidoptera > Noctuidae > Atethmia > Atethmia centrago. The sequence continues at coordinate 33,485,413 of HG995367.1, read as the reverse complement.
CATAAGACAGTCCCCCAAAAATGCCCGCCCTTCACCACTTCCTAGTGCTTTAGCTGGGAAGAAGAAGTGGTGGAACAAACTCCCCAGCAGCATGTCTGTCTGTTTAGTTATATAAACTTGATTCTATACAAATCGTATGCAAAGTAATTAACATTACGAAACACAAAACATTGGATTAAATTACACACTTGCCATATGTTAGCTAGCACACGCCAGTATACCAACAAAACAATGAACAAACTGTACTCAAGCAGATAAAAAATTACAACATAAAAAAAACGTAAATAGAACTTAATACCTAAATAAAAGCCTCCAGACATAAAGGGCGTGCCCGCTTACATACGAGTAAGGCTATTGCTGTAGCTCGAAGTAAGAAATGATAAACTAGCCCCATCGAAGTAAAATAAGTAAACAATTACTAATAACAATTAAAACCATGATCAGCAAGACGACCAGTCACCACAAGCAGCACCCGTTCACGAGCATAACGCAAAGATCAGCCATCACCCCCCTCGCCATATTGGAGGGAAGGAGGCAACCCGACCCCCGACGCTACCGCAGGCAGTGACATCTAAGGGAGCATGCCGAGCTTGCTGCCGGTTGCTCAGGCAAGAATAGTATAATCAATAGTCGAAGACGCTAGCTAACCACTTATTGCAATACAACTCATAAAACACACATTGTAATGAGTAGATTATGTCACTAATAAATTAAAATTTAACTAAATTAAATTACATTGACTTATACAGTCAAATAAAAAAATAATCAATTATATGAACTCATATAACCTGTCAGTGGGTAAGCTAATTCTGGAGAAAGAACATAAACATTGTCTTGAGTTAATCACAGTGACCAACTATTCTTATCGTTTAAGTAGGCATTGATACAATAGTATGCCTTTGAACAAAGGGTGGATTTTACTTTATTTTTAAACGCATTAAAAGGCAAATCTAGCAAAGAAGAGGGCAGCATGTTATAAACAGTTATACCAAGCCCAACAAATGAGTACCTTATGAAGCCGGTGAAATGGAGCTCGTAATTTGTCCTTATTTCTGGTGTTAATATTGTGAATATCACTATTTTTAGTGTATAAGTGTATATTTTGCCTAATATATAAGATGTTGGCGAAGATGAATTGTGATGCCACCGTGAGAATACCAACATCTTTAAAAAAATCTCTCAGAGAAACTCTGGCACCAAGCTGGTAAATAGCTCGAACAGCTCGTTTTTGAAGAACGAATATATTTTGAATGTCAGCGGCTTTGCCCCACAGCAGAATACCGTAGGACATAACGCTATGAAAATAACTAAAATAAACTAATCGAGCTGTATCAACGGCAGTGTATTGTCTTACTTTTCTGACGGCGTAGGCGGCCGAACTGAGCCTGCCCGCTAGGCTTGATATATGAGGGCCCCACTGAAGTTTGCCATCTACTGTTATACCAAGAAAAACTGCCGAGTCTACAGTTTCAAGCACCCCATTATCTAAGACGATGTTGGGACCTAGATTCCTAACATTTGGCAAGGCAAACTTTTTACATTTCTTTTTCTTGGCATTGAGAACTAGGTTATTCGTCGTAAACTAATCCGTAACCATTGAGAGTGCACTGTTTACGTCATCAAAATCTTGTCTATTCCTGTTTACTTTAAAAAGAAGTGACGTGTCATCTGCAAACAATACAACGTCACTTAAATAAAATGGTAAGTCATTAATATACACTAAGAATAAGAATGGACCCAGTATTGAGCCTTGAGGTACACCTAACTGAACTGGTAACCCGGAAGATTTTACACCATTCACATCTACACATTGGAACCTATTATGTAAATAAGAATTTATTACTTTGAGAGCTTCATTTTGGACACCATAATGACACAGTTTACGCAAAAGCGTGTCATGGTCCACGCAATCAAAGGCTTTGGACAGATCACAGAAAACTCCAATAGCATTTTGCGAGTTCTCCCATGCGTCAAATATGTGTTTCAGCAGTGCAACACCCGCATCTGTAGTCGAACGACCTTTTGTAAAGCCATATTGTTCATTATGAAGGAGGCTGTTTAAAGTAAACTGTCTTAGCAATTGCTTGAGTATTAACTTTTCAAATATTTTGCTAAATGCAGGTAAGATAGAAATCGGTCTGAAATTGCCAACGTCATTTTTATTACCTGATTTAAATAAAGGTATGACTTTACTACTCTTCAAGAGGTCAGGAAAAGAGCCCAAATCAACACATTTATTAAAAGTAACAGCTAGATAGGGGGCTACGATTTCTATTATATTCCTTAATAGTTTAATGGAGATACCCCAGATATAGCCAGTGTTTTTAGACTTAAGTGTGTTAAAAAGATTAACTACATCACGAGGTGTTACATGTTCGAAGCTAAATAAGCGACTACATTTAGGCACACTACTATGCAAAAGGTTTTCAGCTTTAGACGGGGACGAATTCAACGAGCGAGTCGTAGTTATAGGTATGTTGGCAAAAAACTGAATGCTTCAGCTACGTCAGCTGCTTTATCAACTAATTTGTTGTCGACCATTCGTTCGTCGTTCATTGTTCGTCGTTCATCGTTTCATTGTTAATAATTTTCTAAGTGGTTTTTACTTTATTATTGGAATTTTTAATTGTATCGCTAACCCAATAATACCGGGAGGTTGTCCGCGATGGCAACACGAATGTTTAATCATACTGGGAGGTTATCCAAAATGATAACACAATGGCTGTAAATAGAACAAACATGGTTTCCAGGAACTAGAACCACGTGTAATACTGTTCTTCTTCTCATAATTTATGAAAAATGTTAACAGGTCCACGAGAAACGGGGGACCCCAAGGCTGTGGATGCGGTGGTGGGCTCCGAGCCAGAACCACCACCGAGCGGCGTGATTACTGCCCCAGAATTTGTGACCGATCCATACTGCGTTGACATCGAAACAACTAATCCCACTGATCCAGCTTTGGATTCAAATATTTTGGCGGCATTAGGCGAAATCACAGACGAGACACCGGACTTTGGCGAGAAAATTCATGAAAACCTTACAAAAATATGGTCACCATTGTTGAAAAAGGGAATGACAAAAGAAAATAGAGAGATACTTTTGAGAAATTACCTCATACCCGAAAACTGTCCTTTACTTCAAGCACCAATGCTTAACCTCGAGGTTTCTGCGGCCATACCGGAATCTGGTAGATTTCGGGACATGAAACTGACCGCTAGCCAACAACAACTGGGAGTGGGCATTACCGCTGTCAATAGAGGTTTACACTTGCTTGTAAATAATGAAAGCAGGGTAGAGGCTATTAAATTTATAAGTGACGGATGCCGAATCTTATCCGACTTGCATCACCAAAATACTGAAGCTAGAGTCAGATTTATACTTCCTGGTTTGGACAAGTCAGTTTTACAATTTCTCGATCATTCTGAACGTGACAACACACTGTTCGGTAACGATCTTTCACACAAAATTAATGCCTCAAAGGCAAAAAAACAAGGGGAACAAACCAAGAAGACTTTGCCCCAATTACAGCCTACTAGTTCCAGGTCGAGAGCACAACCAGCAGCTAACCGGTCCAACTACCAGGGGAACTAGTCGGGACCTTCTCGCTTCCAGTTCGAACAGGGGAGGGGGGCGAGGGGGTCAGAAACGGATCAACTACCGAGCTCCCGTTGCATCCAGCCAGTCGAAGACCAACTGCAAGCAACATACTCCAACACGACGTCGTTGACTCAGGTACATGCAGACAGAATTAAGTCTTATCTTGCACGCTAGGCAAAAATACCGCTAATATTATGACGGTTTTCTGGTGGATTAGTCAAGTTGTAGATATCCCTTTATCAGATGGGATAGTACAACCCCATAATACAACCAATTCATATTAGTCTAAACAAGGTAATACGATATGGCGATCGCCATTAACAAGCTCATAGATCTAGGTGCGGTTAAGGTTTATGAACCTGTAAAAGACTGTTTATATCTCGCATATTTCTACCACCTAAGCCAAACGGTGAAAAAGATCCATCTTAAATCTAAATCATTTAATCAGTTCAGTCACCAACGTGCTAATGTCAACAGTATCTGTGAGTATGACGTGTTGCGCTTGGCCAACAGTGAAAGTATAGATAGGTAATTAATTTGAAAAAAAAAAAAAAACACTTACTTATCTCATAGTTTTAAGTTTTCCACATCTGTCGGCAGTTTTTATAATTAATAAATATCCCAATGTTTATATTTGTGTTTATTATGTTCTTACAGTCATGAATATTGAACTGCCATCTACTTCAGTTCAAATAGAGACAGCCTCATAGAGTATATTAACGACAGCCTCCTCTACCAAATCAGTTGAAATAATAATAAATAATAATAATAATAATAATAAAATCGTTTATTTATAAGAGGGGCACATTTACAATAAATACCTTAACAATTAAAGTAGAGCACAGTTGCTAATTTGCCTGAACTAGGTTGGACCTGTGCTTCAGGCTAGAAAGTGCAGAAAAACATAATGTAATAAATTAACAATGAATATAGAGTTACAACGAAAAATAAAACTTAGGTAAATAAAAGTAAAATAGCATGTTAGCAGTTCTATTTGCAGACAACAAGTAGATCTTCTGTCTGGGCATAATTGATGGTTAGTAAATACTTAAGTATAATGTTCTTACAGCTATAGTAATTTAATTTATAGATACTTAATTTTTTATTTAATCTATTGTACAGAAATGGGCCTAAGAATGTAAAAAATCTTTGTACAAAGACATGTTTTGAGGTTGCATTGGATATGCATACTATATCATTCCGTCTCTTGTTAGTATTGTTGGCATTGTAGGTAAGCATGGTGTGCTGTTTTAATACTAAGTGCATTATGAAAAGCTGGCGAACTGTCAGTACGTTGCAGGATTTATATAGCAGATCTGTGGGAAAGAAGAAGGGATGGAAGTTTGCTACTTTCAAAATAGCTCTCTGAGCTCTTTCAAGAGGAAGCAAATTAGTTTTTGGTGCGCCACCCCAAGACGTGATACAGTATTGAATTATAGATTGACATAGGGCCAAATAAACTTGTGTGATCAATTTTGAATCTGCTATTGTTCGCAATTTCTTAAAAACATATATTAGTTTGCGCACTCTTTTAACCAGGCTTTCAAAATGTTTTTTAAAAGAAAGTGTGTCGTCCATTATTACCCCCAGGTATTTTATGTTGCTCGTTTTGAGGATAAAAGGACAAATACACATGTTGCCTGTACGGTTTCCACATTGATGGGCATATAGATGAGGGTTAGTAATGTTAGGTTGAGGCTTGCGCATGGAGAAGGTAATATATTTTGTCTTGTCGGCATTTAATGTTAGTAAATTGCTTTGAAGCCAATTAGTCACAGTATTAAAACCTAGTTGAGCGATTTCAAACAGTTCGCTACTGGATTTAGCGGTAAATATTAACGCCGTGTCGTCGGCATATGATATAATTTTGCCGTCTTTAATATTTAAATTACACAAATCATTAATATAAATCAGGAAAAGGGTGGGGCCTAGAATACTTCCCTGAGGAACACCAAAACCAGTATTTTTCTGTTCATCACTTGTAATATTATCTATTCTTACACATTGGTACCGGTCATTTAAATAGTCAGTAAAAAGTTTCAGCGGCGTTCCCCTTATTCCTATGGTCTCTAATTTGTTCAGAAGAACAGAAACAGACACCGTGTCGAAGGCCTTGGCTAAATCGAGAAAGACTCCCAGGGTCTGGTTTCCTTTGCCGAGTTCTTCTGAAATATAATCAGTCAGGCTATATACCGCATCCGCTGTCGATAGTTTGGCTCTAAAACCAAATTGCGCGGGAGATAAGATGTTGTTTTTTTCTAGGTAATTAACTAGCCTACTGTTTATGATTTTCTCTAGTATTTTTGAAATTGAAGGGAGTAAGGATATTGGTCTGTAATTATTAACTGAGTCTTTACGTCCAGATTTAAATATAGGGATTACAACTGACTTTTTTAAACAACTAGGGAAAATTCCTTCGGAAAGACAGATTCGAAAAATATGCGTTAAGGGAGGTACCAGAATATGCTTAAAGAGTTTAAGGATCTTATTGCTTATACTATCCCATCCAACTGCACAGTCATCCTTTAGCCCAGAAATGATTCTGGTTATTTCATCTTCATCAGTGTCCAACATAACAAACGATTTCGGGTAACAGCTATTGTTTGAGTTTGGAAAAGGTAGTTGGTCGCAATATTTCGGTATCTGTTCGGCAAGAGTTTTTCCAACATTTACAAAAAAGTAATTTACATTGTTAGCTGATAAGATTGGTGAAGGATTAGCAAGCAGTAAACTCGAATTTGACTCACGCTGTTTAGACATATTGGTGACATTTTTAATATGTTTCCAAAGTTGTTTGCTATTTTTACCTGCTCTATTTAATTCGTCTTTATCGTAATTATTTTTAATAGTCTTTAGGAGATTGTTGCAGAAATTCCTGTATCTTTTATAGGTACTTAGTATTATTACATTATCAGGGTATCTCTTAGTTTTCTGATGAAGTTTATCCCTGTGTCTTATACACCGAATTAGCCCAGGAGTAATCCATGGTTTAATAATATAAAGTTTCCTGTTTACTGTAGAAACTGTCGTGTTACGTAATATTGCTTGTTGCACATGTTTTATTAAATACGATGAAGCCAAATTAGGGTCAGCAGTATTGTAAACTGGGCTAAAATCAAGGTTGCATAAATCATATTCGAGATTGTTTGTGTTTAATTTGCTAATAGTCTGAGGGCGATTTAGCTTAGGCAGCGTTAAATTTACAGTTAGTAGGACTGCGTGATGGTCAGTAATTGTTGAGTTAGTAACAAGCGTAATATATGACAGGCTGGTTTTGATCATCATATGATCGAGGCAGGAACCGCTCTGATGAGTTGGCAATGTGTGAGCGGGGAGAAAACCATGGTATAAGCAGATATTAAGGTAATCTTGGGTCCCTGCATCGCAGTTTTCGGAGCCAATATTTATATTTAAATCACCTGTTAGTATAACATTCTTAAAAGGGCTTAGTGCTTGAAAAATCTGATTTAAGGATTTGTTAAAAGGATCTAAGTTTCTAGCGGAAGGGGATCTATACATAGCTATTATAGCTGTGGTGGTACCAATTTTCATGACTAAACAATTGCTCATACAGTCACGCAGAGTATGTTCTTCGACTGTGACCTTTAATGATTCCTTAGCAAAGACTACCACACCATCATTTTGATTGTGGTTTACTGTGGTATGCAATAAGTTGTACCCCGGTATTAATGGGAGGTTATCGTGGCGATTAGATAGCCAACACTCAGTAAGTACCATTATATCACAATCAAAGTTTAGTCTATGAAGAAAAATGTTAAAGCTATCTATGTTCTTAGAAATACTACGAATGTTTTGGGTCAGTACGGTTAGTGAATTTCGATAGTCGGAAAGATATTTTCTGCAGTCCTCAACGTCACATGTCTTTGACACAGTTATAAATGTGTTATCTATATCGGTAATTAAGTTATCATCCATACTAAAACTAAAAAACAAATAACAATAATAAGGTGAAGTCTAAAATATAAACAAGTATGTGGCGCTCTTAGGCGCCTTCATAATCTATCGAATTAATGTACCTGTATTCGGCAGCTTTTTTAGCCGGGCAATCTGTGTCTCCCGTCTTGTGGTTGGCTTGTTTTTTAAAGCGCAGACAAGTAGCACATTTTGGCGGGTTCGCTTTCTTTGCGCAGTCTTGGATTGTGTGCCCTTCTTCACCGCAATATCCACAAGTGGGGGCAGTTATTTTGCATGTCTTGGCTGCATGACCGTACTGCTGACATTTGTAACATCTTGTTACCAGTGTGAAGTCTCGTACCGGGCAGGATGTCCAATTAATAAATAATCTGTCCTGTGTGATGAGGGCTTTACGAATGACGGCTGGAACTTCTATAATATAGTTGCAATTCTCAGCATCTTTCCTGCCAGATTTGTGGCTTAGTTTTATTGAGGTCAAAAATGTATCATGGGACATAGTCGGCAATTTGTCGGCCAAATTTTGTTCATAAATACATTTATAAACCTCATTCTCAGGCATTGATGTGGGAATTCCTATAATTATAATGCGAGGTTTGCGCTTTTTAGGTTCGTCGACGGTAAGCCCTGACGAAGCGAGTTGGACTGTTTGTTTGAGCTTATCTAGGTCATCTTTGGTCTCAGTGCTAATTATGAGTCCTCCTTTTCCTATTTTACGTACGCCTCGTACTTTCAGCTTCATTTCTCCAGGACATATGATTTTTTGGACCATGTTCTTTGTTTCTTCACTGGTCTTTGAGTTATCACAGGGATAAATCGCCACGGAACTAAAAGTATTAGGACGAACAAAGTTGTTGGAACCCTTCTTCACCATATCTGCAAAAGATGTAGTAGCTGCACCCTGCTTCGTAACTGACTCCTGAATCGTCCGGTTCATCTCCGTAAGACAGACCGACAGGTCTCGAGCTTCGGTCATAGTTTTAAGGGAGGTATGGGTTTGTATGGCCCTTTGCTTAAGCGACTGGTATTGAACAGCCATTTGCGAAACTCCATGTCCTACTTTTCGGCAAAGATTGCTTATTTTTAGCTTCTGCTCAGCGTTTAGTTTTCCATCAGAAGCAATAGCACATACCTCATTCAGGCACTGTTCAATAGATCCCATCCAGTTCTGGATCTCTGGAGTGGACACTACTTCAACTGCATCATCTTGGTCCTGTCTTGGTTGTTGGGGCGGTGGTGAAGCCGGGGTCGGTACCGGGGTCGGTACCGGGATCGGTGTCGGTGGAGGGCTGCGTCGTATCATCGCACTCCGATTAAAGGGGCTGCCTTCCATATATCACAGTATATTAATTACCAAATAATCCAGTCAGTTCATTATTTTAGCTTGTCACTTAAAATGTTTCTCTGTATAACACGCTAATGCACTAAAACTAGGTCACTGATTATGCAAACGTTAATTTATATTATTTTTAAAAATGCATCGATGAGCACGTCTGTATGCTTTGAATGCCTCAATCGATCCAAATGGAAATGGACACAGATATATCTTCCAGGCCAGGTAAATATTATACAGTCGGCCAGAGATAGTGTTGACACACAATACAATGTTTAATTTTGTTTTTCTTATGTGATTACAGTAATGAACATTAACTGCCATCTTCTTCACTTCAAATGGGGACGGCCGTCTCTGCCAGACAAGTTCAAATGGATACGAAGGCGGGTCCATAAGTACGTGACTTTTTGAATTTCCCGCCTCTGAAATTGAAATGGCAAAACTGCTACTGTCAACAGGCAACTGTCAGTTGACTCCTGTCAAAATTTGAACAAGCTGCGTCATTTAGTTTGGATTCGCCACAGTGTGCTTTTGGGTAATCTGGAGTCCCAAATTCTTCCACCCCAGACTAACTTACGTAAACTTCCTGGTAATTAAGAAGATGTATCTAATCGTTCTACCAAACAACCGAGAACCCATATAGGCCGTGATAGGTACTCAGTCATAGATAAAAGACTTTATCGTTCATGTTTCCCGTCAGGAAGCCCAAACTAATTCTGGAACTACCCTACACCCAATTTCATTCGGGCGCTTTTTGGCTAATCAAAATATCCAATATTGCTTCAGTGAAGCGAATCGGTAGAAACCGCGTATCGGTTGAGTTTACATCCGCTCAGGATGCAGACGCCTTTATCTCGAATAATATTTTAGGGACAAATTTATGGCTGTAATTCCGTCTTTTAATATAACCTGTATGGGTGTTGTAAGTGGCATTCCTACTGAATTCTCAGAAGAGGAAGTTCTGACATTTTTAAAAGTTCCAGTAGGCTGTGGGCCAATACTTTAAGTTAGGCGATTGAACAGGAAGGCTAATAAAGACGGTTTAAATTGAATACAGGCCTACTGAAACTTGTGTCACATGTGATGGCCAAGTTTTACCAAAACGAATTTTCTGTTTTTACACTTCATTAACTGTAGAACAGTATGTCTACCCCACCATTCAATGCCGCAAGTGTTGCCGATTTGTTCATGTAGAATCTCTGTCGCTCCAAACCCCGTTGCAGCAAGTGTGACAATAATCACCGCGGTTATGGTTGTAGCATTGCTGAGAGTGAAGCCTTCTGCGTGTTGTGCTCTGGAAGCCACTTTGCGAATATCAGGGCCTGTCCGGAGTACAGTAGGCAGAAGACAATTAAAACAATCATGGCTGAGAAAGTAATTTCATATTCAGAAGCAAGTAAAACTGTTCCCACTTCTACTCGTAGCTATGCAGACACCGCTAAATCACAGACTCAGTCATATCGCAAAACCGCGTTCCTTAAGCCAAAAACCCATGCTCCACCTTTTTCCTCTTATGATAAAACAGCTCATCAGCAGTGCTCATGAGAGCACTTCCCATTCTTCTCAGCCTAATGGCTCTGCTCTCAATAATCAACTTACAGAATTTCCTGAAAACTTGTCTTCAATAATTGAACTTCTTAGTAAACTCCTGTTAACTTTAATGTCTTCACCCAATAAAATTCAATTACCATCCAACATTGCTTCTTCACTTATTAATTCACTCTCATCCTCATCCCATAATAATGGCTCGGGTTGTGTTCCTTCAATGGAATGTGAGGAGCGTGTGGCATAGGAAGCACGAGCTCACATTCCTTCTGAACAAATACAAACCTGTAGCTTGTTCCCTTGCTGAGACTTGGCTAGCTCCGAGTCTTAGTTTCCTTTTACCTTCCTTTAATATTTTCAGATGCGATCGATCTGATGGCTATGGCGGGACGACTCTCTGCGTGAATAATCGTGTTCCACTTGTGGCGCACGATTGTTCACGCCTTTACTTTCACACCTTCTTTGCCTTCTCTTACACCATCTTTGCCTTCACTAGGTGATGATATTAGCATTGTGGCTGGTAGGGTAGAGGGTATAACCCTCTTATCTGTTTATATTGCTCACCGTCATCAGTTTCCTTCCGATCTTAAAATGTACATTGGAAAACATAGAAGGCCCTGTACTTGTTATGGGGGACTTCAACTGCCATCACTTTAGGTGGGGCTCTGACCGTTGGGACTCTTTTGGGGAAGGTTTAGTTGAAAAATTAGATGATCTTAACCTGTGTATCTTAAACAATGGTTGCCCAACCCGTAGGTCTCTCCCTGGACAGCATAAGAGTTGTGTCGATCTCACCTTTTGCACACTAGATATTGCAACGTCGTGTCATTGGGAGTGTACCAGTTTGTCACATGGCAGTGCCCACTATCCAATCATGATATCTATGGCAGAATACCTCATGAGTGGAGGGCTCGATTTTTCCAAGAAAGTTTTTTCACACAACACACACACACAGTTTTTTTTGATTAGACAAATATGTCTAATCCTGATTGGACAAGGTATTCCTCATTATTGGAGGGCAAAATTGATTCACTTCCAAATTTCATGTGGCAGACTGTTATACGAGTAATAACCTCATTTCTGTCATAACAGCTAGTGCAGACTCATGCTTTCCTATTCAAAATTCAGCACGTCATTCCTCCCCCGTCATGGAGGGATTAGGAATGCACAGCCATAAGGGAAAGGGATGATGCCGAAATGGTGTACAATGAGGCGATGGGTAGCGATAACCTAATAGCTTTTAATAGGATCCTCGCTAAATCTAAAAGATTGTTGTGAAGGAAGAAACGTGCTGGTTGGGCTGACTTTTGTGGTTCTCTGCCCCCTGCACCCCTTTATCGGTTGTATGGAAGAAGATTAACCATTTTAGATCTGGATGTTCCCCTTCAGTTTCATCCATCCCGCGAGAGACTGCTGAGCAGTTCTTTGATAAGCTGGCTCCTCCGTATGTTCCATCGAAAGCAGAACATAATCAGCCTTCTCTCATTTCTTCAGAGGATCCTGTGGATGCACAAGGAGCTTAACTCAGTTTTAAATCATATTAATGACTCTGCCCCCGGTGTACACTGTATTGTCTATTCCTTTATGTCACACGCAGGACATATTCACAGGACACAAAAAAAAAATATTTTTTAGACATTTTAAATGTTTCTTACACACATGGCTGGGTCCCCGATCAGTGTAAAACTCAAATTATCATACCTAGTTTAAAACCTGGCAAGCACGCTGATGACCCAAATAGCTTCAGACAAATCGCTTTGTCCCTGGGTCTCAATTTGGCTTTAGAAAGGGATTCAGTACCATGAAGAGTGTTGAGGTTTTGGTTGCAGATTACGCGCAGCGTTTTCGAAAAATGAATCCGTACTCGCTGCCTTTTAAGACATTTCCTCTGCTTATGACAATGTCCTTCTTCCCATTCTCAGAAATTGCAAGAGCTGGGAATATCGGAAGGACATCTGTAGTTTGCTCATGTCTCGGTCATTGGTTTTGAGAGTCCCATGTGAGGAATTTAACGTCAGGATGTCATGGAAGGGCCTACCACAAGGCTCTGTTAGCCCCTTACTGTACAATTTGTATACAGCTGATATCGGTTCATGCGTCAATAACGATTGTCAAATTCATCAGTATGCTGATGACTTGGGTTTATATGTGACAAATAACTCAGTTAGCGACGCTGCATCATCTCTCTGCGTATCCCTGGACTCTCTAAACCAATGACTAAAATCCCTGTCTGCCCCTAAAAGTGGGGTTTACTTAGATTCCTAATTGAGTGGTTTACATCACATACATTATTTAGTGAATAGATGCGGGAGAACTATTCCCGTATTAAAAGTGCTCGCCGGTGTCTGGTGGGGTGCACATCCCTACACTATGAAACTTGTATACAATGCCTTAATTCGGAGTGTTCTGTACTACGGATCTTTTCTTTTAATTCCCTGCAACAAAGGTGCTTTGGCAAGGTTGGACAGAATTCAGGCTAAGTGTCTACGGATCATATCGGGTTGTATTAAGTCCTCACCAATTAACGCATTACATGTAGAGTGCGCAGAACCGCCATTGGCTTGGAGAAGACAGTATCTAGATTTTGGACTAGAGTTTGCACCAAATCCTCCCAACATCCAAGTCGTCCACTCTTTGAAGAAGAGGGTTCTTCAAAGAGTGGACGACTTGGATGTTGTATGCCGAAGTTCTAATTATTAGAACCATAAAGAAGTCCCTTTGTTTTCTCCACGCTTTCATTTACAAACGTGTAAATATGTCCTTAACTGATGCGCAACACGGTTCTCGGCCGGGTCGCTCCGTAAATTCGAATTTACTGATTCAAGTAGACTACATATCCCGTGGCTTGCATATGGGTGGGCAAGTTGGCGCTCAAATATTTCGATTACCAGAAAGCATTCGACAGAGTTGATAACTATGTGCTTTTGACAAAGCTGGGGGCCATCGGTTTCTCGTCCGGTCTTCTTAATTTCTTTTCCGATTATCTGCGCGGTCGCAAGAAGTTTGTAAGACATGGCTGCTTCGAGTCCAAGCCTTACTATACACACTCAGGTGTAAGTCAGGGATCCGTGTTAGGGCCGCCTCAGTTCCTGATCATGATCAATGACTTGATTACTAATGTTATGTTTGCCAAATGCCTGCTATATGCCGAAGACCTTAAGTTAGTCGCACAAATCCGAACGGACATGGATTGCAAACTCCTACAAAGGGATATTGATGCCATCTATGAGTGGAGCATTGCGAACAAGCTATGTTTCAACACAGACAAGTGCTGCGTCATGACTTATGGTAGAGGGTTGCGACCAATCTATTATGGCTACAGTTTGGGTGGTGAGGCAATTGATCGTGTCACCAACATAAAGGATTTGGGAGTGACTTTCGACCGCTGTCTGACAATTAGAGATCACGATTTTACTCTTGCGAAGGAATCTTTTAGGCGGCTGGGATTTGTTTTGCGAAATACTCGTAATTTTCGCAATCCAAATGTTATTAGGCTTTTGTACACCGCTCTGGTTCGTAGCAAACTCAAGTCCAGTGCCTGTGTTTGGCACCCCTATATCACAACCCAAACATTTATACTGGAAAAGGTACAGAAAACTTTCTTAAGATGCCTAATTCCAAAGGTTATACCATTTATTTCCCTACATGTATCCTACCAACTATCTTTTAGGGAGGTTGGGCTTTAACTCGTTGGAGGTCAGAAGAGGCCTTGATCAGCTCACGGTAGCCTTACGGGGACGTATCGACTGCCCAGAGCTCCATTGTCTTTTCTGCCGATTATTTGTGCCCGATAAATTCATAGGACACCGTCAGAGCCGTCAGAGCACAATCTGTTTGCGCAAATGCCATCCAAAACTGTAGCCAGAGCCGAATCCCAGTCTGTCGTACTCTAAAGATGCTAAATGCCCTTCTGACTGCCAATCCTGAATGTGATGTGTTTTGCGGATGAATGGAGTAAAATTATGCGTATATGTCTGGTGTTCTGTGAGAGAAAGTATGCAAGGGCACTGTTCCATGATAGTTTTAAATTAAATTATATACAACGTAATTATTGTTAATATATTAGTAATAGTTTCTATGTTAATTGTAATTGGTGCTGTACCGTTTTAATTAACTATAAATAAAAGCCTTTCGTTGTTATCAAAATTTAAATTCCCCCATTATTAAATTTCCGAAACTTCCTATTTTCAGTTTTAACAATGAAATTATATGTTTTAAACCGGATATTTTCTTAAATATTGGCATAACGAAGAAGTCTTCGTCGTCGAACTCTAATTTAAATGCGGCGGTTGGTGAGCGATGGTTCATTTTCGAAAGATTTCACAGACGCCTCTAAATTATCAGATCTAAGTTATACTGAAGCTGCGGTATACTACCAAAACTCCAAAATCGTTTTAAAATTGAAATGCCCTGTACAATCATCAGTGTTTACGGGTGACTGTGTGGTCTTATTAGAGGCATGTCTATTTATAAAGGCTCATAGCATACGATTTGGTGTCATCTTTACGGATTCACTTAGTTGCTTGCAAGCCTTGGAGCAGAATCCTTTCAAGAGTAAACTGCATAGTCCAATCCTGCTTCAAATCAAAAAGTCTCTTTTCTCTTGTGCCAAGAATTAAAAAGCCGTCCACTTGGTTTGGATTCCGAGTCATTGTGGCATAAAAGGAAACGAATATGTTGACGCTCTTGCTAAGGATGCTGTTACGTCCCAAGCCGTTGACCTTAAACATTTTCAATGCCAAGCAGGCTACGATTTGCTAAGTCTTCCAAAAAAAGAGCTTGCTAACCTCATTGCAGGTGCAGTGGCAAAATTTAAGTAAACGGGGTGCCTTTTATCACGCAATACAGCCTAGGGTTACAACCAATCCTTGGTTTTACCCTTACAAAAAATATCCAAGAGATCGACCAATCCTTGGTTTTACCCTTACAAAAAAATATCCAAGAGATCGACCATTGTTGTTCTCCGGTTTTCCTTCACAAAATCCGGGTCAGAGACACATCGCTCTGTGAATGTGGGTTGGATAAAGGTACATTGGAGCACATTTTTTTTAACTGCTCCAATAATAACCCAACCCATGACTTGTTGTTTATCTTCTAATCTTGAATCTTCCCTGAATTCTTTGATAGTACGATAAATAAATCTCAGTGGAATTTTCAAATTGTTCAGCAGTTTGAAAATCTCAGTGGAATTTTCAAATTTTTCATCAGTTTGAAAATCTTAGTTGGCGCGTGACCTCAACGATGCAATGCAATTACTGCGACTCTGCGTTATTTGTGCATCCACTCCATTTTAGAAAATGAACAAAATTCCAGAAACCCTTTGTTTTATTTTCTTTAAATGTTCAAATTTCGAATGCCCATAATATTTTCCTCGGCTTGCATTCTAAATTCAAAATTTTACCTATGTGACAAAACTTATGGCCCGACTACGTAATCCACATTGACTACCTTCAATAAGGGAAAACAATCAATGGGGAATATTATACCAACTTATTGGGTCGATTCAATGAGGAATTTAAAAAAAATACCGCATTTGGCCTAGAAAAAAGTTTTTTTCCACCATGACAATGCAAGGGTGCACACATGTGCAGTTTCCCTGGCAAAAAATCCATGAATTGGGCTACGAATTGCCCTCTCATCCGCCCTATTCTCCAGATTTAGCCCCGAGTGACTATGTCTTGTTCCCAAACTCGAAGAAATGGCTCGGCGGATAGAGATTTGACTCCAACGACGAAATCATCTCCCAAACAAATGCCTATTTTGATGACCTCGACAAATCAAATTTTTCGGAAGGGATAAAAAAATCTGAGAAATGTTGGACTAAGTGTATAGAGCTCAAAGGAGACTATGTTGAAAAATAAAATAACTTTTTATCTAAAAACCTGTGTTTCATTCAAAACGTCATGAACTTACTGACCCGCCTTCGTATATCTTCAAACCCAGGTAAATAAAAACAACACAATTATTAAATACAATAGGTAATTAATATTGATGTAAGACTTGTAAACAATATCATTTATTTACATAACCAAATTACAAGATGATTATTAACATTAACTAAACAATTAGTAATGTTCAAAATAAATATTCTATATTCTAAATAATACATAACGTATAATTTTGTTTTTATTTTTTCAGGTTATAAGCTTTCCATGTCTTTGACTTCAACATGAAAGAAACTGAAAGATATAATATCTGAAGTAAAAGCAAAATTGCGCAAACCTCGCTATACAAACAAAAAGCTAAGAAAGCTAATGATGACGGCAGAAAAAATAATTAAATCTGCTTATCAAATGGCGAAAAAAAATGACACCAGCAGCTCAGACATTTTTCGCAATGAAGATCAAGCAGTTTGCAAAGAAACCTGCTGAAATTTCTCTGTTTATCTTTATACAAGCCTTCCCCTAGAGCATACCGAATACTTGGTCTAATGTGCATACTTCCCAAGCGAAAAAGTTCAGAGAAATTGCTTTGCAAAATAAATCTACAGCCAGGAATCAACCAAATAATAGATTTTTGACGAATTGGTCATAGCACCTATAATATGACAAGACCAATGACATTATCCATGGTTTTATTGATAATGGTGAAGAGAGATCGAAGATATTTTGTGATCATGTGTGTTTTTATGATAAACTCAAACTCAAAGCATTTATTTCAAATAAACCCATTACAGGCACTCTTGAATTGTCAAGGGGTCGGTCGATCAGTCAGAAAGATGAAAGCCCATTCCAAAGCGTAGTAGATAAGGGCCTTATCTCATTTTCATTTTGCAAAGGAATCAGTAAAAAAAGTAAAAGTAGTATAGTGATTGTTCGGCGGTTTACTTACTGGGTGACTTCAATGCACATCCTGGTGAGCTCTTTTATAAACATTTAATAGACTTTTGTGATGACCAGCAATGGACATGTATGTAACTAAATATTTTGAATACGGATGATACATACACTTTCATTATTGAGGCCCATGGTTGCGTGAGGTGGTTAGATCATTGTAGTCACGAACGCAGCGTTATCGACAGTGGTCAACGTACAAGTCGAGTATGATGGCTCCTGTAATCTTCAATAAATTACCTAAAGAAATAAGGGCAATGAATACGGCCCTATTTAAGAAAGTCTAAAAAAAACTCTGGTTAATAAATGCTACTATAACTTGAATGACTTCCTCAATGATAATTTTGCCAAATTATAGACCTCACAGTGACATCAAGTAAAATCAATTATTCAATGAATTATGCATGTATCTCTTAATAACTAGTTTTGACATTGACATTGAAATAATCTAAATATTTTTATTATTTAATAAATAAATTATTCTCCACTATGACTTTAACTTATTATAACTATATCGTGCTTATTTCATCTAATTTTATTTATTCCAATGTCTATTTTGATTAATTGATGAATAACTATGACTGTATAAATGTTTGCATGCCTTACGGTAGAATCACCTGAAACATGTAATTCTTATAACACCATTGTAACAGTGTATTCAGCAAAAATAAATGATTTGATTTTTTGATTTGATGATGTGCAATGGTCTGATCATTTCCCGCTGGTAATTGATTGTAATTTAGATCTAGTATCAGTTGAACAAATACCAGTATGTGCGCCGGTGTTCAATAAGGTTATATGGAGTGAACGTAAGGCTGAGCAAGTGCAGACGTATAGTAAGTTATGTTGCGCTTAAGGGCGCGCTTGCAAATCAGACAAAATTGTGCTGTTTTTCGGTACATATTGTGACAAAATTCAACAAAATCAAATATAACTAATCACATGTTCATTGGTTCTTCATCTTCAAATAATAGTAACCATTTTGTTGAAAATTATAGATTTTTATAATGTAAAAACGATTTTCTGTTCCCATTTTTCAAAAAATTAACGATACCGGTTTGAGTTTAGGTACATTTTTTGTTTTATTATCAACATATTTGAAGGTTTCTAAAAATACTAGAAGTAGGCAGACATGTTCAATTCCAAAAACTAGTAAGTAAAAATATCAAAATGTCACACATAGTTGCAGAAAAAAAATAAAAACTGAACTTATTTTTTCACATATTTTGCTATTACGGATGAATCTTAATCGGTTGCATTAGGGATTATGTTATTTTAGTTCCTGTCTTGATATATTGCGCAAACGTTTCGAATGCGACCTCAGTCCGCGCTTGGCCGCCGTCGTGAGTGGACACTGTATCGCCTGATAGTCGCGCCTCGTGTTGAAAAAGATCGCTGTACATATACAAAGTATTCGATAAACCAAATTAGATACTTGATACGATGTTTTTATAATCACAGGTTTATATAAAAGTATTCTTTTTATAAAAATTGCTTTTTATAGTGGGATAAGGGCAGGAGAATGAGTTATCTATTTCGCCAAAAGTAAAGAGGATTTATAAATCCCTATTTGTATCCAACTTGATGGAGTGACCTGAAGGTGTACTTCGGTGTCTGCTACTGGAACTCGTCGTGTATTCCCGTTCGTCCCATCGACTTCGTCCCCCTCGTGGGACGAACGGGAATTCCTTATTTTTTTTTCCCGATCGTCCCACTTATTTTGTTGATAGGACGAACGGGAATAATTTATTAATTATTTTTTTAGTCCTATTGGTCCCACCAAATAATTTCAGACTGGTCGTTTTAATGGTAGAAAAAAAAACACAAATTTTAAAATAAAAATCAGTCATTTATCAAGGAATATAAATCACAGTTAAAATCACAGAATCAACTTTACGTACCTAGGTATCAAAATACACGTACACTTAAACATCAAAACAAAATAAAATTCTCCATAAAACTAAAAATTATGATTGAAAAATCAGTCAGCTTCTTCAAACAGCTTCTTTTTATAAAAAGAAACCGTCTTAATTGTTACAGTCACACTTACTTATGTAGGTATACAGTAGCACATTTTTGCGTTAAACATATAAGTGATAGTGAAATCGTTAATTTTGCACATAAATAGCAACAATAAACTTTATCAAAATAAAAAATACCCAAAATACATATCACAAAATCAAGATGAACATAAAACATCGTAAAGAGTAACAATAATAAAAAATTGACACGTATTTAGGTAAGAAAGTAGTTGAGACCAAAAAATAAGGCCAGAATAATTATTGCACACAAAGCCCTAAGAGATTAAATCAACGTAGGTACAACAATCGAGCACTTTGCTTATGATTAATAATTACGTAAGTTTTTCTAGAAAATGTCCTACGGTTATTTCTGAATTAAGAAGTTGCATTTGGCAATTCATAACATATTGGTCTGTCAAGATTGAATGTAACTTACGCCGTTTTGGACTTTGTTTTGCTTTCATGCTGTATAAGTTGCAGTCTTGATGTAACACCGTAAGCAATTTTAAAATATTTGGCTCTTTTTTGCCTATAGCACTATTTAATTTAAAATGGGGTGGCAGCCAAAAAATTCGGTAAGTTATTGGTATGGTGTCGTTTACCAAAACTGCACCACACTTTAACGAAATTCGGTTGAAGCCACTGCGATAGCATGTATCGCCGAATTTTTTCACTTTGGCTATCATCGGGGCTTTCGCCAGCGACATAAAACCAGCCTTCAAAATACGGTCCTCGGGTAATAATGGAAGCACCGCGCTTAGGGCTACTTGACGTCTTAAAATTTTATTTTTTGTTAGATATAATTCACGGCCTTTCCTCCAAACAGCGTTATTAAAATGATAATAACAGCCGTGGATACTTATCTCTGGAAAAATTGTACGCATAGCAGACTTAGCTGCTTCTTCAAAATCACCGGTAAATGCTGTAGGATTCCAATCGTTAATTTGAGATTTAACGAGTTTGAAAAGTATCTCGTATGTTTCTTTTTTACGGTTTGACATTAAAGCGTACAATAATGGCGTCATCGCTGTGCTTTGATCATCACTTCCTAAATCACCATGAACCGTGTAAAGTTGATGAAACGGAGATGGACAACTCCTAAAGGTACCGTCACTAAATATATTTTTTAAAACTATTAATTTTTCTCTAGCTTCTTGGGAACAAAAAAATAGCAGTCGTGTCTTATCGTAACAGTAATCTGCTAACAAAAATGATTGAAATTTTTGAGGAATCTCAACCGTTTTAACGTTATTTTAAATGATTTTACTAATATTATTCGTTCTATTTCGATGGCGATACAAAGAGCTTTTAATATTTGCAGATTTGGGAATATCTTTAGGTAAAGTTACCTTATCTAGTCCTTCGTCCAAAATTTTCGGTACGCAAGGTACATCGTCAGAAGTTATTTTTTTTTCTTGCATTCATCAATATGGATATCTATTATATTTTTATTGAAGTCCGGTGTACAGGGTGTGTGTAGTTTCTTTCAAAATTTGATCATTCTGCAATAAACGTGCATAATTTATTCATCCATTTCCCGATTTTGAATGAAAAATAGAAGCCAAAAGAGAACTTACTTTTATAGTTAAGGTCCCCCCGCACTTATTCTTCCTTCTAAGATGGCATTCCCATACAACAGCTCCACTTTTATATTGCCTTTTCCTCAAAAATTTATATCCAGCACGCAGAAGCACAATTCCACCTTTTCTTTGTATATATTGTAAACAGCTTCCTGTACTACAAGAGGGACCAAGATGCGCTTCTTGTGACATTGTTGAGCCTTAAAAAACAGAAGTCAATAATTATACACTTAGTGATATTATTTAGCATTATATTTAATAATATAACACAAACATGATACCTGACATTATTAGCATAAATTAATAAGACATGAGACAAAATGGTATTAATTATGTAGGTTATCTAATGATATTTATTAAAAAAATGTACTTACACCAGTAGCTTTCCACAGATTCGTGTAAAATATATATTATTACATAAACACCCGTGCAGTTCCATTGTTTTGTCAACACTAACCCGACCGGTGTAATTTAAGGATACTAAAGGGAGAGAATGGCGCCGATTCCCTTGTTCACAAACTAAACTAAATTTAAGTTCAGTGCATCTTTTTCTTTCTATTTCATTAAGAAAAGGACAGAAGATAAATATTAGTTTAGTCCTGTCAAATTAATCAGCGCTTGACGTAAATTGACGTAATTTTAGTAGGCAAGTTTTTAATCACGTCTAAATTTGTATGGAGTAGTGACAGGCGCTTATTAATGGGGTGCCGAGTTTGGGATCGTTTTGATAGTTATGATGAGACCTTACCTTCGGACTTGTTGGAGTGACCTGAAGGTGCACTTCGGTGTCTGCTACTGGAACTCGTCGACCAGTAGAACTAGGGGTGCCGAGTTTGGGATCGTTTTGATAGTTATGATGAGACCTTACCTTCGGACTTGTTGGAGTGACCTGAAGGTGTACTTTGGTGACTGCTACTGGAACTCGTCGACGAATGGAACTAGGTGTGCCGAGTTTGGGCTCGTTTTGATAGTAATGATGAGACCTTACCTTCGGACTTGATGGAGTGACCTGAAGGTGTACTTCGGTGTCTGCTACTGGAACTCGTGGACCAGTAGAACTATGGGTGCTGAGTTTAGGCTCGTTTTGATAGTTATGATGAGACCTTACCTCCGGACTTAATGGAGTGACCTGAAGGTGTACTTTGGTGACTGCTACTGGAACTCGTCGACCAGTAGAACTAGGGGTGCCAGGTTTGGGCTCGTTGTTGTAGTAATGATGTGCCCTTACCTCCGGACTTGATGGACTTACCTGAAGGTGTTCTTCGGTGTCTGCTACTGGAACTCGTCGACCAGTAGAACCTGGGGTGACGAGTTTAGGCTCGTTTTGATAGTTATGATGAGACCTTACCTTCGGACTTAATGGAGTGACCTGAAGGTGTACTTCGGTGACTGCTACTGGAACTCGTCGACCAGTAGAACTAGGGGTGCCAGGTTTGGGCTCGTTGTTGTAGTAATGATGTGCCCTTACCTCCGGACTTGATGGACTTACCTGAAGGTGTTCTTCGGTGTCTGCTACTGGAACTCGTCGACCAGTAGAACCTGGGGTGCCGAGTTTAGGCTCGTTTTGATAGTTATGATGAGACCTTACCTTCGGACTTAATGGAGTGACCTGAAGGTGTACTTCGGTGACTGCTACTGGAACTCGTCGACCAGTAGAACTAGGGGTGCCAGGTTTGGGCTCGTTGTTGTAGTAATGATGTGCCCTTACCTCCGGACTTGATGGAGTGACCTGAAGGTGTACTTTGGTGACTGCTACTGGAACTCGTCGACGAATGGAACTAGGTGCGCCGAGTTTAGGCTCGTTTTGATAGTAATGATGAGACCTTATCTTCTGACTTGATGGAGTGACCTGAAGGTATACTTTGGTGACTGCTACTGGAACTCGTCGATCAATGGAACTAGGTGTGCCGAGTTTGGGCTCGTTTTGATAGTAATGATGAGACTTTTCCTACGGACTTGATGGAGTGACCTGAAGGTATACTTCAGTTACTGCTACTGGAACTCGTCAACGAATAGAAGTAGGTGTGCCGAGTTTGGGCTCGTTTTGATACTTACGATGAGATCTTACCTCCAGACTTGATGGTGTGACCTTAAGGTGTACTTTGGTGACTGCTACTGGAACTGGTAGACCAGTAGAACTAGGGGTGCCGAGTTTGGGATCGTTTTGATAGTTATGATGAGACCTTACCTCCGGACTTGATGGAGTAACCTGAAGGTGTACTTCGGTGACTGCTACTGGAACTCGTCGACGAATGGAACTAGGTGTGCCGAGATTGGGCTTGTTTTGATAGTTATGATGAGACCTTACCTCCTGACTTGATGGAGTGACTTGAAGGTGCACTTCGGTGTCTGCTACTGGAACTGGACGACCAGTAGAACTAGGGGTGCCGAGTTTAGGCTCGTTTTGATAGTTAAGATGAGACCTTACCTCCGGACTTAATGGAGTGACCTGAAGGTGTACTTCGGTGACTGCTACTGGAACTCGTCGACCAGTAGAACTAGGGGTGCTGAGTTTGGGCTCGTTTTTATAAATATGAGGAGACCTTACCTCCGGACTTGATGGAGTAACCTGAAGGTGCACTTCGGTGTCTGCTACTGGAACTGGTCGACTAGTAGAACTAGGGGTGCCGAGTTTGGGATCGTTTTGATGGTTATGATGAGACCTTATCTTCTGACTCGATGGAGTGACCTGAAGGTGTACTTTGGTGACTGCTACCGGAACTCGTCGATGAATGGAACTAGGTGTGCCGAGTTTGGGCTCGTTTTGATAGTAATGATGAGACCTTATCTTCTGACTTGATGGTGTGACCTGAAGGTATACTTTGGTGACTGCTACTGGAACTCGTCGATCAATGGAACTAGGTGTGCCGAGTTTGGGCTCGTTTTGATGGTAATGATGAGACTTTTCCTACGGACTTGATGGAGTGACCTGAAGGTATACTTCAGTTACTGCTACTGGTACTCGTCAACGAATAGAAGTAGGTG
Source organism: Atethmia centrago (assembly GCA_905333075.3). Taxonomy (NCBI): domain Eukaryota; kingdom Metazoa; phylum Arthropoda; class Insecta; order Lepidoptera; family Noctuidae; genus Atethmia; species Atethmia centrago. The sequence goes on along the minus strand of HG995367.1, from coordinate 33,461,586 downwards.
TGCCGAGTTTGGGCTCGTTTTGATACTTACGATGAGATCTTACCTCCAGACTTGATGGTGTGACCTTAAGGTGTACTTTGGTGACTGCTACTGGAACTGGTAGACCAGTAGAACTAGGGGTGCCGAGTTTGGGATCGTTTTGATAGTTAAGATGAGACCTTACCTCCGGACTTAATGGAGTGACCTGAAGGTGTACTTCGGTGACTGCTACTGGAACTCGTCGACCAGTAGAACTAGGGGTGCTGAGTTTGGGCTCGTTTTTATAAATATGAGGAGACCTTACCTCCGGACTTGATGGAGTAACCTGAAGGTGCACTTCGGTGTCTGCTACTGGAACTGGTCGACCAGTAGAACTAGGGGTGCCGAGTTTGGGATCGTTTTGATGGTTATGATGAGACCTTATCTTCTGACTCGATGGAGTAACCTGAAGGTGTACTTTGGTGACTGCTACCGGAACTCGTCGATGAATGGAACTAGGTGTGCCGAGTTTGGGCTCGTTTTGATAGTAATGATGAGACCTTATCTTCTGACTTGATGGTGTGACCTGAAGGTGTACTTCGGTGTCTGCTACTGGAACTCGTGGACCAGTAGAACTAGTGGTGCCGAGTTTGGGCTCGATTTGATAGTTATGATGAGACCTTACCTCCGGACTTGACTTGACTCCGGATTACTATCAAAATGAGCCCAAACACGGCACACCTAATTCCATTCGTCGACGATTTCCAGTAGCAGTCACCAAAGTACACCTTAAGGTCACACCATCAAGTCTGGAGGTAAGGTCTCATCGTAATTATCAAAACGAGCCCAAACTCGGCACACCTAGAAGTAGGTTTGTTTTGATTCGTTGACGAGTTCCAGTAGCATTAACTGAAGTATACCTTCATGTCACTTCATCAAGTCCGTAGGAAAAGTCTCATCATTACTATCAAAACGAGCCAAAACTCGGCACACCTAGTTCTATTCGTCGACGAGTTCCAGTAGCAGTCACCAAAGTACACCTTCAGGTCACTCCATTAAGTCCGTAGGTAAGGTCTCATCATAACTATTAAAACGAGCCCGAACTCGGCACCCCTAGTTCTACTGGTCGACGAGTTCCAGTAGCAGTCACCGAAGTACACCTTCAGGTCACACCATCAAGTCCGGAGGTAAGGTCTCATCATAACTATCAAAAAGAGCCCAATTTTGGCACACCTAGTTCCATTTGTCGACGAGTTCCAGTAGCAGTCACCGAAGTACACCTTCAGGTCACACCATCAAGTCTGGAGGTAAGGTCTCATCATAACTATCAAAACGAGCCCAAACTCGGCACACCTAGTTCTATTCGTCGACGAGTTCCAGTAGCAGTAACTGAAGTATACCTTCAGGTCACTCCAAGTCCGTAGGTAAGGTCTCATCATTACTATCATAACGAGCCCAAACTCGGCACACCTAGTTCTATTCGTCGACGAGTTCCAGTAGCAGTTACCGAAGTACACCTTCAGGTCACACCATTAAGTCTGGAGGTAAGGTCTCATCATAACTATCATAACGAGCCCAAACTCGGCACACCTAGTTCTATTCGTCGACGAGTTCCAGTAGCAGTCACCGAAGTAAACCTTCAGGTCACACCATCAAGTCCGGAGGTAAGGTCTCATCATAACTAATAAAACTTGCCTAAAGTCCACAGCCCACATCTGTCTACTAGAAGAAGGCTTCCAGTGCCTAGGAGTCACTGAAGTATTTGTATCTAAGAATTATTTAGTAAAATTATAAAGAGCAATACGAAATATTTTTTGTAATTACGAATATAACGAAATAAGAAAAGAAAAATTCAAAGTATCAAAATTAGTTCACTTTACTACTATTCCCGCAGCTAACCGTGCGTACACTTGTGTGTGCGACCCGTGTCAATGTAGTAGTTAGTGCAAACGCGTCCTTAACTACAATACGAGAAATTGATTTTCCGAAGGAAATGAGTCGTTGCGTTGGAATATGCTCCAATGCTGAGCACAAATTATTGTTAAAAATATGTATTTAAGACTGGTCACTACATTGTCTGAAGCAGCTGTATTAGAGTAGGGTGACCATGAATTTTCACAATGAAGTGAGACTGAATCGTGAATATAGGAATGTTCGATAACCATATCGTATTTTTTTTTAAGGCAAGTGCTTACACTTTAAGGAATCTTATAACTAGCATACTTTTATTTTATTAGTTGGCCGCGCGGTTACAATGGACATTGCTTTTCACTTTGATCGCGAGAAAATGAAACAGGCATAAAGTTCTTACTTGTTTGTCTTATCTCCAAGGCATGAAATTGTCTTACGCGTTGATGGGTCGATTTCAAATTTGGGGCCAAAAGCATATATTTTCATTTATTTCTCATGGTGTAGAATTTATCGTAACTAAAATTATTTTAAATCATGTAGTCTTATGAGACGTCCAAACGCCAGTTACAACGAATCTTTTATAATTGTAAATTAAAAAGATAGATCTAAAACTAGTACCTATTTCTCATTAGTGTTAATGCTCCAAAGTCTTATTTTTTCTTAATCTTTCTAAAAAACGAAATAACGCGTCGAGGAAATTCAAATTTTATCGTGGTACTTTTAAGTATATACTTCAAAGATGAATAATTAGATATTAAAAACAATACTGGGTATAAAAAAAATGTTCTTTTTTAGCTTTCTAAAACTGTTTCATTTTAAAGTATAATTTGTGTGATCGTAACAAAATGCACCAGTAAATAGAATTCGTCCCTGATTTACCCGACCTTTACCCCGCGCGCATCCCGTGTGCTCAGTCGTGACCGAACGCGCGTGCTCGTCAGTTGTGTGTGGCGTTATTTTAAGAGAAATTCCAAATTTCAGGTAAGATTTTGACTTTTGTAACAAATTTATATCATTAGTGTTTTGTCACATATCGTGCTTAGTTAAATGTGTTTTTTGTTTTTGATTTGGCTGCCTTACAAACCATTGAGAGCATATTTTGTTTCCAATGTACGAAAACGTTCTAGAACGTTCTATTTACGAAATAAATTCGAATTACTTCCAAAAATCTCATTCGTGTCACTCTCATTTGTGTCGATTGACGAGTCACACAAATTATATTGAAAGTCACACTAATGATTTTTTTTTTTACTTTTAGATTAAGTATTATATAATGGCGAAACCAAAAAAACAAAAAAGTGAGGAAGAATTAGAGAGACGTAGAATAGCTAGAAGACAAAAATATCAAACTATTAAAAACAATCCTGAGTTATATGCTGCTGAGCAAGAAAAAAAAAGACAATATTACTTAAAAGCGAAGGAGAATAAAAAAATTAAAAATATTAACGAAATGAGTCCACGCGAGCAAAGAATTCAAAGACGAAAATGGAAAACGAGTGCCAAAAAGTTTTATAGAAAGAAAGTAAGTCAAAGAATGATAGAAAACGTTGCAGTAACTGAAGAAAGTTGTGATATTGAAAATGTTAACATGAATACAGATCCCTTAAACATAGAAAACCAAGAAATAAAATCGAAACTAAGTATGCGTGAACAAAAATTAATAAAAAAAAATCAAAACAATGAAAATGCAGCACGAGAAAGAAAAACGAAATTATATATTATTATTAAACAGGTACAGGTTCAGGGTAAATTATTTAAAAAGAAAAACATCTACACTAACAGGAGAAATAAGTAATGAATCAGAAAATACAAAAAATGAAGACAAGAAACAATTATTTGATAAACTTCTAAGTGCTGAAATAACACGGAAATTTGCAACAACTGCAAACAGGAAAGACAAACGCGTTATCACTAACTTAATTGATAAAGAGAAGTTTAAAAAAATTAAGGTTGCTACTGACCTTCGCAAAGTTCATCTCCGAGAACGATTTAAGAAGAATGCACGAAATAACATCAACGTTCAAAAATTAGTGGAAAAGTTTTACGAAGACGACATTAACAGTCGCATTACTCCAGGCAAGAAACAATATAAGAAGAAACATGGAACCGTTAAACAAGTCAGATATCTTTTAGATTCTATAAAAAATTTACACAAGAAATTTTTGGCTGAAAATACTAACATTAAAATTAGTTACACAACTTTTACAAGACTCAGACCATTTTGGGTCTCTCTTCCAACTGACGACCGTGATACGTGCGCCTGCTTATTGCACACAAACTTTAACTTATTAATAGCGGCTCTTAATAAGAATAATATTCTTGATGTAAAAGATAGTCAGAATTTGACAAAGGAAATCTGTTGTAATAAATATAGCCTAGATTGTCTTAATCGCAAATGCGCTTCATGTAAAAATAAAACAGTACCATATAAAGAATTCCGAAATGATAAAGAAATACAGTACATGGTATGGGAAAGAGACACCAAAAAAGTAGATACGAAAGAAATAAAAATTATCAAGAAGAAAGCAAAGAGATCTGATGCTCGTAACCTGATAATTGAACTGGAAAATATGCTGCCAAAATTTTTGTCCCACACGAGTAACATTGTCAACCAGTACGCTACTATTAAATGTTTGAAAGAAGCTCTAACTACCAATGAAGCCTTGATTCATATGGATTTTTCGGAAAACTATTCTTATAAATATGCGGAGGAAGTACAAATCATGCACTTTGGTGGCAGCCGTGGTCAAGTCTCACTTCATACAGCAGTGGTTTATTTAAAAAAATGATTCCAATGCTACTCAAGCCTACTCTGTTTGCACAGCCAGTGAATGCACCCGTCATGATGCAGCGGCAGTGTGGGCTCATCTAAATGATTTAATTAAATTTGTGTTTAACAGATCATCACAAATTAATCGCATTCACATTTTAACAGATAGTCCCTCAAGCCAGTATAGAAATAAATACATATTTTATATTTTAACCCAATTAAGGAATGACTTCCCAGAACTAAATCTTATCACTTGGAATTACCAAGAAGCTGGGCACGGCAAGGGTGCTCCTGATGGCATCGGAGCAGTGATCAAAAGGACTGCGGATTATGAATTAAGGTGTCATCAGGATATCGGAGACTTTGATGCCTTTGTTAACATAATTCGAAGAAATATAAAAAACGTAGAAATGGGTATTATTCAAGAGCACGAAATTAAATTAAAGGAATTAATGTTGCCTAAAGATATTGCCACTTTCAAGGGGACTATGACAGTTCATCAGGTATATTTTATACAACAATTAAACATTAAAAAATATACTGATGTTACCATACACAATGTAATAATAATACATATTTTTTTCTTTCAGGTCATTTGGGCTGCCGATTCTGCTTATCTAGAATTTAGACAACAGAGCTGTTTCGAATGTTTAAATGTCGCTTGTAAACATGGCAAACATATGAGATTTTTTTAAATATATAATACTCCCATTGAATCTACAATGGAAAATATAAACGTCATCCCGGAAAACAAAATAATTAAGGTATTAAGTGATGTTACCATTCGTTATGCTAATACCGATGATCCAATGTTACATGACAGCATGCCATCAACTTCAAGTCTCCGCAGTGTTCGACACTCGTGGACCAACAAATCTTTTATAAATAATCATACAAAAGCGACAGATCATGAAAAAGAATTTCTTGATTTTTTAAAGAAATGTGAAGATGATGATGACGATCCCATTGATTAAATTAAGAAGGTATTAAAAATATGAATATTGTTATTGTATTCGCAATGAAAAACGATTAGCGTTAACGAATCTTGAAGACTGAAATCAGAAATGTATACTTACCATTGATTAGCTTAGTTGAATAAGTTATTGTTTTGGAATTAAGTTTAAAATTCTGTAGTACGGTGACCAGCACAAAAATGGTACCCCAATCTGTCAAAGTTTCCAGGTAATGGAATTTGACACTTTTTACACTGTTGCAGTAAATTGAAAATCTTTTATAGAAATTTGACAGTAGGTTGAGGGTAGGTTAAAGCGCTGACCACTGCACCTGCTACTAATAATGTTAATGACAAATATTTTATGTTTTGTTGATTATTTATTAACTTTCATTAGTGTAACCAGAGATCTCATTAGTATATCACAAAATATCATTAGAGAAATTATGCTGCTCATTCGTGTCACTCAAAAATTTGTATTTTCCCTGTTATTGGAAGAAATTAAAGGTTTGTTTGATTAGCATGTGTTTTTTTAACTAATGAACGCACCCAGATATTTAAACATTATTTTTCAAACATTTTTCAAATATCATGCAATTCACGCTTTTTTGGCCCCAAATTTGAAATCGACCCTGATATAAAGTTGCTTGGATTTCGGCAGTAATATTTCTTCAACCGCGTTTTTCGCATTCCGTTCCATTTTAAGCGTGTTAGTCGAAAGTGTAATTAGTAATTTCTTCACTTTTCGCTGTTCAAAAATGCTGCAAAATTAAAAAGATGAGAATTGCTAATTCCCGCCAAATGACAATGGTGAAAAATAAAAAAAAAACTTTAAAATAGTTTCGTATTTTAAAGTTTTTTTTTTATTTTTCAACATGTATCATTTGACTTGGGTACTTCATACTGCCAAGTCCTATAAACGTTTCTTTGCGTTTTTAAATAAATGACAGCCATTTTATCTGGTTTTATGAAATTAACGATAGAAAACACGGAAGTGATATAAATTAAAACAAATGAGATAAAATAATGACTTTAATCTGCGACGTTATATTGTGCGTGTGGCTGCTGGCCCTGATTATCTTAAGTCTTAGAAATAAAGTTTATGCACTAGAGCACAAAAAGCGGTTTTATGTCGCCTACGCACAACATAAAGACGAACTTTTAAACTAAAACGAGTCAACTGTCAACTGATAGTTAGATAATAGATCAGATTGTTTACATAGCCAAGTGACGTCATGACCACAGAGCAACATGGCATCCACTGCGTCCAGCGTTTTCGTCAAACTACGCGCGAAATTTAAAAATTTGAAATTTAAGTGCATTTTTATGGCACTTATCGATTGAATAAAAATTTTGTGATTTTTTTTTGGGGCATATTGGCACTATAGAATTTAACTAAGACACTTTTCAAAAATTCGGTGTAAGACCGTATTGTTTGCATCACATAACTAGCAAAATAATTATTCACGGCTACATAAATGATCAAGCTTTACATATCCAGTTTAAGCTGACCTCTCATTGTACGAAAATCGCACAATACAATGCGAGATCAGCTTATACTGGAAATTTACAGCTTGATACGTAGCCGTGTGTACATAAGACAATTGTTTGCAAAGTAAGCACTTTTTCAATATGTGTGTTTTTTTAATTGTGTTGTTATTATTTTTTCGGGTGCGTTTGTAGCAATAGGAAGCATTTACCTGTGCGTGATTGTCAGATTTTCGTAGTGTGCTGTTTTCCTAGCTTTCCGCAGAAAGTGGCAGGTAAAATATTTTAGTGTAAACTGCTAACAAGATTTTTTTTTATTTCATTACCGAACGATAAAAACTTTTTGAAAATTTGAACGAAACATCCGATGTCGAGTTTGACGTTTGAAGAAACCTTATTAGTTTTGAGGTTATGTTGTGATCGCTTGTGGGTCGTTTTATAATCGTTAGAGTCTAAAATAAATTCTGTTTATTAATTTCTTAGACTAATTCAAAATGCTGTCACGTAGCTGGAGGCATTTGTGTAGGCGTTATTCCCAAGCTGTTACCTTTAGAACCAATGAGATCTCACCCGTAAGTTCATCCTACGAAACATCCTATAATTAACACTATATTTTTATGATCAGTTATTTACATATGGCACTTATCGTGTTTCGTTACAGGCACAACATAATGAAAAGCAAGAAGGTTTATTTTACACTATGAACCCAGATTTATGCAAACAACTCTTTAGTCACGGGGGCTTCCCTAAAAGTTTCATGCAACAGACCAAGACCTTCACAGAAACAGCCATAATGGTGCGCCAGCCAGCATTAGACCTCATGAATTGTATAAGAGCTAGTGATATGGACAAGCCAGTCATTAGATATCTTCTTTGTATCCTTTTCAACTTAGCTTTTATAGTTTAGTGTATGTTTATCAGCCTGAAATTTTCTCACTGGTGGAACTCAGACCTCCCCTTTGTGAGAGAGAGGTGAATGTAAGTATGGCTTAAATATGATGATACTTGTTTGAAATATAATAATATTATTTTGACTGTGTCACTTAAGCTTTTCTTTTTTGTATAACACTGCAATTTAATATGTACTAGAACTATAACAACTACTGCGTCTAAAGAAAAAGATCTTCTAGTTATGCAGTCAAAGCTGTTATTTTAACCACCTTTTGTTCCAGAAGTTCTTACTTTTCTTAGTGTTAGTTATTAGTTTTCATTTATCACATTATAACAGTTTCCTTAGCATTATATAAGATGGCGAGAAAGGCACAGGCAAGTCAATAACAATGGCCCATCTCCTGCACTATGCCCATGAAGAGGCCTACCTTGTTGTACATGTACCTTGGGGTGAGTTACTTCAATCTTTATACAACTCCAGTAGAAAAATAGATTATAAAACAGCATGTTTATATAACTTTAACTTACTTAACTTTAGTTAGATGGTACTGGTACTACCTTGTTTGATGGGTGTTTAACCCTTTGACCGATGCGTCAAAAATGCAAAAACGTGCCCTCGGCATGTCTTAGAACCAAAAATTGGAAGACATGTGACATCTACCAACCCGCACTGGGCCAACGTGGCGGATTACGGCCCACTCCCTTTCACAGAGAGGAGGCTTGCTGTCCCAGCAGTGGGAACATTATAGGCTGATTATGCAATCAAATTACCTTATCCTGTAGTGTCAGAATGGCTGAGGCGTGTGCCGCGTCACAAGGAAATGTCAAACTCACAGACCCACGAGGGCTTCGTGGACTTGCCGCTCGACGCCGCCTCCTGGCTCATACACTTCAAGAGCCAGAACCAGACACTACTCAAATCTGGTGATGTAAGTAACACAGTATTGTTAACTTGTTAGTATTCATTGAAGTAGCGTTTGTGTGCTACACCATGGTATAAAGAGATTATAATAACCAAAGCTGAACAGAAAAGGAACTCCAAAACAAAAAAATATCATGAACCTGATGGGATTTTGAGATTACAAACTATCATCCAACTTAAGCAACATCTTCCTTAGATGTTGCACATCTTAAGGATGATTTCTACCAAATGGTATCACATCGCATCGGATCGGAAAGGATAGGAACGGATGCGGCGACAGCCGATCGCGTCCGGCAAGATGTCGACGCATACCATCGGCTCCGTACCGTCGCAGTCGCTTGCGAACGTATTATCCGTTTCTGCGCCTAGTCTAATATTTTCATTCCTACCGTGTTGACGTGTTCTAATTTTTGAAAATGATTGAAGTTGACGTAGTATTGTTGGCTCTTGCATTAGAAGAATAAGAAAATTATTATTTGGTTTGACTGAGATTTGGATTGAAAGGATTCGATCGGACACGACGACAGGCGAACGGAGCCGATCGCACGTCGCAGCATACTTTCGGATACGATCGCGTGTCGCGGAAAACGCCTGCGGTCAAGCAGCTGTACACGGCTTGGTAATATAGACTTTAAATACTGTGTACACGATTTAACCTGTTAAACCCCGCGCGACTATCGTTTAAATAAAGATTGTATAATCCGTTCAAATCCGATGCGATGCGAGCCGTTTGGTGGAAATCATCCTTTATTTGCAGTCATTCTGCGTCAAAGAGAATTAGTCATTGTTTTGCGTACAGCATCTACGTGGCGTATTATCGAGAAATATATTTGCGGTCGGCGCAACATGTCAATTTCTTGCATACTGAGGAGTATGGGAGAAATTGACATGTTGGCTATCAATTGTCATCACGGTAATCACCCCCCTTTCTAGCCATATCATCTTTCACACAGTCCATCCATCGTTTCTTTGGTCTTCCCCAACTCTTATAGCCATTCACATTCTCGTACCTATGTTACTTTCCCCAGTTTAAAATATCACATTATTATCCACAGTTGAAAATCTCCAAAGAGTATGTGTGGAGTAAACGTGAGAAGACTGAGGCGGGCGCACCGTTGTCGTCGCTCGTGGAACACGGCATCAGTCGCGTCAAGTACGCCTGTGACGTCATAGACGCACTAGTCGACGAGATCAAGATACTGTCCAGTAACAAACAGTATGTTATGTTGTAATTACCATAAACATAGCATAATCAGCCTGTAATGTTCCCACTACTGGGACACTGGGGCTCCTCTCTACAAAGTCAAATTATTTATTTCAAATAGGTACATAAAAGGCACTTTTGAAACTCAAAATTTACAAAAAAATTGAATTGATTCTGGTCGCCCTTTCCATAAGGTAGTTTTCTATGGAGAAGAATGGGCAAGAATCTCCACCATCACTCTTTTAAAATGTTTTACAATATTGTGTATACTCATTGATTATATAATTATATGTGATGACGAAGCACCAAGAATAAAATTACTGTACCACAATAGGTATAAACAACTCCCTGTGGGCCGTAATCCACCACGCGGGCCCAGTGTGTGTTATTTGCTCGCATCTATACAGCCGAAAGACCAAGGTTTACCAACCCGCACTGGGCCCGCGTAGTGGATTACGGCCCACTCCCTCTCACAGAGAGGAGGCCTGTGTCCCAGCAGTGGGAACATTATAGGCTGATTATGTATACAGAAGTGTGCTGTCTAGTATTGCCTCCTCATTGCATGATTGGTGCTGGTTCATTAGTAATTTGTGTAAAAACTAGCATAATTATGATCTATGCATAATTAAGCCAATCCTCAGAGAAACTTGGTACTTATATTATTTTAGGGTTCTGTCTGTCTGTCACAGTCAATTTTCTCCGAATCGGACCGATTAAGTTGAAATTTGATATACATATGAATTTCTGTGACCCAAACACGGACTTGTAACGTAAATAAATGAATTTAGAATACGGGGGTCACTTTTGGGCGACAAATTAGAATAAAAACAAAAAACGTTTTACAAATTGTAGGTACCTACCGACACTTTAAATGAAAAGGCTTACTGTGATGGTCTCAATTTTTATTTTATTTTATAAACATTTTTTAAGAAAATAGATTCTCCGAAACTACACAGCCTAAATGTTAGAAAAAAATACAGAAATAGTTCTATACCTACTTATTGATTACAGTAAAACCTATAAGAAGTCTATGATCTTAAAATAACATGGTAAATCTCTCAATATTGTGCGTACAAACTTATATTTGTCAGTTGGAATGTACCTATGGGAGAACATGTTTTTCAACTAAAATGTTAAGTTTGTTCTTGCGATAACTTCAACCCAACTACGGAACTATTCATTGTGCGTGGTCCGACACGCACTTGTCGGTTATCCTTCTTGTTTTAGAACTTTGCTTTATAATACTTTTTAATTTCAGATGCAAAACATTTGTGGCGATCGACGGTTTCAACAGCTTCTTCTACCCGTTGACGCGACTCAACACCCCTACAAAAAAGAAAGTCAAGCCTGAAGAAGTTACACTGACAACTTCCTTCTTAAAACTAACAACTAATGACTGGGTAAGAATAATTATGAAGATAAAAATTCAAGTGTGATTTTATAAAATAATGGTTTTGTCATGATAATTTATAAAATATTTTAACAGACAAATGGTGCCATAGTAGTATCTGCAGATCAGTTAGCAGTTCCTGATGATCACCAAGAAAGTTACCTTCCAAGATATTTGCTGTACAAAAAGGTAAAATATCAACATTTGCATTCATAAGCGACTTCCAAAAAGAGGAGGTTCTATGTTCGTCTGTATGTTTTTTTTTTTATGTGTGCTCATCGATATTTTCATCAATTGTAGGCCGATTTCGGATTTTTTTTTTCATTTGGTAGAGGAAGCTTGCGCTGTGGTCCCATATCAATTTTATGAAATATGCTGGAGTAGTTTTTGTGTTAGCTTCAATAATACGTATTTTTCCCGCTTAGTCTATGTGGATGATGTTTTAATAACTTCCTGTCACTGTTATTTAATTCGAATTCGTGTGGGGTAGGTACCACTGGTACCAGAACTAAAGAGTGAAAAATTAAAACGTTTTACAAAAAAAAAAACAACTGACTTCCAAAAAGAACTCTACAAAGTGAAAAATAACTTTGATTTCTGAAGTTGGTGTGTTTGGTTTTGTACTTTCGTTTTTAACACTGACTTTCGATATTATACCTAATTAGTAATTATTTTTGAAAGTTAGTTTTTTTTTAAGTTTTTTTCTTGATTGCTTCACTAATCGTCCATTGTAATTACACAGTTGATGAAATTATGAGGCAAGTAAGCATGAAAAAAAAAACACGGAAAAATACGAAAAAGAATGCTACTGCAACTTATAGAGAAAAACCCTGGCCAATAGATTTGAAAAAAATATTAAAAGCCATTAAAGTTTTCTTATTTCTAGATGCAATGGCTTTCATGACTTTTTTTCGTCTAAAACAGCCAGTTTGGTTGGTGTTGTTGAAACAACTATTAAGGTTTTAGGGTAACTGCGATGTAGGGTATAATAAAAAAATAAAGTGTTGAAATAACTTTTTTTTTTTTACAGGGTTTTGAACATTTAGACCCATTTGTGCCAATAGAGGTAGGCAGATACAATGAAAAGGAGTTCTTATCCTGTGTAGAGTACTACAGGGACCGGCTATGGTTAAGAGGGCCTCCAGAGATTGAGACAGAGCTGAAGTACACAAGTGCATGCAATCCTTTCAAGTTTATGGAACAGTGTGCACCTTTGTAAAATAGTTTTAATTGTATTGTAATATAATGTAGTTGGTATATAATATTAGTTTTGTTTTATTACATAATTGAATTTGTCAAAATAGTCGGTATAAAACCATAAACACCTTTATACCTTTCATAGTCTACCCCAAATACTATGGCAAACATACATTTGATGTAGAAGTCAACGTGTCATAATATTGTATTACTAATAATTACTAACAATATACAGGGCCGATTTTTGAGACTGGGTAGTAGGGGTAGGTACCTTAACCGTTGCAGATACAGGAAAACGGTCAGAGACTGTCCTTAACTTTTTGAGAAGATCTACAGTCACAGATTTTGTAAAAAATGCTCAGTTGCTTATTACCAAGGTGAGATGTGAGGTGTTACACATCATATACGACTACTGTATAGCTCGGTGTCACTGACTCTGGCAGGGCCACAATCAGGGTTTTTAATTTTGATAACACAAACAATCAGTCGCTAATTAGTCGATATTTAAATATCAGAATTTGTCGGTCACTGGTTCAAAAGATATAAGGGTTTATAGGTGGCCGATCTGGAGAGTCTCCCCAACAGGGCCACATTTATATCTCAAAAACTAGGGTACCTAGCGAAGATCTGTTTTCTCCCATATTATATCGCTAATTAGTCGGAATCAGTCGCCAAATATCAGAATTTGTCGGTCAAAGGTTCAAAAAATATAAGGGTTTATAGGTGGCCGATCTGGAGAGTCTCCCCAGCAGGGCCACATTTATATCTCATAAACTAAGGCACCTAGCGAAGATGTGTTTTCTCCCATGTTTTGTCGCAATGTGTAGCCAAGTTATAGTTTCAGTCGGTGTGTAATTAAAAAGATATTAAAGAATTCAATTTCCCCATACAGTGGTACAAGCAAGTACAAAATACTTTATGTAGTTTCTAGACAGTATCAATGACGTCTTATGGAGGAATATTTGTTTCGAATTAAATAATTATAAACTTTTTCTATAATTTCAGTCAGCCCACCAAAGGAAAGCTGTTTTCATTACCTATAAACAAATTACAATAGATATATGTAGGTAATTATTTATCTAACACAGGTATGGGCAACCTTTGACATGTTGAGGGCCAAACTTTTGCGTGCAAATACGTTCGCGGGCCTCGTTTAAAAGTAGGTAAGTACTTAGTGCATTTTTAAGTAGTGATCATATTTTTTGCGATAGATGTTAGACATGAAATAATACGACAATGTTATTATTACAATTTATTAAATTAACAAATATCAATTTAAAAAAAATGGTACATTATAATTAAATCGTTAAATTTGCAATTGTTACAAACTACGAAAGTTAAATACACCGAAATCAATGAGACACTTGAGCTTGAATTTGGGAAACTAATCCATCGATATTTGGATTAATTCGACTGATACAAAGACGTAAAGAATTTTCCAAATTATCGTCAGTCAGTCTTGTACGATGTGTTGATTTATTAACTTTCATCAATGAAAAGAACTGTTCGCATTTATAAGTACTGGCAAACGCACAAATCAATATTCTTGCGAATTTTCTAAGCTGCGGAAAATTGTCTTCTAGGTATTTTTTGTAGAAATCGCACAACTCTACGTCTTCAAATTTGGATTTTATGAGTGAGTTTTCTTGAATCTCGATCAACTCCATTTGTAAGTGTATTGGAGCATTTTGTACATTGGGCATTTTCACAAAAATGTATAACCCCGGATTTTCAAGTGTCCCTCCAATTCGATTTAATTTTATTTATGTAGTAGTTGCCAGAATTATTTATATTTGTCATCGAAGTGAATAAACGTACACAATATTTTCTTGTTTTAACAAAAGCTATAAGCTATAATATATATAATAATCTCAAATAAATTCAATTTAATTAAAAATAACAAGTGAAAAATGGGTGATTTTGCGCTGTCTTACGAATATATAATAACTTATTTCTTAACTTTTTTGTAAGAAAGATACCCTCTTTTAAGGTTGTTTTTAGTCCAGGATAATCAAATATTGTGATACTTACTAGGTAAAATATAAAAACCTACTAACAAAAAAAAATATAAAAAGTAAAGAAAGTAAATCAAAAAATTGTCCTCCCCGGAACATTCAGTTTTGTCACCCATTTTTCTAACAAAATGTTTACTGTAGTTCAAATAGTTTTGCATTACTGGAAACACCATAGCTACCGCTTTGCATCTAGTCAGGATAGAAGCCGTCAGTGTCAAAAAAGTGCTTCTAAGGAGTGCACGCGTGTTTGCTAGCCGCAGTGAACGAAATCTTGTCTCAGGTATGTGACCATATTTTGTCTTATTTCTATCTATTTATATTGTAGTTTTTAGTTAATTAGTTTTAGAATATTATGTTAACCAAGTCGAACAAAAGTTTTGATGAATTTAAGTATTGTGGCTATTTTTAAACAGTTTTTATTACTAGAGGATAATCAAATGTGACTTCGGTTGTGTGACTTTTTGAGCGGTCACATATATGCTGGACGAAAAGTCACAACATGCCTGAACACATTAAGCACAGTTTACATGGCAATTTTCTTGACCTATATTTTTTTTTCTAAGACCTTTATGACTGAGTAGGTACAAGCCACGGTAAATAGTAGATTTAAAAAGAATCATTATTGAAAAACTTGAACTATTTGATGTTGTATGTCGTACGTTTATACGTTAAAATGTGAATGTTACTTGTATGGGTGTACATATTTATGTTCGTATATTTGTAGGTTTCATTTTAGTAGTACCAAATTTTGTTTTAGGAATATCAACTTACATCAAAATGCCTCTTACCGGGGCTGAAAAAACTAGACGGTATAGGGAAAAACTAAAACGAGATCGCCCCGAAGAATATAAAGCACAATGTAAAGAAATTTTTTAAAGAATGAAAAGCAAGAAAAAGAAAATATCAGAATAGACGGAAGAAGAAGCAGAAAAGCAACGAAAAAAATGGAGAAAGGAAAAAAAAAAGAAGCAATTTGCAGAAAAAAAAGCAACGAGATCTAAGAAATGTAGACAATGAACCTTGTACAACACAAAAACAACGACAACAATGTAACTTGTGTATGAAAGATAAAAATGAAACAAAAATCAGGAAGAAATTTAAACAATTACTAAGAAAATCCAGAAATTTGTTGACGCAGGTTAAAAAAATTCAAACTCAAAGAGAGACTTACAAAAAAAGATACCAGCATCTTAAACAACGTACTACGAAAAAGATAGCTGAAAGATATTCTAATTAAAATTACATTTTTAAGCTACACAACAGATCTCAGTATGTAACTATAGCTTTAAATCCGTTGTAGTTAGATATTTAATAAAGCCAATAATTGTTATGGTCTAAGGACCGGAATTGATTGTATTGTTTAAGATTGTTTGCTATTATTCTTAATTAATGTTAATGATAAACGAATCATGAAGACTGATATAAGTGCCACAAAAAAAACATAAAAAAGACTTCATAATATTGATAGTAAATAATTTACCTTTTATAATTAATAATAAAAATGTGATGCCTTAAGCAGGAACTGATTGTGATAATTTTGTTAAAACTTAAATAATGTTAATTACATATGATTAGATGTATTAATTGTTTTTTTCGCCATGTAAACGCACCCTTTCCCTTTTTAGGTATTCGGTTGTGTGACTGTCCCTATATTAAGGAGCTGAATTTCTTGATTATTTCAGTAAATTTAACATTTAATGACCTTCAAATTACTCTCTCAAATGGAAAATTATTCTTTAGTATAATATTTGTGGCCTTTTCTCTAAAAATGTATCAAAAATATTGAAAATAAAGATAATTATGACAGTTAAAGTAACAGAAGTCACACACTGCTTAAATTATTGTACTTTTAATAAGCTTAGATACAAACATTGGAAATGGTGAGTGTTTTTTTTTAATTACATGAGCATTTAAAACTCTTTAAATAAAAAATATCTAAAAATTCTTATAATTTACACCGTTTTCTCAGCTACTGAATATAGTCACACAACTGACATAAATTTGCGAGACTTTCCGTTATGTAGTAATATTTTTTACAGTATTTGCGTTGTAAACCCATAATATTTAAGTTTTTCTTAAAGGATATTGAATTTCCGTTCTAAAGAGACCAAAGACAGTTTAAAATATAATACTATCAAAAAAGCATTATATTTCAAGGTGGGGGTACATTTTTGTGAAAATGCCCCATTACATTTTGTAGGAGTAGCAAATAAACTGAAACAGTCTTCCATGTTTTTGAAGTCGCTAAATCTGTTCGAAAATTGTTCCGACAGTAACTTGAGTTCTTCAGCATATTGAGCATATGCAATATTTTCATACGCAGAGAGCGTGTTGAAATGGTAACTATTACCAGACAGCATCTGTGACTCCCACAAGCGTAGTTTGATCTGAAACGCTTTCAAATGGCTGTACAAATCATTTACTAACTGTCCCTGTTTTTGAAGTTTCAAATTTAAATCATTCAAATAGCCTGTAAGATCGACCAGAAATGCTAAGTCACATATCCATTTTGGGTCACTTAATTCAGATAGTGGTTTATCTTTTATTTTCATAAAGTCTGCTATCTCATTTCTAAGCTCGTAAAACCGTTTCATCATTTTTCCTTTACTCAGCCATCTGACTTCACAATAATATGTTAGGTACGTCGTTATATTCAGCTGATATTTCATCCAAAAATGGCTTGAACTGACGATGGTTAAGACCTCGGGATCGAATAAAATTGATGGTTTTTACTACCACATTCTGGAGTCGAATGGACTTAGAACACAAGTTCAGTTGGTGGATAATGCAATGAAAGACTATCAAATCATCTTTTTGCACATTTAATTCTGTTGCTTTTTCATTCAAAATTCCGATGAAATCTTTACGTAAGCCGACCATAGAAGGTGCACCATCAGTGCATACTCCAATTAATTTTGACCATGGCAAGCCAAAACTTGTGAATACCTTTTGAACTTCAATAAAAATATCCTCTCCTATAGTGGTTCCTTTAAGCGGCTGTAAAGCTAGCAATTCCTCAGTAACAGTGTACTCCTTATCAACACCTCGATTAAATATAGCCAGTTGAGCTGTGTCAGACAAATCGGTGCTCTCGTCTAATGCTATGGAAAATGATTCAAAACCAGCCATACGGTCAGTCAATGTTGTTTTTATATCATTAGCCATCATTTCTATACGTCGAACAACAGTTCATCTTGACAAACTAATTTTTTCAAATTCATTTTTCTTTTCGGGACACAAAATACTGCAAACTTCTAGCACACACTCCTTGAGAAATTCTCCTTCGGCAAATGGTTTTAATGCCTTTGCCAATTTTGAGCTAACTATAAAACTAGCTTTCACAACATTATCAAGTTGTGTTCTTTGTTTATGAAACATTTGTTGCTGTTTTTCCAAATTTGCGGTACATATGCTTCTGGATTTTGTCTGTTCTTAATTGTCCTGTCAGTGAGTGCAGCGTAGCATGCTTAGTTGAGTAATGCCTCTTTATGTTGAATTCTTTCATTACTGAAATGGTTTCATTACACAGCAAACAAATAGGCTTACCATTGTGCAAGATAAAAAAGAATTCTTCAGTCCATTTTTCTTGAAACTGGCGACCCTCTGTATCTACTTTTCGTTTCTTTCCACCAGACATCATTTTTGTTTACTTTTCGTTCAATAAACTTTATAACAAACTATAGTTAGTAACCACTCAAGATGCACACAAAGTCACAAAGCATGTTGACGGGTCGAGCAGTTCGCTAGGATATCGCTTGTCCAAGTTATCACCTCGGTAGCTCATAAGCGAAGTCAAAGCCAGGGGCGAATTTCTTATAATACTAAGCGACTGCACGCTAAGGGCACCCCCTGTTGGGTACGGACCTCGGCTTAGGGCGTCGCTGGCGGGAGGACAGCAAGGTGGGACAGGCTGGATCTGATCAGTATTATTATTATTAATCGGGGAATTTAAAACTACAGGCTCAGCTGCGGCGCGGGCTGGCGCTTCGTCGAGCAAGGGTCGGGGGGGACAATTACGTCGGGGTTTACGCGAGGGACCTCGGCGGCGAGGTCGGAACGTAGGTCGGTGTGTTTTGTGCTCGTGGCCCTACTGCTTTCCTGGAGGAGGGTAATGGGGTCTTCGAAGTCGATGAGAGTATGCCTTGGACGGCGAATAGAGCTAATGGTGGAGGGCCTATAACTGGCGGCCTGCACAACCAGAGGGTTGCGGTGGGTGGCGGCGGAGTCGAAGAAGCGCTTCGTGATGCGCTTCATGAACTGTTTGATGGTGGGGATCTTAAGATCGAGATGGAGGATCTCGTTTCGGACGAACCAGGGGGCTCCCGTTGCCTTTCGGAGGAAACGGTTTTGGAGGCACTGCATCCTGTGGATGTGGTGGGGCCTAGCGTGTGCGAAGACTGCACAGGAAACTAACATTCGGGCCATCCACCCACTTATATAGGCAAAATGAAGGAATAATCTGGAATAAACTAGTTTAGAATAATTGAGAAGCAATAAATCTTTTAATGTGTCGCCCGTGAGGCGGCAAACCTCAAAGAATTTGATCGAGCAAGCCGAGTGGCAGCGATTCCAAAGAGTGAGGCGGCAAACATCAAAGGATTTTATGTTTGGTGCCTCACTGTCACTCCCGTGAGTATAAGTACCTGACGTAATATTTTTTAAATTGGGTTTTTTCAAAATGTCTCGCAGGCCGGATAATATCTTACAGCGGGTCGGATCCGGCCCGCGGGCCGGTTGTTGCCCATATATGATCTTACACAATGTGCATTTACCACTCGCTGGCAGATAGAACGCTGCGCTCCGTTTCATTTACGGTAAATAAGAAAGAGATAGATGCTGAAAAATTCATATAATAAATAATCAGGGTTGGTAAAAATTTACCTAAATATTACAGCAATAATAGTAGGTACGCACTAACTTCATGTAACTATGCGGTTATAAAACAACGTAATTGGACTATATTGAGTTTCTACAGTAGGTACTTGTAGTAGATATTCGCTTACAGCTAATGGCGTCGTATCGGGTCGGTCGCGGTCGTGTCGGCGGCGAAATGAAGAACGTAGGTAGTTGTCGAGTAGGTAGGTAGGCATCCGTGTTGGTTTCGAGCAGGGTCTTCCAATGAAGAAACACCCATTGAAATTTTTATTAAGAGATATAATCCATTTATTTATCTAACTAGCTGACCCACGCAACTTCGTGTGCGTCACGTCTAGTTTTTGAGATATAAATGTGGCCCTGCTGGGGAGACTCTCTCCAGATCGGCCACCTATAATATATAAATCCTATAATATATTATATCTTTTGCACCAGTGACCGACAAATTCTGATATTTGGCGACAAATTTCGACTAATTACCGACAAATTTATTGTGTTATAAAAATTAAAATCCCTGATGGTAGCCCTGCTAGAGTCAGTGACACTAAGGCTCGCTCGTTTTTTTGTAAAACTCCAATGGATACTTTTTTAGTACTTAAATTTCACAGTTTCATAAGGGAATAGTTTTTGAGTTTCGGTCAAAAGATTAAAATCTTTTGTCAAGTCGTAATCCTTTAGTCATTGCAGACCGCCTCGTCGGCCAGCTGGTGCGGGTGGGGCCGGATTTGGCGGAGAGTCAGTTTGGTTTCCGCAGGGGGCGCTCTACCGTGGACGCCATCATGCGCGTGCGAGCCCTCACGACGGAGAATGCTGTTCCCCAGGGTGGGGTTGTCTTGGCGGTGTCTCTAGACATCGCCAATGCCTTCAATACCCTACCCTGGAGTTGCATCAGGAAGGCACTCCGGTACCACCGGATGCCAACCTACTTCTGTCGTGTGGTCGAGGCCTATCTGACGGACAGGGCCGTCATTTACCCCGGTCACCAGGGAGTGTGGAACCGGCAAGAGATGTCGTGCAGTGTCCCACAGGGATCGGTCCTGGGGCCGCATCTGTGTGACATCGGATACGACTGGGTGCTGCGCGCTGACCTCCCTAGCGGCGTCAGCGTAGTGTGCTACGCTGACGACACGTTGGTCCTGGCGCAAGGAAGGTCACACCAGGTGGCGGCCAAAGTAGCGGCACGCGGGGTTGCGACAATAGTCGAAAGGATCCGGCAATTGGGACTCGAGTTGGCCCTGCACAAGTCCGAGGCCATGTGTTTTGATGGCCCTTGGAACGCGCCACTGTTGCGTGTCGGGATCCTAAATAACGGTAGGAGGGGTTTACATAGACGTCGAGTCGACGATGAAGTACCTGGGACTCGTCCTCGA
This sequence comes from Atethmia centrago, assembly GCA_905333075.3. Lineage (NCBI taxonomy): Eukaryota > Metazoa > Arthropoda > Insecta > Lepidoptera > Noctuidae > Atethmia > Atethmia centrago. The sequence goes on along the minus strand of HG995367.1, from coordinate 33,440,643 downwards.
CAGCCGGTGAAACTTCGTGGAGCATTTCCGACGTTTGGCTTCCAAACTGGAGTGGGCGGGGGCTGCCTTGAAGTGGCTGCTGCCCAATCTAGGGGGTCCCAAACGCCTCCTACCGGAGGCTCTACGCGGGAGTCGTGCGGCCCATGGCCCTTTACGGGGCTCCTGTGTGGGCGTGTTCCCTGGCTCGACCAGCCCCCCGGTTGAGCGCGGCCTAAAGGTTCATGGCCATCCGGCTGGTCCGGGGATACCGCACGGTCTCCAGTGAGGCAGCGAGCCTCCTTGCTGGATTGCCGCCATGGGATCTGGAGGCAAAACTCCTCGCGCACGTATGGGAGTGGCGAGGAGGCGAAACGCCGGGGCGTAAGTCCGCTGCCGCGAGAAATCGCGGCACAGCGGTAGAGCGCCACAATTGCGGCGATAAATCCTGCCCAAGCCGGGCAGAGCACCGCCGTGTCCTCGAGGAAGCGATCGGTGGCCGAGATCTCTCGCGTCCGGCCCTGGTTCAGGCTATGGTACGGAGCGAGCGAGGGTATGGACAGCCGTCACCTCCTTCTGCGAAGCAGTAATGCTCGCGAAGGAGGAGGCGGGACGGTTGAGGGAAAGGCAAATTTCGCGCCCTCTCGCCGCCGCAGGTGACGCCCTGGGCGTCGGGAATCCCGGGCGATTTCCGGCCACCGCAGGCGCGGACTAGCGGACGGTGAGCAATGGGTAGCTTACCGTCCGGTAAGGACCAGGCCCGGGTCGACGGTGCGTTCCACGCGCGCCTCAAAGATGTCGTCAGCACAAGTGTAGGGGTCCACTAGGGCCGATGCCTGCCGGGGTCGCGGGAAGGTACTAGAGGCTTACCGAGGCCCCTGGCTACACAGGCAACGGAACGAATACGGGTGGGTTTTAGTCAGTAAGAGTCTGACACACCCTCCCGCTCCGCCCAGAGCGGAAGAAGTTATTTGATGATTCCCCACCCAAAAAAAAAATGATACATATATATTTATTTTTTTACTATAGTCATCTGACGATTACGGACATCGGACGAGAGGCGTGTGGCTAAGTAATAACAGCGGCTCGGGTCGATCGATCAGGTTAGGCCGTGGATGGGTGACCATCTTTGTGTACCAAGACCCCTCTGTGCCTCGGAAAGCACGTTAATCCATTGGTCCCGTCTGTTATTTGTGGATCTTTGACAGTTGTTATGGGTCGTCAGAAGCCCGAAAGTCAGACAACCAGTCTTACCAAGAGGAATTGTGTGACCCAATAACTGAGTTGTGTAGGTCAGATAAGCAGTAGCTCTCCATGTAAAATACTGGTATTCAGCTGCATCCGGTTAGACTGGAAACCGACCTCAAGATGGTTGGGAAAAGGCTAGACAGATGATAAGTCATATAAGAAAAGCCGACCTAATCTAGTTTTTAAAATTGATTGACGTATACAAATCTACTTCAGAAATAAAATCATTTATCATGTACTTATTATTTTAAATTTATATTATAACATTAATATATAAAAGTTTCAACTATTTTTCATAAATTAATTAAACAACACACACAGATTTAATAATTTATTTTGATGAACATAATATCTACAGAATTATTCCTTACAACAAGGACTTAAACATCATAACCGACAAAGTGGCGTTTGCCGATGCACTCTCCAACGTAGAACCAGAAAATTACCTCAGCCCCAACAAGGGCGTTCAGGGAGGCCTGTTTAATGGTCTGGTTCTTCCATGCACCACTCTTAGCACTAGTCAGGAGTTTGCCGATGCCAGCCTTAATCTGTGGGATCTCGCTCAGTTTAGGGGGCGCCATTTCCACTCGCGCATATTTCATAAAGATATTGAATTTGGGGCGAGCTGCTGTGATTGCCGCTGAAAAATTAAAAAAAAACAGTTATTAACGACGATTGTATGATAATATTATAATGTATTTATATATATATTTATATGTATTAATGACAGTTTCTAGGGTTGGTTAAGTATGCAAGTAGAATGTGTGATGAATGTGAAACAATGTTAGTCGAAAAATATATTAATTTATTTTAGTTGATATCGACCTAACCTTCAATCCGATATTTAAACCAGAATTACATAATATCTAAGGTAAGCAAAATAGACTTTTTATGACTAATTATCGAAGCTTGTAAGTTAACATTACAATACTTACAGTTAATTAGCGACGGTATCTTTGCGACTGCACCTGCCATTTTAGTATTTTAATTAAAACAATTGCAGTACAATCTATAAATTTAACTTCGGAATGGTAATGGAACTGGAAGGAGGAAACCTATCTGTCAAGCTGCCATTTGACGTTTAATTAGAGATAGAGACGTTCCATCATTTCTGTGACAAAAACCGTAAATTCGTTGTAAATCGTATTTATTAGGTATGATTAAATTATTATGGTTAAGGATTTATGCTGTTCTTCGCATAATCACTAATTTGTCGTCTCTTATTGTTTTTAGCTTTCTTCAACATGTATGAAGTAAATAAAGCTATATCTGTCTGATAACACAGATTTTTTCTTGTAGTCACACTCACTGATATTGTGCTAAGTGCTATGCTACGTCGATGATTTTCTGTCAAACGTGTTTGTCAAGTGGAGCCGGCTATCGTAGCATTTATTAAAAAATTAGCCAAATACGATTAGAAAATAAGATTTTGTGAATAAAATTAGGGTGATCTCTGATTTATTAGGCTATAGAAATGTATTTTCATGGTATGTTTTCATTCTTTCTTACAATAATACTAACATTAGCGTGGCACCCAAAATTACTATTTTTCTACTATTCTATTCTTATTTCTGATGATTTTGAAGTATTTATAGCATTTTCGGTTTATTAGTTAGGACTCAGTTGTGTTAGATAGGGTTCAAAAGGCGTTATTTACGTTAAAATCTTATGGACACGTCATTGTTACCCAGGCGTCGCCGGCCGTACAATTCGTTGTACAGGTTAATATTACCAAATTATCCACTTTGAAATAGGTATTCCAAAAAGTAGCAATTAAAATTAAATAGACTACAGGTTTCATACAATGTTGTGTTAACAAATCATGTTTCTGATTAGAGATTCACAAGAATAAGCAATCAAGTTAACATCTACCTACCATAAAAGGGTACTATGTAATGACCCTGTTAAATGATTGATTATGTTTTCAGCCCTATTCCTGTTATTACTAAGTGCACTATCACCAAGCAATGGTAACACTCTGCAAGGCACGATAGACCTGAAGCGGCTACAGACTATCCTACAGGAGAATTTGAAGAGTAAAGACATCACTTCATTGTACTACTCTGTCAAGGGGCTGGCAGAGTTAAACGCTGAGATTCCTAATATTTGTGAGGTGAGTTTGACAGTATTTAGGTTTTATCAAGGTCAGATAATCAAACAACTGACTCAATAATTTTTGTTTGGTTACTTATGAAACAGCATCTAAAAGTATTCTGTCTCATTACTACATGTCTCAGATTATCAGCAACATAAACAAGTCCATTGTATCTATTGCAGCATATCAAAAGCATCAAGTATGATACTAAGAACATTGAGCAAGTGTTCCAACTTGCGAACACTGCAGCCATATCCAGCTGCCTGAACTCTTTAAAACCGGAAGTCCTGTCCCCAGCTACCCAAGTGCTGGATAAGAAGGACGCCACAATCTCTGACATATATCATGCCGTATACACATTGAAGGCATTTGGCAAAGGTACCGTTTATGACAAGGAAGATGCTTTGAAGAATCTAATTCAGCTGCTGAAGAAAGATGACTCGCCTGCAAAGTGAGTATTAAAAAAAAATCCTTTTTTTAAGCTTATAATAATTACATAACAGCACTTTGCCAGTTATTGAGAATATTATTAGTTCAACATGTGCTGAATTATTGTGTTTAAAAGATAAGTTCAGTTTCTTATTCTGTATGAAGGTTTCTGCCTACCTATCTGATAAATGAATCTATTAGGAATGTTCCTCTGAGGAAAATAAGGTACTTTCAACCAGTAGGTTGAGGGCCAAATAATTCTTGTGGCATACTTCTATGGCACAATTATCTGTCACAAGTGTGCCTCTTATGAATAAGAGCATTTCTTGGAGATTCTTATTTATAGCATTTATTTATTGAGGATCCCCAACAAAAGATAACACAACACATGACACTTAAAAAACGGGCAATAATAGGTAATAAGTAGCTATTTACACAGCATGCACAATACAGTTACAACAAAACTAACAAAGTTAAAATATGAATTATGAATTATTTTAAAATCTTTAAGACATTCTATCTTTAAACATTTTCAATTATTATTCATATTTTAACTTTGAAACCATTTTGGTAAAATTTGGAAAATGGAATTTATTTTTAGAGGATATAATAGAAACAATAACACTTTGAGATAAAATATATTTACAAACCAAAATTATATGTCGCAAGTTCACTGCAAGCTATCATTCCATTCAATATGTTTAAGACTTATAGCTGTTGCCGTGTTGTCACATGAGCATCAGTAAGTAGTACACAAACAATATTCTTTCAGCTACGGTTACGTGTTCGCGCTATGTGAGCACATGGGCTGCGGGGCGTGGACGGCCTCGCACGCGGAAGGCGTGTTATTGGCTGCTGACGAGAGCGACTCCAAAGCGCTGCACTTTGAAGGAGGCCTGCCTGTCACCTCCAACTTGCTTAGCAGCATACAGAGGTCAGTTTTAATTATGATGTAAATTTTAAGTCTGTACTGTCTTGTTCATCCCATTTTTAACTCTGCTGGATAACGGTTGTTTAGCTTTCATCAATTGACTGCCTGGTTACTCAAATCACGAATGAGCGCGACTACCGGGCGCGGTGATTGTTTCCATGTCGCTCAAAATGTTATTGGGTTTTTCCTTCAGAATCCCGACATGTTAATGACATGGGACACAAACTGGCGAAATATTGGTGTACCACCTCTGCATATCACATCTGGAATACAGCCACGATGTTAAAATAAATAAATTAGCTGTTAAGCTTATTGTCCTACTACAAAGCAAAGGCCTCTTCTAATACCAAGAAGTCGCGAGCATTGAGCACCACGCTTGCTCAAGATGGATTGGCAATTCCAGACTTGTTGTGTTCCAAAATTACATAAGACAGTCCCCCAAAACGCCCACTCTTCATCACTACCTAGTGCTTTAGCTGGGAAAAAGAAGTGGCGAAACAAACTCCCCAGCAGCACAGCTGTCTGTTTAGTTAGAAAAATTTAATGGATTCAATACAATAGTATGCAAAATAATTAACTCTATGCGCAACACAAAACATTAAATTATTAGCCATATGTCAGCTAGCACACCACTATTGGGGGAGGCCTATGTCCAGCAGTGGACGTCTTTCGGCTGAAATGATGATGATGACACCACTATACCAACAAAAAAAAAAATACACCGAAAACTATACTCAAGCAGAAGTAAAAACGTAAACATAACTTAATAGGTACCTAAATAAAAGCCTCCAGGCATAAAGGGCGTGCCCGCTTACGACATATAGCTATAGTCGTAACTCAGTCACAAATCATAAACTAGGACCATCAAAGTAAAATAAATAAACAGTTAATTACTAATAACAAAACAAAACCATGGTCAGCAAGACGACCAGTCACCACAAGCAGCACCCGTTCACGAGCATAACGCAAAAATCAGCCATTACCCCCCTCGCCATATTTGTGGGAAGGAGGCAACCCGACCCCCGATGTTACCGCATTGACATCTAAGGGAGCATGACGAACTTGCTGCCGGTTGCTCCAGTAAGAATAATATAATCAACTGTCGAGGTTGCTAGCTAACCACATTGCAATATAACTCAACAACAAAACATTATAATGATTAGATTATGTCAATAATAAACGAAAATAAAATTAAAAATAAATTGTCTTATACAGTCAAATAAAATAAAACATTTGAACTCATATAACCTGTCAGTAGGCAAGCTAATTCTGGAGAAAGAACATAACATTGTCTTGAGTTAATCACAGCAACCAGCAATTATTATCATTTAAGTAGTCTTTGATAGAATATAGTATGCCTTTAAACAAAGGTTGGATTTTACTTTAGTTTTAAACGCATTAAAAGGCAAATCTAGCAAAGAAGAGGGTAGCTTGTTATAAAAAGTAATACCAAGCCCAACAAACGAGTTATGAACCTTGTGAAGCTGGTGAAATGGAGTATGTAATTGGTCCTTATTTCTGATTTTAATATTGTGATGTATAGTTGAGCCATGATGTCATGTTAAGCTTAATCATTTTCTCCATGCAGGACCTACAAGAACTTGAAGAAGCCATCTCCCCTGAGCGACGAACAAAGGTACAAGTTTGCAGAGTACTTGCTGTCACGTCGCTCTGTCAACACGCCCAAGGGAGCCTGCCTGTTGATCGAAGCCGCCACTGCACTCTCTGATGATGTGGTAAGGGAAAATACAGCATTTTTAGTAGTATGCATTAGCAAAGAATCTACATGTGATATAGAATATGTTTTTCATCCCATCTATTCGAAAAGAGGCGAAGGGTTCCTCAATAAGTGCGAGCAAAATGGGTCATCCCGGCGTACTATAACAGTGACGAAATGTAAGGAATAGTATATAATTAAAAAGTTTGAACGCAATTCACTTCGGTAGAGGGGGATGAAAAGCAGAGTGCACACTCTGCTTTCTCACACTCACACGGTATCATAATTATTTAACCTCAAGCAACGTACTTTGAATCTCTCGCTACGCTTAGGATTCTACTCTAGAATCCTTTGCTTCGCTCTGGATTCAGACAATCGCTCTCGCCCTCAATACATTATTTTGGTCCATATGACACAATCTACTATTTTTAATAAATTCGAAATACCAATCTACTGAATATCAAATTAATTAAGGTTAGAAACGAAATAATGCTTACCACCTAAATTAGCTAAGAAATTGCGAGGCCTCATAAAGGATCTCCCACATTATTTGTTAATCCGTTTAAAATTCAAGTAACAGAATGATCTTCTTTCTCCACAGCCATCCCCCATCAGCATCACAATCAAAGGCAAGAAGTACATCACCTCAGAGTCGGACACCATTGAGTTCTCGATCACAGACCTCGTAGGGCGCCCAGTCAAATTCCTGAAGCCCGAGGAAGTAGTCGCACAGTCCGGCACACGCCTCGCTGACGACGTCGTTGTCCTATCAAAACAACCTCTCACACAAAAACCTAACGAACCCACGACTTTCGTCCTTAATTTGAGCAAGATTAAGGCCCAATATGGCCTGTACAAGATTGCTTTAAGCGCTGGTTCTAAGACAGCTAATGTTAATGTGGCGGTTTTGGGTGAGATTCAAGTTAGCAGTGTGGAGGTCGGTATTGGTGATGTTGATGGCACTACCAGCCCTAAGATGACGACTGTCGCGTATCCCAACAAACTGACTGAGAAACTCCAGGCTGATCATTTACAGAAGTAAGTATCTACTGACTTCGAAAATCCATACATAATTTAACCGCTCAGGCCCGTGTCTCAATAACGTCATCTCTCAATCTCAAAAAAAACATTTTTATTCGATAACTACTTTCAAATCGCGCGCCGCGAGGGCTCCTATTCGGAGCCATTGGGGCTTTATCGGTTAATGATCCTCCTGAGTCATCATAACTCTATATACTTGGTTAACAACTTGCATTTCAAATAATAATAGACTTCGAAATAATTATTTTAAACCTTTTAATAGAGTTAGAGGTAATCAATTCCATGCTAGTCAGAGCACCAAGTATTGCATTAAAAACTTACAACATTGTCTTCTAACAGTCGCACTTTAATACACTTGAAAATATACCAAAAACGGCGGCCATTTTTCTTATCAAATAAATTTCAATAACATTCACCTGGTGCACAATAATATAGGGTGTAAAAAACCCTTACATAGCCGTTACCTAGAAATTAAGAAATAAAAAAAAAAATATTTGTCACAGGAACACGACCACATATAAAGATAAATTAATTAGAATAAAAAAAAACAAAAACGCATCCACACGCATCTACGCATTCTGTACATCGAACGAAGTACCATCGAGCAAAAATTATTGCTGAGAAACGTCTTTTATTATGGTTCTGTAGTCAACAAGGAACACTTATAGTTTCGCCATGTCCGTCTGTCTGTGCCCAGCTTAGCTCAGAGACTCCTAGTACTAGTATAAGCTATTCAGGTGCGGGGTAAAATATTTGCCAAATCAAATGAGCCAGGGGTTGGTTTAAAAAGACGGTATATTCGCACACACAATACACAATAATTAAAGTTATCACTATACTAACACATAAACACAGAGAACACAATTACGTAAGCTTATCCTAACTAAATATAGGTCCTATAATCTGAATACTCTATGGGAACAGATGCCAGCTGAGGGCTGATGGACATCTGATGCATGACACACCGTTGTTAACTAAGTCCTAATGACTACTGTTTGATTTACTATTGATATACACTTGATATTCATCGGGATGTCGCTGCGCCCCCGTAAAGGGGCGCGGCAGCGGAACCGGAGCGTCGCTCTCTGGCCGCGGAGGGTATACGGTGGCCCGTAAATACGGACCCCTCATTGTGTGCGCCTAGTAGCGGCGATTTAAAAACTTCGGCCGCGTTTTAACGCGTCCGTGTAACTGATTGCTATGAGTGAATCTGTAGGCTCGCCACGACGCTAGTACATTAGCGCCGCTTTCTTCACGACTCCACGGCGGTCAGTCCCCGCCAGGTGAGACCAACGGTTACCCGGGGGAGGCCCAACGAAGACGATCAGCGACAGTGGAGCCGACTCGACGTTCCTACAGACTAGGTGTATAATCCTCGCCCGCCCCGCTCTCAGATCTAGCCGATTACGGTCCGGACTAAGGGACTGTCGTGTGTGTGTGAACGGCATTGTTGTGTGTAACGCCGTTCAGTGTCTACATGCGTCGCAGCCCGCACCGCGCCCGCATGTGTGAGTTGACTGCTTGTTTAGTAGTGGGTGTCTGGTTTAATTACGTGACGCGCCTATATTAACTTAGCACACGCCACGCAATACATCTATTGCATGTCATCTGTAGAGTTCTATTGAGTCGAGTAAGCCGCGTGTAACCTGGGTGCGACTTACTCGAGGCGTCCAGTCCGGTGATGGGGTCACTCGTCCGCTACCAGGTCGCGGGGCAGGGGTCTCGCGTCAGGGGGTCGCGTATGCCAGGGCGCTATCTGCTTGACATGGGGCCAAGCAGACACGTCGGCACGCGCGTACATCCCCTTCGCGAGGCGCCGCACAAACTCATCCAGGCTCTCGATCCCGAGGTCCCGCTGGATGACATCATTCCTCACGAAGCGAGGAGCGTCAACTATGGTCCGCAGCGCAATGCTCTGTTGCGCGCGGAGCAACTTCCGGCTCGACTCGCTCGTGAGGGCGAACCAAGCGGGAGCGGCGTACGTCAAGATTGGGCGCACGTACAGCTTGTACACGCCCAGCTTGACGCGCGCCGGGATGCGGGATGAGAGCACAGGTTTGAGCAGGTTGCGGGCGACCCGACCCTGCGCGGCGACCTTGCGGACATGTGGCCCCATAGTGAGCCGACGGTCGATGGTGACCCCCAGGTATTTGACCCGGGGCGACCAGTCGATGTCGACTCCTTGTAGATTCAAGGGTGGCGGGAGGCGCGCTGATCCCGTGACCATCGCCTGCGTCTTACCCACGTTCACCGACAGCCGCCACTTCGACAGCCACTCGGGTAGGAGCTCGAACGCGCGCTGCATCTTGACCGCCGCGTACTTCGCATTAAGCGATGTAGTAATGTACGCGGCGTGGTCGGCATACAGCGCGAGCATCGCGTCGGAAGTGGTGGGGATGTCGTCGGTGTAACATGAGTAACACGTCGGCGACATACAGCTGCCCTGCGGCACGCCCGCCAGCACTGGGCGCACGCTAGACAGCGCGCCGTCGACTACCACCCTAAAGGTCCTTTTGGAGAGAAAACTGGAGACCACCTTAATAACGCGACGGGGCGCGTCTGATGTGGCCATCTTATATATAAGGCCGTCGTGCCACACACGGTCGAAGGCCTTCTCCATGTCGAGGAATACTGCCACCGAGTATTCCTTCTTGTTAAGCGCGGCTGCGAGGTGGTGCAGTACCCTCGACAGCTGGAGCGTCGTGCTATGCTCCGCCCTGAACCCAAACTGCTCAGGGCGCGGGGCGACATGTGGCTGGAGATGTCGCAGCAGGAGTGCTTCAAACACCTTGGAGACAGTCGGCAGCAGCGTAATGGGCCGATAGCTCTCCGGCTTCAGGATGTTTTTCCCCGCCTTGGGCAGCATGATGACGCGCCCTTCCTTCCACGAGGCCGGAAAGGCCCCCGTGCGCAGTATCGCCGTATACAGGCGCGCCAGTGCCGCTACCATTCGGTACGGCAAGTGGCGCAGCACTGCGTTGGAGATACCGTCAGCACCTGGGGGGCCTTCCTCGGTTTCGTTCTCAGGATGGCGCGTCTGACTGCGCCCGGCGAGAAAAAGATGGGGTCCTCATCGGGAGCTATCGGCGTGCCGAAATAGTCCCCGAGGTGTCTCTCGACTGCTGCGACATGTTCGGTGTCGTCGGTCGGGTTAGGGCGGAACTGACGCTCCAGGTGTTCGGCAAAGACCTCCGCCCGGTCCTCCGCTACATACTTAAGCGCCCCGTCGCTATTGAGCAAAGGGCGCACCGGAGCTGGGGTACTAGAGAGCTGTCTACAGAGTTTGTGTATCGACGGCCAGCTATCTCTAGCGGCGTCGATACGGTCCTCCCAGCCCGCGGTGGTGAGCGCCTGCAACTCGGCCTTCACCCTCTCCGCGAGACGGTTTAGTTCTCTCTTCATTGTGGGGCATCTTAGTTGCTGCCACTGCTTGCGAAGGCGCCTCTTCGCGGCGATCATCGCATGTAGATGCGCCGGCAGGGGCGGCAATAGCCCTCTCCCCTGTGGCTGCGTCGTAGTCGCCGCTTGCAAGGCGCTTTGTATGCAAGCAGTGACGTCACAAGCCATCTGGTCCACGTCCGCGGAGGTAACAATAGGCCGAGTGGGCGTGGTGGTCTCCAGCTCTTCCTCAAACCTTGTCCAGTCCGTTACATGACGTGGCGCTATGGGCTTCAATCGGGTCGGCACACCCGATAGGACGACGAGTACCGGTTGGTGGTCCGACTGTAACTCGTCGTCTATCACTTCTTGTGTGATCTGGCAGTGTAGCCCTTGGTGGACTACGATGTCCAGCACATCGGGTATATGGTGGGACACGTCCGGGTAGTGTGTCGGCATCTCCGGACCGGACACCGTATAGCCGAAGGCTTCCGCGTCCGCGAAGAGCCGTCTCCCCTCGGTGTTCGTTCCTAAGCTGTTCCACGCTGGGTGTTTACTGTTGAAGTCACCGGCGAGGATGGTCGCCTGCTGTCCGTCGCCTATAAGCGCCCTCAGCTCCCACAGGTCCATACGAGCCACGGGCGGCTTATAAGCGGCATACACGTTTATGTCCTCGCCGGCTATATGCAGCTGTACACCCAGCGCGTAAAACGTGTTGAGTGTCGACGAGGGGAGCTCTTGGTGGACGACTCTTCGCCTCACAATGACCGCCAGACCACGATAGCGGATGTTGTGGGCCGACCTTTCATCCTTCCTATAAACGAGGTAACCTGGGAACCTAACCCTATCTTCGGGTCCCAGGAGCGTCTCGCTTATGAGCGCCACGTCTATGTCTTGTTCCCTCAGGAGGTGGCGGAGGGGGGCGACCTTTCCCTTGAGGCCGCGGGCATTCCAATGTATCACCCTTAACGACCTAGCCATGGTACAGTGTTAGTAACGCGGCCAGGCCGTCAAGGATGATAGTCTCCACGTCTTGACCCTGCCTGATGGCCTTTATCAGGTCCATCAAGAGCTTGATCGCGCAGGCTGTGAAATCCTTTTTTGAGGTTTTTGTTGTTGTTATTCCGGCGCCAGAGGCGCCACTGTACGTCAGCGGCGCTGTGATTGGGCGCTTAGATTTTAGTTCTGCGACTTGCCGCTGAGGTACAGTGGCGCTAGTCGCAGCGGTGGCGTCGCCCCGCGGATGTCGGGCGAACTTTTTGATTTGAGACGGTGGCCGCTGCGCTATGCCGGCGCCCGCGGTCACTACCTGTCCACTTTGGGTCACAGCCCGCGCCTGCTCTGTGGCAGGGTCGGCCTCGGGAACTTCTTCCTGGGTCGTCGCGGGGGTTTTGGGTTTCCTACCCTTACCCTTTCCCCCGCGTCTGTGCTTCCTCCGCCCCGAGGAGGCGGCAGGGGGAATTGTCCTCTGTGAGGGCCCATTGGCCGCCGCCATTAGCGTCGTGCCTTGGGCCTCGGGCTCCACATTCTGTGGCCGTTCTGCGGCCGTGTATGGCCGGCGTGTGGCCGTAATGGCAACGGTCCCCGCCCGCCTATTTTTTAATTCGGCTTGGTATACGGGGCACTTTATATTACACGCGGGGTGCGGGCCACCACAATTTATGCAGGTGGCCGGCTCCTCGCGTGGGCGCGGGCAGTCGCGCGCCGCGTGTTCGCCTCCGCATCTCACGCAGGCGAGCGGGCGGTGACACTGGTGCGAGCTGTGTCTAAATCGCTGGCACCGGTGGCACTGGGCGGGCCCTTTTTTTCCCCTCCATGCCTCTATCTTGACACCACGCATAAACATAAATACTGTGGTGTCATAGATAGCCCGGACGTCTGGGGTCTTCTTAAGAATGGCGTGAAACACGTAGCCGGGTCTTCCCTGTGCGCCCTTAATGTGGCGCACATACTCCGGCTGGTATCCCAGCGCCCGGAGTTCCTCCTCGATCTCCTGGGGTTCCGTGTCAGCCGGTAGTCCCCTTATGGCGATCTTCAAGGCTTCTTTCCGCTGGCAGCGAATAGGCGAACCATGAGACGCCGCTGTCCTTCTCCAGGCCAGTCAGGTAGCGCTGGACCAACCTGTACTCGTCCTCGGTGTCGGGCGTGAAGCGAACTCCACGCCCGTAGGGACGGGCGTTAGGAGGCTGGCCCAGCTTGGCGCTGATGGCCCGGAAATGGGCGGCCCAGTTAGGCAGCTTTTCCACTACCAGCGGTGGGTATCTGAGCTTTTTCTCCTTTTTTTTGCCGCTCGCTGTCGGCGCCGTGGGGGCGCCGGGGGCGGCGGCAACGGAGGGGGCAGTAGATGCCATAAGGGGAACAGGGGGTGAGGTACTTACCCCTGTGGGTGTCTTGTTAGGTTGCGGTGTTTTCGGTGGTGAATGGCGCACCGCGTCTGAGAAAGTAGGTGACTTCGGCGCCGCCCGACCCCGCGGCGCGCTTTCGCGCTGTGGCCGCGGCGGATCAAGGCAGTACTGCTTCGCCTCCTCCGACGCGGTTTCGTCGGAACTCCTTCTCCGCCGCTGGGGTCTGGGCTCGAGTGTAAACTCGTAGTCGAAGCCCAGCGGCGGTATTGGTGACGCCGGCGACATAGGCGCGACGTCGTCACTCCCTCCCACGTAGGGCCGCTGGCCGGATCGCGGGGTCGTGTCCGAGGACACGTCGCCGCGACCGGAGGCGACCGAGCCCACCGAGGCCAGCGACACGCTCGACCCCACACGGGAGGAGCATGCCGACAGCATCGCGGGCGAATCGTACGCGGAGGTACGGGGGGGCGCCGGCGAGGTGGGCACCCCTGGCATCACTTGTGCCGGCCGAGAAGATGGGCCGGCACTAGCTGGCCGCTCCTGCTCAGCCATCACCGGTCCCGCCAGCAAGCGGCTGGGGCCGGAGCTGGCGAGGCTTGGAGCTGGCACAGCTTGGGTCTTCTTTTTCTGCGCCTGGGCGTCCGCAGCCCCGGAGGGCGCGGGCGGCGACGCAAAACGCGGCGGAGGCGCGGTGGTGCGGGTGGGGGGCGCGCCGGTGGTGCGGCGACGTGCCGCGGCCGCGGCGCATCAGCACGCGCAGTGGGCGCAGCTGAGCGCGCGGCCCGGTAGGTTGGCGGTTAGTTCCGGTACCTGGATTGGCACCGGACGGAACGCTGCGGGGCGGATAGGCACCGCGTGCTGTCGGCTCGACGAAGGCGCCGGCGCAACGCGCGCAAGCGCCGGTGTCGTCGGTGGCTACCGCGGTACCCGTTCCCCTCCTCTTCTTTCTTCTCTTCTCTTGGTTCTCACTGGTGGAGGCCCGGCCAGCGGTGCACCGGACGACCCGGACGACGCGTCACCAATGTTGGGTAGCGACGTCGCCCGGTCCAACGCCGGACGGTCCTCCGGCGACCCGGCATCGCGGCCCAGAAAGCCGCGCTTGCCGGGTTTCGGCATGGTAACGGGGCGTGGCCTCCGCGACCGCTACGGTGGGGCTCCACCGGGCGGCACGGCAGGCTCCCCTGTGTCCGCACAGGTACCTTTGTGTAGCCTGTGCCCACACAGAGGAAACTTTAAAAACTTTTTGGCGGTCCGCGCGGGTTAAAAACAATAAACACTGTGGATACTGCTCCTGGCCACGAGCTAATCCTACTTGATATACCTAAGTGGTGTACCTTAAGTAGTTTTCTACTTACATACAAGTTGCGGGAGCACCTATATCCTACCCCCGGGCATTATTCCATACAGAGCTTGTAGAAATGGACTTTCCCAACGGATCAGGCTGTGACTTGTCGCGTACTATTGCAACATAATTAAATATGAGTAATTATGGTGCAATATCTCCTGTAATTTTGCAATATAGCTCGCATGAGTAATCAATTAATCATGATGCAACATTTCATGTACTATGCGTTATTCAAGGTTTGAACCAGTCCGTTTTCTGGTCAAAACCTGCTCCGTTCGTTCCAGAAGATACACATATTATCTAAAGGGACCCGACTGATGGCGTTTCATACTAATTAACATTCCAATCAGTCGGGTTTCATAGTTATGAGCATGTCTTGATATGTACAAGGTACATGCTCACAAAATGAGATAATTTTTTCTCTTCTATCCCATGGTGTGGGGTATCGTTGGGTAAACCGTTAAAAAATTGCTGGTCTGTGAAAACTATTTTACGATTCAGGGATCCGTTTGCGTAATATTAAGCTTTAAAGTGCAAAATTTTTGTTAGTGTGTGTGTGTGTGTCCCTGCTAGCTAAATGGTTGTTTTTGGATAATTGAAAAAAATCATGGCAGTAGTATATATAACAAAATTAAAAAGAAAACTGTCATGGCTAAGTAGGCTTTACAAGATAACGAGTACCAAATTACATTTGCAGTTGGAGAATTGAACGTGACGTATATCGATGTATGGAAGAACATGTTTTTCAAATACAGTGTTAAGTTTATTTTTGAGATAAATTTATTCCAACTACGGAACCCTTCATTGTGCGTGGTCCGATAGGCACCTGGCCAGTTTTTTTTTTAACGCACGCAAAGATCTTGCTAATGGGTGCAAGCAAGTGAAGTTATATCTTTTATAATTACTTTTTGTAAAAAAGTTGGAGCTTTGACCTTCAAAATCTCCGTAACCAGTAGGTTATGGTCCAGTACAAGTGACTCTCGACTTCATTAAGGGTATTTTTAACCTTTTGACCGCCACAGTCATGTATAGATGACAGAGCAAAATGTGCCCAGCACGCCACGGTCACGACTACATGACAGATGTTAAGGAATAATTCGTAGCTTGGCGCCGTGGGCACGTCTTTGCTTTTTTGACGTGGCGGTCAATAGGTTAAACCCGTTATACTAGCCTGCGTTTATTGCGGATGAGAGTGGTGTTTGTAGTTCAAGTTAACATTGATATGAGTGTTACTGACGTGTAAAGTAGGCGGCCATTTCTGCCATCAAACCCATTTCACAAAATATATCAGGTCGACAAATTCACATTTTTTTACCGACGAAACTTTGAATAATTTCAAAGGAGGAGGTTGTCAAGTCGACTCGGATACATATTTGTATTTTTTTACGTATCGCCACGCAAATCTTAACAGAGTAGTCCGATTGCGATTCTTTTTTGATTGGATAGGGTATACCTCGAAATTGTTATTATATCAATGTATACTATTTGTTCGTCAGGGTGACGCTAAAGTTCAGCGTCCGCGACAAGTACAACAAGCCGGTGTTGGTGCAGCAAGCGTTCGTGCGCGTGGGCAGCGCCGCCAGCGACGACGAGACCATCTTCGTGGCCGAGCCTGATAACACCAAGGCGTACAAAGTTGAACTTGTGAGTATTTTGTACTAAAAATATGGTATGTTGATTAATTCTACATACCCCGTTAAAATTTAAAGCAAACGTGAATAGGCAATTTTTGGTAGCAGCACTTATTCCACCGTAGGCCTCATCCATCGCTTTCCATCGGTCAAGATTGATATAATAAGCTGAACCATGACGAGGTTCAACTCACAGGTTTTCGATTCAGCCTGTATAATTATAAGCGTTAAAGCAATCTACTATAACAAACACATTCCCTTCAGAACGTAGGCAGCATCGCCAAGCACCTGAACTTTGCCTCAGGCGCGTATTCGCTGACGATGTACCTCGGAGACAGCGCCGTGTCCAACCCCATCGCCTGGCCCGTGGGAGAGGTGCTCTTCAACTTCGGCAGGGACGCTAACGCTGTCGGTGAGTAGTCTAGTACTAGAACTATTTGATTTTACAGTAGACATGGGTAGTTCGCGAACGATTGAAGGAAATGAAGTACTTCATTTCACAAAATAAACTTATCTTTCCTTCAGTAGTCATTCAAATGTGTCTCTCCTTCATTTAGTTCAGTCTTTCTTTTGGCTCGCACCAACTCAGCATTCATTTATTTCATTTCGCTCGCATGCATGACTCGTACGTGTTCGTGTCACTTCGCCGGCCGGTCGGCTGAAGTCGGGCTGACGAGCGACGACGGTGCCTATACTATGTGTGTGTCGCTTGTCTAGCTTACACACACATGGCAACACGCATGACTATTTTTTACGCCAACCTAGACAAAAACGAATCTATCAGTAAAAAAAAACAGAAAATATACTACTTAATATATATAATTACTTATGTAGTTTTGCTTACTTCTGAAACTGTTAATTTTAAATTAATATTTTTTTAGGTTTTTTTTTTTTAAGTCGGTTTTATATTTCTTGGTTGACAGTCCTTAATCCTTTAAAAAGTATGAAGGAAAATCGAGATACGTATAAAAGTGAACTAAGTGAAGTGCATCATTCATCGTAACATATCACACTACGCGAACTCGATATCTCATTGATTCGTTCTGATTTGCTGAACTAAATGAAGTACTGAACTAAATGAGTGGACTACTTCATTGAGCCAAAAGATATACTTCATTCATTTCTTTTCACTGACACATTGTGCGCATGTCTATTTTACAGGCTAATAAAAAAATCGTGATGAAAACACGGCGGCCGGTCTGTTGGCAGAAATTTCTAATGAAATAAATAAATAAATAAATAAATATAAATAAATAAAAATGTTTATTTCAATTAACGATAAATATGTACATAAATAAAAATGTTTATTTAAAAAAAATAAGCAGTACCTTTGTGAAATGAGATCGTTTATCTGGAAATAGGACATCGGACTATAACATCTCATATTAAAAAAATAAGCTAGATGGAGTCGACATTACCTATCTGACTACCCCTTTTTTTTTTTTTTTTGAGGGTGGGAAATCATCAAATAACTTCTCCCGCTCTGGGCGGAGCGGGAGGGTGTGTCAGACTCTTACTGACTAAAACCCACCCGTATTCCTTCTTGTTGCCTGTGTTGCGGGGGCCTCGGTGACCCATAAGTACCTTCCCGCGACATCTGACTACCCCTGAGAAGAAATGGCGAAACAAACTCAGGGGTCAAAGTCTCTTTTAAATTCCAGACATAATCTGGTCAGATCATGTGAGGACCATGTAGATCCGTGTCTAAAATGGTCTTTTGAGGAAAGAACCACACATATTTGAGCGGACTTGTCCAGTCACTGCACGCATTTGTCAGTTATCGTGCAGTTAATCTCAAAACTTAAGGAGCTCAACGATTCGACGAACAATACCAAAGAAAGGACATGGGTAGGTCGCATAAACTACTCAAACTGCCAGACCCTCTTTAAAACTAAGAGAAAAAAACCAGACAAATGCGAGTTGAACTCGCGTGGTGAGGGATCCGTACAATGAATCTACCATGTTTTTTTATCCCAAGAACAAACATTGTATTTGAAAAACATGTTCTCCCATACATTCCAAACTGAAAATATAAGTTTGTACGCACAATATTGAGAGATTTGTCATGTTATTTTAACCATAGACTTCATAGGTTTCCACAAATCAAATCAAATCGTTTATTTCTTTGCAAACATGGGTATAGTACAAAGGTGTCTTTATAATAAAGTTCTCCATATTTTACCGTCACATAGGCATGCAAAGGTTTACAATTAAATAAAAAATATATAAAAAAAAACAAAAATAAGTATAGTAATAGATCTTTAGAATTACAAATTAAAAAAAAAAACAATCAAACATATACGTAAATTAAAAAATGTCAGCGTGGTCACAATGTCAGCAATAAAAAATAAAATAAGCTTATATATATATGTCAAACGGAAATAAAAAGTAAGTGAAGCCAGGATCACAATAATTATGTCAATCAGAGTAAGAGTATGTCAATCAGTTAGTGTATCATCATTAAGAAAATCGTGTAATAAGTTTATATAAATAAAATTTCTTTTAGCTCCCTTTTAAATTTGAATGTAGTCATATTTTTTATAGTATTAGGTACTCTATTATACATATATGAGTGGGACAATACCAAAAAAACTTTTTTGCATTAGTGCGGTTTTACATTTTACTTGACATAATTGATTGATGTATTGAGTCCGTATTGGATTTTTCTTGACCTATGATATTTTTTAAATAGATGTGGGTTATATTTCGCAAACAAAGTCGTTTCCATTATGTATTAAACAAGGCAAAGTTAGAATTTTTAAAGATTTAAAATAGGGAACACAGCTATCAGTTGTCTTAAGACCGCACATTGACTTGATGCATCGCTTCTGCAGTGTAAATACCAGCCCCGTATCAGTAGAGTGCCCCCAGAAAATAATGCCTGTAATCTATCAGTAAACAACTATTTTCGGTATTATTTTTTTCAAAATTTTAGGCTCAGTACTTTCGGAGATAAGGGGGGAATGGTTCTTAACTAACTTTAAAATCATTTATTTTAAAATTATAAAAAAAAAAATTGAGACTCCACAACAAGCCCTTTCATTTGATATGTCACACGGTACAGTTTGTAAAATATTTAAAAAAAATACAATTATTAAAATAATATAATACTTTACAAAGTAAATATCCATGTCATTGTTTACGTAAAATGGTATAGAAAAAGAAAATATAAATAGTTAGTAAAAAAAACATTAATTCACTGTAAGTTTATTGGAGCAGCTCAATACCAAGCCTTTCTTTAACAGTGTAAAAGGCTTTCTGGCACTGTTTCCGCTATATAAAACATTTTAATTGATTATGGCTTGGTTCTTGAATGTGGCTAGGAAGTTTATTTTAAAAACGTATACATTGGCATCTAAACGAGCTGCCAATTTTTTTGAGCCTGGTTTCAGGAACAACAAATTTGTATTTGTTCCTAGTATTTACATTATGGATATCACTGAAGTTTTTAAACAGATTAATATTTTTATGTGCATACAAAAGATTTTCATAAATATACTGAACAGGTACAGTCATTATATTTAGTCTTTGAGGGAGTGTCTGGGACTTCATTTGTAAATTGAATGAGTGCGATGTACAGCAAGATTGTGTTTATTCCTGGTATTTAAACTATGAATATCAAACATTTCCTTAATATTTAATATATTTTTGTGGACATACAAAAGATTTTCAGATATATATTGAGAGGTTACAGTCAAAATATGTATTTCTTTGATTTTTGGACCTAGGTTGTAAATGGCTAAAAATAGGGGTAACATTTGTAAGAGACTTGTGCCCGAAAAAGGCATAAAATACCCGTGTTACTGGTCACCAGGCCCCCCAATACTTAAATATGTACTTATGTATATATTAATTTAGATTAACTAACAAGTATGGGATGAAGTTAACTTAAATTCTAGGTACCTACAGATAAATATAAAGAAAAAATAAAAATAATCTAGACTGGACATACATATATGATTTAAGTGTGTGTGTGTGTGTATTATTGTGTATGTGTGTGTGTGATAGTGTATGTTTGTGAAGGAAATATGAATCTAACTAATACGGAGCCATTTAAATACAGTTCGTGTAAAAGCTGATTTAAGCATTATATTAAGTGTTGTATTGATTTTATTATACAGATATCCTCCAAGAAAACAGTAAAACCTTTACGAGAATCTTTGTTGAGATTAGGGTTATATTTCTTTCTGTGTTTTTTGCGATTGCAATTATTGTGTATACAAAAGTCTGCCTAACGGTTCGAATATTCCAACGTTCAATAACGAAAAAAGGAGCCCAGCTGCAACCTTGAGCACGGCTCTCTGTGCTCTTTCAACTTCTAGAAGGTGCACTTTCCTGCTCCTCCCCAGGAGGTTATGCAATAGTTGACTATTGACTGGCAGAGTGCTGAATACACCGTTTTAGTAGTCTTAAGATCCGCCACATGTCTTAAAAATGTATGTCAGCTTACGAATCCTAGTGACGAGAGAATGTCAATGTGAGGCTTAAAAGGTAGTGTCTGATCGATATACACTCCAAGATATCTAATAAAGTCCGTTCTCTGAAAGGGTGTACAAAGGCACGAAGAAAGGGCCAAGTTGGTACAAGTCTTAGTGTGAGCAGCATATTGAGAGTTGTGGGTGGCAAAAGATTTCTCCTAGGTGCAAAGGCAATATATTTGGTGTTTGATACATTTAGTGTCAAAACATTGTGTTTAAGTCATTGGCATACCTCATTGAAACCATTTTGGGCACTTTGGAAAACCTCTTCCCAACTTTTCCACCAAAGAATAGCGCAGTGTCATCTGCAAAAGATAGCAATTTTCCTTGTTTAAGTTGTAGTTGAGACAAGTAATTAATATACGCAAGGAAAAGTCTAGGACCCAGAATACTACCCTGCGGGACGCCATAGTGCACAGAAAGTTCGTCACTAGTCCAGTCGTCAATTTTCACTCGTTGCCTCCTATTACTTAAGTAGTCTTTGAGTAGTTGCAATGGACATCTGACGCCAATTTTTTTGAGTTTATGTAATAACAATGGAATAGGGATCGTGTCAAAGGCCTTGGCTAAGTCAAGGAATACCGTAACATACTTCCTACTACCGTCAACATTAGTAACAATATGGTTAGTGAGTTCATGAACAACAGCATCAGTTGACCTGCCCGAACGAAAACAAAATTGCACAGGTGACCTCTTACCTTGTTTGTCTCAAGGAAGTTCATGAGGCGTTTGTTGATCAGTCGTTCTAAAACTTTGGACAACGCGGGAAGGATCGAAATTGGTGTAGTTGTTAATGCAGTCTATATCTCCTACCTTGTGAATATGTTTAACAAGAGCTATCTTCAACGCTAGTGGAAAGGTACCAGTAGCAAAGGCCAGGATGCAAATGTGAGTGAGTGAAAGCTGTAATCCGCTTAACGTAGCGCTTACCCGATATCTGATCTACTCCCAACAGCTGCACCCTCTCTCAAGTCCATCACGAGGAGTTCTACCTCATTTTTATCAGTAGGAAGTAAGACGAGTGAGTTTGGTGCGGGAATAGAGGTCTGGTAGCAGCTCGATAGATCACCAATAATTTCTTCCGCCAGGCTCTATCCAACATCCGTAAAATATTTGTTAGCGTCTTCGTCATTGTTTTTGGGATTATCAGTTTTGATGAGAGCCGAGGAATGGTTTGTCTTTTTGTTAGTACTACAGATATTTTTAATCACATTCCACAGCTTTTTACTGTTATTTTCAGACTTTTCAATTTCCATTTTTTCATATATCTCTTCTGTTTCTTTAAGATAGCGTTGCAAGAGGTTCGGTATCTTTTGTATTTTATAATAATTGATGTAACTGGTGACCGAAAAGCTGGCGGCTTTCTCGCGCAACGCATCAGCATTGTAATTCAGCGAGAAAATGCCGCTAGCATCCTCGGTACAATGCCCCGAGGGCCTTTTTTGGGCTTAACTTAGTTTTAATCTAATATAGTTAATGTTAAAAATCATCTTGTAATTTGGTTATGTAAATATATTATATTCTCAAAAAAAAAAAATTGTTTCATTGTTAGGATTTCTTTTTTTTTTCAATAAAATTATTTTTCCATCTATATGTGCATATACATGTATCATGTTACACATGTTTGTACAAATAAATTTATCTTTATCTTTTAAGCTTCTTGTGCAGATTGTCTCTATTACGCATACATCGCAAACATCTCATCTCTTTAAATGTCTAACAACCGTTTTTCTCAGCATCCACCATGAACACATGGCTTTATGAATAACAATAAGAAATATATTTTACAAACTGTGTTCTCGATGGCATTTCCATCGGCAAAAATCCATCCCCTATCTATTTAACTCCTTTAATGGATTAATTTAAAAAAATCCTTTCATAGTGCTCACTTTATGGCTTTATGAATAACAATAACAAATATATTTTACAAACTGTGTTCTCGATGGCATTTCCATCGGCAAAAATCCATCCCCTATTTAACTCCTTTAATGGATTAATTTAAAAAAATCTTTTCTTAGTTCTCACTCTATAAATGGACCTATTGTGCAAAATTTTATGCTGCTAGACTCAGCGGTTAAGGTGGTGTTGTCTGTCAGTGAATGAATGAATGAGTGAGTTTTATGTAGATGATCCTATAAACTGATTTATTCCCTTCAGGCACACCAGTGAGCACAACATCGAAGCCCCACCGCGGGCCGCTGCCGGACATCGCGCACATGTTCCGCTCGGCCGAGGCGCGGCCGGCGCGCGCGGTGTCGGACGTGTTCGCGGCCGCCTGCGCCGCGCCGCTGCTGCTGCTGCTGCTGCTGTGGGCGCGGCTCGGGCTCAACTTCAGCAACTTCCCCTTCACGCCCAGTGCCTTGGTGTTCCATTTGGCTTTGGGAGGTTGGTATACGATAGAAAAAAGGAATAAATATATTATTTATTCTTATATGAATTGCTTACTACACTCAAAGTTTACCCCAAAGCGAAAAACTATCTAAGAAGACATAGACTTTATGTATAAAATCTAACTCTTCGTTTCAGTACTCAAAAAATATATGAAAAACTTCTGAATCAAAGTACTTATCTCTGTGATGTCGAACAACAAGTAACACATGTCTCTACCCCGCAGGTTCGCTGAGTCTGTACGGCGTGCTGTGGCTGCAGCTGTCGATGTTCGACACGGTGCGCTACCTGCTGCCGCTGGGCGCGCTCACGTTCCTGGCGGGGCACCGCCTGCTGCGCCGCCTGGCCAGCGACAAGCTGTCGCGCTAGACCGCACAACACTAGCGTACATTAGGCTCAGCCGCACCACATTGCAATATAAAAATACAGGTGCGAGTCGGACCACGCACAGTGAAAGGTCCGTAGTTGGGATCAATATTTAGGCATGGAAATTTTTTTGTTCGCCCAATGCGGCCGGCCTGCCTGTAGTGTGTTCGAAAGTGACGTAAAAAGATTTTTCCAATGTGATGCGGCGCGGCTCGCCCAAATGTGCGTTAGTCTTTACACTATTTAAACTAAGATGATGCAAGTTCTGTTTGCTGTGAATGATTGAAAAAATATTTTAAGTTCCTCCATAGGAGTATGTTTTACAAAAAAACACAATTTCCTTATTTTAATTTTCCATAGAGATGTCAACCGTATACCACCCGTCTCGTTAGATCGACAATTATAAAAAAAACTGGTAACTAATGCTCTCAACTTTTAGAATCTGTATGCAATAGTAGGATTAGAAAATTGTAACTTGCACCCTTGTTTTATTTTAGAGAATAATTTATAGACTTGTTATTGCATTTTATTTCCACTAAGGTGTAACATAATGTGAAGAAACAATGTGTCAAGGCAGATTGACATTTTAATGAGGACTTTGTCGATGTAAATACGATCTTCACACATTTCAATGAATAGTAAAAGAAGTCTCATTGTATGCTCAGGTTTCTGGGCGTGTCCTATATACTATTCCGTCACCACAAACTTAGCTGTTGGGAAAATAATGTGACTTACTTCATTTTCACTAGGGTCATATAGGAACTCTACGGAATTCGTAACAACTTGCAATTATGTTATAAATTCCGATTCAGTAGAGCTCCTACATAATCCTAAATCCATGTAATTATAATTTTACATAATAAAAGTAATGTGATTCGTTATTGCTCTTTTTTCTGCATGTTAATCATAAAGGTAAAAAATGTGCACTTCCCAGAAAGACGTGTGCGTAGTCGCAGCGGATTTTTTTTTTTTCCGATATTTTTTTGTGGCGCACCTTCACAGCAGATTGCGCACTAATTTTACGGTCCACTCATATCACTCTAGGAGCCACTTTCCTGCTGGAGTAACGTACACCTTGGCAGGACATTGTAGACCCTTACAAGATACAAATAAACGTTATAAGTTAGGCTCTAGAGTTCCTATTTTAAGTACTTGGACCTAATAACCTTATTTTACCTTTATATGTACTTTCTTCTGAACGGTGTTTTTTTTAAATTGTTTTCACAAACATTACACACAAATTTAATTTCAACATACATTTCTTGTATGTTCATGCATAGGGAAAAAGAGTGCCGCTGTGACGTGGTTCCAGCGGAAACAGTTTTTGTTGCATAGCTCCCCCAATGGTTGGATGCACAAATTTGTACTTACCATACACAATGTCATACACTAAATATCTCTAAAGTGAAATTAGACGTTTGTCCGCTGCGACTACGCACACAAACATATACAGATCGATTCTTGTTGCTGAAATTAAAGGCATTTATTTGTTGTTAAGATTTTTTATTAGCAAAAAAATATATTTAACACGCTTAACATACATAAAACAGAAAGCATTTGACTTACGTTTCTAAGTAAATGCGCTTATTATTATTATCTATCACAGAA
This sequence comes from Atethmia centrago, assembly GCA_905333075.3. Taxonomy (NCBI): domain Eukaryota; kingdom Metazoa; phylum Arthropoda; class Insecta; order Lepidoptera; family Noctuidae; genus Atethmia; species Atethmia centrago. Next base: position 33,415,667 of record HG995367.1, on the reverse strand, counting down.
TAAATCATCTTGAAATGATTCCATTTTACTATAAAATATATTATTGTGTAAGAAATTATTCTAGGTCAATAGAAGCTAAGTCATTAAAACTATTTGCATTAAGGTACACACATGGCAAACTAGGGTGCGCCTGTCTTCTTAATTATAAGGAACCCTTCTTCATGCACAATTTATCGTCAAAAACATAATTCATACATAATAATAATAATTATGACAATAATGAATATATTGACAGTCCAAAGTAATTTTTTTTACCGGCTCCACCGGTATTAAGTAGTATTAACCCACATTCGAACGGGGTCTTGTTTTAGAGGAATTGATAATCCAACAGCTAACACGCAAGGGATTTTTCATCGCACTCTGTTGGGTTCTCGACGAGAGTTTAAAATCCCGTGCGCGGTAAAATAAAGTGCAAAGTAAAAGAAAAGTAGTGTGAACGAACCACTGCATAGGTACCATATAATTATACCCCTTAATATTCTCCACTTTGTTACTTTTCATTGGAATTAATAATACTGTCAGCCACTTGAGACTATTGCAAGGTTTGTGGTTGGTTTGTTGTAGTCTGTCTAGAATTCTGCGTCAAGTGTGAAAACATTGTCCATCTGGTTGGACATGACTCCCCACTTCTGGTACTCGCTGACTTTTTTCTCAAAGAAGTTTGTCTTGCCCTCCAGTGAAATGAGATTCATGAAGTCGAATGGGTTCTTCGTGTTGTAGTGCTGTTGACAAAACAATACAATATTTTAGTAACTTCTCTAGAAAATTCACAAGAATAAATTTGTACCTTATTAGCATCACCAAGTTTGATAGACAAAAGTAACTGGTTTTCATTTGCCAAATAGTGGGTCTTATCACTAACTTATCAGTGTCAGAATAGTTCAAAAACTTATAGGGATGACCTGAATTTTCAATTTAGGCTACAATAAATAAACATTTTTATCAGTTGCCTATCAAAGTAGACCTTGTACTCTGCTTTATTTTATCATTCTCGGCTTTCATTTATCAATACCTATTTTACTTTTTCTTTAACGATAGTTACCTTTTCTCCAATAAGTTCCATAAGGAGTCTGTCGGCGACGAACTCGATGTAGTTTGACATCAGTTCACAGTTCATGCCAAGTAGCCTGACGGGCAGCGCATCCGTCAGGAACTCCTGCTCAATGACCACGGCATCCTTGATGATGTGCAGGACGCGCTCCTTGCTCGGCTTCTGAACAAGGTGCCGGAACATCAGGCACGCGAAGTCCGTGTGTAGACCCTGTAGAAAGTCGGAAGTTAGATAATGATGTCTTCAACTAAGGTCACAAATTACTGCTAGATATGAAAACTAAATATACCTATGATGAAAAACATATCATAATAATTAACTCATAAGGTCTATAGCCTGTTTTTGTATAATATAAGTATGTAGATTTTTTATGTAGTTAATCATTAATTATTAACATGTCTGATGTCAAGTCCTTATAAACTTTCATTGATTATCCACTCAACATAAACCTATAATGTAGTAACTGTACTACCTACCTACTGTATTACCTAGTGTGAACATTTAAATGTTTAATGAATTTAATCATTAATAACTATTACATAATTACATAACCATTACAAGATGATTATTAACATTAACTAAATAAAATTAAAACTAAGTTAATCCTAAAAAAGGCCCTCGGGGCATTGTTCCGAGGATGCTGGCGGCATTTCCTCGCTGAATTGCAATGCCGATGTGCGTTGCGCGAGAAAGCCGCCAGCTTTTCGGTCACCAGTTACATCAACTAGACGTTTCGCGATTTCATTAATCATATTCCATAATAAAATTATGTTACATGTTCAGAACATGGTAAAGCCAGTCCTTATCAAAAAGGTCACTAGGCCACTACCCTAGTATTTCCTATGGTTATCAATACCAAGATTAGAATGTTGAATTCTCTCGATTTTGCGATAAACATAGGTGCATAAAGGTGAATAGCAGTTACGTGCGATTGTTATGTTATAATACAAACATACATAAACCCACGCCTTTTTTTCATGCTATTGTTATCAATGAGTCTATTATGTTCAAGCTAGTGTTTTAGATAAGGGTCTGTGTGAGGAAACACTAAAGATAACAGGAGTATTAAAAGCTCCCTGCTGATACCGAAACCAATTTGTATTGATGAATGACAAAATTTATACCTAGACGAAATTATAAAGATATTGTGTAAATTGTCCAAAATATACTGATAAGTGTCAAGTAAGTAGGAAAAAATTCTGCCATATATACAATAAAAATTGATAGTTTATTCAAAGTTCAGTTATTTGTAAGTAGGTTAGGTAGGAAAGATATGGTATATACTTAGTTCCGTATTACAGAACGTCACTCAATTCTCAAGCATTACTTAAAACTAGTTTTAACCAATCAAATGGCTTGAATCTAGTTTTAAGTAGTGCTTGAGTATTGAGTGACGTTCTATAATACGGGCCTTAGTGCTACCCGAAGCCGGGCCAGGTAAAACTAGTTATTAATAAAACAACTAAAATACAAACCTCATCCCTAGAAATCAGCTCATTGCTGAATGTCAATCCAGGCATCAGGCCGCGCTTTTTCATCCAGAAGATAGAGGCGAAACTGCCAGAGAAGAAGATCCCTTCGACGGCGGCAAAGGCGATGATGCGCTCAGCGAATGTAGCAGACTTGCTTGCGATCCACTGCAGTGCCCAGTCAGCCTTCCTCTTCACACAGGGCAGGGTTTCAATAGCATTGAACAGGAAGTCTCTATACCAGGAAAAATATTGTCATGATTACAATGGAAAACTTTGTGTATGAGTCATAGTGCTTTAGTACCTATTTGATTTATGATGATGCATGCATGCCTGTAAATATGTATGTATAATGAACAACAAGTAGATAAAAAGTTGCTTGGTAGGTTTACAGATACAGTGCATTTTGTTACGATTTACATAATTAAAATTAACTATGATTTATTTCTTAACCTCTTCAAAAATAACGAGGTTTAAAAAAATGTTTTTTTTTTAATATAAGTTATCTCTTAGATATCTTCCCCATACATTTTCCATGACCATAATATTATTCCTAGCTTGGTTTAGAAAGTTAGTAATATTTATTTTCCAACTTCTATCAACCTCTATCAGGGTAACCTTTTGCGATGGTGTACTTAACCAAACTCGTATCCTGACTTATTATTATATTTTGTAACTTATTATAAACAATGCATTCCTTGTGTACTCACTCAGAGAACAACAGAATTAGGTCTGAGTCATTAGCTGAGGAATAGAATTCGGAGTGCATGAGTCAATGGCGCTACATAAAACGTGGCCCGAGCGCGCAGCTGCAACAGCAGAGCTGTACTAATACTTTCCAATATCAACCAAATCCGGCTCAACTTACCTCTCCTTAGGGTCCCTAATGTATGTATCAATGAGTAGAGAGTACATCTCAGAGTGTACATTCTCCATAGCTATCTGGAAGCCATAGAAGCACCTTGCTTCAGTCACTTGCACCTCCTGGGAGAAGCGCTCCACCAGGTTCTCATTGACAATGCCGTCAGAGGCAGCAAAGAAAGCCAGCACATGACTGATGAAGTGCCTCTCACCATCCTTGAGATTCTCCCAGTCTGATAAGTCCTGTATACAACAATTTAATGTAAGGTGAGTGGCTTGAATGTTTGTCTGTGTGTATAAAACATTGCAACTGTTGTGAGTAAGGAGCAATAACATGAGTTGCATGAAGTAACAAATACAGAAAAAAAGGTGTAGTTCAGTTTAACAAGACTAACTACAATAAAATGGAATTTTCATTGATATCTTACAAGTTTAAACTATGAAGGCTAGTTATAAATGCTATGAATTATGAAAGACTGGAAAAATAACACGACCGATATTGCGCCATAATTTGGTAGGTACCTACTTCCTATTGTTCGTGGGGGGTGGGTCATGCGTGACCATTTGAAAAAGGGGGACCATTAGCCTGAAGCCTTTTTATCTTAGAATTAAACTGATTGCACCGACTTTACAGCTTATGAGAGTAAAAAACTACTTTGAACTCTGGAATATAAAAATCTGTAAGGTATAGAAAAAAAACACGAGATGTAAACAAATATCTACCTTTGATAGATCCACTTCCTCAACGGTCCAGAACGAAGCCTCGGCCTTCTTGTACATGTCCCAGATGTCTGGGTACTGTATCGGGAATATGACGAAACGACGAGGGTTGTCTCGCAAAAGGGGTTCTTTTTGTGGGTCAAATTCAGCCACCTCCATATTCTTTCCCTCAACCTCCATACTTTCTCCACTCATATTGTCATTTCTTTCGGCCAAAACATTGTTTTTAACCTGAGACTGCAAAGCAAACAATGGTTACGTTCAGGGTTCTGAAATGTCGCAACTCGCAATCTTTTATTAATAAATTAGCAAATTAATATGTATAGAACTAACCTTCAAATGCACGTTACTGAATTCGTTGTGCAAGTTTTCTTTGTTAACAACTGGGGGCATTGGGGGCATTATGTTTTGATTAAATTATACAACAGAATTAAAGTCAACTTTCAGTTATGATTAACTCGTACGAGTTCACAGCTGCGAATGTGGTATTGTCGACCGCCCGCTTTTTTGAGTCTACACAATTTTCCCTCCAATAGGCTCCAATGTTGTGACTGTCAATGATTAGTTTTGTTCCGAAGTCCAATAAAAGACTACAACAATGATGTTTGAAAATACTTTACATGGATATTCCGTTAGAAATATTCATAAACTAAAATAAAGATTATGTAAATTACTATAAAAAATATATTTCACAAATTTAATATTGGGAATTTATTCCATGAACTGAAAATTACGAATTTGACCACGGCATAAGTTGACTCGCAAAGAGACATTCGGAACGATCATATGTTAAAGTTCATTGTCCACTCACAGATCGGCAAATGGAAAAGGGCGGTATGTACTTTATTTTGTTTACTTTTATTTTAATTTATAGAAAAACTGCAATATAATCGCTAAAAATACGTGTATATTTTTTAAGTCCGTTGAAGTTTCTTATACAATAAACATATAATTGGCTATAATAGAAAAAATCCACTAAACGCAAGTAAACGGGTTTCGCGCCTAAACTAAGCATTTTAACTCATTTTTCTATTGGTTAACAAGTTCACCAATCAAGCATCTTGACCAACGTTGCGTTCAATTAAAAAAAATGGTTTGAGTTATTCGATTAATTTCCGTTTCTCCATACACCGATTTAATTAGCAATATCAGTTTTGCTAATCTGAGGAAGGAAGGTCCTATTCTGAAAACTGACCAAGAAAAGGTGTTACTGTTCGACAAATTTTAATGAAAAATTTTGTATAACATTTATCAAGTCTTACTCGTTCAGATTCAATGACAGCAATGTATTTACTTACTAGTGTCTACTATGCGACTTCCTGCAAGATAAGTGCAATTTCATATCAACGGTATATGAATATTCTTCTGCACTGCTCTGCCAGCCTAAGCATGGCCATTCATGCATAGCGTATGTTTAAACAACTGTTTTTTGCAACATCGCATGAAGTCCAAGGCGTTGTCAAATTGTCCTCAATCTTGCGTTAACAGTTGTCAGTCTGGTCCATGGGTCACACATGACCATGTGGCATTGCATCAATCTGAAATCTCAGTCTGAAGAAAACAATTTCAGAATGCGTTGTTCAGACAAAAGCGGTGGCATGCGTAGTCGGACAGTTGTATCTTTCTCTGTGTTGTTGTTTCTTTTTTGGTATAGTACAGGCAGAGGTGGACTTACAGTCTCGGCCGCCCTAGGCCGATTAGTAGTAGCCGCCCGACCGCCACTCTACTAATTTTGTAGCGTAACCCCGCGTTTACACTCATATACATGGGCACCGGCAGGATTATTTTCAGCGCACTTATATAACTGTGTCGATTTAGAGTCTGCAAGCGTTCTCCGACAGTAATTTCTCCTTTGGACTGATCACCGACAGGACGTTTCGTTTTTGAGAGATTCGTCGATAGAACGTTTCACCTATGGACATTTCGCCGACAGAACCTTTCATATGCGTCACTTTCGACGACAGTAATAGAGGGGATCTGGCGCTCGGCGGTCGCTGTCGCCACACGCTCGCATCGCTCGCTCGCTATCGCGCGTTAATGTTCACTGTACTAACCTAACCCAACATTATCCTTCGCTGTAGCTGCCAACCTACTATATTTGCTACCAAGGGCTGTCGTCGAAGCCGGAACGGTTGAGGGAAAAGCAAATTTCGTGCCCTCTCGCCCCTAGCCGCCGCAGGACGGACGCCCTGGGCGTCGGGAATCCCGGGCGGATTTCCGACCACCGTAGGCGCGGGCTTGCGGACGGTGAGCAATGGGTAGCTCACCGTCCAGTAAGGACCAGGCCGGGGTCGACGGCGCGTTGTATTCCACGCGCGCCTCAAAGAGATGTCGTCAGCACAAGTGTAGGGGTCACAGAAATCGGGCTTAGTTACATAGGTACTTTGTGTTATAGTAGTTGTGTTGACTTGTACGTAAAATGAGCGCCTTGTGAACAGATCGGGACACATTCGTTCGAAAGTGATCCCACCACCGAACACACATACTCCTAGGTCCAATTGTAAGGTTGTCTCGAGTAACCTAATATTGTTCTGTGTAATTTTATACATTTATACAGTATTACAATTTATGTGCAAACTATATTAGACTTGTGTTATTTGCTATGGTCTTCGAGTGTCTCTTCACTTTTGTCGACTAATGCAGAGAAGTTTAAGAACTAAAATAATGTAGAAAGTTAGAGCGTGCTAAGCGAGCTCGAAAAATTAAGCACCCCACCTCGGAGAGGTCAGGTTTTTTATGTCCTATTATCCATAACTAAGAATAAGAGTAACTTTGTCAACTTATACACAAAAGGTAAGAGTTCAGAAATAGTAGAATGCAAGTGCGAGCGTAGTGAGCTGGGATTTTTTTGGATTCCGCCTCGGATATGTTAGTTTCTCTATTATTTCATTGGGCGTTTTCGAATATATTTTTATTTATGAATGTTTTTGTACCTATATTTTGCTTTAAAGCCAGGGGGGTAGGGGGGCCAGTATAAGTGTTCTGTGACTAGAAGACTTCTGAAAAACATGTCGAGTCATACAGCCAGCCAGCACCCACGGCTTCAACGGGTATCCTGACCACCAGCATGCAGCGACCGCGCATACCTGGTCATCATCCTAAGCCTCACCAGCAACCTTGGCACAGCACACTGCACTTTCGGCCGTTCAACAAGTAGAGCTCCTCAACCCTCTCCTGGTCGACGCCAGCAGTCAGCCTTCAACCCGGCGCTGTACCACGTCCGACTCACTAGAGCATAACGCAGCGCCACCCCGACTCACTGGGTCATCACCGCAGACAGTTCCGACCCACCGCGAACTATGCGACAACCGGTTCCGACCCACAGGAACCACACCTGGCACTGGCAAGCATCGCAAGATACACGACTCAGCCCACTGTCGACCTCCGGTCTCCGGAGGGGAGTGATGTGGCGGCATCTACATCGCCACATGCGAACTAAGCAGCACACTGACGTCACGCAAAATCCTGCATCGCGCAAGCAGAGTTTACCGCGCATCTAGCATATATACAACATCCCGACATCAACCGTCGGGCAGTTGCCCACCAGACACGACTCCCGTCTGGTCGGAGGATCCTCCCTTTTCTATGGAGGATGAGTGAACTTTACACCCTGTTCCTCATGCCTCTATAGGCATAAAGAAAGTCCGCCGCTGACTACAGGTACTATCTGATACTATTGGAGCTATTCTGCAGGGTACTTGAGTAACACACTTACAGTACCAATGGGTTTTCGTTTTGACAGTTCAACAACATTCATTGCGTTATTTATGTTGTTGAGCAGACACATTTTTCGAGCATATGAAGCAATGGATCATCAAAATCATCCTTCCTTCAAAATAATTCAGATTCAGAGTGATAGTGGAACTTTTTTTGTGAATATTGTTTTCGAAAATACTATGAAATACAAATCGACCGCACTAAAATTGCCGTTGATAAAATTAATACTGGGCCAGTGTTAATATTCATCCCAACTCCATAGTTGGGATGAATATTAACACTGGCCGGCTGGAAAACTTCTCTGTGCATGGTCCTTTTTTTTTTGTGTATGGCATCTCGTGGTTGACCTTGAGAGGTCGTGACTACTCAACCGGACTATCCTGTGGCTGCCTTAAGCGGACTCAAAGCCTCCAGCCAGGGGCGAAATACTTACATTACAAAGCGACTGCACGCTAAGGGCACCCCCTGTGGGGTACGGGAGGACAGCAAGGTGGGACAGGCCGGATCTGAACTGAAGTGCACGGTCCGACACATTCTGTTACTATATACCTCGTTTCTGACACCGGTTGACTTTTGTTATTTTTGATGTGTAACATCTTTTCTCTAGCTTTCTGTGGGAGTGATTTCTTGAAAAGGGACAGAGATGTGGACAGGAAGTGACAGCTTGAGCATGGAATAAGTAAGTACTATATAGATTGTAAGTAGAGGGGCTCGAATAGTCCAGTACCACGAATTATAATTATACGAATAAATATTGAAGTATTTAGATTTTTAATTTTGAGGTCAATTTCTGTCGCTGCTCAGTTGTTTATTACCAAAATGAGATGTCTGATGTTACACTACTGTAAGGCTTGCTAGTTTTGAGGGTTCCGTATTAAACAAGGACCCCTTCTAGTTTTGCCATGTCCGTCTGTCTGTCTGTCTTTCTGTCCCCGCTGTAGTTCAGAGTAGAAAGCTGTAATTTGGCATAGGTATATTAATCACGCCGACAAAGTGGTAAAACAAATCCTGAAAAAAAAAAATATTGTACCTCCGTTGCACGTAACGTATTTTTTTTTTTTCGTCTATCCCATGGTTTGGGGTATCATTGGATAAGCCGTTCAGTGGGTCTGTGGACACCATTATTCGATTTATGGATCCGTTTGCGTTATAGTAAGCTTTAAAAACTGCTTATTTTTGTTTGAGTCAAGTGTCCCCCCCTGCCAGCTAAATGTTTGTCTATGGAGATGTGAAAAAATGAATGGCATTAGTACATAATATAATGAATTAAAAGTAAAACTATCACAAAGTCACAACTAAATAGACTTTACAAGTTAACAAGTAATAGTCAACTAGCTTAAATTTACAGTTGGAGAATTGACTGTGACGTACATTGATGTATGCGAGAACATGTTTTTCAATTACAATGTTACGTTTGATTTTGGGAAAAATTCATACCAACGTTCTATTGAAACTTCGTGGGGATCACCCTGATTAGGATAGATATATTGGGTGGAATCAAACAAGGCAGATGACAGCTACATGGCGGGCCTTTTTATTGTTGACAGATGTCACAGATAGACCACAGATTACACAGTTCATTTTGACACGGAGTACACTTCTGTTACATTTTAATGAATATGCCACAGGCTGACTTATACATTTGATGATTACAGAGCAAATATTATGTTCCTTTACATTCGGACTTCGGGGAGGGAAAATATTCCAGTGCGATTTTTTCTGATAATGATTCTATCTCAATACGTCTAGCGCCACACACTTTTCTGTGTCAAAAACAGGAACTAATGAATGTTGCCACTTAATTTTTAACACGTTCCCCACTAAGTAACCCTTCATTGTGCGTGGTCTAACTTTGCAGGTTTTTTATTTATACCATCATTTATACCTGACTGCTCTGAATAACTCATTGTGTTTCTCCAAAGACTACTATAGTATACTGGCAAGTTTCTCGCTATTCAAACACGAACCCACTCGTTACCGCCACCGCACCCTCCACCACCTCTGTCTGAATTAGTCTGAAAAATGTAGCTACAGCACAGACCAGCCACAATAAAAAAAATATGTTTTGTTTCTGGTGCAATAACCGGTGTGTCATTCATGTCATGTCAATGTTATGTCAGTTCGGGAAAATAATAGCCTCTAAAAAATACGCTTTTGTAATTTGTAAAATTGTAAAATAAATAAATAGGAAAGTTTAGCAAATATGTCGGATAACGATGATGATTATATGTGCGAGGAGGAGGAAGATTATGGCTTGGTATGTAATTTAATTACACTTAATTTATTTTGTAATGTTATTGTGTGTGACGTTTTAGAGAGTATCCCCGAAATTCCTAGCTTTTAACCTTGCTTTTTTGCTAAAGCTTTTGCAAAAGACGTATGTTACCAGTATTCTATATAAACTATAGCCTACGTTTTATCCCTGTTTTACATTCAAGTTCCACGAGGCTCGCAAAATTTTGTTACCTTATTCAAATGAATACAGCAGAGGACCTTTTTTGCTTGCTAGCTAGCTTGAACTTATCAGCAGCATTATTCAGGTGAGTATTTTGCCCAGTTAATATTTTCAATAATTTTAATGGTGTTTTTCTAGGAATACTCAGAAGATAGTAACTCAGAACCAGATGTTGACTTGGAGAATCAGTACTATAATAGCAAAGCATTGAAGGAGGATGAGCCACAGGCAGCTCTCACTAGTTTTCAAAAAGTCCTCGAGCTTGAGGGAGGAGAGAAGGGTGAATGGGGCTTCAAAGCACTCAAGCAAATGATAAAGATTAATTTTAAATTGGTGAGTTTCTGATACAATAATTGCTGTGTACTAAAACAGCTATATTCTAGCTTGAATATCACTTTGTTTAAGTAAACATGGAAAAGTATGAACAGCGAAAAAGCTTATGCATGAAATAACCTTAAAGTTTATATTCTGTTATTCTCACCTTTGTTCATCCACCAGCCAGTGTCATAATGGTTCTAATGGACAGTAAATGTAATAAATGTTTTGTAATGTCTAATGCCTTCAGGGCACTGTTGAGGCTTCTACCTTACTGTAGTGCGTCAGATATGTTCGCTGATGGATACACTGCTGATTACTTTGTGATAATGCAGAAGAAAGTTGGCTCAGTAATATCCTGAGTGAGTGGGAACTGAGAGACTGGATGGGCCTACAATGGGGAGGTTTACCAAGCTACATATTGGCAACAAAACTTGTTAAATTTTCATGTGATTGTGAATGTCTTTTTCGTTTTAGTGTTCCTACATGTTACTGACACCGTTTTTAACTAAGATGTAATACTGAGGCCTTGATGCCTGATGATAAAATATTTTTTATTTTTTTTTATTTTCAAGTTTAATTGCTTACATTTGAAAAGGAGATTTCTCCATTATCTTTTTAATATGATGTTGTTAAAGCTTGACAGTAAGATTATTTAATTTATTTGCAGGGTAACTTCACAGAAATGATGTCGAGGTACAAACAGCTGCTGACATACATCAAGAGTGCGGTCACTAGAAACCACTCGGAGAAATCCATCAATTCCATCCTCGATTACATCTCTACTTCTAGAAATGTAAGTGTCAGAATAGTTAAGAATATTGGTCAATACAATTAATAGTTTTTATGTAAATAATATTTAGCTGGAAGTAGAATAGCGGGAAAGAAAGGCAGCCTATTCCCAGCAGCAAACAATTCAGGGCTGATATTATACTGGCTTTACCCCATACTCAGCTCCAGCCTGTGATCTTTAAGTTTCTTTTATTAAATGGTCCCAACAAATATTACTTTGAAGTCTTTTTCTACCTATGAAATTGTAACATATTAATTTGATTGACTGATTTCAATATGATTGATTTGTTTATTCAAATATATTATGTATATAAAAGTGTTCCTTGCAGATGGAATTGTTGCAAGACTTCTATGAAACTACGCTAGAGGCCTTGAAAGATGCCAAGAACGACAGGCTATGGTTCAAGACAAACACGAAGCTAGGCAAACTGTACTATGATAGAGGAGACTTCAACAAACTTGCAAAGATTCTGAAGCAATTGCACCAGAGCTGTCAGGTGAGAATTATTGTCTACATGAAAATCGAAATCCCTGGATTTTACTCTTAAGGTGGATCCACAGTGGTAGCCTGCGAAAATCAAATTATCTTACGCTTTTTAGAATTTGCATTTTGCAGGCTACCACTCTGGATCCACCTTAAACACCAATTCCTAAAGAAAACTTTATCAAAACTTTTTGTCATGGCTTTGCTTTAATTCTTTTTTAGTTGATAATTTTTATTTTAAATGTAATCTTCTTCTTTCTTCAAAAGCCCATGAGTCATAATCAGAACTTGATATAAGTAACAAATAAAAACTTTGAACTGATGGGGCTCCCTATTCACTTTTCGGGTGACAAATGGCTAAAGTGGGCAATATGTTTTAACAACTGTGTATCCTGATAACTATCTGTTGCCTATAATATAGATATTTCCACTTCAGACTGATGAAGGCGAGGATGACCTGAAGAAGGGTACACAGCTGCTTGAGATATATGCGCTGGAGATTCAGATGTATACTGCACAGAAGAACAACAAGAAACTGAAGGCTCTGTATGAACAGTCCTTGCACATCAAGTCTGCTATTCCACATCCACTTATAATGGGTGTTATTAGAGGTAAATATCATATATTTTATAAACCAGCTTGCTATGAAATGTTTTTTGATTTGATGTCCAACAAATTGCTCCCTTGAACTCGTCCTTATTACTCGCATGATTAACATATATTATATGATTGATCACCTACTTATACATTTCATTAATTTTATTTGGAAAACAAAATGTAGGTACTTACTTGCTTCCTGATAATACAATACTTACCTGACTATCCTTTTCGAAACTTAGCGTAGATTGGCAAAATGCAATTACAGGGTGGCGATTTAGTCACCTGCTTCTGTCATGGGAGTGAGTCTACCTGTCATACTAAGCAACTTTTAAAACGACTGGGAAAGAACAGACTCCTATAAAACAGTAGACAGACTATTTTGATGCATCTTTTCATTATTTTTTGTTTACTAATCCGGTATGACCCAGATTTCATAGCGTAAGTTGTTCAGTAAGACAGGTAGAATCACCCCCTTGACGAATGTGGGTGACTAAATGTAGCCTATTCTGGCGAATAGGCTACATTTTAAGTAATTTAAATGTAACTTAAACTGCTAAATTAATATAATTTCTTCAGAATGCGGTGGTAAAATGCACTTGCGCGAGGGTGAGTTCGAGAAGGCTCACACAGACTTCTTCGAAGCGTTCAAGAATTACGATGAGTCCGGCAGTCCGAGACGGACGACGTGCTTGAAATACCTCGTTTTAGCTAATATGTAAGTATATTTGTCCCTAGACATACTAAGAAAGCTGCAGAGCCAAAACATTGAGTTGCTTTATAAAATATTGAAGACATTTAGATGAATATAAGAGTAGATAAAATTTTTGCCTTTATATAATATCAACATTTCACACTTATAATAACAGAAATGACATTCATTCTTCACAGGCTTATGAAATCAGGCATCAATCCTTTCGACTCTCAAGAAGCGAAGCCGTACAAGAACGACCCGGAGATCCTAGCCATGACGAACCTCGTGATGGCGTACCAAAATAACGACATTAACGAATTTGAGTCCATTCTCAAACACAACCGGAACAATATCATGGACGACCCCTTCATTAGAGAACACATAGAGGACCTGCTCAGAAACATCAGGACTCAAGTGCTGATCAAACTGATCGGCCCCTACACTAGGATTCATATACCGTTTATATCTAAGGAACTCAATATTGATGAGAAAGAAGTGGAGAATCTACTGGTCACATGTATTTTAGATAAGTAAGTAGATACTGTTGGTTTCTTTTATCAGTGGAGGTCTACGAATATTGGTAATTATTTCATCTGTGAACTAATAAGACTAGATATTTTTGAGGCCTTGTCCTAACCGAAAGTGACTGTCGCACAAGTACGTGGTCGTCGCGCTCGTTTATATAAATATGACGGCGAACAATCAATTTGCGTTTCTACGTCATAATTAATATAAGCTATCGCGTAATCGCGTGTTCGCGCGACAGCCCTTTATAATTATGGCAGAAACTATTCTAAGATATATTATATATTCAAAAAAGTTGCGCTCAAGCTAAATAAATCTAAATTAATAAGTAACAAAATTAGTATTTCTAATAATAAAATAAAAGCTGTGTGGCAGGTAATTAACAAAGAAACTGGAAACACGAAACAGCAAGATCAGAATGAATTTTCTTTAAAAATTAATAATAATGAAACCATTACAGTTAAGTTAAAAGTTGCTGCGACACTAGAAAATTTCTTTACCAACATCCCAATAGAGGCTACGAAATCTCTCACATTCACAATTAAGAAGGCATTCAAAAGTCTTAACATAAAGAAAACTGAAGAGTTATTTCCGTTAAGGTTTTTGGAGATATCATTGACACAATAGCTCCTGTCCGCTGTACGTTTCCTGATTTAATGAAACATAGTAACATAGTACCAATTTTCAAATCGGGTAGTAAGAGTGATCCCTCTAATTATAGACCTATATCTGTGCTACCAGCATTGAGTAAAATATATAAAAAAATCATGCTAGACCAGATGCTGTCACATTTCAATTCAAATGGGATTTTACACAGTCGCCAGATTAGTTTCACGAAAGGTAGGTCGATGACTGAAGCAGGAGTAAAACTTATCAGTTACATTTTGAAATCCTGGGAGAAATCCCAGGATGCAGTTTCTTTGACCTCTCAAAAGCGTTTGACTGCGTTGACCACAATACACTGACCTGTAAATTACACCACTACGGAATTCGTGGACGGGCTGCAGATCTTGTTCTGTCCTATCTATCAAACAGGCAACAAAAAGTAAACGTTAACGGGGCGAATCCACAGGGTCTCTAGTAAATATGGGCGTGCCCCAAGGTTCAATTCTTGGCGCTTTCCTATTTCTAGTTTTTATTAATGATCTTACATGATGGCTGAGTTATCGGATATAATTCTATTCGTTGATGACACTTCTCTTATTTTTAAAATAGATAAAAAAGATACGTATGACTTACACGTCAACGAGTCTGGCTGTTCTTTCGAAATGGTTCGCAGCTAATAACCTCTTACCTAATGCGAACAAAACAAAATGTCTTAAGTTCTCATTACCAAATGTACCCCAAGGGGGTCTAAATTTAAAACTTGATGGCAAGAAACTAGATGCTATTACTGAAACTGTTGCAATGGGGTGGGCATTAGAGCTCTTTCAGGTAGATTAAGTTCAGCTGCATATGCAGTAAGAAAAATTAGGCAGTTGACTGATATAGCCACAGCTAGGTTAGTATACTTTGCTTATTTCCACAGTAGTATGTCTTATGGCGTTCTGCTGTGAAGATCGGCAGCTGATGTAAATTCAATTTTTATTTTACAAAAGAGGGCTTTCCGCGCAATCTATAGAATGGGTCCTCGTGAGTCCCTTAGAAACAAATTCAAAGAAATTAATATATACACGGCTACATATCAAGCTATACATTTCCAGTATAAGCTGATCTCGCATTGTATAGGATTTCCGTAAAATGAGAGGTCTGCTTATACTGGAAATGTATAGCTTGATTTGTAGCCGTGTATACTACCTCTGCCTTCTCTTAATATCTTAGAAAGTATTTTGTATGTTCGCAAAAACTTACGACTTTTCTTAGTGATTTCCATAAAATAAATACACAGTAAACATGAAATTGTGATATCCAAATTTAGATTAACAAAAACAAGCAAATATTTGTTATCAACAGTATCCGCTTTCATAACAAGTTGCCAAAGTCGGTTACAGAACTTAGCGATGGAAAGTTCAAAACCCATATCAAACGTGTCCTTATCAAAAACGCATATTATAAGATTAAAGACTACGTTGAAGACAAGGAAGTTTCGCAATAATTCCTTCTACACATGTGGCATCCCTGGTACCTTATAAACGGCATAACTAAGTAAATGTCCCAAATTACAATGTTTATTTTTTTTATACATACTTTTTTGACATAATATTTTCATTATTTGACATTATATACCTACAATTTTGATATCAAACTATTAATTAGTGACTTTTGTGGACAGGATATTAATTCAGACTTGTTACAGTTGTGAGAGCAGTGGTGGCCCAGTGGTAATGGCCGCGACTTACAAGTTGTAGGTCGTAGGTTCGAACCCAGACAGGCGCTTTACTTTGTGTAATTTATTTCATCACACTGCTCTTAAAACGGTGAAGGAAGACATGTGACATCTACCAACCCACACTGGGCCTGCATGGTGGATTACGGCCCACTCCCTCTCAAAGAGAGGAGGCCTGTATCCCAGCAGTGGGAACTTTATAGGCTGATTATGTGATGTGTATACAGTTGTAATGGCAAGCATGTCATTTGGTTTAAATAGGTTTTTATTTTTATCATTTTATTAATATTTTACATATTCTTTTGTATTTTGTGAATGTGAGATCGTTGTAGGCTTAATAGACTAGATTTGTAGACCATTTATTTTTTGTTAAGTACCTGGTACTTCTTGATAGGCCTACACTGTCCTCCCATACCTATTAACACTGTGATTTGAAAACATTGTTAAAGCCAATTATTTTTAAAAGAGTAACCGTGGAGTTTCTTGCCGGCTCTTCTCCATAAGAAACGACCAATTGGAACCGTACACCTAGCTTATTTTCCACGTTTCCCATGTAGATTTATGTGAAATAAAATATTTTGATTTTGAGCCGCTTTCGGTTAGGACACATGGTTACGATCGACTTGTAAACGACTAATATTTCTTCGAGAACCTTCATGAGAATTTGTGTTGTTTTAGCACCATCAGCGGTCGCATCGACCAGGTGAACTCCGTGCTGGAGCTGCAGAGCAGCGCGCGCGGCGCGGCGCGGTACGGCGCGCTGGACAAGTGGACGGCGCAGCTGGCGTGCCTGCACCTGGCGCTGGCCAACAAGATGGCGTAGTGCGGCGCCGGCCCCGGGCCGCCCCACGCGCCCGCGAGTGCCGGACCCAGTGATTCATGCCGCTTGTGTAATCTTCGTAGCTTTACTTGCACCGTGTACGAGCGCTCTCAGGTTAGGCGGATGAGTTTATATAGTGATTAGTGAAGCAGTGTTTATGGAATAAGGGAGCGGCCGGTGTGACAGGTGAGACAAGGTTGTATCATGTATTTATAGGGTGCTATCGACATCGATTGCAGCTCCAAATCCTGGATTGGTACTGTGGCAGCCACATTTTCCTCAGAAAGTTTCTATGGCTCCTGCTCTGCTGATCTACCCGGAGTGTGGCGTGCCACTCCCTGAACGACGAAAAACACTGCTGCAAGCGCCAATGTTCGATAAATGCGGCTTAAATCAACCAACTGACAAACATTTGCCAATTAAAATTCAGTAAAAATATGTAGTGACAAGATTCCAAACGAGAGCAAGGCCCTGCTATACACGTTTATGAAGTACCTATTGGCGAATAGCTGAATACCAACCACACCTATGTATAGTCTTTAAAAAGTGAGAAAGATCGCCATATTCAACGCCTCCCCGTTTCTGGGACTACTCACTAAGTCCGTTAACGAAGATACGGGCCAAAGTGACACGTGGCTAGTGACAGATTCAATTTTTCGAACGGGCAAAAACACATTGCGAGTAGGACCAACTGTCAAATCGTATTGTTTTTTTTTACTTTCTATGATTTTTCTGAAAAGTTTAGAAAATTCTGTTTTGAACAAATATGACAACCCTACTTGTCTATGCTCGAAAGCGAAAAGCATGTTCAGTGATGCCCCAAAATAACTGCTTATTACTCGCTCTCACGCTTTGGTTTATAGTTAATTTAGAAAGCACCGATACAGGGAAATTTCTTAAAGGGGCATTAAATTCCCGTATCGTCTATAAATTCCTTATTTCTAGACTCATTAATCAATAAAGAAACCGGAACAGATTAAAAAATATATATAGTAATGTTTACGTAAGCATAGGAGGGGGTAAGAGCTTTGCTGACAAGGGAGGGGGGGTTAAATATGACTAAAATTCTGTTTACGTAAAACTTGAATGGCCCCGAATAGCCTTTCATGCACAATGGCAGACGGCTCAATGGCATCGCTCTCATTGAGCAACTGAATGCAATTACTTATACAGGTTGAAATTGAAAACTTGCGACAAACTGAAATGGGACATTGTATACATCATTATTAACAACTTTTACTAAGGGACCAAAGCTGTAATCCCAAAAAAAAAATCTGCTTTTCCTACATTTTGATGAGGTATTGCGAACATAAATGTAGGGGACAGCAGTTTTTTTTTTGGGATTGTAGCTTTGGTCCCTTAGTAAAAGTTGTTCATAATGATGAGTACAATCTCCCATTTCGATTTGTCGCATGTTTTCAATGTCACCCTGTAGATACAATACGGTCTATATCTTTGACAGTGTTTTAGTGGCTTAAGAAGGAAATTGCAATAAACGTCTACTTAGCGCACCTTTCAGTCAGTTTCAGGTTGTATCTCGATAAAAATGGTCAACGGAATAATTGTTTCTATGTTAATTAATGTAATGGGTGACATTCATTAACATAGAAACAATTATTCCGTTGACAATAAATATATAATTGTATATAATTTAGTTTAAAACTAATCTGGAACAGTAGGCTCCCTTGCCTACTTTCTCTCACAGAACACCAGACATATACGCATAATTTCACTCCATTCATCCGCAAACACATCACATTCAGGGTTGGCAGTCAGAAGGGCATTTAGCATCTTTAGAGTACGACAGACTGGGGATTCGGCTCTGGCTACAGTTTTGGGTGGCATTTGCGCAAACAGAATGTGCCCGGCAGCTCTGACGGTGTCGGATGTGTTTTTCGGGCAAAAATAATCGGCAGAAAAGGCAATGGAGCTCTGGGCAGTCGATACGTCTCGTCAGAATTATAATCATTAGAATCAGCAGTAGGTACATCTCCATAAGTTAGAATTGGCCTCAAATGTCATGATTTCATGAAATAGTCATTCAATATGAACTTAGATACCTATTTAGATCAACATACAACCTGATATTGACCTGCAAATTGCAAAAAACGTATAGAAAATTGAATTTCGCGGGCTATCCTAACACTTGCATTGGGGCTTGTAGCTAAGTAATAACAGCCGCACAGGCCGATTGATCAGGTTAAGCTATGCTTACCGCGGTTGGTCCGTGGATGGGTGATCTTTACAAACCAAGACCCTTCCGTGCCTCGGAATGCACGTTAAGCCGTTGTTCTCGGTTGTCGTACGTAGCTGTCTTACCAAGAGGTATCGTATTACCCAGTGACTGGGTTGTGGAGGTCAGATAGGCAGTCGCTCCATGTAAAATACTGGTATTCAGCTGCATCCCGTGAGACTGGAAGCCGACCCCCAAGATATTTGGGAAAAGGCAGGGCAGATGATGATCTTTGACAGTTTTTACAGTAATTCGTTATAGTACATAGATGTGGTTAAAAATATTTTTTACAATAAACTTTATGGGCCTTATTACAAACCAAAGTTTGTCTTTAGAACCAGGTTTAAAACATCGAGCCATTTTTTAATTTCGAACTTTAACTTTTTTTTTTTTTCAACAATGATAAAGTTCTTAATACAAAAACAGATTTTTAACCCGAGCCTAAGTGATCAATTTCGTATAAAGAATTTTAATACGGTCAAAATAAGGTTCGAAATACAAAAACTGGCTCGAAGGTTTAAGCTTGGATCTAAGTTAGAACTCGTTTTGTAATGAGACGGTATCAGTTTTGTTCACGACCGTCGCGACGTAGTGGCACCGATACGGGCGTAGTCAAGAAATCGAAGAGAAGCCGGATTTAAATAAAGTGATTTTATGTGAAAAACGTTTATGACAATGAATTAGGAATTTATGTGTTTTAGCTTTCAAACCCGGCTTCGACTGTTGTTCCTAATATTGAAACTTCACTCTGGTTTAATTTTATACTGTTTTGTAAGTCTCGAAGCACTGATGCAATGGTGAAACTTGTATTGTAGAGAACAGATTATTTTTCAAATTGTAATGATCAACAGGAGCTGGAATAGTATATGTGATATTGTATATGGATGCGTGTAGTGATAGTTTATATATTTGTGAATAATGTAATATTTCTCCACAAATTATAAAGACATCGTACGGAGGCTCGACATGACCTTGCTTGTAATTATTGGGAACAATCTCGGCAGAACAACTACTGATGAACACGCCTCAATTCAGTGCAGTGTGTTATGCTAATACACAGTTTCAAGTAATTACACGTTTTTTATTTCATCATAACCCATTACTATACTGAAATTATGCTATTTATCTTCAAGACCACACTTTAGTGGTGCATATTGCTGGGCACATAAAACATTTTCCCGAACCATACTGTAATCTTGTTTGCTCTTTGACCTGTGCCTGTTATTTACATCTAGATGGTATTTAATATTTGGGTGGCAACAGACAATAAAACAATGAATATAGTAATAGGTAAATATTTATAATCATATAATTGGTATATAACTACATTAAATGGACGGATTGGTATATCACAGGTTAGTTACCAAACATCTAAACAATAGGAATTAATACTTCACGACAGACTCGTCATCAATTACAATGATAATTTTGAAGTTAAACACATTAAATGGCACAAAAGATTAATATATTAGTGTCAAACTGGCTTCTGAGCAAAATTGTTCGAAGTGAAATAGAGTTTGATACTTGATTAAAATAGTTAGTCTATCAATGGCGCCGATTCCCTTGTTCACAAACTGAACTAAATTTAAGTTCAGTGCATCCTTTTCTTTCTATTTCATTAAGAAAAGGACAGAAGATCAATTTTAGTTTAGTCCTGTCAAATTAATCAGCGCTTGACGTAAATTGACGTAATTTTAGTAGGCAAGTTTTTAATCACGCCTAAACTTGTATGGAGTAGTGACAGGCGCTGATTAATTTGACAGGACTAAACTAAAATTTATCTTCTGTCCTCTTCTTAATGAAATAGAAAGAAAAAGATGCACTGAACTTAAATTTTGTTCAGTTTGTGAACAAGGGAATCGGCGCCAATATCAGACTGTTAATTATAGGTATTATTACTAATCTTAAAATTACGGCAGTGTATAATTTTGTATAAGTATTTTTTGTCAATATAATTAGTTTTAATTAAATCCATGCCACAACATTTGATTTGATTTTTGAAGACAGCAGGTACCTAGTCTTTTATTTGTGTAGGTACTCTATTCGCTATGCGTACGGCTTATTCGTTAACGAAGAAGCCATTGACATAAACTTTTTTTGTTGCAAATATTCATTGCTTTTTATTGATAGGTTTTCATAACATGTAGAATCCTACCTAACAATTTTATTGATGTATAAAATCTAGCTTTTAAACTAACTCTTCTTAACAATAAGGAATGATATGATATAAAATTATAAACGTTTTCTTGAAGGCCAGTCAGTGAAGCTCATGCAATATATGCACCTATTCGAAGAAGTAATTCAAAATTAGAACTCCCAGAAAAAATGAAGCTACCCTCCAATGATAATTTCTAAACTGTGCGAGAACCTTTAAAATCGAGATTCGTAACTGGTTACTAGGGCCGTATCCCCCTCTATAACCGACCTAGAATACGAGCCTGACATCTTCAGTTTCTAGTAGAGGTATGTGCAGTGTTATACAAGAATAAACCGGCCAAGTGCGTGTCTGACCACGCACAATGAAGGGTTCCGTTGTTGGGATGAATTTATTTCAAACGTAACATTATAGATAAAAAAAAAAAATTTTTAAAAAACCAAAACCCCGACTGCAAAAACACATACCTAACTGAAAAGAGAAAAGCAAGCTATAGAATTTTGGTATCACAGGCGGAGACAAACAAAAGTTACACCTTATTTCAGGTTATTGGTTTGTCCCCGCCTGCGATACAAATTTCTATAGCTTATAATGCTTGTTTTTCTCTTTTCAGTTAGGTATGTGTTTTTGCAGTCGGGGTTTTGGTTTTTTAAATAATTTGTTTTATTTCAAGCTTTTTAGTTTTATTAATATATACAATTGACTCATTACTAGCTTTTATTTGATATCAATATTGTTGTAATTTATTTAAAAAAAAACGTTTCCCTCCTTTTTTTTTGTATTAGCAGATGCAATATATAAAAATTATATAGACTATGTCACTTCCACAATGAAGACGAATCTAAAGGAGTCTACACACCAAACCCGCCGACCCGCCGACACAGC
The DNA here is from genome assembly GCA_905333075.3 of Atethmia centrago. Classification (NCBI taxonomy): domain Eukaryota; kingdom Metazoa; phylum Arthropoda; class Insecta; order Lepidoptera; family Noctuidae; genus Atethmia; species Atethmia centrago. The sequence goes on along the minus strand of HG995367.1, from coordinate 33,393,568 downwards.
CAGGCGGCTAGGTGTCGGCGACTTTGCTTCAAGAATCATGTCGGCGACTCGTACCCGCGCGTGCAAGTCGCCGCGGCGACTTGCGTACGCGCACGCTCAGTTGACCGCCGACACTCCAGCGATAGTGACGTGCTTTGCTAGACACTGCAATCAGTAACTAAAAAAGTTGTACTGATTTCTTGCCGCCGACTAACTCACCGACACAGCCCCATGACACATGTTGGCGGGTTGGCGGGTTTGGGTCGCCGACACCAAGCCGCCGGGCTGTGTCGGCGGGTCGGCGGGTTTGGTGTGTAGACTCCATAACGACACCTCTTATGTTAAAATCCATCAAGCCGTTTAGGCTACAGAGCGTGCCAAAGAAATAGACATACATACATACACACTCTCGAAAAACATTACCCTCCTGAGACAGTCGGGTAAAAACACGTTCTACCATACAATCTAACTGGAAATGTATGTCTGTACGCATATTGGGAGATTTACCAGATAACTAGTTTCTGTATTTTTAAAAAAAATTAGCCGCAGTAGTTTCGATGGTCACGATCAATTTTCATAAATAACTTTAAAATTATTTTAAAAAATATATACTTGTGACCCACACACTAAGCTCTTTTATTTGATATAAGTATATATATATTTGGTACAGTTTTTTTTATTTATCTCCCAATAGTGTCCTCCATCTTCAAAATTCATTTATTTACTTAACACGTCCTTGTTTGGGTCACAGAAGGATAGGTTTACCAAATTTTCAAATATTTACCAACAACGGTCCCCTGTCAAATGTCAGTCAGGTGCTGAAAGATCCCTGTATCAGTTTGCCAACTTCTTCGAAGTTACAGAGGGATGGCGTTATACATCCAAAAAACCTGTATGCACTGGAGTTAGGACACAACCCTAATATTTTTTGTGTACATACGCGCTACGTTATTTGTTGTATGAGTGTCAGTTCGTCAACATTATGTGCTTGTGTGTGTGTGTGCGTGTGTCAGTGAGCGGGCTTGTCGTGCAGCCAGGCGCGGAAGATGGGCAGCGTGCTGGGGTAGTGCGTGGGCGGCTGCGGCTCGTCGGTCTCTTCACGGAACGGGTATGTACCGATCAGGATAGGTAGCTGCAGCTTTACCTCCTTTTCTAAGCTCTTTGGCTCGATTATGAACTGGAAAAAATGTGTAGAATATTAGTTTTTTTTTTCTGTAAGTAGGTAGGCAGTAAGTAGTGTACAAAGGTCGGTCACTGGACTTTGAAGTGTACGGACGTCCCAAGAGCTCTCCGTCATAGTTTTTACTATACATTTGGTGCAACGTGCACAACACATGTTGCAAGTTTGCGTTACTTGATCAGTGTTTCTTTGTTTTGATTCGGTTGTGACTATGTCGCCAAAAATACATTAAAGCAGTGCAAAAGTGGTGTGGAGTAAGCCTACGTGCAAGCGAGGTACTAATTGCCTGACGAAAAATCCAGTGCCTCCGATCGGCATAGCTTGACCCCCGTCGTGCAAGCTAATCTGGTGAGATCTTTCCATATCTTTCAGGGATTGGTTTAGATGTTTTTGGGGTTATGGGTTCCGTTTTAGTCCTTTTGAGGTACGAAACCCTAAAAATGAAAGCGCCAAACACCATGGCACGGCAACCACAAATTGCGAAGGAGACAACAATTGAGGCTAAAGATTTCAACCATAAACAATGAGATTATGCCGCTCTTCGTAGCAAATCCACCAAAACAAAATACTAAAATTTAATAACCAAAAAACACTAAGAAATATAGGCATCAATTCAACGGATGCAAACATCGAACTACCATGGAGTAAATAGAAAACTTGATTTTTCAGCCGATCGACTCTGGAGTGAAATACCTGAATCCCTGAAGATTATCAGTTAGTTCTTGCTAACTTCGAAAAGGCTAAATTCTTACAAATATTGATCTTTTGAGAAAAGAATCATACAGATTTGTGTACCTGTCCAGTCAGTGCACGCATTTGTCAGTAATCGTGCAGCTCAACTCAGAAGATAAGGCTGGGCGGGAGGGTAGTGGGCTTCATCATCACAATTAATTAATTAAAAATAAGCTTTTTTCAACAAGCAAAACGATAGCAAAATAATCAAATTTTGTTTATATTCAAGAACGAGATTGTCTTGTCACGATATTGAATATCGAGCCATTGCATTTCCTAGTTAGAGTCCAGTGGGATCCATGGCTAAATGATAACAGTCTGACAACCATTCCTACCATGGGGTATCATGTTACCCAGTAACTGGGTGGAGGTCAGTTAGGCAGTCGTTCCATGTGAAATACTGGTAACCAGCTGCATCCGTTTAGACCAGAAGTCGGCCCCAAGCCATTCCCAAGTTAGAGTATAAGTAAGTTCCCTATCTCAAATAACCCGGTAGAGTGGGTATTCGTCTCTCAGCTAGTGTCTCTAGTGGCCAGCAGCACACTCACGAACACGTCGTACTGCACGGAGATGAGGTGGCAGCCGCGCAGGTTGGTGGGCGGCAGCGGCGGCACGTACAGCAGCTCGTGGCGCCACGCGTCGCGCGCGCCCGGCCGCGTCTTGCCGTGCGCCAGCGACGCCAGCTCGCGCACCTCCTTGGCGGCCACCTTGCCGTGCGCCGAGTATTGGATCGTCTGGAAACAATATTGACCTAGGTGTATAACGAATACAAAAATAATGATTCAATGTTTTATTTTATTTTATTTTATTTCTTAAGAAAACTTACAGCTAGGATACAGATAGTTGACAGTTAGTGACAGAAGGCCAATTAAAAGTTTTCACTGACAATATTAGGGTAGCACAAGAAACAGTAGACAGGCAAGAGAAAGTAAGAATAAGTAAGTACTCGGAGAGAATCAAGAGAAGAGTGAACAGGTTTTAGTGATCTTCAAAGAAGTGTTTACACAGTACTTTTTTAGTTTAGGAACACTGGTGGCGAATAAATCAAGATCATCAACACTCTGACACATCGAGTTGTATGCCCTGCTAGCTCTTATAATAAAAGAATTTTGTCTGAATGTTGAATTTTAGTTGTACAAAGATCTTTTAGTGCGTTGCCAAGATCAGAATTAACGACCCTAAACTTTAACCTCCCTCCCCGAGCGACCCTTGTAGGTGTATGTAGGGTGAGAAAGTCCTTTATTTATTAACGGAGGTTTTTTTTTCATATTTAACCATGTCAACCCCGACGTCAAGGCAACCCTCAAAATTCCCACGTTTTGCTGCTTTTTATATAAGTGTTCGGAAGAAGTTTTCAGTTTTAAGAACTTTTATATAATGAGTTTTCCGTACACAGGCCAAAAAGAAAAGTCCAATAATTAATTAATATTCATAAAACAACACCCATCCTTGTTCCAAATGAAGGACTAACCATTATAGTTTGTGCAGGACATGAGCTTTCAGTATGTGACTTTATTACAATTGAAATAAGGTTTAAATTACAATGACGACGCTCGCTTAGAGGATACAATAACTATACCAGCTACTAAATAAACGATAAAAGGATGAGCAGACACAAAAAGTTCATTGCAATCTTTTTTCCCCGTGTTTAAAAAAAAAGGTGACTATAGAAACAAGGCCTCTGACCGATAGGTCGTGATCGTGACTTCAAATTAGGTATATCCTCCTTCGATGTTACGCGAGCCAGTCTCAGTGCAAAAACAGTCGTAAAAAGCGAACTAAAGAAATATCGATGCATCGTGATTTGCTTCGTCAAAAAAACGTGAAAGTCCGGTCGCCTCACAAACTATTTTGCATTTGCTTTTTTTGTATAATTCCATCAAACATTCATAATTGCTGGCTGTAGGTATTGTGTGTATTATTACCGGGGTAGCTTGTTATCAAGTTTAATACTATTAAAAATTCTATTCTATTAAAACTTCTCTCGCCAAATTCTTAGGTTTGGTACATATGCAACTATAATTTTTTGCCAGTCAGCAATGTGGTAGCGGAAGTGATGTCCATTTTTCGATGCCCTGGCGCGATCGAAGGCATCTACATACAGCTCTTGAAGCTGTTTTAGGATAACCAAACAAACTTAAAGACCAGTAATACTTAGTACTGCAGCAGCGTTTGCAGTTTTTTTTACCAGTAATACTTTTAGCGATAAGACCATCCCATTGAGTCACCCTATGTAAAATTTCTACTTTTATATCTGCAATCCATACGGTGTACATAATAAAGAGTATTATTTTCTATCCTATTCCAATCCGTATACCTCACTATTTAAAGGGGAAGATCATAGAAACGATGGATGGACTGTGTGAAAGATGATATGGCTAGAAAGGGGGTGACTACCGAGATTATGACTAATAGAGAAGGAGGGAAGATAAGGACATGTTGCGCCGAACCCAAATAAATTGGACAAGATAATGATGATGACGTATACCTCAGTGAGCGCGGCCCTGGTCGCCTTGACAGTGGTCCGTGAGTTGTTGACGAGCGTGGCCGTCAGCATGATGCTCTCGCCGGGCACGTACGCGCCGCGGTCCAGCGACACGCCGCACGTCACTGTGCCGGCGCCCACGCAGCCCACGCCTAACCGATGGTCCACGCTGCATTCGAACTGTTGCTGCATCAAACAAAAAAAAAAACTAAGCACTTCATAAAAAAAACGCCCAAGTGCGTTCTCCCATACATTGATACGTCACGGTCAATTCTTAAACTGCAAATGTAAGTTGATCGACTATTACTCGTTAACTTGTAAAGCCTATTTAGCTGTGATAGTTTTCCTTCTAATTTCAATACATGTACCTACTACTGCCATTTTTTTTTAGATATACAAAAACAACCATTTACCTGGCAGGGACTCTAAGAAAAATTAGTACTTTAAAGTTTAATATTACGCAAACGGATCCCAGAATCGAAACAGTTTTCACAGACGCGCAATATTTTTGAACGGCCTATCCAACGATACCCCACCCCATGGGATAGACGAGAAAAAATAATGTCATCCCCACTTTACGTGCAAGCGGTACCTCCCTTGTACGTACGTTTTTTTTCAAGATTTTATTTTACCACCTTGTCGGCCTGATTAATATGTATTACGTATACCCATGCGAAATTACAGCTTTCTAGTAGGTACTAAGAAACTCTGAGCTAAGCCCGGGACGCACAGACAGACAGACGGATATGGTGAAACTATAAAGGTTCCTTGTTTACTACGGAACCCTAAAAGGGAGGTTCTTGGGGATTATCCATTTGGGATTACTATAGTAGCAGCCCGGAGTCTGGATTTGTGCCCGGTTGATGGCAATATGCTCGCCCCTTATTACATGGGGCTTAAACATTGCACGTGAGCTATGACTAATGATTTTTGAAAATTCATCCCATAAAGGGGTTAAATGGGGGATGAAAGTTTGTATGGAAGTTCGTAATTTTTGCCAAAGGGAAAACCCATCGGGCGTCTACTTAATAAAAATCTGAAATTCATTCTTTCATTCATACATTTTGTAGGTACGAGAGTACGAAACTTGTTGAGCAAACTTAGTTATTCATTGATATTTTCAAATGTAAATATATAGATAGTTAGTATTTTTTTTAATTCATCCCCCCTAAAGGGGTTAAATAGAGGATGAAAGTTTGATTGGAAATGAGACATTTTTGTCGATGGGAAATCTCATCGGGCACACGGCTTGTAATCTTAATAAATTGGAACAGGCTCTACAGATGGGCCGAGAAGTTCTGGAGCGTCGACCACACACCAAAGGCTGGGTAGGCAGGCCCCCACAAAATGGGCAGACTACCTGCAGAAAATAGCGGGAATCAGATAGATGCGGGATGCACAGATCCGATATTTTTGAAGGTGTTTGGAGGGGACTTATGCAGCAGGGACGTCATCCTGTAACCCAAGAACTCTCTGAGTTAACCTTGGCAACTGGCGACTTACTGCCCGTGACTATATCAATCAATCTACGTAATACTGCATGCAGTATTATGATGTTATTATTAGTTCCGCTCTGTAGATATCAACTAGGTAATGAACGTCATCCAATTAAAGGCTCCTACATACTGGCGCGACTTGTCGCGCGACGCGACGCGACACAAAGGCACCGCTTGTAGCGCTACACGCGGTGTCTTTGTGTCGCGTCGCGTCGCGCGACAAGTCGCGCCAGTATGTAGGAGCCTTAATTTAAAGCAGCTGTAATTGAATAGCAATTACCTACACTAGCTCATAGCCTTACGCTGCAAGGGTACTCAACCAATTTTGAAGGTGGGCCATCATTTTTGATTCCGTGTCGTCTGGTGGGCCATCTAGCAAATGAAGCTTACCTCCAGTGAGGTATGGCACCTAGATACGATAATAAAATCAAGCAAAACTTTAAGGTTATTCATTAATCATAGCTAGAGATCGGATATTCGGATGCGTATTCACCTAAAGTTGATATGTTGGCGAATGTGGAATGCGCTTTTGTATCGAAAAAATCCCGCGGTTCCGGGATCAACAAGGGTTCTGATTATTGAATCAGATAAGTATTATAATCAGTACTACATATAACTTACTTTTAAATGTTGGCATAAATGGAATGCACTATAGCAAAAAAAAACCCGCGATTCCGGGATCGACAAATTTTGTGTTTTTTCTGACTATGTAAGCGGATGCATATCTACCTACCTAATATTGTAAAGTAGGTAGGTAAATACCAAACTGCCATAGCAAATAACGTTAATATAAGATAACGGACTACATATATTTAGAATAATTGATGTAGCTACCTATTGAAACAAATAGTTAAAAATGATTGTGCTTAGTGAAATTCTGTTAAATTCCTTTCCTCTCCACATACTTAGCGAAAAACACAGTATATGTTAGCACCAGTATATGTTATATTAATAGAAAACGACGATAGGCATTTTGCGAGTTTGTGAGTGGGACGGCAAATTATAGGTACCTGCTTATGCGCAAGTAGCTACCCCGACAAATAGTTCTCTTAGTTTATTTAATTACAATAATTGCATTCGTCGCTGTGCTTGCCATGCGTTTGGGTGGTTTTTTTTTTGTTTTAACTAACACACACCACCCCTCCTCTTACACCCCACATATCCATATTTTAGAAGTCGCTTCTTTATTATACACCCGACTAGCTATGCATTCCCGGTGTTCCTGGCATCCCGTGTTTTTTTTTTTACAAATAAAAATTGTTTAAGAAGCCGCTTCCATACTTTCACAGCTAAAATTTAACTTTAGGTAAATATGCATCCGAATATCCGATCTCTAATCATAGCTCAATAATAATCTAAAAAACAGTTTTGGATTTCTGTTATTTCTAGCGGACATTGGCTGGATATTTCATCATCTTCATTGAGAATGGCAGGGTAATTAAGAATGGGTTCATCAAAAGCAAAATATTTTGGCGTGGCCGGCGGTCGATATCGCCAGCTGGCCGCTGTTGGCGGGCAATGCTTTAGCGGACCACTTCATTGGCTGGGGTTGAGCGGCCGAACATGAAGGAATTTTGCAAAGGCAGGTAACTAAGGATTTCATATCAGAAAAACGCTACAAAATCGTGTATCGAATCGCGAACTCCATGCTCCGAACTCGCAAGCAGCCAGTAACCAGTGCTAAAAACTCCAAATCATCACTTTATAAATCCATACCTACATACTAATAAATAATAATATAAATGCGATAATGTACTGTCTGTCTGTTAACTCTTCACACCGGCAACGGCAACAACTCAACGTATTTCGATGAAATTTAGCACATGGGTAGGCCAGCATTGGATACTTTTTATCCAGCTAGTTCCTTGCCGTGGAATAATTTCCGACTTCCACGGGGGCGAAGCTGCGGACAGAATCTAGTAAGTAAATAAATAAAACCACTTACAGACAAAACCGGCGGCTCCAAATTGAGGTCGATCGGGTTCATGACAATGAAGACCTGTTGGTTCTTGTGAGTCAGTCCGTTGGGTTCCCTCAGTGCTGCCTTGCAGTAGTACTGAACCCAGCCGTGCGTGCCTAGGAATGTGGACGGCAGACCCATAGGCAATCCCAGCTTGAATGGGAAGCTGTGTATGCCCGGAGACAGAATTGATTGGCTGTGACCTGGCAAGATTATGATAATGGTTATTTATTACAATAGCGTTTTACGTACACGCTGATGTATTCTTTTAAGGTCCAATAATGGATGGATGAATGCAAGGAAGAATACTCTGCACGGGAAAATAGGTGGAGATTTACGAGCAGTGTTTTGATTACGTCTGGTGAGTGCATGCGCCTAGGTGCATAGTTCCCCCCTAATAATTAGGCCTGAATAAGGCCTTCGAATTATTTCAATTCTTCGAATCAGTTCACATAAATACACCTGTAGACCGTCGTACTTCGAGGTGACCCTGCACAAATCCGAGGCCGTGTGTTTTCGTGGCCCCAAAAAAAGAAAAAAAGACCGTCGTAATTTTTTTTGGCGGATTCTCATTTTTGGGGCCAGAATAGTGTGAATCTACCATATGCATATGTTGAAGTCATTACGAATCACGACTGTGTGGTCGGTGCTTGGTCGGTGTGATGTGTACCACATAACAAAAATATGAACTGCTAGGGTGTTTAATAATTAGAGCCTAAGTTTGTTTTATACATTGAGTAATTTAATATCAGTACGATGATAAGTGTAGTGGCCAGTGCCTAGGAAATGCATGTTTAATGTAATAGTGTGAGACAATGCGACACCAATGAGACCATTGTATAATGTGTGACTAGTGCAATTCTGCATTGGGCAATCACTTCCAATTTTGTTAGTAAAGGATAGGCTGAAGGGTTGGGTAATCGCTGTTGACCTTGGCCATATAAATGTGCGTCACGTTCACGCCGCACCGTCGGCGTCGGTCGGTTACATAGGGAATATTTATTTTTAGTAACGAAAAAAAAATGTTTGAAAAAAAGCGTATAGAATATAAAGATGATAAAGTCTGTTCATAAAAAAAAAACATGAAAATATCTTAAGACGCTGACAACACCTAAACCGCGGTCCCTGTCAGATTGCATAGAAAAGAAAGAGAAGAGCGATGACACAACGCTTGTAATTTATTGCAAAATATGAAGTAATTACGTATTTACTCAAAATTGAGTTGAGTAATCGAAAATAAAAAACAACCAAGTTTTGCATTCAAATAAGACGTTCTTGTTATTAATTAAATACGTAACGTATGTTGATATTTAATACAGATATTTTGGATTAGAACTCAAAGTAAGAGGTTAGTTTAACGTTAGTTTGTATCGAGACTTTGTTTTTAAAACGTGTTTTGGTAACAACCAAGTTCTGGGAAATATGTTCAAATATAACATATATTTTTTCCGCTACCACAAACTATATAGATTTGGCAATTTTTTTTCTTAAGAGAAGCCCATTTTTGTCAATTAGGTCTTGTCAGCGCCTTAAGTAGTTTGAAAGTAATATCGTTTTGTATTGCTTTGGGTAGACATTACTTCCAGAATTTATTTCATAAAGTATTTTACTACAATACTTAAATATTCACAAATATAATTGATGTGTATGCATTCTAGTTTAACATACATTTTTTCATAACTTACTTGCATTATATAAAGGCGTAATAACAGATTTAAAAGTCACTAAAATCATATATCTGCGCCATAAGGAAAAGCTATTGTCAGCCCTTAGCATTTGCTACTCTGTTACGTGGTTAACACGTAGCAGAGTAGCTAATGCTACGGGCCCCGCGCAAAAGGAGGCCCAGCGTAGCCAAACCCCTCCACCTGAACTTAAATTTTTGAGTGACACTAATTAAGACGTGGTATATTGACGAAAATAAAACAGAATTTCACACGGTAAATGCACAAGTTTTACAAAAAGTTGCTTGTATAACTGTATAGATGTTGTATCGGCCCGATAGGCGGCTCTACCAAAAGTCTGACATGTGCGTGCACCCTTACACGACACTCAGTATGGATGCGTGGCAGAATTGAAACGACTTGATTCAAAATGTTGAAATTGTCTATTTATTTGTAAGACTTAGTCTTCATTATTTTTATTATAATTTAGTAATCATATACCAAAAATGTGTATTCTTTTACCCCATTTTTTTTTTACCACTTATACTTAAGAACCCTTAGTAGATCAAGTGGCCCTCAATAGAATTTTACAGGCCCCAAGCTTGCTTAATCTGGCACTGATTGTCAGTCAGAATTCCCAATCAACTTTGAAAGCATGTAGTAGGTATGTTGTACTAATTATTACAGTACCTGGTTCACCCAGTAGTCTCATCCTGAAGTCTATGTAATTTTCTTTGTCGAAGAGTCTCTCATGTCTGCCAGATCCTACTCGCACCACACCCTCACCAATAACATGGAAGTGCAGACCTAAAAACATGAAGAAACAATAAGAACTTCCTTTTTATAAAGATGGTTTGCTCCGAATTGAAAATAAAGTTGTCAATTGTTTTATCGTACAAACTCTTACTAATATTAATCAGTTATGTATGTACTAAACAGAGCAGGTAGTCGCTCCATGTAAAATAGTGGTGCTCAGCTGCATCCAGTTAGACTGGAAGCTGACCCCAACATAGTTTGGAAAAGGCAGGCAGATTGATTGATGTACCAAAACAATTTAAAATGTACTTTGATAAAATTTGAATTCTAAAATAGGAATAAAATCTGAATAACTTACTTTTATAATACTGTCAATCTTTGATTAAAACAGACAGGGACACAGAATGATGTAGTTTTATTTACACATCTGTGCTAGCTATTACAAAATGCTTGACAATGGTCACATAATATTTGTCCTAATACAATAAACTTACCTAACACAGGTGTGTCATCTTGCAACTCCATTAGAACTTTCCCAGACAAGAATTGCCCAGGAAAATATAACAATGATGTATTGTCAAACACTATGAGGAACTTGAGTAGTTTGCGCGGCATTTTTACTGCTCACACGACAGGTCGGCGCTCAATTCACTTTTAGATTACCTAATACCTGTGTATTATTAAGATAAACAAAATAAAAAGTTTATTTAATAATGAACTTGCTTGACAATGCTTTGGTGTATCATAATCAGCCTATAATGTTCCCATTGCCTGGGACACAGGCCTCGTCTCTGTGAGAGGGAGCTTTGGTGTGATTATTATTATTTATTTATGGCAGTCTAAAGTAGCTATTATATAAGTTATACTCCGGAAGTATTATTCCAATACGTATTCCGTATATTAATTATTCACACATTACGAAGCAATCACTTTGTTTTATTAGTATCAGATGGGAAGATTTGAGGACCTTGTGGCTATGAAAGTCACGCCTACGACGAGTCGACAACATCTCATTAAACTTCTGCCATCGTAGGCTGTGTACAACAAAGTTGAGAAATATGTTAATCGAAGGCCATCAACTATGACAACAGCTCATACCTTGAACGATTTTAATTAAAGATTATGAATGAAATCCACATTGAAATATGTCAAAAAGCACTGTTTTTTTTTTATATAACAAATTTCTTTAATTTTCTAAACTGTTTTAGTGGATATAGTTAATGAAACACTAATTCTATTCTACAAAACTTTTTACGGAAACACAGAACTTTGACATTTCGTTGCGAACGTAGTGTTGCGAAGAACTTAGAAGATTAAGTTATGTTGCGTTCAAATAATTATGTAATATTTTTTTTTTTTTTTTCATTTATTTACATAACCAAATTACAAGATGATTATTAACATTAACTAAATTAAATTAAAACTAAGTTAAGCTTAAAAAAGGCCCTCGGGGCATTGTACCGAGGATGCTGGCGGCATTTCCTCGCTGAATTGCAATGCTGATGCGTTGCGCGAGAAAGCCGCCAGCTTTTCGGTCACCAGTTAATAATATAATATTATATTATATGTAATATTTATCATCTTTTCATTGTCACGCAATTTCATATAATTCACTAAAGAAGTAGGTAATTCAAGAAACTTGGTCGATTAATGATTTTATTTAATAATTAGGAATAAACAATTTCATACAGTTTGCTGATTTATTTCTTAAACGTTCTCACATTTTTAAGGATGTATTGATCGCCTCCGATGGGAAAAGGGGTGAGTAGTATCTATGTTTTCACATTTTCGTATTTACAAACATAATATTCGAATGTATTATTTTTGAAAATATTTGCATCATTTAAAAAACTAACAAACTTAAAATATTAATAATTATATGTATAATTAGATAAAAAGGGACGGCAAAATATCATAGGGCGTCAAAAAATTCGTCCGCATCGCTATCAACAGGAAAAGTGCCCAAAAGGCTGGCAGCATTGCCACGTTGTATGGCAATGCTGATTGGCCAAAAAATAGACCAGCCCTCTGGTCACGTGAGGAGTCGACCAACCGCTTGGCGATGTGTCTAAAAACTAAGTGGGCACTCGGACCCCATGGCCCTAGTGTTTCAACCCCAAACGGCTCGAACATATAAGTATTAATAAGATTGGAGTACTTGCGCCGTTTGAGGTTTTCCGCACCTGCAGCAGCCGCCCCAGCACAGCCCACCATGCTAGGAAGATGGGATGGCGCAAGGGTGTCGACACACGTTGCATCCCACACCAAAGGCCTACCTACCTTCCAAGGCATTATGGTCATTCCGCCTGGTCTCTTCCTATCGTCGCGTGCCAAGCCATTAGGTTCTAAAACAGCGGGCACCCTGACGGTGCCAAGAGCGCGACGGATGATGTCATTGATGCTGGCGTGCCGTGCTATCCGCCCTGCGCTTTTACTGCAGGATAGGCCATGGTGTCCGAGGCAGTAGACACCTTCACCGCATTAGCAGCGATTCAGAGCCACGCAAGGAGCGCCCAGAAGCAGACAAGTAGCGAGCCGGAAGGTGCTGTCACCCAGCATAATGCCTATGTTGGGTGACGGTACCACCTGAAGCCAGAGCCCCGACTCCCACTCACCCACAGCCAGCAGGTGGGCACGCTCAGCAGTATTGGTGGATGTATTAATAAGATTATTCCATACCGACCTGCAGAGTGGCTCATCCCACTGCCTCTGGGAAGATAGGTTCACGGGCCAATCTGTGTCCGGGCAAGCAATTTTCCAGGCGTTCACCGCGTCGGTCAAGCACGGCACTTCAGAGTCAACCAGGGAGGGGGCTAAAATTTCCCTGGTCAGCTTTTCAGTGCTGTGGACAGAGGACAGGAACGTAAACTAATATTGGTAATTTTACGAGCACTGAGGCCACCAAAACGGATGGGTAGTGTGGCTTGCAACCACGCTTGGTCGTCCAAGGAAACATTTAAAATGGAAGTTAGTGTATTGCCAATAATTTGGTCAATTTTGTCCAAGAGGTGTGACTGCTTCCATAAAGGGGAAGAGCGTAGAAAATATATCAAATTTGTGCCAAAACAACAATATCTAATCAAGGTAAATAAATTTAGGAGAATCTGTCCGAAATGTCGTTGAAGTTTTTGATTTTTTCCTCGATAAAAGAAGAAAAACTGTCTTCTAAAATTGGGGAACCTAGAAGGTGCAGTGAACTTTTTCTAAATTTTTTGAGAAATTTAATGAAATAACCCCTATTTTATTAAATTTCTCTAGGGTCAATTGTCTGTCGGTAATCTCAGAAAGGTAAATTTCACATTTTGATGGGTTAAGGTCCAGTAAATTGCTGTTTGAGGAATTTTAAGTCATTCAAAACGGTGTCTACATCATCTCCTAGCGTTCCATCATCTAAATACCACACATTAAATTTAGTTTCTGAATAATTGGATGAATAGCCAAGCTGAAAATGACTGGTCCGAGAGGATCACCTTGTTGGCAACCTACTGCAGATCCCAAAACATTGTCCTTGTATAATAATTTGGAAACCCTTCCAATTTATGGTTTTATGTAGCAATGTTACATAAAACCATACATTTCGGGTAATTCCTTTTTGACTTCAGCCCTGTTGACAGAGTTAAGGCATTCTTAAAGTTGACCTTGAGGATGACCTTAGCTTTAGCTTTGTTGGAATTAAAAAAGATGGAAGGGGCATGCACGGCAGCCTCACAGCCCCTTTTTGAGCCGAAACCAAGCTGCAGGTGCCGAAACTTAGCTGTAAGCGTTTGGCTATACAGCTTTCAGCGTATTTTAGCTGTAGTATGCCTGTAAGTGCAGCCAATGGCAATGGGACGAATACCGCTGTCCCTCTTACGCAGGGCACATAGGTTGGCCCCGTATAAGACATCGACGACGGCCTCGTTCACACCGCCGGTGAGCATGAAGTTAATCAGGGCCGCAAGCTCCTTCAAAAGCGACTCACCAGCTTCTACGGCGCCTGTACTCAAAAGATCCTTAAGATGTTGAGGAGTCAGACCGTCGACGCCACCGGCTGAACCACTTCGGAAGGAGCTCATGGCTGCAATCAACTGGGGGGCCAAAACGTTTAGGAAGGTTGAATTTAGGTTGGGAGGGTCGAGGGAATCGGGAAAGGTGAGACCATCCGCAGACGCTGGGTGTTTACTCTCTAGAGCTGTTACTGTTACTGGAGAGTAAGGCACCCTGATGTCACCTTCACCTAATTTGGATTCCACATGTGAACATAATCCTTTTCGATGGGTTATTGAAAGCAAGTAATGCTGTATCTAAAGGTAGGGTCGAATTGTTACATTTTTTTTTAATTTAGTTCATTAAGGTTTTTTTAGTTGCCAAATTTTTAACAAGCAGAATCCTATAAGGGAAGGTAAGTAATTGCCCCCAGGCACTTTGTGAGTTCTCCTGGGTTGCAAGACTCAGTGCAACAGACCGTCTCGCACCCCGGGGAACTCTCTTTAATACTGGGGTAGATTATTTTTTAATTTTGGTAGCTTTTTATATATATTTTATATAATTATATTTTTATGTATACTTTTCTTATTTTACAAACTAATAAAAATCATGAACGCACTCAATTAAAAGGACAGTCTGGTTTCAATATTACAAAAAGATACTTTAATGTGATTGGTGGTTAGATTATGCAGTAACATATTGTCCAATGAGAACTATTTTATTTAAATGCACTTCTGTCACTACTGTCAATAATTTATGTGGTGACATAGAAAACGAACTTGGTAATGGGCGACAGCGGCTCATGGATTTGTTTGTTGTTTTGAAAATTAAACGATATCTGTAAGGTTAATTTGAACTTTTAAAGTTGTGAAGAAAATAATTCAAAATGCCGAGTGAAATGATAACATTACAGCTCGGCCAATGTGGCAATCAGAGTGAGTACCTAATATTTCTACGGAAACGTACGGTTATTTTAAATGTTTCCGTATTCGCAATTAATTTTTATTGATAACAGTTGGTTTCGAGTTCTGGAAGCAATTGTGCATAGAACATGGAATATCTCCTGAGGGGATACTCGAGGAGTATGCGTCGGCGGGGTCGGATCGGAAGGATGTATTCTTTTACCAAGCTGATGATGACCACTACATTCCTCGAGCGGTGTTGCTGGATTTGGAGCCTCGTGTCATACACACTATCATGAACTCACCGTATGCAAAGGTATGGGACCCTTTTACGTGATGTTTACAAATTAAGCATGACATCATCTCAATATTTATGAGCAATTCATAGATGGTTTGCCTTCGTTTGGTTAGCGATTGAAAACCATGTTTTACGACCATTATTCTGGAATAAATCATTACAAAATCCTTGAACGGTTTGATGAAGAACATAAATGAAGTACTTTTATTCTTTTACCCGTCTGTCTGCCCTGTTTTAACAGTATAAACCTTTTCAGCTGTACAATCCTGAGAATGTGTACCTGTCCAAACACGGTGGTGGTGCTGGTAATAACTGGGCCTCAGGATATGCTCAGGGAGAAAAGCTAAACGAAGAGGTGTTTGATATTATAAACCGAGAGGCAGATGGCAGTGATAACTTAGAGGTAATTAATTATGTAAAAGTATCTTATTGTAATGTAAAAGTTTGTGAAGATATTTTGTTACTCATTACTTAATCATACCCATAAGCTGAACAGATTTGGCTTAGATTTTATACACAGAATAGACCATATTTTGAATTAACATTTATAATACATTAACTAAATTAGATTAAAACTAAGTTTAGCCTAAAAAAGGCCCTCGGGACATTGTTCTGAGGATGCTGGCAGCATTTCCTCACTGAATTGCAATGCTGATGCGTTGCGCGAGAAATACGCTAGCTTTCTAATATTTATAATCCTTTAGTATAATGAGAGAAAGGATAACAGCTAGTATGGATATAATTTTAGTAGCGTCTTGGAAAAAAGGCCACTCCATGTCTTCCAATGGTTAGGCTTAAGTTGACAGATACTACAGCGATGAGCATCTTTTAGTGAACTATTGTCATTTTCAACAGTTGTTAAGAGATATCCATACTAGCTAAGATAGTTAGTTAACAGTCAATTTATGTATGAAACAGTCATTAACTAATTAGCAGTTAAGTGTGCGGAAATGGGAGATGGAAGCCTTTGCCTTGAAGCTAGAAGCATCTAGCCTTTGAGAATTAGGGATGGATAGAAAGATATGAAGACAGATAGAGAGAGTCGTTATGGTCTTTAATCTACTGTATGTATTCAACTATCAGTGTACTGCATTTTATCAGAAGCTGATCAGTCTTTACCATGTTCCTTGCCACAGGGGTTTGTACTGTGCCACTCAATAGCTGGAGGAACAGGGTCTGGCATGGGCTCCTACATTCTTGAACATCTGTCAGACAGGTTCCCCAAGAAACTGGTGCAGACCTACAGTGTCTTCCCTAACCTGGATGAAATCAGGTAAGCTCTTTGAGTGTACTTTATATTTGACTTTTTTTGATCTGAATCTTTCTTATGTTTACAAGGCCTGTGGAGGCACCTATTTTGGTAAACTAATTTTATAACATTTTAAAAGAGTAACGGTGGAGTTTCTTTCCCATTCTTCTCCATACGAAACTACCTTTTGGAAGGGGCAACTAGAATAAATTCTAATTTTTTGTAAATTTTGATGTTCTAAATTGCCTTTTATGTGCCTATTTGAAATAAATGATTTGACTTTGACTTTGGCTGAGATGAGAAAAGTTTAATTTGTGTATACTGTGCATTATTTAAATTTTGTTTTAGATAAGTAATCATTATTTTATAGAAGTGAAAACTTCTTTAGGCGCCTGGAGTGATAAGTTATCACTCTCTGTCTCAACATTTCTATTTTGAATATACTTCAAAGTGAAACGAGTGAATAGGGTTATAGTTAAAATAAGACATAACACAATTTAGTCACGCGATGCGCGGTCGATGACTATCCATTTACGGACATTACAATGTCACGGTCTTTAGCTATTGTTACATCTCAAATGGGCCATTAAAAACAGTTTAAGTGTAACAATACTGTTCTTTTGAAGATACGAGAAGAGTATTCAATGAATACCTCTCATAATATTACTTTTTGTAAATTAGGTTATCTGATTATGGCAAATATTTAGATCAGACAAATAGATACTATGAACATCGAATCGTGAAATCTGCGTCGGTTTATCAGATCGACTGACGGCCTTAAGGCGTCTATCCACCGCCACCGTCAACGAGAATGAGATGACGTTGCCGAAATAGCGATTGAAACATTCAATATGGCCGTGTGTCCACTGCACATTCGTCATCCATCCCAACCCCCGATTTTTAGTAGTTCGGCGCGATCGCTAGAATTCGGACCGAGATTATGACGGGCTGATGTGCCGGCAATACAAAACACGTTTGATCTTGTGTGCACACTACCGTCGCACCGGGAGCGGCGCCGTTCGCCCGGCTTTTGTTTTGTTTATCATAACATCCTGAACCGCCTAGTTCGGTCGCAGTGGACAAGCGATCGATGTGAACAGCAACACTGAACAACAACACTGAACGTCACGTTCTGTTCGAATAATATCGTTTCTCGTTGACGTACCGTTGATGGTGGCGGTGGACAAACGGTGTTATGATGAACCTAGTCATGTGGCGAAACCTTATACCTTTGTCCAGCTTTAGTTTGTAATCCACTAGCTTACTTCTCCTTTTACTGAACCAGACCCATTTGTGCGTCAGTGAAGCGTCATGCACCTCGCACAAGCATTGTACCGCCACTGAACAGGTCAATACCGCGAACCTAAGAGTAATAACCGAAGAGTTCAGCGCTCTTGCGTGGGCCAATAAAAGGCGTATTTTAACGTATAATTTGGATTATTATTCCTATAACTAAAGCGTTTTTATCAAGACCGACCGGGGGCTGTCTGCTGTCCGAGCTGACTGTCTCCTCTGGTTTCCTATTCTAAATATGAATTAATGTTTATCTTCTTAATAGGTTTGTACAAACAAATATGGCATTGCCTTATCAAACAATCTGGAGGTTGGATTAAAAAGCAATCCAGGTTAAAACCTTTAGGCGCTATCTCCACGGGCGAGAGTATCTCTCGTTCGTTTAGATGGCACCTTACTATACCACACCAACGAAACTTATTTGTGACTCGTGTTGTTCCATGCCAGTGACGTAGTGGTCCAGCCATACAACTCGCTGCTGACGCTGAAGCGTTTAACGGAAAGCGCTGACTGCGTCATGGTGCTCGACAACACAGCGCTGAACCGCATCGCCAGCGACCGCCTGCACATACAGAACCCGTCGTTTGCGCAGATCAATACGCTCGTGTCTACTATCATGAGTGCCAGTACCGCTACACTTAGGTAAAGGGTTGTACCATTCATACACTTTGGGTCCCAAAATCTAGCTTCGACGTACCAGTGGCCCATCCATTAGCTTAAACATCTCCCCTTCCATTAGTTTTTACCCGTCTGCCCCAGGAGGGCTGTTTTAGGGTTTCGTAGTAAACAAGGAACTGTTATAGTTTCGCCATGTCCGTCTGTCTGTCTGTCTGTCCCCGCTGTAGCTCAGAGACGCTTAGTACTAGAAAGCTGTAATTTGGCATAAGTATACATATTAATCACGCCGACAAAGTGGTTTAAAAGTAAATTGTTTTCCTTTAAATATCACAATTGATGATATTTCATTCACATTACAATCTAGCCTATTAGCTAATAAGTAATTTAAATATAACTTAAACTTCTAAATAACTATAAACAAGATGAAAAGAAAAGAAAAAACCGACCAAGTGCGTGTCAGACCACGCACAATCAAGTGTTCCGTAGTTGGGATTACTTGGAACGATTTTATTCCAAAAACAAACTTAACATTGTACTTGAAAAACCTGTTCTCCCATACATCGATATATGCCACGGTCAATTCTTCAACTCAAATTTAAGATGGTCGACTATAACTCATTAACTTGTAATGCCTACCTAGCCGTGATAGTTTCCCTTTTAATATTATTATATGTATGCCATGAATTTTTTCACATCTCCCGGGGACGGGGGACGGGGGACGGGGCACGACGACGACAACGACGACGACACCTGACTCTTACTCTTGACAAAAAATTAGCACTTTCATGCTTAATAATACGAAAGTGGATCCATGAATCGAAAAGTGGTGTTTACAGACCTACAATTTTTTTTGGACGGCCTATCCAACGAAAAAAATTGTCGGCGTGATTAATATGTATACCTATGCCAAATTACAGCTTTTTAGTACTAAGCGTCTCTGAGCTACAGCGGGGACAGCCAGGCAGACAGACGGACATGGCGAAACTATAAGGGTTCCTTGTTTATTACGGAACCCTAAAAACGAGTATCCTTTAATAAAAGTTCCAAAAATAAACATATGCAATCGGAGGAAAATTTAAAGGAGGCGTTCGTTACATCAGATGCCTCCGACTGTATTTATTTATTATTGGTACATAAAGGATACTCGTTTTTCTTTTCATCTTGTTTCCAGCTATTCAGTTCGTTTTTTTGCAAACTTTTTATTTTTTTCAAATATTCTTTGGTTTTATCATATTCAAGTGCCAATACTGGGCCTCAGGTAACGACTTACCGTATATTCCGTTTGTGAATAATAAGTTTAACTATATCCTACTAATATTATAAATGCGAAAGTTTGTAAGAATGGATGGATGGATGGATGTTTGTTAGTTACTCTTTCACGCAAAAAGTACTGAACGGATTTGGATGAAATTTGGCACACAGATAGTTTATAACCAGGAATAACACATAGGGTACTTTTTATCCCGATATACCCACGGGGTCAGAACTTATGCGGGTGAAACCGCGGGGCGCATCTGGTTTAAAATATATTGGGCTGCCTCGTTGGTCTAGTGGTCGCAAGCGCTACTGCTGAGCATGAGTTCCTGGGTTCAATTCCCGGGTCGGGCAAAGTATTATTGGCTTTTTCTATGTGGAATTTCTCAGTAACAGCCCGGAGTCAGGATTTGTGCCCGGTTGATGGCAATAGGCTCGCCCCTATTACATGGGACTTAAACATAACTGGCGAAATGTAGGTGTACCTACTACAGTTACACCTCTGCCCAACCCTTCGGGGAAACATGGCGTGATGTTATGTATGTATGTAAAATATATTTAACTAGGTGCGCCCCGCGGTTTCACCCGCATAAGTTTTGACCCCGTGGGTATATCGGGATAAAAAGTATCCTATGTGTTATTCCTGGTTATAAACTATCTGTGTGCCAAATTTCATCCAAATCCGTTCAGTACTTTTTGCGTGAAAGAGTAACAAACATCCATCCATCCATTCTTACAAACTTTCGCATTTATAATACTAATAAGAAGTAAGATTAGCTTCAGCTCGCGACTTCGACGGCGTGAAAAAAAAATATCTTATAGCTAGCTGTGCTCTGTTACATCGTTTTCGCTTCGCGTTCTTTGTTTTTTTCTGTATGCTCGGCTCCTAAGGGCCTTAGCGTGATGTTAAATAGCTTAACCTTCCTCAAGAATTAGGCTATCAAATGCATAAATATTTTTTCAAATCCGACTGGTAGTTCCGGATATTAGCGCGGTCAAACAAACAAACTCTTCAGCTTTATCATAATACTATAGATTGTGTGAAACTTTTTGTCTTTAAATAGCCATAATATTTAAGTGATGATCTATAATTGAGTAACTCTGTGGTACCTCAGGTATCCGTCATACATGAACAACGATCTGATCAGTCTGGTGGCGCCGCTGATACCGACCCCAAGGCTACACTTCCTTATGACAGGATACACGCCGCTGACGGCCGACCACGAACTAAATACCGTAAGTTACATAACCTTACGTCAGCTAAGATTAATCGATCGAAAGCTCAAATAATTGAAGTCTTTAATATTATGTAATACATTTTTAATTTGTGTTTTTCTATAGGCGCCAAAAATTCGAAAAACCACAGTACTCGACGTGATGCAAAGGTTACTCCAACCAAAGAATATGATGGTCTCACTTAGTCCAGACAGAACAAATCAACACTGCTACATATCAATATTGAATATCATACAGGTAATACCAATCTTATGTAATTAACTCTGTTACGTTAAGATGTCAATCTGCTGAATAAAAGTCGCCCTGAAAGATAGTACATAACATACATAATCAGCCTATAATGTTCCCACTGCTGGGACACAGGCCTCCAGTCTGTGAGGGGGTCTGTGAAAGATAGTAAAAAATTACAATCCCTCAATTCAGTCATCCACAAGGCCACAACAAGAATACTTCGAGAGCAAACAAGACTAATTTCTAAGCTAAATGCACTCGATATTTCAGGGAGAAGTAGATCCATCACAAGTCCACAAGTCTCTGCAGCGGATCCGCGAGCGGAAGCTGGCGTCGTTCATCCCGTGGGGCCCCGCGTCCATACAAGTGGCCCTGTCGCGCCGCTCGCCCTACGTGCACGCCTCGCACAAAGTATCGGGGCTGCTGCTTGCCAATCACACCAACATATCATCAGTAAGTTAAATTAAAAAAAATCAATACAAATTATTTTTGTTTTATATCCCATCTATGGGGTTATATTGTATAAGTAAAAATAATACAAAAAGTTCTAGAATATGTGGTCCAAAAATGCATAGTTTTGAGTTAGTGTTAGTAATAACACTAGACTCTTGATGTATGTCGGTATCTAAGTTTCATTGATAAATACGAGCAATTAATTTTCATTCAAAGCAATCATTCATATTTAAAGCTAAGAAAATGCGACGTTGTTATATTTCACGTAAGAGTGTTTTACATTAATAAAATAAAATGAATTAATTGATTAATATTATTTAACTTATACATTATTACGAGCCCCGATGCAAAATAGTTCGTCTATTATGGAAAGTAGTGCAAAGCGTAAAATATAGAAAGTAAATATTGGTAAAATAATTAAGAACGTTTAATAAAAAGTAAACCACAATTTGAGGAACATTTTTAAGTTTATTTTAACATAACTGAAATTCTTTCATGACTTTACATAACAATTTTTTTTTTTAAATATTCTAAAAAACAACGCAAAAGTATTCGTCTACCCTTGTCACTCACGCAAAATAGTTCGTCTACCACTTAGTTGGGTCGCCTTTGCTCTCAATGACAGCTTTAATGCGAAGAGGCATGGTTGCAACCAACGCTGCACAGTCCTCAGGCGTAATTGACTCCCAGACAAGAGTTCAGCCTTTAAGTCGCTCTTCGATTTTGATGGATTTTTACGGAGATTTTTTTTAATTTTCCACCATAGGGTTTCGATCGGCGACAAGTCCGGGCTGTTAGATGGCCATTCGATTGTAGAGATGCTCTTCGCCAGTAGCCACGTCTTTGTTATCCATGCAGTATGGCAGGAAGCACCATCCTGTTGAAAAATGAAGGAATCCTGATGCTTAAGTGACGGAATAGAGGGCAGTAAATTCTCTTCCAAAAGGTTTTGATACCTTGCAGCATTGATAGAGCCATCGACTAACTGCATACCACCAACACCTTGTGCAGACATGCAGCCCCATATCATAAGAGACGCCGGAAACTTCACTTTGCGTTTGAGACAATCAGTATGAAATGCTTCATTTTTGTTCCGAATCACTTTTTTCCTTTCATCGCCGACTGCCAATTTGGACTCGTCACTCCAAATGATACTACGCCACTGATCGGAAGTCCAATTTAAATGATCACGAGCATACTTCAACCTCTTTTTCTTTTGTACAGCAGTCAACAGTGGTTTCTCCTTAGCGGTGTAAAATCCGTAACCCATTCTTTTTAGGACTCTTTTGCAAGTATCAACTGAGACTTCTTTGTGAATCATGTCCTTCCATTGCACCGTGAGTTCTCCAGCTCGAGCACGACGATTATTTTTGATAATTTTCTTCAGGATTCTGTTTTCTACTGCACTTGTGATGCGTGGTGGACCAGTTTTCTTCAAACAAGAAGTCGTTCTATTCTTTTTATAGTGCTGAATGATAGATTGGACTGTAGACCTGGGAAGCATCGAGTCTTTAGATATTTGGTAACTTAATTTCGCTTTCGAAGCTCTTCACACACGAGTTTGCCACGACCCATTGTTAATTGAAAACTAATGAAAAAAACTGAAATTTTCAGAATTTATACTGTCTCACTTGACAAATGACACAGAATTACTTTTACAAATTTAAATTATGCAACATAATTGTACAAAGAAGGAATAATCTTATTTAACTCACCGATAGACGAACTCTTGCATCGATTAACAATTAGACGAACTATTTTGCTTATAACTTCTTCGAATTTAAAACAGGATATGTATAAATTTAAAAAGCTAAAATAGTTTATTGGTTCATAATTAAAAAAAGTAACGCGACATGTGATAGTAGAACAGCTTAATATTTTATATAGATATACAAAAATAATGAAGTTAGAAAAAATCTCACAGAGAAAATTTCACACTAGACGAACTATTTTGCATCGGGGCTCGTATTAGTAATCGTGACTGTCGAATTATTTGAAAGAAAAATAAAAACAAAAAAAAAAGAATAATGAAAAATAATTCATATGCCTTTTGATTATTTGATATGGTCTCATTCATACACTAGAGTTATGCGATATAAAAAAAAACACCTTGTATATTCACAATTCTAGGGAAAAGCGAGTGTCTGTCTCCAGAGACATCGCTCACTCACAACTTTTTTCGTCGTTTTCGATATTGCCAGAAATGTTGTCCGTAGTCGAATGACGTCGCCAGAGTTTTCTGAACACATTTGTCCCATCGTGATTACACGACTTTATCGCCATCGATCATCATATAAAAAGGCCAGTCCGTATGCTGCTTTGCTTTTTTACACGATATTTTGTGTCCTCCACCACACAATCCTCACCTTTGAAAACTTCATGAAAATCAATTTAGAGAACGCTAAGAAATAGTCATATTATAGACACCAAGGTTAAAAAGTAGTCGCATTATGATTCCGAAGTTATAGCAATAAGTTAGTGAGGATTGTGGGGTGAACGGCTCCACACAATCTTCACCTCAGTGCATGCAAACGGCTGAGACTATCGACTTGGTATCAAATTG
Source organism: Atethmia centrago (assembly GCA_905333075.3). Taxonomy (NCBI): domain Eukaryota; kingdom Metazoa; phylum Arthropoda; class Insecta; order Lepidoptera; family Noctuidae; genus Atethmia; species Atethmia centrago. The sequence continues at coordinate 33,369,253 of HG995367.1, read as the reverse complement.
TAAATGTGCCCCTCTCATAAATAAACGATTTTATTATTTTTTTATTATTATATTTTTATAATTCCAAAAAATCGTCAAGAAATATTTGTTTATAAGAATGTAGAAGTTTACATGAAAGTTTAACATGCTTCTACATAGTAAACCAGGTCGAAATTATTATGGTTGAACTTCACTTCTGAAGCCACGTTAACTTTATTGAGCCGTTCCTGTAGTTTCAGCGATGCGTTGTTCGGGTTTTTAGCACTTGCAAGGCATGCAGTGTCATCTGCGTATGTTGCTGTTACAACATTTTCAGTTTCAGAAAATTTTGTTTTAACATAAAATATCCTAAGCTAAAATATACACTCGGCAATACTGTAGCTTCCCATTAGTGAGTGTTCGGGAATTTCTATAATATTACTAGCGACCCGGCCCTGCTTCTCACGAAGTCACTTATCGGATTCAAAATTATCCTATCTTTCAAGCTGGAACCAACCATGGCCATACATATTATTCACAAAATTTCATTAAAATCGGTTGGGTAATTTCGGAGATTAGCGTGTACGAACATAGTGTCACGTGATTCCGAAATACTATTTACAAAATAAATAATTTCATTTCAGCCCTGTCTTTTCAACATTTGGTTGTTCTTGCACCGGTTTATAACTTAATTTCTCTGTACAGTTGTTCGACAGATGTCTGCAGCAGTTTGATAAGCTGCGCAAACGCGAGGCTTTCTTGGAGGTGTTCCGCAAGGAGCCGATGTTCAAGGACTCGCTGGAGGAGTTCGACGAATCTCGTGGCGTGGTTGACGACCTCGTGCAGGAGTACCAGGCAGCTGCCACCCCAGACTATGTGCATTGGAATCCAGGTATGACCGATTTTCTTAAATATTTGCCTCGTTTTTAGTTCACTTTATATGTATTTCGTATTATTAATTTGTTATCAAGTCGCAAAAATCATGTTTGGAAAGGACATTCTCCCCTCACTAGTCATGAGTTCTCGTGTTATTTTAACTTCCATTAAACATTTTTGTTTGTTTTTCAGAGAGCAGTCAAATATAACGCCCATGACTACATGAAGATGGGAAATAACTATGTTAACAGGACAGGATCGGACGCATTGTGAAAGGGATTCCAAAGGAGATGTCGGACGATGTTATGATGATGTACCTACCCTCAGCCGTTAGTTTAAGTTTTTTGTTTTAACAAGTGCCATTTATTATTGTATTCTTTAATCTCATTTTGTTAACATTGTTTACTTGAATATGTTATGACGGTATAGCCCCTACCTAAAACACGCACAGTCTGAATAAAATAAATAAAACGCCTTTTTTTACCAAGAATTTATTTTATATTTAATAGTCGCTATCTTTTCAACATTCCCTTTATCCTTACACATATTACTCTCGTGCGAACGTTATCCATGTGGTTTGTACGTCCCGGCTATTGACACGCAATACAGGATGCTTAACTATCTATTTTATAGACGAACATCGATATTACGTGGGTAAAAGTTGAAATAACGAATGTCGGAGACAATCACATCGTGTATGAGTTCAGGCGCATTCCAGGAGCTTAGCAGTGAAAGCATTTACTTTATACTCAATAACTATTTAATTTCTAGGCTCCCAGAATGTACTAAACATATATTATGATATAAAAATTGCACAAATGAGCTACATTTATAAAAATAAAACCCTTGCACAAATGGTTTCTATGCTCATATCTCGTGTTTAGCGCACTAGAGAGCAGATCTCAAGTCCATTGCCTTATTTTAATTCTTATTCATGTACTTTTTATTTACCCTCTTAATTACTCAGTACTATGGCATATATACAGATTTTCTACTGCCATCACATTGAAAGATAATGGTATAAACAATTATGTGAATTCATTGATACATCATGATTAACGTTTATTTCTAAACTATCACATGGATTATTTTGCTTTTTCCTCGTATTATCTGTACCTAAATTACTGGTGTTAGGATAGTGACGAAAATAGGTGCTACGATGGCCAAATAGCGGTACCAACTGGTTTCGATTAATCTAACGTTCAAATACAAATATGTTTAAAGTTGTGTAAATTGAACCAGTTGCGCCATATGCTGTTTCCGTGGTAATTATCACTAGAACTTCATAAATGATAACAGCTGCTGTTTATAATGCCCGCTGGCGTTAAGTCGCTTTGTCTGAAGGGCGTGACTTCTATAGGCAATTCGCTTGCTTTTCGGACTGCTCTATTCGTTGCCGAGCTGACATTTTAACCTTAACTAAAGATACCGAATACGAATGTGCATGATCACTAGTACTACTAAACTAACAAACAGCATGTGACTTTATTTTGGACACTGGCGCATGCTAGCAATGATTTATGTAAATGCTCGAGAACTGATATTGCGAGTAATTTGTGGCGAGATCCTTCGCAGTACATTCTCGGGATGAAAACAAACGACAAATCACGACATGATGAAGTGAGTGCGGCGAAGTAAGGCATTCAGGCAACATGTCTCGATATAACCCCATGATTCCCTTGTAAACTAACCCAAGCTGATAGAGCCTACAGTCTATGGCTAATGATGCAACATAGAAACATATAGAACATTATAATGAGAACATCAATCACACGCATCCATGACACACAACACTATAACCTAATTTTTTATACATCAATGAAACAGTTTGTTCTTATAAAAGATTTGTTTAAATTTCAACACAGACTAATTACGAATCACAATGTCGATATTAAACCACCTAGGTGCTAAGAAAAATGTGACGTGATCAGAAATGATATAATGCAACAATGTTGTAAGTGAACATCCATAAAATTAAAAGCGATGCCTTAAGTGCCATGAGTTACTAGCAAAATAAAAATGTGCCCAAAAAGACAATGACACTTCCTACAATCGATTATACAGAAAAGAGAATAAAATGGATGGGATATGTGATGAAATGATGTCTTTCTCATACATTTTAATTCTCTGTTACATTTAGGCCTCACTAGGGAAACAGCATAATTATTATGGTTATGTTAGTGCCCATATTTTAAATGGAGCTTTGACTGGGAACATGGATAAAGTATGCAGTTACATTATAACAGTCACGAAATCGGTAAACAAACAACTAATGGAAACTATTTGCATAGTGAAGCCATACCCTATTGATTGTAGAAGAGGACATTGTACAGGCCTTGTGGGATATTAGTTAGTGACACGGCCTAATGTCAACAACGGGCACTGTGGGCTAGGAAGTCTGACTGGGCGCCGAGAACTTGGGCTGGATGATGGACGTCTTGCGCAGCGGGACGGTCTCGGGCGTTGGGATGGCGTCGCCCGTGGTCAGCTTAGCAGGAGCAGCCGGCGCCTTGAAAGGCTGGGACAGGTTGCCCGGCCGCTGCTTCGCCATTTGATAGTCGCCAGAGTCGAAGAACTTTTGCTGAAATTGAAATCATCAATAAGCATGGGGTCTGTTAACCATGTTAATCATTGGGGGGGGGGGGAGGGGTGTCTGGATTTATGCTTTTGCGGTTGCACAACGACATGCTTTGCTTTGCTTGGTAGTATATAGATACAGGCCTATCCTGCCGCTTCCTTCAGAGGTGGTAGGGTGGCGGGGTCTTGAGGGAGAGCGCTACAGTCGTGTAGACATGGCAAGTCTGGCGGATGCACCTTCCCGAGGTTGCCACCCCGTTTCTTGGTCTAGTTCCTTAAGAAATAGATGTAACAAAAACCACCAGGCGTCATCACTTCCTCTCCCCAAGTCCCCTAACCCCATTCTCCCCCGTCTTTCACCCTCCTGCCCCAAATCGAATAATCCCTCCTTACCCCATCCTATCCACATCCTTGTTTCCACTCCTCCACCTGTCCAATTTCCACTCTGAACCGTGACCCCTTAGATTGGGTGGTTGCGGGCTCGACTGTCACTGAAACCAGCTGATGGCGAGTAGGAGAAATTTGTCACCTGCGCTAGGACCTGCGCAGTTGAGCGCCGTGAGCGGGGATGAAGGAGTCCTGGGGGGTTGAGCCGAGCGGCTCTGGCTGTAATGTGCCCGTAAGGCAACACGCCCTCTGGTCCGAATTTCAAGCGAAACGGTGGCCCTACCCAATATCCAGGGGTAGGGAAATGGTCATAGTGTCCCGTCAGAGGGCCACAGGCGAGGTGCGTGAGGTCCGCTGAGGTCGTCCTCGGACGGCTGAAGCGGTAGGTAAAGGTCATGCTGACGGTGAAAGTGATGGTTGATCAGTTCGTTTAGGGGTGGGCCTTTCGACCCCCTACGCCAACCCGATCGAGCACCCGATGTCGCACTGTAAGCCAGCCTTGCGCCCCTATATCTCTGGTAGTCCTAACGTTCGCGCTTTTTCATAATGTGATGTTTCCAGGTGCGGGCTCCATGGAGGGTGGGAGCCAGAGAGATGAATCCAAAACCAATTTTAACATGGATCAAAATAGGCCAGTTAAAAAAACAAACACCGGAGTGGAGGCGAAAGCCAATGAGACTCCCAAGGGAGGTGCTAGCACTTCTCTTGCCCCTGGTGGCCTTGCGGCTAATGCTGCGGGTACCAGCGCGGGCGTAGGTCTGGCTGTGGCGAGAACCACAGCTAAGACCAAAACAAAAAAGTCCCAAAACAAACATAGGACGTCGGCGCTGATTGGGACCAGTACCGACTCTTCCCATACCAAGGCTACGATCCTGGTGCTGGGTAACACCGGCACCAGGGGTCCAGCCAAACACCCTCCTCCTCCTGAGGCTCCTCTAGCCTCCTCCCACCAGACGGCCGTCACCGGTCAAACGGAGACGACCAGCTGCACAGAGGATGCGTTTTCGCATGCCTGGCAAGTGCAGAAACGCAAGGGCAAGGGTAAATGCACTCAACAAGCCCGCCGCCCTTGCACTGACCCTTCAGGTCCATCAACTGCTGCAGTTAAAGGCAAGCAGAGGGACGGAGTGACGAGGAAGGAGCGACGCCAAGCCCGCTGGAGGCCAAGTAAGGGCTCCCGCAATAAACAGGCCACAGCCGCTAGTATGGTCAAAACGACGAGCGGCCAACTAAGCTTCTCCGCTGGTAAGAGGTCACAGGCAGAGGCCGGCACAAGCCGACCAGCGCCAAGTCAACCGCCAACCAGTGTCCCGGCTGCTGGCAATAAAAACAAACAGCGACCCGATTGGCAAGGATCAGGCCGCGGCCAAGCGAGCTCTCAACGAGTCATTGACACCTCGGGGGGAGCATAAGCGGCCGCGTCTTGACCAATCCAAACGGGTCAACCAGCGAAGCTACGCCCAAGCTGCCAGCTCGACCCTAGACGACGCGATCACCTGCAACCGCACGGGAATCCTCAGCATGGACGTATCGGACCAGGTACTCGCTGCTATCCAGAAGCAGATCATTCTCGAGGCCTGCTCCCCTAAGCAAGACACTCCAAGACCGACCTTCAACGCCAAGCCGCTGTTCGCCGGAGGTGTCCTGAAACTGTGGTGCGGTAACGACCACACCTTAGCCTGGCTAAGGAAGACAGTCTCCGACCTGTCTCTCCCAACTAGCATCCCGCTAGTTGTCAAGAGCCAATCGGAGATCCTGAAGCGAGCACGATGTGGTGTCGTGATTCCATACGAGCAGGGAGTCTTCGGAGAGCCGACCAATATACGGGCGCGCTCTCAGCTACCAAAACCCCTGGGTCGACATAAAGAGGTGGGTACTTCTGCATGCCGACAAACAAGCCGCAGCATGGTTTGTGGTGATTGGTGTCCCTGTGGACCAAATCCCGATCCTGATGGAGGCCGGACGCCGTCTCTCAATTGGACTGGGGACGGTGTACGTGAGGTTCCAGGGTCGGAACGGCAGGTTCACCGATGTCCCTCAGGGATGGGACCCTACTACTGGGACCATCTGCGAGACGCCGAAGCAGCTGCCCCAGACACCAGCAGGGGAGACAGACAACTCCCCCGCCAAACAACCCGGAAGCATCCGCCGCTGTACCTGCTGCAGCAGGGTTGGCCGACTGTGCCGCCGCCTCCGAGGGCGCCGTCCCTCCACCGGGTGAGGACCTGGACGACATGCTCCTGTCACCGGCTTCGGGCCCGGGACCCCTCACGGCTTCGACGAGGGCGACTTGTTTGCCGGGCTCAAACTTGGGGGAGACGAAGAGGGTTCGACCAGCGATGGCGTCCCTTTCGTCAACCTGTAAAGTTCTGCAGGCAAACCTCCACCACAGCCGTCAGACCGCGACGGCTCAGCTTCGCAAGTGGCTGGAGGCGCAACACACGGCCATTGCCTTGATTCAAGAGCCGTGGATTAGGACGGGCCGCATACAAGGACTTTCTAATCTTGAAGGTAAGGTCCTGGTAACCTCAGATCACGATCACCCTAGAGCGTGCATCTGTCACAGGTAACCTTAAAACACATCTTTTAACTGACTTCTGTTGCAGAGATGTCTCTGCAGCAAAGCTGCTAATACAGCGTGACGACAACACGGAGATGACGATCGTTTTAGCCTCGGCCTACATGCCCGAGGCGGAGGCGCCGCCTCCGCACGACCTCACCCGCCTCGTGAGCCATTGCGAGGGATGTGGGTTTGAGGTCGTAGTAGGGGCCGACGCCAACGCTCACCATCAACTGTGGGGTATGGACACGCAAAACGAGAGGGGTAAGGCCTTGGTTGAATACTTGTTCTCGACTAACCTATCCCTACTAAACACTGGTTCCGAACCAACATTCGTAACCAGGCGAAGCCGAACAATGATAGATCTCACTCTGGCAACAGAGGGCGCAGCGGAAATCACGGCTGGGTGGCAGGTCTCCAATGATGCCTTCTGCTCTGATCACAGGTGGATCCGCTTCGACATCCAGGTCTGTGTTTCTCCAACACTACGGCGTAATCCGCGAAACACGGAACGTGCCACCAACACGCGCAACCTTGAATACAAGTTTGCGACAACAAGCGATACGGTGACGTTTGCAGACACGACACAGATTGAGGTACAAGTGAGCTATCTTACCAAAACAATGATAGATAGCTACAAACTGCCTGCCCAGAGACCACCCCGCGCAGCATACCGGGCAAACAACCATGGTGGGGCGCTGATCTAGAGCGCAAGCGCGGCAAGGTAAGGGCAGCTCTGAACAAAGCCCTGAACACATGTGCGGATGAGGACTGGGATAATTACTACGCAGCCAAATCGAGTTACAAAAAATGCATTAGATTCAGAAGTACCGCGGGATGGCGCAAATTCTGTGGTAGCATTGAATCTTGTCAGCAAGCTAACAGGGTAAGGAAGGTACTGGCGCAGCAGAAATCTCCTGGGCCCACTACCCTCCGCAAACCTGACAACACACTCACTTCCTCGCCAGAAGAAACGAGACGCGTCCTTATTGAGACTCACTTTCCTGGATGTGTCTTCACGCAGGTAATCGACTGGCAAGATGTGATTCAAACGCCATCAGACAACGATTGGCATTACGCACGCAGGGTGATCACGTTGGAGAAACTCCAATGGGCCGTCCGGAGCTTCCATCCTTTTAAAGCAGCTGGTCCCGATGGAGTGTTCCCCGCCTTGCTACGAGCTGCTGCTGCACTAAAAGTATCGGGAATGGAATATTTCCACTGTTCCTGTCATATTAAAATCTTTTTAATTGAAAACTCCTTGGTTTTAAAAATCGAATACCATTTATTTATTTAAAAAAATATTCTCGGTCTTGTCACAAGGTTTTGTCAAACTTGTTTAGTCGTTGAGAAAATGGAATTGACTCGAGAAAATTTAAGAGCGATGATTTATTATGACTTTCGAAGTGGTTTAACACAAAAACAGTGTGTTGACCGGATGATTTCTGCATTTGGTGATGAAGCCCCATCCAAAACCACAATTTATCGCTGGTTTGCTGAATTTCAACGTGGACGTGTCAAGCTCAGTGATGATCCCCGTCAAGGTCGTCCAAAAACTGCAGTCACCCAAGAAAACGTTGATGCTGTGCGTAAGCTGATTGAGGAAGATCGACATGTGACATACCGCGAAATTCAGGCAACTTTAGACATTGGCATGAGTCAAATACAAATAATCTTGCATGAACGTAAAAAGGTGAGGTGACGTGTATAAAAGTTGTTTACCCGATGGATACCGCATTCGCTCTGTGAAGAGTAAAAAGCGGCTCGCGTTACTTGGTGCGTCAGAACTCTCGAAAGATTCCACGCAGGATCCTCAAATGCTGTATACAACATCGTATCAGGTGACGAATCCTGGATATACGCGTACGAACCCGAAACAAAAAACCAGTCACGAGTTTGGGTGTTCGAAAATGAGTTAAAGCCAATAAAAATTGTTCGTTCACGGAGTGTTGCAAAAAAAAAATGATGGCCACGTTTGTCTCCAAAACCGGCCATGTTACGACTATTCCTCTTGAGGGACAAAGAACGGTTAATGCAGAATGGTATGCTAGCATTTGTTTGCCACAGGTCGTTTCTGAACTCCGTAAAGAGAACTGCAACCGCCGCATCATCCTCCATCACGACAATACGAGTTCTCACACCGCGCACAGAACAAAACAGTTTTTAGAGCAAGAAAACATAGAATTATTAGACCATCCGCCGTACAGCCCCGACCTAAGCCCTAATGATTTCTATACTTTCCCTAAAATAAAGAATAAATTGCGTGGACAGAGATTTTCATCACCTGAAGAAGCTGTGGATGCCTACAAAACGGCCATTTTGGAGACCCCAACTTCCGAATGGAATGGTTGCTTCAATGATTGGTTCCAGAAAAATGTGTCAAATTTCGCGGAGAATACTTCGAAAAGCAATAAATACATTTTTAAATAGTAATGTTGTGTCACTTCCTTGATTCCCGAAATTTTCAGTGCCGCCCTCGTACAATGGGGTGGTACCTCTGTCGCAATAAGACTGGTGCCATTAATGAGAGCGTGCCTAGCCTTTAGATACGTTCCCAAATGATTGAGGGAAGTGAAAGTCATATTCATCCCTAAGCCAGGTCGTCATCGACCAATCAGCCTGACCTCCTTTCTACTAAAGACTCTGGAAAGGCTGTTTTGAGTTGAGAGATGGCGCTCTAAAAACCATACCGCTACACGGTAACCAACATGCATACAGCTCGGGTAAGTCGACCGAATCCGCTCTTCATCTAGTGGTTGGCCTGATAGAGGAAGCGATTCATCAGAAAGGCACCTCCCTGGGCACTTTTAAAGACATCGAAGGAGCCTTCAACAAAACCAACTTTTCCAGCATCAGCAGCGCCCTCTCCAGACATGGAGTAGAACAGGTACTAACGGACTGGATTACTAACATGTTAAGCAAACGAGTGGTTCGCATTGAGGATGAGCGACAGCTGGCCATGATAACCAGAGGCTGCCCCCAAGGAGGGGTGCTGTCCCCCCTTCTATGGAATCTGGTGACCTTATCACCAAACTCAACGCGAACCACTATTACACAATAGGTTATGCAGACGACCTTGCAATCCTTGTTTCGGGGAAAGTAACGGGAACAATCTGCAATCTCACTCAGCAGGCACTACGTATCGTAGAAAGATGGTACAGGGAATTCGACCTATCGGTGAACCCCACCAAAACTGAACTAGTTATGTTTACCCATAAACGAGCACTAGGCCCTTTCCGCCTACCAATACTGTTCGATACAGAACTTCATTTAGCCGACGAAGTCAAGTACCTTGGGGTTATTCTAGACAGTAAGTTAAACTAGAGTAGTCACTTAGACAACAAACTAAACAGGGCTTACATCACCTTTTAGCAGTGCAAGAAAATGATAGGTAAGAAGTGGGGCTTATCCCCAAAATTATACTATGGCTGTACACGGCGGTAATCCGCCCCATGATCACCTACGGGTCTGGTGGCCCCGCACCAAGCTAGTCACAGCCTCCAATAAACTACAACGAATGCAAAGACTTGCCTGCATGGCGACCACGGGCTGCATGAGGACAACTCCGACTGCAGCAGTCGAAGCCATGCTGGGACTGCCGCCGCTCCACCTGTTCATACAGCAGGAAGCGACGATGGCGGCAGTACGCCTAAATTCACTGAATCTCTGGGGCAAGAGAGACACACTACACACCGCGCTGCTTGAGGAACTCAATAAAGAGTTCTCCATTATGAAAGCAATAAATGACCAGGTACCCAAACAATTTATCTTTGATAAAAAATACAAAGTCCAACTTCACGAGGATGGCCGATGCGAGGTGTTGCGCCCCGCAGAGCTGCGCATCTTCACAGATGGATCCAAAACAGGTAGTGGCACAGGTGCTGGAATCTTCTTGGAGGACTTCAACATACACATAGCCACACCATTGGGGGTCCATAACACAGTGTTCCAGGCCGAGTGCTTAGGTATTTCTCTGGCCGCCTCAGCCATCATGGCCAGGGACGTTAAGGACCACTCGATACGCATACTCTCAGACAGCATGGCTGTCCTGCAAGCGCTAAACAGTCACACAGTTGACTCTGGGCTAATATACGAGTGCCACCAGTGCCTGAACCAGGTGGGTAGCCTCGACAACATAACCATTCAATGGATTAAAGGACACAGCGGTTCACTAGGCAATGATGCAGCCGATGAACTTGCCGGAAGGGGGTCCAGCATGGCACCAGTGGGACCTGAACCCATCGTGCCACTCCCCTTCGGGTACTTACGCACTCTGGTAAGGAAACGCACCAAAGATAAACATCTCAAACTATGGTCGAAACAAGGTGAGTGCAGGCAGGCCAAGGAAGCACTCCCTACAATTGATGGTCACCTCACGAAACGGGTTCCCCGACTAACTAAACTACAGCTGCGCACTGTTACAGCAGCTATAACAGGCCATGGGTCATTTAACAAACACCTCTTTGTCATAGGAGTCACAGACAGTCCGCTGTGCAGGGCCTGCATGGAGGACGACGAGACAGCAGCACATGTGCTACTAAACTGTCCAGTGGTCGCCACATACAGGGCAATGTACTTCGGTAACCCAGGTACCCACCGTGAGATGGTCAGTAACACCAAGGCGTTGCTGGCCTTCCTTGTGGAGCTGGGGTGGATCGAATAATTGATTTCCCACCCGTACGCAAAATACGCGCATTAATGTGGAGTTGCGGACACCAGCCCGTATTACCTATTACCATGTTAATCAGTATCCGGTAAAGAGTACCCTCATAGAGAGACAATCATGGCTGAAGCTTCAGCTCATCTTTACCAACTAAATTTATTGCCACTGAAGGAATGAGCTAAAAGGTCACCATGAGGAAATGGTCCAAAATGGAATCCTGTTCAGAATGAATCAATATAAAACTTACCCCCTTAGCTAGCCTCTTCTGTAGGAAAGCAGAGTGTCCGCCGGGTCCTCTCCCCATCATTGCATTTGGGAACTTCGCCTTCAATTTTGCTTCCTCTAACTTCTCCAACTCTTTTGGCTGTAACAATATAAAATGGTATAACACTTCAATTCGCAAGTTAAAAATATTGCACCTTAGCCAATGGATAATGGTAAACCGATCGGAGCTTAGGGCACCGTCAGTCAGGAGCAATATGTTGATCTGTAACTTTGCAAAGTGTTCAAAGGGTAGTAAAAACTACTTTGTTCAAGGCATACTGCCAAGCTTTTTACACCTGCATTCAATGGGTCAACTACACACAAAAGACTTTACAGGGCCTTATGTGTCCAATACAACAATGTGTACAGGGCTCTGTTGGGGTTGCCACGAAACTAGTGCATCATAGTGCTTGTAGATGCACGTCTATACGAGTTTGTATGAAAAGCCTGGAATGAGGGCATTTTTTTTTTAAGGTTTGTTATGGTAAAAAAGTAAAGTACTAACACTTACATCCTTTGGCGGCTCAGGCTGATCAGGAGAATCACTCATTTTGACAACTGCAAAAAGGAGGTACATAGATAATTAATTATGATTGCATATCGCATCCAGAACATACGCTGACTCATTTAACAAACGGATTATCAATGCAACTAATCCACTAGATTAATAGACTTAAATAAATAAATATTGATTGCTATTAATGACGATTGTTTTAACGAATTGTTTTGTTTACCCTCACAATTAAAAACAAAACCAGATAACAACTTGCTCAAATTAAGACGGATCGGGTTCAGTTTGGCACCCTGTGAAAACTAGCAAACGGTTTTTCCTATTTACATAATACAATACCAATTACATGTAAAACACATGGTTCGCCGCAAAAACAATGAATTGGTAAGACAATTCAATAACGTTCGGTCAAAGGAAAGTTGTTTACCTTGATATTGGTCTTCGAATCAACAGCTATCTAGTGATTACACGATTCAATTACAAATACAGCAATTACAATGTGATTACACTGGCACAATCGATTTTTAGATCAAAAGTAAAAACAAATCGCAAATTCTCGTGATTTTCGTAACGTTAAAAATGGCGTTTTCAAAAAATGTTGCCACTGGTATACTTTTAAAATTCTACTGAATTATTCTACTAAACATTCTAGATAAATAAAACAATTTATTGTTAGATGGTTTCGTTCTTAAACATCATCTATTGATTTGCACAGGATATGTAAATCAATAGATGATTTATGTATGGCACAAAACTTGCAAGTAATTGAAATACGAACGAAGAAAACTTAATTTCTCTAGTTCTGACCCTGGTAGGGATTTTGAATAACAATTACAGTACTTAAATAAATGTTCAACCACTAGGTACAAGACTCTTTTAGAGCGGATCACCAAACAACTTTTCCTGCCCATTGAGATTATATTTATATGTCTATGTTCCTGCCACGTTCTGTGGGAGACGAGGAAAAACATACGGCATACTACAATTGTGAATCACGCGCAAATACATTCTTCCTATTGCTACAAACGCACACGAAAACAAAAAGACAAAACACACACAAAGATTGACAAGTTTGTGTGTATTTATGCATTTATTCTAATGACAACAAACCCAGTGATAGTGATGTATGTACAAACAATGAGTGGTATTTCATTCTTGCATGAATGAATGAACAAAATTTTAATTCGTTTTATTTTCCTATACACTTGCCTAATTACACAAATATAAAAATACGCATTATGATTAGTGGCTTGTGAAACTACGTAGGTAGCCAATAATGACATAACAATTTATTCGGAAAAATACTGTTTGTTTTTAATCATAAAGTTAAACATTTTTTCATATTACATTATAAGCCATCTTCATTAATAGGTTACGCTCTAAAAAATAAAACACTCTTGCTTGGTACATACGACACTCTGACATGTTATTCCCCCCTACGCCTAGTAGAGAGGACCGTCCGTGAACGTGAACGTGGGTTGCGTTCAATTACTGCGCTCGCTCACTCAAAACGATGCACAGAGCGCTCTGACAGCCGGTTAGCTAGTCAACGATCAAAGTATTATTATAGGCCGTTCTTTGTCGAGCGAAATAATTGAACGCACTCTTGACTGGCACTGACACTGACAATTGAATTTTGGATTTTGTGTGTTTGTTTCCTGTCTGTGGTTTCAACTGGTTTCATTCATTCATGTTTGCCGGTACATTGTTGGGCGCTTAGCGCAATTAAAATTAAAATATAATTCAATTTAATTCAAAATGGAACCAGATACTGATGTGATCGAAAATGATCAAGAGGATATGGATGGTGCCATCGTCAACATACATGTTCGCAATTTTTTTTGTCATGACAATTTGGAAGTAAATCTAAACAGAAACGTTAATTTTATTGTTGGTCGCAACGGCAGTGGGAAAAGTGCAATTTTGACTGCTTTAGTTGTCGGCTTAGGTGGGAGAGCGTCTGCTACAAACCGCGGAAGTAATCTACGCTGTAAGTTACAAGTTTGTTCTTCTTCATGCTTCCCTTGCCCCATGTTACTTGGGGTCGACGCCAAATGTACCTCCGTAATGTAATATATCTCCTGCCCCTGGGACGACCCTATGAGCTTGTTCTCTTAATACACCCACTCCTGACACTTTCTGTTTATCATTTTAAAATTGTTCTCATCTAAAACTTTCTACATTTAACACATTTTACCTTTTGTGATAATGTTACTTTACATCCATACTCAAATCTCGGTTTTTATAATTATAGACTTACAACACAAATACTGTATACTTCTATTGTCATGAATAGCATGCATGCATGTAAACTGTATGGCAAATTGTTTGTTTCAAGATTGTATTTCAAAATAACAGAAGTTTGCTTTTCCAGCATTTATAAAGAAGGGTGCCAACTCTGCGACAATTGAGATAAAAATCAAGAACAGCAGTCCTAAGGCATACAAACACCATATTTATGGTGACTATATAACTATTGTAAGGCATATCAATGCTTCGGGAGGCTCCAATTACAAAGTTAAAACTGCTTCTGGTATGTACCTACATTTATTAATATTTATCAAATTGAACATGTTTATTTTTACTTCCTTCTCTTTTTCAATTTCTAGGAATGGCACAGGCTAATGTCAACATTACATGTTATCTTAAATTTGGCTGCATTCCGAACTGTGCCGTAATCAATTTGAGCGTGCTTACATCCCTTCCGAATCAGCATGAGCGAGATAACGGTTTCCCATGAATTGTCAGAGGTGACGTAATGACATGTGCCATCTTGTGATAATGCCGAACATGCCCTAAATTAGTATCACAGTGAGCACTATCAAAAATGACAGTTTTGCTGTTTCGTTTGATTTGTATCATATCTTTAAACTAACATAGTATTTTCGAAATTGTGCTTCTGGCTACAGTCGCCACCTAACCGAAGAAGAAGAACAAATTTGTGGTGTAAAGCCTTATGGGTAACAAAGTTCTGTCATAGCATGACAGAGCTTTGTCAACCATTAGCCTCGTCGGCTTTATTCACTTGAATACTCATGGTTGGATTACAGTTTTTCTTCGCGTTTACACCACAAATTTCTTCTCTTTTGGTTAGGTGGCGATTGAAGCCAGAAGCACAATTTCGAAAATGAGAGGGCTCAGTGGCATACATTAAAACCCAAGACATAACAGCATATGTGAAATGAGTTTTAAACTCATGCACATTATAATTAATTATTGTAGCATCTATGTAATTTGTAATTTGTGGTATTTTTCTTCGGGGAAAATCTTTGCCGGGAGCATATAAATACGCTAATATAAGCACTTCGTATTCCTCTTCATTAATTTCATTTTTTTCTTCTTTTCACTTTAGGTCTTTCTTGTGCAAGGTTTCTTGTGCAACTTATAACATAACCCATGTTATAAGTTTTGATGTTGAGCGAGCACTGTGAGCATATTCACAAGCGTTCCGAATTGTTGACAGCCCTTAGTTGTCATAATCGTGATATCTAAATCTGAACGCAAATTATTGATGTGAGCACTATGAGCGAATATGGCTTAGTTCGGAATGTACCTAGCCTTTATGTGAGGTCATCAGAATAATATTAAATACACCAAATAAGGGAAGTCCTAAAACGTTTATTGCAAACATTAGGGGTTGAAATGTATGGAACAATAATAATAGTAAATTACTCCATAAAAGCCAGATCAAAGATCTACAAAAGACAACAGCTATTTTATTATGTCTATGATTTAGGCACAAGTGGTTACAACATAAATTTTACAAGTATAAAAATAGGAGGTAACATCATCATATAATGGGCCCTTTTATTATTATTGTTTTTACATTCCAGTTTACCTGTAATGAGAATGACATAGATTTCCTTAAAAAATCAGAAATCAGTTTTATTACATTGGTTTAGTTTAACTTATACCTTTTAAAGAGGTGTAGACAGAGTTCATATTCAAAGGACAGTCCTTTGAATATGAACTCTGTCTACACCTCTTTCGTTACGGTATCTAGCTAAATGTATGTTTAATTGTATTTCAAATCAGAACAACTGATCAGCTACACTGCTTTTAATAAACACATAATAAAATTATAAAAGAATCCCATTAATTTGGTATATACCTTCCATTCACCAGCAAACAGATTCGAGCTCACTACTGGATTTTAAAAGAGTGTTGCTGGTTTTCAGTTCGCGTGCATGGAGTCAACATTTCCGCATATCGGGTTGCGGAAATGTTGACTCCAACCAGCTCGTAGACTGTTGATGGAAACTAGAAACGCGGATATCGCATTTTGCCGCTTTTTACACAAGGGAACCTTATAGTTTCGCCATGTCCGTCTGTCAATCTGTCTGTGACCGCTGTAGCTCAGAGACACTTAGTACTAGAAAGCTTTAATTTGGCATAGGTAACATATTAATCACGCACGTAATGTGGGGATGATAGTTTTTTTCTCGTCTACCCCATGGTGTGGGGTATCGTTGGATAGGCCGTTCAAAAATATTGCGGGTCTGTCAACACCACTTTTCGATTCAAGAAGACGCTTGCGTAATATAAAAAAAAAATGGCAGTAGTACGTAGAATGAAATTAAAAGGAAAACTATCACAGCTAAGTAGGCTTTACAAGTTAACTAGTAATAGTCGACCAACTTAAATTTGCAGTTGGAGAATTGTCCGTGGCATATATCGATGCATGGGGGAACATGTTTTTCAACTACAATGTTAAGTTTGTTTTTGGGATAAATTCATCCCAACTTCCCAACTACAGAACCCTTCATTGCGCGTGGTCCGACACGCACTTGGCCGGTTTTTTAATAAAATCACTGCATTTGACGTGTAATCGATATCTATGCTAATATTAACAAATAAATAATTAAAAAAAAATAAAACACGACTGCCCTGCAATGATAATTTTATTTATCTGTTTAGTCAGCGAGAGCAGTGGTGGCCCAGTGGTCCCACTTGGCCACCACTGCACCTTACAAGTTGTAGGTCGTAGGTTCGAACCCAGACAGACGGTTTACTTTGTGTAAATCATTTCATCACAACTGCTCTCAAAATAGTGAAGGAAAAATCGTGAAAGAAACCGGCATGTCCTAGAACCAAAAAATCGAAGACATGTGACATTTACCAACCCGCACTGGGCCCGCGTGATTGATTACGGCCCACTTCCTCTCACAGAGAAACCTGTGTCCCAGCAGTGGGAACATTATAGGCTGATTAGGTATGTGAAATGAGTGACCTTTCGCTGTGTATACAGGGTTACAGGGAAAGTCGTACTGAATATTAAAGGAGGTTATTATTCAGGTCATTTCTGATGATTTTCATTCTGAAATAAAATGTCCGAAACTTAACCGCTAAGGAGATATTAAATTTTAAAGATTATTTTTAAAAATCCTTTATTTTTTGGCTTTTAGTCGTTTTCTTTGGGGTTAGGGCTCCTAGAGTCGGTTTTATTGATGTATCTAGTTAGAGGACATGTCCATTAATAAAAATGATCAACAGAAACTGAACCTACTACTAACAGCTTAAAAAACTGCTCGACAACGGTTAGCATTATGAATTTTCTAATAGAATGTTCTTAACTTTAACATGCTTTTAATAAAAAAAATTGTATGGAACTTATTCTGCAAATAATTTTATAAAGTTCTACGTCTCTTTAGCTATTCAAAAAGGTATAACACTTGCTATTAAATAGGCAAATCATTGCCCAAATAACAGTTAAGTTGGGAGAGGGTACATTTTTAGTTTGAGGTAAAAGTAGCTAAAATACGTAAAAAAAGACAAAAATTTAAGCAATATTTTTATAATTCATGTTCTACATGGCCGCCGCTATTTCTTACACAAAGTCTCATTCTTTTTCTTAAATTACTTTTCACGACAGAAGTTCGTAGGTTCCGCCTCATTTCCTCAGCCGCATCAATAATTTTTTGTCTTAGAATATCGACATTTGCGATCGGTGTCATTTGGTCGTATACTAGGCTTTTCATATGACCCCACACATAAAAATCCATCGGCGTTAAATCGGGGCTCCTCGCCGGCCATGCTATGGGTCCGCCTCTTCCAATCCATTGGTTTGGGTAATTCTCGTCCAACCATGCTCGAACACTTCTTCTGTAGTGCGCTGGGCAGCCATCATGTTGAAAGAACATGTCTGGTCTCAATGCAATAGGCAAGTCTTGCATTAAAGAGGGTAACTCCTCCCTCAAAAAGTTTTCATATGTCTCGCCATTCAAGTTATCGAGCAGGAAGTATGGCCCTATTAAGTTATTTGATATTATACCCATCCACACATTAAGACTGAATCTCCTTTGTGGCCCTTTTGGTCTTTTTTTCTTGGGGTTACCTTGCGCTTTGGGAGCCCAATAATGGGTGTTATGATAGTTTGTGATGCCGTCTTTGTCAAATTTCGACTCATCTGTCCACATGATTTTCTTTAAAAAATCCGGATCTTCATTATCGGCATTGAGCATAAATCTGCAGAAGTCTAGTCGTCTCAATGGATCCCCTTCTTCAATTACTTGCACTGGCGTGTAATGGTAAGGGTATTGCCCAGAACTGTGCATTACGAACCAGACTTTCCACTGGGAAATACCAAGCCGTCGAGCGACAACGTTTGTTGATGTGGTTGGGTCGGCTTCAAAGAGACGTCGTATTTCATTATCTTCGTCGTCGTCATCAAGAACACGAGGTCGTCCCATGTCAGTCCGACGTACTAGCACAGAACCAGTTTCTCGTAGTCTTCGATAAACTCTGTCAAATACGCCAATATCAGGTACTCGGCGAGTAGGATACCTTAGCATGTATTCATTGCGTGCACGCAACGACACTCCTTCGCAAAATCCGTAACACATAAGGATGTCAGCATATTCCTCGTTGGTAAATGTTGCCATGTTCACAACACAAATCAAAGTCCAGTTACAAGCCACGTCACACAGTTAGAAGATGAAACAGTCCAAAAATCCAAGCCAAGTCGCGTTTTTACAAAAAAAAATCGGAAGGCACGGATAACACATCTACCATGGAAGATTCGCATGAGCAGACTAAACAAACACCACTATCCACGATTAAACAAATCAGACATTTAAAATGACATAAATACCTGTCACCGCACGTCTCCCGGGCACAAACAATGTCTACCCAAACCTTTTTTCATTGTTTAAAAGTGCCAGGTAGTAAGCCGGATTCTTTTGTATCGAAATTCTGTTATGTTGTACTACCAGATGGGCCTATTCTAATAACATTATTTTAAGATTTTATGAACAAACCTAGTAGATGATATACCTTTTTGAATAGCTAAAGAGACGTAGAACTTTGTAAAGTTATTCGCAGAATAAGTTCCATACATTTTTTTTTTTTTAAAGCCCATCAAAGTTAAGAACACTCTATTAGAAAATTCATAATGCTAACCGTTGTCGAGCAGTTTTTTAAGCTGTTAGTAGTAGGTTCAGTTTCTATTGATCATTTTTATTAATGGACATGTCTTCTAACTAGATACATCAAAAAAACCGACTCTAGGAGCTCTAATCCCAAAGAAAACGACTAAAAGCCAAAAAATAAAGAATTTTTAAAAATAATCTTTAAAATTTAATATCTCCATAACGGTTAAGTTTCGGACATTTTATTTCAGAATGAAAATCATCAGAAATGACCTGAATAATTACCTCCTTTAATATTCAGTACGACTTTCCCTGTAACCCTGTATACAGATTAACTAATACAACTTGTTTTTAACTTTTTAGTTCGTTGAAAGCTACATTATTCATGAGTGCTATATGTTATAAATTATATGTATTTATATCATGCATAATTATTAGCTATCACAATTTTTGTCTAGCAAGTCGGAAACAAATATCTCTTAAAACAGAATAATTTTCATGCGCTGAGTTAACAGTTGTATATAATTGAAAACAATGACTGACATCCTGGCCCGCCTTAAATAATTCTACAAACAAGTCCACGATATCGACGTCCATATTTCTATCTTTTATATTTCTTTTGTGTTTAAAAAAAAGTATATTTTCGACATACTTACGTTTGGATGATTATTTAAACAACAAAATATTAATCCTTATCAACATAAATTATTTTATGGTCACAAGGAGATCATAGAGATAATTGAATATAGAGGTCACTTTTAGGGGTAAAATAGAAAATTAAAAAAAAAAGTTTTGCAAACTGTACCGTGTGATATCTTTTATGAATGGGCTTGTTGTAAGGATTTCAGATATATTATTTTAATAATTTTAAAATAAAATCGCCGAACCTACTGAGCCAAAAATTAAAAAAAAAGAACAAAATAGTTCTTTACTTATAGATTATAGGAAAACCTATAAGAAGTCTGGGATCTTAAAATAACATGGTAAATCTCTCAATATTGTGCGTACAAACATACATTTGCGGTTGGAATGTATGAGGGTCAGGGAACATGTTTTTCAACTGTACTGTTAAGTTTGTTCTGAGGATAGATTAATACCCACTACAATGTGCGTGGTCCGTTACGGACTTGGCCGGTTTGTATTTTTGATTGTGCTAATCTCTGGAACTACCTAGCTCAATTCTTGAGGAAGATTATAGACTATTTAACACTATACGGCCTTTATTATAGGCGCTATCTACACGGACGAGAGTGTCGCGGCGATAATCACGCCGTGATATGAAATTCTATAGAAACTGTATGGAGCAATCTCGACACGGTAATATCATCGCGAGAATTTGATGGCAGGGCGAGACTATCGCCCGTGGAGATGGCGCCTTAGGAGCCGAGCAAAAAGAAAAAAAGTTAGAAAGAACGCTAAGCGCAAACCAAGTAATAGTGCGGGCGGGCGATGCGATGCGACGCGGTGGGCAGAAGCTAGTATTATATAATGCTAGCCTATCCCGATGTAACCAATTTCATAAGTTATCTTAATAAGTATTTACTGCAATCGAATTGCGGAATTTAAAGCTATGAGAATCCTGGTTCTAACTTATTTAAGTGGCGAATCAGAGTGCAAGGTGGGTTGGATGCTTACGCGGGCGGCCGCGGCCGGCCCGCTAGTATTCACCTGATCAGATCAAGCCTGTCCCTTGCTGCCCTCCACCCAGCGACGCCCTTAGCCGAGGTCCGTACGCCACAGACAAACGAACTCATTTTTGCATTTATAATATTAATTAGAATAACAGGATAACCTGGTTAGCTGCCGACAACCTCCTAGGTTGACTTACGAGACGCCTTACACAAAAAATGCTTAGGGGCGAATGATTGAGCCAATCGCCCTTAAGGCTAACGCCTGCAAAAACGTGGGCGTGACTGCATTTTACCGTCGCCGCT
The DNA here is from genome assembly GCA_905333075.3 of Atethmia centrago. Classification (NCBI taxonomy): domain Eukaryota; kingdom Metazoa; phylum Arthropoda; class Insecta; order Lepidoptera; family Noctuidae; genus Atethmia; species Atethmia centrago. Next base: position 33,348,156 of record HG995367.1, on the reverse strand, counting down.
ATTTAGATTTTAATCCTGATATCGTTGCTACTGCAGCATGAGAGCAGTTTGTAGAGGCACGGCGTCTAAATATGGTCGAAACTTTCATCTAGATAATTACGTGCATCACTTTACGCAGTTCGGTCGATTCGCTACCATGTTGCCTCTCATTCGCTCTGCTGTAAGCCTTAGTTAAGTGTACATAATGTAAATATACTCTAGTTTCAAGGATACGACTATGTCGATAATCACCGGAAATGTAATCTATGCAATTAATAGTGTCCGACCGAAAATGGATTTTTAGCCGAAAACGAAAAAGAAGCTTCGGCTTTAGTCTTATTTTTGGCTGAAAACGAAAATGATTTAGAAATTACTTACTTAACACTAGTTGAAAAACATGTACCCCCATACATTCCAACTACAAATGTAAGTTTGTACGCACAATATTGAGTGGTTTACCGTGCACCATAGACTTCTTATGGGTTTTCTTATAATCTAAAGGTAAAGAAATATTGTCTGTATTTTATTTTATCATTATTTTGTTTTTTCCATATTTTAGGCTGAGTATTCGGTGTCAAACAATAGAAAATCAATTGTCTCATTGGCTGTCCTTAACAAATTAAATAACTTTAAATCTATTTATTTTAAAATTATACAAAATATATTTTCAAAGCCCTCACAACAAGCCCTTTCATTTGATGTCACACGGTAGGTACAATTTGCAAAACTTTTTTTTTAAAGGACATTGTTCGCCGTCCATACATCGTTCGCCTAAGAACCAACAGAGACGTGAATTTACCTTCTGTGTTCTAAATAATGCATATATTCGATTGAAACTAAATTAAAATCACGGACACTTCTGATAATTGTAAAAAAATCCAAAAAACTTTTGTATTTTGAGGTTATAATTAGGCCAATAGAAACATACGGCAATAACACTAATAACTGCCGCTATTAGTGAAAATACGTTGGATGTTATCTTTCAATAGATTGATGAACTATTCTTTCTTTTATTTGTAGTTATGACTAGTTTAGGGCTTTGGACTGTTTCGTTTTTGTGTGACTTAGAAGTAGGTATTGCATTTTACTACAATACTCCATAATCACATAAAATGTCGCTTGTTTACCCAAAAGGGTTAAGCAGAGCACCGAAGATATATTTATGTAGATACTGTAATACACCCAGTTTGCCTGGGTCCCGTGTAGGTAATATTTATAGGGGGCAATTTATCACCATATTATGGGTGCACATCCAGACTCCAGGCTGCTACTACAACCGAGAATTTCGAAAATCCCAATAACACTACTCGACCCAGTGATCGAAACTAGGACGATTAGCAGCCGCGCTTACGACCATTATATGTTAACACCGGCAGCCAAGTGGAAATAAACAGCCTTTTTGACTTCAGAATTAAAATAATATGGGATCAATCTAAATACCTAGGTACTCCATAAAATAAAACAAAAATGTTTTGCTTCAGAACATGTTTATTGAATAATGCCGACATTAAATTACCTATCTGGTCACATCAGGATGGTCATCTATATTGTCTACTAAAATATCGTCCAAAAACTGTGCAGGGGGGTCGACGATAGAGTTTTGATGTCTTGCCCAGCTCAAGTACCATATTATTGTCATAACATGGGCGCAGCAACCAATAGTTCTGCGCCCAACAATACAGTTGCAACAGTACTGTTTAATGGCATCTCTGCCAATTTGATTAGCGTCTACTAACACATAAACAAAGTATGTTTTTTGGCTTATATGGCGGCTACGTATTTTACCTCGAAGTAGCCATGTATTTCCTGGATTTGTTACTTGTAATTCGTGTAATAACTCCTCGTCGACCTCCCTGCATACATCAATAATATATGAACCGTCTTGTCTCACATGTTCACCATAGTATGAGCGAGCCTGTTTAATTTGATATACTCCTAGTGGTATTAAAACTAAATCATTATATTCCATTTGTGGAAAGCCTTCAATGTTATCTCTTTCTACAGTTATACTGTGAAATTGTGCCCGTCTCCTGTTTAAATTATTTAGTTCAACAAAATCTGCCAAATAGTTATTTGTAAACATTTTTTCTTGAATTATTGATATAATTTCCCTTGCATCATCTCTGTCTACCAAAACAGGGTGAAATCTGTTTATTAGGGCTGCTGCGACCTTAAAATCAATCATTAAATGTCTTGAGGCTTTGTTAAAATACTCCTGTCGCAGCAATTTAAAATCCCGCTTGAAGCGCCTATTAACAACCTCTACGACCCAACGACATAATGTTACTTTGCGGGATTCATTCGCATTTTCTGTCGTTAATTGAAATTCACCTTGTTGAATTGAGAGAGGGTAATGCACTGAATAATTAAGAGTTTCCAATAGGGAAATACTGTCCCGAAAGCCTCTATCCAAAATAAATACATCACCTTCTCTAAAATATCGTCTCAAAGGATAAGACGCATCACTAAATTGGTCTGTTAAAATATCGGCATCTGATTTTGTGGCAGGATACGGGCCCAATACGTCGATTATGTGGCCATCGCAACATACTATCATGAATGGTTTGACCAGATTTCTATATTTATGAAGTGAATAAGTTTTCTTCTGATAAGAGTAGTTGCTGCTTTTTTGCACATAAATATATGTGCCATCCATTATTGCAATGGCTTTTCTGTCCTCAACATTGCTTCCAGGGTTTCCGAACAATGAGTTTGGAATGTATAAGTTTCTTTCTGCAACTCCTCCTCTTGAAATGTGCTCCAAGCCCAGATTTTGTGGCACAAAGTGTGCCACCATTACTTCTCTTGCTTTATTAATATATTTGCTCAATGTGCTTCTACTTATTTTTAATAATGTTGAAATCCTTTCATCGGAGTCTCCTGTACGAAGTTTCATTAAATATGCTCCGAGTGCAATGGCACGTTTATGAAAATCGGGCAATTCGGCTTCCAATTCTCTAAATTGTTGTTTTGTGCGTCCCAGCCAATACCACACAATATTGTCTTCCATTTGGTCAATTTTTTCAAAATCTAGACTGTTTGTATCATTTTTGAGTAGCTCACAAAAATCCTCTATGTGAGCAGCTGTAAAACTATGTTGGGTATTTTCAGCCTCATATAATAGTGACCACAATTGGCTTTCTAGATGAAAACTGCATATCCTGCAGTTTGGTGGTATGTAATATTTGTGGTCACTAAAAAGTCTCACCCTGATTGTAAATGGAATCAATTGCTGTGAGGTACTGTTGCAAGCTGGAAATAAGCACCGAGAATGTGTATCAGGTGCCCTTGAATAATTTGGTAAACTGATTCTTTCAGGTCCCTGTGGTACTTGGTTACTTGCTCTAACTGCATCTGCACGAACAGCTGCTTCAGCTCTTTGAAAGCATCTGTGGCAAATGACATTTGACGGTTGAATCTAAAAAATATATATAATTATTACATGATGATATTACACAGAAAGTCGATCGTATTGCATAATTATATTTATATGATACTTTTTTATTTTATTTTTTACTGATAAGAGTCTCTAACCTCTCGTGGGTGAATCCAGTTTTGCACAACATTTAAGATATGCTGGTTCTGCTCGGCTTGTACAATGGAGTATCGCAATTGTGCCACAGAGTGACCACATTTTATGCACACATTTTGATGACCTATAAACAATGCAGAATCTTCTAAAGCCATTGGTGTATCATTACCAAATAATGTGTGGCATGCGTCACAAATGTAGTCAGTTGCGCTCACCTGTAACATTTAATTTTATTTGAGTGATGAAAAGCATTACTTTATTTTTTACGAATAAAGTACTAAAAATAAATTAATTACTAATCAATAAGAGGACATCAACACAAAATATAAGAAAACAATCACCACTTGTGGCGCAACATGTTGTTATATTTGTGATAGAATAGTATCATTATTTAAAATGAGTCGCCTCAATCTCGTTAAATCAATGTGGCAATTTGCACATCTTAACGGATTGCTGGTAGATGGAGTAGCCGATGATGAAGTTGACGGTGTTGAAAAATGCTTGGCAGTACGATCAACCCTTTGCCAGCAAGGATGGCAAATATAATGTGATGCACGAACCTGAAAGTGATACAGTATTTTACACAAATATTTAATAAACACAATTGGTGCAGAGGTTGAGTGATTGGCTGTTACTAGTTGCAGGTTTTATTCCTGCATGGTATAAATATTTTTATGGATGGCAGATATTTATTCCAGATTGGAAGTATATGCATGTATGGTTATCTGTCTGAAACTGCACCCATGGGCCGCAGCATGGGTCTATTATTGAAAAAAAAAAAAAAAAAAAATCAAAATATTTTTATTTCACATAAACCTACATGGGCACTTATGAAACGTCAGAAGCTAGGTGCACGGTTCCAATTGGTCGTTTCCTATGGAGAAGAAAAAAAAAAAAACAAAAGTATGTTGGTTACCTGCAATGGCAGAAGTCTTTCCAAGATGATGTTTCTAATATGCACATGATGTACAGTGTCTGTCCTCAGTGCAATTACTTGATGAGAACGTGTACGATGTGGCAATATAGCTTGGCAAAGAGCACATTCTTTACCAATGTGACATACATTTGGAGTCTTTGCTGCAGCCCTGGCTTCCGTCCAACATATTGTACAAATAAGATCATGAGCTTGAACCTGAAAAGAGTTTGGACTTACTCAACAGTCACCACTATTTTAACCACCACCACCAGTCATCATTTTCATCAACCTACTAATGCTCCCACTTGTAGGACAATGGCCTTCTCTCTGAGAGTGATGGGGCCTTAACCCACTGTGCTGGCCCAGTGCGGGATGGTTCAATATGTTTTAAAACAGTCAGCATCTTTGTTTCAAAAAAGGAATCAGTGGAGAAAAAGAGTGGTTGTACTTACCAAACGCGGAGCAGTCCATTGCTGAATACAATGAAGAATTTGCTCATCGTCCAACACCATGGAACCAGAAGCTGATCCGCAGTTAACACAAAATACAGAAACACTTTCCAATTCCATGTTAACTCCGTAAAGTCCGTTTATTAAATGCTAGTCGTCGTTCTTAGTCGGTCCGTATCAGTCAATCACAGCCAGAGGTCGATACTTCAAGAGGAAATCACAGTCCTTTGTTCACGCCAAGTGGTTAGATAAAATCGAAACAGAATACTAAGAAAATACAATAACACAAACGAATACACACAACCAACGCAAACGCACGATGCGAGCACAGGATGCGAATGACAAAATAAACGGGACTGTCATTAATATAGAATGCCAAAGTGTCATCTGTCAATTCATCGACTGCCAGTGTCGATGTTGCTCGTTTCACACTGCGCTTTCAATCGCTATATTCTGTTTGTAACTAAAAACCTTACTCATAGATCAAACGCTGAGAGTGCCAAGGTTTGTAATTACGGTGCACACTTTAGAGCTCGATTCAAAGTTGATGGCGCCTCTGAAGTGCGCCTCTCGCTGCGCGGTAACGCACCCCTCACCCCCGCTAACACATGAATTTGTTATTGCGCAGAGACTCGCCTCATGTTCCGAGTCGCCCGACTTGGCTGTATGAGCTACCTTTTGCCTATTCAAAACGTCAAATTGAAACAAAAAATAATGGTGCCGGGGAATAACAACTTGACTGTATGAGCTACAATACCCTTTGCCTATTCAAAAAGTCAAATTGAAACAAAAAATAATGGTGCCGGGGAATAACAAAGTGAATTACTTTTTAAAATGTTTTCGAAATTATGAAGTGTCCGTTCTATTGTAATAGTTGTAACGTACATTATAAAAAAAAACTAATAATTATTATAAAGGTTTCAAACGTGTTGATTCATAGGCCATTTTCGACAATGTCCTTTCTAATTTGCCCCCAAAAGTGACCCTCATATTTAAAATTAATTTATTTACGTTACACAACCGTGTTTGGGTCACAGAAATTAATATGTATACAAAATTTCAACTAAATCGGTCCAGTAGATTCGAATCAAATCGGCTGTGACAGACAGACAGACAGGCAAGCAGACAGCCAGCCAGACACACGAGTGATCCTATAAAGGTTCCGTTTTTTCCTAACTTATCATTATTTTGATGTTTTAGGTTTAACAACATAAAAATAGGTAACAGTGGTGGTGGCAGTGGGATAACTTAGGCTGATGCCTAAGTTGTCCCACTGCAGGGAAAGGCCCCCTTTCCCCTTTTTTTCTTTTCCCAGACTAATGCAATAGTGGGCCTAAGAATATAGAATATTATTTATTTTTCAGGTGAAATTGCGTCAACGAAATTCGAGGAAGTGAACGCAATAACTCTCGCGCATGACATACAAGTAGACAACCCCATTTCAGTACTAAACCAGGATGACGCTAGAAGCTTTCACGCTTCCGACGCTAAGAAGAAATACGCCCTGTTCCGTAAGGCGACTAATTTGGACCAGACGGAAAACAATTACAATATTGCCATTGAGAACTGTAACAAAGCTGACAACATATACAAAAGAAAAAAAGAAGTAAGTTATTTCGTTTAGTTAGATGATTATTTTACTCTATGTTATGGTTGCTTAGTCACGCCTTATCTTTTATTGTTGTTCTATGTACTTGACGCTCTCATGACTCAACGTGCATTCAAGATAGCGCAAGTGTTGAATTTGTCGTATGTCGATCTTACAAAAAAAGACACCCACACGATGGCGAAACATGTATCTTTACATAAAGGTGCATGTTTCGACGTCGTGACTTGTACGTTACAGCTTTCACGAATCTAACCAATATTTGACTATTTCAGGCTTGTAAAGACTTAGAAGAAGAGTACAAAAAGTGGAAAACTAGCCATGAACAGTTACGATCGCACGATCAGATCAAAGCAAAGAAGAAATCTCTACAGAACGAATACTACTGGAGTGAGATAGCGGAGTTAGAGCGAGAGGCGAATAAGATTCAAGAACAGTATGACAAACAGACAACCAAGATGGACAAACTGAGAGACAAACTCAGCAAGATGGCAGATAACTATGGCAGCAATACCAGCGTGATCGAGTGAGTCAAGCTAAGAAATATTTTCTCTATAATTTTGTCTGTTGATGAACACTCATTAAAGAATGAATAAATTAGAAATATACATTCCAATATTTACTTTTGTTTGTTAACTCACTTTGTGTCCCCCGCCTGATAGGGCCCGGAGAGAGGGGAGGCATCCCCTCTCTCCATTTCTTTAAACAATAACAAAACAATATTTGCAGCGAGCTGCGAAAGGTTCTCGACGAGAAGACGCTACAGAAAACGGCGTTGGAGCAAGAGCTTCGTACATTGGAGACCGAAGTGAATACTGTGCAGGCCACGTGGCGAAGCTCGCAAAACAATACCGGCAAGCTCACCGATTCGCTCAACAGAGAGAAGAGGAAAATCGGAGATCTGGAGAGAGAGATACAGAATATTATGTAAGTTAAATCAATGAGCTAGCTACGCGAGTTGAACAGTCTGCGGAAGATCGAAGATTTGGAGAGAGAGATACATAATATTGGGTAAGTCGAGTTGATTAATAAGGGTTTTGTTCGCTCGAGACCAAAGTGAACAGTATGCAGGCCACGTGGCGCAGCTCGCAAAACAATACCGGCAGCTCATCGACTCCTTTAGCAGGGAGAAGAGAGATCGGGGACTTGAAGAGAGAGATACAGAATATTGGGTACGTTCAGTAGATATGGATACTGATAATTTTTATTTTATTTTTAACCTGGAAACAATTTTTTTTATATAAACAATAGTGAATTTGAAAATTGCCAAGTTGTAGGCATTTTAAAATTATTCTATCGGGGTCTTACGTCACGGCTCGTGAAAAGCGTAGTGACTCTACACCACAACGCAGTTTTTGGAAGGGGAGTTGCGCGAACTTGCATTATTAATGGGAATATTATGTTGCTCCAGCTCAATATGGTGTTTTGGTAGCGATTACTATAATCTAGGCATCTCAGTTAACTGTCGTCAGGTTCACCACAATCTGCAAGAATCACGCAATTTTGGTTGCCAGGGTAGTCCCAAATTGTCCTAGAAATTGTCCTAGATGGTATATGAATACCGACTTACTTTTGTATATACTTGTTCAATATATGATTGTATGTACCTACGTGTCATCTCTGAGTATATTTGTAGTCCAAGAAATTTTGTAGGTACTGTTTATTTTTTTCTACGTTTTTGTTCTTAAACATTAATTTCCACCACCACCTACTACCATACCATCCATACCATACCATCTTTTGAGTTATTCAAGGCACTCAGTAAAATTCTCCCTAAAAACTTTTTCTTTTTCCCCCACTAGGGATTGATTCTCGAAAACCCCATAATACTCGTAATTCTTTTATTTCTGTCTAAAATATAAGCACCTAGTTTCGAGTTAATCGGACCGCGCGTTAAGATTCTTCTATACAAACTTTCACACTCCTTAAAATCCTTTTGAAAGGTACGAGGGCGGCACTGAAAATTTCGGGAATCAAGGAAGTGACACAATATTACTATTTAAAAATGTATTTATTGCTTTTCGAAGTATTTTGACACATTTTTCCATACGATGGAACCAATCATTGAAGCAACCATTCCATTCGGCAGTTGGGGTCTCCAAAATGGCCGTTTTGTAGGCGTCCACTGCTTCTTCAGGTGATGAAAATCTCTGTCCACGCAATTTATTCTTTATTTTAGGGAAAGTATATAAATCATTAGGGCTTAGGTCGGGGCTGTACGGCGGATGGTCTAATAATTCTATGTTTTCTTGCTCTAAAACTCTTTTGTTCTGTGCGCGGTGTGAGAACTCGCATTGTCGTGATGGAGGATGATGGCCGGGCGGTTGCAGTTCTCTTTACGGAGTTCAGAAACGACCTGTGTCAAACAAATGCTAGCATACCATTCTGCATTAACCGTTCTTTGTCCCTCAAGAGGAATAGTCGTAACGTGGCCGGTTTTGGAGACAAACGTGGCCACCATTTTTTTTGCAACACTCCGTGAACGAACAATTTTTGTTGGCTTTAACTCATTTTTGAACACCCAAACTCGTGACTGGTTTTTTGTTTCGGGTTCGTACGCGTATATCCAGGATTCGTCACCTGATACGATGTTGTATACAGCATTTGAGGATCCTGCGTGGAATCTTTCGAGAGTTCTGACGCACCAAGTAACGCGAGCCGCTTTTTGCTCTTCACAGAGCGAATGTGGTATCCATCGGGAAAACAACTTTTTTACACCTAATTATTCATGCAAGATTATTTGTGTTTGACTCATGCCAATGTCTAAAGTTGCCTGAATTTCGCGTTATGTCACATGTCGATCTTCCTCAATCAGCTTACGCACAGCATCAACGTTTTCTTGGGTGACTGCAGTTTTTGGACGACCTTGACGGGGATCATCACTGAGCTTGACACGTCCACGTTAAAATTCGGTAAACCAGCGATAAATTGTGGTTTTGGATGGGGCTTCATCACCAAATGCAGAAGTCATCCGGTCAACACACTGTTTTTGTGTTAAACCACTTCGAAAGTCAATAAAACATCGCTCTTGAATTTTCTCGAGTCAATTCCATTTTCTCAACGACTAAACAAGTTTGACAAAACCTTGTGACAAGACCGAGAATCTTTTTTTTAAATAAATAAATGGTATTCGATTTTTAAAACCAAGGAGTTTTCAATTAAAAAGATTTTAATATGACAGGAACAGTGGAAATATTCCATTTCCGATACTTTTAGTGCAGCCCTCGTAGTTTTGAAAAACGAATTATGACAAACTTTGTTATTCGTATTTAGAACGTATTCTCGCAAAGTTTCAAATTTATTAAGTCACATATAAGATTTTTCTGACAATCTAATTGCCCCCTTTCACCCCTTTAAAGGTCCAATTTAAGAAAAAAAGTTATTTTTTATTTTTGATTTTAAGTATAAATACTGAGTTTCGAGTTAATCGGACGTTGCGTAAAAATTCTTTCATACAAGTTTTGACGCCCCCCATCCCCGTTAAGGGCTACCCCCTTTACAAAAGCATGTAATAGAATAGAATAAAATCAGTTTATTTCGGATACCAAATATCCATATAGTGTTAGTAACATACAAAAAATAACTTATTGCCTAGTGTTAGTAAAAATATAATGACAAACTTTATAATTTTCTTAGATAAACATTGGTGCCAAGTTTCAAGTTTATTAACTCAAGGAATAAGATTTTTCATACAAACAAAATCCTCTCTTTTCACCCCCGGTCGAATTTCTAAAAACCCGCTTCTTAGTGCTCCCCTACATTATAAAAGGAAGCCGTGTGGATAATTTCACGTTCCTAGTCCCAGTAGTTTCGGCTGTGCGTTGATATGTCAGTCAGTCAGTTTCTCCTTATATGGAGGATATAGAAGAAATCTCAATGTTTGGTCAAGTCGTGAAAACCTAATACGTTGTATTTGTATACGCCAGGTCGGGTGGCGCGGAGTCTCAGCGCGCACAGCTAGAGGCGCGGGCGGCGCGCGCGGCGGGCGCGGCGCAGGCCGTGCGCGCGCGCTACGACACGGCGCAGCACGAGGCGGCGCAGGCGCGCGACAACGTGGCGCACGCGCAGGCGCAGGCCGAGCAGCTCAACAAGCACGCGCAGCAGCAGCGGGGGAAACTCGGTATGTATTTATTTGGTACACCAACAGCAGTACATACAAATCATTAATAGAAAACAATTCACACACTTGCCATGGTGACCCTGTGGTCAAGATTTCGCTTCTCATGCACGAGGTACAATACGAGTAAATAAATCAATAACTTGGATGAATTACCAAAACCTCGAAATCAATTTCTCTAAATCTAAAATAATGTTCTTGCACCACCCCGTCAAAAAACTCCACCATAAACTTCACATACAAGGGCACACCAATAGATGTCGTTCATTATATTTTTAATTTTTTTGTCTTTACTTGGTCTGTCCATAGATATAGATACTTACTAACATTAATTGGAAGTCACACAAAAAAATTAAATCAAATCTTTCCAATCTTGTCTAAACATACAGGAACTAAAATTAAACACGGGTCCACACAATTTAATTATTTTAACACAAAACATTAGAAGTATATACAAAAATTTTGATGACTTGCAACTTACCCTATCACAACTAAAATATGAAGTAGATATTTTGATTCTCACAGAATGTTGGTTAAACTCTAAAAAAAACATACCACAATTAATGAATCTTTCCAAACTAAACACCAAATTAACCAAAGTGACGGGGTAGTTGTATACATCACAAATAAATTGTCAGTAAAATTTAAAGAACTAAACCTTGTAAATGCCACTGGTCTCGATTTAAATATATCAAATTACACTATACTGGGTATCTACCGTTCCCCATCATTTCTACATGCAGGCAACTTCATTACATCCCTTAACAATCATCTTGATAATATTACTCTTAGTAAAAACGTTCTAATCTTAGGCGACATTAATATTGACTTAATTATTTCCCCTACTGAAACAAATTATGAAAGAAACAATAGACTAACCTACTTAAATATGCTATCTACGCATGGACTTTTACCATCTCATAACCTACCCACGAGGGGGGATGGATGCCTTGATCACGTCTTCCTGAGTCTTGATCAACAAAAAAATATAGCTTTTACAGCCATTTTAAATACAACCGTAACAGACCACTGCCTGATTTTGTTATCTCTCGAGAATAAATATTGCTATAATGTACCTAAAAAGCACAAAACTATAGTCAACTACGAAAATGCTCTTATTAGTCTAAAAAATACTGATACCTCCTTTTCTAACATCTTCAAAGACCCTGATACTTACGCCTTTGCCCTTATAGAATTGGTCAGGACAGCTTTACTTTCGAACTCTAAAAATGTAATCATCACAAATAGCAAAAGAACGATTAAACCCTGGATAACAACAGGTGCCCTTCGGTGTATTAGACTAAGAAATTCAATCTTCATTAAACTCAAATCAAACCCACATAATCAAATTCTAGTTATTACATATAGACGATATCGGCCTTTCTGTGGGAACCTTATAAAAAAACTAAAAAATAAATTTAATACAGACAAAATCAAGGCATCTGCTAAAAACCCTCGGGCACTGTGGTCAACCATTAATGACATCACAAATTATAAGCCACCCAGGAGCTCTAATAGTGTCCTACTTGAGATAAAATCTTGTCCCCAAGACTCAGTTAACTATGTTAATAATTATTTTATTAACATTGGACAAGCTCTAGCTCAGAAAATCCTAAATAATTACGTACCCCCTTCATCTTGTAACACAGACAGCTAATCTGTCCTCCTTTGTTCTCCTAGAAACCTCTCAGGAGGAAGTTGAAAATACACTGATGTCCCTAGACTCTAGGAGTGCACCAGGGTGGGACGGAATTCCTACCCTTTTCCTAAAGCAGGCAAAGGAGATATTAGTCCCGCTGATCTCTGACCTGGCCAACCTTTGCTTTTACACAGGTATCTTCCCCTACCTTCTTAAGCGCTCAGTTGTTACCCCTGTGTATAAGAGTGGAGATAGAGACGACGTTAACAACTATCGTCCAATTTCTGTGTTGACCTCCATTTCTAAAATCATTGAGAAGCTCTTGAACTCTAGAATAGTTAACTACCTGACTAAGTATAACGTCTTATCCTCCTCTCAATATGGTTTTAGAAGGGGAATATCGGCCCAGGATGCTACGGAGGCACTTGCTTCTGTGATAACCAAGGAAGTAGATAAGGGGAACAAATGCCTAGTGGCCTTTCTTGACCTCAAGAAGGCCTTTGATACCGTCTCTATCTCTAAACTTATACACAGGCTGGAGAACTTAGAATTTCGAGGTTCTGCTCTCTCTCTTCTCAGCAGCTACCTTCAAAACAGAAAACAGGGGGTAAAAATTGAAAAATATGTTAGTGACGAAGAGAACGTGACGTATGGCGTCCCGCAGGGCAGTGTCCTCGGCCCGACGCTCTTTTTATTTATATCAATGAACTCTGTAACATTATTATCAACGGTGCGAGGATACTGTCCTACGCGGATGACACCGCTATTATATTCTCTGCTAAGACCTGGGACAAAGTTAGGCTGGAGGCTGAGAGGCGACTGGCTAGGGCTGGTGATTGGCTATGTGAGAATTTACTAACGCTAAATACCCAAAAAACCAACTACGTCTGCTTCACTAAATACGCAAACTCTCAGCCTGCGCCTGACTTTAACATTAGAATACATTCTTGTCGTACCCCAACCCAATCGATCTGTAGTTGCCCTGTAATTCATAAGGTAAATTCCGTCAAGTACCTAGGTATTGTAGTGAATCAAAGGTTAAGCTGGTACCCACACCTCGAACTAACTATAGCGAGGGTAAGAAAACTCATATGGGTTTTCAAATCTTTGAGACATGTAATGAATGCAGAACTACAGAATAAAATCTATATCGTACTGGCCCAATCTGTAATCATATATTGTATCTCGGTATGGGGTGGAGCAGCTAAGTCGTATTTTATAGATCTAGAGAGGGCACAGCGATCCTTGATTAAGGTCATGTACTGTAAGCCCTACAGGTTCCCTACTGAAACTCTATACGCAAGCTCTAAGCTGCTCTCCGTTAGAAAACTCCACATACTCGTACTACACATGGTACTAAGATATCACAAAATTCTACCCTTTAGCCATGCCAAACTTAAAAAAAGACGGTGTGATATAGTAGCCCCTACATACTCAGCACGTTCAATTTTTGCTAGTCGTCAAAATGTAACTCAAGCCCCACGCGTCTATAATAAAGTAAATCGCATACTTAACATTTACCCTATGCAGCTGAACGAGTGTAAGAAGACATTGACTGAATGGCTCTTCACACTTAATTATGATGCCGTGGAAGACATTTTGGCCACTCTGGGTTGAACGTCATGCATACTGTCACACACATACACACACCACACACTTCCAACATACGTGCACACATACACAGACTTCCAACACACGTGCACACATACACAGACTTCCAACACACACACGCACACACATACACAGACTTCACACACGCACACACATACACACACACACACACACACACACACACACACACACGCACACACACGCGCACACACACACAGACTTCCAACACACACACACACACACACACGCGCGCGCGCGCGCCAGCACACCTCCACACTCATTCACACATACACACGCCCACTCACACACGCACCCACTCTCACACCCACACCATAAACACGATTTTAATTTTTCTTTTATTCATTTTTCTTTTTATTGGTTTTATAAAAAATGTGTAACTTATACCTAATTAGCACAACGAAACAATTGTTATAAATGGTAATTTTAGTCCAAATAGTCCAAAGTGGTAATTTTCACTTCCCGAAAGGCGTATGGCCCCTTTGGGAAGTGAAAAAGACCACTAATCATAAAACTGCACTTGTTACCTATTATGTCTACGCATATGCGCGGCTGAGTTACGGGCGTGATAATGCGGGGAAACAGCACAGATGCACCAACCCTTTTTACATTGCAAAAAAGACTTATAAGAATCCTAGTAAATATAAAAGACACACAGCTACAAACCTCATTTCCAAAAACATAAAATCCTAACCCTCCCTTACCTATACATTTTAGAAATATGCACATAATTTGGGAAATCTAAAAGTGCACGCCTCACAGACCGAAACATGTTGACGTTAAACTTTTCGGAAAAAAATCGAAGAATAAATTTCATCGGATTTTGTTAATATCTTTTGAACGGTTATGAGTTCGATAACGAAAATCCACAGGGTTCATACAAAGGATGAAAGAAAACGTATAGAAGAAGATTTAAATTTATCCATTGTGTGTGACGACGTGAATCGTGACGACAAACAGACGTGCACTTCCTGACGGAAAGCACTAAACACACGTAATTTTTTAATTTCAGTTTTTGTTATGTAATATATCGCGGTATATCTATCTAAAAATATATTAATCTTATAATGTCAAGTATCAAGTTTTTAAAACTTCCATGCTAATATGAATTCCATGTATAATTGAGGGTATAGAAACGATTTTATGTTGGACAACTTTCACAAGGTGACGTAACGAGAGTAGAGCACCTCACACGCTGAAGCGTTGTGAGGCGTGCAATTAGTTCGAAATTACCAACGCTTTTACATAGAAAATGTACAGTAAAAATATACAGTATGCTATAAAAATAGTTTAAACTTACAAAGCTCTAAGCTAAAAACGCACTCAACAAGTAGGTATACTCTGATTTTCTATTTGTTAGACTTAAATGACATTTGGTATCGATATAAAAAAATTCTAGTAATCGAGTAACTCTCACCAAGGACCACTGAATCATTGAAGGAGGACCCTCACTGTTGTGTTGCCTCTATAATATTAATTATTTATCGTGTTATTTAAAAAGAAAGGTCGATTGCAGTCATTTTGGTCTAGCAAAGTAAAAATCAGAGTGTAGTCATGTCAATTAAAATATATAATAAATTGATTTTTTCCGCGGTTTCGCCCACTACCGCTACTGGGATAAAAGTATCCTATGTCCTAACCCAGGTCATTGTCTACCCATGTGCCAAATTTCATCCAAATCCGTTGAGCCGTTTTAGCGTGAAAGCGTAACAAACAAACTCACTTTCACATTTAGAAAGAAAGAAAAATGCGTTTATTGGCATCACAGCAAAAATATACACCTCAAAACTATAAACTTAAAACTAAGAAGTCTTTCTTCATCCTTGCCTGAAATCAGCAATGACAAACAAAAGACTAACAGTCGCAATCCTGTCAACGAATTCAAACCAGCCAATGTAAACCAAACACCTTCCACTGCGACTGCTTGTCTACCTAGTATCAGCAAAGAGATGGCAAGTACGCCATGTAACCCATCGGTGCCATGGTAAAGAGTCCCCTTGCAAAAACAAAAGAGAAGTCGATTACTTGATGCGACAGAAACAAATAAAATCTCTGCTAAAAGAATACAGTCAAGAGAACAAGAACTGGATAAACACCGAGGAATTAACATTCAAAAAATTAAGACGCTGCAGGGCCAGAATTAAACACTAGCAACAGTTTCTCATTGTTAAACGTAGATGAACCGGCTCAGGTCCCCACCGTATCCAATGAAACCAGAAAACCTTCCAAACCTCCGGCCATAACGCTCTACGACATTGATGACCTAGAGAAATTAACTGAGTTCGAGAAACTCAGTTAATTGTGTTGTGTGGTGTGTGTCAAGTCGCAAAAAAGACCGACTACACATATAAAGTGGTTACTAAGAACCAGTTAATTATATCCACGACCTCTGTCGAAACATATAAACAACTAATAGAACACATTAGAGCAAAAGGACTCATAGGGCACACTTTCACCCAAAAGTTTATAATTCATCAATATAACATAGACACTTATTTAACAAGAACCGTTTAAGCTTATTCTTAAACCCACTTGTATGTACTAGACTTTTTATTTCTGTCGGCAGTTTATTGAAAATTTTTAATGACTTGTGGTAGGCGCTATGCTTTACAACGTTCAGGTGAGGCACTTGCTTCATCTGGTGATCTTTTCTTCTTGTATTCTCCCTTTTTTGTCTTTCATCTTCAGTCTCCTATTCAAAGATATATTTTGATAAGTGACTAAGTAGGACCAATATGTACAAGCTTGGGACTGTTAATATATTTAAGTCAATAAAATGTGGTTTGCATGATTCTTGCTGTTGAATTCTAGCCATAGTTCTGACTGCTCTTTTCTGAATTACAAAAGCTTTATGAGTATTGTAATCATAACTTCCTCCCCAGAAAAGTATGCTGTATCTCAGTTTTGACTCCACTAATGCGTAATAGACCATTTTTAAATGTTTTTATGTTTACTTCGTTTCTAAGACTTCTTAGTACGTAGCAGGCAGAGCTGATTGCTTTCTCTAGGTGTGTTAGTTCTTGTTTCCAATTTAATTGGCTATCAATATGAACTCCCAGAAACTTAACCACCGGGACCACGTTCACTGTTTCTCCATTTATGACGCAGTCAATGCTATCTTTATTTTTGGAAGTTGAACGAAAAAGCATTACATTGGTTTTACTGGCATTGACTTTAAGACTGTTAACAGTAAACCAGCTGTGGAAGATATCTAAGGTTTGATTAACTATGGAATTAAGAGCGTGTATATTGTCAGCCGAAACAACTGCATTGGTATCGTCGGCAAACACCACAAGCTGGATAGATCCCGCAGCTTTTCCACTCATGTGTTGTATAAGGTCATTAACAAACACGATAAAAAATATCGGACCCAGTATGGAGCCTTGTGGTATGCCAGTGTACACAGAAGACAATTGGGACCTATATGTTTCTTCACTTCGACAATTTTTAGCTGAGGAATTTGTCTGTGACACCACTGTTTTAATCTCCACGAACATCTTCCTGTTTTTTAAATATGACGTGAGAAGTGACAATACTTTACCCCTCACACCGTAGTGCTCAAGTTTTTCTAGCAGTAATTTATGATCCACCGTGTCAAATGCTGAACTTAAGTCTAAGAAAAGAACAGCTACTTTCTGTTTGTCGTCCAATCTGCTAACTACGTCCTTAATTAGAGTCGCTATTGCATCTTGTGTCCCAATGTTTTTCTGATAACCAAATTGTCTTCTACTTAACACTCCATTTACGTTGAAATGTCTGAGTAATCTAGTTTTAATTAGCTTTTCAAGAATTTTTGAGTCAAGTCAAGATTATGCACAAAAGATTATATCAAATAATGTCAATAATATTAAACTTTTAGATATCACTCATTAGGGTAATTCAAAAAATCACTTATCAAGGAATAACATTTCTGTATCAAAAAGGCCTTGAGTTTATTTTTAAATTGTTGAAGGGTGTTACTTTTTATAATGTCCGGTAGTTTATTAAATATTATTGGACCCATGCAGAAAACACTTTTTCTAAGTAGTGCTGTTTTATAGCCACCGATAATTAACAGGTTTTTGTATTGACTTCTCACGGGACCTTTCTTGCTGTCCGAGACTAAGGGTAAACAAATTTGTATTTCTTTTTACAAAAATTGCCTTTTCCATAATATATAACGACGGAAAAGTAAGAATTTTCAAAGACTTGAACAGAGATTCACAATTATCCCTGGGTTTAAGATTACACATAGCTCTAACACAACGTTTTTGGGCTTTAAATATGTTATCTCTTAGACTGCAGTTACCCCAAAAAATATTCAAAACCTCAATACCGATGCGACCAAACCATGGTATGCTACTAAAGCAGTCTTTATGTCAACTTTTTTGCCAGGTTAAAAAGAACATAGGCTGCAGTACTTAACTTTTTGCACACCTTTTTTGCTTGTTAAGTTAAGTCTGTATAAATTCCTATAAATTCGCGACCTTTGTTTGATTGATCACTTGTCCATTGTACTGTTAACGTTCGGTAATTGTACGTTGGTGAAAATGCATCACATTTGTCTTTGGTAAGTTTATTACCAGGTTGTTTTTATCAAGCCAATCAATAATATTTCTAAGGTTAATGTTGAGATCCTGTTCCTACATACATACATACATACATACATACATACATAAACTCACGCCGTCTTCCCATGGGGGTAGGCAGAAACTATAGAACTATATATAAAATATAGATCCTGTTCGTAATTATTAATATTTGTACATTTTGAAACACAAAATGTGAATGTTCAATGGAACGACACAAATACAATCTCACACGAAGACCCCATCTGATTATGGCTAGAAATCCGATTGCAGATAAAAGGAGAAAACAAAAAAAACACATTCATAAATAAATTAAAGAAATTTCTATTAGTTAAATGCTGTTAAAATATGAATGAATATTTACATGGCGAATTTGAAATTACATGTTTTATAAAATAATTACAATAAATAGTACAACAACTAAGTCGTCAAATAAAAGCCGTCTTCCTCTCTCCTAATTTTGCTGTGCCCGTGTACAGTGTCCACAATGATCATATGTATTGTGGCGTAATTAAATAAAAATCATTACACGTCACAAAACAAATACGGTAAAAAATTAAGAAATAAATATGTTATCTAAATAGGCAGTTCCAGATGCTGTTATAATCTATAAAAGCAGTACGTTAGGTAATAGGTAAAACGGGCTGGTGTCCGCAACTCCACGTCAATGCGCGTATTTCGCGTACGGGTGGGAAATCGATTATTCGATCCACCCCAGCTCCTCAAGGAAGGCCAGCAACGCCTTGGTGTTACTGACAATCTCACGGAGGGTACCTGGGTTACCGAAGTACTTTGCCCTGTATGTGGCGACCACCGGGCAGTTTAGTAGCACATTGGCTACTGTCTCGTTGTCCTCCATGCAGGCCCTGCACAGCGGATAGTCTGTGACTCCTATGACAAAGAGGTGTTTGTTAAATGACCCGTGGCCTGTTATAGCTGCTGTAACAGTGCGCAGTTGTAGTTTAGTTAGTCGGAGTTTCGTGTGGCGACCATCAATTGTAGGGAGTGCGTCCTTGGCCAGCCTGCACTCAACTTGTTCCGACCATAGTTTGAGATGTTTATCTCTGGTGCGTTTCCTTACCAGAGTGCGTAAGTACCCGAAGGGGAGTGGCACGATGGGTTCAGGTCCCACTGGTGCCATGCTCGACCCCCTTCTGGCAATCATTGGCTGCATCGTTACCTAGCGAACCGCTGTGTCCCTCAATCCATTGAATGGTTATGTTGTTGAGGCTGGTTGAGGCGCGGTACGTTTTAAAGTAGATGGTAAAAAAAAACGTCCTATCAGTGTGATTGCAATCAGACTCCATGGTGTGTTTAAAACGACCATGTAATCTAAAACACAGTGCTAATTTATAAAGCGTTGCATACGTTTTGTAAAAAAATAAGCCGAAAAAAAATCTGGTTACGTGTGAGCTATCAATTTAAAAAAAAAAGGTGTAAAATAAAAGGTTATGTGGAAGCGATTCCTAATAGGTGTAAAATAAAAGGCTAATAGGTGTAAAATAAAAGGTTATGTGGAAGCGATTCCGGGCCCGCCCAAGCTGTGCACAGCTTGGTCAGGAAAGAGGTGCGCTGCAAAGATACGGGTTACGCCATGGACTGGTACGCTTTAATTTCGACTCTAGCCAACCTGTTCCGCTGGCAGGGTTGAAGCCAAAAAATTATGGCTGCGTAGTACGATGAACTTCCCTAAATAAAGGATAGTGGTTAAGATATCGAATTACCTGCCAGGACTTGAATGAAAAACGAGCGATACATACCACTTTGTCGTGGGACTTAAAATTAATAACGTCAGGGCTGACACTTGATTCTTGAGTTTATAGTTTCTACGGCTAGAAGACAAACATCGTGAGAAATGGTAAAATGCAAATGTTATATGCATTCGAATTTAGGTAAGAGGGAATACGAACCATTAGTAAGATCGAGTTTCGACTATTCGTTCATCATTATACCAAATGAAACGGCATTAAGGCGCTGACAAGACCTAATTGACCAAAATAAGCTTCTATTAAGGAAAAAAATTGCCAAATCTGTATAGTTTGTGGTAGCGGAAAAAATATGTGTTAATTTTGAACATTTTTCCCAGAACTTGGTTGTTACCAAAACTCGTTTTGAAATAAAATCTCGATACAAACTAATGTTAAACTAACCTCATACTTTGGGTTCTAATCCAAAATATCCGTATCAAATATCAACATGCGTTACGTATTTAATTAATAACAAGAACGTCTTGTTTGAATGCAGAACTTGGTTGTTTTTTATTTTCGATTACTCAACTAAATTTTGAGTAAATAGATTATTGCTTCATATTTTGCAATAAATTACAAGCATTGTGTCATCGTGCTTCTCTTTCTTTTCTATGCAATCTGACAGTGACCGCGGCTTACGGGTTGTCAGCGTCTTAAGTAAAAAACAATGGTATAGTTGAAAATAAAATTTTGGTGTCGTGGTTCAAAAGGTTGTCATCACTGATGGAGACAGCAATCTGGTATATCACACAACCAAGAAAAAAAATTGACGTGCAACGCAAACATTGAAGAATTTTCATATTAATATTCAAACGGTAGACTGATATGTGCCAGTAGGGATCTATAAATGAGGATGAATGTGTGATGATATAATGGAGGATAAAAACCCCAAAAAAATATTGTAGAATTAGTAATTCTACAATATGTGAAACCTACCTACAATATGCAAAATCATCATTATATACAACTTTATGTACTATCGGCAAAACTTAAGCATGCTCACTTAAGAAAATATTTCTGCGGCAAGCGCAGCTAGTGACAGACCACACCTCTTCCTGGTTTCGTCCAATTGGAGGCAATATGCATTTGTGTGAGTATTGGGCGGGTAACAAAAAATAACAACAGGCATACTAGTACATTATGATACAAGTGTGTGATGTTGGTTACTAACTACACTTGAACCGGTATTGTTCGCGCGAGCCGAAGACGAGCGCGATAAGGGCGCCGAGTGAGTAATTATCAATACACACGCGTTTCATACGATGGTTTTCAACTTGAGAGGAAAAAACAGACTTGTATTGTTATTATAGTTTCGTAGGCCGCTAGGTATTTCTCTCTAGATTTTGGTGGCAAAAGGCGTGTCACTCGCGTTTCGTGCCTCGATGTAATTTCCGGGGGTGGTCAAATCTACGTGTTGCTCTTCGCTCTTCTTCCCTACTTGAAGTCAACATTTTTGATAATAATTAACCACACAACGAAAACGTTAACGAGTATTTATAGAAAATGGCGTGCTGGTTTCGTTTCTTCCGCGCGCCACGCTAGCGATGCGCGTCCAGGTGTAAATAAAGGCACGGCAAAACCGCTGAACAGCCCATAAAATATAATAAAAACAAAATAAAGTTTTGAATACGCAAATTAAGGTAAATTCGTAGTGAAAAATATATCATTTGAAGAAATGATAATAATTTTGATGATTGATTTATCATAAATGTATCCTAAAATAGTTTATTTATTCTCAAAAATATTCATTGTTTTTAGATATAAAAACTCTTTGCGGAGATTGAGAAAAATAACTGTAAAGTAAAAATACTAGTGTAATAAACGCTGAATTATGAACCTAAATGCGTTGCTATAAGAGTCACTTTACAAGCAAGTGTGTTGAAGAAATATTTTGTCATTTTTTATGACCGTATTTTATGGCCCTTCTATTAAGCCGTCCTATTGTTTAACCGGTTGTCGACCAATAACAATGGTACTTAGATAATGAACTTATTTTTATTGCAGTTGCAAAAGTTGCGACAGCAATAAACAAAAATCTTTGAAAAACTGCGTCAACTATTGGTTCAAACACTACTGTAATTTTGCTATTTCAATCAAAAAAGAGCAATAAAAGAAAAATATACCAAATGTTGTCAATTTCTAACAAAACTACGTAACTTGCTCCTTTTTAGGGTTCCGTAGTCAACAAGGAACCCTTAAAGTTTCGCATTGTCCGTCTGTCTGTCTGTCCCTGGCTTAGCTCACAGACTCTTACTACTAGAATACTGTAATTTGGCATGGGTATACATATTAATCACGCCAACAAAGTAGTAAACTAAAATCTTGAAAAACATTTTTTTAGGGTACGTCCTTTGCACGTAAAGTGGCGATGATAACTTTTTTCTCCTATCCCATAGGTGTATCATTCGATTGGCCGTTCAAGAATATTGCTGATTTTCAAAGCAATTTTTCGATTCAGGGATCGATATGCGTGATATTAAGCTTTAAGTTCTCAAGTTTAAACACATTTAAATGCAGTTATTTACTTTCCAATAGCACTGCACAAGTAACAAGTCGCACGCTTATAAAACACAAAAATGTCAATATAAACATTTTATACCTTTATGCAGTGTCGGTTAACGCACCTAACGCGTTCGCTGCGATTTGTTTGCCGGCATCGCATAGGACATCGCGAAAATTGGAGAGGCAGTGAAAGTAATGATAAATAACTAAATTTATATACCCGACAGAGCATAGCCATGTGTCGGAGAGAGGTAAATATCAAAGTGTATAGAATAGACATAATTTGTTGTTTGAAATTCCTTATTCCAAATTATTATATTTTTTATGGAAATATTTTATTATTGATACTAATTAAATATAGCAATACTACATCATATACAGCATATTACATTTTCTAAACCAAACGGAAGATATGAGTACGAAATTACTTCTTGTCAACAATAATAATTCATAAAGAGCTCTCGCTGGCCGAGACCATTAAAAATGATCTCACAACAAGTGAGCATAACACGCGCCTAGTATGAGTGTCACACTTCTATACATAATTACGTTATAACGAACACGACTAAAATACGTTTCGTTCATCCCATTGGTCAAAACGCTTGCATCGGGCGATCGAGTCGTAAGCCGTGCTGTACGATTATCGCCTTAGAGGTGAGCATGCGGAAGTTTGGCCGATAGTACATATTGACATTGATGAATATTATAAGCAAAATTAAGTGAATATTTATGTACCTTGAAAAGTATTATATTACTTTAATTATTGTGAATGTGAGCACTATGTGGGTCATTTTTATTTATTTCTTGTTGTTTTTTTTTTTCTCTTAGTTTTAATGATGGTCTGGCATTTTGAGTTCTTTATGCGGCCAACCCAATTGTCCTTTCCTTGGTATTGTTCGTCGAGTCGTTGAGCTCCTTAAGTTTTGAGTTGAGCTACACGATTACTGACAAATGCTTGCACTGACTGGACAGGTCCACTCAAGTTTGTGCGGTTCTTTCCTCAAAAGACCATTTCAGACATAGATCTACATGGTCCTCACATGATCTGACCAAAATTATGTCTGGACTTTAAAAGAGACTTTGACCCTTGAGTTTGTTTCGCCATTTCTTCTCAGGGGTAGTCAGATAGGAAATGTCGACTCCATCTAGCTTATTTTTTAATATGACGTGTAAAAGTGATTCTCATATCCTATTTACAGAATAAACAATTTCATTTCATTTCATTACCCTAAGCTCACATGTGGAAGCAATACATATATACAAAAAAAAATGCGGGTACTTTTACAGGGTTTAAGCAGCATTTATGTTAAAGATCACAATGTACTTAATTATTATCGAATGTATCCACACTTTAAATATCTGTTTAAAAGTGCAACTATACTCAATATCTTTATTGCTTTACCATAACATAACATCACGCCTTGTTTCCCCGAAGGGTTGGGCAGAGGTGTACCTGTAGTACACCCACATTTCGCCAGTTATGTTTTTTAAGTCCCATGTAATAGGGGGCGAGCCTATTGCCATCAACCGGGCACAAATCCAAACACCGGGCTGCTACTGAGTAATTCCAGATAGAAAAACCCAATAACACTTTGCCCGACCCCCGGGAATCGAACCCAGGACCTCATGCTCAGCAGTAGCGCTTGCGACCACTAGACCAACGAAGAAGTCATGCTTGCCATGCTTGTCATGTCGTGCTTTACCATAATGAGTACTTAGGTGGTAACTATAGGTATAATTGGGGCACAGCAAAAGGGTAGGATATAACTAGATTGCGACATGTCGATATTGATCGACTCAATTCTCAAAATGTTATCGATGATTAAAATCATGTAATCCTACTACCAGTAGAGTTCATTAACTTTTGTAAGAGATAATGCCATTATCACTAAACTTGTGATAATAAGGTAGGTAGGTACGGTCAACCGCGCGTCTAACACGAAAAGAGCCCTTGGATCCAAAACTGGTAAGCAACGTTTAAACAGCAACGATTTAATTGAGAGTTTAATTATTTTAGCTGTAAATAAAATGTACTTAAATATTCACGAACTATCACTTACACAAGAGTAGAAACAGAAAAGACTTGAAACAGAAGAGCCACTTGTTATCAGCAAGTTGAACCGCTAACATGCTATTTTACACTTATTTACCAAAGATTTAATTTCGTTTTTACTCTTTATTCAATGTTTAATTTATTACATTATTTATTTATGCACTTTCTAAGCTGAAGCACAGGTTCAACCTATTATCTAGTTGAGACAAATAAGCAACTGTGCTCTATTTTAATCGTTAAGTTATTTATTGTAAGTGTGCCCCTTCTAAAAATATTATTGATTAAAGTCGATTTTCCTGAAGTGTGCCCCTTCTAAAAATATTATTGATTAAAGTCGATTTTCCTGAAGTGTGCCCCTTCTAAAAATATTATTGATTAAAGTCGATTTTCCTGTCTGTCTGTATTACCACGTTGACGTTGTCTGAACTAGGCAGATTTTGATGTGGTTTACACTATAATTTAGAGAATTTATCCAGGATGATTTATGGGTATAATTAATACATTGTTTTCGGTTAAAAGGCCAATTGAAGCAAACACTACGCGAGCTGGAGTCGCGTGGCAACGACTCTCTGGCGGTGTACGGCAACAACATGGTGGAGCTGTGCCAGCAGATCAACGCGGCCGTCGCCAAGAAACAGTTCTCACAGAAGCCCAGGGGCCCTATCGGTACGTGTCAGTGGCGGATTTACAATTTTTTCAAGTATAGGCTGTCAAATTTTTGCCGCCCTTACCTCTACAATTCTCAGTTTCAAATTTTATACAATAAAACAATTTGGATGTAATGGCACAAGAAATAGTTTTTGGGTATATTTCTGAGAGGGTATCACAGCTCAATCATATACGACTAATAATAGAGCGGGGGTAATGTAAGGCGGCAAAAAAAAAAATGAGGCCCAGTCTTCTGAGCATTTCTAATAAAATTTTGCAGAAATTGAAAATGTCAATAAAAAAAAATGCTGATCACTGACATTTTCATCGAAGAGCATGTTTGTGGGATGCAAGAGCGAGTGAGTCGAGCTCGAATTTTTTATGGCCTGTCTCGTAATTCCCAGTTAGGTTTTTTTGAACATTCATACGGAGTTGCTTTGTAAAAATCATGCACGCCGTGGCCCCTTCATACTGTATGTATATAACTTAAACTTTATCTTATAAAGGAACCGTGAGAATGAAGAGAATGTAGGATGCCAGAGCGAGCGAAGCGAGCTCGAAAATTGTAGCACACCAACTTATGTAGGTTAGGGCAGACCGCCCCTGCCGCCACGCCTTAGTCCGCCAGTATGCTACTTACACAATAATGTTACATTCGGTAAACGTAATTAAATAAATTGTATTGCGCTTACAAACTGTAAAAAAAATGGGTAATGTATAAACCCCTTCACACATTACCCAATTTAGTATTTTTTTATTGTAGTGAGAAGAGTGTAAAAATACAGGGTTAAAGTGACATTGACCCGCAAACTGTTACTATGAATTCAGTAAATGATTCTAGACCCTCCCAGACTAGAAATGATTAGTCGGTTATTTTTTTTTAAACTGCTTTTCTATCAATTTTGATTGTCATGCAGACTTCTTTCTGCAAGACATCAGAAAAGCGTCTTACAAAAAAATGGACCCAAATTTGCCGCCCCCAAAATCTGCCGCCCTAGGCTCAAGCCTACTCAGCCTGCTGGTAAATCCGCCACTGGTACGTGTGACAGTTATCCGCAACAGGTTAAAGGAAGGTACAGCTTTCCAAAGAAAAGTTTGCGCTTCGCTATTGTTCGTGTTTCCTAATTAGCACGAATGTCACGCCACAGAGCGACCGCCCACAGAGGTAAAGCTTCTAAGTTTTGTACTACCGCGCTTAGTAGTAGTGCACCTAGAATCGGCGTTTGTTTAAAGTTTTCTCTCTGTCGGGTTACCTACTCCGGTCTCAGATCGTCATTTGTCATTCAAAAGTACATAAGGAACAAAAAAGGAGGAGCGTAATCTGCAATGCTACTGGCGCGCATATTGCCTGTAGCTTAGTGTACCTACTGTAATAGGATTATTCCATTTACCCGGAACATTACCGCCTAGGGAGGGTTCGGGGGACGTTGAGGCGAGCGGTCGTCTCGAGCGTTACAGTTTTGTGCCAAGCGTCTGGCGCGGTGTGCGCGGCAGATGTTATAAGTTGGCGTTGCCAATCGAACATGGTTTCTTTTGGTTTGGAGTGGCGGTGACTCCTTGTCGCCAAGTGAATTACATTAAAGCGGTGCATAGGTGCTTCGGTGCGACATGGCTTGACCCCGTGCAGCTCCTCTTTGTAAGGCACACGCCTTGTTGGGGTGGCCTGGGTAGGATTGTTGGCGTTTGTCAGTCAGTAAAGATTGATAGGTCCGTCATTTTAAGTCAGTAGTTTATTTTGTCCCTACTGGTTTATACCTTCCGCCAGATAACCGTGCAATAAAAGTCATTAACACCACTTGTATTGAAAAGTTTCGAACACATGTCACGTGCACGCGCCAAAGACGCCTCTTACCGCGAGAAGTTTGTTGTAATTGTGTTAGCGACACTGCCTTAACATTTTTTCGTATCGTTTTAAAATATTGGATATATTGGTAGAAGGCGTCAACGACTTTTATTGCCTCCGATGCGCTTGGGGGGTGACAGGTGAAATGGCTTCCATCTATGTCCCCAGAGTGGTGACTCGCAATCGGGACGTGATCTGCAATCGCGTCAACCTGAGGTGAACAGCGGCGAACTACATGTCGAACTTGTACCGCATCTGAGCTGGACATGAACAACGAGGAGCGTGCCGACCGAACCCTGGACACTTGCTGCTGATAACGAAGAAAAAAACAGTTGTGAAAGCAGTTTAACCCCGCCAAAAGATTCACCGGTGAAACTGGACCCTGGACCCATAAACAATGCTATTATGCCGCTCTCATTAGGAAATCCACCTAAACAAAATACCAAGATTGGATTTGATTGGATTGACAAAATACCGTACCTAAAAAACTAGGAAATATGGGGATCAATTCAATGGATGAAAACATCCTAATACCGTGGAGTACCATAACTGGAATATTAAAATGGGCTGTCCAGGAAACCTTGATTTTGCAGCCGATTCACTCCAGCAGGCTTAGGATGACGCATTCTATACAAAGTGACATTTCGTTTCTCCATTTTTGACATCGCACCGTAGAAATCCTTCTGCAATCTGTCATTTTGTCTTTCGTTTCTAACGATCTTTGTGTAGCTTATTTCAGAAGAAAGTTTTCTATCCCAAACTGTCAAAATCACACTGACAACTGACAGTTGTCTAAGGTAGTGAAGATACTTTGCATTTTTCTACTCGACGGCCACAAGGTATATACGGTTACAGGAGAGCGTTTTGAACGCAAAACTGTGATAATTAATAGAAGAACAAGGCTATCTTCTCCTATTTTACATCATTTAGTTAATGGGGCATTACCAAGGAAATGGTGAAGGCCAATCATCATCATCATTTCAGCCGAGAGACGTCCACTGCTGGACATAGGCCTCCCCCAAGCACCGCCACTTCGACCTTCGACCGATTCCTGCGGCGTTCACAAAGTCATTGGTCCACCTTGTAGGAAGCCTTCCAACCGGTCGCCATTCCAGAACCTTTCGGTCCCATCGGCCATCTGTTCTGCGAGCAATGTGCCCTGCCCACTGCCACTTAAGTTTGGCAATTTTTCCAATATTACTATAATATCTCACTTTGTGTAAATAATGTCTAAATGGGAGCAAATCTACACACAGCAAATCACACTAATAAATGTTAATATACCTAACAAAGCCGATAACCGACATTTTTTTTTTTTTTTTTTTTTTATTTGTGATGGGTTTGCTCTTGACCTTAGTCTATGTCAGAGGCGACAGAAACAAAGTCGACGATGGAGCGAGCTTACCCAGAAGAAGCCTGTTCACTCTCACTTTGAAGAGATTAGGGTTATATGCGTTCGGAAACACAGACGCAGGCAGAGAGTTCCATTCCTTTGCTGTGCGCATAATAAAAGAAGTTTGGAAACGCTTAGTGCGAGTTGGTGGGATAGCCACCAGGAAGGGATGGTAACCTGAAGTGCGCCTAGATGACCGATAATAGAAGGGGGCCGGTGGAATGAGGTCGTGGAGTTCTTGGGCACACTCTCCGAAGTACAATCTATAGAAGACCGACAAGCAGGCAACCTTGCGACGATGGGCCAAACTGAAGCTTGGCATCCACCAGATTTACGTCGCCAATGAGCCTCTTAGCTCTGCGTTCCACCGAGTCAAGCGCGGCAAGTTGGTATTTAGCCGAGCCATTCCAAAGGTGGCTACAATACTCCATGCAGGATCGGACCTGCGCTTTATAAAGGGTCAAAAGCTGTCCAGGCGTAAAGTATCGCTTCACCTTATTTACATATACAAAATGTAGGACTCACTGCGGATGACATAATGGGAATCATTAACAACTTGCGAAATCGAGCTTTACAAAGCGATTCGCCAAATATTACAGAAAGCCGTCACCAAACATATGAACAAAGCCTGGACACAGAACGAAGGACCGTGTTTTGTGACCGACACGTGTTTAGAAACAGTGCAGATACTAATTCTGAATAAAATAACCCTAAAGATACTAGTGAATATCGCTGTAATACGGGTTACAGAGTTTACGCATACTACGTACTGAAAAAAAATCAAGGAAATAATAAAAGAATTGGGCAACTACCAAGCTGCCTTTTTAAACAATAGGTCAACATATGATCACATCGTTACGCTTAAAAGGGTCTTGGACGAAGAATGGCGTGCAGGAAATAGAATTTATGTACTCGCCCTCGACATAGAAAAGCGAATTTGTGAATGTCAGCCTTAACTGCGAGATATTTTAATACATCGAACTAACCAATCGTTAACCAACAGGATAATCAAGTTTGCATTATTGAACGAACATACACATACATACATAAACTCACGCCTTCCCATGGGGGTAGGCAGAAACTATAGAACGCCACCTGCTACGCTCCTAACATACTCAGACTCATGTATCGAATGGTGATCATAACTTGTATGATACACGGTTTGAACTGTTTTTATTTTTTTTATGATCTATGATTGTGTTGAATTTGTGATCTTCCTGTACGAGTCCCAATAAATACGTTTAATTTATTTCTATTTGTAAAAACAATTAAAAAATCTTCAATGCTAACTCGAAAACGAGTCTATTCCTGAACAAGCATCTGGTCAAAGTTGCAAATTAGCTCTAGTATAACCCTTTCAAGGAATGCATCAAATTTTAAATAACCCTATATAATTCATCATGCAAGCACAGAGTGATGACTCTGTGCTTGCCTAAGCCATTAAATCCGCCTCTGCCTTTTTATGATGCATAACGTTTAATACGTAAGTATTTGTCAGGCGCTTATCTGAAAGTGAAAGAGAAGAAATGGGGCGGAGCACTGGAGCACATCATCGGTGGAAGCATCCAGGCCTTCTGTGTGAACACGCCCGAAGACTCCAGGAAACTCTTTCAGTTGATGAATCAAGTGAGTATTAATAATATTAATAAATTGAAAACAGCGAAGACCTTTGCGATACAAACTCATTCTTGTATTGCACGGATTAAGGATTAAGCGTTGTTTTGATGAGGCCAGGGTATTTTATTTCACATAAACCTACATGGGCACTTATGAAACGTCAGAAGCTAGGTGCACGGTTCCAATTGGTCGTTTCCTATGGAGAAGAGCCGGCAAGAAACTCCATGGTTACTCTTAAAAATAATAGGTTTTTACAATGTTTTCAAATTACAGTGTTAATAGTATGGGAGGACAGTGTACAGGCCTACACTGTCCTCCCATACTATTAACACTCAACAAGTACCACGGACATTACAAAATAGGAAATGGTCTACAAATCTACAGTCTATTAAGCCTACAACGTGAGAACGCTGTAGGCTTATTAGACTGTAGATTTGTGTCATTCACAAAACATAAAATAATCTATATAAAATATAAATAAAACGATTTTTTGTTATTTATTTACATAACCATATTACAAGATGATTATTAATATTAACTAAATTAAATTAAAAGTAAGAAAATACTAAAAAAGGCCTCTGGGGGATTGTACCGAGGATGCTGGCGGCATTCCCTCGCTGAATTGAAATGCTGATGCGTTGCGCGAGAAAGCCGCCAGCTTTTCGGTCACCAGTAACATCAACTAGACGTTTCGCGATTTCCGCAAATAACTTATGCGCACTGGGACCCCATGGACCGAGGATATCGACGCCAAAGGTCACAAAGTTGTACTCTCTGCCAAGGCCTCCATATTTAATAACTATCCGATTTTGCACCCGCTTTAGAAGTAGTCCGTTGGAGGTGGGACGGTGCCAGCGTGTCTACACAGGTAGCGTCCCACACAAGCATCCGTCCCAAACTCCACGGAACCAAAGACACACTATCAGGTCTTTTGCCATCATCTCTGACAATGCCAGTCGGCTCAAGAAGAGCAGGCACATTGATGCTGGCAAGAGACCGGCGGATTATGTCATTAAGTGAAATAAAACTATATTTAAACCAAATGACATGATTGTCATTACAACTGTTACAAATCGGAATTAATATCCTGTCAACTAATAAATAGTTGAAATTAAAATGGTAGGTATATAATGTCATATAATGAAAAGACTATATCAAGGTACCTATGTAAAAAAAAAATAAACATCGTAATTTGGGAGCAGTTAATAGACATTTACCAGGGAAGCCACATGAGCAGAAGGAATTATTGCCAAAATCCCTTGTCTTCAACGTAGTCTTTAATCTTAAGGTAAGGACACGTTTCATGTGGTTTTTGGACTTTCCATCGCTAAGTTCTGTAACCGACTTTGGCAACTTGTTATAAAAGTGGATACTGTTGATAAGAGATGATTTGCTTGTTTTTGTAAATCTAAGATGCAGCGCAGAAGACAGACTTTTTGTGCGAAGGAGTCTGCGGCACACACCAATGTGATTACATTTTATTAGCTCACAAGCTTTCATTTATCAATCGTTCGCATAGTCTTTCGTCTGCGCTGCACCTAAAGGGTATCACAATTTCATGTTTACTACGTGTATTTATATTATGGAAATCGCTTCTTATTCTGAAAAGTCCTAAGTTATTGCGAACATACAAAATACTTTCTAAGATATAAGTAGAAGGCAGAGTTAGTTTATATATTTTTTTTAATTTGTTTCTAAGGTGAGTCCTGAGGACCCATTCTATAGAACGCGCGGATCGCCCTCTTTTGTAAAATGGAAATTGAATATAGCGTACGTCAGCCGCCGATCCCCATAGCAGAATGCCATAAGACATAATACTGTGGAAATAAACAAAGTATACTAATCTAGCTGTGGCTATATCAGTCAACTGCCTTATTTTTTTTACTGCATGCAGCTGAACTTAATCTACCTGAAAGAGCTCTAATGTGGGCTCGCCATTGCAATTTCGAATCTAGAGTAATTCCTAGAAATACAGTTTCCGTAATAGCATCTAGTATCTTGTCATCCTCAAGTTTTAAATTTAGACCCACTTGGGGTACATTTAGTATCGAACTTAAAATATTTAGTTTTGTTTGCATTAAGTAAAAGATTATTACATGTATTTTTTTCTATTTATTTAAAAAATAAGAGAAGTGTCACCATCAGCGAATTGAATTATATCCGATAAGTTAGCCATCATGTAAGGAAAGTCATTAATATAAACTAGAGATAGGAAAGGCCCAAGAATTTCCCGATATAAAGTTTTTTTTTAAAGTAGTTATCTAACTACTTTAAAAAACAAACTTAATTTAAATATATACCAATAAAAAAATGAGACGTGCCACATTAAAATAAAGTTCATATTTGCAATATTATATAGGTCAATATTTACCAGTTTCATATAAAATTACTCAAATAACTTTTTCATCGGTGAACTGCACCTATAAAATAAAAAAATATGCCAAGCCGTGTGCCCGATGGGATTTCCAATACTTACAGAGTTTCAAAATCCTATTTTCGTTGTATAAGAAACTCTCTTCTAAACCGAGCGGCTCAGGCGGTGTGTTGTCTGTCAGTGAATGAATTTAAGGCCAATAATTATAGACCCGTATCCGTGTTGCCGGTTTTCAGCAAGGTGTTTGAAAGGGTAATGCTTAATCAAATGCTCAATCATTTTAACACCAACTGCTTCAGCAGCATATGCTGTGAGAAAAATCCGTTAATTTACTGATGTAAATACCGCACGGCTAGTATATTTTAGTTACTTTCATAGTATTATGTCTTACGGTATTTTACTATGGGGACGGGCTGCAGACATCGAGTCTATTTTTATTTTGCAGAAAAGAGCCATCAGAGCCATATATGGCCTCCGTAGGTGCGACTCTCTAAGAGAACTATTTAAAGAAATTAACATCATGACGGTACCTTGTCAATATACTCGTATCTATGAAAACATCATGTATGTAAGGAAAAATCTACACCTTTTTAGTAAAAGAGGTGAAAGACAGAATTATAACACTAGAAATAGGGATCAATTAGTTCAACCAGGTTTCAGGCTGGCTAAAGTAGACTCATCTTTCATGGTTACAATAAAATACCTCGCCACATACTTCAACTGAATGAAACAAAATTCAAATCTTGTATAAAACGCACACTATGCAGCCAAGCATATTATAAGTTGGGGGATTACATCGCTGATAAAAATGCTTGCCAATTTATAGGCACTGAATTAAAATTTAGCTAAAAGTGACAACCCTAAGACAGTAGGCAATTATATCGCGGATTGAGCCGGAGATAGCCTACTTCCTCTCTTTATACTATGGTTCAGTTGTACACATCTGTTATAGCGGGAGTTTTTATTGTATGAGAAGTTACACAACTGTTATTCAGTCCTCAACCCTTATTTAGTGAGCGCGTAAACGTAGTAACCGGACATCTGGCAAATCTCAATGATGGATTGTTAGCATTATTTCGATGTTTTTGATGAAATGGACCGTGAAGAACCACAAAGGAAATGTTACTAAAATCGTTTCGATCCTTTTATTTTACAAGACACATACTTTCGAATGAAAAGTCAATAAAATATATGTACGTGAAATAGTTGAGTTAGAAGTGGTATCGAACAGTTAGTTCGTAGTGGTAGGCTGGCTGTAGAACTTCAAGTTTGTGCTGCTCTCAGAACGTGGGCTAGGCAAGAAGTTCAAGATGACGCAGCAGACATTCATGGACTTAGAAGCAGGTTTTGGGTTAGTTTGATTTTTAGTGTTTTATGAAAAATCCGAGATTAAATCAAACTGTACCGAAATTTAAGTTTTTATATTAACAGCAGATCTTTGTTAAAATATGTAATTAAAAGTTCAAAAATGCCTAAAATTTTGGCAAAGATATAAAAAAGAAGAAAGAAACAAACATTTATTTTATTGTAATTCGTTATAAAAAATATTATCTAAGTATAGAAAAAAAAAATACTACGCTTGATGTACAAATTACTAGGAAAGTATCCTTGTCTTATCATCAGCTATTCAAAATGTTATGATTGTCAATACTTTTGCTTTTCGTTGGGACACTATTATATTTAGTTTGACATTTGAAGGGTGCGTTCTTAAACTCAATGACGAACTTATAAAGTATGTCTTTCTTTTAATTTTACCGTAAAAACATTCAATTAGTTTTAAATACATTTCGAAACAAAATTTTGGACACAATTTGTATTATTTATTAAAAATAAACACTTTTTATGCTGTTTACAAGGTTTTCTAAATGTCTCTACGATTTGGTAATCTAGTTTCAAAACGTTTCCGAAGAATGTTGCCAGTGGCTTTTATTATAACGAATTTATAACTATACAACGCTTACACACCCATTATTGGTAAAGGGAGTGTGTAACTCTTATCCATAGCTTACACAATGTATAAGTATACAGTTGTTAAACAAGTGCTTAAAATATTTTTATTAGTAAGGCTGTTATTCTATAATAATTTTAAGTCACTTCGCGACTCGAATTGCAAATCATTTTTAAATATTTTTTCGCCGGTTTGGTTTTAATATCTAATAACAACAAATGTTAATTAAAACTAAACCGGTGAAATTTTCGCAGAGGTCTAAGGTTTCGCCGGTTAATTTAAAAATATTTTTTGTGTTCCTAAAATAACAAAACAGAAAACCAGGAAAATCAGGCACTAGTTGTCTGGCATTTTTGCTGAACAGTGCCTATTTGGCACACATTCCTGCTTATTTGATTTTATTTGCAGAATATTTGTGTTTAGTCTCTGCTAAATAAATGTATTTTCTTTTTGATAACTCCCCAGGTATACGGCTCCCGTCCGAAGCCCAGTGTGACGTGCAGCAAGTTCCTGCCGCGCGCGCACGACGTACGGGCGACGCGCGTGCGCACCGGCACCTACCTGTCCGCGTTGGACTTGCTCGACGTCAACGACCCCGTGGTTGCTAACTTTTTGATCGATAACGTCGGTATGGAGAGGGTGTTGCTTGTTCCTGACCACGGTAAGTGTAATATTAATAATACCATTGATTTCAGGCGACACAGGCCCATGTACAAAAAAAAAACCTAAGCATACATGTTTTTATTATGTTCTGCGACCGGAGTATGTAACCCGACAGAAAGAAAACTTCACACAAACGCACAATGATGGGTAGGTGTCACAAGGCGCGGCAATACAAAACTTAGAAGATTTACCTCTGCGGGGGTTCTGTGGCGCGATGTTCGTGCTAACTCGGAAACACGAAGATAACCGAAGCGCGTACTTTTTCTGGCGCGTACTTTACCTGTATTAGCTAGCTACCCGGCGGCGGAGATCTCATGCGTCTGGCCCTGGTCCAGGCCATGTTACGGAGCGAGAGGACATGTGCAGCCGTCACCTTCTGCGAAGAAGTAATGCTCGCGAAGGAGGTGGCGGGACGGTTGAGGGGAAGGCAAATTTCGCGCCCTCTCGCCCCTAGCCACCGCAGGAGACCCGGGAGACCTGGGCGTCGGGAATCCCGGGCGGATTTCCGGCCACCGTAGGCACGGGCTTGCGGACGGTGAGCAATGGGTAGCTCAACGTCCGGTAAGGACCAGGCCCGGGTCGACGGCGCAACGTGTTCCACGCGCACCTCAAAGAGATATCGTCAGCACAAGTGTAAGGGTCCACTAGGGACAATGCCTGTAGGGGTTGTGGGAAAGTCCGGAAGGGATACCGAGGCCCCTGGCAATACAGGCAACGGAAGCAATACGGGTGGGTTTTAGTCAGTAAGAGTCTTGCACACCCTCCCGCCACATGAATAATAAACCGAGCAGAATGAAATCTTCATACTAACGCCATGCGTAGGTACACTACTATACGCACAGCTATGTGTGCGTGACCTGTCACCGACACGGCGCGCGGGGAGTGCGCCGGCGCCCGCTCGGGTACAAACCGGTTTGAGCCGGCTCAGTAAGCGGACAAAGTTAAGGTGTGCCAGCGGCAGCGGTACGACGCGGACGTTTTATTTTATATTGATTTTAAAGATGCCAAACTGTTGTACTGTGTGTACACATACAATGGTAGGAAACACAAGGAGACTTCTTTTTTTGTATATCCAAAGGATCTTGTCAGGTAATTATCTATATCTACTTATACCTACACATGTTTAATGCTTATTACAGAAGTATTTAGTTACGAGTAGGTAATATCTAAAAAACTAAGATGGCGATAAGGCTTTCCCATAATTATGAATTATTATTTGTTGTGTAGCTAGTTAACTCCCGGAGGCACTTCCGAAGGTTTTTAAAAAGAAAAATCATAGAGTGGTCGCGAAGATGTTTTAATGCAGACTGCACTAGCTCTAATACAAATCTTAATACTAAGTCCTTATCTCTACGGATGCGTGTCGCCGGGTGTTAGACATAACATCCCGGCGCCACCGCGAATGCTGCATCAGCTTAGGCCGCCCAAGGCGCGTACCAACTAACACGCTGTTATAATGTTAGGGGTTGGTACAGCATGTATAACTAGGTATATTGACGTATTATTTGTTTCGTATTTTTGTTTTAGTAGATTTGTAGATAGTACCAAAGTATATTTGTAGGCCGTCTTAGTAAGATTCCATTTGGCCTTTTCTATTAGATAGGTACTTAACTTACGTTCGTGAAATAGAAAAACAAGGAAGGAAACATTATAGTTTCGCCATGTCCGTCTGTCCGTCGGTAAGTCACAGTAATTTTATTAACTAACTTCAAAAAAGTATGCAATGTATGCATCTATGTATCTGTAACTTATTTTTTTTGTTTTTCATTACTAACAATTAAATGTAGGTACCCCGATTTTATATTTTCAATAACCCTATGAAAGTAGGTAAGTATTTTGAACTCTGTCAGGAAGCTTTCATTCTGCTCATTTTTTATTCATGTGCTCCGCCCAGAGCGGGAGAAGTTATTTGATAATTTCTCACCCAAAAAAAAAAATAGCTACCCGCGGTATGCGATTTCACGGATTCCATTTTACAAGCGAATTTACACCTTAATGTTGTTATGTAAACTTCATAATTGTTGATATAGGACGTGGATCTTAAAACCGCAAGCGCGCACTTCGATTTTGTACTTTTTAAGCAAATCGATGTAAAAGCTCTTCTGTGATGTATGCACCGTGCGAACTAACTGCACAGCAGTGAAAGAGAAGGTCTTGATTCACCCACCATTCTCAACTAAATCGTTTCACAGACGACGCGGTCCGTCTATCGGACAACGAAGAGAACGTACCAGAGAACTGTTCCAAGATAGTGACCCTCGACTCTACGGAGTACTATCCTGCACCTAACTACCGCAGCTACGGAGGGTCCGCGCGACAGAGCCGTCTGCTGCACCTCAGCACTGCCGAGAGGAAGAAGTAAGTTGATAAAGAAGAAGAAGAAAGAACAATACATTTATATGTGTAAAAGGCCGTGTGCCCAATGGGATTTCCCATTGGCAAATATGACAATCTTCAGTCCAAACTTTCATCCCTGTATCCCTGTCAGTGAATGATTGAATTTAAGATTTTTATTTAGTCGATTTGTATGGTGTAGGTACATAATAAAGAGTATTCTATCTCTTCAGCACAGATTAAAGGGCACACATATCATTTGAAAAATATAAACATTAAAAAGAAAAAACATTCTAACAGTAGGCAGGTACATACACAACCTCTGCTATGTTATAGTAAAGAGACAAAAGTAAAAAAAAAATGGCGTCTTACGTAATGTCCCGCACATTACGTGTCCTTCATAAAAAAAGTTGCTTGAAACTTTTTTATGAAGGATACGTACATACCGCGAGTCACAACTCATGTGTCCCCAGAGACACCCCTCGAAGTCGACGTCGCCTAATGTCGTCCAATATGTCTGGCGACAACGAATAGTTCTTGAGTCAATATTCGAGCGATGTGTCTGGAGACACGTGTAGCGCGGAACGTTTGTGACTTGCAAATGCATGGTTCGGTAACAGAAGGCGCTTGCTCAAGGCGGATTGGCGATTTTAGACTTATAATTAAACTAACAAACTTAAAAATAAAATATAATCTAAATAGGCAAGTGGTGGTCGAGATAAAGGAGGTTGAGGCTGCACTCGAAAAGATAGAAGCGGGAGCCGAAGAGCTGAACCAAGAAGCGAAGCAGGCGCGAGACGCCGAGCGCTCCGCCTCTAAGCAGCTTCAAGCGCTGCTGGCTGAACGTCACCAGAAGGATGAAGCGGCGCGAATCGCCGCTGAAGCGCTGGATCAGCAGCAGGCACCACAGCACGCTGTTTTGGTATGGAACTTACATAATGCAGAATCCAGGCAAAAGCGCCAGGGTAGCCCGCGAAATTAAATTTTCTTACGTTTTTCTACGATTTGCAGGTCAGTTAATCAGTTCGATCAATTTGGAGAGGAGCAGTGGTGGCCCAGTGATAACGGCCGCGACTTAGGAGTTGTAGGTCGTAGGTTCGAACCCAGACAGGCGCTTTACTTTGTCTAAATTATTTTCATCACCACTGCTCTCAACACGGTGAAGAAAAACATCGTGAGGAAACCGGCACGTCCTAGAACCAAAAATTCGAAGACGTGTGACATCTACCAACCCGCAATGGGCCCGCGAGGTGGATTTCGGCCCACTCCCTCTCACAGAGAGGAGGCCTGTGTCCCAACAGTGGGAACATTATAGGCTGATTATGTAGGTCAGTTTAGGTTGTATTTTGATAAAAATATGATTTGCGACCGTAACAAATATGTATTTGTAGAATTATAATTGTTAAAATCATCAATACAACTTCATTGGTGCCGATTCCCTTGTTCACAAACTAAACTAAATTTAAGTTTAGTGCATCTTTTTTCTTCTATTTCATTAAGAAAAGGACAGAAGATAAATTTTAGTTTAGTCCTGTCAAATTAATCAGCGCCTGTCACTACTCGATACAAGTTTAAACGTGATTAAAAACTTGCCTACTAAAATTACGTCAATTTACGTCAAGCGCTGATTAATTTGACAGGACTGAACTAAAATTTATCTTCTGTCCTTTTCTTAATGAAATAGAAAGAAAAA
Source organism: Atethmia centrago (assembly GCA_905333075.3). Classification (NCBI taxonomy): domain Eukaryota; kingdom Metazoa; phylum Arthropoda; class Insecta; order Lepidoptera; family Noctuidae; genus Atethmia; species Atethmia centrago. Next base: position 33,308,905 of record HG995367.1, on the reverse strand, counting down.
GATGCACTGAACTTAAATTTAATCTAGTTTGTGAACAAGGGAATCGGCGCCAATATATGATTTTGTTTTAGTGTGTCGTTTCAGAGTAGCCGGATAGGAAACACTGTCCTCATCTAGTTTATAAAAATATTTTGACTCGAAAACTATTTGCTAAAACCTATTTACAAAATAGATGGCTTTCATTTGGAATATTACCTCAGGTGGAAGAGTTAAACATATCCAAGGAGAAGTTGAGCAGTCTTCAGAAGCAAGTGGACCAGTTGTCAAGCAAGGAGGTGGTCTACCGACAGAAGCTGGACGAGTATGACGTCAGCATGAAGAAGAGTAAGAAAGAGCTGGCAGAACTTAAGAACACTTGCAGGAGCTTGAGGGTAAGTTTATTGACCAGTTCGCCATTTTTATTTATTTTACTCAAACACAAATAACCATGAATTGAATATGTAAATACTAGCTTTTGCCCGCGGGTTCGCCTGCGTGGAGGTCGGGAATTATCCAACGGAAAGGTACTACCGGAGTTAATTTATCATATGTGTTAATCCAGGTTATTAACTATCTATGTGCAAAATTTCACCCAAATCCGTTCAAGCCGTTTTTCTGTCAGTAGTTATAGCAGAAGAAAAGGTCATTGACTCCCGCGCCTCCGTCAACCATAATTATTTTGTTACGCGTAATTTTGAATCTGTGATATCTTTTAAAGTATTTATTTAAATGAAATGATGTCAAGGCATATTTGAATTTAAATTAAATGCCCAATTTAAACATGTGTTATTGGATGTAGGTTAATATAATATAGGTCATAAAAGCTTCGGAAATAACGAATTTTTTTTTATCACATTCTGAAAGATAAAAATTGTTACTGTGGGCCATCCTTAGAAAATAGACATATTATGCTATCGAGGTATTTTTTTGTGAACCTTAAAAAAAATCAAAAGTCATTTATTCAAACTAGGCTGAGAATCAGCACTTTTCGACCGTCAACATTACGTATGACAGTTCCCCCAAAAACGCCCGCCTTTCACCTTCCTAATGCTTTAGCTGGGGAGATGTCTGTCTTTTCAGTTAGAAACACTTGATTAATAGTATTTAAAATAATTTACTTTAGGCAATACAAAACATTAAATTAAATATTTGCCATATGTCAGCTAGCACGCACCACTATACAAAAAAATAATTTTTTGTGTGATTGTTAAGATGTACAGTCGCCAGCTTATAAGTAACTTCAGGTGCCGGCGACTAAAAACACAAACTGTCAAATCTCATTCGATTTTGAATTTAAGGCGCTGACAAGACCCAATTGACCAAAATAGGCTTGTCTTAAGAAAAAAAATTGCCAAATCTCTATAGTTTGTGGTAGCGGAAAAAATATATGTTAATTTTGAACATATTTTCCAGAACTTGGTTGTTACCAAAACACGTTTTGAAAAAAAAATCTCGACATAAACTAACGTTAAACTAACCTCTTACTTTGAGTTCTAATCCAAAATATCTGTATTAAATATCAACATACGTTACGTATTTAATTAATAACAAGAACGTCTTATTAGAATGCAGAACTTGGTTGTTTTTTATTTTCGATTACTCAACTCAATTTTGAGTAAATAGATAATTTCTTCATATTTTGCAATAAATTCCAAGCGTTGTGTCATCGTGCTTCTCTTTCTTTTTTATGCAATCTGACAGTGACCGCGGTTTAGGTGTTGTCAGCCTCTTAACCATCAACAGTTTAGGTTTAAAATCATTTGGTGATTTGACAGTTTGTTGTAACTTGTTGTGGCGACTGTACAATCCTGTAATACATTAATTACTGTTAACGCGGCGCACGCCAGTACAACTCCCAGTCGGCATGATTTTTCCGACATCTTTAACAATAATCGTCATTTTTCAGCCAATTTACACAAGACCAAATTTAGAACGATACCTTCCTCATGAATCATTGTCGAAAACCGTTCTAAAATCCATTCGGTAGTTTATGAGTTTATCGCGTTAAGACAGACATACGTACGCGGCGGGGGACTTTGTTTTATATTATGTAAGGATGCTTATGGGACAGAGAAAGGGTTTAAAACGATTTTAGGACCTTTACTGGTGGTACTTTTTGCAGTAGTCCTATATGAAAGGGGACGAACCTATTGCCGTTAACTGCGCATAACACTATTCAGGTTCAGAAAATTCAAATCTGCTATTGAGAATTTTGAAATAATATAATATATCTTAAATTAAAAATAATTAAACGTAATTTCGAGTTTCGAGAACAGTGGTGGCCCAGTGGTAACGGCCCCGACTTAAGAGTTGTAGATGGTTTTGGGTAGTGGTGTAGGTCGTGGGTTTGAAGCCAAGCAGGCGCTTTACTTTGTGTAAATAATTTCATCACCACTGCTCTCAAAACGGTGAAGGAAAACATCGTGTCCTAGAACCAAAAACTCGAAAAAAAATGTATCTATAAATCCCAAGTTCTAAAAATCCAAGAATTTATCTTGGATTTTTAGAACTTGGGACGTAAAAGTTATAACCAGTTTTATTTTTTAAGTTTATGTACTAGTTTATGTACAAAAGGGCTTGTCTATCATATTAGCTACCAATTAAAACAAAAAATATCCCAAAACACGAAATTTTACTAGCGGTACGAAACTCCCATACAAGCCTACCGTTCGCCTTTATTAGATGTGCCGATCACAAGTAAGTTGAGTTGGTTGCTAATCCGCGAACAGCGTTAGTACGAAATTAGTCAAATAACTGTAAACATATTGAACATTATTATAAATATTTCCAAGTTAGGGTTTGCAGCCTGTCGCTATGTACGTAAACCGTGCAACTGGCGTTCACTTCTGCCTATACTTTTAACTATAGACGAAATATCATGTTCACGTTGTAACCTCATATCTGATATCTAGGAAGAGATAGACCAGGAGCAACTGAAGCTGGACCAGGGCGTGACTGAACGCAAGACATACGAACAGCGTCTGCGAGAGGACAGCATCAAGATGACGCAAGTTGAGGCCATTCTTGAAGACAAGCGAGGCGTCATCAGACAGAAGATTGAAGAGGCTGAACAACTCTGTACTAGGGTGCAGAATCCTAGGTAAAAAAAAAAATCCTAGAATCACGTTTTTAAGTAAACAGCTAATCTCGTGGTGAACGCCCTTGTGTCTAACGTAGTTATTTGAAATGATGATAGCATACATAATTTTACTAATACCTACGTTTGTAAATATTCGCCAAATCATTATACAGGGTGACATTAATTTAACTGGCGAAACTCCGCAAACGTATCGATATTTAGGGAATTGGCCAACCACAGTGCTCGAAAATCTCCACTCCGCAGATTGCGGAGTGGAGATTTTGAGCACTGTGATTGGCCAATTGACGGTCCGCTCCTCTCCTCTCCGCCCAGCTCCGCGTCAGTGGAACCGCACCATTAACATGAAACAACGGGTAAAAAAAGAATTGATGATTTTTTTTGGGTCAACGACCGCGATTATTGTAGTTCCTTGAAGTATGAGCTTAGGAAAACAGTTTTTACACTTAACATACGAGTTTTTTGTTTTATCGTGTTTAGTTATTGTTATAGAAACCCATAATTAATTTCGCCTTGTATAACGTGATTAACTGATTACTTCCACTAACAGAGACAAGGCGATAGTGACGAACGAGCTGAAGAAGATTCAGTTGAAGCTGAGCTCGATCCGCAGCGACGGGCTCTCGGAGGCCGAAGTGGCCGAGAGGCTTCTGAACGTTGAGCACAAGTACCGACACACGCGCACCGCGCTCGAGAGGCTCCGGGCACTTATAGACGAGGTGAGTGTACTGAACTACTAACGTGACGCCATCTTAGGTAACGAGCTAGTGTGCGCAAAAGCGCGTTCTCCACGTCAAAGCGCGTATTTTGTGTACAGTTGACGCCACCTTAGGAACCTGTGTGGTCGTTTTTGGTTCTGTAAATCAAATACAGAACCAAAAACGACCACACGACCGAAACTGTCGAAGGGCCTGCTGGAAAGAAAAAAAAAACTCATTACCGATGTCTATTATTAATAATTATTATTTACAAAATGTTATTTGTAAAATAGTGTAAGTTTGTTAATATGGCTATTTGAATTGAATTGATATACAGGGTGTAAAAAGACCCATCCTAGCCGTTATCTACGTAATCTGTACATCAAACTAAGTAACATTGAGCGAAAATTATTGCTGGAAACGACTTTTATTTTTGATTTTGACGTGAAATATGGCTGTTTATGGCAGCGCGCCATGTAACGCACGCAAAACATTTTGCATTTGGGTGAGTTTATAACATTTAAAATTTGTTTTCGTGAATAAAAGTTAAAAAGGTGGACCTACAATATCTCCGTCAAAAAAATTAAAATGGTATATTCAATAAGTAAATACATGACAACTAGTTATTGGAGCCTTCTTTTAAGCAAATAATACTTATTTTAAATATGTTACTAAAAATAGACGTTTTGTAAAAAAACAAATAAAATCAGTGGAAAAATAGACAAGTTATACCATAGTATAAAGAGAGGAAGTAGGCTATCTCCGGCCCAATCCGCGATATAATTGCCTACTGTCTCAGGGTCGTCACTTTTAGATAAATTTTAATTCAGTGCCTATAAATTGGCAAGGGTCGGGAAGTTGTATTTTTTACTTGTATTGTCTGGGTACAGGGTTTGTGAGGTCGGTTTTACCTAAACGATGATGAAAAAAAAAACATCGTAAAACAACATAAAAAACTAACGCCTGCCTCTTAGACTATAATCAAATTTTTGTTCTGTTGTTATGATTTGAACTTTGCTCTATTTATCTGAGTCACAATTAGTCAATTACTTATTTTTAATTACGATTTTATAACTGTAAGTAGGTACTTAGTTTCTATACGTACAATACCTATTAAGAAATCGGCATGACTAAACGTAAACAAAGCAATAGCGGCAAATCAATTGTTCAATAGGTAATCTGAACAGTGACAATTCTGGAATCGATGAAATATTAAGACACCCAAACACACAGCAATACGTTCTCCTGCGATTATCACACATTTTTCAATCATTTAGCGGTGCCGAAAAGCCGTGACGAGCGAACCTCGTGGGGTGTTAGCCCCGACTGGCGGACTGAGAAACGGGTCGAGATCTTGTTTAAGTTTGCGTGCGGCGACGCATAGATAGTTTGGCGCACACATACAAGCCGCGCGCGGTGCGTTTGTATGAAGATAACATACTTCCCCTCTTTATACTATGGTTATACGCTTTTGAAATTATTCGTCTATCCTTGTCACACATAACGATCAATCAATCAATCTGCTGTTTTAAAATTTCAACATTTTTATCTGTGATTTTTATGGTGTACATCAGGGATCCCCAAACTATTTTGGACAAGTGACCCCTTTTCCAAAATAAACTCAGACCCCCATGGCCAAATTACCTACTTTTAAGATCAACCCCCTTATTCATAATGGTCCGCTAACTTAAAACAGCTGCTACAGAGTGTTATTTTTCATTCTGACTTAGGTCAATAGAAGAAGACAGAGTGAGAATTAGCAATGCTTTAAGTTAGCAGACTATTATGAATAAGGGGGCCTATCTTTAGTTCTTTCCTATTGATAAAAAATACCTAGGTACTAAGGTACCAATTGGGAAACTTCATTTTCTCATCAAAATTTTACAAAATAAAAAGACATACAATTCAGTAAATATCAAGTTTAATTTATAATGATTATTACAAATTAGGTACGAATCTTAAGTAGGTAGGAAATTATATTTAAAAAAGTATCGCAAAGAGAAAATAAAACATTCAGTATGATGGATGAACCTGCGCGAGGACTTTTGCCTCTAGATCCCATGGCGGCAATCCGGCAAGGAGGCTCGCTGCCTCACAGGAGACCGTGCGGTATCCCCGGACCATCCGGATGGCCATGACCCTTTGGGCCGCGCTCAACCGGCGGGCTGGCCGCAGCGCCAGAGAGCGCGCCCATACAGGAGCCCCGTAGAGGGCCATGGACCGCACTACCCCCGCATAGAGCTTCCGGTAGGAGGCGTTTGGACCCCCTAGATTGGGCAGGAGCCGCTTCAATGCAGCGCCTGCCCGCTCCAGTTTGGGAGCCAAATGTCGGAAATGCTCCACGAAGTTCCACCGGATGTCGAGGACGAGTCCCAGGTCCTTCATCGTCGACTCGACGCCAATAGAAACCCCTCCTACCGTTATTTGGGACCCCAACGGTGGTGCGTTCCGAGGACCATGAAAACACATGGCCTCAGACTTGTGCAGGGCCACCTCGAGTCCCAATTGCCGGATCCTTTCGACGATTGTCGCAACCCCGCGTGCCGCTAATTCAGCCGCCGCCTGGTGCGACCTCCCCTGCGCCAGGACCAACGTGTCGTCAGCGTAGCACACTACGCTGACGCCGCTAGGGAGGTCGGCGCGCAGCACCCAGTCGTATCCGATGTCCCACAGATGCGGCCCCAGGACCGATCCCTGTAGGACACCGCACGACATCTCTTGCCGGTTCCACACTCCCTGGTGACCGGGGTAGATGACGGCCCTGTCCGTCAGATAGGCCTCGACCACACGACAGAGGTAGGGCGACATCCGGTGGTACCGGTGTGCCTCCCTGATGCAACTCCAGGGCAGGGTATTAAAGGCACCTACCTACCTATCTTGAAAGTTTTAAATACCCTTAGGAAACCGATATCGACCACTTTGGGAATCCCTGGTGTACATAATAATGAGTATTCTATTCTATTGTAAAACATAGACATACAACATAGACTTAAAAACAACTTCGCTATTTATATAGATATTTAAATATATTTTTTTTTATTGAGGTTTATCTTTTTCTAGGTTTCGAAAAATCAAATATTTGTATACACTATCCAACAAAATTAAATGTATTGTGCCAGTGCAAGATATTAATTAAAGTTTTTTTGCAATAGCGGTTCAGACTAAAATGTAACATACTTAAAGGCGAACGGCAGGCATGTATGGGAATTTCGTACCGCTAATAAAATTTCGTGTTTTGGGATACTTTTTGTTTTAATTGGTAGCTAATATGATAGACAAGCCCTTTTTTAAATTCTTGGATTTTTGGAACTTGGGACGTAAAAGTTATAACCAGTTTTATTTTTAAGGTTATGTGCTAGTGTACCAATGTAGATTGTTACATAAAGGCACATAAACATTGTTTCGGTAATAAAGTATTATGTTCTAGATTGGTTGTCGCCATTTTTGTGGTGTTTTACTTACTATCTAGTAGGTAAATTGAGATGACGATCGTACCTACTCAGCGGAGTGCATTAGGAGATACCTATGTCCAGCAGCTGACTGCAACAGTTTGATAATGATGAAATCCTGATGGGGTTTGAGTGTAGGTAAATAAAACAATACCGTTAATAGATTTTTTTTTAAGTACCTACATTTATTTTATTTATAATTAATTCATTCTTACTATTACTTCATCTAAAAAGGGGGCAGGTCGGGTAATACCCTCATGGCGAGCATAGCTTAAATACCAACATAACTGCGTTTAGTTTACGACTAACGTGTACGTATTAAAATCTTGTTTTTTAATATTATTAATTAATCCGAACTTCTAAAAATAGTACACTTACATGAAAATAAATGGCTTAGTTGCCTTAATATGTGGTACAAATTATATAACAAAACAACAAAAAAAGTAAGCGGTACGAAATCTGCCGTTCACCTTTAGTTTAATTTTTATTTATATCTGATTTAATTAAATTAAAGTAAATATTTACTTTAATATTGCGCCCTCGATGAAACGGTGAACGGCACGGCATGTAGGCCTAAACTTACCAGAGTATATTTTAATAGTACGGCTCACGATTCGATCGTCTTGATGCATGCGTTTGGACCAATAGGATGCACGAAGCGTATTTTAGTCGTGTTAGTATTAATATAATAATGTATAGAAATGAACTCACACTAGGCGCGTGCTATGTTCACTAGTTTGTGAGATATTTTTTTAAAGGGCACGGCCACCGTAAGCTCTTTATGAATTATTATTGTTATTGTTGACGATTAGTCATTTCGTACTCTTATCTTCTGTCTGAAAATGTATTATTGGTATTGCTACATTAAATGAATATCAACTTTCCACAAAAATATAATAATTCAGAATAAGAAATGTCAAACAACAATTTATATCACAATGTCCTATGCAATGATACAAATAAAAAAAAGGTATAAAATATAAATATTTATATTTCACATTTTTTGTGTTTTATCTGCGTGAGAGGGACTTGTTACTTGTGCAGTGCTATTGGAAAGTAAATAATTACATTTCAATGTATTTAAGCTTCGGGATATGTCAAAAAAGAAGCAAGTTACGTAGTTTTGTTAGAAATTGGCAACATTTGGTATCTTTTAGTTTTATTGCTCTATGTTTTTATCCGACCAGACGGGTGTCGTGTCTGGTGGGCTACCGCACGACGGTTGATGTCGGGATGTTGTATATATGCTAGTTGCGCGGTAAACTCTGCTTGCGCGATGCAGGATTCCGCGTGACGTCAGTGTGTTGCGTAGTTCGCATGTGGCGATGTAGATACCGCCACATTTTTATTGAAATAGTGCAAATACATTAGTATTGAAACCAATACCTGACGCAGTTCATACAGTGTTATCAGAGCTTTTTGTTTATTGCTGTAGCAACTTTTGCAAGTGCAATAAAAGTTATTTGTATGCAAGGCAGCAAAGTTGTTTTTGGTCTCGAGTACTAGTATTGAATCCTGAGCGTAGCGAGGGTTTTGAAGCTACGAGACGCAGAATAACTTTGCTGCCGAGCGAAACACAACTTACCACCTCACTACAGCGAGGAAAATGCTAGGTGCAAGAAAAACAGCTTAAATAATATATTAAATTAATGTTTATTTATTTAAAAAAATAAAAATAAAATTACTACAATTTGGTAATATAGAAAATTACATTTTTATGTACTTTTCGCGCGATTTTTCCGGAAGAAAACTCAATTCGGCTTTATGTACGACTCGCACTAACTCTGCAGGTGTTAAATTTATATCTTCGTCGCTGCTGGACTCGCTCATATTTTATGATTTAAGAAATCATTTTTATCCAAAAACTAACCAAAATGATAGTAAGTAAATTTAATAAAGAAATGAAAAATTTAAAAAGTTTTTTTTTTAAATATTAATTAGTCTCCTAACAGGCGTCATCGCGTCATCATGCTTAAAAGGAGGCTTCAATCATAAACTAATTTAAACTAGTTAGAATATAAATATACATTTAGTATTTGGATTTTGATGGGCTGCTCTTTCGAATGAGTTTTAGTTATTATATAGTTTAATCATTGAAATAAATAATAACACAGAACATAAGGAGCTCAACGACTCGACGAACAATACCAATGAAAGGACATTTGGGTAGGCCGCATAAAGTACTCAAAATGCCAGACTATCATTGAAACTAACTGAGAGAAGAAAAATATATAAAAATGACCCACATAGTGCTCACATGCACAATAATTAAAGTAATATAATAGTTTTCAAGGTCTTCAAGGATTCATGTAATTTTGTATATAATATTCATCAATTTTAATATGTATATAAAATTGTATAAAATGATGATTTTGCATTATAATGAAAATGTCGAAGTTTTACGGTTTGATCACAAGGCTTAGCAGAGCGAGCAGCTCAATCCCAAGCTTTTTGTCTTCTAAATAATCAGGAATTTTATAGTATCCTTTTTTAGAAAGTTTGGTTTTGATACAGCTTTTAAGTCGTTTAATGGGTAAATTTCGAATGTCAATAGGAAGTTTGTTGTAAAAGCGTATACATTGACCCATGAACGAGTTGCCTACTCTGTGGAGGCGAGTGTGAAGTACAGCAAGATTATGTTTATTCCTGGTATTCAAGCTGTGGATATCGGACATTTTCTTAAAATTTGATATATATTTTTGTGTACATAGATAATATTATCAAATATATATTGGGAAGCTAGTCAGAATATCTATTTCTTAGATTTTTTCTCGAAGGGAATCTCTTGGACCTAGGTTGTAAATGGCTCGAACAGCTCTTTTCCGTAAAACGAAGACAGTATTAATGTTCGCACAGGTTCCCCAGCGAAGAATCCCTTGAGACATAAGACTATGAAAATAACTAAAATAAACAATTCTGGCTGTATCTACATCAGTTATCTGTCGAAATTTTTTAACAGCATAGGCGGCCGAACTAAGCCTTCCTGACTATTTTTGTGCGCTATGTGTGGGCGCCATTGTAATTTAGCGTCAATAGTTATTCCAAGAAAAACTGTCGACTCAGCAGGGTCCAACAGGGTGCTATTTGGCGTTGAAAATTTAATGAGTTTACACTGTACCTATTACAAAACTTACTGAAGAAAAAACATTTGTCCGACTATTTGTCATGTTTATAGATTGCAAGAAAAATTGTACAGCAGAGTATTTTACGGTAAACCTTGTTCACAGACGAGAATCGAAACTGAAAACCACTTGCATACATGCTGCAAGATTCAGAAGCTGATTGCATCAAAAGTGCAGCTTAGCTTCCAATCCGTGCTGGCGCTGAGAGGGTACTCGGTAAGATAAAACAACTTCCGCTTCATTATCGTCCTGCCCTTATCTGTCCCAATTTTAATTCGAAGTCTGCACATCATGTCTTACTTGTACCGGGTCCTAACCGAACCGAATTATGACGAACAAACGCAACTTTATTTTTTCGTGCGAGTACGTCGTGCTACCTAATATTATAAATGCGAAAGTAAGTTTGTTTGTTTATTTGTTACGCTTTTACGCTAAAACGGCTGAACGGATTTGGATGGAATTCTGCACATGGATAGACAGACATGGGATAGTTTTTATCACGATATTCCCACGGGATCGAGACTTATGCGGTTGAAACCGCGGGGCGCAGCTAGTATTCATATAATCGAGCGCGACGATAGCGTACTCGGGCGAGAATTGCTTTCTAGGCCTTATATACATTGCATTTTTGGTTCTATCCACCACATATACGTTTAACATTGTGCAATGGGGTTCATCGCTGGAAGCGTTGCCACGAGAGAACGCTGAGTGTTAGTCGCTTGTCAAAGTGATCTTGAATAAAGAGCAATCACTGCAGCTTTAACAGACGCTTTAATTTTCACCTCTCATTAGGCATCTTTCACTTGAAGAATGAATTCATTAGTGAACCGATTCAAGGGTGTTGGATTTTGGCACTCGGCATCTTTCACTCGCTTAGAATAATCGAAAAATTACATGAAAGGAGTGAATGAACCCTTCATTCGTATACAGCGTTTAGCAGAAAGGTATGGTCAACTTTTGTCCTCGTCGTGTGACCGTGGAATGAAACAAAAATTTGATATCCGCATAATCGGTAAGTTTCAGCAAGGAACTCCATTGGTAGCTGAATGAAAGTAACAAACACTACGAACCATCTACGTGGAACTCAATTGATATGTAGTTTTCTTCTACATTGCTTTGAAGTTTTCACACTTTTGTGGTCCAACACAACTGGAATGGAAACTCGGTTCTATATCTGAAGACTGGTGTCCCTCGCACTAGGGCCGCATGGAGGTGGACCACAGCGGCGGCTCGCTGGAGATCCAGTGCGCGGGCCGCGAGAGCAGCGCCAAGCGCGTGGCGGCCAGCACGTCGTCGCTGTCGGGCGGCGAGCGCTCCTACTCCACCGTGGCCTTCATCATGGCGCTGTGGGACTGCGTGGAGCTGCCCTTCTGCTTCATGGACGAGTTCGACGTCTTTATGGTAATCAGAACTCATTTATTCAAATTAGGCTGAGAATCAGCACTTTTAAACGTCAAAATTACTTAAGACAGTCCCCTCCAAATTAAGTAAAACGCCCGCCCTTCACCACTTCCTAGTGCTTTAGGTGGGAAGAAGTGGCGCAACAAACTCCCCAGCAGCACAGATGTCTGTTTGGGTAGAAGAACTTTACTCTATACAATAGTGCAAAGTAATTAAAATTACTAAACAAACAAACGCGGGTTACTTAGTAAAACCTACGAATAATCATATGTGAAGAAACGTGATTTAAACTAAAGCTCAAAAGTCCTTTGGATTAGACGCTGCGCACCCGCGACTCTTTAACACCGTCCCATGTTGCGACCAATGACGTTGAAAAAGTGGCCGTTTCGTCGGTACAGCTGTCTGTTGGTGTGAGCAAATATAATCAAAATCGTAGCGGTAACTGTACTAATTACGTTTCTTCACAAATGTTTTATTCGTAGGATAAAACTCTGTATTGATTAGTATTACCACTATACCACAAACAATAAGGTGAGCTCCTTCAAAAAAGCTTAAAAAGAGTATTATTATTGACCTGACTTATTGTATCTACCTTTAAGTGAAGGATGTGGTCTCCTATAATTGGAAGCGCACACTAATTACACTCCCGGACTCCAGCCATCCTTAATCGAGCCAACGTGCAGTTTTACGTTTATAGGCCTAAAACACCAAAATAATGATAAGTCAGAAAAAGTTTTTATGCAGTTTTGAAAATGAAATGAAATTGTTTATTATAATCTATTTATAATAATTTAGTATAATCACTTTTAAACGTAATATTAAAAAAAAAAATAAGCTAGATGGAGTCGACATTTCCCATCTGACTACCCCTGAGAAGAAATGGCGAAACAAACTCAAGGGTCAAAGTCTCTTTTAAAGTCCAGACATAATCTTGGTCAGATCATGTGAGGACCATGTAGATCCATGTAGATCCATGTCTGAAATGGTCGTTTTGAGGAAAGGACCACACAGATTGAGTGGACCTGTCCAGTCAGTGCACGCATTTGTCAGTAATCGTGCAGCTCAACTCAGAACTTAAGGAGCTCAACGACTCGACGAACAATACCAAGGAAAGGACATTTGGGTAGGCCGCATAAAGTAATCAAAATGCCAGACTATCATTAAAACTAACTGGAAAAAAAAAACAAAAATAAATAAAAATGACCCACATAGTGTTCACATTCAGAATAATTAAAGTAATATAATACTTTTCAAGGTACATAAATATTCACGTAATTTTCTTTATAATATTCATCAATGTCAATATGTATCAAATCAATCAACTCAGCCTATAGCAGTCCACTGCTGGACATAGGCCTCTCCCAGGCTGCGCCACAACACCCTGTCCTCCGCCTTCCGCATCCAGTCTGTCCCAGCCACCTTTTTAAGGTCGTCGGTCCATCTAGCTGGTGGGCGTCTCACACTACGCTTGCCGATACGCGGTCTCCACTCCAGGACTCGTCTGCTCCACCGGCCATCGGTCCTTCGACACACATGGCCAGCCCACTGCCACTTCAGCTTGCTAACTCTGCAGGCTATGTCGGTAACTCCGGTTCTCTTCCGGATAACTTCATTTCTGATCTTATCCTTCAAAGAAACTCCGAGCATAGCCCGCTCCAATATGTATATGTAATTATAATGATGATTTTGCATAATAATTAAAATGTCAAGTTTTACGGTTGTATCACAAGCTTAGCAGAGCGAGCAACTCAATCTCAACTGGCATACTGGCCATCATTTCACTATGGTTCCAAATTTGAATTTACGAATTTGAGAAAATCTGTGTTTGGTCGCTCAGCTTTAGCTCAAACCTTTGATTAGAGCATCTATAGTCAATAGATATTTCGTTTTTTTGGGTTTATCTTTACCACCAGCCTGCGTAACGTCACCCGACCTCAGTTCTTGGACCTGTCCAAGAACAGCTTCGCGACTTTCATGGTTTTTGCTCAAACTTTTAGAAGAAAACTCGAAGAACGTAGTCTGAAACCTCATAAGCCAACCAACAATGTCCCAAACTGACACGAGAATAGCGCGCCTACAGTTGGCACGCAAACATTTGCATTTGACTCAACGTCAATTTAGCCAGATTCTTTATACGGATGAAACCAAGATTATGCATTATGTCAATGATTGACGTAGGAAAGTACTTCAGACAGGGAGAGCGTTTTCAATAATGTTGCATTGAAGAGAAGGTGAGTTATGGCGGTGGATCATGGGACAGTCTGGGGCAGAAAAACAAGCCTTGAGGTTGTGACCGGAGCACGGTTGCAACCACTAAATAGCGAGGTATACATTCGTCAATGCCTAGAAGCTTATGTTATGCCATATGCTGAGTTTGTGGACCAGGATTTCATTTTTATGCGTTATAAGTATGATAACACAAGGGCACACACTGCAGGGTTGTTCGAGAACACCTGCATGACATTAGTATCGCAGTAATGGAATGGCCAGCAAAAAGTCCTGATATTAATCCGATAGAGCACTTATGGAATGAGCTGAAGAGGCGTGTTCGAACTAACCAACTAGCTCAAGAAACATAGCAGAGCTGAAAACCACAGCTCATCATAGTGGCATTAATTAATTCCATGCCGAACCGCATGACAACCGTCGTAAATACTCTTGGAGGTAACACTAGTTAGTTACTAAATAAACGTGTTCTCTATGTAAACCATTGTTTTCTTCAAAAAATCCAAGCTAATTTTGCCCCTGAGAAACGCGAAAAGACGACTTATTGCAAATAAACTGGATTTTGTGGTTCCGTAGTCAACAAGGAACCTTTATAGTTTCGCCATGTTAGTCTGTCCGCGGCTTAGCTCAGACTCTTAGTACTAGAAAGCTGTAATTTGGCATGGGTATACATATTAATGACGCCGACAAAGTGGTAAAATAACATCGTGAAAAAAAATTGTATAGTTTCTCCCTGGGACATAAAGTGGGGATGATATTTTTTTCTCGTCTATCCCATGGTGTGGATAAAATAAAGTCATCGTTGTACGAGTATAGGCCGTTCAAAAATATTGCAGGTCTGATCATATTGACAGTATTTTAGACTTAAGCACTTTTACGAAATATTTGCATGCCTAATTTAAGGTAGATTGTATAAGGATCTCTAATTTATATAACATCTGCATTTTGTTGTACCTACTTTCTATGCAAATAAATAATTATTCTATTCTATTCTATTCTATTCTATTCTGTGATAACTATTTTCCGATTCAGGGATCTGTTTGCGTAATATTAAGCTTTAAAGTGCTATTTTTTGTTAGTCAAGTGTGTGTGCCACTTTATTTTTTGGGTGGGAAATTATCTTGTGTCCGTCCGTCCGCCCGTGCGAGCTAAATGTTAGTATTTGGATATGTGAATAAAATCATTGCAGTAGTATACGTAGTCTGGTCATAAGTTTTGTGACATATGGAAAGTTAAATAAATGACACAATGAGTTACGCACTACAACTATTTATACACACATCAACACGGTCTAGGGATATTTCATACTCAATTAAATAACTCGAAAAGTACTGGCCGCATTGTAATCTTTCATACACCGATTTGTTTGTAATTTATCTCAGACTAATTCCAAATTCAAATTTTTGAAAATTCTTTTGTTTCGGTGGCATAAAAATGTCTTGATGTGTAGGAGAGGGAATTTTCATTTGTGCGAAATTTAGAAAACAATACGAATTACGTTTAGTTACAGTTTTTTTTCATTTTTAAACGAAAGATAAAGTTAAAATTGAGGTATTGTAGCCATGCAACGCCAACATTTGACGAGGGCGGAGATGTTACGAGCTGTGGGAATGCTGGAAGCTGGGTCTGTTCAGCGTAATGTTGCTGAGGCCATAGGGACCCACCAAAATGTAATTTCAAGATTGTGGACACGCTATCGTGCCACAGGTGAAGTAGCGGAGAGGCACCGGGGGCCAAGTCGCATCACTACCCCCAGACAAGATCGATTTTTGCAAATTACTGCGCGAGCTCAACCAAATGCAACGGCGACTCAATTGGTCCAAAGGCTGCGAGTGGAACACCAAGTGCTTGTGAGTGACCAAACTGTAAGAAGGCGACTGCATGAAAGCAATCTACGCTCTCGTAGACCACTCCGGGTCCCACCTTTACGGAGAGGCAATCGTGGACGACGATTAGAATGGGTTCGGAACCACGTGGACTGGGGCCGTGAGCAATGGTCCAATGTGCTGTTCACGGATGAATCCAGGTTCGGCTTCCATCCAGATTCACGAAGGACGCGTGTTTGGCGAGTTCCTGGACGATGAAGCCGTCTTCAGAACCCTCAGGAAGTTCACCCATACCAAGGAGGAACAATTATGGTTTGGGCAGGAATTCGTCTTGGAGGACGGACGGGTCTCGTTTGGGTGCGGGGCAATATGACGGCAGAACGATACGTCCAACAGGTGCTGGGGCCCGTAATCTTGCCCCACAGAACACAAATGGGGCAAGATTTCCTGCTCATGCACGACAATGCCCGGGCACACACGGCGAGAACGGTAGCAGCTTGGTTACATACACACAATGTTAGGGCCTTAGACTGGCCTGCTCAATCGCCAGATCTAAATCCCATTGAGCATGCGTGGGATATGCTGCAAAGAAGAGCTCTGAAGGAAGTTCCTGAAAATCTGGCTACAGAAGATCAACTTTTTGCGCACCTCAGAAGGACATGGGACAATATTCCGCAGCAAGACATTGACAACCTTGTTCTGAGCATGCCGAATCGTTGCCGATGTGTTATGAACATCATGGGCGCTTTCTCAGACTACTAACTTCAAGTTTATAAACACAAATTTAATGATTTTTCAATTTTTTTCAGTTTTTACTCATAAATTAAAAGTTAATTCATATACGGTTTCCGTCTATGCTTAATTTTTTTTCCATTAAATCCTGAAATTTTAATCGAAGTACCTTAACCATTATTAAAAAATGGTAGAATATTAAATAACGTATCTTTTAAATATATACATGTCATATAAATAATTAACACATTGATAGTAATTCGCTTTTTTAAAAATATCCCTAGACCGTGTTGATGTGTGTATATCAAATGAAAGGGTATAAAATATAGATTTAAACCACAAAATTATTCGAAATGTCCTCCTCTTGCTTCGAAACAAGCCTTCAAAATGCAAAGCCAGTCATCAATCGAAGCACGCACGACGTGTTTTTTGATATACGAGGGCACAGGTTTTCACTCTTTTTCACAAATTAAACACCTCTGTTGGACCCAAATAAGACACCCCAAGCCAAACCAAAAAGCCGAAGGGTGATGACCACGCTGAACACGTGGCGCACGTCTGCTCGCTTCTTTACTAGAGTGTGCATACACTATCATTTTGTTTGTAGAAACTCTCCTCAACATTAAAATTTTTTTCGTCCCAAAAAAATATTTCGCTGTATTTTTTTCCCGCGTACCGCCTTAATAAAACCCGGCTTCTTTCGAGTCTGATTTTCTTCAGCCGTGCCGTTAAGATGTGCTGTTTTTTTTTCTATAAGCACGCAGTCCTAGGTTTTCATTTAACCCTTTTAACAGTAGTTCTGCTTAGTCCCATCTGCAGAGCCAACATTTTTTGCTTGCGGACAGGATTTCGTTCGATTCGCGTCTTCACTGCTTTGACGACCGCTGGAGTCCGAACAGTACGAGGTCGACCGCTCCTCTGTTTATCTTCTAATCTTGAATCTTCTCTGAATCGTTTGATAGTACGATAAATAAATCTCAGCAGAATTTTCAAATTTTTCAGCTGAAAATCTCAGTTGGCGCGTGACCGCAACGATGCAATGCAATTACTGCGACTGTCTTTTTGCGTGTCCACTCCATTTTAGAAAATGAACAAAATGCCAGAAACCCTTTGTTTTTATTTTCTTTAAATATTCAAATTTCGAATGCCCATATTTTCCTTTGAGGTTATATGAACTGTATCATGAAAAAACATATAACCATGATGAAACTTTTAAAGAATTTGTTAAGAATTATTCTAAAACTTTTAAAAGAGCCTGTTCCTCAGCAAAAGCCATACACATTAAAAATAAAATAAAATCTTCTGGAAATAAAATTAAAACAACTTGGAATATTATTAATTCTGAAACGGGAAGAACGACAGTACGGAATCGTGACTTCCATCTAAAAATCGATGATGCAGATATTAGGGCAGACGTGGAGGTGGCAACAGAGTTTGAAAACTTCTTCACTAATATTCCCTTTTTAACAACCAAAACTCTGTCATCGTCGTCCTCCACTTCTGCTTACTCAATACTAAAAGAATGTGTACCAGAATGTGATAAACACTTTAAATTCACAGTTGTTAGCCCTAAAGACATTTTGGAATCTTTTAAAGAACTTGATGTAAAAAAAACTACTGATCTTTGGGGATTATCAGTACTTACAATGTCTTCAGTAATTGATGTTATTTCACCCTTTTTAGCAATTGTTTTTAACTCTTGTATTGCATCTGGTATATTTCCTGATCTGATGAAACTTAGCAAAGTGATTCCACTGTTCAAATCTGGCAGCACAACTGATCCCACGAATTTTCGGCCTATTTCGATATTACCTACATTGAGCAAAATCTTTGAAAAAATAATTTTAAAACAAATGTTAGGACATTTCAATTCATGTAATTTATTTCATCTGAAACAGTTTGGTTTTACGAAGGGTCGTTCAACTACAGACGCGGGCGTGGAATTGCTGAAGAGCATTTTCGAGGCTTGGGAGGAGTCGCAGGATGCTCTTGGCATTTTCTGCGACTTGTCTAAGGCCTTCGATTGCGTCCATCATGATACTCTCATCAGGAAACTGCACCACTATGGTATGAGGGACAGGGCTCTCGACCTTCTGACTTCCTATCTTAATAATAGAATTCAGAGGGTTAATATAAATGGCAAGAGATCTGCAGGATCTGCGGTCACTATGGGCGTTCCGCAGGGTTCAATTTTAGGTCCATTCTTGTTTCTAATCTATATAAATGACTTACCTTATCACATAAGGGATAATCACAAGATTGTATTGTTCGCAGATGACACTTCCCTCATTTTTAAAATCAAACGACTACTGGTCAACTTTGAACATGTTAACGATGCACTCTCTAAAGTTGTCCATTGGTTTAATGTAAATAATCTTCTCCTGAACGAAAAAAAGACTAAACTTATTAAATTTTCAAAGCCAAATGTCAGGCAGCTAACTACCAATGTTCAACTTAATGGAATAGAGTTGGACCCTGTTGAGTCGACAGTTTTTCTTGGAATAACAATTGACGCTAAATTACAATGGCGCCCACACATAGAAAAATTGTCAGGAAGGCTAAGTTCGGCCGCCTATGCTGTTAAAAAAAATCGACAGATAACCGATGTAGATACGGCCAGAATTGTTTATTTTAGTTATTTTCATAGTCTTATGTCATATGGGATTCTTCTCTGGGGAACCTGTGCGGACATTAATACCGTCTTTGTTTTACAAAAAAGGGCTGTTCGAGCCATTTACAACCTAGGTCCAAGAGATTCCCTTCGAGAAAAATTCAAAGAAATAGATATTCTGACTGTAGCCTCTCAATATATATTTGATAATCTTATGTATGTACACAAAAATATATCAAATTTTAAGAAAATGTCCGATATCCACAGTTTAAATACCAGGAATAAACATAATCTTGCTGTACTTCACACTCGCCTCCACAGAGTAGGCAACTCGTTCATGGGTCAATGTATACGCTTTTACAACAAACTTCCTATTGCTATTCGAAATTTACCCATTAAACGATTTAAAAGATGTATTAAAACCAAACTTTGTAAAAAAGGGTACTATAAAATTTCAGATTATTTAGAAGACAAAAAAGCTTGGGATTGAGCTGCTCGCTCTGATAAGCTTTGTGCTAAAACCAAAAAATTTGATATTAAAATTATGCAAAATCATCATTATATACAACTATATGTACATATTGACATTGATGAATATTATAAGCAAAATTAAGTGAATATTTATGTACCTTGAAAAGTATTATATTACTTTAATTATTGTGAATGTGAGCACTATGTGGGTCATTTTTATTTATTTCTTGTTGTTATTTTTTTTTTTTCTCTTAGTTTTAATGATGGTCTGGCATTTTGAGTTCTTTATGCGGCCAACCCCATTGTCCTTTCCTTGGTATTGTTCGTCGAGTCGTTGAGCTCCTTAAGTTTTGAGTTGAGCTACACGATTACTGACAAATGCTTGCACTGACTGGACAGGTCCACTCAAATTTGTGTGGTTCTTTCCTCAAAAGACCATTTCAGACATAGATCTACATGGTCCTCACATGATCTGACCAAGATTATGTCTGGACTTTAAAAGAGACTTTGACCCTTGAGTTTGTTTCGCCATTTCTTCTCAGGGGTAGTCAGATAGGAAATGTCGACTCCATCTAGCTTATTTTTTAATATGACGTGTAAAAGTGATTCTCATATCCTATTTACAGAATAAACAATTTCATTTCATTTCCTCGGCTTGCATTCTAAATTTTATCTATGTGACAGAACTTATGGCCCGACTACGTATACATATAACGAAGTTAAAATGAAAACTATCACAGCTAAGTAGGCTTTACAAGTTAACCAGTAATAATCAACCAACTTACATTTGTAGTTGAAGAATTGACCGTGACGGATATCGATGTATACAATGTTAAGTTCGTTTTTGGGATAAATTCCTCCCAACTACGAAACTCTTTATTGTGCGTGCTCCGACACGCACTTGGCCGGTTCTTTTAGTATTCCGATTTTAAATTTGGAATAATGACAAATGGAAATGATAGTGAGTGACTGAATTCAAAACCATTTTTTTTTTGGTACTACCTACCGTTATAAAAGATTTTAAACAAAAATATGCGGGGTGGCTCGATTCAGGTGTCCGGAAGTGTATTTGTTCTGATGCTTGTAGACTATACATGTACCTAGGCTTACAAATTAGCATAATTTTAGTTCATGTGGTGTTTACCTTTAAGTAATTGTTACACTGTTCAAAGTTTTTAAGATGTTATTTTTATCAAGATGTTAGAGTAAACAATTGTTGGTGAACCAAATAAATAAATTCTTATAAACTTGCATGTAATTGCGTAGCCTCTGTTGGAGATCCAATAATTAAATAATTCTGTATGCAAATAATAATAAATACGATATTGATTGTGATGTGGACAGGCATTCTAAAAAAACAGATTTACTTAAACCCGTGTTGTTTCAGGACAACGTGAACCGTAAGATAGTGATGGAGCTACTAATCGACCACGCGCTCGGCAACACGAGGCGACAGTTTGTGTTCCTCACGCCGCAGGACACCTCGGTCGTCATCTCAGGACCAAAGATTAGCATACATTTGTGAGTCCAACATCATCATACGACTTTTATAACTTGTTGAAATTGATATGTCCCTGTTCCCGTCCCAGTTAATATGTGAAGGCCTATTCCGTAATGAAAAATTATCAAAAACTAGTCGCGATCTTATCTCAACGACGGTCAATGTCAAAAATTTTGGAAAATTTGAGGTATTTCTGACAGATTGAGAATTTGAGACAGATCAGAATGCGAACGTTGTTAAAAATAAGGGAATTGACCCTCTGCAGGGTTAAAATGATATGAGCGAGATGATAAATGTTGTTGGTGTCGATTAGTTAGTCGTTTTTACTAACATGACCGCCATGCACGAGAAAATAACTCACCGAGACTTCGATTTCTCTTTATTAGAAGTTGGTGTAGTCTTATGGTAAAAATTGTCATTATGTTTTTAATAAAGCCACATCGGTTCAGTTCCTTTTCATTCGTTCGATTCAACACTTCCACCTCGAATATTTTAGTTTTTGACAAAGACACTTCGTTTGCTGGTCATTGTCTTAAAAGTGACATTGGTACGAATTTAAAAACATAAAATTTTGACTGATCGAGTTTTAATTTTTTTGCCAGTATTAAGTAATATCGTTTCTCGATGCGTCGTTATTCGTTTTCGCTAATTTTTATCCAGTTAAAATCATGACATAAATAACCCATATAAGTGTCAAAAAATCGTTAGTCTCTTTTGTCTAAATTTGACAGAACGAGACGAGTTGTTCGTGCAGTCATGTTAACACCGGACGATAAAGTTACATCTCGTTTTAACTTGCCTAGAAGAGTTTGTCGCGCATGTCATGTTAGCACTGTTGGTAAATAAATTCATGCAAATTCTTTTACATTTCTGAATTTAAATAATCAAAGATTTGCCCATTTAGACATTGTAAATAAAGCAGGCTTTAGGCCAAGTTCACAAAGGGCCTTATCACACTAGTGATTTGCGAGTGAGTGGAAAGCGTGGCGAGAGCTCGCCGCGAGTTCGCAACGTGATCGCCACGAGTGTGCAACGTGTTCGCCGCGTTTGCGGAACGAGAGCGGTTGACGTGAGTGTACAAGAGAGAGCGAGACAAGCGAGTGTAAAATAATGTGAAAACGTGGCGAACATGTTGCGCACTCGTGGCGATCACGATGTGAACTAGCGGCGAGCTCGCTGCGCACTCGCCCTGCTTTCCACTCGCTCGCAACTCGCTAGTGTGATAAAGCGCAAAGGCGCACGGCACATGATTTATTTATCCATCTTAATTATCCCAATTTTGTTACAGAATGGCGGACCCACGGCCGTAGTACGTATTCACGTAAGCGTTTTTAATACGTAATCCGATGGAGATTATTTTATCATGTAATTGTTATTATAACAGCAAAGAATTACCAGTTCTTATGTTCGGGTGACTTCACGATGCTACATGTTACATCATTAATTATTTTTATACTATTTTGTAAGTAAAGATACTATGTGCACACAGTGAATGGAAAATAAAAACATTTTCAAATAAATAATCAACACCATTTATTTAATACTATGTCGCCGTGAATTGACTGTACATACAAAAATGTGATCGATGCAGTTATTGCACAAATGACATCCGATTTATACTTTATTATCCATGACATGAGATCACATGCGATGAAATCCGGGATACAATATTGTCGTTCCATTTACAATTAGGTACTTTTTATATTAAATTCAATAAATTGATATAAAAATAACTTAAATCTAATAATTCTAATCATTTTCTACTAAAGATATAATTTTAAATTATTTTAATATAAAGTAACAAATCTTAAGTCTTATTTATAAGGCCAGCGTCGCCTTCGTGGATAAGCGTAATCGTTCAACTTATTATTCTACATTGAATTTTACTCAAAACGAGCAATACCCGGTTCTATTGGAGTTAGGTACACTGTACAATATTATATATTATTAATAAAAATACAATAAATCCATAAAATATGGTGAATACGATTTGTACAACAGATTAATTTAATATTTTCTATACATATTAAAGTACTTGTTGAGTAAAATGGAAAGATTCAGTTAGATGAACAGTGGAGTTATGGTTTGTTACTCATTTTTGCAAATAAATCACGGTTAATCTACATTAGAAAAAAATGTATTATGCTTTAGTTCTAAATTCTTGAAAAATGGCAATTTTTGTTAACACTGGATCCGTTTGATCTTAACAACATCAATAAATTATCAAACTAAAAAATGATTCTTTCGAAGGTTTATTTGGAAAAAAGGAAACGTCAGCAGTGAACTCACTGTAGATATCGCAAGATATTTAAGCATTAGTAGGGAGACATGTCCACAGACGCCAGAGTGTAAGTAAGTAGTTACTACTGCTGTATCGGATTTTCTAAAAACAATACGCAAGGGCTCTGCCAAATTGCTCATAAAACAGCTCATTTTCTGGTCATAAATATTCAATGGTGTTGTGTTGCAAGCATAATTTGAGTTACTTTCAATATACTTAGAAATGACACATCAAACATTAATATAAAGCACTATTACCTACTTAATACCTAAGAATATGTTGTATTGGCGTCAGGAGATAGAAGTACATGCATTCAGTTCATTGGATAGTGCTCTACAACTCATAAGACAGTCTATACATGCGATGCTATTTCATTTCTAAGTATGCCGAATAAAAAGAAACACACAGGAACTGTACAGGGCAAAAGTTTCCAACCTTGTGGCAGTCTTTGGTTAAAATAAGCCGTGAAAGATATTTTCACTATAACTATAAGAATTTTATATCAATTTAAAACAAACAGTTGACTCAAAGCTCTAGTAATCAGTCTCGTGAACGTTTAGCGCTCATTTATCATCAATTAGAAATAAATTATAATGTTCATCAATTTATATACAAAATGTTCAGAAAAATCAAGGACTAAGCATACATCTAATTCACTAGTAAGAAATTGGAGCAGTTTATTAAATATATATATATTATTATTATTATAAATTACTGACATTTGATTTGGATGCTCAAGAATATAATTAGGTAAAAAAGAGAAAATGATTGTTTGGTAACTCGTGAGTGTGATGCACGATCGAATGGACATTTAAAAAAAAAATACGTAAAATATATTCGTTAAGCAAACAGTAATAGGGTGGTAAACTAATTAGTTAAAGATACAGAATATAATATTGATTGAAAAATGATTAATTGCAATGCATTCATATTTTTATTTACACAAAAATATTATATTATGCGTCCACATCGATAATTTCTTGTGGTGTACATAGCAATAGTTGATCTATACTAAACATAGGGTAGCTGCTTCCTGCTGACATGAAAACAGCCTTAGATAAGGTAGATGTTACAAGAGAGGACACAACCTTGTCTGAATATATAATAATTTTCTTTAAAAATTAATACGGTGGATTATCTCTACTTAAACATGGTGTTAGTGACAACATAAATTGTATGGAATGTTTAAGCAGTATGAACTGGCCTACTGCCAGAGTAAGTCCAAAACCATCGATATATTATAAATTTTCATAAGTAGGAACAATATACTATTTACAGTTTTATTTGTTGTACAAGCAACATTTTTTTTTTGTAGCTAATTAAAATCCTACTGGAATACACAGACCGTTTTTTAATAGAATAATACAAAGCAAATATATGAAACTTTCCTATAAAAAAATGTTCTTTGACATAACAACTATCTGTATACTCCAGTACTATTTTGAGTAGCTAATTTTATTATGTGTTTTAATGACTTACATACTTAAATTACATACTTATAACGAAACAGTACCAGTTAATTCCTGGTACCCCTACTTGTAGATCCTGTACTTTGAAATTATTTTTATTCTTCAGTTTCTATTTTGCCTATTTAAAGGAATTCAAGGCAAGCCATTTTCAAGCTAATCAGCCACCTTCAATATCCTTGCAGATCTAGTTCATTAGCATGTTTTAAAACAATATTTTATTCAAATAGAAAAGCCTGTATTTGAATGATCTCTTCTCAATTGAAATGTCAGTGTCATGCCCACTGCAGTCGCGTCATTAGTACCTAGTGATGTTAATAAGCAGTTCACATGCACTCAAGCGTTAGAAACTCACGGATTATTAGTAAAAACTAAACGCTCAATTGAGAGTTACCATTGCAAATCGGCTTGTTGCAAGTTGAGACTCCTATTAGTCAATAAATATATTTTATGACAATTTCTATCAGTAGAGTTTCTACATCAATCCATTTGTTTGGTTGAATAAAGTCCGTAACCTATATTCTTGGTGGTCCACATGTGATGACAATGTGTAATAGATAAAGTTATTCATATTTTATCTACTTCTTATTGATGTACTTATATGCGATATGTTTATTCGCATTCCTCGATGTCAAATATAGTAGTCAACTAAATAATTCAAATAAATATTAGTGTTACACTTCATTACGATAAAAATATGACATTTAACAGGTAGTGCTTTAGTTCGATTTATTCTTGTAAATAGCTGCATATTGTAACAATAGCAGGATATAACACCTCGTAAATATACATTTTTTAACTTAACCAAAAGTCAAGTTTGCGTAATAAACTTCAGAGCGAGAACAGACTTTAGCTTATCGTAATGAATCAGTTTACCTAAACGGACGTAACGAATTTTTGTGCTCAAGACAAAATAGTACAAAGTAGTAGTAATGACAAATCAGCTCCTCAGCTTTAGACGACATGAAATTGTACCAAATCAAAAGAGTATTAAACGACTGCTCTTAAAACAACTTAATGTTCGTATCGGAACATAACAAACAACAATAAACACACCTTAATGTAAAGTGTGCGATCACTCGGTGGAGAGCCGCCGGGCGCCGGGCGCGGTGCTCGGCGTCTTGCTGCAGCCGGGCGTGCCGGGGCTCTTGTGGTCCGACCGCGGCGGCGTGGGCGGGTACACGTGCGCGCCGGGCTGGGGCGGCGCCGGCTCCGACACCGTCGACGACTGTTGCTCCACCATTATCTGGTAAACTTTATCCTACCAGACAAAATACCCAGCATTGTAATGATATTATTAGCATCGATAACTGTAAGAGTCATTTTGATAAATTATCGGGACAAGAAAGTTTATTGTAGATAACGAATTCGTAATGCACAATAAATCGTATCTGAAATATAATAGCGTGAAGAAATGAGACGCGATTAGCTTCCGGTAGTGGAGTTTCAAAATTGTTCATGAACAGAATTATTGTTTATCTCATCAGTACATTTTTTTTTTACCCATTATTTTAATTTGACTATTTACCTAGATTAAATGCCTAAACCATCTAGTATTCTAGTTGGTCCTGTAAAAGCGTCAGCCACATCAAATTTATTCATGCGTTATTTGTGAGGCTACTTCGAATGATTTAGCATAATATCCGCCTGCAACTAGATTGTTATCACACATGCTGTATCTGCATTTCAAGTTAACTGTCCTCTAGATTGGAACATCCATGACATATAAGAGAATAGTGTATACTCACAAACATGTCGAGGGTGACGTTGTGCGACTGTATGCGGTGGCTCTCGTCCAGATTGACTTCGGGACAGATGAGGTCGAGGCCACCGCCGCGCTGCATGAACTCTCCGTCGCCGTTGCGCACCACGCACACGGAGCCCGCCTCGCGCACCACGTCCGCGCTCGGGGCCAACCATCGCCAGCATGGCTCCAGCTCCTCCCAACTGTAACCTGCATACGACACACGCCTTTACGATCTTTATTTCATATACTAGCTCAGTTAAATCGTTTTTCCAAAACGGAACTCGACATGCGATTTTAATGGGTCTATTTGTTCGAATCTATTGTTTGTTGTAAAGGTTTGGCATTGATATTAAAACATTATACTTTTACAACCGAAGTGACAAATTGTTGAATCACACGAGACCCACGCGCCACAAACAAAAATAATTCTATTTATGTAACGTCTTGCGATCTTCCATATAGCTTACATCATATCATTATTAACAACAAATGTATTGAACTCACCTGATACCCTAATAGCTATTTCTTTGGTGAACGCGTGTGCCATGGCCGCGGCGGCGACGGCACTGTATGGGAACAGGTTCATGTCCACATGTAACACTGCTAAGTCTATCAATTGTCCACATATTACAAATTCTAGCGATGAATACTGGGGGAACACGAATGTGTATCCTCTGAGAGCGTTCGCGCCTACGTCACTTTCGCCGAGCAGCCTACGCTTGGCACTCCTGCCTTCACTTGCGAGCTGCATGTACACATTCAGCCAGCTGTTGATGGTGATTGGCGTGATGCTCCACGACAGTATCTTGAGGATGAGCAACTCCTCCAGAAGTATTTCGTCTGTGGTGCACGCGCCGTCTGTGACGTAGGCGAACTCGCCGATTTTGGGTGGGTACACTTCTTCAACCTTCGCCGCTATGAATAGACATGTGATACCTGAAAGAATACGTTTTGATAACAGGTGTCTTAAGTTAGTTCGAAGGGGCTTTGTTGTTTTATTATCAGTTATCTGAGATAAGTTCCCCATTCCCATTCTTTAGTTAGCAACCCAATTTTGTGAAAGGGGTGAACTCTATCAGTGTTTATGTGAGCTTTACCTATAAGCTGCAACCGGCCCTTCTGAACGTCTTCCGTGTTGGATAGATATCGGTCCACATAGTCCACTGTAAGATGAAATGTTTCTCTATGCAGTTTGTATACTTCACATACCTGTTGAAAGAATGGCAAAAATGTAGATAGACGAAGGAAAATTGAGTCAAACCTACTTTATTTTTTCGTTGTGATTGCTTATTCGGAGCTATATCAGAAACAGGGAACCTCATAACTAGATCGGATCATCAGACTTTTAAGATTCCAAATGGATTCTACGTATTACATTTTTTTTCCTACAGCAGCATAGGAAGCAATATTTCATATCTCTCAAAGTAACAATGATTGCGCCTATCGTATTAAGGTTATTATTGTCTGTCGTCTTTCATTATTTGTCTCCCGCTAGGGTTATCTGTCCCGGACACTCCCGGACGTCTTAATGGCTCAAGCGAGATTAATTTCGGCTAAGACATAAATTAGGTAAATTGTCTACTTCACTTCGTTCCTGTTGCTATATAGTGACGCATCTTGGTGAAGCTTTTATACAATGAGTTATTTAAGAGCTTTATTTAAGTTGGGGTTTAATTGATATTGAAATTAGACAAAGGCCCTAGTTAGTTTGTTAGAATTGACGACTGTTAGAGCCATACCTCACCGGGAAGCCATGGCGGCGTAGCCAGGTGGCGTCGCCAACAAAATGTATGGTTGGCTACGTAACTAAACGGACGCCAGGTGAGCCACCCACCGGTAGTTTTATACATTTAGTTGGCAGCGCGACCTGGCGACGTCGCCATGGCGTCCCGGTGAGGTACGGCCCTTATTTAACTGCAGACGTTTTTTATATGTCCATCATATAAAAAACTTGCAATACAATTCCCTTTAACCAACATTAAACAAATGATGTAATCGTACTTGTTACACCTTGTTTGAAACTTGAGAACGAAGCAACTGTTATCTGAATGTGTCCAAATCAATAAACGGAGGCCCCGCACATGTTCTGAAAGTCTTAAACAGTACTCGAGCGACTTCGGTTCACTGTATCGGTACAAAAAACTTGCGCATTGATATTCTAAGAAATCCGGTACAACTGAATGGGACAAATTCTTATGCCGCCAAATGTTACGTCGGTCAGAACAAACGCCCTTTATGGATTGACTACGCATACTACGGAACTTTATCAAATATGCCTGCACATTATCATTCTGGCATAGGTACACGCAACCATCGTTTAGAAATAGACGAATGACCTCTTTTATGTTAAGCAAATCCCTATACTGACGCCGGAAATGCAAGGATACGAGATAATAATGTGATAGCGCATATAATTGAGGAAAACCCGTCCGAAATATGCACGTGAAGCGTCTAATCGAGAGGCAGACGAGACGCTCGCAAAAAGTTTGTTACCACAAAGTTAAATGTACTGTTATGTACCTACAGTTCCGGATCGATCGGTGCGAAACTGCTAACCACAGTGAATGGGACGTTACGTTACCGAAAAATTTAAATGTTTATGTACGTGTCCCATGTCGTGCGAAATCCCATGTTGGATTGCCTGGCTTAATAGGTTTAGGGGAATTTTATCCGAGTAATTGGTTCCGCAATTAGATCCTACACCTAAAATTCCTATGCTCGAAGATTATGGTGACTAAAAATTATTTAAAAAAAACAAAAAACCCGACTGCAAAAACAAATAACTGAAAAGGGAAAAACAAGCATTATAATCTATATAATTTTGGTATCGCAGGCGGGGACAATCAAAACTTACACCATATTTCAGGTTATTGGACTGTCCCCGCCTGCAAGACCAAAATTATATAGATTATAATGCTTGTTTTTCCCTTTTCAGTTATGTGTTTTTGCAGTTGGGTTTTTTGTTTTTTAGATAATTTATTTTATTTGAAGCTTTTTAGTTTTATTAATATATATATTTGAAAATTACTCATTACTAGCTTTTATTTGATAACAATTATGTTGCAATTAATTTAAAAAAAAAAACTTCCCCTCCTTTTTTTTGTATTTGCAGATGCAATTTATAAATATTATATAGCCTATGTCACTCCCACAATTAAGACGAATCTAAATACACCTCATATGTTAAAATCCATCAAGCCGTTTAGGCTACAGAGCGTGCCAAAGAAATAGACATACATACATACATACTCTCGAAAAACATTACCCTCCTGAGGCAGTCGGGTAATTAACACACGACGTAGGTCGTAGTTCTAGCCCTTACATTGACCTATGACCAACCTTTATTAGTTAAGTTTTCGACAGCTTTAATAACAAGGTTTCCAGTTTGAATAGTTGAATGTTCAGAGGATAAAATCTGCGGTAAGGTAGAAATGTGCAGTCGGTGCAGTCCAATTATATCGATGTCTTGTTTATCTTAATCCAATCGAAAGATTGCTGTCGTTATTCTGAGCAATACCCAAATGCAATGTTGTCGATACTGCATCGTAATTAATAAATAATTATCTTTATCCCCGGCTTAAATGGCGTTTAGTAGGTATAGGGATTGAGGATAACAGTAGTTCGAAAGTAAGGTCACCTTATTCAATGGAAATATGTAATTGCGATAAATCTGAATCCTAGAAGGTTAACGTGGATTACTGCTGCCTTGCATCCAGGAGACTCCTAGTAAAGCAAGAATCAAGCCATAGCATCAATAAAGGAACCGATCGTGCGATGCTGATAACTAATGAGGTCACAACGGTTTTTCAAAGCGGCGGGAAAGCCGATAAGAAAAAGAAAAAGAGAATCAACCTTGCCAATCGGATACACCAACATCTCATCGACACAATACCTTACGAAATGTATTATTTTAAGAAGTATTTTAATCTTTGAAACCTTATCATATAAGCATACATACGTTCAATAGAAGTGTCCCACTTTCACAACAAATTAAATTAGTACCTGCGTTGAACTGGCACATAAATAGTACGCGTCTTATCTAAAAAGAAGCAAAGCTTTGCGCAAAGTGTTACGTTCAAGTTCCATGTATAGGAAAACAATGTGCAATTATTTGAATAAGTTTTCGTTACTTTTGCGAATACGCCAACAGGATAGCCACAAGAGGCCAGATTTAAATTCCGGTAAAGCCGTTTAATTCGTCTGGTATTACAGTCCGGGAATACGAAAAGCCCGTTAGCTACTTTTTTTGCTATTTTCCCAGTGAAGGTCACTACATCTTGACGTCTTCTATTCTATAAATAGAGAATTCGCAAAGCCTGAAACTAATCGCCAAATTACTGACTGAACGAGTAAGCGCATTGCAGAAGTAGGAAGAACGTTTGATGAAACTTCTGCCTAATATCACGGGGTCAATGCCACTTATCGACATCCCATTTGCAATAACGACCTTGTAAAAAAACGATTAAATCTTCTAACACATAATCCTTTAAAAAAACTCCTTAAATATACTTTAAATAAACGAGAAAACGCTGAAAGTGGCATCTTCAAAACGCGTTGGTTAAGAGGTCAATGAACACCGCAAAAAAGGGGTCATTGACCTCGATAGCTCATTACTTTCATACAAATATGTAATTGAAAAATTTGCTTACCTTAACCTGTTAAAAATCACTGCAATGCCGCATGGAAATAAGATGCGAGGGTGTTAGAAACTAATCATGCAGAAGTTTTTATATTAAGAACCATTAGCAGAACACTCATTCCCACATAACACCAAAACTTAAGTTTTTGTATAAATTACATTACTTATATGCTAATGTCTGTCTCAGGACAAATTGTCTGGCTATAGATTAATCAACTACATTATCATAAATCCTCAGTACCCTCCCATATCTTACTTCCTATAGGAACTAGTGTTCTTATCCCAACACTTCCTATAACATAATGTTCAACATTACACTAAAGTGCTTGGCACTGAATTACAAATCCCCCAATCTATTTATAGCCCACATTCTCTTAGTGTCAATGGTTTTTTCTATGACTACTTGTAATAATTTTAAGTCATTCATGAGTGACTGAAATTAATGCAAAAATGTGTCTTACCTCATTCAGCCAGTCTAGAAGAATAGCTCTCATCCTAGGTTGTAGATTAGGGTGATTGTCAAACATATTAGGGTTCTTCTTATTACTAGATCTGGCATCACAGTCACACATGCTGTTCCACACATCTGCTGGGTCCGCCCAGGACAGGCCAGGCAGTGGACACTTCCGTTTGGGCAATGAGGGGCATGGTATCTTACTAGTGCTGGAATAAAGGCTCCACCTTAGTACACATTTGGCTGTTACACAGATCTGAAGGTTATTCTTGGACACACTGCAGTGTGTCGTAATAGTCTATTTATTATGCACATAGGTGTGTGCTTACTATCTCTTTAGGAAGGTCAATTTATTGTAAGCTACCTTTTTACAGACTGAGCTCTTTAACAATGATAGGTAAAGAAGCTCTTATTATAACACTTTTGTAAGGTAAATGAGGCAAGTGTTTTGCTTACAGCATATCATTTTAATATGTAGAGTTCTAGGCTACACAGAATCTCATATTCTGATTGACTTGCAAATTCATTGGCCTGAATTGCTAAGTAAGATTTGCAACCTAGGTTGGAATGTGTTAAGGTGTATACAAGTAAGTAGAGACGTACCTGGGCCTCTTATTGGAGTGTGGTGTAGACTCGCCTCTAGCCACATTCTCTAAAGGGCTCAGTACACAATTGGGAAGGTCAGATATACTCGGTGGGCTTAAAAAACTATCAGGGTTGTAGTCTAAGTCTGTGTAAACGCTCCTTGGCTGGTCTACTGGCCCATACTGGGAGCCCTCATCATCACTGGAGCAGGATGATGATTCCACTACTACATTGTGTGCTGGCTGGTCATTTAGTTCCTCTTCTAATACCGATGAGATCTTCACCGGTGGCATATTCTCTAACTACAACATG
Source organism: Atethmia centrago (assembly GCA_905333075.3). NCBI lineage: Eukaryota > Metazoa > Arthropoda > Insecta > Lepidoptera > Noctuidae > Atethmia > Atethmia centrago. The sequence goes on along the minus strand of HG995367.1, from coordinate 33,276,308 downwards.
GGAAGGTAAGTTACACTCTACATTTTCATCAATAATGAATGGGAAAAACGAAATGATACAAACCTCATCATCCGTGGAATTTCTTTTTCTTTTCAAGGTCAAACGTTTGTCACTGGCTTCACAGAAGGAACTGTAAATAAGTATAGGAGACCATAAGTAAACAAACCCTAACCATCAAGGTCAATATTGGGTGTAGGAGCAACAACACTGCACTTACCCAGTTTGTGCCATTGTAGTTGGAATATATCAACTGGCACTCTATTTCCACAGCCTGTAACAAAACCATGAATAAGTACATTTGTCCATTATGCTGTTATTGGTCATCAAAACTTAGATTTAGTGGCCTAAAATAACCGCATGTCATGTTCAACTTGTAAATAGGGTTATGTCACTTGACAACCGTAATTGAGGGCATAATTCCAAATTTATCATAAAACGTATGCATTCTATTTTAATGACGAGCTCTCTAGAATAGCATAATCACCCTTAATATAAAGTATTTCGCCGTAAAACACCTTCTGTAGGCGGAGGATCCCGCAGCGTGCCCCCTGCTGATTGGCGGGAGAAATTTTTTCAGAGGCTGTTTTAAGGTGGTAAATTACGAGAAATTCGCATAATAAAGTGTTTTACATTCACTAGAATACTTCAGCTTTGATTTAGGATGATAAAAATATAGAAATACATGAATGAGCTGCAGTAAAAAATGCCACGAATCCGTCACAATCGCGCGCGAAATTCTCCCGTCAGCGCCATTAGACACGTCGCAAGCTTGGGTTTCTCGGCATATCCACTTATGGAAATTGATAAAAATAGCATGCGGACGATACAATATCATCACATTACTAATGTATTATTGAAATATAACGATTTAAACTGAAATAAATCCTTCTTAATCGACATAACCGTTGACAATATAATTGGCTTGGCTTATCGCCCACCAAAGGTTTATAACCTAATTATGCCTACAAGCTAAAGATTTCTTTCCAAATATTTAACTGTGCAAGATATGCCATATCATTAAGAAATGAAATGCAACTCAATAACATACCTGGTCATTCACAAATTATTCCAAATCACACAAAACGTACTTTGCTCATGAACTAGATATGATGTATGAACTTTCAACACATTTATGACGGATTACACTGTATTTTGGTCACTTAGAAGACTATATTCACGGAATATGAGTAAAAACGATACAATTACTGTATTTCTTAATTTTACATGATACTTTTCAGCTTTTCACGGCTCGATAACGCCCGGCTTTCCGCGCGAAAATGTCGCGGTAAAACTTCGGTACTCAGCGGGTTGACCATTGACTAACTTCATGTTTGTTTCTTCTGAAAACGAAACGTCAGTCTATCCACGCAATCCATTTCAAGAAGAAAATGTGCGCATTTTTGTGTAATGAAAAAATGACAATTCATCTTGTAAAAAATGAATAACTAATGAAAAAAAAAATATTTTGTTTATTAATACTAAAACAAAAGTGAAAGTTTTAATTAAACACTGGTTGTGTAAGAAAACCTGATCCGTAAGTTGTCATAATAAATATTTTTACATCTTTGGCTACTTCTCTATTTGTTTCGTTGGAATAATTTTGAAATAACTAAAATTAAATCATATTGTATGAGAACGTTCAATAATCCTTAAACTCATAAGTATAACGTTAAGTAGAACGGAAGTTCACATAAAAACCAACGCTTCTTTTCTATTGGTTGATATAAGCATCCAGCGCCACAGTGCTACCACGACAATAGACAATTTGTTTGTCCTTGTTGTTGGCATCCGAATAAACGCTAAATTCACGTCGTATCACAGCTGGGCGCCAGCTGATAGAAAATTGAGCGAGAAAAGTCAATAAAGGAGCGCTATTTAGGTATTGATAACGTGGCGATACAGTGACATATTTATGTGTTATGTGAACGGCAGGTGAATTTTTAGTGAATATCGGTCATAGTAACAATATGGCAGTTCAAAATATAGCAGTGAAATTGTGTGGTGTGCTGCAGGCGCAGGGCGAAGAAGGTAACATCAACACTGTTTAATATCATCAAACGAGTTCATCTAACCTGAAATTATACTAAAAGCTGTAAAGCCATATTTAAAGCTTCATTTGAAATACCCAAAGACATGTAAACCTCCTTTTTGTCCGCTTATTTTATAACATCGCTATGCAATAAATTACGCAGTCGTGAATTTCCTTGAGACGAGTTTAGTATTTTGTTATAATTATATTTACAGAGGTAACGGCGCGAGAATGGCGTCTGTTAGGCCAAGAACAGGACGGGTCGCAAGTCTTGAGCTGGGTATCAGATAAGGATGGCAAAGAGGTCCTCAACATTGGGTCTTATACCAATAAAAACAAGACATTGATTACTCTCCACACATTCGACGAGAAGTTGAATATAATACAAGCATCAGTAAATGCTACACACACTTTGCTGGTGTACATTTTGAAAAGTCTTTCAAATGAAAATACTGAAGTACAGGATTTGTTGTATTGTCCTTATTTGATATGTTTAATGCCTGAGAGTGATAGGACTCCTGCACCAGTGGAGGAGCCTTCTACAAAGCAAATCATGGTTCAGTATGTGTATGGAAAAAGCACTAAATACAGTCCCGGAATACGCAATGATAGATTCTTGCTTTTCAAGCATTTGGAATGTAAGTAAAATGAATATTACTAGATTAAACTCCTTATTATGTGTCTTTGTTGAAACATAGGCCTCAAAAGACATTTTAATGTGCAACTAAAGTTCATAATGTTCATGGGTATAACAATATACCTGCTACACCTGATAATGATACTAGTATTTTACAAATAAACTAAATGACCACTAAATTTCTAATAAAAAGCACAAAGTTCTTGTTCTATTGCCAACCTGGGCAGTGGGCCAGAATGTCACTAGGTTAATAAAAAAATAGTTCAATCGAAATAAAAAAATATATCATCAAGTAGTTACCTAAACCTTTTTGGATTACATTTTAGGCATCAAAATCTACCGCACCCCTATGTTCCTTAATGAATGTGATGATGGCACTGACAAGTGGGGCTTCGATGGCATTTACCCGGAACCTGAGAAGATTGTCAAAGTGTTCTCATGGGCACAATGGGACTGTGTCAACCAGGTAAGCCAACTTCGTCAAAAAGGGTACACAACACATCTGTGGTACCCCTGGTCTTGTAGAAGTTCATCAGCAGCAGACATCATCAGATAGTTATCAATCCAAGGCATGAAAAATAAAACAAGTAATTTAAAGACATTCTGTTAATCAACATTTATTAAAAAAAATTATACATACAACTACTCCTAAAATAGCCAATGTGAAGAATCTGGGTGCCTCGAAGCATCTGCCCTACCCAGATTATTAACAGACATTTTAAACCATGAGATGTGATCAACTTCTGGAGGGAGGTGGGCTGGTTGGAATAACCACCGACGGCCGCCATGGTCCACGCAAAATGCCGCCTGAAGGACTAAGTGCAGAAACCAAACCTTCTAACATTGAGATAGAACTGCTAAAATAACAGCAAGTAACACCTGGCAGGCTGGCACAAGAGGGTAGTACGGAGTAGTACTTACAAGATATAGTTAAGACAACAGTAATCACTCATGTGTATAGCTCAGTCACCCAGAGTTATGAACAGCACTTCAATTAAATATAATTTAAAAGCAAGTGCTATTATACCTAATACAGCAAAAAACTGTTTACACAACACAAAATAAAACTGACTAAATACAGGTTATATAAAGAATATGCAAGCTTTGGTATAACCAATTAGCCTTGCGTTCAACACTGCATTTCAGCATTATTTTGCTCGTATTTTTGTTTATCTCAGCCAAAAACCACAGATAAAATGTTGGTATTTAAATGGTAGAAAAGACAAAGGGGCCAAACTCCCGGATTCGAACTCGCGACAACACGCTATCGCGGTCACTATCGAATACCGCAAACCGCGAAGCTATCGCAACTTCCTGAAGTCCCATGAAAATAACTACATCATTCAATTAGAGAAGATCAAATTTACAATAAGTGCTATTATTGTATTTGAGCCTAGATATTTTTTCAGTGTCTAATCATGTCGTCTTAACTGCCGTAGGTAAACCTAATTCTGTGTCTTGTAAAATTAGAATGACAAAAAAGGAGCTAGGGAATTAGGATATAAACATTTATTTTTATTATTTGAGCTCTGTCCTTCATTAGGAATTTTTCTTTAGGACGACTCCTTTGACAACTACCTATGTGGAATCAGCTATACATACAAAAACAAAACTTGCAATTGATATTTTTTTGTTTCACCTACTGTTGATGTAGACCTAGGTACTCTTAATGTACCTAATGCTATTTTGAATAATATGTGTAATGTAATGTGCACTTTTGTTCAGGTGTTGTACTACATCCACTACCGTCTGCCGACGCAGAGTTTTGCTGAAGGTGAAGAGGTGAAATCGCCGTCGGAAATGACGCCGACGTTATCCGCTTTGCAGTTTCACGCCGACCTGCCGCACGAAACTGTTGTATGTATTTAATATTTTTAATTATACCTACTCTATTCATTATAGCAGTCGACGAAAGCGGCCCACCAAGGCAGGAATATATTTTGAAATAGTTGTATAAGGCTCCTGCAGACTGGCGCGATATCGCGGGCGCCACAGGAATATTGCTGCCTGTCGCGCCCGCGATATCGCTGCACGACCCTTTAAGGCTCCGTGAACGAAAATAACCCTCTTTTGTCAATTTCTCATCTAATTGTGAGAAAGGTTGAAATAATTGAAAAAAATAGGTTTTTTCAACATTATATTTCAGCTATATTTTGTATCGAAGTTGAAAAAAGTGGTCCAACCACATGCAAGTAGACCTTATAATGATGTTGATGATATTTCAAATATCATTAATGATTAAAATCAAAAGTAGTTTCTTGTAAAAAGATGATCAAACGTCAATCTTACGTCATATTTCGGACAACTTCTTGCGAATATTAGTGATTTTCCATGAATACTTCATTTATTCGAAAATCACTTCCAGCCACATGCCAAACAACGATCTCGACTTTTCAAATCGCAAGTAATTTTGTTAAAATACTTTTCCTTTCTCACAAACAATGAACAAAATGAATCAAAATTAGTCGAATTCGTCCACGGTCCCTTTATAGTTGACATAAAAGTTTAATGTCTTAGGATTCCCACCGATTGTTTTCTTCATGATCTATTACATGCTTTCGTAGTTTTCTGGCAAAACGAACATGGGGTTTAGCCATTAAGAATTGGCTAGTAAAACCAATGGAATGGAAAAGAAAGGACGAAGAACATTTTTTTTTCGTAAAGTGTAATTTAGATATTTTACCCACATCAATATGCATACCTAACTATCTTACGATAAATTAATGTTAATTATTGTAATTACAAATAATTAATTATGACTTTCGGTCGCAAAAATCCCAATAAATGTTGAAGAAGTGAACATTTACTTCAGTAACACGTGCTCAGTTGCACAATGGTACCTACTTTCACCTATATTAATAGGTGATACGGTTCTCGGCAATCGACTCTAATTTCGTACACATTCATAAATGTGTTACTCAGTGGGCCCGAACGTGACTACTTTTTACAAAATACTATTTATAGACTAACTGGCGTCGAACACTTCAAATAACCGAGAATATACAAACCTGAATGAATGCCAACGAAAATTAACCAGTAAACTAAAGAATAATAAAACAATTGTATTGTACTTTCATATTTAATTTTCTTTAGTATGCATTGTTAACTATGCAAATTACCGAGGAGCAAGAAAGTCACTATGATTTCTATGGTGTGATTTGTTTAAAAGCCAAATGGCGGTTATTATATCTACCTACTATATTCGATACTAACAGAAGACGAGTTCACAACCAACATCTATATCATTTGGGGATATATGTAAGCGGGCACGCCCTTTATACTTGAAGGCTTTTACTTAGGTTTTAAGTTCTGTTTACGTTTTTATCTCTGCTTGAGAATAGTTTTCGGTCTTTTTCTTTCTTTTTTTTTTTTGTTGGTATAGTGATGTGCTAGCTGACATATGGCTAATAATTTAATGTTTTGTGTTTCACGTGGTGTAAATTGTTTTGCATACTATTGTATAGAATCCATTATTTTCTCTAACTGAACAGACAGCTGTGCTGCTGGGGAGTTGTTGGCCACTTCTTCTTCCCAGCTAAAGCACTAGGAAGTGGCGAAGGTTGGGCGTTTTGGGGGACTGTCTTATGTAATGTTGACGTTCGAAAAGTGCTGATCCTCAGCCTAGTTTGAATAAATGACTTTTGATTTGATTTGATAGAACTCAAATAATTACCCACAAAGGACCTGCTTCACAGTATCTGTCATCATCTGCCTAACCTTTTCCCAACTACTTATGTTGAGGTCGGCTTCCAGTCTTACAGCTGAATGCCAGTATTTTACTGCCTATCTGACCACCACAACCAGGGTAACACGATACCCCTTCGTAAGACTGGTTGTCAGACTTTTGAGCTTCTGACTACCCTTAACGACTGTCAAAGATCTACAAATAACAACCGGGACGAACGGTTTAACGTGCTTTCCGAGGCACGGAGGGGTCTTGGTATGTAAAGATGGTCACCCATCTACAGACCAAACGCGGTGAGCGTAGCTTTACCTGATCGATCGACCCGTGCGGCTGTTATTAATTACCCACAAGCCCCTTCCTTCACAGTCTCTGTATGGTATCCTTATCCACCAGATAACTAAATAAAATTATGGAACTGTCATATTATTAACTGATCTACCAGTTAATAATTTATAACCATATCTTATCCGAGCATGGTGCAAATTGTCGGAAAATTTTGATACAGTGTCCATTTGTTCTGTAAAACAGCTAAACATTCCGTTGAGCCTGCCCCACGTGTCGAGTTCTGGCGAGGGGGCCGCTTGCGGGGCGTATGAAGACGATCCTATACCACTGCGAGTACACGACTGCAGCCTCGACTTGCAGATCGTCTGCGATCAAAAGGGAGTCCTGTGCATCTGCCATCATTATCTCTATAAAGTAAGTGGACTATCTGTATCGAGTTTTTTTTCTCTTCGCTTACTTATGAAGATTGTATAACGTAATCATCGTAGCTATAATGTCCCCACTGTAAAGGCTCTATGAGAGGGTTATGCACTCAGTCATCATTCAGGCCCAGTGTAGGTATATCGGTGGGTGTCATATCATCCTTGTATTTTTTTACTCCTATGACATGACCATTTCTCGATCAATTTTTATTCATCGTTTGTAAAGCATTGGTGATGAAACAAATTGCCATTGCAATAGTTTCGAAAACATCACCTTCGGCGGCCTGACACAGGGCCACTTCCACTCCGAATATTTCATGAAATACTAATAAATTGTAGAATCTTCGTTTCCCCCATAGCCTCTAGATGACTCTACAACCTCATTGGTCCTAGAAGACAGTGCGGACCTGAAGGACTCGGGCGTGAACTTCGCCTACTCTATAACTCTGCTACAGCATGGATGTGTGGTGCATAGCGTTGTGCCTGATCTACCGTGGTCGCTGGCTAAGTCTCTGAGACCTTCCTACACTCTTTATGCTGGTAAGAATTTTTGGACATCCCTCTGACAACTTCTCTTAATTAACATTGAGTCCAGTCCATCATGCTTCTGTCACGAAGTTATTTACGGGTTTTCTTAGATGAATAAATGGTAAAACGGACTTCTATTTCTTGTATGTTTTTACTTCTTCTATTATTCTTATTAATTAACCGATTTTTTTGTCTTGTGATGTTTAAATTATGATGCTGATTTGATATAATTATGACTGCCCATAAATTACTATGACTATATTTTTTCACTATGCTTGCAGGTTCCAAGTTTGTCTCTGTTTCTTAATTCATATTTGATTTTGACAAATAAGCTTGCCAAACGAACAAAAATAAACTTCTCAGCAAAAGGAGATGAGTATGTAATCTTAACTTTTTACAGACAACCACCTCTTAGTAAACATTCCGATGCTCTACACCCAAATGATTGACATCAGTCTGTACCACGAGCCGTGTTGTCACATTGTGATCCCAATGGACGAGTGTGACAGTGGGCCCAGCCTGGCCCCTGTGCTGGGCTGGGGGGCCCATGCTATGGTCGACTTGAATACGCTGGACGTTGTCACCATGATCGTAGCAGATAAGGACCTCACGGCCACCTTCAAAAGTAACACTGCACTTGAAAATAAGTTGGCTATACTACATTATTTGATTCAGCATGACGGGAATATGGATTTGGCTGAAGAGGTAAGCAGATTTAGAAATTATCGGCTTTTGCCCGCGGTTTCGCCCGCGTGGACCAGCGTGGATTAAGTCCCACGGGATCGTACTACCGGGATTAAAAGAAAGCGAAGCGAAGATAGCATACCTAATAGCCGAGGAAAAGGTCATTGACTCCTAGCGTTGCGCTGCCGTCAACCATAATTATTTTGTTACGCGTAATTTTGAATCTATACTATCTTTAAAGTATTCATTTTAATGATAGGATGGCAGTCATATTTTAAATTAAATTCCCACTTTAAATAAAATATTTCATTGGATGTGGATTAAAACAATACCGGTTAAAATACCTTCGGAAATAACAATGTAATTTGTATCAAATTCTGAAAGATAAAAATGGTATCGCGGACTTTTTGTTGACCATTCAAAGATTTACAATCTTGTAGAACATTCATTTTATGTATCTCTCACAGTTTACGCGGCGCACGGCAGTAGGTACAACTCCCAGTCGGCATGATTTTTTTCCGACATTTTCAACAATAATCGTCATTCTTAATCGTCAACCTTAATGAATTATACACCTAAACCTTTCTCGTAAGTCACTCCGTCTATTGGGTAAAACCGTCTAAAAACCTGTTCGGTAGTTTTAGAATTTATCAATTTCAGACAGACAGACGCTGCGGGTGGACTTTGTTTTATAATATGTAAGAATTTATTCAGCAGGTTTTTTCTAAAATGATTAAATAACATGAAACTTACACAGCTCAATATACCTAGGTAGATGTTCGAGGACATTTTAAGAAGGATGTCAAAAATCCAGTCATTGCTTTGTCTTGCACAAGCCCTAACCGTTTTAATGTTTAAAAAAAAAACAAATTATTGCAGTTTTAAAATTGATAACAAATCAATTTTAAAACTACAATTTAAAACAAACAACTGAATAAGCCACAAAAACAAACACTAGTTTAGGAGTCGGAGCATTCGAATATTGACCTATATGTCTTTTATGTTTATGTGGGGCTTGTGGCTAAGTAATAACAGCTTAAGCTACGCTTGCCGCGGTTGGTCCGTGGAAGGGTGACCATCTTTACATACCAAGACCCCTCCGTGCCTCGGAAAGCAGTTGGTCCCGGCTGTCATTCGTGCATCTTTGACAGTTGTAACGGGTTCTCAGAAGCCTGAAAGATGTGTTACCCGGTAACTGGGTTGTATTATATTATAATACTGGTATTCAGCTGCATCCGGTGAGACTGGAATCCGAAATAATTGGGAAAAGGCTAGGCAGATGATGTTGATGTCTTTTATGTTTATAGGCATAAGTAAATAGTAAAAACAGGCTTTAGGTGAAATATAATATTTATTATTTAAAATGAACTAGGGTCACCTAACTTAGTTCGTTTTAAATGATAAATATCTAAATAAATATCTTCTATTATTTTTCGAAATCTTACTTAATTTCAGTAATGTTTTAGCTGATATCCTGGATGTGTTTGAACCAACGCGACGGTTTCGGTTCGTTCCAACGCGTGATGCAAGAGTATCTGGTCGGCACTACGTACGCGGTGACACGCCGCTCCCTGCCCGTGTCCGCGCTCAATCTCATGAAGATGTTGCCTTTCACACAACATCTTAAGTTTGCGGATGTTAAGGTGGGTTATTTAAATTTTTTGTTGTTTTGAATTCTAGCAATATTTATTTCGGTCTAAATAATTTTATTTCTATTGAGACAATCGTCACTTACATGAAAACAATATAAAATATTAGTAGGTAATACTGACGGGCGAGGTGACGGGCGGGCATTTTTAGGGGACTGTCTTATGTAACTTTGACGTTCGAAAAGTGCTGATTTTCAGCCCAGTTTAAATAAATGACTTTTGATTGATTGATTGATTGATTGATTTTGACTATCCCATTGCGGGTAAAACGCAGCGGATATTTAGCAATTTTTATCTATACAATTATAGCAATTTTAATAAGTACTTTATAAGTACGTTTTTGGCATTGAATTTCCCCACAAAAATCACGAATGTTTTGTGACTCAGATTATGTTTAACTTTTTTTGTTTTCGTAGACCAACTCAATTTTAGGGTTCCGTAGCCTTCAAGGAACCCTTGTAGTTTCGCCATGTTCGTCCGTCTGTCCTCGCTTTAGCTCAGCGAAGCTTTGAACTAAAAAGCTGTAATTTGGCATGGGACATATTAAAAATAAAACCTTGGAAAAAATATTGGTACCTCCCTTGCGCGTAATGTAGGGATGATATTTTTTTTCTCGTCTATCCCATGGTGTGGGATATCGTTGGATAGGCCGTTCAAAAATATTGCGGGTCTGTGAACATCATTGGATTCAGGGATCCGTTTGCGTAATATTAAGCTTTAATGTGTTAATTTTTGTTCGAGTCAAGTGACCGCCCCTGCCAGCTAATTAAAAGGAAAACTATCAAAGTTAAGTAGGCTTTACAAGTTAATGAGTAATAGTCGACCAACTTACATTTGCAGTTGGACAATTGACCGTGACGTATATCGATGTATGGGAGAACATGTATTTCAACTACAATGTTAAATTTGGAATAAATTCATCTCAACTGCGGAACCCTTCATTGTGCGTGGTCCGTCCGCACTTGACTGGTTTTTATTTCCGACTGAAGCAAACGACTAAACTTATAGGTACCTATAAGTTTAGTCGTTTGCTTCATTTAAGTCCTGGAGAATGCAGAAAGTTATGCATTACGGGCAGGGGCAGGAAAGAAGATGTGAGTTATCGTTTTGTCGAAGATATCCAACGAGCGAATGCAACGACCAACACAATGTGAGCTCACCGTCGGTTCACATATTACTTAGTTACTGCAGTTTCATGTTCTAAATAGCATTTGAGACTCATTCTAGGCTCAAAATCCTTCTAAATGATTTTTGACTTTTACCTTTCGATATGAGCTCCGGGTTCGATTCCCAGATCGGGCAGTGTTATTGGGTTTTTCTATCAGGAATTTCTCAGTAGCAGCCCGGAGTTTGGATTTGTGCCCGGTTGATGGCTATAGGCTCGCCCCCTATTACATGGGACTTAAACTTGACTGGTGAAATGTGGGTGTACTGTAGACGTACCTAAACCTCTGCCTTACCCTTCAGGGATTACAGTCGTTATATTATATTACGTGTGCATAATATTATGCTCTAGGTCCGCGACATGTGCGTATCGGTCAGTCAAGAGAAGCTATGGAACAGCTCGGTGGTAGTCCTCGCGCCTCGTCAGCGCGTGTGTCAGTTCGCAGAGGATGTGTGGACGCGCCTGTGGGTCGCGCTCAACGACCAGACGCAAAAGAGACTCCAGCCGCAGGCGGTGATTGATAAGCTGCGCGTCAGCTTGCATTGTTATCAGGTATATCTACTTAGATTTATTTTGACATAAACTTGTGAACACACGAGTTACCTGGTTTCTAATCTTAGACCATAGAAACCGTCAAATCATCAAAGCTCACAGTAGGTGCCCACAAAGCGAGCTTTCATCCTAAAGCCCCATTTACATGGTGCAAGTTTATTGCTTGTGGCATACCATAAAATTGAAGCAACAATTGACTAGCATCGTGTAAACAACACGTACTATTGTTGCATGATACGGGCAAGTTAGTTGCCGTTTAAAAATGGTATACAAGGTGTCGTTTTGCATCCTCGTCAAATTTCAGGAGGCTGCTATGAAAATCATAAAAGGACGATACCTGCTCAATAATTAATACATACTTGTTTTTTTAGTTATTTAAGTTTGACAGTATTTTAGAATATACCATTTTCACAGAACAGTACACACTTTCACACACACGCAACGGGGTGACCGTTGCGTGTGCGGTAGTGTGTGTGTAAAAGGGCAGTTACAGTGCGGTGTCACACGGGCCGCGTTTTAACATGAGTGTCCCACACATGCCGGTTTCCGAAAATAAGAAAAAAGAGAAAAAAATACCTTCTTATTTATTGATTATTGATTCGTGTCGAGAATCATTAGCATAGTTACCTCCTTGAATTTGACGAGTTTGCAAAACGCCACCTTGTAGATATGAAAAACACGTACAATAAAACCGCACCTACAGTTAAATCGCATTCAATGCTGGCGTGCAATTTACTACCACTGATTTAAAAAAAATTGATAAGAGAAGAATGGAGAAGAGAAGTAAGGCAGCGTAAATACTTGAATGAATTGTACATTGCGTGCAACTTTGTGTTTAGAAGAGGCAAAACTTGCTTGCAATAATCGCGTTGCAATAATTGCCTTGGTGTAAACAGAAGTCGCATGCAATTATTGCATGGCAAAACTTGCATTCAATTATTGTATGCCATTTTATGAAAATCGCACGCGTGTAAATACTTGCATGCAATTCTTGAAAGGCAAAAATGGAACGTGCATTATGGCATGCGATTATTTATTGCTCTTAAACGTTCCACAAACTTGTACCGTGTAAATGGGGCTTTAGTCATCGTTTTATCGAAAATATTACTAAGAAGTAGGTGGGTTACCTATTTCTTAATTATAGTTGTAGAATTTACAGGAGGGTGCAATTAGAAAGTTGGCAACGCCGCAATCAGCTGTTTAATAATAATAATATCGCTCTATAGTGCACTATCTATACATACAATAATATAATAACGAACTCAAAACTGACAATTGAATATTAAAAACAAAAGTAAATGCCGAAAAAATAGTTTTTAGATTTTTGTCCGTTTGTCTGGACCTGTGTTTTTCCGGATTGGTCAAAAACGGCTGAACGGATTTGGGTGAAATTTGGCACACAGGTAGTTTATAACCTGGATTAACAAATAGAGTATTTTTAATCCCGGTAGTACGTTCCCGTGGGATATTCTCCGACGTCCACGCGGGTGAAGCAAAAGCTAGTTGATTATGAACTAAATATTGTATAAAACTGAATATTGGACTTACTTACAAAAATAATTTATTTATTTAACAGTTTATGTACACACATATAAACAGACAAAAAGAAAGGAACAGAAAAATACGTACAAAGGTGATGCTTATTTCTAATGAAATCTCTTCCAGCATACCTGCCTACCTATAATTTACCTATTATATGTTCATTATAGGGCGATATTTCATATTTTCATTTAGTAACAGGTAAAAATTTGACAGCTATTTGCGGCGTCGCCAACTCCCTGATTGCACCCTCTTAACTGTGAAAACCGAGCCAACATACCTGTGTCCTACACACTCATCTTGACAGTCCAACAACATCCTGAAACATTGCAATGAATTAAATGCAGAGGAGACGATTTTTTCAAATAATATATAGTTATCGATAGTCAGAACCCAGCCGTTACCGCCGTCATTGTGTACAGTAGTACGTTCCGCCGCAGCCCGAGGCGCTGTCCCGCTGCAGCACGCCGCTGTCGCCGGCCGCGCCGCCGCTGAGCGCGCCGCAGCGCCGCTCGTCCATCGGCACTGCACAAGACCTGCTGCCTTTCTTCGAACTCGATGTGTGCACCGCCAGCAAGCAGGAGCATATCATTGCTGCGGTAAGACTATGTTCTATAATAGATGCATCGTGTTGTCAACTCACAAAAAACGTAATGGCGCCGATTCCCTTGTTCACAAACTAAACTAAATTTAAGTTCAGTGCATCTTTTTCTTTCTATTTCATTAAGAAAAGGACAGAAGATACATTTTAGTTTAGTCCTGTCAAATTAGTCAGCGCTTGACGTAAATTGACGTAATTTTAGTAGGAAAGTTTTTAATCACGTCTAAACTTGTATAGAGTAGTGACAGGCGCTGATTAATTTGACAGGACTAAACTAAAATTTATCTTCTGTCCTTTTCTTAATGAAATAGAAAGAAAAAGATGCACTGAACTTAAATTTAGTTTAGTTTGTGAACAAGGGAATCGGCGCCAATATCTACTAATTTATTTATACAAAGCCTCTTTAATCGGGCTGAAATAAAAAATAAAAACGTAAACAGAACTTAATACCTAAATAAAAGCACCCAGCTTCGATCAATAATAGCACTAGATATCGGGTCGGCGCAAAAAATACGTCTCGGTAAATATAAGCGCACTTGAGACGTGAGCTTTTATTTTGTTAAAGCAGTAGCAAACTGCTTGAAACACAGCCAATGTAAACACGTCTCACAATGCCGCAGTGTGTATTTAAAAGTTGCAAAAATAATCCCCGAAAAAGCAATATAGCGGCCGGAATATCTTACTTTAAGTAAGTACATGAAGAATAAATTATATTTTAAGCTTTAAACTAACAAACAATATCAAATTTTGAACAAAATTACCGATTTTAAACCACCGCTACAAATGTTGGCCAAGGCTCGCAAACATACGCACAAACTTTTGTTCAACAGAACAGTATAAGCATGGAGTAGATTTGTATTGTAATATTTTTTTTAAATTTGTTACCAGAACTTCAAAACTGTTTGGTTAAAATTGGTTGATGCTACTTTTGTGTCTGTTTGTTGGACTCTCATTAGATACTTAACTTTCATTTTTTTATTTTAGCTTTCCTAGCAATCCATTTACGTGTGCAGAATGGACCTCGATTGTCGCCAGAGAAAGAAGAGATGACTTTTATAAGCCAGCTAAGAATTCGGTTATATGTTCGGATCACTTTGATAAATCGTAAATATAATAATATAAAAATAATACTGGTTTGCTGGGGCTTCTGACGTGCATCAGTAGCTTGACATACTTATTTCAAACTTTAGTTGAAACTTCCTTTTCTTTTTTATTAGCCTACAAATTTAGTCAGGACCATGTTGAGTTGTTTTTTGGCGCTATTAGAAGTCAAGGTGGGCATAATAATAACCCAAACAGCCGACAATTCAAAGCAAGCTTTAAAAAACTTTTGTCTCATTTGGAACTGAGTTCAAAATTTACTGGCAATTGTCTTCCACTTGACAATATACCAATCCTATCTGGAGCTCCATCTCTCGATAAGATTAATAACACCTCGATAGGATATCGCCTTGATGTAAGTGAAGAGAGAAACTCAAGTGAAACAGAGATTTTAAATAACAGATACGAGGGCGGGTCAATAAGTCCGTGACTTTTTGAATTTCTGACCTCTTTACTGAAACAGCAACACTGCTCCTGTCAACAGGCATCTGTCAGTTGACTCCTGTCAAAATTTAAACTTGCTGCATCAGTTAGTTTGTGTTTGACAGCTATTTTTATCAGACTACTCACTAATTTGAGGAGAAAATGGAAAAAAGTGAATTTCGTGTGCTTATTAAGCATTATTTCTTGCGAAAAAAAACCATTACCGAGACCAAGGCTAAGCTTGATAAATACTATGGGGACTCTGCACCATCGATTTCAATTGTAAAAAAGTGGTTTACTGAATTTCGTTGTGGCCGTACAAGCACTGAAGATGCCGAACGTCCTGGACGCCCAGTTGAGGTCTCTACACCCGAAACAATCGAAAAAATTCACGATATGGTGTTGGCCGACCGAAGATTGAAAGTGCGAGAGATTGTGGAAGCCGTAGGGATCTCGCATGGCTCAGTGGTTTCAATTTTGAATGATCACTTGGGCATGAGAAAGCTTTCCGCAAGATGGGTGCCGCGTTTGCTCACAGTCGACCACAAACGCAATCGTGTAACAACTTCACAGGAAGGTTTGGCGTTGTTTAATCGCAATATGGAGGAGTTTTTGCGCCGTTTTGTAACCGTGGACGAAACATGGATCCATCACTACACACCAGAGACCAAACAACAGTCAAAACAGTGGGTTTCTAAGGGTGAATCGGCGCCGAAGAAGGCCAAGGTGGGTTTGTCAGCCAATAAAGTTATGGCGACTGTTTTTTGGGATGCACGCGGGATAATCCACATTGACTACCTTCAAAAGGGAAGAACAATCAATGGGGAATATTATGCCAATTTATTGGACCGATTCAATGACGATTTGAAAAAAAACCGACCTCATTTGGCCAAGAAAAAAGTTCTTTTCCACCAAGACAATGCAAGGGTGCACACATGTGCAGTTGCCATGGCAAAAATCCATGAATTGGGCTATGAATTGCTCCCTCATCCGCCCTATTCTCCAGATTTGGCTCCGAGCGACTACTTCTTGTTCCCAAACCTGAAGAAATGGCTTGGTGGAAAAAGATTTGACTCCAATGATGAAGTCATCTCGCAAACAAAGGCCTATTTTGAGGACCTCGACAAATCATTTTTTTTGGAAGGGATAAAAAAATTGGAGAAGCGTTGGACAAAGTGTATAGAGCTCAAGGGAGACTACGTTGAAAAATAAAATTATTTTTTTATCAAAAAATCTGTGTTTTATTCCAAAAGTCACGGACTTATTGATCCGCCCTCGTACGTACAGCAAAGTTTTCAAAAATATCAAACAAATTGCAATAATCTTTCTTCTACATTGGATGAAAGTCCATCTTCTAGTGTTATGCCGCAAATAGTAGGATATATTTCGGGATTTGTTGTCAGTAAATTGGTATAAAAACTAAAGTGTGACCTGTGTATGAATAACTTGTGTGCAACAGAAAAACAATTCTTTCACAAACTGATAGACCTAAGAGACATGGGGGGTTATTCTATGCCTCTACCGATGTATTTAATATTTGCATGAAAACTGAAAGCGTGATCCGAAATTGTATTCGCGTGAGTGGAGGTAAATCTTTACAAAAAAGGTATGATAGCAACTTTATATGTACAACAGTTTTGAAATTATATATTAACAAGAATGTGTTTCCTGTAGGAGATGAACACAATCACGCAATTACTTTGCTCAAATCAGTAGTTGAAAAATTTATTGACGGAAGGTTACATTACATATGTAAAAAAGAAACGGGAGGAAGGAAATTAAAGGAAATTAATTCAGGTACGCAGAATGGAAAAATTTATTCAATGTTGAATCGTTAATAAAAATTGATTTGTGATTTATTAATTGTACTGAATTGTACTTGTATTAAGAAGGTTTGAATTTACGCATCGCATCCCCCTTAACCCTTTATAAGGCACAGAAAACTGCTAAGGGTATGGAAATAAAAAATTGATAAATATGATAACTAGGACCTCTTTATTAAGAATATGAGTTTTTTTTTTTTATGTTTTTTTTAAACATGGTGTCCATTATTTGGCCAGAGCCTTACTAGGGCTTATGGAATTCGGCAAAGCATGGAACCACACACAAGGTTATTGCTAACAAACTGTCAAATCACAGAGTACAAAAACTGAATTTGACTGACGTTTCACTCAGCCGCAAAAATTTAAAAAGTATGGTGTCCAAAATATGGACAGAGCCTTATAAAGGGTTAAAGAAACCAATTACGATTGTCCAGATGCATTATTTATAGCATCCACCTTGCACGCAGCTTCAGTCATGGTTGTTTACCTACCATACACTCTTATTTGGAGTTTTATTTAAATAAATAAATAATTTAATAATACAATTATTTTTTACTAGTTCCGCCCTGCGGTTTCACCCGCGTAAATCAGCATAATAAGTAGCCTATGTGTTAATCCCGGGTATAAGTTATCTTCATTGAAAATTTCATCCAAATCGGTTCAGCCGTTTGAGCGTTAAGAATTAACAAACATACAAACACACAAAGAGAGACACAGACACCTCACAAACTTTCACCTTTATAATATTAGTGTGATAACTTAAAAATCGCGTACATAAGTAGACGTAGGTACCTACTCATTTTTTTTATACGGGTTGATTACAATGAGCCAACCCACAGACATTTAATAGCAATGTCTTAATAAAATAACTATTGTACTAATTTAGTCCTACTACTTTTTTAAATCGGTCAAAAATATTTGCTAAAACGAACCTTTGTCTAAAAAAATATATTATTATTCTGCTACTACGTCTTTCAATTCTTACTGTGTTCTGAGCATTGTAATGTAATACCAAGAATTACGTCTAGTTTCAAAATAGAGTGAGCACGAAATTGTTAACAAAATGTTTTTAACCTTTTTTGATTGTTTTAAGTTTCATTTTAGAATAAATATTTTTGTACTTATTATAAAAATTATTTGAAATTTACCTTTCTCCGATGACAGAAGGACTTAAATATAAATATTTTGGAATCGTAATTAAACTTTATGCTTGAGTGTTAAGGTTTATAATGAACTGAAGTTGTTAATATTATAAAACTTTTTTCTTTAATTCGTAGTAAGAAATGTAAATGTTTATGTATGCGTAAACGTGGCCACTTTAGCGACGTATTTTTGTTCCTAATCCTGCATCTAGTGCTATTATTGATCGAAGGCATCCAGGCATGAAGAGCATGCCCGCTTACATAAAGCTATAACTGTAAGTCGAAGTCACGTTTAATAAACTGGGACCATCGAAGTAAAATATATAAACAGTAAATTACTAATAACACTAACAAAACCATTATCAGAAAGACGACCAGTCATCACGAGCAGCACTCGTTCACGAGCATAACGCAAAGATCAGCCATTACCCCCTCCCCATATTTGAGGGAAGGAGGCAACCCGACCTCCGACACTACCGCAAGCAGTGACATCTAAGGGAGCATGATGAACTTGCTGCCGGTTGCTTAGGCAAGAATAATATGATCAATTGTCGAGGTTGCTAGCTAACCACATGTTGCAAAACAACTCATAAAAAACCTAATGAGTAGATTATGTCATTAATAAATGAAAATAAAATTAAAATAAATTGCCATAGACAGTAAAAAAAAACAATTATATGAACTCATATAACCTGTCAGTAGGTAAGCTAATTCTGGAAAAAGATTCTGGGGATGTTCTTGAGTTAATCACAGCGGCCAACTGTTCTTATCGGTTAATTAAGTAGTCGTTGATAGAATAGTAGATATGCTTTTGAAGAAAGTTATACCAAGTCCAACAAACGAGTTACCATGAATGGGTTATTATGAAGCCGGTGAAATGGAGCACGTAATTTATACTTATTTCTGGAGTTAATATTGTGAATATCGCTGTTATTAGTATATAAGTGTATATTTTTCCTAATATACTGGGCGTCCCACGACTTTGCCACATGGAGGGAAAGTACCTTAAATACTGAGGATAGAAAAAAGTACTGAATGAGGACTTCTTTTTATTTTAAAAACAATACGAACTACATTAAAAAAATAATCGCTTATCTGAACCGGGAATTGAACCCTCTAAATGTAAAAAAAAACCCGTACTTTTACTGTACAGATCGAAAGGCTCAATCATATACATTTATTTCTTCTAAATAACATAGTATCTAAAATAAAAGAAAGACCATGAAATTTAACATTTATTTTTTACGCGTGGGTGTCGGAACTTGTCCCACCGGAACGTACTACCGTATGTAGTCGGTTTTAGCGATAAGACCGCCCATTGTGGACCCTATGTAAAATTTCGACATTTATATCTGTAATTTGTATGGTGTACATAATAAAGAGTATTCTATTATATTCCTATGTCCTAACCCAAGTCATGGTCTATCCATGTTAGTAAAAATAAACCAGCTGCTTCCTACAAAAGTGCAATACCTATGCGGTCAAAATGTATGGAACAGCCTTTTTTTTAAATAACCGATGAAGTTTCGTTTAGACGTTTAATTTTAACGCAGGAGGGTCCAGAATCATGAACTGAATCCGTGTTAACAGGTTGCGCGTCGCCAAATCCGTTCAGCCGTTTTAGCGTGAAAGCGCAACAAAAAAACAAAATTATTTTCGCATTTATAATACTAGCTTTTGCCCGCGTAAAGATCGGAAATTATTGCACAGGAACGGACTACCGTGATTCATAGTATCCTATGTCTATGCCTTTCATCTGAATCTGTTCAGCCGTACGGCATGAAAAGGTAACACACAGACAGACAATAAATTCGAATAATCTTTTTTAGGGTGCCGTATCTCAAAATTAAAAATTGGAACCCATAGGAGTTCCAATTGTACTTCATTGTCGGTCAAAACCCTTTTTCTCTGGAACGCGTGGAGACGGTCCCTTGGAGCTTTTAAGAAAATCAAGCTTCCCAGTCAACGCAATAAAAAAATACGGCCATTTGTGCCGGTTATGTGGGCACTCGCATATGGTATTTCCCGTTAACCTAGCAGCATGAAGTTTGGCGAGAATCAAGGTTTTACAGTTCAAGTAGGTAAAAATAAAAATCCAAAAATTGGTCATTTATAGTTACCTACCTACTATCTGTCAACTGCAAAGTTTCTTCAACCCGTCTTGAAGTAACATTTAGTCTGTATTTCATTCAAATCCGTCCACTCGACTCTGTTAAATGTTCCTTTTTCAACTGAAAAGTTAAGTTTGTCCTTCCATTCGGAATTGGAAATTCGTGCTGCCGAGCGTTTGATCCCTCGGCAGCACGAATTTCCTTCGCCTTCAGACGGAAAAAAAAATAAAACAGGTTTTTATGATTCTAAAATGTCTTTAATTATTTATTTTCTTATTATCATCAATTATTTGTAATACCTACTCTAGAGCCGCCATTGACTATGTAATACCGTAATGTTAGAAAGGTTACTTTAAAAGTTACTCGTATTTTAATTCAAAGTAATAAAGTAGGTAGCTACTTTATTACTTTGAATTAGAATAACTTTTGACTGTGTGGGCCGATTTTAATGAAATAAAGACGATTATATAGGTATGTTATTTATGAATTTATACTTAGTACACCACAAAAATACATAACAAAAAAATAAATCAAACACTACAAAATATACAATGGGCGGCCATATCGCTTTCTGTGATCTCGCCCAGGCAACCATGCAATGGACAGTGATTTGCCTGGACACGAAGTGGGGCTTTTTTGTTTTTTTTTTTGGTAGGAAATTATCAAATAACTTCTCCCGCTCTGGGCGGAGCGGGAGGGTGTGTCAGACTCTTACTGACTAAAACCCACCCGTATTCCTTCCGTTGCCTGTGTTGCCAGGGGCCTCGGTACCCTTGTCACATATTGTTTCTTTTTTGTATTTGCGTTCCTTCTTTGCGTCATGTTTACCTCAAATAAACGTATTTTCTTTCGTTCTTTTCTTTCTTTTGAACTTCCACGCGACCCCGGCAGGCATCGGCCCTAGTGGGCCCCTACGCTTGTCCTGACATATCTTTGAGGTGCGCGCAGAACACGTTGCGCTATCGACTCGGGCCTGGTCCTTATCGGACGGCGAGCTACCCATTGCTCACCGTCCGCAAGCCCGTGCCTACGGTGGCCGGAAATTCGCCCGGGATTCCCAACGCCCAGGGCGTCTCCTGCGGCGGCTAGGGGCGAGAGGGCGCGAAATTTGCCTTTCCCTCAACCGTCCCGCCTGCTCCTTCGCGAGCATTACTGTTTCGCAGAAGGAGGTGACGGCTGCCCACGCCCTCTTGCTCCGTACTGTCCGTACCATGGCCTGAACCAGGGACGGCCGCGAGAGATCTCTGCCGCCGATCGCCTCCACGACGACACGGCGGTGCTCTCCCCGAGCCGGGCAGACTACCACCGTATGCTCAACCGTGTCCTCCGGCGATCCAAACATAAAGTGGAGCTGTCGTTAGTGCAAAAAAATAAATACTAGAACTATTCATAATGTTACTTCAAGATATGGACAATTACTATATTTCCATTCCCTTAAATCTCTTGAAAACAGTACACAAAAAATTCAATATTACATGTTAGTTTGAAAATCATCCCCTATCCCATCCCCTTGGGGGATGATTTTACAAAAACTCAGAAACACGTAACTCTTTATTTCTTACGAAAAGCATACATTAGAATTTTAATATCCCTAACTTAAGAAATGCTGGGTTCCTATAAAAACTTTCATCTACTATATCCTATCCTATACCTTTAGGATTATTTTGGAAGCAAAAAGTAGCCATGTCCTTGCTCCATCTATCTCTTTGCCAAATTTTATCGAAATCCGTTCAGTGGTTTAGGCGTGAAAAGGAAACATACAAACAGACAGACAGACAGAGTTACTTTCGAATTTATAATATTAGTATGGATTAGTCAGGATATTGGCAAAGATGAATTGTGATGCCACGGTGACCAATATCTTAAAAAAAAAATTCTCGAGAAACTCTGGCACCTAGCTGGTAAAGTGCTCGAACAGCTCGTTTTTCAAGAAAAAATATATTTTGAACTAGCTGCGCCCCGGCGTTTCACCCGCATAAGCCTCGATTTCGTGGGAATATTGGGATAAAAAGTATCTTACGACCTAATCCAGGTCATGGTCTATCTGTGTGCTAAATTTCACCCAAATTCGTTCAGCCGTTTTAGAGTGAAAGCATAACAAACAAACAAACTCACTTTCGCAATTTGTAATATTAGTTAGGATGTCAGCGACTTTGCTCCACAGCAGACGGTCCATACGACATAACGCTATGAAAATAACTAAAATAGACTAACCAAGCTGTATCAACGTCAGTGATGTCATATTTTGACGGCGTAGGCGGCCGAACTGAGCCTTTCAGCTAGGCTTGATATTTGTGGGCCCTCCTGAAGTTTGACATCTACTGTTATGTTCAGAAAATCTGTTGAGTCTACAGTTTTAAACACCTCTTTATCTAAAACCACGTTGGGTCCTAGATTTCTAATATTCGGTAAGGCGAACTTTATACATTTCGTTTTCTTGGCATTATGAACTAAGTTATTTGTCGTAACATAATCAGCCAATGATGTTCCCACTGCTGGGACACAGGCCTCCTCTCTGTGTGTGGGAGTGGGCCGTAATCTACCACGCGGGCCCTGTGCGGGTTGGTCGTAAACCAATCCGTAACCATTGTTTACGTCAATTTACGTCGTCAAAATCTTGTCTATTCCTGTCTACATCTGGAAACAGTTCAACGTCACAGATATAAGATACATGGTCAGTTTTACCTTCAGATCCGTCTCATTAAAATTGGTACCGTGTGAGGCTGTAACGGCCTCAAGATCTATCGCTAGCGACGGTCGTAACGAACACTATAAGAAACACATCGTTGAAATCAAACAATATGATCGTTTCGTGCGTGCACGCATCCGGTCAGTCAAACCGATTGGATCAGATTTGTCTGTTCAGATTGATCTGTCCGTGTATCCCGATTGACAACTTTTAACCATCTAATCTTAACTTGCTTATTGTAAAGATGAGCATCCCAATAATACATAACTGGTCGTAATTAACGCGCACGGACAGAACCTGCGCGAAGTGAGCGTGCACCTGATGCGCTCGGGCGCGGGCGGCGCGGGCGCGGGCGCGGGCGCGGAGAGCGGCGTGCACGCGGTGGCGACGCGCTGGGCGGCGGCGCAGCTGGACGCGGCGCGCGCGCTGTGCCGCGCGCTCACGCGGCCGCTCGCCGCCACGCCCATGAACAACCAGCAGAGGGGGTTCACTTTTATGTACGATACGACGGCTCTTAGTCTATGTGTTGGGTTTTTGTTGTGGTTTCTGTTTTGGTTTTTCGTGTCTAGTTTTGTTTTTTTTTTTGTTTTTACTTCAGGTTGTCCTCATACTTATTAATGCGGCTTTGGCATGGAAAGTTAAATTACGCTATTTGGCAGTTACTTTGGACCTGATTAAATCGACTCAGCTACAATAAGTATGGGAATCCGTTTTGTGTTGGTTTTCTTTATTTTGCGATTTTTTTTGTGGTATTAGCTAAGTTATTGTCGTGCCTACCTAACTACATAAATATGAAAATTAAGCACCTTACAAGCGGACATTCATCATTTCATTGGTTTTTTTTTCCAATTTTTAACTATCCTCCTTCCAGTATTAGGTAATGGCAACGAACGAGGCTCATATCAAAACAAGTTTCATTTTGGTTTTTATTTATTACTTTTCATATCTGCAAGTCGCTTGTTTCACCACATTCGGAAAAATCCCGTTAGATGATCTGATCCATTTTTTATTTATTTGGTAAATATAGGAAGTGCCGTTACGGACAGTGAAACAGACCCAAAATCTAATGTCATGTTAATTCTCACAAAATTTAAATATCAAAGATACGGGTGTGAGGACATTTTTGAGCACAAAACTGACTATAATTTTAATTATTTCCAGCGATGATATGGACCCAACGCACGCGTTCATAGTATTTAAAGTTCTGGAGCAGTACTACTTGGCAACTGACTCGATCGCCTTCCCCCTGCCTCAAGGATTCAGTTCATTCTTCACCTACCTCGGGTACCGCACGCTGCCGTTCCATTCGTTCGTTCAATACGTTCACCGCAACGTGTTTGAGTTGCAGATTGATGTCATGAAGGCTATTATAGCATGTAAGTATAAGTACAATTTTAATTGTCTACATACATTAAAGTCGCATTTCGTGTCTCTCTGTGTGACACACGCATTTTGATGCGGTTTTCAAGATTGTATTTAGAGAATTTATTACGGGATTTTTTATATGTATAATAAATTAATATTAAACTTACAAATAATAAAGAAATGTCTATATTTTGTTAAGTTGTAAAACTGTGCGAAACAGAGGCGGGTCACTAGTTGTAGATATTAAATTAAACAGGAACATTAAATTATAAAAAAGATATTAAATCGATAAAAATTGCAAATACTTCTGTTTTAATTAAATTGAAAATTTATTAAATTCGGGCCAATGAATTTTATAAAATGTGCACTGACTCCCTGACAATGTCGTATGATTTTTAACCGTTGAATTAATCGCAGAGTGTCTTTTTTTGTATTAGGGCACCCGGTGATTGAGTTATAATATAAAATCGGTTTCATTTTGTAGGTACCTAGCTTAACCAGACCCACATCCGTAGACTCTGATAGCAGTCTACTGATGTGTTGACCAATATTATAATACTACACGTCTATACCGTAGTTCAATTTTAGCGTATTTTTTTTATTAAAATTATTGTTTTACCATTTCCAGTCAAAGATGACGAGAACAAGACGACGGTGAACAACAAGCTGCGGCTCATACAGCTGGTGGGCGAGGGCCGCGCGCGGCGCGCGCTGGCCGCCTGGCCGGCGCGCGCCGCGCTGCTGCTGCGGGCGCGGGACCACGCGCACGCGCTGCTCAGTGGGGGCGCCGCGCCGCACCACGACGCCACGAGGCACCGCCCCGTTAAGGACACTGGTCAGTACTGTACTACCGCACTACACACCACGCGCACGCGCTGCTCAGTGGGGGCGCCGCGCCGCACCACGACGCCACGAGGCACCGCCCCGTTAAGGACACTGGTCAGTACTGTACTACCGCACTACACACCACGCGCACGCGCTGCTCAGTGGGGGCGCCGCGCCGCACCACGACGCCACGAGGCACCGCCCCGTTAAGGACACTGGTCAGTACTGTACTACCGCACTACACACCACGCGCACGCGCTGCTCAGTGGGGGCGCCGCGCCGCACCACGACGCCACGAGGCACCGCCCCGTTAAGGACACTGGTCAGTACTGTACTACCGCACTACACACCACGCGCACGCGCTGCTCAGTGGGGGCGCCGCGCCGCACCACGACGCCACGAGGCACCGCCCCGTTAAGGACACTGGTCAGTACTGTACTACCGCACTACACACCACGCGCACGCGCTGCTCAGTGGGGGCGCCGCGCCGCACCACGACGCCACGAGGCACCGCCCCGTTAAGGACACTGGTCAGTACTGTACTACCGCACTACACACCACGCGCACGCGCTGCTCAGTGGGGGCGCCGCGCCGCACCACGACGCCACGAGGCACCGCCCCGTTAAGGACACTGGTCAGTACTGTACTACCGCACTACACACCACGCGCACGCGCTGCTCAGTGGGGGCGCCGCGCCGCACCACGACGCCACGAGGCACCGCCCCGTTAAGGACACTGGTCAGTACTGTACTACCGCACTACACACCACGCGCACGCGCTGCTCAGTGGGGGCGCCGCGCCGCACCACGACGCCACGAGGCACCGCCCCGTTAAGGACACTGGTCAGTACTGTACTACCGCACTACACACCACGCGCACGCGCTGCTCAGTGGGGGCGCCGCGCCGCACCACGACGCCACGAGGCACCGCCCCGTTAAGGACACTGGTCAGTACTGTACTACCGCACTACACACCACGCGCACGCGCTGCTCAGTGGGGGCGCCGCGCCGCACCACGACGCCACGAGGCACCGCCCCGTTAAGGACACTGGTCAGTACTGTACTACCGCACTACACACCACGCGCACGCGCTGCTCAGTGGGGGCGCCGCGCCGCACCACGACGCCACGAGGCACCGCCCCGTTAAGGACACTGGTCAGTACTGTACTACCGCACTACACACCACGCGCACGCGCTGCTCAGTGGGGGCGCCGCGCCGCACCACGACGCCACGAGGCACCGCCCCGTTAAGGACACTGGTCAGTACTGTACTACCGCACTACACACCACGCGCACGCGCTGCTCAGTGGGGGCGCCGCGCCGCACCACGACGCCACGAGGCACCGCCCCGTTAAGGACACTGGTCAGTACTGTACTACCGCACTACACACCACGCGCACGCGCTGCTCAGTGGGGGCGCCGCGCCGCACCACGACGCCACGAGGCACCGCCCCGTTAAGGACACTGGTCAGTACTGTACTACCGCACTACACACCACGCGCACGCGCTGCTCAGTGGGGGCGCCGCGCCGCACCACGACGCCACGAGGCACCGCCCCGTTAAGGACACTGGTCAGTACTGTACTACCGCACTACACACCACGCGCACGCGCTGCTCAGTGGGGGCGCCGCGCCGCACCACGACGCCACGAGGCACCGCCCCGTTAAGGACACTGGTCAGTACTGTACTACCGCACTACACACCACGCGCACGCGCTGCTCAGTGGGGGCGCCGCGCCGCACCACGACGCCACGAGGCACCGCCCCGTTAAGGACACTGGTCAGTACTGTACTACCGCACTACACACCACGCGCACGCGCTGCTCAGTGGGGGCGCCGCGCCGCACCACGACGCCACGAGGCACCGCCCCGTTAAGGACACTGGTCAGTACTGTACTACCGCACTACACACCACGCGCACGCGCTGCTCAGTGGGGGCGCCGCGCCGCACCACGACGCCACGAGGCACCGCCCCGTTAAGGACACTGGTCAGTACTGTACTACCGCACTACACACCACGCGCACGCGCTGCTCAGTGGGGGCGCCGCGCCGCACCACGACGCCACGAGGCACCGCCCCGTTAAGGACACTGGTCAGTACTGTACTACCGCACTACACACCACGCGCACGCGCTGCTCAGTGGGGGCGCCGCGCCGCACCACGACGCCACGAGGCACCGCCCCGTTAAGGACACTGGTCAGTACTGTACTACCGCACTACACACCACGCGCACGCGCTGCTCAGTGGGGGCGCCGCGCCGCACCACGACGCCACGAGGCACCGCCCCGTTAAGGACACTGGTCAGTACTGTACTACCGCACTACACACCACGCGCACGCGCTGCTCAGTGGGGGCGCCGCGCCGCACCACGACGCCACGAGGCACCGCCCCGTTAAGGACACTGGTCAGTACTGTACTACCGCACTACACACCACGCGCACGCGCTGCTCAGTGGGGGCGCCGCGCCGCACCACGACGCCACGAGGCACCGCCCCGTTAAGGACACTGGTCAGTACTGTACTACCGCACTACACACCACGCGCACGCGCTGCTCAGTGGGGGCGCCGCGCCGCACCACGACGCCACGAGGCACCGCCCCGTTAAGGACACTGGTCAGTACTGTACTACCGCACTACACACCACGCGCACGCGCTGCTCAGTGGGGGCGCCGCGCCGCACCACGACGCCACGAGG
Organism: Atethmia centrago; assembly: GCA_905333075.3. Classification (NCBI taxonomy): domain Eukaryota; kingdom Metazoa; phylum Arthropoda; class Insecta; order Lepidoptera; family Noctuidae; genus Atethmia; species Atethmia centrago. The sequence continues at coordinate 33,248,361 of HG995367.1, read as the reverse complement.
CACCGCCCCGTTAAGGACACTGGTCAGTACTGTACTACCGCACTACACACCACGCGCACGCGCTGCTCAGTGGGGGCGCCGCGCCGCACCACGACGCCACGAGGCACCGCCCCGTTAAGGACACTGGTCAGTACTGTACTACCGCACTACACACCACGCGCACGCGCTGCTCAGTGGGGGCGCCGCGCCGCACCACGACGCCACGAGGCACCGCCCCGTTAAGGACACTGGTCAGTACTGTACTACCGCACTACACACCACGCGCACGCGCTGCTCAGTGGGGGCGCCGCGCCGCACCACGACGCCACGAGGCACCGCCCCGTTAAGGACACTGGTCAGTACTGTACTACCGCACTACACACCACGCGCACGCGCTGCTCAGTGGGGGCGCCGCGCCGCACCACGACGCCACGAGGCACCGCCCCGTTAAGGACACTGGTCAGTACTGTACTACCGCACTACACACCACGCGCACGCGCTGCTCAGTGGGGGCGCCGCGCCGCACCACGACGCCACGAGGCACCGCCCCGTTAAGGACACTGGTCAGTACTGTACTACCGCACTACACACCACGCGCACGCGCTGCTCAGTGGGGGCGCCGCGCCGCACCACGACGCCACGAGGCACCGCCCCGTTAAGGACACTGGTCAGTACTGTACTACCGCACTCTACACACCACGCGCACACTGCTATTCGCGGGGCCGCGTTCTTGATACATTCATTCTGTTTTTAAGGGCTTGGTACATTTCTTTAGTCCTGGATCATAAGTTAAGGCTGATTTTTGAATAGACAGTTAACTTTTATCTGAGGGACAATTATTTGACAACTTTCGTATAGAAAACAATCACCATAATTTCAGCTGAAAGACGCACTGCTAGACATAGGCTAGATTTCACTGCTAGACATAGGCCCTCCCCAAACACCACCACTTCGACGGGTTCTGTGCTTCTCGTATTCAGCGGATTTCTGCGCCCTTCACCAGGTCATCGGTCCACTATGTGGGAGGCCTTCCAACGCTACGTCTTCCGGTACTCCAGAACCTTTCGGCCCCGTCGGCCATCTGTTCTGCGAACAATGTGCCCACTGCCACTTTTAATTTTGCCAATTCTTCGGGCTATGTCGGTTAACCTGGTTCTCCTGCAGATTCCTTCACTTCTTCGATCACGTAGGCAAACTCCAAGCATAGCCCTCTCCTTTGCCCTTTGGGTGACTTTTAGCCTTCTAATAAGGTATATTGTGAGGGACCTCGTTGCAGTGCCATAGGTCATCATCACACAAACACTTTTGTCTTGACACAGTGCGATATGTGGGTTGAGAAGATATTGCAAAGCTTACCGAATGGTTCGAGCCGAGTCGAATTCGACTCTTTCTCGAAGTTGGACTATTACCTAACTGAACAATTTGTCTTCGGTAAACATACTCGTCCACAACTTTGAGTCCCGATTGGAAGTCGTCAACTAATCGATGTCTCGAACTCGTCGATGCAACAGCTTGTAGACATGGCTCAAAAGTGAGATGGGCCTATAATTCTTAAGGGTATTGTCGCCCTTCTTAAAGAAAAGTATCACCACGCTTATTCCATGCCTGTGGCGTTTTGCCCTCGTGGATAACGGAATCAAACAGATTCTGGAGGGCCTTAAGAACGGGTTTTCTGCCGGTCTTTAGGAATTCGGCCGTTATTCTGTCATCACCCGGCGCACAGACTGTCCTGTAGAACCAACTAGCTGGACAAAAATACTAAGTAATTATTAAATTAAGATTTCACTATTTTAAGTAATATTACATCGTGATCGATCGCCTTTAACATAGTTTATGGAATAAATCGTAAATTTTCAGAAAATAAAACGAAAATAAATTTTATTTAACTGTTTATTGTAAAAAAATCACATGTGGGCTCCGCGCCGTGTACAGTAGCGTCTAAATCATCTAAACAATAGCTTATAATAATAATAGAACAATAAAATAATAGAGAATAATAATAGATAATTAATAATAGTAACAGATTTGGTTTTTGCAATAAACTTAAAAAGCTTTTCTTGGACCGTTTGTTACACTGTTCACATTATAATGTCTTAATATGTGGTCCGCAATCACAGAAACACGATCTTTCTGAGTCACTTGTTTCCATTTTTCAAAGAGTTCCCTTCGCTGCATTGCTTTTGAATAAATGCACTGAACAAAAGAAACTCTTAAGTCGCATGAAATTATTATTCGGTATCGAAAGAAGAATATCATAACAACTTAATAAAAAGTGAATTACAACTCGACTGGACTCGGCTATACAACTTTTCTATTATTGAAATGCAATAACATATAGAAAAACTACCTCAAAACTTAAGAATTGTTTTCTTCAATGTTATTATTAGAAAATAAAAATAAAATTCATACCTGGAAAGTACAAATCAGAAAAATCTCCAAACAACACAATTTTTTATGTAGCATGCGCGATAGTACCGGTACACAACAAGTTCCATGGCAGACTGACGGGTGGCAAAAATGGTTTCGTCGCAACCTATTGTTTGCCTGCTGCTTGAGCGCCTACCCAGAGAGTAGGGATGTATTGGTAATATGTTTAAGGTAAACCGGAGTCTTATCTTTAGAGTAGTAGGATTCATTAAAAAAAAATGACACTTGATGTTTCGGTATTTCGTCCTGCTAGCTTGTTCTACGGGACATACTGTGCGGCGCCTCGTTATTTTTGAGCTGTTTCAGAGCCATCCTAATCTGGTAGAAGCTGACGTCCTGGATGTCTTCGGTATAGTGTCGGGTCAATCTAGCTCTTTGGTTGTCGAAAATAATATTTAAGTCATATTGTCATATTATTATTATTTGTTCTTCAGATAAAAGTTATAACTATTGAAAAATCAACCCTTAAGTAGTACATTATTGGAGGCAAAAGTCCTCGCGCACGTATGGGAGTGGCACGAGGAGGCGAAACGCCGGGGCGTAAGTCCGCTGCCGCGAGAAATCGCGGCACAGCGGACGGAGCTCCGGCGGGATCTAATGGCGACATGGAAAGTACGGTTATCGCAACCCAGTGCTGGGCACGCCACGATTGCGGCGATAAGTCCCCTCTTTGAGGAGTGGCTAGAGAGGAGACCTTCCGCCTGACGCAGGTCCTCACCGGACACGGCAGTTTCGGGAGGTTCCTGTGTCGGATAAGGCGGGAGGAAACGTCCGGGTGTCACCACTGTGTGGATCGCCCGGAGGACACGGTGGAGCATACGGTGGAGGTCTGCCCGGCTTGGGCAGGGCACCGCCGTGTCCTCGTGGAGGCGATCGGCGGCAGAGATCTCTCGCGTCCGGCCCTGGTTCAGGCCTTGGTACGGAGCGAGAGGGTATGGGCAGCCGTCACCTCCTTCTGCGAAGCAGTAATGCTCGCGAAGGATGAGGCGGGACGGTTGGGGGAAAGGCAAGTTTCGCGCCCTCTCGCCCCTAGCCGCCGCAGGAGACGCCCTGGGCGTCGGGAATCCCGGGCGGATTTCCGGCCACCGTAGGCGCGGGCTTGCGGACGGTGAGCAATGGGTAGCTCACCGTCCGGTAAGGACCAGGCCCGGGTCGACGGCGCGTTGTATTCCACGCGCGCCTCAAAGAAATGTCGTCAGCACACAGGTAGGGGTCCACTAGGGCCGATGCCTGCCGGGGTCGCGGGAAGGTACTTATGGGTCACCGAGGCCCCCGCAACACAGGCAAGAGGAAGGAATACGGGTGGGTTTTAGTCAGTAAGAGTCTGACACACCCTCCCGCTCCGCCCAGAGCGGGAGAAGTTATTAGATGATTTCCCACCCTCAAAAAAAAAAAAACTGGTACATTATTCATAGCTTACATAAACTTTCATTACAGGTATAGCAGCACTACCTTCAGGGGAACGCCTGTCTCCACTGGACACATTCCTGGACTTGTTGACAGCTAAGGCCAGCCTCAACGAATTGGACTTCAACCTCATCATTGAAGCCACATTGGCCTCGGTACAGCAAGACTCTGCCACTTAAATTATTTCTCTAGTTAATGTTTTGTAGTCGAATTTTAGTGTAAGCATCTACCAAAGAGCAAGGTATTATGCCAAAAAGTTACTATAGGATAAACAACTGCCTTAAGTTTAGATAATTACTCCATTTCCATTTCATTCATTCCATTTTTGTCTGTCAACTTTTTTAAATATCTTAAAATTTTCCACTGCTTCAGCACTATATATTATTTAAAGCAGCTATATATTATTACCGCGGGCCGCATGCAGCCCACTGTAGGACTCGGTACGCGTGCGGGCCGCCAACAAGTTAAAAAAAATGCGGCAAGTAAAAGAAAATGATAAAATACATGTTGACAATGCTGTATACCTAATTAATTACCTACATTATCAAGCATGTGTTGCGAGCATGCGATATATTCGGGTAGCACTTGGGTGAGTTTGGGCGACAGGGGTGGGGGTGCGGCGTGCAATCAAATTGTCACGGCCATGCAATGCCAGGCATCAAACTAAATAGGTATTGTAAGTTTTACAAAAAAAAATACCAGGTTCAATTCTTTTAAAACGTTTACCTAGTTATTTTTCTTTTATTGTTATGCCCGAGTGACTTCTATTCTCTATAAGTCTGTGCATCCCTGATTTCCAGTCATTTATTTATTATTATTAAAGATAGCATATTAGTCTTTCTTTTGGAAAAACCTTAAGATGCCGTATTTATTTTAAGTCAATATTTTAAAGGAATCTTGTTTAGCTTACCACACTATCCATTAGTGACTGAATTCAACCAAATAAATACCAACATAATAAAATTGTAGTAAATTTTTTCGGTGTTTTGTAGTGACATTTTGACATTCCACTATTAATTATTTAGTTGTAAGTTCATGTAACCAAGAAGCACAAAGATTTAAATTGTGAAAAAAATCACCTAAAACAGTCTTGATGTGCAATTTTGTAGTGCAATATTTATTGACGATTCGTATTGAAATAAAAGTATCAAAAACAGGATGATGTATTTTATTCGTTAAACAATTAAATCCTAGGAAGAAATGTCTTTCCACACTACGATAATTGCGCTTGAAGAACGTCCTTTAAAAACCCACCAAACGTGAGCAATTATGCGACTGTATCGTTAACAGCGACGTGTGAAAAAGTCGTCGTGTGCAGGCTCGAAATAACATTAATTGTAGAACGGGTTGTAAGTCACCCAGTGAGCTCTCTTTTGGTCTTTATCAGTTTTATGTGATGTGAACAGTGACTTGTATACTTCACTACTCTGGGGGTCCTTGGCAACACTGTAATCTTTCTTAGTTTTCTTGTAAGATGGGTCCTGAGCCAGTTCTGTGGAGTGAACGCGCTTCGACGACCCGAAATGTCCTCTCGCCTGCTTGTTAGGATTGTATTTAGGTAAAGAAAGTGGTATTGTCTCAATTTCTTTCTTCACTGCATTACTTGTGCTTGGTCCAGCCTCTGGTTCTTCTTTTACTCCATTCTCTGGTTTACCTTCTTCTGATTCTGTTACGACTTCAGTAGATGTGGATGGTACAGGAGTGGATGGCTCTACTTTGATTTCAATGTTTTCAGTTTTTTCTGCCTTTGATTTTTTGCCACTTTTTCTGCTAGCAACACGGACAGCCACCTTTTCTCTTAATTTCTCAATGTCCTCATCCGTTCCGTTGAGTACAACAACGTCGCTATCTATGAATGGTTGCTGGCACTGGGGGCAAAAGTTATAGTTAATAAATCACGTAGAATTGACCTAAATTCCAATCGAAGTTGATAATACTTGATGAAGAAATGGGAACGAGTTTATCATTGGTGGCATAGTAGCCTATTTCTCAGCAGATTTTGGTCTGTTTGGCCACAAAAATGACCTTAGACACTAATAAATCATTCATATATTTATTTTTAAATGTTATTTTTTTATGTTATGTTATAACTAATATTTAAAATTGTGAATGGAAGGAATGATAATAAATAATAAGCAAAGAAATGTGGGATTTAATAAAAGTTGAGTTCAGTTTTACTGTTTGAACTCAACTTTTATTTATTATATTATATTTATTAATTTTTAATAAAAGTTGAGTTCAAACAGTTATACTGTTTGAATTTTGATTAAATCTCTAAATGCATAAAGGAAGAAAGAAGAATAAAAAAATATTCATATTTTTTTTTGGTTCATCATCTGCTTAGTATTTTCCAGCTAAGCTGAGGTCGGTTTCCAGTCTAATTGGATGCAGCTGAGTATAAACCAGTATTGTACACGCAGCAACTGCCTATCTAAATAATTGTGACAAAAATAAAGCTATTAAAGCTTACCATATGACAGAGATTCTGTTTAACTTCCCTGAGAGCCCTCTCGGCGAGCACACAACCACAGCTCCACAGGAACACGAAGCGGAACTTGCCAGACATTTCCAAGCCGCTGATTGGGCAGATGTAGGGAGCGTTGCCCTCACCCACAGCACCTTCCGTATGGTCAGCAGCAGTGTATGCGGGGTTCTTCACGAGGTTCAAGTCTTTGATGTCCTATGGATTTTAGTTAAGGATTGATTATTTTGATTTGAAGTGATATTCATATTCATATTATTCATCTTTAATTGCATTCTAAAATGTTTTAAAGGTTTTACAAAGGCTTAGAGCTAAGGTACAATTACGGACCCTGTAGGGTATAACAAAAAAATAAAGTTAAAATAATTCTTAAAATAAAATTAGGAAAGAAATTAACAATAAATAATTTTTAAAAGTTTTAAATACACTAATAACATTAATTAAGTAAATATAAACATTTATTTTGTTGAGATCAGTTATTGGTTGTGGTACATAATAATTATCTGGTCACGTTAATTTATTTTTTTTTTAAATGTAAGTAGGTTTTTACAAACACTTATACGTCAAACATATTTTTTTAAACTTAAATCATATTATATTTATTAGCGTATCTATGACTAACTGTGGACAGTGTCTGCTTGTATTCAGTCATTTTTTTTGTTATATATGTATTTGTTTATTGTGGAGTATGCTTGATATTCAATTATGGTATGTATGGCACTTTTAAAACTGTAGTAGCTAGTACATTAGAACCTTGTAGCTGGACACAGGATGCAGGTAGTAGGTCTCTAAAGCAAAAAAAAAACCGGTCAAGTGCGAGTTTAACTCACGTGGTGAGGGTTCCGTACAATGAATATGTTATCTACCATATTTTTTTTATTCCAAGAACAAACTTAACATTGTACTTGAAAACAATGTTCTCCCATACATTCTAACTGCAAATGGAAGTTTGTACGAACAATATTGAGAGATTTACCATGTTATTTTAACACCATAGACTTATCGGTTTTGTAATTTATAAGTAAAGAACTTTTTTTATTTTTGGGTGGGAAATCATCAAATAAGTTCTCCCGCTCTGGACGGAGCGGGAGGGTGTGTCAGACTCTTAGTGACGATAACCCACCCGTATTCCTTCCGTTGCCTGTGTTGCCAGGGGCCTCGGTAACCCTTTGGTACCTTCCCGCGACAAGTAAAGAACTACTACCATAATTCTTTAAAAATTTTCGGCTCAGTAGTTTTGGACATAAGGGGAATGGTCAATATTCATATATTTTCTTAAATAACTTTAAAACTGTGTATTGAAAATTATAAAAAAAAGGATTTGAGAACCTCACAGTAAGCCCTTTCATTTGATATGTCACAAGCTACAGTTCGCAAAACTTTTTTTTATTGTCTAATTTGCCCCCAAAAGTGGGTCACTTTGATCATATTCAAAATTCATTCACTTACGTTACACTTATTTGAGTCACAGAAACTTATAATTATATGTACCAAGTTTCAGCTTAATTGGTCCAGTAGATTCGGAGCAGCTTTATGTCATAAGCCTCATACATAAGGAGAGAAAAAGGGTTAACAATGAATTACTTAAGTAACTTAGATCATTATAGTAACTAGGGTAAGTACATGCTCGTTTTTGTGATACTCCTGACACCCGAACTAGGACGTATCCTGTATCCTCAGGTGTCAGCGTTCTTCCCTGCCAGACACGTTGCAAAGCCTAACTTATTGTTTAAATGTTGACAAGGTTAAAAGAAAATAATTTATTACAAGTTTTCTTTTTTGATGAAATTAATAATGAATAACTAACTAACTAAAAACTATATATTCCCCATTTTATCTCTGCTTTAATATGTGTTTGGAGAAGTGAATGTAGTGTAAGGGTGGGTGTAGTGTGAGTGTGTATGTGTGTCAGTTGATTGGTTGTGGATTTGTGCTATTATGTGCGCGCAATATAATGTAGATTAGCCAGTGATGCTAGCCAGCAAATTCTCCATTTCCTGATAGTTTAGAGAAGTGAGCCAATCCTTCACCTTCATTTTACAGTTATTTCTATTTAGGTGAAAAATATCCAATTGTTTGTTTGTGTTGTCATACAATCTTACACAGAGGATAAAGTAGTGTTTACCTGCAAAAGATGTTCTTGTCTGATCAGGCTTAACAATTGTATATGCTTATAGATTGTAATTCTAATTCGAGGCTCTTGCAGAGGTTGCAACTTCTGTTTACGGGCAGGCTATGGTTTGGTGGCCACACCGTAAGAACTTTACATTGTTTTGTTTGCAAAGTTCTGGCACCAGTCTCCTACATTCACAATAAGAGTTGTGTTGTCAGCATAAGTAAAGATTTTACAGTTTTGTAGGGGCATATCGCATGAATTATTAATAAATATAATAAATAGTGTGGGGCCCAGGATGCTTCCTTGTGGAACACCACAGTTAATAGCCTCTTCATTACTTATATGTTTCCATATTTTCACCACTTGTACACTTTCTCATAGATAGTCGGCAAATATTTTTAAGGGCATACCTCTAACTCCTATGCTTGTTCCAGCTTATTTAAAAGGATAGGGACAGAGCAAAAGCTTTCGCTAAGTCTAACAACAATCCTAAGCATTTTTTATTCTTATCTAGGTTTCAAATAGCATGTTGTTTTCTAACCAATACTGTTAATAATAACATGTTAACATCTAACATTGTAATGTTATATGTTTCAATTCTGCATTTCTGATATGACTACTAGTTAAGAGGACTTAGTGGTGATGGCATACTAATACTTAAGCCTATTTCTATCTATAAAATGGTGGAAGATTTACATCTTTCAGAGGCCATTGTAACAGAATACCGCTGCCTGCCAGTACTCTGGTCACTTTATCATATAGTTATAGATACCTAAAATAATACTACAAGCATTTACCTTCAGATTTTTGATGTGGTTGATGGACTCTGGCTTGGTTTCTTTGTCAAGCAGAGACTCAAGGACGGAGCTTTTGCTGTACAGCCTGCCGAGGCCACAGGCCACCACGGGCGGCTGTAGCGGTTGTTGGGATAAAGCGCAGTTGCGCCACTTGAATGATCGTTCAGCATCTTTGTCTTTCTACAATAAAATAATAAAATTAACACACTGGAAATGAAATGTTTACATTTAGTAAAAATATAAATATTCCAAAGACATTTACCTGTTCTGGCTTCTTTTTCATTCGCACAAGTTCATCTCGACGTGGGATGGTACCACCATCGCAACCCATAATGGAATATTGAGAATTAAACTGATTAAAAACAAAATTATTTGTTTCTAAAGATTGTTATGTTGCACAGACCAGCACAGACTAAATAGTAAATAATAATCTTTAAAATTACTCTTTGGTAGTACTCTATGTTGTCAATTACGTGACGTACGCCGTACGCAATCACATGGGAAATGGAAAAAAATAAATCTATTTCCGGTTGGTGTCTTTATGAACAAAAGCAGCATATTCTCAACGTGCTAAATAACCAATCAGTATTCCGGCTAAAATACTTAGTCCCTACTCCATAATATCTGCGATTCCGACCCTACGAGCAGCTGTCACTGCTGTCAGTGTCAGCTGTTATGTCGCTGTTGTCTGTCAGGCACACATGGCCATGGGTTGTCGGTCCTCTTTTTAATTACCTCTACAGTACTCATATTATTTGAAAGAAACATCTCTTTGTGACTAATTTAAATAGAATGCCTGATATTGAAATGGACAGAGTACCGGAAAATGGTTCGGATTGCGAAGTTAGCTCACAGAACGCGTCAGATGCAGATAATATTTCAGACTCTGGTGATGGGATAAAAAAGAAAAAGACTAGAAAGCGTGGGATCGTATTTTTGTCGACTATACCTCCTTATATGAATGTGGCTAAGATACGTGAAATATTCAGCGAATTCGGTGAAGTTGGGAGAATATATTTGCAGCCGAGTGCCAGTAAGTTTTCGAGGTTATGTTGTTTGTTATTGTCCAAATCTCGTCTTATTTAATTGGTATTTATTTAAGTTGTGCAGTCCTTACAATATTTAGTGGTTTATGCCAGTAGTAGAAGTAACAGTTATTGTTCATCATGAAACAAGTGGACATGGTTTTGAATTATTGATATTTTTTTTTTTTTTTTTTTTTTTAACAATGCCAGTCGGCTCAAGAAGAGCAGGCACATTGATGCTGGCAAGAGACCGGCGGATTATGTCATTAAGTGTTGCATGTCTTGAAAAGCGGCCTGCACTTTTTTGACAACAAAGTCCGTGGTGACCCAGTCGGTCCACGTCCGTGCCACAAGGGCATGTGTGTGGAGTGCATACCGTGACCCCAAGCCGCAGACCAGTCGCCAGACGAAGCGAGGTCGGATCCAGGAAGGTACCGGTATATGGAGAAGGATGGGCATGTAGCCAATGACCGGCCTCTCTGGTCCGGATCGCGCAAGACTTTTGGCGGTCGGAACCAGAGAGGCCGGTCATTGGCTACATGCCCATCCTTCTCCATATACCGGTACCTTCCTGGATCCGACCTCGCTTCGTCTGGCGACTGGTCTGCGGCTTGGGGTCACGGTATGCACTCCACACACATGCCCTTGTGGCACGGACGTGGACCGACTGGGTCACCACGGACTTTGTTGTCAAAAAAGTGCAGGCCGCATTATTGATATTAATATCAAATTCTATTGGTAGTTTTTGGTTAATGTTTAAAAATTGTTTTTCACAGAGCCTGGCGAAAAACGCAAGCGGGTACCAAATCAATTTACAGAAGGCTGGGTAGAATTCCAGAAGAAAAAAGTGGCCAAGATGGTTGCAACCAAACTAAATAATACAAAGATTGGCACTAGAAAGAAATCACGATACTATGATATGATATGGAATGTCAAATACATCCCGAGGTTCAAGTGGATCCATTTGAGTGAAAGACTGGCATATGAAAGGGCTGCTCTCAAACAGAGGTTGAGGGCTGAGATTTCACAGGCTAAAAAGGAGGCACACTATCTGCAGACTAATGTAGAAAAAAGCAAGAAAATTAAGAAGAAGAAAGCAATGGAATCAGTTGAATAAAATTACTTATTTTAAGTTGATTTCAGAGTTTTAATTTTATCTACTTTTACCTATATGCCTGCAACTAACTTCTAAATTAAACTATCTGGTGCTTGTGCTGACTGAAGCCTAATAATGGTTATGTTATTTTTGACTGAAGTCCACTCTTCCACTGATTATTTCTTCTACCCGCATTCTTTGCTTTGAGTTCAGGGGATCTGGTGTCAACTTCTGCATGTACCGTCGTGGTGGTATAGTGTGCGAGAGGATTCCTTGTGAGAATTCTCGATGTACTCTCACTCCGTCTAGGGCATTTGACTGTAGTCTCTCAAAACTGTGCAGTTCCATCATAAATTGTTTGCGTTGGGCTGCTTTGGCGTAGTGATAGCGGTGGCGGCAAACTACTCTGCTGCAATAAAATTATTATTATAGCTTATTGGATAATTTTCAATTATGTGAAATTACTATATTCTATGCATTGACACACTGACTTTCTGGGACCATAGCCCGTTATTTATTGTAAACATTTGTTGCACAACAGTTGCTCCACACCAGTTTCTCAACATAACGATGTTTTCGCTCGCCGAGCGGCAACTCTTCAACATGGCGTCATCAACTCCCCAACACAAAAGGTGACTGCAACTCAGCAACATGTTTATAAACAAATGTTTACAATGAATATGGGGCTTATCACTCACAGTAGAACTGCAATATCTGTTTTACTTTTATGTTATACTTACTATGCCAATGCTAATGCAGAGTAAGCAGGGTGTATGCTGACATCGGACCGCGCTAACTCGGGGAACCCAGGGTACAGGGGAATACGTCTCCTTTTTTCCTTCTCTGAAGGCTTCTCCTTATCTTCGAATTGATTCATTGTTAACGATTACTTCGGGAATAGTAATTTATTGAGCTAAGGCATTGTTGCTTTGGTAACTAAAACCAACTTGAACAAGCTGTTTGATCAATAATGTATCTCTTTGTCAAAGTGACTTCTGGAGTTAGTTGTAAAAACAAAATAAGGTTGTGCTGTAAATAATGAATATTTATTTTCTGGTAAGGTTGTATGTTGTATATGATCGAGGAACATGAATATGATTTATTTTATTTACAAACTAGTCAAGTACGACCGCATCCTGAGTTTCCGACTAATATTAATACCTACATAACATCTCGGGTAAATAAATCAGTCACAATGGGTAGAAGGTACCTACGTACGATGCTCGCGGTAATATTTCTTGCCAGACTGTTAGATGAGACTAATACTAAAATGAGGAGACTCGGATTGGGGTTTTCTGTTAGTTAATACACGCAAAATATGAAAATAATCAACACGAAAGGCATCCGGCATGCTTTACGTGTGTAAAGTGAAGAGTAAAGAGATTTATTTCAAACGAAACAACCAAATTATTCCCAAAAGCATTTGCATTTTAACTTAAGACAAATTACATAATCAGCCTATAATGTTCCCACTGCTGGGACACAGGCCTCCTCTCATCGAGAGGGAGTGGGCCGTAATCTACCATGCGGGCCCAGTGCGGGTTGGTAGATGTCACATGTCTTCGAATTTTTGGTTCTAGAACATGCCGGTTTCCTCACGATGTTTTCCTTCACCGTTTTGAGAGCAGTGGTGATGAAATTGTTTACACAAAGTAAAGCGCCTGTCTGGGTTCGAACCTACGACCTACAACTCGTAAGTCGGGGCCGTTACCACTGGGCCACCACTGCTCTCTAAGACAAATTAGCAATACGAAAAAGGCCAAATAAATCACATAATATAAATTAATAACAGTTTATTGATACAGCATTAATATCTAATCCGCGGCCGAATGCAACCTCTGAGGTCAGTATTGCTTGGTGACGACGTGAACATTTTCTATAACGATTATTTACACAATTCTGGCTGTTAAGATGAGGCCGCGACGGCTGCAACCCTGCTCTTGCACACACAGTCATTGAATTCATTCACTAGCACTGAACACAGGAGAGATTTGTTCGGATTTGAATTGTAGCACTGGAGGACCTGAAAGTAGAAATAAAATTATAAGTACTATGACTTCAGACAACATTATCCACAGTATGAAGGCCACACGTCAGTGGTAAATTCTAATAATGTAGTTTTTATTATTGAACGCAAAATTACTTTAGCAACCTCAGGAAGTTCACTAGGTAGCTCTGATGACAAGGTACATTATGTTTAAATGAGTAAAACTGGGCAGCAATTATAAAGTTTAATTTATTAGTTGTTTGACTATGAAATCATAGTTTCTAAACATTTTTTATTTACCACACACGGTGTCTGAAGACAAATAATATAATTAGGTACTATTTTAGGAAACTTATTTGAGTCAGACATGCCAATACCAGTGGTTCCCAAAGTTGACTGGATCACTGGATCGCGACTCACATAACAAAAAGTTTCTAATTCGGGACCTCTTGGTTTTCATATGAATGAAGGACTGTTGAAACAAGAAAAAAGAACATTCAGTTCCGAGTTCGATTTTATAGTCTTAGCATCAACTTCAGTTTTAGTTACTTTTTATCGCAATGAGTTTGATACGTCCAATTTATTTCGGTGCGTTCCGTCGTCCTCCAACCGCGCATACGACGAAAATCGCAAACCGAGCAACCCGTGCCGCGATTGCCGTCTGTCACCGTCAGAGAACAGTGGTCGCGCGCCCGTTGGCCCGGTTGGTCGATTTGTCATCCTATGTTTCGCGACTTGCACAACCCAGGTGGGGGCTTACCACAACAGTGACGGCAAAGCCTGTTATGGAAGAATGGCTGGAGAGGCAGCATGGCACCCTCAGTTTCCGGCTGACGCAAATGCTTACTGGACACGGATGCTTTGGGAAGTACCTGCGCCGCATAGGTCGGAAGCGGACGCCCGCTTGTCATCACTGTGTGGACTGCCCCGAAGACACGGTGCAACATACGCTGAAGGAGTGCTTAGCTTGGACCCAACAGCGCTGTGTACTCGTCGCGACTTGTTGCGGGTGATCTCTCGCATTCGGCCGTGGTTCGCTCCATGGTCGGAGGCGAAAACGTGTGGGATGGTGTCGCCTCTTTTTGCGAGGAGGTGATGCATGCAAAGGAGGCGGCGGAATGGGAGAGAGAGCGTACCTCTCATTCCACCCAAACTAGAAGAGCAGCCGGGCGTCGAAGGACACTTAACGATCTCCGGCCACCATAAGGAGGGGCTTGCGGGCGGCGAAATAGGGTGTCGTCACTCGAGCAGTCAGGCTCAAATAGGTGGCACGCATTATTATATGCATGCCTTAATGGGGGGACATGTGGTCGTGCGATCGGTCGCACTCGGGGCGCCCGTTAGTCATGGCAGGCTGATACCAGTTGGGTGTGCGGCAAATGTACATGTATCTCTCGGGCCCCCGACTCATGTACTAGAAGGAACAGTGGGTTTTAGCCAGTAGGAGTCCGACATAACCCTCTGTTCTTCCCAGGTGGAGGGAAAACCACAAGAAAAAAAAAAGGGGCCCCACACACAGAACCACTGTGGGTTGCGACCCATACTTTAGGAACTATTGGTCTAGACAGTATGAGACAATCAGGTCAATAAGACAATAACCTGCCTTTAGGTTAGTTATATTATTTTTAATTACTGCAGTTCATCATAATCTCATAATATTATATATTCTTTGAAGTTATTGTAAGCTTGTAGATGAACTTGACTATATTCAGTGAATGTCAATTCTGGTACTTTTACAATACTATAAATTATTAGAGTGCATTAAAAGAACAAAAGCAAAACTCAACTACATCTACTGCAACAAGAGCAGCCAGACAGTCATTGACAATCTTGATTGTCTCATCTTATCACACAAAAAACAAATCCTATTACCATACAGAAATAGACATTACATTTAAATGAGAATTTTCATTCACAAGCTGATCTTATTTTGAGGGAAAGGCAAGTTTCGCGCCCCCTCGCCCCTAGCCGCCGCAGGAGACGCCCTGGGCGTCGGGAATCCCGGGCGGATTTCCGGCCACCGTAGGCGCGGGCTTGCGGACGATGAGCAATGGGTAGCTCACCGTCCGGTAAGGACCAGGCCCGGGTCGACAGCGCGTCGTATTCCACGCGCGCCTCAAAGAGATGTCGTCAGCACAATGTAGGGGTCCGCTAGGGCCGATGCCTGCCGGGGTCGCGGGAAGGTACTAATGGGTCACCGAGGCCCCTGGCTACACAGGCAACAGGAAGGAATATGGGTGGGTTTTAGTCAGTAAGAGTCTGACACACCCTACCGCTCCACCCAGAGCGGGAGAAGTTATTTGATGATTTCCCATCCACAAAAAAAAAAAAGAAAAGCTGATCTTATTATTAATAGTTTTAAGAGAATTGAGTATTTATCTACCTTTGCCTTCTCCTCTTGGCATGGTGACACCTTTGAAGCAACTTTGTCATCCTGAACCATATTAAATAATTCATTTGCTTCCTTCAATGTCTTCTGGTATTCCAATTGCATTCCACTGTTTATCTTATCATGTGCCCTCTTCAGGCTTTCAATGCGGTGTGTCCAGTAGGCCTCCTCAGCTGCATATTCGTGTTGGCGTTTGTGCTCATACGCCGGTGGTGCGTACTGTTGTACAGGCTGGGGTCTTGAATCAGCTTGCTGAAATAGTGTTGATGGGAAATATTAATTTAAGAGTTGTTTTAAGTACCTGCAATCAGCTTTTTGGCTATAAGCAAATGTGCTGTCTGGATCATGGCATGGTTTATACAGGGCTCCAGTGAGCATTGCACGTTTGGTAATAATTTATGCAGCTCGAGGATGTGTTGCCTTTTGAGGCAGTAAGTGATATTTGGTTGAAACAGGTCTACAGCCAACTGATTTGTATGATTTATGTCTGTCCTTGTATGCATTTTCTAGCATCAGTATAAAATGTAATCAAGTTTATGTTTAGAAATAACTGATTTTGTGCTCATAATAACTGTCATGCTTTTTCTACAACCGTTATTCTAATCTGGTTTCGCTTAGCTAATAAAAATATTAATTTAGTTATTTCTACTTAAGTATTTTGCTATTTAGAAACAGTGAAATGCAAGTTAGATTACTAAAAGTTCAACAAATATCAATACAGTAGGTAGTTTTATAAAGTAGGTGGTTTTTTATTGATTGATTTATGGGAGAAAGACATAATAAGAAAATTGATTCAAGATAGTTGTGTTAACACCAATAAGCTTGTTCTTAGAAACTGCTAAGTTAACCAAGAATTAACCTATAAAAGTTGGGTTTAAATTATGAACTCGCTATGCTCGTGAATTACGACTAAGAACTCGAAATTAATTTAAAGATTTTTCTAACAACAACACCCTTTTTAATAGGTCCTAAACAAGCAATGACATTGATCAAAATTATGTAATGTAACATCATATTTACTTTTGAGGTGAGCTGAGCTTGTATCCGGTCTAAAGCCTCTTGGGACACTTGGATGGCATTTTCATTATCCACAGTTACTTTTCGAGTGCTTTGAGAACCTCCCATATTTATAAAAGTGTAATATCCAAATAATTTTATCGGCAAATCACGTCAAAAAGACATTTTTTGACAGATCAGACATAATACCAACCAAAGACTAGAGAACAGACAAGAATCAGTTGTCATTTCATTGATCCATTGTTTATGGTCAAAAAATTTAAGAGTAGTCCTACGTGTCCCACACTCCTACAGTCCTACTGATTCTATCGATATTGTAGAAAAAGAAAAATAATCTGAATTATTATAATTATTCAGTATTTATAACGGTCTAAGAATAAAACCATCGTGGATGCATGCCGTATGATGATAGATGATACTTTGTAGTACTTTATTATTAGACTTTAGCGTAACAAATAATGAAACTTCCTTGGTTAATTAATAAAATGCCATAACAACAGATGGCGCTACTTATGTTGTGTAAGCATAGATTTATTATAAACTACTAAATCTATGCATGTAAGATAGAATCACAATATAACGTAGATGTAGTTATAAATCGGTGTTATGCCTTGATTACATGTACAGACAGGAGGACAGTGGCCAGACAATGCCAAGACAGAACCTGTGTTTGTAGGTGCACTCGGTCGAGTGCATTGTTTCTGCTGTCACTTGCGGCACTGTCTCATTATTGTACTCGTTACGTGTAATCAATCCAGACACTGTTCATCAGGTGGTAGGTAGAACTGTTAGAGGTACTTAAATTGCCTTGTAAGTTGATTAGTCATCCGTTGATCAGCCCATTCTTTGCAATCCATAATGTCAGTATGTGGATATCTCAAGGGGCAGACCTACTTCATTGCCGAATGAGCGTCGGTCCGTGTCTAACTACCTACCTGCAGCTATTTAACTATCAGGGGTAAACTGATGAAGCTGGAACACGGCATTTTATTTTTTTATCGATATCCCTGTACGTAGTTGGCGCTTCTTGGTCTCAAGTTTAAATGGTTTGGGTTGGTAAGTAGTTCAGTATAGGTACTTTTCATCTATCCACTGGAATAGTTACCTATCTAACTATGAAGGTTCTAGTTTTATAATAATTATAATTAATTGAAAAACAAAACACATATTCTGCATGCCCATCGGCTTTCTTTTTTATCCGACTACGGCAAAGCCAAATGAGGGTTATGATTTTAACAGGCTATGTATTTACAAACTTCACTTATCCCTCTTGTCCTGTTGCTGACCATGCTTTGTGGTGAAATAAAACTAATAATTAGTGTCGTGAAATTGAAATAAAGCAATTAAATCGATTGACCACAAAGAATCGAGAACATTTTGGCGAAGGAAACGCGCGGGCCGTGCGGGGAGGGGTGCGGCACAAAAACTGACCACAATGGGGACCGGTTGGGCCGGTTACAGCCTCCGACACTATCATCCCGCCTCCGAAGTACTTTCTTCTGTCTGATCGGAACGCGATACGGCTTGCCGCGTCCCTAGGCTTTTTATTTTTAAAAGTCTTCAAAAGAGGACGTTCTCTATTACAACCCCGTATGACATTTTGTATGTTAGCGATATTCTCGAAGTTACTGAACCAATTTTAATGATTTTTATTGATTTGATTTTCAACTCGGTTCGGTATTTGAGTACTGATCTATTTAGGATAAGGAAGGATAATTTAGTTTTTGTAGTTATGGCTACAAAAACTAAAAAATTATCCTTTCCTTACCTTAAAGTTTCCAATTAGCATGCAGCCCAATTTTTAAGGCATACTTGCTTCCTTGCTTGTGCAGATGGCACTGCAGCTCACGACAGAAGAGAAAGCTTCAACTCAACATTTAGGTAAAAAAAAGCCCTTACCATGTTGAATCATTGTTAGTTATGTATTATTATTTCAACTGGCAGTCGACCCCTACATAATTGGGATAAAAGCCACTGACACTGTGCTCTAGCCAGAATTGAATCGTTTAACTATTTTAAAGTTTTCAACAGACGTTGCAATACGGATGTGGCAGCCCTGCTCTTAAAAACAAATACATTTTCAGAAAAGAACCACCCGCAAGCGTGTTTGTACATACGTGACACAACTCTGGCATTTTCATAATCTATGGTTTCTATTATTATTATTATTATAAGTTTACAGTCAACCGCACATAAGGGGGGTAACCATCACCTCTTATAGCAGTATTATTATAATATTACTTCCAGTGGGAAAGTGATGGAGCTATACAGGACGTATAGCTCTATCTCTTTCTCATGCTGAAGTAATATTGAAGTAATACTGCTATAAGAGGTGATGGTTACCCCCCAGGAGGAGCCGGAGCCAGGAGGTTGCCGTTTCGGACCAACAGTCCGAAACGGCAGAAATTTAATAGTTAAAGAAAAACGTGTAACATTTTCCTCTCGCTTTCTGAGGGAGCGATTTCGTGAAAAGGGGACGGAAGTGTGTAACAGGAAGTGACAGCTTGAGTTTGGAATTAGTAAGTACTTTTTAATAGCATGGAATTAGTAAGTACTATATAGATTGTAAGTAGAGGGGGTTGAATTCCGACCAGTGGGCAACTACTAGTAATGAATAATTATTCAAATAAATATTACAGTATTTATCTTTTTCAATTTTGAGATTAGTTTCAGTCGTTGCTCAATTGCTTATTACCAAGTTGGGAGATGTCAGATATTACACATCTTAAGCGACTACTGTAAGGTTCGCTCGTTTTGTTATGTGTTCATAAAAAAAATGATAGCCACTTCGATCAGTTTATTCGATCAAGGTCAACGTAAACGTTTGTAAATGTAAATTCATATTTAAGAAAGTAAATAAATGATTGCCATACATGATTTAGTTTGTAATGTAATCAAGAGACAGTTTTTTTTTTGTGAAATTACATCTTCGAATATATGTTTTAAGTACACCAAAATTAGATTTTTTTTATATTGTTTGTTTTACAAATATACATGTGGTTGAATGTCGTATTTTTTACCTTTAGGTAATTATGTTCTCGATAAACGAGAAAAAAAAAATATCATCGCTACTTTACTTGCGAGGAGGTACCCTAAAATTTAAATATATACTTTTGAAGATTATATTTACTACGTTGTCGGCGTAATTAATATGTATACCTATGCCAAATTACAGCTTTCTAGTATTAAGAGTCTCTGAGCTAAGCCGCGGACAGACAGACGGACAAGGCGAAACTATAAGGGTTCCTTCTTGACTACGGAACCCGAAAATATCCCGTATTAAATCATTATAATATGTTATGAATAAATAAGCAAAAGGAGGAGCTGAGCAGTAAGGAGCGTAGCAGTTAGTGTTCTATACTTTTTGCCTACCCCCAAGAGAGGAAGGCATAAGTTTATGTTTTTGTAACTAAGCTGCACATCACTAATAGTCGGTGGTGTCACGGGGAATAGTGATTCCTGTCATTCACCGTGACACCACCGGTCGTGTTAAACTTGTTGGTGTCACGAGGATTGAACGGACATAAACGCTAGCTGTAGCTGTTAATGTCACATTGTTACTACCGATGTGTGATTGACTGAACATAATTAATAACTTAGTATTGGTATAGAATTAGAAAAAATATCTCTTTCCTTTTATCCTAAACAAAATGTATTAAAAGTCTTTCTTAGCAACTGCAAGCCTGATCGCGTATGTCGGCCGTCGCTCGCGCCGCTCGGTCCTACAGCGTCGCCCGCGCCGTTTATCCGGACCATAAACACCGCGTTCTATAAATCAGTGTAACGTACACAACTGTCACAGATGGACGATTAATTACCGTACATTGTCTATGGAAATGTCTCTGTCACAAGTACGGGGCGTATTTGAGAACTTTTATTTACGATACTTCTGATGGATTGCTAGCTTGCTATTAAGTACAAACATTCCTTACGCATGTCCTGTTGCTGTGTTCATTTAATGATTATTCGAACTTGTTTTAAAAACTACGTTCGTTTGTTTGATTTCTGTATCCCATTTAAAAAAACCCTATCACCTTAAAACTTATTTCTAGAAGTTTTAGTACCTACTAGAATTTATCACTGGTTCTTTTTACCGGACAGCAAAGGCAGGGTTATGTGTTTTTATTATTAATAAATGTTTCAATCAGAAGCCACCGGACTTATCTTCCGATCTAGACGTACTGCCATGTTACAGAAATACTCATCTCTGTACAGGAGTAACTCCTAACATGGCGCAGGCGCCTACCAATCTCGTTCATATTGAACATTTCATACATCCGGACTAGTTCCCGCTACATCCAGTTCTGGTATCTTATCTCATTTGCCTGCAGTACTTAATTTTTAATTACGTTTATAATAAAGCCGAGTGTAATAGGGGCAGGTGAGCCGTCGTTAAGGGCGACAAGTTGACATACAGCTTAATTGCGATTTATGTGCTGGAGGAGCCGTGTGATACCTCCCAGGCTTTGATTAAAATACACGCTATGGAAAACATATTCTAAAGTTTTGCAAAATAATGAAGAGTCGTAACTTTGAGTTTGTTACCAGTTCAGGATTATGAATCATTATTTTCATTTTGGAGAAGTTGACATCCTGTGATGGGACATGGCTATGATTTGTCAACGAACAAATTGGAATATGGAACCTGAGTAGATATGCAAGTAAAAGATAGGTACCTAGGTACATTTTAAAAACAAGTAATTATGTATTAAACTAAAGGAATGCAAAAACGTCAAAACCCGCCATCGCCATCCCGATGGTTTCCCGCGCTTTTACATAGGCCATCTTTAACGTCATTGATCTTAAATGTTTTTCCAAAACCATTGCAAAATCATTGTAATCTGAACAGAGTTTTCAGCCAAACACGATTTATTTTACGAAAAATAGGTACCTATCGTTATCATAGTTTAGCTTTAAAATAATAATGAAACATGAAAAAAAAAATCTAAACATCTGCACATTAAATCAAAAGTTAAATCATAATGCTAATTTGACATGGAATACTTTGTGGCCGTTCGATCACATTATTTTGTTCACAATCGATTCTTTACAATGTATTTATATTATTATGAGGAGCCCTGTCGTCTAATAACAATCGATTTTCTACCTGCACGACTTTGCCCTGTCAGTGGTCGCATCTTCTCACCCTGCGTTCAGAAAAGATTAACTAAAAACACTACTACTTTTGCTGCATTTTTAACCTAATTTTTGTTGGAATAAAGTCTAATTTCGGTTTATGTAAAATTCTATTTGTACAAAAATAACCAGTCATTGAAATCATCGAAGGGTCCGCTTTTAGACAGGTGCTTGGGGGATAAAAAAGGCAAAAGATCTTTTGAAAAAAGAGGTCCCAATCGGGCAATTAATGGATTACGTATAAAATAAGACGCGTAAATGGGACCATAATGATTGTAACGTCTTTCGCACCAGGGCAGGGGTTGACAATTTTGGTGTGATTTATTTATAATATAAGTATTTTTTCTTGGAAGAAGAAAAGCTTAGAATGTAATAATATGTGAAAAGACAATTTAGAGCTTTTGGTGTTAACTTGTCAGAAGTTGATTAAATTAACTGTCACTTTTGTATTTTCTTAGCATGACATAGCATAGTCAGCCTATAATGTTCCCACTGCTGGGACACAGGCCTCCTCTATGTGAGAGGAAGTGGGCCGTAATCCACCACGCGGGCCTAGTGCGTGTTGGTAGATGTCACATGTCTTTGAATTTTTGGTTCTAGGACATGCCGGTTTCCTCACGATGGGTTGTGTAATGTATTTTCTTAACTAATCAGAATTATTTATTTCTTTGCAAACATGGATAATTTTACATTGATGTTTTTCCTCAATATTTTATCGTCAGTTACTCATGATGTCAAAGAACGAGTGCCAAGATTATAAATTCGCCAAGTATTACACAGCGGCAATTTTCCAAAGGATTTTAATAGTTGTAATTATTATATATCTTCAAACACATACATCTTCGTCTTAGTCATAATCTAAGCAGAACCATAAATAAAGTTTGTTGACACTTCTTAAAGCCAAAGTCACCATAACTTACTCTGACGATCTTTTAACATAAACTTGCCAATGCATATCATCGTAAAATTGCAGTATTGAAGAAAACATGTACTCTTCAAAAGATCAGGTAGATATCCGCATTATTAACAGGGATTTTGAACGTCCTAAGTGGGTTTAAATCATGTCATTTATTGGTTACCCCTGACTTTAAGATGCGTAAGCGTTGACCGGGTAACTAATGAGCGTAGGGACTTGTCTGGGGAGTATATCTATAGAATTTGAAGAAGGGTTATTAGTATATAGGCATGTTTGATATTTATGGTAAACATGATTGGAGTTTACATAGATTGTGGTTAGATTATAGTATTTTTTGTGGTCTTTTTTTTTGTTTGTGTTGGATATTATCAAATAACTTCTTCCGCTCTGGGCGGAGTGGGACGGTGTGTCAGACTCTTACTGACTAAAACCCACCCGTGTTCCTTCCGTTGCCTGTGTTTCCAGGGGCCTCGGTAACCCTTTCAAACATTGCCGCGTCCCCGGCAGGCATCGGACCTAGTGGACCCGTACACTTGTGCTGACGACATCTCTTTGAGGCGCGCGCTGAACACAACGCGTCGCCGACCCAGGCCTGGTCCTTATCGGACGGTGAGCTACCCATTGCTCATCGTCCGCAAGCCCGCGCCTACGGTGGCCGGAAATCCACATGGGATTTATTGTGGTCTTGAGATGTGTTTAACACATCGTCTGATTTTTTAAAATATTTTCAAGGGCTGTTACTAAACTAGGTTTCAGGCAAAATGCCCTAGACAGATGGAAGTCTTTAGGTATTAAAGTAGTAGTATTAGTTAAAAAGTGTTCTCCCTGCATCCAATGCGCGTAGATGCCTATTGGCTGATAAGTATCGAAATCAGGGACAGGACTGATAAACAGCATTAAAGCACCCAAAAAATAAACAGCATTATAATACATATGTACAATTATATAAAATTAGTTTAAAATATTTAAGTAGGTACTTTTTGAGATAAAATAATACATAAATAGTAGATGGGCGAATTGTTAGTATCATATTTAGCGATCTCCTGACTTTGAGTGAAATATGAAAGTTAAATCTCCTAAAACTCGGCTTCCTCTCTCCTACCCTCTTGCTGTGCCCTACAGGGTCCATAATGATCTCAATTATATAGTTACCACCTAAGTACACATTATGGTAAAGCAATAAAGATATTGAGTATTGAGTATTGATTATTTTCTTCGGGACACCTGGAAACTAGCTTGGGATGGAAGCAAATCGAAGGGACGTTATTTTTTATTAATTCTACCCGACGTTTCGCAAAAGTCGTGGTTTGGTAGGATGGAGACCTGCATTCTAATACGGATGAGACTAGGTCATATTTGCTGTCCAGCCCATCTCACCAAACTTCACATCATCGATGACCCCATTTGCTTGTAT
The DNA here is from genome assembly GCA_905333075.3 of Atethmia centrago. Classification (NCBI taxonomy): domain Eukaryota; kingdom Metazoa; phylum Arthropoda; class Insecta; order Lepidoptera; family Noctuidae; genus Atethmia; species Atethmia centrago. The sequence goes on along the minus strand of HG995367.1, from coordinate 33,224,173 downwards.
GGCACAGACATAGGCGACTTAGATCACATTTTTCTCTCCTGCCCCCTAAATGACCGTAGTTCCTTTCTCAGTTGCCTCTTGTCCCTCTGTACTCCTTTTTCTACCTCAATACTTTCTTTACTTTGTACAAGTAGCTTTTCTGTTTATAAATGTATAAACAGAAAAGCTACCATCATCATTATTCATCATTACCTTAAATAATATTAAGTTGTAATCACCGTTACAAAATTTACTGATCCTATAAATCCGTCGTATTCTGAATTCCGTTATAATTAATTTTTGTTTTCTTCGAACTAAATAAACTAAACGTAACATTGGCTAACACGTTTTGCTAGCCAATTGTCACGTTTAGTTTATTTATTACTGGTCTAATATCAATTTTTACATCTAGAAACTCCAAGATATTAGTATTAAATGCGGTGTATGTCCTTTAAGTTCGGACGGGAACTAAGTTATTAAACACGATAAGTCGGTACACATCGTTGCCGCGTGTAGTCTCACAATTTATAGTCAGTGAGAGGTATGGACCGTCGCCATTCATTTATCAAATGCCGCGCTTCTGTGCTAGGTGTGGTGAGGGAGCGCCCTTATAATATGAGATACAAGCAAGCTGCTGGCAGATTTTCCTGTATTCAGTTTTAGTGAAATTATATATGTATTTAATATCATAGAGGGCGAACTTATATCGGTTTTTTTTAACCTAAAAATGCTAATCTGAATCATGTTGTTGTATATTTCAACTTAATTTAGTGCTTGACCACATATAAGTAGGTACAATGTATGTACCGTGTTTCTGGCAAATAATTTACTATAACTTTGACTTTTTTGGCTTTGTAAGACGCACAGTTAATCTATATGGTTTATATTATTGGTTAGATTTGGGCTTTGGGAATTAATTCTTCAGATAATATTTATTTAATCGCTACTCAGTCTTCTATTTGCTGTGTACTTTTGCTCGTCAAAAATCCAGCACAATCAAAGTGAGCTGTAAGATTTTGCAGTCGCTGATTTTACAAGTGGTTGCAAAATCACAAGTAACGGGACCGGCACATTACTGAGCTGTGTTGTGCCATGACGCAGAATAGACCAATCAAACGAATCACGGATCTTTAGGATCACGTCATATCATAACGACTTGATTGGTTGATACTGCGTCAGAATGCGTCACAACACGACACAACACATGAATCCGGCTTTAGAGTCAGTCCTCTTGCTACTTTGACTTTATAACCTTGAAGGTTTTCTCAGTGTAACATATCCTATGGTCGATCCCTCAAAGTATAAGTTACTGGCAGCAGAGATAGCTTTCTATCTTCCAGCGGAGCAAGGATTTATGTCGCTTATCAAGTGCTCGCGCATCGCTTTAATTTGTTGCAACTAATTGATCCGCACTTTTCTTTATCCGTATCTATCGAGACTTTCTTGGCGTAAATTATGGCCACTGTTACTTAGAGAGCTGTGTAAAGAGAAGAAAACGAACGTGTCTCGACAATCCAACGTGAACAACGAGACAAATTACAGTTTTTAATCAAAGTATTCACACTTTTCACAATAGTGAAGAAACTGGCGTAATATCAAAAATCTGAGAATTTGACACCCACTCGCATTGGTCCCGCATGATGGATAAGGGCCACTCCTTTTCTTAGAGAGGAAGCCAGAGGTTCAGCAATTGGAACATTATAGGCTAATTATGCTGTTGTGTTACAATATTATGTTATGTTATGAGAAAAACAATGAGAAGAGAACCAGAATGGTATACCAGAATGGTATGTATGGTTTAAAAATCTGAAGCTTTATAAAGCTACAGATTTTTATCTCAAACAACAGTAATGTCTTAGATTTTCCATAGATAGTATTGTAGCATGAATGAAGTACTGAAGTAAATAAGAGCGCCTTATAATGATATGCGTAATACTCAGGTCTTAATTATGTGGAGTCGAATGTGCGGTATAGCTCGCTATTAGCTTGCGGTCGCAGACTTACTCAGAAAACGTTCTAATGACACAATTTTATTATTAAAACCGCTGCAATTTGCATTTGCTTAATGTTTTTTGAGAAATTTTGTTGATGTTTAAGGATGCAGGTGGATACGTATCGTGACATTGTTTTTTTATGAACACTGATTTTTTACTGTATTTTGGTTTCGTTCTTCACTACACGTGTCTGTACATCTGTAAGCTTGTACAAATGGATTTGAATTTGAATCAATGAAGAAAAATACTGTCACCAAATATTTGGCAAAACAATTTTCAGCTCCTCAATTAAACTGACTACAGTCGCCTTCGTATACGCACTTTATTAATAGACAAACGGTTGTCCTACGAAACGGTATGCAAACTGAGACCCCTTTTATTGACCCCTACACATGGTAACCCTGTATGTTTCCTCACCCTGTCAAAAACTTTTGACAAATAATATAAACAGACATAAAAAAGGTGTTTCTCAGATAATTATCTAGAGAAACATGTCAGTGTGTAATTACACACTTAGCTGCACGGGTAATCTGTAAGGCTTTAAACAGATTCAGCGATTATGCGTCCTTACAAGAAATCGTATGAATAATATGTATGGGGTTATGTCTCGGAGAGTTTTATGAGCAACACAGTAAGTCTGCTTTGTTCTTTAAGAATTTTAATGTGCTTAACTTTCGCGGAATTCCTTTGAGCTTTATACTTTGCCGGCCGCACATGTTTTGAGGCCTAACGCATTGTGGGGTAGAGAAGTTACTACTCTCACACTTGGGCTTTCTACTTTCAAAGTTCTTTTTAAATTCGCGGGTCGTGTCGCGGGTTTCCATTAAGTCTAGGTGACGTATACAGTTTAGAGCCTCGAGCCTCATATCTATAACTTATTTTGGTGTTTATTTTATTAATTACTTTACGTACGATTTGTATAGAATCAAGTTTATATAACTAAACAGACAGGTGTGCCGCTGGGGAGTTTGTTGCGCCACTTCTTCCCAGCTAAATCACTAGAAAGTGGTGAAGGGCGGGCGTTTTTCGGGGACTGTCTTATGTAGCTTTAACTTTCGAAAAGTGCTGATTCTCAGCCTAGTTTGAATAAATGACTTTTGATTTTGATTTATTCTCTAACTTTTCCATCTTACTTTAAAACCAATTAATTAGAAGAAAAAAGTAAATCAACACAATTATTATAAACCAGAATCGAAGTTTAAACATACACAAACCAATTTATCCATTAAACAATTACAACAGTCTAAGAAATAATTCAATTACCCAATCCACAATTGCCTATTTCCTATTAGTGGTGCTCCCGACTAAAAGTCGTGGTGTCTGAACAAAGCCTAATGGCACAGGTATGCGCGACATCGAATGACCTGTAGACCCTGCAGCTTAATCAGGTTTATAATGAATGTTGTTTCCAATTACATAAAATATCCTCCTTGCTTTGTGGACAGTAATTATAGCTATTAATAGAACCGTTTATAACGTGTGATATGTAAATTATTTGTGCAGTTGATAAACTTTGTAGTGTGAGAAAAAGGCTTTTTATAAATATCATGATTAAAAATACTTGAATTTCCTTAGAAAATCAAATATCTTTCAGGAACTTATAAAAGGAAGTGTCGGAATAGGCTTAATTCCTGTCTTATCAAAATGTTACCCCAAACTTCAGGATGACAAATCCAATTTCTCTGGAAAACCCGCACAATTGTTTTGCAAAATCTCTCGCGTTGATAGACTGTAAGAAGTTCATATATAGGTAGTCTGTGGTATTCCTCCGGTTATTGGTCTGCCCCGTCATGGATGACGCGTACAATTTGGTGTGTTAGTGTGCTCTCGAGAGTACGACAGACAAACAGACTGGAGTGCTGAGCCAATAACAGTGACTCAGGACTGGCCCTTCCGGTGGACACTGTTTATCCATCTACGACAGAGCTGGAATGTATCTTCACGCCTGCTTTTAAAGTAAAGGGAGTCAAGAAGTCAGTTTTGTTTTGGTGTAGCAAATAAGCATACTTGGGCATTAAGAATCTGTGTGAATAAAGCTTTTTTTTTAAATACCACCATGCACTTTTTTTTTCCATAATGTTATGTTATTCGTTTATTTTTACTTTAATTTATTTCGTGGTCACTATTTCCTTTTTATTCCCAGAAACTTCTCAGTGAATTCTGATTTACTTTTTAAACTCATTTACGTATAGTGGTTTCTGAGAAACCTATCAAGTTAAATATAAGCTGGCTAGACACACTATTAAAACTTTACGTTAGATCTTTAGAAATTACGCATATTTTGTTTATGTGAGATTTTACGACCTTTAAAGAGAAAACTGCGGATATCGCCGCGAACTTTATAAGTATTTTTATGCGATACAGGTGTGCCAAGTATTTGTTACAATGTTGAACACACAGTTTCTGATAATTTCGCGACTGTAAAAGTATCGACAGTAAATATGCATCGTACTTGACGTTTAAAGACTGAAATTGATTATGATCAGTATGTACCCATGAGCATCAGATTCTTTCTTTTAAAAAGCTGGATGTACCACATTAACACTGTACTGTATTTACATATTAAATTGACCGTTCAATAAGTCGAGTAAAAAAATTACTTATGTAGTGTTTGATAACAACTCGAGAAAAGTTTGTGACTTGCGCAGGCGCAGCGAGCGCGTTGATGTCTTTTGTATGCAGTCACGCGTTCTATTATATAACACTATTATTTATTTATTGAGTTTAATAAAATATTGATTAATGTGTGTTTGTTAGTTTAGATAAAAAAATAATCGTAACAATCCATTGGAATGGACAAAATAAAGGTTATTTTTAGAAAGTGTTATTGGAAGCAAAACTTGAAACTGCGTATGCGCAGCTCGTTGATGTCTTTTGTATGTAACAATTATTTTTACATGTTTGCATGGTTGGATTGCAGTTTCTTCCTGTCTAATAATCAGAAATTGCAATCGCAAACACGTCCAGGTAGGGTCGTCGGGGAGGTCCATATTCAGTATTGGTCCTTGTGGGCTCGGTGATAAATCCAGTCTTAAGTTCAGAGCCAGAAATGAAGCACGGATCTTTGGTTATTATTTATATGGCTAGATAGAAGTGTCGCGCTGCAAAAGAACTTAAACAAACAGGCCATCTTTGTTATGCTGGTGTGCGTGTCAGCTACGTCTTACACTCGCGCCACGTCATTGTGCTGTCATTGTGTTATTCTAGTGTGCGTGCATTTTGCGCCCAACAGTTGGACGCAATATGGGTGTACTTTTTACACTTTGCTATTGCCTTATGCACACAGGCATAATGTTATGTATGTATCATGTAAAACAAGTATCAACTAACACCATTTTGTCGTCAACTTTACTTCAAACTATCATAATTCACTGATGTCAGCACAGTTTTATTATTATTTTGTGTATTGCAATATAGCAAATGATGTCTGTTCACACGGTCTGCGTCAAGTCTTCGTGTCTCGTGACGTCCTCAATATTGATTACAACATCTGTAATATATCATGTTAAGAGCACATTGAAAGGACGCGATAAAGCCAGAGCTATTTATTTATTTCTCGGCCAATATCTTTATGACGTCAGCGGTATAATTACGAGTACATTGTTACAAGGATCTGGCGCTTGAATGATGTTGGCGCTGTGGGTAAGCATTTGTGCAATTATTGTTTTGTAAAATGTATTGAAAAACAAGATGGCGGACTAATTTCCGATTTTGGCCAAATGAAATGAAATGAAATTTATTTATTTGTAAGCCCAAAATGACCTTGTAGCGCGTGTTGTGTATTAAATATGTCTCTCTGTCTCTGTTAATTATTAATATAATATATAATATTTATTTCATGGTGGTCAGCTACACACGCTTATTTATTTGTATCTCAATATTTAATAACTAAGTAGCCTGTTGAACGGCTATTAAAGAACATATATCAATGTCAGCGTTGTTTGTCGTTTGTATGTAGGGAGCTATTGGGTATTACCGCTATCCATCTTATATCCATTATATCTTATCATATCTTATATCCAGAAAACTGTAGGTTAAGACATTCTATCGGAAAATAAACGTCTTATCGTTCCTAACGTTGTTCCTACTAACTATTTGGCGTCTAAAACTTGCAGAAACTGTCAAAAGCGAGTTCAACGTGTTTTCAATTAGAAAAGTTTGCACATAAAGTTGATGTAAGGCGGAGGGAGCGTGTGTATCAAATTGGCGCGGCTCTCGGGTCATTGACCAGATAATCTAGCCGTCTAGCAACCTACCAATAATAACCATTTTCCTTCCTACATTCAAGCGCTCAATTAATGTTTTTGACCTTGACTTTTTGTTCTCTGCATAAAAACGTAGAGTCAATATCGATTAATTGCTCAACTGCTAGAAGTAACGTCTATTATTCAATTAAAAACGAAAATGTTAAAATGCATATATATATTTTCTTAAATCTTTATTAGTTTATAGATGGTTCGATCAGTATGACCATGTCACCCTCATAGGAAATTCTATGTCTATTTACGCGTCTATCCATGCTTATTAATTATTTTGGCTGTCCTGGTCAAGGGAGCAGCCCAGAATAGAATTAAACCGTTTTCTATGAAATAGTTGGTCCTCTCAACTTCGTCCCGGACACATTCCGCTAAAATAAGAGTGGTATCTTCTACCTTATTACTCTTCGAACAATTGGACGAATCATTCTTTATCATTAAAAAGGCGAAGCTATTCAGCGGAATATGTCCCGAACGTAGTCTGAAAGCAGTCACAATCTCATTTCGATGCGTATCTGTACCCACAAACCAGGGAAGGTCGGAAAGGCTGTGTTGAATGGTTCTATACTAAATTCCCTTACTTAGTGACCTCTCATCAAATTATTATTATATATTTCCATACAAGCCAATATGGGATGGTACCCATCGAAGAACAATTCTTTTGTTTTGGACCTTATCAATGGAGTCTAAAATTTTATAGGCTATCGGTACACCTCCACAATTCGAGGTTCATTGAACCAGGTGTTGCAGAGCACTCCTAGAATCAATGAGTGTTACATCATTTCCTGATTCGAATGACTCAATGTATGAAATAGCTTATGAGATCGTTAGTAGTTATATTATACAACGTGCATTATTGACATTTTAGTACATGATCTAAACTTTATAGATGCCTTCGTTTGCGTCAAAAACAGTCCATTCCGAATCGTTACCTTCCTGTGACCCATCAGTATATCAGAATATTGGATAAATCAACATGTCAGTCTCCTACAACCAGTTATCAATCAAGTCTTGTCTGCAAAATCATCCAATATTCCCACTGCAGTTATTCTCGTCCAATTTAGAATCGAACTTTGATCTCTGTTCTCCGTTAATTGCAAATCTCACTCCCACTGCGAACAAACCAAAGAATATATTATTTAAATAATCTTTGCTCCTAATGACTTCTATTCAGGAGAAAGGAGTATCTCGAGAATAGGTGTCGAGACATTGAATGGGATACATCTCAAGAAATCCTAAGGATGAAACAGGTCATCAAAGTATTCATAGATATGAACAGGTGAGCTATCTGTCTCACAGTATGTGGCTCGGAGCTAACGATCCTATTGCTCCTAGATACTGCTCGAGATATTGCTCGAAAATTGCTCATCTTGTTACAGAGGTGTGAAGATGAATAGACGCAATTGTAAGTAACAATATAGTTGATAAGGAAGTTATGGTTGCAAGTCTTTTATTGTGTACTAGATGTGCACGCGACTTACTACCACTGTTTTGAAGTGCGAAAGCTACATGAATGACAAGTAAGTTTTAAAGAACTGTAATTACATTTTTAAAGCATTTTTAAATTCGGTTCATCAGTGAACTTTCTAACTTGATCACCTACTAAACCTTGTACTTAATAAATAAAAATCTATCCTGTTATAGAAAGCTTTGTAACAAATTAAGCTGACTGATGTTATCACCTATTAGGGTTCCGTACACAAAGGTTGGCACCTTTGGGTACGGAATCCTCTTACTAAGACTACGTTGTCCGTCCGTCTGTCCGTCCGTCTGTCCGTCCATCTGTCATAGGGCTGTGTCTTTTGAACAGTAGTAGGTAGACACTTTAAATTTTTACTAAGTGAGTGCGGCCATAGTAGTCTATGGCCGCTATAACAAAAAATGGGGCCCCCGTACAAGAAACGTGGACAAAAATGTGTGTGTTAAATATTGTACGGTGGTATGGAACCTTTCGTGTACAAGTCCGACTCGCACTTCGCCTCTTTTTTACAGTGACTTCCCGAATAACTGACTAAACACGAGAGATGACTAAAACATGCCATAAATTTATAACTAGTTCGTCATCATTCTGCTGCCTTGATCCCAATTTATATGTGGTCGGCGTAACATGACTTTTTCTTCAAATATCTGCCTAGCTTTATCCCAACTATAAAAATAGTTGGTCCACTCCAACGGATCGGTTTCCAGTCTAACTGGATACAACTGAATACCAGTATTTTAGATGGAGCGACTGCCTATCTGACCTCCACAACCCAGTAACTGGGTAATACCCTTTGGTAAGACTGGTTGTCAGACTTTCACGCTTCTGACGATCCGTAACGACTGTCAAAGATCCACGAATGACAGCCGGGACCAACGCAACGCAACGGCAAAAACAGCCCATCCCGACTCTTTACCTTCCTGTGACCCATCAGTATATCAGTATATTGGATGAATCAACATGTCAGTCTCCTACAACCAGTTATCAATCAAGTCTTTTCTGCATAATGAACGTGCTTTCCGAGGCACGGAGGAAAGATGCCCATGTATCCGTATACGGATGCGGCATGTAAAGATGCCACCCATCCACAGGTCAACACCGGCAGACGTAGCTTATCCTATTGGATCGACCCTGTTTTTTTTTGGGTGGGAAATCATCAAATAACTTCTCCCGCTCTGGGCGGAGCGGGAGGGTGTGTCAGACTCTTACAGACTAAAACCCACCCGTATTCCTTCCTGTTGCCTGTATTGCCAGATGCCTCGGTGACCCTTTAGTGCCTTCCCGCGACTTGGATCGACCCTTGCGGCTGTCATTACTAAGCCACGAGCTCCTCATGTTTTTTTCTTCCATACTTCTCTTTTAGTCATCATCTCGGTAGTCACTCCGTTTCTAGCCATATCATCATTCACACAGTCCATCCATCGTTTCTTTGTGTCAAATCCATAATACATCTAGCTCTATATCTGTCGGCGATTTGAGCACTCGAACTGAATCGCATTAGTTTCAGTACTTAGCTGGCTTTGTAGTTACTGTAAGTTCCTATCCAGCTCGTACTGGAATGCTATTTCCGAACCAGCTTAACCAAATGCTGGACTTAGACTTGGTTTGTGTTTAAACTAATTTGTTTCAGAATGACTATTAGCGGGGCTAGTTTTAGGTGAGATTTCAGCTTAAGAGAGAGAGAGAGAGAGAGAGTGAGTGAGATTTCACCTGTTAAGCCCCGCGCGACACCGATTCGGAGTCAAACAATAGAAAATCAATTGTGTCTCATTAGCCGTCCTTCACCAATTAATATTAGTGGGATTTTGCAAACCCTCGTAATAATACGTTATTTTGTTATGAAGGTTTTCAAGTTTCTGACTGTAAGAAAACCATTCTTTAGATTTATATTGTGTAAAGTGTACACCATCTCTGAATGTGACCGCAACATCACGCACACCCACCTATTTTTAGTTTTTCAAGAATGTATCATATGTTCTTCCCTAGATACGTGACTCCATCACATACACATGACATGACGCTTGTTTACCCCAAAGGGTTAGGCACAGGTGTACCTCCCAGCTAATAGGGGGCGCCTATTGCCATCAACCGGGCACGAGTTCAAACTCCAGCCTGCTACGAGTACTGAGAACTTAATCATCATTAATTGAAGTATGTCATAATGTCACTCTATTTCTTTAAGCATGTTTTTCTTTTTTTTTTTGTATATTGGCACCTTGTTTTTATATATATTCCTGTAATTTGTTATCCAAATATTGTGCTATTGTGTGTGTGCATTTAATAAATGTTTTATCTATATATCTATCTATCATTTACAAAAATCGGTTTGATATTTCAATGTGAAAACTTGCCAAACAAAGAAGGAATTTGCACTTCGCCCAGTTGTAATAATGTAAGCGATTATGGAATGGAAATTAACTTCATAAGACCATTTATTTAAGTGCTCCATAGGCTGTTAAATAGTTATGTACTATATGATTTCACATAAAACATTATAGGACTCCAATAATGTTTTATGTGAAACCACATATTATTTAAGATTATAGTGAGAAAAGATAGAATTTATGTAAAATTGATATTGATAAGTTTATAGGTTATGTTTATGGTCAAGCGGGAGTTTAAAGTACAGCTTACCTATTGCTTTACCGAGAAACTGAGGCGAAACTTTTACGACTTCGCACAGGAAATGCATTATTTCTTGTGTCTGAATAGTGTCTGGCTGAAGACAGAATCTTCGAGGTTCTGTTACTGTCTGTCTGCGGAAACATTATTTGTCATGTGTTTTCTACATTCTCTCATTCTTGGTGGTGTTAAACGTTTAATTAAATTAGATTTTTGTTCACTAATTCAGTTTCGTCGTCTCTTTTCATTATCTTCAATAGCAAAAACTGATACCTACATGCTGACTTGTTGGTTTGGTGTTCGCATGTCATCTTAGTTTAGTGTTAAATGTGTTAAAAACCACACCGATTTTTTTGTTCTTTTATTATCTAATAACAATTTCTTCCAATCATACTTCTAATTCCACCAACCATTGGTGCGGACATCATAACACTTTATTTGCCTCGAATTAATCCTTTCCGTGGTTTCGCTGCCGTGAATAAAAAAACGACACCGATCGGCGGAGAAATACCACGATAACTTCGAAGTTCAGAAAGCGTATTACATACAAAATGAAACCTTATGTTTTCACGTTTAAGATGTATGAACGTGTTTAGTGAGTGTTGTATGAGTGTGTGTGTATTGTAACATGTAAGGTCTGCGGGATGAAGGGGGGAGGTGGCGTGGGGCACAGGAATGCGGTCTTCTGAGATACCCTATAGGCTATATACTATTGATAGATGTACGTTTTATATAGGTGCCGGGGGACTCGGAAAACTTTGGACTGGATTATGATAATGGACTAATGAATTTGAATACGGTATAGACAGTGGATAAGGTAAATTAAATTGATTATATGCGTGTAATAGTAAATAGCGTGAAGTTTTGATGGTGTTTTCCTTGTTGATGCTATAGTAGATAGTCACTTTGAATTGTAATTTTGTATAATTCTGCGTATATTATCTGGTTTGATGTTAGTTGTTGGGATGAAACCTTATGGGTGCAAAGATATTTTTTTTCCTATGCCCTATCTTCCTGGCAATAGCCAAGCAAGGAAGGAAAGCAAGAAAGGTAATAAAACCTCGAGACAATAATAATTGTCTCGAGGTTTTATTACCTTGCTTGTGTCAATTTATTTTATCAACTCTACCGTGGCGCCAAATGCCTAAATCTTAGTCTAGCTACTATGACTGAAAAGTAATCAATTAAGTTTAATCTCGACTCAAATGTAGTAAATAATGCGATACTAAAGATACACTCGTCACTTCTAAGCTCACATCACCTCATCTTCTTCACACAGACGCACAAGCAAACAGACAAATAATCTCAATATTTGCTCAAGTCCAAAGTGTACATACGCGAACTGTCCAGCCAACTAGTAAAAGAAAGCCCGCGGCAACCACTGGGTGGTTTTTTGGCCGGACGGCCCATTTGGAGAGGTCAACGACCCGCTTGAAACAATTGCCCACCGTAATTTATGTCTTGAGAATATTTTTAATGATGCCTTCGCGTTTGGGAGTTAATGTGTTGTACTTGTGTCGCGAATTTTTGTTTCATCTTCTTTTTTATAGGTTTCTGAGCTGCTGCGTTGATGAAGCTGTCAGAAATGATCTATTGTTGAAGATTCTTAGAGAGTTGATGAACTCATCCAAATAAAATTTTAGATCACTAAAATGTACCCGGAGAGATGGGCAAAGATCGTCACTCACTGGACGCCTGAGGGGGGCATCGCCATCGAGGCAGAACGCGGGCAAGGTGGTGTGACCATCTGATAATGGTTGCAGGGCCAACATCGCATAAGACAGAGAGGTTTAGAAGGAAAAAGAAGAGGCCTTTGCCCAGCAGTGGGACACAACATAGGCTAGCAAAAAATTAGAACAGAATAGAATACTCTTTATTATTTACACCATAAAAGGGTGACACAATGGGCGGTCTTATCGCTAAAAGCTCTTATCTTAATTAATAACATAAGATAATCATTTATTTGCTTAAACAGGAGTACAATACATACAACACAAATTGTCGGCATGCAAGAGGTGTTTAAAGTAAACATAAAATCAGATCATCACGTTTGCCTTAAACAATGGCATGCTTAGCACCAGCTCATCAAGTGTGTCTAGCCCAGGTTTTTATTAAAACGCTACATTTTCGTTAGGTCCAGAAGTTCCACAACCAATCCAGGAATGTATGATTTGTTGAGGACATTAAACGAAAATGTTTTAACAAATCGACAAGCAATTGGCGTTGCGATGGTAAAATTGCTCCTCAATATTTATTGAATATTGAAAGTTTTTGTATTTTTTATATTTGTTACAAAATTTTATATTATTATGTTTCTTAATTTATTTTTCGCTAAGTATCCTGCATTGTTATTATGTCGTGTATCCGCGGGAGGGCCCTGGTGACCTGTAATACAGGTTTTTATAAACCTACCTCCAGCTCCAGTCTCTAACAAAGTTAGCTCTTTGTTCGTGCAACTACTGTCAAATTTTAGCATTAAGTTCATAACTTGTGTAGATAAAATAAACGTTTTATATTATATTAATATTATTAATCTTTTGGCTGACTACATCACGCAGATTTACATACTGCCTACTGTACAAAAAATAAAAAAAAAAAACAAGAAATCCAACCTAAGTTATGCATGACGTCACAGGCCAGGTCTGCGTCGTGACTGAACGACGGGAGGCGCAAGCGCAGCTATCGCGTATCGCATTCACGAAATATCAGCATTCGCTTACTAGCCACGAACTTACTGACTTAAAAGCTTAAAAAGATTGATTTGATACTCCTAATAAGGAGCTAAGGACTTTAATTTGGATTTGAGTATATTTAAATGTTTAAATTAAACCCGGTTCTGAATTACCCGGTTGTACTGGTTAAGTACTCTAGTACAAAACGATTCTTAACATCTTGACTACGAAGACGTTTTTTTTGTATTGGATAAGCTTTTCTTTTAAAATCAAGCAAATGTTCCCCCGTAATCGACGTGAACGAATACGCCTGCAAAAGTTAATTATAATCTGAATTTATTCCATGAGAATACTTCTGAGGCTCGAATCTAAAACAGTCTCGATGTTTTTCTATAGAACGTAAGTTTTCTGTTAAGTGGTGATGTTTGTTTTTTTGGTTCAATGTCAGCAAAAAAGTTTTTTATAGAAATGCCAGTACGTTTATAACATATCTTAGATAAAACTTTGTTTTTTAAATGATACTTAAAGATGATTTCTTGTCACAAAGTTAACTCTCATCTGAATATTTAAATTCCGATTTTAACGAGTTTTATAAGTGTTATAAAAATACATAAATATAAAGTTGTTCTAAACCCGAATGCTTGAATGGTTTAAGACCTAAATCCGATGACTCACAGCGTCAGAAAAGTGGGTAAAGGTATTCAATTGTTTATTTGATTCAAACGACTATTGAGGAATGATGTCACGTTGCACGGCGAGATAATAGTAGGTATTCTTGAGACTAGCTTAAGATTAAAGTGTCCTATAATAATGAATACTTAACTCAAAGATATAAATATGTCTAGATAAACAGTCAAAGCTGTGGATTCGTCGAAAAAAGTTGTGTCCAACTGTTGGGCTCAAAATGCACGCACACTAGAATAACATAATGACAGCACAATGACATGACACGAGTGTAAGACGTACTCGTAGCTGTCACTCACACCAGCATAACAAAGATGGCCAGTTTGGTTTAGTTCTTTTGCAGCGCGACAGTCTATCTAGACATATTTAAATAATCAAAGACTTAACAAATATTAGACCCACTCATCCATATTATATTAAATATTTCAGAAATAAAACTAGGCAACTCTTCTGGACTTCTGAGGGCCTAGACAAAGTGACATTTTTCTTCTTTTTCTCGTTTCGACGGTACATCCACGTTTCTTATATTGTTTGGGCCCAGTAGGTGGTCACATTTATTGCAGCGTCAGAGGTGTTGTGACATTCTATCAGCGATAACAATGATAGACAAGTAAAAAAATTATTGGACTGACATAACTTGCCAAAATGATTATGTCAATCCTGTTGAAGGTCTTTGTAGAAATATTACCACTCGTTTAACTCTTCTGGACGCATTGGTGTGGCCGTACCTTTTTCACGACTGATAGTTGTCTAGTGTTCTTCGAAGAGTGGTAAATGGTTTTCTAATTTAAGCACCGTGTTGGCTAGCACATTATTCTACCGGCAGGTAATTGCGTAAAAATGGGATTAATTTTGACAGTTCAACAAAATTCATTGCATTTTTTAAGTGGTTGAGCAGACAATTTTTTCTAACATATGAAGCAAGGATTAGCAATATCCTTCAAAATCTTTCAGATTGCGTGCATACTTACCAAGTGTGATTTACGGGACTTATTGTGCAGATTGTTGTATTTATCCGGAGCAAAGTTTCTATACGGAAACTGTAGGTATATCAGACGCTTACTAGTGTTCATTTCTACATAGCGACGTATAGTAAGGGAATGCCAGACCCCCTCTTCTCGAACGAGTTTTGTACAATATCACCCAAGAAGACGTTCTAACATCTAACTCTTCATCACACATATTTGTCAGTTTGTCTAAAGTGTTCACACTGCTTGTTTGTCTGTGCCTACATACACGATATTTCTATACTGTGTCTTTATTCCTGCCACGGAAGTATCAACTCTTTTGAAGGACGAAACAGAGTCGAAAGTGACTTTGGAGACATTGTTTTGTGTAAGTTTCACGTAGTATCAGTATCGTTTAGTGGATACTAAGGTTTGTTGTCTGTATTATTAGACTAGACTGAATGTAATTTTCTCGTTTGTTATAGTAGTATGAATTGTACAGAAATGTTTTAGTCAAGCTCAAACTCAAAGCAATTATGTGATGCACCAACATACTCTGTCTTATGTATATTATTTAGTAGTGAATTAACAATACCTCAAAGGAGCTGGGACGATCTTTATTGCGATTTAACATACAAATTGATTCTGAGCCGCAGTTCAGGTCCTGATCGCAAAAGACTTTTGGCGGTCGGAGCCAGAGAGGCCAGTCATTGGCTACATGCCCATTCTTCTCCATATACCGGTACCTTCCTGGATTCGACCTGGTCTGCGGCTTGGGGTAACGGTATGCATTTTACATACATGCCCTTGTGGCACGGACGTGGACCGACTGGGTCACCACGGACTTTGTTGTTAAAAAAGTGCAGGCCGCTTTTCAAGACATGCGACACTTAATGACATAATCGGCCAGTCTGTTGGCCGATTATGTCATTAAGTGTCATAATCAGTTGGCAGTTTGTCTGGCGAAAGACCTGATGGTGTGTCTTTGGTTCCGTGGAGTTTGGGAAGGATGCTTGTGTGGGACGCTACCTGTGTAGACACACTGGCACCGTCCCACCTCCAACGGACTACTTCTAAAGCGGGTGCAGCGGCAGAAAATGCCGAAAATCTGAAAATTATTAAATATAGAGGCCTTCGCAACTTTGTACCCTTTGGCGTCGAGACCCTCGGTCCGTGGGGTCCTAGTACGCATAAGTTATTTGCGGAAATCGCGAAACTTCTAGTTGATGTAACTGGTGACTGAAAAGCTGGCGGCTTTCTCGCACAACGCATCAGCATTGCAATTCAGCGAGGAAATGCCTCCAGCATCCTCAGTACAATGCCTCGAGGGCCTTTTTTAGGTTTAACTTAATTTTAATTTAATTTAGTTGATGTTAATAACCATCTTGTAATTTGGTTATGTAAATAAACGATATTAAAACAGTTTTAATAAAAAAAAACAATACCTATCTTTCGAAGATTGATTAATTATTAATTTGATTAATTATCATTGTGTCTATCCTGTTGAGTCTAGGGTAAATTAATTACATAATCTCGTCTTCAACACTGTCTTGTTTTTACCTCTGCTTCAACTTTAGCTCGCCATTATTTCTCAGAGCATAGATATTTTAAGATTCACAAACAACGTATTACCTTACAAAAACAGTCGTAATCACTATACTACTAAGTCTAGTGATTACGAAATTGTTCTTAGTGACTTAGTTGTCTTAGTGCTAGAAGTGTGGTGTTACCAGTAATCCCGTAAAATACCGTCGTATTCTCGTCTCACGAAACTTAAGCTTTTACGAGGAGGCAGTTCTAAAGTCGAGACCACACGTATACAACAAAACGTCAACCTCTAGCTTCTATATAAGGTGTAAAATCCGTGACAATGGCTTCACGCAAACGTTCCGTCAGAGTCACAACGTCGTGTGACCGCAAAACAAATGTGTAACAACTAGACAGAAACTTGAACGCCGCTCAACGCCAAAAACAGCATGTGTGTTTAAGCCTTAAATTAGATAGAATCCAAATGCGAACACGATTGCTCGAATCTCGTTATTCGTGCTCGAATATTTCGACGGAATACGGATTATTTCGATTAGGGCTGTCAAAGACTACGGGTTGACTGGTTGAATATAAGCTGACTAGAAAAACAAATGTTGCTTTTAATTGATCTGTTTTGTTTATTCTGGGTACTACCTATTTCCAAGCAAACAAATGTTATGACTTATACTAAATCAGGACAACCTCATTATCATAACTTTGTTGTTACTGTGTTTTTGGGTAAAGGCATTCTTAGTAGTCAGAGAGCCTGCCGGGGTCGCAGGAAAGTCCGGAAGGGTTACTGAGGCCCCTGACAACACAGGCAACAGAAGAAACATGGGTGGGTTTTAGTCAGTAAGAGTCTGACACACCCTCCCGCTCCGCCCAGAGCGGGAGAAGTTATTTGATAATTTCCCACCCAAAAAGAAAAAGTAGTCAGAGAGGTCCATTCTCGGGCCATAATCAGACTTAATACATCTTTGGGAGAAAGTGGACCGAGAATGGTGCAGGTTTCTTCTCGTAAAGTAGGACAACCACCAGTTTTATCGATGTCCTCTAATAGCCGATACGTCAACCCTATCTTGAAGTAACGCGTTATCGCGAGCACACTCGCGGTATAAATGTTCTCGTCTCACCGACATCCGCGCACACGCACTTCTATAAATTACTCCGTGTAAATGTAGATAGAACTTAAATCGGTGTTGTAAATCTGAATGTCCGTCTTATATGGTGTTTCTTCGCAGTGCAAATCGGGTACTTTCTTGAGCCTCGGGTTTTGTGGAAGCCTTAAATGAGGTTACCGAGTCTGGTGGGTTTTATTATGATAACGTAAATATTTGGGTGTCTTGAGTTATGTACAGACTTGCGTATTAGAGGTTTAATGCCTGATCCTGCCAGATCGGCAGTTGTTAGGGTACAGGGTTATAAACTTAGAAAGATAGTGCGCAGTTTTTGTATTTGTTACAACATTTTATATTATTATAAATAAAATAAATAAAATTCATTTAATTCAGGCAAAACCCATATTACACAAAATAAAACAAAATTTCACAAAACTGCAACAGAATAGAATAAAATGTAAATACAATTAAATATACAAATTAATAGGTACAAATTATAAAGGCCACAGAATATAATAAAATGTCAATACAATTAAATACATCTACGAATCGTTTCTTAATTTATTGTTAAGTTATTGTTAAAAATAGCTCCTCGTTCGTGCACTACTGTCAAAGTTAGCTCCTTGTTCGTGAACTACTGTCAAAGTTAGCTCCTTGTCCATGGGTTACTGTCAAAGTTAGCTCCTTGTCCGTGCAATACTGTCAAACTTAGCTTCTTGTTCGTGCACGACTGTCAAAGTTAGCTCATTGTTCACACACTACTGTCAAAGTTAGCTCCTTGTTCGTGAGTTACTGTCAAAGTTAGCTCCTTGTCCGTGCACTACTGTCAAAGTTAGCTCCTTGTTCGTGCACTTCTGTCAAAGTTAGCTCCTTGTTCATGCACTACTATCAAAGTTAGCTCCTAGTCCGTGCACTATCAAAGTTAGCTCCTTGTTCGTGAGTTATTGCCAAAGTTAGCTCCTTGTCAGTGCACTGTCAAAGTTAGCTCCTTCGTCGTGAGTTACTGTCAAAGTTAGCTCCTTGTCCGTGCACTACTGTCAAAGTTAGCTCCTTGTTCGTGAGTTCCTCTCAAAGTTAGCTCCTTGTCCGTGCACTACTGTCAAACTTAGCTCCATGTTCGTGCACGACTGTCAAAGTTAGCTCCTTGTTCATACACTACTGTCAAAGTTAGCTCTTTGTTCGTGAGTTACTGTCAAAGTTAGCTCCTTGTCCGTGCACTACTGTCAAAGTCAGCTCCTTGTTCATGCACTACTGTCAAAGTTAGCTTCTTGTTCGTGCACTACTGTTAAAGTTAACTCCTTGTTCGTGAGTTACTGTCAAAGTTAGCTTCTTATTCGTGAGTTACTGTCAAAGTTAGCTCCTTGTCCGTACACTACTGTCAAAGTTAGCTCCTTGTTCGTGAGTTACTGTCAAAGTTTAGAATTAAGTTCATAAATTGTCTAGAGAAAATAAACGTTTTATATTATTATTTTTATCCCAAAAAGCTTAGAGTCTCTTTAAGTTGCCTTTTAATAATATTTAACCCTTCCAAGAGTAATTAAGTCTTTGCCTATAATTCCAAACCCTTTCATATCTTATTACCATCGTACTCAACCACCAACAGTCCAAGGTTACCTTTCATCACTTAATAACACCATGTGGCACCAGCGTCAAAGGCAGACCGGCCTACGTCATGCCGGCTAATTGATGACTCAGGACTTCGGGAAACATCGGGAACCGATCGAGTATCATCAGCATCCGAAGTGTGTGAGTACGGGTATTTTATATAAATTATGATAAACGCTGCAGTTTTGTGAATAAATTGGTTTTTAAAACAACATAACGTCACGCCTTGTTTCCCCGAAGGGTTAGGCTTAAGTCTCATGTAATTTGGGGCGAGCCTATTGCCAACAACTGGGCAAAAATTCAGACTCCGGGCTGCTGCTGAGAAAATCCTAATGGAAGAACCCAATAACACTTTGCCCGACCTGGGAATGGAACCCAGGTCCTCATGCTCAGCAGTAGCACTTGCGACCACTAGACCAACGATGCAGTCTAAGTTCTTTTTTAAAAAAATTAGAAGACATTAATTAATCTGTCTACTCCTCTCTCAATTCTATGTTGGGGTTGGCTTCCAGTCTGACAGTTGGATGCAGCAACAACTGCCTATCTGACCTCCACAACCCAGTTGCTGGGTAAAACGATGCTTGCCTTTTTAATCTATACATATAAAATGCTTTGGCCTGAATGATTGACTGACGGATCAACGCACAGCCTAAAACGCTGATCGTAGAGACCTGAAACTTGGATGGTGTGTTCTTTGTATTACGTAGACATCCGATAAGAAAGGATTTTTCGAAATTCTACCACTAAGGGGGTGAAAAAGGGGGGCAATGTTGATCCCATGATCCCCGGTGCAAGTGTAGGACGGGAACACCGGGGTGGTTTTTAGTCAGTAACAGTTAGACAGACCCCTCCGCCTACCCCAGGGCGGAGGACATCCATGAGGATTTTCCACCCCGGGAACAAAAAAAAAAGTTAGAGTATGACAAACAACCTGTTCAATCTACTTCAAATTTTGCATAAACCTTTTTTAACAGAATTGATGGAAGACGTGTTTCGTATTTTATTGAAATTCATCTCCTAACGGGGTTAAAAAGGGGTAGAAAGTTATTTTGGCGGTGATTTGCTTCGAAGTTGATAGCAATACAAGGAGTATTGATATCAACTAAGTGCTTTTGATTTAATTTACATTTTATTTTGACACATGTTTGAAAACTCAATCCAATTTTATTCAAAAAAGTTTCAACTGACTTAAAAACGTAAGCAAATGCAAAGTCACAGACCTTTTTTCTTTACAATCTAAATTTCATTTTCCGTACAACTAATTATCTATTACTCAATCCATTACTCTTTTCCAATCTCTTCTCTTTTCTCTTTAATCATGATTATGACTCGCATCGCGCGGGCTCGTCTAGAAGAGTCCAAACTCACTCAGGCTTTGAGCGAATTACAGGCGTCTAAGGAGCACTGTGACCAACTGATTAGGGAAAGATATGAAAATGAAATAGAGTTCCTTGGTGTCCTTGAAACGAATAGCAAGTTGAAAACAGAAATGGCTCAGTGATATATTCAACACACTGATGCCATAGCGACATTATTACTGACTGGTTGTCATACAACCTACTCACTATAAATGTAGATAATCCAATTTTCTCTGTCAAAAGTTGGTAAACCTTCAACATCCCATTTTTCATTGATTGCACATTCTTGTAATGCATCACCACAAACATCATGTAGCTGTCCTCTTCTAAGTCGCTTAGATAGTGTAAAGTATTTGGGTGTTCAAATATATGACACATTATCCTTTTATAACCATATAGACTTGCTTACCTCCCGACTGCGCAAATTGATATATATTTTTAAGAATCTCCGCCATGTGGCTGACACACAGTTGCTTAGACAAGTATAATATATCTAGCTCTCTGCCAGTCAGTTGCACAGTACTGTGTAGTTGTCTGGGGTGGGGCAGCAAAAACTCATTTGTTAAAACTGGAACGTGCCCAAAGGGCGATTCTTAAAGTAGGTTGGTCCCTTCCTTATCAATTTTCTACCACCGAACTTTATAAAACCTGTAAGGTCCTCTCTATTCGGAAATTGTTCATTCTAAATCTAATTCTAACATTCCACTCCCGCAATTCCTATAATCCCGAAAAGTTTGAAGTCTTGAGACGAAAGCATAAAGTGTGTTCATCCATTCCTGTTCATTCAAAGCTAGCTCAACGATTCTTTTACTTCCTTGGTCCTTATGTATACAACAAAGTTAATTCAATCTTACATATGTACTCTATGGTTAAATATAAATTCAAAAATACTGTAAGGAACTGGCTGCTGGATATGGACTATGAAAGTACAGAAAGTATCATCCAAACCCTTAAATAATTTTGAACGTACTCCCCACCCATCGTTACTATAGTATACACATAAACTCTCATACAGGACTTACATTCACATACACACAACACCCTCACACATTCCCACACTACACTACTCACAAAATACTACAATAACATCACCTTACATTACACTTCACAATTAGAACCACCTTTTATTGTAGTAAAATTTTACCTCTCTATCTAAACTGTTTGCTAATAGTAATATGAATAAACTGTATCAAGACGCCGCTAAATGTGATCATTCCCACACTACACTACTCACAAAATACTACAATAACATCACCTTACATTACACTTCACAATTAGAACCACCTTTTATTGTAGTAAAATTTTACCTCTCTATCTAAACTGTTTGCTAATAGTAATATGAATAAACTGTATCAAGACGCCGCTAAATGTGATAAATGTTCAAAGGGGGTGAGCCTGGAGATCTGTCATACAGGTCCCGAACCTAGTTCAGACTCCAGCTCTCACGAAGGTTTAGCTTAAGGCAAATTTGTAAATACAAACTACTGTAACAATGTACCTTGATGAGAGAAATAAACTGTATTATTATTATAGCAGCCCGGGATAGGCTCCAAGTTGTTGTGAACGGGTTCAGCCAATGTAGCAATGACTATGAACAAACTCTTAGTCACAAATATTTACTACAACTACATGAGCAGCTACATGAGACTCAAAGTCAGATTGAACAACTTGAGACTACAAATCTTAACATCACTGCCTCGTTGAATCAAAGTCTATTCAATGAATTGGTGCCTATAGCCCCATCAATGGTTTCTGCAATAAACCCCTCTTACACTATATATTTAACAGGCCATAATGATTCAAAATCAAGTTAACCTGTGAGGGTAGGTACTAGTAAAAATAAACTTAAGAAATACATCAAAATTAACAAATGCTTAGTTAAAACTAAGAAAATGGTCAAAAAACAAAAGTTCTTCAATAAAAATGTAAAAATTAGAGAACGGTTACACCTACTGAAACAATTAGATATGTATTCATTAAACTTAGAAAAAAGTACTAGGAAATATACCAAATTGACACTGAAGACTTGCAGTATGAACTTGACCAACTTCAGGAGAAAGTTACTTATATGACCATCAAATATACAGCCTCTGAAAACCAAATGAGGGAATATATATTGGCAATGAATGAGCTGGTAAGCTCTCAAACTAACAAATGTGTACATTGTCAACCACCATCTATTGACCCCACACCAGACTATTCATTGACAATATGTGATACCACCATACCGCAGTCTTGTGCTGGTTTGCCATTATCAATTATTAACTGTTTCCCTAAACAGATTGTAAATAAAGAAATAGTATTATTTTGTGATGAAATTGGAAAGGGTCTAGGCCACTTGTAGACAAATAAATATCCGG
The DNA here is from genome assembly GCA_905333075.3 of Atethmia centrago. Taxonomy (NCBI): domain Eukaryota; kingdom Metazoa; phylum Arthropoda; class Insecta; order Lepidoptera; family Noctuidae; genus Atethmia; species Atethmia centrago. The sequence continues at coordinate 33,201,571 of HG995367.1, read as the reverse complement.
GACACTCAATAATGAACTACTGCATGCCTGGTTGTTCTTTATTTGACATAATAAAAAAAGTTATAAAATGCAATTTTAACCAGGATACTATCTTATTAATATTTGTTGGTAATAGGGGAAATGTGAACAAAGGAGAATTACTTCAATATTATAGATCATTGTGCAACCTTAGTTTAAGAAAAATTGTGATGTTCACATTCCCATTCAGCCTAAGTTTGCCACAGGAACAAAACAACTTTAGATCTGAAATTAATATGACTGCATAATTTGACTTAGGGCTGATTTTTCAATAGTCAGATAACTTTTATCTGAGGAATTAAGATGGCAGTTCAATTAATTGACACTAACAATTATGTTGGTAATCATTTATATTTGACAAAAGATAGATTTTTTATGGATAGGTACTATCTTTCAAAGTACTGTAAAAGACATAGCTGTGTCGCTATCTTACTACTTTTCTATTACAGCCAAGAATTTGGCTAAACAAATTGCTTCTATTAAGCAATACAGTGATGAGTGTGATGACATGTTAAATAATTCAGCCAAAAATTTGGTATCAAAAATTAACATTGATAATAATTGAAATTAGAAATTAAGACAATAGAAGCATCTCTAGCAATAATAATGTACATAACTGCAAAAATAAACCAAATAAAAGTTTAAAATCAGTCAATGGTATCAACCTGGTGCGTCAAAATATTCAGGGATTTATAAACAAAGATTTAGAGGTAGAATTATTTATGAATGTTAACAGTATTGATATTCTTTGTATAACAGAACATTGGCGTATAAGCCACCAGTTCTTGTTCAATTTTAATAATCACCAGGTTGGTAGTTCGTTCAGCAGAGTAAATGCTATACACGGTGGCTCATTAATTTTAGTAAGTAACCAGCTTAAAGTTGAAGACCGTAAGGATATTGTGAGCCTATCTGTTGAGCGGACAGTTGAAATAGCCTGTATAGAATTGGAGAAGTATGTTGTATTAAGTGTGTACAGACCCCCTTCAGGATTGTATGACTGCTTTGAAAGGGTAATGGATGAAGTGTTACACAAGATTTGTAACTCAAACAAGTCTATTATCACTTGCGGTGATTTTAATGTTAATTTATTAGAAACCTCAGCTTCTTGTAGTAAAATAATAAGTTTGTTCCAGTCATACAATCCTGTAAATCTATTTTTAGAGCCCACAAGAATAACCCCTACTAGTGTCACATGCCATAATATCTATACAGATATTATACCAAGCCACAAAGAAATTATAAATTTACTATCCAAAACCAAAACAACAAAGTGGCTAAAAAAGATATCACTGTTAACCCCATAACTGCAAGTCGCTTGGAAGCTTTTAAATTTAAACTCATTAATAAATTACCAGTTTTGTCTATTCCTGCTAATCCTAATCATCTATCAATATTATGATGATTTCTTTAATAAATACTGTAAACATTCCATTTTTATTTCCAAGACTATCTCGGTTAATAATAACGCATCTTTCAGTGATTGTGCTGCCATTGGTATTCATAAAAGTAGAACACGGCTTTATGAGCTGTACAATGAAAGGACATACATAAACACTGCTGAATTTAATTTATATGTTAGAAATTAATCAAAATTATTTAAAACGTTTGTTGTATGGCCAAGTCGCGTTATTTGAGTTCGAAGATTAAAAATAGTAGTAATGTAATCAAAATGACTTTTTTTTTTTTGGTTGGAAATCATCAAATAACTTCTGCCGCTCTGGGCGGAGCGGGAGGGTCAGACTCTTACTGACTAAAAACCCACCCGTATTCCTTCCGTTGCCTGTGTTGCCAGGGGCCTCGGTGACCCTTTAGTACCTTCCCGCAACCCCGGCAGGCATCGGCCCTGTTGGACCCCTACATTTGTGCTGACGACATCTCTTTGAGGCGCGCGTGGAATACAACGCGCCGTCGACCTGGGCCTGGTCCTTACCGGGCGATGAGCTACCCATTGCTCACCGTCCGTAAGCCCGCGCCTACGGTGGCCGGAAATCCACCCGGGATTCCCGACGCCCAGGGTGTCTCCTGCGGCGGCTAGGAGCGAGAGGGCGCGAAATTTGCCTTTCCCTCAACCGTCCCGCCTCCTCCTTCGCGAGCATTACTGCTTCGCAGAAGGAGGTGACGGCTGCCCATGCCCTCTTGCTCCGTACCATGGCCTGAACCAGGGCCGGACGCGAGAGATCTCTGCCGCCAATCGCCTTCACAAGGACACGGCGGTGCTCTGCCCAAGCCAGGCAGACCTCCACCGTATGCTCCACCGTGTCCTCGGGCGTTTCCTCCCGCCTTATCCGACACAGGAACCTCCCGAAGCTGCCGTGTCCAGTGAGGATCTGCGTCAGGCGGAAGGTGAGGATGCCGTGGCGCTTCTCTAGCCACTCCTCAAAGAGGGGACTTATCGCCGCATTCGTGGCGTGCCCAGCACTGGGTTGCGACAACCGTACTCTCCATGTCGCCATGAGATACCGCCGGAGCTCCGTCCGCTGCGTCGCGACTTCTCGCGGCAGCGGAGTTAAGCCCCGGCGTTTCACCTCCTTGCACCACTCCCGTACGTGCGCGAGGACTTTTGCCTCCAGATCCCATGGCGGCAATCCGCAAGGGGGCTCGCTGCCTCACAGGAGATCGTGCGGTATCCCCGGACCATCCGGATGGCCATGACCCTTTGAGCCGCGCTCAACCGGCGGGCTGGCCGCAATCAAAACGACTTGGAATATTATTAATAGTGAAACGGGAAGGTCTAGTAACCGAAATACTGACTACAGCCTGTCAATTAATGACAACATAATAAAATCAGACTCGCAGGTCGCCGGGGCCTTTGAAAATTTCTTTTCAGATATTCCCGTTTCAACTACTAAATTCCTAAACTCATTACCTTCTGTTGCTGAGTCTCTGCTTAAGGAAAACGTTAATGTTTGCGATTCGGAATTTCATTTTCGTATTACCTGTAGAGATATAATTAAAACTTTTCACACTTTAAACGTTAAAAAGACTGCAGATCTGTGGGGTAATTCTGTAGAAGTTGCTAAGTCTATTATTGACGTTGTAGCACATACTTTAGCTCTTATTTTTAATAATTGCATTGACTGCATGTGGAAAGTTTCCTGACCTTATGAAAAATAGTAAAATAATACCTTTGTTTAAATCGGGTAGTACATCAGACCCCACCAATTATAGACCTATTTCAGTAAGACCTATGTTTAGTAAAATTTTTGAAAAAATAATTTTATTCCAATTACAAAGATTTTTTAATAAACAAATTATTGCACATTAAGCAGTTCGGATTTACAAGGGGTCGTTCGACTACTGATGCCGTGCCGTGTGTTGAACTTTTAGGACATATTTATAATGTATGAGAAGATAAACGCGATGCCTTGGGCATCTTTTGTGATTTGTCGAAGGCATTCGATTGTGTTCTCCATGAAACGTTGATCAGGAGACTCCGCCACTACGATCCGGAACACCGCTCTCGACCGCTCTTACTTCATACTTGAGTTATAGGATTCAGAGCGTTGACGTTATTGGGAAAAGATCTCTCGGATCTATAGTAACAATGGGAGTCCCACAGGTCTCAATACTTGGTCCTTTCTTGTTTCTTATTACATTAATGATTTGCCGTACCTCATAAAGGACAATCATGATATAGTATTAACGGTTAACGGTTGTCCATCATCAGTCTTCATGATGTCAAAGCCCTCATTAAATTCAGCGCATTAATAAGTAATTGCTATAATCAATCCACGGCTACAATGTATCGATAATCGGAGTCGAACCTTGTTTGGGGAACATGCGTCGATCGTAAGCGATGATAAATATTGATTAAATTTAGGCATGGCGCACACTATGCGACATGCGACTGCGACAGCTCGGCCACTAGATCCAACGACAAGCTGCGGCTGACATTTTTCATATATTTTGTTGAAATGTCCGCACACTTGACATCAAGTTGCAGAGTCACAACGATAGGCTTGGGGAGTCGCACGCTCTCGCTACTGGTTGCAGCGACTAGACGCATAGTGCACGCGCTAACCCGACGACAGTTGCATGCGACAGGTCAGCGTCAAAACGCATGGTTTGCGCTGGCACTGACTGGCGGTGGTAGTACTTTCTGCATGTTTGAAACGACTTTTGTAAAAGTAGGTGAGGTTGAAAATCTAGCCTGTTTTATAGGCTTTCAAATGTGTAAGGTCTAGGTTAAAGTCTAGCCAAATGCTACTGTTTACTAGCATTTTACCTTTGCAGTATTGGGCTTGTATTTCTCTCTCTTTCTCTCGAAAATCGAATCTCTTTTTAATCGAACCTTAAATAATTTCCATTGTGCTTTCCGAAAAATATTATTGAAAATTGTAATATAACGAATTTGTTTCTTTTTGTGAATGAATAATTCCTATTTTGGTGTCTTAAAACTACTAAATAGCCAAGTAACTGCAACCAACTTGGATGTAGCGTTCGCCGGCCGCTACCGAAGCACCGCTCGCTTCGCTCGCTCGGCTCGCGCGCGGTTAGTCACAGTTCTAACCTAACCTATTTGGTCGGGGTGCCCTAGCTTAGTTACTGCGACTTACTGCAACCCATTGTGAGAAAAGGCTAGACATTCTAAAAGAGGCTCCATCATTAAAAAGGTTTGCGTAATTAGAAGCCCGAAAAGATTTTAGAGAGTCAATAATTTAAAAAAAGTGTACATCAGCAGAAGGTTAAAAAGTTTTTAGAGCATCTCTTCAATATTTGCCGTACCTCATAAAGGACAATCATGATATAGTATTGTTTGCGGATGACACTTCACTTTTGTTTAAACTTAAACGTCGGCAGCTGGTTACTGACAATGTAAATAGTGCGATCTCAAAAGGTATTAATATAGTACGGTGACTTTCGAGACATTCCAATCTTAAAGAGTATTTGATAAATGATTTTTATTTCTGTAAGTAGGTTTGTACATACACTTTGACACGTCAATCATATTTTTAAAATAAAGCTAGATGAGGTCGGCGTTTCCTATCTGACTACTCTGAGAAGAAAGGCCGAAGCAAACTCATAATCTTGGTCAGATCATATGAAGGCCATTTAGATTGGTGTGATTGGTGTGTTGTGATTGGTGAGTGGACTTGTTCAGTCAGTGCACGCATTGGTCAGTAATCGTGCAGCTCAACTTAGAACTTAAGGAGCTTAACGTTGTAGTACCTACTTTGCAGTATGTCCCACAGACGCATCACTGGCCATTATAAAAAAAAAACCTTAAAAGAGCAAACCACCAAACAGACGTTTACCTTTAGATGTACCTGTCTAAATACGTACGTCTCATACGTGTATAAATCAAGTGCATAAAGGTACTTCATACTTGAATTTATGATCCGTGACAGAGGTCCCCTTTGACTAATGAGATATGCTAGGTTCCGTGTCGAGGTCACAGGTCACAGCGTGGCACTAGGATCATTCAATATACGACATATAATATGCGTATTCAATGTATGCGGGCAACTTAACTTTATGTGAAGCATATCGAATACCTTCTCTGGAATCCATAAAGTTGTTATTATGTCAATATTTTATCTTCAAACTCACAGTATCTGGCATAAGGTGCCGAAGGTCAAAAGTTGGTGGTAGGTTTTCGCGAAGCTAATAATATGTATAGCTTTTTTTAATTTTACATGTTTTTTATTTTGTTGTCTGCCAAGAGACTCATACGATTATACTGATTTACAGTGCAGTTGGAGTGAATTCAGTGCTAAATCAGACTTGAATGGGCAGGAGCACCTGAGCACTAATGAAATGAAATGATTGAAATGATTTTATTTTCTGTAAGTAGGTTTATACAAACACTTTTACACGTCAATCATATTTAGAAAAAAAACTAGATGAGCTCGGCGTTTCCTATCTGACTACTCTGAGAAGAAAGGCCGAAACAAACTCAGAGGTCACAGTCTCTTTTAAAGTCCAGACATAATCTTGGTCAGATCATGTGAAGACCATGTAGATTGGTGTCTGAAATGGTCTTATGAGGATAAAACCACACAGATTGAGTGGACCTATCCAGTCAGTGCACGCATTTGTCAGTAATCGTGCAGCTCAACTCAGAACTTAAGGAGCTCAACGATTCGACGAACAATACCAAAGAAAGGACATTTGAATAGGCCGCTTAAATGACTCAAACTCCCAGACTAAGATGAAAACTAACTGAGAGAAATAATAAAAACAATAATCCACATAGTCTTCACATTCACAATAATTTAAAAAAGAATATAATACTTCAAAAAGTAAATATTAATGTCATAGTGTATAAGTATAACAAAATCATCAATGTTACATGTCACATTTGTCACTGCTTCGAGCTTTACCAATACACAGAAAATGGAATAGAATATAAATGACTGTCGAAAACACGGTCAAAAGCTCCGTCATTTGTATTTTTCTCAAAAACAGACATCCAAAACTTCATTCCCGCTAGTTAAATTCTCATAGTGTGAGAGTAAGTAGAAACTTTTAAAACGCAAGTAAGTATATAAGGGTTAATACGAATTGAGCACGCCATTACATCATTACGCTTAGTTCGAACAAACGAGCGCCACTTATGCCATAAGTCGGCTCGTTTCAATTAGTACTGACCCTTATAGACGAGTGAGTTTTAAACATGGAGTATGAAGTAATGGAGTGCTGGGTTTTACACGCCCACCGGCCCAAGCACCAGCCGTGGGGTGAGAAAACAGACTGATGGAAACATTCCTTATTATGATATGTAATATATAATAACATAATAAAGATTTATTGTTCAACTAGGATTAGATTACATGGAAAGGTATTAAATATAATATAAAGCACAAGCATAACGTTTCTTAATCTAGTTAGTAGGTGCCGTACTGTTCTCCTAGATAGGTTCCGTCATAAATGGTTGACTTACAATAGCACGTGTTAAATATTTATAACTATATATTATGTATATTTAGTAATTTATTTATTTAGGGATCACAAAAGCGATGCAGTGTAATAATAAGTAAACATAGGTTAGAACTCGATACTAGAGGTAACAAATATACTACTCACGACGTTATCCACATATTACTAAACAGATCTACTAGTTTTTAGAAAGAACGATGTAAAAATAAACAGAATAAAAGTAAACATTACTTAATTAATTAGGATTCTGATCACTAAAAATAGTAACAAAGTATTTTCTAAATATAGTCGATGTGTATAGTATGGATACAACAGAAGGAGTATTTATGTAGTCTAAGATTAACCAATTTTAGTAAAAGTAGCCCTAGTTCTTGCCCCGATGAATGAATGGGTATGTTATATCTGAACGAGTTTAAACACTATATTATTTGAAGGTACCACCCTATCAAGGCTCAGCACTCCGTTCGTTACTTCATAGTTATTACATATTGTGTGTTTACAATTGGTATTCAGGTTGTAAATAACGTGATTAACTAGATTTTTAAGGCGCTGACAAGACCCAATTGACAAAAATAGGCTTCTCTTAAGAAAAAAAATTGCCAAATCTGTATAGTTTGTGGTAGTAGAAAAAATATATGTTAATTTTGAACATATTTCCCAGCACTTGGTTGTTACCAAAACACGTTTTGAAAACAAATTCTCGATACAAACTAACGTTAAACTAACCTCTTACTTTGAGTTCTAATCCAAAATATCTGTATCAAATATGAACATACGTTACGTATTTAATTAATAACAAGAACGTCTTATTTGAATGCAGAACTTGGTTGTTTTTTATTTTCGATTCCTAAACTCAATTTTGAGTAAATAGATAATTACTTCATATTTTGCAATAAATTACAAGCGTTGTGTGATCGCGCTTCTCTTTCTTTTCTATGCAATCTGACAGGGACCGCGGTTTAAGTGTTGTCAGCGTCTTAAGTTAACTTAATTGTTAAAATGTTGTGGACTTTAGAATAAATGCATTGGAAATAACTTGCGTCTTCATAAGAAACTCAACTGTTAATAATGTAACTATCTATTTATTGATTTACATGTAATATCAAGACCCGCTTTTTAGATCAGTAGAGACTAATCGACAGCCGTTATCTCTATGGGAGAGATAACGGTTGTCCATCGTCAGTCTTCATGATGTCAAAGCCCTCATTAAATTCAGCGCATTAATAAGTAATTGCTATAATCAATCCACGGCTACAATGTATCGATAATCGCAGTCGAACCTTGTTTGGGGAACATGCGTCGATCGTAAGCGATGATAAATATTGATTAAATTTAGGCATGGCGCACACTATGCGACATGCGACTGCGACAGCTCGGCCACTAGATCCAACGACAAGCTGCGGCTGACATTTTTCATATATTTTGTTGAAATGTCCGCACACTTGACATCAAGTTGCAGAGTCACAACGATAGGCTTGGGGAGTCGCACGCTCTCGCTACTGGTTGCAGCGACTAGACGCACAGTGCACGCGCTAACCCCACGACAGTTGCATGCGACAGGTCAGCATCAAAACGCATGGTTTGCGCTGGCACTGACTGGCGGTGGTAGTACTTTCTGCATGTTTGAAACGACTTTTGTAAAAGTAGGTGAGGTTGCAAATCTAGCCTGTGTAAATGTGTAAGGTCTAGGTTAAAGTCTAGCCAAATGCTACTGTTTACTAGCATTTTACCTTTGCAGTATTGGGCTTGTATTTCTGTCTCTTTCTAATCGAACCTCGAAAATCGAATCTCTTTTTAATCGAACCTTAAATAATTTCCATTGTACTTTCCGAAAAATATTATTGAAAATTGTAATATAACGAATTTGTTTCTTTTTGTGAATGAATAATTCCTATTTTGGTGTCTTAAAACTACTAAATAGCCAAGTAACTGCAACCAACTTGGATGTAGCGTTCGCCGGCCGCTACCGAAGCACCGCTCGCTTCGCTCGCTCGGCTCGCGCGCGGTTAGTCACAGTTCTAACCTAACCTATTTGGTCGGGGTGCCCTAGCTTAGTTACTGCGACTTACTGCAACCCATTGTGAGAAAAGGCTAGACATTCTAAAAGAGGCTCCATCATTAAAAAGGTTTGCGTAATTAGAAGCCCGAAAAGATTTTAGAGAGTCAATAATTTAAAAAAAGTGTACATCAGCAGAAGGTTTTTAAAAAAAAGTTTTTAGAGCATCTCTTTAATATTTCACATGTAGCCAACTACATACTTGTAGAAGCAAAATGAATCTCTCGTGCAATGTTGACACTAGACTTCAATCTTTGTAGAGTTATATAGAATTTTGCTAAAAACCCATTCAGTTTTGTATTGTAGTCCAAATTGAAAAGACACAATTAACTGTTTAAAATGCATAGCTCGCACTAAAATGCAGATCTTACTCGGAATTAAAAACTTAAGACACAGCTTCCAGTGGCTAATTGCGCTTTGCGTTCCTTATTTAAGGTAATTTCCATTCCATTATTTTCCTTAATTACAGAAACTTTACTATTCCTGACGGTAAAAGGTACTTGTATGGGCCGTTCATTTTCCGAGACTTAAAATGATACATAATATACAATCTTAACTCATGGACACAAAACCTATTTCTTTGCAACTTATACGCATACTGTGCCAGAAAATACAAACATATCTATGTATGTACGACTTCTATACGCAATACAGAGTAAATGAGCCTTTATTAATATACGCTAAAGCTCACAATGAGTCTATTATATATAATGAAGCAGACGGATTTCTCGCTGACACGGGCGATGATAAATTAATGTATGATAAATGAATTTATAGTTCCACAGACAAAGAATGGGCAATTTATTATGTCTGGAAACCAGGTCGATATTATTTTACGAAATTGTATTAATTTAATATTGTTCAAATTGTTTTATTATATTGAATAGAACTTGCAATGTTGTGACCGGTGAACTTGCGATGCAGTGATTTCCGTAGCCTCCTTGACCGAACAACTTTAAGTTTGCAAATGGGAGATTGAATGCGGAAAGACAAACGGTTTATGATGTTATGAAGATACAACTAATGATCACCAACAGAACGCTTGATAGAGTTATGGCTTATAGGTAAATGTATAATTATAGCCGATATAACCTTAGATTAACCTTTTATTTTACTAGGCGGATTTCAAAAGGCGGATAGCAGTAACAGTTACTGAAAAACAGATGCTGTTCTTGAAATATTTGGGACCTTACAAAGAAATGCTAGACTGATAAATGTACCAAAGACATTATTAAGAATGGTACTCCTTTCTGATTCTACACAGAGTCCTTATATAAGTCGTTACGATAAGATTAATTTCATAAGACGCGAACTTATTACTTACAAAGTCGCGTATAAAACCCGATATACAGTGCCTATGACACAATGGCCAGTATAAATAATATACTCAGGTATAAATAGATATTCAATGAGATCCGTACAACAATAACGAGCGTTTGGCAGCGTCGCCTGCTGGCTGCAATCTAGGCCTCCGACAGAATAGAAACTTAACGATGTCAGCGGTAAGTGCGCGGTAGGGTTGCGACAGGTATTATATCCAAGATTTTTTTTAAATAAATTTTTACCTGACTAATTTAACCCTCCTTTTTGCTACGCCGTAGCCCGAAGCGGATAGGAGGGTTATGATTTTGACCGGTTTGAGTATGTGGGTATGTATGTTCATCTGTTCCCTCCTAACTTCTAAACTTCTTAACATAATTTGACAAATGAGGTATCGTTGGAAGCGTCTTGATCGTCCTTTGTATATGACGTTACATGAAATTGATGTTTTATTGTCCATTAAAAATTGTAATTAACACATACAGTTTTGAAATATGCAGTAATAAAATATCGTCTTTCTGCAGTCTTTGCCCACGTAATTATTTTTAGTACAGTTCAAACCTAAAAATAGGAGTTTGTTTAGAGCAAGTATTAGAATCGATTTTAGTAGCTTTTAAACTTAGGTCTGTTTATTGAGTTACTAAAGGGGTTTTCAGCAGGGAATTCGCAGTAGCAGCCAGGAGTTTACTACTTATAATTGTATGGGATTTGTTAGGGGCTAGCCCTAATATTACAATGGTCTTATAATATAACCTAACTTGCGTTGTATGGGTAGGTTCTGTACACCTCTGTTAACGTCTTTGGAAGATACAGGCATGATGATGATTTTTTTTTTGAACAAAATACCGTTTACAATGATGTCAATATTTTATCACTACATATTATAAATCAAAGTCCCGCCGCACAGTGGATCGAAAATCGGCTGTAGAAGACATAGGATCTCGATTTATTAAATGTTATTTTTTTTGCTGGAAATGACTTCTGCTGATCATTACTGTTCTATAAAATGTCATATGAAGTAATTGTGTGCACAAATGGAAGAGTTATAATTTTTATAAGAAAAAAATGTATGGAGCTGACATGAAAAATGAGGATATCTCTGGAATCGCAAGGTTGGCCGTTATATCCTTGCACACTGTTATAGTACTATTTATTTGTGAATTTTTGACAAACTTAATATCGCGGCATCACATGCGATTTTTTTTTTTAAATCTTCAAAATTAAAAAAACAAGAAAAAGTATATGATACATTTTAATGCTTAGACCAAAACATTCTAAGAAATCACAAAGTCGTATTACCTACTTATTTGAAATGACATGGTAATTATGAATTACATAATATGTAATCTTGTCTAATGCCTCAAGTCCACATTAGCTAATGATTATTAAAACTTAATACTTAGATACCTGTTAAAAGGATACGTGCCATAATGAGGGTAATTAGATAAACGTGATCATTAGTCAATAACAATAAATGGTAAACTATTGTATGATTAAAAATAAAAGCAAATTATTAAAAAAAAATATTAACTTAACCTAACCTAACATAAACAATAAAAGTTAACTTATTTTATACTTCGTCACCATCAGAATCCACTTCAGAATCAGGCTCTACAATAGATATAACTTCTAAGAACTCTGTCGGAGCTTCCTGATCCTGAAGTTTCAGTAGTTCTACTGTTACCTTAAAGTATGTCTGCCTCTTGTGGGCATTTAATTTTGGTCTTGTGGAAGAAATTAGAGGATCAGAAGAGACGATAAGCATATTGAGGATATCCTCGTTTGATGCTTGTCTACTCTTTTTCCTCGAATGGTGTTCTCTGAACCTCCTAAAGTCTTTGTTTCGGGCCTCTGAAGCTTCTTCCGAAAGACTTCCAATTGGTACAATAGCATTTTCTGCAATTATGTCCCCTCCGTGAATCAACAATTTGTGGACGGTTGATGACATGTAGTACCAATCGTACAGTTCCACGTATTTTTCAGCGGTTGTTCTAGCGTATTCTTTAAATTTCGGCACGTCTACAATCTCTCCAGATGCACAGCTTGCAGAATCACAGCAAATCTGCGTATGCGCTGCAGTTTTATCAGGAAATTCAAAAAACCGCCTTGCTGTGTTCCTGTCGTTAGTTGTGCCTGATCCTTGCTTAACGATGTCAATCAAAAGGTTGAGATCATCTTTGAATCGATCTTGAATGAGTTTTTTTCGTGAATGCAATAACTCTTGATGACCTTCTCCTCTTGCAGACCACTTTTTGAAGTCGAGACGATACGCTATGTGTAGAAGACATTCCATCACATTAATGCGAGCATGAAGTGATGATAATCCGAACTCATACACACCAGAAGAAATGGTTTTTGACGCAATGACATCTAACTTATTCATTTCTGTAGGCTTAGCCAAACACAGGTAGCAGGCCGCATTTGACTTAGCTTCGGACAGATATGTACAAATTTTGCCGTCAATCATCGTCATCATTAATTTGTGACTAATTTCATGTCGTTGACATTTTGAGGGAACGAGAGCTTCAATTTCGTTATCCATTGCAGTTTTTTTCATTTATGACAACGTCTTTGGTTTCTTTCACAAAACTAAACTGGACTGGACGGCAATACCTAGGTGAGCAGGGTTTTGGATTCACCCATACGGTGTCACCGTCAGCTGTCAACTTTAATGGTGCCAAAGAATCAAAGAGGTCATAAATATGCTGGAATCATCTTGACCACTCTCTATGTTTTGCTTATATCTACTTTGGTTAGATGCACCGTCAAATCCGCACTTTGATATTAATATCAATTGTTTATCTTGTATCGCATCAGGACTACGAATAGTTTGAAAAAAATTCAAAAATTCTGTTCACTGTTAAATCTAGTAACGCTTGTAGTGCAATCTTAGCAGATGAATCCGTTACAGTCACAAATGTCTTCGGAGGGTAGCACTGTAGCTTAGCTTTTTGCACTTTATAGTAAGACGGATATATCTTCTTTGAACCTTCTCGAATAGTCGTTTCCCTTAATGTGATATATTGCCATTTCGATAGTTTTAATGAAAGTAGCAAACCCAGTGCTTTTTCTGGTAAAAATATTGTTGAAGGAGCTGGTTTGTTCAACATTTCCTTGATTTTTGCTGCTGCTTCTGGATTTTGGAGCATATGTTCAATAACAGATGCAATATCCTCACGACCATCGCCTTTCAAAAGTGCTGCAGCTGAATAAGCTACTTCATTAGGGTCATCGCCTATATGTTCATCAGATCGTCTCTTCTTCTGCTTGTTACTTAGATCTTCAAACGGCTTTCGAGATCTTTCTTTCATCGTTGAAGTTGATTTCATTGTTGAAGTTGATGGTACAGGTCAGTAGAAATATTTTCACTTGTTGATTCTTTAATGAGCAAATTGGTTTGCACGCAGTTTGGCCAGTCAATATTTGCCTCAAGCCAATTACTGTAATCACGTCTAAAAACTTCACTTTTCCTGTGGGATCGTAACCATCTCTTTTGAACTGCCCGTGTAAATCTTCGACAAAATTCTTTCATGGTAACACTGTCTTCATCTGAAAGGCTAGAGCCCAGCCGAATGACAAGTGTGTTGAACAATATTTCATGATCGAAAGACGAAGCATCCTGATTACTCAGAATAACAAACAAATCCAAATTTGTAATAATGCTTTCCATTATTTACGATCACTGAGTAAAAAGACACGGTAGGATAGATGTTAGTATTAGAAATGCTCTAAATGAACTGAAGTTGTGTTGTTTGACTATTTATTGTTATTGACTAATGATGGTATCACATTTATCTAATTACTTTCATTAAGTTAATCCTGCACTAATTGCTAAATTAGCGAGTAACCCAAATTATTTTGGTACGTATCCTTTTAACTAGGTATATAGGTATTAAGTTTTATTAATCATTAGCTAATGTGGACTTGAGGCATTAGACAAGATTACGTATTACGTAATTCATAATTACCATGTCATTTCAAATAAGTAGGTAATACGACTTTGTGATTTCTTAGAATGTTTTGGTCTAAGCATAAAAAATATTGTAAATTATTCTTGGTATAGCCATATTTAAGCATTAAAATGTATCATATACTTTTTTTTTTTAATTTTGAAGATTTAAAAAAAAAATCGCAAGTGATGCCGTGATATTAAGTATGTCAAAAATTCACAAATAAATAGTACTATAGAGGCATGAGGAACAGGCTGTAAAGTTCACTCATCCGCCATAGAAAAGGGAGGATCCTCCGACCAGACGGGTGTCGTGACTGGTGGGCAACTGCCCAACGGTTGATGTCGGGATGTTGTATATATGCTAGTTGCGCGGTAAACTCTGCTTGCGCGATGCAGGATTTTGCGTGACGTCAGTGTGATGCGTAGTTCGTATGTGGCGCTGTAGATGCCGCCACATCACTCCCCTCCGGAGACCGGAGGTCGATAGTGGGCTGAGTCGTGTATCTTGCGATGCTTGCCAGTGCCAGGTGGGGTTCCAGTGGGTCGGAACCGGTTGTCGCATAGTTCGCGGTGGGTCGGAACTGTCTGCGGTGATGCCCCAGTGAGTGTCGGGGTGGGGCTGCGTTATGCTCCAGTGAGTCGGATGTGGTACAGCGCCGGGTTGAGGGCTGACTGCTGGCGTCGACCAGGAGAGCGTTGAAGAGCTCTGCTTGTTGACCGGCCGAAAGTGCAGTGTGCTGTGCCAAGGTTGTTGATGAGGCTTAGGGTGATGACCAGGTATGCGCGGTCGCTGCATGCTGGTGGTCAGGATACCCGTTGAAGCCGTGGGTGCTGGCTGGCTGTGTGACTCGCCGCTCGAGAGCTTGAGGAAGTGTTGATGATGACGTCACGCTGAAGTAGTTGCACGAAGGCTGCGCTGACGTTCATATTCGGGGTCACCAGTATAGAGGCATGAGGAACAGGGTGTAAAGTTCACTCATCCGCCATAGAAAAGGGAGGATCCTCCGACCAGACGGGTGTCGTGTCTGGTGGGCAACTGCCCAACGGTTGATGTCGGGATGTTGTATATATGCTAGTTGCGCGGTAAACTCTGCTTGCGCGATGCAGGATTTTGCGTGACGTCAGTGTGATGCGTAGTTCGTATGTGGCGCTGTAGACGCTGCCACAGTACTATAACAGTGTGCAAGGATATAACGGCCAACCTTGCGATTCCAGAGATATCCTCATTTTTCATGTCAGCTCCATACATTATTTTCTTATAAAAATTATAACTCTTGCACACAATTACTTCATATGACATTTTATAGAACAGTAATGATCAGCAGAAGTCATTTCCAGCAAAAAAAAATAACATTTAATACATCGAGATCCTATGTCTTCTACAGCCGATTGTCGATCCACCGTGCGCCGGGGCGGCGCCGGTTCCGCCCGCCGCCACGCGCACCGCACCGCTGTCTGCGCGTTTGTCTGTCTGTCTGAACGCGATAAACTCAAAAACTACCGAACGGATTTTCATACGGTTTTCACCAATGAATGGAGTAATTCATCAGGAAGGTTTAAATGTATAATCCATCAAGGTTTTGTGTGAGTTGGCTGAAATATGACGATGATTGTTGAAGATGTCGGAAGAAATCATGCCGACTGGGAGCTTTACTAGCGTGCGCTGCGTAAACCAATAGAGTTATATGAAAACAATGTGACTGGCGATCCGATGCGACGCGATGGGTTGGGGGCCGAAATTTCACGCGGTAGAAGTCGCGTGCAGAATCTAGTAAGAATATAAATCAAAAGAGTGTCAATAGAGTTTGATATACCCATTCTTCTCCATAGGAACTTGACAATTAAAAGCAGCTTGCAAATAGTTGAATTTAAATAAATGCTTTGAGAGTTTCTGTTTCAGTTTGAGTGGCGGGTGAGAAAAAAGCCGTTATTCAAAATTGCAGAGCTCTTACCGAATCAATGTTGATAACGTTGACATATAAAACAAGAGACTCTTAACAGCCCTATGGAACAATGGTAGTCGAACGCAACGGGCAGAATTGAGCAGTGAATAGCTCCGATATTGTATCGAGCTCAGCCACACTCGGCAACCATTGTAACTTGTTTCAATTAGATGTCTTGTAACAATTTAGATTGTTGATTAGATTAGTTGTGGGACCCTTATATTTTGTAGCTGAAATGAGAAGTATAAGATCGTTAAGGTGATTCCATTAGATGTAGAAAGGAGTTTAATTCACTGACTCACCGGTAGTGAATTAACCTTTTGATCAAGTAATGCATGATTGCTCCGTTTAAGTCCCCCGATTCCTTAAAATGATCAAAATCCTAAAACATCTATATAATTGTGGTGAAGTCAAAATTGTATATTGAATATTTAAAAAAAAAAAAGTCACGAGGTCTGGGATTGATTCTAATGCCGAAAATGTAATTTTTATAATTTTTGTCTGTTTGCCTGAATGTATGTTCCAGAATCACGCAAATTCTACCAGATAGATTCTTATCCTCCTTATTCTCTCCAGATAAAATTTTGCTTAGATATTACCTGTAAGTCTGGTCAGTTGGCAGGCTATGTATTATCACGCTATTTGTTATGGGACATGAGGAATATTGCATTATGTTTGTATTCCTCTATCTATAGTCTACAGAAAATTGTAAAAGACGAGCCAAACGGTTAGAACATTGCTTGATTAGTACAGACACCAACGACACGCTTATTTCTGGAATGTTCTATTTATACGTGGAAAATTGTTTTTGTGAACCGTAAATGTGTTTTTTTTTTCCGAAAAAGAAAAATTATTATTATCTTTTATTTCAATATTTACACATTAAATCATATTTTTAAATATTAGAATATAAAAACATTTAAAAGTATAAAAAAAATGGTAGCCCACCGGTATCGGGAACAGGGTCCAAGCTACCGGCGGTGAGGGCTCCAGAGAAAGGAACCTCCTAACAATGCGAGCCGTGTCCAGAAGTACCGCTCAGTAAATCAAGCCCTTAATCCAGCCGTCCAACGAGAGCCTCCTTAGGTGTTGGTCGAGGCTCTTGGCAATTAAGCCATTGGCTGATGTGACTGTCGGCACAATGATTGCTGAATTCACATCCCACATGTCGACAACCTCGCGAGCCAAGTCAAGGTACTTGATTTGTTTATCTTTTTCGGCTTTCACGAGGTTCCCGTCATGAGGGACTGTTATGTCAACAATCATTGCGCGCCGCTCTGTTCGATCCACCACCACTATATCAGGCTTATTGGCAACAATAGTCCTGTCAGTGACGATGGATCGATCCCAGTACAATATGATATTTCCATTTTCAAGAACTGGGTCGGGCACATACCTGTAGTACGGCACTTCCGATTCCACAAAGTTGTATTTTAGAGCAAGTTGCTGATGGATAATCGTGGCTACAAGGTTGTGTCTATGCAAGTACTCTTCGTTAGCTAGACGAGAACACCCGGAGATAATGTGTCGGATTGATTCTCCCGGACTGTGGCATGCCCGATACACGTCAACCGTGCCGTCCTTCACAGTAAATCTCCGGTAATTCTTCGTCATGATAAATTCGTCCATAATTGCACAGACAAAAGCTTCGGTTTCCCCAAAGAGGTCACCGAAACGTAGCCAGGCTATGGACGCTTGAAAATCTACATCGGGTTCATGTAGGGCCTGGAAAAAGCGTCCGTGAAGCTCCTTACTCTGCCATACCTCCCTGCGATCGTTAGTGTCAAGCACTATAAGCTTGCGCCAGTTCTCTTAAGCCAAGGAGAGTGGGGTGAGGATCTTGTCCACCGCGACCACATCTCGATGCATCCCCACGTCGGTTTTTAGGAAATATTCCCTGAGACTGCATATCTCGCGATTGTTGAGGGTCTTTGCGTTTAAAAAGCCTCGACCTCCGCACTTTCACGGGATATACAGTCTCATTACCGATGACCGTGGGTGATGCATTCGATATGCAGTTAGCAGCGTACGGACCCTCCTATCCAGGGCGTCGAGTTCGGTCTGAGTCCATTTGAGTATGCTGAAAGAGTACATCAAAACCGGCATGACCCAACCGTTGAAGGCGCGCACTTTGTTTCCGCCTGATAGAAGGCTATTTATTAAATACTTTCTTCAGGCGGCCAAAAAAGCGCTCCTTCAGCTATTGCTTCATGCCATTAACATTGATGCCCAACGCTTCCGACATACCCAAATACTTCTAAGTTTCGGATGCGGAGAGGGCTCTAAGGTTTATGGAATCCGAGAGTTGGGTTCCCACGGATTCCACAATCTCTCCTCGCTTTACATGCATGACCGCACATTTATCCACCCCAAATTCCATCCTGATGGCGCTACTGAAAGTTTCAGTTATTTTCAGTAGCTCCATCAGTTGCAAATTATTGGAGGCAAAGAGTTTTAGGTAGTAGTAGGGGAGGTGAGATATAACCTGAACACCTCTCCTCAACCGATAGCCTAGACCTGAATCCTCCAGCAGTGTGCTTAGAGGATTCAAGGCTAAGCAGAACCAAAGCGGACTCAAACTATCGCCCTGAAATATACCTCGCTCTATCCTTATCGGCTCGGTATTCCTCTGGATATTTCGATATCCTGGATAGCGAAGGACCGTCCTCCATTGCCCCATACACGACATCAGGAAGGTGCGCAGAGTCGCATCTACTTTATACAACTCCAGCACCCTCCTGAGCCATGTATGTGGCACCGAGTCATAGGCCTTCTTATAATCTATCCAACATGTCGACAGATCCTTTCGGGAATGACGAACCTGTTGGCTAATGGTCATATCAATGAGAAGTAGCTCCTTAGTACCGCGGGACCCATTCCATTCCATTTCCAGAGGCAGACATAATGGAGTTGGTGTCTATATGTTTGTTAATTTTAGCTCTCAAAATAGATGTAGAACTTTATAGACCGTTGGTAAACACGTGATCGGCCTATAATTTTTGGGTTCCGCGGTGCTACCTGATTTATGGAGCAGGTGGGTAACTCCTGTCGTTAGGAATTGGGGTAGCGAACCAGATTCCAAAGCAGTCTGGTACTGAGCCGCCAAGCGAGCGTGCGACCTTAAAAACCATTTGAGCCAGAGGTTGTGCAGCCCGTCCGGCCCTGGGGACTTCCAGTTAGGTAACGGACGGACTGCACGACACGGGACATATAGTCCTGAGGGCCGATATCAGTCCCTGAGAACGCCCGCCTCACAAAGCGCATCACTCTAGGGCGAGTATTGCCCTTCCTGAAGCAGATTAGTTTGCCGATGAGCGCTCTAGTCCCACCAATACGGCGTTCAATTCTGCACTGCCAAGCTGGTACCAGCTAAAGACTCTAAGAGTATTTAGCAAGAGGACGAGCCTATTGCCACTAACCAGGCACAAATATAGACTTCGTACTGTTACTGATAAAGTCCAGATGGAAAACCCAATAACACTTTGCCTGACCCGGAAATCGAACCAAGGACCTCATGCTCAACAGTAGCGCTTGCGACCACTAGACCAACGAGGCAGTCTTTTAGTAAGAAAGAAAGAAAAATGTTTTATTTGGGACACGCACAAGAAATACAAAATGATTAAAAAGGAGCATTTAAAACTAACAAAATTTACATATTTGTTCGATTAAAAACAAAAAACAACAAAGAAAATAAATAAAAACGACCTGTGCGACGCCAAAAAGGCTCCTATCTCAGCATAATGCTGCGATATTAAAAAAAAAAAAATACCACAGCGCTGGTAAAAACCTAAACCTTTTAATAAAAATGTGGCTGTTGTTTTAGTATATTGTGGTGTCTTACGACTTCCACGCGAGCGAAGTCGGGGGCAGAAGTTTTTAACGGTTAATATTCATGATTAGGTAAACGAAAAAACAATTTTCAGTACGAATTCATGAATATTGATACCAGCACACACAGTAGGGACACTATGCAATGAAAACCACGTAAGCTCTTAATCGTTGAATGTACGCCAAAATCACGTACGGGCTATACTCTATGTAGACCGAAAACATGAATTTGCTGCATAATCACGGTGGATTTATTGCCTGGTAGGGTAGGCAGAGGTGTAGCTGCTTGCGACCTACCAAAATAGGTACTCTTCATCCGTAAATGTAGCTTACTAGTCCTAGTTAAATTAGGGCCTTCCCACATTTCTCATAAAGTTTTCATCTATTTACTTAAAGCTTTAGTAGTATTTAATTCAGTCGTCTAATTAGGGGACTGAAACCGATAGTAGAGAGATCTCTGATGAAGACTTTGGAAACAGCAAAGTGTAACACAGCATAGCAGTGACACAGAAAAGAGTCAATAAAGCAGTTTAACTCCGCCAAAAGATTCACCGGTGAAGCTGGACCTGAAACAACCTGGCGGTGACGTCGTTAAAAGATCATCATCATCATCGTCATCATCATCATCATCATCATCATCGTCATCATCATCATCATCATCATCATCATCATCATCATCATCATCATCATCATCATCATCATCATCACCATCATCATCATCATCATCATCATCATCATCATCATCATCTGCCTGCCTTTTCCCAACTATGTTGGGGTCGGCTTCCAGTCTTACCGGATACAGCTGAATACCAGTATTTTACAAGGAGCAGTCGCCTATCTGACCTCCACAACCCAGTTATTGGATAACACGATACCCCTTGGTAAGAATGGTTGTCAGACTTTCGAGCTTCTGACGACCCGTAACGACTGTCAAAGGTCTACAAATGACAGCCGGGACCAACGGCTTAACGTGCTTTCCGAGGCACGGTCGGGTCTTGGTATGTAAAGATGGCCACCCATCTACGGACCAACCGCGGCAAGCGTAGCTTAACCTGATCGATCGACCCGTTCGGCTGTTATTACTTAGCCACAAGCCCCTCATCGACGTCGACGTCGATAAAAGATCATCCTTAGATAAATATCACCCGTCTCTCCACATTCTCAATATCTACTCAAAGATGCATATCCGGTACGGTACTAATAATCCTTCCATACCCTAAGGGCACGTCTTCCCCGCCGTTATCGCACCCCCCCTTCTACTCTTTGATATGCAATGGTCTCTGTAGTCCCATGAAACATGGGGCTCAAGGGGCTATAGTCCAAATCTCTGGGTTCATTCAAGTAATCGAGTCTGGTTAACCCACTCTGGGGACGGTGCATTTCATTCATTTTTACAAACTCACGCCTTCTTCCCATGGGGGTAGGCAGGAATATATAGAACGACACCTGCTACGCTCCTTACATACTCCGTTTTCTTCGTTTACGTTCATTCATTCTTAAAGGGGTTAGTTAATTAAGGGATGAAAGTTTGTATGGAAGTTCGTAATTCTTGCCGAAGGGCAATTCCATCGGGAACACGGCTTGTTCGCTAAAACTAGAGCATAACTACTGTTTAACTTCTTTAATCTATGTTTCCTTCTTTAAAATAGGCCACATTCATTGACTTTATGACGTCACTACCTATTCTTCAAGAGGCATAAGTACGATATTATGTGGAAGTAATAAACGCCTAGGTTTTAAAGCTCGGTCTAAGCCTTCGAACAGCGAAAAACGCGTTGGAATCCGCTTACTACTTTTTGTGTGAGGAAAAGACAAAAGACAGACAATATAATAAAAGTCTTTGGAGGAACAGACCTATTGTATGTCTCGAGTGGTATTAGGTTTTATCTTTTTTAGGTCGAGTATGAATAAAAGATATAAAAGTAGAAAAAGAAAGAATATCGTTTATTTGGACACAGTTCGTGAAACACAAAATATAAATAACAAAATAAAAAAGTGAAAATAATGTTTTAACACCAATAGTGATTGTCTCACGGCTGCGCCAAAAACGTTAATTTCAGCATGATTGCCAGACAGATGCTGTCTGAAGCTGGTTTTCTAATGAAACTTTAGGGACAAGTGACGGGGAGTACAAACAGTTTGAAGATACCTAATACCTAATTTTTATACCAAGTATCAAGTACATAAAGCTTTCTTACAAAACAAATTTGACTGGAATAAAATCAACATATGAGCCATTTCGACAGTGGGTGAGTGATGACTGATGAGCGTTTGCGCAACTAAACACGAAATAAAAAGAAAACCGGCCAAGTGCGAGGACCACCCGCAATGAAGGGTTCCGTAGTTGGGATGAATTTATCCCAAGAACTAACTTAACATTTTAGTTGAAAATCCCATACGATAAACGGGAAAACGGTAAACATACGGTAAACGGGAAAATCCCATAAAGTCCCACACGGTCCCATACATTGACCGTAACGTATCCGTTACGATCAATACTCTAACCGCCAAATATATTTTTTCATGTCAAAACTACAAATTAACAATTTTCGTACATTTTCCTTTACTTGTGCTGAGAGTTGTACCTTGCTTCTTGCCAAATTTCAAGATTCATCGGGAAGTACCCTATAGAACGTTTTGATTTATTTGCGAGTATCAAATATGTCGCATAAATGGCTGTATTTTTAGATTTCGTCGACTTAGAAGCTTGATTTTTTTAGAGCTCCGAGGAACCGTAGACCTACGTATTTGCTATTAATTTCAACTTGATATCTCCACGTATTCCTGAGACAAGGGGTCTTGACAGATTGACAGACAGACAGACGGAAGGACGGACGGACAACAAAGTGCTCCTATAAGAGTTCCGTTTTTCTCCTTTTATTTATTTATTTATTTATTTATTTATAGAACTATATGCACAAGTAAAACCAGGGCGTCTCCTGCGGCGGCTTGGGGCGAGAGGGCGCGAAATTTGCCTTTTTCTCAACCGTCCCACCTCCTCCTTCGCGAGCATTACTGCTTCGCAGAAGGAGGTGACGGCTGCCCATGCCCTCTCGCTCCGTACCAAAAAATGTGGAACGCTTCACGATTTTGCGTGTCATCCTTGCGCAGGGGCCATGCTAATCTTCTATGTATCATTCCAATTTTAGTATATGTACTGCCGAAGTAAGTACAAAGGCGGACTTAATCCTCCTTTTGAAGTACGGAACCTTAGATATGTCAATGTCGGCGGCTGGCAAGCCGGCCGAGCACCGGATGGGGGGCAAAGCCTGCGCCCCACCCACCAAAGCCAGGGCCAGAGGCAAGCCCTCCGCCAACGCCGTCACCGCCGCAGCCGCCACCACTGCCACCGCCGCTGCCGCCTCCAACACCGCCGTCGTCGCCGTCGCCACCGTGGCCGCTGCGGCAGGCCCTTCTCAGGGGGCTGGGAAGGAGGCCCAAGAGGGGGCTGACATGGAGTGCCATTAATGGCCCCATTACGCCTCCTCCAGGCGAACATCAACCACTGCGCCGCCGCTCAGGATCTGTTGCTCCAGAGCATGGTGCAGTGGTCGATTAACATCGCCGTGGTCGCTGAGCCGTACTTTGTCCCGCCCAGGGATGACTGGGTGGAGGACCTGAGCGGCTCAGTGACCCTAATTTCGTCGGCCGCCGCCGGTACCCCGTCCCTCGAGGCCGTCAAGAGAGGACGGGGCTGCGTAGCAGCACGGTTCGGGGAGATTGTCGTGGTGGGGGTCTACCTCTCTCCGAACCGAACTCTTGCCGAGTTCCACAACTCCCTTGCGGAGTTGAGAGACGTCGTCGTCGGGTTTGGTTCCCTCCCCGTGTTCGTCCTCGGGGACTTCAATGCCAAGAATTTGGCTTGGGGTTCCCGGTTAACGGACACACGGGGCAGGATGGTGGAGGACTGGGCTCTGGAGACAGGCCTGGTCGTCCTAAACCGGGGTTCTGTCCCCACGTGTGTGCGGATGCGGGGTGAATCAGTGGTGGACATCTCGTTCGCCAGCCCCGCTTTGTCGCCGCGTGTAGTTGACTGGCGTGTCATGGAGGGGGTGGAGACCTATTCCGATCACCGGTATATCCGGTTCGACGTCTCCGCCCAGACCTCGGACGCGCCGGTCCGACGGGCCCCGAGTGGTCCGCGGTGGGCGCTGAAGCAGCTGGACCGGGAGCTCCTCCTGGAAGCCTCGATCGTGCAGGCCTGGGTGTCACCACCGGACAGGCCTGCCGACATCAACGACGAGGCGGAGTGGTTCCGGGAGGCCATGTCCGATATATGTGACGTGGCAATGCCCCGGGTCCAGCCTGGACGTGCCTCGCGCCAGGTGTGCTGGTGGTCGCAGGAGCTGACGGCTCTGCGCACTGCGTGCGTGGCTGCGCGACGCCGGTACACCAGGCACCGCAGTCTCCGTATCAAACCTCCGGATACGGAAGCCATTCAGGCGGAGCTGTACGAGGGGTACAGAGCGGCGAAGACCGCCCTCCAAGCGGAGATCCTGCGGGCCAGGGGGTTGGCCCGCGAGGAGTCGCTGGGGACTCTGGACAGGGACCCGTGGGGACGCCCGTACAAAGTGGTGCGGGATAAACTCCGCCCATGGGCTCCCCCGCTGACGCAGAGTCTCCGGCCCCAGCTTGTGGAGGACGTGGTGAGCGCTCTGTTCCCTTCCCGAGGGGAACACACCTCCCCGCCTATGGCTCCGCCTACTGCGGTGCCCGATGCGGACCACACCGCCAGCGACGACGACGACGACGCTCCGGAGGTGACCGAGGTAGAAATGAGAGCGGCGGTACGCAGGCTTAATGCCAAAAATACCGCCCCAGGACCCGACGGCTTACCTGGGAAGGCCTGGGTCCTGGCCTTGGAGGCTCTCGGGCCTCGACTTAGGGGGCTCCTAAGCGCATGCATGGAGAGGGGCCAGTTCCCGCTTCGCTGGAAGACGGGGAAACTGGTCCTCATAAAGAAGGCAGGGCGCCCTGCGGACTCTCCGTCCGCTTATCGGCCCATCGTGCTGCTCGACGAGGTGGGCAAGCTCTTTGAAAGAGTCATTGCAGACCGCCTCGTCGGCCAGCTGGTGCGGGTGGGGCCGGATTTGGCGGAGAGCCAGTTTGGTTTCCGCAGAGGGCGCTCTACGGTGGACGCCATCATGCGTGTGCGAGCCCTGACGACGGGGAATGCTGTTGCCCAGGGTGGGGTCGTCTTGGCGGTGTCCCTAGACATCGCCAATGCCTTCAATACCCTGCCCTGGAGTTGCATCAGGGAGGCACTCCGGTATCACCGGATGCCGACCTACCTCTGTCGTGTGGTCGAGGCCTATTTGACGGACAGGGCCGTCATCTACCCCGGACACCAGGGAGTGTGGAACCGGCAAGAGATGTCGTGCGGTGTCCCACAGGGATCGGTCCTGGGGCCGCATCTGTGGGACATCGGATACGACTGGGTGTGCGTAGTGTGCTACGCTGACGACACGTTGGTCCTGGCGCAGGGGAGGTCGCACCAGGCGGCGGCCGAATTAGCGGCACGCGGGGTTGCGACAATCGTCGAAAGGATCCGGCAATTGGGACTCGAGGTGGCCCTGCACAAGTCCGAGGCCATGTGTTTTCATGGTCCTCGGAACGCGCCACCGTTGGGGTCCCAAATAACGGTAGGAGGGGTTTCTATCGGCGTCGAGTCGACGATGAAGTACCTGGGACTCGTCCTCGACAGCCGGTGGAACTTCGTGGAGCATTTCCGACGTTTGGCTCCCAAACTTGAGCGGGCGGGCGCTGCATTGAAGCGGCTCCTGCCCAATCTAGGGGGTCCAAACGCCTCCTGCCGGAGGCTCTACGCGGGGGTCGTGCGGTCCATGGCCCTCTACGGGGCTAGTCAAGGAATCTTGTCCATACACTTATGTCCTGAGTTACCAAAATTTCACTTTCCTTAACACTTTCACTGTTATATTTTGCACTGTTTAAAATGTCCTTGATGTCATTGAGGTCCACGCCGCGAAGATCTACTTGGCTGCCTTCCATCTTGATTTCATGTTGCAGCTCAGGCAAGGCTACAGGTCTCAACAGCAAACTCGTCTGGAGTGTCCTTGTTTCAGCTACCTTACTGATGATTTTGTCTCCAATTTGTGTCTCACAGTTTCGATTAGGGAATATCAGAAATGTTCCCTTCAGGTTGTACTTCATGACTTCATTGTTGCAGTTTTCGGTAAGTACTAACTTTTTCTTCGTGAAAAGTAACCATATTCCGTCGGCTATGATGTGGCTTCTTGTATCTTCTATTTGGATAAAATTCTTATGACACGCAGAATAGTTTTTAAGCATTATTTGTTCTATACACGTTGTATCAGCGTATTGCACGATATTATCTTCCTTACAGATGACTCGATCATCTTCAATCTGCTCGCACGGGATAGACACGGGTCTGTATTTCAATCCATTCACCATAAGGTAGGGATACTTAGGAATTATTATTATAACTGTTTCGTCCCTGTAAGTTTTGATTAAACTTAGGGTTCCGCGACTGTTTCTGGTCGTAAACTTCTTGGAAATATTGTTCCTCTAAAACGGCTTTTAATGCATCTTCCAGTGTCGAAACATTTTTTAGTCGCACCAACCTAACTAAATATTTCGGTAAATTAAACAAGAAATCATTCATAGAAAGATTTGTGTAAATATGTTGCTTAGATAACCTCACAGCTGCATCTTCAACAGACTCATTGATTTTTGCAATTAAAATGCTTCTTAATTGTTGTATTCGGTGACAAAAATCTAAATAACTTTCCCCTCTATTTATTTTTAAGCTCTCTAACTCAAGGACTAGACAGTCTTCTGTCCTGGGATCCCCGAAATGATCCTCTAAAACCTGTTTTAATTCTGCCCAAGAGTGTATCGAATCTCG
Source organism: Atethmia centrago (assembly GCA_905333075.3). Classification (NCBI taxonomy): domain Eukaryota; kingdom Metazoa; phylum Arthropoda; class Insecta; order Lepidoptera; family Noctuidae; genus Atethmia; species Atethmia centrago. The sequence goes on along the minus strand of HG995367.1, from coordinate 33,174,686 downwards.
TTCCCCAATTAAATTTGCAGCTTCCCCACTTAATCTACTAGTTATCACATTAAAAAGATATTCGTTTTGTACTTCGGTCCCCCGATATAAATTAATAATATATTCAGTTTTGCGGATAAATAACGATAAGAGCCTTGTCTCGCCACTGAATACAGGGATTATTTTCAGAACTCCCGGAGGTATGACTACTATTCCTTCCATTTTTTTTTTTTTTTAATAAAACAACTTAAATGTTTACTAAGCTAACGTGAAATTTTTATCACTTTATCTACTACTATAATGTGCTACGTGCCAGGAAAATTTAAAGGAAAATTTAGAGGACAGTGAAGAGATTTACTCACATGACCCGCAGCTTTTCCGCTCTCCTTCTGTGATCGGTGGATTCGCTCGACTTGCTCTGCACCGTGGCTTCTCTTGACGAATTTATTTGGTTCGTTGACCCGTTGAATCGTTGAAACGAACGTTGGAGTCTTCTCGGCGCCCGAAAATTCGATTCGCGATGGCACAGAGGACCCAAACGACAAGGTCACTTACCGGCTGCGCCAGTCAAGGAATGGATAAACGGTTTTAATAAAAAAATAGATTTATTTAATAAAAGAACCGAATTACAGTGTTTACAGCGCGAAGTCTGAGAACAGAATCCTCTTAAAAATAAAATATTACTTCTAAAGTTAGTGGAAACAAAGGGCGTCATATAACATATTGCGCAGGAAGTAAGTTAGTGCATCAGCATAATTTATTCTAGAACATTCGATTGTATTTTGCAATATTTTATACATGTGTAAAGTAAGTGCTGAGTCAGACCCCTTCAACTTGTTGCTATGCTCTATTTGGGCTGACGAAGCATATATCTACAGGATGAGCATCCTTAACTGGCTCCTGTATGGGCGCGCTCTCTGGCGCTGCGGCCAGCCCGCCGGTTGAGCGCGGCCCAAAGGGTCATGGCCATCCGGATGGTCCGAGGATACCGCACGGTCTCCTGTGAGGCAGCGAGCCTCCTTGCCGGATTGCCGCCATGGGATCTGGAGGCAAAAGTCCTCGCGCACGTATGGGAGTGGCGCGAGGAGGCGAAACGCCGGGGCGTAAGTCCGCTGCCGCGAGAAATCGTGGCACAGCGGACGGAGCTCCGGCGGGATCTCATGGCGTCATGGAAAGTACGGTTGTCGCAACCCAGTGCTGGGCACGCCACGATTGCGGCGATAAGTCCCCTCTTTGAGGAGTGGCTGGAGAGGCGCCACGGCGTCCCCACCTTCCGCCTGACGCAGGTCCTCACAGGACACGGCAGCTTCGGGAGGTTCCTGTGTCGAATAAGGCGGGAGGAAACGTCCGGGTGTCACCACTGTGTGGATCGCCCAGAGGACACGGTGGAGCATACGGTGGAGGTCTGCCCGGCTTGGGCAGAGCACCGCCGTGTCCTCGTGGAGGCGATCGGCAGCAGAGACCTCTCGCGTCCGGCCCTGGTTCAGGCCATGGTACGGAGCGAGAGGGCATGGGCAGCCGTCACCTCCTTCTGCGAAGCAGTAATGCTCGCGAAGGAGGAGGCTGGACGGTTGAGGGAAAGGCAAGTTTCGCGCCCTCTCGCCCGTAGCCGCCGCAGGAGACGCCCAGGGCGTCGGGAATCCCGGACGGATTTCCGGCCACCGTAGGCGCGGGCTTGCGGACGGTGAGCAATGGGTAGCTCACCGTCCGGTAAGGACCAGGCCCGGGTCGACGGCGCGTCGTATTCCACGCGCGCCTCAAAGAGATGTCGTCAGCACAAAGTAGGGGTCCACTAGGGCCGATGCCTGCCGGGGTCGCGGGAAGGTACTTATGGGTCACCGAGGCCCCCGCAACACAGGCAACAGGAAGGAATACGGGTGGGTTTTAGTCAGTAAGAGTCTGACACACCCTCCCGCTCCGCCCAGAGCGGGAGAAGTTATTTGATGATTCCCACCCTAAAAAAAAAAAAAAAAAAGATATGTCAATGTCATAAGAGGTATGATAGATATTACTTTGATTTGATAAAAATTAGGTGCATTTTAATTATATTACAGTGGGCCAGGATAACCTTTACCAGAAGCGGTAATCGTATTAGTGGATCAGCAGCTTCAATATCATCAGGATTATGCCGGAATGTACGAGTAGCAGTTCGTCGTGGGCGTGGTACGACAGCGGCTCCCCTGATATCATTTCTGTCATCAGAAGACAGCCGCCACGCAATCGTCGATGCGACGCTCTGCTAGAGTGACTGTCACCAGCCAGTGTCACTCTTATCCGATCTTTTTGGTGATTCTTTCTGCGCCGTCACATTTTTCTTTATAGGTATTTCTTATTGTTTTGAACGTTAATTTACATAACCAAATTACAAGATGGTTATTAACATTAACTAAATTAAATTAAAACTAAGTTAAACCTAAAAAAGGCCCTCGAGGGCATTTCCTCGCTGAATTGCAATGCTGATGCGTTGCGCGAGAGAACCGCCAGCTTTTCGGTCACCAGCAGTACTATTCTGTAATCTTCTCACCGTGAAAACTTAAGTGAAGTGAACGTGGAGTGAACTGTCAGTGTCATCCCACCTGATACTAGGGATGGACCAAGGATTACATTTACAATCATAATCGAGATTTTAATAATATTTTTATGCTTATTATATTGATCATAATCAGTTAACTGATTAAATAAACGCAATCCCGTGACCCAACCGCGATGTGTTTTGAAGAAGTGATAGTGGATTGAGTCGACTAAAGACTGTGCGACGTTATTCAGCGTTGTTATTAACCCAAATCTATTCAATAAGAAGAGATAACCGAGTGTATCAAGTGATCGAGTGCTAAAAGTATGCCTGGCTGACGGACCATAGAATTTATCCCCTCACAAACTTTGTGGAAACCTAACTAAACGATGTGTGTCTGTGTACATGAGCCATTCGAATAAAAAACGTGCGGATTATTTAATAAGTACCTTTCTAATATTTAATTTTAAGTAGGTAAATTTATACCGACCAACGCGTTGCCAATAATAAAATAATATTCATAAAATCACCGTCATCAATATTATAACAAAATTCAACAGTTCAACTGACACTCGCGCAGCGCGCGCACCGGCAGGCGGGCGGCTAGGCTCACTTCATCCAGCCCAAGTGAAGTGATGTTGCCATGGCAACGAGAATCGAGTAAAGTGATAAAATCACGACATTTGCGCGTCGCGCTTACCGACTCACTTCACCTAGCCGATTTATTTCGGCGCGGGTGGTTACTATGGTTACGAGAATCGGGTGAAGTGATAAGATCACGCCGCGCTTGCGCGTGAGGCGCTGTTATTAAGGCGCTGACAAGACTCAATTGACCAAAATAGGCTTCTCTTAAGAAACAAAATTGGCAAATCTGTATAGTTTGTGGTAGCGGAAAAAATATATGTTAATATTGAACATATTTCCCAGAACTATGTTGTTACCAAAACACGTTTTGAAAGAAAAATCTCGATACAAACTAACGTTAAACTAACCTCTTACTTTGAGTTCTAATCCAAAATATCTATATTAAATATCAAAATACGTTACGTATTTAATTATTCACAAGAGCGTCTTATTTGAATGCAGAACTTGGTTTTTTTTTATTTTCGATTACTCAACTCAATTTTGAGTAAATAGATAATTGCATCATATTTTGCAATAAATTAAAAGCGTTGCGTCATCGCGCTTCTCTTTCTTTTCTATGCAAACAGACAGTGACCGCGGTTTAGGTGTTGTCAGCGTCTTAACATCAAGTTGAGTTTTTTTTTAATTTCCCGTTTTTTATTTTTAAATGCGCGACAAACAAAAATTTGGTTTTACCACCTTTATATCAAAATCCAAAATGGCGGCTAGAAACATTTTTCATCATGTGTGTCGTTTTCATGGTTTTCGGGGGTGTTAAAGCCGATAATGAGGTCAAATTTAAAAAACAAGATGGCGGCTGCAAAAAATTTAAGATTTTTCATCATGGGTATCGTTTTCATGGTTTTCGGGGGTGTAAATCCGATAGTGAGGTCAAAATTAAAAAGCAAGATGGCGGCTGCAAAAAATTTAAGATTTTTCATCATGGGTGTCGTTTTCATGGTTTTCGGGGGTGTTAAAGCCGATAGTGTGGTCAAATCCAAAAAGCAAGATGGCGGCTGCGAAAATTACGAAACGTTTTGGAATAAAAAAAACCAAATTGAGTTTCTGACTGAATTTCTGTTTTGCTATTTTATTTTTAAAAAACCCTAAATGGTAACGTTTCAACACTTAAATACTAGTTTTGAAGTAATATAAAATTATCAATAGAATTAGCATAAAAATACAATTAAAATATCGATTATGATTATAAATGTAATGTTTGGTCACTCCCTAGCATCAGTGAGATGACACTGACAGCTCACTCCACGCGAGCTTTCACGGTGAGATTTTTACAGAATCGACATGCAGTTACATCAACTAGACGTTTCGCGATTTCCGCAAATAACTTATATTATAAATAATATATAGCGCACTGGGACCCCACGGACCGAGGGGTCGAGACCCTCGGTCCGTGGGGTCCCAAAGGGGCCAAAGGGCACAAAGTTGTACTCTCTGCCAAGGCCTCTATATTTAATAAGTTATTTCTTATTTGAATACAGTTTGCTTTAACAAGCACAAATGCAAACTCCATACAGAAAATTATCTCGCTAAAGAAATAATAAACAATTTCACGAGCTTACCGACTTAGGTGAGATTAACAAAACCTTTTCTCCCACATTAACTTCTTGTATCAATAAATCCTTTAATGTTTGATCATTGTTCCAACGAAAACTGGCAACTTTTGCCCTGAATCATTAACTGGCAGCACAGGAGGTAAGTACAAAGCCATGTCAATGGATTGGCGTGCTGACTGCTGCCCCACTAAATGTAAGTGGGCGTCATTGTTCGCTTGTCTTCTTATTATATTCAATACTAGCGACTCGCCCCTGATTTGCACGGTTTTTACGTTATTCACGATTTGACAAAACATCTCTCATTTATTTGATATATATAAGTTGAATGTTAACGTATTATACACAAACTTTCCAAAAAAAAAAAACTGTTAAAAACGCTGAAAACCGAATCTACATCGGTTGTGCATTTTAGAAGATCAACGCGGTCACACAGACAGACACGAAAAGCCACCTTAAGATATAATACGAGGGAGGGCCAACGGCTATTGGTGGGCTGGGTTTCCGCGCAGGTGAAACTGCTGGAACCCAGACCTCTGAGGTGCTTCCGCTGCCAGGTGGGCAACCACGTGCAAGCGAATTGCACCTCGGAGGTGGACCGCAGCGGTCTCTGCTACCGCTGTGGTCAGCCCACGCCACGCCGCACTGTGCCGTATGTGCGGCGGCTGGCAAGCCGGCTGAGCACCGGATGGGGGGCAAGGCCTGCGCCCCACCCACCAAAGCCAGGGCCAGAGGCAAGCCCTCCGCCACCGCCGTCACCGCCGCAGCCGCCACCACTGCCACCGCCGCTGCCGCCTCCAACACCGCCGTCGTCGCCGCCGCCACCGTGGCCGCTGCGGCAGGCCCCTCTCAGGGGGCTGGGAAGGAGGCCCAAGAGGGGGCTGACATGGAGTGCCATTAATGGCCCCATTGCGCCTCCTCCAGGCGAACATCAACCACTGCGCCGCCGCTCAGGATCTGTTGCTCCAGAGCATGGCGCAGTGGTCGATTAACATCGCCGTGGTCGCTGAGCCGTACTTTGTCCCGCCCAGGGATGACTGGGTGGAGGACCTGAGCGGCTCAGTGACCCTAATTTCGTCGGCCGCCGCCGGTACCCCGTCCCTCGAGGCCGTCAAGAGAGGACGGGGCTGCGTAGCAGCACGGTTCGGGGAGATTGTCGTGGTAGGGGTCTACCTCTCTCCGAACCGAACTCTTGCCGAGCTCCACAACTCCCTTGCGGAGTTGAGAGACGTCGTCGTCGGGTTTGGTTCCCTCCCCGTGTTCGTCCTCGGGGACTTCAATGCCAAGAATCTGGCTTGGGGTTCCCGGTTAACGGACACACGGGGCAGGATGGTGGAGGACTGGGCTCTGGAGACAGGCCTGGTCGTCCTAAACCGGGGTTCTGTCCCCACGTGTGTGCGGATGCGGGGTGAATCAGTGGTGGACATCTCGTTCGCCAGCCCCGCTCTGTCGCCGCGTGTAGTTGACTGGCGTGTCATGGAGGGGGTGGAGACCTATTCCGATCACCGGTATATCCGGTTCGACGTCTCCGCCCAGACCTCGGACGCGCCGGTCCGACGGGCCCCGAGTGGTCCGCGGTGGGCGCTGAAGCAGCTGGACCGGGAGCTCCTCCTGGAAGCCTCGATCGTGCAGGCCTGGGTGTCACCACCGGACAGGCCTGCCGACATCAACGACGAGGCGGAGTGGTTCCGGGAGGCCATGTCCGACATATGTGACGTGGCAATGCCCCGGGTCCAGTCTGGACGTGCCTCGCGCCAGGTGTACTGGTGGTCGCAGGAGCTGACGGCTCTGCGCACTGCGTGCGTGGCTGCGCGACGCCGGTACACCAGGCACCGCAGGCTCCGTATCAAACCTCCGGATACGGAAGCCATTCAGGCGGAGCTGTACGAGGGGTACAGAGCGGCGAAGACCGCCCTCCAAGCGGAGATCCTGCGGGCCAGGGGTTTGGCCCGCGAGGAGTCGCTGGGGACTCTGGACAGGGACCCGTGGGGACGCCCGTACAAGGTGGTGCGGGATAAACTCCGCCCATGGGCTCCCCCGCTAACGCAGAGTCTCCGGCCCCAGCTTGTGGAGGACGTGGTGAGCGCTCTGTTCCCTTCGCGAGGGGAACACTCCTCCCCACCTATGGCTCCGCCTACTGCGGTGCCTGATGCGGACCACACCGCCGACGACGACGACGATGCTCCGGAGGTGACCGAGGGAGAAATGAGAGCGGCGGTACGCAGGCTTAATGCCAAAAATACCGCCCCAGGACTAGACGGCTTACCTGGGAAGGCCTGGGTCCTGGCCTTGGAGGCTCTCGGGCCTCGACTTAGGGGGCTCCTAAGCGCATGCATGGAGAGGGGCCAGTTCCCGCTTCGCTGGAAGACGGGGAAACTGGTCCTCATAAAGAAGGCAGGGCGCCCTGCGGACTCTCCGTCCGCTTATCGGCCCATCGTGCTGCTCGACGAGGTGGGCAAGCTCTTTGAAAGAGTCATTGCAGACCGCCTCGTCGGCCAGCTGGTGCGGGTGGGGCCGGATTTGGCGGAGAGCCAGTTTGGTTTCCGCAGAGGGCGCTCTACGGTGGACGCCATCATGCGTGTGCGAGCCCTGACGACGGGGAATGCTGTTGCCCAGGGTGGGGTCGTCTTGGCGGTGTCTCTAGACATTGCCAATGCCTTCAATACCCTGCCCTGGAGTTGCATCAGGGAGGCACTCCGGTATCACCGGATGCCGACCTACCTCTGTCGTGTGGTCGAGGCCTATTTGACGGACAGGGCCGTCATCTACCCCGGTCACCAGGGAGTGTGGAACCGGCAAGAGATGTCGTGCGGTGTCCCACAGGGATCGGTCCTGGGGCCGCATCTGTGGGACATCGGATACGACTGGGTGCTGCGCGCCGACCTCCCTAGCGGCGTCAGCGTAGTGTGCTACGCTGACGACACGTTGGTCCTGGCGCAGGGGAGGTCGCACCAGGCGGCGGCCGAATTGCGACAATCGTCGAAAGGATCCGGCAATTGGGACTCGAGGTGGCCCTGCACAAGTCCGAGGCCATGTGTTTTCATGGTCCTCGGAACGCGCCACCGTTGGGGTCCCAAATAACGGTAGGAGGGGTTTCTATCGGCGTCGAGTCGACGATGAAGTACCTGGGACTCGTCCTCGACAGCCGGTGGAACTTCGTGGAGCATTTCCGACGTTTGGCTCCCAAACTGGAGCGGGCGGGCGCTGCATTGAAGCGGCTCCTGCCCAATCTAGGGGGTCCAAACGCCTCCTGCCGGAGGCTCTACGCGGGGGTCGTGCGGTCCATGGCCCTCTACGGGGCTCCTGTATGGGCGCGCTCTCTGGCGCTGCGGCCAGCCCGCCGGTTGAGTGCGACCCAAAGGGTCATGGCCATCCGGATGGTCCGGGGATACCGCACGGTCTCCTGTGAGGCAGCGAGCCTCCTTGCCGGATTGCCGCCATGGGATCTGGAGGCAAAAGCCCTCGCGCACGTATGGGAGTGGCGCGAGGAGGCGAAACGCCGGGGCGTAAGTCCGCTGCCGCGAGAAATCGCGGCACAGCGGACGGAGCTCCGGCGGTATCTCATGGCGTCATGGAAAGTACGGTTGTCGCAACCCAGTGCTGGGCACGCCACAATTGCGGCGATAAGTCCCCTCTTTGAGGAGTGGCTGGAGAGGCGCCACGGCGTCCTCACCTTCCGCCTGACGCAGGTCCTCACCGGACACGGCAGTTTCGGGAGGTTCCTGTGTCGGATAAGGCGGGAGGAAACGTCCGGGTGTCACCACTGTGTGGATCGCCCGGAGGACACGGTGGAGCATACGGTGGAGATCTGCCCGGCTTGGGCAGAGCACCGCCGTGTCCTCGTGGAGGCGATCGGCGGCAGAGACCTCTCGCGTCCGGCCCTGGTTCAGGCCATGGTACGAAGCGAGAGGGCATGGGCAGCCGTCACCTCCTTCTGCGAAGCAGTAATGCTCGCGAAGGAGGAGGCGGGACGGTTGAGGGAAAGGCACGTTTCGCGCTCTCTCGCCCCTAGCCGCCGCAGGAGACGCCCAGGGCGTCGGGAATCCCGGGCGGATTTCCGGCCACCGTAGGCGCGGGCTTGCGGACGGTGAGCAATGGGTAGCTCACCGTCCGGTAAGGACCAGGCCCGGGTCGACGGCGCGTCGTATTCCACGCGCGCCTCAAAGAGATGTCGTCAGCACAAAGTAGGGGTCCACTAGGGCCGATGCCTGCCGGGGTCGCGGGAAGGTACTTATGGGTCACCGAGGCCCCCGCAACACAGGCAACAGGAAGGAATACGGGTGGGTTTTAGTCAGTAAGAGTCTGACACACCCTCCCGCTCCGCCCAGAGCGGGAGAAGTTATTTGATGATTTCCCACCCTCAAAAAAAAAAAAAAAAAAAGATATAATACGAGAGATATTATACTCATAAATTGATTAGGCAATTGTTTGGTAAAGTATTTTGGTAAAGTTGATGAGTTACGCAAGGATCGATATTGTTTTGTTTTTCAATAAATTAGACTTGCGAACTAGAGTTGACCTTATAACTGCATAGGTATCTGTCCAGGGACTAACATTTTTCACGGTTTTCCTTGGAATCACTCTAGACGAGAAACTACAATGGGGACCACATATAACATCTCTTGCGGGGCGGCTAAGCTCGGCCGCTTATGCTGTTAGAAAGATAAGACAGTTGACAGATGTAGAAACCGCGCGTTTGGTCTATTTTACCTACTTCCACAGTATTATGTCGTACGGCATTTTATTGTGGGGTCGGGCTGCTGACATTGATTCCATATTTATTTTGCAAAAGCGAGCTGTCAGAGCCATTTATAATCTACGTCGCTGTGAATCTCTAACGGAACAATTTAAAAAGATTAATATTTTGACAGTACCTTGCCAATTCATTTATGAAAATATAATGTATGTAAGAAAAAATCGACATCTTTTTAATAAAATAAGTGATAGACATAATTTTAATACTAGAAATAAAGATAAAATAGATGAACCATTTTTCAGATTATCTAAAATACATACCTACATCTTTTATGGGGTATTGTGTCAAATGTTACAACAAAATACCTTGTGATATATTGCAATTAAATGAAAAAAAATTTCACTCACACTTTCACAACTCATGTTAAAAGTACACTTTGTAAACAAGCATATTACAAATTAGAGGATTATATCCAAGATAAGAATGCTTGGAAACATGCTGGTCCAGCTCCATAGGACAATCTAGAGTCTAGACAAAATCAAACTGGTTGCTATTTTAATTGTACAATTTATTATTTGATACAAATAATAAATCAATGTTGAATTTTAATTCTGTGATTACTTTAACTCACACACTGACTTTGTTTATTATTTTTAGGAAAACGTATACTTTTACAATGTTTGTAAATATCTGAGCATCGTGTACCTATCACATAATTAATTTATCTGTCATTGCTTTATTTTTAATTATTTTTTTACCTATTTTGGTATAGTAATTTTATTCTAGGTGCATCGTCTTCACATATAATTTTAAAATGTACCTATACAAAATTTTATAAAACATTTTAAAAGAGTAACAGTGGAGTTTCTTGCCCATTCTTCTCCATACGAAACTGCCTTTTGAAAGGGGCAACTAGAATCAATTCTATTTTTTTTTTGTTAATTTTGACGTTCAAAAGTGCCTTTTATGTGCCTATTTGAAATAAATATTTTGACTTTGACATGACAAACGCGAGAACGCTCTTTTTCTCGAATTGTCAAAATTTGTCTACGATTCTGACGTCATCCTAAAGCCTAGCATCACCGTTAAGCTCGAGCAAGCTCGAGTAAACTCGAAATAGACACTTTGATACTTCTATAACTGGGCACAAGAGACCCACTTATCAAGTTATTAAAAACAAATCATTTTTATTATCGGTACATCGGCTTGAGGTTCTGTTTATTCATTCGATTTTACGCGTGGAATTAGTATGTACTCTACCGATTTTACGTCCACCTCTTTTAATTTATTTTTAGTATTTTGTGTAACCGACTTTTTTTTTTTTTTTTTTTTTTTTTTTTTTTTTTTTTTTTTTTTTTTTTTTTTTTTTTTTTTTTTTTGTTTATTATAATTAAATATTTTTCTTTGGCATGCCGAAATTAAAAAAAAAATTAAGGAAATGAACATTAATAGCATATAATATATTCACTAATCACCACAAATGACCAATGGGCCGACGATCACAAATTGACAAAGCGAAGTTTGGTATTGTAACAATCACCATAAAATCCATAATATTGGAAATTTTGTTAATCACCACACTTCGTAAAAGGACTGGCGTTCACATAAATATACAGCTGGACTTGATTGCGCTGTTATAACCATAAAGTACAAAAATTTGTTAATCACCACCCTTGGGAAATGAACTGGCGATTTTAAAAAGAAAGAAAGAAATATAGTTGTTAAATAGTTGTTGGAAACTAAGTATTTGCATTATTAGTATATTGTAAAATAAAATTATGACCATGTAATATAAGTACAATCGCCAGCACATCCCGTTACCACAAACTATCAAATTTCCAAATGTTTTTAAATCTTAAAATGTAGACGGTTAAGTTCAAAATGGAATGAGAAAATTTGTCAGTTGTACAATTATCAAATTACCATGTTATTCTGGAGTGTTTTTATTTTTATTTTATATCATAACTTTTCTTTTCGCTAAAATTGAGGACGACTAAATGACAGAAGAATCGGAGATTATCTCGTGTTAAATTGTCAAAATTCGAGATAAATTTAGTGCCTTAATGGTGCCGATTCCCTTGTTCACAAAATAAACTAAATTTAAGTTCAGTGCATCATTTTCTTTCTATTTCATGAAAGCAAAGAAGATAAATTTTAGTTTAGTCCTGTCAAATTAATCAGTGCTTGACGTAAATTGACGTAATTTTAGTAGGCAAGTTTTTAATCACGTCTAAACTTGTATGGAGTAGTGACAGGCGCTGATTAATTTGACAGGACTAAACTAAAATTTAGCTTCAGGAGGACAGAAGCAATTTTTTTTTTTCTTAATGAAATGCAAAGAAAAAGATGCACTGAACTTAAATTTAGTTTAGTTTGTGAACAAGGGAATCGGTACCAGTGTCGAGTTTAGGGTTTGTCGAGAAAACAAAATGATAGAACGAGTCGAGTATTTTGTATGGCAGCACTGTCAGAAAACGATAAAAGTGACTGAAATATCTCTTCGAGAGTGAGTAATTAGGGTTTTCATCAACATTCACGTCACCAGCTAGCACCACTTTGACAAGATGTCTACTATTTCGACAATGAATATAAAATAAGTAAAAGGAGTATGTAAGGAGCGTAGCAGGTGGCGTAGATAGTTTCTGCCTACCCCCATGGGAAGATGGCGTGAGTTTATGTATGTGTATATAAAATTTATGATGACATTCATCGTTCGCTTCATTTATTCGTTCATCATTCAGTCACGACTAAAGAAAATATCGGCACTTTGACACTTTTGACAAGTGCCTGGCCTTGACGTCTCAGTGCTGCCACCTGGTGAACGTCATTTCAGAAAACCCTTATGTTGCGTGTGTCTTCTTAGTCCTCCAGGAAAACTTAAATAAAACTGCACAACTATCTGTCTCATTGCAATTGCTACCACCGGAAATAGGTACCTATTTATACTTTAAAAAAGTCCTTAATCATACGATAGAATTATGCCTTTGTTGACGCCACTATAAGTCACTGAAAAGTGAAAAGGAACCGAGATTTCGTGTTCTCCAGCAGTTCTTTAATGTGGTCACAGAGCAGAGCTTAATAATATCACGTTCCTCTTTGTACAGGATTAAGTCATATTGTTCAAATAAATTAATAAGGAGAGAAAACAGAAAGAAAATTGTAACTGAGCGATACTAATTCAAGGAAAAGAGGTAATTGAGATGACTTTACGCTATTTGTTTGTTGCATAGAACGACTTTTGAAAAAAATCAAGAAAACACGAAATAATGTTTTTATTATAACTTGTTTATTAATAATGCATTTTCTAATTCAGTTAGTGCCTCGACATTAGGATCTACGAACTGTCTCAGGATTTATGTAACGTAAGGCAGAGTTCTACAGTTAATATTAAACACGCAATTAGTACTGAAACTACATACGTAAGTCCCTAGTGGTTTCACAGAGAGAATTCTGAACAATTTGATAATCAATTAACGTGCCTCTTTGGTCTTGTGGTCACAAGCGCTACTGCTTAGTATGAGGTCCTGGGGTCGATTCCCAGGTCGGGCAACGTAGTATTGGGTTTTTGCCATCAGGAATTTCTCAGACTAAAGTGGATTTGCGTCCGGTTGATGGTAATATGCTCGCCCCCTATTAAATGGGACTTAAACATATCTGAAAAGATGTGGTTGTACTATACATATCTGCCTTAGCCTTCGGGGATTACTGCCGTGATGTTATGTTGACGAACGAAAAATTCTTTGAATTCCAATATTAACTAATATTGGAATTCAAAGACTTTTTCGCTCGTTTAGGCATTAAAAATTGTATGACGCTCATGCCGTGTTAAAAATATTAGCCAGTCAGCAAGGCAGCGAGGCTGAGTGGCTAACTGTCGTCCATTTTAAGTGGCTATTTTAATGCACAAAACCTAATCAAGCGTGTCAATGACGATGACTGTTCCCTTCAAGCAAAGTGGAATGACGGACAGCAAATTGTTGAGTTAAAGCCTAAAGACGATCATAAAATCTTAGCATTTTGAATAATGGGCTGCCATTACTCTGTATGATCGGTTCCAAAATTATCAGATGAAATTGTAAACAAACTATGTTCAGGTTAACTTATAACGCAATCACGAACTAATGGGAATTAGTAGCACATTAAGATGATTTCAAATTTACATCTCAACACTTTTCCCAACAATTATTGTTTGAATAATATTATTAAATTGTAATTGAAAAATCATCGACGGAAATTGAGATTATGAAGTTAACCTCAATTGTCAAATCAAAAACACCTATAAGGTGATTTGAAATTAGAATTTCGGGTTCAAAGCCTCGTATTCATGGTAAACATTTGTTTAGCAACAGTTGATGAACGTTGTTGATGAACGGCGACAATGCTGCTGGAAACTTTGTTTAAATCAATATGGGTTGTCCACACACGCCTATCTGCGTTAAAATGTTGATTGAAATAATTCTATTCATTGCATAATTTTATCGTTGCTCCACACTACCGCCATGTTTATAAACAGTTGCAAACACGTCCACACACGTCAACATTTGTTGATAAACTGATGTTTTCGCTCGCCGGGTGTCAACTCTACAACATGGTGTGATCAACTGGCATACATAGTTACGTTTTCTGATTATTATTTGTTTACATTTTCGGCAGATATTTTTGGAACTGACCATAAGTGGATTGATTTGCGAAAGTCGTATTACATAGATAATTCCCATCGGGAAATGGAAATGATGATTGAATCGTCAATTGATGTTCAATCTCGACGGCAGATCACTCAATTATTGAAATCATTCTCTTGTGAAATACTGGGAGCATGCCTTCATGGGTCATTGGTAGAAATACTTCACGGGTAAAGGCTATAAATTAAATAATTATTGATATTACAGGAAGTTGTATTAGCCCGAGGCTTTATAACCATGGTAAAGGCAGTTTACAGAGCACTTTGTGCCAGTGTTACTTTTCAAAATGCTATGTATGTATTTTCTATGTAAAGAAATAAAGTTCGGAAAATTGCTGGATAGGCGTGGTCTACATAATTTATCAATGCCTGGTTAAAAATACCTTGATGTTACTTAATCTGTTAAGCCCCGCGCGACACCGATTCGGAGTCAAACAATAGAAATTCAATCGTGACTCATTGGCGCCGATTCCCTTGTTCACAAACTAAATAAAATTTAAGTTCTGTGCATCTTTTTCTTTCTATTTCATTAAGAGAAGGACAGAAGATAAATTTTAGTTCAGTCCTGTCAAATTAATCAGCGCTTGATGTAAATTGACGTAATTTTAGTAGGCAAGTTTTTAATCACGTCTAAACTTTAGAGTAGTGACAGGCGCTGATTAATTTGACAGGACTAAACTAAAATTTATCTTCTGTCCTTCTCTTAATGAGAAGGACAGAAGATAAATTTTAGTTCAGTCCTGTCAAATTAATCAGCGCTTGATGTAAATTGACGTAATTTTAGTAGGCAAGTTTTTAATCACGTCTAAACTTTAGAGTAGTGACAGGCGCTGATTAATTTGACAGGACTAAACTAAAAGTTATCTTCTGTCCTTTTCTTAATGAAATAGAAAGAAAAAGATGCACTGAACTTAAATTTAGTTTAGTTTGTGAACAAGGGAATCGGCACCATTCGCTGTCCTTGACCAATTAATTTAGAGACGTTTTGCTTTGTTTAATTGCTATTTGCAATCATAGTACAGCAATCCTTTGATTGATATATTTGATTTTGATTGATTCTATAACTAACTCTTATAGCCTCATAACACTACGATATTTAGGGACCCTTTCCCTAAATCGGGATGGTGTAAGACGAGAAAGGGAGGCAGGCTCCCTATTAGAAAAACACATCACCTGAATATCGTGTAGTGTAATAGGGGTTTAACTCCGTGTAATATCAGTAATTACACGACCGTTCAAAAGGAGTGTAATGTTTTCAGGGTTCATGTATGTATCTATGTGAGTTCCTAAGTGCCACCATAACTTTTAAATGCTTGAACAGATTTAGGTGTAAGGGGTATCGTTAGAATCGGGATGATGATCATCCCGAGTGACTACTCGTATAAGTATTTTTGAAAATTCAATATGGCGGCAGTAAGGCTCCATTTTTTTTCAAATGTCAAAAAAAATCTTCGGTTATTACAATATGGGTATCAAATTTAATAGAAGGCCTAGGTGAGCCCATGCCAAAACTATAAAACACATTATAAGTTTTAAGTATCGTGGGATACTCGCTAATTAATCGTTATGAGTAACCGAAGTTGACTTTAACCGCTCGCATCCATCGCTCCCTTTAACGGCTTTTTCGTCGAAATCAAAATTGAACTCAAAATTTTCTGTTCCCGATGGAGTGGCGTTCATTTTAAATATAAATGTACTACTTCGATTGAGGCACCCACGCTTTTTGTTTTTCTTTTGTGGAGATACTTTATGATGGGATTATTATAGCTTTGATAACACATTATGAATATGTTAACAGCTGTTTAACTTCTAGTGTTTATTTTGGTTAATTTTCAGGGGTTAGCTAGCTCTCTGTGGTTAAGTCTATTACCTAATTTAATGATAATATTCGTAGAAAAATTATTGGACGGATGATGCTTGCAACAAGAGATTCTAAATACCCAATTTAGAATCTCTTGTTGCAAGCGTCATCCGTCAATTATGACTATGAGACGAAAGTACCAGGGGAATGGTCTGAAAATAATGGCAGCCAGCATCTTCTTGTGCATATTCCACAACATCTTAAAAATGACTATGATCGGGTTTGGAATAGAACACTGATACGAAAAAGGTGATTTATATTCATCAAGATTTTCTTAATTCAAAACTATTGACCTTTCATAAAACCTCTATGACTCTATGACTCTTTTATCAAACAAAAATCAATACCCTTAGGCAAAATGTATCTATTCTCAAATCCCAACCGACCTAATAATACCCAACAGACAACTAATAATATCAAATTCTCAAATCACTCGATAAGCATCTCGAACAAAAAGTATCGGAATAATAAGAGATGAGCGGCCGGGCGTCGCGTACGCACGCGTGGGGCTGTAGCCGTCGGCGTCAGCGTCGGCAGGATTCGGTCGGACCGGTTGGTCGGGTTCCGACCGGAGCCAGTTTTTTCGCAACACAATTCTTCCTGGCTCCCAACCCTGTTCTCTCACGATTTCGATATATTCAGTACGTGTATGTAGGTTGCTTGATTTTCGGTTGTTTAAATGTCGCATGTCGGGAACTTGGGTCATTAAGTTTGAGGAGGGAACTAACCAGAAGTTAAAGCTTTATCTACAGCACGTTAGGATGTTGTTAGAATAAAGATGGGATCTTTGTTGTCTTGCTCGTGATCAATTCTGAAAAAAAGTCAATTGATTTCGCGATTGAATATGGATAAACTATATATGTACGCATCTGCTTTCTCTCCTGTCCCATCGTTTTATATCGGCAAAGAGACTTTTAGAATTAGTTGCTGTCCCAACATTATATTCTTGAGATCTCTCACTATACTAGTATTGTTATAGTAGATTATAGGCAAAATTATAAACAAGGGTCTGGTTTCGATGCCTTTGCTGATATAATCTTGGTGTACTTAAATTATGATACTTACTGAGAATCCTCTTCTAATAAATCATGATTGATGAATAGTTGTGAGCAGTGGTGGCCCAGTGGTAACGGCAGCGGCTTACGAGTTGAATGTCGTAGGTTCGAACCCAGACAGGCGCTTCACTTGGTGAAAATTATTACATCACCACTGCTCTCAAAACGGTGAAGGGAAACATCGTGAGGAAACCGGCATGTCCTAGAACCTAAAATCGAAGAGATGTGATATCTACCAATACCAACCCGCACAGGGCCCGCGTGGTGAATTACACCCTCTCCCTCTCACAGAGAGGAGGCCTGTGTCCCAGCAGTGGGAACATTATAGGCTGATTATGAGTGTGTGTTATATGATCAATAGTTGTATGGTGTCTGGCCCAGATGCGTGGGTTGTCGGTCAGTCTATCCAAAGTTGGTTCAATTTTCTCTTAAATGGTTAAGGAATTATGTTTGATATTTGTGTTGTTCCCCTTGGCTTGTGGCTAATTAATAACAGCCGCACGGGTCTAGCGATTAGGTTAAGCTACGCTTGCCGCGGTTGGTCCGTGGATGGGTGACCATCTTTACATACCAAGACCCTCCGTGCCTCGGAAAGCACGTTAAGGCGTTGGTACCAGCTGGTATTTGTAGATCTGTGACAGTCGTTACGGGTAGTCAGAAGAAGCCTGAAAGTCTGATAACCAGTCTTACCAAGGGGTGTCGTGTTACCCAGTAGCTGGGCTGAGGAGGTTAGATAGGTAGTCGCTCCATGTAAAATACTGGTGTTCAGCTGCATCCGTTTAGGCTTGAAGCCGACCCCTACATAGTTGGGAAAAGGCTAGGCAGATGTGTGATGATATGAGTTGGTCCCTTAAGCCAGTCTAATGCAAGTATGTACTGCATAGTCTGACGATACAGATAGAACAACTTTCAGCGTATCTATTTGTTTGTTCAATAAATAGCAGACACGCTAATAATCTTTATTGAAACACCTCGCTGTTTGACCTGGCAACTACCAAGCGATCAAGCTTTTCCAGAATTATGCAGACCCTATTGAAGGTATGCATTCAATTATTATTTTTATATTTAAATTTTTAGTCTTATGTCTTACATACATACATACATACATACATACATACATAAACTCACGCCTTCTTCCCATGGGGGTAGGCAGAAACTATAGAACGCCACCTGCTACGCTCCTTACACACTCCTTTTGCTTCGTTTACGTTCATACAGCTGGTCATACACGCACGCCGGTTGCGAATACTACACACCTGACCTTTTTGAAGAAAATCACCAATGAGGTCACTATATGTCTTTCTGAGGCGTGCCCTCGTCATTCATATCTGCCTTGTAAAACCTTTTGTTAGTCGCCTTTCATTCATCCTCTCAACATGTGCAAACCATCTAGGCCAACTCTTTTCAATTTTTGTCAATACATCTTCCTTTAAACCGCATCGTTGCCTTATCACATCATTATTCAGGCTATCATTTATAGTCATACCACACTTCTGCTTCTCCTTTTCAATATTTGAGGTTAGCCATCAGCTGCATTCGTTGGATTACTTGAAGTACTTACACTCATACCGAAGATTCTTGTATTTTGCTACAATATTCGAAAAGGCTTGAACCTCATTGCTGCTATTGAGAACAGTACAATATATACCTACCGATACCTATATATACAGTACTTATGTAGGTAGGTACATGTAGAGTAAAAAATCAGCAAGCCGCGCAACTCCGAATCTTGCGCAGAGCGTTGACTCCGCAGATGAACCATTTAGACGTGCTTGTGTACTGTGTATACTCGAACGAGTTTCACGTCCGTGTCCATTGATATCCGATACGATATTGTCGAATAATGAAGGTTTTTTCGACTCCAGAAGAGATTAGATGTGTTTTTGGGTCAGCCTTAGACTAGAGTTTTGTCTTCTCATGATCAATTCAATGACAATAGTACCAAGAGTTTACTTTCCAATATCTCTATTTGATAATACGAGAAGTAATTTTAAAATTGTATGTTAAGCTTCTTCATCACTAGATAGCTTGTAATTAACGTGATAGTCTGCATCTTCAGGAATTCAGGACATATGGAAATAGTTTTGAACGATGCTCGCTTCGTAAGTCTCATTTAATTTGGCAGGTCAGTTACTTTATGTACCACTGCGGCCAAAGTAATTAAAATCCTTTACATCCTGTCACATTTCATTTAGAAATCCATTCAGCACTGACACAATGACCTTCGTTGGTTATAAAAAAATGTAAAATGGTAAAAGAAAATGTCCGTCCTATAAACGCGCCAACGGACAAGCGCGCGCGCAGGCGCACACACACGCACCGCTTGTAGCCACGCCCCACACGCGCAAGTGCTTGGTCACGAACAAGCCCGAGATTATACGAAGATTGTCTTCTCGTCTAGTCTGGCTATATACTAGCGAGTACATAATACAAAGTACCTATTGTCTGTGGCGATGACTCGCAGATACGATGTATATGATTTATAAAAGAAAAAAAGATATTGGAAGGCGTTTGTAGATATAATGGTTCCGAGAACAAAGTTAGGTATATGTTTTTATGAGTCAATATGGGAGTAAAACTGAGACTAACGATCATTTCGTCCTTTATAGCGCTGTTTTTAATGTTATTGGAGAATTACTTTGTTGCTTGGATTTTCTTTACAAAATTGAAAACTTCTCTCAAGTAGTGACGTTATATTGAGTTCTGCTTTTTCTTTACTATAATTTATCAGAAATCACCTTACTAGTCTTCACTCTGGAAATGGAATCCCGAGCCCCAAGATACAGACTAAAAATCAGAGTATACAGACAGTTCTCTATACTCTGATTTTTTATTTGCTAGACTAAAATTACAAAAAATTACATTTTATTTATTTATTTATTTATTTAGGATCTCCAACAAAAGATGTACACAATACATGACACATAGATAAAGGGCAACATCAGGTATTGAGTAGGTGTACTTCTTCACTTATAGGAGACCACAGCCTGCACAATAACGTTAACAACTAAGCTAACAAAAATATTAATGAAAGGTAAAATTAGGAAACAGTTAATACATATTTGGTGTCGACATAAAAATAACCTAGTAAATAATCTAGTTACCGAGTGACTCTCACCAAGGAACACTGAATCTCTCTGTAAAATTAATAATTTATCGTGTTATTTTAAAAAAAAAGGTCGATTGCAGCTGTCATTTTAGTCTAGCAAATTAAAAATCAGAGTTTAGTTTGGGGCTCACTGGTGCCGATTCCCTTGTTCACAAACTAAACTAAATTTAAGTTCAGTGCATCATTTTCTTTCTATTTAATTAAGAAAAGGACAGAATATACATTTTAGTTTAGTCCTGTCAAATTAATCAGCACTTGACGTAAATTGACGTAATTTTAGTAGGCATGTTTTTAATCACATCTAAAGTTGTATGGAGTAGTGACAGACGCTGATTAATTTGACAGGACTAAACTAAAATTTATCTTCTCTCCTCTTCTTAATGAAATAGAATGAAAAAGATGCACAGAACTTTAATTAAGTTTAGTTTGTGAACAAGGGAATCGGCCACTGTCAAATTATACTCTGAAACCTGGGTAATACTTTAAGTTACACATGTTTATCTCATCCTGTGTTTTACCTACATAATTATGTTTGTTTACTGAATTACCTGAATAATAAACAATTTTCTATTTTATTTCCTATTTAGGAGAAAGAAAATAACTTCGTCTATGTTTCCGAACGCATATAACCCTAATCTCTTCAAAGTGAGAGTGAACAGGCTTCTTCTGGGTAAGCTCGCTCCATCGTCGACTTTGTTTCTGTCGCCTCTGACATAGACTAAGGTCAAGAGCAAACCCATCACAAATAAAAAAAAAAAAAAATAGAAAAACAAATACCTACGTGATATTGAGCAGGAAAATTAATACGTTCCTTCTACGTTGTTTTTGCGATCATAAACCGCTTTTTCATCAACTAGGACAACGATTCCAACTTCCTTATCTCTCGGCTAATTTACCGCCGGCCTCAAAATACATACAAATTGCCAATCATCTGGAGCACCTATTAAATTCTCAACATCACTAACTAAGTTCGATTCGGTACAAAAACCCGTCTTTATTTCCGGTGGAACGAACAAATACGAGTTTATTTTACTTTGAGACGGTTGTAAAGCGTGGCACACACGGTTACGCCAGATACATAGGTACTATGGAATATTTCGTAACTTATTTTTACTTGTAACTTCATTCCAGTTTTCAAATTTTAATCTTGTCGCGTTGTTTTTCGGGAAATCTTTTCTTTTGGTACACGTTTTCAGAACATCATATTTCCGTTTCCATGTTTTCAATCTTAAGTGACTTAAGCGGTGTGTCGTTGTTATTAATTTACTCAGTCATTGGTGCCGATTCCCTTGTTCACAAACCAAACTAAATTAAATTTTAGTTCGGTGCATCTTTTTCTTTCTATTTCATTATGAAAAGGACTGAAGATAAATTTTAGTTTGGACCTGTCAAATTAATCAGCGCTTGACGTAAATTGACGTAATTTTAGTAGGCAAGTTTTTAATCACGTCTAAACTTGTATGGAGTAGTGGCAGGCGCTGATTAATTTGACAGGACTAAACTAAAATTTACCTTCTGTCCTTTTCTTACTGTAATAGAAAGAAAAAGATGCACTGAACTTAAATTTAGTTTAGTTTGTGAACAAGGGAATCGGCACCAGTGCCTCAGGGTACACACAGTCAATAGGGGCTTGTGGTTTAACGATAACAACAGCACGGGTAACGCTTGCCGCGGTCGGTTTGTGGATGGGTGACCATCCATAACATATCGAAACTCCTCCGTGCCTCGGAAAACACGTTAAGCTGTTAGTCCCGGCTGTCATTCGAAGATCTTTAACAGTCGCTACAGTCAGAAGTTTGACAACCAGTCTTACCAAGGGGTATTGTGTTACCCAGTATCTGGGTTGTGGAGGTCACTACGTCAATTAAGAAGAAAAATCAAGAAGAATCAATTATGAAGAATTATCTCTGCATCTTCGCAGTTCGTCAATGCATCTCAACGATGTGTTCTACGCTTAAAAAACGCAAAACTCATACATAAAATAGTATGGCGTAGTATACGTTCGTACTACGTATGTTTGTGTCGCGTCATTCAGGCGCGGTGTCCCGTGTAATTGAAATTAATTAAACACAGTGTAGACCTTTTTTTAGGTTTTACATGCGAATCCACTCGCGCTCGTCCTTTTAGATGTGTCAGTTGGAAAATCATGTGAGCTATCGTTGCAAAGTATTATTTCTTTTCGACTCTCTATATCTTATTTCAGACTGTGCACACAGATAAACGGAATAAAAATGTAGATGTAATAGATGGTATGAATGATATGAAAGAGAAGGAGGAATGCTGATAGCGTGACGGTTAACAGGGGAGAATGGAAGAGGGAAACGTGAGGTGTGAGGAGGGTAGGACGATGATAACGATGATGTAGCTGGTTATCTCTGGAGGAGACCTTCACTTTCTACATATTATATTGTGTTCTTGCTACAAAAATTTAATGCTTTAAAATAATTTAACTATAATAATAAACTGTAACAAAGAAGAAGAGACGAGGATCGCCCCCTTTTTTAAGGGATTTAAACATAACTGGCGAAATGTGGGTGTACTATAGGTACACCTCTGCCCAACCCTTCGGGGAAACATGGCGTGATGTTATGTATGTATGTTACAAAGAAAATAGATAATAATAATAATTTAAGAATAGAAAAGTAACACGATATATTATTATTGTTTGTTTAAATGTATACCTGTGGTAAAATTTAGTTAGTTTTTTTTAAAAAGGTAATAAATTACTATGAATTAGGAATGTTACAATGCTATGAGTTTACGATTTATTGATATGAATTATGATTTCATGCAGTTTTATATTGTTTTTATATTAATTTTTATATTAATTTTTATATTAATTTTGTTATTCAAACAGCAAGAAATAAAAGGCTAGTTTATTTTATTCCGTATTTATTTATTTAATAGATGGGTTTTCAGTGCTTGAGGTAACAGCTGGTAAGTAATGCTGTCATGTAAAAGTAAAAGAAAATCAAAGGTACTGACAATGTATTAATATTATTGGTTGTCATCTTAAATAAATTTAATATTATTGGTTGTCATCTTAAATAAATTTAATATTCTTTGTGAACATTATTCTCGAGTATGAACATAATCTTGCCGTGTCTAAGCCAGTAACTGCACATAACTCTAATGAGTTTCCAATAAGAAACTTTGTCTACTTTATTTTATGAAAAAAGTAGTATAATAATGATCTTCTTAAAGGCTTAATGTGCATGTCTGCACATGCGCGGCACGACGCGCGACGGTCCAACACGTCGAGTCGCGCCTGGCTGCGAGGAGCCTTAAGACGAATTCAATCAAAATTCACTACTTACAATATTATACAAGACGATATCCATTCATATAAGCGACAAGAAAGTATTCGACCATCAAGTTTTACTACAACAGTAAACTACTATAGTTGTTTTTGTCGTTGGTAGTATAGTGTGTTTTTCTTTACTTGTCATATTTGGCAAACAAATCTGGCGTGTTGATGTATTTCGATTTTTTGAAAATCAAAGTGGATTAAAAGTTAATCGAACCAGTTTTTGATGGTATGCATGCTGCAAGTGTTCCTAACAAAGATTTGATTAGTTATGTTTTATTTGATCTTTATTTATTTCTGTAAGTTACAAGTAAGTTAAGTAAGTAAGGTTCTTTAAACATGTCAATAATGTTATAAACTGCAAGTGTTTCTATCAAAGATCAAAACGAACATTTCTTGCTAGCTCGTAATTTTTGCGAAAGGTCCTAATTTTCATATGTACCATATTTTTGTTTACCAAATCAAACACGAGTGGAGAACCAGACATACAATAGCTATAAGGAAAACGGTTACCAAGACACGTATTGGTATATCTGAGAACTTTCAACACATTTAGTCATTAAGGCGTAGGATACATTAATGAAGTTATATTTATTATAACAATTTAGCACAGTTATGGAGCCGCTAATCGCTGAAACTGATGAAGTGATTGGGATAGTGAAGTTTTAGTTTGATTAAAATGTGGTTGGGCGGGAATATAAATTTAGAAATATAATTTTGTGTGGTTAATTTACTGTCATGTTGATAGTTTTAATAACGAGCTCGACATTAAACAAAAAGTCGGGAGGTGTCATGGGACATCCAGTTAGAACGAAGTTCCTTTCGCGTTTCAAGTGTCAAAAGTTTTTGTTTCTGCGTGTTCCTACTTTGTACAGTCGCCAGCACATCAAGTTACTACAAACTGT
This sequence comes from Atethmia centrago, assembly GCA_905333075.3. NCBI lineage: Eukaryota > Metazoa > Arthropoda > Insecta > Lepidoptera > Noctuidae > Atethmia > Atethmia centrago. The sequence continues at coordinate 33,150,386 of HG995367.1, read as the reverse complement.
CAATTTTCTCCAAATGATTTTAAACCTTACAAAGTTGGTGATAAGTTCAAAACCGAATGAGAAAATTTTATAGTTTGTGGTATAGAGGCATGAGGAACAGGGTGTAAAGTTAACTCATCCTCCATAGAAAAGGGAGGATCCTCCGACCAGACGGGTGTCGTGTCTCGTGGGCAACTGCCCGACGGTTGATGTCGGGATGTTGTATATATGCTAGTTGCGCGGTAAACTCTGCTTGCGCGATGCAGGATTTTGTGTGACGTCAGTGTGATACGTCGCATGTGGCGATGTAGATGGCCACCACATCACTATCCTCCGGAGACCGGAGGTCGATAGTGGGCCGAGTCGTGTATCTTGCGATGCTGGCACTGGCCAGCTGGGTTCCAGTGGGTCGGAACCAGTTGTAGCATAGTTCGCGGTGGGTCGGAACTGTCTGCGGTGATGCCCCAGTCAGTCGGGGTGGCGCTGCGATATGTCAAAGTCAAAGTCAAAGTCAAAATATTTATTTCAAATAGGCACATAAAAGGCACTTTTGAACGTCAAAATTTACAAAAAAAAAATAGAATTGATTCTAGTTGCCCCTTCCAAAAGGTAGTTTCGTATGGAGAAGAAACTCCACCGTTACTCTTTTAAAATGTTTTATTAAATTTTTGTTTTTTTTAATTTTAAAATTTACCTATACAGGTACATTTTAAAATTATATTTGAAGATGATGCACCTAGAATAAAATTACTATACCAAAATAGGTAAAAAAAGAAAGAAAAATAAAGCAATGACAGATAAATTAATTATGTGATAGGTACATGATGCTCATATATTTACAAAGATTGTAAAAGTATACGTTTTCCTAAAAATAATAAATAAAGTAATAGGTCAGTGTGTGAGTTAGTAATCACAGAATTTAATTTCAACATTGATTTATTATTTGTATCAAATAATAAATTGTACAATTAAAATAGCAACCAGTTTGATTTTATCTAGACTCTAGATTGTCCTATGGAGCTGGACCAGCATGTTTCCAAGCATTCTTATCTTGGATATAATCCTCTAATTTGTATATTATCTAATTTGTGTATTTTTTTTTCATTTAGTTGCAATATATCACAAGGTATTTTGTTGTAACATTTGACACAGTACCCCATAAAAGATGTATGTACTTTAGATAATCTGAAAAATGGTTGATCTATTTTATCTTTATTTCTAGTATTAAAATTATGTCTATCACTTATTTTATTAAAAAGATGTCGATTTTTTCTTACGCTCCAGTGAGGCGGATGTGGTACTGGCTTGAGGGCTGACTGCTGGCGTCGACCAGGAGAGGGTTGAAGAACTCTGCTTGTTGACCGGCCGAAATTGCAGTGTTCTGCGCCAAGGTTGCTAATGAGGCTTAGGGTGATGACCAGGTATGCGCCGGTCGCTACATGCTGGTGGTCAGGATACCTGTTCAAGCCTTGGGTGCTGGCTGGCTGTGTGACTCGCCGCTCGAAAGCTTGAGGAAGTGATGATTATGACGTCACGCTGAAGTAGTTGCACGAAGGCTGCGCTGACGTTCATATTCGGGGTCACCAGTATAGACGCACGAGGAACAGGATGCAAAGTTCACAGTGGTAACTTGATGTGGTGCGGACTGTACTTTAATTTAGTTTGGCAAATTCGTAATAAGTGTTTAATGAAATTATTGTTAGTGAGTTCTTTCTTCTTTCGTATTTCCCAAGAGGCGTTCAATGGGTGGAATTATGTTAATAATAGTTTTGTAAATAACAATTAAATACATTTACGGGCATAATGAAATGAAATGAAATGAAATGAAATGAAATTGTTTATTCTGTAAATAGGATATGAGAATCACTTTTACACGTCATATTAAAAAATAAGCTAGATGGAGTCGACATTTCCTATCTGACTACCCCTGAGAAGAAATGGCGAAACAAACTCAAGGGTCAAAGTCTCTTTTAAAGTCCAGACATAATCTTGGTCAGATCATGTGAGCACCATGTAGATCTATGTCTGAAATGGTCTTTTGAGGAAAGAACCACACAAATTTGAGTGGACCTGTCCAGTCAGTGCAAGCATTTGTCAGTAATCGTGTAGCTCAACTCAAAACTTAAGGAGCTCAACGACTCGACGAACAATACCAAGGAAAGGACAATTGGGTTGGCCGCATAAAGAACTCAAAATGCCAGACCATCATTAAAACTAAGAGAAAAAAAAAAACAACAAGAAATAAATAAAAATGACCCACATAGTGCTCACATTCACAATAATTAAAGTAATATAATACTTTTCAAGGTACATAAATATTCACTTAATTTTGCTTATAATATTCATCAATGTCAATATGTACATATAGTTGTATATAATGATGATTTTTCATAATTTAAATATCAAATTTTATGGTTTTAGCACAAAGCTTATCAGAGCGAGCAGCTCAATCCCAAGCTTTTTTGTCTAAATAATCTGAAATTTTATACTACTCTTTTTTACAAAGTTTGGTTTTAATACAGCTTTTAAATCGTTTAATGGGTAAATTTCGAATAGCAATAGGAAGTTTGTTGTAAAAGCGTATACATTGACCCATGAACGAGTTGCCTACTCTGTGGAGGCGAGTGTGAAGTACAGCAAGATTTTGTTTATTCCTGGTATTTAAACTGTGGATATCGGACATTTTCTTAAAATTTGATATATTTTTGTGTACATACATAAGATTATCAAATATATATTGAGAGGCTACAGTCAGATTATCTATTTCTATGAATTTTTCTCGAAGGGCATCTCTTGGACCTAGGTTGTAAATGGCTCGAACAGCCCTTTTTTGTAAAACAAAGACGGTATTAATGTCCGCACAGGTTCCCCAGAGAAGAATCCCATATGACATAAGACTATGAAAATAACTAAAATAAACAATTCTGGCCGTATCATAGGCGGCCGAACTTAGCCTTCCTGACAATTTTTCTATGTGTGGGCGCCATTGTAATTTAGCGTCAATAGTTATTCCAAGAAAAACTGTCGACTCAACAGGGTCCAACTCTATTCCATTAAGTTGAACATTGGTAGTTAGCTGCCTGACATTTGGCGTTGAAAATTTAATAAGTTTAGTCTTTTTTTCGTTCAGGAGAAGATTATTTACATTAAACCAATGGACAACTTTAGAGAGTGCATCGTTAACATGTTCAAAGTTGGCCAGCAGTCGTTTGATTTTAAAAATGAGGGAAGTGTCATCTGCGAACAATACAATCTTGTGATTATCCCTTAGGATGTGATAAGGTAAGTCATTTATATAGATTAGAAACAAGAATGGACCTAGAATTGAACCCTGTGGAACGCCCATAGTGACCGCAGATCCTGCAGATCTCTTGCCATTTATATCAACCCTCTGAATTCTATTATTAAGATAGGAAGTCAGAAGGTCGAGAGCCCTGTCCCTCATACCATAGTGGTGCAGTTTCCTGATGAGAGTATTATGATGGACGCAATCGAAGGCCTTAGACAAGTCGCAGAAAATGCCAAGAGCATCCTGCGACTCCTTCCAAGCCTCGAAAATGCTCTTCAGCAATTCCACGCCCGCGTCTGTAGTTGAACGACCCTTCGTAAAACCAAACAGTTTCAGATGAAATAAATTACATGAATTGAAATGTCCTAACATTTGTTTTAAAATTATTTTTTCAAAGATTTTGCTCAATGTAGGTAATATCGAAATAGGCCGAAAATTCGTGGGATCAGTTGTGCTGCCAGATTTGAACAGTGGAATCACTTTGCTAAGTTTCATCAGATCAGGAAATATACCAGATGCAATACAAGAGTTAAAAACAATTGCTAAAAAGGGTGAAATAACATCAGTTATTGAAGACATTGTATGTACTGATAATCCCCAAAGATCAGTAGTTTTTTTTACATCAAGTTCTTTAAAAGATTCCAAAATGTCTTTAGGGCTAACAACTGTGAATTTAAAGTGTTTATCACATTCAAAAACAATGGATGAATACTTCTCCGTTTGTTCAGTTGGTGTAACAATTATTTTCCTGACTTTATGCGTTTGAGATGGGATATGGGATATATATTTGATAATCGAGTAAAAAATCAATAAAAAATAAAAAATCTATCGTACTTACATCCTGTAGTACATACACACATACATTCACGCCTTCTTCCTATGGAGTAGGCAGAAACTACAAAACGTCACCTGCTACAATTCTTACATAGGTACTCATTTTCCCCCGTTTACGTTCATCATCATCTGCCTAGCCTTTTCCCAACTATGTTGGGGTCGGCTTCCAGCCTAACGGAATACAGCTGAATACCAGTATTTTACATGGAGCGACTGCCTATCTGACCTCCACAACCCAGTAACTGGGTAACGCGATACCCCTTGGTAAGACTGGTTATAAGAATTTCGGGCTTCTGACGTCCCGTAACGACTGTCAAAGATCTGTCAATTGACAGCCGAGACCAACGGCTTAACGTGTTTTCCGAGGCACGGAGGGGTCTTGGTATGTAAAGATGGTCACCCATCCACGGACCAACCGCGGCAAGCGTAGCTTAACCTGATCGATCGACCCGTGCGGCTGTTATTACTTAGCCACAAGCTCCTTTCCCCCTCGTTTACGTTCATACATCTGGTCATACACGCACGCCGGTTGTGAGTACTACGCATCTGACCTTTCTGAAGAACATCACCAATTAGGTCACTATATGTCCTATAGTAAATTCTATACTATAATCAGAATATACTGTCCCCACTGCTGAGACACAGACCTAACAGTACTGAGCAAGCCGTTACCTAGGCTAAGTGGCAAAACCTACATCCTAAAAATACCCTGACCAGTTTTCTATCGATCCTCATAAGTATCGAGGGAAGGTAAGCAGGTGTACCTTAGCAGTTAGTTTTTACCCCGTGCTGATAATGACGTTGTAATTATTGTACTATATTGTTGTTCAACGGGGCACTAGGCCCGCGGCGTAGAACCCGTATTTGGTACGTGAGCTGTCTACTTGGGTACTCTGTAAATATACAATCAATCAATCAAAAATATTTTATTTCACAAGAAACTCCATTACTCTTTTAAAAATAATTGGTCTACAAATCTAGTCTATTAAGCTTACAACGTTCTCACATTCACAAAATTCAAAGGAATCTATGTAAAATATTAATAAAACAATAAAAATAAAAACCTCAATTAATCACTCAAGGACGGCTAATGAGACACAATTGATTTTCTATTGTTTGACACCGGTCGGTGTCGCGCGGGGCTTAACAGGCGCCTTAATACTAGTAGTACTTATCAATTTTTATTGTTGATATATCGAAACCGATATCAGTATTTTTTTAAATATCGATACGATATCTATCGATACTTTTTGGCACCTCTTGCATCCCTACATTGATGTGTGACTTATCAACTTCAGTAGTACTTAAGGTCGGCAATACATTTTAATTATTGCTGAGGGGCAATTTTCGTATTTTAATAACATTTGCATTAAAAAATATATAAAAATTACGTGTGTTTTCGACGGATAGAGAATTAGATTTCTAATTCTCTATCCGGGGAAAACACCTGTAAACATTATCAGCCTACAATGTTCCCACTGCTGGGACACAGGCCTCCTCGCAGTGAGCGGGCCCTGTGCGGGTTGGTAGATGTTACATGTCTTCGAATTTTTTGGTTCTAGGACATGCCGGTTTCCTCACGATGTTTTCCTTCACCGTTTTGAGAGCAGTGGTGATGAAATAATTTACACAAAGTAAAGCTCTGTCTGGGTTCGAACCTACGACCTACAACTCGTAAGTCGCGGACGTTACCGCTGGGCCACCACTGCTCACGGGCCACCACTGCTCACAAACACCTGTAATTTTTATATGTATATTTTTTTGTCATTGATTGTCGCTGAGAAGCCGTTGGTCCCGGCTGTTATTGTAGATCTTTGACAGTAGTTACGGGGCGTCAGAAGCCTGAAAGTCTGACTACCAGCCTTACCAAGGGTATCGTGTTACCCACTAACTGGGTTGTGGAGTTCAGATAGGCAGTTGCTCTATGTAAAATATTGGTATTCAGCTGCATCCGGTTAGACTGGAAGCCGACCCCAACTTAGTTGGGAAAAAGGATGATGTCGCTGAGATGAGATTGCGATTAGATTTGAAATATTTTTAATTACGTAATTGGCTTTCTGGTGTTTTAATGAGCACCATATTTAAAAACAGAGTTAACGAATATACATCCTAGGAATTAGTTTCACATTAAAACCTAAATGTTAGGTCCTTTAGAGTGTGGTGGCATCTACGTCGCCACATGCGAACTACGCAACACGTCACGTCACACAAAATCCTGCATCGCGCAAGCAGAGTTTACCGCGCAACTAGCATATATACAACATCCCGACATCAACCGTCGGGCAGTTGCCCACCAGACACGACACCCGTCTGGTCGGAGGATCCTCCCTTTTCTATGGAGGATGAGTGAACTTTAGACCCTGTTCCTCATGCCTCTATAAGAGTTTCACAATACGCAAAATATGTAGCTTAACAGATACAATCAACCTGCAATGAAACCACGCAAAGTTTACCTGACCTCAACAAACGGCATCTAATTAATTTAATCTTATACCTTACCTTACTAAATGAAGCTAATAACTTATCTGCACAATTAAGACTAACCGTTTAATGGTCTAAAACTCTAAATGAATCATTCATGGTAGTTATGTAAGCACGACACAATTTAAAAGTTGCATCGGTAAAATTCACGAAACACCTTCACTTCTCTACAATGAGACCTTCTTGACTAAGGAAACGAAAAATGTTTATTTGACTCTGTCATAGCTCGCCAGTGTTCGTTTGAGCTCGCAGAAGTTCTGTAGTCAATTCTGTAAAAAACGCCGTGAAAATCAGGTGAAGTGCTGCAAGCTGGCAAGAGTGTCAATCCCTAGCATCAGGTGGAATAAGAGCTCAGTTCAAGCTCACTTCACCCAAGTTATCACGGTGAGATTTTTACAGAAGAACTTGTGCGAGTTTAAACGAACTCAGGCGACCAATGACAGAGTCAATTAAACATTTTGCTTTCTTTTCTCAGTCAAGAAGGTCTTATTACTCGTAGCGAAAATCATCAGCATCATTTCAGACCAGTCCCGGCGGAGCGACAATAGGCGATGGTATACATATATTAATAGTTTTGGTCTTTCGCTTAGGTACGGTCAGTACTGTGCATTACCTGACCCCTTTTACAAAGAAGAAGAATGTTAAATGTGGAATGTTATGCAGGTCACTGACTGTACATCGATGAAACCTCTAAGTTGTGTCGAAATTTAGCCGTTGCCTAAGGAATCTGTTCGTGGAACTAGTCAGATTGTTTCAAAGCATAAGGTGTGACTCTGGACTGAAAGTAATTTATTAGGTTGGTACCTGGATTTCATTTACATTTTTGTGGGTTGATACTGTAATAGCATTACTAGAACCCTAACTTATATTATAAACTAGCTTCTGCCCGCGGTTTTGCTCGCGTGGATGTCGGAAATTATCCCACGGGAACGTGCTACCGGGATAACAAGTATCCTATGTACCCAGGTCATGGTCTATCCGTATACCTATATTCTATTATTTCGATTCAAATGAATTCAGCCGTTAAAGCGTGAAAGGGACAGACAGACAGATAATAAATGCAAATAATCGTCTTTTTAGGGTTCCGTAGCTCATAAAGAAAAAACGGAACCCTTATAGAATCACTCATGTGTTTGTCTGTCTGTCTGTTTGTCTGTCTATATGTCCGTCTGTGACAGCCGAATTGCTCCGGATCTACCGGACTGATTAAGTTGAAATTTGGTACAAATATCAATTTCTGTGACATAAACACGGAAGTGTAACGTAAATAAATGATTAAATGAATCATCACTTTTGGGGGACAAATTAGTATATTAAAAATAAGTTTTGCAATCTGTACCGCGTCATATATCGAATGAAAGGGCTTTTTTATAATTTTAAAATAAATACTTTTAGAGCGATTTAAGAAAATAGATGAAAATTGTCCATTTTTCTTTCCCCTTATCTCCGAAACTAAAGAGCCTAAAATTTTGAAAAAAAAAATTACAGAAATCAGTTCTTTACTTGTAGATTTCAAGGAAACGTTATAAGAAGTCTATGGTGTTAAAATAACAAGTTAAATTCTGCGTACAAACTTACATTTGCAGTTGGAATGTATGGGAGAACATGTTTTTCAACTATAGTGTTAAGTTTGTTCATGGGATAAATTATTTTGGGATAAAAAAACATGGTAGATAACATATTCATTGTACGGCACCGTCACCACGCGAGTTTAACTCGCACTTGTCCAGTATTTTTAGTTAAACAGGTTTTTATGATTCCAAATGTCAAGCTTATAAATAGTAATAATTCGCTATTTTTATCACCATTAATTTGAAATACTCTAGCGCCGCCATTGACTACGTAATATCTACATATTTGCCATAACTTATAATAACTTTTAAGCGGATGGACGCATTTTAATTAAATAAATACCAAAATAAATATTAGCTCAAGATACGGACTATATGTCCAATTCCTAAAATCTCTTAAAAAGACTTACACAAAAATATCAACATTATTTATTTCATGTGAATTTTAAAATCACCCCTATTATACCTTCTTGGGGGATGATTTTTCAAAAACGCTGAAACACAAACTTTTCATTTCTTATCAAAAGCTTAAATTTGAATTTCCATATCCCTAACTTAAGAATTGCTAAGTTTTCCATCAAACTTTCATCCCAGGGGATATCACCCCCTTTAAGATTATTTTTGAGACAAAAAGTAGCTTATGTCCTTCCCCAGGGTTACCATCTAACTCTTTGACAAATATTATCAGAATCCGTTCCGTGGTTCAGGCGTGACAAATTATCATACAGACAGACAGAGTTACTTTCGAATTTATAATATTATTATGGATGCAAAAGTGAGTTTTTTTGCTTATTTGTTTGTTTGTTACGATGTCACGCTAAAATAGCTGAAGAGATTTGGATAAAATTTGGCACATGGGTAGACCATGACCTGGATTAGGACATATAATACTTTTTATTCCGATATTCTTACGGGATCGAACCTAATGCGAGTGAAACTGCGGGGCGCAGTTAGTTAATTATAGTTAATCGATTAGCAGATGTCGTGAATCTTTATTTGTTAGCAAGAGGCTTTTGTGACAGGATTGTAGGACACTCCAATCAAACTAAAGTATTTTTCTAAATCTGAAGAAAAGTACCTACAGAAAACCAGATTATTGCAGAAAGAAGCCTTAAAAAGCTCTGTGGCTCTGTAAAATACATTATTAGTAAGGATACATTTTAATTTTTTGAATTATTTCCGTCTACTGAAATGAAAAAAGTGTTTTTTAAGAACCTATTTATTAAATGTAGATACATAGGAACACATTTGGCATATTGCAAAATTCAATTCCTCGTACAAATTACAAAAAAGCGCCAACACCCAACATCCCAACGGCTAACTCATTATCTGAACGTGAGATCAAACGCGACCTGTTGAACTTTAGTGCGGGCTCAAACTTAAACCGCGAGAACCCATAATTACGAGTTGAAGGGTTAACAGGGATGTTACTAATATGCCAGTCCACACAATAATTAGATACAGTCGACAAAAGAGATGAGTATGCACGCAGATAATTACAAATACTTTGCAGCCTATATTACGTGTCTGCAGAGTAGTACATTTTTAGGGTTACGTACGTAAAAAGGAAAAAAAACGGAACCCTTATAGGATCACTTCGTCCGCCTGTCTGTCTGTCAAGACGCTTTTACTTTATTACGCGTGGGGGTATCAAGATAAAATTAATATAATATATGTAGGTCTACGGTCGCTAGAAGATCTAAAAATCAAGCTTCTAAGTCAACGCAATAAAAAAATATGGCCATTTATGCGACATATTTTCATTGACCTACAATGTTTGGCAGGAAGCAAGGTCTCACAGCAAAAGTTAAGGAAAAACTGTGTAGTTAAATATCAAAACCCGGTATAAACCGGTGTAACCCGGTAAAAAGTGGGAAATTAAATAAATATGTTTTTGGCTATAGATTGTTAAGTTATGACTTATGAGGTCTTTTATTAAACGATCACTCATGTAGAAGATTGTGTTTATTGGAATATAAACAAAAATAACGGATTAAGGTAAAAACAGGTTAAAACATGGACATACCGTTATTTGATATAAACTAGCGACACGTACCGAAGTTTGAAAATAATCACTTTGAACTTGTCGACTTCACTTTCGATAACTCATGGAAATGGCGGCCATCTTAGACCTCACACTTTACGCTGATTGGTCGTCGCGGACGTGCTTAACATTGATAAACACATGGTAATGGACATACCGGGATATGACAGAAACGATCGATTTAAAATGTTACTTTAGTAGTGTTTTTAATAACTTACCTTGATTTGAAAAACACAAAAATATGCATTTTTAAATTAGATCCCATTCACAGTTCAATTTCGAGTAGGGGTGTGACTTGTCGGGTTGATATTTGACTACACAAGTCCGACATCTCGTTAATAATCTGTAGTTTAATCACAAAAATATTAAAATATTTCTTTGCAACTTACACTTTTTTTTTTTTTTTTGGGTGGGAAATCATCAAATAACTTCAAAGTTTGCCTGTTTTTATATAGATTGCCGGACTGTGTTTTAATTATGAACGCAAAAATTGTTTGAACTTGAAAATATACTTAAGTATTTTTTTGCTTGTATGTATACTAAACCCTTTTGTTGACTTTACATAGTATTAAAAATTTAAAAAGCTTTAATGTTGGAGTCAAATATTGTGTTTCATAATAAAGTCATTAGTCAAAAGTAGAAAACTACAAAGAGAGATCACAGAAACTATAAAATATGGTGGAGCTATGGGCGAAAATTATGTGGCATCAGGACTACAGATTAATTATATTTATATGCGTCTTCATTAACGTTTGTAATGAAAGAGTGATTTACAAGACAGATTTAGTAAATACAAGTTTCTGCCCGTGACTTTGTTCGCGAGGAAGTCGTAAGGTACATAACTTTACGCAGCGGGCGTACAGCGCACTGCGGGTGCAGTACAACAATGCTTTCAGGATACTGTTAGGGCTCCCGCGGTTTTGTAGTGCTTCGACTATGTTTGCTGAGGCGCGGACCGATGATTTTTTCGCGATCATAAGGAAGCGGAGCGCTTCACTTTTAAGTCGCCTACGAAGCAGCTCGAGCAGTCTCCTGAGGGTGTTGTCCGAGCGGTGGGACCTGTCCCTGATACAGAGGTGGATGCAGCTGCATGTTAGCGCTTCTCCTCGTATTATTTGACATACCTATGTTTATGATTATATTGTTTGTGTAATTTTGAAATTTAATTTAATTAGTGTTGGTGGTTATTTTAATGTAGGTAATGTGTTTTTTTTATGATTTTATTTTTATATAATGTATGGACTATGTCTGAAATAAATGAATTATTATTATTATTTCGTTTATTAAGCTTTTTGCCTTATAAAATACATTTTTAAATATTTCTTAGAAAAAAACATAAAATACATTTAAAAATATATAAAATAGTGGTCCGCCGGCATCGGGAGCAGGGTCCAAGTTACCGGTGGTTAGGGCTCCAGAGACAGGAACCTCCTCACAATGCGAGCCGTATCGAGGAGTACTGTCTTCTGAATCAGGCCCTTGATCCAGCCGCCTAACGAGAGCCTCGAGAGATGATGGTTGAGGCTTTCGGCCATCAGGCCATTGGCCGTAACGACAATCGGCACAATGACAGCCGAGTTCACATTCCACATGTCAACAACCTCGTGTGCTAAGTCGAGATATTTTATTTGTTTCTCTTTCTCAGCTTTCACGAGGTTATCGTCATGTGGAATGGTAACATCGACTATCATTGCGCGGCGCGCTAATCGATCTATCACCACTATATCAGGCTTATTGGCGACAATAGTCCTGTCAGTAATAATAGACCGATCCCAGTACAACGTGACATGGTCATTTTCGAGAACTGGGTCGGGCACATACTTGTAATACGGTACCTCAGAGTTCACAAGTTTATATTTCAAAGCAAGTTGCTGGTGAATAATCCTAGCCACTTGGTTATGTCTGTGTAAGTACTCGCCGTTAGCCAGACGAGAACAACCAGAGATAATATGTCTGATAGACTCACCCGGACGGTAGCATGCCCGACACACGTCAACCGTCCCGTCCTTCATAATATGTCTCCGGTAGTTATTCGTCAAGATAACTTCGTCCATAATTGCACAGACAAAACCTTCAGTTTCCCCGAAAAGGTCCCCAAAACGTAGCCAGGATACGGACGCTAAGAAATCTACATCGGGCTCATGAAGAGCCCGATAGAAGCGCCCGTGTAGCTCCTTGTTTTGCCATATCTCCTTGCGGTCATCCGTGGTAAGTACTACAGGTTTGCACCAGTTCTCTTTAGCCATGGAAAGTGGGGTGAGCCCCTTGTCCACTGCGACCACATCACGGTGCATACCCACTTCGGCTTTCAAAAAATATTCCCTGTGACTGCATATCTCGCGGTTGTGAAGGGTCTTTGCATTTAAAAAGCCTCGACCCCCGCACTTCCGCGGGATGTACAGTCTCATCACCGATGATCGTGGGTGAAGCATCCGGTTTGCGGTCAACAGTATACGGACCCTCCTATCCAGGGCGTCGAGTTCGGTCTGAGTCCATTTGAGTATGCCGAAAGAGTACATCAAAACCGGCATGACCCAACCGTTGAAGGCGCGCACCTTGTTTCCGCCTGAAAGAAGACTAATCAATACCTTCTTCAGGCGGCCAAAAAAGCGCTCCTTCAACAATTGCTTCATGTCAGTAACGTTGATGCCTAACGCTTCCGACATACCCAAATACTTATAGCTTTCGGGTGAGGAGAGGGGGATCTAAGGTGTATGGAATCCGAAAGTTGAATTCCCTCGGATTCCATTATCTCCCCTCGCTTCACATGCATGACCGCACATTTGTCCACACCAAACTCCATTCTGATGGCGCCACTGAAAGTTTCAGTTACCTTCAGTAGCTCCATCAGTCGCAATTTGTTGGGGGCAAATATTTTTAAGTCATCCATGTAGAGAAGGTGAGATATGACCTGACCACCTCTCCTCAACCGATAGCCTAGACCTGAATCCTCCAGCAGTGTGCTTAGAGGATTCAGGGCTAAGCAGAACCAAAGTGGACTCAAACTGTCGCCCTAAAATATTCCCCGTTTAATCCATACAGGCTCATCATTCCCCTGGATCCGTCGACACCCCGTATAGCGAAGGACTGTCCTCCATTGCTCCATACATGATTCAAGGAAGGTGCGTAGAGTCGTATCTATTTTGTACAACTCCAGCACCTTCATGAGCCATGTATGTGGCACCGAGTCTTAGGTCTTCTTATAATCTATCCAGCAAGTCGACAGATCCTTGCGGGATCGACGAACCTGTTGGCTAATGGCCATGTCGATGAGAAGTAGCTCCTTAGTGCCACGGGACCCGTTCCTACATCCATTTTGAGAGGCAGACATAATGGAATTACTGTCAATGCGTGTGTTAATTTTCGCTCTCAATATGGATGTAAGAAGTTTATAGACCGTCGACAAACACGTGATCGGTCTATAATTCTTGGGTTCCGCATGACTACCTGACTTATGGAGCAGGTGGGTAATGCCTGTTGTCAGAAACTGTGGTAGCGACCCAGACTCTAAGGATGACTGGAACTGAGATGCCAGGCAAGTGTGTGAACTAGTTAGCCATTTCAGCCAAAAGTTGTGCAGTCCGTCCGGTCCCGGTGATTTCCAATTCGGTAACGGACGGACCGCTCTAGCTATATCTGATGGCGTGATAACGACTACTTCCATTTCTGGTATAGTTTCACATACTCGCTCGACATCCCGCATCCAGTCAGCCTCAGCATGGCAGACAGGTTCCGACCAGATGCTGCGCCAGAACGCAGTCGTGGTGGCATCATCTGGGCGGCACACGTCTGTCTCGTTTTGTTCAGGTCGCTCCCAAGCTCTATATACCCACCTCTCATCGCTCTGGAACATGCGATTTTGCGTGTATCGATCAACTCGTCGCTTATACCGCCGAATACGGCTCGCCCATGCACAAACTTTCTGCTTCAGGAAGTCGATGCGCTCTGTGACACGGGACATGTATTCTCGAGGGCTGATTCCAGTCCCCGAGAATGCCCGCCTTACAAAGCGCATCACACGTGGTCGTGTATTTCCCACCCTGAAGCAGTATAGTTTGCTGATGAGTACCCTGGCCACATCAATACGACGCTCGATCCTGCATTGCCAGGCTGGTACGGCTGGTTTTGGTCGAGTAGCTTCGTCACAGTTTGGGAACTTCACGTTTGCTAAACGACATGCCGCAACAGCCGCGCAGTACAGGATCGAGTGTGTATCAACGAGATCCTCACTGCTCTCGAAGAAACCCTTAAGCAGCGAGTCCAAGGCACATACCAGCGCCCTATTTTTCTTGTGCATGGGTAGGCGTGGTAGTCAGGGTCTAAGTTCGGTCGGAGTGGACCTATATTCGCGAAACGCATCTTCCAGTGCGCTCCTCAATCGGACGTTGCACTGGCTACTTACTGTGGCAACCCTATCATCCTCCTCTTCAACATCGTGATTGGACCGCGGCGGGATAGCATCAATGATTGGCGCATGTGCCGCGGTTTGTGCCGGAGTTGAGACGATATGGTTGCTCAGTACCTCTGAGCGTAGCCTATCAAGTGCGGCATCATCCAACCTGTGATTGCGTTGGATGACCCGCACTTGATCCGATAGTCGTTGGGCCGAGACGTTAACGGTTGGCTCTAGTTCCTGGAACAGAGACAGCATCCTAACACGGTACGCAGTGAGGTTAGTTCCTCCCTCTGTAGACCCGTAATAAGCGCGCATGACGTTCTCGTTCATATACTGAGTCTATCTCATGCGCTGCACACAACCACCGGCAGCGGGGACCCGGCTCGGGGCTAGTTGGCCCCTAAGTCCCAAGCTCTTCGGTGGCCGGCCTCTCCCCTGCCGACGTACAGGTGTTGGCGACGTCGGCGGGGAAAAATACTCGTCGCTCGAGCTCGACGCAACTACTGCGGCCGGTGTCGTCACAGCACTCACGGTGGGGCTGGGTACCGGCGGCGGCGAGGCGGAGCTGAGCGAAGAGTCCGGAGGTGGTGGGCGTGCACGTGCAGCTGATCTTGTCAACATTTCATAATTGTTCTTATATGTATTTGTTCTATCGGAGGTGACATGACAGATGTCACCTCCGGTTCGGCAGTTTTTGATGGAAGTCTCGAATATTGTGGTTCATTTTGCACTTTATTAAATATGGTGATTGACTTGAATTTATTCTTGATAAACTGTTTTACAATAACAAAAAAAAAACTGTCGAAAAAAATTATTATTGAAAATATATTAGAGAACGTATTTTGTGACGTGTTGACGTTGGTGTTGCCAGCTTATTTATAAATATTATTATAATATACTAAAATAACAGCCACATTTTTATAGAACTCCCTCGGCTCGACCTTCCTCAAGATTTCGGTTATATATTTATTTATATATATTTTACATCACAAAAATACATAAAAAACAGTAAATAAATTAAACACTGCAAAATACACAATGGGCGGCCTTATCGCTTTCTGCTATCTCTTCCAGGCACCCACAGAATGGACAGTGATTTGCCTGGACATAAAGTGGGGTTGTCGTTGGTGCATATAATAAGTATATAATAATTATACTAAAATAGATACACAGATGTATACATATCCAAAATAAAATAGATACATAAATACATACATACTAAATTCTAAAAGATTTTTTAAATCCGACTGGTAGTTCCAGATAATAGCATAATCAGCTTATGATGTTCCCACTGCTGGGACACAAGCCTCCTCTCTCCAATCTGAGGGATTGGGCCGTAATCCACCACGCGGGCCCAGTGCGGGTTGGTAGGACTTCGAATTTTTTGTTCTAGGATATGCCGGTTTCCTCACGATGTTTTATATTTATAATTTTATGTTCGATATTAAACATATTTGATATTTCAGATATTAGCGCGTTCAGACAAATAAACAAACTATTCAGCTTAATATGTTAAGCATAGATATCCATTAAAACTAAGTGAAAATGCAAAATTGATCGAAACTACTTTGGTTAGTTTACAAATGTAATTTATCTGCCATATATGTCGCAATGCTTTGAGTATTTTAGCTAAAAGCATGTGATTTTAATCGTAGACTTGATTTATTGTTGTACTGGAACTGCTAATTGGAATCCAAACTTGTAGTGGTTTCGTAATTATCGCTTTGTCTCGGCTCTGTGTAATCAGTTGTTCGCTGATCTAGGGATCTAAATTAACTCGATGTTTGAAGACGATTAAAGTAAATGCGATTTTCGTGTTCTGTGTCTGTTCACTAGATTTTGATGTGTTTAGGTTCTAAGACCCGTATTACAGGAACCTCACCCAAAACTCGTTTAGAGCCATTTGATTGGTTGAAACTAGTTTTAAGTAATGCTTGAGTCTTGAGTAAGTTTTTGTAATACGGCCCTAAGATGTCTTTTGGTCGGATTTCATAATTTTTGGGGGAGGCCCATTAACAGTAACCGACATAATTTGTGCTGATGTTTTGATTTTATAAACAGTGACTACCGTCTGGTCCTTTGGTCCTAACTATATGTATTGTAATTGTGGTGTTAATTCTTAAATTGCCTCTTGGTCACGCGTGTCAACGCGTAAAGGAACTGCATGATATGTTTTTAAAAAGATTTTTCCTCAATGAATTTTATCAAATTCCATTAACCAATGATCTCCTGCTAGACAAAACGAAGGTAAAACTTTCAAGAATGTTTTTTCGTTTAAATTTCCTGTTGCTCCCTACAAACATCGAGAATTCAAACGCATCGCATAGTTGCGTAACTGCACCCAGATTGATTCGTTATCACATCCACTGACCAGCCGCACGATGTACGGGACAGGAACGCGATGTTTCGACCACATTAATTGACAGCTGAATCGGTACGGACCTCGAATTAATCGGACTTCGTTTTGAATTATTTATAGGATGCATTGCACGAGTGGCCGGCGGGGGCGCGGGGGCGCAAGGTGCGCGGGCAGGGGGCGCGGCAACAGGTCCGCATTGTGTCGGGATGCTGGGGATGAGGACCACGGTAGGGTTGTCGCGAAAGAGTTACTTTGCTTTTTAAAATTAAATGATCACTTGCTACAACGCTACAAAGTTCTTTTGGCGCCTGGCCAAAATTCGAACTAACGCTGCGAATCTTATTTTTTCAAAACAATTTCTGTGATCATTTTACAAATGTTTACCAACAACGCCCCCCTGTCAATGTCAGTCAGGCGCCACAAGATCCTGTTAGCAGTGTAGTTTGTGAGTGACTGATGGTTTATGTGAGATTGTATTTGCAAGGAAACGTAATTGTCTGCCGGACTTAGCCATTGATTGCTTAGGAATGAGGTTTATGATTCAGCTGCACGTAGTTATGTTTTCAATTGCGAATCTCCAATACAGCCATCGTACTGTTCTGTATAGCCGTAACAGTTATCTATAGAGGACTACATGACTTTGAAGATTCCCATCAAGTAAATAATACCTACATCTTTTTATTACAAGGGCTTTATAATCCGTGGATCCGGGTTCAGAAGTCTCTGTTTATGTCAAACCACCGATTATGGGCCGCGGTCAATTATACTGAGTCAATTAACATTCTGCTCAGTAAACCGTTTAAGCAATTTGCTAACGAACAGACCGATCAGTTTAACTGATGTTAGTGTTCAAATTATTTTCTAGGTTGCTCCGATGGACTAGTTTTGAACGCTGCGAGATTCACTGAGCAACTTCTCTCTGTCTTAATTTAGTTGATTTGGAGATTCGATTTGCAGGTTCTACAATAATAGCATTAACAATAGACTACAATAGACGATTTTTTAAACCTTACGTTATTGCGTTAGAAGCGGTTTACCGAAATGATTTAGAAATAACCGAATTATGGTTTTGATGGGCTTCTACTGAAAATTAATTAAATGAAATGATGTTTATTTCTTTAAGTAGATCTTTTAAGACACTTTTACACGTCAATTTTTGATCAATATCTTAAAACTGGATGGTGCCGGCTATCCTAGCGGACTGATCCCTGACAAGAACTGCCGAAACGAACTTAGAGATCATGAATGCTCAAAAAACGAAAACCAGCTTCCAATCATAATTTTCACGCTTTAATAATTTCTAATCAATCTACCTCTTTTCCTTATTAATCTTTTGACGACAATAATTACTAAAAATATTTACATTTTCTCGTCACCCCTACGCATCGGGTGCGGGGGTGCTAGGTGCGCGGGCGTCGCGGCAGGAATGCGCGCTCTTGTTCGTTTTGGGGAGCGTCTGCGCAGGTAGGCGCGCGCCTCTCCTCCCCCGCGTAGGCCCCGTTGCTATGCGCATACTCGACTGACGAAGCTTACAGAATTCGATGTTGGAAAGGGTTAAGTCGGCAATTTATTTAATATAAAGGATTTCGTGAAAATAGCCACAAATAAAAATAGATTAAGAAAAATAATAATTTATAAGATTTTTATTATTATAATATATGTATGTATTCGGATGTACGGAGGCTCGAAGGACCAAACCAATTCTTGGTGCATTGGTCCTCAGAACTGGATTGGAATACAAAGTTCTGTGAGTTTATAAAATGTTTATTACAAAATTAAGTTACCCTAAAAGTTATACAATCACTAAATCACTTGTTCTATCATATAAAGCTATCATGTGTGTTTTGACTTTTTGCTTAAACTTGGGGGCCATGAAAAAGCCAATTTAGTAGTGGCCTGCTCTGGGCTGTTAATTATGATGGCGATGTTTAACATAAGATCTTCTGACATAATTATGTTATTGCAAATGTAAAAATAATTTTATGGGTTAAAATGCCTTGATAACAATTGAATATCAATAGTATGGCAAAAATTTAACTAACTTCATAAAACGTCACAAAATACCTGCGTCTCCCAGGTAACCGTTCGTCAGTCAGGTATACACCGGCGGAGCCCTTCAATATTTTTTACTCGTTTACTCGTCCGGAGGTCATTCGAGTAGTAAAAGTAAAGTATTGAGTCAAAATAAAACCGCTCCGTCGGCCCCTGGGAGCTGAATCCAGGTCATAAAAGGTGCGCCCACGAAAACTGCACGTTTCTTAATTATTTGACGTTTTTATACACTATGGGTTACTTAATATTGGCGCCGATTCCCTTGTTCACAAACAAAACTAAACTTAAGTTCAGTGCATCTTTTTCTTTCTATTTCATTAAGAAAAGGACAGAAGATAAATTTTAGTTTAGTCCTGTCAAATTAATCAGCGACTGTCACTACTTCATACAAGTTTAGACGTGATTAAAAACTTGCCTACTAAAATTACGTCAATTTATGTCAAGCGCTGATTAATTTGACAGGACTAAACTAAAATTTATATTCTGTCCTTTTCTTAACAAAAAAAAAAAGGATAAGATGCACTGAATTCAAATTTAGTTTAGTTTGTGAACAAGGGAATCGGCACCAATGTGTCCCGCGTACCATGTTATCTGCGCGTTACAGGCTCTGACGGTCGGACGATAGTTTAGCGTGCTTTCAGAGGCACGGAGGGGTTTCGGTGTTAAGGATGGTCACCCATCCACGAACCGACCGCGGCAAGCGTAGCTTTAGGGTATCACGATACTTCTTGGTAAGACTTTTGGGCTTCTGACAACCCGTACCTAACGATGACTACAGATTTCACAATTATAAGTACTTAATCAGTAAGGATAATTGGTCAAGGACAGCTAATGAGATACAATTGATTTTCTATTGTTTGACTCCGAATCGGTGTCGCGCAGGGCTTAATAGGTATCGTGTCGACAAGACGTTCTTATTAACAAGGACTTTTGATAAACTTTGCCGATTGGTTTTGATATTTCGAAGAAATAGGTGCTGTTAGTTAAGTAGACATAGGTTCAGTTAATATTTCAATGCAAGCATCATTGCTCTTTAAAATATCGTAGTTACGATGGCACAAAAAGAATAAATAACAAGTCGGTGTAGATCATTTCAGCTAAATCTCAAAACTATAAGATTAATTTAGCTAGTTATGCAGGTCTGTCAACCCTGAGTGAGTGAGTAATGCAATTAAAAATCCTGATATTTATCCCCTTATAATTAGATTGAAAGTTCAAGCGTATTTGATAGGACTAAGTTCCAATCGTGATTTGAATTAGTTCTTTAGAAAATCCTGTTTTTTAATTGACTTCAAAAAGGAGGAGGTTATGTATTCGCGAGCTTTTCTGGTTTTCTCAGCTGTTTTCATTTGATCAGATTACAGTAGAATGGATATTTGAAATAAGTAGTCTTTAAACGTATTGGTAGTGGGTGTGTAAGCAGATTATCTGTTTGTCATACCTGCGCACATAGATGACGGATGAGATTATAACGCAAACTGGGTCTAAAGTGCTACCTTTTGTATTTTGGAAGGCACTGTTACATTATTTGCAGTATGTGGGTTTTTTATTTTGCATCACATACCCAGTTTAATCCAATTGCATCAATTCCGAGGTTTAGCGCTACAAGGTTATTTAGGCGCGTGACCAAATTCCGAACTAACGCGGCCATCTTGTTTTTTGAATACATTTCAAGTGACATTTCACAAAACAGTTGGATAAATGTTTACCAGCAGCGCCCCCTTGTCAACGTAATTCGAGCGCCATAAGATGCTTGTAGCAGTGTACATAAATATTTTGTGACAGCCAAATTATTGCACAATTGCCATTGTTGCACAAATTCCAAAACCTTAAACCATGTTTGCTTGTAGACAATTTAATAAACGGTCTGCTCAACTGTACAACAAACAGACTTATTTACTTATACACAAAAAAAAATTATAAATGTAAAAAAACAATAACCAGTTGGATAAAGACACTTACATATGATGAAACGGAGGCACTTTTGAATCACATAAAGTAGCAAATACACTCACACATACACTCTCTCGTACACTCGCATACACTCTCTCATTCACTTTCACATGCACTCTCACATACAGACACACTATGCTCCGGTATTCACACTCGAATCACACTCTCACTAACATAATTGTTTTTATTTGATATTTTAAGTACCTACGGATTTGTTTTAATAGATTAAGATTATGCAGTACTATGGAAGAGCGGAGTCTCCTAACACAGGCATTGTTTGCTTAAAAGGAAGCTCCAAACAAGAAACCCTCTTTTGTAAACTGAAGCATAAATAAAAAAATAAAAAAAATACTAAAATACTCTGTCTCTGGTTTACTCTTTGGTTATCAGAGACGAAATAGTCCTACTAATATTAAGATGGATGTTTGTTACTCTTTCACGCAAAAAGTACTTAACGGATTTGGATGAAATTTGGCACACGGATAGTTTATAACCAGGAATAACACATAGGATACTTTTTATCCCGATATACCCACGGGGTCAAAACTTATGCGGGTGAAACCGCAGGGCGCATCTAGTTTCTTATAAAGGAAAGCATTTTCAAAGCATTTCACTGGTAAACTAAGAGAGGCTAAAAAAAGTCTAGCAATAAACCACGCGTCGTGTTACAAATAAATATATACATTTTAATTAAACTTCTGATCAGATAATTTAGAAAACACAGCAGGCAATTAACTTCGTATTAAAATAAACATTCATTAAATATTGTAATTACTACGATTACCTGAATCAGATAGTAATTAAGGTAGCTACTTAATTTATGTAATGCTTTTACTGTTTTTGAAAGTCAAGTTGTGGTCATGTATACAAAAGGCCTGCGGTTAGTCTATGGTTCACCACAATCAATACGGCGTGTTGTCTATTGTCTTCTGTTTTATATGGTAATTTGTGGTGAACTTAATGTTTTGTGGTCGATGGGCATCGAGATAATGATAATATATGGTTGGCATCTAAGTCGTAGAGCTGGTGAAATAGTAGGCTTTTTATTGAGAAAGTTATAGTTAGTAAAGACTATCCAGTTAGCACTGAATATGTTAACGAGTTTCAGTTTCCGCTTCAATAATGCACACGTTCAAAGTGACCACAGTTTAGTTCAGACCACATATTTTGCTATAACTCAACACTTCTCATTTCTATTATTATCACAGCTTCAATTGGCTAACTCCATACAAATAATATAATACTTTCGTGGTCGAGACGCATTTCAACTGTGGTCGTGGTCACGCAATAAAAATTGTTTGCAAGTCCATAATACCAGTGGTTTTTATCAGAAGTGGTCCGAATGAATGAGTGAAATCCGATTACGGGTTGTTAAGAAACTTTTAACCTAACTCCGAGTTTATACGTAGGTATATATTATAAGTATTTTTATTAAGGATTATGCTTATATGTATTTAAATAACTTGAGTTTGGGAGCTATTGTGTTACCGGTAACCTCTTTGTACGCGTTGGAGTGTTATGAGTTCTTTTTTATAAAACGCATCTCGTAGTTGTCTTTGAGAGGTCGTGACTATTGAACCGGACTATCCTGTGACTGCCTTAAGCTAACTCAAAGACTCCAGCCAGGGGCGACTTTCTTACATTACTAAGCGACTGCACGTTAAGGGCACCCCCTGTGGGGTACGGACCTCGGCTTAGGGCTTCGCTGGCGACAGTAAGTTAGGACAGGCTGTATCATAACTGGAAGTGATAAGTAATTAGCGAAATATCGATTTCAATAGCGATTTAGTTTGTTGAGATGTAGTAGGAGCGCGTGACTTTGCTATAAAGATATAAAAATTTAATGGGATTTAGATATCAGTAAAAAAAAACTGTCAATCGTAGGACTGCATATTAGAAGTGAAAACAACTTAGCTTCACAAACTTGTAAACATCTGTATAATATATATGTATCTGAGCGTGGCGGTCACGTGAGTTCAATGCTTTTCCCCATCTCAAAAGTGCGTGCCTAAAGAAGTTTTCATTTCAAAAATAGCCGTACATAAACAGCCTATAATGTTCCCACTACTGGGACATCGGCCTCCTCTCTGTGAGAGGGAGTGGGCTGTAATCCACCACGCGGCGCGGGCCCGCGTGCCCGTGCCAATGCGGATTAGTAGTCTTCGAATTTTTTGGTTCTAAGACATGCCGGTTTCCTCACAATGTTTTCCTTCACCGTTTTGAGAGCAGTTGTGATTAATTATTTTACACAAAGTAAAGCACCTGTCTGGGTTCGAACCTACGATATACAATTCGTAAGTCGGGGCCGTTACCACTGGGCCACCACTGCAAAAAATGGCATACGATAAAAGAATTTGAAATTATGAGAGATTTACTATTCAGATGTCTGGTTGGTGGTTCGCTTCCTAACCGCCATCGACTAGTTTAAACAAAGCACGCGCTGACAATAGGCGGGAATATGCTAGGGTTCGAGAGAATTCCTGCACGTTGGAATGAACCATCTTTGAAATACTTTTAACGTTTAGTGCTAGTACTAAGTGCGGACTTAAAACCACTACAATGGGATCTCGTAAAACATTGCACAACAGTGTTGCCAGAAATGTATTGTAGTTATATACCAAAAGATATATCTTAGGTATATAATGATATACATTTTTGTATATTATATTATGTTCAGTGTATTACCGCGTTTCTTACAAAGAACATCGTTAAAAGAGAAGTTCGTTTATTTGAATTGGAAATTAGTACTGTAATACCACTCCGTGCTCCTTTGACGCGGCTTTTTAAAATAAAATGTTACGGATTAATTGAAGGGACTTTATTCGAGTGCCTCGTTCGTTCGTTCGTTTTGTGGTCTTGTTTATTTTTCCTTCGAATTGATTCCTTGGATCGGTTTCTTGTTTGAATATATTTAGTCTTCGGCTTTATATTTGTAATACGATTAGACACCGCAAACTGGGAGTGTTTGAAGTGGGATTACACAGAGGAGCAAGTTTTGAGCATAAAGTTAAACAGTTTGGAGTTAGTAAATAGAATTTGATAAAAGCAGATGTGTAAATGTACTTTCTGTTGAATTAAGACTTGTAACAAAACTAAATAAATAATGGATTCATGAAAATGAATTTAGGGACTCTTTTTATTTAGAAGATAAAAGGAAAAAAAAAAAGATAAGGTGCTATTATGTAAAATTGGCTACAAGTGCCAGTCAAAAGACCTGAGAGAGCCCGTATATAATCCAAAGCTTATATGCTATTTTGTTTGTTATCTTATTTTGAAGTGTCATCGAATTGAAGTTTTGAGAATGGCACTACTTGATGTCAATGCCTTACCAGGTGATCTCATCAGCTGTATTAAAATACCTTCTATACTTCATCCATTCACACAAAATACGAGTATGGTGTAGCCCCCTTGATACATTCTGAAACGTTGGGGTCAAAAGTACGACTGTTGAGCGTGACGGCCTGGGTTTGGTCTCCAGTTCTAGCAAAGTGTTATAGGGTTAAGAATTTTTCAGCAGTAACCTGGTCTGGATTTATTGCATGTTAATGGAAATAGATTTTCCCCTATTATTCGTGGGACTTAAACATTATAATGGAGAAATGTGAGTTTATTACACACTTTTGCTTGCTCTTTGGGCGAAATGCATAATTATGGTTTTGTGTGTTGACAAAATCTCCAGATTATAAAGCCCAATTCTACTACAAATCCCTAAATGCATTGAGCGCCAAACCAATTTGAAACATCGATTTATTTCTGTCAATCGTATGAAGATATGATGATGTTTTAAGTACGTTTAGGGTTGAATGCAATTTAGTGGTCAGTGGTGCAAGTGTGCCTGAGTCTATTTTGGCGACACGGTCCAACATGGCGCCGTGAAAGTGTGAGTAGTGCCATAAATCGCTCGGGCCCAGTCGTGTGTGTAACGGGCGTAGAGTCACGCGCGCGACACGCACGTGCTATGACAAATGTGTCGTGCTAGCAACTGTCTCTGTAGGTGGTAACCCTGTTCTTTGGATATGGGGTTTATGTTCTGCTTCTAAACATTTTTACCTTCAAATTGATAAGAAGAGAAATACTCCTTGTTTTTACATTTTATTCACATATACATTTTATTTAATTTTTTTTTCGGCGGGAAATTATCAAATAACTTCTCCCGCTCTGGGCAGAGCGGGAGGGTATGTCAGACTCTTACTGACTAAAACCCACCCGTGTTACTCCGTTGCCTGTGTTGCCAGGGGCCTCGGTATCCTTTCGAACTTACCCACGACCCCGGCAGGCATCAGCCCTAGTGGACCCCTACACTTGTGCTGCGACAACTTTTTGAGGCGTGCGTGGAACACAACACGCCGTCGACTCGAGCCTGGTCCTTATCGGACAGTGAGCTACCCATTGCTCACCGTCCGCAAGCCCGCTCTTTAGATAGGTCTAGGCTTACAAGATTTAAAATTGTAGTGCTGACGGGTTCCTTATAAAGAATAGTCATTGTTTGCCAACAAGTAACTGTTAAGCTGTTTTCTCTATGACCTTTGAGCAAGCATCATCAGCAGAAAGCATTCATGGCTGTTCATGGAATTTTGTGATGTGCTCTTTTTGTAGGCAATATGATTAACTGAATTATGCTTTACCATTTGAACCTTTTGTTTTACTGTCTGTATTATTAAATTGCATTATAATCTTCATAATACATGTTTGAGAGCAGCTTAATCAACTTATAATGTTCCCATTGCTGGGACACAGGCCTCCTTTCTTCGTGAGGGAGTAGGCTAAAATCTACCACACGGGCCCAAGGGCTGTAGTCAAGACATAGATATCTATCCTTTTTCTACCGAATTTGGTCGCAAATTCCCTAGACAGTCAAAATTGGTTAACAAGCAACAAAAAAATCGCGTGCTTATGAAGCAATTTTGACCGTCTGCAGCTCCTGTGCGGCGGTCACATGTCTTCGAATTTTTGGTTCTAGGACATGCCGGTTTCCTCACGATGTTTTCCTTCTCCGTTTTGAGAGGTACCCACCTATCACGCGGGACTAGTTATGTGGTAAGTATCCCCGCCTGTAGTAAGCAATATCATAAGAAACAATTTCAATTTGTTACACAAAAATGATACGAAACTCAATATCTTATACATGAATATTTTAAGTAACTGTTATTTTATAATTATTTTAATTGAGACCTGGCTTACTCCACATATATTTGACCATGAATATATCGACGAACGTTATGTGGTCTTTAGATGTGATCGTAATCGCACTGCTACTAATAAAAAAGAAGGTGGCGGAGTTCTCGTGGCTGTTCGAAAAAAGCTCAATGCTGTGTGCGTACCGTATTCTACAAATCCCCATATTGAGCGCATACTTCTTCAAATTCCCTGTCACGGCTACGAAAAATATCACATTGGTGCGACATATATTCCGCCAAATTCCTCTGAAGAAACCTATCTTGTTCACTTCGAGAATCTTCTTAGCACACTAGACAAGTCAGGTTCCAGAAAATTTTATTTATTTGGCGACTATAATCTGCCCAATATTGAGTGGCTACCTAGTGAAAACAACACATCTGAAGCACTATACTGTAATGGCAGCTCATCTATTTGTAGACACTTAGATAATTTTATGTCAGTACTTAATGCTTTCCAATTTAATTACTTGAAAAATGTTAAAGGACGTATTCTAGATTTAATAATTAGTAATAATGATTGCCATGTATACCCACCATCCTCCATATTACTATCAATAGATAATTATCACCCCCTTTTTGTTCTACTTTTTGTTATAAATCTGAAATAACATTTGCACGAGCGAAAATATGTAAATATAATTTTTATAAAGCTGACTACGAATGAATTAACCTGGACTTGAGTAAAATAGATTGTCAGTACTCTAAACCACATGTCAGCTGTCGATTCTGTAAATATTTTCTATGATATTATTTACCGAACTATAAAAGACCATACACCTAAAGCATCCACGCGCTCGTCAAAATTTCCCGTTTGGTTCTCCAGGTCTTTAACATGTATTTTCAGGAACAAGAATAAAGCTTGGATTAAATGGAAGGTATATGGTAACATTTCAGACTATGAACAATTTTCTATCCTAAGGCAGAGATTTCAAGTACAGTGTAAAATCTGTTATAATAAGTATATTGATTCGGTCGAAGAAAATATTATTAAAAATGTTAAATACTTATGGAGTTACATCTCTAATCAAAAAGCAGATACTAGCATACCTTCAACAATGACTTATAAAAATCGTAGCTCAAGTAATTCCACTGAGATTTGTAATTTATTCTCAGAATTCTTTCATTCAGTTTACGAGTGTTTTCTACCTTCGATATAAATAATTGGTTACCTCCACAAGAGTACAATGAGAATAGTGTTCTCATCAACAGTGTTACTTTTAGTTATGAAAAAATTCTTAAAGCCCTAAAATCACTTGATACTACAAAAGGTCTGGGGCCCGATGGTATACCACCGCATTATATTAAAAAAAAACTGCAGATATTATGTGTACACCCCTACATATCATAATTATACAATAAATGTATTTCAGAGGGTTCATTTCCTGAAATATAGAAAAGTGCTAACATTACGCCCGTTCATAAATTAGGTTCAAAACAGAGTATTGAAATCTACCGTCCCATCTCCATTTTGTCCACCTTGTCGAAGCTTTTTGAAAGACTGGTTCACGACGAGCTCTATCCTATATTACACAACTCTATAATTAAGCAGCAGCATGGATTTGTTCAAAAAAGGTCCACTGTCACAAATCTATTGGTTTTCACAGATTTTTTGTTCAATAACATGGACCATCAATTGCAAGTAGATGCTGTTTATACAGATTTCCAGAAAGCTTTTGACAAGGTGGATCACGAACTGCTTCTGACAAAAATAGCTTTCAATGGTATACGAGGTGATTTATTACGCTGGTTTGCATCATAAGTCACTAATAGAACTCAGAAAGTACTCATCAAAGGCTTTGAATCCATATCTATACATGTCACATCCGGGATACCTCAGGGTTCAATTTTAGGCCCTCTCCTATTTGTTCTATTTATTAATGACTTGAATCAATGTTTCAGATATTAAACATTTCTACTATATGCCGATGACCTTAATTTTTTTAGAATAATTCAAAATAAAACTGATTGTACTTTATTCCAAGACGATTTGGATAGATTTTCGGCATATTGTACTAAAAATAAGTTAAAGTTAAATATCCTAAAGTGCTCATCTATAACATTCACCAAAAATAAAAATATTATAACTCACACATACAACTTAAATAACACCTCATTGCATAGAGTCACTGTGACCTTGGGGTACTTCTTGATAGTAAACTTCACCTGGATCAACACAAATTAAATTAGTAAGTAGTTTTTCTAGGAAAGACCAGAAACGTGGTGGCGCTTGCATATTAATAAGACAAGGGATCGAATATGAATCTATTGAATGGCTAAAAAATATGACATTAGAAAAACATTTCGAAATATGCGGTATACGAATACAAAAATACGGCATTAATTTGCTGTGTGTGTACAGAACGCCAAATTCGGACATAAATATATTTTTTAGAAAGCTTCAAATATTACTAAACAGACTACATCATAAAGATAATTACAAAAACATTTTATGTGGTGATTTCAATATTGACATATTAAATAATACACAGTCTAAAAATGAATTTATAAATATTTTACTCAATTACAACTTTAAATGTCATATAAACAAACCAACTCGACAAAATACCTGTATTGACAACATAATTAGTGACATCAAAGATGCTAAAGGAGAAGTACATGAACTGGGACTATCAGACCATAACACTGGTCAAACATTGACAATAAAAATAAAATCAGATAGTAATTATCAAAAGCATTGGTTTGTATATAAGAGAGACCTATGCAAGGAATATATTGATAAGTTTTGTTACTACCTTGGCAACCTATCTTTCTCGGAGATTTTCCTAGAAACAGACGTTAATAAGGCGTTTAAACTGTTCCATGACGAGGTCTGCCTTTATTTTGACTTGTGTTTTCCTCAAATAAAAATCAAAATGAATCAAAACTCCTATAACCCAAAATGGATTACAAAGGGCCTAAAAAAATCTTTTGTGACAAAACGAAAACTACAATATGAATACTATAAAAATAAAAATAGTCAAAACAAACGAAAATACGAAACATATGGTAAAATTTTGAGAAAATATGTAAAATAAGTACTCAAAATAGTAATAATAAAAAATATATAGAAAAAGCCGAAAACAAATGTAAAGCCACATGGAGAATAGTTAACGAAAGACTCAAAGAAACCAATCGAACGAATGAAATCAGAGAAATTTCGAACGGGAATCAAATGCTTTTAAATGGTGACGAAATTGCCACATATTTCAATAATTACTACATAAATGTTGTAAACCCGGTAATTAATGACCACCCTGCAGACCAAACAATAACTGGAAGAACGTTAGCCAGCTCTATTTACCTGGAACCAGTGGATTCGGTAGAAGTATATAGAATTGCAATGGAATTACGGAATACAAATTCAGCTGGGTATGATCATATTACAACAAAAATATTAAAACGAACTATATTTTCTATATTAAAACCATTGACTCATTTAATAAATCTGTCTATGGAAAACGGTATTTTTCCTGAAGCACTTAAATTCTCCGTAGTTAAACCACTGCATAAAAAGGGTCCGAAATCTGAAGCAGGAAACTACAGGCCAATCACATTGATTCCGATTATCTCCAAGATATTCGAGAAAGTAATGAGTACAAGGCTGGTAAAGTTTTTTGATAAAAATGATATAATATGTCAACAACAGAACGGTTTTATTAAAAATAAATCTACTACTTTGGCAAGTTTTAAATTAATAAAAGAAATCCTTAGTGCAATAGATACAAAAAAGATTCCAATAGCTGTATTTCTGGACATGAGTAAAGCCTTTGACATGATATCTCTTGACAAACTATTAAATAAACTAGAAAATTACGGTATAAGAGGCCCAGCCTACAATTGGTTTGATAGCTACCTAAGGGGTCGAAAGCAATGCACGGAGATCGTGAAAATGTGCCGTAAGACTAACACCTACGTAACGTATAGATCTAAGTACCTAGTTAACAAATGTGGCGTACCTCAAGGGACTGCGATTTCGCCGATACTATTTTTAGCATACATTAATGAACTACCGAACGCAACAGACCAATACACTATACTGTTCGCAGACGATACCACTATTCTGACTAAAGAGGCTACTGTTGAGCAAGCAATAAATGTCACAAATAAAGCTCTAAACGATGTACATGACTGGTTAAACCTAAATAATTTACAAATAAACACAAATAAAACTAAATTTATGACATTTTGCACAAATAATAATAACAAAAAAAAAATAACCGACACATTTGACACACAAATAAAATATAATAATGACAGAATTGAAAAAGTAAATACTATAAAATTCTTAGGAATACATTTTGATAATTACTGCAACTGGAAATCACATGTAGACATGGTGTGTAAGAAATTAAATAAATTTATATACGCGCTACGGAAAATAAAACAGTTAACGAATGTAGAAACAGCTCTAATTGTGTACCACAGCCACGTGTGCTCTGTACTGAGATATGGGATAATCGTCTGGGGAAACTCCACGGACTCCCAAAGAGCATTTATAGTTCAGAAGAAATGCCTCAGATCGATCTATAACCTTAAATGGACCGATTCCTGCCGACCCGTGTTTACTAACAAAAAACTGCTTATACTCCCATCCTTATACATTCTAGAAATGTGTAAGTTTGTTAGAAATCACCCTTCGCTTTTTGAAAAGGATGAAAAAGCTCCTTTAAAAAGAAAGGTAGCACAAAAGCCTCTGATAGTCCCTCGAAATCGACTAAAACTTTGCGACACGAACTGCTACAGTATGGCGGTTAAGCTATACAACAAGCTACCGGAAAAAATGAGAAAACTAAATGAATTAGAATTCAGTAGAGCCTTATTTAATTGGCTGTGCGACAGATGTTTTTATTCCATAGATGACTTTATGAATTTGAAATCCTTTTGACATAGTGATTATTTTATTATTTTTTTATTATTGTTAATGTTAATTTTCTTGTTTGTGTTAATAATGTAAGAAGACAAAAAAATATTTAATTGTATACTGTAATTGACATAGTGATTATTTTGTTATTTTCTATTTTATATTATTGTTAATGTTAATATTATTTTTTGTGTTATTAATGTAGGAAGACAAAAATTTGATGTAATATTTTTTTTTAAAGCTTTGACTATGTCTATTTAAAAATTTGCACGACTAGAAAGTCGAATATAGTGAAACCATATAAAAATTTACCATATACAATGTACCTATATTCTGGCAAATAAAGAATTCATTCATTCATTCATTCATTCATTCATTCATTCATTCATTCATTCATTCATTCATTCATTCATTGATAAGATTATTAGTAACGCGTTTCGCATGTATGGATTTGTAATGAGATGCATGACCGATTTTAAACATACTCGCACATACATTCATTTATATAAATCTTTGGTAAGATCACAATTAGAGTATGCTGTAATGGTATGGAATCCCTTGTACAAAAAATACATAGATAATCTTGAAATCGTTCAACGAAAATTCCTTAAAACCACACATTATCGTTGCTTTCGAAAAAAAACATCCTACGTTGATTTAATGAAATATTATAGATTAACTACTTTAGGTAATAGACGCATTTTTTTGGAAACTAAGTTTCTCTATGATCTGTGTAACAACAAATATGATTGCTCAGAGTTAACAAACAAATTGTGTTATATAGTACTCAGAACTGTTATGCAGCGTGGGGTGCGTGGACGCCCGTTATTTGCAGTATCCTCTTGTCGTACCAACGCAGGTGTCCGCGCACCTCTACGTCGTTTAGCAAAAAATTATAATACTCTTTTTTCAGAATTAGATTTATTCTCTTTGTCAGCTAACAAAATTCGCATTGATCTACTTAAAATGACCGAATAAACAGATTATAAACCGTATTTTCTTTTTATAATATATGTATAATTTTTAGTATCATAAGAATAAGATTTACTCATTTGTACGATTAATTAGTAATGTTGTACTCGTGCTCTTCCAAATTTCAATTCTAATATGTAATATGTGGATAACGTAGTTAGTTCACGCACTGATATACCTAGATTATTAGCTATAGTTAACCATGTATAGTGTGTAATTGTTGGTTTTCCCTAATAAATAAAATAAAAATGATGACGTAAAACGTTGCGCTAAAAATGTGAAAAACGCACCATTACAGGCAACAAATCATTGGTTTAGCAAAACGTACGTAACATAATAAATATTAATACTAAAACTGTAGTAAAGTGAGTAGGATTGTTAGTAGCCGACGCAGTCGGGAACATTAATCTTGTTTTACTTTGAAAGCGTACCGAGAACTCGCTAACTTTGCTATGTTTTTCACTTTTTATGTCAGAATTTGACGTGTATTGTTTTAACAATTACGAACGCTAAATGAGGTAACACTTTCTTATTACTACATTATTATTTATTATTATTATTTCTTATTAATACTCACGCGTTGTTTCCCCGAATGGTTTGGCAGAGGTGTACCTGTAGTACACACCACATTTCGCCAGTTACGTTTAAGTCCCATGTAATTAGGGGCGACCCTATTGCCATCAACCGGGCGCAAATCCAGACTCCGGGCTGCTACTGAGAAATTCCAGATAGAAAAACCCAATAACACTGCCCGACCCGGGAATCAAACCCAGGACCTCATGCAGTAGCGCTTGCGACCAACGAGGCAGTCTTTCTTATAACTCACTATAAGAGTTAGTTTGTAGGACAAATTTTAAGTAAATGTGCAGTGAAAGCGCAATTTTTGAGCTTTAAATGAGGGTTGGGGTATATTGTCAGAAAAATTAAAATTTCTAAAACCATTTCCTGCCGTAATTACCCTTATAAACACTAGAATGGTTTTCAGTGTAAAACTGGGTATATAGCAATGAAATGCAAGGCATTCTTTCGAAACGTATGCCCAATATTTGACTGCCCAAATGGCTCAGTGGCTAAGTGTTTACTTTCTATCCCAGGATCGCTAGTTCGATTCCCACACCAAAACAAATGTTTGTCACGTCGGCCAATATTTGTTTTGGACCTGATTGTCTGTGTGTTTCTCCACGTACGAGTAGGTTGTCCTGTGCTCTTGCGTATACAGTAAGCGCTTATTTTTTATAGTAGTCTTTTTACTGTAACAGAATGGGACTGGACTGTGAAAGAAAAAAAAAATAAGAAAGAAAATACGTTCATTTGCGGTAAACATAACGCAAAGAAGGAACACAAATACAAAAAAGAAACAATTAGGGGGAGAATATGCGTCACATCCACGCAAAACGGCCAACGCTCAGCATAATGCTGCGACCCTATGCGAGACAGAGCCCTAGCGCTGGTTTTCAGCGATAGCCAGCACGGCCGGCCTGTGCATTTGTAGGAACAACAAATAGAAATGGTACCATACCTTTTAGTCTCGTATCCATACAAACTATGAGATTAGCTCATGCTGAGGCGTAAAATAATAGCCAGGGTATTGATTTGTCGCGGGAAGGTACTTATGGGTCACCGAGGCCCCCGCAACACAGGCAACAGGAAGGAATACGGGTGGGTTTTAGTCAGTAAGAGTCTGACACACCCTCCCGCTCCGCCCAGAGCGGGAGAAGTTATTTGATGATTTCCCACCCTCAAAAAAAAAAAAAAGGGTATTGATTTGCTCAGTGTGGGCTGGACTTACAATTAAGTTAAGGCAGTAGATCCTCATGTTGTCTCACAGTATTTTAGTGTGTAAAATACTTTTAGACTTAAAATAAAAATAACACAACAGTCTCATTACATTCACATTGTAATTAACTTTATTGTTTTATTAAGCCATTCGTTACTCAAGAGCTCTTTAAGTAGATTAATAATGAAAGAGAACAGTTGTTTACAGCGCACTTAACTTTAATTTATTATTTTATATCTTTTGCAAGGCAAGCAGATGGTTGTTTTATTAATCACTAATTATATGTTTATGTGACTCGTGTTCTGAAAAACACCATCATTCAGGAAAAAAGTTTTTTTTTAAATGACGAAATTGGCTTGCTCTTGACCTCGACCTCGTCTGGGGAAAGTGATGGTTGAAGTCTACGATGAAACCAGCAAACCCAGAAGATGCCTATTGACTACTGCTTTGAAAGGTGACGCATATTAAAAAAAGATGTTTCACAAAAGCTATATTATTTTGGTGAAGGCTTAATAAAAAACTAAACTTGTAAAAATAGCAATGATCGTTCAAGAAATCAATCTGTCCAGCCTTTTCCCAACTATGCTGGAGTCGGCTTCCAGAGTAACTGAATGCAGCTGAATATCAGTATTTTACATGGAGCGACTGCCTATCTGACCTCCACAACCCAGGTACTGGGTAACACGATACCCCTTGGTAAGACTGGTTGTCAGACTTTCAGGCTTCTGACGACTCGTAGCGATTGTTAAAGATCCACGACTGACAGCCGGGACCAACGGTCTAACGTGCTTTTCGAGGCATGGGGGAGTCGGAGGAGCTAGTATATAAAGATGGCCACCCATTCACTGACCACCCCGGCAAGCGTAGCGTAACCTGATGGATCGACCCGTGCGGCTGTTATTACTTAGAGTCCTACGTAATACAAAATGAAATGTTAATTGAAGTTGAATTGTGTAATAATACAAAACGCATCTTCAATTAATGCATTTTATGCTCATTTAATAAAAGAGATTATAACATATTTATTTCGTTAAACTTTAAGGTAAACTAATTGGACGATAAGAACAAACACGCATCATGAATAATTAATTACTGCATTCAGTTCATATTTACAACAGCTATTTAAAACAATAATTTTACAAACATACGAAGTATTATAATTAATAATACGAGTACAATAAAATACAATTTAATAATACATTAACAATTTACGTAACGAAATGGATTTTTAATACTTACGTATGTGTGTGTTTAGCTCGTGGCTAAATAATAACAGCCGCATGTCGCGGTCGGTTCGTGGATGGGTGACCATATATGTATTTCATATCGAGACCCCTCTGTGTGTTATTCGAAGATTTTTGACAGTCGTTGCCTGAAAGTCTGACCACCAGTCATACCAAAGGGTGTAGTGTTACCCAGTAACTGGGTTGTGGATGTCAGATAGACAGTCGCTCTATGCAAAATACTGGTATTCAGCTACCTATGGCTAGACTGGAAGCCGTTCCCAATATAGTTGGGAAAAGGCTAGGTAGTTTGATTTTAGTTACGTTTTTTATTATTAGTAGGTACATACATGTTTCTTTCACCGCATTCAAAAGACATCAACGCGTCAACAAATAGCAGAAATGAATATAAACCGCATAAAGCTTTCATAGATGTTCAATGTTTTAATTAAAACAAAAAACATGAACATCTATATACTCGTACATCATTTCTTTATTGCTTCAAAGCGTAAGCAGAGGTATACTCGGGTACACTCATATTCTAGTGTTGATCTACTACAAATACAACTAACCGGTAAGAGATGTCGTGCGGTGTCCCACAGGTATCGGTCCTGAGGCCGCATCTGTGGGACATCGGATACGACTGGGTGCTGCGCGCCAACCTCCGTAGCGGTGTCAGCGTAGTGTGCTACGCTGACGACACGTTGGTCCTGGCGCTGGGGAGGTCGCACCAGGTGGCGGCCGAAGTAGCGGCACGCGGGGTTACGACGATCGTCGAACGGATCCAGCAATTGGGACTCGAGGTTGCCCTGCACAAGTCCGATGCCATGTGTTTTCATGGCCCTCGGAACGCGCTACCGTCGGGATCCCAAATAACGGTAGGCGGGGTCTACATCGGCGTCGAGTCGACTATGAAGTACTTGGGACTCGTCCTCGACAGTCGATGGAACTTCGTGGAGCTTTTCCGACGTTTGGCTTCCAAACTGGAGCGGGCAGGGGCTGCCTTGAAGTAGTCCTCCTGTCCAATCTAGGGGGTCCAAACGCCTCCTGCCGGAGGCTCTACGTGGGGGTCGTGCCGTCCATGGCCCTTTACGGTGCTCCTGTGTGGGCGCGTTCCCTGGCGCTGCGGCCAGCCCGCCGGTTGAGCGCAGCCCAAAGGGTCATGGCCATCCAGCTGGTCTGGGGATACCGCACGGTCTCCTGTGAGGCAGCGAGCTTCCTTGCCAGATTGCCATGGGATCTGGAGGCAAAACTCATCGCGCACGTATGGGAGTGGAAAGAGGAGGTGAAACGCCGGGGCGTAACTCCGCTACCGCGATAAATCGCGGCACAGCAGACGGAGCTCCGGCGGGATCTCATGGCGACATGGAGAGTACGGTTGTCGCAACCCAGTGCTGGGCACTCCACAATTGCGGCGATAAGTCTCCTCTTAGAGTAGTGGCTAGAGAGGCGCCACGGCGTCCTCACCTTCCGCCTGACGCAGGTCCTCACCGGACACGGCAGCTTCGGGAGGTTCCTGTATCAGATAAGGCAGGAGGAGACGCCTGGGTCGCCTGGAGGAGACGGTGGAGCATACGGTGGAGGTCTGCCCGGCTTGGGCAGAATACCGCCGTGTCCCGTGTAGGCGATCGGCAGCGGAGATCTCTCGCGTCCGGCCCTGGTCCAGGCCATGGTACGGAGCGAGAGGGCATGAGCAGCCGTCACCTTCTTCTGCGAAGCAGTAATGCTCGCGAAGGAGGAGGCGGGACGATTGAGGGAAGGGGAAATTTCACGCCCTCTCGACCCAGCTGCCGCAGCAGATGCCCCTGGCGACACAGGCAACGGAAGGAACACGGGTGGGTTTTAGTCAGTAAGAGTCTGACGCCCCCTATCAAGCCAAACGATTTCCTTTCAACTTTTCTGTAACTGGCGCCACTTTCAAACTTCTCCGTATATGTATACTAATTTCTTACTTTATCCATTTTCGTCACTCCACACATCCATCTCAACATTCACATCTCCGCTGCATGCACTCTTTTTTCATCCGTCTTCTTCACGGCCCAGCATTCTGATCCATACAGTACGCTAGGCCTTATCACGGACTTGTAAATTTTCCCCTTTAATTGGAGTAATGAGTTCCTACAAATCTCAATTATCAAGGAGGTTGTAGAAAGGTCCTACAAGAATTATAAAGAAAGACTCCAACGACATGAAAATGAACTCGCTGTGACACTTATAAAGTCCTCAGACTTAAAAGTGAACGAATAGTGTCAATCTAACCAACACTAATAAATCTAATAACGAGATAACGCATCGCAGGATGTGAACAATCTCGAACTGCCAATGAAGAAATAATTAATTAGAAGCTTATGGGCTGATTGCAGATCGAAGAAAAATAAAGAAAGAAAAGGAATGTGGCTAACATATCTGGCACGTATTCCGTACGTAAACGTAAGAGGAACTTATGAATGAAATATGAATCTACAATGTATAACTAAATTAATGCATTATGAAATTAGTTTGTTCAGAATCGTTTACTGAATCGGGTTCTGTCATTTTTAATATGGGTAAGTTTTTATCCCAGACTTAACTAAAAATACGTAAATTACAGTCATACTTCCACTGTACAGTCAAAACAAATCAAAATGGACGCTTCCTACCACGACAACAACGGGCCAGTTCGACTCCAATAACTAGACCATCAACACAGTTATGAATATTGACATTAAAATTACACAAATAGAAGAAAGTTGCAGACAATGACCCAGCATTGAGATCAGGGAGATACCGGTGTACAAATAGTACTTAAAATGTCACGTTTGTCTCATGCTCCGACTTTTTTTATTGTGCCAATAAAAAGATTGGCGGCCATGAATAAAAGTATCTTTAGATTACGATACGAGTAAAAATAAAAGTTACGTCAATGAGTTTTATTCGTTTTCTTTGCGCTTACTTTGTTTGGCTTGTGAAAGTTATTACCTTTTTAGATTTTTTCAACGATCTCATCGTATTTTTCTAAACGTAAAATTTAACTGCCTCGTTGGTCTAGTGCTCGCAAGTACTATTTCTGAGCATAAGTTCGCGGGTTCACATCTCAGGTCGGCCAAACTGTTATTGGGTTTTTGATCAAGTAATTCTCAGTAGCTGCCCGGAGTTTAGATTTGAGGATTTATATTATGTTATGTAAAGTTAAACCTTATTTTACTGTTGGTCTTTTTTTGATGTTATTTTTCCTATGAAATATAGCATTGTAAATGTATCATGGTTTTTTTGCTTAGATACAAAATCCTGTGTTCTTATATGTAAATAATATCTGCTATAAACATCGATCATCGTGATGGGAAACGATTGTGTTATATTGTGATATAAACTTAGTGCAGATTCAAATTCAAAATTAACATAAACCTACGTGCACCTATTTTATGAAACGTCAGAAAATAGGTGCACGGTTCCAATTGGTCGTTTCCTATGGAGAAGAACCGGCAAGATACTCGGAACTACGGTTACTCGTTTTATATTAATTGGCTTTTACAAGGTTTTAATATTACAGAGGTAATTACGGCACAGCCAAGATATAGATCACTTATTCAGACTCAGCTCAGACTACTGATATTCACTAGTTAGAGGTGGGCACCTTGGCGTTCCCCAAGGCGAAACGACCCACATAAAACTACTTAAATCGATTTATATGTATGTGTCTTTCAATAAATAATATAAAATGACGTCCCCTTAAAATCGTATAAATTGGCTAAATTCCCCGAAGTGAACTGGCCGGCAGTAAACACAGTGCTTGTGAGTTGTGAAAT
Source organism: Atethmia centrago (assembly GCA_905333075.3). Lineage (NCBI taxonomy): Eukaryota > Metazoa > Arthropoda > Insecta > Lepidoptera > Noctuidae > Atethmia > Atethmia centrago. The sequence goes on along the minus strand of HG995367.1, from coordinate 33,111,633 downwards.
ATGATTGGCCGGTCGTAAAGTACTGAGCTGATATTATTAACTGCACAGACGACCGAACAGACAATGCTTACGATATGTATAACAATTGCTGTTCCCTATGATGTAGCTAGTTTATACGTTTAATGCCCTGATTGGAGGCCTTAATTTATTAAGGATCCACAGGATAGCCCAGTTAAGCAACTGACAACGTTATAGGTTGACCTGCGAGATCCCATTCATAAAAAAAACGACCTGCATGAAACTTTTAAACCACAGTAGACGCTTCTGTTGGGTTGAATATCGGAAAAACCTTTCTTAGTTTTATGTCTATGGTATTAAAAAAAAAACTATCAGCCAAATAGCACGATTGTAGGCTTTATAGTTTCGATAATTTTGGGTTGAGTGAGGCAAAGGCATTTGGCTTTTATACACAGGACATACTGGTGAACAGTCCCGGTTTTACTCAAAGAATTTATAGTGAAAAAGATTGAGCGGGCAGTAACCATAGCCACTACCTCTGGCTAAAAGATGACACCGTTAGATTTTCAGCGTCAAAATCTTAATAAAAATGAAAAAAAATATAATTTTCATTCTAAACTAGTACCTACTTTATTATTTTATCAGGGATTTTTTCCAATCCTTTAGTGAAACCTATAACAAAATCAGTTAAGTGGTTTCCGACCTGAGCTTGAACTGACAGACATACCTACAGTCGCCACAAGGCACTATTCTTTACTACGTATTTAGTAAGTGTTGTATGTGTGTGTATAGACGTCGGCTCGCGAAAAGGTAACCTTGGTACAAAAATAATATGTGCGTCGGGCGGCCGCGGGCGTAGCCCGGTTTCAGAGTTCGGTAAGTATATTCTTGAGGTCCATTTTGTGAGTTTTGTTTTAGGATTGAGTGTTGTACAAGTTAAATCCTGTTCGATACTAAAAATATGTCTAATCGGAGACCTGATATTCAATAGGTAGATTTAAGTTCGTGAAAATGCAATCAAAACTGCAGTCTTTCTATGAGCTAATGGAAAATCGTCCGCGGAATTGTGATGTAAAGGGGTTAAGAGTCTCACCATGGAATATATAACTGAACCAGTAGTCGCATATGATGTGTAACATCTGACATCTCACCTTGGTAATAAGCTACTGAGCAGCGACCGAAATTAACCTCAGAAATTAAAAAAGCTAAATACTGAAATATTTATTCGAATAATTATTCATTACTACAGTCTGTTTTTAATCTCGGAGACTAGTTTGAGAGGTGCAAATGTCAAACTCCACATTGAAAAACCAAACAACAATAATTTGAAATGTCAAACTAGTCTCTGGGATTAAAAAACGAACTTTATTGGTCACCCACTGGTCAAAATTCCCCCTCCACTTGCAATATAATAATAGTACTTACTAATTCCATGCTATTAAAAAGTACTTACTTATTCTATGCTCACTTCACGAAATCACTCCCACGGAAAGCGAGAGAAAAGATGTTACACGTTAATAATATAATAATAATTATGAATAATTTAACTTAAGGAGGAGGAAAATTTTAAATAAGGCCCAACCTGCGCGGATTTACTATTTACTTGCAAATAGTTAATATATGAACGTAAAAATCTTTGTGTTACCCCGCGTAATAACTCAGTAGCCAAAAAAGGGAGTCTAATAGACTCGTATTCTTCGAAAGAAATTAAGTTTATCCGTAAACGTTACTTAGGATTTTGGCTCAGACATGTATTTTACCCAAATCTTTCTTGCACTTGAAGTTTGACAGTTGACAGGAATAATGCTTTGTCAAAGTACGTGCTAATGCCTGGTTTCTGAGGTCCTCATATCAATTCTCAATAGCTGTTGACTGGGTAAAGTTACCTAAGTCAGTGATTTTTTTAAGTAAAGACTCGTTTAGGCGCGTTGTATGGTAGGGGAAAAACTTAAGGGTTGCGTCACCGACATGCCCGCGCCAGCATAGCAGTAAATGAAGTTAAATTGACCACGTGATAAGTTTAATTTGTGTACACTGTGCATTGTTTAAATTGTGTTTTAGATAATCGTTATTATAATGAAATGAAAACTTCTTTAGGCGCGTTGAGTGTAAGTTTTCACTTTTGTCGGCAGTCCCCATTACTGCCTATTTTTTTAATTACCTAGGTACTTGAGTTTTAGAAACGCAATGTCTAACCAATTGTGCTCTCGATTAGACAGGCTTAGCACGGGCAACGTTTTGTCTACGGAAGAATAGACAAAAATGAAGTTCCGTGTAGAAAGTACGACGGCAGCTAGTAGAAAGAGTCAACTGCACTTTTTAGGAAATTCACTCTTTTACATAATTCGAATCAGAATTCTTTGTTTTGTCATACGATTTTTTTTTCCTTTTTGATTCTCAATTTTTACTGTAGTCACGTGTATAAAGACAACTACAACAATTTTTCTCAAAGTGTTGAAGTACCGTATTTTGGAACAAAAAAATATTATAGTAATATTGGCCTTCACCATTTCCTTGGTAATGCCCTATTAAATGTAAAATAGGAGAAGACAGCCTTGTTCTTCTATTAATTATCACAGTTTTGCGTTCAAAACGCTCTCCTCTAAAATCATGATTGGGTAGATAACCTAAAAGTTATATATACCTTGTGGCCGTCGAGTAGAAAAAGGCAAATTGTCTTCACTACCTTAGACAACTGTCAGTTGTCAGTGTGATTTTGACAGTTTAGGATAGAAAACTTTCTTCTGAAATAGTCTACATAAGAAAGGACCTAGACAAAATCCTAGAAACGAAAGACAAAATGACAGATTGCAGAAGGATTGCTACGATGCGATGTCAAAACTGGGGAAACGAAATGTCACTTTGTATAGAAAGAGCTATGTCTATTCTTCGAAGAAATAGAAAGCGTCATGCTAAGCCTGCAGTTAAAACACCTCTATCGGGATGGGCATTCGTTTCTTTAAAAACGTACGGAACTTTCTTACCCACACTACCTATTCTTGACACAATTCCTTGTTCATTTTTTGCCCAGTTTTTTATGCGGGCCGTTGGAGCTGATGCTGTTACTGATAAATCTATCTTTTGCCACGTGATTCTTTAGCTCTGACCTTTTTATAGCTCTATGGAAACTGCCAATTATGAAAGAAAAAATGTCAACGGTACGGGGTGTAGTGTTAAAGATATAAAGCGATTGAAGATATGGGATTTTCTATGGCGTGTGAAAGATCCGTTTAACTGTTTCACTTGGGCAGGCATTTTTTTTGTGGACGAAAGGACCAAATACGGATCCACGAGCTCAATAATATACTTGTTTTCTTGTGACGAATAAATATAATATAGGGATGGTGTAATAGGCTACTTTTGCGTATGAATAACAATATGCTGCTACTCGAAACTTCTCGAATCGGACTGCCTCGTTGGTCTAGTTGTCGCAATGGCTACTGCTGAGCATGAGGTCCTGGGTTCAATTCCCGGGTCGGCCAAGTGTTATTGGGTTTTTCTATCTGGAATTTCTCAGCAGCCCAGAGTCTGGATTAGTATCCGGTTGATGGTAATAGGCTCGCCCCCTATTACATGGGACTTAAACATAACAGGCGAAATGTGGGTGAACTACAGGTACACCTCTGCCTAACCTTTCGGGGAAACAAGGCGTGACGTTATGTATTCGAATCTAATAGATTTTAGGCTTTTGGCTTTTTGAGACGGTCAAGACACGGTCATTCTTTTATGCGTTCTATTGGACGACCAACGATTCTTCTTATACAAATGACAGGAGCTGTTTTTAACTGCATCCGTACGTTTACGCTAAATCCAATTTGTACTGCAGTTGATGCATTCCAGCAACTACGACGAACTGTATCCACTGCATCAGTTTTTGTGGCTCGTTAACGAGCGATAGAGATGAATGGTGGCGCAGAGTGGCGGTAGTCGCCTCACCGACTGGTTTCTTAAACCACACTCATGTTGATGTGATAAACATTAATAAGGGAACGGGTTTCTATCATTTAGGTTCATCTACGATAATGTAATAAAGAGGATGATGTGGGGATATTGACAATTCTTTTTCAAAGTAAATAATAAATCCATTTATTTCAGGTAAATTACACCCATAGAAGCAGTGGTGGCTCAGTGGTAACGGCCGCGACTTACGAGTTGTATGTAGTAGGTTCGAACCCAGACAGGCGCTTTACTTTGTGTAAATTATTTCATCACCACTGCTCTAAAAAACGGTGAAGGAAAACATCGTGAGGAAACCGGCATGTCCTAGAACCAAAAATTCGAAGACATGTGACATCTACCAACCCGCACTGGGCCCGCGTGGTGGATTACGGCCCACTCCCTCTCGCAGCGAGGAGGCCTGTGTCCCAGCAGTGGGAAGATTATAGGCTGATTATGTGTGTATACACCCATAGAAACTAAACACAGATCCATTAAAAAATAATTTAAAAAAAATAATACATATGTATAAAATTCAAATATTAGTACAAAATATTAGTTGAATTATTCAACTAATATTTTATAAATTAGAACATACATAATGAATACAAAAGATGACAGATAAGCATTACAAATTACAATATATTTACATAAAATCATTGCATCGAAATCAATTAAAATTAAAATAAAATTCAACTAATATTACATGTGAATCAACAATTTTTAACAAAATATTGTTGCCATCTTGTTATCTAGACTTAATGAGGACACACTTTCTTAAATAAAATAAATTATTTAAAAAAACAGAAAACCCGACTGAAAAACACATAACTGAAAAGGGAAAAACAAGCATTATAATCTATAGAATTTTGGTATCGCAGGCGGGGACAATCAACAGTTACACCATATTTCAGGTTATTCGACTGTCCGGGGGCCTGCAAGACTAAAATTAGTTTTCAGTTATGTGTTTTTGCAGTCGGGTTTTTTGTTTTTTAAATAATTTATTTTATTTCAAGCTTTTTAGTTTTATTAACATATATATTTGAAAATTACTCATTACTAGCTTTTATTTGATACCAATATTGTTGCAATTAATTAAAAAAAACAGAGAAGGGTTTTTGTCTCCTTTTTTATATTTGCAGATGCAATTTATAAATATTATATAGCCTATGTCACTCCCACAATTAAGACGAATCTAAGGACACCTCATATGTTAAAATCCATCAAGCCGTTTAGGCTACAGAGCGTGCCAAAGAAATAGACATACATACATACATACATACATACATACATACATACATACATACTCTCGAAAAACATTACCCTCCTGAGGCAGTCGGGTAAAAAAAAATATTGCACAAAAATCACAGTTTATAAAACACCGTAGCAGAATATACGAAATACATGCGTTTCAGAGAAAGGTGCAGTACAAGAAGACCATTACGAGATCAAAGGACCACTGAGGACCAGACAAGTGTTTCTGCGAAAAGTGATTCATACTATTTGAAACAGCACTGCGTAGGAAAAGGATGCCTATTGTACTTGACCCCTGAGCGAGAATATTGATTAGGATTTCTGTGCATAATAGATGCCTAAGATTTAAGTGGTTTTGACCATTAGTACTTATAGAATATGAAATCATAAACCAATCTTTTAGAAATGAACAAAGAGAATATTTTTTAAATCGAGTTTACATTATAATATTTAATAAATTAATGCGATTAGTAAGTGCGACTATTTCCACGTTGTAGTAGCTGTATTATTCTTGACCCATCCATAAATTCCAAAGTTGCGTGTGTTTTTCTGGTGAGAAGCTTTTTCCTTTTACTTAACTTCAACTTAACTATTTTTTTGTTTAAACTATGAATACGTAGAACGAAACTGACTGAGGTCAGTTTACGATTTACAGAAAGACTTTTACATGTAACCAAATAAGTGAAAAGCTAGTTAAAAATACATAATATTCGTATCGTAAGACCGGAGGACCAGATATTTAAGTGATTCTGCGAAGATGACGCATATAACCGCACATCGTATAATTGACCTTTGGGCGAGAGATCAACCGCGACTCGCGGTGAGCATATTTGTTGTAATGCCGTTATATGAAGTGGAGCTGAGCGGAAATACCCGAAGCAATAGACAATGATGAATAGTTGCGTGAGAGGAATTGGATATTGGTGCCAATTCCCTTGTTCACAAACTAAACTAAATTTAAGTTCAGTGCATCTTTTTCTTTCTATTTCATTAAGAAAAGGACAGATGATAAATTTTAGTTTAGTCCTGTCAAATTAATCAGCGCCTGTCACTACTCCATACAAGTTTAGACGTGATTAAAAACTTGCCTACTAAAATTACGTCAATTTACGTCAAGCGCTGATTAATTGGACAGGACTAAACTAAAATTTATCTTCTGTCCTTTTCTTAATGTAATAGAAAGAAAAAGATGCACTGAACTTAAATTTAGATTAGTTTGTGAACAAGGGAATCGGCGCCACTGTCTTATAACTTCTACTCTAAATACTCGTATCTAAAGACAAAAAGAAAGAAAATACATTTATTTGCAGTAAACATGACGCAAAGAAGGAACACAAATAGAAAAAAGAAACAATTTAGGGGGAATATGCGTCACATCCACGCAAAACGGCCAACGCTCAGCATAATGCTGCGACCCTATGCGAGACAGAGCCCTAGCGCTGGTTTTCAGTGATAGCCGGCGTGCGGTGCAGCACACAGTGAGATTGTAATAAGAAAAAAAGAATAAAATAAGTACAAATATTTAAAATGGCAACATTCACTACACTTGGTCGGCAAATTGGAGATCGTGGCTTATTTTGGCAAACGAGAACGCACCTACGACGCTAACTCTGGAGTTCAAGACACCCACTAGGTAATTTACAACCTCTCATTGAATCATTGGAAAGGACATGCCATGTTATGCGATGCACGATGCAGGTCTTGCCGAGCTAAGTAAAAACAGAACTACAGCACTCATCTTCATGACAAAACGTTTTCCACTTTCCACCATCTGCGATCACCATCCACGAGAGAATAGTGTTGGTGGTTTTTTTTTTTGTTGACCAATTAGCAACGACACAAGCACGAGATAGCAAAAAAATCAGACACATTGAATATTGTACCGTTACCGTTACCGGAACTTGTTCATAATTCGCGTCGCTTTGGGGTGGTCCTCGCTATGATGAACTCGTAGTCAAAGTGATACAAATAATGTACGTCGGTTGTAACAGCCGAATAACTGTAAACTGGCTCTCGTGGTCCTGTTTGGAACTTGTGTTTGAAAGTATGTACCTACGCTGACATTTTTGAGAAGACTGTTGAGCAATTTTATCTCTTGGTAGACGTTTCTAAAGGATGATCTCTTGCGTTGATATAAGCGAAGATGAAATTGTATTATCATAACGCTACGGCTACATTGTCTCGATAGCGCGAACTACACTTCACGCGCTCTCTGTTGTACTATCGGCCAATCTTCCGCATGCTCACCTCTAAGGCGATAATCGTATAGCACGGCTCACGACTCGATCGCCCGATGCAAGCGTTTTGGCCAATGGGATGCATGAAGCGTATTTTAGCCGTGTTTGTATTAATGTAATTATGTATAGTGTGTGTGACAGTCACACTAGGCGCGTGCTATGCTCACTTGTTTGTAAGACATTTTTTTAATGGGCACGGCCAGCGAGAGCGCTTTATGAATTGTTATTGTTGACAAGAAGTAATTTCGTACTAATATCTTCCGTTTGGTTTAGAAAATGTATTATTGGTATTGCTATACGCGTACCCTAAAAAAACTTTATTTAGCATTTTTGTTTACCACTTTGCCAAATTACAGCTTTCTAGTAAGAGTCTGTGAGCTAAGCCGGGGACAGACAGACAGACAGACGGTCATGGCGAAACTATAAGAGTTCCTTGTTGACTACGGAACCCTAAAACGAAGCAAGTTACGTAGTTTTGTTAGAAATTGTCATTTGCTATCTCTTTCTTTTATTGCTGTTTTGATTAAAATAGCAAAATTACTTACAGTAGTATTTGAACCATTACTTGGCGCAGTTTATACAATGTTATCAGATTTTTTTATTATTGCTGTCGCAACTTTTGCAACTGCAATAAAAATAAGTTCATTATCTAAGCACCATTGTTATTCAGTGGGAACGTCAGAACATCTGGTTAAACAATAGATCGGCTTTATAGAACGGCCATAAAATACGGTCGCAAAAAATTACGAAATATTTCTTCAACACACTTGCTTGTAAAGTGACTCAGAAATTCAGCTTATTATATAGAAGTATTTTTACTTTATATTTCTTTTTTCAATACACGCAGTTTTTGTCCAAAAACAATGAATATTTTTGAGAAAAAAAAATTCGTTACATCAGATAAATCAATCATCAAAATTATCATCATTTCATAAAATTATATATTTTTCACTACATATTAACCTTAATTTGCTTATTCAAAACATTATTTTGTTTATTATATTTTTTATATAGGCTGTTTAGCGGTTTTTCCAGCGCCTTTATTTACACCTGCGGCGCGCGGGATAAACAAAACAAGCGCGGTATTTTCCAGAAATACTTGTTAACGTTTTCATTGTGTGGTTAATTATTATCAAAAATGTTGACTTCAATTAGGAAAGAAGAGCGAAGAGCAACGCGTAGATTTAACCCCCCGGAAATACTAATCTAGGCACGAAACGCTAGTGACAGCCTGTTGCCTGCAAAATCTAGAGAGAAATACCTAGCGGCGTACGAAACTAATAACAATACCAGTCTCTTTTTTTCCTCTCAAGTTGAAAACCGTCGTATGAAACGCGCACACACTCGACTCCCTTATCGCGCTCGCTCGCCCTCGGCTCGCGCGAATAATACCGGCTCGTGCAGTGAGTAACCAACATACCACACATATTTATATTTTTTGTTACACGCCCTATACTCACACAAATTCATATTGTCTCTAATTGGACGAAACCAGGAAGGGGTGTGGTTTGTCACTAGCTGCGCTTGCCGCAGAAATATTTTCTAAAGTGAGCATGCTTAAGTTTTGCCAATAGTACAGCGAGACGTCGAGCGGTGTGCGAGAGAGAGCGCGCGAAGTGTAGTTCGCGTTATTGCGACAGTGTAGCCATAGCATAAGGGTATCAGAAACGTGCAAGACAACAACACAATAATAATTTCATTATAAGCTGTTTCAATTATTTTCAAGTATTTCATCAAAATTCACAGACTAAGCCGGGGACAGACAGACAGACAGACGGTCATGGCGAAACTATAAGAGTTCCTTGTTGACTACGGAACCCTAAAACGAAGCAAGTTACGTAGTTTTGTTAGAAATTGTCATTTGCTATCTCTTTCTTTTATTGCTGTTTTGATTAAAATAGCAAAATTACTTACAGTAGTATTTGAACCATTACTTGGCGCAGTTTATACAATGTTATCAGATTTTTTTATTATTGCTGTCGCAACTTTTGCAACTGCAATAAAAATAAGTTCATTATCTAAGCACCATTGTTATTCAGTGGGAACGTCAGAACATCTGGTTAAACAATAGATCGGCTTTATAGAACGGCCATAAAATATGGTCGCAAAAAATTACGAAATATTTCTTCAACACACTTGCTTGTAAAGTGACTCAGAAATTCAGCTTATTATATAGAAGTATTTTTACTTTATATTTCTTTTTTCAATACACGCAGTTTTTGTCCAAAAACAATGAATATTTTTGAGAAAAAAAAATTCGTTACATCAGATAAATCAATCATCAAAATTATCATCATTTCATAAAATTATATATTTTTCACTACATATTAACCTTAATTTGCTTATTCAAAACATTATTTTGTTTATTATATTTTTTATATAGGCTGTTTAGCGGTTTTTCCAGCGCCTTTATTTACACCTGCGGCGCGCGGGATAAACAAAACAAGCGCGGTATTTTCCAGAAATACTTGTTAACGTTTTCATTGTGTGGTTAATTATTATCAAAAATGTTGACTTCAATTAGGAAAGAAGAGCGAAGAGCAACGCGTAGATTTAACCCCCCGGAAATACTAATCTAGGCACGAAACGCTAGTGACAGCCTGTTGCCTGCAAAATCTAGAGAGAAATACCTAGCGGCGTACGAAACTAATAACAATACCAGTCTCTTTTTTTCCTCTCAAGTTGAAAACCGTCGTATGAAACGCGCACACACTCGACTCCCTTATCGCGCTCGCTCGCCCTCGGCTCGCGCGAATAATACCGGCTCGTGCAGTGAGTAACCAACATACCACACATATTTATATTTTTTGTTACACGCCCTATACTCACACAAATTCATATTGTCTCTAATTGGACGAAACCAGGAAGGGGTGTGGTTTGTCACTAGCTGCGCTTGCCGCAGAAATATTTTCTAAAGTGAGCATGCTTAAGTTTTGCCAATAGTACAGCGAGACGTCGAGCGGTGTGCGAGAGAGAGCGCGCGAAGTGTAGTTCGCGTTATTGCGACAGTGTAGCCATAGCATAAGGGTATCAGAAACGTGCAAGACAACAACACAATAATAATTTCATTATAAGCTGTTTCAATTATTTTCAAGTATTTCATCAAAATTCACAGACTGTCCTACCATCAATGAACATTCTACCAATTTGGAATGTAAAGCGTTTCTGCACAAGTATTCAATTTATTCCAATTTAAAGCTAATTTTATTAACGGCTATTTTAAATTGAACCACCGGTTTGCCCGAAGGCGGTGCTCTAGTAATTGCTACCGATTTCATTCTACGCGAACTTTAAGAATTAATTAAGGGGCTTGGTATAGAAGTCAACAGGATATCGATGTGTTTACAAAAAGGGCAGACGTAGGTGTTCATTTTATACCTTTATTGGAGGTATCAGGGGTTTGTAAGAAAGGGATTATTTTTCAGTATGATACGACGCTGAAAAAGCCACAATTGCACAGTCACCCTCTTTAAACGTTGCTTAAAGTTAAGAGACGTTTAAACGTCATAACATGTATGATTAATCAGACACTAATCGTCATTTAACTTTGATAAACGTTTATAAATGTGGGGGTAAGTCTTAATATCCGTGGTCTGGTCTGGAAGATGGGCCGTGAACCTTCAGGTCACCTGATGCGATGCATACACACATTAACACATGCTAGACTAGCACAAAAAAAGCCATAAACACAACAAGGGCCTCGGGTCACGGTCTCACAGCAAATGGTCATACTAACTCTGGCGGCACCAATCTATAATGGTACGTTATATATAGCAAAAAAAAACGGCTCAGGCCATAATTAAGGACATAGAGTACGAAAATAAATTTAAAAACGGTCTCCAAAAATACCTTATATTAAAAACGTATCACACTCTAAAGGAATTATTTGACCATAAGAAAATCTTACACAATACACACAACACCCAGTGGCGGTACCTTCATATAAGCCCAAAAGCCTTGCCTTACTAAAATGCTCGATAGAGAATTTATTGTACCTAACCAGTAGTTTATGAGAAAATTGCGATGATACATACGTAGATACGTAGGTACCTACATACTCAGTCGAAAACTGAACTTTCTGTATTTGAAATCGGTTAAAATTTTATTGGGCTTGCGTTATTTTGAAACCCCAGGCACGCCACTGACAACACCTACAATTTTGACTTACTACCTATGTTATGTTATATTTTTCATGACTATCATTGTTATCGCTATTTGTTTTAATTTAATTATTTGTCTTATTTAATTTATGAATGGGAAAAACGACTAATTAATTGTTCTTACCCCATCCTATATTATATCATGACAGTTACTTATTTAAATATCAAATGACAGGACATCTGATAAACATGTAAAAATTAGTATTTTTGTTTAAGCACAGTGGTTTTAATATTGTGACACTGTGGCATTAAACTGTTTATATTGCTGTGCCCTAGCAGGGTTCATGTATGAAACCTATTTAATTGTAACGACTTGTAAACTACATGGATGCAATAAATGATGATTATGATTAATTTTGAGAGCTTTTGTAGGTAGGTTAGGTATGTACTTTCTCTTGTCAAACATCGCCGCATTTTGCGTCAATTAAGAGGTTACCCAATCTAACATGGTCTGCCGGGAAATATGAAACTACCTTGAGAGGTACAGAGTTTGACAAGCTATTTAAGAGGGCCCACAGACTAAGTAGTACTAGAGGGTCAATGGAATCAACGCTTGTTTGATCTGTCAGTCACTCATGCATAGGTCACTCGGAGTGCATATTTGACAAGACATTAAGAGACGTCAAAATGACGTTGACTTTGACAGGTCTAAGGTGTAGAAACGTCAGTAGCCACTATTTGTGTACAAACTTTTGACAGATTTGACGGTTTCAAGTAATGGTGTTTTGACGTGTGTCAGAATCTAGTATGTCTACTGTAATCATAGTTAAACATCATAATGATAAAAAAGAAACGATGCACACTATGTAATAAAATATATAGTTCTGCATGATTTGTTGTCCATGTTTTTCAAATGTGTTACATTACCTACATAAATTTAAATTGTATGGAAAACCAAAGTAGCCTAAATAACAGTAGATCTGCCTCGTGCTTATCGAGAAGCTAGGAAATTAATTTTTGTAACTTTATGTATTTCCATTTGACACTTTCAAGTTAATTGCACGTCACTTACATACTTATTTGATATTCACAGATAAACTAAAAGCAAGTTCTAATCACAATAAATCTGCACCTGTCCGACGAAGTCGAATTATTAACTCACTGGAGTAATCTGACATGTGAAAGAAAGAAAGAAAGAAAGAAAAAGTATTTATTGGGACTCGCACAGGAGAACACACATTAAACTAAAAAACACTTATAGAAACATAAAAAAAAAAACAAAAACAAAGTAAAATTAAAATAAAAACGAAAAGTCCTGTACGAGGTCAAAAGGCTCCCATCTCAGCATAATGCTGTAGTACTTAAGAAATAAGTGTCGCAGCGCTGGCCACTGTGATTTCACGGATAGATACAGATATAAATAAAAAATAAAATAAACGTATGAAATAACCTATAAAAATCATGTGCTTGCTGTCACTTTGTGTAATACAATTATTATTATTTATTGTGTTTATTGTATTCTAGAATTTTAACACTTATAAAAATCGATTAAACTAAACGGTCACCATTACAATAAATATGACCATTTTATTACACAACGTGGCAGTTAGCACACGTAAGGTTAGTTCATTGAATTATTAATTCGACTTTAGTCCCCACCTCGATATGGAATTATTCTAGATCAGTATGATAATACTGTATACATTCACGAATTAATCACTTAGGCAAAGTAACTTAATCTTAGATTTTAACTGCCATTTGACAGCCAATAACTGTCAAAATTAACGCTTTATTTTGACATATTGATCGTTTCTATGTTTCTTATTGGTAGCTAAAACGATGTATATGGTTGTACGCCGTAAAATCTTCTAAATAGTAACAATTAAAAAAAAAAAAAATTGAAAAATATACCTACTTGGAAGTTTAAAATTAGTCTGAATACAAATGGGCTATCCATATGAATCTTTATCTAGTAAGTGACCTCTTTATTTATTGTATTTTTTTCTTCTGGACCAAGGTGGTGTGACGATCTGATCATGTTTGCAGGGCCAATTTGGCCAAAGATCTCACAAGACAGACAGATTTATAAAGAATAAGGGCAGGCCTATGCCCAGCAGTGGGACACGAAAAAGGCTAAAAAAAAAAAACATTTTCAGTACGATTTTAGGTCTATTTTCAAAGATTTTAAAGACTTATGCATATAGTTTCTCATAAATCTTTATATACTGCGGATAGAGGGGATGCCATTGACATAATGTTCCTCGAAAGAAAACTAACCATTTCAGACACCAATCTACATGGTCTTCACATGATCTGACCAAGATTATGTCTGGACTTTAAAAGAGACTGTGACCTCTGAGTTTGTTTCGGTCTTTCTTCTCAGAGTAGTCAGATAGGAAACGTCGAGCTCATCTAGTTTTTTTTTCTAAGTATGATTGACGTGTAAAAGTGTTTGTATAAACCTACTTACAGAAAATAAAATCATTTCATAAAAATTTCTTTAGAAATAAGCGTCACATATGTACGTATTTTTCAGTTCCTTTCTTCTTGACTGTTTATAATATATGTACTGTAGTGTGGTTTGAAAGAATACGCGCTGTACGAGGCAAATAAACATATAATTTCTAAAATAAAAAATACAATTTATCATTTCATTTCATCATCATCATTTAATCATTTCATTTCATCACGTCGCGAAGTCGCAGACCACACGATGATGGCTCAGCAGCGGAGAAGAGATGGAGACTGATGCGTGGCGGCGTGTGATGTGACGATGGACCGCTGCGTGGTGGCGAGTGACGTGATGGTGTTCGGTCTGGGCATGTGGATGGTAAAAGCCCAACGCCGAACCTTAGGTGGTTTCCCTAGATAAAAGGTTATGGTTAAAAATGGAATTACCAAGCCGGGACTTTAAAAAAGGAAATTACATACCACTGTGACGTGGGACACAATTCAAACGACTCCTTAAGAGTTTGTATGACGGCACGAAGGACGATACCGCAAATAAAAATTGAATTTAAACTTTTCAGTTTAAATTCAATTTTTATTTGCGGTACATAACTCTTTCTAGTTATGTAAGTATATGCCAGTAAACATAGAATTTTAGTGTCAATATTCCGGAAAGCATTTATAAAAATCTTTGTAAGAGTGCGACCTAATATGTCTGCAAAGCAAAATTTTTTGACGCTCAACCTCTGTGTCAAAAATTCCAGAAAATCCATACTGAAATTCGAACGTTAAACACATGTGTGCCAGTAGGGTTCCGCAAAAGAGGTTGAATGATTGGGTAAGGACGAAGATCAAATACCAAAATAAAATGTAGAATTAATAATTCTACAGTACATAAACTGTTAAATAAATAAATACCAATATACTGAATACTAGAAACTCATGAAACTCATTAATTTTACATCTCTTTCCTGAAAACGAACAATAAATCAAGCGTCAAAGCTAACAATAAACACAAATAATATAATTATAAAAACAATTGAACGTATTTCGAATTTAGAACAATGGCATTCAATGCACAGAGCTACTACAGTAATAATCATAAATTATTTTAATGCATTCATAAACAACCTTTTGAAGACACATTAAGTTAAACGAATGTACTATAACTTAACTCTTAGGCCTAAGATATTGTGATAGGTACATATTTGAATCTAAGTAAAGCTGAAGTTATTGTATGCCTTATTTGAGCAATAAACAAAGGATATCTTAATTTTATGTACATTAAACGTTCTGAGTACACGCATAAGTTGCATGTAAACTCCATTATTTGCGTTCCAATGGCGATACATAACTACATTATAGGACAAACGAATGTTCATCCACGCGTTTTGCTTGTGTCTGTTGCTTCAGAACGCACTTTTTTAAATCACGCTATTTTGAAATTCGAAAATCGGTATGCTTTACTTTAGGTAATGGATGAATTAGAATTTATGGGAAGAAATTACATTCGATTTTAGGTTTATTTTTTCGAAATATTTACTGAAGCTGGTGGCGAAGGTTCTGTAAATAATGTTTCGATTATTTTTTTTTAATTTTAACAAATAAACTGTATCATAAAAATAAGCTTTGATTCGGTTCAATGGCCTCTATACATCGTTCGTCCTAACCCTTTTTAATATGTTTTTTTGTGTATTTCAATAAAATGTGTAATGTCAAAAAGGAGTAAATACACAGCATTGATTGATAGACTTGTTCTAGGTTTTTATTACAGGTCATAAAAAAATAAAGCTAAGTGCGTCTAGACGTTACAAACTATAAAACTGATTGGTATCAGCAGTGGCGAGAATGTGCTCCCTCTTTCCCTTAGAAAATAACATTTTATTTGTACTGGGAACAAATTCTATCGAAATTTCTAATAGGGAATGGTTGGGGGGATTTGTCGCTGGTACTTAGAAGTTGTGGCCACGAAATCAGCAGCCAGAGATAGATAAGAGTAACAAGATACCTCAGCATACAATTGGGGTCGAAAACCGACCTGATGTAAAGTGGTGAGGTAATGCTCCCTGTAGACACCTGCAACAGGCTAAAAGCTGTCGTAGAGACAAAATGAAAATATCTCGTTTTAGTTAAAAAAAAAATTGGTTAGTTACATAGCATAGCATGGTTAATAAATAATTGACTCGCAGCTTTATTGACCTTTTTTTTTGGCAAGTGGTTGGAAATCCTCATGGATGTCCTCCGCCCTGGGCGGATGGAGGGGTCTATCAGATATCTACCGAATAAACTTGGTAGTCCCCGACTGGCCGGCCCGCATCCGCGGGCTCTTTCTGGACAAACGGGGGGAGTGAGGTGTTTGACTTCCCCGTGACTTCTAAGAGGGGGGGGCGCGTGTGGCGAATCCTCAATTAACATCTACCATATAGTACCTAACATAATAATAATAATACCAGTCTATTCCTGTCCCACTGCTGGGCAAAGGCTTCTTCTCATACAGAGAAGGCACCAGCAGTGATTTTGATCACCCCAGCCTTTTCCCAACTACATTGGGTTCAGCTTTCTGACTAACCTGATACAGCTGAATACCTGTATTTTACACGGAGCGACTGCCTATCTGACCTCCACAACCCAGTTACTGGGTAATACTTGGTTGTCATACTTTCAGGCTGCTGACGACCCGTAATGACTGACAAAGATCCAAGAATGGCAGTGGCTATCTATGTGTGGGCAAAATTACAACCAAGTGTCGACTGTGTCACAAGTGACACAAGTGACACAAATACAAGTGTCTTGTTTCGACGCCTTTGCTAATATAATCTTGGTGTACTTAAATTATGATATTTACTGAGAATCCTCTTCTAATAAATCTTAATTCATCAATAGTTGTGAGCAGTGGTGGCCCAGTGGTAACGGCAGCGGCTTACGAGTTGTATGTCGTGGGTTTGAACCCAGACAGGCGCTTTACTTTGTGTAAATTATTTCATCACTGCTCTCAAAACGGTGAAGGAAAACATCGTGAGGAAACCGGCATGTTCTAGAACCAAAAATTCGAGGACATGTGACATCTACCAACCCGCACTGGGCCCGCGTGGTGGATTACGGCCCACTCCCTCTCACAGAGAGGAGGCCTGTGTCCCAGCAGTGGGAACATTATAGGCTGATTATGTTATAAGTTTAGGGAAAATATAAAGCCAAGTTACGAAACAATGAAACCCGCTGGTTCCAAGGCCCGATTCTTAAAATAGCCTTTGTATCGGCCCTCGAATGTTTATAAAGTAAGATTTAAATGCAACAAGAACGAATTGCCATTGTTCAAGAGATAAGCCGTTACGGAGGCGGTCTAACTGTCCCGAGATAAGACAGAGATTCAGATAATAAGCGGGGAGTATTGTGGGATCGCTCGAGAATTAATACGAAACATGGAACATTCATTTAGGTACCTACTTACTGATAATAATAATACATCCCACGCCGATTTCGGCTACGGTGAATTTTTCTGTTTCCGGACGTAAAGAATAGCACCATCGTATTTCTTCTCGTGGGTGTCGTAAAAGGCGACTAAGGGACTTACTAGAGAATTGTCAGCAGCGTTCTCTATGCATTTTAACACCATACTGCGATCGCCAACCCGCATGCTAAGCGTGGTGATTATGGCAACCCCCAAATAACCGGTCGAAGTGGCGGTGCTTGGGGGAGGCCTAGGCAGTGGACGTCTTTCGGCTGAAATGATGATAGGTTACGAGCTCAGGCCCAGCAGTCTCGACATAGATAGCTCTACGAAATGGGGTCCCTAGACGGCTATCCGTAGACGGTCCCTAAATTGCTTGACAAGATTGTGATTTTTTCGTGTTGTCAAGCAATTTTGACTGTCTAGGGACCCCATTAGGACTTTGCGACCAAATTCGGTCGTAAAGCGATCGCTATCTATGTCGAGACTGCAGCCCCTGGTGTGGCTGATGTAACCTATCTTGGTAGTGAAGGTACGCGCGCAGTGTGGACACGT
Organism: Atethmia centrago; assembly: GCA_905333075.3. Taxonomy (NCBI): domain Eukaryota; kingdom Metazoa; phylum Arthropoda; class Insecta; order Lepidoptera; family Noctuidae; genus Atethmia; species Atethmia centrago. Next base: position 33,093,697 of record HG995367.1, on the reverse strand, counting down.
TAGAATACCATTATAGTAATTGTACTGTATGTTGGAGGGTACTCCTGGTTGGGATATCATCAAATAACTTCTCCCGCTCTGGGCGGAGCGGGAGGGTGTATCAGACTCTTACTGACTAAAACCCACCCGTATTCCTTCCTGTTGCCTGTGTTGCCAGGGGCCTCGGTGACCCATAAGTACCTTCCTGCGACCCCGGCAGGCATCGGCCCTAGTGGACCCCTACTTTTGTGCTGACGACATCTCTTTGAGGCGCGCGTGGAATACGACGCGCCGTCGACCCGGGCTTGGTCCTTACCGGACGGTGAGCTACCCATTGCTCACCGTCCGCAAGCCCGCGCCTACGGTGGCTGGAAATCCGCCCGAGATTTCCGACGCCCAGGGCGTCTCCAGCGGCGGCTAGGGGCGAGAGGGCGCGAAACGTGCCTTTCCCTCAACCGTCCCGCCTCCTCCTTCGCGAGCATTACTGCTTCGCAGAAGGAGGTGACGGCTGCCCATGCCCTCTCGCTCCGTACCATGGCCTGAACCAGGGCCGGACGCCAGAGGTCTCTGCCGCCGATCGCCTCCACGAGGACACGGCGGTGCTCTGCCCAAGCCGGGCAGACCTCCACCGCATGCTCCACCGTGTCCTCCGGGTGATCCACACAGTGGTGACACCCTGACGTTTCCTCCCGCCTTATCCAACACAGGAACCTCCCGAAGCTGCCGTGTCCGGTGAGGACCTGCGTCAGGTGAAAGGTGAGAACGCCGTGGCGTCTCTCCAGCCACTCCTCAAAGAGGGGACTTAACGCCGCAATCGTGGCGTGCCCAGCACTGGGTTGCGACAACCGTACTTTCCATGACGCCATGAGATCCCGCCGGAGCTCCGTCCGCTGTGCCGCGATTTTTCGCGGCAACGGACTTACGCCCCGGCGTTTCGCCTCCTCGCGCCACTCCCATACATGGAGGGTACTCCTGAGGTAGTCTCGCCTGCTGTCAAGATCTCTTTTACGATTCTCATCAAACCTACCTACAATGTAATAGCGTATTACTCCGATGAGCCACAAAACGATTGTGAACAGTATCTTAAAAGATGGTTCATCTCCTCGACGTGCTCTCGACGTGCAGTGAAACCTGCACTATAATAATGGCCTGTCGACTTCTCGAAGCCTTATTAAATTATAGAAAAAGAATCATCGATATGATAAAGAAGACTTCCTAGTGGGTCTAGTGGACACATGCGCGTCTGCTGAGCCCTATGCTCAGCAGACGCGCATGTGTCTGTCCTGGCCCTGGTCAATCAATCAATCAACTCAGCCAGTCGATTGATGTCAGTCCACTGCTGGACATAGGCCTCTCCCGGGCTGCGCCACAACACCCTGTCCTCCTCCTTCCGCATCCAGTCTGTCCCAGCCACATTTTTAAGGTCGTCGGTCCATCTAGCTGGGGGGCGTCCCACACTAGGCTTGCCGATACGCGGTCTCCACTCCAGGACTCGTCTGCTCCACCAGCCATCGGTCCTTCGACAAATATGGCTAGCCCACTGCCACTTCAGCTTGCTTACTCTGCAGGCTATTTCGCTAACTCTGGTTCTCTTCCGGATAACTTCATTTCTGATCTTATCCTTCAAAGAAACTCCGAGCATAGCCCGGTCCATGGCGCGCTGAGCGACCTTGAATTTGTGGACCAGCCCGACTGTCAGTTTCCACGTTTTGGCACCGTATGTCATAACGGGCAGGACGCACTGGTTGAAGACCTTAGTCTTCAAACACTGCGGGATTGGTGACGAGAAGACTTCACGAAGTTTTCCAAACGATGCCCAACCCAATCAGATCCTCCTGTCGGCTTCTTTCTCAAAGTTATGTCTACCGAGCTGGATAACTTGTCTGGCCCTGGTCCTGAGGATTTATCCCAGGTGTAGGTAAAGTGTTATTGGGTTTTTCGGAATATAAATTTCTCAGTAGTATCCTGGAGGCTGGACTTGTGCCCGGTTGATGACAATTGACTAGCCTATTTTGGACTTAAGCAAAACTGCTACTTTACATAAATGCGGTGTCAAACCTTTCAGGAAATACAGGGATGAAATTACGTATGCGTTATAACTCGGGATTTCGGCTTAGCCGAAGTTTCGATCTCGAATGGCGCCTGACTTGATTCAATCCCGAACGGTGATCTTATTATGCTTAGTAATTTGTTGTTATCACATCTTAACTCAGCTAAAGGATTAGACAAACATCTTAACACAGCCAAAGGATTAGACAAAGTAGATATTTATCTTCTCCATAGTTTTCCACTTTTGTTTACGCGTTCCTTTTGCAAGAATTTTTCGTACACCATATATCTTAATCTGCGATGGTTTGTTTCACATTATTGTATTATATAATTGAATTACGTTAAGTATTATTTTAATGATGATTCAATCAGTTTATTATTGTATTCTAATTCTACCACATAATTTAAAAAATAATAACCTTTAAGCTATATAAGATAAGTATTAATTATCTCTACGTCATAAATCATTTAGTTTAATGCCTCACAGTGCAATAATTAAAGTTCTAAGTTTTATGTCAATATTAGAACCCAACGCGTATTTTTAATTACAATCAAGAGAGATTGAGATTTAATTTATAAAGTGTAAATGAAAATATAGTGGTGATTAAACGAAGTGTGACACACTTTTTACAGTTTTAATTAGTTAATTCAATTAATTATAATTTCGTTTTATTTACACGTAAAACTACGAATTCTTTATCTCTCTAGCTATACTGCCCACGGCATCACCCGCATCGCTTTTTTCTAAAATTAAAGTATGAGATTAAGTTACTCCTTATAACATCAGCTATCTGCCAGTTAAATTTCGTTAAAATCAGTCCAGCAGTTTCCGAGATTAGCTGGAACAAACACAGACAAAAAAATTAAAATGGTTTTCTTGTTATAAGTACAGTAGGTATATACTTTCATATGAATTTAATAAAACGCTGTTTTGACATTTTGACAATACAAACAGACACTTCAATTATATTTATTTGTGTAGATTTAAGATTTATACTACGATGGATGGGAAAAGCATAATATAATCTGTGCCAAGCTAGTGTACTGCTTTGGGCATTTTCTTTGCAATGCCTTGCTTTTTGATGGTAATGGCTTAGCAGCATCTCAGTAGCAGCCCGGAGACTGGATTTGTGCCCGGTTAGTGGCAATCCATTAACTGGGCACAAATCCAGACTCCAAGCTGCTACTGAGAAATTCCTAATGGAAAAACCCAATAACACTTTGCCACTTTGCTTTAAAGTAATTTACATTTTGTTTATTAGTTTTTGAGGTGTAAAATCTTTCCACTCGCTTTCTGTGGGAGTGATTTCATGAAAAGGGAGGGAAGTGTGTAGACAGAAAGTGACGGCTTGAGCATGGAATAAGTAAGTACTTTATTATAGCATGGAATTAGTGTACTATATAGATTGTAAGTAGAGGGGTCGAATTTCGACCAGTGGGTGAGCACTAATAACGAATAATTATTTTAATAAATATTTCAGTATTTGTTTTTTTATTCTGTGATTAACTTCTGTCGCTGCTCAGTTGCTTATTACCAAGGTGAGATGTCAGATTTTACACATCATATATGACTACTGTAAGGCTCGCTCATTTTTAACAATAATGATAGAATAGTAATACCCTGAGGCATTCTTTGGCAGTCAAACTTTGGGTCATGGCACCTATATATGTGTTTTATTAAAGTAAAATGAAAAACACACTTTCTTTCGTAGTCCAGAATATCCTATGTCTTTCTCATTTTATTACCACTTGGTATATTTACAGATAATTCCTTGAATATTAATCGATATTCATGACAAGGACACCTAATCCAAACAATAACCATTTTACGATCCTGTTACTCGATACGATTTCGAGCACTGACATAATAAAGCTGTTTTATGCACGTTAGTTATTGTTGCGGTAACAATACCTTATGTTCCAAGATTATTAGTTAGACATGCACTAAAGGTATACGCTACGATCATAATCTGGACCAAAATTAGTCACTGACTTACGATAATTTTGAACTAGTGTTGAACTAAAACCTATACTGAAAAAAGGTTGGTATAACGCTTAGGCCGAAAGCCGAAACTATACATACGGCATCATAATAAGTGGATAATGTTGCTAGTAGTCTAATAAGTATTCAGTAGTTAGCAAGATTAGTATGTAGGTATAACATTTAATTGTACTCCAGTTTTTTATCCCGAAATAAAATAAAATAATTAGAAGTAGTGGATGACAGTGGTGAGATAAAGCGTCCTATATTCCAAAGACACTTTTTATGACACTGATGAAAATATTATGTATTTTTGAAAGGCATACCTTCGTCGCAAGCATTCAATAAGTATGAAACCCGAAACCAGAAATTGAGTGGAACACTAAGTAAGTGTGTCGTAAATCGGCAGTCCGTATTTACTAGCACGTTTATTGGTTATCGAATATAAAGTTTTTAAAGAAATCTCTCTTTTAATGTTTTCTCTTTGTGTGGTTTGAAATACTGATATTGACGGATGAAAGGAACTTTAACTTTCGCATCGTTCATCTCGTAAGTTATACTAGGAATGTCTTTTGCTACTTTTATGATTTTTAGAGAAAATATCGGAAAGGAAGACATTATGTGTCTTATTTTACGGGGTTGATAACTTATTACTATTATGATAAATATAGCATTCACTCTTGCCAATCGCTGTGGCGGCCAGGAAGGATGATTGATTACCTTAGTTGGGTACTAAAAGGCTGCACATAAGAAAGCAGACAGAATAGGCACGGAGACCGATTGTAGACTGACCAGTTGGTTTATCTGACTCGTGAAATTGCTAACACTACCATCAAAACTGTTCACAATATAGTTTTGATGGCAGTTTCTTCAGATCGTTAAAATAGAGATAGGTATTGTGAGATCCTAGCGTCCGGTACAGTGGGAATGAGCTATTTCAATTTCGAAAATAGGTAATTGTTAGGGCACGGGTAGGGATGGGATACCGAAAGCCGAAACCATTATTAACAGATATGTAAAGTACCGCTACTTTACATATCTGTTACAGGATAATAATGTTTTTTTTTTAAAAGACCTAGAAAAGGCCGAAACATAATGGTTGCGGAACCATTATGTTTCGGCCTTATCTAGGTCTTTTGTAGAACTACATATTATTATTATAATAAATATGTGATAGAGAATAATGATGTCGTTTGATGTTATTTCACATCTTCAGTTTTCCAAGCGTATGTTTCTCTTTGTGTCTCGGATGTGAGTTAGGCTTGACAGATGAATTTACTAAACTAACAAGGCTTTGATATTTTGCGCTTTTGTTAACACTCATGGTAGGAAGTTTGCCTTTTGAAGTAGTTATCGCACACGGCTTTCGATGTGTGACATTTTGTTGTTTGAGCAAAAGTTGCGCTGTAGGCTTTGATATCTATTTTCATTTCGTTATCGCACCAACAAAAGTCTTTACCAGAAGGAAAATCATGCTCGTAGTCTTGCACTGTTGCGTTTGACGACCATGTGAGTCGGTTGGAGAAGGTACTCAAACTCATATTTTTCTATCTTTAACACCTTTTTATATTCTTCATGATAGTTTCCACGTAAAAAAAATGTTCCAAATCTTTTTACAGCATTTCGGTACAAGCACGATATAAAGTATCGTTAAACTAAGCCGTACCAGTCACTGGCCCCAAACCAACACTTCAAAGCTTACTTTACACCGTGGTAGGCACTAGATTTACAAGCAAAAAGGTAAGTAATTGCTTTTTTATAGAGAAAGATACCATGGATACACTGGAAATAAAATGAATGTCACCCGACCTACCGGAACAACTAATGGAAACAAGATGCTTTAGGTATTTGCCTCTGTCTGAAATATAAGACTAAAAGCACCAAGTGAGTTAAACGACCTTTTTTTTTTTGGTGGGAAATCATCAAATAACTTCTCCCGCTCTGGGCGGAGCGAGAGGGTGTGTCAGACTCTTACTGACTAAAACCCACCCGTATTCCTTCCTGTTGCCTGTGTTTCCAGGGGCCTCGGTGATCCATAAGTACCTTCCCGCGACCCCGGCAGGCATCGGCCCTAGTGGACCCCTACTTTTGTGCTGACGACATCTCTTTGAGGCGCGCGTGGAATACGACGCGCCGTCGACTCGGGCCTGGTCCTTACCGGACGGTGAGCTACCCATTGCTCACCGTCCGCAAGCCCGCGCCTATGGTGGTCGGAAATCCGCCCGGGATTCCCGACGCCCAGGGCGTCTCCTGCGGCGGCTAGGGGCGAGAGGGCGCAAAACGTGCGTTTTCCTCAACAGTCCCGCCTCCTGCTTCGCGAGCATTACTGCTTCGCAGAAGGAGGTGGCGGCTGCCCATGCCCTCTCGCTCCGTACCATGGCCTGAACCAGGGCCGGACGCGAGAGGTCTCTGCCGTCGATCGCCTCCACGAGAACACGGCGGTGCTCAGCCCAAGCCGGGCAGACCTCCACCGTATGCTCCACCGTGTCCTCCAGGCGATCCACACAGTGGTGACACCCGGACGTTTCCTCCCGCCTTATCCGACACAGGAACCTCCCGAAGCTGCCGTGTCCAGTGAGGACCTGCGTCAGGCAGAAGGTGAGGACGCCGTGGCACCTCTCTAGCCACTCCTCAAAGAGGGGACTTATCGCCGCAATCGTGGCGTGCCCAGCACTGGGTTGCGACAACCGTACTTTCCATGACGCCATGAGATCCCGCCGGAGCTCCGTCCGCTGTGCCGCGATTTCTCGCGGCAGCGGACTTACGCCCCGGCGTTTCGCCTCCTCGCGCCACTCCCATACGTGCGCGAGGGAGTTAAACAACCTGCATGTCGATTCTGTAAAAATCTCACCGTGAAAACTCGCGTGGAGTGAGCTGTCAGTGTCATCCCACTGATGCTAGGGAGTGACCAAGCATTACATTTATAATCATAATCGAGATTTTAATAATATATTTAATTTTTATACTTATTCTATTGATCATTTTATATTATTTCAAAACTAGTATTTAAGTGTTGAAACGTTACTATTATGGGGTTTTTTAAATAAAATAGAAAAACAGAAATTCAGTCAGAAACTCAATTTGGTTTATTTTATTCCAATACGTTTGGTAATTTTCACAGCCACCATCTTGCTCTTTAGATTTGACCTCACTGTCGGCTTTAACACCCCTGAAAACCATGAAAACGATACCCATGATGAAAAATCTGAACATTTTCGCAGCCATCTTGCTTTTTAATTTTGACCACACTATTGGCTTTAACACCCCTGAAAACCACGAAAACGACACCCATGATGAAAAATCTGAACATTTTCGCCGCCGCCATCTTGCTTTTTAATTTTGACCTCACTATCGGCTTTAACACCCCCAAAAACCATGAAAACGATACCCATGATGAAAAATCTGAATATTTTCGCAGCCGCCATCTTGCTTTATTTATTTGACTCCACTATCGGCTGTAACACCCCCGAAAACTATGAAAACGACACCCATGATGAAAAATTATTGTAGCCGCCATTTTGGCTTATGTACACATCCTCAAATATCGTTATCGGGATAAATTCCATGGTCCGTCAGCCAGGTAAACTTTCTCACTCGATCACTTGGCACACTCGGTTATCTATTCTTATTGAATAGAACAACGCTGAGTAACGTCGCACAGTTTTTAGTCGACTCAATCCACTATCGCTTCTTCAAAACATATCGCGGTTGGGTCATGGGATTGCGTTTATTTAATCTGTTAACTGATTATAAAATTATCATAAAAATATTATTAAAATCTCGATTATGATTGTAAATGTAATCCTTGGTCCATCCCTAGTATCAGGTGGGATGACACTGACAGTTCACTCCACGTACACTTCACTTAAATTTTCACGGTGAGAAGGTTACAGAATAGCACTGCTGAAATCGAATCCTAACTGATATTATAAATGCGACAGTGAGTTTGTTGTACGCTTTCACGCTAAAACGGCTGAGCGGATTTGGATGAAATTTGGCACATGGTTAGACCATGACCTGGACATAGGATTTTTTATCATGATATTCCCACGGGTTCGAGACTTATGCGGGTGAATCCGCGGGGCGATGCCAGTATTTTTATATTTTCAATAAACTTCAGATGACGTCTCTAGTCCCATAGTTGATATAGCCAGGATCATAGTGAAATTGTATTCTTTGTGAATAAAACTGTATATTGTATTTATTTTTATATTTCCGAGTTTCTAACAGACAGAGTATTGATATAATTTAAGATTTAGATTCGGATTATTTCATAGTTCAATAATTAATGACGCATGTGTTAACTATTTGTTTTTTTTTTTTGTGTTTAAGCTTTCATTTAAAATTTGCATACGAGATCTGGTACAAAATGACGGAACTTCATATGTGTATTTGTCAACTTAGAGTGAGGCCACACGGGCGTTGTCGGTGCGTTGCGTCGTCGGTGCGTTGCGTCGTCGGACCGCTATGATTTCAACGCACCGAGTGCCACACGGCGAATGCGGTGTCGCAACGCAACGGCGCTTAATACGACGTCACAGCGTCTCGGTGTTTGGTGTGTCAGTTTTCTTTAGTTCAAGCAACACTGCGGTGCGCCTCAATGCCGCTACGACACTTGGCATCGCACCGTAACATCCTTCCCCGCTTCGTTTCTCTGGTCTCCTTGTCCGTTAAGCATGCGTTGCGTCGCTGTACGTCGTCGTAATGTACCGTGGGGCGTGTCACTGTGATTTGTATGGTGAATGAGGCAGCGTCACCGCTCAGGCATCGCAACGCACCGGCAACATCGTGTGGTGTGGTGTGTCTCTTATTGTACTTGAAATCTTGCAAATAAATATTATTCTTATTGTTGGGTAAGCAGACTGACTGATTATATAGGTACAAGAGTACACTACTGCCTGTCTTTAGAGGTGTAGACTATTTCCTGCTGAGGTAAATATTTCAGAAGGCAGTTCAAGCATCCCAAGCCCCTGATTTGTCGATGGAGCAGCGGTGCGGGATCAGCATGCTCGATATACCCAGTACCGAAAGCTCACTGAGCGCCTATATTTCAATGAGCGTTGCCTGATTGGTTTAAATTGGTATGCGCGGGAGTGGAGCGGGATCGTTTCGGTTTAGCGTGTCTCGGTAGAAACATCCAGTGCCCGCTCGGTGTTTAGAGACACGTCACACGTTTTATTTGAAAATATACAATAATTGTTTCAATATATGGATGTCGCCATTAGCACTTTCGTTTTTTTCGTAAACGGTGATAAATATAACACGCCACAACATCTTGATCACTCGAAGACGACATTTTCTCGCGAGGATTTAAGCGATACTGCACAAATTATGCCGAATACATAACGACAGGTCCGTAAATGAAAGCAGTGCGGTATCGTTTCGGTACACAGCACTCCTGCCTCACTGACATATCAGGAAAGGCCCTTAAATGTAAGGAGGTTCTCAGTAATGAAGTGACTGCAAAGAACTTTAATTAATATCATTAGTCAATAGCTACCATATTATTGGTACGATATAAATCAGACGTACACAGTCATCATTCTATTAAATCGATTGTGGTTTCATCCATCAATCTGTTTAGGGTCGTTGATTTGCGAACAAAACAGTAGCAAAAAATATCTAGTTTTGAAAGAGTAATATATAGATTCGGTTATTCAATAGATGCTTAGAGTAAAAAACACAATAGATGGCATTCATATGTACGATGATAATGATGATGAATATTATGAGTTTTAACAATACTAGCTTTGATAGCCTAGGGGTGTGACCGTCGGACTGCCAAGTCATAGGTCTCGAGTTCGAACCCAAGGCACGCACATCTGAATTTTCGCATTCATGTGCGTATTGTATAATTATCACTTGCTTAAAAAACGGTGAAGGAATACATCGTGAGGAAACTGGCATGCTTGAGAGATATTTCTCGACGGCATGTGAAGCCAAGTCAGAGGCCGATGGGCAGCATAACAACTGACACCAGGCTAGTCACTAACCACAGGAAAAAGAAAGGAAGTAGTATTTTCTTTATTAATCAAAGACTTTTTTTTTTGGATGGGATATTATCGAATAACTTCACTTGCTCTGGGCGAAGCGGGAGGGTGTGTCAGACTCTTACTGACTAAAACCCTCCCGTGTTCCTTCCTGTGTTGCCAGGGGCCTCGGTAACCCTTTCGGCCTTTCCCGCGACCCCGGCAGATTTATCAAAGACTTATGATAGAAACATTGGTCAAGATCGTAATCATTCAGAAGGCGGGAATGGTGAGCAATGTCCGTTCCAATCGGAACGGACATTGCTCACCATTCCCAGAATTTAGCAGGAAGATTTTCCTGCTAAATTCTGGGTACGCATGCATTTTCAGCGGGCAAAGTGCAAAGTTTTCCATGCAAAGAAAATAATATGCTTAGATGGTTTGGTCATGTTGAGAGGATGAATGGAATGCGACTAACAAAAGGTATTTACAAAGCAGAGGTGCGCGGAGACGCTAGGAGGGCGTCCCCTCCCAGCGACTCCACGCGTCCGGAGGACATTAGGGACCTAACTGGTGATGTACTTCAAAAGGTCAGTTGCGTAGTACTCGCAACCGGTGTGTGTCTGATGTATGAACGTAGGCGAAACAAAAGGAGTATGTTAGGAGCGGAACAGGTAGAGTTTTGACATTTTATTTTTTATACGATCCTGACATTTTCATAATTTTTTGACATTTTTTTTAACGATTTGTTAAATTGAATTAATCATAATTTTATTTTGGGTTTTTATCTGTTTTTAATGTAGTTTATGATTTAAATGTGTTAGTGTAAAACTATGGACTAGAATTATGTCTGAAATAAATAAATAATTAACTTATGAAGCCCGGCGCGTGCCCCATGTGGTGCCAAACAATGGAAAATCAATTGTGTCTCATTAGCTGTCCTTGACCGATTAAACAAATTAATTAATTAAATTAATTATAGTTTCTGCTTACCCTCATGTGAAGAAGGCGTAAGATATGTATGTATTATTTTGAGATCATCATGCTGAGTAGAAGCCTTCATTTCACAGTCATGACGTGCCAGCAGCTGCCGACTACCTCTGTGCAATATGTAGATCTATTTTCTTTTAAAATCAAAAATCAAAATTTAAATATTTTGTTTCACATTAAATAAACATGGTCACTTATGAAACGTCAGAAGCTAGGTGCACGGATACAATTGGTCGTTTCAAACCGTGCACACAAGCAGCACAAGAGCCAGCAAGAAACTCACGGTTACTCTTTTAAAAATAGTTGGCTTTTACAATGTTTTCAAAGTTTTGTTGTTTAATATATTACTCGAGTTAATTACCTATATTTTAGTACCTATTCAAGTGTTTCTTTGACAAATAAAGTTATTTTTCTCTCTTTTTTTTCTTAAGAAAAATTGTGCCACACAAAATTGTAACACACAAACAGCGATTTGATTCGACACAGGTCATGCCATACAAAGTTCATTCACCTTACGAATTCGCGGTAATCGTCTTTTCTCATCGCTGGGAATAACAATATCTATAAAATAAATGGGGACCTTAAAACTTATGTTGCAAAGAAACATACTATTCTTTATGAGTTCCTAATACTTTTAGAGCTTTTCTGAGAAAAACTATTTTAAGAGCTCGAGCCGAAGCAAGTTCTCTTGTGCACGTGTAAGTAGTGTTTATTAATGTTTAGCTGTATTAGATTTTTTTGGCGCGTGGCCAAAATGGGAATCACCTCCATCTTGTTTTTAGGGTTTCGTACCTCATAAAGAAAAACGGAACCCTTATAAGATCAATCGTGTGTCTGTCCGTCTGTCATAGCCGATTTGCTCCGAATCTACTAGACAAATTTAGTTGAAATTTGGTACATTGTATACATTTCAGTGACCCAAATACGAACGTGTAACGTAAATAAATTAATTTTGAGTATGGTGTTAATTTAAAAACCTTTGGGATTTTCTTTTTTTAAAGATTTGTAAACTGTATCGTGTGACATATCTAATGAAAGAACTTGTTATCAGGATTTCAAATATTGTTTTTTTTATAATTAAAATAGTTAGTTTTACTGTTATTAAAGAAAGTGAATGAAAATTGACCATTCCCCTTTTATAAGTATAACCGAAACTGCTGAGGCTAAAAAAAAATAATCGGAGTATATATAGTTCTATCTTTATAGATTAACAGTAAAACCTATAAGAAGTCTATGGTCTTAAAATAACACAGTAAATCACTAAATATTGTGCGTACAAACTTACATTTGAAGAAAGAATGTATGAGGGAACATGTTTTTAACTACAATGTTAAGTTTGTTCTTGGGATAAATTCATCCGAACTACGGAGCCCTTAATTTTGCGTGATGTGACACGCATTTGGCCGGTTTTTTCAATAAATTTCGTTGTTGTCGAAAACAAATGTTTACCTACAGTGCCAACTTGTCAACGTCAGTCGAGTGCCAAAGGATAGAAGGCAGCCTCTCATGTACCATGAGGGACTGAGGTTGTATTGCTAGATCACTCTGAGTTTGGAATATGGGATACAGCAAAGATCAAAAAGGAAAAATAAATTTATTTGACCCACGTAGGCACACAATATTCGTACAAAAACAAAAAACAGAAAATACACCGCTAACTCCCGATTGACACCGAATAGGGGTCGCACTCCTCCAACCGTCAGTCGCCACTGACTCCGAATAGGAGTTTTGGGCCACGCGGTTTGCAACTCTATTATAATGTACAATAAGGTGCTCATCCGCGGAAGAGGTCGGGGCGGGGCGGGGATCGACGTCATCTGACAGCGGCGGGCAAGCGGTAACAGTGTTGTGTGCCTCACGGGTGCGCCAAATAGGCCCAGTTCAGCATAAATGCCAGACAACTAGTGCCTGACGCTGGTTTTCTACTGGACCTTATGTTACGAGGACGTCTTACGGATGTAAATCAGTATTATAGTATGTGTCATCAGTCATCTGCCTAGCCTTTTCTCAACCATGTTGGGGTCAGCTTCTAGTCGCACCGGATGCAGCTGAATACCAGTATTTTACACGGAGCGACTGCCTATCTGACCTCCACAACCCAGTTACTGGGTTTTTTTATTATTTGCTACACATATCGATCTATTTTTTTATTAAATTTTTTATACACACTATAAAATATGGTTTTTGAGGCACGGAGGGGTCTTGGTATGTAAAGATGGTCACCCATCCTTACATACCAAGACCCCTCCGTGAAGCACCTCGGAAAGCACGTTAAGCCGTTGGTCCCGGCTGTCATTTGTAGATCTTTGACAATCGTTACGGGTCGTCAGAAGCTCGAAAGTCTGACAAACAGTCTTACCTAGGGGTATCGTGTTACCCATTAACTGGTTTGTGGAGGTCAGATAGGCAGTCGCTTCATGTAAAATACTGGTATTCAGCTGCATCAGGGGTAATGGCTGATCTTTGCGTTATGCTCGTGAACGGGTGCTGCTTGTGGTGACTGGTAGTCTTGCTGACCATGGTTTTGTTTTGTTATTAGTAATTAACTGTTTATTTATTTTACTTTGATGGTCCTAGTTCATCATTTGTGACTGTTACAGCTGTAGATATATGTATGTAAGCGGGCACGCCCTTTATACTTAGAGGCTTTTATTTAGGTTTTAAGTTCTGTTTACGTTTTTATCTCTGCTTGAGAATAGTTTTCGGTCTTTTTCTTTTCTTTTTGTTGGTATTATGGTGTGCTAGCTGACATATGGGTAATAATTTAATGTTTTGTGTTTCACGTGGTGTAAATGGTTTTGCATACTATTGTATAGAATGCATTTTTTTTCACTAATTGAACAGACAGCTGTGCTGCTGGGGAGTTTGTTGGCCACTTCTTCTTCCCAGCTAAAGCACTAGGAAGTGGTGAAGGGTGGGCGTTTTGAGGGACTGCCTTATGTAATTCTGACTTTCAAAAAGTGCTGATTCTCAGCCTAGTTTGAATAAATGAATTTTGATTTTGATTTTGATTTCATCCGGTTACACTGGAAGCCGACCCCAACATAGTTGGGAAAAGGCTAGGCAGATGATGATCATAATTCATATCAATGAATGTTGTGCTGTCGCATGAAGTCAAGATCCCTCGCGCCCCGAACTCGTTCCACGGATGAGCACCTTATTGCGTTATAATAGAGTTGCAAACCGCGTGGCCCCTGACTCCTATTTGGAGTCAGTGGGGACTGAAGGGTTCGGGAGTGCGACTCCTATTCGGAGGCAACGTGGACTTACCGGTTAAGTCAGTATAGTCACAGGTATCCTAGTTTGTACATTACTCAATATTTTGGAAAAATCATCACTTCCTTTTATATTGATCGCACATTCTAGGTACATAATAAACCTGTGTATATAACTTAGCATATAAGTGTGACCGTGTGACTTACTGTAAAATTATACATAATGATTGTTTGCCAATACGATTAGGGGACGCCCACTGATCTATGACGTATCTAGTTGTTGCCATCTCATCTCAGGCGTGAAAAATAAAAAAAAGGCGTGACACATCTACCTTAATTATTTAGCACAATTATTTATTGTAAGGCGTCATCTACACAGGCTAGAGTATCGCAGTGATAGTCACGCCGTGGCATCAAATTCAATAGAAGCTGTATGTAGCAATCTACGCCATACAGCGATCTCATCGCGGCGAGAACTTGATGGCCTAGCCGCCGCAGGAGACGCCCTGGTCGTCGGGAATCCCGGGCGGATTTCCGGCCACCGTAGGCGTGGGCTTTCGGAGGCTGAGCAATGGGTAGCTCACCGTCCGGTAAGGACCAGGCCCGGTCGACGGCGCGTTGTATTCCACGCACGCCTCAAAGAGATGTCGTCAGCAAGTGTAGGGGTCCACTAGGGCCGATGCCTGCAGGGGTCGCGGGAAGGTACTAAATGGTCATCGAGGCCCCTGGCAACACAAGCAACAGGAAGGAATATGGGTGGGTTTTAGTTAGAAAGAGTCTGACACACCCTCCCGCCCCGCCCAGAGCGGGAGAAGTTATTTGATGATTGCCCATCCAAAAAAAAAAGCGAGACTATCGCCGCGACTCTCTCCCCCACGGAGATGGCGCCTTATGACCATGTATGAGATTGTTGTCACGTGTAGATCTGTAAACGGATGTAAATATTGAAAGAAAGGAAAATAGATTTATTAGTCATAGAAACACGTGCACATAAAAAGCTAATCAAAAAACTTTTTGGTCACCAGTTACATCAAATAGACGTTTCGAGATTTCCGCAAATAACTTATCACTGGGACCCCACGGACGGTCTCGACGCCAAAGGGCACAAAGTTGTACTCTCTGCCAAGGCCTTCATATTTGATAAATTTGTTTTGATAATTTGCTCGGTAGACACCACTTTGAGAAAGAAGCCGACAGGAGGATATCAATTCTTTAAAGTGCCTTTTATTTAAAATGCAATAGGTAGCTTAGGTAAGTGCAATAAAAATTAACAAATTCTAGTTAGTTTGATTCAACAATGGACACATAATTAACGTGGGAAATGTGCTTTATTGATCTAACATCATTGCAAGACGTAACTATTGTTCCTGACTCATAACAACTAATTTATAATTAGCATTGATTTCAATGCGCGATTTCAGTAAGAATATTTAATATTTTAATTTTCCGAGCATTTAAATGATTTTGGTAAATTCGGAAGTAATTGAAATACAGATTTTTTATTTTGTCTCGGAAAATTGAGAAAGTCAATGTGGCCTTTTGATACAACTGAATACCTTTTTTGATGAAGTTAACTTAGTCAACTCAACAATAGCCAGACAATCAACTATTTAAAAAATAAATATTTGTCCCTCTCTCGTTATTGCACACTGTTTGTCTCTGTATCACCCAATGGTTGAATAACAAGGTTGAGTGATAGAAAATGCCTATGGCATTAAGGCCATCTCTGTTCATTTGTATGCTTGAAAATTTAAATAAATAAATTTACGTTTAATTTGTCGTGAAGATTCTTTCTTCTATATCTGGAAGTCAAGAATAAATTATTTCGTGGGCTACCTTAATTCATTCCTATGACATAAAAGATGTTGACAGAATTATGATGACAGCTTTCAGAAACTGACAGCAAATCGGTGCTCACGAATACACGATTATTTTAGCAATAACATAATAACATTTACCTTAAACCTGTACCAAGAAGCCTACAGGAGGACCCAATTTCTTAGTCCAAGTCTTTTCGTCACTTATCCCGCAATGTTTGAAGACTAAGTTCTTCAACCATGCGTCATGCCCGTTATGACATACGGTGCCGAAACAGGTCCACGTTTTGGTACCGTATGTCATTCGGACTGGTCCACAAAAAAACTCAAAACTTAAAGCATTTATTTCAAATAAACCAATTACAGGCACTTTTGAATTGTCAAGGGGTCAGTCCGTCAGAAATATGAAGCTTGTTGCCCATTCCAAAGCGTAGTAGGTACATATGGAGAAGAAAGGGCAAGAAACTCCACGGACACTCTTTTAAATCAACATTTGTTGACAAAATATTGGTTATCATTCATTTTGAAATTATACGTGTTTGCACCTTGGACAACGTCAAAAATGTCCGTAATAAAAAATATAAAAACAAACAATACAAAAATTTAATTAAATTTAAATAAGCCGTGGCACCTAAGAAATCAAAATCAAAATCAAAATATTTTTATTTCACATAAACCTACATGGGCACTTATGAAACGTCAGAAGCTAGGTGCACGGTTCCAATTGGTCGTTTCCTATGGAGAAGAGCCGGCAAGAAACTCCACGGTTACTCTTTTAAAAATAATTGGCTTTTACAATGTTTTCAAATTACACAAATTAGGTATGGGAGAACAGTGTAGGCCTGTCGAGAAGTACTTAACAAAAAAAAGAGAAAAGGAAACGGTCTAAAGAAAAAAAGATCTAGTCTATTAAGCCTACGACTAAGAGATGACCAGACCCTACTGACGCCGCCCGTTCACGAACATGACGCATGGATTAGCTTTAGCTCAACCATTTTGAAGGAAGCCAAATGATTCAACATACGCGCCACCATCAGCGAGACATTAAAATGGGCATGACATACTCCAAGCCGTCAGGGCACATTCAAGTCAGTGAAAAACGTACCCACCCAGTAAATGGTAGCTTTAAGGCTCCTGCATACTGGCGCGACTTGTCGCGCGACGCGTCGCGACACAAAGGCACCGCTTGTAGCGCTACACGCGGTGTCTTTGTGTCGCGTCGCGTCGCGCGACAAGACGCGCCAGTATGTAGGAGCCTTTATAGTAGGTACATAGTACTCACATATGTGCTAAGCAATTATAAAAAAAGTATTTTTAAATGCTAATCAATTAGGTTTTGCGCCCTTGTGGACTACAAATTTAAAGTCGCTCAACGTGCAATGGAGCGGACTATGCTCGGAGTTTCTTTGAAGGGTAAAATCGGGAATGAAATTATCCGAATGAGTTACCGATATAGCTAGCAGAGTAAGCAAGCTGAAGTGGCAGTGGGCTGGCCATGTTTGTCGAAGGACCGATGGCTGGTGGAGCAGGCGAGTCTTGGAGTGGAGACCGCGTTTCTGCAAGCGTAGTGTTGGATGCCCCCTAGCTAGATGGACCGACGACCTTAAAAAGTGGGACAGACTGGATGCGGAAGGCGGAGGACAAGGTGTTGTTGTGCATCCTGGAAGAGGCCTATGTCCAGCAGTGGACTGCGATAGACTGAGTTGATTGTATCAATATGGATAAAAAAAAATCATTATTATCTGCCCAGCCACCGACACCGATGACACCGATGCCAACATAATTGGGAATACCCAATTATGTTGGCATCGGTGTCCAGTCTAACTGAATGCAGCTGAACACCAGTAGTTTACATGGAACTGCCTATCTGACTTCCAGAATCCAGTTACAGGGTAATACGGTACCCCTTGGTTGGACATCCACGAATAACGGCCGGGACCAATGGCTTACATGGTTTCGAAGGTATGGAGGGGAGTCTCATCCATGGACTGATTTCGGCAAGCGTAGCTTAACCTGATGAATCGACCCGTGCAGCTGTTATTATTTTGTCACGAGCCCGTACCAAATACTAATAATCATTTAAGCAATTACATGCTTCATTTACCAATACGGATCAAACAAAAATATAATAATAAATGAAAAATAACGCGGCTAGGTAGGTGCGCTGATACTGGTTCACTTGACATGCGCGTGCGCCGAGTGGCTCGCCCACGCGCCGCCACTACGACATGCTGGGTCACATTCAGGGTTGACACTGGCACGGTTTTATGATATTTTTTTTTGTAAGGGCCAGTATAAAAAAGTAAGATGGAGCCTCATTTCCTACGAAATGTATGGGAAAAGTTTTTAGCGATTTCTGACTTTTCTAGTAGGTACTCAAACCGGAGTTGGTCCAATAGAGTTTTTTGATCACGAAGATACACAATACAAATGTAATTGAATGAGATGAAAATGTCTGGCTGACCGTATTTTTTTTTTTTAATCTGTTTATGAAGATAAAACATTCTCAAAAAGTTAAGGACAGTCTCCTAAGACCCGTTCCGCCACATCTCAAAAACCCGCCCAGTGTGGTGCAACGATCGTCATCAGTTTCTTGATTCAAACAATAAAAGATGTAATTTGTGATGACATCCCATTTACACGGTGCAAGTCTCTGGAATATTCAAGTGCAATAATCGTACACCATAAAGCACGTTCAATTATTGCAAGTTTTGCCTTGTTTTAATACAAAGTTGCACGTCCTTGTACAATTGATTCAAGTTCTGCCCGTATTTGTGCTGTCATATTTTTTTTCAATTCTATTAAACTTCTTCTCAACATTTCTTTTTATTTGTTTCATTCGTTTCGCCTGCAGAGTAAGCAAGCTGAAGTGGTAGTGGGCTGGCCATATTTGTAGAAGGACCGATGGCCGGTGGAGCAGACGAGTCCTAGAGTGGAGACCGCGTATCGGCAAGCGTAGTGTGGGACGCCCCCCAGCTAGATGGACCGACGACCTTAAAAAGGTGGCTGGGACAGACTGGATGCGGAAGGCGAAGGACATGGTGTTGTGGCGCAGCCTGGGAGAGGCCTATGTCCAGCAGTGGACTGTTATAGGCTGAGTTGATTGATTGATTGATTGATTGATTCGTTTCCGCACTCGTGTTTGAATGATATAAATTTTTCATGCCAGAATTGAATACGATTTTATTGTACGTGCGATTTTATTGTGCTGATTACGGAACGGCAACTAACTTGCTCGTATCGTGCAACAATTGTGCGTGTTGTTTAGACGGTGCCAGTCAATTGTTGCTTAATGTTTTTGGCACGCCCCAGGCAATAATCTTGCACCGTGTGAATGGGGCTTCAGTCTCTCTCAATCAGTATCTTACCTTTAGGCACATCTCGCTTTACATTAACGCCGGGACCGGTGGCCGTTAGCAGCATACCAGCATGCAAGCACGCCCCAGGCTCGTTGTACTCACACATTATGTGATAAACTTAACGTTTCATGAATTGTTTGGCGGTTTGGCGATCTGTAAACTATAATTCCCAAATATGGTAAGTTACGCAGCACAGGCTTGTTGTACTTAATATATAATCTTCTATACAAATAAATAAAATGGAAGTGTCTGTTTGTGATGTCAAAATAACAGCTATTTGCTAAAAAAAATAAATTTTTGTCTGTCTTTCTGTTTGTTGTTCCAGCTAATCTCCAAAACGGCTGGACCGATTTTGATGGGATTTCACTCGCAGGTAGCTGATCTGCTGTGGAGTAACTTAAGTTACTATTGTTTAAGAAAAAGTCACGCGGGCGAAGCCGCATGCAGCAGATAGCCAAATAGTATAAAAAGTCGCTTTTCGTGTCTGTCTGTTTTTTGTGTCCTATTTCTTCTTCTGGATCGAGGTGGCACTAGAAAAGGATGCCTGGAAGGACCTTGTGGCATGTCTTTGCTCATCAGTGGGACAGTGTAGGCTAAGTAAAAAAAAAAAACTTCCAAACTACACAATGGATTTTGAGGCGGTTTTAACCATCATTTAGTGATAATTTATTATGGAAGGTTTGTGCATGTAATACCTTCTTAACTTACCTAGAGCACAGTAATATCGATGTTTTGGGATGTCGCCACAACAGTATATTGCACCCGTGCGAAGCAGGGGCGGCTCATTAGTGTAATACCTATAAACATTACTGAGACACTTGGACAAGCGTAACAACACTTCATAATGCATTTTTCTAGCATAAGTATATATTTTATTTCTTTATTTATTCTTTATAAATCTGAATTAACAATAACATAAATCTGAATCAGTCTGCCAAACTGCAAAACAGTTTGTCGGCAGTAGTTCTCGTCTACCAATAGATTACAAATTTTGAAAATTAATATGCTATAACTTAATTGTGCTAAGTAAAATATAGTATAAATACCTACAGTTCATATATGAAAACTGACATTTTACAAAAAATAAAAAACATTTTCTATGGACACAATGAAGGCTCCTACATACTGGCGCGACTTGTCGCGCGACGCGACGAGACACAAAGACACCGCGTGTAGCGCTACAAGCGGTGCCTTTGTGTCGCGCGACAAGTCGCGCCGGTATGTAGGAGCCTTGAGAGATAATGCTTTTGTAGAACGCTTTTAAGTTAATCCTTTATTAGTCTTCACATGCGATATAAGTTTGGGGGGTAGCTCATTAGCTAACGTTGGTACTACGTACCTTCTTGTGCGCTTACCAAAGTAGTTAGTTATTTTTGGAACAGCACTATAGATATTGCACCTGCGTAAGTCTCAATCTCGTGGGAATATCGAGATAAAAGTATCTTTTATCCTAATCTAGGTCATGGTCTGCCCATGTGCTAAATTTCATCGAAATCAATTCAGCCGTTTTAGCGTGAAAGCGTAACAAACAAATAAACAAACAAACTCATTTTCGCATTTATAATACTTATTAGTAAGGATTGTCAATTTCATCCGGATATTTATCTTCGGATTTTTTTTGCGATCAATTACCGCTAGTAGTTGTTTTTTTTAGTTTCGTTAACTGACTTCCAGTTGATAAAATCTGTTTATTTTTATTTTGTCGTGTTTACCGATTTATCTGATACTGTTTACAAGAGATTACAATACGATGGATGACCCCAAAAACAAAACTCATCAAATTCATTTTTTTATTGTTTTATAATTATCCCAACTGTTTCCGAAGTCTTCAGATGGTTCCAAAGAAGTCAACGTGATAATCGGAGACTTCGTATACATAGTGCTAAAACGGCTCTCATGTGTAAGAGTGTATTCTGCATGGCCCCAAAATTATACAACAAGGTACCAAAGACATACAAAGATTTGAATATTAATGGTTTTAATAAAAGCATGAAGAAATTTTTAGTAAATAAATACTACTATAATGTTGACGACTATTTAAATGATGCACTATAGACATTTGTTATTATTACCCGACTGCCTCAGGAGGGTAATGTTTTTCGAGAGTATGTATGTATGTATGTATGTATGTATGTATGTATGTATGTATGTATGTATGTATGTATGTATGTATGTATGTATGTATGTCTATTTCTTTGGCACGCTCTGTAGCCTAAACGGCTTGATGGATTTTAACATATGAGGTGTCTTTAGATTCGTCTTAATTGTGAGAGTGACATAAGCTATATAATATTTATAAATTGCATCTGCAAATATAAAAAAAGGAGGGGAAGGGTTTTTTTTTTAATTAATTGCAACAATATTGGTATCAAATAAAAGCTAGTAATGAGTAATTTTCAAATATATATGTTAATAAAACTAAAAAGCTTGAAATAAAATAAATTATTTAAAAAACAAAAAACCCGACTGCAAAAACACATAACTGAAAAGGGAAAAACAAGCATTATAATCTATATAATTTTGGTCTTGCAGGCGGGGACAGTCGAATAACCTGAAATATGGTGTAACTGTTGATTGTCCCCGCCTGCGATACCAAAATTATATAGATTATAATGCTTGTTTTTCCCTCTTCAGTTATGTGTTTTTGCAGTCGGGTTTTTTGTTTTTTAAATAATTTATTTTATTTTTATCAACTTAACGTAACTATAATTTTTATGCTTAGAATTATATTATTATTGTATTTGTACGCCTTTCTAGGCCAAACATGCTGAAACTTCCTTCATTTTTTTTTTGTAATCATTCCAACTGATTGTAAACCTACACATTTTTTTGACAAATAATATATATCTTATCGTGTCTTATCTTATAATATGTATTTAGATATCGATACCCATCACGTCTGTGGAGTTTCGTTAACTAATATAATTTGACCCTTTATAGGTGGCACCGGTGACTAAAAAGTTGTGCGGAAATCGGTTGTCATGGTATGGGCATGTGATGCGGAGGAATGAGGAAAATGTCGTGAGGAAAGTCTTGAGTATGAATGTCGAAGGCTATAAGAGTAGGGGAAGACCAAAGAAACGATGGATGGACTGTGTGAAGGATGATATGGCTAGAAATGGGGTGATTACCGAGATGACAACTAATAGAGAAGTATGGAAGAAAGCGACATGTTGCGCCGACCACAAATGAATTGGGATAAGGGCAGGAGAATGATGATGAGGTATTGTAACATCCGGGACAACACCCTACATTACCTGGAATTTCAACCGTTAATCTAGTCCTGTGGTTGTTTCGTACCAGGAATACTATCTATACTCACAGTAGTAGTAAGTCTATATAACTTAACATAACATAACATAACATCACGCCTTGTTTCCGAAAGGTTAGGCAGAGGTGTACCCATAGTAGGTACACCCACGTTTCACGAGTTATGTTTAAGTCCCATGTAATAGGGGACGAGCCTATTGCTATCAATCGGACACAAATCTAGACTCCGGGCTGCTACTGAGATATTTCTAATGGAAAACTCAATAACGACCTGGGAATCGAACCCAGGACCTTATGCTTACCACTAGACCAACGAGGCAGTCATAGTTAAGTATGCTTAAATCTGTGAAATTGAATATTGGCTATACCGCCCACTGACCAGCCCAGCATAGCCCAGCAAATTACCTCCCAGTATATACTGGGAGGTAAAAAAAAAAAAGCACGTTAAGCCGTTGGTCCCCAATGAAGTAACTGGGACTCGTCCTCGACAGCCGGTGGAACTTCGTGGAGCATTTCCGACGTTTGGCTCCCAAACTGGAGCGGGCAGGCGCTGCATTGAAGCGGCTCCTGCCCAATCTAGGGGGTCCAAACGGCTGTACGCGGGGGTCGTGCGGTCCATGGCCCTCTACGAAGCCCCTGTATGGGCGCGCTCTCTGGCGCTACGGCCAGCCCGCCGGTTGAGCGCGGCCCAAAGGGTCATGGCCATCCGGATGGTCCGGGGATACCACACGGTCTCCTGTGAGGCAGCGAGCCTTCTTGCCGGATTGCCGCCATGGGATCTGGAGGCAAAAGTCCTCGCGCACGTATGGGAGTGGCGCGAGGAGGCGAAACGCCGGGGAGTAACTCCGCTGCCGCGAGAAATCGCGGCACAGCGGAAGGAGCTCCGGCGGGATCTCATGGCAACATGGAGAGTACGGTTGTCGCAACCCAGTGCTGGGCACGCCACGATTGCGGCGATAAGTCCCCTCTTTGAGGAGTGGCTAGAGAGGCGCCACGGCCTGCTCACGTTCCGCCTGACGCAGGTCCTCACCGGACACGGCAGCTTCGGGAGGTTCCTGTGTCGAATAAGGCGAGAGGAAACGCCCGGGTGTCACCACTATGTGGATCGCCCGGAGGACACGGTGGAGCATACGGTTGAGGTCTGCCCGGCTTGGGCAGAGCACCGCCGTGTCCTCGTGGAGGCGATCGGCGGCAGAGATCTCTCCCGTCCGGCCCTGGTTCAGGCCATGATGCGAAGCGAGAGGGCATGGGCGGCCGTCACCTCCTTCTGCGAAGCAGTAATGCTCGCGAAGGAGAAGGCGGGACGGTTGAGGGAAAGGCATGTTTCGCGCCCTCTCGCCCCTAGCCGCCGCAGGAGACGCCCTGGGCGTCGGGAATCCCGCGCGGATTTCCGACGCCCATCCGCCTCAAAGAAATGTTGTCAGCACAAAGGTAGGGGTCCACTAGGGCCGATGCCTGCCGGGGTCGCGCGAAGGTACTTATGGGTCACCGAGGCCCCCGCAACACAGGCAACAGGAAGGAATACGGGTGGGTTTTAGTCAGTAAGAGTCTGACACACCCTCCCGCTCCAGAGCGGGAGAAGAAATTTGATGATTTCCCACCCTAAAAAAAAAAAAGCCGTTGGTCCCGGCTGTCATTTGTAGATCTTTGACAGTCGTTACGGGTCGTCAGAAGCCCGAAAGTCTGACAACCAGTCTTACCAAGGGGTATCCTGTTGCCCAGTAACTGGGTTGTGTAGGTCAGATAGGCAGTCGCTCCATGTAAAATACTGGTATTCAGCTGCATCCGGTGAGACTGGAAGCCGACCCCAAAATAGTTGGGAAAAGGCAGGGCAGATGACGATGATACACTGGGAGGTAATTTGGGATTGGGCATTAAGGGACATCATACAAATATTTGTTCCGCACGGAACAAATATTTGTATGATGTGCAAGTAATTGTTCCGGGTCTGGGTGTTTGTGTTTGTGAGTTTTCTATGTTTGTAAACGAACCCACGATACAGGAAGAAATTCCTAGTGTGGCGCAACGTTTAAAAAAAACACATTTTTTAATAATTTTTCTTGCTGTTTCGTGTGGATGAAAATACTATGGGACAAACTCAAACTCAAAGAATTTATTTCAACTAAACCATATACAGGCACTTGAATTGTCAAGGAGTCGGTCAATTAGAAATATGAAGCTAGTTGCTCATTTCAAAGCGTAGTAGGTGCCTATAGAGAAGATCAGGCACGAAACTCCATGCTCCTTTAAATTATATTGTTACATAAAGATTAGTATAAATAATGTTGAATTTATAACTAAATGTGAGGACGACGTAAATAAGAAAAAACGCTTCCATGGTACAGCACAATAAACAAAAAGAAAAAACAATTAAAAAATAAAATAATTAAAAATAAGCCGAGGCAGCTAAGAGATGACTAACTGAAGTTGGAGTAATGGAAAACATGCAATTTAAACAAAACTGTTGCCCTGTATTTATCTAATATCAGGGAATTTTCAGGAGTCGACCATATTTTGCCTAAACTAGAGGTATCTGAAGAGAAGTGGTAGCCCAGTGGTACCAGCTCGACTTACGAATTGTCGGTCGTGGGGTAGAACCCAGGTAGGTGCTTTACTTTATGTAAATAGTTTCATGACCACTGCTCTCAAAACGGTGAAAGAAAACATCGTAAGGAAACCGGCATGTCCTAGAACCAAAAATTCGAAGACATGGGACATCTACCAACCCGCACTGGGCCCGTGTGGTGGATTACAGCCCGCTCCATCTCCCACTTCCTCTCTCTCAGGAGGCCTGTGTCAGAATACCGGGCTCTATCAGAATACCAGCGCTGCGACACTTATTTTTAAATGTCGCAGCATCATGCTGAGATAGGAGCCTCTTGGCCTCGTACAGGAGTTCTTGTTTTTATTTTCATTTAACTTTGTTTTTGTTTTTTTTATGTTTCTATGATTGTTTTTTAATTTAATTTGTGATCTCCTGTGCGAGTCCCTAAAAATACTTTTTCTTTCTTTTCTTTCTTCTGTCCCAGCAGTGGGAACATTATAGACTATTTGTGCTTATCATAGAGGTGTCTAGATAAAAAAATCTATTTCTGTCCCAATCGGATCCTTCTTCAGATCACGTTTGCCTGAGGTTTCAAGAATCGTCACAATGACAACCAGCATTTCTTCACAAATGTTTTGCAAACCGTAATATGTAAGTACGTAAGTACTTAAATACCACATTTATTTACCGTTCACTAACAGACTGTTAATAGGCAATCAATATCGCATTGAAATTCTTCGAACTCACAACAATCATACTTTTATTGGCACTTGGAATATATTCATTGCTGCGTTTGTTCTCATGACGCGTACCCAAGAATGAAGTAAGCTGGCACCGGATCGTATGCAATTACCAATATTTATGTTGGGCCAATGTTTTAATCCAGTATATAATTTATATTAACTGATCTAATTTTAGTGAGGTCGATGGCTTCAAAGTTGTGGTCGATGTCGATCATTTTGGTGTATTTTTGGGAGAATTATAAGTATTCCCGTTGGAGTTAAACTTAAATTACAGTGGTTAAATTAGTCATCACAATAAAATTATCATTTCCGGATATTCAGGTCGTGTTGTGGTTCCATTTTCTTGTTAATCGATGACTCGTCGTTCGTTCGTTAAGCCGCAGTTATGTGATTTTAGTGACTTTTAAATCTGCCTTCAAATAATGAAAGTAAGTTATGCAAAAAATGTATGTTAAACTAGAACACGTCAATCGATCAATCAATCAATTATACAGGGTGACATTGAAAACATGCGACAAATCGAAATGGGAGATTGTACTCATCATTATGAACAACTTTTATTAAGGGACCAAAGCTACAATCCCAAAAAAAAACTGCTGTCCCCTACATTTATGTTCGCAATACCTCATCAAAATGTAGGAAAAGCAGATTTTTTTTTTTGGGATTACAGCTTTGGTCCCTTAGTAAAAGTTGTTAATAATGATGTATACAATGTCCCATTTCAGTTTGTCGCAAGTTTTCAATTTCAACCTGTATGTATATGTATGTGAATATTTAAGTATTGTAGTAAAATACTTTATGAAATAAATTTGCTATTTTCATGTTTTTTTTTTGTATTAGAGACTATTTTATTATCTATAATTATATCTGTGATGTTTATAAAATATTCATATTTTCGTTACTAAAAATAAATATTCCCTATGAAACCGAACGGCAGCGCGGCGTGAGCGCGACGCGCATTTGTCTAGCCAAGGTCAACGGCGTTTACACAACCCTTAAGACCTTCGTTGCAGCGAATTGCCGTTTCTTTTTGTAATGTCCTATTACTCTTAGTAGGCTTGAGCCATAAAAATAATGGTTTAATTAAGACTAGCTTCTGCCCGCGACTTCGTCCTCGTGTTTTAACATAAAATATACCTAGTGACCCTCGGAAATAGTGGAGCTTTCTATCAGTGAAAGAATTTTTACTTCCAGAGATTACCATTTGCAAATATATTTACAAACTAGCTGTTGCCCGCGGCTTCATCCTCATGGCTTTTTCTTAAATAAAAGTAATACTAACTCCATAATACATCAACTATCTGCCAGTGAAATTCCCGTCAAAATCGGTGCAGCTGTTTCGGAGACTATCCGGAAGAAACAGATAGACAATAAATTTTTAATCGCTTTTTTGTTATGAGTACCGTATAAACTTTCATATTATTATGCATACATACAGACATTTCAATTATATAGATAATGTTACCTCTTTATAAATAATAGGTAGGTATTAGTTTAGATAGTTTAGACCAGAACTTCGTATTATCATTTATGGCAACCATAATAAAAAAATAAAAATCAAATGCCTTAAATGATAAGTTAAATACATTCGTTCGTTTTTGTTCTTCACTTTGGAAATCCGTAAGGTGGGTTTTAGGGGTTTATTAACGTCTTAGGTTAATAAACGACTAAAATCCACCTTACTAAAATAAAAAGAAGAATCCTTAATGAGATGAGGAAATACTTGGATTAGGTACATACGAGGGCGATACTGAAAGTTTTTAGAACTGGCCACTTGTAAACGATATAATAAAAAAACAGTTCAAATTTTCTAAGAACTTTCAGTGTCACCCTCGTAACAAGATTTGAAAAATAAACCAACTCAAAAGTGGCCATTAACATCGGGATATGCGTACAGTGACTTCTGCCACGCGACGTCAACGCGTGAGCCACTAGTCCAAACACAGTTGGATGATCACACCCTATAATGTCACTCAGACCCAGCCCTCCTCTCTGTAAGAGGGAGTGGGCAGTAATCCACCACGCGAGCCCGCGAGTGAGCGAGTAGATGTCACGTGTCTTCGTATTTTTGGTTCTAGGACATGCCGGTTTCCTCACGATGTTTTCACCGTCTTGAGAGCAGTGGTGATGAAATCATTTACACAAAGTAAAGCGCCTGTTTGGATTCGATTCTTCGACCTAGCACTGGGCCACCACTGCTCTTCATCACAACACAGTTGCTTAAAAGATAATTACCTACAAGCGAAACCTGATATATGGGAGTCATCGATTTTATTGTATTTGGGTAACTCGCGAAGCCGCCATGGTTGGCCGTTAAAGATCGTTTACATGCCATATTTTAATAAAAATAATAAGATTCAAAATGCGCTTATTCGCGGTAAACATGACGCAAAAAAAGGAACACAAATACAAAAAGAAACAATTTCGGGAAAAATATGCGTCGCATCCACACAAAACGGCCATCGCTCACCATAATGCTGCGACCCAATGCGAGATAGAGCCTCAGTGCTGCTGGTTTTCATCGATAGCTGGCGATGACATGATGACGTCGACCGGTGCAGCATACATTGAGATAAGAATAAAAAATAAAATAATAAAATGAAAATAATTATTTAAAATGGCAACATTCCGTACTGTCGTCGTGCGCGCAGCTGTCAGAAAACTATTTGTTTGAGGTTAGACATACAGGTAACATAATGGCTTCATAATTCTAATTATCTAACATGGATGGCACATTACGTAAACATGATATGATGGAAAAATAGCAAAAAAAAGCAAGCAATGCAATAACGACAAGATACGCACAAACTCTCTGTGTACGTAGCACCAACGTATCTACTGCACACCTATATTTGCACATGTGAGATAAATGATTATACATACCTTCTCAGCCAGGTCTTGATAATGAATTCCAAAGCTTTGATGCTTCTAGCTTTTGGGTTTTGGTGAAAAAAATATGTACTTAGTTCGTACTTAGTCCTCGCGCACGTATGGGAGTGGCGCGAGGAGGCGAAACGCCGGGGCGTAAGTCCGCTGCCGCGACAAATCGCGGCACAACGGACGGAGCTCCGGCGGGATCTCATGGCGTCATGGAAAGTACGCTTGTCGCAACCCAGTGCTGGGCACGCCACGATTGAGGCGATAAGTCCCCTCTTTGAGGAGTTGCTAGAGAGGCGCCACGGCGTCCTCACCTTCCGCCTGACGCAGGTCCTCACCGGACACGGCAGCTTCGGGAGGTTCCTGTGTCGGATAAGGCGGGAGGAATCGTCCGGGTGTCACCACTGTGTGGATCGCCCGGAGGACACGGTGGAGCATACGGTGGAGGTCTGCCCGGCTTGGGCAGAGCACCGCCGTGTCCTCGTGGAGGCGATCGGCGGCAGAGACCTCTCGCGTCCGGCCCTGGTTCAGGCCATGGTACGGAGCGAGAGGGCATGGGCAGCCGTCACCTCCTTCTGCGAAGCCGTAATGCTCGCGAAGGAGGAGGCGGGACGGTTGAGGGAAAGGCAAATTTCGCGCCCTCTCGCCCCTAGCCGCCGCAGGAGACGCCCAGGGCGTCGGGAATCCATGGCGGATTTCCGGCCACCGTAGGCGCGGGCTTGCGGACGGTGAGCAATGGGTAGCTCACCGTCCGCCAAGGACCAGGCCAGGGTCGACGGCGCGTCCTATTTCACGCGCGCCTCAAAGAGATGTCAGCACAAATGTAGGGGTCCACTAGGGCCGATGCCTGCCGGGGTCGCGGGAAGGTACTTATGGGTCACCGAGTCCCCTGGCAACACAGGCAACAGGAAGGAATACGGGTGGGTTTTAGTCAGTAAGAGTCTGACACACCTTCCCGCTCCGCCCAGAGCGGGAGAAGTTATTTGATGATTTCCTACCCTAAAAAAAAAAAAGGTGGACAATAGGGTATTTTACTATATACGAGAAAAAATCTATAAATGGATTATTGAGATAGTTTAGGCAAAAAGGAGTCGGAAAATGTTACTTTTAGTTCATAAAATAACAAAATAAATTTTAAAATTCAATTCAACGTTTTCAGTTTATCTAATCTGTTAAAAACACCATGAAATAGTAGTCGCTATGTTATTACTTATTACGTCATACCGCTAAGTAAACTAAAACGTGTCAACTGTCAACTGATTGTTAGATAATAGATCAGCGCATTTGTTTACTAGCCAAGTGACGTCATGACCACAGAGTAACATGGCGTCCACTGCGTCCAGCGTTTTCGTCAAACTACGCGCGAAATTTGAAAATGTAAAATTTAAATGCATTTTTATGGCACTTATCGATTGAATAAAAATTTTGTGATTTTTTTTGGGGCATATTAGCACTATAGAATTTTATTAAGACACTTTTTTAAAAATGGGTGTAAGACCTTATTGTTCGGGAATTCTGTCTTATTGATCATCTGCCTATCCTTTTCCCAACTATGTCGGGGTCAGCTTCCAGGTTAACCAGCTGAATACCAGTATTTTACATAGAGCGACTGCCTATCTGACCTCCACATTTCATTACTGGGTAACACGATACCCCTTGGTAAGGCTGGTTGTCAGACTTTCCAGTTTCTGACGACCTGTAACGACTGTCAAAGATCTACAAATGACAGCCGGGACTAACAGCTTAATGGTCATGGTATGTTTAAAGATGATCACCCATCCACGGACCAACCGCGGCAAGCGTAGTTTAACCTGTTTCATCGACCCGTGCGTGTTGTTACTTAGCCACAATCTCCTTCTGAATTCTGTCTTATTATGATTCTTTAACATCTCTCCCTCTCCTCCTCCGTATAGGTTTTGTCGAGTTGTATTTTCTAATTGACTGTATAGACATCTCATAACAACCAATAATTTTGATAGAACGCACATTTTCGACAGTCATGGCACATACGTAAAACAAGATGGCCATAATCATCGTACCCATGTAAACGGCCCGTGATACGTCATCTAAGCTCCGCCGCCTACGTCGGACCGGTAATAGATAGACAATAGACTCGAACCGGATCCAGTCGATCCGAGCCGGTTCGCCGTTAATACACATTAACATAACGAAGATGGCCCCCGCAGGCTCCCCACAGTTTTCAATATTCTCTTGATTATAACGAGGTATTGCGATATTAAATTTGAGTAATAGATCTGCCGAGATCTATTCTGCAAAAATCTGACCTCTCACCTTTCTTCTTATTAATGAAATCACATTACCGACACCATTTCCTCGTCAATTATAAAGAAAGTAAGTGCTTAATAAAGATAAACTGAAAACTGTCCTACTGGCAAATAAAAGAGAAAATTACTATAAGCTCCTTGCATTGCACATTACCTATAGTATGTTTTTATAATCTCGGAGACTAAATTGACACATACAGATAGATAGATAGATAGATAGATAGATAAAACATTTATTCAGTGCACACAAAAAACTCCAAATTGAAAAAACGAACAACAAGGGAGTTTGTTGGCCACTTCTTCTTCGAGGTGAAGTGGTGAAGGGTGGGCGTTTTGAGGGACTGTCTTATGTGGTTTTGACGTTCGAAAAGTGCTGATTCTCAGCCTAGTTTGAATAAATGACTTTTGATTCTGATTTTGAATCATTTGAAATGTCAAATTAGTCTCTGGGATTAAAAAACAGACTTAAGGCTGTAACTAACCAGTTAGAAGATTAACAATATTATTATTCATTGCACAAAAAAAATGTGTCAGAGTTGTGTATGGAGCAGAATATTTAGAGCAGTGTAAGCTCTTATTTAAAGTTACTACATTTTTCCCAGTTTCTTGTCTTTACATTTTTGAAATTTGTTTATTTATAAAAAGCTATTCGCACATGTTCCCATTGTAGTTTATACATATTTAAAAGAGTTAATAGCAGAGATTACATTTGCATAGCAGAAATTCCAATTGCATGGCAAACAAAATCTTCAACAATGAGTATTGCCCACTAATAAATCTAGGAAAACAATATTTGCCTGGCTTTTAGACAACTGTTTCTATCCAGTAAGCGATTTTTTTAATTATAAATTTTGACATTACATTTTATCAACAGGTACTTTGTGGGTGTGTTTATTGACTTTTTATAATTAATACATTTCGTCATTTCATTCATAAATAAAATAATAAAAAATAGTAGTGATAAAACAAAAAAAAAAAAAATAGTGTTGTATTAAAAATTCCCTATTTTCATTTTAAACTAACTTGTAATTATATTACCTACTTGTTCTTCAATTTTAATATTTATACACCGGAAACGGTAGTGTATGTGAAGCTGTTAATATTAAGATTTTAATGTACCATTATACTCAGAAATAAATTATATTCTATAACACAATTTAATATTTATTATAAACCTCGTCAGCCATTATTATTTACTTAAGTAGGCTTAGTCGTATGAACTTTGACCCCGGAGGCTACTGTGGCTCGTCTCAGTGAGCCACCCACGCGTATGGCATGGAAACATTAGAAACTAATGGAAATTCGCCTTGCCTTATAAGATTTATTTCCTACATTAACGAATAGAAGATAAAAATAGGTGAGAAATTGGTACTTACCAGACATGGGGAATTGTTACAACGATATAAGTCGTTGTCGTTTTGCTGCCGTTTCATACATTACATACATACTCAGCCTATAATGTTCCCACTGCTGGGACACAGGTCTCCTCTCTGTGAGAGGCAGTGGGCCGTAATCCACCACGTGGGCCCAGTGCGGGTTGGTAGATGTCACATGTATTCAAATTTTTGGTTCTAGGATATGCCGGTTCCTCACGATGTTTCCCTTCACCGTTTTGAGAGCAGTGGTGATGGTGGTGGTGAAATAATTTACACAAATTAATGCGCCTGTCTGGGTTCGAACCTTACCGCGACTTACAACGCGTAAGTCGCGGCCGTTACCACTGGGCCACCACTGCTCTATATTGCTGGCGTCATCCCGATTTATTTCGAGACGACTATAAAATATATAAATAAAAAATATATATTTATTTTATTTATACAGGGTCAAATGAAACTAGCTAGCGTAACTCCGCAGAAGTAGACGGATATCGATATCTAAACACGAAAAAATAATACCAGTATTTTACATGAAGCGATTTCAGTCCACAACCCAATTACTGGGTAACACGACACCCCTTGGTAAGACTGGCTGTCAGACTTTCGGGCTTATGACGACCCGTTACAACTGTCAAAGATATAACAATGACAGCCGTGAGTAGGTATTGAGTATAGAATCGTTCCAATAAAGGGTTGTGCCTCACGTAACATGCAAAACAGTTGATCAGCAATCAACCTAAGGGCCTGACTGACAATGAAACAAACTATCGCAGGCAGACAGCGACCAACGACAGCCTAGTTCTGTCGTCCATGTGCACGATGATGTGGGACATTGATCGTGTGCGCCGGTCCTAACTTGCTTAGGTTATTCAGATGTAAAGAGAACGCAACGCTTCCAACTTGTTTGAACCGGTGCTTGCAATTTAACCAAGTTTGAGATTTTGCATAGAAATACGGGATGGTTAATATTTTGTATTTGAATGCAACATTGTGTATTTACAGAAGTATGCGTGGTTGGGAGAAAAGCTATTTGTTACTAAAAAAAAAAAACCGGCCAGGTTCGGGTCGGACCACGCACAATGCAGAGTTCTGTGGTTGGCATGACTTTATCCCAAGAACAAACTTAACATTGTAGTTGAAAAACATGTTCTCCCATACATTCGAACTGAAAATGTATGTTTGTACGCACAATATTGGGAACTTTACCATGTTATATTAGGACCATTGACTTCTTATTCGTTTTTCTATAATCTATAAGTAAACAACTATTTTTTGTACTTTTTTTAAATTTTAGACTCAGTAGTTTCGGGAATAAGGGTCAATGGTCAATTTTCATCTATTTTCTTAAATAACTTTAGGAAGTATTTATTTAAAAAAAAAATACTTGAGCCTCGCATTATCATTTGATATGTCACTGTGCGGTGTGCAAAAGTCTTTCTTTTAATTTTCTTATTTGTCTCCCAAAAGGACGTGTTACGTAAATAAATGAATTTTGGATATGGGGTCACCATATCCAAAATTCATTTATTTACGTAGCACGTCCGTGTTTGGTTCACAGAAATTTATATGTGTGCCAAATTTCAACTAATAAGTCCATTCGTTTCAGAAAATTGGCTGGGACAGACGGGTAGACAGACACACGACTGATCCTATAAGGGTTCTGGTTTTTCTTTCGGATATATGGAACCCTGAAAAGAACAAAACTTTTTAAACGGGAAATTTAAAAATAATACGCGGGCAAACTGCGAATAAGATCTGTAAATGGTTATGATTTCAACATTGTGCCGGTGATGAAGCATTTCTTCAAACCAGTTTAATTGAAATAGTAGCTAAAGATATGTGTGGTTTCCTGTTTTTCTCATCTACTAATGTAGGTACTTACTTTTTTTGTACGAACAAAAAATGCTCTCCTTCCATTTTTTTATTTTAAAGATGGTGATGATAAATCATTTAGTTACCGTAATAATTAGACAAACACTTATAATTTATTATCATAACAGACCTGTCATAATTTGACGAAAATAGTTAATTGGAAATGCAAACAGACAAAAAAGTGTGAGTACTGGCATATTGCGAATAATAATTTTAAAGAGTCTAATTAAACATGAATTTAAACGTGAAATCTCATCACCACCCTTGGTTGACTGGTAGAGAATGCCTAAGGCCGCCTTTGTACCTTTTTTGTGTGTAAACAGTTTAAATAAATAAATAAACTACTCGTCAATTAACATACACAATATGACGCTTGTATGAGCCCGAAGGGTAGGAATATATATATGGTAACCACATACAATAGATCTACCGATGGTAGATCTATTTTAAGTCCGAATGAGAGAGTTAATAGGACCCTCTGGATACGTAAAAATAAGAAAAAACCGGTCAACTGCAAGTCGGACTCGCGCACAAAGGGTTCCGTACCTTTATCTATAAAAACGGCAAAAAAAAAATCATGTCTGTTGTATGGGAGCCCCCTTAAATATTTATTTTATTCTGTTTTTTAGTATTGTTGTTGTTATAGCGACAACAGAAATACATTATCTGTGAAAATTTTAACTGTCTAACTATCACGGTTCGTGAGATATAGCCTGGTGACAGACCGACAGACAGACAGACAGACGGACAGCGGAGTCTTAGTAATAGGGTCCCGTTTTACCCTTTGGGTACGGAACTCTAAAAAGAAAAGAAAATAGAAGAGTCTAAAAGATTACTGTTTTGTGCTCCGTTTGAAATCTACTAAAATAGAAAACTAAAGTTTCAAAGATCTGCAGTACAAATATTTACAGAAATATCATCATTCCTACAATATATTATTGAATTAATCCAAGTGCTTTAAGTGAAGTTCATTACAATGATAAAATAGAAAATGCACTAAGAGCACTAGACGAGAAATATTAATGTAGTTAGCTTTCTAGATTTACGTCAATTAGAAAGGTACACCTACATAAACATTGGAGTACACTGCCGCTGTAGTGTTTAGGTTCACGGTTTAATGCGTTTAGGGAAGTTGTACACCAGTTGGACTTAAACAGGGCCGTTTGTGTAGCTTCAAATTAAGCTGAGCAATATGTTTAACACAACTGCAAAGTTGTACGCTTATTTCGTTAAAGGCAATCCTTTCTATTAAATTAATGAAACCAAATGTCACAGAACACTTTACTTGAATTCATTTAAATAACTGAAATATGGTCTGGCGATAAAGTGTTTTATTGGTTGTCATATCAGATAGTGTCACTTTAGTAGAATTTCAAGCACGTTTTAAACTAAGAACTAAAGTCGAATTATTAATTCACAGGAGTAATTATTATTATTATTAATTATTAATTGACATGTGCTAGCTGTCACTTTGTGTAATAAAATGGTCATAATTATTATTGTATTTATTGTATTCTAGACTTTTACACTTATTATTATACATTTATTTTTCACTTCAAATATAAATCAATTAAACTAAACGATCACCATTACTATTCTATTCTATGTTTCTCTATGGCAATGGTGCCAATGTCGACAATTCTGCCAAAGTTTTGAGAAAACATGCAGATAAAAAAATAAAAAAAAATAAAAAGAGAATATCTATTAATTTGTTGATAAAATAATTAATTTTTGGATTTAGATTTAACTTGTTGACGAGTACTAAATCACATCTCAGGTTACTTCAGTGTCTTAATAATTCGACTTTAGGTAAAATGTTTCCGTGCTTAAGTAATTTGGAAATCCCAAGACTTTCGTCATAGTCGACTTCTGCAGGCTTAGCACGAGAAACAGTAGAGAAGCGATTTGTCGACGGAAGAGTAGACAAAAATGACGTTTCCGTGTAGACTATTGACAGCTTTCTACAGAGAAATGTGAGAGGGGCTTGTGGCTAAATAATAACAGCCGCACGGGTCAATCGATCAGGTTAAACCACACTTGCTGAGGTTGATCCGTAGATGGGTGACCATCTTTACATACCAAGACTCCTCCGAGCCTCAGAAGGCACGTCAAGCCGTTGGTCCCGGCTTTCATTCGTGGATCTTTAGTTTGACAACCAGTCTTACCAAGGGGTATCGTATCACCTAGTAACTGGATTTTGGAGGTCAGATAGGCAGTAGCTCTATGTAAAATATTGGTATTCAGCTGCATCCGGTTAGCCTGGAAGCCGACTCCAACGTAGTTGGGAAAAGGCTAGGCAGATGAAATGTAGACAAGCGGTTTCTATTCTAGAGTAGAATAGAATTAGAATAGAAAGCGTCATGCTGAGCCCGCTGCAGTGTACCCCAACTCTTAGGTATCCTAGTGAGTCACGGTCCCAGGCCGCCTACACACTAGGATGTGGCGCTATTGTATTCAGAACTTGAATCGCAGCTATTTCGTGAAAGCGTTGAATGCAAACATATTTAAGTTATTTATAAACGCCGTAAAATCGCCATATATTATAAAAGATAGTGCTTATTGTGAAGAATGGCGAGAGCTTGAAGCCCTCCTGGAGATAAATAGACGCCGTACTTCTCTGCCCCAGCGGGGGATTGTATGTGCCAAGTACTGCCAAGTGTATGCGTGTGCGCAGCCAGTAATCTTGGACGTTGTTCGACTTTTTGTTGGCTGTTGAACAAGGGTGGCTTGATTGTAAGACTGTGGGTTCTTATTGTTCTTTTTTTGAATGTAGCTAGTTACAGAATGAATATGTAGATGAGAGTTATTTGACTTTTTGTGTTGTTATTGTGCGATTTAAATTAGATTAAAGACGATTTGAATGTTAATTAACTGACATCACATTGATATATGAGCAATCTATGTCTACAGTTATTTCTATGCGTCATCGAATTCAATTTACTTTTACAGCCATAAGTCAGACTATGCCGTATATTAAATATTATATTTATTTTGATTATTTGAGATTTTTACTTACGAATTCAACTTACATATTAGGTATGGCTTTTTCTAAAATAAAAGTAAGCCTAAGTTACTCCTTAGAACATCAACTTTCTACGATTCAACGGTTTTTTCAGACAGCCAAAAATTTAAAAATTGTTTTTTTTACCGTATAAACTTTCATAAGCATTTAGCAAAAAGGTGTTATTTTGACATTACAAACAGACACTTCAATTTTATTTATTTGTATAGATATGCATCTAAGTTTATTCGTATGTAAAATCTAACTATAGTTTTTCAGCTGCATCTAGTTAGGGTATAAGTTGCCCCAGGCACTTGTGAAAAGTCCAGGATGCTCAGACACTTCAGCTTTTGAATTCTACAAACTACGACACAATTGGGAGGCAAGTGAGGATACTTGGGGTACCAATTTTTTTCGAGGTGCTCCCTCACAATGTTGCTTACAAAAATGAGAAATACAGAAGATACACTGTAGGATGACGATCAAGTCT
This sequence comes from Atethmia centrago, assembly GCA_905333075.3. Classification (NCBI taxonomy): domain Eukaryota; kingdom Metazoa; phylum Arthropoda; class Insecta; order Lepidoptera; family Noctuidae; genus Atethmia; species Atethmia centrago. The sequence goes on along the minus strand of HG995367.1, from coordinate 33,055,879 downwards.
GCAGTGTGAATGTGGATGGCTATAAGAATAAAGGAAGACCAAAAACAACGATGTATCTATGGATTGTGTTAAAAATGACAAGACTGAGTGGTTGAATACTGAGTTGACGGCTAGAAGAGATGTATATACTGTGGCGTAATTAAATAAAAAAAATCATACACCACATTCAATACGTAAAATAATGCTCAAAATAAAAAAAATACACCAAAAATAAGGAATCGTATAAAAAGGTAAACAGACACGGCAAATAAAAAAATCAAATGATATGAAAGAGGATTCCGGATGCGTTATCTGATATTAAAGTATAAATAGATTTCACGGGGTAGATTTAAACCCTAAACGCGCGATTTTTTAGAACTGATTACTTATACGTCTTACCGCAATGGTTGGAACAAAGCGTCAGAGGTACGTTTAAAAGATGGGAGTAAATGTAATTTCAAAAAAGATGGCGCTAAGTTCTAAATAGTGGTCGTGGTACAGGCTTAATAAGTAAAAGACTAATAAATACTGACACGCGTTTGAAACTAACAAGTTAAATCCAAATAACTATGAAGAAAGGCAATAAAAGCAATTATCTGGATCACAATTCCGAAACGATGTAGCGTAGATGACTCTGGAACTCCTCGCGAAGCAAAGATTCCGGTAGTTAGAATTAGTTCTTAAGATTAGGAGTAGATTCTGCACCGACATGCAATGACATGATTTGTCACAAATTAATTGGTAGAACCGACAGGAGGCTAATATTGATGACTCAGAAGAAAATCATAGTGAGGGATTGTATATTTATTAGACAAATTTTAGGTGTGGTCATCATTCTTACGTAAATTAAGTACTTCGAATTAAATGACGACTTCTGTAACAGGAATTTCAAACACATAGAGGTTGCTTAAATATTTCTGTATTTTGTTACTGACAGCAGAACGAAAATATAATTCAATGACAAAGTAGATATATATTTCCTGCCTGGAAACGAGGTAAAACGGACAACAACTTATTCGCAAGCGGTCACAATTTGTTGGACAAGTTACGACTAAAGTTAGACTTAAGGGGACTACAGGACCTAAACGCAAATTTTGTAAGTTTTAATTATTAAACTTACAAAATTTGTAGGCATTAGCCTAAAAGTACATGATCCACGGCAGTAAACAAAATCAGATTAATATATAATATTCTTCAGGATATATGCTAGGTAGATAGTGTGTTGGAAACATAATACAACTAATTTGATACGATAGAAAAAAATGACGAAGATACCTCTAAAAAAATATTTTAACGCTTAAAAACCGATTTTTTGTCAGATTATTCTACAAGCAACATATTAGCATAATAGTGTTTTATTTTTTTATCTAATCAATAGATTTTTTTGTAAATAGACAATTGCTTCATATTTTGCAATAAATTACCAGCGTTGTGCCATCGTGCTTCTCTTTCTTTTCTATGCAGTCCGACAGTGACCGCGCTTTAGCTGTTGGCAGCCTCTCAGCGGGGTAACTGCGTGACACACTATCAGTAGCAATGGGTTTAATTTTGACAGTTCAACAAAATTCATTGTGTTATTTACGTTGTTGAACAGACAAATTTTTCGAACATATGAAGCAATGGATTATCAATATACTTCAAAATCATTCAGATTATAATTGATAGTAGTAAGTTACGTATTTAGGGTGCCGGTGTGACCTCTGAGTTTGTTTCGGCCTTTCTTCTCAGACTAGTTAGATAGGAAACGCCGACCTCATCTGGTTTTCAAAATATGATTGACGTGTAAAAGTGTTTACAGAAATAAAATAATTCATCATCATTTATCATTAAAGTAGCCCGCGAAATTAAAATTTTCTCAAGGTTTTTGCAAATTTCAAAAAGAGTTGGAGAGCAGTGGTGGCCCAGTGGTAATGGCCGTGACTTACGAGTTGTGGGGCATAGGTTCGAACCCGGACAGGCGCTTTACTTTGTGTACATCACCACTGCTCTCAAAACGGTGAAAACATCGTGAGGAAACCGGGGTGTCCTAGAACCAAAAAATCGAAGACATGTGACATCTACCAATCCGCACTGGGCCCGCGTGGTGGATTACGGCCCACTGTGAGAGGACTCACAGAGATGAGGCCTGTGTCCCAGGAAGAGAACGTTATAGGCTGATTATGTGGTTATCAAGCTGTATGTTGATCGAAATATGATTCGCAGCCGTATACAATATTTATCTATTGAATTATAAATCATAAAAATCATCAACACAACTCTCTAAGGTCCCTAGTATCCTATAAAGTACCCCATTTAATGACTATTTCATGAAATCATAACATTTGATGCCAATTCTAACTTAAGGAGCTGGATTGCTGATTCTTATGATTTTAATTCTGTAAAGCCATATTTGTTACGGCTGCGAATCATATTTTAAAGAGCATACAACCTGACACTGATCTGCAAATTAAAAACAACGTAAGAATATTTGAATTTCGCGAGTTACCTTCGCGCATCCCACTTATGAGGCCGACAACACCTAAAGCGCGGTCACTGTCGGACTGCATAGAAAAGAAAGAGAAGCGCGATGACACAACGCTGGTAATTTATTGCAAAATATGAAGCAATTATCGATTTACAAAAAGCTATAGATTGTATAAAAAAATAAAACACTATTATGCTAATATATTGCTTGTAGAATAATCTGACAAAAAATCGGAATGATTGCATGTTTAATCGTTAAAAGAAATTTTTAGAGGTATCTTCGTGATTTTTTTCTATCGTATCAAATTAGTTACATTATGTTTTCAACACACTATATACCTAGCATATATCCTTAAGAATATCATATTTTTTTCTGATTTTGTTTAATGCAGTGAATCATATACTTAAAGCATTATAAAACTTATAAAAGTTGCGTTTAGGTCCTGTAGTCCCCTTAAGCAACTTTACTTCAGGCTGGCACACGTGCTAGTTAATAAATGCAGCCATTTTAATACTTGGCACTCGATTGTTTGACAAATAAATAAATGATTCAATTAGCCTAATTTCGTGAACATGTATTTCGTCAACATTACGTTAAGGGTGTGCTAACTAATAAGTTAGCACACCTTTAACGTAATGACGCATTTAAATCAATTTAGCATAGTTTGCTCGAGTTTCTATGTTCTACCGGTATTCACAAATAATAATCTCTGTGTAGTAACATGAATTAGCAATTTTTATACAAGGTTCTTGTATCATATGAGTCTGAAATTTTGCTTTATGTAGCTCCATCTTCTAAATCCACGTTGAGCATATGTTTGAGGTTAAAGTTCATGAAACTTTTGCAAGTTAACCATTTTTTTCTTCTAAATATAGGTGTTATGGCTCTGCTATTGTTGTATGTGTTTGCTATGCGATAACAATAAGGCCTATATGAATAAGTTTATTCTATTATCGCCAATATGGCCAAGTGACTATATTTTCATTCAAAGTACAGACGTGTACTTTGTGTCTTAGACCATTTATCTAGAAATTATCACGATTACTTCATAATACACTTGTCAAATGACATTATTAACATGATGAAGTAATATTTACGTACATAATATAAACTCTAAATTAGGTAAGAAACGGGTAATTTGATATAACAATTCATGTTCCGGTACAGTTGCGCTCAGAATTCACTGTTACGCACACATGTGTGGAAATAATTGTTAACGCACACGTCTGTGCAATAAGGCGGAAGACACATGAGAAGTGTTTTGTTGATGACATTTTTCGACAAATCTGCTGTATAAAAGTGTAATTTAGGCAATGAAAGTGTGTTTTGCCTACGGTGTTTACTTTTTACCAACTTCAAGAAAAGGAGGAGGTTCTCAGTACGTCGGAATCTTATAATGTGCAAGTGTGTAAATTGGAACCTCATACTACAGCGTCAAAATGCCATTAATTATTTCGTTTTTTCTATAGCTCTGAATAATATACAACTTATTTTTTTTTGATTCCCACAACTCTGGGGTTATATTTTATAAGTAAAAATAATACAAAAAGTCCTAGAATATGTGGTCCACAAATGCATAGTTTCGAAGATATCATAATACTAACACTAGACTCTCGATGTGTGTCGGTATCTAAGTTTCATTGATAAATACGAGCAATTCATTTTCATTCAAAGCAATCATTCATATTTAAAGCTAAGAAAATGCGACGTTGTCATACTTCACGTAAGAGTGTTTTACATTAATAAAATAAATAAATATAATATAATTCATTTATTTATTCATATAATTTATTATTATGTATATAATATTATTAATAATCGTGACTTTGTCGAATTATTTTGTATGAAAAATGAAAACAAAAAAAAAGTAGTCTGAAAAATAGTCTACTGGAATCGGAACTAAGATAATAATGTAAAAATTCTCATTATCTAATTAAATACGATAGATGGCACGAAACTCTGTTTTTCTCGTGTTTTCCTTAACGTCGAAGTGATTTGGAAAAACTCGCACAAAGATATCAAACAAATACTTTATTAAAAAGACTGGAGCTTATCAGGTACTGATTTACTTACGTAAACTTGCAGTTATCACACAGAATCTTAGAAAAAGCTGCGTAATTTCTTTATAACTTTTTTATTTAAGCGATAAATAGACACTTTTAATTATTAAAGGTAATTTACAAATTCTTAGCCCTTGCAATAAAACTTACAGTATTTTCTCCTATCGAGTTACTTAAACTTTGATAAATTAGAATTCTGCCAAAACAATTGTCAAAAAACTCGCCGGTGTGCTCACATCGTTATGCGCAAGCGCTCATTACAGACCTACGGAGTATCCCACGAGTTGAACAGCAATTTGTTCTCAAATTTCTGTGCTCATTGTTTTAGGGTATTGCTTCTTTTGTATTTAATAATATGAATGTTGTTCACTTGTTTTTGTTAAAAACTTTTATTTGTGTTATACTTGTTAAAATAAATCTTGTAGTTTATTATGCACGAAAAATCTATAACTTTTTTATTGTCAGCCAGGTCCACTTCTGAATTTGCCAAAGACTGCTTCAATTAATGATAAATAAAGCCAAAATTACCAATCAGGACCGACTGTGTATTATGTTGTAATTTGCTACGAGAAAGGCTATTGAGGAATCAGGAATTATAATTATTAATATGTGTCCGTGTGGCATCACGGCGGGCCCGATCAGAATACCAGCACTGCGGTATTTTTTTTTTAATATCAATAAATGTATGATTAATCGCAGCATGAAGGCTCCTACATACTGGCGCGACTTGTCGCGCGACGCGACGCGACACAAAGACACCGCGTGTAGCGCTACAAGCGGTGCCTTTGTGTCGCGACGCGTCGCGCGACAAGTCGCGCCAGTATGTAGGAGCCTTTAAGCTGAGATAGGAGCCTTTTTGGCGTCGCACAAGTCTTGATTGTTTTTTTTTTATTTTGTTATATCGAAGAAATATGCCAATTTTGTTAGTTTTAAATGCTTCTTTTTTTTTACTTTTTGTAATTCTTGTGCGTGTCCCAAATAAAATATTTTTCCTTCTTTCTTATTGTTAATATTTTGCAATTCCTCCGTCTTAGTCTTCCGTGTAACTCTTTAACAGAAGGATATCCAATAGTTAAAAAGCTACTACTTATGTGTCTGTTTGTAATGTCAAAATAACAGCTTTTTGCTAAATGCAGATGAAATTTTACAATAAAAAAAAAATTGTCTGTTGTTTCGGCTAATCTCCGAAACGGCTGAAACGATTTTGACGGGACTTTCACTGGATATCTGACTAGCTGATGTCCTAAGCCATTAGGGAGTAACTTAGGCTACTAACTGCTTGAGTACAGTTTTCATTGTTTTGTGCATATTGGCGTGTGCTAGCTAACATATGGCAAGTAATTTAATTTATCGTTTTGTGTTTCGTAGTATTAATTACTTTGCATACGATTTGTATAGAATCAAGTTTATATAACTAAACAGACAGGTGTGCAGCTCAGGAGTTTGTTGCGCCACTTCTTCTTCCCAGTTAAAGCACTAGGATGTGGTGAAGGGCGGGCATTTTTGGGGGACTGTCTTATGTAACTTTGACGTTCGAAAAGTGCTGATTTTCAGCCTAGTTTGAATAAATGACTTTTGATTTTGATTTTACTTTTATTTTATAAAACGGTGTAGCAACATTTTTTTTTCCAATTGTTACTATGCCCACTTCATTCATATCCCCTTGTTTTGTTTTACTCTACCGACCAACCGTACCCTAGGATTTTTTCTCACGTGCGTAGAACCCTAAAAAGTTCCACCAAACCTTTCTGCTCACCACCCAAAGCAGAGCAAGTGTAGCGCGTCGCGTTTGTTACGCCATACGCGCCTCCCGTGACGAAGAGAACCTTCTAAAGTTACCATTACACAAAAAAAGAATACGAAAAAATAATCTCTGAAATTATTTACGTAAAGGTGATATTGCTCTGCACAGATGGGGATAGTTCAGGGATCTGTGTTACCGATTGTACTCAAGCGTGGACGTTGCGTAAGAATAATTAAGATTTCGGTGGTAAGGTATTCATTTAATGTATGTGTACCTCAAGTTCTTTTTAAAATAAAAATCACCGAAAAATGTGCTATTTTTATGAATACTGGCGCCGTGATGTCAAAGAACCGTTTCAGGTGAATCGTTTGATTTTGGGAGTTTCGATGTCGAGATATTAATTTTAGTGTAATTATTATAGTATCAAAAAATGTATATCCAGAGTGCTAAATTGATAATCCCAACTAATATTATAAATGCGAAAGTCAGTTTGTTTATCTGTTTGTTACGCTTTCACGCTAAAATGGCTGAACGGATTTGGATGAAATTTGGCACATGCGTAGACCATGACTTGGGTTATGACGGAGGGTACTTTTTATCCCAATATTCCTACGGGATTGAGACTTATGCTGGTAAAACCGCGGGGCACAGCTAGTGTAAAATAAAAATAAAATAAATAAAAATGATATGGAAGTAGGCAAATGGTGGATATCAAACATTAATTAGTATAATAAACATTAAATGTTCGATGTCAAATGTCTATCGCTTTACAACGTGCAATAAAATAGTAATAAAAAAACCAGCCAAGTACGTGTTGGACCACGCACAGTGAAGGGTTCCGTAATTGGGATGAATTTATACCAGGAACAAATGAAAAGCATGTTCCCCATACAATACAACTGCAAATGTAAGTTTGTACGCACAATATTGAGAGATTTATCATGTTATTTTAAGACCATAGGTTTTCCTGTAATCTAAAAGCAAAGAACAATTTTCTGTATTCTTTTTACAAAATTTTGGGCTCAGTCGTTTTGGCGTTAAAGGGGGGAATGGTCAATTATCATGTATTTTCTTAAATAACTTTAAAACTAATTGTTTTACAATTAATGAAAAAAAAAATCTTTATAACAATACCTTTTATTTGATATGTCACACGGTACAGTTCGCATTTTTTTTTCTAATATTTCCCCCAAAAGTGAACCCCGTATTCAAAATTAACGTATTTACGTTACACGTACGTAAGTACGTGTTTATGTCACAGAAATTCATATGTGTTTAACTTAATCGGTCCACTGGATTTGGAGCAAATCGGCTGGCATAGACGGACAGACAGACACACTAGTGATCCTATAAGGGTTCCGTTTTTCCTTTTGAGTTACGGAACCCTAAAAATTAAATGTCTATTGATTTTGAATGTGCAATAAAATAGTAATAAAAATTAGGAAATTAAGATCTTTTCAACCAATCAAATCAATACTAAGCTAATAAACTTAGTTAATTTTAAGTAGGTACCTACTTAGTTCTTCAAAAACATAATACCTAATTAGAATATTTTCGTATTCGCTCTCATTCTATTTGTCTCCATAGTAATTTGTTTGCCGCACGGGTTGACCTTCAAGGTTAAGCAACGATTGCCGAGGTCAGTCCGTGGATGGGTGACCATCTATTACCTGCCGAGATCCCTTCGTCCTTCCTCCTTGGAAAGCATCTGTCATTTGTAGATCTTTGTCAGTCCTTACGGGTGGTCAAAGCCCGATAGTCTGACAACCAGTCTTACCAAGGGGTATCCTGTTACTCAATAGCTGGGTTTTGGAGGCCAGATAAAACCTGTATCCAGTTAGACTGTAAATTTAGTTGGGAAAAGGCTTGGCAGATGATAGATGAATAGTTTGTTTGACTAACGCAATGTGTCTTTTACCTACTGAGGTATAGTAATTTTATTTTAGGTGCATCGTCTTCACATACATACATACATAATCAGCCTATAATGTTCCCACTGCTGGGACACAGGCCTCCTCTCTGTGAGAGGGAGTGGGCCGTAATCCACCACGCGGGTCCAGTGCGGATTGGTAGATGTCACATGTCTTAGAATTTTTGGTTCTAGGACATGCCGGTTTCCTCACGATGTTTTCCTTCACCGTTTTGAGAGCAGTGGTGATGAAATAGTTTACACAAAGTAAAACGCCTGTCTGGGTTCAAACCTACGACCTACAACTTTTAAGTCGCGGTCGTTACCACTGGGCCACCACTGCTCTACACATATAATGATATAATTAATGTATACAAAATATTGTAAAACATTTTAAAAGAGTAACGGTGGAGTTTCTTGCCCATTCTTCTCCATACGAAACTTTCGTTTGGAAGGGGCGACTAGAATAAATATTTTTGACGTTCTAAGTGCCTTTTTTGTAATAAAAGATTTGACTTTGACAAAACTTTACAAGCATTAAATCAATTAAATGGGCAAACACAATGAATACAAACATAATAAGTTCCTAGAAAATAGTAAAATAATTCTTTTGTCATGTCTTGAATGGCTGTTAATAGTTAATAGGTATTTTTAGAAGCCCACTGCTTTATGAGTTATTACGAACCAGTTTTAGTCGAGTGGCCTTCGAGCTTAGACGAAATGTTCGTAGCCCGGCTACTCGAGACATGACGATACGTTGTCAACTAGATGTGGGATTGGTAGAAGGTTCATTGTTTAATAGTCTAATGCTATAGCCACATTATCGCGCAAAGATTCGTGTCGCGTTGTCGCGATAAAACTTCGTGTTCGATCTACGGCGAACTACATATATTGGCCACATCTTTTATTAGTATATGACTCAAGGACCGTTTTTAAAAGCTTAGAACCTAATAATTATTCATACTAGCTTAAAATAAAATATAATATCCTAACCTAACTAAAATATGGCGTCGAAAAATTCCTCCGTATCGCTGTCGACTGGTAATATACCCAAGAGACTGGCGGCCGCGGCATTGCCACGTTGTATGGCAATGCTAGGCCTCTGGCTAAGATAAAAGCCAGCCTTTGGGTCACGGGAAGTGTCATCTAGCCGTTTGGAGATTTCTTTGAACAAACCATGTGGGTTTCAACCCCAAATGGCTCGAAATTATAATAACTGATAAGGTTATATAATTTAATGGTATACTTTCTTTGAGGTTTTTGAGGTCTTCTGTAGCCGCAGTAGCAGCCAGCACAGCACGTCGAGCCAGGAAGATGGGATGGCGCAAGAGTATCGACACACGTTGCATCCCACACTAAAGGCCAATCCACCTTCCATAGAAATAAAGACGTGCCGTCCGGTCTCTTGCCACAGATTTCACCTTTTCAGAATTGGTTCATGATGATAATTCTTAGAAAGCGCATATTTGCGCGGAAAAACATCGGGCCTCTTTACGTTAATCAACGAAAATTCGCCGCGTTTTCCGCTTTATCCCAAGCCATAATGTTTTTTTTTTACGAACTTTAATATCGACGGTTAAGTATCAAAATATAATAACTAAATATACTATAATCACTATCACCATCACAAGCGTTCCCTACTATTTTACTATGTAAGTAACTTTTTGATTCAAATGTTCAAAAACTATAGAAAGGAAACGTTTTTGTCGCCTCTTGTAAGATCATGTTTTTGTAGTTATTATATATATATTGATATAATAACTATATTTCCGTCAATATTAAAGTTGACCTTTTGTTACTCTTTGTTATATTGTGTTCCGATTACGTCGATCACGTGTTTCAAACGTTGATTAGCAACAGGCGCGCCGTACGTGATTGTGGCGGTACCTTAAAGTACTATGTTTTGGCATTTTAAAGGGCTAGCTATGTACAGCAGAAACCTTTTTGGTAGAAACACGCTTTGACTATCCGTTATGGAATATTGGCTCTCTTGTATCATCATCTGCTTACTTACTGCTTATTATACATGGAGCGACTGCCTATCTGACCTCTACAACCCCGTTATTGGGTAACACGATAACCCTTGTCAGATTTTCGGGCTTCTGACGAGCCGTAACGACTGTCGAAGATCTACAAATGACAGCCGGGACCAACGACTTAGCGTGCTTTCCGAGGCACGCATACTGGCTCTCTTGTATGTGGTCTGATAATATTCCTATTATCATAAGCTTAATTATGGCGATCAATGTTTTTGGAAGCAAGTGTAGCGTTTGTGTCCCTACACTGTTTTTATGGAATACGCGAATAGTCGACCAAAAGAGTGAAATGAAATGAGTTGACATTGTTTATTCTGTAAATAGGATATCAGAATCACTTCTACACGTCATATTAAAAAAATATTAAAAATAAGCTAGATAGAGTCGACATTTCCTATCTGACTACCCCTGAGAAGAAATGGCGAAACAGACCAAAGTTTCTTTTAAAGTCCAGACATAATCTTGGTCAGATCATGTGAGGACCATGTAGCTACATGTCTGATTTGGTCTTTTGAGGAAAGAACCACACAAATTTGAGTGGACCTGTCCAGTCAGTACAAGCATTTGTCAGTAATCATGTAGCTCAACTCAGAACTTAAGGAGCTCGACGGATCGATGAACAATACCAAGGAAAGGACATTTGGGTAGGGCGCATAAAGTAGGTACTCAAAATGCCAGACTATCATTAAAACTAACTGACAGAAAAAATATATATAAAAATGACCCACATAGTGCTCACATTCACAATAATTAGAGTAATATAATACTTTTCATGGATAATATTCATGTAATTTTGTATATAATATTCATCAATGTCAAAATGTATACAAAATTGTATATAATGATGTGTCCATCACAATGACTTATATGTCATTCCCTGCGTTAATCTGTCAGAAACGGTCTTCTCCACCAGACGAGCCGACTCCTCAAAACTTTACGAACACAACAAAGACTTCGTGTTGAACTCTTTTTTTCCGTAACGCATATTTTCATCGGCTTTTTTTTGCCACAAACTCGAGCTTAACTAGGTATGTTTTGTTGAAAATCGGCGTCTTTGTGTAACGGCCGTGGTGGCCTTCGGCGTCCGTGACTGGTCGGCGTCGAACTGCATCGGGTCAACGATACTATGGAATGGTGGAACGAAACTAGACAGGACTAGACGGTGAGACGTGACGTCACCTGCCTGGTATTTAGCTTGAGGAAGTTCGGTGGGAACTTTTGGCTAAAAAATAAATAGGTGTTGGAAACCTGTTAGATTATGTGAGACTGGCAAAAATGGTCACAAAAGGGGCTTATGTTCGACCCCCAAGGCGCGCGGTGTACCTACTCGGCTCCCTAGGTGCGTAGGTAATTCTCAATAAGCTTATAGTCTGGAGCAGTGGTGGCCCAGTGGTAACAGCCGCGACTTACTAGTTGTAGGTCGAACCCAGGCAGGCGCTTTACTTTGTGTAAATTATTTCATAATCACTGCTCTCAAAACGGTGAAGGAAAACATCGTGAGGAAACCGGCATGTCCTAGAACCTAAAATTCGAAGACATGTGACATGTACCAATTCGCACTGGGCCCGCGTGGTGGATTACGGCCCTCTCCCTCTAACAGAGAGGAGGCCTGTGTCCCAGAACTGGGAACATTATAGGCTGATTATGTTATAGTCTAGATGTAGAAAGTTTTTCATAAACGTTAGTGCGTTATTATTTAATAAGTGATAAATATATTTCTGTAAGTAGGTTTATACAAAGTTAGTGATCATCTCGATGGATTTTGACCTCTTTGGTTCATATTGACGAAAAGATATCGACTTTGTACTTTCATTTGGCATATATCCCAATGACAAACACTCAGTTACACTTGCATCTAGTATCTCTTTCAAAACTCCACACTGTGCTCTACAAGGCGATTGTTTCGAATCAGTACGTGCGACAATTCGTTCACTTATCGGCATTTGACCTGTTTTGTTGTAGAATTCAGCACGAAATGCGATTTGCGCCGCTCCAGAGACCGAAATTTGAGCTCGCAGTCAAAATATACGCGTCATTCGGAGGTCCAGTGTAAGCTGGTCCTTCATCCCTAACTTCAGTGGTACTTTAGTGGGTTTTGAAGTAATGGAAGGTCATTTGTTTTTGGTCATTATGCTACTGTATTGTAGAATTATAATTTAATGTTTGGTGTACTTATGATAAGATTAGTTTTGCTTTAGAAGCCGTTCATAGAGCGACGACCGCTTAAGTTCCTGTAGGTCGCAATTTTTTAAATTAAATTAGGGTATCATAACAAAAATGAAGCACGCAGATAATATTATTATGTGCGTCCATTTCTGAACATAATATTATATTGCATTGCTTTTGTTCTTTTGTATGGATTGGCTGAATTACTGTCTTGGAAAAGCAAAAATAATCCCAGTACACATGTACATCCTTATGAAATTCTGTGTATTAAAAATAAATATAATAATAAAATAATTTAAAACAAATCATTGATACATGTTGTAAAGGTCAGCGCACATTGGCGCGGCGGCGGACGGCGCGCGGCGGAGGACTGCATCGTGGTGGATTTTCCGCTAGCCAGCGCACACTGATGATTTGCGATGCTACTAGCTGGCGCGTACTGGTATGCCACGCATTTCCCATGCGGAGTGCACCCCCCGCTTGCACTGTCTCTCCGCCGAGATCGTATGCTAGCGTCGCATGTCATCGCATCCTGCCGCGGTATCCTCCAGCACGCCGCAGAGAGGAATCCTCTTTGATACTCAGTGGTCGGTTTCTGAGCTTTGATATCTTGTTACCATTAGATACGTACGAAATTACGTTGGTAAATTTAAAAATATCCTACCCCGCTGACTGCCGATGTGCGCTAGCCTTTATCGATACAGTTAAGGCTCTTACAGGCTGGGGCACGGCTGAATTAGCAATTAAAATAGAGCAATTAACAGATGTAATTACTGACTCATAAAGCCTCGAGGATGCATATCGTCATTTTAATTTATGAAATATAATGTATTTTACAAGACATTTAGTATGCTAGGGGTCTTAAAGACCAGATGTGCAACTCTTAATCAGCAAAAGGACCAAAGTTCTATTACTCTGTATGAAGACATTTTGAAGCTTCGGTGGTAGCTTCTAGTAAAGGTTCCTGTACCACAACGTATTTACCAGCTGTGTAGCACGTAGTTGCACCTACTAAGATTCTCACCTACTTTTTTTTTTTTTTTTAGGATGGGAAATCATCAAATGACTTCTCCCGCTCTGGGCGGAGCGGGAGGGTGTGTCAGACTCTTACTGACTAAAACCCACCCGTATTCCTTCCTGTTGCCTGTGTTGCGGGGGCCTCGGTGACCCATAAGTACCTTCCCGCGACCCCGGCAGGCATCGGCCCTAGTGGACCCCTACTTTGTGCTGACGACATCTCTTTGAGGCGCGCGTGGAATACGACGCGCCGTCGACCCAGGCCTGGTCCTTACCGGACGGTGAGCTACCCATTGCTCACCGTCCGCAAGCCCGCGCCTACGGTGGCCGGAAATCCGCCCGGGATTCCCGACGCCCTGGGCGTCTCCTGCGGCGGCTAGGGGCGAGAGGGCGCGAAACTTGCCTTTCCCTCAACCGTCCCGCCTCCTCCTTCGCGAGCATTACTGCTTCGCAGAAGGAGGTGACGGCTGCCCATGCCCTCTCGCTCCGTACCATGGCCTGAACCAGGGCCGGACGCGAGAGGTCTCTGCCGCCAATCGCCTCCACGAGGACACGGCGGTGCTCTGTCCAAGCCGGGCAGACCTCCACCGTATGCTCCACCGTGTCCTCCGGGCGATCCACACAGTGGTGACACCCGGACGTTTCCTCCCGCCTTATCCGACACAGGAACCTCCAGAAGCTGCCGTGTCCGGTGAGGACCTGCGTCAGGCGGAAGGTGAGGACGCCGTGGCGCCTCTCCAGCCACATTCTCACCTACTAAGAAGCTCAATTTCGAAACTAAGCAAGTAATTTTAACCATACAATGACATGAGCTATCTCTAACAAAACGCGTTGTAGTTCAATATGTATAAGTGTTTAATTTACGTACACGGTAACCCCCAGATCTGAAAGTCAACCTCTTAAAAGGTTTCAGGTTTCAAATCACATAGTTTTGTAACACTTCCTACGCGTTTGTTGTTCCGTGTTCCGCACGACACAGCCAATACGAATTTACCTTAAGAGGCTGACAACACCTAAAGCGCGGTCACTGTCGGACTGCATAGAAAAGCAAGAGAAGCGCTATGACACAACGCTGGTAATTTATTGCAAAATATGATTTATTGCATTTCTCTATTTACAAAAAAATAATTGATTGGATAAAAAATTAAAACACTATTATGCTAATATGTTGCTTGTAGAATAATCTGACAAAAAATCTGAATGATTGCATGTATATTAGTATGGTTTTTAATCGATAAAAGACATTTTTAGAGGATAGAAAAAAATCTTCGTGATTTTTTTCTATCGTATGAAATTAGTTGTATTATGTTTTCAATACACTATCTACCTAGCTTAAATCCTAAAGAATATCATATATTTTTTTGATTTTGTTTTGCAGCGGATCATATACTTTTAGGCATTATAAAACTTACAACATTTGCGTTTAGGTCCTGTAGCCCCTTAATCCCATCTCAGGTAATATTAAGCGCAAGTGTGAAAGAATTTATCGCATTTCCAAATAAGACCATACAAGCTTCCATAATTCCCTTTACCGGAACATTTCTTAAGGCTGAATCGTACCAATTAGCACTTAAAAGAGTTATTGGTCCTTTGGTCCGCATTCAGCGACAGTTGCTTGTTGGCTGTCCCTGCTGGTGTGTCCAAGATATCTATTGCTTATTTCATCGATTAGATAGTATATTGCTACTTGATTTTCTAGTTCATTCAGTTTTATGGTGACATTACATTTGTAACTATACTTTATTTATTACGTAAATCGCTTTTTACATACTTACTTGACATAATCTTTTCATTATTTGACCTATAATTTAAACTTTTTTACATAACTCACGTCTTCTTCCCATGGGGGTAGGCAGAAACTATAGAACGCCACCTGCTTCGCTCCATAAATACTCCTTTTGCTTCGTTTACGTTAATACATCTGGTCATACACGCACGCCGGTTGCAAGTACTGCGCACCTGACCTTTTTGAAGAACATCACCAATGAGGTCACTATATGTCTTTCTGGAGCGTCCCCTCCCGGCATTTCCACTCACACCTGCCTTGTAATACCTTTTGTTAGTCGCCTTTCATTGATCACGTTCTACTTGCATCGTCAGCAGAACAGCTGCAAGACATGGTGACTGTGATGGATGAAGCATATAAGATGAAAGGGATGAATATAAATGTGAATAAGACGAAGATGTGTTTGAAAGAGAAGAGGATATATCGGTGTGTGATGTGAAAATAAATGATAAGAGTGTAAACTTTATTAACAGGATATTAATTCAGATTTGCTACAGATGTAATGACAATCATCTCATTTGGTTTAAATAGGTTTTTATTGTTATTATTTTATTAATATTTTACATACATTTTTTATATTTTGTGAATGTGAGAACGTTCTAGGCTTAATAGACTGTAGATTTGTAGACCATTTTCTATTTTCGTAAGTACCTGGTACTTGTTGACAGGCCTACACTGTCCTCCTATACCTTTTAACATTTATTTGAAAACATTGTAAAAGCCAATTATTTTTGGATTGTGTGAAATAAAATATTTTGCTTCTACTTTAAAAGTAGGTAAATATGTAACTTTTTTTTTTTTGGTGGGAAATCATCAAATAACTTCTCCCGCTCTGGGCGGAGCGGGAGGGTGTGTCAGACTCTTACTGACTAAAACCCACCCGTATTCCTTCCTGTTGCCTGTGTTGCCAGGGGCCTTGGTGACCCTTTAGTACCTTCCCGCGAAAATTTGTAAGCTATCATTACTGTCGCGATTGTAGGATTTAAATCAAATATTGTATTGCTGCACCCAGCGCTGAATACGTTTGTTAGTTATAAGATATCATGAGGCCAGAATTATGGAATAATTTATTTGAATAAAATCACAAATGCAGTAATGTAACTGATCTTTGTCGATTTAATCCTACGTGTCAATTTTAAGTTTATGGATCTTTTTTTTTTTTGAGTGAGAAATTATCAAATTACTTCTCCCGCTGTGGGCGGAGCGCGAGGGTGTGTCAGACTCTTACTGACTAAAACCCACCCGTATTCCTTCCGTTTCCTGTGTTGCCAGGGGCCTCGGTATCCCTTTCGAACTTTCCCGCGAACCCGAAGATTATGGAGCTTGTCGTATTTTGTTTAAGTATTTATATTTTTCAAACAATTAATAAACCTGCCTAGCCTTTTCTCAACTGGTTGGGGTCAGCTTCCAGTCTAGCAGGATAGGTAATAGGTAATAGGTAATACGGGCTGGAGTCCGCAACTCCACGTCAATGCGCGTATTTTGCGTACGGGTGGGAAATCGATTATTCGATCCACCCCAGCTCCTCAAGGAAGGCCAGCAACGCCTTGGTGTTGCTGACCATCTCACGGAGGGTACCTGGGTTACCGAAGTACTATGCCCTGTATGTGGCGACCACCGGGCAGTTTAGTAGCACATATGCTGCTGTCTCGTCATCCTTCATGCAGGCCCTGCACAGCGGACTGTCTGTGACTCCTATGACAAAGAGGTGTTTGTTAAATGATCCGTGGCCTGTTATACCTGCTGTGACAGTGCGCAGCTGTAGTTTAGATAGTCGGAGAACCCGTTTCGTGAGGCGACCATCAATTGTAAGGAGAGCTTCCTTGGCCAGCCTGCATTCACCTTGGTCCGACCATAGTTTGAGATGTTTATCTCTGGTGCGTTTCCTTACCAGAGTGCGTAGGTACCCGAAGGGGAGTGGCACGATGGGTTCAGGTCCCACTGGTGCCATGCTCGACCCCCTTCTGGCAAGTTCATCGGCTGCATCGTTGCCTAGCGAACCGCTGTGTCCTTTAATCCATTGAATGGTTATGTTGTTGAGGCTACCCACCTGGTTGAGGCGCTGGTGGCACTCGTGTATTAGCCCAGAGTCAACTGTGTGACTGTTTAGCGCTTGCAGGACAGCCATGCTGTCTGAGAGTATGCGGATCGAGTGGTCCTTAACTTCCCTGGCCATGATGGCTGAGGCGGCAAGAGAAATACCTAAGCACTCGGCCTGGAACACTGTGTTATGGACCCCCAATGGTGTGGCTATGCGTATGTTGAAGTCCTCCGAGAAGATTCCAGCACCTGTGCCACTACCTGTTTTGGATCCATCTGTGAAGATGCGCAGCTCTGCGGGGCGCAACCCCTCGCATCGGCGATCCTCATGGAGTTGGACATGTATTTTTTATCAAATATAAATTGTTTGGGTACCTGGTCATTTATTGCTTTCGTGATGGGGAACTCTTTATTGAGTCCCTCAAGCAGCGCGGTGTGTAGTGTGTCTCTCTTGCCCCAGAGATTCAGCGCATTTAGGCGTACTGCCGCCATCGTCGCTTCCTGCTGTATGAACAGGTGGAGCGGCGGCAGTCCCAGCATGGCTTCGACTGCTGCAGTCGGAGTTGTCCTCATGCAGCCCGTGGTCACCATGCAGGCAAGTCTTTGCATGCGTTGTAGTTTATTGGAGGCTGTGTCTAGCCGGATGCAGCTATCGTATTTTTCAAACACTTCACAGTTTATTGTAGGTACTAAGAATTTAAACGGTTTAAAGGGATTCCTACATAAATGAATGATTTCTTTAGATCTTGAACGATATTTTAATTAAATTCCTATAGCAAGATTGGTGATTACTTTTATCAGTGTGAATTAGCCATCTCGCCTTTGAGAAAATTCCGGGTAAATCCACAGAACGGGCACCACTTTAATATAGTGCACGTTCTGTAGATTTATTTTGTTAGATTTATTATCTGTATTCAAAGAGCCTTTGCGTATATAATAAATGAAATATAGTCTATTCAAAAAGAATCTGATAGAAGTGTAAATAAACCCTTTTCAAGTAACATTCTTACGCATTCACTCACTAAAGGGAATTAGTAACACATTCTTCTATTTATACATTATACTCCATTTATTATAGCATTAGACAAACAACGGCCAAATAACGACAGTTATTGTGTTGTATTGTTGAAATGACTGCATTTTAGTCTCAAAATGTGTATGTAAATGGTAAATACAACATATTTCTTTTAATTTATCTTAAAACTAGCTTTCGCCCGCGGCTTCGCCCGCGTAGAGGTCAGGATTTACCCCATGGGAACGTACTACCGGGATAAAAAGTATTTTATCTCCTGACCGAGGTCTACTCATGTGCCAAATTTCATCCAAATCCGTTCGGCCGTTTTAGCGTGAAAGCATAACAAACAAACTCACTTTCGCGTTAATAATATTAGTTAGGATATATCGTGAAATAACGGAGCTTTTTATACGCTTGTATGGAAATAACGATGGCGTTATAACGTTATTTGTCTAATGTTGATTATAGAAGGTTTCCACTTTATATAATCACCACTTTTTCTTAGAAACATCTTAGCCTATAACTTTGCATTTCCCATCACATGGTAAGAAATCTAAACAACCAACAGTTTAACCTACTATCACAGAAAATCTAAGTACTCTCGAACCAATAAATTATTAATGGTCTCGCGTGCTCAGCTCCCATGAACTGTACCGAGCCAGTTTTAACTAGTTTCATTAATTAGAGAACATGCTTTAAGGAGTGGCTACTGCCTAGATCTTAGGCTGAAAATTTAGCACAAAGTTTATAGGAGAAAGGTGGTGGAATTAGTGTTAATACTTATTATAATGGAGGCTGGTTAATAATTTGTTGGACAAGACAAATGGTAGGTAATTATTTGTTTATGGTTTTGCTCTTGTATCTAAAGTTTCGAGCTTACCTGATACATTCAAATTCTACAAAATCATCATCATCATCTGCCTAGCCTTCTCCCAACTATGTCGTATCGTCTATGGGGTCGGCTTCTCCAGTCTAACCGGATCCCTGGCTGGATGTCTAGCTGAATACTAGTATTTTACATGGAGCGACTGCCTATCTGACCTCCACAGACCAGTTACTGGATAACACGATAACCAGTAACTGGGTATCGTGTTTTGACTCCAGTACGACTGGAGTCAATTACGCGTCATCAAATTCAAATTCAAATAAATTTATTTTAGCATACCTCCCTTGCACGTAATGTGGGGATGATATTTTTTTTTCTCGTGAACCCCATGGTATTGCAGGTCTGTGAACACCACTTTTCGATTCAAGGATCCACTTGCGTAATTTGATTTTTAGGCAGGACCAAGTCTGTGTCTATATTCTACCAAAAACCATTATCGAAATGCTTGGTCTATTTAATGAAATCTCCTAACAGCTGGTTGAAACTTCCCGTGACCGTAATGGCTGGCTTTTACCTTGCCATACAATGTGGCAATGTCTCTTGGGTACATTACCAGTCGACATCGATGCGGAGAAAGAGTAAGGATAATTAATTAGATATACGTTGTTATTTATGTACAGTTCAAATAATTATTAATATGTAAAAGTCAGAATTGAACACCAATCATATATAAAAATGAATCCCTATTTCCCTTGGTCACAGCATCACGCCAAAACGGCTGAACGGATATGGATGAAATTTGGTACATGGGTAGACCATGACCTTAATTAGGATATAGGATACTTTTTATTCCAATATACTCACGGGATCGAGACTTATGCGGGTGAAACCGCGGGGCGCAGCTAGTTAACAATAAAAATATATCGAAATTAATTAAATGAATAAGCTAGATAATCCTGACTAATATAATAAATGTGAAAGTGAGTTTGTTTGTTACGCTTTCACGCTAAAACGACTGAACGGATTTGGATGAAATTTGGCACATGGGTAGACTATGACCTGGAAAAGCACATAGGCTACTTTTTATCCTGGATTGCAGACGAAGTCGCGGGCAACAGCTAGTATGAAATAACCTAAACACATTGATACACACATAGATTGTAAATCGTGACGTCACGAAGTAAGCTTCTATCAGATAGACAGAACTTTGATAGGAGCTACAAGACTTCGGAGCTTCTTGCTTCATTATAACAAAAACCATTTGATTAACAGTGATTGGCTATTTTATTATTTTAAGAATGGCAAGAATTATTATTTACAGTAATTCCTAAGCTCAGTGCTATGTACGATTTACTCCACAAATTAATAAAACTTTGAGTATAATTTGGTCAATATAAATTAACACTTAATTAATAAACTGCTTTGTCTAAATCTATTCGAAAAAATCCGAGATCTGCAACATTTTTTGTAAGTTGCATAAAAATAGAATTAAAAAAACCAGCACTTATCTTCACCGTTACCAAGCTTTCAACTCAATATTTCCTCAACCAAATTACCTCGATACCAAGCTTGCAACATGATATTTTCCTCAACTAAATTAGCTCAGATACCAAGCTTTCAACTCAATATTTCCTCATCCAAATTAGCTTAGATACCAAGCTTGCAACATAATATTTTCCTCAACTAAATTAGCTCAGATACCAAGCTTTCAACTCAATATTTCCTCATCCAAATTAGCTCAGATACCAAGCTTTCAACATAATATTTTCCTCAAGTAAATTAGCTCAGATACCAAGCTTTCAACTCAATATTTCCTCATCCAAATTAGCTCAGTTAACAAGCTTTCAACATAATATTTCCTCAACCAAATTAGCTCAGATACGATATTCCCGCACTATGTAAGATAAGACAAAGCAAGCAATTTGCCTAAACAGACAACTAATTAAGGATACATATCGTATAGCATTTCAATAACGATGTTGTTTCTTCAATAATATGCACGCACCCCGAGAAATGTCGCGGAGAAATCGGAGCCACGCCTCGCAGATAAGCCTTTCGTTCCGACGTTGAATTTGCATGCAACGCACAGATTATTGTGGAGAAAGGACAGGTTTTCGTATTGGAGGGAAAGGAGAATTCAATAAGGTCTGTGTATTTTTAGTTAGGGGTAGTTTAGCTAAGGAAAACCGGGGGATATGTTGCTTTAGAGAGGCCTATTTTCAGAAGTGAACCGAAATGAGATGATTTGATTGATTGATAACTTATGAAGACATAGATCCCTTTGGCGCACACTTTTGCGAAGAGTTTGTGATAAGAATTGAACAACGTTAACGGATCTATCTAGCTAATCGCTAGGACAAGTTTTGCTGAGACTGTTCTTGTTGTTTTTGTTTTTGTAATTATATTTGTTAGATTACTAGTTTATATATTTGTACTTCCCGCCACTTGTCCCTAAAGGTTCATCAGAAAGCCAGCGTCACACATTAATGCTGAAATGATCCTTTTTGGCGCAGAGGCACACAGTATTGTTGTTAAAACATTATTTTCACTTTTTTATTTTGTTATTTCTATTTTGTGTTTCACGAACTGTGTCCAAATAAACATCATGCATACTTTCTTTAATATGCTTACTACGCGTTCTTCTAACTAAAATTGGGGTGAGGCGTTTGATGTTCCACAGTGCCATTTTTTAAGGTTCCGTAGTAAACAAGAAACCCTAATAATATCGCCATGTCCGTATGTGACGCTTAGTACTGAAAAGCTGTAATTTGGCATAGGTATACATATTAATCACGCCGACAAAGTGCTAAATAAATCTCTTGAATTTTTTTTTTATTAAGTTATTTTTTTTTCTCGTCTATCCCATGGTGTGGGATATCGTTGGATAGGCCGTTCAAAAATATTGCGGGTCTGTGAACACCATCTTTCGATGCAAGGATCCGTTTGCGTAATATTAAGCATTAAATTGCAAATTATTGTTAGAGTCAAGTCCTGCCAGCTAAATGGTTGTTTATGGAGATGTGAAAAAAATAATGGCAGTACTACATATAATGAAAAAAAAAAATTAAAAGGTTAAGAGTTATCACAGTTAAGAGGGCTTTACAAGTTAACGAGTAATAGTCGACCAACTTAAATTTGCAGTTGGAGAATTGACCGTGGCATATATCGATGTATGGGAGAACATGTTTTTCAACTACAATGCTAAGTTTGTTTTTGGGATAAATTCATCCCAACTTCCCAACTACGGGAACCTTCATTGTGTATGGTCCGACACGCAATTGGCCGGTTTTTTAATGGTCGGATTTGCGGGTTTCATGTAACTTCATGCAACAATCCGATTACAAATTGGTGTGGGCCGAGTACAGGTTAGCACACTTACATTCTCTGAATTCATGGTTTCAGGTCGGTACCGGATTTGAAATTTTTTCATTCCTTTTATTCTTTTCTTTTTTTTCGTAGCTTTTACTGTTTTTGGAGCAGCACGAAGCAAAGCATTCTCAAATACCCTGCTATTCAAACTATCATCGCGCATCCACAAAAACCATCAACACTCCCATCTACAAACTACAATACTCTGTGCCATCACGTTCTTCAGAGCTGCATAATGAGTTGCATCGGCACCGCGAATCACGTGCTCCACCATTAAAGGCGACGCCAGACAAGCTTCGACCATTATACAACACATATTGTAAGTGACCATTTTGTTTTAATATCCAGTTTCACGATTTGGAAATGTTGAGAGAATTTCTCGGAATTTATTTAGTATATTTCGATGCTTATTGGGAGTGGTATGTGCTTACGAGTGCGTGGCTTCATTGGATGATGCTGAGAGCATTCACTGATTATTTTAGGACTTCTGTTTATCGTAGAAAATCTGTCCAGATATTTTTTTTAGGTAGTTGAGCATAATAATATTGCGTTTTCTATACTCAATTTATCTAAATGAGCAATGAAATACCTACATATATTGCGAAAAGCTAAAAGAAAATCGATAAGATTTTATTTTAGATTTTCGCAGTACGAGACAAAATATGCATAATCAGCCTATAATGTTCTCACTGCTGGGACACAGGCCTCCTCTCGTAGAGATGGAGTGGGCCATAATCCACCACGCGGGCCCAGTGCGGGTTGGTACATGTCACATGTCTTCGAATTTTTGGTTCTAGGACTTTGGTTTCCTCACGATGTTTTCCTTCACCGTTTTGAGAGCAGTGGTGATGAATTTACACAAAGTAAAGCATATGTCTGGGTTATAACCTACAACTAGTAAGTCGCGGCCGTTATCACAAGGCCACCACTGCTCTCAAACAAAATATAATTGGAACATAATATCAGGTACAAAAACATGCTGTAAACTTTTCTGGTTTAGCAAGTGACTTGTTTGTTGTTTATTATTGTCAAGACATGCGATAAGACCTCGTTTTTAATTCCCACTACACTATCAGAATCAAATAGAGAGTAATTTCCATCTTTTAAATAAATATCCTAATATGGTATCTAGATTAATACTCCCACACCAGTTTAAGGAAGTGGACTGATTTAAGAATTGACCATTATAAATGTTATCTGCCCACACTACTGCTTATATGGCGTTGTTGCTACGATTTTTGTCAGGAAAAAATGGCGGTCCATTTACGTACCTATGTAATCTAGCATTATTTACTATTTGTAGAAGTTTGTAAAGTAACTAATACTATATAAATCTGCTTATCTGTGTACGGGTTAAAATGAATTATCGGGATATATTTAGGTAGAAAATTTCAATATAGCCTTATCTTTTGTGAGACTACGGATTTTCTTATCTTTTTCAATTTAGCACTTTTTCGGGCTCCAGTGGAGGTGCGCTCTTAACAGATCCAAGATTTTCATCAACTCTCCCTTTCAAGTCTTTAATAATAATACTTTGTCGATTTTTATACATTTATAGTATTACTAGGCCCCGCGGTTTCACGCGCATAAGTATCGATCCCGTGCGAAAATTGGGATAAAAAGTATCCTATGTCCTAATACAGGTCATGGTCTACCCGTGTGACAAATTTCATCGAACTCCGTTCAGCCGTTTTAGTGTGAAAGCGTAACAAACAAACAAACAAATAAACGAACTCATTTTCGCATTTATAATATTAGTTTGGATGACCATAAGTAGTTTTAAAGACCCAAAGTTAATTTAAAAAAAGAAGTTCATTGTTTGGAACTTTGGGTCTTGAAAGACAATGTGTGACTGAAAATTGACCATTTGTTGAAATAGACAATTTTCAGTCACACATATTGTCTTTCATTTATAGACATGCATATTTGTTTATTTGCGTAGATTATTGCTTCGTTGGTCTAGCAGTCGTAAGCTCTACTGCTAAGCATGAGGTCCTGGGTTCGATTTCCGAGTCGAGCAAAGTGTTATTGAGTTTTTTCATCTGGAATGTCTCATTAGCAGAGCGGAGTCTAGATGTGCCTGATTGATGGCAATAGGCTCGCCGCCTATTACATGGGACTTAAACACAACTGGCGAATTTCCATTCCCTACCATTCCCCGAAGGGTTAGGCAGACGTGTACCTCTACAGACGTGTTGTTATTTTATATGTGTTATAGTAATCATAAGGAAGAACTAAAGTAGTAGTAGCGACCTAATTAACCGAAAAACTTTCGTCCTGCCTCATAGCCGAACTCGGAACAAATATAGGTAATTCTTCACCCATTTGCCGCATGCTTTCTCTTGCCAACTCCATTCGTGGCGAAATAGATGTCTTTGCTGGTTCCGTAGCCTCAGTAAGGACTGAACTTAGAGACGTAATTGTGTAATTATTTTTATATAAAATTTTTCTTTCTTGAACTTGTTTTATTGCATCAGCTTTGTGAATAAAAAAAAAATGATGTTACGCCCTTAGTTCAGATTCAGAGTATAATTCTAAATAGAATACTTTGGAAATTTGCCTCGTATCATGGTATTGCTAGCGTCTCAAGAGATTTGATACGTCTAGAAAAGTGGATTAAACAATAGTTTTCATCTCTAGTGCGAATCAGCAACATGAAAATATTGCATAAATCGTGGTGAAACACGAGTCAGTCCAGACTTAGCAGCGTGGCTGTGCAATTTACAAGAGTAGCTACTGATCCATTCGTACAATAGTTTATGTCTACCCCCCTCGTAGATGTAGGTTCGCTAAATATAAGCGATCAGAACGCAATCACTCGAACAAGTTAAGCTGGACCACATGAGTCAATGAGTCATTAATGTGAAGCAATGAGGTAACAACTTGTCAGTGCTACTTACAGTTACCTACTATGTGGCAATATCCCCGTCCAGTACATATCACCACTTACCTACTAGGTCTCAGATAACGAGGTCCAGTGTGTTCAATTTATTGTTAAAATATATGTTCAGTTTATAATCGTGGTATCGGACATAGACGGCCACTCGATGTAGCGACAGCGAATGTTGTGGATTATGTTCTTTTCCCTACACGGAAAAAAAGGATCTCTTCAGCGAAGAATAACAATATTCTCAGAAAAATTGTTTCAATCTAAGTAAATATTTTCTTAACGTAAGTAAATGTACTCAGTCCAAGAAAACCTGTTTACTCAAATTAAGAATAATAAATACTTGGTTTTTATTCTTGACTTAAGCAAATATTTTTGATTCAAGACTATAATAATCTTAATTGAAGAAAATATCTAGTTTTTATCTAGTTTTAGAAATAATATTCTTAAAATTAAACTTAATAATTCTTCATTTAAGTATAATGTCTTCGAAGAAGACAATAAAACTAAGACAAAGTTTTACTTCATTCAAGAATATATTGTTTTCCCCATTATATGAATCAATATTTGTCTTGACCAAAAGGATATTGTCTTAATTTAAGACATCCTTTTTTTCCGTGTACATGATTTTTGTTAGATTTGGGTCTACGTGAGTCGGAAATGTGAAAGGACAAACATCAAATACACATTATAGAAAGTAGGAAAAAAAAAATAAAGAAAGAAAAAAAAATATTTGTCACAGAAATACGTGCTTACAAAACGTTCTAGAGTAAACAGGTAAACAGAAAAATTAATAAAATAGATCTACACATAATCACGAGCACAAAACATAAATAGTCGGCAGCTGCACGCCGTGACTGTCACAAGAAGGCTTCCACTCAGCATGATGCTGTGCTATAGGGCACCCACACCCCCACAGGCACAGCACTGATTTTCAGTGGTCACCCGAAACAGACGTACGGAATACAAGTCAGGTTTAATGAGTTGTGCATTATTGGTGTCCATCCAAAGGTTGTCTTTAAGAAGTCGCTTTTAGCGATAAGACCGCCCATTGTGTCACCTTATGTAAAATGTATACATTTATAGCTGTAATTTTTATGGTGTACATAATAAAGAGTATTCTATCTATCTATCTATCATTATCATTATCGCCATAATCAACAAAAACGTGAGCTACTGGCATAATAATACTGTAACTCTAGTCCATATTATGGCTGTGAGGATATTGCCGTAGTCACTATTTTAATAAAAGTAATCCTTGATTGTGTAGGCTTTTTTTTGGGTGGGAAGTCATCAAATAACTTCTCCCGCTCCGCACAGAGCGGAGTTCTTTCTCCCGCTCTGGGTGGAGCGGGAGGGTGTGTCAGACTCTTACTGACTAAAACCCACCCGTATTCCTTCCGTTGCCTGTGTTGCCAGGGGCCTCGGTAACCCTTTAGTACCTTGGCTTGCCCTACTGGTCCTGACACAATTCCTTGTCACCTTTTATAACAGTCATAGAAAAAGATTCTTTTCTTGGTGTCCTTTTCATAATCTCATTTCTATGCATGTTTACCCGACTGCCCCAGAAGGAGATGAGAAGGAGATGGAGGGATGTTTTTCGAGAGTATGTATGTACGAGTATGTATGTCTATTCCTTTGGCACGCTCTGTAGCCGATGGATTTTAACATTAGAGGTGTCGTTAGATTTGTCTTAATTGTGGGATCACTCCTTACGTCACCATAGGCTATATAATATTTTATATTGCATCTGCCAAAAGGAAAAAAAGGGAGGGAAAGGTTTTTTTTGTAATAAATTACTACAATATTGATATCAAATAGGAGCTAGTAATGAGTCAATTCCATATACAGGTTGAAATTGAAAACTTGCGACAAACTGAAATGGGACATTGTATACATCATTATTAACAACTTTTACTAAGGGACCAAAGCTGTAATCCCAAAAAAAAAAATCTGCTTTTCCTACATTTTGATGAGGTATTGCGAACATAAATGTAGGGGACAGCAGTTTTTTTTTTGGGATTGTAGCTTTGGTCCCTTAGTAAAAGTTGTTCATAATGATGAGTACAATCTTCCATTTCGATTTGTCGCATGTTTTCAATGTCACCCTGTATATATTTTAATAAAACATAATTGCAACTGGTGTAACTATTGTTTGTTCACCATATTTCATAGCCCCCCTGGCGATACCAAAACTCTATAGATTATAATGCTTGTTTTTCTCTTTTGAGTTATGTTTTTTTGCAGTCGGGTTTTTTGTTTTTTATATAATTTGTTTTATTATAATCAAGCTGTTTCTTAAAACTCATCTTTTTAATACTATCGAGAACAAATTGTTCGACATAATATTATTATTTCCTGGCATTAGCATAGATATTAACAAAACTATCATGCTAAAACACTAGTAAAATGTCTAGATTTATGTGATAACAGTAGAAATAGTTGAGAATCTAAAGTACTCGTAGAATGTCCCTTTATAAAGTTATCGCCTTCATTATCGTTAGATATGAACTTAATGTCTAAATATACCTGCTTCCTGTGTTTAAGGCGCTGACAAAACCCAACTGACAAAATAGGCTTCTCTTAAGAAAAAAACAATGGCAAATCTGTATAGTCTCAGAAAAAATATATGTTAATTTTGAACATATTTCCCAGAACTTGGTTGTTACCAAAACACGTTTTGAAAAAAAATCTCGATACAAACTAACGGTAATCTAACCTTGTTATCTTGAGTTCTAATCCAAAATATCTGTATTAAATATCAACATACTCGTACGTTACGTATTTAAATAATAACAAGAACGTCGTATTTGAATGCAGAACTTGGTTGTTTTTTATTTTCGATTACTCAACTCAATTTTGAGTAAATAGATAATTGCTTCATATTTTGCAATAAATTACAAGCGTTGTGTCATCGCGCTTCTCTTTCTTTTCTATGCTATCTGACAGTGACCGAGGTTTAGGTGTTGTCAGCGTCTTAACTGAACTGTGTTTATGAAAATATTACCACTGACGTGCGGCTCGCATGTATTTCGCAATTTCTCCAGCACGGTCACTTATAACTGATTTAAAAAAAAATCTATTTATGCTTGTATCAATCTGCCATCATTTGGAAGTTGTTATGGATACCCTTGGTCAGGGATAGCACATACAGAGAAGCTCTGAGATCTCCAGTGCCACTTATTTGCTTTGCCAAATAGTTCTTCACGCAGGAAACCGTTCGGCTCCCCATAATTCTTCCTAGCTTGCAGCAGTACACGACCATTGCTTGCTACCGTCATCCCTTCAACTTTGCTGTGCCTGACAGGGTCTGCAATGTATACCATAAAACAGGGTCTACAATAAAACCGTGGTGGTAGCTAAGTTCACATTGTGAATGGTAAATATATTGTATTGAGTATCCCATATATTGAGTATTGTATTGAGTATCCCAGGGTTGTGTAAATCTATGTAAACACAACCCCAGAGGCCCCACCGCTTTTAGCAACAAGCAGAACAATACCACCGAATCTTTTATTTCAAGCCGTTGTTTTGTTCTGAATCACAAACTACCTTATTTCCCCACAAGGTCTTAGACACAAGTTTTCCTCGACTACCAAATTTTAAAAGGAAATCTTCTGTTGAAACTACAAGGAAAATCCAAGTTGTTTAGTCAACTGTTTTACGTCAAGTTATGGAGCGTTCACGTCCGATTAAGTTAAGTGTGGGTAGATGATAAATTTATGAGTTAGTCTTGAGGTCAGGTACACTTACCCTTTTCGACGTGGACTATTTACTTAGTATAAAACACTGGTTGTCTTATTGTTTATGATGACTTCAATTGAAATGGCTCTTGTTTAGATGTGTGTTCGTTATGTATAAGGAAAACGTTATTTACTAACTTGTGTTTAATGTTTTCCTTCTTATGAACTGGAAAAACCAGTCTTTGACAGTCGTTCGGGGTAGTCAGAAGCCCGAAAGTCTGACAACCAGTCTTACCAAGGGGTATCGTATTACCCAGTTACTGGGTTGTGGAGGTCAGATAGGCAGTCGCTCCATCTAAAATACTGGTATTCGGCTGCGTCCGGTTAGACTGGTAGCTGACCCCAATTTGGAAAAGGCTAGTCAGATTAATTGAACTGGAAAAACCAGTGGTTTCGAAATGTCTCAAAAGTATTTGAGGATTCTGTATTTAACAATTGATGATTAAGTTATCACAGCACTATTAGAAATAAAAACCTGTCGAAAAATGAGCGGTCAGTCAGTACCAAAAGCCAGTTACGGGATAATCGACCACAAATCCAGCACGCAGCTAACGCTAGTGTCACTGCCCCGCAAAATTGATACTTTATACCTAAATACATACCATACCAAACCTAACACAAATACAACATCTCACATACATAATACATAGCTAGACATACCTACAACACGCGCCATCTTGAAAACCAGTTGTTTCGAAAAAGAACGTTAGCTGCAACGAAATTCAAATTCAAATCGAACGTTATTCGCACTTGCCGAAACGCGATGACCTTCTCACAAACGCTGTGATACTGACGGGGTCGATGAACTTTGTTGATGCAGATGCGTTGCCGTTCACATGTAGCGTTACAACCTCCCACGTGAGAGGGCTTGAGGGATGAGAGGAAGCGGAAGCACGAAAAAAGCTGCAGCAATTTTTAAATGAGTCCAATTTCTTCCACGTGGACCAGTACCTAATTCAGCAGGGGTGATGTATTTCTGTAGGTCAACAACTGAGTTCCGCATCGTACCAGCGCTGTGACACTTATTTTTAAGAGTCACAGGATTATGCTGAGATATGAGGCTTTTGGCCTCGAAGAGGACTTTTTGTTTTTATTTTCATTTTACTTTGTTTTTTTTTGTTTCTATGAGTGTTTTTTAGTTTAATTTATAATCTCCCGTGTGAGTCCCAGTAAAAACATTTTCTTTCTTTCTTTCTTTCATCAATCAGATCTATGAGCTTTTAGATCTACAAACTCCTGGCAAGCAAAGTGCTTTCAAAGTTCGGCATTCAAGCTTTCGCTTAAATTCCGTACCTATGTGGTAGATATTTGTAAATAAAGTGGTGTAAAACGACTGTTGGTAACGGAGTTACCGTGAACCCAAACGACATGTCATATAATGTTACCATGACCGATGCTCCAGAACTGTTGCTAGACCCCAATAGTCAAAATAAATAAGAATTCTTATTCCTCATAAAACCGTTGATATTTTAAACAAGTGTTAAATCGCTGCATGGTATCCATTATACCACACGGCCATAAGAAATCCGCCTACACGAGTGGCTCTCGAACTAAATCCGAGGTGATTTGAAGTTTTTGTTGTATTTAAATTGGGTGCGGCGTATGTGCTCGCTCGCCAATACGTGAGTCTTATTCAATGATGGCTAATTTTTTTCGGCTGAATGAGTACTTTTTTATTCGATTCGAAAAAGGACGGTTAGCAGTGTCGGCGTGATTTCGCGTTGTCCTTTGTCTGAGTGAAGAGTACCTATTGGTGTGACTTAGAAAAATCAACTCGAGTTTTTAGAAGTCTTTTCAGTTCACCGAGCAGTACTCGTAGGTACCAAAATACATACATTTGCTGGCAATTCTTAGCTGGATTATGAAATGCAATAATTAATATTGTAACACCGAATTATTAGTTTTGATGTCAAAAAAATATTTGGAAACTTTCCTAGTGCCCTTTTTATACTTAAAACGGTTACAGCGACAAATTCAGTGTTATAATTATTGCAATTCATTATTAATATTTTAGGTAACTAGTTAGATATCATAGTTCCATACAGTAATATTAACAAATTAATATTTGACGGCTATTTGCGACGTTGCCAACTTTTAGAACGGACGCTCTTAACTGATATGTGATTGGAAGTTTGGACAACCAATGACAATCGTTGACATGACTTCGACGAAGATAATGATGGTATATTGCACCTCGTAAGCATTTTAAAATTTCGTCGAAGGTCGAAACTTTTATTCGGTTCCTACTTCTTTATTTATTTCTTTTTTTTTTACTTTTCACACACAAAAAAGGTACGAAGGCGGACTTATGCCTTAAGCATTCTCTACCAGTCAGCCAAGGGTGGTTAAGAGATTAGATGGCATGTAATCTGTTTGAGAGGAACAATGAGATTTTTAAATGAAAAATATATCATATTGGATTATAAATATAATAGGTACACAAGTACAGTCGCCAGCACAGGTTATATTAAACTGTAAACATTAAACCTTAAAATGTTCATGGTTAAGTTCAAAATCGAATGAGAAAGTTTGACAGTTTGTGGTAACTTAAGAGCGTTTACGCCGTACGGCATTTCATACAAATTTTAAAGTCCTTATTTTTCGAAATAACTGAACAAATTTGAATGAAACTTTACACACATAAGCAAGATACATAGTTCTAAAAAGTTAGTAGAAAACATTTTCGAAAAATAGTGCTACAGTTGAATTAGAGCGATTTTAAACTTTCCATATAAACAGTAATTTTCAATTATCTGTTTTTTAAATAGACATTTCGAAAATGTTTTCTACTAACTTTTTAGACCTATGTATCTTGCTTATTATTGTAAGTTTCATTACAATCGGTTCAGTCATTTCGAAAAATAAGGACTTTTAAATTTGTATGAAATGCCGTACGGCGTAAACGCTCTTAAGACGCTGAAAACACCTAAACCGCGGTCACTGTCAAATTCCATAGAAAAGAAAGAGAAGCGCGATGACACAAAGCTTGTAATTTATTGCAAAATATGAAGTAATTATCTATTTACTCAAAATTGAGTTGAGCAATCGAAAATAAAAAACAACCAAGTTCTGCATTCAAAGAAGACGTTCTTGTTATTAATTAAATATGTAAAGTATGTTGATATTTGATACAGATATTTTGGATTAGAACTCAAAGTAAGTGGTTAGTTTAACGTTAGTTTGTATCGAGATTTTGTTTTCAAAACATGTTTTGGTAACGACCAAGTTCTGGGAAATATGTTCAAAATTAATATATATTTTTTTCCGCTGCCACAAACTATACAGATTTGGCAATTTTTTTTCTTAAGCGAAGACTATTTTGGTCAATTGGGTCTTGTCAGCGCCTTAATGTGCTAGCGAATGCACATAAATAGGTTATAAACTTATAATACACACACATACATAAAACATTTAATAAAGGTTCTCGAAACAAGCCAGATTATTTGACTGTAAAACTAATACCACCTACATACAGCGTCACTGATCATTCTAAAGTTTCACAGCTCCATAAACTACGTGTAGTGGTGATTAAAGTCTTAGAACTCCATTTCGATATATGATGTCATAAAATGGTGTAAAGTTATAGTAGTGATTAATCTAGAATCTAGATGAATAAATATATAGGATCTAGATTGTAGATCCTTTGTAGAACGTGCGTAAGTACTTGAGTTAAATTAGGTAGTAAATGTCAGAGCTGTCGATCAGTTTGTATCACCAGCAATTCATTGATTGATTAAAATACAGTATAGTACGATGGCAGGAGGACCTTGACGCCCTCAGACAGGGTTGGTCTACACTAGCTCAAGACAGAGAGGAGTGGAAAGAAGAAAGAGAGGCCTTAGCCTAAGGCACAGGAAACTGCTAAGCGTATGCAAATAAAAAATAGGTAAATATGATATCTAGGACCTCTTTATTAAAAAGATGTTTTTTTTTAATAAAAAAACATGGTGTCCATTGGCCAGAGCCATACTTAGGGCTTATGGAATTCGTTTTTTTTATTTTACGTTTTTTTTTTGCTAACAAACTGCCTCAGGTAAAAAAATTGCCTGACCTTACATTCAGCCAGCAAAATTTAATTAATGTGGTGTCCAAAATATGGACAGGGCCTTATAAAAGGTTAATACCGCAGTGGGACAACATAGACTAAAAATAAAAATAAGGAAAATAAAACATCACAATCATAATTTCCATCTTTCAAAACTAAAATAAAGGTTGACATTTCCTGTTGAAGATGTTCGAAGCCAAAGGTCAGAATACAGATTGTGACCGATTAACTTTTCTGTTTCGCATAAGCTTGATATAAAACTAACTTAGCCTGGACTTGATCTTGATATAAAAACCCCCAAAAAAAGGTTTTATCTCAGCAAAAGCGGTACTTTTAGATAACTAAAACAAAATATCGCCAAGACAAACCTCCAATTGGCTGAAATAAGCCAAGTTCTATAGCGAAAAAAGTCAAATTGTTGTCTCTAGCGGAGAAAACTAGGCACGAGCATATACTTGCTGGCCTGTGGGAATACAACCCGAGATTGGATTCAGATCGAGCAAACATTACAAGCAACGGTCCTTTATATTTTCTCCACTGTCCGATACAATCTCGACTTTGAGGACATTTTGCAGAGCGAACCTTTTTTCTTTTCGAATACAATCTTGAGGTGAAATTTTTGCATTCTTCGCTGGCTGTTTGTAAAATCCTGATGACGTCACGATGCAGCGAATTTTTGTATAAATTCAAACTTTCAAATGATGCGATTTTGAATGCGAGTATTCAGTGTTGTTTCTCGGAAATAATTGAAATATTTTTGTATAGTTTAATAAATTCAATTTTCGCTGTGTTCCATGTTTGTTTGAGAATATTTTCAAAATTGTTTGATATGTTGTTAGAGTTAGATATTGGTTTTCAATTTTAATAAATACCTAGAAATTCATTTTTATTTTGCTATTTGTTTTTCCCGATAGGAAAATACACATAACTGAGAAGGAGAAAAATATGTTTGGTAATAAAACTGTAGAACATTGTCAGTTCTTGATATGGCATTAATTTATGAATATAGAAGCGGCAATGAAGACGTATACTGACGATAACACTACCACAGTCGACGTAAATAAATCCTTGCAGTGGATCAACGGAAGCATTTTCGTAGAGAAATCGTGCAGGGGTGTGCGTGGAATCAAGTCCTGAAGTGCTGTACCTTAATTTGGGAATATAAAATTTACTGTGAGGCTGTGATCAGTGAACATGAGAGGCCAATTCCTGTATTTTTTTTAATGATC
This sequence comes from Atethmia centrago, assembly GCA_905333075.3. Classification (NCBI taxonomy): domain Eukaryota; kingdom Metazoa; phylum Arthropoda; class Insecta; order Lepidoptera; family Noctuidae; genus Atethmia; species Atethmia centrago. The sequence goes on along the minus strand of HG995367.1, from coordinate 33,021,564 downwards.
GCATTCTGAACTTCTCAATCTGTCAAAATTATCTCTAGTTTACCTACATCCTAACGTGTGTTTGTTACGCTTTCACGCTAAAATGGCTGAACAGGTTTGGATGAAATTTGGGCACATGGGTAGACCATGACCTAGGTTAGGACATAGGATAATTTTTATCCCGACATTCCCCCGGGATCGAGACTTATGCGGGTAAAATCGCGGGGCCCAGCTAGTTTTTAATAAGGTTTTGTCGATGTTGAGATGAGATTGTGACCACATTTTGAACTTTTTTAATAACGGGAATTGAAGTTGAGTTCACTGGTTACTCAGCTTCACAGTAATGTTTAGCATTAGGTATTTTAAGTCCTATCAAATGTATAGGCTTTGAACCTCTGTGAGTAGTAGTTTCATCGTACCCTGTGACGCTAAGATTTTTTCCGCTCCAAATAAGCACTTTACGTCAGCTTACAAAAGTGTTACAAGAAAGATGTCTCTCATACAATGAGCCAAGTGACGTCGCGCGATGTTGTATGTAGCTGTTGAAACGTCTTTATTGTTTCTCTAGGTAAAGGTCAGGGAGCGATTCTCACAGTGCTGACCTTTTGTTGGTCTACACTTTCTAGGTTTGCGCGAGTGTGAAACGGACATAATATTTTAAGAATAGTTAGGCAGTGGCCGATGTCTTTGGTATTTTAGTGACAGATTTCAAGTCTATAACCTTGTTTAAAATTTCGCTTGCCGCGGTTGGTCCGTGGATGGGTGACCATCTTTACATACCAAGACCCCTCCGTGCTTCGGAAAGCACGTTAAGCCGTTGGTCCCGGCTGTCATTTGTAGATTCGTTACGGGTCGTCAGAAGCTCGAAGGTCTGACAGCCAGTCTTACCAAGGGGTATCGTGTTACCCAGTAACTGGGTTGTGGAGGTCAGATAGGCAGTCACTCCATGTAAAATACTGGTATTCAGCTGTATCCGGTAAGACTTGAAAATCAAAAATCAAAATCAAAAGTCATTTATTCAAACTAGGCTGAGGATCAGCACTTTTCGAACGTCAAAATTACATAAGACAGTCCCCCAAAACGCCCAACCTTCGCCACTTCCTAGTGCTTTAGCTGGGAAGAAGAAGTGGCCAACAAACTCCCCAGCAGCACAGCTGTCTGTTCAGTTAGAGAAAATAATGGATTCTATACAATAGTATGCAAAACAATTTACACCACGTGAAACACAAAACATTAAATTATTACCCATATGTCAGCTAGCACACCACTATACCAACAAAAAAAAAAGAAAAGAAAAAGACCGAAAACTATTCTCAAGCAGAGATAAAAACGTAAACAGAACTTAAAACCTAAGTAAAAGCCTTCAAGTATAAAGGGCGTGCCCGCTTACATATATCTACAGCCGTAACAGTCACAAATGATGAACTAGGACCATCAAATTAAAATAAATAAACAGTTAATTACTAATAACAAAACAAAACAATGGTCAGCAAGACGACCAGTCACTACAAGCAGCACCCGTTCACGAGCATAACGCAAAAATCAGCCAAGGAAGGCGACCCCAACATAGTTGGGAAAAGGCTAGGCAGATGATGATGAACCTTGTTTAAAATTTCTAACACAGAAACTTAATAACACTTCTTTCTGTCTACAGTCCTGGGAATCACTGTCAGGACTACATATTGATATCTATGTAATCGGACATGTGCTAGCTGTCACTTTGTGTAATGAAATGATCATATTTATTGTATTCTACACTTATTATTATAAATTTTTATTACATAATCAGCCTATAATGTTCCCTCTGCTGGGACACAGGCCTCCTCTCTGTGAGAGGGAGTGGGCCGTCATCCACCACGCGGGCCCAGTGCGGGTTGGTAGATGTCACACGTCTTCGAATTTTTGGTTCAGTATTGTAGTGACATATTGTAGTGGTTCTAGTATAGTAATGACAGCTAGCACATGTCAAATTACTCCAGTGAATAGGGTATTTTACTATATACGAGAAAACATCTATAAATATATTATTGAGATAGTTTAGTTCATAAAATAACAAAATAAATTTTAAAATTCAATTCATCGTTTACAGTTTTTCTAATCTGTTAAAAAACACCACCACCGTCATACGGCTATGTTAACAAAAACGTGTCAATTATCATACAAAGATCAGCGCATTTATTTTCATAGCCCAGTGACGTCATGACCACAGAGCAACATGGCGTCCACTGCGTCTAGCGTTTTCGTCAACCTACGCGCGAAATTTGAAAATGTAAAATTTTAAATGCATTTTTATGGCACTTATCGATTGAATGAAAATAATGTGATATTTTTTTGGGGCATATTAGCATTATAGAATTTAATTAAGAAACTTTTCAAAAATGGATGTAAGACCCTATTAATAAATCGACTTTAGTGAATAGAAGTTATGCAGTGCATTTATAGCTGTTCCTTGCTGACAGAACAGGGAAGGTACCCTTTTGTAAGAAGGGACCTCTCATCCAAGTGACGTCCTCCTCCTAAGGCTTTAAAAAGGAAATATCAAAGTTATTACGTCATAATTCGGCGTTCGACATTCAAACCTCGGAACGGCACAAAATTCAATCTACCTCCACAATCACGAGAAAGTTCAAAACAAATACGTAGGCCAGTCGTGCCAATAAGATCGGATAGATGAGTCATGTGTCACGGCGAAGTCACGGAGTTAGCCGAGTCGTCACGAACGCGACCCGACTCCCCCGCCCTCTATTGTCTGCATAGAAAGTCGGAATCAAACGTAGAACGTGGTGTAACAGTGTTTCTGATGTAGTATTGTTCTAAAAATTGGCATTGTCTGAATCAGAGCTGTTCTGTTCCAATTTGTTGCAGTTTGCATGGTTACATCATCGTGTTATGTAGTTTTTTTTTTTTTTACACCCGATTCCAGGCTTCGTCCACATTTTATTCCACCTAGGTCACTATTTTAAGCCTTGGATAAATTGTGTTTTGATTTAAGCAAATAGCTCAGAATTAGAACAGGAAATAAAAAGTATCCTGACGATAACGTTATCCACCCTGATTGTGCGCTTTTATCATTTCTAACGTGACGATATTATCGTGGACGTCCACAGCATCACGATAACACAATGAAGTAAAATGTATGGAAATAAATGTTGACGCTTTAAAATTTCCGTCCACTATAACGTAACAATGAGCATTTCCAAACATTTTACTTCGCTGCCGTGGACGTCCACGATAATGTCGTCACGCTCAATATTATAAGAACGCACATTGGTCTGTGGGTGTCTTATGGAGTAATTCTTCCTTCACTTCCTTCATTAAGATCAGGACACAAAAGGCACAGACCACAAAACTGATATCCTATCCACATCAACGCTGGAAGCGACATCTAACAATAACTTCTTTTACTAACCCCATTCTGCTCCCCAAAGTTACGACAAAGCCGTACATTGTATGTACCACAACTCAGATTTTCCTCCAGTAAGAATTTTATACAAAATGGACGAACGCCCCGGGCAATACATTACGTCATGCCATTGAAATATGCGCCAGTTTTGAGCAACATCAATATGAAAAATATGTAATACCTACATCGAATATAATAATAATAAAAATAAACAAAATTTCTACAGCCCCGGGAAATTGTATTAGTTGTTGAGATTGGGTTGCTTGTTGTGGGTAAAAAGCGTGGATCCTGTATGCGATCGTGTTTTGGGATTGTTTGGAATCGCGAGACTTTTTATGTAGTTATAGGGATTAGTAAATGGGCTTTTGTTAGTGCGATGTCAATCGTGGGGTTATGTAAGATGTGGGCCAATTCAACGCTGTTGTCTTAGACTCCGCTTTATGATGTCATGTGCCAATGATTGCTAGATTATAAACCTTATTGAAAGCCCTACAGGCTGGACGAGTTACCACTCGGTGCCTTCCAGTAAGGTAAATTCCAGGCTTGGACATGTTTGGCTTCGGGATACCGAAGCCAAACATGGCTATGTCTGGAATTTCGGTGAGATTGTAAACTTCGTAACTAAATTGCAAAACTAGCAGAAGGTTGGGGTGATGCCAAAACATTTAAAAAACGTTACTTTTTAGTAAAACATCACGAGAAAACTTTAATACAGGCAGTCTTTAATACAGACGTATAAGAGAAACTAAGGGAAACTCGTTTATTATAGTGTGCTCTTAGTGCCAGTATTAAGTGGAATAAGTACCAAGTATAACTTTAAATGCCAGATCGGTGGAAAGTGTGAGGTCGGCATAGCACTAGAGATATTCCGATAGGAACAATATAATTTCGCACTTCTGACGGCCATGGCAGTAATTTCTGTTAGCGCAGTTACCAGGAAAATCTGAGATAGAATAGCTTCATAAATAGCAATAAGATAATCGTTGAGATATGGTATCGTAAACGGTGAACAGTAGTATGGTATTAGTTTAAGATAATCTTGAACTAACATGTTCGAGTACCTTTCAATTTATCGCTAGAAATACTCTGCAGCGGCTTTTCTTCGAGCAGTGGTGGCCCAGTAGGACTTTGGATTGGGAGCCACTCAGCAGGTTTTCCCTTTTGGGAGCTGCAATCACAATGGTTGTTTGTTGCTGAAGTGGATAATTCGAATTAGGCAAAACAATATTTCAGAAAAGAGTGAAAGGATTATTTAAGGATCGTAGGATGGTGCGTTCTGTAGTTTCTGCCATGGGAAGAAGGCGTGAGTTTATGTATGTACTCGAATGTGTAATATTTCAAAAATAAATGAATGTAAGTTTTTGAACTGAAATATCGAGAGACTGATTTCCCAATAGTCTATACAGATAAATAAAATTAAAGTGTCTGTTTGTAATATTAAAATAACCGCTTTTTACTAAATTCATATGGATGTATACACGGTACATATACCATAATATTTTTATTTGCAATTTTTGACTGTCTGTCTGTTTGTTCCGGCTAATCTCCGAAACGGCTGGACCGATTTTGACGGGACTTTCACTGGCAGATAGTTGATGTTGTTACAGTAACTTAGGCTACTTACTTTTATTTTAGAAATTTTGTTTATGTTTATTAATATAAATCTATACATCTACACAAATAAATAAAATTGAAGTGTCTATTTGTAATGTCAAATTAACAGCTCTCTACTAAATGCATATGAAAGTATATACGGTACTTATAAAAAAAACAAAAAAAAAATTGTCTGTCTGTCTGCCTGTTTGTTCCGACTAATCTCCGAAACAGCTGAACCGATTTTGACAGGACTTTCACTGGCATTATATGTATAACTGATGTTGTAAGAGTAACTTAGTACTTTATTTTAGAAAAAGCTGCGCGGGTGAAGACGCGGCCAGCAGCTAGTTATGAAATAAGATAAGATAAGATAATGATTTATTTTATCACCACAATATATAAGTACATTTTAAAATTATCAAGAACAATACATAATAGTTTTAATTATACTGTGGGAGACTGGTGCCTAAGCTAGGCGTAAGGCAGGCGTAAGGTATGTATTTCAGGATACCAGGTCTGAAATGGTCTCCACCCCTTTGGAGGCAGTTACATTTATTTAAGATTATGCACTCGTAGACAAATGCGGTAAGTTATATCAAATTAGAAAAATAGATAACACAATAGATTATTACTTATTCTAGGGTTAGTATATTTGTGTGTGTGTGTGTGTGTGTGAGCGTGGTGTGTTTGGGTGTGTGCGCAGCGCTGAATGCACAGAATGGTAATATATATAAATATATCAACACCTATGTATATATATGTATATTGTTTTTTTTTTTCGTTTGACACGTTTGTATTTTTGCTAACTACACTACTTTTTGGTTATAATAATTGAAAAATTAAGGTCTGAGAATAATGATTCTTTAGAACTGCAAAAATGGTTTTGGGTTAGAATGATAAAATCCATCATGGCTAAGGACAGCGAGTTTACTTTGACAGCTTATAATTTTAGATTTATCCATCCTGTAAGCATAAAAAATATGAAGGCTCATAGTCAATATGAAACTTGTTTGTCCACACGTTGGTGGTAAGATAAGCAGGTGAAACTCCCATCTTTTTACTTTTATATCTTTTATTGTACCGTGGAAACCGCGTCTGTAATTATAACCAATAAATACAAGCGTCAATACATCACTATCAATTGAAAAGATCTAATAAATATTGTGAGAAGTCCATTCATTTGTGTATCTTTTATTTGTTACAAATTAATTGAATATAATTGCGCAGCACTACATGTTGCCGGGGAAAAATTAAGTCATAGGTTTTGCGAAATATCTGGGAATACAGAAAGGTAGAAAGATTTCTTAAGCCCGCAGATTCAGGCGTGCCTCTAAAGGGGTCAAGTGCACTATACATATTTAGTGCTTACTGCACGTCTTTTTACTCTTGCAGTCTGTGGGCTCATTATGCTCAGAAATCATACAGCGCCCTTCGCGTTCAATACAATAACGCAATCAGGGTGCTGATGGGGTTGCCCCGATACTGCAGTGCGTCAGGGATGTTTGCTGAAGCTCGCATTGACTGCTTCTACACTGTGATGCGGAAGCGGTGCGCATCCCTGGTTAGTAGGGTGCGGGGCAGCACCAACAGCATCCTGTCTATGGTAGCAATCAGGCTAGATTGTGCGTCTGTGAACCACTGCTGCAGGGTATCGGCTGGGCCTGTCTCCTTGCAGCAGTGATATCACATATTGTTTATGTTAATTTTTTGCTAACATAGTTTGTAAGTATTTTGTTACTAACACTTTGAGTCTTGTTACTTGAATTAAATTAATTATTATTATTATTATTAAGCAGAAGTGTACCTATAGTTCACCCACATTTTGCCAGTTATGTTTGGGTCCCATGTAATAGGGGGCGAGCCTGTTGCCATCATCCGGGCACAAGTCCAGACTCCGGGCAGCTACTGAAAAAATGTAGATACATATTATCAAAATCACGACCCTTGCCAGACAGACTGGTGTTCGCAAATAACAGACCGAAGGATTCTGCTACCCATTCAATTGATATAACTTGAGTGAGAGGTTGCCCAGTCCAACAAGGAATCTTACGTTAAACGAGAAAACTTGCTTTTGGTCAGATCCTATCTGACCAAAAGCGAAATAAGTATTTACTATGTATCTCTAACCCATAACTATCGTATCAGACGGCAAGCTTTGTGTAAAAATATAGTTCAAAGTTAGCAGACATCTTAAAAAAAATTCATCAAAGTTAGCAGACATCTCAAAAATCTCGTTTGTAATCTCTGCAGCATCCATAAAATGCAATTCTTTCTAAAAAGAAAAATAATGTTACCGTCCATTCGAATTTATTTGTTAATAGTTTTCACACTACATTACACATCTTGCGACTCGATCTCACAAGATTTAAATCGTTGAATACATCTCATAGATGCATAGATCCATAAATTAGAGAAACTGGTTGTCGAGTCTAAGGATAACGCCCATGCTTGGTTGCTAGGTGCTCTTACGATGAACGCAACAACCGGTTAAAGATTGTTTAAAAATAAAAATTGTAAATATTTTTACAATTTTACTTGCCATTAAACGACGGCGGTTGAGGGGATTTTCCGTTTATTGGTTTGTTAGATAAAGGATGTTGAAGCTCGTTAGTTTAGAAGAAGTTTATATCATTTGTTTTTAACCGACTTCAAAAAAGGAGGAGGTTCTATGTTCGTCTGTATGTATATATTTATTTTGTTTATGTGTAACATCTTTTCTCTCGCTTTCTGTGAGAATGATTTCATGAAAAGGGACGGAAGTGTGTAGACAGGAAGCGACAGCTTGAGCATGGAATAAGTAAGTTCTTTTTAATAGCATGGAATTAGCAAGTACTTTATAATAGCATGGAATTCGGGTACTTGGAAGTAGTAAGTACTATATAGATTGTAAGTAGAAATTCTGGTCGTATTTCGACCAGTGGGCGACCACTAGTAATTATGCGGATAAATATATCAGTATTTGGCTTTTTAAATTCTGAGGTTAATTTCTGTCGCTGCTCAGTTGCTTATTACCAAGGTGACATGTCAGATGTTACACATCAAATGCGGCTACTGTAAGGCACTCTCGTTTTTTTTTATGTTTGTTCATTGATATTTTCGTCAACTGTGGACCGATTTGGACTGTGGACGACATTCTTTTTCATTTGGTAGAGGAACCTTGCGCGGTGGTCCCATATAGGTTATTAACTTTGCTTGGATAGTTTTTGAGTTAGCTTCGATAATACGTATTTTTCTCACTAGATCTGTGTGGATGATGTTATAATAGCTTATCATTGTTATTTACATAGCAGGTAGTGGTATTCGAATTTGTGTGGGGTAGGTACTACAAGTAAAAAGTTTTGCTACATACATATGAGGTAAACCCTTTATAAGGCACAGAAAACTGCTAAGGGTATGGAAATAAAAAATTGATAAATATAGGACCTCTTTATTAAGAATATGAGTTTTTTTTTTATGTTTTTTTTAAACATGGTGTCCATTATTTGGCCAGAGCCTTACTAGGGCTTATGGAATTCGGCAAAGCATGGAACCACACACAAGGTTATTGCTAACAAACTGTCAAATCACAGAGTACAAAAACTGAATTTGACTGACGTTTCATTCTGCCGCAAAAATTTAAAAAGTATGGTGTCCAAAATATAGACAGAGCCTTATAAAGGGTTAATATTGTCATGTAAAACAAGATTAATTTTTCTATCTTTATCCGTCGCCATAATTTAACGAGAGTGTTAAACAGTTAAAAGGTATTTGGAATAGGCTTGTGACTAAGTAATAACAGCCGCACGGGTCGATTGGTCAGGTTAAGCTACGCTTGCCTCGGTTGGTCAGGTTAAGCTACGCTTGCCTCGGTTGGTCAGTGGATGGGTGACCATTTTTACATACTAAGACTCGGAAAGCACGTCAAGCCGTTGGTTCGGGCCGTTATTTATAGATCTTTGACAGTCGTTACAGGTCATCAGAAGCCCGAAAGTCTGACAACCAGTCTTACCAAGGGGTATCGTGTTACCCAGTAACTGGGTTGTGGAGGTCAGATAGGCAGTCGCTCCATGTAAAATACTGGTATTCAGCGGTATCCGGTTAGACTAGAAGTTGACCTCAACGTGGTTGGGAAGGAAAGGCAGGCAGATGATGAGGTATTTGCAATAATTTGCAGTAACAGAACATATTGCGACTGAGGGTCAGGAGGGATCTCGCACTTACCTCGTACATATTGAAAGTACTTAGAGGGAAGGTATATAATGCGAAATATTAGCACCCCCCGACCCTTGAACCCGCAAGTTAATTCAAATAATATCCCCAATAATACTATAACACAGATACGACAAGTCCCCGCTTGCTCAGTAACCGGTAGCGCCCTAAGCCGAGGTTCGACTCCCACTATGGGACACCCTTAGCTGTGCTGCCTAATTTTAATTTAAATAGGTGAGAGGCCCTTCTGGCTCCACCAAAACCCGGTAAAGCAGTCGAGGACCCCCGCGGGACCACTGCATAAAAGCCATTATCAAAAAAAAAAAGGCACATAGGTTCGTGTGGCGACGACGGCAGCCACGGCTGCTGGCGGAGCCGCGCGCTCGGCCCAATCTTTTAAGTGAGGCGCCACTGACTCGCGCACTCCGCACTCTCAACCTCATAGCTAGTAACACAGACCTGTTCTGTTGTTCTCTGAGTGAGTTCACAAAGAATGCATTATTTGTAATAACTTACAAAATTTAATTAAAATAATATGTTAGTAAATAAGTTAGGATAAGAGTTCAGATGTACACTATCGCAATAGGTTTCTCTGTAAGGATAGATGTAAGTTGGAAATAAATAAATAAATAATATTTATACCTACACTCGTATTCTCCAATCAAAATGCTAGAAGAGAAATTCTACGATGCTACTTCACATTACAGCCCTGGCTAACACCTACGTAATTATATTTGAAATTATTTGAGTAGGAGGACATGAATGGATTTGAAGATACAGTCTCCAGCACATCAAATTACACCAAACTGTAAAATTTTTTTATTCGATTTTGAACTTAACCTTCAATATTTTAAGGTTTAAAATCATTTGGAGAAATTTGACGGTTTAGTATAACCTGTGCTGGCGACTGTACATATAACTGATGAGTGAAACTGTATAGTTACTTACTTGCCGTATCATGAGTGAAGCTAAATCTGGTATTAAGAGGCTGACAACTCCTAAAGCGCGGTCACTGTCGGACTGCATAGAAAAGAAAGAGAAGCGCTATGACACAACGCTGGTAATTTATTGCAAAATATGAAGCAATTCTCTATTTACAAAACATCGATTGATTGGATAAAAAAATTAAAACACTTATTATGCTAAAGTGTTGCTTGAAGAATAATCTGACAAAAAAAAATCAGAATGATTGCATGTACGAGTATGTATATTAGTATGGTTTTTAATCGTTAAAAGACATTTTTAGAGGTATCTTCGTGATTTTTTTCTATCGTATCAAATTAGTTGTATTATGTTTTCAATACACTATTCACCTAGTATATATCCTGAAGAATATCATATATTTTTTTTTATTTTGTTTACTGAAGTGGATCATATACTTTTAGGCATTATAAAACTTACAAAATTTGCGTTTAGGTCCTGTAGTCTTTAATCATATAAGAAAATGCTTGAGGTTTTTAAAGTTTTAAGGAGTGTTTAGGGCCTGGATTTCCACACTGGCACTATCTACCAGATAAACTAAACAATAGGGATGATGACATTTATTTTGCCCGTCATGTACTAATATTATTAAAAAATATTGGACACGTGTTTTTTTTTGTTTTACGATATTGAAAGATTACGGCGATACATTGAGATAAAATGTGACATTATCTCATGCTTTGCTAGATTTTATACTGAAATGTGACGTACCGAGCTCCCACTGGGGAACTTTAATTCGTTTTATCTAAGTTTTTTTTTTATTAATCATCATCTGCCTAGTCTTTTCCCAACCATGTTGGAGTCGGCTTCCAGTCTTACCGGATATCGCTGAATACCAGTATTTTACATGGAGCGACTGCCTATCTGACCTCCACAACCCAGTGACTGGGTAACACGATACCCCTTGGTAAGACTGGTTGTCAGACTTTCGAGCTTCTGACGACCCGTAACGACTGTCAATGATCTACAAATGACAGCCGGGACCAACGGTTTAACGTGCTTTCCGAGGCACGGAGGGGTCTTGGTATGTAAAGATGGTCACCCATCCACGGACCAACCGCGGCAAGGGTAGCTTAACCTGATTGATCGACCCGTGCGGCTGTTATTACTTAGCCACAAGCCCCCCATTTTTTTATTAATACGATAAAGCAAAAAAAACGAGTCTAATACTTTTTTATTATCTGACTGACGGACTAAATAGGATTTTTTTTACCCAGTTATCATCCCTATTATATGAAATTATTTGTCCAATAAGTTAATCAAGATTTATCCGTAGTCCGAGAAATATTTTTTTATCTTTTTAAGTCTTAAAGTGACGATCAAGATTTGTACGGTACGAGTAAATATCGATTCCTTTTGCATAAACGTAAAACTCGTACCACTTTTAGTGCCACTATAATTCGTTTGTGTGCCCACAACTCGCCTCCCGTGTCGTACATATATAAATAGCTGTAGGTGACACATGACCATGCCCAGCACCCACCTAGTGGGTGCAAATCAAAATGTGGTACTAGGGTAAGGGCGAGTTGTGGGTACACAAACAAATTATCATTCTACCCGGCCGCCGGGTGCTTGGCACTAAAAGTGTTAAAGAAAACTAACTCGCCATAAGCATCAACCGTCATCTCCCAAAAAAGCCACTCCAACTATTTAACCGACAACACACAGATCTATTATGTGTTTCGGACTCGGTTCAACGACCTCAAATAGAAGTTTAAATACAACCTGTTTATAAGATGGTCTTATAAATCAATCGGCTTTACGGCCCCTCAAGTTGTCAAGTATGTTTCGACTATGATGGATTGATGTTCATGATAAAAAAATTGAAATCGAAGTAGAATGGAGGTTTGGTACTTGGATAGTACCGTTAGTTGTGTTAGGTAGGTACCATGGTTGGCTAATGCGTTGGTGATCATAGAATGGTAAAGGCCCAGGTCGTGTATTAGGGACGTCTAGGTAAGCAATATTGTTAGTATAGCAGGACCCCAGGTGGAGGCGCATAGTGTTCCACGCGCGCCCCTATTGGACGTCGCGGGGTGAGTTTTACTCCTCATTCTCAAGCCTGTGGTGGCCCACAAGGGCGGCACCTCATGATCCCCAGTGCAAGTGTGGGAGGGGAACACCGGGGTGGTTTTTAGTCAGTAAGAGTCTGACGACAGATCCCTCCGTGAGGACATCCATGAGGATTTTCCACCCCGGAAAAAACAAACGAATATTGGTAGTATGTTGATGTGGGGTTAAGTTTAGTAGTTTGTTGTGCCACTTCTTCCCAGCTGAAGCACTAGGAAGTGTTGAAGGGCGGGCTTTCTGGCGGACTGTCTTGTGTAATATTGACGTTCCAAATGTGCTGATTCTCAGCCTAATCTGAATAAATTATTTTTGATTTTGATATAAGGTCTAGTCTAAAATAGTAATAATAATATGTACATGTATATAAAACAGCGGCCAAGTGCGTGTCGGACCAGGAACAATGAAGGGTTCCGTAGTTAAACAGCCAGACAGACAGACAGGGTAAAACTATAAGGGTTCCTTGTTGACTGTGGAACCCTAAAAAGGAGAAAAAAGAAACATAGGGTCCTCACTTTTCGCCTGACGCAGGTACGTACCGGACACGGCAGCTTCGGGAGGTTCCTGTGTCGGATAAGGCGGGAGGAAACGCCCGGGTGTCACCACTGTGTGGATCGCCCAAAGGACACGGTGGAGCATACGGTGGACGTCTGCCCGGCTTGGGCAGAGCACCACCGTGTCGTCGTGGAGGCGATCGGTGGCAGAGATCTCTCGCGTCCGGCCCTGGTTCAGGCCAGTACGGAACGAGAGGGCATGGGCAGCTATCAACTCCTTCTGCGAAGCAGTAATGCTAATTTCACGCCCTCTCGCCCCTAGCCGCCGCAGGAGACGCCCTGGGCGTCGGGAATCCCGGGTGGATTTCCGGCCACCGTAGGCGCGGGCTTGCGGACGGTGAGCAATGGGTAGCTCGCCGTCCGATAAGGTCCAGGCCTGGGTCGACGGTGCATTAGCGCCTCAAAGAGATGTCAGCACAAGTGTAGGGTTCCACTAGGGCCGATGCCTGCCGGGGTCACGTGGAAGTTCGAAAGGGTTACCGAGGCCCCTGGCAACTCAGGCAACGGAAGGAATACGGGTAGGTTTTAGTAAGTAAGAGTCTGACACACCCTCCCGCTCCGCTCAGAGCGGGAGCAGTTATTTGATAATTTCCCACCCAAAAAAAAAGGGTGCCAAAAATGGTCAACATCGCTGTCCACAGGAAAAGTGCCCAAAAAGCTGGCAGCATTGCCACGTTGTATGACAATGCTGATTATTTGGCCAAAAATAGGCCAGCCCTCTGGTCACGTGAAGAGTCCAAGAAAAATGATGAAGTGGGTTCCTCTAAAATAATTGTTCAGGGTAAGTGACACTTGGGCACGCCACGATTGCGGCGATAAGTCCCCTCTTTGAGGAGTGGCTGGAGAGGCACCACGGTGTCCTCACCTTCCGCCTGACGCAGGTCCTCACTGGACATGGCAGCTTCGGGAGGTTCCTGTGTCGGATAAGGCGGAAGGAAACGCCCGGGTGTCACCACTGTGTGGATCGCCCAGAGGACACGGTGGAGCATACGGTGGAGGTCTGCTCGGCATGGGCAGAGCACCGCCGTGTCCTCGTGGAGGTGATCGGCGGCAGAGACCTCTCACGTCCGGCCCTGGTTCAGGCCATGGTACGGAGCGAGAGGGCATGGGCAGCCGTCACCTCCTTCTGCGAAGCAGTAATGCTCGCGAAGGAGGAGGCGGGACGGTTGAGGGAAAGGCACGTTTCGCGCCCTCTCGCCCCTAGCCGCCGCAGGAGACGCCCTGGGCGTCGGGAATCCCGGCCGGATTTCCAGCCACCGTAGGCGCGGGCTTGCGGACGGTGAGCAATGGGTAGCTCACCGTCCGGTAAGGACCAGGCCCGGGTCGATGGCGCGTCGTATTCCACGCGCGCCTCAAAGAGATGTCGTCAGCACAAAAGTAGGGGTCCACTAGGGCCGATGCCTGCCGGGGTCGCGGGAAGGTACTTATGGGTCACCGAGGCTCCTGGCAACACAGGCAACTGGAAGGAATACGGGTGGGTTTTAGTCAGTAAGAGTCTGACACACCCTCCCGCTCCGCCCAGAGCGGGAGAAGTTATTTGATGATTTCCCATCTTCAAAAAAAAAAAAGGGTAAGTGACACTGCCGAACTATCATCACTGCAGCTGTAATGCTTCGTGGGGTTCTGATCGTAAATATTTGTGAGCACTGGTTACACTTTAAGGCTATGATCAAAAATGTAAACTACAGTTTGGCAAGTATACTCCTAAGTACCTAAAATACCAATACCTACTCATTTATTGTCAGTTGTATTGACTAACATTATAAGCTTATGGAATAATCTGATAAGTAAATCAAAAGTGCCTTTAATTAATTTCTCAGCAAACCCCAATAAAATTAACCCTAACTTATCATTAGAATTCATGAGAACTAACTGTTTTGCATGCGGTGTGAATTACAACAGCAAATAAATACCCTTGGCCACAGCGTACATAGCTAACAGAGAGCTAACTTCATACGCCGCTATGGTGTACTTTCGGAAAATATATATTAGTATATTTTATACTCGCCATTTTCTTTTTAACCGAGACGCGACAAATTTTTAAGTATCGCATACCCTTCTCGCTTGCATCTATACCATTGTTCCGTACTTCTACTACATAATCGGCTTATAGTGTCCCACTGCTGGGACACAAGCCTCCTGTCTGTGAGAGGGAGTGGGCCGTAATCTACCACGCGGGCCTAGTGCGGGTTGGCAGATAACACACGTCTCCGAATTTTTGGTTCTAGGACATGCCGGTTTCCTCGCGATGTTTTCCTTCGCCGTTTTGAGAGCAGTGGTGATGAAATAATTTACACAAAGTAAAGCGCCTGTCCGGGTTCGAACCTACGACCTACAACTCGTAAGTCGCGGCCGTTACCACTGGGCAACCACTGCTCTCTTTATTTTTACTTACACTTTCTTTTTAAACGAGACGTGACAATTTTTTAAGTACTCTTCGCTTCGCTTACCCTTCTCGCTCATATCAGTATTACTCGCACCTATGTATACCATTGTTCCGTACTTCTACTAATAAATAGAAATAAATTATTAATATTTTTAAACCGATACCATATCCTTAGTTCCATTACTACAAAGTGTAGCTTTGAGTACGCATTGAAGTAAACAAAGTGAGAAGAAAATCTCAAACAATCATTCTTACGTGCACAGCAGTTATACAACGTGTAACGGAAATATGTGGTCATATTTTTTAAGGACCACACACAGGACCAAACCATTCTGATACATGCTATCAGCGAGAATGTATGAAACTTGGTCTCTGTAGGATATCTCGTCTATGCCATCACGCAATATTCCATATACTTAGGTAAAACGGATATTGTTAATGCGAAAACTCATGTAGGTAGGTTTGCCACCAAGAATTTTCCTCGTCCGTGACGGAGTTCTATAAATAGGTATGATTTTTATCAGAGTGCGTACTCACGTAGAATACGATGCGCTATGGTAATTTACGCTCAGGTTTAAACAACTCCGTAGTGTTTAAATTGCGGTGGTCTATGGAGGGGTTGTTAGGCTACGGATGATTTTGATTATGTTTTCTTTCCAATGGTCAGTACAGTGAATTTTATCTAAGCAGTATCTTGTTATAAAAATATTCACGTCCACAAAGTGGCTCATATATGCAACAGTGTACGGTCGGACGGAGATAAGCTGCGTCGACATTCTTAAATGAATATATCCGTCTAGCCTTTTCCCCAATAAGCTTGGAATTATAGGGGTGGCTTCCTCATTAGATGCAGTAACCACCTCAATATTATTGGATAAAATCCTCCATCTTTAACCAAGCAAGATAATTATGTAACATAATAAGCCTGTTTTTCCCACAGGAGTGGGAAAAACAGGCTTATAATAATAATAAAGAAAAAAGGTTGGAAAAACGAAGATTGGATAAAACAGTAAGTAGTAAACTCTGGAAACTCCAAAAGCTACACATCATGTTATGTTGCAAGTGGTGAGGAATGCATTAATTTCCATCACTAGTAGGTAAACACAATGCTGGGGTACTCGTGGTTCCCATAAGATTCGAGGTGCTTATTAATGTCCGCGCGCTAACTGATTCGGGTACGCTCACCCAAAGCATTATTCTGTCAAAGATGACCAGAATTGAGATAAAATAATTTACATATGCTGTGTGGTCTATTCCAGTAAGAGCTTTAAAAAAAAAAGAGAAACTACTTTAAAAAAAAAGGGTTTCTATTTGGACAAAAGTTTCTGAGACCGTGGCTTGTGTCAGACAGATTGGAGAACACCCTTTGGGTCCTGATAGAATTAAAAATTGTTTATTCTGCACAAAAAAAACGCATAAAAAATACATAAAATGCACACATACAAAGTAACCAAAAGCCTCGTATTCAAGCCATAAAAGTTTGACAATCTTGTACATAGAACGGAAGAACAATTACATATTAATAACTAATAACAGTTTTCTTTGAGTCAGGTAATAATAAAATATAGCTTCAAAGCCCTACCTTTCTCTACACCTAAACCGGCAGAAAACTCACAAATAAATTATACATTTTCATTCATAATATCTGCAGCAAATTGGATGTTGAAGCAGGCTTGGCTTCGGCCATAATAGGGAAGTTTCGTGATAACTCGTGAGCCGCGGGCAGACGGTGTGGCTAATCAGGAATCGTGGGTGCTTGACCGGATAAGTCTGTTATAGCTGATAGGTGCTTGAGATTCGGTGGAAAATATTTGTACATCGAGTACAAATATTTTCCACCGAATCTCAATGCTTGTATGAGCGGGTTTTTCTTTAAAAAAAACCCGCCAAGTGCGTGTCGGACCACGCAAAATTAACGTTCCATAGCTGGGATGAATTTATCCCGAAACCAAACATAACATTGTAATTGAAAAATATGTTCTCCCATACATCGATGTACGTCACGGTCTCTCCAACTGCAAATGTAAGTTCGTCGATTATTACTCGTTAACTTGTAAAGCCTATTCAGCTGTGATAGGTTTCCTTTTCATTTCGTTATATATACTAATGCCACGAATTTTTTCACATATCCAAAAACAACTATTTCTTTTTATTCTATAAACTGGCAGGAGGGGGGGAGGGGGGGGGGGGCACATGTTTCATACGAAAATAGCACTTAAAAATACACCACTTTCACAGAACAGAATCACCTCGTTGCCACAGGTAGTGTCTGTGTAAAAGGGCAGTTACAGTGCGGTATCACACGGGCCACGTTGTAACTTGCGTGTCCCACACATGCCGATTTCCGAATATTTGTAAAAAAAAGATCTTATTTTATTATTAATTCATGTCGAGAATAATTAGCATAGTTACCTCCTTGAATTTGACGAGGATGCAAAACAACACCTTGTATGTATACCCATGCCAAATTACAGCTTTCTACAACTAGTTGACTAAGGAACCCTAAAATGAGCTGATGTTGTAATTGCTGAGAGCACAGCAGCCTCCCTTTACAATAGAGGATGAGGATCTTTCCACCCTTTACTTATACGTATACTCAGTCACTTGAGTCAGGTTCGATTTCTACAGAACGTGTTATGTAATTTTTTGACACAAAAAAAACACTCATAACTAAGTTTCCTATTGTAGATTTCTTGCACATCAAACCCTAAATAAACGATACGTGGGACACTCAGAAAGTTATGCAAAAATAAAAAAAAAATGTTCTATAGGTAAATATTTCTTTTTAAATCTTTTCAAAGTACTATCCACTAGCCTCTATTCAAAGTTTCGTGCGTCTGAACCAATTTTCGAAACACTTTTTCCAGTCCGCCGCAGACACCTGGTTTACAGCCTGCTCGAACGCTGACAGTGCATCTTCCGGCGACGAAAATTGTATCCCTTTGAGCAGATTTTAATTTTTTGGGAAGAAGTCACACGGTGCTAGGTCAGGGCTGTAAGGAGGGTGACCCAGGAGTTTGACCGGCGTGCTGTCCAGGAAGTCCTTCGTTTTGAGCGCGGTGTGCGAAGGCGTGTTGTTGTGGTGGAGCAGTAGCCCGCGGAGCCCTGTGTTTGACACAACAGAGAAAACTCCTGCCAAGCATTTGGTGTATACCATTCAGCGTTGATGCTTCTTTGGTTCCGTAAAGGAATTGACACCAATTAGCTAGTCAAATTGAAAAGCTCGCGATCAAAATCTTCCCCCCGCTTCTAGTACGCTTCACTTTGGTAGGCGTTGATTCATTTGGATGTATTGATAAATCCAAGACTCATTTATCATATCACGGGACCATTCCACCCGGGCCTGCTTCTGAGTATCGGTGAGGTTGTGTGGCACCCAGCGTGAAACTATCCTCCTCACGCTAAGATGCAAGTATAGAATTTCGTGAAGGCTTCCCGATCCAACCTGCAATATGTGCTGAAACTCTTGATACATAACTCGCCTATTGTCATGGATAAAATTTTTCACTGCTAGTACGTTTTCTTCCGTAACAGCTGTCAAAGGGCGACCACTTCTTTCTTCATCCCCCAAAGTTAGTCGACCGCGCTTGAATTCGTTGTACCAAAGATACACGATTGCTTTAGAAGGGCTTTCATCCATGAATACCATTTGAAGCCCATCGTACGATTCGTCTGGTTTCAGGCGACACTTGAAATCATAAAAAATCATAGCGCGAAAATGTTCCCGGCGCAGATCCATTTTTTAATGAGACACGGTTACGCATGAATTAGCTCGCAAACAATGTGGAGAGACATTTTGAAATTGGAAAAGAACGTACCTATTTTTACTTACAAACAATCATATTTTCAAAATAGATTATAACTGGCCAGTCTCTCATACATAAAAACATTTTTTCGCAATACTTTCTGAGTGGCCTGGTATTTAAGGAACAATAATAATTAAATCAACATCTTAAAGATCATCTTCGAAAACCTGATACATTTCTAACTAATCTTACAGTACATACAAGTATATCCACTTAAAAGAAACAATAACTATATTCCCTTGAACTCCTCGATTAGCAACAAGAACTGGAATAACCCTTAAAAGGTACACATTGTGGTGACATTCCACCGTTTATCTTAGCGGCTCCTAGCTGGCTGAGGAATTTACATGGATTACAAATATCTACCGTTTGTATGGACGTGCAAACTTGCTCGTACTAGCAAGTACTTGTGAGTGCTGTGAAGAATCGTGAATGCTTGGGTTATTATTAGACAGTTGCTATAAGAGTTGGTTGTAACGGACAATAATTAAGTGGACTGCCTTTTAAGGGTTAAATTGATTGGGTGATGTCGTAAATGGTGATTGAGGTATTGAGGATTCCAAAGAGATGTTGTTGTTAGCATCGTCTTTGAGTGTGATTAACTATTAGTTGCTATTAGCTTTTTTTGCCTAACGGTTATGGGCTACGAGACAGCCTGTGGTCAGAATTAATTGCTCATCATACTTTGGCTTAAAACCAGGCAGGGGACACTGAACATCGATATTCACGGTTGCAACTTCACTATGGTCTGTTTTTTAATCTCGGAGACTAAATTGACAGGTGCAAATGTCAAACTCCATAGAGAAAAACTAATCCACAATAATTTGAAATGTCAAATCAGTCTCTGGGATTAAAAAACGAACTTTAGTCGATTTGAAAAATACCATATTTCCATCACCTGTTTAAAAAAAAAACATACAAACTATAAGTTTTACCGTGATTACTCATCCTCCATCTTCTTACCGGGAAATGTCCAGGTAAAAGATAGATCAATCGATGCTTTCCACTGTCCAGGCATCGGCCCAAGCGGACCCCTACCTTTGTGCTGACGACATCTCTTTGAGGCACGCGTGGAATACGACGCACCGTCGACCCGGGCCTGGTCCTTACCGGACGGTGAGCTACCCATTGCTCACCGTCCGCAAGCCCGCACCTACGGTGGCCGGAAATCCGCCCGGGATTCCCGATGCCCAGGGCGTCTCCTGTGGTGGCTAGGGGCGAGAGGGCGCGAAATTTGCCTTTCCCTCAACCGTCCCGCCTCCTCCTTCGCGAGCATTACTGCTTCGCAGAAGGAGGTGACGGCTGCCCATGCCCTCTCGCTCCATACCATCATGGCCTGAACCAGGGCCGGACGCGAGAGATCTCTGCCGCCGATCGCCTCCACGAGGACACGGCGGTGCTCTGCCCAAGCCGGGCAGACCTCCACCGTATGCTCCACCGTGTCCTCCGGGCGATCCACACAGTGGTGACACCCAGGCGTTTCCTCCCACCTTATGCGACACAGGAACATCTCGAAGCTGCCGTGTCCGGTGAGGACCTGCGTCAGGTGGAAGGTGAGGACGCCGTGGCGCCTCTCTAGAAACTCCTCAAAGAGGTGACTTATCGCCGCAATTGTGGCGTGCCCAGCACTGGGTTGCGACAACCGTACTCTCCATGACGCCATGAGATCCCGCCGAAGCTCCGTCTGCTGTGCCGCGATTTCTCGCGGCAGCGGGCTTACGCCCCGGCGTTTCGCCTCCTCACGCCACTCCCATACGTGCGCGAGGACTTTTGCCTCCAGATCCCATGGCGGCAATCCGGCAAGGAGGCTCGCTGCCTCACAGGAGACCGTGCGGTATCCCCGAACCATCCGGATGGCCATGACCCTTTGTTGGTGACTCCATGTCAGCCTATTTGGTAAGGTAGTGAGTAGATATCCTTCCATAGATATCGAGAGATTGCTCTTTGGATATTGATCAATTGATTGAGCCAACTGACGTAGTGAGTGGATGTGAATTTAAAATACACACATATAACATCACGCTTTGTTTCCCCGAAGGTTTGGGCAGAGGTGTACCTGTAGCACACCCACATTTCGCCAGTTATGTTTAAGTCCCATGTGATAGGGGGCAACCCTATTGCCATCAACCGGGCACAAATCCAGACTCCGGGCTGCTACTGAGAAATCTCAGAGAGAAAGTCCCAATAACACTTTGTCCGACCCGGGAATCGAACCCAGGATCTCATGCTTAGCAGTACCGCTTGCAACCACTACACCAAAGAGGCAGTTAAAATAAGTAATATATTATATGTTTCGCGTTTTATAAAGCTGTATATTTTGTTTTCTGCTCGGTTTGGTTGATGGTAGGGCTTGTTTTAAGTCCGCCTGGCTAGCTACCATCATCTCATCTAAGTTTGTCGCCATAGCAACACGTTTAACCGCATTTTTAAGTTTCGGCAGTTAGAGTTAAGATAGCCTGTTCCTCTGTGGTTGAGGATTTTGGGTGAAGCTTGCTTCAGCCTCATCATCACTTACCAGCCAAGAGCTTCCCCGTTGTGGATAAAAAAATAAATAAAAATAATATGAGTCGAATAACCAACTAAATTCAAACGATGCTTAAACATTTAGTCAAAATTTGTGATGCCTTCAGTTTTGTAATCATTCGTATTACCTACGAATCGATCAAAATACACACGATTTACTTTGATTAGCATCAGATACTTAAAGATACACTTGAAATGCACGGAAATTAGAAATATTCTATTCCACGTTCGTACTCCTTTCGCCTTAATTGCGTTGGCGCCACACAGTAATTAAACGTGAATTTTCATACCGACGTCCGTCAAGCGGACCTAGATACGACAGTCCAACTATTTTAAGACACAACTCTTTCGAAACTGGTTCCTCAGTACAATCGAGTATTTTTAAACCTCAAAATAAACCACCGCACGTTTCTTGGTGAATGGCAAGTATGCAAGTAATTTCATACCAACAGAGAAATAGTAAACTCGACGTAAAATTCAGCCGCTAACCTTGAACGGAGGTGCCAACTGGCGCGAACTTGTTGCAATGGTAATCATAACTCTGGTGGTTTAGAAAACCGGTTATTTCAGTGCCGTGAGACCGCCTGAAGAGGTTGGACGTAATTTATACAAAATTAGTGCATGAAATTGTGTTCGGAGCGTGTTCGCGAAATAACCGCGGCCCAAACCGGTCTCGTGTTCGAAGAAAGCCGCCATTGTGGGGCGGCCATTACGAAAATTCGGCCATGTTTGTTTCGCGGCGCAAAAACGCGGCAAAAGTGAACGATGTGTCTAGTCGCGGTTAGAGACGTCGTGTTGGATTCAAAATTCAAATTCGAACAGATGATTCGGGATAGTTCGTTTGAGTTCGTCTGTCGGCGTGAATAACTTGTGGTTACATGTCAGAGGCGTTGGCGATGGGTTAGGCAGGTGACACAGTGGACAGGAAAGCGAAACGCTAAAGCTTAAAAACCATGCTGAGGTATATTTTTATAGCAGCGACTCATGACTAACCAATGACCAGATCTTTTTATTGCCCGTTGAACTTATGACAAAAACTCATAACTAAGGATGCATTTTTAAATGTAACGAACTTTATTGTACGTTAAATGGTGGGGGTAGCTGAATGTGTAGGTAAGCCCTATGCCAATGGTATATAATGTTGAGCACTTTGGTAAACTACACCTAGATATGCCAGGCTTTAACTTAGAATACTTCTTCCTATTCCTAATCTTCTCTCTTCCATTACATACATGGTTATATTTAACTAAGTTGTTCGTTTTAGACAGTTTCTTATCTTTTGTAATGTTTGACTCTGGAGGATCAGTCCAACATTGTGTCTTCGACAACCTGGTTCTTTCTCAAAGATCAAAAGTCAAAACAAAGTTCATGTCTTTGTTATTTGTTTCTCGCGCCGCGTCCGCCTGTGTCGTGCGTCGGGGTCATCGTGAGCTGTCGTCATCAGGCTCGCTGGACCAATGGGGGCGCGGGGGCGCGCGGGGTGCGCGGGACGCGGTGCGGCGCTCGCGGCCAGTCGCGGCCCTCCGCCGCCCAGTGCGAGCCGCACGCGCATCAGTGAACCTCATACCTCATGAGTACCACAGACCGCACGCCGCACGCTCCCATCTAGCAGCAATCGGACAGGGAAAAACTGAGGTTTTACATCAGACCTTCATAGGGAGCGTAGTCTCCTGCGTGCGGTATTAAAAAACCTTTTTAAACACTTTTTACGCGTCAGGCTTGAAAGGCACTTTTCGTTTTACCGCCAGGTTTGCGAACGTGCGGTTTTTCGGAGCTCCGGATACACGGATCAACATTCGGATCCCGGGTGAGTTCTTTTTTAGTTACTTTGTTTAGAGTATTAAACGCGACCGGTATTGTAACTAGTCCTAGATTGGTCGGCGAGTGCGAATTCCTCGCCGGCCGCCGTTAATCTTTGTGATCTGACTACCGTCTATTTTGTAATTATTACAAGTAATTTCCTGTATACTTTAATGAACTAATTATGAGTTTATGCAATGTATTAAGATGATTGAGATACGAATTTTATGTTTCCTGTTTATTTATATTGCTGGGAAATATATGTTCACCAAAATGTTGATGGTGCCTTTGGGATGTTTTATCTCTTTCTTTCAACACGATCTTTATGTCGATGTTGGTAGGCGGCTTATTACCATCTCAAACGCCATTTTTGATGAAACATTTTTCTTGAGACACCCTCAGTTTCTTGAAAAGAGTGTATTACTTTTGTCTTCTTAAAATCACATCTAAAAGCGAAGAATCGTGTACTATTCAAATCTAATTCTAAGACGTAGGTATAAATCTAAGTGGTACACAACATATGTGGGTTTTTGTGAGGCATTTACATCCGGGTTCGTTGTCTGCGCCGCCCACCGCAGGCCTTGACCGCTGCGAACCCGACGCGACTGGCACGACTCGGCCACGACACGAGCACGACACGACACGACTTATGTTCGGCGGTTAGATACAATGTTTGTGGTTTTCTAGATTCATTTTTGGCGGTTAAAATGTAGGTTTAAAAAGTTGATAGTAGGTAGTTGCTGGTATAATTTGTCAAATTAAAAATGGCGGTATTTACAAGATAAAAATCTAAGTTTCGTCTGGGAAAATACTCAAGTAGATAGCAAGTAGGTACGATGAACCAATGTTCAGTTAGTTACGCCTCTTGAATAACTTTAGGCAGCAAATGTTTTGGCGTTAAACGTTACTTTCGACTCCCACGCATGAAATGATTAAGTAGCGTCTACATATTTGATTAAGAAACCGTTAATGCTCAAATAAAAATTAAACAGCAGCGATAATTGCATAAAATTAATAATAGCTCATAATTTAAGATTAAAAACTGTAAAACACATGCGAATAAATAAATTAAACTATTCAAGAATTAATAATGATGACGTAGTTACGCGTTGATGTCTTTTATATCGGGCGGGGCGGGGCGGTTTGATTAGCAAACAAATTATGTTATAGGGACTTAATAATACCAAACAAATGTTTTAAAATAATATTTATGCATATAAAATTGTTTGGGAGAGATAATAATGTACTTAAATTATTGACAGCTAGCAAATATTTTAACTTTAACGGAATTATTTATAGGCTAAATTATTGGCTACTATTATTCATGAATAATAATGTGGGCTGTTTTCATAGAAAGGATGTAATAAAATGCGAGGTCTAGTTGCGAAAGGTTTTTGGCGTGGGGCCAATAGGAATAGCGAATAGCGAGCGAACTCTTTCTGTGTGGAAATGTCAAACGTATATTTTTTTTTTATTTTATCATTGAAGTTATATGCTTTGAGTTGGGAAATTGGTTGAAAATTCATCTAGGGTTTAGTAATAAGTTATCATACTTTTATACTTGAAACTTTGAGTGTAGAAACGATTGAAACGATAAACTTGAAGCACCGCCAACTGAAAAAGATTTATATTCTTTAAAAAACATTTTAACGAATTTATCCTTATATAGGTTTAATTATCCTCAACAATCAGAAATGATTATAGTAATCAATATTATTAACGAGAGCTAATGAATTACTGAAAGCCTATCTCTCGCTCTCAACTGAAATCATATGTCTTTGAAAGTTCAGATTTAAACTACTTCTATTATATTTCAGAATTATATTCGATTTTCAAGGAAATTTCAATAGAATTCTGGGTAAACGGGACAAAACAAAGCTTTTGTGATACCCATTTTCGAGATTAAAATTAGGTTTTGAATTAAAAATATTCAGAAGGTTAATTTTTTTCTTCAGAAATTATTTTGCCCAAAAAAGAATCCCCTGGTTCTTTATTTTTATTCCTGTCATTCATATGTACCTTCTATGACTACATAAATTCGCTTATTAATGGTCAAAAGCTATAGCAACTAACAGATTATCATGAATTTCCATTCACTGTTCATATTACTAGAAAACAAAAACTCCTATACAAAAACTACCTTACGAAATACCTTATTTTTCACCTCATTTTAGTGTAAGCTTGTGTATTTTAATTACGGTTTATAACGAAAATAAATGAAGTTGACAATTACCTTTCGAAATACTACATGTAATAATGTGAAACTGATGATGTCGGAGCATGTCGACACCACACTTCACTTACAAATATATTGCATTTTACGTTACACAACCTTTATTAAGGCAAGTTTCCACTTATGTACTTACTGCCGCCGAAATGGGGACACATTTGTGACTAATTGTCTGTAATTGGCTAAGAGATTTTGATCTTGCGTCAATGTGATGCGTCTTTTAATGTTATTGGATGATTTGCAGAAATGTGGGTTTTTTTTTAATACGATTGGACGTAATATAAGAGTTTCGTTACTGACAGACTGACAACTTATAATTTAAAGCACTAACAACGAGGATAGCATACGATAGGATCTACAGTTGCACGTCGTGCACTAAGAAAAAGTTTTCGTCGTTAGGGTCAAACCGGGGTTCATAAGTGAACGAAGGCTTCAATTTATGAGGCAGTCCGTGTTTGTACCGCCTAATATGTATTCCATTCACAATAAGAAGGTATTCCACTCACAATATCTGCCTATAATTATCTTAGTCGTCCAGTAACGCAATCTTACGTCATCACCAACTGAAGACCAATGAAAAAGCTCATGCTACTCAAATTCTAATAACCATTAACGTTTTTTAGAACTACATTCTATAACCAAGTTTAAATAATAACTCAGTGCAATGCACTTTGCCATAACAACCTCATCTTAACCAATTAACACACTAAAATCGATTAGCACTTAATTAACTCGTTTCATCAATCAAGGCGTTGAAAAGATTTTTTTTTGTCAAAAAAAAATTCTTCGCTTACTCATTATTGACGCTAATAATATTCCTGGGGCGGTCGACGCTCGCTGTGATAGAATTCAAATGCCTATTTACATAGTCAGCGACCGTGAATGTATGTAAGTATCATTCACAAGTGACGACCGTGTGAATCCGCTTGGCTGAGAATGCGGGGGAAGCATTTCAAGCATTCATGTCTTTGGGGCCAGGATTTTTGATAAAATTATGGTAGGAACCTTTTTCTTTTCAGTTTGTAGTAAGGCTGTAGAACGAAGGTGTGCTTGGAAAATATTATTATGTGTAGCATTTCGTTTTTGGTCAGGATTTTATGACGTTAAATGGAAAAAGAACGTACCACTTTCTATAAAAAGTCTCGTAAATAATACTTTTTGAATTGATTGAACTTTCCGTCTTTCTTGGAATAGAAAGTCGGATCAACGCTTTTCTTCTTTATTCATGTAACAACTTAACTACTGATCAGTTAAACGTGCACACTAACATTTATGGATATTCCGACAATTTCTAACATCTAACAGTATTTTGATACTTACTCGAAAACATACATAGTTCTGTCCGTTGAATTTCATTTTAAAATTATTAGTTTTATTTCAAATCAAATCAAATCAAAATATTTTTATTTCACATAAACCTACATGGGCACTTATGAAACGTCAGAAGCTAGGTGCACGGTTCCAATTGGTCGTTTCCTATGGAGAAGAGCCGGCAAGAAACTCCACGGTTACTCTTTTAAAAATAATTGGCTTTTACAATGTTTTCAAATTACACAAATTAGGTATGGGAGGAAAGTGTAGGCCTGTCGAGAAGTACTTAACAAAAAAAGAGAAAAGGAAACGGTCTAAAGAAAAAAAGATCTAGTCTATTAAGCCTACAACGTTCTCATTCATTCACAACGTACACAAGAATCCATGAAAAAAAATATTAATAATATTAAGTCTGAAATATAAATTGTAGGTATATAATGTCAAATAGTGAAAATATAATATCAAAAAAGTATGTCTAAAAAATAATAATAATAAACATCGTAATTTGGGAGCAGTATATGGACGCCGACGTCTAGGTATGTGTATGACGGAGGCTGTCTTTTATACTTGTAGATGTACATATTTTCACAGAAGAGTTTAATGACCGCTATGTACTTAATATTTTAGTTTTATGTGATTTTCACGGGTAGGTACGAGTATATACCGAATAGTGAATAGTGTGTGTTTTATGTCCTTTGAAAGTTCAAGACCTTGTTTGGCGTAGACGTTTCTTGGTATGCTGCCAGAAAACTGAGAAATTGGTCATGTATTTGCTTATAAACACATGACTATCGTTAGCATTGGGTCAAGAATACCGTTCATTTTTTTGTTTTATCTTTAGAAACCTAGAGTTCATATATGTTGCTTGACATTTTCCTATATCTATCAAATTTCGTTAATTAAACGTGCTTGTTCAAACGCTCAAAACTATTTTGCATACGTCCTTTGTAAATTTTGGCCGTATTTTGGTTCCGAAAACCCCCGAAACTCTGTGAGTACTGATTTTTTTTTAAACGGTTAGTTATTTTATTAGTTTATCCATTACAAACATAAAAAAAGACGCAAGACAAGTGACGCGAACCCATAAGTGTTTCCTCTACCAAAAATCGCTCAAGGCGCCTAAAAAAGTTATCACTTCCAAAAATGTTTTATCTAAACTAATATTTTTGAAAATATTTGATTTTTTGTATGTTTGATACGCTTTCACGATAAAACGGCTAAACGGATTTGGATGAAATTTCCCACATGGGTAGAACATGACTTGGGTTAGTTTAGTTACATTTTATCCCGATATTCCATCGGGATCGAGACGTATACGGGTCAAACCGAGGAGCTCAGCTAGTTTCACGTAAACATATACATGGGCACATATGAAACGTCAGAAGCTATTCGTAGGTGCTCGGTTACAATTGGTCGTTTCGTTACATCTGGAGAAGAGCCGGCAAGAAACATCATGGCTATTTTTTTAATAATTGTTTTTTGGTATTTGTTTTAAATCCAAGAATTTCCTAAGGAATAAGTTTTGGGGGAACATGAGAGTCGTTTTATGTAATGATATACAGCATATTCGTTGATATACAGCATCCATTCAGACTGAAATCTGATCTGAAAAGGCTCGGCTGTCATCGATGATGACTAACTATCATTTTCGCAATGTCGCAGACTGACCGTGTCGTTAACCGAGTTTCGCAAGTTAATAGCAGCTCGATTCCTCTCTAATGTCTGGCATTCATCTCAATCTGTTGTGTACGTTAACTTTTCCTTTGTTTGACGGAAAAAGCCGAATGGTGGCGAATGGAACCGAACGGTATACCTACGTGAGGATTAAGATGTGTTTTGGTATACATTTTGTGCTTGAAAGTGCTTTGTTTCTTTTGTGATTGTTAATTCGATTTAATGAACTGTCGTGTAGAAGTTTCCTTTAATATATTTTTTTGATTGGCAGTGCATACAATCATATAAATATTTATAAAAACCAGCCAAGTGCGTGTCGGACCACACACAATCAAGTGGTTCGTAGTTGGGATGAACTTATCTCAAGAATAAACTTAACATTCTAGTTAAAAAAATATGTTCCTCCATACATTTTAACTGCAAATGTAAGTTTGTACGCACAATAATGAGTCATTTACCATATTATTTTAAGACCATAGACTGGTTATAGGTTTTTCTGTAATCTACAACTATAGAACTATTTATCTATCTTTTTCCAAAATTTTAAGCTCTGCAGTTTCGGAATATAGGGCCCGGAATGGTTAATTTTCGTAAATTTTCTTTAATAACTTTAAAACTAACTATTCAAAAACTATTTAAATATATATATAGACATATATTTGGTATCCTCCTTCATTTGAAAATACACACGGTACAGATTGAAAGACTTTTAATCATTTTCTCGTTCTCCTCTCAAAAGTGAACCCCATATTCAAAATGAATTTAATTACGTAACACGTTCATGTTTGGGCCACAAAAATTCATATGTGTACCAAATTCCAACTTATCGGTAGATTCAGAGTAAATCGGCTGTGACCGACGGACCGACAGATAGACACGAGTGATCCTATAGGTGAGGGTTCCATTTTTCCTTAACTCTAAAATGACCACAGCTTGATTAGAAAAAACGACAATCACCATGAACCAGTTTGCCGGTGTACTAAAAAAATCTGATTCTCATCAACATAATATCCTTTTAAATTCATTTACTACCAGAAATTATTGCTTAGAGGAACTAGCCTTACTCTGTAGTGCATTAACTAAAGTTCCTTGACTCGTACCTATTATATCTAAATTACCTTCTATTCATCCGGCGCGCCACAATCGCCGAACACTTAGACAACGGTTCATACATCATTATATTTCACACTTCTATTGTTTCTACAATATTTACTTCGCGCCAGTTAAGCCTTTCTGTCTCTCTGTGCATAACAGTATTTTCGTCTGTGCCTCAGGCTTTAGTCATTTGGGACACTGAGTATGAAAGAATGGAAGGCGCAATTTTTTGTAACTCTCAAATACTAAAGGTACTTCTGGGCTTGTTAGTGATTACTTTTTTTAAGTGCAAGCATGAGGGCTCCCAATTAATTACCGCGATACAAGGTGTCGTTTTGCATCCTCGTCATATTCATGGAGGTAACTATGCTAATGATTCTCGACACGGATCAATAATAAAATAAGTAGGTAATGTTTTTTTTCTAATTTGCAGAAATTGGCATGTGTGGGACACGCATCTTAAAACGCGGCCCGTGTCATACCGCACTGTAACTGCCCTTTTACACACACACTACCGCATACGCAACGGGGTAATTCTGTTCTGTGAAAGTGGTGTATTCTAAAATACTGTCAACCTTAAATAACTAAAACAAGTATGTATTAATTATCGAGCTGGTATCGTAATTTTATTTGATTATATAATAATATATCTTTCATAGCAGCCTCCTGAAATTTTACGAGGATGCAAAACGACACCTTGTATACAGCAGAATTTATGGAAGCATATTAAGATACCAGGCTTAACCTGGACAGTCGTAAACCAACAGCCTCAGTATATGCACGGCTGTAACAAAACACTCTACCTATTTGAATAAAGTTTATTTTTGACGAAGTACTGCAAATATTAAGGCATATATGCGAAGTGAAGTGACGGCATTACACGTGTGTCCGCCATATTTGTGTTAACACTAAAATGCGTAGTATGTTACCTCCAGTTAAACTTCTGTATACTCTTTATTTCGTGTTTCAACGTTTTACATTTACATAGTCAGTGACCGTGAATTTCTCGTGTGAAAAGACTCAATCGTCGGAGCGTGCAGAGTTCTTCTACAGTTGATGTCCAAATTAAATTAGAACGTTCTCTGGTTGTTTTTTAAGGAGATCGTGTGTCGGATAAGTTTTATGATGTAAATCTAAAATCTGTGTTTCTTAGTGTGAATTCAGTGTTAGTTTGAATGGTGTTTGTGTAAAATTGTGGGCCTATTGGGTAATTAAAGCCATTTCACAAAAGAAACGAAGCACGTTCGATATCATTTTATAAGCATTTCGTCACGTAAGGGGTTTCGCCTTCAAATACAATCTCAGATGCACATGCACTCAAATTCGGAAAAAACTAAATGATGTAAAAAAAAGAAAAAATATTTTATTTGGGACACGCACAAGAAATACAAAAAGTAAAAAAAAAGGAGCATTTAAAACTAACAAAATTTACATATTTGTTCTATTAAAAACAAAAAACAACTTGTGCGACGCCAAAAAGGCTCCTTTCTCAGCATAATGCTGCAATATTTAAAAAAATAAATACCGCAGCGCTGGTATTCTGATAGAGCCCAACTAATAATAATATACTAATATAACATAACCTGTATTTCCCGAAGGGTTGGGCAGAGGTACACTTATAGTACACCCACATTTCGCCAGTTATGTAAATCCCATGTATTAGTGGCGAGCCTATTATCAAAAACTAACCTATCAAGCGAAAAATGTGCCCCGACCCGTAAAAAGTATCAAAAAGCAAACGTATAAAAATGCCTATATTTAACGACCATGTTATTTGCTAAACTTCTACGAAAAACATATTTGCATGTAATTTTATCCAAATTTATCCTGTCAGTGTGACATCGTGTTCCTTATAGCCGTAAGAGCTCATTGTGAGTGTAGTCACGGACGGACCGCGGACGAGCTCGATATAGACATATCTACTTCATCGTAGGTACAGTAGCCAGCACATCCAGTTATCACAAACTGTCAAACTTTCTCGTTCGATTTTGAACTTAACAAAATTAAATAATTTGGAGAAATTTGACAGATTCGTATAACCTGATGTACCTACTTGTTGCTGCGAGCGTGCCTATTTTTGTGTCTAACTGTTAGAAAAAGGTCGGGTGTTAGGATTTTCTGACGAAAAAGCGAAAAGTTTTGGCTTGATTGTCCGCTTCTAAAACGAACAATAGGTTCTCATTTGAATATTCCCATGAAAAGACACGATTAGTGACAAAGACAGGTTCGTTAATCCATTTTTAAAAACAAAGAAGTCAGTAATTTTACACAAAAAAAAGGTTCCAGTAATTTAAAAAATAATATAAGTGTGTTGCCCTAAAATTAAAATAAAACTTTCTAGATGTACTTCATAAGGTGCTAGGATTCAAGCAGTCAGTAATAATTTGCATTGCTAAACACAAGTCGCACGTTTAATAGAATACTGGCTTAACTCAAAAAAGTAGATTTCTGGGAAATCATCTTTAAATGTTTTACATTTGAGGTGTAGTCGACTTACTAGCCAATATAATAAATATGTAATTTACAGTTAAATATGATACCTACTTTTCAAAAACCTGTGCATTAAAAAAAAATAAATCTGTGCAAAAAAATTTGCAGAAATCCTAACTTTGACTAAAGCTTTCATACGTCAGTATTATATTAAGCGTTGGACGTATTAAGTCTGAAAAGGGAAGTTTACGTTACGTAAAGTACGTACGTAAGTTTATTTTAAAACTGTGGAAATCTGCAGTCATCAAGCTATATATCTTATTTTCTTCTTTTAAGACGCTGACAACACCTAAACCGCGGTCACTGTCAGATTTCATAGAAAAGAAAGAGAAGCGCGATGACACAACGCTTGTAATTTATTGC
This sequence comes from Atethmia centrago, assembly GCA_905333075.3. Classification (NCBI taxonomy): domain Eukaryota; kingdom Metazoa; phylum Arthropoda; class Insecta; order Lepidoptera; family Noctuidae; genus Atethmia; species Atethmia centrago. The sequence goes on along the minus strand of HG995367.1, from coordinate 32,989,118 downwards.
AAAATATGAAGCAATTATCTATTTACTCGAAATTGGGTTGGGTAATCGAAAATAAAAAACAACCAAGTTCTGCATTCAAATAAGACGTTCTTGTTTTTAATTAAATACGTAACGTATGTTGATATTTAATACATATATTTTGGATTAGAACCCAAGGTAAGAGGTTAGTTTAACGTTAGTTTGTATCGAGATTTGTTTTTAAAACGTGTTTTGCTAACAACCAAGTTCTGGGAAATATGTTCAATATTAACATATATTTTTTCCGCTACCACAAACTATACAGATTTGGCATTTTTTTCTTAAGAGAAGCCTATTTTGGTCAATTGGGTGTTGTCAGCGCCTTAATAAACTACTTAATACCGTAGAAAATCGAATAGTTTCACAGAATGGTCGCTAAAAATCGTAATGAAAACAAACAAAAATAAATAACTACCACGTCTAACAATGCTTCACAGAAAACCAATACCACGATAAAACCACCAGAGATAAAACCACTCGAAGAAGGTAATTTACTTCTTCCAACTTTCCAAGAAATATCGGTCGTACCATAAAAATCTTTATTCTCAAGTTCTTGGAGTACCCACTAAAATTAAACAAAGAGAAACAATTAAAATCGCCTGCATCCCTTTGGGACCTTGAGTGAGATAATAATATTCTTTCGCGTAGAACAATAGTCGACTTTATCTTGATGTTGCTGGAAATAAGTTTTACGAAGAAGTGCGTACAATATTTTTTGTTGACTAAAAGTGAAGTCGGAAAAAAGTGGGAACTAAAAAGAACGTTTGAGAGTAACTAAATAAAAAGAAATTATATATAATCACATACTATAAGCTAAAGAGCCGTAACGGTCAAAATATTAGACTTTTTCTATCTAGCTCACATTCACCAAGTGTGCGGAATATAACGTGCTTATGTAACTTCGGAAAGCAAATTAACCAAGACTTTAATTAAAACAAATAATATGTGAACAAAAAGTGAACTAAAATAAGTGTGTTTTTAAAAACAAAAACCTAAATAATATTACTTTGCAAGGATTGAATTACTTTACCTATAACTGTTGTGATATGATAATGTCATATTTGCATTTGACGTCACATCGCTTCATTTGTTTATTGATAATTTAATGCTAATAAATCTATATTTAGAATAGGTACCTAAATTATGCATGTATTCTATGTAATAAACCATAATATATTCGAATTTAAACAATAATTATTAACTTACAAGAGTTCCTGGAAGGATTTGGTGGTGGTATTTGCCCAGCTGTGGGCCAGTACAGGTTAATAAAAAAACTACATATATATATATATATATATATATATATATATATATATATATATATATATATATATATATATATATATATATATATATATATATATATATATATATATATATTCATGACAGTATTGTAACAATATGATTTACCTAAATTGAATTAGGTACTCGTATACATGTTTTTATTCGATCGTAGAAAATGGGTATTTACTCTTGTAATTATTTAGGTAAAGTAACATTTGAAAAAGTTAGTTAAATACATAATACACAAGTCTATGATTGCCATTTTAGTCCTTCAGTGATCTTATTGTTTATGGTTTTATATTAAGTATGTACACATGGCTATATACCAAGCTATATATTTCCAATATAAGGTGACCTCTCATTGTACGGAAATCCTATATAATGCGAGGTCAGCATAAACTGGAAATGTATAGCTTTATATGTAGCCGTGTGTACCTACATGTTTTATTAACTATAATATCGGGATTAGTAGTTGTATAAATAATTATGTAAAATTATCATTTAGTAGGTATGTATATCAGGACTTGAAATAGTTGTACGATTTATGTAGATGACCGTGCTTTGCCTGTGCTCGTTAATAGAACATTTCATTTAAAAAAAGTATTTTAGTGTGTTGATTATTTACAATTTTAATTTTATTGCACACTAGCTGTTGCCCGTGACTTCGTCTGTGATCCAGAATAAAAAGCAGCCTATGTCCTTAACCAGGTCATGATTTATCTGTTTGCGAAATTTCATCTAAATCCGTTGAGGCATTTTAGCGTGAAAGCGTAACAAAGAAACAAACAAAAAACAAACTCACTCGTTAGTTAGGATGCAATGGCTCATTCAAGTATGTAGTTTATTTTTAAAGTATTTAATTAGTTGCCCAAATTTTTGGAGAACATATTTTGTACCTATATCAAACCTTGATAAAGGCTCCTACATACTGGCGCGACTTGTCGTGCGACGCGACGCGACACAAAGACACCGCGTGTAGCGCTACAAGCGGTGCCTTTGTGTCGCGACGCGTCAGGCGACAAGTCGCGCCAGTATGTAGGAGCCTTTAGTTTATAGATAAAGATGATAATATTTTTCGTGTTTATCAAATGCCCTGTTGATTATCATCTAAATACAAAACAGTGGATTAGTTCTGAGTTTTACCAAGAAACATTTTTATAAAAACTTTTAAGGCCACCTGTTTGTTACGCAGACTTATTTTTTTACTGAGAAACGTCGTAACAGTGTCTCGCAAAACTCGGTGTTTATTGAATCGATTCTTTTTTTAATCGTTCCTAAGTAGGTACTCGAGAGAATCGATTCAATAAATTTAAAGGCAAGTAATGGCAAATTTCTCTATTTAACTTGGGTAACGATACGTGAAACCGATTAAGGAAACTATTGTTTTTGATTCGAGTGGGTGGATCGATTGCAATGAGCGTGGGAACACTAATCGACGTACCAGAATTAGCTTCAACGATTTTGTTATTTGCATATTAGACTTAGGATTCATCACTTTGGACAGAAGAAGCTTTTATAGGGCCTTGAATGAAAAGGAGTTGAACGAGTAGCAATAGTCTTGTACTGGTCCTCGTCATATTATATTCTAGATTTTTGTTTTTGCTGGCATTCTCTAGAATATACCTCTAGGTTATCCTACTAATATTATAAATGCGATAGTTTGTAAGGATGGATGGATGGATGGATGTTTGTTACTCTTTCACGCAAAAAGTACTGAACGGATTTGGATGAAATTTGGCACACAGATAGTTTATAACCAGGAATAACACATATGATACTTTTTATCCCGATATACCCACGGGGTCAAAACTTAAGCGGGTGAAACCGCGAGGCGCATCTAGTTTAAAATAAACTAATCATGTTTTTCTTCAGTCGTTGATAACAGAATCCGGCGCAAAAACGTGATGAAACTTAACCAAGGCGCTTTACGTAATATTTCTTTGGAGCAAATTAAAAAGCGTTCCAGAGAGAACTTATACAAAGGGGTTGAGTAAATCAGAACTTTTTCAAAGTTCCGTTGCTGCCAAGAATTTTTATAGCTTCTTATACCCTTACTATTCTTTTACGAGTTTGTTTGGTCACACTCAACCCAGTTTCTTGTTCCGAACTAATTTTCTCTCGCAATAAGAATTCTGAGAAAACCATTACCTAGCTCAATCACTCAATTTCCCAACCAAGTCAAACGACATCAAACAGACCTCGTTGATTTAAGTAAATAACCCGAAATAATGATCAAGTTACGGTAGGAAACCGACAAATCGTAACAAATTCCAAAAGTCGGTTTCGACCAATTAATTCGGAGACCGGACCGGATCGCAGGTACCTTTTATCTCTCCCTTCGAACAGGTAAGTGTTCGCTCACCTGTCGTTTGAGAACTCTTCACATTGTTTTCGTTGCTCCTGCGTCGCCTTGGCGGACGTGCGGTGCGGGGACCGGGGTAGCTTTTCATACGTTGGTCAGTCTTGTGCAGCCACCTGTGCGGTATACACGGTTCTCTTAGTGTGCAGTTGACGTAGTGTCATTGTCTACAACCAGCTGTCGTTTAAAGGTAAATTTTTTCTTGTATCTGTTGAATGTGTGATATTCGAAGTTATTGTAAGGAGTTTTTGTGTTATTGATGGTTTATGATGATGGATGCCGTAAAGATGTGTCTCTTTGTATGGTCGGTTGATACTTGAAAGGAACCGTCAGATTTGTTCAGTGATTTATTGGTTTTGATTCGTACTTTTGTGAGAGATCTCCTTGTTTTGTTGTCATTTGTATGCTCTTTGATGGCAACTGCCACTGGCTTGCATGGTAATTATACAAAATGCAATCATTGGCATCAAGTAGCACGTCTATTTGTTAAACATAATCCTAACTCTTACTGGGTTAGGAAAATGTTTGACTGACCTCTGATTCTTCTCAATCTTGCATTTTATCGTATCTTAAAGATCCATCGTATTTCAAAGTCTGTAGTTTCTAAAATAACACGATCACTTTCCCAGGAAAATACACACAAAAAATTACAAAAATCACCAGTTAAACAACACGAACTACTGGTGATTTTCCACTCTGTGGTTACGCAAGTCACGTGATTCTCTTAGCAACGACTTCTTTCGCATCTGGCATGTCGATGGTATGTTCACCGCCTTATTTGGCACCGTCCACCTGTTCTTTCTTTAGCTAATACACTGACACACCTGGGTACTGTAATGTGGAGTCGATGTGTTTTGCTTTTGTTGGATTGAAGACTTCTTTCTTGTGCTCATTTTGTGTTTGATATTCTTTTGCATTGTTTGAATCTGCTTTTGAATTATTAACTTCATTGACAACTTCTTCGTGTATACTATTCCACTGTATTCAAAACTTAAACGGATCAAGTATTTTGACTTTGCTGTTCTTGTGGATTTACATAACCATGATAGAGAAAATCCCACGAAACCATAGCCTTGAAAATAGATTGATGAAGAACAAGTTGGTAAACCATAAAATCGCTATCAGACTTGTGATTGCTATCTGCGACCATAAGGATACGGTGCTTTTATTAACAATATAGGCACACCTAGTTAAGAAAGAACACTACCATACTGGTCTAAGTCAAAGAAAAAGAGAAAAACTTCAACTATTTGATCCATTGAAAGCGAGTCGTAAAAATAATCACTTATACAATCAAAACGTTTAAAAAACTCGCCACAGCGGCTGATCACAGAAGAAGAAAAAGCACAGACGCTTAACTATTATGATAATGATGAATTTGTAATTACTTGTAATTGTGTGCGCCAGTGCGATGCAGGTAATGGCGCCAATAACGAGTATGAATGAATGAATGAATCGATCATGGAATAATGAATGGAAGAGTGAGGCTCAAATGCAAGCGAATCGCGATTTGCAAATATTATGTTTCAAAAGATGACTCCTAATACTTGTGAGGATGACATGAGTTTTTGGTGGATATCTACAAGTCCCCAAGTTCTGTTGGGCCCGCGTGGTAGTTTAGGAACAATTTCGTCTCACAAAGGCATAATACACATAGACTGAAAAATACATATAGGCTGAATATACTATATTTCGAAAATGTGTGTGTCAAGCTTTAATCAAGCAATTTAATCATAATGAAGCTTGGAACAAACTCTGCATCAAAATAATATAGACCCTATAGTTCAAATCTTATACACAGCAAATACTATCATCATAATTCAAAAAGCCACAACAAAACCCATTCATTCCAACTCTAAATAACATCTTCCCATAATCGCAAAATATTATACGTCCAAGACCAACATAGCCTGGAATAGCCCCAGGCTTTTCATGAAGGCGGCCGGTTATGGCGGTCGATTAAAGACTAGAAAGGCCTCAGGGTTGTTATTATAAGGCGGAAGTGCTATATCTTTATCTGCATTGACAGGTATTATTGCGGGCCCAGGCATAACTCTGCTTTTGTTTTATTTCAAGTAGGAGGCCTTTTTTTCTTTGCTTTTATTTGTTTTATATGCGAATTTTGTTCGTGTTTTATTTATTTGAATTTAATCGTGAGGGCTGTCATATTTTGGCAAATCCCGTATTTTAAGAACGTTCGCATTCCAATCTCAGTCTAAATTTGTCAAAAATAACTCTATTTGTCAACATTTTTGACATTTATTGCTGAGAAAGATTGCGATTTGATTTTGAACGTTTTCAGATATGGGAATTAGCGTTCACGTATTTTGGCGAATCTCTTTGTCAAGTTCCTTTTCTTAATAATTGGTTCCAAAAATAACATCTGATATTTCGATTTCAAAGTTGTTTTCAGCTATCGTTTTGCATCAATCTTTAGATATCGGTATTTTCGCGAGGGACGTTGTAATTCGCCACCAAAAATAGCATTTTATCATTCAAATTATTTCACATTTTGCCGAGACAGACCGATAATAGACTCAATCCCCCAACCAGTCTTCGGACAGACGTGTAAAGCTCAGACCTTCCTTCTAAATAATATAAAATGTAGACAGCGAATAATAAGTTGTCGTTCCCCAGACGCTCTCATTGTGTTGCGCTGCAGGTATTAAAATATGAACCTTTGTAGCGTACCTGGGACTACAATTTACAACCACAAAGTTACAAAATGACATTTTATTTATTTCATTTTGACTACTACCTTCGTGGAAATGAAAGATGAAAGTTACTGTGTATAAGATGGTGTTTTTAAAATGCAGATTTAAAGTTTTAGCTTATACATATATATCTCAACTCAGCCTATAACAGTCCACTGCTGGACATAGGCCTCTCCCAGGCTGCGCCACAACACCCTGTCCTCCGCCTTCCGCATCCAGTCTGATCCAGCCACCTTTTTAACCCTTTATGAGGCACGGGAAACTGCTATAGAAATAAAAATAGATAAATATGATATCTAGGACCTCTTTATTAAAAATATGAGCTTTTAATTATTTTTTTAAATAAATAACATGGTGTCCATTATTTGGCCAGAGTCATACTAGGGCTCTAGGGCTTAAGGAATTCGTTTTTGTATTTTTTTTTACGAGTTGTTTTTGCTGTCAATCACAATCATACAAAAAAAAAAGTTGAATTTGTCTGACGTTTCATTTAGTCGGAAAAATGTAATTATTATGATGTCCAAAATATGGACAGAGCCATAAAAAGGGTCGTCGGTCCATCTAGCTGGGGGCGTCCCACACTACGCTTGCTATATATCTACATGCATATTAAACTTAAAGCTTTTGTTTTAAATGTATATACATTATACATATTACATACCTGCATACTATGACACAGTTCTTGACGCAAAGTCATTGACTTGGACCCATCATAAATTATATTTGACATTTCAAACAATGTGTCACGCATATCCGTACGTGATTCAAATCTTTATCGCGATCCTCGTCAATGTGAACCTCACCTAACACCGTAATCAATGCAAACGGCCGTTTTCTATTATAATGTTACCATTATATTATATATTCACCTGAGTACGTTTACTACGAATTTTACAACCGGGAATACAAAATGCGAGTGGGTTCGTTTTCAAAATTTTAAATTTTTACGTGAGCTTTTTTACAATTTTATGCAAGGCTAAATTGGGTAGACACGGTTTAGCCCGTTCGATAAGGACCGGGCCCGGGTCCACGCGCGTCTCAAAGATGTCAGCACAACTGTAGGGGTCCGCTAGGGCCGATGCCTGCCGGGGTCGCGGGAAAGTCCGAAAGGGATACCGTGGCTTCTAACACACAGGCACCGAAACGAACACGGGTGGGTTTTAATCAGTAAGAGTCTGACACACCCTCCCGGTCCACCCAGAACGAGAGAAGTTATTTGATAATTTCCCACCCAAATAACAAAATAAAAAAAAAAAAGGTTGACAGGTTGGTGACGGAAAAAAAATGTTTTTGCTTTCAGTACCACAAAATCAATTGATGTTACTGTTAAAGCAGTCTTAGTTTAAAAAAAAAATGACACAGTGAGATTTCGGGTCATTTGTAGTCATATAAACTTGCACCCTAATTGCGTAACAAACTTTCAACAATTTGAGAGTTTTGAAGGTTATTGCTAATCCATTGCTTAGTAGGATCGAAAAATTCATCTGCTCAACAACGTAAATTGCGCAATGAACGTGGCTGAAATGTCAAAATCCATTGCGATCAATTTTCATTAGAAGTGTGTGCGAAATTACCCCGCAGATTGATGTAGACAGACTTATAAAATAACTCGTAGCTAAGAGTGGTTTTGTGTGTATGTGGGACAGGACTATCAATCATAGTCCGCATTCTCTCAGAACTTTTTAGAACTTTAGTATTTAGTGACTGTTATAAATATTAATTTAGCCTCGACGGAGGCGAGTTTCCATTTTTTGTACCAGGATGACATGACGGCCGCTTGTTTTTTGTTTTAAGAAAATGTTTGTCTCTTCTGTGTGGGCGGGGGTCACAAACATTTTGTAACTTTAGCAATTTTGCACATATTTAACGTAAGTATATTAACTAAATTGTGGTCTGTCTTGTCTGTGTCTTTTTGAAAATGAAGCATTGTAAAGTTAGCTTCTCTTTATAATAAACTCAATCATGTTATAGTTTTATTTTGCGACAGACTGAATTATATTTGTGATTGAAATATGTTTTAAATTGTAAGTTTTTTGTTAAACTGAAAAAGTGATCGTAGTATTGAACTATTTCAGGCGTTACAAAATTTGTGTAAAAAGTTAACTGCAATGACTTGACAGTAAACATTTTAAAGAGTTATTATTATTATTTAATTACAGAAATTTTACATAGGGTGACAGAATAGGCGGTCTTATCCCTAAAAGATACAGCATCATGCATTTGTTATGATATTTGTCAGTTTTATAAATAACCGAGTTTCGGAATCACTTTGTGGTGTTTTCATAAATGATAAGTTTTAGGCTCCACTTACATTACTTAACGTCAAGTGAATTTTTGGATTACTCTAAGCTTTTACAAGAATAAAAATATATCAAATTGATCTTGTAATTTACTAGCTTTCAAAGCCATTTCTATCTCCACTTACTTTGTACTTAAACTTCTTAAACCCATATCTATCTTCAATTGCTACAGCAAATCAAGCAGAAAACCTCATGAAGAATTGACTCAAAGGCACAAAAGTACTTGATTCAATCAAGTCAATCGTATAGCAGTTCAGACTCAAATCTAACCACGGCTAAGGGTGTCCTGTTCATCTCGTTGTAACCCGATTTATTTCGGACCGTAAGTGGCTCCGATCAAAGAATGAACGAATGGATGAATTTAATTTAGTTCGTTCGTCGATCTCTTTGATCTCCCGCGAACGATTTAAGAGGAGTGTTTTCGTATTTATCAAGTTTTGATTGGAAAATAACTGTGTTACATTTTATAGGTTCGTAAGTGGTTGTATCGGTAACTGTATTGATGTTACAACAAAGTAAAAATAAAAAAATGTTCAGGCCCGTGTCTGACCACGCACAATGAAGGGTTCCGTAGTTCGGATGACTTAATCTCAAGAAAAAACTTAACATTCTAGTTGAAAAACATGTTGCCCCGCACATTCCAACTGCTAATGTAAGTTTGTACGCACCATATTGAGAGGTTTACCATGTTATTTTAAAACCATATACTTCTTATAGGTTTTCCTGTAATCTATATGTATAGAACTATTCTCATAATAACTCCTTTCATTTGATATATGTCACACGGTACAGTTTGTAAAACATTTTTTCTTCATTTTAAATTTTTTCCCCCAAAATTCTATGTAATAATACCTATACGTTCGTATTTGGGTCACAAAAATTCATAATGGTGCCGATTCCCTTGTTCACAAACTAAACTAAATTTATGTTAAGTGCATCTTTTTTTCTATTTCATTAAGAAAAGGACAGAAGATAAATTTTAGTTTAGTCCTGTCAAATTAATCAGCCCCTGTCACTACTCTATACAAGTTTAGACGTGATTAAAAACTTGCCTACTAAAATTACGTCAATTTACGTCAAGCGGTGATTAATTTGACAGGACTAAACTAAAATTTATCTTCTGTCCTTTTCTTAATGAAATAGAAAGAAAAAGATGCACTGAACTTAAATTTAGTTTAGTTTGTGAACCCGGCACCAATGTGTACCAAATTTCATCTTAATCGGTCCAATAGATTCGGAGCAAATCGGCCGTGACAGATGGAGAGACAGACACAGACGAATGATCCTATAAGGGTACCGTTTTTTCCTTTCAGCTACGGACCCCTAAAACCAGGCTAAAAACTTTAAAATGGCTATTGATTGCCGTCTTCACTGACATGCAGGTCTACAGGTAAAATAGTATCTAAGAGACATAGTACCAAAGGATATTTTTTTTGTCCTTTGGTCCATATCCTGTCTTACAAAAATCTAAAAATTTCAAGCGTGTCAGATTTCACGCAGTGGCGAATCTCTAGATAAATTCAAAGAGTTTTTCGCTTACTTTTAGTGTAGATCGGTCTGCCAACATAGACATGGCTGCCACAACCGGTCTAATAGCTTCGCGGATTGAATAAGCCATTACTAAAGTTTCTACAGCAATTACTAGTGCCCTTAAATGGCCTGGTCTGGTCGGCCGCATAAAATTTATATTGCACAGATGCTCGGCCCGAATCGGACGGTTATTTCTTTAGTGTATACCGGTCTTATACGTGGCGCTTAAACTGTTTTTTTTTAAATATATTTTTACGATTTGAAAATAGTTGAAATTTGGGCTTCCTCGATTGAGATTTGACATGACTCCTATCCCAAGATTTAATGCCAGTTGCAAACAGTTTCAAACCTTGTTACTTAAAATTCTGCAGTGTACACGGATCTCTCAGTCACAACCTACGCAGAGGTCGATGGCTTGCAGCCAGCAGCCAACGCGTCTCTAAGCACTACTAACCTACTTTCTCAATTTACTGAAAACAGGTATTAAATAAGCTGGCACGTATTAAAAAAAATTGGTTGTCTGTAAAGTCGGTTTACGGACGATAATTTTACGTGATAACGAGAGATAGAGCTGCGTCACAAGCCGAACGCTTATGCCTCTCTATCGCTAGTTCCGCGCTCTCGCTTGCACGCTCGGCTCAGGCGGAACGTGACAATGAGTCATGCTTTATCGTGCGTGCAGCCGGCGTTCATCGATTTATAAGACGTTATCACGTCAAAAATATAAAATTCTAAATTTAAAACTTTAGCTGTTGATAGTAGAAGTCCATTCCAGAAAAATGAGGAGCATTGGTATTGCAAGTCACGTGCACACGCGGATTGTCGTCGCCATGACTTGGTCTGACTCGATCGTGACCGGTCTCTTGTCTGATGTGGCCGACTACTTATGTCACTCGTTTCCCTGAACTAAACTGAATTTTAGATCGTGTTTTGTCGTGTTTCCCAAAGTGGTCGATATCGACCCCATGGGGTCGAAATCGGTTTCCCAGGGGTCGACATAAACGAAAACTGATTTTAGGGTCGACGAGGTTTTAAATTCGACCCCGATGTATTAATTAATAATTAATACAAGTTCTTATTTGAAACTTTCTGTATACTGTATTTGTGTTACGTGTACCAACTTATTCTAAGAATGACTATGACATATTAGTTATAATATATTGTTGTACTTTTAAAAAACTCAACAAGTTGATAAGTGTACACAAGTTCGTACAAGATGAAAAAAATTGCCTTTGGGGTCTGAGGTTCATTTTGGAAAAGGGTCTCTTGCCCAAAATTGTTTGGGAATCCCTGATCTAAACTACGGCGTCGCCAATTTTTTATGAATTGCTGTCGACCGGCAATATGCCCAAGAGACTGGCGGCGTAGCATTTCTTCTAAAGTCTAAACAATTGAATTGTCTATGTAATTAATATATCTAGAAACAACATTGGTACTCGTAAATAGGTGCCTCACGGGGCGGCGTAGGTAATCTTACTTTAGATAATAAAACACTTATAAACAATATTGTGCAAATTTTTCCTCTATACCTATGTTTACTTATATATCTGACAGATAGTAGGTAATGAAAATGAAGTATGATTGAATGTAGAAATATTTTAAAGACTTCATAATTTAAAAATTACCTATGCTGTCGTTTCGAGGTCTTGGTTCAATTCTTGTCTTATTTAAGGAATTCAAATAAGAAGCTGCATAGTTCGAGAAACATTCGAAATTGCTCGCCCCTAGTTGCCATCCTGTAGGCAGCCGGTTGCTCATAACTGAGGCAATCTTGCTTGTCACCGATTTCAGTCAAAAATGACTCACCCAAGACGCGGATTTTCCACAAATTATCTTGCAATATTTCTTACAGAAACTGCGTCAGTCATGTGTTACTCAACACAGTTATAACTTAGAATATGCTAATAGTCTTGAGTGATAAATTATTGATGATAGAGGCCTTAAAGTGGTGAAAATCTGCGTCACTAAAGACCGTGGTAGAGAAGGCTACATCTTCAGTGACTATGAGGAAATGTTTATATTTAAGTAGCGTTTGCCTATGGCCTCGCCCGCTAGGATGTCGGAAAATATCCCACGGGGGGAATAATTCCGTAATACATTGTTTTCATAATATAACTCTATTGGTATACGCAGCGCACGCCAGTAAAGCTGATTGTGGAAGATGTCCGATATCTTCAACAATCATCGTCATATTTCAGCGAATTTACACAAAACTTTAATGAATTATATACCTAAACCTTCCTCATGAATCACTCCGTCCATTAGTGAAAACCGTATGAAAATCCGTTTGGAAGTTTCTGAGTTTATCGCGTTCAGACAGATAGACATACGCGGCGTGGGACGTTGTTTTATAATACGTAGTAATTTATTTTTTATACTTTCTTTTGCCCGCGGTTTCGTCCACTTGGAGGTCGGAAATGATCCCACGAAAACGTACTACCACGATAAAAGTATAATATATTATGTCTTAATCCAGGTTACATACTATCTGTGTGCCGAATTTCATTCAAATCCTTTCTGTCGTTTTTGCGTGATTGAGTAACAAACATCCAAACATACGAATTTTCACATATAATATTAGTAGGACAGGATGGTAAAACTTGATTCAATTTAAAGTAGGTTTTTGTGTCCAGGTGATATTAAGTGTTTTTTATATGGTTTAACTAGCGTGTATACATACACAGTTCAATGCAAATATGTCATTAGGAATTGACAGTTAGATTCTATTATTTTTTTTAATAAATGGCAAGCCAGTCGATGTCGACTATTCTGCCAATGTATAAGTGAGTTACAAAAGCAAGTGTGCACGAGAAAAAAGACAGATTGGGCATCGTTATAAGATTAAAGCACGACGATGATGATTATAAACCAAACACAGGAAATATTTATAACGTGATCGATTCATTTATGTATTCTGAGATTCTGATTATGATTAGAACTGAATAAATTAATGGTTAAGTACCTGTAGCAATTGCATCACCAAACGCAATCGTACGATATTTTGATTTAAAATTCAACTTAGGTGGTCTTCATAGAACCAAAGACATAAAAAATGTATGAGGTAATATCCTAAAAAACGCGCAATTAATACTAAAACTAGCCTAAACACGTTCAATGTGAGTCAAATAAGTCCTAAGTACATTTCCCATCACGTCTTCGCAAGGCAATTCTGAAGAGGAACGACAAAAACGCGTTTATACACGAGATACACACTTGAATGCTAATGTCTGTCTGCCAATACCGAATTCAAATCATGTGTTTTTTTAACACAATTCACGCGTACCGAAGGACGATATGCGTAACGGCCAATCACAGGTGTGGGCCGTTAGAGTTCGAATTTCAAATAAAAGAAAATAAGCCAGCCATCTTTAAGACTTTTTGATTTTCGAACAGTGCTGAGGGCGCACTTCTGTTTCTGATGACGGTAAGTATTCGTTTTATCATTGTCCTGTACAAAGAACTTCGGTGTTCTTTTTATATCACTCAATTTTTAATGAGGTGACTCGTTGGTAAATCTTTGTATTGATTTAGGTCTAAGTAGGTACTTACGCATCAACCAATACAAACCTACAATAAGTGGTTCTTAAATTAGTTTAAGGTTTTAACCTTAAACAAAGACATATAAAACACATATATACACACACACATTACACATATTACATGGGATTTAAACATAACAGGCGAAATCTGGGTGTACTACAGGTACACCTCTGCCAACCCTTAGGGGAAACAAGGCGTGATGTTATTTTATGTGTAAAATATTTCTTTGAGAATTTTCCCATAACAATGTGAAATATGACGATTGTTAAATACAGTTCTATTTACATGCTCAAAGAATATCAAGCAGAATTCAACACACTTCCCAATCTTTGGATTCAGTATCCATTACTCATTTAAACCCATACAAATCAACATAACTGAAAGAAAACCACGCAATGCACAAAGAAACCTTTAATATTTCGTGTCGTAAAACATAGTATGCAGATGTATTTAGCACGGAATTCACAATAAACAGAGACAAGGTCGTCAATGGCCGTTGGCTCGTCAGAGTGACCTTCTGAGAGGCGACGGTTCCTTGGCGTGACTTCGTGCCTCAAGACTTTTACCTTTTTCGTGGCATTATGTCATTTGTCACGTGGTCACGACTTAGGACGGACGTCGCGACAAAAAATTCATGCCTTAATCTTTGGACATAGATTAGGTAGGTATTAAGGAACCCACAAATGTTGTTGTAAAATGTACTGAGTACCTATTTGGTGCCTATCCGATTTCTGGTGTAATTATTAAAAAATAATCTTCGTCACTTAGCAAAATTATGTCATCTTGGACATATCTGACATCGCTGAAGGAAAATATACAAAGGAAACCTGGGCTTATAGTAATAATATAAGTCTAAAATCGCCAACTCATCTTGAGCAAACGTCGTGGCAATGCTCAAGGCTCATGCATTCTCTGTACGAGAAGAGGTCTTAGACTTGCAGTAGGATAAAAATAGGCTGGTATTATTATTTCATATGATATTGACGATTTTGTTACACTGTCCCTAATGTCGCTGATTGATAAGTTTAATCATACTAAAAAATGGTATTGCCATTCTAAATCTTAAGAAAAAATTCTTTACACCAATAACATTACTTGACATGTTCTATTCAAATCTAACGGACAATTCACCAATGAAAAGCAAGATATTGTAGGCCATTTTCCTTAGTTCTCGGACAACTAACTTAAAATGACCTCTTATGAACCATCAACTCCATTTTGCCAATGAGTACGTACGGACGTAAAAATATCACGGCGGAATTTTATCTCTCGGTGTTGAGCCAAGCATTGACAATCCGAGTCCCAGCGCGTCAAAAAATACACTGTTGGATTTTTGATCTCTGAGTTTATTTCAGCCTTTCTTCTCAGAGTAGTCAGATAGGAAAAACGCCGACCGCATCTAGTTTAAAAAAAATATGATTGTCGTGTAAAAGTCTTTGCTCAAACCTACTTACAGAAATAAATCATTTTTCAACTCTCGGCGCTAATCAGTGCCTGAAAATTGCTCGTCGGCTTACTCACGTCCTTTAAAAAAGATATTGGGGCTCAAGAAACACTGGTGCGTCTTCATGGTATATTAGCCTATCTAAACAATTCCACGAAGAATATGACGTTCTTTACATAAGTCGTTTGCACTAGTACTGGCCGGTGGGCTGACGTTATTTTTTTTATTGCTCTTTTTTTGTAGTGATGGTCGGACGATATGTGGTTTGGAAGTTAATAAGAGTATGGTAGTCGTATGTACCTGCTGTCAGGTGCAAGGACTTGGTTTTTTTGTAGATTGACGGCTGTTCATTTTGGGATTTCGGTAGTAGGTAGATAATTGTTGTAATAATCGAGAGATATTATTATTACGAAAAAGGTCAGGGGTATTTTTTGATAAAATATCAAGTCGCTTAAGGTCAGTTATTTTAGAATCAAATCGAATACCACCCGTAACAACTAGTTAAGATCGTTTTGACAGTTTTATTAAAAGAAAGAAAAAATATATTTCTTTCTTTTAATAAAACTGTCAAAACGATCTTTTAAATCAAGACACACGACCTCTGGGGTTTTTAGACGATTACAGGTAGGTATCCAAAAAATACGTACTAGACAGAACGATTATTGAAAAAAAAAACAAGTCACAACCTCATTATAAAGTCCGCCTCGGAGGCTTTATAAAAATAATAGGAATAATTCGACAGATACTTGTGCTGATATTTAATTTTATATATTTATTTGAATAAAGTAGTATTTTGGCATTAATATGACAGAATAGACATTAATAATCAAGATGAAATTAGAAATCTTGCTGAAAATAATGTCTTGTTTTCTTTTTTGTTGAAGCAATCAACTGTCCGAAGCTAAAAATTACACAGGCAATCAGTTTCACTAGCATTCTCAAGGAAAATAAGTGTAAGCCTTAATTATTAACATCATAACGTAAAGAGAGAGCTTCTTTTTAATTTCGAGACTGTACAAAACAAGTATGAAGGTCTCTCCAAAGCGAATTTTTGTTTTAAAGCATCCTGAGAAACCGAACTTTCTTCCCATTCGTAAATGGGACTTCCAGTTTGAACTCATGTGTTAAAATATTACAAGAATAAAGCTAATTTGAATTTTGTATCAATTTCAGATCTGTGGAGGTTGCGGTCATCGAGACAACTCATCACAAAGAAGGAAGAATTTCTGCGGAGCCTTCAGAGCAGAATTGTCAAGCTACTATACACTTCTTAAAGAAAATTGAGAAAATCAGAAGAGAAGAATGAAAAGAGAAGATTCATCAGAAGTTAAAAGAAGAAGTAGATCGGTTAATTATCTTTGGTTATCTAGCTGTATGAGTTTTTTGACATCATAAAGCTAGGTTACCGGAGTTAAGTGCCATCTACGTCAACGATACGACTTCAACACGTGAAGAAGACGACTTGAAGCTTTGAACAATTTTTGGTCCTTTTTGACATTATGATATTTGGTCTTTTGAACTTTTTATTGTGTCTTGTTTTAAGTACAGTTGTCCCAGTAACTAAGTATACGTAACGTCGTGGTACACTTCATAGAATACTGATACCGTATGAAAAGTTCTGCCTGTAAATGCCAAGCTATATACTTACTGGGAGCATTGTACTTTGATTTTGATGTTATATTTTAGTTTAAATTATGGTCGCGGCCATACTGGTATATTCACTATGAATGAGTTATGTTTGGAGCATGACACCTTCTTCTTCTTCGTTTCATATCGAAGGAAGATCTATATTAAACTGTTGGGCCCAGTAGGTGTCCATAGATAAATGTGAAACGGTTTGTCTGTCCATAGTAATTTACCAGCGTGGTCGTGACTTCAGCTCCAGAATGTGTATAAAAATGCTATTTATTATAACTTATCTTGCTCGTGGCTAAGTAATAACAGGCGCATGGATCGATCGAAGGTTCAGCTACGCTTGCTGAGGTCATTCCGTGGATGGGTCACTATCCAATACATATCGAGACCCCTTCTGTGCTTCGGAAAGCATTTTAAACCGTTGATCCCAGCTGTAGATCTTTGACAGTTTTTACGGGTATTCAGAAGCCCAATAGTCTGACAACCAGTCTAACCAAGGGATATCGAACTACCCAGTAACTGGGTTGTGGAGGTCAGATAGGCATCAGGTTAGACTGGAAGCCAACCCCAACATAGTTGGGAAAAGGCTAGGCAGATGATCACGTGAGGTTTGTTGCAGTCTGAAGCCTGTCTCGTTTTTTTTTGCAAATATGACAAACTGGCAGTAGGAAGTTGCTTTGGTACAAAATTCTCATCTAAATTCTACGTAATCAATTCTTACTGAAGCCGATGATAAAAGTTAAAAACATTTTAGACATTCGATTCGAACGAACATTGCCCAACTTATAATACCTTTGAAAATTCTTAGACGGCTTTAATCTCCAAGACAAAAAGGATCAGATTTAAATAATAAACTTCTGTAAAAAGGTCAAATTTAATGTAAATCGGCAGCTCAGGTATCTAAGACTGAGATATCTTCGGAGAAACCAAATAATTAAATCGGAAGATTTCTTTGACCGTACTCAGTCACGTGAAAAAGTGTACATTGAATCCTACTAATATTATAAATGCGAAAGTTTGTAAGGATGGATGGATGGATGGATGTTTGTTACTCTTTCACGCAAAAAGTACTGAACGGATTTGGATGAAATTTTTATAAATGATAAATGATAAATGATTTTATTTCTGTTAGGTAGGTTTTTACAAACACTTTTACACTTCAAAACATATTTTTTTAAACTAGATGAGGCCGGCGTTTCCTATCTGACTACTCTGAGAAGAAAGGCCGAAACAAACTCAGAGGTCACAGTCTCTTTTAAAGTCCAGACATAATCTTGGTCAGATCATGTGAAGACCATGTCGATTGGTGTCTGAAATGGCCTTTGGATGAAAGAACCACACAGATTGAGTGGACCTGTCCAGTCAGTGCACGCATTTGTCAGTCGTTGTGCAGCTCAACTCATAACTAAAGGAGCTCAACGGTTCAACGAACAATACCAAAGAAAGGACATTTGGCACACAGATTGTTTATAACCAGGAATAACACATAGAATACTTTTTATTCCGATATACCCACGGGGTCAAAACTTATGCGGGTGAAATCGCGGGGCGCATCTAGTCACTTATATAGTTAAATAATAATACAATAACTAATATTTAACTTCTTATAAAAAAAATAATAAGCATGAATACATTATAAATAAACATAAATACTTACTTTAGTTTTATATACTAACATATTATTATTTGAATTAACTGTATATTGGAAAAAAAATTAGTCCTTTTAAGAATTGGTATTTTTGGGAATTGGGCTTTTAAGAATTGGGTTTTTTGAGAATTAGGCATTTCCGGAAACAGGTACAATCAAAACTAGGTATTTAGCGAATTAGTCCTTTTTAAAGCAGTTGGGCATTTTACGAATTGGGAATTTATCGACTAAGCCACTGTGATGAGTGAGCTCACATATGATTAAATAGCGTTTCCATGAGAATCAAGTCACTGCGTCATTTTGTATCAGATGTGTCAGTACAAAACGCGAATATCTTTTGACACAAATTCTAACGATTTAAATCTTTGGGAGGACCCTCTAAAAATAACTTAATTAAAGCCCAAATTCATTTTATACCTGCTCATTATAATGATAATCTAGAATTCATTAAAACTTAAGCACTTAATCGTTTGCCTACTTACTTGGACTTGGTAACTTGTTTTAAAGGGTGAGGTTTATGTTCCAGTTCGCTGGTAATTTTTTTTTAATAGTTTTCCTATAATGACTATAGTCTGTTTTTTTAACAAACTAGTACTGAGTATGTCTCTCGCACATTTCCGATATTGACAGACAGATGGATCGGGGTGGGGCCAACACATTTGTTATTTTTTTTTCTTTGTTCTTTGACTTTATGTTGATTACGTGGACAGATAGAAACGCAGTCAAAATTTTCGGTACTCGTTTGTTAAAAAAACAGACTATAGACGTGATCTAGACAGCTTTGGTTAGCTAAAAGGACCACAATTGCGTAACGTACGTGAGAAATTCCTAATTCATGCTTCATAAGGTAGAAAAAATCGTCTGCTCGACAACGTAAATAACGTAATAAATGTTGTCGAATCAAATAAAAAGAACTGCAATTGTTAGTATGTTACACAATTGCCTCACAGAAGGCAATCTTTTTAGGAGCGTTTACAATGAAATAATAAGTTACTTGTCGTTTTTTAAAGGATCAATTTCAAATAAGTTTTAACTTGAGGAACCAGACAATTTTTTTAAATAAAATCTTAGATGAAACATTTTACACGTTAAGTTCAGTCTTACAGAATGAACACCTTGGTAATCAACATAGAGTAAGCAGACAATAAATGTAAAGCTACATGGAAAATAAATGATAAACTTAAACAGAACAATGCTAGTAATGAAATTAGAGAAATTTTGGATGAGAAAAATATATTAAAAGAAGGTGATGATATAGAAACATACTTTAACAATTACTTTATCAACATTGCTAAAAAGAAAAACGACCAAAATCCAAAAATAAACATGTTTGAAATAAAACGGTTGTGAACTCAATTTATCTCGAACCAGCTACTTGTATGGAAATATTTATGAGAGTTATGAAATTACGAAATACCAACTCAGTCGGATATGATAACATTAGTATTAATATGATCAAACAAAATTTATTAACATTAACAAAAACCTTGACTTACATAATTAATTCTTTGGAAAAGGTAGACAGTTTAAAATTTTCTGTTTTAAAACCCCTTCACAAAAAAGAACCTAGATCTGAGGCAAATAATTATAAACTAAAATTACTTCGGTTCCCATACTTTCAAAAATATTTTGCAAAAGGATTATACATTTCTTAGAGAAACATGATGTATTATGTAGTCAACAGAACGGTTTCATTAAGTAAAAATCTACAACTTTGGCATGTTTTAAACTCGTAAAAGAAATGATGGATGCTATCAATAAAAAAGAAATCCTAGTAGCAGTATTTTTGGATATGAGTAAGGCGTTTGATGAAAAGATGGTATGTTATGAAAAGTTTTGGGCAAACTTGAGCAATATGGCATACGAGGCGTTGCTTATAGTTGGTTCGAAAGCTACTTAAGAGGCCGATAACAATGCACAGAGATGCAAAAAAATGTGTTTCGAAACTAACACCCAGAAAACCTTTAGGTCACTGTATTTAGCAAACTACTGTGGTGTACCACAGGGAAGTGTCCATGGCTCCTTATTGTTTATAATATATATAAACGAACTACGCAACTCCACGAACAGATATATAATACTGTTTGCAGATTATACTACCGTGTTGACAAAAGAGAAAACTCTGAGATCTTTAGAGAGAACATTAAAATAGTTACGAATAAAGCATTGACAGACTTAATCAGTTAGCTAGATAGGAATAACTTAAAAATAAATACAAATAAAACTAAACTTATAACATTTTTGCCATATAATAACCAAAAAAAAAAATAGGAAATGAAATGAAATTAATTTTAAAATACAATAATAATGACAGAAGAAGTTAATAATATATAAAATTTTAGGAGTAGTTATGGACAGACATTGCAATTGGAAAGCTCAAGTAGCTAATGTATGTATGAAAATAAACAAATTCGTATTTATACTTACGAGGATCAAAAATTTTACAGAAATTCAAACAGCCCTAATGGTATACCATAGCCATGTTTGTTCTATTTTAAGATATAGAATAACTGTATGGGGAAATTCAACAGATGCCCAGAGGGCATTCATAGCCCAAAACAAGTGTGTAAGGTATTTTCAATCTTAAGTGGACACACTCTTGTAAACCTGTATTGATTTAGCAAAAGCTGCTTACCCCTCCCGTTTTTATATGCATTTGAAACCTGCAAGTTTGTAAGAAACAGCTACTCGTTTTTTGAAAAAGAAGAAAAGGCTATGTCAAAGAAAATAGCACAAAAGCCCCGCGTAATAGACTAGAAGTATGTAACAAAAATTATTATACCATGGCGGTGAAAATATATATCCACTTAGCTGAATCATTTAGAAGGGCTACAGATTTAGAATTTAATAGAAAGCTATATTTATTAATTATTTATAATTTTATTTCAGATAAAAGTTAATCCATAAAATTACAAAAAGATAAAAATACAGAGACATAAATAATTATTATAGGTACTTATTGTGTTAGTAAAATCTTATGCACTATGTTAGTCATCACCCATCACAATATGCATCCATTTGTTCTGGATAGGGCAATCCGCACGAGATACAACCATCTGCAGGATACTGTTGCTACTGCCTCGCAAGCGCTGCAACAAGAAGGCTACTTTATAGTTGGTTGTATGAGAGATGTTTTTATTCCATCAATAAATATTTTGAGTGTAAAATGTCAAACTTATTTATTGTAATTATTATGACATCTACATATTGACACTACTTAAATAATATTGATACATTTTCATTATTCTTGCTATTTTTGATTTATATTATATTAATATAAGTATTTTTATGTTAATGCTAATTACTATATGTGTACTGCATACTATAAGTATAATCATGACGTAAAATCTAAATATTTGCACGGCTAAAATGCCGAATATACTGAAACTTCTCTCTTTCTTGTAAATAAATATACATATCATTCATTAATTCATTCAACATTGAACAGTAATTATCAAATCAACGGAGGTAGGTACTTTCTTTTGATTGCGATTAATAGACTGGTAATATTCACATCAATCAGTCGGTTTAGATTGTCAATATCACAAATAAGTGACAGATATTAATTAGAAATGTAACTTTGATACAATATTGATACAAATTTTAATTAAAATATATTAGTTAGGAACTCAGTATACGAGTCTATAACAGCGTAGTGGGGTGCTGGGTGGCACAGAAATGGCTCCAAGGCGCCAATAGTTTAGGTATTTTCTTTTTGCGATGAAATAATGGTATTAAAAAAAACATAGTATCTGCTTTATATTTAGTTCAGTTATTATGCAGTTTCATGATCTAGTTTCATTTCAATTTCAAGTATTTTTTAATACTAGCGATTTATTGTTCGGTTCGGAGGTAACTTTGTATTATTTTCTGTGGAGAAAATTTTATAGAACCGTGTTTTTGTCAAACAGTACTTTAACATTAATCCTCTACTTTGCCATATATTTATTTCTTAATTAATAATGCAGTATTTTCGTTATAACGGTGGATCATGTAAAGGTAGTGGAGACAGGATCAACAAAAATACTAGATACTACGTAGATTTAATTTAGTTAATTGATAATATTAAAACTTTTGTTAAATTTAAATTTAGTTAGGTAATAATATTATATCTTTACTGTACCTTAATTGGTTTTTGTTTTCCGTGGAAACGTAGTAGATTGTACTATAACCATCCTTAGATTTAATTTAATTTTATAATTATGGACTCCTCACTGTCCAATTGTTGGTCTTTCCAAATAAATAAAATAAAAACCTGTGATAAGTTTTCAAATGGCACTTACATTTGGGTGCTCAATGGCTTATTGGACTATTTGACCTCACATTCAGCGGACAACAGAGATTCAAGTATCGAATTTAATTTAAATGTTATTTGTATTTCGTACCCTAGTTAATATACTCGATACGATGTTATCGATGTTATGAATACTCGATGTTATTTTTGAATGGTTACTATGTGGTTTTTAGCTCTTTCTTCTGTATAAGGATCTCGACTGATTTTAATCAATTTTATTCATTGTTTGTGAGAAAGGGAAAAAGAAGTTAAACAAAATTTGTGATTTGTAAAGTTGAGTTCTTTGTTTTGCATGTGGCTCAAAGGGATTTTTCATAATTTACTTATGTATTCATGGAAAATCACTAAAATTCGAAATACGTTTTCCAGAAAATGACGCGAGACTGGCACTTGATCATCGTTTTTAAAGACTACTTTTGATTTTGAATAAATAATACTTTTGATTTAAAAATATCATCAACATATAAATAATATATAGTCTACTTGCACATCGCTGCACCATGTTTTTAAATTCGATACAAAATATAGCAGAAAAATAATGTTGTGAAAACCAATTTTTCGAAAAAATACTCCGTCAGTAAAGTTTTTTTCCTATTATTTAGCAACCCGTTTCAAGATATTTAAAAATGACACATTTTTCTTTAGCTATCCTTAAAATAAAATCAAAATTTTATCTTATGATAATTATACAATATCTTCAGTAAAGTAAATCAATGACGAAATTAACTATATTTTCGAGAGCGCAAAAGTGATAAAAGTATTACAGGTGCTGTGACTGACACGAATGGTTTAGCACCACAAAAACTAAACCAGAAAAAAAAGAGAAATTATACTTTTATAGGCACACAACCTTAATTTTTTTTTAAGTTTTCTCACAATTAGATAAGATATTGAGAAAAGAGGGTATTTTTATGCATGGAGCCTTAATAAATAATAGAATTTATTTTGTCACAATCAGCTTATAATGCTTCCACTACTGGGACACAGGCTTCTTCATTGTGAGAGGGAGCGGGCCGTAATCCAACAAACGGACCCAGTGCGGATTGGTGGTTACTTGGTCTAGGCAACTATTTAATAAGTGAATTCAGGAAGAAAATATAGGCAATTCTTTTCTTGTTGAAGTTATCTCGATATTTATTCGTTCATTTTCCCCAACACGAGCTCAGTGTGAGCACATAAAAGCTTTCAATGCTATAACTATGCCGTGAATTTTTAAAGGTCAGAACGTAGAACATATCCAGAAATCTACTCGTCATAAACTTTTGTTTTAAGAGCTTTCGGATGATGCAGTTAATGTTTCCATAAAACTATGACGAATATTTTTGTGAAAAGAAAAATGCAAAAATACTGGCCAAGTGCGTGTCGGACGCATAATGACGGGTTCCGTAGTTGGGAAGTTAACATTGTAGTTGAAAAACATGGACCACGGTTAATTCTCCAACTGCAAATTTAAGTTGGTCGACTATAACTCGTTAACTTTTAAAGCCTACTTAGCTGTGATAGTTTTCCTTTTAATTTAATTATATGTACTACTGCCATGATTTTTTTCACATCTTCATAAACAACCATTTAGCTGGCAGGGGGGGGGGGACACTTGACTCTAACGAAAATTCGCACTTTAATGCTTAATGTTACGCAAGTGGGTCCTTGAATCGAAATCCTTGAAAATGGCGTTCACAGCCCGCAATATTTTTGAACGGCCTATCCAACGATTACTACTTTCGTTACGTGCCAAGGAGGAAACCTAAAAAAAAATTTTTTCAAAATTTTGGTTTAGCACTTTGTCGGTGAGATTAATATGTATAATAAATAATAATAAAAATAAACATAGAATAAATAAAAAAGCCTTTTATTTCATGCATAAAATAAGATTAACAATTATATATTGATTTAATTTCATAAATATTATTGTTTAGTTTTCATTTTCATAATTGCAATCAAAAATGTATTATTTAACTTAACAATATCAATATATGTACAATGTTACTAATTACAATATAATATTGATTAATTAAAAGTTATTTTCTTATATTTTATTTATAACAATATTACTAATTAGATTTCAATATTAATATTAATTAAATAAAAAAATAGATTATTATAAATGGATTCAGAAAATTTAAGAAATAAAATAACATGAACCCCTCAAATATTGAGGGTGAAGGCCTCCTCCAGAGAACCCCAGCGGTCACGGTCTTTGGCTACTGTCATCCAGTTTTTCCCTGTATCTCGTGTGATGTCGTCTGTCCATCTAGTTACAGGTCTTCCTCTTTTCCGAGTGCCTATCGGACCTGGCCATGACGTTATGCGGATTGTCCATCGCTCGTCGCTCATTCTCGCTACGTGACCTGCCCATCTCCATTTTAACTTTAGAGCGTAGGTTAGAGCATATATTACTCCTGTTTTTTGCCTGATGGTAGTGTGACGAATTTTCTGGCATTTCCTGATTTTTGCGACACTTCTCTCCATGCTTCGCTGGCAGGAGGTGATTTTATTTTTGACTTTTCGTGTGAACTTCCACGTTTGACAGGCGTAGGTTAATGAAGGCAAAAGACATGAGTCCATGACCTTTCCCTTTATTTTCATTGGCATCTGGCTTTTTAAAATTTCCTTTAGGCTCCAAAACTTTTTCCATGTCGTTATTATTCTTCTATCCACTTCTGATTCGTTGTTGAGTTTTAGGAAGGAAATTTGTTTGCCTAGGTAGATGTAGCTCGTAACGTACTCTAGACGTGTGTTATTCAGACATATAGGGTTTTGTGTGGCATTTGTCATGAGTTTTGTTTTGCTTAGGTTAATCTCTAGTCCTACCACTCTGCTTGCTTGTTGTAACGCTTGTAACATAGACTCCAGCTCTGTGCTATTTTCTGAAAGAAGGACAATGTCGTCGGCGAACCTTAGGTGACTAATATGTTTCCCTTCTATGCATATACCTGTTCTCTTCCAATTAAGTTTCCCGATAATCATTTCCAGTACTGCTATGAAAATTCGGGGCGATAGTGGGTCGCCTTGTCGTACTCCTCTTTTGATAGGAATAGGTGGTCCTGCGGTCTCTAGCTTCACTCTACTAGTGTTTTTCTCGTAAAGGTATTTTAAGACTTCCACGTATTTTTTCTCCACTTTTTGGGACTGCAAAGCTTTCCATATTGAGGGATGTAGTATTGTATCAAATGCTTTCTGGTAGTCTACAAACCCTATGTAGAGTGGACGTTGGTACTCTTGATATTTTTCAACAAGCAATTCCAAAGAGTGGATGTGGTCTATTGTGGAAAAGCTCTTACGAAAACCAGCTTGTTCGATCGGTTGACTTTTTTCGAGCGTAGTACTGATTCTCTTCTCTATAGTTGACGAAAATAATTTATAAAGTGATGGAAGCAGGCTTATGGGTCGGTAATTGCCTATGTTCTTTGGATCACCTTTTTTAAACAACAATATAATATTTGACTCAGACCATTGTTTAGGTGTTACGGAGGAACTTAGTATCAAATTAAATAAATGTACCAGAGGATTGACTAGGTAAGCACCAGCTATTTTTATGGCCTCGTTTGTTATTCTGTCAGGTCCTGGACTCTTCTCGTCTTTTAGTCTTTTGATTCCCATTATAATTTCTGCTTCATCCACTGGGTTTATTTCTACATCATTTTCATGATTTTCTGATTCACTTTGGTATATGTCTTGGCACATTGGGGCACTATACAAGTTTTCATAAAAGTTGGTTGCTATACTTAGGATCTCTTTTCGGTCATGTGTTGTTTTGTGAGGGTCGTGAAGACCTTCTATCCATGTTTTATGAGAGCGCAGTTCCTTGTATGCTTTTTTGATACTTCCTGTGGAATTAAGATGTTTTTCGATAGTGTGTTTTCGATGGTTTGAGTAATCTTTTCTTACAAATTTGCTTACTAGTTTATAAAGTTAGCTAGATTGCTTACTAGCTTTCAATTCATTTTTCATCGCTCGCGTCTTTGGTTTTATTTTTTGTAGAACACTTCTACGTTGTATTAGCTTTTTAGTATGGGCTGATATCACACTACTTCTTTCTTTATCTTTATTTTGTGTGAGCGCTTCCTTCAAACTAGATTCCAAAATATTAACTATTTTGTCGTAGCATTCCTGTACCGAGTTGAGATCTTGGCAGTTCGTGAGGTATTCGCTGCAATCATTAAGTAACTGTTTATATCTCAATATTTCTTTTTCGTTTTTAAGTGAGCTTCTTGAATTGTTGGCATAATTCTTTCTTTCGTTCATTTTGGTTTAGCACTTTGTCGGTGAGATTAATATGTATACTTATGCCAAATTACAGCATTCTAGTACTAAGCGTCTCTGAGCTACAGTGGGGACAGACAGACAGACGGACATAGCGAAACTATAAGGGTTTATTTACTACGGTACCCTAAAAAGGGCATTTGGAAAGTTTCGAAATACTTTTTTTACACCTAAAACTAAATATTCGGTGTTACTATATTAATTATTGCATTTCATAATCAATATTGCCAAATTAATCAAAACAGCTAAATATTTGACAGCTATTTGCGACGTTGCCCACTTTCAGAATGCGCGCTCGCTAAAATAAGAATTGCCAGCAGATGTAGGTATTTTGGTATCTACTGCTCGGTGATTTGAAAAGACTTCTAAAAACTCGAGTTTATTTCTCTAAGTCACACCAATAGGTACTCTTCACACAGAAAACGGACAACGCAAAATCATGATTGACATTAAATAATCTATTCGCTGATTTAGAGCCCACAGTCCCACGCGACAATTATTAAGCAAAATGTCATCAACTTCCATTTGACATTTCTTTACTTTTTAAACCAGAGACAAAAGACCCTGAAGGGACTTAAGGGTGTTTGGTTTACTTAATTAACCCTTTATTATGAAGTAAACAGTGAACACGCAGGTGGCGAAAAACTGGTTAAAAGGGAGGATCTTTGTTGAATAAGAAAATTAAAAGACCTTGTTCTTAATTTTAATTCTAGGGAAATATATATTTTTTTAAGAATTTGAAGCATGTTGGTTCAAGAATTATAAATATCTAGGAAATATTAAAAAGACAATAAATAAAACTCTTCTACTCTTTTTTTTTTGGCTACGCATGGTTTGTGAATTAAGCCAATGTCACGTACAGTTTATTTAGTTCGAAGAAAAAAAATAGGGAAACGAAAATATAAACATTTTTATCTAGTTGACACGACTGTCATTGTCGTGTAAAAATTCAATAATTCTTACAAAAAAGAATGTTTAGTTTTTCCCGAATGAGAAGATTATCCGAGAAACTTTTAATTTTTTTCTTTCCGTAAGAACCTGATATGGACTATTACGAACATTTTAAAACAAAGGTTTGCCAAATAGTTCCAGCCATTCTGAAGTGCCGCGCTTATCAACGAACAGCATTTCATTTTTATTATACAGGGTTATTTTAAATTGGTTAGTTAACTCCGCAGACGCGATGGGTACGATATCTAAACACTACAAAATAAAAAATAAAAAGATATGATGTTTTTTTTGGGAGGTCAACGACTGCTGTTAGTGTTGTCATGCTGTTACGAGTAGTGTTGTAATGCTGTTAGTGTTGTTACTTGAAGTATGAGGTGGCTTACACAAAAAAAATACAGATTTTTAAACTGATATTTCAAGTGACTACAATAGCTGTGATCGATAATCCCACAAAATTATCATCGAATTGATTTATTTTTACTCGACTGCCCCAGGAGGGTAATGTTTTTCGAGAGTATGTATGTATGTATGTATGTATGTATGTATGTATGTATGTATGTATGTATGTATGTATGTATGTATGTATGTATGTATGTATGTATGTATGTATGTATGTCCATTTCTCGGCACGCTCTGTAGCCTAAACGGCTTGATGGATTTAAACATATGAGGTGTCCTTAGATTCGTCTTAGTTGTGGGAGTGACATAGGCTATAGAATAGGTATTTATAAATTGCATCTGCAAATACAAAAAAAAGGAAAAGAAGGGTTTTTTTTTTATTAATTGCAAGAGTATTGGTATCAAATAAAAGCTAGTAATGGGTAATTTTCAAATATATATATTAATAAAACCAAAAAGCTTGTAATCAAATAAATTATTTAAAAAAACAAAAACCCGACTGCAAACACATAACTGAAAAGGGAAAAACAAGCAATATAATCTATAAAATTTTGGGCTTGCAGGCGGGGACAAACGAATAAACTGAAATATGGTGTAACTAGTGTTTGTCCCCCGCCAGCGATACCAAAATTCTATAGATTATAATGCTTGTTTTTCCCTTTTCAGTTATGTGTTCTGCAGTCGGGTTTTTTGTTTTTTTTAAATAATTTATTTTTGTGTTTTGTCATGTTTAGATATCGATACCCATCGCGTCTGCGGAGTTTAGCTAGTCAATTTAAAATAACCCTGTATAGACTAGCATTTGCCCGCGGCTTTGCCCGCGTGGATGTCGGATATCATCCTACAGGAATGTACTACCGGGATAAAAATATCTTATGCCCTAACCCAAATTATGGCCTATTCGTATGCCTTTCATCCAAATCCGTTCAGCTGTTAAGGAGTGAAAAGTTAAAGACGGATAATAAATTGTAGTAACTTTTGCCTCAGTGGACCGATTTGAATGAAATAAAGACTAAATTTTAGCTTAAGATACGGACAATGACTATAGTTCCAATTCCTTTAAAATCTTAATAGGACTACACAAAAAAACTATAGGTATCTTCCCCCTTTACTTTATCTTCTTGGGGATGATTTTACAAAAAAGTTGTAACACATAATTCTTTATTTCTTACTAAAACCACAAATAAGAACGTTCAATGCCTAACTTAAGAAATGCTGGGTTTCCCATACAAACTTTCATCTTCTATGTCACCCATTATAGGATTAATTTTGAGAAAAGGAAGTCTATATCCTTCCCCAGGAAGCCATCTATCTCTTTGCCAAATCCGTTCAGTGGTTTAGGCGGTAACATACAGACAGACAGACGGACAGACAAACAGCCAGAGTTACTTTCGAATTTATAATAACTAGAGATCGGATATTCGGATGCATATTCACCTAAAGTTGAGATGTTGGCTTATATGGAATGCACTTAAGTATCGTAAAAATCCCGCGATTCCGGAATTTTGTGTTTTTTCTGACTATAGAATCGGATGCATATCTACTTACCTAATATTGTAAAGGAGGTAGGTAGATACTAAACTGCAATAGCAAACAACGTGAAGGTAAGATAACGGACTACATATATTTAGAATAATTTTATCTAAATAGTTATGCAATTCTCGTGGATTGTGGATTGCATAACCACAAAAACACAAAAAACCCCGGGTTTTTTTTTAATAAATATTTTTGAGTAGTCGCTTCCATACTATACACCCGACTAGTTACGCATTCCCGGTTTCCTGGCATCCGGGGATTTTTTTTTCGGGAAAAATATTTTAAGAAGCCGCTTCCATACTTTCATCAATAAATTCACTTTAGGTAAATATGCATCCGAATATCCGATCTCTAATAATAACAGTATGGATTATTTATATCATAAAGTATATACGAGTAGTACAAGTAGATCATCATCTGCCTGCCTTTTCCCAACTATGTTGAGGTTGGCTTCTAGTCTAACCGGATGCAGCTGAATACCAGTATTTTACATGGAGCGACTGCTATCTGACCTCCACAACCCAGTTACTGGGCAACACGATACCCCATGGTAAGACTGGTTGTCAGAATTTCGGGCTTCTGACGACCCGTAACGACTGTCAAAGATATACAAATGACAGCCGGGACCAACGGCTTAACGTGCTTTCCGGGTCTTGGTATGTAAAGATGGTCACCCATCCACGGACCATCCGCGGCAAGCGTAGCTTAACCTGAGCGATCGACCCGTGCGGCTGTTATTATTTAGCCACAAGCCCCCATAGTAATATAACTGAATTTAGGATAGGACGATTCTATTCGTTTCTATGGTTGTTATCAAAATCAGAAAATTGCCTTTTTGTTGTTTATTAAAATATGTCAAATGGGGTGACCCCGTTTCTAAATTCTGCCTAATAAGGCAGAATGCTTAAGTGCAATTCTATATACTCTGTGGCAAGCATTAGTTTGTTTTTGACAGCTCAGGATTAATGTTTGACGTCACGAATCCATTAGCAAATTAAGATTTTATTTGGCCAACGGCCTTATTAACATAATTACCTACGTTTTTTACGAAAAATATCTAGGGTATCTTAGTGGAATGACAAAAAACTATCGGGCTTGTATTATTTTCTTGTTAGGAGAACATTAGCGTAATCATTGTCACTTTATCTTTTATGTATTAAGGGGAAATTGTTTGTTTGCTGATACGAAAATAGGTAATCTACGTATTTAGTTCAAAACATTTTATAAGCTAAGCTATGGGTATCTCAAACTCGTGTTTTTGTAACACATTTACTTATCCTCGTAAGGCCCAACGACCTAATTTAATGACAAAAAAATTTTGACACTCCGGCCCGAGACACTATTTAAAATCATTTAAATTATATATCTAATCATAAAAATATATATCGACCTAAATTTGGGTTGGGCCTTACGAGGCTATACAAAAATATACCTAACACTTTAGTCCCTTATTTAATAAAATTAATTATCCGCTTTTTTCCTTAATTGTTGTTTTAATTTTCAGCTCAGAATAATTAAAAGAAAAATATAAATGTTACAGTTTTTTTTTTGGTTTATTTGAGAATGAACCTTTGATTTTTTTTTGTTTTTTTGGTGGGATATCATCAAATAACTTCTCCCGCTCTGGGATGAGCGAGAGGGTGTGTCAGACTCTTACTGACTAAAACCCACACGTATTCCTTCCGTTGCCTGTGTTGCCAGGGGCCTCGGTGAGGTGCCCCTTTAGTACCTTCCCGCGACCCCGGCAGGCAGAATGAATACCTGGCAGTGTTTTAATGTGTTCTCGTTAATAATCTGTAAAAAATATCCATACCTACTAAAAAGAGTGAGCTCACACATTATTAAATAATATGTCCATGACAATCAAGTCAACTCATTGCGTCATTGTTTGTCAGAGGCGACAAAACGAAACAGAAACTCGACTAGCTTTTGATGCGGTAGGGCGAATTTAAGTCTGTGGGAGGATCCTCTAAAAACAACTTATTTAAAGCCCAAGTTCATTTTAAAGTTGCTCATTATAATGATAATCTAGAATTCATTAAAACTTTAGCACATCAACGTTTGCCTACTCACTTGGGCTTGGAAACTTGTTTTAAAGTTTGAGGTTTATCTTTACGCACGTCTTATTCTACTTAATAATTTATAAAAAAAAAAAAAACGCCTTACAGTATTCGCATATGATGTGTAACATCTGACATCTTACTTTGATAGCAAGCAACTGAGAATCGACAGAAATTAACCTCGGAATTTAAAAAAGCTAAACACTGAAATAATTATTCATTACTAGTGACCGCCTACTGGTCGAAATTCGACCCCCTCTACTTACAATCTTTATAGTACTTACTTATTCCATGTTCAAGCTGTCACTTCCTGTCACACACTTCCGTCTCTTTTCACGAAATCACTCAAACTCAAAGCATTTATTTCAAATACAGGCACTTCTGAATTGTCAAGGGGTCGGTCAATCAGAAAGATGAAACCAGTTGCCCATTCCAAAGCGAAGTAGGTTCCTATGGAGAAGAACGGGCAATCCCACAGAAAGCGAGCGGAAAGATGGTACTTAGTACACATAAAAATCAATAGATGATATCTGTCTGTGCACTTACATTCAGTAAGGAGAGTACATTACTTGTTGCTAATGTCCGCAGCATCCCGATTCTCAAGGTACTTTCTTAATGTTCACAAATAAACAACAACTGTATTTTCTCTGCCTCGTTGGTGTAGTGTTCGCAAGCGCTACTGCTGAGCATGAGGTCCTGGGCTCGATTCCCGGGTCGGGCAGTGTTAAGGGGTTTTCTATTTTGAATTTCTCAGTAGCAGCCCGGAGTCTGGATTTGTGCCCGGTTGATGGCAATAGGCTCGCCCCCTATTACATGGGACTTAAACATAACTGGTGAAAGGTGGGTGTACTACAGGTACATCTCTGCCCAACCCTTCGGGGAAACTTGGCGTGATATTATGTCACGTATTTTCTCTTTCTTTACCGTATTTTGCGTTTAATTTCATTTCCTGGTGTTTGTATGATGTATTGTAATAGTTGCTACCCACGGCTTCGGAACAAACAGACAGATAGAAAAAAATCGTTGTTTTTTTTATTTATTTATTTAATACTTTACGCACACAAATGTACACAGGCGGACTTAATGCCGTAGGCATTTTCTACCAGTCAACCTTTGGGTGATGCACAGACAGACAGCGGTAGGTGCAATAACGAAAACTGTGGAATAAATATTTATTAAAATATAAGTATATACATACATATACCTATTACAAACATTATATATAATACATATACCTAATTATACATAAATATAAGACCAAATAAATACACGAATATACTAAACAGTAAGACAAACAATGGGAAAACATTACCATTGTGATGATACTGCCAGCTTCTTACTTTTTTGTTATAAGTACCGTATCAACATCATTTCCCTGCCCTTGTCCCAGTTTATGTGTGGTCGGCGCAATGTCCCTTTCTTTCATACTTCTATATTAGTTGTCATCTCGGTAGTCACCCCCTTTTTAGCCATATGTTGCATACAGTCCATCGTTTCTTTGGCCCTCCCTACTACCTCCTACTCCTATATAGCCATCGACATTCATACTCAAGACTTTCCTCACGATATTTTCCTCATTCCTCCGCATCACATGCCCATACCATGAGAATCGATTTCCGCACAACTTTTCAGTCACCGGTGCCACTATCAGACTTCCTCTCACGAGTATGTACTTATTTCTTATTCTATCCATTCGTGTCACACCACACATCCATCTTAGCATTCTCATCTCAGCTGCATGCAATTGCCTTTCATTCATCCCTTTTGTGGCCCAACATTCTGATCCATACAAGACAGCAGGTCTAACCATTGTTTTATATATTATTCCCCTTAAGTTTAAGAGGAATGCGGGAGTCGCTGATTGTTCCCGTTTATACAAGAAGCACCGTATATATTTTAGTAAAAAGCTATCGTATCGATATTCAAACAGACACTTCAGTTTTATTTGTAAAGATTATTACTAGCGACCCGCCCGTCCGCTTGTGGCCAAGTAATAACAGCCGTACGGGTCGATCCATCAGGTTAAGCTACGCTTACCGCGGTTGGTCCGTGGATGGGTGACCATCTTTACATACCAAGACCCCTCCGTGCCTCTGAAAGCACGTTAAGCCGTTGGTCCCGGCTGTCATTTGTAGATCTTTGACAGTTGTTACGGGTCGTCAGAAGCCCGAAAGTCTGACAACCAGTCTTACCAAGGGGTATCGTGTTACGCAGTAAATAGGTTGTGGAGGTTCAGATAGGCAGTCGTTCCATGTAAAGTACTGATCAAATGATTCAGCTGCATCCGGTTAGACTGGAAGCCGACCCCAACATAGTTGGGAGAAGGCTAGGCAGATGAAGATTACTGAAATGACAAAAACATCGAGAATTCTTTAATAATTATGTAAGTTCCACTCCTCAAAGAGGGGACTTATCGCCACAACCGTGGCGTGCCCAGCACTGGGTTGCGACAACCGTAGGTATTGAAGAGATGCTACGGTTTCATTTCTAACACGGCTAGGTTGGCTCATTGAGGTTTCAGGAGGTGTTCATCAATGTCATATCTAGCGTGATCTTCAAGATGTTCCAATTCACCATACATAGGTCAATGACCGCTATTGCTATGCTAAAACGCGACAACTATATCTACATACTTCTATTTAATTTCTAGCCGAGTAATAATAACATAGATAAGTAGTAATAATAATAATATGTACTCCTACACCTCCTGGGACATCAACGAGCCAACCTAGACGTATTAAAAATTCAACCGTATAGCACTGTATATTTTCAATCTCAAGAGTATGGTATATCGTTTTTAATTTTCAGGGTTGTTCTGGAGTTTTAGATTGCTGTTTTTTTTCTTATTAACTGCATTTACAAATTAATTATCGGTATGCAGATGCAAGATGTAGTCCTTTCGGATTTAAGGCATTTATTCCCCGAATAAAATGACAAGCAAGCAAGGCAGAAAATTATTTGTAAAATGCGAAAAGTGCAAAGCTTGTCCACCTAGTTTCTGAAAAGGACCCTAGATATATCCTATACTTATATATATGTATATAGTAATATATCGTTGGGAAAAAGCTAGGCAGATTGATTTTTGTGTATGACTATTATTTTAATTCTCGTATACAATATTATTTAATTGCAACATCTTTCTGTAAACTAAATGCAGCCCTCAAGGAACACAAGTTTCCGAACTTACTTAAGCATCGTTCACGTTGAAAACAGCAACGCATAATAAACCTATCCAATAATACGAGTTAGTTCCCGCGTTCGCCGCTGTATATTTATAGAGGGCGCTGGTGGCGACTCAGTGCTCCACTGAGTTGAAATATTGCAGTTCCCGGATCATTACGCTGAAAACTGTATATTTAATACCAATATTGTTGCAATTAATTTAAAAAAACCCTTCCCCTCCTTTTTTTTGTATTTGCAGATGCAATTTATGAATAGTATATAGCCTATGTCACTCCCACAATTAAGACAAATCTAAGGACACCTCATATGTTAAAATCCATCAAGCCGTTTAGGCTACAGAGCGTGCCAAAGAAATAGACATACATACATACATACATACATACATATTCTCGAAAAACATTACCCTCCTGAGGCATTCGGGTAAAAATATTCAATGTTCAGATTTCACTTCAATACTAAAGTCGAATTATTAATTTACTGGAGTAATCTGACATATGCTAGCTGACAGCCTTGTGTAATACATATAAACATACATACATAAACTCACACCTTCTTCCCATGGGACCCCCATGGGAAGAAGGCGTGAGTAAGGCAGAAATTATAGAACGCCACCTGCTATGCTCTTTACATACTCCTTTTGCTTCGTTTACGTTCATACATCTAAGCATACCAATTTTAGTCAATACAACTTCTTTTAAACCGCATCGTTGCGCGTTGCCTTGTCACATCATTTTTCAGCCTACCATTTATAGTCACACCACACATACTTCGCAAGGACCGCATTTCCACAGCATTTACTCTACTTCCATGCTTCTTTTGCCATACCCAACATTCAATGCCATACATATATAATCAGCCTATAATGTTCCCACTGCTGGGTCACAGGCCTCCTCTCTGTGAGAGGGAGTGGGCCGTAATCCACCACGCGGGCCCAGTGCGGGTTGGTAGATGACATATGTTTCCGATTTTTTGGTTCTATGACGTATCGGTTTCCTCACGATGTTTTCCTTCACCGTTTTGAGAGTAGTGGTGATGAATAAGTGTAAAAGTCTCGACTGGATTAAATACAATAAATATTTCCATAATATTAACTAAGTGAAATATTAACTCTGTCAGTTTCCTTCAGTGAATTAATAATTCAACTTTCACGTATATTTTGTAAAGTTCCTACAATAGTTTACAAAGGATCGTAACAAAAATATAAGTATTATATTTCGATTATGTCCCTACTAGGTTTGTCATTTGTTAAGTAATTTCATGTAGCAGTCTAAAATAAGCAGCTCTGCACTAGAAATAACACTCATTCCGGTATTCTGGAACTGTCGTTATGAGCAGCTGGCAATTTTCCGGGAAAATCGCGAAGAAAATTTCGTCTCGCTTCAGATATTCTTATCGTAGGAAATTGAAGCTTGGAAGGAAAGTAGGTATACAAGTGCTGGGAAATTCACTGCTTACGGTATGAGGAAATCGAATCCGTTATTTAAAGAATTCATAGAATTATGTATGGTTTTTATTTTATTTATTTATTTGGTACACAATCAGCAGTACATACAAGGAATTAATAGAAAACAAGACAATATGAAATTGCGTAAAAGTGTGAATGCCTATTACAGTCTACGCAGCATGGTTACAATGGGTAATTGCATTAAGGCGCAGATACGAGTATATGATTTTAGTGACTTTTAAATCTTTAATTACGCCTTCATATTATGCAAATACGATAAGCAAAAAATGTATGTTTAACAAGAACGCATACGCATAAATTCTATATTTGAATATTTAAGTATTGTAGTAAAATACTTTATGAAATAAATTCAGGAAGTAATGTCTACCCAAAGCATAAAAAAAACGATATTACTTTCAAAATACTTAAGATATATTAATATTTTTTTTTGTACGAAAAGACTTTTATTTTCTATCTAATTCTATTAGTGTTTTGTTTTCAAATATTCATATTTTCGTTACTAAAATTAAAATATTCCCTAAGAAACTAATGGCGCGGCGGCGCGCCGTGAACGCGATGCGCATCTGTATGGACCGCGGGTTTTCAGGATCAGATCGGTACAGGTTAATCTACGGAAAGAAACGGTTTTACCTGTTTCTTTATGTGTGAGCGCATAAGTTAATACGGGGCTATTTTACCCACACCGATCGGTACCACCTTGTCTTTACCGGGATCCTGCGTCTTTATTTAAGCACCCAATGCAATTTATGGACAACAAGGATAACCATTTTCATTAAGCTTTGTTAATATGTTTTCTAGTCCTTTATTAACTAGTAGGTGGTGTTTTGTTGAGCACTTCATTTAATAGAAAAAGAAAATTTATATGTTATAATAATATACTTGATGGCGCTGCAAGTGGCGCCGCCCCGTTTTGTTACGAAGTTACTGGAATCACCGAAAAGGTTAGATAGGAGTGACACTGGCTGGCGACAGTCACTCAGTTCCAAAGTAATTATGTCTTTACAAGCAACAGGTTTTAAAGATAGA
The DNA here is from genome assembly GCA_905333075.3 of Atethmia centrago. Classification (NCBI taxonomy): domain Eukaryota; kingdom Metazoa; phylum Arthropoda; class Insecta; order Lepidoptera; family Noctuidae; genus Atethmia; species Atethmia centrago. Next base: position 32,951,469 of record HG995367.1, on the reverse strand, counting down.
ATTGCTTACCTAGTAAAAACTTACATAATAAATTAATAATCTATAGCTTAAGCTTAAGTAGCTGAATTTATTTATAAGAAGGAACGATGTGTCCACATTGATGTTAATAGAAAATACTAGCTGTAGTACTAATATTAAACTTAAGCACACTATAAGTTTCGAAGTGCACGTGAGCCTGGCCATAATATGACCATTTTAATACACAAAGTGACAGCTAGCACATGTCAGATAACTCCAGTGAATTAATAATTCGACTTTTGTGTCGCATCGCGCTGTCGCGTCGCACTGTCACGTTGCACTGTCGCGTCGCACTGTCACGTCGCGTCGCACTGTCGCGTCGCATCACATCACACTGTTGCGTGGCACTGTCACGGCGCGTCGCACTGTCGCGTCGCACTTGTCTGTGAGCCTTTAATCGGAACGCACAATTTAGGTATTGACTACATTCAGCATAATTATATCAATTCGGTAAATGTTAATTTCTGACTTAGGACCGTTGCTGCATTGAATGGTAAGACTCAGGTATTTGCGCTTATCCCCGTTGTTATTCATGTCGGTAGAACGCTTCTACCCTATTACTTACATTAATAAAATAACTTCTGTGTAATGAATCTTCTAATGATCTGGCGGGAAAACTATCACAGATAAGTAGGCTTTACAAGTTAACGAGTAATAGTTGACCAACTTACATTTGCAGTTGCAGTATGGGAGAGCTAATTTTTTGACTAAAATGTTAAGTTTGTTCTTGGGATAAATTCATCCCAACTATATAAGTATAAATTACAAAAAAACCGTTTTTTTTGTAATTTATACTTTAGTAAAAGACACGTTTCTTGTCCCCCCACGTTTCTTGTTCTTGTGTCTTGGGCCCCTTCATTTTTAACTTTATGTTATTATTATTATTAGCTCTGTTACAGACGGATGGACGGACGGACAGCCTTAGTAATAGGGTTCCGATAAGCACCCTTTAGGTACGGCACCCTAAAACCTTGTAGTACCTACGGGTTTTAAGAATTTATAGCCGAGGTACATATTGACTGTTAAGTACCATGTCACAGGTTGAGTATTATTTACAGGGCACACCGGCAAACTGAAAAAAAAATCCTTTTGTTTCTGTATTTATTAGTATACTAGCTTTTGCCCGCGGTTTCGCCCGCGGTGAGGTAGGAAATAATTCCACGGCAACGTATTACCGGGATAAAAAGTATCCTATGTCCTAACACAGGTCATGGTATACCCCTGTGCCAAAGTTCATCCAAATCTGGTCAGCCGTTTTATCGTGAAAGCGTAACAAATAAACAAACTCTGTAATCTGTATGTTAAATAATGTGTAATAGTTATTTCTGTTAAAGAAAGAAAGAAATAAAAAAAAATATTTGAGACACGCACAATAAATACAAAAAAGTAAAGAAAAAAGGAGCATTTAAAACAATTTTTTTTTTAATGTTTATATTGTATATAATTTTAATGTATAAGAAATAAAATGAACATGTATTTAAATGAAAAATAGGCTTGGTGGTGTCGTTAATGGTTGGTAGTGTCTTTGCCAAAACATGGAAAATTCTATAAATAAGGTAAAGTTATCTCTGATATCTTTAATAAATACTTTTTCTCTGTTAACGTGCACCAGTCCTCCTGTAATTGAACGTAAATAAGGATTTATTTTAGCGCAAACAACGTGAAGCCTCGTAACGTATAAAATTACTCCTAAGAGAAAAACATAAGGCAGAAGTAATTTTGTGTAAATCTCCTTTACGTGTCTTGCGCATTACAATACAATAATAAAGGTCGAAATATAAGGAAAAGCATTTACAAGTGAAGTATTGTCTAAATTATCTTTATTTGGCAGAGTTAAGTAATATTTTTAATGAAAAGTAATGTTTATTATTAATTCCAGGGCACACAGCGTTTTCTAATCTGCTGTCTCAAGTTATAAAAACTTAACTACCTAACTTACATATTTATATAACACGATGATGATAAATTGATGATGATAAATTACATAATATGACGCATGTAATCCCCGAAAGGTTAGGCAGAGGTGTAGCTTAGTACACCCTGAATTCGGCAGTTATGTTTAAGTCTCATTGTGTAGACGCAGCGGCAGGAATCGAACCCCGAACGCCATAATACCATATCACAGGAAAAAAATGATAATATATTTTCACCACATAGTACACGTATATTAATATTTGCAAATAAAAACAAAAAATTACGAAACAATGTATGGAAAGACAACTCTGTGATATAAAATATACGGTTAGTCGCTTAGTCGTTAGATATTTTTAGTCTTGTGGGAAACTTTCGGCCCATAATGAATGGAATTACTATGATTTAGGGTTCCGGATTCATGTCAAATACCCATGTTACATGAAAATCGGAGACGCTACGCTCGAAGTTGTGAGTCGTGAAAGCGACGAGGAATTCTATGCAACTGGTAAACCAAATTTTGACAATGTAGCTTGCAAGCAAAAAAACAAAGAATAAAACGAGCTTGACCGGTTTTGCGCTGCGTTTGTTTCTACGGCAGAGTTGCAACGCTGCATTATGTAATAGGGGGCGAGCCGTCAACCGTGTACAAATCCAAACTCCGGGATCCGACTCAGAAATTCCTCAAGGAAAAAGCCCAATAACACTTTACTCGACCTAGGCGTCAAACCCAGGACCCCATGCTCAGTAGCACTTGCAACCACTAGACCATCCAGGCAGTCCAGAAAAAAATTATAAATGTAATTAATTTATATTGTTTGTATTATGTGCTATACTCATATATTATTTTTGTGTAGTTCATATTTAAATAGGTGAATATTATGTATATTTTGTATGAATGTGCACTTAATTGCTGTCTACGTTTACAGATCTGAGGTTTACTGAGAACCCATTTCCGGGTTAAGCTCGCCGTTAGAAAGAAAGAAAATACGTTTATTTGCGGTAAACATGACGCAAAGAAGGAACTCAAATACAAAAAGAAACAATTTGGGGGAGAATATCCGTCACATCCACGCAAAACATAATGGCCAACGCTCAGCATAATGCTGCGACCCTATGCGAGACAGAGCCCAGCGTTGGTTTTCAGCGATAGCCGGCGTTGACGCAATGTCTTCCTTTGACGAACTTTGTACAAAAGCTGTCATTATAATGTAATGTTTATTCTTGTTGTAATGTAATGTCATGTCATGTATGTTACAATCCTAACTATGCTAACTAATATTATAAATGCGACAGTGAGTTTGTTTGTTTGTTTGTTTGTTACGCTTTTACGTTAAAACAGCTTAACGGATTTGGATGAAATTTGGCACATGGGTGAACCATGGCCTGAATTAGGACATAGGATATTTTTATCCTGGTAATACGTTCCCGTGGGATTATTGCCGACCTCACATAATTTTAACATTTCTATAAAAGTTGCCGCCGTGCCAACCCTAACTAACACAGTAGAATCCCAAAGCTGAAAAGAAATTCAATTGATAGCGAACAGTTTGCGATATTTACACATTCTATTCGTTATCGGGGTTATATCGGGAGGACTTGGATGTTCGACACTCGTCTATTAATAGATTTCCCCTTTTATTATTATACTTGCGTGGGAAGTTATTCAAATGGAGGTTTTTGTGTGTTTACAATACGAGAAGTCGTAATAGTCCTTGTGAAGCCCTCGCTGTGATAACTCCGTTTAATGTGTTCCAATAAAAGTACAGGCACAAACTTTTTAACTTTCAAAAATAATCGGAAACTCAAACTCAAAGCATTTATTTCAATTAAACAAATTAGAGGCACTTTCGAACTGTCAAGGGTCAGTCAGAAAGATGAAGCTAGTTCCCATTCCAATGCTGAGTAGGTTCCTATGGAGAAGAACGGGCAAGAAACTCCACGAACACTCTTAGATTTAAATCAAAATTCTGTTACAAAACATTTGTTACATCATTCATGTGAAAATAGTAGATACTGGCCGTTATTGAGGTCGAGAGCAAATTTTTACTTCTTCCAGTGTCAATTTACATGCATGACAATTGATGTGACTCATACTATATTGGCTACGTTAAACGTAGCACATACGTAGCAGTGCTACGCTCGTAGTCGTTGTCAGACACCAGGACTACGAACGTGTGTTATTCAGTCAGGCTAAACAGTGTAGATAACATTGACTTAATTATTATAAGCCAATACGCTGTAACAGTAAAAAAAATCATGGTTTTTAATAAAATTTGATTTTTTTTTAATTGAAACTAAGCTGAGTTACATTTGGTTTGACAAATACGTATCAACTTATATATATCGCGGCAACTCGGTGTCATAACATAACTATTTATTCACATCGTGTTTGTCGTTTCAATGATTCCATTTATATAACCTAATTAAGCTTCGATCAGAATTCGGTCTCTTGGACAACGTTACCATCGGGCTCGCAAAGGTCTACCATACCAAGTTACTCAGATGGAAGGGGATGTTTGAGAATCCACAATATTTTTTTATTTACATTACTAGGTAAGTTTAGTTATTACAATCTAAGAAGTGTTTCCAATTTTTCTTGTGAGTTACGCTGTTCTAGATTGAATATCCAACAAATAGGAAATAATTGCTATTCACGTTTTTTGACAGTTGTTACGGGTCCAAAGACTGACAACCAGTCCTTCCAAGTGGCCTCATGTTACCCAGTAACTGGGTTGAGGACGTCAGATAGGCAATTCAAAAATTCCGGTGAGACTGGAAGCAGACTATAACATAATTGTAATAATAATAAATTCATTTGTCACCAAAACTTATGTTACACTAGATGCGCCCCGCGGTTTTACCCGCATAAGTTTTGACCCCGTAGGTATATCGGGATAAAAAGTATTTTATGTGTTATTCCTGGGTATAAACTATCCGTGTGCCAAATTTCATCCAAATCCGTTCAGTACTTTTTGCGTGAAAGAGTAACAAACATCCATCCATCCGTCCTTACAAACTTTCGCATTTATAATATTAGTAGGATTCAGACAACAACAATTTTACATTTTCTTAGTTTTATAATGAAGGCATCTGTGTTTGAAATAGATAAAAATATCTGTATCTCAGACATCAGCGCTCTTCCTTATGATGACCATTAATATACTCGCACACATATTCAGACATATTTATTATAATAATCATTGAACAAGTTAAAATAAAATAAACAAACGGATATGTGGAGGGTTGTGAAAAGGCTAGGCAGATGATGAAGAGAAAATAATTGCTAAAAAATAGAAAATAGAAAGAACCTTGCTTTCTAAATGATAGTAATTAATATTCAGAAAATAAATTGTTAAAAAGCAAGTAAAAAAGTGAGCTGCCGAGTTGCAAGTGTTCTAACTAATAGGACAATGTCTGCAAGTTACTAGCAGCTGCATAGCTTGTGCAAACTATTTTACATGTAGCAGATAATTCTCAAGGTGCTTCTAATTAATGTTTCTTGTTACCTACCGCGTCTGTTTATGCAATCACAGCTGAGTACTGTTTTTGCTGGCAGAGATATTATCCATTACAGAAATATCCCTTGGGTTTTGTGAGCAACTATACATTGATTTTAAAAAACCGTCAGATCCATAGGCCAAGCGTAGTAAACTACCGCCATGTCCTCGTGGAGGAGATCGTCGGTGGAGATCTCTCGCGTCCGACCTGGTCTAGGCCATGGTACGAAGCGAGAGGGCATGGGCAGCCCTCACCTGCTTTTGCGAAACAGTAATGCTCGCGAAGGAGGAGGCGGGACGGTTGATGTAAAAGGCAAATTTCGCGCCCTCTCGCCCCTGGCCGCCACAGCAGACGCCCTGGGTGTCGGGAATCCCGGGCGGATTTGCGGCCATCGCAGGCGCGGGCTTGCGGACGGTGAGCAATAGGCAGCTTGCCATCCGATAAGGACCAGGCCCGAGTCAACGGCGCGTTGTGTTCCACGCGCGCCTCAAAGAGATGTCAGCACAAGTGTAAGGGTCCACTATGGCCGATGCCTGCCGGGGTCGTGGGAAAATCTGAAAGGGATACCGTAGCCTCTGGCAACGCACAGGCAACGGAAGGAACACGGGTGAGTTTTAGTCAGTATGAGTCTGACACACCCGCCCGCTCCGACCAGAGCGGGAGAAGTTATTTGATAATTACCCAACCAAAAAGAAGCGTAGTAAATTAGTAATTTAGGCGATATCTTTGTGGCTGCTCAGTGATGAGCTCAGGTGTTTATAACAATGCTGTGTTTTAGTAAACAGATACTTAATTCTTTGACCGTCTCTAAGAGCTTAGAATCATTTACATCCTTAGAGCCAATCGTGTGTTATGTTTGATGGTCAATATGGGTTAAATGACAAACTAACAACAAAATAGATTAGTAAATAACGGGTCGGTTGCATGTCTGCCCCAATCCTTAAAAAAAGACTTAGTCTTTACAAAAATATACTTTCCTATTTTCCAACATAAACATCTTAAGATCAAATCCATTAACCAGTAAAAGCAAATGGAGATGTCCATGTTCTTTCAGATCGAATTACAGCGAGCATCGAGTTGCATGTTGCATGAGGTCTGGCTGCAGATGCCAAATTGTATTACAGATGTATCATACGTATGTATGGAATAGAGATGTGCCGTGTGGGAGCTTATAGGTACCGGGATTGAGTCGGTAATCCAGTTACATAGATAAACTAGACTGGTTGATATGATTTTTAATGCAGATTTGCTTCTAGTTGTGTCTAGATAACGTTTAGTAAATAATTGTCCAGGTATACCTACATCTACGTTTAACAGAGGATGACGATTAAGGGCGAATTTCACTAATAAAACTGAACATAATCAGCACTTAAAAACCGCGTACAAGAGTTGTCTGTGTCAATATTCCACAACTAGAGCGAAGCCACACGATGTGTTGCGATGCCTGAGCGGTGACGCGGCGTCATCCTACATACATAAAAATCATAGTGGCATGCCATACGGTGCGTTGCGATGACGTGCAACGACGCAACGCACGGTCTACGGACAAGGTGACCAGAGAAACGGTGCGGGCAAGGATGTTGCGGTGTGATGCCGAGCGTCGGAGCGGCAACGTAGCGCAGCGCAGTATTGCTTGTACTAAAGAAAACTGACACCTAACAGCGACACGCTGCAACGTCGTAGTTCGACGGCGTGCCCGTGTAGCAGTCGGCGAGTTGAAATCATAGCGCTACAGCGACACAACGCACCGGTAACGCCCGTGTGGCCTCACTGTAGACAGCTTTCGAACGCGGTTTAAGATTCATTCATTCATTCAACGCGGTTCATCGCGTTCAGTATTTTTGGTGAAATTCACCCTAGAAGAAGGACAACGGGATGATTTAATAATAATAATAATTAAAAATATTTATTGTCATAAATTAAGGAAACATTTTTACGAGTTCCCTAGCTCCTGCGCTAGTGTAGGTACACTGTATTACAGGAGCTAGTGTCATCCCCTAATTTTATGTTACATTTTATTTATGGCATCCAATGGTGCCGATTCCCTTGTGCACAAACTAAACTAAATTTAAGTTCAGTGCATCTTTTTCTTTCAATTTCAGTAAGAAAAGGACAGAAGATAAATTTTAGTTTAGTCCTGCCAAATTAATCAGCGCTTGACGTAAATTGACGTAATTATAGTAGGCAAGTTTATAATCACGTCTAAACTTGTATGGAGTAGTGACAGGTGCTGATTAATTTGACAGGACTAAAGTAAAATTTATCTTCTGTCCTCTTCTTAATGAAATACAAAGAAAAAGATGCATTTAGTTTAGTTTGTGCACAAGGGAATCGGCACCAATGATTACAAAGCGAACCAAAAGCAATAGAAATAATAAAGTTCAAAGTAATGTAACTTGCATAATTAAAAAAAAAAAATATATATATATATATTAATTGATACCTACACAAAATCTTAAGCATCTATTGCAGCAAAGATGTTCGAGGACCTATACGTATTGATAGTTAAAGTAACTAGCTCCTCTTCTCCTAGCCGATAATATGATACCTAATATTTAATTTTTTTTCATAATAACATTATTAGTAGAGGGGCTTATGGCTAAGTAATAACAGCCGCACGGGTCGATCGATCAGGTTAAGCTACGCTTGCCGCGGTTGGTCCGTGGATGGGTGGCCATCTTTACATACCATGACCCCTCCGTGCCTCGGAAAGCACGTTAAGCCGTTGGTCCCGGCTGTCATTTGTAGATCTTTGACAATCGTTACGGGTCGTCAGAAGCCCGAAAGTCTGACAACCAGTCTTACCAAGGGGTCTCGTGTTGCCCAGTAACTGGGTTGTGGAGGTCAGATAGGCAGTCGCTCCATGTAAAATACTGGTATTCAGTTGGGAAAAGGCAGGCAGATGATGATGATGAACATTATTAGTAGACTAGTCTTCTGTCTGATGATAAAAGCCTCGCAAAAAAAAAATAACTCCATCAAATTGCTTTATAAACCCCTAAAGTTGGAACATGATTAACTATTTTTCATAATTCAGCTCTTTTAAAAGACTTGAAACATTTCCCCAGGTTTATTTCCTACCAACATCCTATTTTCAATTTAGGAACGCTGGAAACCAGCTTAGACCACTGTGTACGGAGACGGCCGCATCCCCCGCGCAATTCAATTTAGAAAGGATTTGTTTATTATACCTACGTAAAGTAAATCTTTAACGTGAGGGTCCTTGTCAATATTTGTTTAGGATATTTTATGTAGCTGTAGGTAGTATCTAAAATAGATTTAATTTCGTGTCTTCTTTGGTCTATTAAATGTTGATCCGCAGTGGTAGCCCGCGAAATTCATTTTTTTGCAATTTGCAGGTCAATGTCGAGTTGTATCTTGATCGAAATATGTTTCGCGACCATAACAAATATGTATTTCCATAATTATGATCATACATCTTTATGGTATGTCAGATTTGTATTATGGAACAAATCTGGCATACCATTTCTTTCATTTGTGCTCTGCCCAATCCGGGCAGACCTCCACCATATGCTCCATTACTCTTTACTCTATGTCCTCCGGGCGATACACGCAGTGGTGACACCCGGGCGTTTCTTCCCGCCTTATCCGACACAGGAACCTCCCGAAGCTGCCGTGTCCGGTGAGGGCCTACGTCAGGCGGGGTATTGTTGGCTAGGCCATTCAAAAATATTGCGGGTTTATGAACATCATTTATCGATTCAGGGATCCGTTTGCGTAATATTAAGCATTAAAGTGCTAATTTTTGTTAGAGTCAAGTGTGTCCCCCCTGCCATAAAATGCTATATGGTTGTATATGGAGATGTGAAAAAAATCATGGCAGTAGTACATACAGAGTAGGGCGTAGTTAACTACAATTTTGTAATCTGGTTACTAATTACGATTAAAAGTAGTTAACTACATGTAGTTATGATTACATGTAACTTAACTACAGTAATCGAACTACATTAAGTAGTTGTTAATTTGATTGCTGCAATCTAGTAGTTATAATTACTGATTATTTAAGTTTTATGAACTTATATTTTGCAATTAAATAAACATGTAATGTGTAGTATATGTTTTGGAATATGGCTGCATACAAAAATAATCAGTTTATTGCACATAACTATGTTTATTTTCATGAATAATGAAATGCAAAGATTAAAGTCGTAGATATTATGTATCAGATATAATTAGTTTTTATTGACATGTAATAAAAAAAATATAATTACTCAGCAAACATCAACTTAATTCAAACTATTTGCGAATCAAGTAAATAAACAAAAAAGGTTGATTGGGTAATCATTTAAATTAGCTTTTAGTACTACACGTTTTTCGAACATTTCATCCGATAGCCTGTGGGATTTGGGATGGTTTATCATAGTTGCGTATGAAAACAGTATTTCCACTGGAGCCGAAGAAGGTAATAGAGTATTGTATTTTATGAATACTTTTTTCACTTCTGTATATCTATGAACACAATCTAGTTCTCGATCCATATCTGATAAATAACAAGAAACAATCAGATCTGCTTCTGACCCCTGGACTTGGCATACATCTTCCTCAGTATCTGATGAAGAGCTATCAAATTGAAAAAAGTAATCTTTGTTTTGTTTACTTATTACTGAACTGAATTCAGCATTTTCCGAAACTTCTTATGCAATAGCAACTTTGAAAAAAGGTTTTCAACCTTTGATGCTCTTCTATGGGAATGCAACTAAACCATTTGAGCGTGGTAAAGATATTGCAGCGATCGCTGCATTTTGTGCTTTGGCGGTAGAAAAAACAATAATGTCATTAAATCGGTTATTTACGACAAGTCGAAACACGCGCGATAGTCGTTCGTGTACTTACATGAACGACTATCGCGCGTGTTTGCTTTTTTTATGACGCAACATCATTTTAAATATGTAGTTGTAAAAAGTAATCAAGTAATCGTGATTGCAACTACTATTTGTAGTTAGTAGTCAAAATTTTTAACAACATTTTTCGATTTTTTTATCTAGTTTGTAGTTATGATTACTAACTACTTTATGTAGTCGTAGTTAATAATCAGTAGTTAGATTACATTTTACCCAATACTGAATACATATAATGAAAATAAAAGGAAAACTATCACAGCTAAGTAGGCTTTACAAGTGAACGGGTTATAGTCGACCAACTTAAATTTGCAGTTGAAGAAATGACCGTGACGTATATCGATGTATGGGAGAACATGTTTTTCAACTACAATGTTATGTTTGTTTTTCGGATAAATTCATCCCAACTTCCCAATTAAACAACCCTTCATTGTGCGTGGTCCGACACGCGCTTGGCCGGTTTTTTTTGTTATTATGTTGGTTATTATGACGCACTTTCAAAACTTTTGTCTAATGTCAGCAATCCTGTGGACCATAAGACAGAGTATTATTAACTTCTAGTTTCAGTTATGATCTATTCAAAATACGTACACAAAGTCGTTTGAGACTAAATAATGTTAATATTGTCTATGCCTTTGACGAAGAGATCTGATGGTCTTAGTTAAAAGGACTTTTTAAAAGGCCTTAGACAGTTCATGTTTTTAGTGAAAAAAATGAATTGCAAGAATGTTGAGATTTGAGACCTACTTACTGATGTTTCGTTTAGTATTCAAGGAGGATTCTTATGAAAAGTTTTCATATTTTTCAAAATATTGCTTTTTAAAGTTTTATGGATTGAGTACCTGGGACATCTCTTGGCATTACTTTCTTCTGGCGAATCTTTGTATCATAACAAAGTTTGTGTTCTTTAAGTGGCCACGATAGAAGTTAGAAGTAGAAGCACTTAATATTACAAAAAAATGGTTAAGTATTTTTGGCAACGAAATATTCTACCCTAAATCACGGTAGGCCTCAAAAATAATCTCTCCCAAAACGTTTAGGGGACGAAAATCATCGTTCCACGCAAATTGGGGATCAAACGTCGGCAACTTTGTAAGTGTTGGCGGACTTTTATCTGTTAACACTTGCGCTGACCGGATAATTAGGAACTTCGTGCATTTTCGGTAATGTTCGGAAGACGAAGTTTGTTCAGTTATTTCTATAGCAGTTAGGTAAGTTCAGTATGATAGGGATGATTTTATAATTAAGTGATACTCAGCTGAAATAATTATTTAAAACCTTTGTAGGAAGATTCAGGTAGACGTAGATCATACGGAACACAAAAACACACACGAAACACACGGACACGGAAAACAGTCACGGAAACGGAACACGGAATCTTTTACACATTATGCACATTTTTGAGGCAAATTCATGTTTTTCTGTCATCTTATCCTATTAAAGAGATGTAAATCTTCATTTTGATTATTGTAATCTGCAATATTGGACAAGGAAAATAAGTAATAAATAATTGGATAATGTAAATGATTGAATATAAGATTTTTTTTTTATCTGTAACTGACATTTAATGTAAGTGTAAAATTTAAAAATCATTGTTTCTATAATAATAATTGTACCTAGATATTTGCACACCATGAGAAATGGCAGACATGTCGTGAGCCACTCGTATTAAGGCTCCTACATACTGGCGCGACTTGTCGCGCGACGCGACGCGACTCAAAGACACCGCGTGTAGCGCTACAAGCGGTGCCTTTGTGTCGCGTCGCAAGTCGCGCCAGTATTTAGGAGCCTTTAAGATCTTGCATGCATGCTTTTTTTTAATTCTGCATGTATGCACATGTTCGAGCAAATATTTTTTTTAATTCTTATTCTAATCTATACATTTATTATGAATTAAAGTCGCGTTTCGTGTCTGTCTGTGTGACTGCGTTGGTTTTATAAACTACTAAACGGATTTATATGTGATTTTTTATGGAATGTATTCCATAAGATGTACATATGTGTATTACACACACATTGTACGTAAAAACCGTGCGAAGCAGAGGCGGTTCGCTAGTAACTCCGACTAAATCTTTTTAGCTGGCGATTTTGTCGTAGGCGGGTTTTGCCCTCTTTTGGCTCTGCCGTAGTTGGGTAAGAAACACTTCAAATATTGTTTAATTCAATAATCCAGATTGCTAAAATTTTTCACTAATTTATAAATCATTCAGTAACTGGTAGTACGAGTATATTTTCATCAGAGCATACTTGCTAGTTAGTCCAGTGGCACTGTGTGATGGCACCTGTGACAGGTTAGGTACTTTAAACTAATATTATAAATAGATAAGATTTTTTGTTTTGTATGTTTGTTTGTATTGATAACTCAAAAAATACTAAACCGATTTAAAACAAACCTTCCACCTATTTATCAGCGAGTAACATATATTTTATTTTAAAATAAAAATTGAGATCCTTACGAAAGTTGTAATAATGTAACTCAAAGTATCAAAAAATTGCCTCTAAAAGTCATTATTTAGCGTGCGCTGCATGTTGATGATACATAAAATAATGTACTACATCACCCACAAAAAGTCCGGAATTTTTTGTATGTCATTTATATGAAAGTTAAAATTAAAATAAAAACAATATTATGGCAACTAGGCCCAATTGTTAGTAACATTGTTCTTAAAAACTATTGTTAGTACACAAGCACAGAAACAAAAAGGTTAGCTGTGGGGTCTTCTAACCAGCACCTCCACAGCGTGCCACAACCAAGGTGCGTCGTAAAAGTACGACGCACCTTGATGCTGTTAGAACTAGACCGCGCTCTTGACAAGATGGACCTTGTTTTTTTGCGCATTATGGCGTAAAAATCATCGGTATGCACAAACGCGAAATACCGGACACATTTAAGTCACAATAACCTTTTTTATTCAAATTAGTCAATCAAAACACGAGTAGAATCGAAAGATGATGACATTCGTATCATGATATTAATCCTTATCCAATTAAATAGTTTCATAATCAAGGTTGATTATGTACATGTAAATTCCTCTTTAAATTAATCAAATCGGACCTTTCGTTTAGAAGTTACGTCGGGTATAAACTTGCTAAAAGTAATAAATATTCCTCGGTGCGAGCGAACACATACCTACGCTTAGTCTATTAAGTTCACACACATTCTCTCTTAAACGGGATGGAGAGAGTGTTGACCTTTGTAGGCGAAGATATGAAATCCACGCGCAGGCGAACTGCTAGATCGATTTGATAAATTATACTTGCAGCAGTACGACTTTATTGCGGCCTGTATAACAATGTACTACATATATACACAAATTCATCTGTTTTCCTAACCCTTAGGTCAATATTAACGTAAATTGATAAAAGCATTCAAACGTCACAAGCCATCAAACAGGGCTGCCATTGTTCGTACCAAGTCAAACCTTGTCCCACGTCCCTGCACATGACATTTCAAACGTTCAGTCAATTATTGAACCAAACATTCAGTCAACTGTTGAACGTCAAACATGACACATGATGAGTTCGGTGTTTGTTCGAAATGTCAGCTTCAGCCGTACCCAGTGACAATCACTGTTTACCTCCACGTATGCTACTCTCCTCTTCGTTTACCGCTCAACTTACCCTTGTTTACTTACATAGATATCTGGGTAAACTCAGCTTAATGAAAATACTTGTGGTTAGGGGTGAGAGCAGACCGTTTCATCTTTGCTTGGAAAATTTAGATACAGAGAATATTTTGAGTAAGGAACAATGTTGAGATTAAGTGAGACCAGGTGTCCCAAAGATACTAAATTCTCCACAAAAACCTCCAAATGAAATAATGAATCATAATTATTTCATTTGCAGGTTATCTTGGAGAATTATTGTTATAGTATTGTCATCAGAGAGTGATGGTTCAATACTGAAACGTAAAAAGACATCAACATTTTCATTGCTCACCAATTTTGGAGTGTCAGTCTTATCTACTGTCAGTTGAAAGTCTGTACGAGTAGTACTGGGAGTCCTATTTGAAATATAATTTTATCCCCCTATCTGCACCTTTCATCGTAGCCTTTGTGTAAACTGCATCCATAAGCTTTTATATTTTTTACATTTCCAATTAGTACAGTGCCGATACGATATCTCGATTCTGTCGGCGTCCGATTCAAGAACACTCGATACGAGGGTGAGCGTCTGCGGTATATTTTATTGCAACGTGATGCAGAAGCGCCTGGAGGTTTGTTGATAGCAATGTTTAATATTAATGATGAGCAACTTGTTTGGATTCTCTTTAGATATTTACAGAAAAATATAAAAAATAAAATAAGTACATTTTGCGTATTTTTTATATTACAATATTGTAATACAGAAGGGTTAAGCAGAGGCGTACCAATAGTACACCCACATTTCGTAAGTTATGTTTTTATGCGTTCTTATTAATAAAACTCAGTTTAGTAAGATGCAAATTACTGATACAACAAATTAGTAACTTGTTAATACAAATAACTTAAGTTTTATTCAGTGTTGATAAGGAAATAAATTACTTACGTAGCATAAAACTAATTTGCCACCACTAAAGTATTTTACACAATATTATTTGCCAATAGATCACAATGGTGCCGATTCCCTTGTTCACAAACTAAACTAAATTTAAGTTCAGTGCATCTTTTTCTTTCTATTTCATTAAGAAAAGGACAGAAGATAAATTTTAGTTTAGTCCTGTCAAATTAATCAGCGCTTGACGTAAATTGACGTAATTTTAGTAGGCAACTTTTTAATCACGTCTAAACTTGTATGGAGTAGTGACAGGCGCTGATTAATTTGCCAGGACTGAACTAATATTTATCTTCTGTCCTTTTCTTAATGAAATAGAAAGAAAAAGATGCACTGAACTTAAATTTAGTTTAGTTTGTGAACAAGGGATTTGGCACCATTATCGCTGGTTTAATTACCACAAAGGCGAGCGCCTGTGGCCTTCTGCATTGCAACGTGATCCACTCCGACGACGTAATAAAGCGCTCAGCATTCTATTGATTCACTTGGACTGGAGTTGGCAGGCGGTTCATACTAGACCACAATCGCTTGTCATTTTGTATCTGTGTTTCTCGACTAGCAGCATTGTTATCCGAGCTTACCTAGGATTGACTAGATATTGTTCCATAATGTAATATAACAATAACATTACGACTGTAGTTATTCCCCAAAGAAGTCTAACTTTTGAGGACAGCAAAGGTAAAAAAATATTCTGTACGCCAGCAGGCTTAGCATGACGCTTTTTATTTCTACGAAGTATAGACACGGCTCTTTCCATACAAAGTGACATTTCGTTTCTCCATTTTTGACATCGCACCGTAGAAATCCTTCTATATAAAAAAGGACCGAGGCAAAGATCGTTAGAAACGAACGACAAAATGGCAGCGTGTAGAAGGATTTCTTTCTACAGTGCAATGTCAAAAATGGAGAAACGAAATGTCACTTTGTGTTTCTATACAAAGTGACATTTCATTTCTCCATTTTTTTAGAAAGCGTTATGCTAAACCTGCAGCTATCCTTTGTTTTTGTTTTATATACGCATGCGCAAATAGATAAAAATCTTCAAAGAAGATCGATGCGGGCTACATCTGGCCCAAACTAGTGCCAAAACGTGATGTAATTACTTAAATCATAATAAACAAAAGAATATAGGCAAATAGCACGATATTTTTGTTTCATTTCATCAAATAGCTTCGTTTAAAAATGCAGACTGCATAGAATACAATGAATAAAAATCAAGGCATTCTTTTTTAAAGTTCATTCTCGCTTAAGTATTGCGGTATTGTAGTGTTCGTTACAACACTTTTGTTTGGTTTTTAGTGCGACTATGCAACTCCATGCAAAACATCATTTATTCCAGTAGACAAAAATATCGCTTTTGCCTGTATAAATTATGATATGGTGATTTAAGCGTAGTAACTGCACCTTAGTTACTAATAATAATAAAATAATAATCCTCCAGACCGATTTTCGGCCATGGCGACAATCTCAGCAGAGACCAGCCTTTGGCTCGGGAGATAATATTATAGTGCACTTGGGTGTGTGCAGAGACAGTCCGTTGTAACGGCAATCCGACACGACCGTGGAGAGACGAGGCGCAGGGCCAACGGCATAACGTGCTTTCCGAGGCATCGGGATCACACCGCCAACTTCCAAACTCCAGGCCATTACTAAAAAATTCTTAATGGAAAAACATAATAACACTTTTCCCGACCCGGGAATCGAACTCGACCCCAGCTCAGCAGTCGTGCTGGAGATTTCGAGACGGTAGCGAAACACACTTGTACTTAAGTACCGTAAAACGGGGTGAATAGGGATGCAGGGGTGAACCGGTACGAAATTTTAAATGGATTTTAACGTTGAAATAATATAGTTTGCCAAAAAAGACTAATCTGGTTACTGTATAATATTAACAGCAAACTGTATTATTTCAACGTTAAAATCCATTTTAAACTTTCGTCCCGATTCGTCCCTGCATTTCTATTCACTCCGTTTTACGACATCTTTAGTACCTATTACAAATTCATGTATGCAATTATCTCAATGCACCAAAAATATTTTTTAAGTGAGAATCCAAATTTTAAAATTGAATTGAAAACAACAGTTTGCGTACCAACTGGATGAATAGACGATTTTTTTTATGACCAATTCTGCGAATCATCGAGTGAGTGCCTGGTTTACCTACTCAACCACAGTGAATATTTTTCCACGGATCTGGTTTTTCGTCTTATATGTTTTTACATATTCATACATACATCCATACATAAACTCCTCACGCCTTCTTCCCATGGGGGTAGGCAGAACGACAGCAGCTACGCTCCTTACATACTCCTTTTGCTTCGTTTACGTTCATACATCTGGTCATACACGCACGCCGGTTGCGAGTACTACGCACCTGACCTTTCTGAAGAACATCAATTAAGACGCTGACAACACCTAAATCGCGGTCACTGTCAAATTCCAAAGAAAAGAAAGAGAAGCACGATGACACAAAGCTTGTAATTTATTGCAAAATATGAAGTAATTATCTATTTACTCAAAATTGAGTTGAGTAATCGAAAATAAAAAACAACCAAGTGCTGCATTCAAATAAGACGTTCTTGTTATTAATTAAATACGTAACGTATGATGATATTTGATACAGATATTTTGGATTAGAACTCAAAGTAAGAGGTTAGTTTAACGTTAGTTTGTATCGAGATTTTGTTTTCAAAACGTGTTTTGGTAACAACCAAGTTCTGGAAAATATGTTCAAAATTAATATATATTTATTCCGCTACCACAAACTATACAGATTTGGCATTTTTTTTTCTTAAGCTAAGCCTATTTTGGTCAATTGGGTCTTGTCAGCGCCTTAATTAATAATTATTTATAATAACATAATATAACATGACGCCTGTAATCCTCGAGGGGTTAGGCAGAGGTGTACCTGTAGTACACCCGCATTTCGCCATCAACCGGGCACAAATCCAGACTCCGGGCTGCTACTGAGAAATTCCAGATGGAAAAACCCAATAACACTTTGCGACCTGGGAATCGAACCCAGGACCGCTTAGTGGTCGCTTAGCAGTAACGCTTGCGACCCTAGACTAACGAGGCAGTTTATAATAATAATTATTATTATTTTACATATTCATGTTTGTTTATCCCATAAAGTATCATTTAACTTCTCAGGTTCACGTACATAATTGCTCCAACAGCAATGATTAACGTTTTTATGAAACTCGCTGAAAGGGCGCCACCGCTGAAATAATTTACTTAATTACAAACTAATTTGCCGCCGTCTAACTAAATTGCTGGATTATGAAGCGCGTTCTTATAAATTAATGTTCCCTCTATAGGAAAAATTATGTTTGGTTTAATTTTCACGCTGGTTTAAGAAAAGCTCTGATCATTATTTCTTTTGTTTCCCGCAGTTTTTTTCCGAGCTTTTCCCGTAATTTAGTTTCCGAAACCTATAATTACTTATCTTATTGTTATAGTAACAGTTTATACCTAAATTAGTTAGGTAACCTAATCAAAGTTGTTTTTTACTTAGATTTGTAAGTGGTGACTGAAAAGTTTTATTACGTAATTTAAATAAAGACTATATATTTAATGATTTGATTACAAATGTATAATTTTTTGATTTTTCCCTGTATTTGTAGTATAAGACGATATTACTTGCCAAATTTCATTGTTCTAGGTTCAACGGAAAGTACCCTATACATTTTGATTTCCTTGGGAGTGTCGAAATATACGTTTTTTGCGGCATAAACGGCCGTATCCTTTTTTTACGTTAACTTGAGTATATGGTTAATTTCAACTCGATCATCCACGAGTTTCCGAGATAAAGGGTATTGACAGACAGACGGACAAAAAAGTGATCCTATAAGGGTTCCATTTTTTCCTTTTGAGGTACGGAACCCTAAAATCGGACACACACTTCCCTATGTGTTTATTATTACAGCGTATGGCACTCGTGGGTTGTAGCTGAAAATCAGTGTCAGATGGTACACCTATTGTTGTCATCTGACATTATGCTGAGCTGAGGTCCTTTTGGCATTATAATCATTGTTTTCTGTTTTTTACAGTTTCGCCATGTCCCTCTGTCTGTCTGTCCCCGGCTTAGCTCACAGACTCTTAGCACTAGAAAGTTGTAATTTGGCATGGGTATACATACTAATCACGCCGTTAAAGTGGATAAAAAAGCTTGAAAAAAATATTGTATGGTAGGTACCTCCCTTGCACATAGTGGGATAACATTTTATCGTTTTGTCTATCCCATGGTGTGGGATAACGTTGGGCAGGCCGTTCCTAAATATTGCCGGTCTGTGAAACCATTTTTCGATTCAGGGATCCGTTAGCGAAATATTAACTTTAAAGTACAAACTTTTGTTAGAGTCAAGTGGAGATGTGAAAAAATATACGGCAACAGTACATATAAAGAAATTAAAAGGAAAGCTATCACAGCTAAGTAGGGTTTACAAGTTAACGAGTAATAGTCAACAAACTAGCTAACTAACTAAATCAAATAGTTGACTATTACTCGTTAACTTACATTTGCAGCTGGAGAATTGACCGTGACGTATATAGATTTAGGGGAGAGCATGTTTTTCAACTACATTGTTAAGTTTGATATTGGGATAAATTCTTCCCAACTACGGAACCCTTCATTGTGCGAGGTCCGACACGCACTTGGCCGGTTTTTTCTTTCTTTATTTTAATTTTAATTGACAAATTGTTCAAAATATATCGAAGCAATTGATCGAAATATTTGACAGTTATTTGCAACGTTGCCAGCTTTTACAATGCACCGCTTTTCCTTTAGCAGTGGACGTTTTGTTTAGTTAGTAAATGGGGAAAAGTGAGGTAAGCTTTTCTTTGGGGCTAAATTCTTTCAGAAAATATTATTTATCCAGCTGGTGTATTCTGAGTTACACAGTAAATACTGAATAATGTGTTATACAACAGTTAACTTTTCCATAAAGGTTATGGGTTCCAACCCTCAAGGAAACCGTAATGATTTGATTTTATCACCGTTCACAATGATGGAAGAGGAATGGGGGTTCTAATTATCTATCCTATACTTGTATGCATAGGGTAGCTAATTTCAACAAGTACCAAGTGATGGCGAGATTACTTGGATGTCTTCCTTAAAAATTGACTAGAAGTAGCACAGAACCGGGACAAATGGAAATAATAAAGGGCATAAACTGTCTTGTCGGTGTAGTGGTCGCAAGCTACTGCTGAGCGTTAGGTCCTGGGTTCGATTCCCAGGTTGAGCAAAGTGTTATTGTGGTTCCATCAGGAATTTCTCAGTACAGCCTGTTTGTTGGATTTGTGTCCAGACAAAAATCAAAATCAAAAGTCATTTATTCAAACTAGGCTGAAAATCAGCACTTTTCGAACGTCAAAGTTACATAAGACAGTCCCCCAAAAATGCCCGCCCTTCACCACTTCCTAGTGCTTTAGCTGGGATGAAGAAGTGGTGGAACAAACTCCCCAGCAGAACATCTGTCTGTTTAGTTATATAAACTTGATTCTATACAAATCGTATGCAAAGTAATTAACATTATATTACAAACATTAGATTAAATTACACACTTGCCATATGTTAGCTAGCACGCGCCAGTATACCAACAAAACAATGAACAAACTGTACTCAAGCAGATAAAAATTACAACATAAAAAAACGTAAATAGAACTTAATAAATAACGGCCTGTCCAACGATACCCCACACCATGGGATAGTCGAGAAAAAAAATATCATCTCCACATTACGTGTGATACGAAATATGTATACCTATATGCCAAATTACAGCTTTCTAGTACTAAGCGTCTCTGAGCTACAGCGGGGACAGACAGACAGACATGGTGAAACTATAAGGGTTCCTTGTTTACTACGGAACCCTAAAAATGATTTTCGTGTGATACGAAAGAAATGTTGGAATCTTATTTATTTGAATATTTTTTTAATTAACTAAAGTTTAAATATTTTTTTTTTTTTAAACAGAAAGAAGAGATTACAAGTTTACCTTAGAAGCTATGTTTACTGAATATTGACAAGTTTTCCTCAGTAATCCTTAGGTACTGCAAATAATTTTACACATAGTCTTCCATAAAAGTTCAAATTCGTCCGTAAAAGCTTCAAATCTTGAAAAGGTACAAATTAGACTGTCAACAATAGTGACTAATTGGCAGCTAAACTGCTCGAGCTGGCTCTAAATAGTGCCTGTCACTATATTGTGTCGAGTGGAGTGCGCTCGACGTTGGCTCGATGAAGGCTCGACGAGGGCACCACGCAAGTAAATTGACTTCTGAAGCATTCTGTACACTGATCAACTATATTGTTTGTAGGTGCGAGTACCTTTCTTGTTATCTTATTTTTAGTTGGGATAGAGAAGCAGGAAAGCTGTTTGGTTTTTCAGCTTTTTGTCAGATGATATTACTAATTCTATCATTCATGTTTAAAGACAACACTTTTATAGGCATACCTATAAAATCCAATCCATAGATTGGATTTTTCAAGTATAATCACCCTATAATGTTCCCACTGCTGGGACACAGGGCTCCTCTCGGTAAGAGACAGTGGGCTGTAATCCACCATGCGGATTGGTAGATGTCACATGTCTTCAAATTTTTGGTTCTAGGACATGCCGGTTTCCTCATGATATTTTCCGTCACCGTTTTGAGAGGGTGAAGAAATAACCTACAACTCATAAGTCACGGCCGCTACCACTGGGTGAAAAATCCAAGAGCAGAGGTGGGTACCTCTGCTCTTGGATTTTTCACGCATGTCTATAATTATGTACCTGCATTTTACAAAAAAACAGTTAAAACCCACGAATTTATCCGCACTGTGCCATTATTTAAGTCTAAAAAAATAACTTTAGTAGAAGGGATTTAGCTATAAAAGCATTTTCGTTAAAGTAGAAAAAAGGCATACACGACACGAAAAGCCGAATCTGTACCGCGCCCCTGCCGTGCATACCGAGCTTAGCAGGAACGCTCAATTTAAATATAGACTCTCGGTAAGCTATCGGTACCGCATGAACCGAGCATGCAGCATTACGATTCTGTAAAAATCTCACCATGAAAACATAGGTGAAGCGAGCTTGAACTGAGCTGTAGGTAAATAGTGTCAATTCCTAGCACCAGGTGAAAAAAAAATAAAAAAATAAAATACATTTATTGCGAGCAACCTTAACTTGTAAACACAAATATAGAAAAGACAATAAAAAGGATAATAAATTATATATATTATAACGAAAACATTAGCAGATGTCGCAACGCTGCTGCGCCGAGAAATCAGAAAAGGCCCAGTGAGAATTCAAAGATACTATCACTAATCGTGCGCTCACTGATCAATTATAATAGTTATGTGTTTCATGTAGCTACTAATAATTTATTTAAACTTCTCGCACACAATAAGGTACAACGGCGGACTTAATGCCTTAGGCATTCTGTACCAGTCAACCAAGGGTGGTGGCAGGTGCTCTGAGAGGAAATAATAATAATGAGAAATATTAAAAGATAACATAATAGATAAATAGGTACAGAAGTACATAAATAGGTTACAAACTTATAATACATATACATACATAATTACATGTTTTTTTCTCTCTTATTACCTATTTCCTCTTTCTTTGCATTGCTCCATTTATTGTTCAATTTAAAGCTATAACTATGCAATAACGCTCACAGACCCAGATTAACAATCTCTTAAGTCCTGAGTTGAGCTGCACGATTACTGACAAATGCGTGCACTGACTGGATAGGTCTCCTCAATCTGTGTGGTTCTTTCCTCAAAAGACCATTTCAGATAACAAACTACATGGTCTTCACATGATCTGACCAAGATTATGTCTTCAAAATCAAAATCAAAATCAAAAGTCATTCATATTCATTCAGTCAAAGTCATTCAGATTCTATACAAATCGTATGCAAAGTAATTAACATTACGAAACACAAAACATTGGATTAAATTACACACTTGCCATATGTTAGCTAGCACGCGCCAGTATACCAACAAAACAATGAACAAACTGTACTCAAGCAGATAAAAATTACAACATAAAAAAACGTAAATTATAGAACTTAATACCTAAATAAAAGCCTCCAGGCATAAAGGGCGTGCCCGCCCACATAAGGCAATTGCTGTAGCTCGAAGTGAGAAATGATAAACTAGCCCCATCGAAGTAAAATAAGTAAACAATTACTAATAACAATTAAAACCATGATCAGCAAGACGACCAGTTGTCTGGACTTTAAAAGGAGACTGTGACCTGTGTGATAGGAAACGCCGACCTCATCTAGTTTTTTTTAATGTTTGACGTGTGTGTGTGTCTGTGTGTTTGTACAAACCTACTTACAGAAAATAAAATCATTTAATTTCATCATTTCATCGCCTTTTCTAAAACATTAAGCGACAACCTTGCCTGTTGTTAGTTCTTCCTGGTTTATCTTGTTAAACCGTTGATCCGAGGAAAGTGGATGGAAAAGCTTTTAAACTTTATCAATTTTACGTTTATTTTAGAAAGTAGCTAAGTTTACGTGTCATATGGCGTCTAAGAGCAAGTAAGGCGTATAAAGATGGTCAGAAAATGTGATTTCATTCTATCGGTATGACCAAAATGGTGGTTGGACTTGGACTTTTATTAATTTAGACTTGTTATAGCTGTAATGGCAAACATGTCATTTGGTTTAAATAGGTTTTTGTATTATTTTATTAATATTTTACATAGATTATTTTATATTTTATTAATATTTTACATAGATTCTTTTATATTTTGTGAATGTGAGAACGTTGTAGGCTAAATAGACCAGATTTGCAGACCATTTATTTTTTGTTAAGTACCTGGTAGGTACTTCTTGCCAGTCCTACACTACCTACCTATACTGCGCTCCCAACCGGAACCGTGCACCTAGCTTCTGACGTTGCATAAGTGCCCATGTAGGTTTATGGGAAATAAAATAATTTGATTTGATTTTTGATTTTGTACGTTATGGAAATATAACCAAAAAGATTTCATGTAGATATTTTTTTCAAAATATTAGACTATTCACTTCAATCTAACTTTTATTTAAATGAATAGCTACATCCCTCGGTTTTACCCAAATAAGTCTCGATTCATCATCTGCCCAGCCTTTTCCCAACCATGTTGGGGTCGGCTTCCAGTCTTACCGGATACAACTGAATACCAGTATTTTACATGGAGCGACTGCCTATCTGACCTCCACAACATAGTTACTGGGTAACGCGATACCCCTTGGTAAGACTGGTTGTCAGAGTTTCGAGCTTCTGACGACCCGTAACGACTGTCAAAGATCTACAAATGACAGCCGGGACCAACGGCTTAACGTGCTTTCCGAGGCACGGAGGGTTCTTGATATGTAAAGATCAACCATCCACGGACCAACCGTGGCAAGCGTAGCTTAACCTGATCGATCGACCCGAGCGGCTGTTATTACTTAGCCACAAGGCCCTCTCGATAAGTCTCGATTACGTAGGAATATTGAGATAAAAAGTAACCTATATCATAATCCAGGCCATGGTCTACCGAACTAACAAACAAACTCACTATCACATTTATAACACTAGTTAGATTCACTTTAATTGGTCAAGCAGTGGCAGTACCTTCATACAAGCCCAAAAGCCCGCATGCCTTACTAAAATGCTCGATAGAGAATTTATTGTACCTAACCAGTAGTTTATGAGAAAATTGCGATGATACATACGTAGATACGTAGGTACCTACATACTCAGTCGAAAACTGAACTTTCTTTTTTTGAAATCGGTTAACATTTTTTTGGGCTTGCGTTATTTTGAAACCCTAGGCACGCCACTGTGGTCAAGGACAGCTAAAGACACAATTGATTTTCTATTGTTTGACTCCGAATCGGTGTCGCGCGGGGCTAAACAGGTTAATCAGAATCTTACGTTTCTTTACATTTTCCACCTTTGGGCTGAAGCTAACTCGCACAGGCCCGTTAGACGTTTTTAATTAAATGCCAACTGACGATTATCCATCTATGCACTATGCAATTTCGACCCAAGAACCACGCCCAATGAATGGTTCCGTAGTTGGGAAGTTAACATTGTAGTTGAAAAACATGTTCTCCCATACATACATACATACATACATACATATTTATGTATGTATGGGCCCACGGTCAATTCTCCAAGTGCAAATTTAAGTTGGTCGACTTTTACTCGTTTACTTGTAAAGCCTACTTAGCCGTGATAGTTTTCCTTTTAATTTCATTATATGTACTACTGCCATGATTTATTTCACATCTCCAAAAACAACAATTTAGCTGGCAGGTAGTGTCCCCCACACTTGACTCTCTGTAAAGTGGTGTTTATAAACCCACAATTTTTGAACGGCTTATCCAACGATCCACACACCATGGGATAGACGAGAAAAAAAATACCATCCCCACAAGAGGGGTAAACAAAAAAAAAAAATTTAAGAGTTTATTTTAGCACTTTGTCAGCGTGATTAATATGTATATCTATGCCAAATTACAGCTTCCTAGTACTAATCATCTCTGAGCTACAGCGGGGACAGACAGACAGATAGACGGAAATGGCGAAACTATAAGGGTTCCTTGTTTACTACGGAACCCTAAAAAATATGATAAATTATTATATTACATAACATAAAATAACATCACGCCTTGTTTCCCCGAAGGGTTGGGCAGAGGTGTACCAATAGGACACCCACATTTCGCCAGTTATGTTTAAGTAGCACAAATTCAGACTCCGGGCTGCTACTGAGAAATTCCAAATAGAAAAACCCAATAACATTGCCCGATCTGGGAATCAAACCCAGGATCAACCAGGATCACGTAATCCCGCTACGCCGCGCGCCGTAGCGCGTAGCTCGTAGCAGGCGTAGCAAAAATTATGCTCCACCGCGACAGTGTATCACTGCCGTGACCAGGATTCGAACCTGGGTTACTACGGCCACAACGTAGGGTCCTAACCACTAGACGATCACGGCTACCGGAGCTGGTGACTGTGGTACCGAAATGTATGACTTTATCTCGGTAAAACTGGAGTACTTTAACTTATAATTTGTCACGGTTTGCGCAAGCTTAAAATGTAACACCTTGCAAATGCAATACCAATTTTGGCAACTATTCACTGACCACTGATGGTTTATTTGCAGCTTTGATTTAATGCTTGCAAACAAGTACGGTGATGGATACGACTTGATGTGGATTGTCCATAAATTCACGAAGTAATAAAATATTTCAGGGTAAAATTTGATAATATAAAATTCTTAATATTAGCACGTGAAGACGGTATACACATATCATTTGGAAAAGATAGAATTAACAAAAAAATGTTTTATAAGTAAACTTTATTACGTAAAATAAATTGCAGCTATGTAGGAGGCAGATTACTCCTGTTAATTCATAATGAAATAATTAAAATATACACAAGTTTGAATCTAAGTCTGAATTATTGCCATTTTAAATTAGACTGTGGTCCTACAGGTGCAAAAAATCTGCTCCGCCGCAACAGTGTGTCACTGCCGTGACCAGGATTCGAACCTGGGTTACTACGGCCACAACGTAGGGTCCTAACCACTAGACGATCACGGCTACCGGAGCTGATGGCTAAGGTATCAAAATTCAACATTACGTTAAAAAACTGGAACACTTTTTATGTCAATTGTTCACGGTATGCGCAAGAGTTGCAACCAACACGTTTATGCAATAACTGTTACTTACAAAGATAAATTTATTAAAATAGGCCTCAGGCATGCAATTAAGATCTTTCGCAAGTAATAGGGTCTTACACCCATTTTTGAAAAGGGTCTTAATTAAATTCAATAGTGCAAATATGCCCAAAAAAAATCACAAAATTTTTATTCAATCGATAAGTGCCATAAAAATGCATTTAAATTTTACATTTTCTAATTTCGAGCGTAGTTTGACGAAAATGCTGGACGCAGTGGACGCCATATTGCTCTGTGGTCATGACGTTACTTGGCTATGTAAACAAATGCGCTGATCTATTATCTAACTATCAGTTGACAGTTGACATGTTTTAGTTTACACAGCGGTATGACGTAATACAATGGCGGCTACTATTTCATGGTGTTTTTTAACAGATTAGAAAAAACTGAAAACGTTGAATTAAATTTTAAAATTTATTTTGTTATTTTATGAACTAAAAGTAAAATTTTCCGACTCCTTTTTGCCTAAACTATCTCAATAATCTATTTATAGATCTTTTCTCGTATGTAGTAAAATATTATGATTATAAAACATTTATACAAACTTAGATAATATTATCAATACGAAAGTAAGTCTTGTCTGTCTGCAACATTTCCTTTTCACGCCTTAAAGGCTGAATGGATTTTAATGAAATTGGCACACAGATAGACCATGACCTTTTGATACTTTTTTATCTCGGTAGTACGTTCCCATGGTATATTTTCCGGCTATCGGAGCTGTTGAACAGAGATACCGAATTTTGACATTATATTGAGTTCAATTAAAGTACTTTCACTGAAGATTATTTACAGTTTGCACAAGCGATAACGTAGAATAAACTTACGTTTTTTGTTAGATGGTAAAAAACAAACGTCGTGTTGTACACTAGATAACAAGATAATATTTTTTTTAAATTAACTGAAAAACAGCATACCATCAACTGCCTAGCCATTTCCTAACAATGTTGAGGTCGGCTTAATCTAACCGGATGCAGTTGAATAACAGTATTTTACATGGAGGAATTGCCTGTCTAACCTACACAACCCAGTTACTAGGTAATACGATACGATGCGGCCCTAAGTTCTTCAAAATAAAAATGTTTCTTTCCAATATAAGAATTACAAATTAATTAGTTCTAATTGTGTTAGGACAAACATATCAAAATTTTAGGACAGTGTTAAAGCATTCCAGATGGTTAATGCGCAAAATGAGCAAACTCAAAGTCGGTTTTTTTTTGTGTGGGAAGTTATTAAATAACTTCTCCCGCTCTGGGCGGAGCGGGAGGGTGTGTCAGACTCTGACTGACTAAAACCCACCCTTGTTCCTTCCGTTACCTGTATTGCCAGGGGTCTCGGTAACCCTTTCGGACTTTCCAGCGGCCCCGGCAGGCATCAGCCCTAGTGGACCCCTACACTTGTGCTGACATCTATTTGCGCGCGCGTGAAACACAACGCGCCTACGACCCAGGCCTGGTCCTTATCGGAACGCAAGCTACCCGTTGCTCACCACCCGCAAGTCCGCGCCTACGGTGGCCGGAAATCCGACTGGAAATGAGGGTTTTCATGAAAATTCATGCCACCAGTAGGCGCCACTTTGACAAGAGGTCTTCCATTTCGACAAAAAATATAAACTATATGATGAAGTTCATCATTCGTTCATCATTCAGTCACGGGAAAAAAAATAGGCGCTTTGACACTTTTGACAGGTGCCTGGACCTGACGTCTCAGTGCTGCCACCTAGTGAACGTCAGAGGAGAGAAGAAAATTCAGTTAAAAAGGGATTTACGGAGTAATTGGAGAGTAGAGTAGAGACCATTTGACCTTCAAGTTCATTTAAATTTCAATTTATTATTTTGTTTGCGACCAACCTTACCCAGCCTTTATTAACTTGGCCCATTTATCTATAGTAACATAGAAGCACGACCGGCCTTAAATAACAATATTTGTAACGTAACCAATCACTTGATCAAATATTGGCCGACCTTATCGGTGCCATCAATTTAAATATTCGACCTCGTAACCTATTCAATGTCTGTGTACGGTCAACAAAAGAGATAATTAAACAGGCACATAGCTTGCAACTTCTTTTAATTCTATACACTGGCGCCCCTGCTTCGCACAGTTTATACGGCTTGACAAAATATGGAAATTTATTTATTATGTGTAAGTTTAATATTAATGTAGTATACATAAAAACTTTGAATAAATTCTTTAAATAATGGCAAAAAACCGTACCAAAATCCGGTACGAAGTTGGGAAGAATATAAACCTTGAATAAATTCTCTAAATAATGGCAAAAAACCGCACCAAAATCCGTTACGAAGTTGGGAAGCACAATGCGATCAGACACAGACACAAAAAGTGACTTTATTTATAATATTTATAGATATAGATAATTATAGATTATATTATATATCATGTATTAGATTATATTATATTATAGATTTATAATTTATTTAAAAATATGTTATTGTATACTAGCTGCTGCCCGCCGATGCGTCCGCGTGGCTTTTTGTAAAATAAAAGTAGTGTTACTCCATATAACATCAGCTGTCAACCAGTGAAAGTCCCGTCCAAATCGGTCCAGCCGTTTCGGAGATAAGCCAGAACCAAACAGACAGACGAACAAAACAAAAAAAAAGTTTTTTGTTATAAGTAGGTACAGTACCCGTATATATTGTCTTATGCATTAAAAAAAAACAAGGTTGTCGGTCAACGGGAAGTACTCTATAGGTTTTGATTTATTTATAGTATCAAAATGTCTTGCATAAATGGCCGTATGTTTTATTCCATTGACTTAGAAGCTCCTAGGGACCGTAGGCCTACGAATTTTTGTGTTCCTCGCGCGCTTCAAAGAGATGTCAGCACAACTGACGGGGGCCTGCCGGGGTCGCGAGAAAATCCGAAAGGGATACCGTGGCCTCAGGCAACGCACACGCAACGGAAAGAACACGGGTGTGTCTTAGTCAGTAAGAGTCTGACACGCCCTCCCGCTCCACCCAGGTCGGGAGAAGTTATTAATTGAAAATTTCCCACCCAAAAAAAGGCCTACGAATTTGATATTAATTTCAACTTGATACCTTCACGAGATCCTGAGAAAAATCATCATCATTCATCATTTCAGCCGAAAGACGTCCACTGCTGGACATAGGCCTTCCACAAGCACCGCCACTTCGACTGGTTTTGTGCTTTCCGCATCCAGCGCATTCCTGCGGCTTTCACAAGGTCATCGGTCCACCTTGTAGGAGGCCTTCGAACGCTACGTCTTCTGGTCTTGACAAACTGACAGACAGTCAGACGGACAATAAAATGATCCTATAAGGGCGTGGACTCATCACCACGGCGCGGCGCTGCCACCGTTAAACAACACGATGTCGTGCGGCGGCACGGTGTTGTGTACGGTGCACCGCGCCACCACACAGCGCATCTGCTTGGCAGTTGATGATTCGTTGTCATTAAGTTAAGATGGCTGATAATATCGATGCTGACTTGTTAATATCATTAATGGAGGCACGTCCCGATCTCTAGGACAAGACAATTAAGGATTTTAGGGACAACCATTTGAGAACACGAGCGGCGCACCATTTAAGCATTTAAGACAAAACGGTTTTATCGCCCAGGCTGTGATAAAACGTATGACTCAAGCCATGGCTTGAGTGTTACGTTGCGACCTGCAGGGCGAGCATGGCTTACTGAGTCATGACACAGTATGCCATGCTCGCCCCGCAGGTCGCATCTTAGAAATCATAAGTTGTGGTATTTTGCTACACAAAGCCACATCTTTATTTTATAATAATTATAATTTTACCTTTGTTATAATTCCTGTACTACTTTCCTTGCTTCAAACATATGAAATCATATTATTTCTCTATCTTTCTTACATATGTTTGAACACCACAGCTGAAAAGCAACACCACAATGAACTGTTTCTAACACTGAAGACTGTATTTTATATTATTAATTTTCTCTTGTTGTAAAATAGCTTATTTTTATCCATTGACATCTTCAATCATAAATTGTCATCTGTCTAATATTTTCTTTCTATAAGAATCGTACCGGCCTTGATAAAGCTAGTTTCAGACTTACTTCGCTATGTACTCATGTAAACCGTTTTCATTGATCCTGGCAGGCATTCAAACTAATCATTTGAATTATGTTTCACAGAAACTTCTAGAACCTTTGCCAGGATCTATAAAAGCGGTGATCGGACCTGACAACGGTTCAGTCAGATCAGTTCAGGATCAGTCAGTTCCGGTTGAGTCCGATTCAGTTCTATAGCTTACTTTATTTCTTGTACTAATAATTGTAACGTGTGAAAAATATAATCTCTAAAGAATCTATAGTGTGTGTGATTTGTGATTCACCTTACATAGCCGCCGGCCCTCTCACTTCCGCCTTTGGGAGATTTCTAAGGCCGAAGGCGTTATAGTCTCGTGGCTAAGGACCCCACAGCCGACCACTCCTGTGTGTCTTAGGAGGTCCAGACACTCGTCTCGTGGAGCGTGAGGTGCTGTAGAGTGCCTCCGCATCAGCCGTATCGGCGAGATTCGGACTACGCCACCGTCTTACTAGTCCACTCCAGGAAGGAGAGCTCTACCATTATTAGGGCATTCTATCAACGTGGCGTTGGACACTAACACCGATTACACATCATACCACCAACCTTATCAACAATACCACTAATTTAGGTACTATAGAACAAAACCTCTTGTTTAACAAGGGACGTTTTACTCCTTGGGACAGAGTTGCCGACTGACTGCGAAGGCGAGATCCTCATCTTCGTGCTCCGCCTCGTCTGTCAGCCCTGTCCCACTGCTGCCTGCCGATCCAGACCAACTACCTGCCGACCCAGTCCAGCTGCTGCTAGCCGATGCTACATCCTGCCGTCCAAGCGTCCCGTGCACTCGGACCGGAAGCACAGAATAATTTTAATATTTAGTCTAATCTTTTGAATATTTAGTAGTAAGTATTATTACTTTAGTTTTCTTTTTTTAACGTGACTTACGACTGGCCCTCCGGCCAATCGTAACGTTACAAAGTCCCATCCCCACTCCGCCGCCTTGTACTCCTACTAAGTAGTGACAGTGAAGGCACTGCGCACACGGTGCGCTTGTAGAGTTCACTTTCGCCTGACATTAGGGACTGCCAAACTGTTGCAGTATATAAAAGAAGAGTGAAAGGACACTATCTTTCCACTTCGTGATGGTTGCTTAAGGATTTATTATTTTATAATTAATCACATTTTAGTGATATTTATGTTAGAAGTATGTATGTATTTATGGCAGGTAAGTATATTCTCATATTATTTGTTTTATTTTATTAAGTAAATTGTTTTTGAGTTTATGTGTTTCTTTATCTTCTTTCCTATTGCAGGTATGCTGGAAGAGATTTCTTTAGAAATAAGCGTCACCTTTGTACGTATTATTCTGTTATTTTCTTTTTTTTTTATTTATTTAAAAAAATATTTAAAATTATTTTTTTTTGTTAAATAAATAAATGTGAAAAGTGGCTACACATTGAAACAATGTCACGAAACAATGATTGTGGGCAATCAAATAAATTCTTGTCTATATTTACATTTTCTTGAGGCTGATTAAACTAGTCCTACGTACTAACCGTTACTCGGGTTTTATTTTTACGATTTGTTGGTGGAGCCTGTATTTATGTTAAACGTAGATAGATGAAAAGTAAATTCTCGTAGTCACTTTGTACACTGATTGATAGTTGTATGTTTTTTAATCTTTTATATTGGTTTGGTTGGCCTGGAGAAATCGCTTTCACAACCCATGTCAGCGTTTACAGGCTGATATGTCACCAATATACAAAAATAGCATTTGCTAGCGCCTTCACCCGGTCAGAAGATCGGTCGAGGACATCGTAAACTATCCTACGGGAACGTACTATTGAGATAAAACCGACCAAGTGCGAGTCGGACTCGCGCACGAAGGGTTATCTATAAAAACTGCAAAAAAAAAAATACCATATCTGTGGTATGGGAGCCTCTTAAATATTTATTTTATTCTGTTTTTTTTTTTGTTATATCGGCAACAGAAATACATCATCTGTGAAAATTCCAACTGTCTACGGTTCATGGGATACAGCCTGGTGACAGACGGACAGAGAGACGGATAGCGGAGTCTTATTAATAGGGTCCCGTTTTACCCTTTGGGTACGGAACCCTAAAAATGATCCTTTGTCCTAACACAGGTCTACTTGTGTGCCAAATGTCTTCGAAATCTATTCAGCAATCGAGGAATGAAAGGTAATAATAGACAGACAGGCAGACAGAGTTACTTTCGCATGTATAATAATAAAATTAGAAGTATGGATAGTATGGATGGATAGTATGGAAGTATGGATAAATAATCTCAAAATATAACATAATCTAAGCACAAAACATACTCCATAATATTTCCATACGGTACCAGTAAGAATGTTTCTAACAATGTTTCTACTTAGCATTATCTTTGGTTAAGTGCCAAACTGAACTGAGGGACTGTGCAGTTAAATGGCGTATGACAAGAGTTAAGGCTGCTGCCAAATGTATTGCACTGCTTCGTGTAATGTAATAGAGAAGAAAGGAAATGCTTTAAATAGCTATGCTAATTTTCTCATCAAAATTTTGGTTTGCCAAAACTCAAACTTAAACTCAAAGTATTTACTTCAAATACACCAATTACAGGCACTTTTGAATTGTCAAGGGGTCGGTCAGTCAGAAAGATGAAATCAGTTGCCCTTTCCAAAGCGTAGTAGGTTCATATGGAGAAGAGAGAGCAAGAAACTCCACGAGCACTCTTTTAAATAAAACATTGTTACAATAATATTAGTTAGATCATTCATGTTGATTTTATACACTAGAGAGCAATAAATTAAGGTCACATAAAAATGAAAAGAAAGTCTTGGCAACTAAGAATGCTAGCTTTATGAAATAAATTTTAATAGACAATTAAATGTTCTTTAAATGAAAATAATAAAACTTCTTAGTTACTGTAAAGTTAAGCTATCAAAATGACGAAATAAAAAAATGGGACTTTTGTAAATGGTACTACGAATTCTCTGCATCTGTTTTTGCTTTTATTTCTATTCTGTCATATAAAAAGGTATGTAAACAGCTTTTCTGATGTTCAATATTCATTATTGAAGCTGTTATAATGTCGCTTACACCTGAAGAATGCACCAGATTTCTCACTATGCTGGAAATCGGCTGGAGTCAGCGTGATACAGCATGGACAGTTGGTGTGTCGCTGTCAATTGTACAACGAGTTCTCCGACGTTACGAGGAAACCGGTTCTAACCTACGCAGACCAGGAACAGGCAGGGCAAGATGTACCACAGCACGAGAAAATCAATGCTTTTAAACTGCTATCTCATAAGAACTGCACTTACATATCAGTTCCGACGCCTCAGAGGAAGTAACCCAAGTCCATAGACTGTAAGACGGCGACTTGCTGAAGCAAATTTAAAACCATCAAGACCTGCAAACGGCCCCAAATTGGAGCGTGGGCATCGTATTTCGCGATTAACATATGCGCGGAACCACTTAAATTGGAGTATTGAAGATTGGTCAAGAGTTATGTTCTCAGATGAATCAAGATTTATGCTTTATAAGAACGACGGAAGAACAAGAGTGTATGGAAGACCAGGGGAGCAATTCAAGCAACCATGCATCGAAGACAAAGTGGCCTATAGCGGTGGATCCGTACTTGTATGGGCCGGAATTTCTGCAGAGAGTCGCACAGAGCTGGTGGTTATAGAAAATGGCACTCTAACTAGCAAAAGATTCGTGAAAAAAGTCCTACGAACTAACGAATACGTTGGTTCATTTATGGTCAATTTGGGAGAGGATGCTACTCAATACTCAATACTTTATTGCATGCCATAATGTGTACATAAAAACAGTTGGTATGTTAAACATAGAATCAATTATGGACCCTGTCGGGCACAGCAAAGTGAATTTTTACAATTATTTACAAAACATTTCATTAGGAGAGAGGATGAAGGCGCTTACTTGTTTAGAAAAATAATAAATGAAATAGTACCTAAAATAGTTTTTTGTGCTATTTATATGAGTCGTTGGTTTAATGTTATTGCAAGTAAAATAAGTATCAAATTATAAATATAATACATAGGTATAGGCTAAAAATATAATACATACAATACAATAGTGTACCTAATAATTTTAATAGTATTTTTGCAATTTAAAAATAAGTAATTGATTAAAAATTAAATTTAAAATGTAAAATGAAATGCCACCTAAATTTTTATGTAAAAATGGTTTTATTGTTGTTGAAATTTATCGTTTAAGTACTCGTCAATAGTATAATAGCTTTTAGTTATTAGAAATTGTTTCAATTTATTAGTAAATATATTATTTTTGTCAATATTTTTTATGTTTTCCGGAAGCTTGTTATATATTTTAATGGACATAACATATGTACCAGAAGAGTGCATTTTTAATCGTGAAGTGGGTATGTTTAGTCTGTTTTCATGTCTGAGTGTAATTTTATTTTGAATTACACTGCTATCTTTATGCATGACAATGCCCGGCATCATACTGGTGCAATTGTGAATGATACCTTCAAGAGATTAAATTAATAATTAATTATTACTGTATGGAGTGGCTAGCACGCAGCCCGGACCTCAACCCAATCGAGCATGCTTGGCATGAGCTCGGAAGATGTATGAGACACCGAAACGCTTCCCCGACTACGCTTCAAGAGCTCAAAGTTGTTTGTTGGAATATGTAGCATTATATAACATTAATTCGCGATTTAATTCTTATTCTAAACTGTCACAGTATTTCTAGACGAACAGTCAATTCCGAAGGAAACCTGTGATCTGTTAGTCGCTTTAAATAAATACAAGAACAATATAGATAGACGTACACGTTAAAAGCGTCCGTAATAGAAATATAAACCCAATTAAAAATTAGCTATTAGGCTTGTTTGAAAAGTGTTCAACAAAAGGACGTGCCGTATACACAAAAAGAAAAAAAAATCTTTTATATTTTTTTTAATTTATCGGTACTCTCATCAAAATAACCCACATTATTGGCAAATAAATGATTTCTAATTTCTGTTATGATAAATTAACCGCGCTGTTCTTTTATGTGACCGCGTTGTTCTTACAAACTACGCAACGGCTTTTGATGCGGTTTTCACCATCTTTAGATAACTTATTCCGATAACCATTCGAAATAAATTATCTTTTTAATTAGCAGAATTACACGAATATCAAACTTATGTAAAATAAAGAAATCTCTTTGTTTTTTGAGTTCTGAGTCACTGTGTGAAGCGGGACTTCGCTAGTAATTACATAAAATAAAACCTATTGCTACACAAGTACACAAAGCTAAAACAAAACACTAACGAACGAAGAGCTTTAAAAAATGAATTAGGTTTGCATGGAAGTTTTAATTAAGCTGATTTGAAACGTCCAAACATTTTACGAAAACAACTAAACTGGTATGACAGCTCTGAAATTTCATCTCTTTTCTTCCTGTAAGAGAGAGAGAGAGAGCGACAGAGATCGAACGTGATATCAGTTGTTGGGAAGTTGTGTTCTACAAAATATACCCAAGCGGTATCAATTTCAATCGCCAGCAGTGCCTACGCCGCAGCCTCAACTTATCTGTGTTGACAACTCTATGTTGTCAAATCCAGCCATATACGTAGATACGAGCTTGTAAATGTAAGCCATTTTTATTTACAACAAGCCGTGTGCCCGATGGGATCTGTCATCGGCAAAATTTCGAAATAATAAAGAAACTTTGATCCCCTATTTAACCCCTTTGTGGGATTTATTTTCAAATATTTTCAAAAACTGCTCACTTTCGTCACAAAAGGAATTGTTTTGCAAATTTTTGCAAATTTTCATGTTTCTAGCCTCAGCGGTTTACTCAATACTCAATATATTTATTGCTTCCACTGTGAACTTAGGTATAGTAGGTTTTACAAAAATATGATCATTGTGGATCCTGTCGGCCACAGCAACACTAGTAGAGAGGAAGAGGGCTTTTATTTGACTACTTAGTTGTTGGACTCTATATTGTAATTATTTTATAAAACATGTAATTTAAAGATTGTCTTTTAAATATTCATAGATATAATAATAGCATATAGATAATAGAAATTGTTTTAATTTATTTTTTAAAGTATTAAATGTGTTCTTCTTAAAAAAAAACTGGTAATTTATTATTTATGTTTTGTTATAATTTATTAAATGGCTATGGTTTAGGCTGAGCGTTGTCTGTCAATAAATTAACGAATACAAGATTTTTATTAAGAAGAGCGCTGCCTGCTGAAGCCTCTGCTGAATATCATCTTCCCAACAGCAAGAAATGGGACACTATTATTAGCAGGCAGATTAGTTCTTACTATTCATTTTCTTGTCGTACGTATATATAACTATGGAGACCACCATGAAAAGAAACATTTAAACAAACCACTATTAACTACACCTTCAATACACATTTTATCAAAGTGATTACATCTCTCAAAGAAGATGTTGAACAAGATAACAATATTACCATCGCATTACAACAAAATCAATAAACCCTATCTTTCTAAATCATTCCCAAGTTATAACCTGGTTATCCTCACATTATCCTTTTAAATTCGACTCACAAGACGCTTACGAAGGACTTTAGAATTCTCTAACGACCTCTGTGTCGTTTGATGTCCATGTGAGTTAGTAAAAGTTATAGTATATGTCACTTTTATTTGATGGCATAAAATATGAGTGAACATTATCGGGGTACGGCAGTGTGGAGACATGCAGAACTGTGTCACTTCATCATAGCTTCCTTACTGAGATTATTATTCTAAACCCTTAACTTCCTTACATATCGAAGATAAGCACTAACGATTTTTGAAAATTCACCCCCTACAGAGGTTAAAAAGGTATATAAGTTTGTATGAAAATTCATCATTAGAAACCCCATCGAGCCCACAGCTTGTAGTTAAACAAATATCATACGAACGCCAGCTTATTTAAAACTCTCAATAAAAAAGGAAAAACTGTCGTAGGAAAAACTTCAATAGCTTTTTACGACAAAACAGAGGAAATAAAGAATCCTTTATACCATTAGTTGGAGCGTTTTATTTATGATAGCGATAACAAACATACACTCCGACGCCTTTACAATTTATACTCGCAAAGAAATATCATATTGTCTCTCTTGGGAAATAAAATATTTCGGTATTTGTTGCGTGTATTTGGTGTTTGTGAAATTCTATGGACTATGAAAGGCAAAGAAAGCTATAATAGTGTTATTGGGTTTTTATATCAGGATTTTTTCAGTCCGGAGTCTGGATTCGTGCCCGGTTGATGGCAATAGGCGCGCCCCCTATTACATGGGACTTCACACACACAACATAACTGGCGAAATGTGGGTGTACTATAGGTGCATATCTGCCGTACCCTTCGGGGATTACGGGCGTTATATTATATATGTATGAAAGGCAAAGGAGTGTGAGTAAGGTGTGAGATGAGGTTTAATATCTGTCAACTGTTTTATGACTTTTACTTCACCACGTTTTGTATTTAAACCACGTAGTCGTAAAGTATAATTTGTAAACTTATGGTTAAAGGCACGCGGGAAAGTCCGAAAGGGATACCGAGGCCCCTGGCAACATAGGCAATGGAAGGAATACGGGTGGGTTTTGGTCAGTAAAAGTCTGACACACCCTCCAAGTTATTTGATAATTTCTCACCCAAAAAAAATGTGTTTATGTATGCGTGTGTGTGTTATCTTACAAATTGTTCGTGGAAAACTGGTTTTTCTGCCCTTTCCCTGGCGCCGTTTATGTTCTGGACTGACTTCGGGTTTCTGATAGGCTTCTGATTATAAATTTATTCAAATCTGCAATTTTAATGCTGCTCTGAATGGTTGACCAAAATACCATCAAACAATCACATTCGTTGTCAGTAGATTTGGAATAACCAGGCTTTTCAAATCCTAGGTTTAACATGGAATTTTATTTGAGATTCCTTTTTGCTTTAAATATTCAATTTCGGACTATTTAATTAAGCTTTTATTTTATAATGGACTGAAAACGTAATGAGGTAAGTAATATAAAGTAACACTTTAACAGCAAAAACCTAATTAATGTAATGCTTTATAATTAACTGAGTGCTCCCTAACCCCAATGTAATTATCGTATATTGCACGTAAATTCATGAATTTAATGTAATATTCGATGGTAATATTAGTTGGTATAAGCAATATAATGAATTTGTTAATTAACATTGACTGCTTCCAATATTGAAATTGTATCTGACATATTCATTTCATTTTTGACATTTTTAATATTTAATTTTAATTATTGTAATTTTTTGTGTAAATTATATTATATTTTTAGTCTGAGCCTTCTCATGCTGATCCATGAAATAGGAGAAATCTCGACCCCTATCATACAGAATGTCCTAGTTCAGGGGTGAGACCTCATTAATGTAAGGTGTACCGATGTTTGGAAATAAAATTACTATTACTGTTTCAAAGCACTTAAGCAAGCGCTTGTCATCTCATACATTTGGGCCGAGCGATTGAAGTTTTGTATGAGTCAATTTTTTTTTTCGCTAATTCAATGTTAATCCCATGGAGGCATTTGTTAAGTTTGATGGTCTACGCCACACCTTATTGAAACACGCTGTAAAGCGTGTAAACACAGTCAATACTAAATTTGAGATTTGTGATGGTCAGTTGAAATAATATAGAAATTAGTCAATTAAAAAACTGCCAAACTTTATTTCGACACCATTCTGATAATCTTTAACGACCCTTGTCGTATTTGAAAATAAAAATTAATTGTGTGTTAATGAGCGTTTTTTTTTTATTCTGTGTTGGCATCTCGCAGGTCAACCTAGGAGGTTGTCGGCCGCTTAACCGGACATTCCTGTGGGTGCCTCAATAAATTAAGGCCTCCGACCAGGGCATAATACTTAACAACTAAGCGACTAAGGGCACCCCTTCGTGGGGTACGGACCTCGGCTTAGGGCGTCGCTGGGGGAGGGCATCAAGGGATAGGCTGGATCGGATTATTTGAGGACGAATTTAAAGTAATAGGCTCAGCGGAACGGGCTGGCGCAAGGCTCGGGGCCGGTATGGACGGGCACGTCGCGGCGGGCATCGGCGGTGAGGACGGAAGGACGGCAGTCTGTTTTTGTGTTTACTAGCTGTGCTTGTAGTGGAACTATTCTCCTGGATGAGGGTAATAGAGTCATCGGGAATGGTGAGTGCGTGCTTTAGTCGGCGAATCATATTTATGCGGGATCCCTCCCGGTATTTTGTTCGCTTCTCCCAAGGGATCGGCTTGCCATACATAGTGATCTCACTGGATGCTAATGAGCATACCCAGTCCCAATTATAAATAAAATCAAGGAAATCAATTGATAAGCAAATTGACCATCAACTTAAATTGTCCGTATATTCAAATCACAACCTGCATTCTTTAAAAGTCGTATGAAATGGCTCTAACACGGCAAATTGATGTAAGGTGTCAAATTGCTGGGCAAATAATCCCTTATTTTTTTTTGGGTGGGAAATTATCAAATTACTTCTCCCGCTCTGGGCGGAGTGGCAGAGCGTGTCAGACTCTTACTGACTAAAACCCACCCGTGTTCCTTTCGCAGCCTTTCGCTGCATTGCCAGAGCCACGGTATCCCTTTCGGACTTTCCCGCGACCCCGGCAGGCATCGGCTCTAGCGGACCCTTTCAGTTGTCCTGACATCTCCTTGAGGCGCGCGTGGAACACAACTCTCCGTCGACCCAGGCCTGGTCCTTATCCTGAGACGGCGAGCTACCCTGCTCGCTTCGTACCATGGCCTGGACAAAAGCCGGACGCGAGAGATCGCCTCCACGAGGACACGGCGGTGCCCCGCGCAAGCCGGGCAGTCCAGTATGCTCCACCGTGTCCTCTGGGCGATCCACACAATGGTGACACCCAGGCGTTTCCTCCCGCCTTATCCGGAACAGGAACCTCCCGAAGCTGCCGTGTCCGGTGAGGATCTGCGTCAGATGGAAGGTTAGGACGCCGTGGCGCCTCTCTAGCCACACCTCAAATAGGGGACTTATCGCCGCAATTGTGGCGTGCCCAAAAAATAATTACCCTGACTTACTAAAATAAGAAAAGTAATGTAAAAAAAAACTATATTTTTATTTGGAACAACAACAAATTGTTATAATTACTTACAATAGAAATGATGATAGCTACAAAAGTTACATAGCCCCCGTGTCGCGCCCGTAGGAAGTTTGGGGTGTTTTAAGCATTTTACTGTAACATCTGAACATATTTTTAATAATATATTATATCTAAGATTAACACATTAAAATACTTATTATACTAACTGGTAAACAATCTATTAAATCCCGAACGAAAATTAATTTTCCTTCCCGCGAATCTGCCGATAAATGAAAATCTGCAAAGCGCATAAAAAAAACCTTCATAATCAAATAAACGCTTCATTGATTAAATTGACCTTTTGCTAACAGGATATTCTAATTACCACGGTAAAAATGCGAGAAATGCAGTTTCAGATTTCAAAAGAAAATGAAAGAAACTCCTTTTAATTAACTCTAGTCCCTTTAATGCTGTGATGTAAAAATAAAGTAAAATAAGCAAAGATTTTTTAGTTGTTTACCATACCAGTAAAGAAGTAGAAAAAAGATGATTTTTATTTGTATTTCTTTGGGACTTCTGTTTTGAATAGCTTTGGCTCGCTCTCTCTATTCAAAAGAAGTTAGTCGAACTCTTACCGACTAAAACGAGGCCTCTACGGTTGTCAAGATCCAGAAAATCAAATTGATCAGAGTTTTTTCCCTATCAGATTATCAGCACTGCGGTATTTATTTCTTAAATATCGCGGAATTATGCTGGGATAGAGGCCTCGCACAGGTTTTTTCTATTATGTTTTGTTTTAAAAGTAAATTTTGTTAGTTTCAAATTCTTGTTTTTTACTGTTTGTACTGTGCGTGTCCCAAATAAAATATTTATTTAAAATATTTTCTTTATCTTTTTCTTTCTCTTTTTCTTTCTTTTCTCATCTTACGAGAATTCAATCATTTCATCCAAACTA
Source organism: Atethmia centrago (assembly GCA_905333075.3). Taxonomy (NCBI): domain Eukaryota; kingdom Metazoa; phylum Arthropoda; class Insecta; order Lepidoptera; family Noctuidae; genus Atethmia; species Atethmia centrago. Next base: position 32,909,882 of record HG995367.1, on the reverse strand, counting down.
CAAAGCTGATACTTTTTACAATCCACCGTCAAGAGCAACCGCATTTTACTTCACACTGCACAAATCCCCGATTCATTCATATCGCCCCTCGCCACACAATATATTTACATAATGTATAGCCAAGCTCGCAGGTCGAAGCAATTTCTCGCTTCATAGAACGTCCGCATCCCGTGTACATTGCGGTTGCTAATCCTACACGTCTGTGCCGCGGTATCCGACCTCAATTTGTCATGTTCACGTCACTATAAGTTGGTAAATTTTATTGGTATTGTAATGATTGTTGCGTTAAAATTATATCAGAAATAGCTTTTTCCTGGGTGCATGTGGACAAAAACAACTACAAAAAACAAAACAAAAACTAGGACGAAATTGTTTATAGCCACCCACAGCTCTCTAATGGCGGTGTTTTAAAAACGTTCTGAATTTAACACGTTCAGGGACACTGAAAGCCTAGAGGCGATAATAAAACTTATATTGCGTCTCTTTCAGTGTCTTTGAAAGCGTTAAGGCGATATTGAACACGGTTCTAACCTCAAAGCTTTAGGGGTATTTTGCTGGAAACGCAACTAAACTTCTGATGGTAAGAAACCCAAAATAAAGACGTCCGCCATTTTTAGTTAGATATCAGAACAACGTCCAGCTTTTGTCATTGAGTCTCTGTTCGCTGGGCACGTCATAACTTGGCCTGTTTAGGGTTCCGAACCTCAAAGGAGAACCTCAAGACAAAAACGGAACCCTTATGGGATCACTTCGTTGTCCTTCCGTCCGTGTGTCTGTCCGTCTGTCAAGACCCTTTTTCTCAGGAATGCATGGATGTATCAAGTTGAAATTTATAGCAAATAGGTACGTCTTCTCATAAGCTTGATTTTTTTTAGAAATTCAATCTTCTAAGTCAACGCAATAATAAAATACTGCCAGTTATGCGAAATATTTTGATACTCGCAAATAAATCAAAACCTATAGGGGTCCCGTTGTTCTAGAATCATGAACTTGGCAAAAAGCAACAGTAAAAATAAAGGAAAAAGTTCGAAAATTGTTAATTTGTAGTTTTATCTCATAGGTACATTTTATTTTTTCGATTACGAATTCTCGGTTGCAGTTGGAGAATTGACCGAGAGGTATATCGATGTATTGGAGAACATTTTTTCAACTAAAATGTTAAGTTTTTTCTTGGGATAAACTCTTCCCAATTATGGAACTCACCATTGCGCGTAGTCCGACACACACTTGGCCAGTTTTTTAAAGTATCTTGGTTTATGCTCCAGGTATCTTCCAACCAAAGGATACACAACAACCCTTTTATTTGTATATTCACGAGAATGCGTGGCCAATTATAAATCAAAATCAAAATATATTATTTCCCATAAACCTACATGAGCACTTATGAAACGTCAGAAGCTAGGTGCACGATTCAAATTGGTCGCTTCCTATGGAGAAGAGCCGGCAAGAACCTCCACGGTTACTCTTTTAAAAATAATTGGCTTCTACAATGTTTTCAAATTAGAGTGTTAATTGGTATGGGAGGACAGTGTAGGCCTGTCAACAAGTACCAGGTATAAATCTACAGTCTATTAAGCCTATTAATCAAACCGAATAAAATAAGACAAAATAAATCCATGATCGAATTTAATTTCAATGGTCTATGTGTTTACTTACAAAGGAGTGGGTATCAATGGGAATCACAAATCTTAGCATGCGGGAGATCATTTCCATATCTATTTTTGCCTATCTCCTATTTGAATACAATGCTATGATTGATCGCCTTAGATTGCTATAACATAACTATACAGGTTGAAATTGAAAACTTGCGACAAACTGAAATGGGACATTGTATACATCATTATTAACAACTTTTACTAAGGGACCAAAGCTGTAATCCCAAAAAAAAAAAATCTGCTTTTCCTACATTTTGATGAGGTATTGCGAACATAAATGTAGGGGACAGCAGTTTTTTTTTTTGTGATTGTAGCTTTGGTCCCTTAGTAAAAGTTGTTCATAATGATGAGTACAATCTTCCATTTCGATTTGTCGCATGTTTTCAATGTCACCCTGTATAGTTTGTCCTTACTCTATTGGCAAACTTCCATTCTCTTTCAATTTTGGTCATGGTTTAACATTCCAAAACTATAAACGTCAATCCTATTAATATTGTAAACGTGAAAGTTTGTGAGTATGTGTTTGTTACTCTATCACGCTAAAATGGCTGAACCAAAACAGATTTGGATGAAATTTAGCACATAGCCAGACCATGACATGGATTAGGACATTAGATACTTTTTATCCCAATATCCCCACGGGGTCGAAACTTATGCGGGTAAAACCGTGGGGCGCAGCTAGTAATTCATAAAATGTTAAAGAAAAACAACGAGAACTTTATGAAGAAAGAGGTAAAAGTATCTACAGGCTAAGATTACGCTTAACTCCTATTCAAAACCAGTACTTTGCCCGCGACTTCGACCCCGTAGATTTCGTACTTCCCCTAAAAATTTCAACACCGGGGGTGATGAAAACTTTCACCCCCATCCCTTTTAAAAGATAGTTTGTGAGAATTGAAATTTACGATCTTTAACATTTTGATAAATACACATTTATTTAGATAAGTATTCGGGCCAATATTTGAGTAAATAGCATAGAAATAAGATTTTTTAAATAAACTATTTCCTCCCTTTTTACCACGACAGAAAAGCGTTTGGTACGTTTCCATTGTATGACTTAAGCATTATTTGTACCCATTTTCGAGAATTGAAACAAGCAGTAAAATCCGCCCTAGTAAAAACCCCTTAAACTTTATCACCCTTTTCCATCCCGTTAGGAGTTGAGTTTTGATAAACCCTGAAACGTACTTTTTTATATTTTGGTCTAAGTAAGTATTAATACAGAGTTTGGAGTTAGTCCGACAGCGCGTTAATTTTTTTCCTCTGTGTGAGGGCTAATTTAAAAACAAAAAGGGACAATCTTTATTAATTACTGAGGCAAGTATTTCCAAATTTAATTACCCCTTTTTGATCCGTCAGGGTTTTCGAAAAACCCAAAAACTTATTATTGTTTATTTTCTGTCAAAATTAATATTAATACTGAGGTTCAACTTAATCGGGGTGGGCATTAAAATTCTTCTATACAAACTTTAACACCCCTAAGTCCTTTGAGGGGTAATTTTATAAACTAATAATCGTTAACTTTATTACATACTTAGGCAAGTATTCGTGGCAAGTTTCAAGCTTATTAATAAAATGAATAAGATGGTTCTTATAAACTGTATCCCTTATTTTCATCCCCACAGGGGTGGAATTTTGAAAAATCGTTTGGAGATTCAAAAATTATGAGTTAAGCAATCAAGTTTCGACACTGCGTTGATAATAATAATAATGATTTATTTTCTCACCACAATATAGGTACATTAGAGAGGTATCATACGTAACGGCAATAATTATAGGTACTGTGGGAGACTGGTGCCTAAACTAGACGTGAGGTCTGTATTTCAGGACACCAGGTCTCTTCCCCTTGGGTAATGCTTACATTTTAATGTTCGGTACAATAATTGGTGCGGTAAGAATTTACAAAAGCATAGGCTTTTAAGATTAAAAAGAAAAAAAAGGAAGATAGCTTCAATATTGGTGCTTCGTGTTAGTATGTTTAGTTGGTATTTGTATGATTGTGTATCTGTGAGTGAGTAAGATGTACGTGTGGGTGTAGTGTGTGTTGGGGGGGGGGGGGGAGGGGGATAAAATGTGTTAAATTGGCTATTTTAAGACAGCAAATAGTTTTTCTGTTCCTTCATAATTTAACTCCCGGAGCCAACTGCTTAGTTTAATTTTGCATTTGGTTTTGGAGAGGTTATAAATTGGGAGCTTCCTATTTATTTTATTATAAAAAAAGCAACCAAGGTAGCAAAAAAATCGATGGGAGGAAGTAGTCGAGACCCGGATGTGAAAGCCGACTATGGAATCGAATCGTCTACTTCTGTGGGAGAGTGAGTGGTCGAAGGTAGTGAGGCCATGCTGTTTTATAACTGTTTGCAATAGGAACAGTTGACGAACGGTTAACACCTTTGCTTCCTTATATAACACAACCGGTGGATATCGGAAAGATGAATCAGTAATTTAGTCAGAACAAGTAATTATAAATATATAGATTATGCCTTTTGTAACAAATTACACTTCGTTCCTTTTAATACCGTCTGTGACAACACTAATATTTTACATAAACTGTAATAAGGGAGATAAGTAAACTAGTGCCAAGCAATAGACAATTTAAGTATACCGTCGACACGTTTGAGGCATGCCTCAACGCTTGACGTACAATGGATTACGTCTCTAGAAGATAACAGCGTCCTCCTGTCTGCTAATAACAACAAATTACGACCACCGAAATATGTCTGTCAAGAGTGGTGATGATCACCAAGTCTTCTTTGTTATTTTGGTGTTTATGGTACCTAAGTTTATTGAGAGAGGCTTGTGGCTAAGTAATAACAGCCGCATGGGTCGATCGATAAGGTAAAGCTACGCTTGCCGCGGTTGGTCCGTGGATGGGTGACCATCTTTATTTACCAAGACCCCTCCGTGGCTCGGAAAGCACGTTAAGCCGCGGGACCAACGGCTTAACGTGCTTTCCGAGGCTGTCATTTGTAGATCTTTGACAGTCGTTACGGGTCGTCAGAAGCTCGAAAGTCTGACAGCCAATCTTACCAAGGGGTATCATGTTACCCAGTAACTGGGTTGTGGAGGTCACATAGACAGTCATCCATGTAAAATACTGGTATTCAGCTGTATCCGATAACACTGGAAGCCGACCCCAACATAGTTGGGAAATGGCTAGGCAAATGATGATGGTACTAAATTTCTTATATTCAATAAATGGAAGCCCATGTTCTGCATTTGATCATTGTCATCTGCTTAGCCTTTTCGTGGCAGCCCCAGAAGGAAATAGCGGGACGGACTCGGCTCTTTTCTTAAAGGAAAAATTGGTTACATACATCATTAAATAGGGATCAATGGAAAGAGAGAAGGCCGTCCCGCAGTGGGACACAAACGGCTTATAAATAAATAAAAATAGCCGTTTCTCTACCATGTTGGGATCCAGTTTAACTGGATGCAGCTCATGCAGCTGAATACCAGTATCTTACATGCAACGACTGAAGCTAACCTGGTTACTGGTTCTCCAGATTACACAAAAATGTCCCGGGGTCGTAAAATAAAGATATTAGATTGAATTTTTATTTACGGCAAGAAAAACTTCGAGATTTCATTACGTTTTAAAGAGTTCTCGTTACAGTTTTAAATTAACATAGCACTTTGTATTTTCACTGCCCACGCCTCAGGGCAGCAATAACGTAGTTCCAAGATTGAAATCGTTTTGCAACACTGTTAGATTTCTAGGTAATTGCCTAGAAATACAGAAATTGTGGACTAGATTGAAATTAGATTGCTGGAGCTGAGACTCGCTTTGAATTCTTTATGACTGAAAACGTACAACCTTATTAGTCCTTTTCTACATTTAACGTGATTTTATGTTGTAGGTCATGGGTTCGAACCCAAGCAAGCGCTTTACTTTGTGTAATAGTACATTATGGTACTAGTGTGCAACATTGGTGATTACCGCTGAGACGCCATTGAGATCTTAAGAGAGCCGAGGACCCCGGACCCCCGTTTTTTTTTTTAACACACTTGAATAAAATAACAAAAAAAACTCATTTTTCCTTGGAGTTTTCAGATAGTAAACTTTCCATAACGTTAAGGGCTTCACATCTTATATCGGGCGATGTACAACATAAATCATTTTCTTCGTAACTAGTACTTGTAGACATGTTAATTATTATATAAAATAAAAAAATAATTATAATTTCAACAGTGAAAACGAGTTGTGAAAAATGTTTCGCTATGGCGGGAAAAATTAATCAGTTTTCTTATGCGCGCGCATTGCGATCGACCACAGACTAAAGAGATGAGTTTTTTTTTATTTTCCGCACATAGGGTTTGCGCCTATTTTGCCACGTACAAAATGGGGAATTTAAAGTTTCCTTTTATTACAGAGAAAACAAAAGTTATATTTAAGTGAAAGTTTTATTTATTAAACACGTACGAATTAAAATTATCTATTTAAATAAGAAGTTGCATGAAATGAGCAAGCAATAGGAACACTAATTTATTGGCTGTGCCTCCGCTGCCGGTACCGGTTCCTAATTTATTTGTTCTATTGAACACGATCTTCTTTTTGAATAAAATCTTTTATAAGAACAAAGCAACTCAACCAATAAAATTAAAAAAATATCTATAACTCACTAGTGAGTTATAGCAATGAAAAAGTCATACTTTGATTTTGGGTGTCATTCTGTGCCTAATTGCGGTGACCATAGAGCCACTTTATGAGCAAGTGTGTTGAAAATAATTCTATCACCATTGCTCTCAAAACGGTGAAGGAAACCATCGGAAACATGTCCTAGAACCAAAAATTTGGCAACATATGTCATCTACCAACCCACAGTGGGCGCGCGTGGTAGATTACAGCCCACTCCCTCTCGAAGATAGGAGGCCTGTGTCCCAGCAGTGGGAACATTATGCTACATATTTTGTTTACTTCGGATATTTTCATATTTTGTTTTCTCATCCTACCGACACATTGTATATGCTTTTGTAAAAGGTTCCAAAAGGGTTGTATGCTAGGACCAATATTGTAAATTTTATAATTGTATACGTCAGTTCTTCATCGTTCACCTTAACAGTATACCAAATAATTTTCTCGAAGCTTATTGCTATCTTCCAGTGCCTCTTCTTCAATCAATATTACGTTATAATGGTTACAAGTACTCTCAACAAGATACCTTAATAACAAATTTCAAGAATGTACAGAGTCCACGTGTCTTCCACTTCACACGTAGGGTCTACAGGCATGCTAATAAGTGGCACTACTTCACGAAAGTCGCGCATGCTATTTTCGCATCAGCGCTTGTGAATACTGGGGCTAAAATTGCATGAACATTTTCGTTCAAGCCTTCGTGAACTCGAGTATTCAGTGTGAGTGTACCGATCTCCAATTTTGCGGATAATTGAAAGTCTTTCAGTGTAAAACCGTACAGGTAGTTCATGTTACATTGTTAAGAGTCCATGGTAAGTAGATAGTTAGTTCTAGACGTGACAGTGTTTTCAATAAAGGGTTATAACATTTTCTAAGAAAAAGTTATGGTTCAGAAAAGGTACGGAAAGGATCCCTGTAAAAATTTATGGGAATCGGAATTAAGGTATCTGTATCATAAGGACTGCTAAGTGCGACAGATGAATGTCTCACAGAGCAGTGAAAAGAAGTTTCGTTTTTCTTTATCACACTTCCGAGATTTTTAAAAGAGTGTTCGTGGAGTATCTTGTCCTTTCTTCTCTATAGGTACCTACTACACTTGGGAATGTGCAACTAGCTTCATCTTTCTGACTGAGTGACCCCTTGTTAATTCAAAAGTGCCTGTAATTGGTTTATTTGAAATAAATGCTTTGAGTTTTGAGTTTATGAGAAAAGCTACTGACACCTTCGTCCAGCCGTCCCCTCATTACGCACGGTATCGTGACTGAATTTTATTGATCTTATTATTTAATCAACGTCCAATCACGCAAGTACTTAACTGTAGATTTTTGATCATAAAGGTAGAATACATTTAACCCTTTGACCGCCACGTCAAAAAAGCAAAATCGTGACACGGCGCCAAGCTACGAATTATTACTTAAAATCTGTCATTTAGTCGTGACCGTGGTGTGCTGGGCACATTTTGGTTTGTCATCTATACATTACTGTGGCGGCCAAAAGGTTAATCACTTTTGATGTTCTTAGTTCCCAATTTAGTTAAACTTTGTAAAGGTCGTATAGAGTTCAGTAGGAACAGGCAAATAACGTATCATAGATTAGTTCATCCCTTAAAAGTTACAAACAGTACTTTTCATCCGAAAGTAATTGTCCATGTAAATTATAATTAACTAGCTTTTGAGCTTTATAACAATATTGTAAAAGAAACTATAAAAACTTTTATCTTTTTTATAGCCCGCGGTTTGGCCCGCGTGGAGGTCAGAAAATATCCCACGGGAACGTACTACCAAAATAAAAAGCTATCAAAAGATCATGGACTATCTGTATGCCAAATTTCATTGAAATCCATTCAGCCTTTATGGCGTGAAAAGGTAATGTAACAGAGAGACAGGACTTACTTTCGTATTGATAATATTAAGTATGTATGGATGTTTTATAATCATAATTACTTGCGAAAGATCTTAAATAAGCAAACTTTTTTTTTTTTTGTGTGGGAAATCATCATATAACTTCTCCCGCTCTGGGTAAAGCGGAAGTGTGTGTCAGACTCTTACTGACTAAAACCCACCCGTATTCCCTCCTGTGTTGCCAGGGGCCTGGGTGACCCTTTAGTACCTTCGCGCGACCCCGGAACTATGCAGCCTTAAGCCTGTTTTAAATATTTTATCTTATAAAGTGACAGTTATTTCATAAACGTGTTTGCTGCAACTCTTGCGCACACCGTGACCAATTGATATAGAAAGTGCTCCAGTTTGTTAACGTAATGTTGAATTTTGATAGCATAACCATCAGCTCCGGTAGCCGTGATCGTCTAGTGGTTAGGACCCTACGTTGTGGCCGTAGTAACCCAGGTTCGAATCCTGGTCACGGCAGTGATACACTGTCGCGGCGGAGCCTATCTCTTTTTGGTATTTTGAGTGTGTTTCAAAGTTAAATTTTGTGAGGGTTATTTATAGACATAGAGTAAAGTTGTTTTTGTTATTATCAAAAATGTGTTTTAATTGGTCAAGAACTGCTAATGAGACACAATTGATTTTCTATTGTTTGACTCCGAATCGGTGTCGCGCGGGGCTTAACAGGTTAAAATAATATTATTATCTTTCTTTAATCGTTTTATCTCTTAAATATTGTGATAACTGGTAGATAACAATCGGCTGTAATTCTACTAATTAAATAACGAGCATACCCAAGCTAAATTATTTATATTCTCGTATTCTTATTTCCTTGTTTAATGCGGAAGTGAATTTGTTTGTTTGTTCCGCGTTCACGCTAAAACGGCTGAAAAGATTTGTATGTTGTATTTTTGTAACAATATTTTAATTTAAAAGAGTGTCCGTGGAGGTTCTTGCCCGTTCTACTCCATAGAAACTAGCTTCATTGGGAATGGGCAACAAGCTTCGTCTTTCTGACTGACCGACCCTTGACAATTCAAAAGTGCATGTATTTGGTTTATTTTAAATAAATGCTTTGAGTTTGAGTTTGAGTATATTTGGCATTTGGGCAGACCATGACCTAAATTAGGATATAACATAACATAACTTTTTATCCCAATATTCCCACGGTATCGAGACTAACGCGATCGAGATATAGTTCGGTGTCAGCTATAAGTCCATCGAACTCGTGACTGGCCTTCATACCGATCGAAAGTCACATGATAAAGTTAAAAAATGCAGCAAAAATATTTACTTTAAACATTGGTATTTGCCAGAAAGAGGTTATTCATTAAAGAGCCTCTTTCTAACCTCCACAAAGAAAAACATTAAATCACGACTACGACATTGTCCCGTTGTAAATAAGCCATAAAAGTTACTTAAGTAATCCTGATGTTGCCGACCTCTGACCCAAATACAATGAATTTGGTCCTTTCTCTCAAATGAACTAACTGGTCCATACTTTCCAAGATAATATGGTCTTTTTGGTTCTCCCGCATTCCCCTTAAACTTAAGGGGAAGATATATAAAACAATGGTAAGACCTGCTGTCTTGTATGGATCAGAATGTTGCGCCACGAAAGAGATGAATGAAAGGCAATTGCATGCAGCTGAGATGAGAATGCTAAGATGGATGTGTGGTGTGACACGAATGGATAGAATAAGAAACGAGTACATAAGAGGAAGTCTGATAGTGGCACCGGTGACTGAAAAGTTGTGCGGAAATCGATTCTCATGGTATGGGCATGTGATGCGGAGGAATGAGGAAAATATCGTGAGGAAAGTCTTGAGTATGAATGTCGATGACTATAAGAGTAGAGGAAGACCAAAGAAATGATGGATGGACTGTGTGAAGGATGATATGGCTAGAAAGGGGGTGACTACCGGGATGACAACTAATAGAGAAGTATGGAAGAAAGCGACATGTTGCGCCGACCACAAATAAATTGGGATAAGGGCAGGAGAATGATGATGATGGTCTTTTTCGTTCCTATATTCTTGTGTGAGTATATGTTTACAACACATAACATAAATCTCGCCCGTATGCCCCGTAGGGTTAGGCAGAGTTGTACCTATAGTAGACCCACATTTCGCATTTTTATTAATATAATTTTGATTAATCATCAATCACCTAATGGCATCGGGTTCATTATTTTTGGGGTACAAAATAAACCTAGCTATTAAAATAAATAATCGTTTTTGCCACGTATTTATCGTATTTTCATACATAATTGTCATTAGAGTAGATGAGTATGAATCGTGTCCATTTCTACTACTCATGATCCAAACTATTTTTCACATCATCTGCCCAGCCATTTCCCAACGATGTTGGAGTCAGCATCCAGTCTAATCAGATGCAGCTGAATACCAGTATTTTACATGGAGCGACTGCCTATCTGACCTCCACAACCCATTTACTGAGTAACACGATACACCTTGGTAAGACTGGTTGTCAGACTTTCGGACTTCTGACGACCCGTAACAACTGTCAAAGATCTACAAATGACAGTCGGGACCAACGGCATAACGTGCTTTCTTCACGGAGGGGTCTTGGTATTTAAAGTCACCCATCCACGGACCAACCGTGGCAAGCTTAGCTTAACCTGATCGATCGACCCGTGCGGCTGTCATTACTTGGCCACAAGCACTCCAAACTATTTACCTATCCAAAAAGTCGGTATGAAAACATAGAAAAGGTTTATTATTATTAATAAAGTTTAACAACTAGTGATTGGAGCCTCCTTATAAGCAAATAGCCTGTGTTAGGAGACTATGCTGTTCCATAACTTTAATAAGTATCCTTTACGGTATGGCCCCCATCTGATGACCACAACCCTCATACCAATTGACTGTCCTTGCTGTCGACCATTATTAAGACGCTGACAACACCTAAACCGCGGTCACTGTCAGATTGCATAGAAAATAAAGAGATGCGCGATGACACTATGCTTGTAATTTATTGCAAAATATGAAGAATTATCTATTTACTCAAAATTGAGTTGAGTAATCGAAAATAAAAAACAACCAAGTTCTGCATTCTATTAAGACGTTCTTGTTATTAATTAAATACGTAACGTATGTTGATATTTAATACAGATATTTTGGATTAGAACTCAAGGTAAGAGGTTTCCGGGTGTCACCACTGTGTGGATCGCCCGGAGGACACGGTGGAGCATACGGTGGAGGTCTGCCCGGCTTGGGCAGAGCACCACCGCGTCCTCGTGGAGGCGACTGGCGGCAGAGATATCTCGCGTCCGGCCCTGGTTCCAATGCCTAAGCCCTCTCACTCCATACCATGGCCTGCCATGGTACGGAGCGAGAGGGCATGGGCAGCCGTCACCTCCTTCTGCAAAGCAGTAATGCTCGCGAAGGAGGAGGCGGGACGGTTGAGGAAAAGGCAAATTTCGCGCCCTCTCGTGCCTAGCCGCCACAGGGGACGCCTTGGGCGTCGGGAATCCCGGGTGATTTCCGGCCACCGTAGACGCGGGCTTGCGGACGGTGAGCAATGGGTAGCTCACCGTCCGGTAAGGACCAGGCCCGGGTCGACGGCGCGTTGTATTCCTCGCGCGCCTCAAAGAGATGTCGTCAGCACAAATGTAGGGGTCCACTAGGGCCGATGCCTGCCGGGGTCGCGGGAAGGTAATAAAGGGTCACCGAAGCCCCTGGCAACACAGGTAACAGGAAGGAATACGGGTGGGTTTTAGTCAGTAAGAGTATGACACACCCTCCCAGCTCCGTCCAGAGCGGGAGAAGTTATTTAAAGATTTCCCACCAAAAAAAAAGGTAAGAGGTTAGTTTAACGTTAGTTTGTATCGAGTTTTTTTTTTAAAACGTGTTTTGGTAACAACCAAGGTCTGGGAAATATGTTCAAATTGAACATATATTTTTACCGCTACCACAAACTATACAGATTTGGCAATTTTTTTTCTTAAGAGAATCCAATTTTGTTCAATTGGGCCTTGCCAGCGCCTTACTTTGACTAGCCAGTATACTACGTTATCGACCAGCAATTACAACCTCTTTAATCAACATCCACCACCGATTTTTACAGCCAACACTAACGACTCCACCTTTATGCTCTTTTCTGCTAATAACCCTCATGAAACACGTACCTTTCGCCCCAGTAGTCACAAACGCAGTTATTTACAGCTATAAACCTTCATCGTTAAAATGCACTAACAGTTCCTGAGGAATCCGGAGTTTTAGTGGAGTTTTTATTGACGATCCCTAATGGCTTGGTGGATGTATGGGGTGTGCTAGAATGGGTGTGCACTTTAAATTATGGTTTTTAAGTGAGTCATGACTTCACGAGGGAGGTGTAGGCCCGTGTAAGTTGGTTTAGGTGTATGTAAAGTCAGTGAAATTAATTGTTAAGCAAAATGACTACCAACTGATTTGGTCTGTATATTTAAATTACAATTGCCACTCTTTAACAGTTTTTTGAAGGCTTATAATAGGACGGCAAATTGACGTAGTTTGTCAATTAGATTATTATTCAATTTCCTGACTGTTCCTAGTTTTGTATAGAATGAAACACAATATAAATTATTTCATAAAAATACATTATTTCCGGAAGTCGCGAAACGTCTAGTTGATGTAACTGGTGACCGAAAGGTGGCGGCTTTCTCGCGCAACGCATCAGCATTGTAATTCAGCGAGGAAATACCGCCAGCATCCTCGGTACAATGCCCCGAGGGCCTTTTTTAGGCTTAACTTAGTTTTAATTGAATTTAGTTAATGTTATATCAACCTGCAATTTGGTTATGTAAATAAATTATTTCATAAATTAGTTCCATTTATGCACAAGCACTTTCAAAACAAAGCAAGGGAAAGTCTAGCAATTTAGGTTGCAATCACTATTACTACTATATTTGGTCTTAAAGTAACTGACAGTTGCGTACCTATATTTAAGTCTCATAGATTATTAACCTTCCCATGCCTTTATATTCTTGAACTAGCAATATTTGTAATAAAAAATCGATGTGTATTTGCAACTTAAATAGAAACTAGAAAACGAAGTACAGCTATGAGATCTCAATACCAGAATCTATTATGCGTATATAAAACTAGATTATTAAAAAGAAATGTGATTTGTATGGCTCCTGTAATCTTTAATAAAATACCTGACCAAATCAAAAGCTTACCGTTGCAAAAATTTAAAAGGCGTTTCACAGAATAACTTGTAGATAAATGTTATTATTCTGTGCAGGATTTCTTAAATGATATTTTTTTGTAAATATCTTTATTATCCCCTACTTTATATTACTTAAGCATGCTATATTAAGGCAGAATGTACATCGATCCTATTATATAATTTAACAACTTATTTTTTATGTACTTACATTCTAAGCAAATAAAGACCTATTCTATTCTAAGGAAGAATGCAGAGTTCACATCAATAGAGCAACAAGTAGAGTTTGAACTCACGACCTCACACTCGTCATTCCGGCAACTTTACCGTTGATCGATTACAACAACAATCAAACTCAACAATGGTTGAATGGACATTTCTCAAGAGATGTCGTAACGAGCCCAATCAATAGTGAAAGTTCTCTCATTCCAACGTGTTTTGAGCAAAGTGGTCGAGAAATTCGGCTTCACAGTCACCAGCTCCGGTAGCCGTGATCGTCTAGTGGTTAGGACCCTACGTTGTGGCCGTAGTAACCCAGGTTCGAATCCTGGTCACGGCAGTGATACACTGTCGCGGTGGAGCTTTTCTTTTTTATATTTTTATTCATCTGCCTAGCCTTTTCCCAACTATGTTGGGGTCGGCCTCTGTCCGGATGCAGCTGAATACGAGTATTTTACATGGAGTGACTGCCTATCCGACCTCCACAACCCAGTTACTGGGTAATAACCCCTAGGTAAGAATGGTGTTCAGCCTTTCACGCTTCTAACGACCCGCAAAAAATATCAAAGATCCACGAATGACAGCCGGGACCAACGGCTTAACGTGCTTTCCGAGGCACGGAGGAGTCTTGGTATGTAAAGATGGTCACCCATCCACGGACCAACCGCGGCAAGCGTAGCTTAAACTGATCGATCGACCCGTGTAGCTTATTTATATTTTAATTAAGATATGAATATGCATGTTGGGTTTCCGGGAGATTTATATATACCTGTTTCAATTAGGACTCAATCCTTAAGGATTATGAAAGGGATTCTGAGCTTAATTATGCGGCCCTAAGTTCTTCTAGATAAAAATGTTACTTTCTATATGCGGATCGCAAGATAAATAACCCCTGATTGTGGTCGAAATGAACATTTTAGGACAGCTGCAGTGTATTAAAGCTTTTCAGATGGTTAATAACCTTGCCGGTTTTTCACAATCAGTCTTTCCAAGGGGTTACCCCCGTCCAACTGTTTGGCAAAAACCAGCAAGTATACAATAGAAGATACTTTTTCCATCGTAAACAGCTTAGACTCATTATCGCTTAATTTTTAGGACTGCACTAACAAAGTTTTCAGGACTCAAACTGCGCCCGACGCACTTAAATAGTTTGAGTCCTGAACTCAAACTATTTAAGTGCGTCGGGCGCACCTTGAGCATTAGACCTTGCTGACTAAGTACTCTTATAAACCACTACTTGTAAAACTCATGCTGACACGAGATAGCAGTAGCATTGAGTCTCATTTCTTTCTACATAATTATAGTAGAATAAAAAGTGGTTTGATAATAAAGACCACATTTGGTCCTTTTATCCAAAATTCTCTATTTCGGTAAGAATAAGAAATCTTTAACAATAGCTACAAAAAGGAAACGTGCCATAGGGAGAGCCCTATTGGTACTCAGCGACCGTATGACGCATATGTCGCTTTAGTACTGTACAGTCAACAAAAAAGTTAGGTAAGGAAAAAACAGAACCCGGGTAATGGCGCGGCGCCACACAGTGGAACGAATGTATGGGAGCGGTTGGACGTAGACATGTCCGAAAAAAAAGAGTAAAATTATGCCAAACTAATGATGCCATCTTATTCGATTACTTAATGCCTTCATAACTTGTGGTGATGAATTTCTTCATAACTCCCATATTTCGGGAGTAATTTGAGAAAATGTGAAATTTTACTATGAAAATGAGTGTATCGAGCTCTCTCCCTCCTGATTCCGGGCTTGTTTCAAGTAGCGGTCTCTAATATCATAATGCTAATACTAAGAGCTATATTTAATACTAAGACACATAGTGCGCCAAATGTGCACTTTCTGGGATAAAGAGTGATGTTTATTTTATAACACAATGTTTTTATTTTTTGTTTATTTTGTTGATTAAAACCGTTTTTCTAAAGGTTTACCTTATTACAATAACATTTCTGAGCAGCCAATTAGAGAAGATATAAGCTAATTAGGATATATAATTAGGGACTTAAGGTTTACATATAAAACTGATGCACTAATGATTACTGATAAGAACATTGCTATTATTTAATTACTAAATGGCTCTTAATACACTAATTTAGCATGCATCATTTACTAATTATCACAATAACTAATTACCTTGCAATATTTAACAAAGGATACCTGGGATACCTGGATTTTATATAAATAGGTCACTATTAGTAACTTTAAAATCAGTGTTGATTTACACCTCGTTGTATCCAAGCTAATCTCGCAATGTATTTTCCAAATTTTAATACAAATCTTGATATTCACGTTGCTTTATGCGCACGCGCACATAAAGATTTACGCGACTTTAACTATTTGTTCAGTGTTTTAAAAGATAACAGTTGTGTTCAGTTATGTGAAAGTGCTGAAACAAGTTTAAAAGACTGGTGTCGTCGATTTTGCTACCGCATTTATGCAAAATGGACACAGTCTGGAAGAAGCACAGATAAGTTTCGGAAGAAACATGAGATTTGGCTACAGGCTGCAATTCAATGGCCGGAATTACAGAATGAAAATATGGAACCTTCTACAGAAAATATAAGTGACGTCATCGAGCCCATAATTTCTCCTGCTAAATCTGATGCTTCAACTTGTACACATCCTAGTCCTCGTAAATCTTTTGAGGACCTTAGTAACCGGCAAAAAAGAAGACGCACTGAAGATAGTCTTTCATGCAGCAGTAGCAGCGCTGAAATTATGTTTTCGGCCGAAAGGGCGCTTCAAAAGGCAGGACAAAGCGATACAGCTTATGTTATGAAATACTTGACGGAGAATCCAGAAGAGGCCTCAAAAATCAAAGCCTTCATTGAAGGTAAATCAATTCAGGTACGGGAAATATCCCCTTTGAAGGCATTGGCTCTTTATGTATCGATGAACTTATCGAAATGGCGCTATAACACTCTTCGGGATTTCAACACTCAAGAAGGAGCTCTTCAATACCCGAGTTACTACATGTTGGTTAAAGAAAAAATTAAGTGCTATCCGGCCAAAGAAGATCTCACAGTTACAGAGAGCTCTGCAAAAATCAAATTACAAGCCTTGATGGATTTAACCTCAAGAAGACTTATTAGGTCGTTAGAAACCCCTGTTGATCCCAATCAACAGCTCGTATTGACCAGCAAATGGGGTTTTGACGGATCATCTAGCCAAAGCATTTATCATCAAAGGACGAGTGAAGATGAGCAAATCGATCTTGCTAGTAATTTTATGATTAGTCTTGTACCACTGCGGCTCGTCTCAAAAGGTGTAACAATTTGGGAAAACGAGCGACCATCTTCCACTTCATTTTGCCGGCCAATATTGTTTAAGTTTATAAAGGAAACCAAAGAAAATGTGCAGAGAGAGATGGCTGAAATCGAAGCAGAGATTGAAGCCTTAACTCCATCCACCATCACTGATGGAATTAGTGTCAAACACCAACTGCTGTTGACAATGATTGATGGTGAAATTCATTCCATTATATCCAATACAGCAGCTTCAGTGTGTGACATATGCAAGGCTTGTCCTAAAGAAATGAATAATTTAGAGTTAATCAAAGATAAACACGCAAACGAGGACATGTATAAATATAGCTTAAGCACCCTTCACGCTTGGATTCGCTCAATGGAATGCTTATTACACATTTCCTACAAATTAGACATAAAATCATGGCAAGTAAGGGGTGATATAGCAAAAAGGCAAGTTGATGACAGGAAGAAAAGAGTTCAAGAGGCTGTAAGAAGAGAAACGGGCTTACTTCTCGATGTTGTGAAACAAGGCAGTGGATCCACCAACAATGGCAACTCGGCAAGGAGATTTTTTGAAAACTACACTAAATCTGCTGAACTGACCGGAATAGATGCTATGCTTTTAAGAAAAATCTGTGTGATCTTGCAGTGTATTTCATCAGGAGAGAAGATCAACGTAACTAAATTCCGAGAGTTCTGCTTTGATACTGCTAAGCTTTACGTGGAGTTATACCCATGGTATTATATGCCTTCTTCACTTCATAAAATTTTAATGCATGGGCCAGACATAGTTCAGAACATGTCAATTGTGCCCATTGGTTTTCTATCCGAAGAGGCATCTGAGGCTAGAAATAAAGATTTTAGAAAATATAGAGAGGGGCATTCTCGAAAGCATAGCAGTATCTCATGCAATGAAGATATTATGCACAATCTTTTACTGTCTTCTGATCCACTTGTTACAAGTATCCGTCCAAAAGGAAATAAGTTTGTAAAAAAATCTTCTTTTAAGGAATTTTATGAGCTTACGGATTCTGAGAAAAGTGATATC
The DNA here is from genome assembly GCA_905333075.3 of Atethmia centrago. Taxonomy (NCBI): domain Eukaryota; kingdom Metazoa; phylum Arthropoda; class Insecta; order Lepidoptera; family Noctuidae; genus Atethmia; species Atethmia centrago. The sequence goes on along the minus strand of HG995367.1, from coordinate 32,892,012 downwards.
GAATTTGTTAACATAAATGATTTAGCGGACATCGATTCTGAATTTGAATTAATTGATGATGATGATGATGACGAAGATAATTAAATGATGTTATTGTTTTAAAATGTGTAACTTAGTAAATTAGAGCTTACATCTTAATTATTTATTGTACTTTTAATGAAACTAGGTAATTTATTATCAACTTACTTAAAAGTCATACTCTCATCAGTTCTTGTGAATATTTTTGTTAATATATATTTCTGTATATATATAATATATTTATAGACCTCTTAATAAGTCTGTCTGCGGTTTAAAGTAAATACAAATGGGGAAAAAACGTTTTTTTTTTTAAATTTTCATTTCCTTTTATCCCAGAAAGTGCACATTTGGCGCACTATGTGTCTTAGTATTAAATATAGCTCTTAGTAATAGCATTACGATATTAGAGACCGCTACTTGAAACAAGCCCGGAATCAGGAGGGAGAGAGCTCGATACACTCATTTTCATAGTAAAATTTCACATTTTCTCAAATTACTCCCGAAATATGGGAGTTATGAAGAAATTCATCACCACAATTTATGAAGGCATTAAGTAATCGAATAAGATGGCATTATTAGTTTGTCATAATTTTACTCTTATTTTTCGGACATGTCTACGTCCAACCGCTCCCATACATTCGTTCCACTGTGCGCCACCGCCGTGCAACGGCACGACGTCGCACTATGGGACCAACCGGTATTTTCCATCTCAAAAATCGATAACTCTGTTGTTTTGTGATTTATCTCCTTGATTTTTTTTTCACGTATTTGTGAATATCTAGGCAATAAAAGAAATCAAACATCATCATTCTAAAAAAAATATTTTTTCCGAAAAAAAATGACAAAGATAAAGTTATACGAAATTTCATACAAAAAATCATACAGTTATATTAAAATAGCAATAAAAGTTACACTTATGCTTAAAATAAGTTTAAAACTAAATTATTATTATTAAACAAACAGTTACATGACAAAAAAAAATTATTACTTAAACTTATCCTACTCATCACTTTCTATTTCCAACAATTCTTTAGCTTCGTCAAATAATTCTTTGGATATTAGAAAACTTGGTTTATTTAAGCTAGATATATAAGGATCAGATGTATATAACAAAATATGCAGAACGTCTTCGTTTGTTGCTGATCTGGAACACTTCCTAGCGTGATGTAACCTATATTTCTTATAATCTTTATTTCGAGCTTCCTGGGCATCTTCGGATAATTGTCCTATAGGCAAAACTGCATAATGCTCTATTATTTTAGCACCATGTATAAGTACTTTATGGACCGAAGATGTTATGTAGTACCAGTTATATTTGCTTACATATAATTGCGCGGTTACCAATGTATACTGACCAAATTTTTCTGCGTTTATAGGAAATCCCGATGACATAGTTTGAAGAATTACATATAGTCTCTTGATTAATTCTTCATCAATTCCGGTTATCTCTGCAGAACATTGGTAATTTTGGAAAAATCTCCTTGCCGTATTACCGTCATTGCTATTACCGGAACCTTGACGTGGTTTATCAATATGCAAGCCAAGCACTTCTCGGAAACGTTTTTGGACAAATTTTTTCTTGTCTTCTTTAAGTTGCTTGTTTTCTGGAGTTGTTGCAGACCACTTCTCAAAACCTAAATTGTAAGAAATATGGAGCATCATTTCCATAAATCTTATCCATGCGTGTAGCGTCGACAATCCGTATTTAAACGCATTTTCATTTTCAACTCTCGTTGTAACTTTTAAAAGATCATTCATTTGTCTGGGAGTTGCTCCACAAACAGTGCAGGTAGCACTGGATGATGTGTTTGTCAACACTTGAGCAACTTTCCCATCAATCATTGTCATAAACAGTTGATGTTTAACTTCGATGACTTTGTCTTCTATTGACACAAGAGTTGGAATCAATTGATTAATTTTGGCTTCAATTTCACTGACAACCGCTGTAGTTTTTTCGGGAGTTTCTTTTGCAAATTCTAATGAAATTGGTCTGCAATATCTAACAGATGAGCAAGTAGGGTTTTTCCATATGACCGTAGAAGTTTCTTCGTCTACTAGTCGCAGTGGTACAAGGGACACTATAAACAAATTAGCGTCCGATATTTGTTCGTTTTCTTCCGGTAGAGTTTGTTTATACTCACTTTGCCCGGAGGATCCATCACATCCCCATTTAGTGAAAAGCTTGAGACGATTGTAAGTCGATCCTGACTTTATCCTTATAATACGGCAGACTGTATGGTCTAAGAGATCTTGCAGGTTGATTTTTGCGCTTATATTTGTCACCGTAATGCTGGATGCAGGCGGATAGCAAGCCTTTTCTGCTTCACTTAGTGTTTGATACGAAGGCAATACAGAACTTAAATTCTTATCAACGAGCCTTTTTCTTAGGTACGCATATTGTGCTTTGGTTAAATCAGTTTCAATGCATATACTCAATGCTTCCTCTTTTGTAAAGGAAAGTGCGTTATCTGGGTTGAGTATGTTTTGTAGAATAACTTTTTTCTCTTCTTTTTCCTTATTTCTGATAATAGTCACAATCGACGCTTCGTCATTTTCCCCCATGGATCTTAAACCTTGCACATAAGCGTTACGGACATGTCCCATTCCATACTCCTGGACCAGCTCCATATTTTTTCGTTTCTTTGTGTTTTCCGAGCACTCGTCATATTGTTTTGTTGGTCTTCCACGTTCACCAGAAGTATTCAAACCAGAATTTACAGTGGTTGAGGTACTGCAAGAATTCAATGATACTTTAAACTCACCATTTAACCAATTTGAGTATAGGCTCTCGAACCAGTCCGGCTTTCTTTGAGCTTTGGTCCATTTCTGGTTGCAACTCGATGTTAGATTTTTTTGAATACTCTCTATTACAGTATTAACGTCAGTTTCCGATAGTTGAAAATTTTCCAATAAATATTTTTTGAGGTCTGAAGTACTTTTCCCTTTTATTATTTGATCACAAAGATCGCGTCGAATACAAACGAATTCACTCATTGTTAGATAATAATGTTTTTTATGCGTTAATTGTTATTGAAAAGAAGTATCTGAACACTTTGATGAATCGTATGCTGAACATACACGGGTATTTAAAGGACTAACATTTTAGTGCCTTGTGCAAAAACCATGGGACAATTGATTATAACAGTTCTCATCGAAATAGTGTAATCAGTACTGATTGTAATTATTTACCACAACAGATAAATAGAACTTCCGCAGCAATATAGTTTATCATACTTGTGGTTAAGGTGACCACCCCAAACAAAATTGCCATGGGAAGATTCTTTGAAATATAATAGCAGTTTTTTAATTTGAAAATGTATGTTTTTATCATAGAAATAGAAAAAAACAATATAGACATCAAAGGATAATAACTAAATATAATATTTCATAATAAAAAAGAATAACCGTAATTTTCGAGGATTTTTCCCCGATTGACATTATTGCTTCAAAATCACCTCTGGCGCAAAAAACGCGCTAGTTTTTTTTAAATCCTCATATTACTGAGTAGATAAGGTCTCTAATAGAGTAATTAACTTGACACCGGCTGCTTTCGGCAACAACGAAAACTCCAATTGAAATTAACAAAAACTAAATTTTCTTTACTTCACTAAAAAAATATTAAAAAATTAAATAAAAATATTTTTTTTACAAAAACTGAACGTGGTTGCAAAGTGTATATTCTAAGCTATCTAATGATGTATAACACTAATATGTTTCCTTGGAAAACTTCCGAATAATTATGTGTTGAACTCCCTTAACGGTAATTTAATTGGCATGAAAATATTTATGGCCAATGTTTGAGGTTCATTTTATAAACGTAAAACTTTATATTTTTTTATATTTTGTAATTTATTCGTAAGTTCCATCTTTTGAGAGTATAAAACCATAAAACAATCTATGGATTTACGACTTTCGACAAAACCATTTTTGAGATGGAAAATACTGTTTGGTCCCATAGTGCGGCGCGCCGTGCTAACATTTAACGGTTTGAAGAACGGGTGAGATAATTTCTTGACATGTGAATTGACTTCTTGGCGTTTAGTTGGGACTCATTATGTCTTAATGGGCGCACCTATTTTGTCACAAATGTCACATTTTGACATTATCACGTTCGTTTAGAGGTGTTGATAAGATTTGAAAATTAAAAAAAAAGTGTTCCTGCTAATTACTGCACCAAATGGCAAAAAATTATTATAGTTATGTTCTTGCCCGACGACAAGAGGCCCAAAGCAGGAAAAAATTCCGAAGAAACATTCGGGTCTCCTATAACCCGTTCGAGGTGCCAGACTGGGAGTTCCACCATTTTCCCCCTGACAAAGCCTATGGTGGTTTATTTGTGTGAAGAACTGCGCGTGGACTTGCAGCCTCTAAATGAGATGGATAGTATGCCTGTTCACATCAAAGTAAGTACATTTTAATACCGATGTTATTATAAAAGCTGATTGATGTATTTTCGACTTAAGTGGATAGATGTCTAACTTCCCATTTTCAGGTTCTCAGATGTTCTCATTCATCACGAGCGATGGGAACTACCAAAGACATTTTCACAAGTTCTACAAACCAAAGAAGTAATCCGTGTGTCAAAAATGAATAAAATTAAAAAGTTGTTTAGCTGTTTGAACAGCACTCTTTTAGACATATTATTTTATTTAGTCGAATATTCCGATGGTCATAGAACTTTTTATTTTTTTAATTTACTATCTTACACTGTTACGAGTATGTCAACAACAAGACAGGCATGTCGCGCCTCTAGATTATGACAAACGATAAATTATGATATTACGAAACTGTCATCTCGTCTCGTCTTGTCACAAACGTCTTGGGTATGCCCGTGCTCGCCCCGCTGTAAGGCGCATCTGAAAGACGGATGTAGGTAAAGCGGACCTGCAGATAAGATGGCGTTTTAGGATTCTGAAGGATTGTGAAGTCGAATAGGGAGCCACTTGAGTACCTTGCGAAAGCTCGAAACATGTTCATACTTTTTATGTTTAAAAACAAAATGAATACAGATAGTTTGCAAACGCACAAGTTTATTTAAAAGCTTCTCGATGGCATCCAAATAACAGGCAACGGCGTAATCTATAATGGGATGAATGAAAGTTTGAGCAAGGGATTTTGGTGTTACAAAAAGCTCTGGAGACATTTCAACGAATGGAACATTCTCAGGTTTTTAACCATATTGGCGTATATGTACACTCTGAACTCCACTAGACAGAGTGAAGACAGTGACGACGCAACATCGAGGCTATACTTGCCGATAATCATGGTCTGGGATTTCCTAGGGTTGGTTTACAGTCCAACCGCCGCAATGGACCGCGACCACTCGCTAATAAATCTAGGTCGCTGTTCATGGCAGACACAGGGCTTCCACATCTTCCCTTAAGAAATGATTGTAAAGCTGTACATCGTCAGCATGGAGATGGAAGTAAGAAAAAGATATGACTCTGATGACAGAGTTAATGAAAATAGAAAAGAGTAGAAGAGAGAGAATAGCACTCTGAGGCACACCTGCGACAAGAGAGCACCAATCAGAAGACGACTGTTCGAGACGAACCCTTTGCATGCGGCTTTTAAAATAGGAGTCGAACCAACCAATAGTGGAACATGAGAAATTTAAAGATTTAAGGATCCCTAGAAGGATGTCGAAATCAACAGATTTAAAAGGCACTGTTAAAGTCCAGAAGTACAAGTAAAGTAAGAGATTTGTATTTCATAGCCCAGCGGATGTCATCAGTGACCTTAAAAGAGCCGTTGCTGTGCTACGACCAGGCCCAAAACTATATTGAAGAGGAATAAGTAGGTCATTCGTAGAAAGAAAGGCAGAAAGTTGCTGATGAATGATGTGCTCAAGAACTTTAGAGAGATATTGGAGAATAGAAATAGGACGGAAATCGGCCGGCTTAGGAATTTTGGGTAAGGGGTCATTATGGGGCTTGTTTCCAGGCCTCAGGAACAGTACAAGAAAACAAGGTGAAATTAAAAATATGGGTCAAAACGTGAATTAAAGTGGGCCTCCCCACTTTACTTCGCGTTTTGACCCATATTTTTAGGAGATATTATCAAACGAGCAAAGAATATCATTACCAACTGCAGAAGAGAAGATAGCAAAAATATATATTTTTAACAGGTCAGTGTCAGGTTGTATCTTAATCAAAATATGATTCGCGACCATACAATTATGTATTTACAGAATTATAATCATTAGAATAATTAATAGATTTGTTCCATTACAACAAATCTCCTAAGGAAAAGTTCTAATGGAACAAATCTAACTTAGAGAGATGTATTGATGATTTTGAAAACAATATAAAAAAAAATGTATTTCGCGGGCTACCACTAGAAGAACACATTGGCACTGGCAATTAGGAAAGACTATTTAAAGTTGCTGATATGATGTGCGGAAGTACCAGTTAATTTTAGCTACATGTTGATACAATATTATGAAACACAGATTTAAGACAATCAAATTATTTTTTGTCGATGCATGCTACTTTTTGAGTTTGACTGTACCTACCTATCTAGCCAATGGCCCAGCCCATCACTGCTTATGTATACTCTTAGACCTGACGTGGTTTAAGTTTTATGGCCTGGAAAATAGTTGGGAGTTGTATACATAATGTATTGTCACGCACATCCTTTTAGTAGATATTGAACAAAAACCTTAGTTTTGAAGCTTTTTTTGAAAAATCTCGCTGTGGCATTATTTGTGAGGGTTTTGGGTAAGAGGGTTGCTCCTTATCTCTAATAAAAACTCACTTTTTATTTCTAATTTTAACTGATTTCAAAAGTTCAAATAAATATTTCTTTAATAATAATATAATAATAATATTCTTTATTTTTCGGACAACAGTGATCCATCGTGTTAGTAAGCAAAACAAAAATAACTTATTTCTAGTGTTAGTAGCTGAGATACAATAGAGAATAATAAAAAAAAATTGTATTGTGAAAAGGATACCTCCGGTTTAATGTCCAGTGATTGTCCTTCTCACAAAACTTTTAACAATCGGAGAGTCAATACTCTCCGCCATAGTTTTTAGGATGCTGTTGCCACTCGCCCGCAACCTTGACAACAGCGACGCGGTTTTCTTACGAATGACGGCGTGGAAGCCGTCAGTTCGGTTTTGCGCAAACATAGCAGAAGCGCTGCACCATCGCGGCAGTCCCAACATCATCCTAAAAATATTATTATATTGTACGCGTAGGTCATCTAACGTTCTTTTAGTATAGTTGACCCAAAGACTCCCCGTGTAAAAACACTGGCAATATGCCTTAAACAGTGTCACTTTTACTAAACTGCTACACCGAGCGAATCTTCGGGCCAACATGTTACCTCGGACCGCCAGTGCCCTACGCTCTCTTTCAATATCAGCATTGTCCTTAAGGTCGTCAGCGAGAAGATGCCCTAGATATTTGACTGTTGTCACTCTTTTGACGTTCAAGCCGTTTAGGGTAATGTCAGGTATAGTATCTGGGCAATCACCGCCGGCCTTAAAGACAATGTATTCACACTTCTTAACGTTATAAACAAGTCCGTGTGAGGCAGCATACGCCTGACAGACCCGAAGCATTTCATTTATCGCACCTGCCGTCGGCGCCAGCAACGCCATGTCATCAGCGTAGCTGATACTGTTTATTTTTATACCATGGACGCTGCATCCCACCCTCATATTGCTGAGGTTCACGATTAGGCCATCTATATATGTGCTAAAAAGCCTCGGAGATGTCAGACCACCCTGCCTCACACCGCATTCCAACCTGTATGTATCAGAGAGTGCATTGGACCACCTTACAACATTTTCTTGATTCCCATACCAATACCTTAGGATCCTGAGCACTCCGGCCGGTACACCCCTATCCTCAAGCTCTCTCCAGAGTACATCATAATTTACCAAATCGAAGGCTCTGGAGAGATCCAGAAAACAGGCGTATACCGGCGTTTTCCGATCAGTGTAATACTGGACGGTATGTTTGAGACTTACTATGGCGCTTTCCGTTGACAGTCCAGGTTGAAACCCGAACTGTGAGTCATGCACGGAAACAGATTCTTTCAAAGCGGAATCAATCATACCGTCCAGCACTTTTGCCAATGTGGTTGCGAGAGATATAGGACGATAGTTTGACTTATCGGATATGTCACCCGTTCTATTCTTAATTATGGGAACCACTAGTGTTTTCATCAGTCCCGCCGGCAAGTAAGAGTGACTAAGGCACATGGTATAAAACACCGACAAAACCCTTGGCAGATGCGCTCCAACAAACTTGAAATGCTCAATACTGAGCCCGTCATGTCCGGGAGACTTGCCTCTGCTCATATTCTTAATAACTTTTGCAACTTGTTTGGCCGAGAAGAACATTAATGACTTATCCCCCCGAAATTCAGGCCCAGCATTGATCACATCTACTGAGGGACCCAGAGGAGATTGTACTGTAAAATGTTCTTTGAACATATTCGCAATCTCCCCCGGAGCACTCCTCCCGCCGACAATCACCGATAGGCCAGGCTTAATATCAAGCTTACTCGTGGACTTCCAAAACTTAGCGAAATTATTTGTTGCTCTTGCTTTTGCTATAATATCCATCTTGATCTGCTCCTGGTTTTTTTGACACCATTTTAGCCGAGCCTTGAAGATGTTACGGGCCACTCGCATTTGTTCAAAAATAACTCCAGAAGTTGGCCGATTGTGTAAAACCCACATTTCGAATTTAAGCCTGGCCTCTCGGTGTGCACCTCTTACATGGAAATTCCACCCGCACAATGTCCTGTGGTTCCTACCTCTACCTCCAGTCCCTACCTTTTCATATGTTTGCTCGGCAGCATCACATAATGCATATGATATTTTACTATACAACTTATCTAAGATAGCTTTGTGCTCACTTAAGTTACAAAAACTATGGCTACACTCTTGAAACTCTGGAGGAAAGTCGATATCACGCAGTTTACTATTACATAACTCACGGTATCTGTCAATTTGCGATTCATTTCGTTCCCCCCAAATTACTTTATTGCAAGGAGTAGGAATTGTTGTCACTTTAGGTCTTACTATATTTAAGTCGCACTCAATACAAAGTGGTAGATGATCTGATGTATATACGTCTTCTTTTATAGTAATCTTGTTCACTCTCTTTGACCATCACAACATAATTATTTTAAAAACCTTAGCAGTTCTGTGAGCGCAAATACTAAAATAAAAATTTGCTTTGATTCAATTTCTTTAAATGTTTACTTAAAAAATAAAATTAATTTTCAAATAAATTGAAAATATCAGAGACGGGCTAAAATGTGAGGTAATGATTAATACTTCGAAGGCAGTAGCTTAATTATAACAGCGTCTTAATTTAATCAACTAATCAGCCCATCAGATATCATCTAAAGAGATATTACGGGATAAAAGAAAAAAATACTTAATACAATTATGTAGATACATTAATCATATTGTCTTCAGACATTTCTTCGTCTAATCTAAATTTAATGTATCTTGATCTAATTATGTATGAGTACCGAGCAGGCAAATCTCAAGTTTGAAGATAAACCACTACGTGAATGTATGCAGAAGGTGCTCTCCAACTATTTGATAAAAATATTAGGTATTTTTTATGATTAAATGAAATCCCTTTAGTTTTCGCATTTCGCGAATGCAGTTATTCGGTTTTTGCAAGATTAGGAACATTTGCCAACAACCGACGATACTTAATAGATACGTCTTTTACTGACTTGAATGTGCCCTGGTGGCTGAGAGTATATCATGCTCACTCAAATGTCTTGTTAGAAGAAAGATAGAAAATACGTTTATTTGTGGTAAACATAACGCAAAGAAAGAATACAAACAAGAACCACAAGTTGGAGGAAAATATGCGTCAGATCCACGCCAAATGGCCATCGCTCAGCATAATGCTGCGACCCAGCGCTAGTTTTCAGCGACAGCCGGCGTTGACGTGATGACGTCAATCGGTGCAGGCGTACATTAAGAACGTGCCAAATGTTACGCCTTTAAAAACATCAGGAAAAAGTCACGGTAGTAGTATATACGAGTATATTGAAGTTAAAAGGAAAACTACGGTTTCCGTGTTAACGAGTAATAGTCGACCAATTCACATATGCAGGTGGAATGTATGGGAGAATATGTTTTTCAACTAAAATTGTTCAGTTTGTTCTTGGGTTAAATTCGTCCCAATTAGGGGAACCCTTCATTGTGCGTGTTCAGACACGCACTTGGCCAGTTCTTAATTTATATAGATAGGTAAACTATTGATCGGATCGGAGTGAATCTTCTTCTTTTATTGTCTTTTGTAATCAAACTGATTAGATCGTTTAGAGTTTCGGTGCGATGAAATAAGGTTCCCTTGATAAAGTTAAATGAATTCTTACGCGCCATTTACTTCTTAATTGGAGTCGTGTGTTAGTTGTTAGTTTGAGCTAATCTCCGAAATAGTTAGACCGTTTTCGAGCGCGTACAATTGATAGGTACCCTGTGTTTTGTTTTATTAGTTCATTGTTTGGTGACAGCTCAATTAATTTAAATAACACACCTTTTTACGAATAGAAAATATGTGTTCTTTAAATTAGTTGACGACGTTCATTACATTCATTCGTACAGAATACGTAGAGTTAAAAAAAAAAACTCAGTTACACTTTTAAGTTTTTTAGCTGTTATTTTTAAACTCATAGAAACGTATTAATTAAATTTAAGTGTGAATTTATACAGTCAGTAAACTTATTACATATTATTGAGAATTGAAGTTATGGAGTTATTAAATTAGGTGAACCGAAATATCGAGAACCAAAGGAATTAATAAAACCAAATGCTTAACAAATGCTTAAAAATGCAAATGCTTAAAAATGAACAAATTTCAGATCATTCGAATTTTGAACAAGCAGAAACATTTTCTTAAATTTTGTTTTTATAATTTGGTATGGAAGAAGGAAGACATTATTGTAAAGTGCAGCTTATTTAGCCTGAGCACGTCGTTAGAATCAATTGCGGGTAAAGGATTACCTATTATGATGGTTGGACCATCAAAGGGCTTAATGCATGTCCCATTTGTTCCACTTAAGATTTCTATGGACGCTTTTCCTTCACCACTTATTTCCATTTTTGCTTAGAATTTAGGGAAAAAGTTGACACTGGATTTAAAACCAAAGACATGATTGGATAATTCCTTTCCTGTTTCGGTACCGGGCGTCTTCGAAATAATAATGACAATGGTGACAGTTAGTCTTATGTTTATCTTTCACTTGTTTAAACATTGGACCACTTATCTTGTACCTACTACGCAATTGATGATACGTAAAGTGGAATTATTCATTCACTGGAGTAATCTGACATGTGCTAGCTGTCATATTGTTTAATAAAATGGTAATTTTTATTGTAATGGTGATCGTTTAGACGTTTAATCGATTTATACATATAAGTGTAATATTGCTAATATTTATTGTATTCTAGACAAAAGTCTAGACTACACTTATTATTATACAGTTATCTTACACTTATATAAATCGATTTAACTAAACGATCACCATTACAATAAATATGACCATTTTTTGACACACAAAATGACAGCTAGCACATGTCACATTACCTACTCCAGTAAATTAATAATTCTACTTAAGGTATTTATACTCAGGCACATTACCTCTACTAGCACCCCGCCCCGGGTTCGCACGTGTAGCAGAGCATATATTTTTCTAGTTTTTTTCGTAGTGTCGTATCAGCCAGTTGAGTAGAGCATGTGGGTTGGATTAAAATGTAACTGATGTTCATCTTACTTGGATTACATTACATCGTCATATGTCAGCCAATTCACACAAAACCTTAAAGAATTATACATTTAAACCTTCCTCATGAATCACTCCGTCCATTGGTGAAAACCGTATGAAAATCCGTTCGGTAGTTTTTGAGTTTATCGCGTTTAGACAGACAGACGCGGCGGGACTTTTTTATATTATTTATTGATTACTCGAGTGCTCGTAGGTATAAACCAGCGACGTTCAAATAAATAAGACATAACAAAGGTCTTTTGAAACATATGTTTCTATATAAACGAAAAACCTTAATCCATCGGTACGAAGAAACGGTGTACGTACGGATAATGCCTACAAACATAAAAAGCTTAAATATATTGGAAAAAAAGTCTACTAAATTGTGACAACGTACGTATTCGTAAGTGACAAAATAAAAATAGTATTGCAATCCAAACAGAGATATTTTTTTATTTAAGTATCACCGATTCAACGTACGAAAAAGCATAAAGGAACTAACCAATTTCCAAATTCAAATTCTCAATTGATTCCACACTCCGAAGTAACAATGAAAAAAGCTGAAATAGTTTCGAAACAAGTCCGCAGAGCTTCTTTTCATAGGAATATTGATATGTATTTCAGGACGAACTGGCGGAGCTTTCAGTTGGACTTTCAGTGAGTCAGTGTAAGCGCGCCATCCGCGCAGAATACACGCCGCGCCGCCTCCAGCCGCGCGGCAAAACGACTACAAAAACACCTCGTACTTTTCATAACAACAAATGACATTATAAAAAACCTTTCTTTAAAAATATATATCACAGTTCCATTTGACATTTCTGTAGCGATGGTGATTTCGACTTTTGAATTCTTTATTGTTTTCAGTGACTTGTAAACTTTTTGCTTGAGATGTGAGCGCTTTGCAAATGGCACTTTTTAATTTCGTCTATTCATTCTATGTTGTGTAGAAAACAGTGCAAGTTGATTTATTTTTATTATTCATCAAGAAATCATTAAGTGTTATGGAAGAGTGGATTCGGGAGAAAAGCGGATTAAAACAGCTGATTAGCGGCAATTCTCAGTTTGTTTTGTTAGGTAAGTAAATTTTGAATTTATTATTTCGAGGCTTAACAATTTTCGGAAGTCGGGCTTTTTGTTATCTTATCGTAATACTTTTAGAACAAGTACTTACCCACTTGACATGATAAAATGCATCGATTTGGCATTAGCAATGGCATAAATTTATCAGTTAACACATTAAACAGCCAGTGTTCCTTCCTCCTCTTTCTTACTTGACCTATGCTGTGCCCGACAGGGTCCATAATTGTGACTAATATAATTATTTTCCTATCAACTATATACCTTATGGTACGCAATAAAGAACTCAGAATTGAGTATACACACAGTCACAACGAGGTATTTTAAAAACGTCTTCAAGTACTATTGTTCTAAATTCAACACTGTTTACATTTACGTCCTAACATCAACACGCAGTTTATAAAACAAATGTGTTCCATATTTAAACATTCAACCATTTTGACATAAATGTACATTATTTAAAGTCGTTGTTTATTGATGAATATGAAAACCGATTTATATTTCGGGTTACGTTATTTGGGGATCCAAAGTACCTAAATTTAATTAAATTCTGTGGATCCTAAGTGTTTTGGGATCCAATAGAATTTAGTGAAGCGTTAAGACTAATGTTTATCAACATTGGCTGAAGGTTTCGGAACGTGAGATACTAAAGACCGCTGGCATCCATTAGGTGGTTTTTTTTTTTTTCAATACTGGCCAGTATTGCTTGAGGCACAGATAATACAATACAAGCGTCTTGTGGATTGTCGCTTGAATGCGTCGACGAATTTGTTTTATCATTTTTTTTTGGCAATGAAAATTTTAATAATATTTTGCTTTTATGGTTTTAACCATCAAGAACATTAGTTAGTATTCAATTCAGTACATTGACAAATTATCTACATTATCCATACGTTTCCACCCTTTTCTGTTTCCCTGTCGGTACAATCGTCACACAAGCATACTTTTGTGTGGTACTAGGAATATATATGTATAATTATATACAATGTATATAACGTTTATGTATAAAAGAATAACTATTTCTACAATACATTATATTTAATAAAATTCGTTCACCACAACAGAAAGTAATGAGTACAATTTGTATTCATATGCTGTCACTAAACAATGCCTCCTTCATTTATATTTACTATTGTCGTCTATATACAATTGTACTAGTTTTACTCTGGTGTATTTTTCCTCTTGTCTTATTTGGTAAACAAACAAGGTACGAAAATCAGGATGTCTGGCATCAATCACACACTCTCGTGAGTGTTGTTAGGTTAACACAACACACGAGAGTGGAAAGTTTTAATCTTTAAAAGAATAATCTACGGTACTTACTTATGAATGAAATGAAAACACTGCTTCGAATTACTCAACCCTTTTAAACACATTCATTTTCACAATAAAACATATCAGTATGCCATATTTGTTAACTGGAGTGGAGTTTCATGCCGGCTCTTCTCCATAGGAAACGACCAATTCGAACCGTGCACCTAGCTTCTGACGTTTCATAAGTGCCCATGTAGGTTTATGTGAAATAAAATATTTTGATTGATTGAACTAAAGTAAAGAAAATAAAATAAATACTTATGGCTACATTAAAAATGAAGATTTACGATAAAAAGCATCAGTTATGTTTTGTAGTGATAAAGAGATAATTTTACTTCAAACAAGAGCATTGCGGAGAGGGTCAAGAGTTGAGTATAATAATTTTGATTTAATATTATCTTTTTGATAAGTCTCTAAAGTTATTAGCCTACAAGTGGGGAGCCCCATAAATATAATTTACTGAAAAATTTCGTTCGAGCTCCATATGATTGAGTAGAGTTATTAAGAAAATTGTCCCGGTATGGTTTCGTAGTATCTAGTCCGCTGGTTCTTTGTATATTAGGGAGATACAAAATTTGTCTTTGTGTTCGATAATTTCTCACAAAAATTATGAAAAATCTTTTTACCCGAGATTGACATACTAAAATTTATTTAGTAATTTTAATACTAAGCCTTACATTATTTTGCCTCTGACAGCAACCGTATAACAAAGAGAGTAAAGGTCACTATAATCCAAAATCAAAAGTAACATACTTTTACTGTGAAATGACTGTAAGTACCTATATTTTTAATTAGGTGCCTACTAATCTCCACAGATTATAAAAGCTACCTTTACCTCTATCAATACCACTAATAAGCTGGCCAAAAAGACACCAGTTTATATTTAAATACACTTTCAATTACAGAATCCAAAAAGGTTCAAAGCAAATATGATAAAAGGTCCAAGCATCGTTAAACTAAAGGGCTGAATTAAAAGGGTTGAAATCCCTTCCGAGTCGTTATTTTTGCTCGAGTTATGGCAACACTGATGACGTATCTAACCAGTAACCCTTACCGTCTTCCTCACAGATCTACAAATAGTACAAAACAAATTACTTCGCTTTTCTTGTCTGTGTGACTGCGTTGTTCTTATACAGCACAACGGGTTGGATTGATGCGGTTTTTACCATCATTAAGGGAATTTATTCTGGAAGATTGACGAGTATAAGACATTTATATTAAACTTACTTAGAATATAGAGGGTCAAATTAAGTTAGCTAGTGAAGCTCCGCAGAGGTGATGGGTATCGATTAGGGATGGGAATTCTTTCCGAAAAAGATTGATTCTTAAATCGATTCGAACTGAAATCTGATAAATCGATACACAAATAATAAAAAAAAAGAAAATAATTAAGTTGGTAATAATAATGTATAATGCATGCTAATTTAGGATGATAAGGGCAGGCGAATGATAAGTCCCCTCTTTAAGGAGTGGCTGGAGAGGCGCCACGGCGTCCTCACCTTCCGCCTGACGCAGGTCCTCACCGGACACGGCAGCTTCGGGAGGTTCCTGTGTCGGATAAGGCGGGAGGAAACGTCCGGGTGTCACCACTGTGTGGATCGCCCGGAGGACACGGTGGAGCATACGGTGGAGGTCTGCCCGGCTTGGGCAGAGCACCGCCGTGTCCTCGTGGAGGCGATCGGCGGCAGATACCTCTCGCGTCCGGCCCTGGTTCAGGCCTTGGTACGGAGCGAGAGGGCATGGACAGCCGTCACCTCCTTCTGCGAAGCAGTAATGCTCGCGAAGGAGGAGGCGGGACGGTTGAGGGAAAGGCAAGTTTCGCGCCCTCTCGCCCCTAGCCGCCGCAGGAGACGCCCTGGGCGTCGGGAATCTCGGGCGGATTTCCAGCCACCGTAGGCGCGGGCTTGCGGACGGTGAGCAATGGGTAGCTCACCGTCCGGTTAGGACCAAGCCCGGGTCGATGGCGCGTCGTATTCCACGCGCGCCTCAAAGAGATGTCATCAGCACAAAAGTAGGGGTCCACTAGGGCCGATGCCTGCCGGGGTCGCGGGAAGGTACTTATGGGTCACCGAGGCCCCTGGCAACACAGGCAACAGGAAGGAATACGGGTGGGTTTTAGTCAGTAAGAGTCTGACACCCCCTCCCACTCCGCCCAGAGCGGGAGAAGTTATTTGATGATTATCCACCCTCAAAAAAAAAAAAAAGGCGAATGATAATTGCATTGCTTGTAAAAGGCTGCTAAGTCATAAGTACTATCTTAACATAACACCAACATTGTACACTTAGTTCGCAATAAACGTTTTGACTTTGAATAAACAAATGAGTTAAAAAAAATCGGTTTTCCAAAAAAAATTTTTTTTCGATTTTCTTGTTGAGTTTGTAATTAAATGAAAAATTGACATTTCTTTACACGTGTTTGGGTGGTACATAAGTGCAATAAACTAATTGTACATTATTTACGGTTCAAGTTTTTATCAATACAGAAAAAAAACTAATCTCGATTTTCTAGGGTGAAATATCGATTCAGTAATAGATATCAATTAAAAAAATCTATTTTTTTGGTCCTTGAAATCGATCTCAGATCGCCATCGCTAGTATCGATATCTAAACACGAATAAATAAAAATGAAAAAGATTTGATGATTTATTTTGGGGTCAACGACCGACGGGCAGTGGTGGCCCAGTGGTAACGGCCGCGACTTACGAGTTGTAGTTCGTAGGTTTGAACCCGGACAGGCGCTTTACTTTGTGTAAATTATTTAATCACCACTGCTCTCAAAACGGTGAAGGAAAACATCGTGAGGAAACCGGCATGTCCTAGAACCAAAAATTCGAAGACATGTGACATCTACCAACCCGCACTGGGCCCGCGTGGTGGATTACGGCCCACTCCCTCTCACACAGAGGAGGCCTGTGTCCCAGCAGTGGGAACATTGTAGGCTGATTATGTATGTTATGTATGACCGACGGGCTGTTAGTGTTGTTATTGGAAGCATTAGCTGAGAAAATCAGTTTTTTTTTTATTTTATCGTGCTTAGTTATGGACCACATCTGTGAAGTTTACACAAAAAAATGTTTTTATTTTTGTAGTTATTTCCCCACTGCAATCGGCATTCAGTTTTTGTTTTGATTGTATGTTGTCATCTGCCAGTATCGCAACACAGAGTAAATATTACGCAAAGGACAGCATTTTCAAACTTATATGGCATGATTATGAGGCTTTTGTCTACTTTGTATTTAATGTTAATTTTTGAAATGTGCGTTTTGTTTGTGCAGCAAAAACAATTTTTCTTTCTTTCTTAATTTATAAACTGATATTTCAAGTGACTACGCTACCATCCCTTGATAACCCCCAAAAAAACTCATCAAATGAATTTATTTTTTACTTCATCATGTTTAGATATCACGTCTGCGAAGTAGAAATCGCGATCTTTTATCAAGTCATGAAAACCGTGCGAAGCAGGGGTGGGTCGTGAGTGTTGTATAAATATTTTTCATGTCTGCCGCGTGTCTTCTGACGTCATTTGCCGTACCAGTTGTGCGTAAAAGAGTTATTTTTAGTACTTATTATGTTTGAAGAATAATAAGTGTGATTTGAAATTTTAAGAGCTTTTTGTTATACCGACATCGACAATGAAAACTGGACATGCGGGTTATATTTTCAACCGACTTCGTTAACAGGAGGAGGTTCTCAATTCATTTGTATTTTTTTTTTTATATTTGTAACCTCAGAACTCCGTCGTTTATAAACCGATTTGGAAAATTATTTTTTGACGTGATAACGTCTTATAAATCGATTAACGCAGGCTGCACGCACGAAAAAGCATGACTCATTGTCACGTTCCGCCTGAGCGAGGCGAGCGACCGAGCGTGCAAGCGAGAGCGTGGAACTAGCGATAGAGAGGCACGATAGATCTAAGCGTTCGGCTTCTGACGCATCTCTCTCTCGTTATCACGTAAAATTATCGTCCGTAAACCTACTTTACAGACAACCAATTTTCAGGCTAACTTTTTTAGCTTATATTTCAGCCTCATTTCAATAAATCTGTTGTGAAATCACATTTAAGCTGCTGTAATTGATTGATGATAATATCATAACATCAATTCGGGGGGGATTGTGGGCTTGTGGCTCAGTAAAATCAGGCGCACGGGTCGATCGATCAGGTTAATCTACGCTTGCCGCGGTTGGTCCGTGGATAGGTGACCATCTTTACTCACCTCCGCGCCTCGGAAAGCACACTAAGCCATTGGTCCCGGCTGTCATTCGTGGATCTTTGAAAGTCGTTATGGGTCGTCAGAAGCCCGAAAGTCTGACAACCAGCCTTACCTATGGATATCGTAATACCCAGAAAATGGGTTGTAGAGGTCAGATAGACAGTCGCTCCATGTAAAATACTGGTTTAAAGCGGTGAGCAATGGGTAGCTCACTGTCCGGTAAGGACCAGGCCCGGGTCGACGGCGCGTTGTGTCCCACGAGCGCCTCAAAGAGATGTCGTCAGCACAAGTGTAGTTGGTCCACTAGGGTCGATGCCTGCCGGGGTCGCGGGAAAGTTCGAAAGGGTTACCGAGGTCCTGGCAACACAGGCAACGGAAGGACCATGGGTGGGTTTTAGTCAGTAAGAGTCTGACACACCCTCGCGCTCCGCCCAGATTGGGAGAAGTTATTTGATAAGTTTACACCCAAAAAAAAAGGCTAAGTTTTCGGTAAATAAATGATCACTTATTAACTATACAAATGGTTTTCTCAGATGTGTCTGAAATTATTCTTTAATAGACTAATTCTTTATCGTATCTACAAATTTTCTCATCGATAAGAAAATACAGTTGAAAGGCTCTTCAGCTATCTTTTCTTATCTCTTTGCTTTTATCTTTCAATATCTTTTATGAATAATTAAGGACTGAAGTTATGTTGCGCGTGGATAAGATGTATTTTAGTCGCATCATCATCGTCATCATCTTTCTGCCCCGTCGACTTTCGTGGAAGATCCACATGGACCAGATGGACATGGAAGGATCCATGTTACTTGTGGTCGACTGAACATCTTCCATTCTCCCCTGTCAAAAATGAAATGAAATAATGATAAAATGATAAAATTATGATAAAATTTTCTGTAAGTAGGTTTGTACAAACACTTTTACTCGTCAATCATATTTAGAAAAAAAAAACTATATGAGCTCGGCGTTTCCTATCTGACTACTCTGAGAAAAAAAGCCGACACAAACTCAGAGGTCACCGTCTCTTTTAAAGTCCAGACATAATCTTGGTCAGATCATGTGAAGACCATGTGGATTGGTATCTGAAATGGTCTTTTGAGGAAAGAACCTAACAGATTGAGTGGACCAGTTGGACCAGTGGTGAGTCAGTTGAGAAGAATGAAATACGTTGGATTCGTTAATTACCTGTGGTTTAGCCGCAAAACACAGGTAGATACATAATCAGCCTAATGTTTCCACTACTGGGACACAGGCCTCCTCTCTGTGAGTGGGCCGTAATCCACCACGCGGGCCCAGTGCGGGTTGGTAGATGTCACATGTCTTTGAATTTTTGGTTCTAGGACACGCCGGCTTCCTCACGATGTTTTCCTTCACCGTTTTGAGAGCAGTGGTGATGAAATAATTTACACAAAGTAAAGCGCCTGTCTATTCGAACCTACGACATACAATTCGTAAGTCGCACAGGTAATTAACGTTTATTTTTAAACAGTGACACATTTATTTATTTTTTTATACTATAGAGGCAAGAGGGACAGGGTGTAAAGTTCACTCATCCTCCATAAAAAAGACAGGATCCTCCGACCAGACGGGTGTCGTGTCTGGTGGGTAACTGCCCCACGGTTGATGTCGGGATGTTGTATATACTCGTATGCTAGTTGCGCGGTAAACTCTGCTTGCGCGATGCAGGATTTTGCGTGACGTCAATGTGAAGCGTAGTTCACATGTGGCGATGTAGATGCCGCCACAATACTTTATTGTATACGAGATTATACATTACAAAAACAAAACACAGGCAGTCATTGCGACTGCCGACAGCAGTGATAACTTATCGCTACACGTGCCTAAAGAAGTTTTCAGTTCAATAAAATAATGATTATCTAATACACAACTTAAACATTGCACATTATACATATGTTTAGTCGGATACATACTTCCCGCAATAGGGTCGAACACCCATTTTTGAAAAGTGTCTTAATTAAATTCTATAGTGCTAATATGCCCTAAAAAAAATCACAAAATTTTTATTCAATCGATAAGTGCCATAAAAATGCATTTAAATTTTACATTTTCAAACTTCGCGCGTAGTTTGACGAAAACGCTGGCGCAGTGGATGCCATGTTGCCATGACTGTGGTCATGACGTCACTTGACTATGCGCTGATCTATTATCTAACTATCAGTTGACAGTTGAAACGTTTTAGTTTACTAGCGGTATGACGTAATAACATGGCAGCTACTATTTCATGGTGTTTTTTAACAGATTAGAAAAACTGGGAACGTTGAATTGAATTTTAAATTTATTTTGTTATTTTATGAACTAAAAGTAACATTTTCCGACTGCTTTTTGCCTAAACTATCTCAATAATCTATTTATAGATTTTTTCTCGTATATAGTAAAATACCCTATTAACATGCAAAAGCGCCACATAAAGTTTCACACGTGCGGTGTCTAAGCCAACAAGAGTTACTCACTAACAAGATCCTTAACTTGTGACCTTACGTATGTACTTTTTCAATAAAAGCACCATGTTCTAGAACCGAAAATTCGGAGACCTAAAAACGTGTCACATCTAAAAACCCGTACTGGCCCCGTGTCGTGGATTACGGCCTACTATCTCACAGAGAGAAGGCCTGTGTCCCAGCAGTGAGAATATTATGGGCAGCATCACAATTAAGCATAAGCACAGTCCAACATTTATTACAACTGTATAACATTTCCTGCTGAGTCCATTATAGGCTTACTATGCAATAAAATCACCATATAATTCACAACGTTTCAAATTCAAAAACAGTTTCCCTCGTAACTGCCGCCCACAGATCTGTTTACCCCTCAGGTGATAAAAGGCTCACTACGTAAATCCGTTAACTCACTTACAGTACAATAGATAAACCTTGTTGTGAGCCCATTCATAGCTCTGTAAGACATTTATTTGGACCGTAGTAACTGGTATAAAGACGGATTACCTAGTAAAATATTTTGGTGTTCTATCAAGCAAAAATGAGCTTAATGTTCAATGAATCTTTTGAATTACTTTTGCTTTTGTATTTTTAGGTTATTATTTACTAAAACTCCCGTATTTTTCTGTAATCTGTATCTGTCGAAATTTGTCGTGAGACCTGAAATTGATTATTATTCATTATGACAGATAGCAAACAGTTAGATTTCTGAAGTCATTTACAAGTATAATCAATGAGAAAGTTTGTGAAGATCGATCTATGGTGAAATGTTTGTTACAGAATTACGAAAAATGAAAAGATTTGAATGTAATTGGGCACTTAATATATGGTTGATTACCTTTGTGCGCACGGTGCCCATATTTAAGTATCCATCCACTCGAACATTTTGTTTGGCTGGATGGATACATAACTACTTTTACCCGTATAATGGATACTATTAGGTGTAAATCGAATTTAATGATCTGAAAAATAAAGGACTATTTATATAAATCAATAATAAATATTTTATTCACGTTAGGCTGAGAATCATCCCTTTTTCAAAGTTACATAAGACAAACAGTCAATATTATAATAAGTTATTTTCTATAGATGACTAAATTCGATTTACACCTAAAAGTATCTTTACATTAGTTAATTACCACAGAATTCTAGTGAAACAGGGCGATATCTAGTAAAGCTTTGACTAAAACTTTAATCTTCGTCAAAGAGAAGCGTAGTTTTCATTCATATGTCGAATTAAACGTTTTCGAACTTAAACCAACCATATCCCATTCAGAAATTGACAAGTAAATTGATTTCCTTACAAAGAAGGCTTAGATTAACATTATTTAGCATTGCGTAGGCGTTTCAATCATGCAACACAATCGGTCTATGACGCTTACGGCGTGGTGTGGAAGCTGCATCTTACTAGATTTAGAAGCGTTTATTTATTTAACATAGGTGAACGGCAGATTTCGTACAGCTTACTTTTTTTGTTGTTTTGTTATAGAATTTGTACCACATATTAAGGCAACTAAGCCATTTATTTTCATGTAAGTGTACTATTTTTAAAAGTTCGGATTAATTGATAATATTTAAAAAAATATTTTAATAACTACACGAAGTTTAGTCGTAAACTAAACGCAGTTATGTTGGTATTTAAGCTATGCTCGCCATGAGGGTATTACCCGACCTGCCCCCTTCTTAGAGAAGTAATTTACGAATTAATTAATTATAAATAAAATAAATGTACTTAAAAAAGCTATTAACTGTATTGTTTTATTTACCTGCACTCAAAACCCCATCAGGACTTCATCATTATCAAACTGTTGCAGTCAGCTCCTGGACATAGGTATCTCCTAATGCACTCCGCTGAGTAGGTACGATCCTCATTTCAATTTACCTACTTGATAGTAAGTAAAACACTACAAAAATAGCTAGAAGCAATCTAGAACATATACTTTATCACCGAAACAATGTTTATGTGCCTATAAGTAACAATCTACATTGGTACACTAGTACTTAAACTTAAAAAATAAAACTGGTTCTAACATTTACGTCCCAAGTTCTAAAAATCCATGAATTTAAAAAAGGCTTGTCTATCGTATTAACTACCAATTAAAACAAAAAATATCCCAAAACACGAAATTTTATTAGCTGTACAAAAGTCCCATACAAGCCTGCCGTTCGCCTTTCCTGAATTTTGTCTTCAAACAAAACAGTAACAGGATTTTTTGTTGCACGTCATTGCAATACAAAAGTCCATGCTCGTAACAGTGCTAGTGCGATAGAACGATTACATAACATAAAATGACGGCTGTAATTTCCGAAAGGTTATAAGAGGTGTACCTATAGCATCACCCACATTTCGCCAGTTAGGTTTAAGTCCCATGGGATAGAGGACGAGCCTATTGCCATCAACCGGCCACAAATTCAGACTCCGGGCTGTTACTGAGAAATTCCTGAAGGGAAAACCCAATGACACTTTGCTCTACCTGAGAATTGAACTAAGGACCTCATGCTAAACAGTACATAGCGCTTAAAACGATTAGTTGAGTAAATATAAAACTATTACGTAACAAATTCTTCTTCGTAAAATAATAACGCATATTTTCACAGACTGTTTCCGTAATTGTATGTACATTCAAATTAGCTTAAACCATACAAAATAATAACATTCTTGTCTCGTGCTAAAACGTCAGAACTTTTCAGCAGAAATGCTGTTGGCATTAGTAATGAAATAAATGCATACAACTGGAATTCCGACTAGTTTAAGCTCCATATAAATAAACGTAAAATGGTTCTTCTATGAATTTAAAATGGTTTTATACCTGTGTGTTGGTTTTTATTTACGCAAAACATAAAATAAACTTTTAATCTTACTTTGTGCTTCTCTATGTTTATTTAATTTGTGTTGCTTTTGTGAGTTATTTGTTTTTTTTTTTATACTATGATATAGCACTTTGTACACTGATCTGACAAAAGGTCATAAAACTGTTAGATTCCGTTATGTACGCCCCGAAGGGCACACATCCAGACTCCGGGTTGCTGCTGAGAAATTCCTGATGGACAAACCCAATAAAACTTTTCCCGACCTGAGAATCGAATCAGATGCTCAGAAGAAACGCTTGCGACCACTAGACCATGAAGCAGTCGTTTCAATGTCGTTTAGATGTCTCAAAGTGTTAGTGTAAACGGGCATTAGCCAAACTGTCTTAGTTAAATACGATTGTCCAAAAAATTTGGTATATTTTGCATTCACGTGGCTAAGTTAAAGTTCAGACTATGAAGAAATACTTTTTAGTTCTTTCATACAAAAAAATCAAAAATACACGACTCAGGCGACGTCGTGGGACACAGTTAGCATTTAAGAACTGCTGATCCGTTCGCAAATACGCAACATCATCAAAAACTGTATCAAGAAAACTGATTCGCTGTCTTGTCTAGTTTTGCTCTCAAGTTAGTAAGTACCCAGATGTGTGAGTATCTTGTAAGTTTCAAGTTTTCGACGTACTCTGCACTAAACTAAAGACTAACTTCAGCAAAGTTTGTCAAAACTAAACAAGATTGATTTATGCAAGATAGCAATATTAATAGGAATAATTTGGTAAATTCGACTTCCTTGTTTGGATGTCTAGTCAATACCTAGCATTGGGCTGGGTTCGGACAAAGTAGCGTGGCTGACATCGACAACGCCACATGCGAACTACGCATCAAAGACCTGACGTCACGCAAATCCTGCATCGCGCAAGCAAAGTTTGCGACTGACATATATACAACGTCCCGACATCAACCGTCTGGCAGTAGCCCACCACACGCAACACCTGCCTGGTAGGTGGATTCTCCCTTTTTCTATATGGAGGATGAGTTAACTTTAGAACCTGATCCACATACCTCTACAGTAGTCCGGAACCCGAATTAGATGCTTGCCCCCTATTACATGGAACATTTAATAACCGCCGAAATGTGAAATGAAATTGTTTATTCTGTAAATAGGATATCAGAACCACTTTTACACGACATATAAAAAAAAATAAGCTATATGGAGTCGACATTTCATATCTGTCTACCTCTGAGAAAAAAATGGCGAAATAAACTTAAGGGTCAAAGTCTCTTTTAAAGTCCAGACATAATTTTGGTCAGATCATGTGAGGACCATGTAGATCCATGTCTAAAATGGTCCAATGGGAAAAAAACCACACAAATTTGAGTGGACCTGTCCAGTCACTGCAAGTATTTGTCTGTAATCGTGTAGCTCAACTCAGAATTTAAGGAGCTCAACGACTCGACGAACAATACCAAGGAAAGGACAATTGGGTAGGCCGCATAAAGTACTGAAAATGCCAGACTATCATCTAACTGAGAAAGAACTTAAACGCATACCTCTGCCCTTCCTCCGGGGAGTACATTTATTGTTAATCTATGTGTTAAATGGTGAATGTTTGACCCTATCGCATTAAAACTACATTTATGCATGTTTAATAAAAAAACATAAACTTATATATAACTGCACAAAGCTCCTAAACCATTTCAAATGATCTCGTAAACAATAAACAATTTAAAATTCCGTCTGAACCAATTTATTATAGTCGTTAACATCTTATCTTTTGTTTATGTTCAATACTTAGACATTTACTCGTACGTAAACGATTTACTTAATTTTATTAAAGTGTACAATAACGGTACGAAACCGATGATCATTCTTAAATTTTATCTTATTAAACTTGTATGGCCACCAATGCTCGGGAGCAGTTGTGGCAATTTACGGGTCGTAGGTCGTAGGTTCGAATCCAGGCAGGCACTTTACTTTGTGTAAATTATTTCATTACCACTGCTCTCAAAACGGTGAAGGAAAACATTGTGAGGAAACCGGCATGTGCTAGAACCAAAAATTCGAAGACATGTGACATCTACAACCCGCACTGGGCCCGCGTGGTGGATTACGGCCCACTCCCTCTCACAGAGAGGAGTCCTGTGTCCCAGCAGTGGGAACATTATAGGCTGATTATGTAAACTTGTAGGTTTTCCATTCATGTGAATGTGACTGTCTGTACCAACATGCCCCAGAATTAACACACACCACCAAAAACCCAATTAGAATATTATGTTTTAATCATAATGCATACACTGAATTTTTATTATTATGTTAAAACATTGTTTAATTATTAAATTAGTTATTCTGATTGTAGGAGAAAATTGTGGTCTAATTACAAATCTTCGCGTACATCACAGTCGCATCTAGCGTAGAAGATAGAAGATCCATTTTGGTTTGTTTTGACGGTACATTTGTACAGCGGAAATGTGACTGTAATTTACGTAGTTAAAATTATTTTTGGGATAAAAATTACGTAGGTATGTTAAAAATGACGTAACCTTATGACATGCTTTTAAGACGCTGACAACACCTAAACCGCGGTCACTGTCAAATTCCATAGAAAAGAAAGAGAAGCGCAATTACACAACGCTTGTAATTTATTGCAAAATATGAAGTAATTATTTATTTACTCAAAATTGAGTTGAGTAATCGAAAATAAAAAACAACCAAGTTCTGCATTCAAATAAGACGTTCTTGTTATTAATTAGATACGTAACATATGTTGATATTTGATACAGATATTTTGGATTAGAACTCAAAGTAAGAGGTTAGTTTAACGTTAGTTTGTATCGAGATTTTGTTTTCAAAACGTGTTTTGGTAACAACCAGGTTCTGGGAAATATGTTCAAAATTAACATATATTTTTTCCGCTACCACAAACTATACAGATTTGGCATTTTTTTTTCTTAAGCGAAGCCTATTTTGGTCAATTGGGTCTTGTCAGCGCCTTAAGTGTGATCAAGTTTTTCATAAGCCGACTGTAGCTGTACTATCAGACTAGGCTCGTAGCACCTGCGTAGCGCCCTTGCTACGACATCTCGTAGCAACAGCTACGAATGATTAAGTTGACAAGCCACGCAGTTAAATATAAGTTCACGTACTGGACCCACGTTAGTTGAATTGAGTAGAACGAATATATAAACCAAACAGTTTTAGGTGTCATGATACTACAGAAACACGCCACAGAGGTGCTTCAAAAGATGTATACTCTTTCTCATGGCCGTGTTATTCGCTAGTATTGTAAAAGCTTTTCTGTCTCTATACTAATAAATATAATATTTGCAATTAATACTTTAATACCGGTTTATTTTGTTCAAAAACCTTCAGTAGAAATATGTCACTTGTAGTGATATAGTGATCTATTATAATTATTTTTATAATATGTTTTTACATAGAATTAAATACATTCTACAACATTGTTTTGTATTCTCTTTATAACCATCACATAAGTGCAACATTATTTGCAAGTTCGGTTCTGCTTTTATGTTTTTTCTTTTGAATGTTCAAATTTTTCAAAAATTATTTTTGCTTGTCAGATAAAGCTGGAGCGATGAGGAATCAGCCTCCAGACTAAATTTTCTGAGAAAACAAAAGAATAAAAAAAAATCGAACATTCCACCAGAAAAAAACATAATCGTAGACCGAACTTGCAAATTAAAAGGGGGAAAAGTCTTTTCGCAGTATAGTATGGATGAACTTGGAATAAAATCTCTTTGGGTATACTATTTGTATCTGGCTGGTTTTGGTATCATTGAAAGTTAAAATTTTAAAGAACATAATTCCAAATTATGGAAAATGTGTGATTTTCATTTGTTTTTCGTACCGTCAAGATGAGTGAATCTAATGAAGAAATTCGATACATTTTAAAATTTTACTACAAAAAAGGAAAAATGCAACGCCAGCCGCGAAAAAAAAATTCGATGATTATGGACTGCAGTGCAGTGTTTGTGAGAGTAGCACACATTTGGTTTAAGCGTTTTCAATCCGGAAATTTTGATGTCAAAGATGCACGTCGCTCTAGTCGCCCTATTGCGGATCAAATGGATGCCATTTATGAAAAAGTGGAGTAATATATATAATATATATATAACTGATATATAAGATATATCAGTTGTTACGACGTAGCTGAAGAACTGGGAATTGACCACAAAACAGTTTTGGCGCATTAGAAAAAAACTGGGTACACAAAAAAACTCGATATTTGGGTACCTCACGAGCTCACTGAAAGAAACCTAATGAACCGTGTACTCATTTGTGATTCTTTATTACGACGTAATGAAACCAAACCATTTTTGAAGAAGCTGATAACTGGTGATGAAAAGTGGATCACGTACGACAAGGACGTGCGAAAAAGGTCGTGGTCAATGGCCAGTCAGGCTTCACAGACTGTGGCGAAACCCGGGTTAACTCGCAACAAGGTGATGCTGTGTGTGTGTCGTGGGATTGGAAGGGCATTACTCATTATGAGCTGTTACCACCAGGCAGGACCATCGATTCTGAACTCTACTGCGAACAACTGATGAGATTAAAGCAAGAAGTTGAGAGAAAGCGGACGGAATTAATCAACAGAAGGGGTGTGGTTTTTCATCATGATAACGCTAGACCTCACACATCTTTAGCCACTCAGCAAAAATTAAGAGAGTTTGGCTGGGAGGTGTTAATGCATCCGCCGTATATTCCTGACCTTGCACCTTCAGATTTCCACCTGTTTCGGTCTCTTCAGAATTCTTTAGGCAGTGTCAGGTTAACATCACGAGAGGACTGCCAAAACCACTTGTCGCGGTATTTTGATCAGAAGTCCCAAAATTTCTATAGCAATGGGATCATGTCCCTACCTACAAGATGGCAAAATGTTATCGAACAAAATGGTACCTACATACTTTAGTTAAATGTACTCGTAAATACACTATATTAAAAACGGTTTTGAATTTTCTTAAAAAATGCGAAGAAACTTTTTCCCCAACCTATTAGGTTGAACGTGTGTTGGTTATAAAGAGGATAAATGGCAAAACAAAAATTGTAGAATTAATAATTCTACAATATGTTTTACATATCTCGGGACCATGGGGTCCCGGACCTTTGGAAAACGTACGAGGGGCCAAAGGCAACTCGCAGAGGCCCATAGACAATTTAAAATGGAATTAGGCACCAACCGATGGCTATCCCTGTTTGCACACTAATATTATAATAATTATTAATTGGTCACTAAATAGCGCCAGTCCACTCAATTACTTGTTGTAGTGACGTTTCACGATTATTTCTGTCAACCCTCTCAAATGAATAGGGTTATCTGTGGAACAAACAATGCGTATTGTGTTAGATGAGGGTTTACCAAATATGTCAAACGGGTTTAATTTGAACTATTAGCAACTAATTGTCCCATAATTATTGGCGCTTGTAGTCAATGGCAAAATAATCCCTATGGGATAATTTAAATGACTTCAGAAGCTTTTGGTTTTAAGATGTCGGGACAGCTTTAAGGGTAACCAAATATTCAAGAATCTCAGAGAATTCGTCATGGGACAAATAAATAAATAAATATCGAAAACTTAAAACACCTTTTTGATCTTTTATTTATTCATTTAATCTTCTCGCACACAATAAGGTACAAAGGCGGACTTAATGCCTTAGGCATTCTCTACCAGTCAACCAAGGGTGGAGAAGAGATAAAATCAAATTAATCAAAATCAAAAGTCATTTATTCAAACTAGGTTGAGAATCAGCACTTTCTGAACGTCAAAGTTACATAAGACAGTCCCTCAATGCCCTCCCTTCACCACTTCCTAGTGCTATAGCTGGGAAGAAGTGCAACAAACTCCCCAGCAGCACACCTGTCTGTTTAGATATATAAACTTGATTCTATTCAAGTCGTATATGATAAGATGGCAGGTGCTCTGAGAGGAAATAAAACTAATCCTTTTTGACGCAATACAACCTCAGTGGGACAAATTTAGTTTCCGTCGCTGAAAAAACGTATTTGTGATCAGCCTGTTAAACCGTTGCAGATTGGAGCAATTCGTAACTGACGCCGTCTCCGTAGAAAATGGAAATTGGTTGGAAATCTATGTAATTTCTCAACGAATCTCCTTTGTGGGAAACAAAGGAGACACGTGTCGCACCGTTTTAAAACTTTTCCTGAAAACAAAGGTGTTTTTCAACCTCAGAAAAATTGTGTAGGTAACTTCTAGGAAATTGGATATTTATATATATTATAAATTAAAGTCGGTTTTCGTGTCTGTCTCTGTGACCGCGTTGTTCTTTTTCAGTACACAACAGAATCTGATGCCATTTTCACCATCAGTTAGATTTATTTTCCGGAAAGTTTTATGTTTAAGGGGACTACAGGACCTAAACGCAAATTTTGTAAGTTTTATAATGCGTAAAAGTATATGATCCAGTGCAGTAAACAAAATCAGAAATATATATGATATTCTTCAGGATATATGCTAGGTAGATAGTGTGTTGAAAACATAATATAACTAATTTGATACGATAGCAAAAAAATCAATCGATAGAAAATACCTCGAAAAACATCTTTTGACGATTAAAAACCATACTAATATATATGCAATTATTCTGATTTTATGTCAGATAATTCTACAAGCAACATATTAGCATAATAGTGTTTTAATTTTTTTCTCCAATCAATGGATTTTTTGTAAATAGATAATTGCTTCATATTTAGCAATAAATTGCTAGCGTTGTGTCATCGCGCTTCTCTTTCTTTTCTATGCAGTCCGACAGTGACCGCGCTTTAGGTGTTGTAAGCCTCTTAATACATTAGCTTCTGCCCGCGACTTCGTTCGCGTGGTAGTTGACATTTTTACCTATAAACTTAAAATATAAAGAGAATCAGGACTGGTGACGCGGGAGCAAGCTACATATAGTTGTCTGTGTGAGAAGCAGCTTGTCCTCAGGTCGACAGGCTTCAGCAGCAATTTCCCATTGCTTGCGAGGCTTTTCGTCTTTAGTGAGCTAATGAACGCCCGCCTAGTGGCACAACACTTATACACTGACTGTTGCATTCTTAAGGATTATTCCTGACGAACAGGTATCACTAAAATAACATAACAGTAAATGAATACACGGGATTCCTCATTAAGGGCGGGGGACTTGCAGCTTTTACTTGAATCTCGATTTAAACTCGATTTAGGTTTAAACTTAATTTAACGATTTGCATGTCATCGATTTAGCTTAAATCTCAATTTAAATAAACGTCAAAGTTAAACCGGCATTCAGGTTGGTTTAGTTGTTAAATCTCAATTTTATAGACAGACGTCAATACAGTATTATTTTAAATTCCTCTTTTTATTTGTGCAAAATTTTAATAATTAATTATCATTCTACATTAAATAAGGAAATATGGAATGCAACAGAAATGTCTTACTTTTGATGGCCAGTTTTTCATAAGAGTGAATTTTATAGCGTTTATTTTTTGGTTTATGTTTTTAAATTATGTTTTAAACTCGTATATTATGATGGATGCTAAACAAAACAAAAAAATAACACGAGACGGCAACCAACACTTACTTAAATTGACGTTATTGCCAGATCAAATTCTTTTTTCTCTATACGCAGAACTGAGTTGCCATCATTTTTTATTTGAAAACGGAACGCAAAGAATTAATGGAAAATGGGTTTTTGACTTAATCTCAGTTTAGTTAAATCGAATGTGAAATGTGACTGTACAAGACATGCATAGTAAGATTTATGTTAAGTCGAGTTTAAGGCAAAATCGAGATTTAATTAAACCGAGATTTGTATCATTTTGCTGCAAGTTGCCCTAAGTTATAATTGATGTACCAAGTGACGTCGGTTTTACTTCCGTTTTAATGATGATGATAATGATGTTTTGATTCCTACTAAAGGCAAGTATAAAATGCCTATGCTCATTCATTCGTAATTATTCCAATAATTGGAATCCCAGTTCTCTACGTCTTATCAAGGTCTAAGTATACATCTAATCAAGTAGTCGTAGTCAAAAAGTACTCCCAATGTTCACTTCACATGAATTCAACCTAATTTCACTTCACTAATATGCACTCCTTAGTCCGTTATATTCCGAGAAATGTCTTTATATTCGAAATCCAGTTAAAAATCAACGTAATAATATTGAACATCTCGAGCAATTTCATACATAACATACATACATAATCAGCCTATAATGTTCCCACTGCTGGGACACAGGCCTTCTCTCTGTGAGAGGGAGTGGGCCGTAATCTAACACGCGGGCCCAGTGCGGGTTGGTAGATGTCACGTGTCTTCTTTTTGGTTCTAAGACATGCCGGTTTCCTCACGATGTTTTCCTTCACCGTTTTGAGAGCAGTGGTGATGTAATAATTTACACAAAGTAAAGCGACTGTCTGGGTTCGAACCTACGACATACAACTCGTAAGTCGCGGCCGTTACTTCTGGGCCACCACTGCTCAAGCGCACTGAGCAATTTCATATTAAAGACTAATCTTCTTGAGGTGCGCCAAATATCAAGCAATTTGAATTGACATCCAAGGTGCTGAGGTGAATATAATCCACATCAAACGTGGATTATATTTGAGGTTTTGAAATTAATTGGTAACATTCATTCATTCATAACAAAAATAAAATATTAAAGTTTTTGTTTCTCTGTGTGTAAAGATACAGCATGTTATGAATCCTACTAATATAATATACCTAAACGTGAAATATATTATATAATATAAATTAAGTTTGTGAGGCTGGATGGATGGATGTTTGTTATTCTTTTACGCAAAAATGCCTAAACCGATTTGGCTGAAATTTGGCACACAGATAGATTATAATTCGGATTAACAGAATACTTTTTAGAGGGGCTTTTGGCCAAATAATAAAAGCCGCACGGGTCAATCGATCAGGTTAAACTACGCTTGCCATGGTTGGTCCGTAGATGGGTGACCATCTTTACATACCAAGAGTCCTCCGTGCCTTAGAAAGCACGTTAAGCCGTTGGTTCCAGCTGTCATTCGTGGATCTTGGACAGTCATTACGGGTCGTCAGAAGCCCGAAAGTCTAACAACCAGTCATACCTAGAGGTACCGTATTACTCAGTAACTGGTTGTGTAGGTCAGATAGGCAGTCGCTCCATGTAAAATACTGGTATTCAGCTTTATCTGGTTAGACCGGAAGCTGAGCCCAACGTAGTTGGGAAAAGGCTAGGCAGATGGGATGACATAGAATACTTTTTATACCCATATTCCCACGACATCGAGACTTTTGCAAGTGAAACCACGGGGTGCTACTAGTAGTAGTAGGTATAAACTAGCAAATAACAACATTTTTGTTGGTATACTTAGTATATACCTTTTTTTGTTTTGTTTAGGATCATTTACATTGAATCTAACTATTCAACTTCAAACATGGATCTTTCAAAAACGATGTTCATTCCAAAGATAAAAGTAAATAAAAGTCTATTTATATACACCATATTTACCTACAGTATATATTTTTTATACTTACTCTGTTTACTGAATACTGTTATTGAGAGTTTTTCCCTCAATGCTATATAAAACATACAAAAATACTCATCATCATCATCATCTCCGCCGAAAGACGTCCACTGCTGGACATAGGCCTACCCCAAGCACCGCCACTTCGACCGGTTTTGTGCTTCCCGCATCCAGCGGATTCCTGCGGCCTTCACAAGGTGATCGGTCCACCTTGTACGAGGCCTTCCAACGCTACGTCTTCCGGTACGCGGTCGCCACTCCAGAACCTTTCGGCCCTTTCGGCCATCTGTTCTGCGAGCAATGTGCCTTGCCCACTGCCACTTAAGTTTGGCAATTTTTCGGGTTATGTCGGTAACCTTGGCTCGCCTGCGGATCTCATCATTTCTGATTCGATCACGTAAGGAAACTCCAAGCATAGCCCTCTCCATTGCCCTTTGAGTGACTAGCCTTTAAATAAGGCCCATTGTAAGCGAAAATACTCATAGAGGGTGTTTTTTAGTTCACAAAATTTCACACAAGCAGTAATAATTCATACAGATTAGAGTTTCCTGTACGTACTAAAACTATGCTAAAACCAGTCGATCGTGACAAACGAGTGGGCTATGAAATCGAATGCTGTAATTGCAATCCTTTTACGAGATTACCCATAGATAAAGTTGTCGGTAAACACTACTTTCCAGTTTTCTGAAGCTAGAGCCAGTTGATTTATAGGCAAACGAGGCTCTCTTTGATGCGAGGGAAAATAAAAGATGCCTTGTAAATATAGTGCTGAAAACTACGCTGAAATTCTGTATCTTTTGGTAGCGAAAGCCTGAATTATAAATGTTTTGATCGGGGTAAAGTAAAGATGTGGAACAAGATATCTATTTATTAGGGGTTCCTTCTACAGTTTTACAATAATCATGAAAATCATTCTGTCATAGAGGATGATTTTTTCTCAATATTGTTTGGGTTATTGAGTTCATTTCATCTTCAGCTCCATAATATCCAGAATAATCGCCATGTCTACTTTTAAAGTCGTGTCTTCGTCGTGTTTATTTCTCAACTTAATCTTGTATGTTTATATTTAAATGAGTGAATAGTTTTTTGTTTTTATGTATTTTGTTTTCTCTTCTAATTTTTCACACGGTGTCTACATCTCTTTGTCTACTTCCCTATCGCAGGTATGCTGGAAGAGATTTCTTTAGAAATAAGCATCACCCTTGTATTTTTCTGTTCCTTTTTTTGTCTATTTATATGTGTGTACATAAACTGTTAAATAAATAAATAATAATAAACCTTATTTTTTTCGCTCTTCACAAAGGATTACATATGTATAAAAGTAGATACAAAAATTTTAAAATTATAATAATTAAGAAATTGACCAATATTTTTCCAGTCAGTTTCAAAAAATCTTTAGGTAATTACTCCACTATTCTCCTCGTGTTCATAATCCCCTAGTCACGTTACCATTGTTCAAAGTTATATAATCGAGAGCTTCCTAACATAAATGAGCAAGCCCTCACACGATCCAGTGTGTTGTTAATTAGTAAAACGATAATGTGCGCATCAGCAACCCTGATTAATGGCTAAATGTCACTATGTAATGGTTGTCAGTAGTGTCACTTTTAAAAGTACACCAAAAAGATAACAAGAAAGGATAGCCTCAATACAAGAGATAGGAACTTAAAAACTAAAAAAAACTAAAAACTTGAACTCTACTTGGTCCATAAGAAAACTTGTAATAGGACTGCTTTCACAAATGTTTAACGGTGTATATCTTAGCTGTAAGTTTTCTGAAGAAATTAAATGACAAGTGTATGTATTTTATTTGATATGAATGTTTGAGTATTATTTTATTGTGTATGCATGATTTTTATATAATTTTTGTGTTTTAATTTATTTAAAGTAATGGATTTTGTCTGAAAATATTTGAATTATTATTATTAAAATAAAATGAAATGAAAAATATCTATTCATTACGTTTGCATACTGCGTGATGCTGGCAATTTAACGATACTTTCCTTCATCGTTAGTCAGTGGTGTGAAAAGGTGCATTCAAAAATGGCAAGCTCCCATAATCTCTCGCTTAAAAAGTGGGCCAGAAAAGTTCACTAAGATAAAGTTTTACTTGAGACTTTTTGCCCGAGTAAAACGAAACAGCTCGAAACCACAAAGTCCCTACAAGCACAAATAAAACAATTTTGTTTCATATGGAGTGTCCTAAAAACTTAAAAAAAAAACAATATTTTCATAAAAAATATCTTGAATAGTGAAACTTCTGTACATTTCTACTTAGTTGTATCCATGTTGAATTCAGTATGCGTGAGTTAATCCTTAGTTACGCCCACGCCTTGATAACTCGGTGATAATGAGTTAACATGCTTACCGAAATGGATGTGAATAGTTGTACCAAATAATGACGCTGTCGCACAAAAGTTCATGAAGAAAATGTCAAAGACTTTTGGTCGCTTTTGTAAAGCTTTGTGTTTCAAAATTGTTTGTCATAATCATAATAGCATCATGCTGGGAGAAGATTTTTCAGATTACATATTTTCACGTCCGTTCAGAGTATTGCAGTCTACTGCTGGATATAAGCATCCAGTCTGTCCCAGCCACCTTTTAAAGGTCATCCATCTAGCTGGAGGGCGCGGCATCCCACACTACACTTTCCGATACGCGCTCTTCACTCCAGGACTCGTCTGCTCAACCGGCCATTAGTCCTTCGACAAATATGGCCAACCCACTGCCATTTCAGCTGTTTTTTTTACTTGGCAATGTAGAAACTTTTGATGGATTACCTTGGAGAAATTTCATTTTACGAAGCCATAGCCGATGGGTGGTTATCATTCGTTTATTAAATAATTCACTTTCGGAAAAAGCATGTAATTTTTTTCTAACTAATTATTATGGCCATGACAGTTTACAAAAAAAAATACAATTTCGGTAAACGTTTAGGTTATCTTATTGGAACTGCGTCCTTTATTATATTCAAGAGCTTTTTACGAGATGATAATCTCGAGTCAAACTTTAATCGGGCCCAAAATCAAGCTCACAGGAACAAACACCCAGAATAGAATAAATAATAATATACTATATTCGGGAATTCCTAGCGGGCTCTAAAAGGACGGGCTTTTCATACAGCACTGGCAGGTCTTACATACATCCTATATCGGGTTGGGGCAGGTTAAAATATAATATAAGTACCTACCATAGATTTTTTGTAATATTATTATTTTATTTGTAATTTATATCATTTTTATGTTTTAATATTTTGACATGTTTATACTTAACATTTTGTTTGTTGTTTTTTAAAGTAGTTTAATTTAAATGTATTTTTTGTAAAAATATGGTTTTGAATTATGTCTGAAATAAATAATTAATAATAATAATCAAAAAACGCCACAGGTTGCTTTTAACAGAAGCGACATGTTACTCAGCAGAGGAGCACCAGTAGGAACGCGTGACGTAAAAAAAAATATAACGTTTTTTTAATCGAATTTACTGAATACAACTATCCCATAGCAAATGGTTTTGTGATAAGTACTTACAATTAGTATCACCCTTAGTTAATGAATGAAGTCTTAAAACTACGTAAATATTATGTGCGAAACGAATATTTTCAATCTTAAAATCGTTCAAATTTACGTTTAGGCCCTTTGTACAAGGCAGGGTTTCTTTATGTAACGGCGCGCTAACCGCACCGTAGAATAATTGTATGAGCTTGTATATGACACGGCAAATCACCGGACGAAGCATATGGCGACGGGGCGCCGTGCTGTAGTTCCGCCGTGTCTGTCAACAAGCGTCCATAGTGATCCGTTTCCAACAAGTTTCCATAGAGTAATCGTGGAGTTTCTTGTCGACTCTTCTCTACATATAAGAAACGACCAATTGGAATCGTGCACCTATCTTCTGACGTTTCATATGTGCCCGTGTAGGTTTATGTGAAATAAAATATTGTGAATTTGATCCATACAACACTGACGACCGTGCCTACACACAGCGAATCAACCGTAATTTTTCACGGCACGAAAATCGTGTGTGTACAATGGACCTTATTCCACGCGTTCGTGCAAGGCCCACTGATTGTGATCGACACATAACCTCGTTTTCTTGCAAGTCACGTCGCTTCGCACTTCGCGGAGTTAGATAACAGATAATTTCTTACTTCCGTTCAGGTTTGAAAATAGGACAAGGTTCCATTTCAATCGGGAAACGAAAAAGCATTTGATTTAACATTTTATAGTCACCTGCCTTTGCATTCTAAAGTTTTGACAATAAAGTGCTAATAATGTCATTTGTTTCACACGATGAATTTTGCTACAAACAATGAATAATATTACTATACAAGGTATCATTTTGCATCCTCGTCAAATTCAAGGAGGTAACTATGCTAATGATTCTCGACACGAATCAATAAAATAACTATACCGCACTGTAACTGCCCTTTTACACACACACTACCGCATACGCCCCGTTGCGTATGCTGTGATTCTGTTCTGTGAAAGTGGTGTTTTCTAAAATACTGTCAAACTTAGATAACTAAAAAAACAAGTATATATTAATTATTGAGCAGGTATCGTAATTTTATTTGATTATATATGTTTTTCATAGCAGCCTCCTGAAATTTGACAAGGATGCCAAACGACACCTTGTATTATGCTTCCTTAGAGCAGCGGTTCCTAAAGGTGGTTCGCGGAACACTGGGGTTCCGAGTTCGATCTGAAAGTTAAGACGCTGACAACACCTAAACCGCGGTCACTGTCAGATTGCAAAGATAAGAAAGAGAAGCGCGACGACAAAACGCTTGTAATTTATTGCAAAATATGAAGTAATTATCTATTTACTCAGAATTGAGTTGAGTAATCGAAAATAAAAAACAACCAAGTTCTGCATTAGAATAAGACTTTAATGCAATGGGGGGGGGGAAAAAGTTTATAGGAAGTAGTTTATATAATTAAATTAAAAGGAAAACTATCACGGCTAAGTGGGCTTTACAAGTTAACGAGTTATAGTCAACCAACTTAAATTTGCAGTTGGAGAATTGACCGTGGCATATATCGATGTATGGGAGAACATGTTTTTCAACTACAATGTTAAGTTTGATTTTGGCATGAATTTATCCCAACTTCCCAACTACGGAACCCTTCATTGTGCGTATTCCGACGCGCTTTTGACCGGTTTTATTTCTCATGTAGTTTATTTCTTTCTTTTCGTTTTCGTGTGGTTAGTGACTAACCTGGTTTCAGAGTTTTTATGCCGCCTATCGGCCTCTGACTTGGCCTCACATACCGTCGAAAAATATCTCTCAGGCATGCCAGTGCTCGCGCCCTCTCGCCCCTATCCGCCGCAGGAGACGCCCTGGGCGTCGGGAATCCCGGGCGGATTTCCGGCCACCGTAGGCGCGGGCTTGCGGACGGTGAGCGATGGGTAGCTCACCGTCCGGTAAGGACCAGGCCCGGGTCGACGGCGCGTTGTATTCCACGCGCGCCTCAAAGATATGTCAGCACAAGCGTAGGGGTCCACTAGGGCCGATGCCTACTGGGGTCGCGGGAAGGTACCAAAGGGTTACCGAGGCTCCTGGCAACACAGGCAATGGAAGGAATACGGGTGGGTTTTAGTCAGTAAGAGTCTGACACACCCTCACGCTCCGCCCAAGTTATTTGATGATAACCCACACATAAAAAAAAGGGTGCCGGTCAAAAAGCGCGGGGCGGGGGCGCGTGCGGTCTAGCGGAAGCGGAGCGAAAGATGAATACCCTGCGGTCGTTGCCAAAGCTGTTAAAGTTCTATTTCAGTTTGTGATTACTTACCCATACGAGACTGGTTTTTCAGCTTACGGTTACACCAATAACAAGTACAGAAACAGACTGAATGTAGCTCCAAATCTTTGCTTTCAATTGACAGACATTAAGCCTAATTTTAGTGCTATTATAAGTAAATATATAAAAAAAATTACGTTGTATTTATTGTACGATAAATGTTTTTTATTACTTATAAATTATTATAAGTATTATTATTTTTCATTTATAATTTGTTCTTTATTTTGAAGACTAACATGAGAATATACAAACTACAAGATACAATCAGTTTTGTTATTATCAAAATGGGAAATCGCCATAAATATAATGACCAAATTGGATTCCGTGACCAAACAAAATTGGGAACCGCTGCCTTAGTGGACCGTTTTCAAAACACGAGGTAGCTATTTATATTATATGTCACTGGCTAGGCAAATGTTTCGTTCGAGGTGTCAGTAGATAATTAAATTCCTCGAGATCCAGAACGTCTCCAGTAAAACGTCACAGGAAATTAAACATGTCATGATTTTACATCTACCAACTTTTTACTTAAATGAAGAAAACAACATAACAACGCGTCTGTTCTCCCCGAAGTATTAGGAATAGATGTCCTTACTACAAACAGGAGGTGTAGTAGTTTTTTAGGGTTCCGTATTAAATAAGGAACCCTTATAGTTTCACCATGTCAGTCTGTCTGTCTGTCAGTCTGTCTTTCCCCACTGTAGCTCAGAGACGCTTAGTACTCGAAAGCTGTAATTTGGCATAATTATGTATACTTAATCACGCCGATAAAGTGCTAAAATAAAATCTTGAAAACATTTTTTTTTAGGATACCTCCCTTGCACGTAATGTGTGGATGATATTTTTCTCTTATACCCCATGGTGTGGGGTATCGTTAGATAGGCTGTTTAAACATATTGTGGGGCTGTCAACACCACTTTTCGATTCAAGGATCCATTTGCGAAATATTAAGCATTAAAGTTTCCTAATTTTTGTTAGAAGACTCTAACAAAATTAGCACTTTAATGCAATGGGGGGACGGGACACTTGTGTCCACCCCCCCCCCCCCCCCCCCCGCCCCTGCTAGCTAAATGGTTATTTATGAAGATGTGAAAAAATTCAAGGCAGTAGTACATATTATTAAATTAAAAGGAAAACTTTTTGAGCAAGTGATAAGTAAGTGATACGTAAAATCTATCGGTATTATTTCCGTTACATTATAAACTGTTGAAAAATTGATCTGCAACAAATGTCTTCGAAATTTTTGTTTTAGGTCATGTCGGTTTCCTCACGATGTTTTCCTTCACCGTTTTGAGAAAAGTGGTGATGATTTTAAATACACAAAGTAAAGCGCCTGCCTGCGTTCGAACTCACGACCTACAACTTGTAAGTCGGGGCTGATACCACTGGGCCACCACTGCTCTCTATGGCAATCCATCTGTTCATGGGAAAACGACAAATTGTGAACTGGTATCACACTTTCTTGCGACATAACGCACCTTGCACTAATATTAAATAGCCTACCTAGCCGGAAGCAACTCGGAAGTACCGCTAGCCGGTCGCTACCGAGGCACCGCTCGCTCCGCTCTCTCGGCTCCCACGTGGTTGGTCACAGTTCTAACCTAACCGAACCCATTTCACCCAGTTCACAATTTTTAAAGCGTTTATAATGTAACGGAAATAATACCGATATGTTATAAACTAACGGTTCTCAAAATCTTACGGTGACATGTACATACATAATTAAAAATAAAATCGCAGCAAAGTCAAAATTGTACATTGAATATTAAAAAAAGTAATTGTTACAAGCTCTGATCTCTCAGTCAGGGATGCAGGTTTCCTCACGATGTTTTCTTTCACCGTCTTTTAAAGTAAGTGATAATTATGCAATACGCACATACATCCGAAAGTCACATTGACAAGAAAGCCTTGGGTTCGAACTCGAGACGTATGACTTTTCAGTCCGACGGTCATAACACTCACTATCTAATATCTCATCCCTAGGCTCATATAGTAATTTATTTATCATTTATTACTACATAATGTAATATTATGACATAGTTGGCCTTATTGAGGTCGCCGTTAATGTTCGGCTCTGGGACCACTCCATCAAATATGTCAGTTTGATTAGAAACACTATACTATTCACTCCCAGGTACAAGAGGGGTCGCTAATCCATTATCTAAATATAACGCCATGGTATTACGAGAACCTGTTGATTCTACATATCACGGAGCGGTCTTAATATACTGTACATTAAGTCCACTTTTTGGTAGGTAGGATTTATTTTATTAGAGCCCATAAATAAATAAATAATTAATTTACTAAGAAGGGTGAGGGTGTGGTCCTGGGCTCGATTCCCGGATCGGGCAAAGTGTTGTTGGGTTTTTCCATCTAGAATTTCTCAGTAGCAGCCCAGATTCTGGATGTGTGCCCGGTTGATGGCAATAGGCTCGCCCTCTATTACATGGGATTTATAGATGCAGTCACCGTACGATTGTGAGAACCGGTAGTTTATAATCTATCGGTAAATAAACTAAACTGTCGAAAATTTTTAAACTGGGTGAAATTGGTTAGGTTAGGTTAGAACTATGACCAACTGCGCGCAAGCTGACCGAGCGAAGCGAGCGGTGCCACGACAGCGGCCGGCGAGCGCTACTTTTAAGTAGTTTGCAGCTAGGCTAGGCAGGCCATTTAGTATTAGCGCAAAGTGCGTTACGTCGCAAGCAAGTTTGGAAATGGAAAGATTATAAACGATTGAAAAATGATGCGTCAAATTGTAAATGGTTTGTAGCAGTTCACAATTTTTCGACAGTTTACGTATAATCTAACGGAAATTATAAACTCACGAAATTCTTCTTAACATGGTGAAATATATAACTGGCGAATGTGGGTGTACTATATATCTATGGTACACCTTTGCACAGCCCTTCGGGGTAACAAGGCGTCATGTTATGTCATTCACTAAGAACCTTAACCATGTAGAATTTAATGAACTATCAAGCAAGAATACGGGAACATGCTTTTTTTTTTTTTTTGAGGATGGGAAATCATCAAATAACTTCTCCCGCTCTGGGCGGAGCGGGAGGGTGTGTCAGACTCTTACTGACTAAAACCCACCCGTATTTCTTCCTGTTGCCTGTCTTGCGGGGGCCTCGGTGACCCATAAGTACCTTCCCGCGACCCCAGCAGGCATCGGCCCTAGTGGACCCCTACTATATGTGCTGACGACATCTCTTTGAGGCGCGCGTGGAATACGACGCGCCGTCGACCCGGGCC
Organism: Atethmia centrago; assembly: GCA_905333075.3. NCBI lineage: Eukaryota > Metazoa > Arthropoda > Insecta > Lepidoptera > Noctuidae > Atethmia > Atethmia centrago. Next base: position 32,849,801 of record HG995367.1, on the reverse strand, counting down.
TGGTCCTCACCGGACGGTGAGCTACCCATTGCTCACCGTCCGCAAGCCCGCGCCTACGGTGGCCGGAAATCCGCCCGGGATTCCCGACGCCCTGGGCGTCTCCTGCGGCGGCTAGGGGCGAGAGGGCGCGAAACTTGCCTTTCCCTCAACCGTCCCGCCTCCTCCTTCTCGAGCATTACTGCTTCGCAGAAGGACGTGACGGCTGCCCATGCCCTCTCGCTCCGTACCATGGCCTGAACCAGGGCCGGACGCGAGAGGTCTCTGCCGCCGATCGCCTCCACGAGGACACGGCGGTGCTCTGCCCAAGCCGGGCAGAGGACACGGTGGAGCATACGGTGGAGACCGTATGCTCCACCGTGTCCTCTGGGCGATCCACACAGTGGTGACACCCGGACGTTTCCTCCCGCCTTATCCGACACAGGAACCTCCCGAAGCTGCCGTGTCCGGTGAGGACCTGTGTCAGGCGGAAGGTGAGGACGCCGTGGTGCCTCTCCAGCCACTCCTCAAAGAGGGGACTTATCGCCGCAATCGTGGCGTGCCCAGCACTGGGTTGCGACAACCGTACTTTCCATGACGCCATGAGATCCCGCCGGAGCTCCGTCCGCTGTGCCGCGATTTCTCGCGGCAGCGGACTTACGCCCCGGGGTTTCGCCTCCTCGCGCCACTCCCATACGTGCGCGAGGACTTTTGTCTCCAGATACGGGAACATGCTAAGCCCGCTTAAGTCTATTGTGTACGCCGTATGACCACGAAGAATGATCGAATGGGAAATTTAAATATTACTTGCTTTGCGGTCAGCGCAAAATTATATTTATTTATTTATTTATTTAATATTTTAAGCACATAAATGTACAAAGGCGGATTTAATGCCATAGGCATTTTTTGCAGTCAACCTTTGGGTGATGCAGAGATAGACAGTGGTAGATGCAATAACAAAAATTGTGGAATAAATATTTATGTAAATATAAGGATATACATACATATACCTATTAAAAACTTTACATATAATAAATATATATACCTAATTACACATAAATATAAGACCAAATAAATACATATAAATACACGAATATACTAAAACAGATAAGACAAACAATAGGATACCGTTGTGATGATACTGCCAGCTTCTAACGAATGTACTCGCGAACTTTAACTTTAAAGGATAATTGGTTCGTTGCCACCCTGATTTTCAGGAGGAGCGCATTCCACAGAGAGATAGACTGAACGGAAAAGGAAGAGTGAATGAAGTCAGTGCGGTGAGTGGGACGTTGAAGAAGACGATTCTGTGATGAACGTAGATTTCTACTGTGGTTCACGCAAATATACTGAAAGTGGGGGCAAATTGTTGTTATCAGCAGCGAAGAGCTGATCATCATCATCATTTCAATCGAAAGACGTCCACTACTGAACCCAAGCATCGGCGCATCGACCGTTTCTGTGCTTCTCGCATGCAGCGGATTTCTGCAACCCTAACAAGGTCAAGGCTAGGTGGGGGAGCGCTACTGCCCAATGATATCACTTCATATTATAAAACAGAGTCGCCCGCCGCGTCTGTCTGTCTGAACGCAGTGATTCATGAGGAACATTTAGGAGTATAAATAATTAAGGTTTTGTGTAAATTGGCTGAAATATGGCGATGATTGTTGAAGATTTCGGAAAAAATCATGCCGGCTGGGAGCTTTACTGGCGTGTTCGTTACGGTATTACGTTTCCGTGGGATAATTTCCGGCCATCACACAGGACAAGCCGCGGGTAAAAGCTAGTCATAAGTAAAATGAGGCAGATAGGTAATACGCGGTCCGCAAGTGGCGTTAAAGCTGCCCGCCCACGTCCTGTAATCGGTGACCGATTTTTGTAGGAGAAAAATAGAACGTACTGATGGCAATAGTGCAATAAAAGTCGCTCGTATAAATGTATAGAGTTTAAATCGGCCCGATAATAGGCTCTACAAAAAGTCTGGCGTGTGCGAGCACCTTTACACTGGGCTAGTTAGCAAACCTGAACTCAGTGTTGCGCTGGCGTCAACGGATGCAAAATGATATGCTTGTCTCGTTTTCGCTTCCAATACCTAACGTGAGTATGTACTGAAAGCGAAAATGAGACAAGCACACGACGTGCCACGTGTCATTTAATATAGTGTGACATTACAGTATAACGTTATTCATGTGTGCGTTTAGCGTCCCGTTTTTGAAGATTGCATGTCACGTATGTAACCTCTCTACTTCTTTTTATTTTACTTATAATATCATTGTAGTACTGCTTATACCTACTCCTAAATGCATCTTATATATAGATGCATTTCACCTATATATACTTTAACTAAACCTTTTTAACAGACAACTACAAAAAATAGCAAGTACGGTGTGCCCAAGACATTCGCTTCCGAAAACTTGAGGTTACAGTAAGCTTTTTGTACCGATACCGAACTGAAACGTGACTACACGATATCATCATTCACTTGCCATTATCCCAATTTATTTGAGGTCAGCGCAACATGTCTTTTTGTCTTTTGCTTCAATACTTCTCTATTAGTTGTCATCACGGTAGTCACCCCCTGTCTAGCCATATCATCTTTCACATAGTCCATACATCGTTTCTTTGGTCGTCCCCTACTCTTATAGCCATCCAAATTCATACTCGATACGAGAGTACACGATACTGTTATAATGAAGATCAAAATCACGACTGGTCAAGATAAGTGCTTAAGATTACCTACTTCAGTTTCCCGATCATTTCAAAGTAAGTACTCCTTGAAAATGATCTGGGATTCGAGGGTCTAACGATACATGATACAGAAAAGTACGTATCAGAAATGTGTGATTATATTTAAGATGGATTCGCACCTGCAGCCCGCGAAATTCATATTGTCCTACTTTTTTTGCAATTTACAGGTCAGTGTCAGGTTTTATCTTGAACAAAATATGATTCGCGACTATAACTAATATGTATTCACAGAATTATAATCATTAAAATCATACATCTCTCTAAGTTAGATTTGTTCCATATACAACTTTTTCATAAGAGATTTGTTCTTAAGAGGCCGACAACACTTAAAGTGCGGTCACTGTCGGACTGCATAGAAAAGAAAGAGAAGCGCGATGACACAACGCTGGTATTGCAAAATATGAAGCAATTATCGATTTACAAAAAAGCTATTGATTGTATAAAAAAATAAAACACTATTATTCTAATATTGTAAAATAATCTGACAAAAAACCAGAATGATTGCATGTACATATATTAGTATGGTTTTTAATCGTTAAAAGATTTTTTTCGAGGTATCTTCGTGATTTTTTTCTATCGTATCAAATTAGTTGTATTATGTTTTCAACAAACTATCTACCTAGCATATATCCTGAAAAATATCATATATTTTTCTGATTTCGTTTACTGCAGTGGATCATATACTTTTAGGCATTATAAAACTTAAAAAATTTGCGTTTAGGTCCTGTAGTCCCCTTAAGGAACAAATTTAACTAAGAGACTTGATGTAACTGGTGACTGAAAAGCTGGCGGCTTTCTCGCGCAACGCATCAGCATGCCGCCAGCAAATGCCGCCAGCATCCTCGGTACAATGCCTCGAGGGCCCTTTTTAGGTTTAACTTAGAATGAATTTAATTTAGTTAATGTTAATAATCATCTTGTAATTTGATTAATTATGTAGTTAATTAATGTAATTGCTTTGGTATTGTTTTTAGAGAGATGTAAGAAAATTTGAATTTAGCGGGCTACCATTGCGGATCCACCACGAGAGTGTGGCGTAGACTTTCAAACTTTTCAACTTTCTCCATGTGACCAACATCATCGAATAGATATTGAAGTTTTGTATGGGACAGCTGCTGATTTTTGTTTCGCGATTACGATGTTGGTGCTAAAGAGAAAATTGTTTAGTTTGGTGGTCGGTACTGAACCCTTAAGGCGCTGACAAGACTAAAAAAACATTGCCAGGTCTGTATAGTTTGTGGTAGCGGAAGAAACATATGTTAATTTTGAAAATATTTCTCAGAACTTGGTTACCAAAACACGTTTTGAAAAAAAGTCTGGTTACAACCTAACGTTAAACTAACCTCTTACCTTGAGTTCTAATCCAAAATATCTGTCTTAAATATCAACATATAATACGTTACGTATTTAATTAATACCAAGAACATAATATATTATCATATATATATTTGAATGCAGAACTTGGTTGTTTTTTATTTTCGATTACTCAAATCAATTTTGAGTAAATAGATAATTGCTTCATATTTTGCAATAAATTACATGCATTGTATCATCGAGTTTCTCTTTCTTTTCTATGCAATCTGACAGTGACCGCGGTTTATGTGTTGTCAGCGTTTTAAATATGATCACATATTCTGATACACGCTGTATTTACTGGAAAAAATAATTTAAAAAAAAAACTAAGAAATACCTAATACTACCTTTCTTATCAACCTCTATAGTCCCACAGACGGGGAAAACTCTTCCTACAACCCTCCACTCTTTTCTCTGGCTAGTCTCCAATTTTGTTAGATAAAGATTGTTTGTTAGTTATAACATAAGTAACAACTAGTACAGTACCTTGAAATGTAGGTATACGTTAAAAATAGATGCAATGCAATACAGAACTTTCATCATCATCATCATCATCTGCTTGCCTTTTCCCAACTATGTTGGGTTCAGCTTCCAGTCTTACCGGATACAACTGAATACCAGCATTTTACATGGAGCGACTGCCTATCTGACCTACACAACCCAGTTACTGGGTAACACGATACCCCTTGGTAAGACTGATTGTCAGACTTTCGAGTTTCTGACGACCCGTAACGACTGTCAAAGATCTACAAATGACAGCCGAGACCAACGGCTTAACGTGCTTTCCGAGGCACGGAGGGATCTTGGTATGTAAAGATGGTCACCCATCCACGGACCTACCGCGGCAAGGGTAGCTTAACCTGATCGATCGACCCGTGCGACCAATTTAACGGATGTAAACATCGAAATACCATGGTGTACCATAACTGAACTATTAAAAGCGGCTACCCAGGAAACCCTGATTTTTTTACCGATTCACTCCAGGGATCATCGGATAGCCCTTCCCAACCTTCAAAAGGCTAAATTCTTACAAAGTAGGCAACCGGATAACCCAAATAGACATAATCGAATAAAAGAATGTCAGGCAATACTTCAAAAGGTCAAATACCAAGAAGAACAAACAGCATGCAGGGCCTTCATTAATGGGCTGCGAAAGAAACACCCTTCAAAACGCATGCAAGTACTTTACTTATTTTACAGGAACAACAAACTACAAACAAAACGCCGGTAAAAACCGCTTATATACCAAATGGGAGGAAATCCTAAATAAAATCCGAGGGCCCACCCATACTCACGTTTAATATAACAAAGCAGATAACAGACGCACAAAATACGGGACCCACTTTGGACGACGTAACGGGAATCATTAACAACTTGCGAAACGGGACAGCTCCACGAACAGACCAAGGTTCTGTATTGCGGGGCTTGTGGCTAAGTAATAATACTTAGCCACAAGCCCCGCAATACAGAACTTTATTAATTTAAAAATTCTTTCGACAGCAAAATATAATAGAAATATTTCATAAATTGGAATGCATAACACACCGCAGCGGGACCGGTCGATATTACTATGGTGTGTATTGAATTACCAATACAACAATATTGATATAGTTAGAGAAATTCACTCATTTTTGTGAGCGGTACTGTGTACAGCATCAAACAGCGTCTATCGGCTACAGTACAGGCTCGAACACTCCAATTCTTTGGGGATGTATCACGACGGGGAAACTATTCCATAGAACGTCTTTTTTTTTTTGGATGGTAAATCATCAAATAACTTCTCCCGGGAGGAGTGCGAGGAGCGGGAGGGTGTGTCAGACTCTTACTGACTAAAACCCACCCGTATTCCTTCCTGTTGCCTGTGTTGCCAGGGGCCTCGGTGACCCATTAGTACCTTCCCGCGACCCCGGCAACGTCTTGTAATGCTAGGAAAGGTAGAAGGAACAGGAGCACGCGGCAGGTCGTCCATGCGATGGACCGACCAGATTAAATCTGCAGTGGGCGGCCAATTACACGAACGCACACATGTTACAGCCAACAGTGAGGCAAATCATGACTGTCCGAAATCTCTCAGCAACGTGATGATCACGACCGCTCTTTCAAAAGTGCACCGACCAAGAAGAAGAATATGTATTAGTAAGTACTAGACATTCACACACATACATACATACATTGTGACAATGTATGTATGTATACATATATGTATGTCTGCTGTGAAACCATAGTCAGAATAAAGAAAAGAAAGAAAACTTGCTTATTCTGCACAAACAAAATGTAAATTACAAAAAAAGTTACATAAAATACAAAATTGCATTCAAGCAATAAAAGTTTGACAAGTTTGTCCATGTGATTCAGTCAGTAATCGTGCAGCTCAACTCAGAGCTTAAGGAGCTCAACGATTCGATGAACAATACCAAAGATAGGACATTTGGGTACGCCGCATAAATGACTGAAACTGAGAGAAAATTAAAAACAATGACCCACTGACATACGAGTACACGCGTCACGAGTCACGGTTCCTCAAACGTTACTTATAAATACGGATGCTGTAAAAGGCAAAGCAACTTACCCGTTATTAGGTGGTACATAGGTACTTAATTATCTCTGTTGAATACCTTCACAAGATAATATTTAACCCACACAGCTTATGAGTACTAGCTAAATTAAAAATTATCTCAGGCGTAATTAAAACAAAATTACCTCATTTTAATTGAATTTCTTCATAGAGATTAATTGAGGAGACCAAGAGAGCCATTAAAAAAATAGTTATATAAAAATTAGGAAATGTAGCATTCCTAGTTTTGTTATAGACTAACTTTTGCCCGCGGCTTCACCCGTTAGGTGGTCGGAAATTATCCCACGGGAACATACCAGGATAAAAAGTCTCCCTGTGTTAATCCAGATTATAAAATTACTTTTAAAATATTTTGTTCCAATAATTATTGTGTAAGACATAATTAAAATAATATTTAGATAAAAACAATAGGTACCTAATTAATGAATACAAATAACTTAACTAAAACTACACACAAACTAAAATAGGGGATCGAAAAATTTATCTACATCGCAGTCGACTGGTAATGTACCCAAGAGACTGGCGGCATTGCCACTTTGTATGGCAATGCTTAACCTCTGGCCAAGGTAAAAGCCAACTCTTGGGTCACGGGAAGTGTCAACAAGCTGTCTGGGGATTTCTTAAAAAGGCCATAAGCACTCGGACCCCACGGCTCGAGGGTTTCAACCCCAAACGGCTCGAAAATATAATGACCAACAAGTTTATTATACTTACGCCATTTGAGGTTCTCTGCAGATTATAAACTACCTGTGTGCCAAATTTCATTAATATCCGTTCAGCCGTTTTTTCGTGATTGAAACATACAAACTTTCACATTAATTAGGTTAGTAGGAGAAAGGACATTTCTTCTTTGCCTTTAGGTACTTAACTCAAACTCAAACTATTTATTTCAAATAAACAAATTACAGACACTTTTGAATTGTCTAGGGGTCGGTCAGTCAGGAAGATGAAGCTTTGTGCCAATTCCAAAGCGTAGTATCTTGCTACGCTTTGGAATGCTACTAGCTTTGTATAGAGAAGAACAGGCAAGAAACTCAACCGACAAACTTTCATATCAAAATATTGTTACAAAATATAGGTTACATCATTCATGTTGAAATCATAGGTAGATGTGAGCACGTTAAAAACACACATCAGCCTATAATGTTCCCACTGCTGGGACACAGGCCTCCTCTCTGTGAGAGGGAGTGGGCCGTAATCCACCACGCGGGCCCAGTGCGACTTGGTAGATGTCACATGTCTTCGAATTTTTGGTTCTAGGACATGCCGGTTTCCTCACGATGTTTTCCTTCACCGTTTTGAGAGCAGTGGTGATGAAATAATTTACACAAAGTAAAGCGCCTGTCCGGGTTCGAACCTACGACCTACAACTTGTAAGTCGCGGCCGTTACCACTGGGCCACCACTGCTGCGTTAAAAACGTCTGTAATAAAAAAAATAATTGCAACAAGTCGTGGCAGCTGGGATGACCACTACGAGTACTGACGGCGCCCGTTCACGAACATAACGTATTGATCAGCACTATTCAGCTCAAATGGTTAACACACTATCATTAGCAATCTGAATGATTTTGAAGTATGCTGCTAATCCATTGCTCCATATGTTCGATAAATTTGTATGCTCAACAACTTATATAACGCAATGAACTGTCAAAATGGAATCCATTGCTACTGTAGTTACGCAATCACCCCGCTGTTTCGTTTCAAGAAACTTCGTGTCGTAATGACGTCACTCTGTTTCACCGATACACTAAGACCTATTCTCGATGTCCAAGTACAATGAATCTCGACTCAAATATAGATTGACAGTAACATTTTGATTCCGATGAGAAGGTTATTTTACCCCTGTACCTGCACCTTCCCCCCCCCTTCACGTTCCCACCCCTGAACCTTCTTTTCACGTCATCATCTGCCTGCCTTTTCCCAACTACGTTGGGGTCGGCATCTAATTTAACCGGATGCAGCTGAATACCAGTATTTTACATGGAGCGACTGCCTATCTGACCTCCACAACCCAGTTTCTGGGTAATACGATAGCCCTTGGTAAGACTGGTTGTCAGACTTTCGGGCTTTTGATGACACGTAACGACTATCAAAGATCCGCGAATGACAGCCGGGACCAACGGCTTAATCTGCTTTCCGAGGCATGGAGAGGTATTGGTATGTAAAGATGGTCACCCATCTATAACTCCAATAATCAATGTACACAAATTGTAAATAATGATATTGTATTATTTTGTGATGAGATTGGGAAGGACTTAGGCCACTTGTTGACAGATGAATACCCAGGACAGTCAATAATAAATTACTGTATGCCTGGCTGTTCATTATTTGATATTATGAAAAAAATCATTAAATGTAATTTTAAACAGGAAACAACATTATTAATTTTTATGGGAAATAGGGGAAATGTGAACAAAGGAGAATTGCTCCAATATCATAGAACTTTGTGCAATCTTAGTTTAAGAAAAATTGTGTTGTTTACATTGCCCTATAGTAACAGTTTGCCACAGGAATAAAATAACTTAAGATTTGACATTAACATGACATTGCACAATTTGACCTATAATGATAATCTATTCCATTTAATTGATACTAACAATTATGTTGGTAATAATTTGTATTTGACTAAAGATAGATATAATATTGTTATGTACTATCTTTCAAACTATCACAAAAGACAGATAGCTGTGTCGCTATCATATTTTTTTTCTATTTCAGCCAAATATTTGGCTAAACAAATTGCTTCTTTTGAGCAATGCAATGACCTTATAAATTTTTCTGGTAATAATTTGGTCGCAATTAATGACATTGATTATCATTTAAATTAGAAATTAGGACAATAGAGTCAACCTCTTGCAAAAATGTTATGAAAGTAAATAATAAATCAAATGAAAGTGTAAAAAAATTAAATAAAATCAACCTGGTGCATCAAAACATTCAAGGGTTTTTGAACAAAGATTTAGAAGTAGAATTATTCCTGAATTATAACAATATAGATATTCTTTGTATGACAGAACATTGGCTTAAAAGCCACCAGTTCATGTTCAATTTTAGTAATCACCAGGTTGGTAGTTCGTTCAGCAGAATAAATGCTATACATGGAGGCTCATTAATACTAGTAAATAATCAGCTTAGATTTAAAGACCGCAAGGACATAGTGAGCCTCTCAGTTGAGCGGACCATTGAAATAGCCTGTATAGAGTTGGAGCAGTTCATTATATTATGTGTGTACAGACCTCCTTCGGGATTGTATGATTGTTTTGAAAAGGTTATGGATGATGTGTTGCACAAAATCTGTAATTCGAATAAGTCTATCATCACTTGTGGTGATTTTAATGTTAATCTATTAGAAAATTCGGGTTTAAGTACTAAAATTATAAGTTTGTTTCAGTCATACAATCTTGCTCACCAATTTTTAGAGCCCACTAGAATAACCCCCACTAGTGCCACATGTCTAGATAACATTTATACAGATGTTACACCAGCCCACTAAAAAAATATTAATTTAATAGAATCAGATCATTGCGGACAACTTATCACTGTTCCATATCAAAGCAAAAAAGTTACTAAAAAAGAAATCACTGTGAACCCAAAAACGACTAAGCGTTTGGAAACATTTAAAACTAAAATTCTGAGTAAATTACCACTATTGTCAACTAATGATGCCCCTAATCAACAATATAATGATTTTTTTAATATGTATTGCACACAATTTGAGAATACTTTCGTTCCTAAGACATTGTCGGTTAATAGTATCACTTCCTTCAGTGACTGGGCCACCATTGGTATACATAAAAGTAGAAAACGACTATATGAGTTGTATGATGAACGGACTAGTATAAACACTGCTGAATTTAATTTATATGTTAAGAATTATTCTAAATTATTTAAAAAAGTTTGTTGTATGGCCAAGTCACGTTACTTGAGCTCAAAAATTAAAAATAGTGGTAATGTGATTAAGATGACATGGAATATCATTAATAGTGAAACGGGAATGTCATCCAACCGAAGTAGTGACTACAGCCTTGCTATTGATGACAATATAATTAAATCAGATTCTGAAGTCGCCATAGCATTTGAAAATTTCTTTACAGAGATTCCTATATCAACTACAAAATCTCTAAACTCATCACCCACTGCCGCAGAGTCTTTACTTATAGAAAACGTTCCAGTTTGTGATTCAGAATTTAGTTTCCAATATGTCACCTGTAAAGATGTAATTAAAACCTTTCACACGTTAAATGTTAAAAAGACCGCAGATCTATGGGGTAATTCTGTGGACGTTGCTAAGTCGATTATAAACATTGTCGCACCTACTTTAGCTGTTATTTTTAATAATTGTATTGACTGTGGTGAGTTTCCTGATCTTATGAAAAACAGTAAAATAATACCGTTGTTTAAATCGGGTAGTACATCAGACCCTACTAATTATAGACCTATTTCAGTACTACCTACCTTTAGTAAAATTTTCGAGAAACTTATTTTAGATCAAATCCAAATATTTTTCAATAAACATAAATTAATGCATAACAAACAGTTCGGTTTTACAAGGGGTCGTTCGACTACTGATGCCGGTGTTGAACTTTTGGGACATGTTTATAATGCATGGGAGGATAAATGCGATGCTTTGGGTATTTTTTGCGATTTGTCCAAGGCATTCGACTGCGTTCTTCATGAAACTTTGGTCAGAAAACTGCACCACTACGGAATCCGAAACTCTTCTCTGGATCTTCTTATTTCATATTTGAGTGATAGGATTCAGAGAGTTGATGTTAACGGGAAAAGATCACCCGGATCTGTAGTAAGAATGGGGGTCCCCCAGGGCTCAATTCTCGGCCCATTTTTGTTTCTTATTTATATAAATGACTTGCCTTGCCTCATAAAGGATAATCATGATATAGTGCTGTTTGCAGACGACACTTCACTTTTATTTAAACTCAAACGTCAGCAGTTGGTTACTGACAATGTAAATAGTGCCCTCGAAAAAGTAGTTAACTGGTTTAATGTTAACAACCTACTTCTTAACGAGAAAAAAACCAAATGTATTAAGTTTACAATACCTAATGTTAGACAAGTAAAAACTAGTGTTCTCATAAAGGGTGAAGAGTTGAACCCCGAAGATACCACTGTGTTCTTAGGCATAACTTTGGATGCCAAGCTTCAATGGGGCCCCCATATAGATAAATTGTCAAAAAAGCTTAGCTCTGCAGCATACGCCGTTAGAAAAATTCGTGATTTAACGGATTTAGACACAGCCCGTTTAGTATACTTTAGTTATTTTCATAGCGTAATGTCGTACGGTATTCTGTTATGGGGAAATGCCGCCGATATTCAGACAATTTTTGTTTTACAAAAAAGGGCAATCCGTTCAATTTATAAATTAAGTCCCAGATACTCCCTCAGAGAAAAATTTAAAGAGATTAATATAATGACTGTAGCTTCTCAGTATATTTATGAAAATCTTTTGTACGCACATAAAAATATCAATTTGTTTAAAAAATACAGTGATATCCATAATGTAAATACTAGGAACAAACACAAATTTGTTGTTCCTACAACCAGGCTCAAAAAAATAGGCAGCTCGTTTAGATGCCAATGTATACGTTTTTATAATAAACTTCCTAGCCACATTCAAGAACTAAGCCTTAATAAATTCAAATGTTTTATAAAACAGAAACTGTGCCTAAAAGCCTTTTATACTGTTAAAGATTATATTGAGGACAAAAAGGCTTGGGATTGAGCTGCTCCAATAAACTTACAGTGAATGTTGTTTTTTTACTCTTTTTATTTTGCTAGCTATTTATATTTTCTTATTCTATATAACATTCTATATAAACAATGACATGAATATTTACTTTGTATAGTATTATATTATATTATTTTAATTATTAGGAATGTGAGGACTATGTGGGTCATTGTTAGTTTTTTTTTTTTTTTTTTTGTCTCTTACTTTTAATGATGGTCTGGCAGTTTGAGTACTTTATGCGGCCTACCCAAATGTCTTTTCTTTGGTATTGTTCGTCAAATCATTGAGCTCCTTAAGTTTTGAGTTGAGCTGCATGACAACTGACAAATGCGTGCACTGACTGGACAGGTCCACTCAAATCTGTGTGGTCTTTCCTCAAAAGACCATTTCGGACACAAACCTACATGGTCCTCAAATGATCTGACCAAGATTATGTCCGAATATACACATTGACATTGATGAATTTTATTTATGCAATGACATGAATATTTACTCTGTGTAGTATTATATTGTTTTAATTATTGTAAATGTGAAGACTATGTGGATCATTGTTTAATTTTGTTTTATTCTCAGTTAGTTTTTAATATGGTCTGGCAGTTTTGAGTATTTTTTGCGGCCTAGCCAAATGTCCTTTCTTTGGTATTGTTCGTTGAATCGTTGAGCTCCTTTAGTTATGAGTTGAGCTGCACAACGACTAACAAATGCGTGCACTGACTGGACAGGTCCACTCAATCTGTGTGGTTCTTTCATCAAAAGACCATTTCAGACACCAATCGACATGGTCTTCACATGATCTGACCAAGATTATGTCTGGACTTTAAAAGAGACGGTGACCTCTGAGTTTGTTTCGGCCTTTCTTCTCAGAGTAGTCAGATAGGAAACGCCGGCCTCATCTAGTTTAAAAAAATATGTTTTGACGTGTAAAAGTGTTTGTAAAAACCTACTTACAGAAATAAAATCATTTATCATTTATCATTTATGGACCAACTGCGGTAAGCGTAGCTTAACCTGATCGATTGACCCTTGCGGCTGTTATTATTTAGCCATAAGCCCCTCTCTGCTTCTTTTCACGTGCCGTATGTAATTTTCCATAGTGGTTTTTTTCACATGCATAAACCTGTAAAGTCCTTCGTTTCACAGAAACTCTAAAATATTTAATTCAGTAAGATCTCATATTAAATAATACTTGCCTCTTTCTATTTTTTGTCCAAAAGTAAAGCAAAAGCATCTACTCATTCAGAGATATTTACACAAACAAAATATAACAAGGTTTCGGTACTGAAATTATTTTGATACTAAAACACCGCGTTCTGTAAACAAGTGTGAAGCAACAATTATTTCGCCTCGAGCGTTGCACAGCAAATTAGAATGACACGATCAAAGAGAAACGTTTAAACCAAGATAATGTATCTACACGTAATAATCCTGTCATTCGTGAAAAATTGCTTCAGAATCTCTTTGGGACTTTGATCGTGATACGATATGGAGACGTCTAATATTTCATTTTGTTCCTATAATATCCTGTCCCTAAATTAGGTTCCTTGTGTAATCTATATTGAGAGACTGATAAGCTGTACCCGAGTTTATGCTCGGCTCAACTCAAGGTTGAAAGTACTCAAAGGAAAATACATTTTTCTTAAATTACACAAAACACCAGCAAAACGTAGAGACGTTTTTAAATGAGAGAAAAGAGGGGCAATCAATATATTAGACACTCTAATATAATGATTGCCCCTCTTTTTGTAAACCTTCAATAATTCCTATTTTGGGGTCCTAGAAATACGATATAGCCATGTAACTACGACCAACTTGGATGTGGCAGTCTCCGGCCGCTGTTGCGGCACCGCTCGCTACGCTCGCTCGGCTCGCACGCGGTTGGTCACAATTCTTTCCTAAGCTAACCCGTTTGGTAGCCTTTTTTTACCGATGCAACCTTCTTTTTTGGATGCGAAATTATCAAATAACTTCTCCCGCTCTGGAGCGGGAGAAGTTATTTGGTGTGTCAGACTCTTACTGACTAAAACTCACCCGTGTTTCTCCCGTTGCCTGTGTTGCCAGAGGCCTCGGTAACCCTTTCGTACTTTCCCGCGACCCCGGCAGGCATCGGCCCTAGTGGACCCCTTCAGTTGTGCTGATATCTTTTAAAAGCGCGCGTGGAACACAACGCGCCGTCGACCCGGGCGGTCCTTATCAGTCGGTGAGCTACCCATTGCTCACCATCCGCAAGTCTGCGCCTACGGTGGCCGGAAATCCGCCTGGGATTCCCGACGCCCAGGGCTTACCCTAGCATAGTTACTAAGACCAACTGTAAGAAAAGGCCAGAAAGTCAAAAAGAGGCTCAATTGTTTTAAAAAGTGTGCTTCATTGGAAGCGCAAAAAGTTTGTAGACGTTCATTTATTTTAAAAAGCGTACATCATTAGAAGGTCAATAAGTATTAAGAGGACCAATTAAATATTTCCTATTTTAAATCTCACTTTTAAAGGTTTTAGTGCCAATCGCCGCCTTTATATTTATAGAAGCTTATCATTGTAAATGCTTTGATGGTTCGTTCTGTCTCCCTAATAAATGCTACGAACTGTTTGTGGCTAAAATATTATACTTATTATGCATTGTAACATTTATGAGATACTTTATTGCCAACTTTTATACGCAGGTATGGTAACTTCTGGAATTTGACAATAAATCTAGTGAAAACTACGAGAATGGTGTTTGTGGGAATAACAAGAAATGTTTATATGCTGCCAAATGCAGATGTAGGTAAGACTCTAGAAAAAGCATGTAGGTAAGTTACCTATAACTATTACCTACAATTAAAGTCTATTATAAATTCAAGTCGCTTTTTGTGTCTGTCTGTGTGAACCCATTGTTCTTCTAAACTAGGCAACGGATTTTAATGTGGTTTCCACCATCAATTAGAGAATGTATTCAGAGAAAGTTTATAATACATTTTAAGTGCACAATACATTTTTATTAAACTTACATACGATACAGACATCTCGATGTTTTGTCGATTCGTAAAAACCGTGCGAAATACGAGCGGGTATTGTATTTACGTCACATTTATTCATTGCTATCTCTAGTAATAAATAAATGTGACATAAAAAACAGTACTCAAAGTAAACACAGCTCTTCATCTGAAGATAATAACATAAATAATACAAAAATGCCATCACCCGAGGGACTACAAAATGTTGCGCGGCCCGCCACAAGACATTACCTTCGTAATTCAGTCCTCTATGTAACCTAATCTGCTCCATTTCAGGGCATTTTACTCGAATTTAATTTTCAGTAGAATAATGTGCGGTTTTAGTACTACGTTTTTAGTAGAGAGTAATGAATGGCAGATGATAAGATATTTTAGTTTGCAATGAATATAAAACTTGTCTTACCTACTTCCTTTCATAGTTAAGTATTTTACCTCTGACAGCAGCAACTCAAAAGCAACCTTATTCTAATGAGAATAGATTTCACAAAAAAAAGGCTGAAAAATGATGTGATAAGGCAACGGTGTGGTTTAAAAAAAGATGTAGTGACAAAAATTGAAAAGAGTGTGCTTAGATGGTTTGTTCATGTTGAGAAGATGAATAAAAGGCGACTAACAAAAGGTATTTACAAGGCAGATAGATGTGAGTGGAAACGCCCTAGAAGGACATATTAGTGACCTAATTGGTGATGTTCTTCAGAAAGGTCAGTTGCGTAGTACTTGCAACCGGTATGCGTGTATGACCAGATGTATGAACGTAAAAGAAGCAAGAGGAGTATGTAAGGAGCGTAGCAGGTGGCATTGGGTCGCGGTAAAGTTCGAAAGGGTTACCGAGGCCCCTGGCAACAGAGGCAACGGAAGGAACACGGGTGGGTTTTAGTCAGTAAGAGTCTGAAACACCCTCCCACTCCGCCCAGAGCGGGAGAGATTATTTGATAATTTCCCATCCAAAAAAAAGGCAGCATTCGATAGTTTCTGCCTACCCCCATGAGAAGAAGGCGTGAGTTTAAGTATGTGTGTATGTAGATTTCACTAAGATTTTGACAGACTTTTCAATGGAAGCAATCCAACAGTAATCTTATTAAATGAGAATAAAGATCACTGTGATTTTAACAGTGATGAAAAATGAAACGTAAAATAAGTCTGAAGAGACTGTAGTGTTTCAAAAGCTGGTTTTATACTTGCGTTTAGCAGAATGCACTATCTTTTGTTCCTGCTAAACGAGATTAATTTCATGAGAAAGCAGCTTTTAGAGCAATCTGCTTCGTGTACAAAACTCTACGTCATCGCATGGAGAATATTGTCTCGTGTGTCTGTGTGAGATCCATCGCTGCCAATTAACACTGTCATTTGAAAACATTTGTAAAAGCCAATTATTTTTAAAAGAGTAACCGTCGAGTTTCATGCCGGCTCTTTTCCATAGGAAACAACCAATTGGAACGATGCACTTAGCTTTTGACGTTTCATAAGTGCCCATGTAGGTTTATGTGAAATAAAATATATTGATTTTGATTGACTGAATTTTCGCATTGAAGCCAATTTCGGTGGTTAGGTGAATAAACAAACCAGTAAATCTTAACTAACTTACTTTATTTAATTCTCCGAACACCGTCCACACAGAAAAACGAAATTGGATCGCAACGAACATTTTTGCCGAACATAGTTATTGATGTTCATTAGTAGTACGTACCTGCGAACAAAATGTTCGATGTTCGTGTTCACCATGTTTTGTTTGTTCGTGCGTACCGCCTTTATACATTTTCGACTTTTCCATCATCTTCATCGCTGATAGAATGTAACTTTGTCAAGCCCCAAGATTGACTTAAACACGGTAGGTGTACAGTGAAATCACGAGAAAGCTTAGACTAATAAAAAATAAAACCATGGGTCTATGGACTTTTACATCCAACAAGACTCCAGTCAATTCAATTAGGTACCGACCTCTAGTTTCATCTTAAAACAATAACAATATAAAACGTATTTTTATGTTCAAATCACGGTCGTAGAACCCATAACTTCTAGTAGTTAACTTAACTAGTGACCTCAGTGGAGGTCACTCGATTATACTTTTCTTTGTGACCTGAATAACTTACATATTAAAGGATCTCACCTGACTTCACAAACCATAAATTAGAGTTACGGTGACGGCCAAATAATTGAGTTAGTTCACAAAAGAAAACCACATTTTCAGCTTTTCAATTTTCAAAATTGGTGGAAAATGTTTTGGTATCTCCAGCTTAACATACGAGTAGGTATTTAAAACGAAACCCGTTTGTAATGCAAATGATGTTGGGATGTTATTTTTTTTTCTCGTCTATCTCATGGTGTGCGAAATCGTAGTATAGGCCGTTCAAAAATATTGCGGGAATGTAACACAATTTTTCGAGCTTTAAAGTGCTTATTTTTGTTAAAGTCAAGTGTCAGCTAAAACGCCGCAGAAGACGCCGTGGGCGTCGGGAATCCCGGGCGGATTTCCGGCCACCGTAGGCGCGGGCATGCAGACGGTGAGCAATGGGTAGCTCACCGTCCGGTAAGGACCAGGCTCGGGTCGACGACGCGTTGTATTCCACGCGCGCCTCAATGAGATGTCGTCAGCACAAGCGTAGGGGTCCACTAAGGCCGATGCCTGCCAGGGTCGCGGGAAGGTACCAAAGGGTTACCGAGGCCCCTGGCAACACAGACATCGGAAGAAATACGGGTGGGTTTTAGTCAGTAAGAGTCTGACATACCCTTCCGCTCCGCCCAGAGCGGCAGAAGTTATCTGATGATTTCCCACCCAAAAAAAAAGTGTCAGCTGAATAATTGTTTATGGAGATGTAAAAATAATCATGGCAGTAGTACATATAATGAAATTAAAAGGAAAACTATCACAGCTAAGCTAGGCTTTACAAGTTAACGAGTACTCGACCAACTTAAATTTACAGTTAGAGAATGGACCGTGACGTATATCGATGTATGGGAGAACATGTTTCTCAACTACAATGTTAAGTTTGTTTTTGGGATAAATTCATCTCAACATTCCCAACTACGGAACCCGTAGTTGGGAATGTACTTGGCCGGTTTTTATTATTAAGAAGGACTAAGGTACTTTTCTTGCCATTCGAGATGCAAATCAATCAAATCAAAAGTCATTTATTCAAACTAGGCTGAGAATCAGCACTTTTCGAACGTCAAAGTTACATAAGACAGACCCCCAAAAACGCCCGCCCTTCACCATGCGAGTATTTAACTGCAAGTTCTTTTTAATCTGCTTTCGAAAATCATATTTTCGAAGCGAGAAGCTCAGCTCGTGTAAATGAGCTATTATTTGTATTACTCTGGAGGAACTACTAACTATCTTAATTATACCGGAATTTGACACAGCACAGAAGCCAGTCGCGCAGTACCTTGAGCAGTGAAATATGTACACGTAAATTTAATTAACTGACTTATGAAGCAGTTGATTACATTTCCCGTAGCTTGAAGAGACTTCCCAGTTGGTACTCATAGGTCAAATGTGTAAGTACAAACAGTTTTGCTTGGTATTTCAGAGAATTTATGCTAAATAAAGCCATTGATATATATTATACTAGATGCGCCCCGCGGTTTCACCAGCATAAGTTTTGACCCCGTGGGTATATCGGGATAAAAAGTGTCTATCTTGTGCCAAATTTCATCCGAATTCGTTCAGTACTTTTTGCGTGAAAGAGTAACAAACATCCATCCATCCATCCTTACAAACGGGACACGGGTGGGGTTCTGGTGGAGTAAGAGTCTGACACACCCTCCCGCTCCTCCCAGAGCAGGAGAAGTTATTTGATGATGTCCCATAAAAAAAAAAAAACTTTACTTAAGTTAACTTACTTGTTTGAAGACTGCAACACGGAATGGCGGCAAAGTGCGAAATATTTTATTATTTGTTCACTGCCTCGTTGGTCTAGTGATCGCAAGCGCTACTGCTTAGCATGAGGTCCTGGGTTGGATTGTCAGGTCGAGCAAAGTGTTATTGGGTTTTTCTGTCTGAAATTTCTCAGTAGCAGCCCGGAGTCTGCATCTGTGCCCGGTTGATGGCAATAGTAGTCCGGTCAATCTAGAGCAAAAAATGAGAGTGAAGGTGCATAAAGTCCCAACAAGCTGAAAATCAGTAAAATTGTACAAAACATAATTATAAATATAATTTAAAAGTTCCCCATCATTCCCGTGTATGGAAAAAAAAATATTAGAGATCAAAGATCAAAAACATGAGTTTTTCGCGGTTTTCAGCAAAACGGTAAGTTATATCATAAACGTACCTCAGACAAAAATTGTAGATCATAAAATTATCTATAAAAAATGTATCAATACTTTTTTTCCTACGAGCCACCGTTTCTGAGATAAAACGATTCAAAAAGTTGTAAAAGTTGTTACCGTCATAACATGCACACGTTTCCACGCCACCTATGAAGTAGTGTACTTAGCGCGTTTTTTTTTCAACATCAACATCTTTTTCGGGTATATGACCAAGTTCAAGTGTGTCATGGTTATCAGCTAGACCCTAAAGACTGGGGTTGGAAGTTGGTCAACAATATATTAGAGCCAGTTCAAACTTTACTCCCACCTGCGCCGGAAAAACTGCTGAACACATTTTTTTGCAACTGCAAAAAGGGATGCACTGCTAAATGTGGTTGCAAAAAAGTCGGACTGTTTTGTTCTCTGGCATGCACAAATTATCAAGGCCATGACATGGTTACATGGGACTTAAAAAAACATAACTGGCGAAATGTGGGTACACCTCTGCCCAACCCTTCGGGGAAACAAGGCGTGATGTTATGTTTTATGTTTGTTCACAAACATGCTCAAGACCCGTGTCATCGCAACTTTCTAGTTACGTATAGGTAAGTATGTCCAGACATAATTATAGTTTTTTCTAACGATGTTCCTTATCGCGAGTTATGATCGCACACTTGGCGAATGAGAGCTTGACCGAAAAAAGTGTAACATTTTGACCGTCACGACACTTTTGTTACGTAACAAAAGTGTGCAAAGCGAAAGGAACTCCGTTCCAACCGGATGTCCCACGACACCTCTCGTTTTTAGGGTCCAGTAGTCAACAAGGAACCCTTATAGTTACCACTCCCTACAATCGATGGCCGCCACACGAAAAAGTTTCTCCGACTAACTAAGCAACTGCCAAACTGTTGCAGTATTTAAAAGAAGAGTGAAAGAACGCTATCTTTCCACTTCGACATAGTTGCGTATGTATTTATTTTTTTAAATTTCTCTGTATTTTTTTTTTTTTTATAAGCTAGTGATATTTATTTTAGATGTATGTATGTATGTATATATATCGCCTATCCCTATTAACATTGTCGGATGTGAAAATCAGCAACATTACAAGAGAGCGTCTCAAAGTTTGAATTGCAATTTTTTTTTTTATATAGAAATTAGATTGTCAGAAATCAACAGAATTTTAATAAATGTTCTTGACTCCACTAAAACAAGGGACTTTTTAAGAATGATTAAAGAAATAAAAGAAAATGGCAAAAAAACATATACGACAATGTTAATAGGGATAAGCGATATATGTTAGTATATTTCCATATTATTTGTTCTGTAAATTGTTTCGATTTTATGTGTTCTATTTTCTCTTCTACTCTTACACACGGTGTCTACATCTCTTTATCTACTTTCCTATCGCAGGTATGCTGGAAGAGATTTCTTTTGAAATAAGCATCACCATTGTACGTATTTTTCTGTTCTGTTCTTCTTTTCTGTTTTTATATGTGTATACATAAATGGTTAAATAAATAAATAAACAACAGCTGCGTACAGTTACAGCAGCTATAACTGGCCATGGGTCATTCAATAAGCACCTCTTTGTCATAGGAGTCACAGACAGCCCGCTTTGCAGGGCCTGCATGGAGGACAACGAGACAGTAGCTCATGTGCTTCTAAACTGCCCGGTGGTCGCCACATACAGGGCAAAGTACTTCGGTAACCCAGGTACCCTACGTGAGATTGTCTGTCACACCAAGGCGTTGCTAGCCTTCTTTTAGGAGCAGCTGGAGTAGATCGAATAACCGATTTTCCCACTCGTACGCAAAATACGCGCATTGGCGTTGAGTTGCGGACACCAGCCTGTATTACCTAACCCTTATAGTTTCGCCATGTCCATCTGTCTGTCCTCGGCTTAGCTCAGAGACTGTTAGTACTAGAAAGCTGTAATTTGACATGGGTATACTATGTTAATCACGCCGACAACGCGCTAATATTTATTTATCTTAAAAAAAAATTGCAGCGTACCTCACTTGCACGTAAAGTGGGGATGATATTTTTTTTATCGTCTATCCTATGGTGTTTCTCGTATATCCTAATATTTTTGAACGGGTCAGTGAGAACCATTTTTCGATTCAAGTGTCCGTTTGCGTAATATTAAGCTTTATAGTGCTAATTTTTGTTAGAGTCAAGTGTCCCAGCTAAATGGTTGTTTTTGGATATGTGGGAAATTCATGGCAGTAGTTAACGAAATTAAAAGGAAATCTATCATAGCTAAGTAGGCTCTACAAGTTAACGAGTAACAGTCGACCAACTACAATTTGCAGTTGGAGAATTGACCGTGACATATATCGATGTATGGGAGAACATGTTTTTCAACTACAGTATAAAGTTGTTTTTTTTTTAATATATATTTTCTTGGTCTGGCTGTTCAGATTTCATGTGAAAGTTACCTATAGTAAAGGGGTTTTCTAAGCCATCCATGTTTGGCATGAACAAGGGAAGTGGTGAAGGGTGGGCGTTATGGGGGACTGTCTCATGTAATTTTGACGTTCGAAAAGTGCTGTTTCTCAGCCTAGTTTGAATAAATGACTTTTGATTTTGATTTTTAATGAAAGCTTTCCATGAATTTTCCACTAACAGTTAAAAACTTAGAAAATGTTAAAACACCCGCGAGGGTCACATTTCGCAAAATTAATGCTTATTAGTATTTAAGTTCCATTTGGCGTGAACACTAATAAGAAATAAATGAAGCTCTAACATAATAAGTGAGGTCAACCATCATATAATGACCTATCTGTGAGCGTCAAGCACGCCTGAAGAACTTGCATTAACGAGACGGTTCCTAAAGACGTGAAATAAGCTTTGATATGTTGGCAGACATGTTGAGCGTAACTTCAGTTCACCTTTGTATTTTACGTTCTGTATTTAGCTGTGTTTGTGATTTTGTGTCGGAGATACTTAGTGTCGTATGTTTTTTGTGTGTGAAAACGCATACCATAAAGAGACTTTGTGACTCTGCTCGCATGAAAATTACTTAGAAATAGGATAAATATTAAGATAAAGATACATTTATTTGTCCAAACATGTGTTACATGATACATGAATATGCACATATAGATGGAAACATAATTTTACCGGACCAACATGTTTTGCCTCACTCTGCGTACAAAATGTTTATAAGTTATTAATTATATTAGCAATTATAAATGAATTCAATTAATGTCAGTTTCATATATAGTCAATAAATCAATATACCATCAGAGTCAGTACAAAATGTAGTCAATATTAATTACAAACAAAATATGTCAATATATAATAAAATTAGAAATTTATCATTTAAAAAATCAACATTGTTATAGTAGCACTTATCAGTGAGCAGCTTTTTAAGTGTTTTCTTAAATACATTAAAATTATATTGATTGATTATATAAATTGATTATACTCGTATATATTATATTATAAAATTATATTAAATTAACACACAAATCGATTCTGAGCCGCAGTTCAGGGTCCGGATCGCGCAAGACTTGGCGGTCGGAACCAGAGAGGCCGGTCATTGGCTACATGCCCATCCTTCTCCATATACCGGTATCTTCCTGGATCCGACCTCGTTTCGTCTGGCGACTGGTCTGCGGCTTGCGGTCACGGTATGCACTCCACACACATGCCCTTGTGGCACGGACGTGGACCGACTGGGTCACCACGGACTTTGTTGTCAAAAAAGTGCAGGCCGCTTTTCAAGACATGCGACACTTAATGACATAATCCGCCGGTCTCTTGCCAGCATCAATGTGCCTGCTCTTCTTGAGCCGACTGGCATTGTCAGAGATGATGGCAAAAGACCTGATGGTGTGTCTTTGGTCCCGTGGAGTTTGGGACGGATGTTTGTGTGGGACGCTACCTGTGTAGACACACTGGCACCGTTCCACCTCCAACGGACTACTTCTAAAGCGGGTGCAGCGGCAGAAAATGCCGAAAATCTGAAAGTTATTAGGTAAATATGGAGGTCTTGGCAGAGAGTACAACTTTGTGCCCTTTGGCGTCGAGACCCTCGGTCCGTGGGGTCCCAGTGCGCATAAGTTATTTACGGAAATCGCGAAACGTCTAGTTGATGTAACTGGTGACCGAAAACTTGGCGGCATTCTCGCGCAACGCATCATCATTGCAATTCAGCGAGGAAATGCCGCCAGCATCCTCGGTACAATGCCCCGAGGGCCTTTTTTAGGTTTAACTTAGTTTTAATTTAATTTAGTTAATGTTAATATTCATCTTGTAATTTGGTTATGTAAATAAATATATACATATTGATTGATATTATTTGTGGTTATCCTTTATAGCCTGTATCTATTTCTACCAAGTGCTTAAGAGTAATTCAATCAGTATAGTTGCTTCGTTGTACTGAAAACAAAGATTTGAGATTTTATTTTACATGTCAAAGCTTTCTATGCATGTAGCAATTTTTTTTTTCCTTTTTTATGTACCAGCGCTGCGGTTTTTGTTTTTTTATTAAATATCGCAGCATCATGCTGAGATAGGAGCCTTTTTTGCCTCGCACAGGTCTTCTATTTTGTTTTTGTTTTCACTATTATGTTATATTAACTACTGTTATGTTTTTCTAAGCTTTATAAGTATCTAAGCTATTATAAGTAAAACTATAACTACGCTAATGTATTAGGTAATCCTGTGATGATAGTCGATGTGTTTTTAAACAAATATTTTTTTTTTTTTTTAGGTTTATGTCCTTTGTTTATTGTTGTATTTATTACCTGTGCGTGTCCCTAATAAATATTTTTCTTTATTTCTTTTTCTTTCTAAGCTGTAGACGGCGGTGGTTAAAAGTTTGTAGCCAGTAATAGGCTTTAATTACTTGACCTCCTTCCAGAGCTGTATATTGGCTTTCAAGAGTCAAAGTCAAGCAGTCTCGTCAATAGACTGAGTTAATTGATTTGATTGATTCTCGGCATATCAATTTGACTTGAAATCTGTTCAAGTCAACAGATTTTCAGCGAGAAGCCAAACCAGTAATGGACTTGTCTACAGTTTCTAAAAAAGCTTCTAAATATTCAAGTTACTACTTTCGTTAAGATTTTATTTCCAAGTAGCACTTCGCCCGTGACTTCGTCCGCTTCGTTCGGATTTCATACTTTTCTCTTAAAAATATCCCCCCTTTAAAAGCTAGTTTTCGAAGATTAGTGATTACGATATTTATCTTTTATTTAGATATAAATAAGAAGAAGATGTCTCTCTGATGATAAAGCCTTTTAACCACAACATGGGCTTGTTTTTGAAAAATCGTTTGCTATGTTTCCATTACATGACTTAAATCATGTTCTTTATACCGATATTCGAGTTAATTTAAGCAAGCAGTAACATCTTTCCCTTAAAATGTATTACTTTTCCACTCCGTTAGGGGTTTATTTTTGAAAAACCCTGAAACACGTATTTTTATAAATTTAAGTATTATTACCGAGTTTCTAGTTAATAATAATAATAACTGACATTGTTTATTTAATGAACTAATTGATTTACTTAAATATTTACAAAATAAGGCCTTAAACTAGAGATGATTCTACCTCAACTAGGAATAAACCAAACAGTTAATGCAACAGCGCGTTAAATTTTTTCAATCCTAACTTTAACACCCCCTAAACCCTATGTGAGGGATAGTTTAAAAAATTAACAGTGATAAACTTAATGATTTGTTGAGGTCAAGGTCCAATTTTATTAACCTAAGAAATAAGTTTTAGAAGTATCAACACCCCTTAAAAAAAACGCCTTAAAAACCCCCCTTTAAAAGGTAGTCTGAGACAATTTATGATTACGATCTCATCATTTATTCAGATAAGTATTCGAGCCAAGTTTCAAGTTTATAGATGGAAGGATGTTTCGTATAAACTGTATTCCCTATTTTTACACCCACAAGGGTCGAAATTTGAAAAATCTTTTGGGACTCCACGACTAGGCTTAAAGATTATTTATACCAATTTTTAAGTTAATCAAGCCACGCAGAAAAATGCTCCCGTTAAAAACTTACCCCTTTTGCCCCACAAGTGGTAGATTTTCGAAAAACCCAAAAACTCATTATTCTTACTTTTTTGGCACAAACTAAAAATGCTAATTTTTATTTGACAAGATATTTCTTTAATAGCATTGTGTGACTTAAACCCGCACTTTAGCCAAATGAATCTATCATTTTTTCCCGCGTCTTTTAACCGAAGTTTTTTTAATAATGTGGCTAACGGAATCCCCTTTATGAGTTTTAAGCAAATATCTCAAAAAGTAGACGTCCTAGGTCAAAAATAATGAAAGTTTCCGGGATTCCCCTTCGGGGTTCTTGAGTACAGATTATAGGATGACCTCTAATTAACCTTGACCGTGACCTTTTTCAACATGGGATCTAGTGCGACTTCCACGATCCCGGGGAATGATGTGTAAATCTCGCCCCGCTCCCCGAACCCCCTAGCCCAGGTTAGAACAGTATACGTTTTGACCGCGTACTTAGCACGTGGTTTGAAATGGCCTACTTACTTCCCTCCAGGTCCATATCACACGAGCTATAAAATAGTATACGATACTCGTGACATAAGTAAGTCTATTAATTCACGGCGTATAGCACCCTCGCTACGCTCGGGCGGTAACTTTACGCCGTGCTATAATGGACTACTTAAGTCACACGTATCGTAATGTAATAATTCTTATACCTATGTGTTCCAGTTTCTCATTAAATCCAACATTGGATTATGAATTCCCACTCTAAGTATCCTTAGCTGTATAACCGTTATTTACTAGGGGCCATCCATAAATTACCTCCCTGCCGTCTGAGCCGTCCCTGTCACTGATCCTCATATTTGTGTGACCCACTTCCCAGATGTGACGTTACATATTTTTCAATTAAATGGAACCTTTAATAATATTGACATAGTTGGTAATGCATTATTTTGAGTATGACTTATGACGTCACGAAGCTAATGTTAAAATCGAAATCAAATCAAAAGTCATTTATTCAAATTAGGCTGAAAATGAGCACTATTCGTACGTCAAAGTTACATAAGACAGTCCCCCAAAAATGCCCGCCCTTCACCACTTCCTAGTGCTTTAGCTGGGAAGAAGAAGTGGCGGAACAAACTCCCCAGCAGCATATCTGTCTGTTTAGTTAGATAAACTTGATTCTACGAGATACAAATCGTGTCACACAGTATGTCACCTTAATCACACGATATCACACTTTGTTGACCACCCTCCCTCCTTAACTGGCCCCTTAACACACTTATCGTCCTAAAATCTATCAAGAACATGTCTATTGAACGCCGAAGCGAATGATCCGTCACCATTTATCTGTCACACCAATGAACTGAAACAGATGCTAACAAATGACTTGAGGGACATTCTCAGATTTGGCACTAATTAATATCCCCTAATTAAGTGTCAGGAGAGAGAATACGGTTCGTTAGTTCGGTAATATGGGAAAATTAAGGAGGTGTCAACGTAAAATGGAATAACAAATTAGAGGCAGAGGTTAATATAGGTGTAATGATTTTACTTTATTACTTAACCAAATTACAAGATGATTATTAACATCAACTAAATTAAATTAAAACTAAGTTAAACCTAAAAAAGTCCCTCGAGGCATTGTACCGAGGATGCTTTTTTTTTTGGGTGGGAAATTATCAAAAACTTCTCCCGCCCTGGGCGGAGCGGGAGGGTGTGTCAGACTCTTACTGACTAAAACCCACCCGTATTCCTTCCGTTGCCTGTGTTGTCAGGGGCCTCGGTTATCCTTTTGGACTGCCACGCGACCCCAGCAGGCATCGGCCCTAGCGGACCCCTACAGCGCGCGTGTAACACAACGCGTCGTCGACCCGAGCCTGGTCCTTATTGGACGGCGAGCTACCCATTGCTCCGCAAGCCTGCGCCTACGGTGGCCGGAAATCCACCCGGGATTCCCGACGCCTACCGAGGATGCTGGCAGCATTTCCTGGCTGAATTGCAATGCTGTTGCGTTGCGCGAGAAAGCCGCCAGCTTTTCGGTTACCAGATATATCAACTAGACGTTTCGCAATTTCCGCAAATAACTTATGCGCACTGGGACCCCACGGACCGAGGGTCTCGACGCCTATGTAATTTATATTATGACTGTCTTATTGGTCTAGTGTTCGCAAGCGCTACTGCTAAGCCTAAGGTCTTGGGTTCGATTCCCAGATCGGGTAAAGTCTTATTGAGTTTTTACATCAGGAATATCTTGCTACTGAGATATTCCTGATGTAAAAACTCAATAAGACTTTACCCGATCTGGGAATGGAGTCTGGATTTGTGCCCAGTTGATTGTAATAGGCTCGCCCCCTTTTACATGGGACTTAAAAATAACTGGTGAAATATGGGTGTCCTACAGGTACACCTCTGCTTAACCTTTCGGGGATTAAAGGCGTGAATCGTGATGTTATGTTATGTAATTTGTCTGTAGTACAAAGATGTTTACTAAATGTCTATTTAGGTATTTACATAGAAGCTAGATTTCAAAGGTGAAAGAACGGATTTTGTGGTTCAGCTTTGTATCAGGCCTCTCAGAAAGTATTGCGAAAAAAGTTATTATGTATGAGAGACTGGCCAGTTATAATCTATTTTGAAAATATGATTATTTGTAAGTAAAAATAGGTACGTTCCAATTTCAAAATTTCCCTCCACATTGTTTGCGAGCTAATTTAAATTATCGTGTCTCATTAAAAAATTGATCTGCGCCGGGAAAATTTAGGCACTATGATTTTTTACGATTTCAAGTGTCGTCTGATACCGGACGAATCGTACGATAGACTTCAAATGGCATTCATGGATGAAGGCCCTTCTAAGGCAATCGTGTGTCGTTGGTATAACGAATTCAAACGCGGTCGACTAACTTTGGGGGGTGAAGAAAGAAGTGGTCGCCCTTTGACGGCTATCATGGAAGAAAAGGTGATGGCAGTGAAAGAATTAATCCATAACAATAGGCGAGTTACGTATCAAGAGATGCAGCACATACTGCAGGTTTGATTGGGAAGCCTACATGAAATTCTACACGTGCATCTTCGCGTGAGGAGGATAGTTTCACGCTGGGTGCCGCACAACCTCACCGATAAGTACTCAGAAGCAGGCCCGGGTAGAATGGTACCGTGATATGATAAAGAATTTGAAGCAGGCTCATCTCGGCGTGTTTACGACATCTTTACAGGTGATGAGTCCTGGATTTATCAATACTATCCAAAAACGAAGCGAAGATTTCTCTGTTGTAAGCAACAAGCGACCAAACACAGGGCTCCGCGGGCTACTGTTCCACCACGAAAACGCGCCTTCGCACACCGCGCTCAAAACGAGGGACCTCCTGGACAGCACGCCGGTCAAACTCCTGGGTCACCCTCCTTACAGCCCTGACCTAGCACCGTGTGACATCTTTTTATTCCAGAAAATAAAAAATCAGCTCAAAGGGATACAATTTTCGTCGCCGGAAGACGCGCTGTCAGCGTTCGAGCAGGCTGTAAACAAGGTGTCTGCGGCGGACTGGAAAACGTGTTTCGAAAACTGGTTCAGACGCATGAAACTTTGTATATAGGCTAGTGGAGAGTACATTAAAAATATTTAATAAAAAAATATTTACGACAACATTTTTTTTAATTTTCGCAAAACTTTCTGAGTGTCCCACGTATTATCTAAGATAAGTGGACATATCACTGAAAAAAATAATAATTAAGTTTACTCATTTTATGTTTTAAATCAACACGATTTTATTTATTTATTTATTACTAGATGCGCCCCGCGGTTTCACCCGCATACGTTTTGACCCCGTGGGTATATCGGGATAAAAAGTATCCTATGTGTTATTCCTGGTTATAAACTATCTGTGTGCCAAATTTCATCCAAATCCGTTCAGTACTTTTTGCGTGAAAGAGTAACAAACATCCATCCATCCATCCATCCATCCTTACAAACTTTCGCATTTATAATATTAGTAGGGTGTAAAACACTGCTTAGTAGGCATGCATTAAATTTTCATGACATAGTATTTCATGCACCCTGTATTTCACTGCAAATGTTGTATATCAAAATATTAAATTACATAATATATTATTAATTCTAATTATTACAACTCTTAAAAATAAATAATTATTATCAATTCGTTTATTCACTTTAGTCATATAGGTAATATAGTACCTATAGTAATTTATTATTTCACATTTATGTCAAGCATTTTTATTACAAGGTCGATCGATTTGAAAAAAAACACAATTTATAGCCTGTTCGTTTGAGCAATCTTGAAAATATTGTTAGTAAAGTTTTAAGTACAGCTACCAACTTTTTTATTCATTTGTTGGAAAAAAGAAAACAAGAAAAAAAGTATTTTATTAACTTCATTTGTACAATACACACTTATCTAAAAATTATGCAGCGTTACAACTAGACAAAAGAGTGTTTTCGATGAGCTGTGGCACCCAATGTAAGATTTAACTTGTAGAAAAAAGAGTATCAGAAGAAAAAAGTCTTCAGTGTAATCTGACATAAACTACTCAGAAAAACATCTTTTTACCTGAAAATAATATACTGAAACACTTTATATTCGTCAAAAAGTCTTTATACGACCACTCTATCAAACCCTTTGGCACATTCAGACGGACTGCGGAAAGAGGTCGAATTATGACCGCAACCCCGGGGCATCCACCCTTTTCCTAATATAATTCCCTCTTAGGGTGAAGAGCCTAAATATCGGCTCACCTCAAAAATTGTAACTTTATTTTACAAGCTTAGTAAACATTTTTGTGGTTTTTATTTTGACGAAGAAATCCAGGTTATTGGAAAACTTTAATGCTGAAGTTAATTTTTGAAAAGCCACTTTGTATGTAAAATTAGGAAGGGTAGTACTTTATAATTCAATGAAAACCTTTACAAACTTAAAACTCTTTAAAATAAACAGCAATAATAATGGTCGAATGACTGACTGATCACTTAAGTAATTTAGTCATTGAAAATGTAATAAATAAACACGCTTAATAACTTATCTGTAAATGTTTATTTCCTCCGGTACAAACATTCAGTACACATTTAATGTGTCCGCACTGCGTCAGTTCAGTTATTTAGCTTTATCCCTAGAATTCTCTTAACCTACATTAGCTAACAGAGGTGCGAAAGATTTCGTCAAGGGAAGCTTTACCACCTTCACGAAGTGTCCCTTAGGGCAGCATTACGGTAAGGACCAGGCCCGGGTCGACAGCGCGTTGTATCCCACGCGCGCCTCAAAGAGATGTCGTCAGCACAAGTGTAGGGGTCCACTAGGGCCGATGCCTGCCGGGGTCGCGGGAAGGTACTAAAGAGTTACCGAGGCCCCTGGCAACACAGGCAACGGAAGGAATACGGGTGGGTTTTAGTCAGTAAGAGCCTGACACACTCTCCCGCTCCGCCCAGAGCGGGACAAGTTATTTGATGATTTCTCACCCAAAAAAAAAACGGCAGCATTACAATATTTAAGTATTTAGTATTATTGTATTGTATAACGAGCTGGCGACCGCAACTCCACGCCCAAGCGCATATTTCGCGTACCTAGTGAAACTACTCTTTAAGTAATTAAACTTTATCTCTTGTCGTGGGCCAGTCCGTAAGGGATACCAAGGCCCCTGGCAACACAGGCAACCCACCCGTATTCCTTAACACAGGTGGGTTTTAGTCAGTAAGAGTCTGACATCTATCACACCCTCCCGCTCCGCCCAGAGCGAAAGAAGTAATTTGATAATTGCACACCCCAAAAAAAAAACACCATACTTCAATCTTAAATCTCTTCCGGCCAAATTCTCAAACGTAACTCAATGTTAGGTCGCTGTTGATTTTTATTCTTGTTACTTTCAAGCATTGTAGCCACAGAAAGACTTTTTTTTTGGGTGGGAAATTAATCAAATAACTTCTCCCGCTCTGGGCGGAGCAGGAGGGTGTGTCAGACTCTTACTGACTAATACCCACCCGTATTCCTTCCGTTGCCTGTGTTGCCAGGGGCCTCGGTAACGCTTTAGTACCTTCCCGCGACCCCAGCAGGCATGGGCCCTAGTGGACCCCTACACTTGTGCTGACGACATCTCTTGGAGGCGCGCGTGGAACACAACGCGCCGTCGACCCGGGCCGGTCCTTACCGGACGGTGAGCTACCCATTGCTCATTGTGGCCGGAGCCACAGAAAGACTTGAGAATGTTTTAAAACTTAGGTGTCGTTTGAGAATACGGTGGTCAGTGTTATCTCAGATGTTGGACAGAACGTTTGCCAACCCAATAAAAAGATATTAACAAACTCTTTCGAAATCCTTCTGTTCATAAATTCCTTCAATAAAGACTCTTTGTGTAAACTAGACTGCATAGGGAAACTATAACGGGGAATAATGAGAAGATACGTCTTGTTTATTCAATAAATTGAATTGCTAAGCTAACACACTGCCTTCTGCGAAGCGGTAATGCTCGCGAAGGAGGAGGCGGGATGGTTGAGGGAACGGCAAATTTCGCGCCACCGTAGGCGCAAGCTTACGGGCGGTGAGCAGGCCCGGGTCGACGGCGCGTTGTGTTCCACGCGCGCCTCAAAAAAAGACATGTCAGCACAAGTGTAGGGATCCAATAGGCCCGATGCCTGCCGGGGTCGCGGGAAAGTCCGAAATGGTTAGCGAGGCCCCTGGCAACACAGGCATCGGAAGAAACACGGGTGGGTTTTAGTCAGTAAGAGTCTGACACACCATCCCGCTCCGCCCAGAGCGGGAGATGTTATTTGATAAATTCCACCCAAAAAAAAAATCTAACACACTGAAATTATTTTATAGGTACAGTTTCATTGCAAATAACAAAACAAACTTTACAGTACATGGACGTTAAAATGGCATATTGAGTTTTAGTAAGAGACTATTTAGTATAGTGGGTGTGCTACCTAACATATGGCAAATAATTAAATTTAATGTTTTGTGTTGCGTAATCATCATCTGCCCAGCCTTTTCCCAGCTATGTTGGGGTCAGCTTCCAGTCTAACCGGACGCAGCTGATTACCAGTATTTTACGTGGAGCGACTGCCTATCTAACCTCCACAACCCAGTAACTGGGTAACACGATATCCCTTGGTAAAACTGGTTGTCAGACTTTCGGGCATCTGACGACCCGTAACGACTGTCAAAAATCTACAAATAACACCCGAGTCCAACAGCTTTCCGAAGCATGGAGGGCTTTTGGTATGTAAAGATGGTCACCTATCCACGGACCAACCGCGGCAAGCGTAGCTTAACTTTTGTGTTTCGTAATCTAAATTATTTTACATTATAAATAAATAATAATAATATAATTTAATTTAGAAGACGTCACTGAAACGTTATTTCTGAAAGTACCTAAGCTAGTGTGTTTTCCTAGAGAGCGTTTTTACATCGTAAAGTCAACCCCGCTGCCATCATTTTCATGATAGTCGTCACTGCGGCCGTTATGTGGTGGCTCTTCTAGGAAACCCTCGATTTACCTGCACTGATTTGTGTGACAGAGACGACACTCTACAAAGCGAAACGATTTTTTTTTTGAGGTTGAGTACCTCAAAAGAAAAAAACGGATTACTTCGTTGTCCGTCCGTCTAGTCTGCCAATACACTTTTTCTCAGGAACGCGTGTCAAGTTGAAATTAGGGCACTTCCCGTTGACCTAGAATCATAAAATTTGGCAGAAAGCAAGGTCTCACAGCACAATTAAAGGAAAACGTCCGAAAATCGTAAATTTGATTTTTTTTTGCGCTGACGAACATGCATTATTGCAGTTTGAGAATTGACCATGATATAAATCGATGTATGGGAGAATTTGTTTTCAACAACAAAGTTAAATTTGTTATTGGGATAACTTCATCCCAACTATGGAACCTTTCATTATGCGTGGACCGACACGCACTTGGCCGGTTTTTTTTAAACAATATAGTGCAGTAGGTAGACCAGGGTTAATTTCTAGTAAAATTATTTAATTATTATGTCGTTTATAAATTTTTTTACATATAAAATATGTTTGTAAATATTTCTTAAAAAGGTATAAAAAAAACATTTAAAAATATAAACAATTATTATTATTATTATTTTAATTATTATTGAGTTCATGATCTTATACAATGCGTGAGCGATCACAGACAAATTAATACATTCATATCGTCGCTAAAAAATAAAATGATAAGAGTGTACGAGTAGAGCAAGTAAGTGAAGTCTGAGTCTATTTACAAGGGATGGAAAGATTTATGAAGATGTGGAAAGGAGAGTAAATGCGGGAAATAAAGTGAATGGTGCTATACATGCGATGGTGACCAACCAGTCGATGCCCAAAGAGGCTCGACTGGCTGTTCATAATGGTGTGCTGGTGCCTACACTTATGTATGGAAGTGAATGTTGGGTGTGGCAAAAGAAGCATGAAAGTAGAGTAAATGCTGGGGAAATGCGTTCCTTGAGAAGCATGTGTGGTGTGACTAAATGATAGGCTGAAAAATGATGTGATAAGGCAACGGTGCGGTTCAAAGGAAAATGTAGTGACAAAAATTGAAAAGAGTACCTATACCTAGATGGTTTGGTCATATTGAGAGGATGAAAGGCGACTAACAAAAGGTGTTTACAAGGCAGATGTGAGTGGAAATACCAGGAGGGGACGCCCCCGAAAGACATATAGTGACGTCGTTAATGATGTTCTTCAAAAAGGTCAGGTGCGTAGTACTCGCAACCGGCGTGCGTGTATGACCAGATGTATGAACGTAAACGAAGCAAAAGGAGTATGTAAAGAGCGTAGCAGGTGGCGTTCTATAGTTTCTGCCTACCCCCATGGGTAGAAGGCGTGATTTTATGTATGTATGTATGTATATCATCACTTTTAGTTTTTGTAAAATAATATGTGAACGTACCTACCACACGAAATATAAAACTGTTTCGCCTATAAAATACTCCGTAAAAGGTATCACAGGAAGGTGTCACAGGTACCGTAAAAGGTATCACAGGATATCATTATATTAATATGTGAAGCGAAAACTTTCTACCCCTTCTTACAAAAATTACGCGGACGAAGGAGTATGAAATTTGGCGCAGTTAGTTTATATGGAGGAAGAGTGCAGAAAGCAGATTTTTGTATTTGCATTACAAATAAATTCAATTAATAAAAAAAAAACATTACGCACAGTACCATGCGTTGACACACACACATAGTACCAGAGCCTTATGACTTGAAGATAGATATGTGAGCGAAGTGATAGATAGCCTGAGCATGGAATAAGTAAGTACTCTATATATAGATTGTAAGTAGAGGGGCTCGAATTACGACCAGTGGGCGACCACTAGTAAAAATAACTAAGTATTAAAATATATCTAGTTGTTTCGTTGAGATGTTATTTTTCCATTTACCCATTTTGCTGGTTTTATCTCGTTAGAAAATATATAATAACAGATATTGATATGTTTTCTACGGCGAGATTACGGATATATATACATAAATAAGGATCTAAAATATACAACAAATTACCGAGGGACCTCAAAGAATTTAAATCTAAAACCACTTTTAAAAACTACATTAGTACTTTATAATAAAAACTCATTTTCCCTACAATAATGACGAGCCCCATCCAGTTACCGCTGCGCTGATCTGTGTTACACACGGAAACTTGTTTACGTACGTACTTTGACAGCTGAGCCCATATATCGAAATAACACTTGTTCATATTTGTAACCTACCCTCAAAACATTAATTGATGCCCAGTTTTTTGTAATACGTCCTATATTTAGTTTATCTTTGTGATAATTATGTCTAGTTTTAAATGTCCTCATTTAAGTGAATCGTAATTACAAAAAAACGTTTTGAGCCACGTGTGACCTACGTAATACATAATATTATGTAGATAATGAATTCATCACAATAATCGCCTTCTCGTCGGTTTTATGTTTGAGCTTTAAGTCAAAACTGTTGGACAGATTTCAAAAATATGGCACAGAGCTTAAGAGTCGATAATACCTCGAATTGCTTAGCATGGTCTTCCGTTATATCGAAAATTCCTCAACATTAAATTTTAAATAAATATATGGTAAAGTTGAAGATTAATGTTAAGTACGCGGGAAGGTACAAAAGGGTTACCGAGGCCCCTGGCAACACAGACAACGGAAGGAATACGGGTGGGTTTTAGTCAGTAAGAGTCTGACACACCCTCCCGCTCCGCCCAGAGCGGGAGAAGTAATTTCAAGATTTCCCACGCAAAAAAAAAGTACCATGTTTGACAAAAACACGATTCCATAGAATTTTCTCGACAGAAAAAAAAACAAAGTTAGAGTAATTTTGTTTCTGTCTTTGTAATACTTTGTAATACTAGCGTATTATCGTTCGGTTTGGACCTCCAAACCGAACAATAAAACGCTAGTATTAAAAAAATACTTCAAATTAGATAATGAAACTTCGCATAATAACTGAACTAAACATCAGGTACTGTGTTTTATTTTTTTCTTCCTTAATTATCATTATTTGCACCATAAAAAGAAATTACCTTAACTCTCGGTGCCTTGGAACCTTCTTCCTACCGCCCTGTCTCGCTTGCTTGCGTAGCCATTAGCAATATTGTGCGAGCGTGAAAGAAAGAGAAAAAGAAAAAAAAAAGAGAAGAAAAGAGAAATAAGAGAGGAGTGAGGTAGCGCTGAGGTATTATGGCCTCCTAAAATCCGCGTATCCGCTCTTAAATCTCTTTGAATCCGCGAGCAATGGGTATTTATAAGCTAGATGTGTAATATATGATCCCGGGACCTCTGAAACTGTAGCTATAGCCGTATGCTGGTGTCCCCTAATTGTGTTTCTTGTTCACGAGTTCTTAGTAAGTTTCTGAGCACAATCTCATCACTACTTTTCTTTATCGGTCATTGCGAGATAATCTGCGTGTAGCAGGTCAAACTATTATCTGTATAGATACGGTAAGTACTTGTACATTTTTGTAAATCTTCGTCCAGAATTGTTTTTTTATGTGTAACATCTATTCATCGATTTCGTTAAAAGGGCTGGAAGGGTGTAGACGGGGTCGAATTCCGACCAGTGGGCGACCACTAGTAATGAATAATTATTCAAATAAATATATCAGTATTTAGCTTTTTCAATTCTTTCGCTTAACTTCTGCCGCTGCTCAGTTGCTTATTACCAAGGTGAGGTGGGTGTAGATGGTGTAAGGCTCACTCGTTTTGTAATCAGTTTTCATCAAACCAAACGGAAAAAAATAATAAAAAGCAGCTATAAAGTATTCATTTAGGGGTGAACGAGAGGTAGAATGACTTTAGGAAAAATCATAGGAGTTAATTGACTAATTGTAAACGTGTAAAGAAGAACGTAATACAATTTACTGCAGCAGCTAGAGATACAGGATATTAATATACAACATAGCACAAAACTTTACCCTCAGCGAATATAAATCAAGAGAACATACTTCCGGACTCGATTAGACTTTTACGAGTCCATAGAGACTAAATAGGAAGTTAGTCCGTTCCTCTACATACGAGCTGGGCACTGATTATGCAACCGGGACATAACATTCACGGGTCACGTCACAACACTATCGTCCGTATCCCACTACAAACGATTTTGTACTTTCTACGTCGAAAGATAAGGTTGGTTTCAGCTTGGTGGAAGGTAGTTAAGTTCTTCTAAGACAATTTGTCCAGTCATATGGTTTGCTCTTGGGATGTTGCCATTTAGTTCGCAATGCGTCTTTTGAAGAGCCAACACGTCGGGTTGAATGGCCCACTTTAGGTGATGAGTGTACACATGATGGTCTTGTTTTTATTTATTATTATTCAAAGTCAAATAATTTATTTCAAATAGGCACATAAAAGGCACTTTTGAACGTCAACATTTACAGAAAAATAAAAGTGATTCTAGTTGCCCCTTCCAAAAGGTACTTTCGTATGGAGAAAAATGGACAAGAAACTCTACAGTTACTCCTTTAAAATATTTTATAATATTTTGTATAAATTAATTCTATAATTATATGTGACGACGATGCACCTACAATAAAATTACTACATCACAATAGGTAAAAATATTAAAACAATAAGCAATGACAGATAAATTGATAATGTGATATATATTTACAAACATGGTAAAAGTAGACGATTTTCATAAATTTTTAACAAGTAATAAGCCAGTGAGTGAGGTAAAATAGTCATTGCCTGGACGTTTAGGGCCGATCCAAAAATTTGGGTTCAGAAACCGGCAAGCACTAATGTGACTGTTCAAAAAGTCAGCGCTGGCAATAGGCAAACGACCAAAGTACCTAGGCTTATCTTATGAAAAAAAAAATGCCAAATCTGTATAGTTTGTGTTAGCGCAAAAAAAATATGTTAATTTTGAACATATTTCTCAGAACTTGATTGTTACCAAAACACGTTTTGAAAAAAAAAATCTCGATACAAATGAACGTTATACTAACATTTTACCTTGAGTTCCAATACAATATATCTCAAAGTATTACATAATTATCAAAGTACGTTACGTATTTAATTAATAACAAGAACGTCTTATTTGAATGCAGAACTTGGTTGTTTTTTTATTTTCGATTACTCAACTCAATTTTGAGTAAATAGATAATTACTTCATATTTTGCAATAAATTACAAGCGTTGTGCTTGTGTCATTACGCTTCTTAGGGCTTAGCGCTTCTCTTTCTTTACTATGGAGTCTGACAGTGACCGCGGTTTAGCTGTTGTCAGCGTCTTAAGTCGAAAATAACCAAAATGAGATACGAGGCCTCAGAGAAAACAAACATAACTTTTATTTGACTTTACATATTTCTGAATTTATGATTTTATCTCATTTTTATTTTATTCAGGCTTATGTTTTAATATAAAATATTAAAAGAAAATCATTTGTTTTAAAGATAATATAGGAAAAACGAAAATAATTATTTTTTACCCTTGAGTTTCGAAGTAAGTTAGTGATTTATCTATCTGAGTTAGTGATATTTCGCCCACCTTTAAACAAATTTAATAGAATTTAAATTGATTTAGTAAGAATATATTTATTTACATAACCAAATTACAAGATGATTATTATCAATTTATTTATTATTGATTTAGTTATATTTTAACTTCTTTCTGAGACATAATATTCTAAAAAAAATGACTAAGTATTTTATCGCTCCTAGTAGTCATAAATGTGGATAAGAAAATCATTAAAATATAACTAAGTTTATTTAAGTATTGTGTCTTGCTGATTTTAGGTAGTCATAAAATAATTAAGTAACTTAGGTATTTGTTCCCTAAACTTAAGCGTCAACATGTGAACAGATGTGTTTTTGCACAAGCTAAAACGAAAACTATATAAATTATTGGTATTATAGTTAGATAGAAATTTGCAGAAAAGTACGGTCAGTTTCATGGCATTTAAAACCATTTTGACCATTTTTGGACTTAGTGACTTGTTCTACGGGGACGATATATAGGTACTAGACCAGCCGCCATAACACCGGCTATCGCTGAAAACCAGCGCTGGGGCTCTGTCTTGCATAGGGTCGCAGCATTATGCTGAGTGTTGGCCGTTTTGCGTGGATGTGACGCATATTCTCCTCCAAATTGATTCTTTTTCGTTTTTGTGTTCCTTTTTTGCGTCATGTTTACCGCAAATAAACGTGTTTTCTTTCTTTCTTACCTTCTTACTAAGCTTATCTAAGACACTACTGCCGTGGAAAAAACATCATGAAGAAATCTGGAGTTGGAAATCACCAAAACCCCACTGAAAGCCTCGAGCCTTCTTTCTCTTCATGAAAATAGCTCATTGCCTTACAAAGGCATAATAAAAGCCAGGTATTTAAGATACAAGGTCTATAATGGTCCATGATAGAGTATTTGTGGGTCTCTGATAGCGTGTTTTTCCTATAAATTACGTTAATATTGCAGTACCACGTAGGTTCATTAGTCGAGTTTAGTATTCCGTACGCGAACCGACTGCCGTATCTACGCATTCCCCTTTATGATTAATGGGAAGTGGGGAAACCAAAATATACGCAATGACCTTCTATATATAGGTCAATTTTGCTTTTCTTTCCCTCTTAACGTTTATAAAAGCTGGGTTGGGTACTTAAAAACAGCTTGGCATTGTTTAGAATAGTGGTTTTGCTTGTAAGAAGCCGCGAAGAGACGAATAAAAAAAAACCGCCCAAGTGCGGCATCGATATATGCCACGGTCAATTTTCCTACTGCAAATTTAAGTTGGTAGACTGTAACTCGTTAACTTGTAAAGCCTAATTAGCTGTGATAGATTTCCTTCCTTTCATTATATGTACTACTGCCATGAATTTTGTCAGGACACTTGACTCTAACAAAAATTAGCACTTTAATGTTTAATATTACGTAAATGGATCCTTGAATCGAAAAGTGGTGTTCACAGACCAGCAATATTTTTGAATGGCTTATCCAACGATACCCCACACCATGAGGTAGAGGAGAAAAAAATATATCATCCCCACGTTACGTGCAATGGGATCGCACGCTAAAAAAATTTTTTTTTTAATATTTTATTTTAGCACTTTGTCGGCGTGATTAATATGTATACCTATGCCGAATTACAGCTTTCTAGTACTAAGCGTCTCTGAGCTACAGTGGGGTCAGACAGACAGACAGACGGACATGGCGAAACTATAAGGGTTCCTTGTTTACTACGGAACCCTAAAAACGAGCGAGCCTTACAGTAGTCGCATATGATGTGTAACATCTGACATCTCACCTTGGTAATAAGCAACTGAGCAGCGACAGAAATTAACCTACAATTGTTTAAAAAGCGAAATATTGAAATATTTATTCGAATAATTATTCATTACTACCCACTGGTCGAAATTCGACACCATCCACTTACAATCTATACAAGGTGTCCTTTTGCATCCTCGTCAAATTCAAGAAGGTAATTATGCTAGTGATTCTCGACAAAAATCAATAACAAAATAAGTAGGTAATTTTTTTTCCAATTTTTGGAAATAGGTGTGGCGGCATCTACAGCGCCACATACAAAACTACGCATCACACTGACGTCACGCAAAATCCTGCATCGCGCAAGCAGAGTTTACCGCGCAACTAGCATATATACAACATCCCGACATCAACCGTCGGGCAGTTGCCCACCAGACACGACACCCGTCTGGTCGGAGGATCCTCCCTTTTCTATGGAGGATGAGTGAACTTTACACCCTGTTCCTCATACCTCTATACTGGTGACCCCGAATATGAACGTCAGCGCAGCCTTCGTGCAACTACATCAGCGTGACGTCATCATTATCACTTCCTCAAGCTCTCGAGCGGCGAGTCACACAGCCAGCCAGCACCCACGGCTTCAACGGGTATCCTGACCACCAGCATGCAGCGACCGCGCATACCTGGTCATCACCCTAAGCCTCATCAGCAACCTTGGCACAGCACACTGCACTTTCGGCCGGTCAAACAAGCAGAGCTCTTCAACGCTCTCCTGGTCGACGCCAGCAGTCAGCCCTCAACCCGGCGCTGTACCACATCCGACTCACTGGAGCATAACGCAGCGCCACCCCGACACACTGGGGCATCACCGCAGACAGTTCCGACCCACCGCGAACTATGCGACAACCGGTTCCGACCCACTGGAACCCCACCTGGCACTGGCAAGCATCGCAAGATACACGACTCAGCCCACTATCGACCTCCGGTCTCCGGAGGGGAGTGATGTGGCGGCATCTACAGCGCCACATACAAAACTACGCATCACACTGACGTCACGCAAAATCCTGCATCGCGCAAGCAGAGTTTACCGCGCAACTAGCATATATACAACATCCCGACATCAACCGTCGGGCAGTTGCCCACCAGACACGACACCCGTCTGGTCGGAGGATCCTCCCTTTTCTATGGAGGATGAGTGAACTTTACACCCTGTTCCTCATACCTCTATATAGGCATGTGTGAGACACGCATGTTAAAACGCGGTCCGTGTGATACCGCACTGTAACTGCCCTTTTATACACAAACTACCGCATACGCAATGGGGTGATTCTGTTCTATGAAAGTGGTGTATTCTAAAATACTTTCAAACTTAAGTAACTAAAAAACAATTATGTATTAATTATTGAGTAGGTATCGTAATTTTATTTGATTATACGAGATATATGTCTTTCATAGCAGCCTCCTGAAATTTGACGAGGGTGCAAAACGACACCTTGTATAGTACTTACTAATTCCATGAGTACACAATTCCATGCTATTAAAAAGTTCTTACGTATTCTATGCACAAGCTGTCACTTCCTGTTTCACCCACTTCCGTCCCTTTTCACTAAATTACTCCCACAGAAAGCGGGAAATAAGATTTACACATCAAAAAATGTAATTTGCCCACTCACTATCAGGCTGCCCTACTGATGGTGGTCTCCACCATCAAGGCAAATCTACAATAGCATAGACA
Organism: Atethmia centrago; assembly: GCA_905333075.3. NCBI lineage: Eukaryota > Metazoa > Arthropoda > Insecta > Lepidoptera > Noctuidae > Atethmia > Atethmia centrago. The sequence goes on along the minus strand of HG995367.1, from coordinate 32,807,766 downwards.
TTGTAAGTGCGGTGCCATTCCAGTGACACAGCTGAAATGTCTCAGCTGTCTCTAATAACACCGGCAAACAACTCCACAACAACTCCGGGAAACAGGAACGCAGCAAAGCTTCTTGACGGCACAAAAAGTTTGATTCTGTAGTTGTACTTCCCTGGATAAGCTCCTTAAGGTGGATCAGCAGTGGTAGCCCGCGAATTTCAAATTTTCTTAGGTTTTTTTGCAATTTGCAGTTGTCAGTTCTCGGTGTCAGGTTGTATCTTGACCAAAATATGATACGCGACCATAATAAATATGTATTTACTGAATTATAATCATTAAAATCATGAATACATCTCTCTAAGAGAGATCTATTCATGATTCGTCATCCCCACATGCAATTTGCCCAAGGCACCGAGTGGCCTCTGGCAGGACGTCGTCGTCGGTCGCTTAGACGTCACAAAAGACGTTTGCTTTTGCGGTCTTTATTAAAGTATTCGACAGACGATAGCCGGTTCTTGGTAGTCATTGAAATACATAAAAACACATAATTTCGTAGTCTCTCTAAAGTAGGCGAGTTACATTTTTTATTTTTATTTAAGTTTTTAGACGATTTGAAATAGGATATCAAAATCAAAAGTCAATTAGTAATCAAGCTAGGCTGAATCAGCAATTTTCGAACGTCCAAAATGATAGGCTACAATGTATTTTTAGAAGAATTTCAAAACAATATAGCTACAGCGTACCTATGTAAACAAAAGCTTAAATCATTACTTCGTAAAGTTATGAAGCCCGAAGTTTAAAATATCAAATGTAATGGAACCATTTCCTCGTCTTTATTATCCGATCGTTAAGTTTAATTAATCGTTTATACGTCAAAAGTGGAAGTGTTCGACCAAATTTAAAAGCGTATAATAATTAAAGATTATCTTGTATACTCGAGCGTTAATTTGGCGATTCCTTAACGATTGAGTTTTAAGTTTCCTTTTATTAATCAACATGAAGAGTATTTTCTTTGACTTATTTTCGTGAAAATATTTTAATTATTTGATCCCTTTCAGCGTGAAATTACCTGTGTACATTAATGATTTTGGGTCATATTCGCTTTGTTATGTGTAAGAAGGTATCATGTTAACTGAAGGCCGCTTCTATTAGCATAATAGATATTTATAATCATTTTACAATAGTTTTTTTTTTTTGGATGGGAATTTATCAAATAACTTCTCCACGAACACAACCCCCCCAGGGATGCCCTAAGCCTAGGTCCGTAACACATTTTTTTTGGGTGGGTATTTGTCAAATAACTTCTCCCGCTCTGGGCGGAGCGGGAGGGTGTGTCAGACTCTTACTGACTAAAACCCACCCGTGATCCTTCCGTTGCCTGTGTTGCGAGGGGTACAGAGCGGCGAAGACCGCCCTCCAAGCGGAGATCCTGCGGGCCAGGGGTTTGGCGCGTGGTGAGCGCTCTGTTCCCTTCGCGAGGGGAACACTCCTCCCCGCCTATGGCTCCGCCTACTGCGGTGCCTGACGCGGACCACACCGCCGACGACGACGACGATGCTCCGGAGGTGACCGAGGGAGAAATGAGAGCGGCGTCACGCAGGCTTAATGCCAAAAATACCGCCCCAGGACCCGACGGCTTACCTGGGAAGGCCTGGGTCCTGGCCTTGGAGGCTCTCGGACCTCGACTTAGGGGGCTCCTAAGCGCATGCTTGGAGAGGGACCAGTTCCCGCTTCGTTGGAAGACGGGGAAACTGGTCCTCATAAAGAAGGCAGGGCCCTGCGGACTCTCCGTCCGCTTATGGGCACATCGTGCTGCTCGACGAGGTGGGCAAGCTCTTTGAAAGAGTCATTGCAGACCGCCCCGTCAGCCAGCTGGTGCGCGTGGGGCCGGATTTGGTGGAGAGCCAGTTTGGTTCTCGCAGAGGGCGCTCTACGGTAGACGCCATCATGCGTGTGCGAGCCCTGACGACGGGAAATGCTGTTGCCCAGGGTGGGGTCGTCTTGGCGGTGTCTCTAGACAATGCCTTCAATACCCTGCCCTGGAGTTGCATCAGGGAGGCACTCCGGTATCACCGGATGCCGACCTACCTCTGTCGTGTGGTCGAGGCCTATTTGACGGACAGGGCCGTCATCTACCCCGGTCACCAGGGAGTGTGGAACCGGCAAGAGATGTCGTGCGGTGTCCCACAGGGATCGATCCTGGGGCCGCATCTGTGGGACATCGGTTACGACTGGGTGCTGCGCGCCGACCTCCCTAGCGGCGTCAGCGTAGTGTGCTACGCTGACGGCACGTTGGTCCTGGCGCAGGGGAGGTCGCACCAGGCGGCGGCCGAATTAGCGGCACGCGGGGTTGCGACAATCGTCGAAAGGATCCGGCAATTGGGACTCGAGGTGGCCCTGCACAAGTCCGAGGCCATGTGTTTTCATGGTCCTCGGAACGCGCCACCGTTGGGGTCCCAAATAACGGTAGGAGGGGTTTCCATCGGCGTCGAGTCGACGATGAAGTACCTGGGACTCGTCCTCGACAGCTGGTGGAACTTCGTGGAGCATTTCCGACGTTTGGCTCCCAAACCGGAGCGGGCGGGCGCTGCATTGAAGCGGCTCCTGCCAATCTAGGGGGTCCAAACGCCTCCTGCTGGAGGCTCTACGCGGGGGTCGTGCGGTCCATGGCCCTCTACGGGGCTCCTGTATGGGCGCGCTCTCTGGCGCTGCGGCCAGCCCGCCGGTTGAGCGCGGCCCAAAGGGTCATGGCCATGCGGATGGTCCTTGCCGGATTGCCGCCATGGGATCTGGAGGCAAAAGTCCTCGCGCACGTATGGGAGTGGCGCCAGGAGGCGAAACGCCGGGGCGTTAGTCCGCTGCCGCGAGAAATCGCGGCACAGCGGACGGAGCTCCGGCGGGATCTCATGGCGTCATGGAAAGTACGGTTGTCGCAACCCAGTGCTGGACACGCCACGATTGCGGCGATAAGTCCCCTCTTTGAGGAGTGGCTGGAGAGGCGCCACGGCGTCCTCACCTTCCGCCTGACGCAGGTCCTCACCGGACACGGCAGCTTCGGGAGGTTCCTGTGTCGGATAAGGCGGGAGGAAACGTCCGGGTGTCACCACTGTGTGGATCGCCCGGAGGACACGGTGGAGCATACGGTGGAGGTCTGCCCGGCTTGGGCAGAGCACCGCCGTGTCCTCGTGGAGGCGATCGGCGGCAGTGACCTCTCGCGTCCGGCCCTGGTTCAGGCCATGGTACGGAGCGAGAGGGCATGGGCAGCCGTGACCTCCTTCTGCGAAGCAGTAATGCTCGCGAAGGAGGAGGCGGGACGGTTGAGGAAAAGGCAAGTTTCGCGCCCTCTCGCCCCTAGCCGCCGCAGGAGACGCCCAGGGTGTCGGGAATCCCGGGCGGATTTAGTAGGCGCGGGCTTGCGGACGGTGAGCAATGGGTAGCTCACCGTCCGGTAAGGACCAGGCCCGGGTCGACGGCGCGTTGTATTCCACGCGCGCCTCAAAGAGATGTCGTCAGCACATATAGTAGGGGTCCACTAGGGCCGATGCCTGCCGGGGTCGCGGGAAGGTACTTATGGGTCACCGAGGCCCCCGCAACACAGGCAACAGGAAGGAATACGGGTGGGTTTTAGTCAGTAAGAGTCTGACACACCCTCCCGCTCCGCCCAGAGCGGGAGAAGTTATTTGATGATTTCCCACACTCAAAAAAAAAAAAAAAGTGGCCTCGGTAACCCTTTCGTACTTTCCCGCGACCCCGGCAGGCATCAGCCCTAGTGGACCCCAACACTTGAGCTGACATCTCTTTGAGGCGCGCGTGGAACACAACGCGCAATACAATTATTACAATAGTCTGCAAAACTCTTTTTCCTTAAATTGTTTTGTGTGGTACGTAACGTTAGTCACAAGACAGATAGGTTAAACATACCCGTACCTTCAAACACGTACGATCCTAATCTATCTTGTTATATATTTGGCAAATACATTGTCCTTTAATATGTACGAGTACATTATTCCTGAACATTAATATTATTGTGTCTCGAGGATTGTTTTTCTCATTTTTCAAGACATGTTCCTAAGCGCGATACTTTTAAAATTACTTGTCGTTCATTTAATAAAAAGAAACTAGATCTTTTTTTAGCTTTTTTTAGCTTCGAAAATGTGTACCGAATTTATGAAAATACAGTTTTCCGATCACTGGAAATCTTAGCAGCACATTTATTTTTCTCTCTTCTTCCAAACAATCCTCTTAACAACTTTATTAAAATACTAAAGTAGAGCTAGAATCTTAAAACAAATGAAAAGGCCACTAAAGAACGATCATAGATTATAACAGATTTATAAAGAAAATTATTTGAAACGAATAAAAAATAAATTTCTCTCATTTTTGCATTCCTAGCTAGCGCTCGATCTACTAGATATTTAAAATTTTAATAGGATTCAGTTTTCATAATAAGACAAAGGAGTTTGCTTCTAAACTTGATATTATTACAGATATTATCGGATCTTTGTTGAACTCTGACTAATAGGGAATATGCAAGTAATTTAAAACTTACCCATTATAACTTATACATTGCGTAGGAGTCAAGAAACTAATTCCTATTATTTAGGAAGTTACAAAAGAAACTATGTTAATATGTTAATCTATTCTTATCAAAATGCTTGAAATCTCACTAAGGTAAGTAATTAAGTGCGATTTCTGCTTGAATAAATCACAACCAATAGTTTAATTCTTATGATTTGGGGCTACAAACAAAGAAACAAAGAAGTTTTGTGGCAAATGACTTCACATCATGGCCGCGATAGAAACGGTCGTTTGAACTGTAGTAGAAAATTGTTGGAGTTTCATTTTTTTTTTTTGAGCAACAAGCAGTAGTTGAATTTAAATTTTGCGCGAAATTTGCCTTTTCCTCAACCGTCGCGCCTCCTCCTTCGCAAGCATTACTGCTTCGCAGAAGGAGAGTGACGGCTGCCCATGCCCTCTCGCTCCGTACCATGGCCTGAACCAGGACCGGACGCGAGAGATCTCTGCCGCCGATCGCCTCAATGAGGACACGGGGGTACTCTGCCCAAGCCGGGCAGACCTCCACCGTATGCTCCACCATGTCCTCCGGACGATCCACACAGTGATGACAGAACTCAAAGTAAGAGGTTAGTTTAACGTTAGTTTGTATCGATATTTTTTTTCAAAACGTGTTTTGGTAACAACCAAGTTCTGGGAAATATGTTCAAAATTAACATATACTTTTTCCGCTACCACAAACTATACAGATTTAGCATTTTTTTTTCTTAAGAGGAGCCTATTTTGGTCAATTGGGTCTTGTCAGCGCCTTAAGCAGTTCAGTTGCAGTTAAGTTTCGCTCAAAACAACCCTTTATATTCTCTCACCATCTGGCTAAGCCTTTTCCCAAATATGTAGGGGTCAGCTTCCAGTCTAACCAGCGGAATACCAGTATTTTACATGGAGCGACAGCCTATCTGACCCCCACAACCAGCTATTGGGTAATATGATATCTCTTGGTAAGACTTCGTATTCTCTACCGCGTCACATACGCGAGCTCAATACAGCGCTTCCGACCGCTACGCGCAGTTCAAAGACTACTAGAATACGGTTTAGCAATGAAAATTGAACATAATTGAAACTGCAATTAAGTAAAGTAAAGGTTACTGAACGACGTCATTTTGTTTGCACGTGAGGTCCTAGTCAGGAAATTACCAGGATCTAGTCCTGTCCAGCTTCTTGTAGTCTGTTAGCCATAAATATATGTGGCACCTGACAGCTGTACCAGATGGGTGTTGTTGTTGCTAGGCTACTGCCCGACGGTTGATGTCGGGATGTTGTATATATGCCAGTCGCGCGGTAAACTCTGCTTGCGCGATGCAGGACTTGTGTGACGTCAGATCTTTGATGTGTAGTTCGCATACGGCGTTGTAGATGACGCCACAGTCTTTCCTTCTGTTACAGCACGATGACGCTTCGGCGGCCGCTGCTAGTCTTTATTGTCAGAAATTTCCATACACACAAAGACGACGAAGACGGGTGTTGTGTCTGGTGGGCTACTGCCCAACGGTTGATGTCGGGATATTGTACATATGCCAGTCGCGCGGTAAACTCCGCATGCGTGATGCAGGATTTTGGATGACGTCGGATTTTTTATGCGTAGTTCGCATATGGCGTTTTAGATGACGCCACACTCTTTCCTCCTGTTACAGCACGGAGACGCCTCGGCGGCCGCCAGACTATTATCAGAACTTTCCATACACACAAAGCGTGTCACATACAACTCGCACTACGAAAAAAATGATATAGAAACTGACGTTTTCGAAGGCGGTTCTTGAAGGAAGTGTTGCGCTCTCCGCACTCTCTCCGCCACGAATTACATTAGCACTGCCATCTCTAGACGGCGCAGCTATTTTGTGCTCTGTGATTACATGAGACCTGTCATGACTGGCGAAATGTGGTTGTATCTCCTATACACCTACGCCTATATCTTCGAGAAACACAATGTTATGATACCTATGTGATGACGTAATGATTCCACGGTATCAAGTAACACTTTGTCTTGTATTTGTATCGGACATCAATGCATTGGTACTTATAATATGTCGGCGTCAGTATGACGTGAATCAGAATTGTTATTATTGGCAGCAAGCGGTGAAGGAGTTTCACACGTCACAGTGCGCTGCGAGCAGTTAAGAGTTGGTTATTGTTAAAATTACTTTGACTACATACCTTTTTTTAGTGGTGGCCCAATGATAATTATAATTTGTCTGACTTACAAGTTGGTGGGCGTGGATTGGAACCCACGCAGGCGTCTTACTTTGTGTAAATAATTTCATCACCACTGCTCTCAAAACGGTGAAGGAAAATATAGTGAGGAAACCGGCATGTCCTAGAAACAAAAAAATCAAAGTCATGTGACATCTACTAACCTGCACTGGGCCCGCGTGATAGTGAGGAGGCATGTGTCCTAGCAGTGGGGACATTACAGGCCGTAATCAGCTTTTTTTTAACCTGTATTTTCCCACTGCTGGGCAAAGGTCTCTCCTATAGTTTTCCAATGTTCTTTGCGCGCTGACTTCTCCGTTCAGTCTCCTGTAAACGCAACTACATCCCGTTTATTTTGACACACTACAAAAATAATTCCTACTTCTTAAATAAAATTGATGTTGGTATTTATTATTTTATATATTTCCATTACATAGAATAGTTTAATAACTAAATTATAATGTGTGAACGTTTAAGTTTCATAATTAAATTTAATAATTAAACGAAACTCCCCCCCCCTCTCCAACCTCTATGTCATTCTCTAGTTTGTCTGTAGAGCCCCTAACTGACGTATGCAACGTCTCGTTTAGAAGACACGATATATAACGTACAGCAATACAAACATTTTATTACGAAGTACCGTGAAACTCTCAAGAATTTGTACACATGTTGTGTACGATTTGCACGATTTGTGTATAATTTGTATACACATTGTGCACAAATTGTGTGCAATCGCAACTAAATAGAAACATCACTCGCTAATTAGCTTGTTACAGAGTTCTTGAAAAATGAAAATAAAGTAGTAAACAGTTTATAAATAAGCCAATTATTTGCTTGTTTACTTCACAAAATGTTGGAGTAAGCTTTCAGATATAAATAGCAGAATTTTATTTAGTCTGAAGTAAAAATAATAAACGAGAATTGGCATTCACACTGCAGACGCTGTTTCTGCATTTTCTTTTCTTTCTTTCAAAATATCATTTTAGGTAGTTTTTTCAGAGGAACTTATAGTTGATTGACTTTCGAGCTGTTTCATATTGGCAAAATCTGAAGCCTTTATGGTAGGTATCTTCATGTACACTTCTGTGTCGGTATGTACTCAAGAGTTATTGGAACCCAATATTTAATGTCAGGGAAACTGATATTATAAATGCAAAAGTGAGTTTGTTTGTTTGTTACACCATCACGCTAAAACGACTGAACGGATTTGGATGAAATTTGGCGCTTAGGTAGACCATGACATGGGTTAGGACATAGCATACTTTTTACCGTGGATTGCAGACGAAGTCGCGGGCAACAGCTAGTATGAAATAACCTAAACACATTGACAGACACATTGATTGGAAATCGTGACGTCACGAAGTAAGCTTCTATCAGATAGACAGAACTTTGATAGGAGCTACAAGACTTCGGAGCTTCTTGCTTCATTTGATTGGCTATTTAAAGTTAGAATTATTATTATAAGTTAGAATACTCGTATACCCCGATATTCCCACGGAAACGATACTTATGCGGGGCTAGTGATTTGATAAGTAAATTGACTACCAACATAAATTATTCGTATAATCTAATCTTAACTGTAAGTTGTATAAAATGGTTATGACATGGCAAATTGACGTAGTTTGTCAACTTGCTTAACAATTAATCTCCGTGACGTTCCTCACAATGTTCCGTGACGTGTCACAGGATGACAGTTCAGGCGTTTATCCAAAATAAATAAAGACGTTACATAAAACCAATGTCCAAGAGTTCATAGCCAAAACCTCGTATTCAATATCGCAGATCTCTCGATACAAGAATATAAAACATTTTCTATTCCTTGATCGTAACGATTACTTTCAGCACTATTCTTTATATTTATCGTATCTGTTCTTTTCCTATGTGTTCATTTTGGCAGACATTTCTTATCGTAGTGCTGTAGCGTAGCCCGTTTATGTCGGGAACACGGGTATGCTCTCCACTGCCACCGATTTGATGATAATATCGGGGAGAATTCACGGGCAGTTTTACCTTCAAGTGAATGCTGGAAATGGAAACTTGGTTTTCCCAAGGTAATACAGCTGTCTGTTCGCACAATTCGATAATAAACTTTATTTTGGATTTAGACGTTTAAAGTTATCTTAATAATAGATTATGCAACTAGTGCATAAAAGAAGCCATTTCACCCCAAGACGTTTATATCTATAGATATAATCGTTTTGGGGTAAAATGGCTAGTTAAAAACTTAGGATAGTTAAGTCGACGGGTAAAGTGGCTCGTTTATGCCCGAGTTATACACTCTGCTTTTCACTTCGATTGCGAGTAAATGAAGCAGGCATAAAAACACTTTTCACTGTTAAAAAATGTTGCAAAATTGAAAAAGAGAATAGTTAATTCCCGCCATGAAACTTTTTAAAAATTTATTTTCAACACGTCTTTCGACTTGGACACTTCATACAGCCAAGTCATAAAAACGTTTCTTTGCATTTTTAAATAATAAATGACTACTATTTTATCTAGTTTTATTAAATTAACGATAGAAAACACGGAAGTGATATAAATTAAAGCAAATGAAATAAAATAACGACTTTAATCTGCGACGTTTTATTGTGCGAATGGCTGTTGGGCCTGATTGTCTTAGTATTACAAAAAAAAATATTTTATATGCACTAGAGCATAAAAAGCGACTTTATGTCGCCTAAGCACAACATAGAGATGAAGTTTTAGAATATGAGAAATGAAAAGTATTTTTATGATCCGGGGGCCTACAAGAAACTCTTATAGCAGCAGGCTTAGCATGACGCTTTCTATTTCTACCTACTCTAGTATAGAATAGAAATCGCTTGTCTACCGAAAATGTTCTACTGTCTACATGGAAACGTCAGTTTTGTCTACTCTTCCGTCGACAAAACGCTTCTCTTCGATTCTCGTGCCCTACTGGTCAATTTTAGACGACAAATAACCTATCGTACTTGTTTGTACCTGTCAAAATCTACAAAAACCTGTCAGGTTAAGATTTTGAGTTGAATTGCTCTGCATTGGGCAAATATTTTAAAAGATTATGGTAGGCCCCCATTATTCTGGTTTGATTATGATTCTGGTTTTTAACTAAAGCAATAGTTTCCTGTAAACCTACCTATTTGGTACCTACTACCTATCATACGTCATTCTCAGTACACTAAGTGCCAAAATTACATTGCGAAATAAGTGACATAAAATTATAGGGCGACTTTGTTGGCGACAGTCCCAAAGACCACGCGGGCGCAGGCGCCACCCGCACAGTTGTACGAAAAATTCGCCCTGTAATTTTGTGCCACTAATTTGGAGATGTAATTTTGGTTTAATATCGAACAGCAGTCACCGGTACAAACTCGCTCTATAACAATATAAAACATTGTTCATGACGTAGTTCAACGGTATATTCAAGAGCTCATTTTCAGCAAAATTATGTTTATTAGCCGATATGGTAAGTTAATAACACCCCGTAGACAGAAATCAATTGCGAGAGATCGCTAAGAAAATTAAAACGTAATATTGCTTATGGTAATGTTCGCAATAAAGTGTCGTGTCGGCATATCTTATAAAATCCTGAAACATACGTAGGAATTTTAATGAGTGGGAAGAAATAACGAAGTATTTTTAGAATCTACATTGAATCTTTATAACGTAGATTCTAAAACATTTTTTTAGATATTTTATTAGATATCCGATACACAATAGCTTACATACATTTTGTTGAAGCATAAAGCCATTTTTATTGATGCTTTTAATGTGATGTAGACATAAATCTTAAAAAGAATGAGTGTGTTCTATTTAAATAGAACACACTCATTCTTTTTAATATTTATGTTTTGTTGAAGTTATTGCACGACTCCGCTTTTATAATAGTTTTGAACTTTTACGATTATTTTAAAACTATATACTTGTGTAAATTTTGTATTTATTTTAGGTTTTATTGAGTTCAAGCGAAATCTGAAAACCTATTTCGCTTTGCTTCTTTTCTTTGCAAGTTAAAAAAGTAATACATTTCTCATCAGAAAAATCAAAACACTTCCGTTTTTATGGTTTCCGTAATAATTTAACACAAAAGAGTTTTCATTCCATGAAAAAAATCACATGATTGAGTGGCTTGTGGCTAAGTAATAACAGCCGCACGGGCCGTTCGATCAGGTTAAGCTACGCTTGCCGCAGTTGGTCCGTGGATGGGTGACCATCTTTACATACCAAGACCCCTCCGTGCCTCGAAAGCACGTTAAGCCGTTGGTCCCGGCTGTCATTTGAAGATCTTTGACAGTCGTTACGGGTTGTCAGAAGCTTGAAAGTCTGACAACCAGTCTTACCAAGGGGTATCGTGTTACCCAGTAACTGGGTTGTGGAGGTCAGATAGGCAGTCGTTCCATGTAAAATACTGGTATTGAGCTGGTAAGACTGGAAGCCGACCCCAACATAGTTGGGAAAAGGCTAGGCAGATGATGATGATGATGATGATGAAAAAAATCACATGATTGTATAGCTGGCAGTTTGGCCATTACAGTGATAAATTAGAATTTCACTTGTTTATCCTATAAATGAAATGATTCACTGTTTTGAGACAAATGTGTGTTTAGAGTTGGAGTACATTTCACCTTTGAAAACTAAAAATTTGCGCTTATCTTAAAACTTTTGCTCTGTGTTCTATATACTGTATGTGTACTGTGACTTTGGGATGTCTGAAAAAGCTTTTTTTCTAAAACATATGGATACTTCGCCCGCAGAAGCCGCCCAAGTGGTGGCATTGCTGGATTCTGGACTTAGTCAGCGTGTTGTGGCTGAAAGATTGCATCTAAGCTTGTCGTCTGTTCATAGAGTCTACAAACGCTATCTGGAGATTAGTTTGTTCACGCGCCGTTCAGGATCTGGCAGGAATCGGGTCACTTCTGAGCGAGTTGATGATTTATTGTAACAACTTCTTTACGAAATCGACGCCTTAATGCTTTTCAACTGCAGCAACAGCTTCATGTTATACGTAGGGTGGCTGTAAGTGACTCTACAATTAGAAGAAGGTTGAAGGAACGTGGACTGGTACCGCACAAGCCAGCAAATGGGCCGAAATTACCTGCAGACCATCGAAGAGCGCGCCTTAAATTTGCACGTGAGCACCTATATTGGTCATACCTCCAGTGGAACAAAGTTCTCTTTTCTGATGAGTGTAAAATTATACAGTATGGTAATGACGGAAGGAACAAGGTCTACAGAAGAGATGGAGAACACTTTTCACAATGCTGCATTGAAGAAAAGGTCAGCTATGGTGGCGGTTTGTGGACGGTTTGGGGAGGAATCAGCGCCGACGGTAAGACAGAGCTTGTCTTTGTGCCTGGGCCACGTCTGCCTGCACTAAACAGTCATCGGTACATCGAACAGTGTCTTGAGCCTCACGTGATGCCCTATGCACATTTTATTGGCAACGGTTTCATATTCATGCACGACAATGCTAGGGCTCACACCGCGAGCGTCGTACTGTTAGAAAGGAAAAGTCCCAAATCTTTTTAAAAAAAAGGTTTATTTTGTTTCCTAAACAAGGACATTGTATTTTGAGGAAAACTCTGTAAAACGTCCCAACTCTTTGAATGCCAAACCCGAACTGGCTGGAAGCCTGTAAGCAATCATGATCTAGAATGCTCGGTGCTGACTAAGCATTGTTGTCAGCATTTACTATTGCAAACTAGGGATGTAACAACCCCCCCAACAAGATGAAACTTATATTTTTTTTATACATAAGTTTCAGGGAGATGTGTGGAATCTTGGGACTGGAATTTCTTCTAATTCCTGAACTTCATCTGTTAAACTGTTAGATTTTATATTACTTTTGAAAGTTGGACATTTACCGAATTTTTTACAAAGTTTATATTATATTAAAATTGAAAGTAGAATAAATAGAATAAGTATACAATAGGTAATAATAGGATAATGAGATTCATATTTAATTAATGGACTGGGCTCATTAATAATATCGTCAATATCTGACATTAATTGATGATTTGAAGCAGTTACAAGCTTTTCTAGACGTACATCGTTTAACTTTAAAGGTTTTAATTTTGATTTTAATTGACATGAACTTATCTTTGTCACAACAAGGATCACTGATAAGATTAAAATCAGAAATTACAGGTTTAAGAACTCTATTATACGAGTAATAAGGTTTAGATGAAAGTTCCCTATCTTTACAATAAGCTTTACATTCCGATTCTAGACTGATAACACCAGTACCTAGCAATTTGTACTCTGTTATCTGTGAATTACATTCAAGGGTAAGTTTGGTTGGTTCTGACTTAACAAATGACCATTTATTGTTTTTTAATTCTTGCCAAAAATCTATATTTCCATGAACTAATTTAGTTTCACATTGTTGAGGTAATTTATTAATAATTTTACATAACATTTCAGTTTCACAAGTAGGCACATCTTGAATTGAGTATACATCGAGATTATTACATACATAAAACTGATTAACAGTTTTAACACATTTACTTAGTTCTTGGGGCATACATATGTTATTTTATCCTTACTTATAGCTATATAGTTACAATGAGGTGTTATCATAGCATAGGAATAAGGCTGGTCCACATCATGTGGGATAGGTACAGGTATAGGCTTATATAACAAGTATTCTGATTTATGTACTAAGGGAATTTTAATGACAAACACTACTTTACTATTTATAAAATAACACGATAGTTGTGCGAAGTCAGTTAGCATATGGATATTATCTAAACTTAAGCTAACGGGTAGTTCACTTTTCTTATTTAAATCCTTAACATTTACGCATCAACTCTTCATACAGTTGTTTAGGGGTTAGGACAGAGGGATGTATAGAATGACTTTTAGTAAACATTATAGCATTAATAATATCATCAAGTCTAAATGATAAAGTTAGTAAACAAGAAAACAATTCATTATAGATTTCATTCATTTTAGATTCTATATATAAGTCCTTAGGTATATTAGATACATTGTTTAATACGGCTGATAAATTTTCAATAGCATTGCCTAATCGAGCTTCGTTGGTTTTCATTATTTTATGTGTTTCATTGTAATTATTTAATGCTGTATTAGTCATCAAAATATTTTCTTTTAAGAGAGATGAGAGTTTCTTATCATTATTTTCTAAGTGTTCAATTACGGAATTATATTTAATTGAGTCATCCTCATCCATTGTGCCAATTACTTGCTTGAAAAGGGAACCGATACCAGCAAACCATGCATATCTCTTATCTCTATCGGGAATAAGATGAGATATAGCACTATAATCTTTTAAAATACTGTCAAGCCGAGATGTTAAGGGTTGTAGGAAGTTATAGCATTTTGAGACACTTAATTCGTTCTGTTGGCAAAGAAATCTGGCAGTTCCTAAGGCAGACTTAATATTTTCTATATGAGGTTGTATATACCCAATATCGATCGGGACTAACATGTGAAGATAATTATTAGAGATTTTCAAGGTTCCCACCGGGTCAAAATAGATTCCAGTACTTTCTTTAATGGGTTCTATAATGTCTGCTGAGATAACGGAGACACACGCCGAGGCGATCCTGAAATAATATTCTAGGTTATAAAACTAATCTACGTAGCTAAATAAAACATAGTAAGTATAATAAAACTAATTATTCGTTTCAGCAAGTTTAACTTCATCATAGTGGTGTTTTACATTTTTCTTTTATCAATAATGTAAGTGTGTTACTTCCATTTACTCGAATTACTTTATAAGGACCTTTCCAGATGGGTGATAAAGCTTTACGAAGTCGTAAGTGATTTTTCACGTATACCATATCACCTGCTTTGTACTTTGTTGGTTTAGTGTGTTTATCATAATAAGCTTTGGAAGTTATTTTTGATTTTAATATATTTTCTACAGCTTTCTCCCTGGAAATTCGTAGACGTTGTTGTAAGATCCGAACATAATTATTGTAGGTAGATTCTAAGGCGGAGTCATAAATGGATGAGGGTATAAGAGCCTTATGACCGAATACTAGCTCATAAGGGGTGAAGTTTGTAGTACTATGAACTGTTGTGTTACAGGTGAGCATGGCTGTATAAACATATCGAGGCCAATTAGTTTGGTTTTCATCTACAAAAGATTTAAGGTATTCTTTTAAAGTTGAGTGGCTCCTTTCTAGGGCTCCCTGTGTTTGTGGGTGATAAGGGGTGGACCAGAGCTGTTTAATTTTTAAAAAGCTACAAGTTTTCTTAAATAGTTCGGCCGTAAAATTCGGGCCTTGATCAGTTAGGATTGTTTTTTGGAATACCGAATTGAGCCATGAAATGAATCAGACATTCAGACGTTTCTTCTGCGGTAGCATTAGGGATAGGATAAGCAGCTGAATATTTCGTCAAGTCATCTTGCAATGTTAGAATAAATTTTAATTTAGCATTACCAACTTCAGGAAGGGGGCCTACAATGTCTAATGCAACGCGTTCAAACGGTTGTGTTGATGTTGTGGTGATCTGCATCGGTGCACTGTTAGTTTGACGTAGTGCTTTATTAGCTTGACATGGTACACATTTACGGACATAGTTTTCAATATCACTGCGCATATTTCGCCAGTAGTATTTTTCTTGAATTCTTTTTAACATTCTGTTAGAACCTAAGTGACCAAAAATAGGAATATCGTGATTTGCACGCATGATTTTAGCGATTTCGCTCATAGTCGGATACATTATAATATTTTTGTAAATATTAATGGTTATTTTTGTATTATGAAATAGGTACGTGATTATGTTATTTATCTTTATGAAGTTATGGCTATCAAACGGATTTCTGAAATCTGTGATACTAATCTCATTTATATTTACAGATAAAAAGTAGTTCTTTAAGTTTTTCAGGCTTTTAAAAATATGATCGTAAGTAGTTGTTTCATAATGATACACTTTAATGAATAATAAATAATAAGTAGTATTTTCTTTTTCAGATATCAATAATGAATATAGGGTTCTCTCTAATGCTAGGAATTCTTTGCTTTCAGTCATATTACTGATAATTTCAGTTATATAACGGTTTGACTCTTCGAAGTCAACTGAGGTAGGTATCACAATATATTTGATTTTGTTTTTAAAAGGTTGTCGTTATGTTCCAGGATTTTGGTGTTAAATGTCGCTAATCTGTTATTTATAGTTTTAAGGCATTTGGAATAAGTGTCGTCATCATCAATGACTTCACTGGATTGTGGTATAGGTATATTAAAGTCATCAGGGAGTTCCAGGTTTTCAGGGAGGACAAAATCGTCAGGTAAGTCTAAGCTTCCAGGACTTGATTGCGGCGATGACTGCGAAGGAGGGGCATCATCGGTAAGTATTTGGTCAGGGTTAGTGGAGACATTTCAGGATTAGGTAGTGTATTATTTGTCTGAGTCTCCTCTATGTTTTGTAAAGGGTTTATTGGATACCGCGAAAGAGCATCGGCATTCGTATTTGTCTTACCTTCCTATATTGAATTTCATAATTAAATTCTTCTAGTTTAAGGCGCCAGCGGATTAATCGAGATCCAGGGTCCTTGCAGTTAAAAAGCCAATTTAAGGGTTTATGAGACCATAAACCCTTAATATTTTAAACTGACGGCCGAAAAGATAAGGACGGAATGTTTTAGTTCCATACACAATAGCCAGACATTCTTTCTCTGTGACACTATAATTACATTCTGCCTTATTTAGTGTCCTTGACGCGAAAGCGATTGGTTGATCTTTTCCGATTACACCCTGGGATAATATAGCTGAAATTGCGTAATTTGAAATAAAAATAAAAAGTTTAGTAAAATCAGGGTAAATAAGGACTGGTGCAGTTACCAATTTGTTTTTCAGTTGCTCAAACGATAATTGTTGGTTATTGGTCCAGTTAAAATGGATATCCTTTTTTAGAAGGGCAGTAAGGGACTTTGCATATTTTGAGAATTCTGGTATAAATCTTCGATAGTATGACGCTAAACCTAAGAATCATTTTATGTCCTTAACGCATTTTGGTACAGGAAAATTCACGACAGCTTTTATTTTGTCGGGGTTAGGCTTAACGCCTTTACTACTTATTACATGGCCTAAGTAGGCAACTTTTCTTTTCGCAGGAATTCACATTTGTCCGGCTGAAGTTTAAGGCGGAATTTTCTCAAATTTTCAAAGACAAGAATAAGTTTTTGGATATGTGAAGATAAATCATGTGAGTATACGACTACGTCATTTAAATACACGAAGCAATGAACGCCCTGTAATCCAGACAAGACAGTGTTCATTGTTCTCTGAAAAGTTGCGGGCGCATTTTTTAAACCAAACGGCATCCGCTTGAATTCAAAATGACCTTGGGGTACACTGAATGCAGTTTTTGGGGCGTCTTCCGGAGACATTTTAATTTGGTGAAAACCGGAAGTTAGGTCTAAAGTTGTAAAGTATTTACTTTGACCCAACTGATCCAAGATTTCATTAATTTGGGGAATTGGGTAAATTTCACCAATGGTAATATAATTTAATTTTCTATAGTCTATAACAATTCTCCACCTCTTTTGCCCGGTGGAGTCATCCTTTTTAGGCACTATCCAAATAGGGGATGACCATGGGGATTTTGATGGTTTAATAATTTGTTGTTTGTCCAACATTTTAGTTATTTGGGAATTTACCTCTTCCTTGTGTATTACTGGAAATCGGTACGATTTAACATTAATTGGCTGAGAGGAATTAGTTTTTATTTCGTGTTGAATTACATCCGTACAGGTTAATTGGTCTCCTGGTAAATGAAATAGATCAGAGTATTGATGACAGATTTCACTAAGATAATGTAATTCTTCCTGATTTAAATGAGATGTTCGCAGTAGTTCGGTCAATTGCCGGGACCTTTCAATGATATTAATTAATCTATTATGTTGTATTATATTACACTGAATAAGGTCTAGTGAAGCATAAGCCTGAAGTGAAGGTAAGCATAAGATTAGCATTTAAATTAATTGGTTTCTCAGATGTATTGACAATTGTCAAATTAATTCTATTATTGTCCTTTACTTTAACAAGGCAATTTGATATAAGAAGGGAATCGGAAATATGTTGATCTAATATTATTTCCTCTTTCAATTCAGGGTTTTTCACAGAACACTCTAGTACTGTTTCGGTACGGGGCTCAATGACATATGATGGTTCATCGAAGGTTAATTTAACGTTATAGTTATTTATTACGAAGCAGTCCGTCTGATAATCAATGCGGCACTTATGTTTTGTGAACAGGTCGGTACCTATTATACCATCGTAAGGTAAGTATATATCTTCAAATATTTGGAAAGGATGAGTTATACTTAATTTTTCATTGAACTGTAGTTGTAGTTTAAAACTTCCCACATTTTTCATAGTTTCTTTTTTGGAATCTATTCCTTTAATTGTAACAACACTATCTTCTAATTGTAAAGTACTTGTTATACTTTTCTTTTTCAGAACACAGAGCGACGCTCCTGAGTCTATCAAGAAGGTAAGTGGATTTTTATTTACAAATGTTCGTAATTTAATAAAAGGTAAAAATCTTTTTCGGGTAAGGATTTCATATATTTTAACTTCTTTTTCAGGTTTACAATTGGAATGTTGGTTCAGACCTTCCTTATGAGGCTGGTTACCCTGCGGCATAGTCCTAATATTAAAAGAATTCAGATCTTCCTCATGGGGCTGGTTACCCTTTTTTTTTTTTTGGGTGGGATATCATCAAATAACTTCTCCCGCTCTGGGCGGAGCGGGAGGGTGTGTCAGACTCTTACTGACTAAAACCCACCCGTATTCCTTCCTGTTGCCTGTGTTGCGGGGGCCTCGGTGACCCATAAGTACCTTCCCGCGACCCCGGCAGGCATCGGCCCTAGTGGACCCCTACTTTGTGCTGACGACATCTCTTTGAGGCGCGCGTGGAATACGATGCGCCGTCGACACGGGCCTGGTCCTTACCGGACGGTGAGCTACCCATTGCTCACCGTCCGCACGCCCGCGCCTACGGTGGCTGGAAATCCGCCCGGGATTCCCGACGCCCTGGGCGTCTCCTGCGGCGGCTAGGGGCGAGAGGGCGCGAAACTTGCCTTTCCCTCAACCGTCCCGCCTCCTCCTTCGCGAGCATTACTGCTTCGCAGAAGGAGGTGACGGCTGCCCATGCCCTCTCGCTCCGTACCATGGCCTGAACCAGGGCCGGACGCGAGAGGTCTCTGCCGCCGATCGCCTCCACGAGGACACGGCGGTGCTCTGCCCAAGCCGGGCAGACCTCCACCGTATGCTCCACCGTGTCCTCCGGGCGATCCACACAGTGGTGACACCCGGACGTTTCCTCCCGCCTTATCCGACACAGGAACCTCTCGAAGCTGCCGAGTCCGGTGAGGACCTGCGTCAGGCGGAAGGTGAGGACGCCGTGGCGCCTCTCCAGCCACTCCTCAAAGAGGGGACCTATCGCCGCAATCGTGGCGTGCCCAGCACTGGGTTGCGACAACCGTACTTTCCATGACGCCATGAGATCCCGCCGGAGCTCCGTCCGCTGTGCCACGATTTCTCGCGGCAACGGTTACCCTGCGGCGTGGTCCTACTATTAAAAGAGTTCAGACCTACCTTATGGGGCTGGTTACCCTGCGGCGTGGTCCTACTTTTGGAAAGACCGTGAGTTTGGGGCTGGTTACCCTGTCCATTGGTCAAGGAAGGTGGAGGAAATACTGGGTTGACCATTGTTACTTCTAATAAAAACTTTTGCTTGAGGTGTATTGTTTATTTCGCTTCTTTTAACGGATTCAGTAGCGTTTTGCCTGTTGAAATTGCGATAAGAGTATTTTCTCTTCGGATATCGCAGCATTAATGGCATCATTTAATGTTTTGTAATCTCTACATCTCACAATGTTAGCGATTCTAGGGATTAATCCCAATATAAATGTATGGAGAGCGAGGTCTTCCATCGCGGCTAATCAACCAGGAAGTTTGATCTTCCTCGTATTGGACACACTAACTTCTGTAAGAAGTTTTTGCAAACAGGTTTCTACAAATAAATGTATTTTCTTTCTTTCTTTCTTTCTTCTACTCTCAGGGAAAATTGGGTAACAGGTTCTTGATTTCCTTGCCTACAGTCTTGCAAGTCAGTGAGTAGGTGAGCATAGTGTTTACGTTCACCAAACTGATTTTTAAAAAATTCTTTAAGTGATGGCCATGTTTCAAAATCTTTAATAGAGCACGCGGTCTCAGCCTTGCTTTCTAGTTGACTTAATACATATTTAAAAACGACGTCTTCTTGTTGAGAAGACGCCAAGGATATTGCGCTATCGCAGTTTCTAAGGAAAGCTGTGAGCTTGTCTCTATCGCCGATAAATGTTAGCACAACACTTAATGGGATTTCCTCTTCACCTTTAATGTCTTTTTTAGATTCGGATTTAGACATATTGTTTTGTAAATTAATAAGGAATACTAAAACCTCTGCTTAACCCTTCTGGAATTACCGGCGTGATGATAAGTTAATGGTATGGTTAAAAGTTATTTAATTCTGAGAATTGCGTGGGCTGCGGATGTGTAAGTTATGCGCAACTGATGAGGACGACTGGGATCGAAGCGTAAGCTACTTATCAAGTTACCTTGAATCTAGTTATTAATGTTTTAAAATTAATCTTATAATTAGTATTCACCTATATTAACACACGGGATTATAACACGGTATAGGTACGCACACTTAACGCAGAACACACACAAATTTCACAGGATAGAGTAATCTGGACTTACAGGAACAACTCGTAGGAATTCTTCATTCTGGATTTCGTCTACCTTAGACGTATGGATGAGGAGCCGACGGCTACCGTCAGGTCGGCGCTGGATACAGTATGGTTAGGTGCAGCAAGTGCTACCCAACAACGCAGTACCACTTACTACGCAGTGGACCCGGGGCGATATGTAGCTCTGGACCAGGTCGAATGGTATCGACCTTCGATGTGATGAGTTCAGGTTGGGGTGCTTATTAGGCGACACAATCACTGGGCACTTTTAGGAACACAGACACACACAGATTTTATTTCCGGCGACGTTTTTACCGTTTTAAGGACACTGGGGATGTCTTATCCCACCGCTGCCACCAAATGTTATAAAGGAAAAGTCCCGAATCTTTTAAAAAAAAGTTTATTTTGTTTCCTAAACAAGGACAATGTATTTTGGGGAAAACTCGGTAAAACGTCCCAACTCTTTGAATGCCAAACCCGAACTGGCTGGAAGCCTGTGAGCAATCATGATCTAGAATGCCCGGTGCTGACTAAGCATTGTTGTCAGCATTTACTATTGCAAATTAGGGATCTAACAGTACGAGATTATGTTACTGAAGTCGATATCTCCATTATGGAATGGCCAGCAAGAAGCTCGGACATGAATCCGATTGAACATCTATGGGATGAATTAAATTGACGAATTCGTGCAATAGATCGTGCCCCAGAAACACTTAGCCAGCTGCAAAATGCAATCCAAGAGGAATGGAATGTAATGCCACAACATTTGATCGTGACTCTCATCCGATCGATGAAGAACCGTATGGAAGCAGTAATAAGAGCTCGGGGAGGGAATACAAGTTATTAAATAAACGTTTCTTACCTTTTTCTTTTTCATTTACGTGTGTTGTTTAATCAATTTCCTTCGTACTCCATAGAGGGTAAAATGACTTGTTAAACAAAATACGAAACCTATGAAAATTTAATTTTAATTTAGAACATTAACATTAGGATTTGAAACCTCATATTATTCACTATTAAAGGACATTTGACACATTCCTAAATATACATATATACGAGTAGTAGTATGTATAACATTTAATTGTACTCCTGTTTTTTGTCCCGAATAAAATAAAAACACATTTTTCTGATAATCCTTACAAAACATAAACTTGCTGTTTGTATTACCATTTAGAATCTTATCAACCACCTCTTTTAAAACTTACCCTAGGCCTGGGATGTTGCGGATGCAGATTTTATATCATCAGCGGATGCGGATGCGGATGCGGATGCTGATGCGGATCTTAGGTGGCTCACATCCGCGGATGGGGATCTCAAATTGCAGCGCTATTTCGTTGTATGTTGACAATAATTCAATTCACAGCAATTATAATAAAATAATGGTTAAATTGTAATCATTAAAAAATCAATATAGCTCTCGAAATTGTATGTGTTTGATGGATACAGGAATATTTCGTGAAAATGTAACGATTTAGAATATTGATGATTGATTTCCATTTTGTTGACTAAGATTATACTTATATTCACCCTTTTCTACCACTGCATCTTCATGAGCTCCGCATTGATTCATGCGGATACGGATACGGATGCGGAGCTCCGTGGTAATTGCGAATATCCGCAACATCCCTGCTCTAGACTACAAAATGTAGGTAATAATAGTCAAAACCTAAACTTCTAAACAGCGAAATAACCGCCCAGATACCCATAATCGCACAATAACCACCACGAAATAACAATAGGCATAACATTTTGTGACGTTTAAACGATCGCGTTCGGTTCTAAATGAGACCCCGTATGTTTTCGCGGATGCTACTATGAATCGGCGGATGATGGTTCCTGTAAAGCTGGCTATTCGTGTTACGATTAATCGTTACGATTTATATGTGGAAAGTACTTTGTTGAAAGTACTACGACTACGAATGGAAACATTTGATTAAAACAGTATGATACTGTTAGAAAGACACACAAAACCGAAGTGGCAATGATTGGTGGAAACCTATAAAAAAATCAAAATTTATTAAGACTTGATGTCGTAAAGATTTTGAGTAATGTTACCTTATAGCTAGTATTTGTAAATAAAGTAATGTGGAATGAATTTTGAGTAAAAAGGAACGTATGCAGAGGTGTGAGTGAAAGGTGTATAAGAGTGAGAGGGAGGAAGTGGAAAAAGCAAGATGGCGAGACGTGCAAGGAACGATGTACGAGAATAGGCGTGTGAGATTAAGTTTTTCTCAAGTTTTCTTTATATTTTGCTAAAATATAGAAGTTTTCATCAAAGTGACTCTTTTATTTATTATTTGAGTTTGAAACATATTACACAGAAGATGACCAAGTACAAGTTTTTCATTTGGTCATCTCTCCAAAAACTGCCTCAAACTGTGACAGAAAGTGTCTATTCTCCCATAGACACTTTCTGTCACTGTTTCTAGCAGTTTGAAGCGGGCTGTCTCAGTGTTGTTTTGTTTTGCTTATGTGCAGGAGCAGACGTCTTTCGGCTGAAATGATAATGAAGATGACTGTAACAAAGCAGATTAGATAAAAGTTTAAGTAACCACGACGTGTCAGTATTTTTTTTTTTGAGAAAATTGATCGTCTACACCTCTAGACTATCTAGGATTCCAATTATTAGGTAAAGTTAACTTTAGCTACTTTTAAGTTAACTTTAGTTACAGACACGAGCCTTTGATAACAGACAAGCTCACTACTCCAAAAAATAGGTACCATTATTTTTAATAGAAATAGGTAACCTAGTCTCAATGTGTAGAGCGCCAAATATCGTCATCGCATCTATTTTTATATACTTAGGGCGTTTGTCCACCGCCATCTTCAACAGAACGTCAACGAGAACGAGATGACAGCGCCGAAGTAGCGATACATACATTTACAATGGCCGCGTGTCCCCTGCATGCCATTACCGGGACATCACGTTCAGTTAGAACAATCTCGTTTCTCGTTGACGTCCCGTTGACGGTGGCAGTGGATAAACGGTGTTAGTCTTCTCAAGTAGTTATATGAACTAGATCTGAATATCAGGTATTATCTATTTCTTTAACCTTGCCTGACTTTGACCAACAATAGCAAACAGTACTTGTTCGGGATAAGCAACGTCACACGTCCATGATTCAGCTAGTTTTTTGTAAGCATTTGCGCAAAGCATTTTAGAGATTTTATTTTGCATTAGAATTTTCCTTTTCAAATATTAGGCGGCCTATCGTTAAAAAATAATTATTTTCTTTTCAAACATGACAGACAATTTCGTGTTTACGTTGGAAAACCCGGCCTTTGTTTTTAAAACAGAAAAATTATACCTCACCTTCTCTCGAATAGAATGTTTAATCAGAGAGCTCCATTCTACAAAAGAAACGAGAGTAAGCTCATAAAATATTTTTAATGTGACTACAGGCAATGGAAATGAAAGCTTGGAGCGTTGTTGTAAAAAATTGAGAGATATCCTACGTTATCTGTGCTCCCGTGGGAATCGTCGGGTCTTAGGGTCTAATCATATTTGTGTAAAACAACTGTCGATCGTATTAATTTGTCATTTTCTGAACTACTGCGTAACAGAGTAGGTGAAAAATCAGCGCTGTGGTGTGAGTCCCAACATCATGCTGAGTGGAAGCCTTCTTGTCACTGTCACGACATGTAGACTATTTCTGTTGGTTGATAATAGACCTGTTTTTGTGTTTTATTCCAATTTACTTACTTATCTTTTTATCTGAAACATAACTGGCGAAATGTCAGTGTACGTATACATGGTACACCTCTGCCTACCCCTCGGGGAATACTGGCATGATGTTATCATAAGTTATTTTTTTAATATGCACGAATTTCTGTGTCAAATAAACAAATTTTTCTTTCTTTCACGCTGAATTGCTGAATATGGCTTAACGAATCATTGCCATAATTAAGATGGATTTTCCATTTTGCCAACTGTACTTGCTAGATACTTACTAAAAGCGTAGCTACATAGGTGAAAGCAAAGAAAACTAAGATACATAACTAATAAACTCACGCCTTCTTCCTATGGGGGTAGGCTGAAACTATAGAACGCCACCTGCTACGCTCCTTACATACTCCTTTTGCTTCGCTTACGTTCACACACGCAACTAAGATGAAAACTAAAACTAAGATGTCCGTC
The DNA here is from genome assembly GCA_905333075.3 of Atethmia centrago. Classification (NCBI taxonomy): domain Eukaryota; kingdom Metazoa; phylum Arthropoda; class Insecta; order Lepidoptera; family Noctuidae; genus Atethmia; species Atethmia centrago. Next base: position 32,783,194 of record HG995367.1, on the reverse strand, counting down.
TTGATTTTCTTGCTTTAACTCGACTGCAATCATTTGAAATATTATTTTGTAGGTTACTATTGTTGGACTAGCTGTTGCCCACGACGTTGTCTGCGTGTATTTTGAAATTTTTTACTAATTGATAAAAAGTAGTGTGCTTCTTCACGTCCCAGGATACCTATCTGTCAAATTTCATAACGATTGGTTCAGTGATTTAGGCGTGAAAGCGTGATTGACAGAGTTACTTTCACATTTAAGTATTTATATTAGTATAGATTTTTTAGACTAGACCCGTGTTCCTGTGGCCTTGTACATCATAAATAATATTGTGCTCAAAAATATTTTAGAGCATTTTCCTGTTTCCATCTAGAATTATAAGTAGAGATCGGATATTCGCATGCATATTCACCTAAAGTTGAGATGTTGGCTAATATGGAATGCGTTTTTGTATCGAAGAAATCCCGCGGTTCCGGGATCAACAAATTTTGTTTTTTTTCTGACTTTAGAATCGGATGCATATCTACCTACCTAATATTGTAAAGTAGGTAGGTAGATAGACCAAACTGCCATAACAAACAACGTTAAGATCATATAACGAACTATTGAAATTGTTAAAAGTTCAGAAAACAGTCTATGTTAGCACGGTATTTTGTGAGTGTACGAGTGAGATGGAAAATTATACCTGCTTGTCCGCAAGTAGCTACCTCGATAAATTGTTCACTTAGTTTTTAGTTCATGTAATTTCAATAATTGCGTTTGTCGCTGTGCTTGTCATGCGTTCGGGTGTTTTTTTTTTAATTAACACACCCCACTTCTCTTTTTACACTTTATATACACATATTTGCATCGGGGGTCAAACATAAATTTAAAAAAAATATGCACCTGAATAGTTAGGTATGTAATACAAGTAAAAAAGAACCGTTGGAGGGTTCTTTTTAATAAATATTTTTTTAATTTGTACTTCCATAGTATACACCCGACTAGTTATGCATTCCCGGTGTTCCTGGTATCCCGGGACATTTTTTGCAAAAAAAAAAATTTAAGCAGCCGCTTCCATACTTTCATAGCCAAACATTTACTTTAGGTTAAATATGCACCCGTATATCCGATCTCTGATTATAAGTCGTCTTTTCTGTGACGGATCATTCCGTAAAAATGTAAAACAGCCCTTAACACAGCCGCTATAATCTACATATCCAGAATTAACATTTTCACTTTGTTTTTGTTCAGAATAAATAAACGACTAATCTATTGTGAATTCATATTTAAACTTTTATGAAGAGTCTTCATTTTAAGCAAAAGAATCTTTTTTCTTTTTTTTTACTTTTTCTTGGCACACCTGGCATTGCGACTTATATAAGATTCGGGTTCGTCGTTTTTAAGGCGCGTAGGTTAACATTTGGGACTAATACATAATGTATAATTTTAGAAGAGAACTTTTTAACATTATTCAAAGGCGAGCTTCTTAAACCTATAAAACACGTGACCTTCGCTTGAAAAAGAATAGTATCAGTATTTAGTTGGTAGTTTTTCTAATGGACCAGACACAAGGCACATTACTAGACCATAAAAAACTGCCAGGCCTTATATCAATTTGGGAGTTGTGAAACAGAATGATAGCCAACAGAAACCAGCCAAGGACACGTCTGATCCAACAACCATCGGTTCTTTGACAAACGTCAAGGCGGGTCTAGGCATAAAAAGGCCTAACTCATAGGTATTATGAAAACAATTGATATACCTAACCACGCTACGTATAATCTGTTTCAAGAGTATGCGATAAAAGTGTAAACAAACACTGTTCAGTTTAAATTCTTACGCAATCACTCACTAAATGGAATTAGTAACACATTTGTCTGTATTTAGAAGGTTTTGACGTTATATTTCAACCATTATTGTTTAAACAACATTGGTTATTAAATTGTAAGTGAAAAATCATCGACGAAAATTGAGGTTATAAAATTAACCTCAATCGTCAAATGAAAAACATCTTTAAAATTGTTTAAAATTAGATTTTCCTTTTAAAGTATCCAAATAATCAAACCAAAACACTCAAATTTTAAGTAGCACTACAAATCGGCACGCATACCTGTGTTTGCCAATTCATTTGTTCCATTGGTTTTATCCATTTGTTTACATTTTAATCACATACTTTTGAAACAGACCATAACATTACGTATTACTAATTGCTGCCAGCGGCTTTGCTCGCGTGGCTTTTTCTAAAATAAAAGTAACTTTTGTTACTCCTTCAAACATCAGTTATCTGCCAGTGACAGTCCCGTCAAAATAAGTCCAGCTGTTTCGAAATTAGCTGGAAAAACAGACAGACAGAAAAAAAAGATTGTTTTTTTTTTTTTGTTATAAGTACTGTATGTACTTTCATATGCAATTAGTAAAGAGCTGTTATTTTGACATTACAAACAGACATTTTATTTATTTATATAGATAAAAACAATTAATGTATCTGACCACGCTACGTAGGCACGTTGTCAAGTGATTGCTTGATAGTTATTACAATTCTTGCGCACGTCATGCCGTTACAAATTATGCCTAAGTGAAAGTAATCTGGTCTGTTGGCGCAATGCAATGTTGTATTTCGGTACCACAGTCACTAGCTCCGGTAGCCGTGATCGTCTAGTGGTTAGGACCCTACGTTGTGGCCGTAGTAACCCAGGTTCGAATCCTGGTCACGGCAGTGATGCACTGTCGCGGCGGAGAATTTATTTTTGACAGTGTTACAGCGGGCGTAGCATGTAACACAAACGGAAAATATTTTCCTATTTTTCATTTTATATTAGCATTTTATTTTTTATTTATATTGTCAAAAACTAGTAAGTTTGTTATCTTGGTGTTCTTATTAATAAAAATAAAGAAAAAATAATCGGCTGTTCCCTACATTTTTTCGAGTTATGCAACACATAAACATATGGAGCAGATGATCTTTTTTCGCGATTTCAGAGTTGGTCTCATAGTAAAAGTTGATTATTTTCATGAGATAGTATTCATGTAGGGAACAACCGATTTTTTTTAAATATTTGATCGTTGGTCCTATAGTAAAATATGATCATTTTCATGGGAACTAAACTCCCATCAAGTATGTCCTTCGTTTCACCTAACACAGTGTATAATACTTTATTTTTATTAATAAGAACACCAAGATAACTGACAAAAAAAACTTACTATTTTTGACAAAATAAATAAAAAAATAAAATTTATAACTAATATAAAATAAAAAATGGGAAACATTTTCCGTTTGTGTTACTCTCATAAAGTATGTCCTTCGTTTAACATAACACACTGTATAGAGTTTTAGAAATGAAAATAAAACACTATCTTTTTATACAGTTTTATAATAACCGTAACCCGACACTGCAGCTTGTCGCTTTTCCTTTGTTTTTCTCGAGAACCATTTTAGAACAAAGCTTGAAGAACAATAGAATGGAAATAGTTGCCATCGGGGTGGTTATATTAAATGTCAATCTTCACTCCATTCTTGTGTGGTTTTATTAATGTATGTAAGTACCTCAAACTGCAGCATTTCCATTGTTGGAAGTAGGGATGGCGATTCTTTCCGAAAAATATCGATTCTTAAGTCGATTCGAATCGAAATCTGATAAATCAATAGACGAAAAAATCGAGGTTTAAAAAATCGATTTTTCAGAAATCGATTTTATTTTGATTTGGTTTTCGAATTTGTATTTTCTTTGTTAATGTTAAAAATACGTTTGTAATACAAACGTATTTTTTCATTTATTTCTTTTACCTATTTACGGACGACGAAGGAAACTAAGTACACGGTCATCTTTTTTTTATTTATTAAGTTATTAAGTTTTGAGTTAATAAGAGAACAACACATTCAACTAATTGTAAATAATTTACGGTTCAGGTTCTTATCAAAACAGAAAAATCGAATCTCGATCGATTCATTGGATCGATTCCGTACTGGATATCGATTAAAAATATCGATTTTTTTTTTAGATTAACTTTGTTGATGTAGACAGTGGTTAAATTCACGATGTATTTCGAATAATTTTAAAGAAAGGTGGTAATGTGGATGTTGAAAATATCAGTAACAAAAAGTAGGCAATTGCTTAATCTAAAAAAATAAAAATACAACAATATTTTTAGTGACGTAGGTTATTATTGATAGAGCTAAAGTTATCAAGATTCCATTAACTTAATTTCTTTAACCATTTTTTCCCTCTTTTTTAGGGTTCCGTAGTAAACAAGGAACCCTTATAGTTTCGCCATGTCCGTCTGTCTGTCTGTCTGTCTGTATGTCTACCCTCACTGTAGCTCACAGATGCTTAGTGCTAGAAAGCTGCAATTTGGCATAGGTATACATATTAATCAAACCGACAAATTGATAAAATAAAATCTTGTAAAAAACATTTTTTGGGGTTCCTCCCTTGCACGTAATGTGGGGAAGATATTTTTTTTTCTCGTCTATCCCATGGTGTGTGGTATCGTTTGATAGGCCGTTCAAAAATATTGCGGGTCTATGAACATTACTTTTCGATTAAAGGATCCGCTTGCGTAACATTAAGCATTCAAGTGTTTTTGTCAGAGTCAACCAGCTAAATGGTTATTTATGGAGATGTGAAAATGATAGTAGCACATATAATGAAATTAAAAGGAAATTTATCGCAGTTTATAGGTTAACGAGTAATAGTCGATAAATTTAATTTGCAGTTGGAGAATTGGCCGTGGCATATATCGATGTATGAGAGAACATGTTTTTCAACTAAAATGTTAAGTTTCTTTTTGGGATACATTCATGAAAACTTCCTAACTACGGAACCCTTCAATGTGCATGGTCCGACACGCACTTGGCCGATTTTTAATATTTATGTGAGTAGAGCGTCTGTCGTTTTATCTCAATAAAACCAATATCAATATAATAATATAATATAATATATTATTATTATATTATAATATATTATTCGTGTATTTATTTGGTCTTATATTTATGTATAATTAGGTATATGTATGTATATACCTGTGAGCAGTGGTGGCCCAGTGGTAACGGCCGCGACTTACGAGTTGTATGTCGTAGGTTCGAACCCAGACGGGCGCTTTACTTTGTGTAAATTATTTCATCACCACTGCTCTCAAAACGGTGAAGGAAAACATCGTGAGGAAACCGGCATGTCCTAGAACCAAAAAATCGAAGACATGTGACATCTACCAACACGCACTGGGCCCGCGTGGTGGATTACGGCCCACTCCCTCTCACAGAGAGGAGGCCTGTTTCCCAGCAGTGGGAACATTATAGGCTGATTATGTATGTATATACTTATATTTTAATAAATATTTATTCCACAGTTTTCGTTATTGCACCTACCACTGTCTGTCTCTGCATCACCCAAAGGTTGACTGGTAGAAAATGACTATGGCATTAAGTCCGCCGCGGTATATTTGTGTGCGTAAAGTATTAAATAAATAATAATAAATAAATATCACGGTATAAGGCCACTCACATCGTATTGTTACACGATATGACATTTACGAAAAGCCAGAGGTATCTAATCACATGACCCGTCAAATCTATTATTTGACCCTTCGTTATCCGGTCACTGAGCACCTCCAACCTAGAGGTAACTTTCAAGATATAGATAGGTACCCATCAATGGTACACTCAACCAAGGTGTTAGGTAAACAGGTAAACATTTCCATCGTCCCACACATAACATGTGTTAGGACAAACAGGTAAAGATTTCCATCTCCCCACACATAACATAATATGACGCCTGAACTCCTGGGAAGGTTAGGCAGAGGTGTGTGGCGGCATCTACATCGCCACATGCGAACTACGCATCGCACTGACGTCACGGAAAATACTGCATCGCGCAAGCAGAGTTTACCGCGCAACTAGCATATATACAGTGAGTGTTTAACTACTATTGTGAACGGACGTACCGATCGCGCGCGCGTGCTCTAGTTAAGAGTATTTTGCAGACGCATCACAACATCGTCGTCGCAGTGTACGTCGATCTATCGGGGCCACCGCGATGACCCAGTTACAAGTGCGGAAATCGTCATGAAGTATTTATTATAATTGTTTAGGTATCGCGCTCGCCTTAAAACTAAATAATGGCTGCAACACAGTCTGTTAAAATAAAAACTGATCTGGAGAAACAATTGTATGACTGTTACATCCAGGAGAAAACGGACAGAGAAAACCTGCAACAAATGGTGCGTCAACTGAACGGCCACATACAAACCTTGCAGGAACAGGTACAAGATCTTCAAGGTCAATTAAAATTCCTAAAGGCAAAGGAACAAGAAGAACCCTCAGATAAACAGGTCAGTGAGACCATAACTCCTGCTCAGCCTACTAAAAGTGACGTTGAGTACTGCACGGATGAGGATGAACTGGCCAAAGAGACTGGGTGGATTAGGGCGAAAAACAGGAAGAAAAGGAAGTTAAACACCTCCCTCACTCCTCCACCACCTCTACAACAAGCTACAACTAGCGCTCAGCAGCGGCAACTCAACAACAAAGAGAAGGCAACCATTAAAAAAATCATAGCACCGCCTCCAATCGTAGTGGACGGTGTTAAGAATTATCAAACATTCTACGACTTTTTGACTGAATCCCAGTCAGTAGAAACATTTACCGCCAAAATGTTAAGCGGTAATAGTGTCAAAATAAATGCCAAAACCGAAGAGTCCTACAGAGTGATTGCTCGACGCTTAACAGAAAATAACTGGCACTCATACGAGGATAAGCAGACCAGGCCAATAAGAGTAGTGGCGAAAAAATTGCATTCTTCCTGTCTACCGGATCGGATTAAAGATGATTTAACGTCACAGGGATTCCAGATAGAAACTGCAATTAACAAGTTAAGCTGGAGAACAAAAGAGCCGCTGAACATGTTTATATTATCGTTCAAGAATGACGAAGATGTTAGTAACATTTACGGCATTAAACATATCCTAGGGTGTAAAGTTGAAATAAACCCGCTTAAAACGTCAAAAATAATACCGCAGTGTAAGAGATGCCAGGCTTATGGTCATACCCAAAAGTATTGCTCAAAAGAGCCAAGGTGTGTTAAATGTACAGGTAAACACCTCACAGCTGATTGCAACAAACCTGCACAAGATAAACCTAAGTGTGTCCACTGTGGCTTACCTCACCCAGCTAATTACAGAGGGTGTTTAGTCGCCAAGGAGATGCAAATGATGAAGAACAAAAATTCTAAACATAATTTACCCAATAACCTTGCCATTAAGCAAATCGTTAGTAACACCGACACACAGACAACAAAACAAAGAGCACCGTCTGCACAGACAACCGCGAAAATTACAACATCTAAAAGTGCCTCATATGCACAAGTGGTAAAACCAAGCATACAACCATCAACTCTTGAGGACAAGCTTAACCAGATCCTGAAGTGCATCTCTTCATTTGACAAGAGACTAGAAAAATTAGAATCAAGCACTACAAAAATCAATCATGAATAACACACTAAAAATAATGGCGTGGAATTCCAACGGACTGCTGCAACACCAACATGAGTTGCAAGTGGTCCTAGATACAGAAAATATTGATGTGTGTTTGATCTCTGAAACGCACTTTACTAAACAGTCTTTCGTAAAGTTTAGAGGCTATAAGGTTTATCACTCGCTGCACCCCAACAACACGGCCCGAGGAGGTAGCGCGGTTATCATAAGAGAAAATATCTGTCATTACGAACAGTGTAAATATGAGGAGCCAGACACGCAAGCTGTGGCGATATCAGTTAAAACAAATAAATTTAATGTTACAGTAGCGGCCGTATACTGTCCCCCAAGACACATGATAAACAAAGAACAATATGTACACTTCTTCAGACTCCTTGGACAGAGATTTATATTAGGCGGTGACTTTAACGCTAAGAACACTCATTGGGGATCAAGATTAACTTCAACAAAGGGAAGACAGCTTCTAAGTGCAGTGAAAGACATGCGCTGTGAGGTCATAAGTACTGGAAAACCTACTTACTGGCCGACTGACCACCAGAAACTACCAGATCTTATCGACTTTTTCATAGTCAAAAATATATCGACCAATTATCTGAGTGTGGAAGAGGGGTACCACATGAACTCCGATCACTCTCCGATATTATTACAATTAAGTCACAAAATATTACTAAGAGAAAACCACCTGACATTAGTAAACAAGTTTACGGATTGGGAACGTTTTAGCTTAGACCTACAAAATATTATTGACCTAAAAACTACGTTAAAAAACAAAGATCAGCTTGATTCTGAAGTAAACAAGTTTAGCAACAATATTCAACAATGTGCATGGAACAACACACCACAGCTATTAAAAAAATTCAAAGGAAATACCTACCCAAAGGAAATAATAGACTTATTATATGAAAAAAGGACTCAAAGAAAAAGATGGCAGAAAACTAGATTCCCGCAAGATAAAACTCTTTTGAATAACCTTACGAAAAGACTGAAAAGAAAAATACAAACCTTTCAAGATGAGGTTTTGAATACTAACCTACGTCAGTTAACCAGCGATTATACAACGCAATACTCTCTTTGGAAAGCGACAAAGTCACTTAAAAGGCCAATTACACCAATGCCCCCTATCAGAGATGTTAACGGAAAGTGGGCCATAAGCAATGAGCAAAAAGCTCTAAAATTTGCACATTACTTAGAAGAAACCTTTCAGCCAAATGACGGATCTGTAGACAACCTACAGTTTGACAACATTCTGCAAGATCAAAGAATTAAGCTTGTGACCCCGAAAGAAGTTGCAAAGGAAATTCAAATCACTAGCCTAAAAAAATCCCCAGGGTATGACCTTATCACGGGAGAAATCCTAAAACATCTGCCGCGTAAAGCCATCGTTAAGCTTACTAGACTCATCAATGCTGCATTCATGCTAAAGCATGTTCCAGAGCCATGGAAAGTTGCTGAAGTGATTATGATTGCAAAGCCCGGTAAACCACCTCACGAAGCATCATCATACAGGCCCATTTCCCTGCTGCCTATATTATCAAAGCTGTTTGAAAAATTGTTTTTAAAACGCTTAAAACCTATCATAACCGAGAGAAACCTGATCCCTGACCATCAGTTTGGTTTCAGAGAGAAACACTCAACAGTAGATCAAGTACATAGAATTACCAACATCATTGAAAGAACGCTTGAAGATAAAGGAGTCTGCTCCACAGTATTTTTAGATGTGGCACAAGCTTTTGATAGAGTTTGGCATAAGGGTTTGATATACAAGCTAAGACTTATACTGCCCAATGATTTTGCCGATATCATGCAATCATACATTACAGATAGAATGTTTCGAGTAAGGCACGAGGATGCTTTCTCCACGTTAAAAATTATTAAAGCTGGCGTGCCCCAAGGTAGTGTGCTGGGCCCAGTCCTCTACCTGTTGTACACGTATGATATACCAGAGCTGGAAAATAATACTATTGCAACCTTTGCGGACGACACTGCCATTATGGCTACAGGGTCATGCCATATGGAAGCAATAACAAAGGTACAAATCGCTGTAAATAAAGTTCACGACTGGGCACAAAAATGGAGAATCAAATTGAATGAATCGAAGTCACTTCACATTGATTTCACCAACAGGAATTGTCATTACCACCCAATCTTCATAAATGGCCAACAAGTGCCATACGCAAATACAGCTAAATACCTTGGCATAACGCTTGACGCAAAACTGCGCTGGAAAGCGCACGTTAAAAAGAAAAGACAGGAACTAGACATGCGTTTTAAAAACATGTATTGGTTGATTGGACGGGGTTCCTGCCTATCGATATATAACAAAATGTTATTATATAAGCATATTCTTATGCCAATATGGACCTATGGAATCCAACTGTGGGGCTGTACTAAACCGACCAACATCAAAATTATTCAAACATTCCAGAATAAGGTACTCAGGAGTATTGTTAATGCTCCCTGGTATATACGAAATGACGACCTCCATCGTGACCTAAAAATGGAATCCGTCACCAACATAATCCAAAAATTTGCTGAGGCCCATGAACACCGACTCCACCAACATGTGAACATCGAGGCAATCCAGCTGTTAGACCAAACAAATATAGTGCGAAGACTAAAACGAACAAAACCTTTTGAGTTAGTGTAGTGTAAACAGTGTAGACATATTAGTGACAATGACACACATATAACACATGAACAAAGTGTTTATATTATTATATCAGACTCTAAGAAAGTGGAACGAACTTGTGTAAAGTACAAACAACACTATTCTAAGTTTTAAAATAATTATCACGTTAAAAAATTAAGTTAGATTTAAATTACTTATTAGTCTTATAGGCTAGATTGTAATTAATTATTAAGAACCTGGTTCTTTTTAATAAAGGATAAAAAAAAAAAATATATACAACATCCCGACATCAATCGTCGGGCAGTTGCCCACCAGACCGACACCCGTCTGGTCGGAGGATCCTCCCTTTTCTATGGAGGATGAGTGAACTTTACACCCTGTTCCTCATGCCCCTATAGGTGTACCTAATAGTACGAGCACATTTCGCCTGTCATGTTTAAGTTCCATGTTATATGGGGCGAGCCTATTCATCTTTCAAATAGCCTTGATAGTCATTTTCATTGTGCGAGTAATAACTTTTTAAGCTTAAGGCTAACTTATTGGAGTCCTGTAAAAAACTGCCACGTTGGTCTAGTGGCCGCAAGTGCTACTAGGGTACTGCTGGTCACGAGATCCTGGGTTTGAATCCAAGGCCAGGCAAAGTGTTACGGGGTTCTTCCTTCAGGGATTTCTAGTCAGCCCGGAGTCTAGATTTGTGCCTAGTTGATGGCAATCGGCTCGCCTTCTATTACATGGGACCTAAACATAACTGGCGAAATGTAGGGGACCTATAGGTACACCTCTGCCCAACCCATCTGGAATTACAGGCATTATGTTATGATGTTATGTGTTCACAAATTAACACCCGGTTCTAAAATCAACACAAAAGTTTGTAATAACAAACAAAAACATTTTAACTACCGTGATTGGTTGACTGAATTATCAACAGCCCAAAAAATTGGTTGACTTGAGCTTAATTTTGACTCGTCGTTGATTTTCGTCCCAAAAACTGGAGTAAACTACTCGGCACTACAATACATTGTTTGTATTGTAGTGCCGATAGTAGTTGCAAGTTAGTTACCTGTATACGTATCTCTTTGCTTGACTGTACATTTTTGCATAGAGATGAAGACGGTAGGTAACGCGAAATGTTGCCTTACCCTTCCTTAGGATAACCCTTCCGGGACGAAGCACACGTGTTAAGTTAGGTAGTAATTGATTTTGCGATGATTATTTGATTTGATTTTGCTTACTAGTGAACTGCTTGTGTTGTCCAAAGCCAGCCCGACTACTGTGCCGAGCACAAATTTAGGAGTCCACTAGGGCCGATAACTGCCGGGGTCGCAGGAAGGTACGAAAGGGTTACCGAGGCCCCTGGGAACACAGGCATCGGAAGGAACACGGGTGGGTTTTAGTCAGTAAGAGTCTGACACACCCTCCCTCTCCGCCTAGAGCGGGAGAAGTTATTTGATAATTTACCACCAAAAAAAAAAAAAAATACCCGAAATCTCTGTAAAAATCTCACCATGAAAACTGAGGTGAAGTGCTAACATAGACTTATGCTAACTGTCAGTTTGTTTCATAAAATGGTCATACTTATTGTAATGGTGATCGTTTAGTTTAATCAATTTATATAAGTGTAAAATAAACGTATAATAATAAATGTAAAAGTCTAGAATATAATAAATATGACCATGTTATTACACACAGTGACAGCTAGCACATGTCAGATCACTCCAGTGAATGAATAATTCGACTTTAGCATCAGCCTGTCTCTTTTGTTAAATCTCATCCTGAAAACATAGGTGAAGGTAGCTGTCATTCTACCCGATGCTAGGGATTGACACTTAATTGTTAGCTCACTTCACCTTAGTTTTTACGGTGAAATTTTAACAGAATAGATCGGGTGATGCTAGGGATTGACACTATTGACAGCTCACTTCACCTTAGTTTTTACGGTGAGATTTTAACAGAATACATCGGGTGATGCCCTAGAATCACCCGATCTATTCTGTGTGGGCTGTCAATAATCTCAATCCCTAAATTGACACTATTGACAGCCCACTTCGCCTAAGTTTTCACTTCAAGCTCACTTCATCCTAAGGTTACACGGTGAGATTTTTAAAGAACAGACCGGTGTTCTGCATTAAGATACCGACCACTTCGAAATCGACCACTTCAGTACAGGCAGCTCCCAAATCTCTAAAGATTTGGGAGCAGCATGTACTGACGTGGTTGATTTTGCTGAGCCCCTTCAGCAAGAAGTTTAGGTAGGTACCTATCTCTCGAGGATCGCTGATTAAATCCGTGTTAAAAAAGAAGGTTCTATTTTTTTTTTCAGTTATCATTATGTTCGTGCCTATATTGAAAACTTAATACTTGCTTATTCTTTTATGATAAATTATTACATAATCAGCCTATAATGTTCCCACTGCTGGGACATAGCCCAACCTCTCGGTAAGAGGGAATAGGCCGTAATCCACCACGCGGGCCCAGTGCGGGTTGGTAGATGTCACATGTCTTTGAATTTTTTGTTCTGGGACATGTCGGTTTCCTCACGATGTTTTCCTTCACCGTTTTGAGAGCAGTGGGGATGAAATAATTGACACAAAGTAAAGCTTGTCTGGGTTCGAACCTACGACTTACAACTTGTATGTCGCGACCAATACCACTGGACCACCACTGCTTTCGATACATGATAAATGATTGATTTTTGTAAAAAGTAACACGTATTTTTTTCTAATTAATCTTACGTTATGTTATTTACAGGATTTAGTACACTTGGATCACTAATTGTTGTTCCAAAATACTCAATACTGCATTATTAACAGAAATACTTTACGACTTAATATGAAGCAATGTTCCAGACGTCGTACAAATTAAACGGTGGAAGTTAGCTTCAGATTCAGCTTGCACACCAAGTTGTTTTAGTTGGTACTAATAAAATAACATTTTATGAGCAAAATCTTATGTGAGAAGTAAGTATATTTTAACGCCTAATTAACTAACTTTAAGTTATTAATGTCATGAATAAAGCATTTTGTTCAGTTCGGCTAATTAAAACCGTTTACATGTACCCTTTACAAATTATTTCAATATCAAATCCAAGACGGAAAAGTTAAAATATATTAGCTTTTAATTGTCTCACTGCAAGGCAAGTACCTCCTCATTCAAACAAGGAACGGACATTGATCAGTACGCTTGCGCAATGCGTTTTGCTGACCTGTAATTGATCCACATATACTATGTATTCCACCAACCAAATCCGCTGTCCAGCCCGGACCAAGTTCGATCGTCTACTATTACATCCGACGATTCAAATAGTCAGGACCAACATCTATATCCTAATGATTGTGTCACATACGGACGAAAGTAAAAAAAAAAACAAAAACTAACGTCCAATGTTTGCCGGACGTCTACAGGGACCGAGCAAGCTTTTCCATTCGTTCCCTGATTGGCAAACAACTATGATTAATTGAGTCAAAAGTTTCCCAATCAATCGAGTCGACATTTATGGTGTTGATTTACTTCAATTGTAACTAGTAGTGAGTTGGGTTCCTTATGTTGTGGTCAATTAGTTTTACTACATTTTTGACGGTTATTAATAGAGACCGGATTATACGCAGCTTAAAATGTTCGAAGTATGTAACAAAATAGCATAAAATGCCAAACTATGACCTATGTTATGTAAATATAAAATATCTATAAACTATGAACTTGTTCAAATATATACCCTCTACAAAATAGTGTTATATTATTCAATTAGATACCTACTTAACTTACCACATTTTCAACGAGATATTACTCGTATAATATTTGTTCATGAATTTCTTGTTTTATTTATTATTTATTTTTATATACTTTATTGTACACCACAAAAATACATAACAAAAAATAAATCAAACACTACAAAATATACAATGGGCGGCCATATCGCTTTCTGCCATCTCTTCCAGGTAACCATGGGATGGACAGTGATTTGCCAGGACATAAAGTGAGGCTGTCGTTGGTGTAAAAAATAAATAAATACAATATACTAAAATTGATACATATATATATATATATATATATATCCTAAATAATATATACATAAATACATACATATTAAATGTATAAGCAACGAAAAAAAAATGAAGACTATAGATAATTACAGTTACGAGAACAAGCTCACAGCGACAAGTAATGTTCCTTTACGAGTTCTTAAATGCGAGTAACGAATGCGCGTTGCTTTTGTGCTTTAGGAACAGACAGTAAGTAGATGAGATTTCCTTTTGTCATTTTCAAGTCATCAAGTGTCATTTTAGCACGTGCATGTCAGTAAATGTAAAGATCAACTTTCAATACAAAAATTATTCTCACAATTGTGCAGTTTCCTCACATTACAATAGCACGGAACCCAAATAACAATTAACTCAAATAAAACCCAGTCAACCGTCACGGCAATCGTAACTGTCCAAATAAAATAAAAGTGCACTTTTTTGTTACAGTAACATTGAAAACAGATATTTTGTTGATATATTCACTAGCTCCGGTAGCCGTGATCGTCTAGTGGTTAGGACCCTACGTTGTGGCCGTAGTAACCCAGGTTCGAATCCTGGTCACGGCAGTGATACACTGTCGCAGCGGAGTTTTATTTCGCTTTACGTTTTTAACCAGGAAAGGAGGACCAACTCATACATTTAGGATTCCTGTTAAGCCCCGTGTGACTCCGAATCGGTGTCAAATAATAGAAAATCAATTGTGTCTTATTAGCTGTCCTTGACTAATTAAGTTATAAATATTGACATAAATGAAATGATAAATCCTGGGCCACCAGCAGATTTTATTATGTGGCAGGAATTAAAATCTAGTCAAAACATGATTATTTATAATCTAAAACACGAAATAATATAGTTATGTTCTGGTTCGCGTAAGAATTGAAAACCTCTGAAATACCTGCAAAAAAGATCCACAGTAAAAATAAAAATAGTCAAATCTTGCGCAAGAGCAAGTTTAATCGACAGTGAGAATGGTCTCAGTTCAATGCATTTCGTTAAAAGTGATCGGAAATTTTGGCTTCGTAGTCACCAGCTCCGGTAGCCGTGATCGTCTAGTGGTTAGGACCCTACGTTGTGGCCGTAGTAACCCAGGTTCGAATCCTGGTCACGGCAGTGATACACTGTCGCGGCGGAGTAATTATTTTGCATTTTTTCTGATATTCTTAAGCGCAGACGCAGCATCTATCGTTCAAGGCTCTTTAAATCTTAAGACCTATTAGCCTTTTACACTAGAGGTAGACTAGCCGAGCCATAATAATGTATAGAATGGTTAAAACACGGCATTCAATCTGCCTAGCCTTTTCCCAACTATGTATGCTGGGATCGGCTTCTTACCGGATATAGCTGAATACCAGTATTTTACATGGAGCGACTGCCTATCTGACCTCCACATCCTATTTAATGGGTAATACGATACCCCTTGGTAAGACTGGTTGTCAGACTTTCGGGCTTCTGACGACCCGTAACGACTGTCAAATATCCACGAATGATAGCTGGGACCAACAGTTTTTCTGAAGCGTGGAGGAGTCTCAGTATGTAAAGATGGTCACCCATCCTCGGACCAACCCCGTCAAGCGTAGCTTAACCTGATGGATTGACCCGTGCGACTGTTATTACTTAGTGCAGTCCCAGCAGTGGGAACATTATATGCTGATTATTCTTATGCTAATGCTTAAGAGGCCGGCAACACCTAAAGCGCGGTCACTGTCGGACTGCATAGAAAAGAAAGAGAAGCGCGATGACACAACGCTGGTAATTTATTGCAAAATATGAAGCAATTATCGATTTACAAAAAAGCTATAGATTGTATAAAAAAAAAAACACTATTATGCTAATATGTTGCTTGTAGAATAATCTGACAAAAAATCTGAATGATTGCATGTATTAGTATGGTTTTTAATCGTTAAAATAAATTTTTCTCTCTAGCTGCAGTAAGAGGGGTAGGAAAACAACTGAAAGAATCCCCCTTCCAAAAACAAAAACCCGCTTTGCGACCCGGTTTTCGTCGTATTTATCCATACGGGAGTTTAATGCTATAAGTAAAAAATTCACGGTACCAAACAACTACTCTGAGGCCAAAAATAAACTAAAAGAATGGTTGCTGGGCCGAACTTATGAAGAAACAGAAAGTTTACTTTGCAGCACATGTTAATACATACTCTTTGGTAGAATACATACCCTCACTCACACTTACACCACACTCTTACTCACCTTAACTGTTTTTGTATGATAATCTATTTTATATACATATATTTCTTTGTATTCACAGTATTGTAAGTTTTCTACATTTTGTAATGAACTTATGAATTTCATATCAATCGTGCGCTAGCAGAACCCATTAAATTTTTACTTTGTGTAGTGTTTGGGTCACCAAGATACATGCTGTGCCTAGTTTGGGACCCGCTGTTTAATCTGTCTAAGTCCTCTGTTAGTGATAATTTCATACCATGTTACATGTATAGAACTTTAAGAACTTTGTGATAGATAAATAAATTAATATGAATTTGAATTTTAGAGGTATCTTCGTGATTTTTTTTTATCGTATCAAATTAGTTATATTATGTTTTCAACACACTATCTACCTAGCATATATCCTTAAGAATATCATATATTTTTCTAATTTTGTTTACTGCAGTGGATCATATACTTTAAGGCATTATAAAACTTATAAAAGTTGCGTTTAGGTCCTGTAGTCCCCTTAAGGTACAGTAGATGCCTATCTGACGGACAGGGCCGTCATCTACCCCGGTCACCAGGGAGTGTGGAACCGGCAAGAGATGTCGTGCGGTGTCCCACAGGGATCGGTCCTGGTGCCGCATCTGTCGGACATCGGATACGACTAGGTGCTGCGCGCCGACCTCCCTAGCGGCGTCAGCGTAGTGTGCTACGCTGACTACACGTTGGTCCTGGCGCAGGGGAGGTCGCACCAGGTGGCGGCCGAATTAGCGGCATGCGGGGTTGCGACAATCGTCGAAAGGATTCGGCAATAGGAACTCGAGGTGGCCCTGCACAAGTCCGAGGCCATGTGTTCTCATGGTCCTCGGAACGCGCCACCGTTGAGGTCCCAAATAACTGTAGGAGGGGTTTCCATCGGCGTCGAGTCGACGATGAAGTACCTGGGACTCGTCCTTGACAGCCGGTGGAACTTCGTGGAGCATTTCCGACGATTGGCTCCCAAACTAGAGTGGGCAGGCGCTGCATTGGAGCGGCTCCTGCCCAATCTAGGGGGTCCAAACGCCTCCTGCCGGAGGCTCTACGCGGGGGTCGTGCGGTCCATGGGGTCTACGGGGCTCCTGTATGGGCGCGCTCTCTGGCGCTACGGCCAGCCCGCCGGTTGAGCGCGGCCCAAAGGGTCATGGCCATCCGGATGGGCCGGGGATACCGCACGGTCTCCTGTGAGGCAGCGAGCCTCCTTGCTGGATTGCCGCCATGGGATCTGGAGGCAAAAGTCCTCGCGCACGTATGGGAGTGGCGCGAGGAGGCGAAACGCTAGGGCATAAGCCCGCTGCCGCGAGAAATCGCGGCACAGCGGACGGAGCTCCAGCGGGATCTCATGGCGTCATGGAGAGTACGGTTGTCGCAACCCAGTGCTGGGCACGCCACAATTGCGGCGATAAGTCCCCTCTTTGAGGAGCGGCTAGAGAGGCGCCACGGTGTCCTCACCTTCCGCCTGTCGCAGGTCCTCTCCGGACACGGCAGCTTCGGGAGGTTCCTGTGTCGGATAAGGCGGGAGGAAACGCCCGGGTGTCACCACTGTGTGGATCGACCGGAGGACACGGTGGAGCATACGTTGGAGGTCTGCCTGGCTTGGGCAGAGCACCGCCGTGTCCTTGTGGAGGCGATCGGTGGCAGAGATCTCTGGCGTCCGGTCCTGGTTCAGGCCATGGTACGGAGCGAGAGGGCATGGGCAGCCGTCACCTCCTTCTGCAAAGCAGTAATGCTCGCGAAAGAGGAGGCGGGACGGTTGAGGGAAAGCCATGTTTCGCGCCCTCTCGCCCCAAGCTGCCGCAGGAGACGCCCAGGGCGTCGGGAATCCCGGGCGGATTTCCGGCCACCGTAGACGCGGGCTTACGGACGGTGAGCAATGGGTAGCTCACCGTCCGATAAGGACCAGGCCCGGGTCGACGGCGCGTTGTATTCCACGCGCGCCTCAAAGAGATGTCGTCAGCACAAATGTAGGGGCCCACTAAGGCCGATGCCTGCCGGGGTCGCGGGAAGGTACTTATGGGTCACCGAGGCCCCCGCAACACAGGCAACAAGAAGGAATACGGGTGGGTTTTAGTCAGTAAGAGTCTGACACACCCTCCCGCTCCGCCCAGAGCGGGAGAAGTTATTTGATGATTTTACTTCCACAAAAAAAAAGAGATCGTACTTGAAGTAACAACGGTCGTACTTGAAGTAACAACACCACCAGAGGTCATTGACCCCAAAATAACCATAAAATATGTATTTTTTATTTTGTCGTGTTCATCTCGTTTGCGGAGCTTCGCTAGCTGATATAATATGATATATGTGTGGCGGCCAACTGCACAAATAATTATTATGTAAGTACCACAACCTGCAACTGATCTCAACAAAATATTTTTTTAAATTTACTTAATTAATGTTAATAATTAAAATGTTAAACATTATTTATTGTTAACTTTTTTCCTAGATCTATTTTTATTTTAAGAATTATTTTAATTTTATTTTTTTGCTGTGTCCTACAGGGTCCGTAATCGTAACTTAGCTCTAAGCCTTTGTAACACCTTTAAAACATTATGGAATGCAATTAAAGATATGAAAATTAATATTAATTTAATTTGACTTTGTAGGTAAGTAAATTACACGAACCAATATTAAAGTTTTAAAACAAGAAAAATAGGTTCGTTCAACAAAACGGCTTGCACACCGAGGGACAAAGATAGTAACTTCCGAACAGCATCCAAACAACACGCTACCAGTTTCGAGTTGGTCGTACACTTGTTGTTTGTAGTTTTTAATTGTTTTCCATACCCGTGTTAGTTGAAATTCTGTAAAATATGTTCACTGAAAACCTTATTACTATAGTTATCACTAAAGTTTTGATTATAATACCAGCGTAATACTGTTCTATTGCAGAGCATCATCAGGATCTCATACATGACATACTAGGCACGAGCAAAATTCACCACCGTTTGCCGTTTCCGTTGCCTGTGTTGCCAGGGGCCTCAGTAACCCTTTCCGTAAAGAGCCTGTTACAACTGGGCCACCTACGAGGTAGTCCAACTGTGAAAAATTATCAAATGGTCGAAATGTCACCAGTCACCTGTCGCCATTCAGTTTTATTAAATAGGCTAGATGTTTTTCATCACCGTATGTTAGTCACGTCTAACAAAAACAAAGAAAGGAGGAACGTATTCATTTGCAAATCAAAACTAGAGCCAACATTATATTTGCTTGTAGCCAAATAAAAATAGATCAAATACCAGCATATTCTCACCTTAAGACGCTGACAACACCCAAACCGCGGTCACTGTCAGATTGCATAGAAAAGAAAGAGAAGCGCGATGACACAACGCTTGTAATTATTGCAAAATATGAAGCATTAAATAGATATTTACTCAAAATTGAGTTGAGTAATCGAAAATAAAAAACAACCAAGTTCTGCATTCAAATACGACGTTCTTGTTATTAATTAAATACGTATGTGGGTATTTAATACAGATATTTTGGATTAAAACTCAAGGTAAGAGGTTAGTTTAACGTTAGTTTGTATCGAGATTTTTTTTCAAAACCTGTTTTGGTAACAACCAAGTTCTGGGAAATATGTTCAAAATTAACATATATTTTTTCCGCTACCACAAATAATACATACATGGCAATTTTTTTTCCTAAGTGAAGCCTATTTTGGTTAATTGGCTGTTGTCAGCGCCTTAAAGAAAAACTAGCCTGCATAAAATCGTGTAAAATTCAAACCTAAAAAATATATTGAATAGCTGAATTTCAAAGAACTTTTTGCATTGAAAAAGCCCCGTGTGTCCGCTATGGAACAAAAGACTACCGCTTTGAAGTTTATCCCCCCTTGTTTGTTAAAGTAGTCCATTGTTTTTCACAACAGAGTTAGTAGAAGTACATTTAACAATAATAGGACAACAACTGTGTTCATGTAATAAGTACCTGAAATCTTTTTACAGAAAACTGCAATGGTGACCCAATTTAATGACTTTTTTGCATGGATGGAAGTCAGAATAATATTCTTTAGGTATCTTCTTTTTTGGCTAGAGACTGAAAAACTTCTGTGGTCACTCTGAGCTAAAACTATAGTTTATCGGAAAATCAAAAATAACGTTGTATTCAACGTTGTTTGTGCTTTAAATGTCTACAATATTTACTGGAAGTTAAATAAATTCCCAGCACAAAGTAATAACAAAAAAAAAACATTGGTACCGATTCTTTTGTTCACAAACTAAACTAAATTTAAGTTCAGTGCATCTATTTCTTTGTATTTCATTAAGAAGAGGACAGAAGATATATTTTATTTTAGTCCTGTCAAATTAATCAGCGCCTGTCACTACTCCATACAAGTTTAGACGTGATTAAAAACTTGCCTACTAAAATTACGTCAAGCGCTGATTAATTTGACAGGATTAAACTAAAATTTATCTTCTGTCCTTTTCTTAATGAAAGAAAAAAAATGCACTGAGCTTAAATTTAGTTTAGTTCGTGAACAAGGGAATCGGCACCCATGCCCGTCATAGGGACTGCCGACAAAAGTGAAAACTTATCGCTCAATGCGCCTAAGAAGTTATCACTTCAATAAAATACAGCATGTCTGCACGGGCATGTCGGTGACGCGAACCTATAAGTTTTTTCCCCTACCAAAAATCGCTAAACGCGCCTAAAGAAGTTTTGAAAGAGATCATTATTTCACTGTTACTTGATAAAGATTTAACTGGCAAAAAGTGCAAAAGAACTGCTCCGCCGCGACAGTGTGTCACTGCCGTGACCAGGATTCGAACCTGGGTTACTACGGCCACAACGTAGGGTCCTAACCACTAGACGATCACGGCTACCGGAGCTGGTGACTGTGGTACCGAAATGTAAGACTTTATCTCGATTAAACTGGAGTACTTTCACTTATAATTTGTCACGGTTTGCGCAAGCGACGAAATGTCTATACAATTGTTAGGTAATGCTACATTTCGTTAAAATTGATCTGAATTTTTGGTTGAACATTTACCAGCTCCGGTAGCCGTGATCGTCTAGTGGTTAGGACCCTACGTTGTGGCCGTAGTAACCCAGGTTCGAATCCTGGTCACGGCAGTGACACGCTGTCGCGGTGGAGCCATTGTTTTTACTTTTGAGTATTAATTTAACAACAATTTTGCCCTTTTAATAATACGACTGGAACAGTGAGGATGAACAAAACCAAGCATTTAACATTGCAGAGTTAATTTCAATTCACTTCTATTCTTCACAATTAAATGTCTATTTAATTAATAAAATAATTGGCACGTCTAGGACGCCTTTTCTAACTGACCTCTTTTATCATTAATCAAACGACGAAATAAAGTAAATAAGGTTATTTTCAATGCCTGAAGAGGCTCGTCTAGTTAATTAATTAGGTGGTAGCAAACTGTAATTTGATTGGTTAATCTATGATTCGATTAGCGCCAGCTGGTATTGGCTAGCCACAACGGGATTATCTTAACGTCTCTGGAATCTTGATAGTTAATCTACTTACTGCCAGTAACAAATTCATTATTGAGGTGGAATATAAATAATTATATTAGCTAGAAACACTGGGGATCTTGGAAAATGAAAAGAAAATACGTTTGTTTTCGTTAACATAACCTTTTTTTTGTGGTGGGAAATTATCAAATAACTTCTCCCGCTCTGGACGGAGCGGGACGGTGTGTCAGACTCTTACTAACTAAAACCCACCCGTGTCCCTCCCGATGCCTGTGTTGCCAGGGGCCTCGGTGACACTTTTGTACCTTCCCGCGACTCCGGCAGGCATCGGCCTTAGTGGACCCCTACACTTTTGCTGACGACATCTCTTTGAGGCGCGCGTGGGACACAACGCGCCGTCGACGTGGGCCTGGTCCTTACCGGACGGTGAGCTATTACCATTGCTCACCGTCCGCAAGCCCGCGCCTACGGTGGCCGAAAATCCGCCCGGGATTTCCGACGCCCAGGGCGTCTCCTGCGGCGGCTAGGGGCGACAGGGCGCGAAATTTGCCTTACCCTCAACCGTAGTTAACATAACCTTGGAGTTTCGAGTTATTACCATGTTTAGTTTGATTGCTATCTATGATAATAATTATCATCTGCCGAAAATCAAACTAACGCTTCTAGAAAAGCATGTATTTCGCTTGATGTTCGTAAAATCGATGTAACGCGAGACCCAGATTTACATAAATTAAACCTATACGTATTAACACTCGAAATCATAATAAATTCATGTTCCATATTCACGTATGAAAATCATCGGTTTATCCTCAAAGGCGTTGTGTTAAATATTCAATATATTCATGATCATAAGGGTTACAATGCCAGCTAACTTTAAGTGAATCCTTGTTAATTACATATAATATCAACGTGTTAGATCTTCGTGTGAGGTGGAGAGTGATGGTGGCCTTGTGGTAAAGGCCGTGACTTACCAGTTGTAGGTCTAAGGTTCGAACAAACAAGGAGGAAGGTAGGAACAAAGACAGGCGCTTTACTTTGTGTAAATTATTTCATCACCACTGCTCTCAAAGCGAGTAGTGTAGTAGTACCCAAAACATACCTAGATGATGTGAGAACAAAGATCGGTCAAGTGCGTATCAGATCACGCATAGTGTTGGGTTCCCTAGTTCGGATGAACATTTACGCATGCTCACTATTGATGTTATCGACCGCAAAAATTATTGTTGTAACCAAAAATATCCCATATTTAAAAAAAATACAATAAAAAAGAGAGCAGTGGTGGCCCAGTGGTAACAGCCGCGACATACGAGTTGTACGTCGTAGGTTCGAATCCGGACAGGCGCTTTACTTTGTGTAAATGATTTCATCACCACTGCTCTCAAAAACGGTGAAGGAAAACA
This sequence comes from Atethmia centrago, assembly GCA_905333075.3. Lineage (NCBI taxonomy): Eukaryota > Metazoa > Arthropoda > Insecta > Lepidoptera > Noctuidae > Atethmia > Atethmia centrago. The sequence goes on along the minus strand of HG995367.1, from coordinate 32,760,050 downwards.
TCGTGAGGAAACCGGCATGTCCTAAAACCAAAAATTCGAAGACATGTGACATCTACCAACCCGCACTGGGCCCGCGTGGTAGATTACGGCCCGCTCCCTCTCATCGAGAGGAGGCTTGAGTGGGAACATTATAGGCTGATTATGAGTTATGAGATCTTCGTGTTTGAGTTTGTTAGTAAATACCTAAGTCATCTTTTAGGAGTCAGGTGAAGAATAGGCTTGGCTCTCTTTCATTTAAAATACCTCTTTTATACAGCAGAGATGAAACCGGAATAATTGTGCGAAGTTCCAATTTTCTGTATCGTAGTTAGAAGCAATTTCCTAAACTTTTGGGAAAATGAACAAGTTTTTAACCTACGTAGACGAATTTACAAGTAAAAATATTCACGAATGTGAAGAATATTTTTGAATACAGCAAATATTATTTCCGTTTGCAGTGGACCAGTAGTCTCACTACCAAAAAAACTGTTTCCTTAACAAGGATGTTGATAATTGTTTAGCTGAGAGTTGAATAAATGATTAACGAAGACTTTTAAGCAGCACAAAACTACAAAAAAAAAAGAATCTTGGAGAACAAAAGCGGTTCGTTTCCATTTCTTATCAAATTGAATCATCTTCATACTCGAGCGGAGTCGAGGGCAAAGTTAACAAATGAGCCACATCCTAATGCAGGTGTGGCAAATTCTTATTTACTTGAACATTTATTGTATGAGGTGACTCGGCAAAGCTTTCCCTTTATTTAGGGAGCTGAAACGTGTCGTGATCAGGCTTGAGAGGTTTTGTGAAAAGCGTGCTCAATTGAGAAGCATTGGTAAAGCAAAAATTTCTCAAGTTTTACTTGGATCTTGGATATGTGTGTATTTGAAAGATGGACTTTTGGAAAATGTGTTGTTCTTTTTTGTTTGATTAAATTGTGTTTTGCTCTATTTGAAGGAAAATGTATAGTTGGGTTTTAAAGTAGAATAAAGAACTAAAGTACTTGAGTTAGGTTATTAAGTTAAGTCAATACAAAAACCTCTTAATTATCGATGGCTTTAAAATAACACTACTAAGAAAAAGTGTTTTCTGCATGGGTCCAATAATATTTAATAAACAACCAGGCAGTATAAAAGTGACACCCTTCAACAATTTAAAAATAAACTCAAGGCTTTGGGTACAGAAATGTTATTATTCGATAAGTGATCTTTTGAATGACCTTAGGTGTGGTGACATCTCAACAGTTTAATATTATTGACATTATTTAATACACTTTTTTGCATAATCTGGACTTGTTAAAATAATTTATTGGTATGTTTATCATTCTTCATAAGCTTATTGATAATGACATTATTTGTAAAATTTTGCATGCCAAAACTCAGGCAGAATGTACCCGGCTCACTATATTTTTTATAACAACTATATACATACATACATAACATTACGCCTTGTTTCCCCGAAGGGTTGGGCAGAAGTGTACCTGTAGTAGGGGAGAGTGTGTATGAAAGAGCCAAGCTTTGAAAGAGCCGATGCGATTATCTCCCACTTAACAAAATCCCACCATAATTCAATTATACTCTTCCTATGGCAGCACTGGAGAGCTGTCACCCACAGACATTTGACAGTTCTAGGAAACCAAATGGCTTCATTGAAAATTTTGAAGCCAAAATGTAAGTATTTTTGGGTTTACTTAAGTTTTTTTTGACATCAAGTGTAAAGCATAGGTTGATAAAATGAATATGATGTATTGTTATGCATATATTTGGCATTATTTTACGTAAATATTATTGTTATGATGTTAAGGTAAATTAGCTGTAGTTTGATGTTACATTTTTTAATACAAAATGTTTTGAAAGAGCCAATTGTCGAGTCTATGAAAGAGCCGGCTCTTTCATGGCACAACAATTGGCTCTTTCAATATACTACTAGCTTTTAGTTTAACATCGCCGTGTTTGTGATATTTATTTAATACTGTTAATCTTTCAGACTAAAAAAACATGTCTTCGCGACCCTCAGCACCGAAAAAGTGGGACTTTGCCGTTTTTTCTTTTAACTGCAGTAATAGAAGAGGCTGTACGAGAAGTGATTGCGGGAAATCAATCCTCAAATAAAACGGCATTATCATTTGGTATATCAAGGGCCTATTTGGCGAAAATTATTAAGAAGGCTAAGAATTCTGAGGAGTATGTGCATTGCCCTAATATAGGTAACAAACGCATTTTTTCTAAAATTCAAGAAGACGGTTGGTTATATATCTATGGTTTCATATATGTATGGTTTCATATCTAAAATGTGTCACGGTTTGAATAAAAAACAAACAAGGGAATTTAGCTTTCCTTTCCAGTATGCAGAGGCAAATGCTATCTGTCCAGAAAAATGTAATACTGTCAAAATTGCATTTGCACAGAAAAGAAAATGACTACAAAACAAAATATCAGAAAACTAAATTCTAAAAAACAGGAGGATTCCAGTGACACTAGCGCCAACATGTCTTTGCACGATGATACATCATTAACAAGTTCAGATGATGAAATATTTTTTTTAGAATTCAAAAACCAGAATATTAGTTTACAGCAAGATAAAAAAATATCGTATTGTGTGTAATGGACACTATTCCAAGAGCAATGAAGAATGGTAGCAGTGCAGAATATGTGGAGGATGGACTCATGAGTCCTGTGGTAACAAAGGAATGATCAAATCTTCTGCCAAAAATGTTTTTGATTGTTTTATCAGAGTTTTTACATTATTTTAGACCGATTTTTACAACAGTATTGTTAATGATTAAGATTATTTTAAGATGATTATTTGAGACTGATTAAAAGCTGTGATTTTCACTTATGTTTAATTTTGATTAGATTATAATGTCTATTAAGAAATTTTAATTGTTAAAAAACTAGTTTGTTTCTACAAAGTGGAATCTGGCTCTTTCATAGCACACGGTAGCTCTTTCATTGACAAGTTGTTTTGAAAGAGCCGATTTCCCATTTTTTTTTAAGTGCTTATATATCAGAGTTCATACATTATTGCCTTTTTTTAATTTCATTAGCATAACTATTAAACTGATTATTGAAAAAAAGTATTTTTATTTAAAAACAATCAGCCTAAAATGATTATTTTTTATACTTTTTAAAACTGGCTCTTTCATGCACACATGTAATTACACCTACATTTCGCCAGTTATGTTTAAGCCCCATGTGATAGCAAGCCTATTGCTATTAACCAGCCACAAATCCAGATTCCGGGCTGCTAGTGAGAAATTCCAGATAGAAAAACCCAATAAAACTTTATTATATACCTACATTAAATGATTTGATTAGATTTTTAAGTTTTGATTCAAAACAGGGTTAGGAAACTCAAACAGTTACAATATGACTTTTCTACAAAATAGTGTATTTTATGTGACCCGCCCTTGCATATTATCCTAATCCTAACTAATATTATTATTGCGAAAGTGAGTTTGTTTGTTTGTTACGCTTTCACGCTAAAACGGCTGGACGGATTTGGATGAAATTTAGCACACGGGTAGACCATGACTTGGATTAGGACATAGAATACTTTTTATCCCGATATTCCAACGGGTTCGAGACTTATGCGGATAAAACAGAGAGCCGCAGCTAGTAGTGTAATAAAAGGATCCTTTTTATTTTTGTGTGGTAAGCTGACGTTTAATTATATTTTGTCTAATACAAAAGGACCGCATTCTAGCGACAGAAAATAATTAAGGGTCCACAGTAATCTGACTTACACTTAAGGCGCTGACAAGACGCAAATGACCAAAAAAGGCTTGTCTTAAGAAAAAAAGAATGCCAAATCTGTACAGTTTGTTGTAGCGGAAAAAATATATTTTAATTTTGAACATATTTTCCAGAACAGATTGTTACCAAAACATGTATTGAAAAAAAAAATCGATACAAACTAACGTTAAACTAACCTCTTACCTTGAGTCCTAATCCAAAATATCTGTATTAAATATCAACATACGTTACGTAGGTATTTAATTAATAACAAGAACGTCTTATTTGAATGCAGAACTTGGTTGTTTTTTCATTACTCAACTCAATTTTGAGTAAATAGATAATTGCTTCATATTTTGCAATAAATTACAAGCGTTGTGTGATCGCACTTCTCTTTCTTTTCTATGCAATCTGACAGTGACCGCGGTTTAGGTGTTTTCAGCGTCTTAAGTACATATCAAATACTAATACCTATATAATGGCGTAAAGAAAATGTCTATTCTTAGACTGGTAAAAACCGTTTTCATTATGAAAATCTTCGTAGTACGGAAAATGATAGGACAATGATTATATTTTACAGATAATTTGTTTTGATTTTTAGGGTTCTTCAAGTTCAAAATAATGTTAGCGATGCTAGCTCGTTGTCGATGGATAGAGAGGGAGAATAAGTCCAAAGACGAATGATATGAAAGAGAGTCTGCTGTCATACCCAGTAATATTAGTCGCATGATCTACGCGACGGTTTAATTAATGTTTTGTGTAACATCTTTCCCCTTTGTTTCTGTGGAAGTGATCGTCAAAAGGGACGGTAGTGTGTAACAGGCGATAAGGCCGCCCATTGTATATTTTGTAGTGTTTGATTTATTTTTTGTTATGTATTTTTGTAGTGTACAATAAAGTATATATAAATAAATAACAGAAAGTGACAGGTTGAGCATGGAATAAGTAAGTACTTTTTAATAGCATGGAATTAGTAATTAGTATACAGATTGTCAGTAGGTCGAATTTCGACCAGTGGGCGACCACTAGCATTGAATAATTATTCGAATAAATATTTCAGTATTTAGCTTTTTTTACATTTTGAGGTTAATTTCTGTCGCTGCTCAGTTGCTTAACTAATTACCAAGGTGAGATGTCAGATGTTACACATCATTTAAATGCGACTACTGTAAAGCTCGCTCGTTTTTTTTTTCGATAGCTCACGAATGAGGTTGCGACGCATCTAGTTACGAAATGACCACGAAGTTGAGGCTTTAATTATTGGTTCTTTGAGGATGGGAGTATTAATAGTTTTATTTATTCAGGCTACAATTTTTTTTTTTTGGTTGGGAATTTGTCAAATAGCTTCTCCCGCTCTGGACTGAGCGGGAGGGTGTGTCAGACTCTTACTGACTAAATCCCAGCCGTGTTCCTTCCATTGCCTGTGACAGGGCGAAACTATAAGGGTTCCTTGTTGACTACGAAACCCTAAAAATGGTGAAAAAATATTGCAATTAGAAGAAAAAGATTTTGGTTAAGTATAAGGATTTTAAACGTTTTTAATTACGGGAATTGGGTTTCTGGTAAAAAAATTATATAAGCATATCAAACGCAAAGAGAGACTTCAGCCCTCCTAAACTTACACAACACGACGAAGGAACACGGGTGGGTTTTAGTCAGTAAGAGTCTGACACACCCTCCCGCTCCGCCCAGAGCGGGAGAAGTAATTTGATGATTTCCCACCCCCAAAAAAAAAAAGCCCTTCTAAACTTAGACATACTCGTACAACACTGCAGATCATCTTTATTGTTTTAGTTGTAACCGGGTGTTCAAAAGTAAATTCGATCTAGCGAGCCATTTAAGGGCACACGCAAGGAAGTGATTTTGAGGACTATGTATAACAAACGCTAACAAATACAGGCGTCAAACATAACATATTTCCCTTCGTAGCCCTCCACACTGGATAAAAAGATTCGCAGTTAGGGTTGCCATACGTCGGGAATATGTCCAGAAAAATGTGTTTACTTAAAGAGTGAAATATTTTTTTTTATAAATCAAATGTTTTTATTTCAAATTAAGGCAACAATCAGCATTATATGTAGTAATTATTAACTGTTATTTAATGTTCCCAGAAATGTTCTTCAACACTTTACCGAATATTTAATAATAATTTTGTAAAACATTTCGCAACTCAAATTTCAGTATTCACATAAACTATGCATAATGTCATTAATATTATATTTACAAGAAAGTCAGGAATTTTCATCAAATGTCCGGTGTTTACTCCGGAATTTGGATTTTCTGATCTGGCAACCCTACTCGCAGTGCACGTATCAACACACGTCAAGAAAAATGGATGTCGATTTTTCCTATTTTGCTGGGCAACAATAACATAATAAAAATAGGCAGCTCGTATAGAAAACATGGAGTCGGAATATAATATTTTTATTACATCAGCGAATGCTATTCTGCCTGCGGCTCTACATATTGTGTAAGAGAAAAATAATAATATCATGTGGAATATTGGAAAGCTTTGTATACGTAAATCAGGACATGCATGCATGCGAACATTTTTCAATTAAAGCTCTTGCTACACAGTCCCGGCAGAGGTGACCTTGGTGGTTTACAACCGTGTAGAAGGACCTCCCAACGACCTTGGTTTAAAGAGCTTCGTTAGCGACCAAGGACGAATAGAGGAGGTTTGGTCGGCGGCCGACCGTGCCGTGTAGACGGCGGTTGCCAATCACTAGTACGTTAGTCGCGCGCTGTCAATCGTCACGCGGGGCATACAATATGATTGATGATGAAAAATATGTACTAATAAAAAACTTTTTACAAAAAATAAACAACCCACTTCTAAAAAAAATCTATAAAGTGAAAAATAACTTTAATTTCAGAAGTCCGTGTCTTTGGATCTGTATTTTAAAAGCTGGAAATTTTGTTAAGAAGTAGGTAAAAGAATGGGAGGCTTAAAAACTTTCACATGTAAAGTTTATTCTTTGTCGTATGGTAGGTATATTTCATACGCCATAACACAACGCCTATGAGGCATCGGTCAATAAGAATTTCTTTCTGAATTTGATAAATTCGCCATGACGTCTTTACTGCTCGAATATCACGACAGAATGGCATGTTGGCGACCATGTAGTTGAAACAGCTCTGCCGGTCGCCAACCAAGGTCATCGCTGACGGAGACGCAATTGTTAACCGTGTAGCAGGCACTTTAATATTGTAGTAATATGGTAGTCAAATTACCCTGAAACTACAATTCTCAGAAACGTGTACCGAGTACGTATTCGGTGAGTTTCTGAGAACTGTAGTTTAAGGTAGGGTGGGTAAGAAGGTACCTAAAACCTGTAACAGACGTTTTTACAGGTTGTAGGTAGGTACAGATGTAAAGGTTTTATTGATGTAAAGGTTTTTATGGATGTAAAGGTTTTATTAGAGAAAGCTTATTACAGCACTAACGAGTTTTGGACTGAGAAACTAACATAACCCTGACTGGTATATGAAACATTTGGACTATTCTCATTATTATTAGTTATCTTTGATTATTATGATTCAAGTAACAAAGGCGAACGGCAGACTTGTATAGGACTTTCGTATAGCTAATAAAATTTCGTGTTTTGGAATATTTTTTGTTTTAATTGGTAGTTAATACGATGGACAAGCCTTTTTTAAATTCTTGGATTTTTAGAACTTGGGACGTAAAAGTTAGAACCAGTTTTATTTTTTAAGGTTAAGTACTAGTGTACCAATGTAGATTGTTACTTATAGGCATCTAAACATTACTTCGGTAATAAAGTATATGTTCTAGATAGCTTGTCGCTATTTTTGTAGTGTTTTACTTACTATCAAGTAGGTAAATTGAGATGAGGATCGTACCTACTCAGCGGAGTGCATTAGGAGATACCTATGTCCAGCAGCTGACTGCAACAGTTTGATAATGATAAAGTCCTGATGGGGTTTTGAATGTAGGTAAATAAAACAATACAGTTAATATTTTTTTTAAGTACCTACATTTATTTTATTTATAATTAATTAATTCGTAAATTACTTCATCTAAGAAGGGGGCAGGTCGGGTAATACCCTCATGGCGAGCATAGCTTAAATACCAACATAACTGCGTTTAGTTTACGACTAAATTACGTGCAGTTATTAAATTTTTTTTTAAATATTATTAATTAATTAATTAATTAATCCGAACTTATAAAAATAGTAGGTACACTTACATGAAAATAAATGGCTTAGTTGCCTTAATATGTGGTACAAATTCTAACAAAACAACAAAAACAGTAAGCTGTACGAAATCTGCCGTTCATCTGTCACTTATAAGACGTATTTGAATTATTCTTATTTTTGACTAAAATATTAAATCCATATTTGACTATGATTATGATTATTTATGGGCATGTATTTAAGGCGTTGACAAGACCCAATTGACCAAAATAGGCTTCTCTTAAGAAAAAAAAAATGCCAAATCTGTATAATTTATGGTAGCGCAAAAAATATTTGTTAATTTTGAACATATTTCTGAGAACTTGGTTGTTACCAAAACACGTTTTGAAAAAAGAATCTCGATACAAACTAACGTTAAACTAACCTCTTACCTTGAGTTCTAATCCAAAATATCTGCATTAAATATCAACATACATTATGTATTTAATTAATAACAAGAACGTCTTATTTGAATGCAGAATTTGGTTGTTTTTTATTTTCGATTACTCAACTCATATTTTGAGTAAATAGATAATTGCTTCATATTTTGCAATAAATTACAAGCGTTGTGTCATTGCTCTTCTCTTTATTTTCTATGCAATCTGACAGTGACCGCGGTTTAGGTGTTGTCAGCGTCTTAACGCGACGACAAATTGATCTGAATTTGGGATTAAAAAAATAATCAAAGCCGGTAGCAAATGTGGTTTGCAGCTACTGGATAGAAAGATAATTTTAAGTAGAAAGTAGTAACTTGATAATCAGTCGTTAGCTTTGTTTTAATTTAAACTGGCATCGATTTTTTTTTTTGGGTTCCTTTAGTCACCAACAATAGAGGGAATCCGTTAATGGTCACTGTTGTAACCTAACCTAACCCAAATGATTCAATAACAGTAGATGGTATCATACTAACCACAAAGCATTTGTTTTATATTATTAGTATTATACTGTATGAGGAGGTACTATATTGATTATGTGAACTAAATAAAAAAAATACATAACTCTTGTTGATTTAGATTTAAAAATAATATTTAATCGCTGGCAAGTTATTTTTTTAGTAGCAAATAGTTAGTCGCCCTTTAAGTTGTTAGTCGCCTGGGAAATAATTTGCCTTATTTATGTAGCGAACCAATTTTGAAATAATGCAGTTCAAAACGTTTTGACCGTTATTTATTGTTGCTAAGTATTGCATGTAAATAACATTGTGATGATTTAGATTTCTTAATCAGTTCTATTTTGTACGCCATCTTGTATCTTGTATGAAGTGAGCTTGTGGCGGCATCTACGTCGCCACATACGAACTACGCATCACACTGACGTCACGCAAAATCCTGCATCGCGCAAGCAGAGTTTACCGCGCAACTAGCATATATACAACATCCCGACATCAACCGTCGGGCAGTTGCCCACCAGACACGACACCCGTCTGGTCGGAGGATCCTCCCTTTTCTATGGAGGATGAGTGAACTTTACACCCTGTTCCTCGTGCCTCTATACTGGTGGCGACGTAGATGCCGCCACAAGCTTAACCCGCTTATACCTACAACTCATGTAGCGGGCTATGAAGGGCTTCATACGTTTAAGTTCACTTCGAAAAATCGGACACAGTGTACAGTCAATAGCACATCAAGTTATACGAAACTGTCAAATTTCTCCAAATGATTTTAAACCTTAAAATGTTGAGTTCAAAATCGAATGAGAAAATTTTACAGTTTGTGGTAACTTCTACAGATTCTAGACTGTGGCATTAAACATACCTACCAAACGACAAAGAATAAACTTTTCATGTGAGAGTTTTTAAACCTCCCATTCTTTTAGAACTTCTTAACAAACTTTCCAGCTTGTCACGGCTAACCAATCCGTCTTTTAATTGAATCACTGTCCCCACACTGTTACGGCCCACTACCTCTCACAGAGAGGAGGCCTGTGTCCCAGCAGTGGGCGCATTATAGGCTGATTATGTATGTTATGTACTGTCACAACACCTACAACTAACATTCAAACCTTATCTGAAGTTCATCCCTCTCTAAGTTGACTAAATTAAGAACATCTGCAATGCAGGTACAGCTGACGTCTAAGCTAGCAGATTTCGATATCAACTATCGCTATCTCGCGATAGGCTAACGATGTCTCGTTTTTCGAATAATTTGATTAATAGTATAAATAATAGCACAGATAATATAACATAATAGTATATTGTATGCATTGATTGATCGTGTCATGACTAACATAGTTTTAAGATAATGAATGTAATATTAACAAAATATGGACAAAAATTCGTCCGAATTAAATGTTTTTTTTAATATATATGTACATATATTTGAACTCTAACGTTTGCAACACCTTTCCATCACCATAGCTCTGTCTCACATAGGGTCGCAGCATTATGCTGAGCGGTGGCCGTTTTGCGTGGATGTGACGCATTTTTCCACCATTTTGTTATTTTTTAAGGGTTCCGTAGTAAACAAGGAACCCTTATAGTTTCGCCATGTCCGTCTGTTTGGCCCCACTGTAATTTGACATAGGTATATATATTATACCTATGTCAAATTACGCCGATAAAGTGCTAAATGTGCTAATCTTGCACGTAATGTGGGGATGATATGTTTTTTCTCGCCTATCCCATGATGTGGGGTACATACCCCTGTTGAATAGGCCTATCAAAATGTGGGTATGTGAACACCACTTTTCAATTCTAAGATCCGTTTATTAAGCATTAGAATACTAATTTTTGTAAGAGTCAAGTGTCGCTAAATGGTTGCATAAGGAGATGTGAAAAAAATCATGGCAGTAGTACCTACATATAATGAAATTAAAAGGAAAACTATCACAGTTAAGTGGACTTTACAAGTTAACGAGTAATAGTCAGTTGGAGAATTGACTGTTAAGTTTGTTTTTCGGATAAATTCATCCCAGCGTCCCAGCTACGGAACCCTTCATCGTGCGTGGTCCGACACGCACTTGGCCGATTTTTTGTGTTTTATCTTTGCGTTATGTTTACTACCTACAAGTAAATTAATGTTCTTCCTTGCTTTAATTCACTAAATATGTTTACCAAAACACGTATTTAAAACATGCCTCTGTTTCTATCAATTGTTTGACAGAGACAAAATGATGTTTTAAATATATTTAGCGTTTAACGCATTTAGTGATTTGTGTTGCTAGCGGGCATAGTTGTATTTCCGTACTGGTTGAACGAAGCTAACACAACTATTCGAATGGCAAACAGAAAGACTGGAACCGATGGCTTAATGTGCTTTTAGATACACGTGTATCCTCGGAAACCACGTTAAGCAATTGCTTCTGCGCCTGATCTCTCTTCGGTCGTGTCGGATTGCCGTCCCATAGGAATATGAGAGTGAGAGAAAAGAGAGTGCAACTGTGTCTGCGCACACTCTTGTCCACTATAGTATCTTCCGCGTCGATGGCTGGTCTCCGCTGAAATTCTATCTTTCTGGACTTTTTTTTTTTGGCTGGGAAGTTATCAAATAACTTCTCCCGCTCTGGGCGGAGCGCGAGGGTGTGTCAGACTCTTACTGACAAAAACCCACCCGTGTCCCTTCAGTTGCCTGTATTGCCAAGGGCCTTGGTAACCCTTTCGAACTTTCTCGCGACCCCGGCAGGCATCGGCCCTAGTGGACCCCTACACTTGTGCTGAAGATATCTCTTTGAGGCGCGCGTGGAACACAACGTGCCATCAACCCGGGCCTGGTCCTTACCGGACGGTGAGCTACCCGCGCCTACGTTGCACGGTGGCCGAAAATCCGCCGAAAAGCCCGGGATTCCCAACGCCCAGGGCGTCTCCTGCGGCGGCTAGGGCGAGAGGGCGCGAAATTTGCCTTTCCCTCTGGTGACGGCTGCCCATGTCCTCTCGCAACGGTCTGTCTGGCCTGGATGATTATTATTATGTCAGTGTGTCAAAGAACGGCCATCTATCTAAGGATCCACCCCAAGTGCAGCTTAATCTCGAAGATCGATCTTTTTTCCCCTTTACTAACTATCAGTCATTTGCAGTCACTTCAAATCCTAGCTTATGTAGCATCTTTTTGAATCAATCAGGTCCCCTCCCACTCGACCCGTAAGTACAGTTATCAATCACGCAATCTTGATTTCGAATCAATTACGTTCGCAATCAAGTTCCAAATTGAGCATCTGCAATGCAATCTGAGCTGATAGCGTATCGGTTATCTGTGACCGTCGATACCGAGTACAGATAGTTTAATCAACGCTCGGTCAGATTATCTCAAAGCGCCAACTGCAGTAATTGATACCATGTGAATTTAGTAAGAGCCATACGCTTACATATGGGAGTTCATTTATTATTGATATGGCAGGATTTCCAAGGGGTTTAAATGTTTGATGTTTGACTAAGATTTTTATGCGCATCCATGGCTGATCTTTGCGTTATGCTCGTGAACGGGTGCTGCTTGTGGTGACTGGTCATCTTGCTGATCATGGTTTTAATTGTTATTAGTAATTGTTTACTTATTTTACTTCGATGGGGCTAGTTTATCATTTCTCACTTCGAGCTACAGCAATTGCCTTATGTAAGCAGGCACGCCCTTTATGCCTGGAGGCTTTTATTTAGGTATTAAGTTCTATTTACGTTGTAATTTTTATCTGCTTGAGTACAGTTTGTTCATTGTTTTGTTGGTATACTGGCGCGTGCTAGCTAACGTATGGCAAGTGTGTAATTTAATCCAATGTTTTGTGTTTCGTAATGTTAATTACTTTGCATACGATTTGTATAGAAGCAAGTTTATATAACTAAACAGACAGACGTGCTGCTGGGGAGTTTGTTCCACCACTTCTTCTTCCCAGCTAAAGCACTAGGAAGTGGTGAAGGGCGGGCATTTTTCGGGGACTGTCTTATGTAGGTAACTTTGACGTTCGAAAAGAGCTGATTTTCAGCCTAGTTTGAATAAATGACTTTTGATTTTGATTTTGATTTCATGAAATAATTAAAAAATAAGATTTTGAATCATTTGGAAAAAAACAGCACCCAATTGCGTAAGACACTTTCAATAACAATCCGCAGGATTTTGAAGGAAATTAAATATCTCACTGTTTTCGTAACTTGCCCTTTTAAAATGTATGTTAGCAAGCACAAACATACTTAGACTTAAATCAATAATATCTGGAGCCCAACTATGATTTGTCCATACAAATATCTTTTCTATTTAAGATAAGATAAGATAATATTGAATATTTCATACTTGTAAAGACATGCATGCAAGATGGGAACAACATTAGCGGGACATGTTTGCCACATGATGTGACGTGCAAATGTCAAGAAATATTATTAATTACAACATTCTCTTAAAATAACAATTAATTAATTAAAGAATTATAATAATATTGTAATAAAGGTATGTGTGTGTGAGTGTGTGCGTGTTGCGTATTGTGTTTTGTTAGCGGGAATCGAACTCGTGAACCCAACAGCAAGTCATTCGCCTAGTACGAAAGGGTTACCGAGGCCCCTGGCAACACAGACAACGGAAGGAACACGGGTGGGTTTTAGTCAGTAAGAGTCTGACACACCCTCCCGCTCCGCCCAGAGCTGGAGAAGTTATTTGATAATATCCAATCCAAAAAAAAAGTCATTCGCCTAGCTAATCTACCTGAAATGTCAGTTATTGGATCACTCCTTTTATAGAGTCATGCAAACCTGTCGTTACATTAAAACTACGCTAGTACACGTTAATTACGAAGCCATAAATGTCACATAAAGGCTACATAGCAGTCGATTGTTTATTTCCGGGAAAAAATAATGTTATACCTCTTTGTTTGTATGAGGATGAAAATTGAAATAGGCAGCAGCGCAAATCGATACAATCTGCGGAGACAGATCTTTTAGAATGTGATGTTGTATTTGACATACTTACATGAAAATGAACAAAAGTTCTCTACTTTAGTTGTTCGTGATATTTTTACTTTAGCGAAGTTCTTTTGTTGTCTTAAGGGTCGGTTAATCGCCGTTGACCTTGGCCATACAAATGCACGACGCGCTCACGCTGCGCCGCCGTTTGGCTTCATAGGGAATATGTATTTTTAGTAACGAAAATATGAATATTTAAAAATAATTTAAAAAATAGCTTGTTCATGCAAAAAAGTCATGAAAATATCTTAAGTAGTTTGAAAGTAACATAGTTTTTTTATGCTTAGGGTAGACATTACTTCCTGAATTTATTTCATAAAGTATTTTACTACAATACTAAACAATCTTTATTTACATAACCAAATTACAAGATGATTATTAACATTAACTAAATTAAATTAAAACTAAGTTAAGCTTAAAAAAGGCCCTCGGGGCATTGTACCGAGGATGCTGGCGGCATTTCCTCGCTGAATTGCAATACTTAAATATTCACTTATAGAATTGATGTGTATGCGTTCTAGTTTAACATATGTTTTTTGAAAAACTTACTTGCATTATATGAAGGCGTAATAACATATTTAAAAGTCACTAAAATCATATATCTGCGCGACATGAGACTGCAAGATCGATATTATTATTTTTGAACAGAAAGATGGCTCCACATAAATTTGACAACATTAATTCATGGATTATTTGCCAAAAAGCAGTGTAAAGACCGAATACTAGAGACATTGTACATTCATCCATAAATACCAACCTGATAGATATACTTTAGGAGCAGTGGTGGCACAGTGGTAACGGTCGCGACTTACGAGCCGTAGGTTCGAACCCAGGCAGGTGCTTTACTTAGTGTAAATTATTTAATCACCACTGCTGTCAAAACGGAAATCATCGTGAGGAAACCGTCATGTCCTAGAACCAAACATTGAAGACTACATCTGACATCTACCAACCCGCACAGGGCCCGCGCGGTAAATTACGGCCCACTCCCTCTCACAGGGAGTAGGTCTGTGTCCCAGTAGTGGGAACATTATAGGCTGATTATGTATGTAGATATACTTTGTTGCACTATAATAACACGAAACAACAACAATATCCCATTTGTGTTCGCAGTCGTAAAAATAAAAGACAATAAACCAGCTTACTAATGCGATTGGCAGATAAAACGGGCGATATTCGATGATACCACCTGTTTATATTATTTTTATGCTCTTTGCGTGTTTTGTTTATACATACATATATAACATCACACCTGTATTACCCGAAGATGAAAGAGATGTAACTATAGTACCTACACCAACATTTCGCTAGTTTTGTTTTAAGTACCATGTAATAGGGGACGAGCCTATTGCCATCGACCGGGCGCGAATCCAAACTCCAGGCTGTTACTGAGAAATTCCAGATGAAAAAATCCAATAACATTTTTGCCCGACCCGGGAATTGAACCCAGGACCTCATGATCAATAATAGCGCTTGCGACCACTACACCACCGTACTTCGTTGGTAGAGGTGTTTTGTTTATAACATTAAAATCTTCGTAACGAATCTCCGTTCGTTATTAACTGATTGTCAGGCAATATTCAATCTAAACTACAAAAGATACGATCTTTAGACTTTTTAGAGATGCATTTTAATATGTTTTTCATCTCCACCCCTAGGTGAGGTATCTAAAACTCTATATATAAAAATCAATATATCTCCAACTTTAGGTAATCAATCATAGTATTTTTAATTCCTGACCGATCTTGCTTATAAAATGATATTCTGTAGGTGCTCATTTAGTTAACAAGTCCTTGACTTCACAATCAATTCATTGGATAGACTTTGTTTCTCCAGTGTCAGCTTTGTCAGAAGTGTTTTCAGCATTTGCAGAGTTAGCAGACAAAAGTTGAGCTTCAAAAGGCAGACCGTACTAACATAATATACAACTACATTTCATACGACAAAACCTTTCCTTCCTATTTATTTTATTACTTCACGTCATCACCGCCTCACATATAAGTCGGTAGACTCACTCATAAAAGAAGACGAGACTATTACGTACTCCCGTCACGTTGTAACACCGAGCAACGCCGAGAGGTCACGTTACGTTACCTTCGACCGATCGTTTTCACGAGAGGTCACGTGATCTACGACCGATCGCTTTTCGGTACGTCTTCCGTTTCATTTCCTCTCCCTAATTGTGATATTGGGATCATCAATTTGGGCTCGGATACATGCTGGGCTTTTTATTAAAGGGAAGAGAAGAGGTAATTTTATTCTATCATATTTTTTTTTTTGCATTTGCCGATGCCACACGTTCATTGCATGAAAATATAGATTCATATCATTCAAATCAAATCAAATCAAAATATTTTTATTTCACATAAACCTACATGGGCACTTATGAAACGTGAGAAGCTAGGTACATAATCAGCCTATAATGTTCCCACTGCTGGGACACAGGCCTCCTCTCTGTGAGAGGGAGTGGGCCGTAATCCACCACGCGGGCCCAGTGCGGGTTGGTAGATGTCACATGTCTTCGAATTTTTGGTTCTAGGACATGTCGGTTTCCTCACGATGTTTTCCTTCACCGTTTTGAGAGCAGTGGTGATGAAATAATTTACACAAAGTAATGCGCCTGTCCGGGTTCGAACCTACGACCTACAACTCGTAAGTCGCGGCCGTTACCACTGGGCCACCACTGCTAGGTGCACGGTTCCAATTGGTCGTTTCCTATGGAGAAGAGCCGGCAAGAAACTCCACGGTTACTCTTTTAAAAATAATTGGCTTTTACAATGTTTTCAAATTACACAAATTAGGTATGGGAGAACAGTGTAGGCCTGTCGAAAAGTACTTAACTAAAAAAAAAGAGAAAAGGAAACGCTCTAAAGAAAAAAAGATCTAGTCTATTAAGCCTACAACGATTCATTCATTCATCATCTGCCTAGCCTTTTCCCAACTAGTTGGGTTCGGCTTCCAGTCTTAACGGATACAGCTGAATACCAGTATATTACATGGAGCGCCTGCCTATCTGACCTCCACAACCCAGTTACTGGGTAACACGATACCCCTTGGTAAGACTGGTTGTCAGACTTTCGAGCTTCTGACGACCCGTAACGGCTGTCAAAGATCTACAAATGACAGCCGGGACCAACGGCTTATCGTGCTTTCTGAGGCACGGAGTGGTCTTGGTATGTAAAGATGGTCACCCATCCACGGACCAACCGCGGCAAGCGTAGCTTAACCTGATCGAACGACCCGTGCAGCTGTTGTTACTTAGCCACAAGCCCCAAAAAAAAAAAGATTCACCTGGATTCATAAATTTACTCTGTTTGCATATGTTATATTAATATAAAGATTATAGAGTAGTGGTGGCCCAGTGGTAACGGCCGCGACTTACGAGTTTGTAGGTCGTAGGTTCGAACCCAGACAGGCGCTTTACTTTGTGTAAATTATTTCATCACCACTGCTCTCAAAACGGTGAAGGAAACATCGTGAGGAAACCGGCATGTCCTAGAACCAAAAATTCGAAGACATGTGACAATCTACCAACCCGCACTGGGCCCACGTGGTGGCTTACGGCCCACTCCCTCTCATGGAGAGGAGGCCTGTGTCCCAGCAGTGAGAAAATTATAGGCTGATTATGTACATATATATATATACAGGAAAAGCTAAAGGTTAACTGAGAACGGCGTAGTTTAAGACATGACAAAGTCGACACATTGATCCAAATATTTTGCAGGGAAATCGAATCTTTGATGATACTTATTAGAAAAATAAAAGTGATTTTCTGAGACACTGTGATACGTTATTTTACTGAGCTTATACATCATCAATATGTAGTGACATGAATATTAAAGCGGGTACTACAGGGCCATATTCTTAATTCTATTTGGAACGTGAAAATATTATTTTCGTGAATGTTAAAATAATTTACGGTAATTTATATTGCTGTTACAGGTGAATGGAACATTTTCTTTTTATTATTTATTTTGGTACCTTACCTGTATAGAAAATTCCACTTGATTGTTATCTTTTACGTACCTAATAGGTACTTAAAAGATACATGGTAAATTGGGTTTTGCTAGTCATCAGAGAGCTCACGAAAGGAAACGATGTAGTCTGGGTTGCTGTCGCCGGATACGGTGAATAGACTACGGTGACTATACTGGGTCAAATGTGGGTAAAATGACGTGATGGGTAAACAAAAAAGAAATTAATTTGATGAGTTTTTGTTTTCGGGTCATCAACCACCGCACATTGAGGACTAAAACTTCAAAACCACCTAGAGACCTCAAATATTAACCAAATTGAATCATTTTTCCACAGAACTGTTTAAAATTAAATTCCAAAGACACTCACGATTTACAAAATTAAGTTATTGTAAAACTTGCTCTAGGTAGGGCTAGAAGGGCTAGGGGGGGGGGGGGGGGGTTGGGCATTATTATATTGATTTACGTTGGATTTGGTGGGTTATGGAGTAAGTACTGGATTAATGGAATATCAAAAATTGGGCTTTATGAGTCTCTTTAGAATTCAATTACAAACTTTTTGCTTAAAAGTGTCTCATTTGGCTTATATTTGCGATTTATAGGTGGTTAAGACAAAAATTGGCTCCATCCCCAATGTGCGCCGGTAGCGTAGTCACGTGAAATATCAGTTTAAAAAATCAGCTTTTATTTGTGTAAACTACACAGACGTGATGGGTATTGATAATTAAGCACGATAAAATAAAAAATAAATCTCAACTCATACTTTCAGTAATAACACTACAAGCGGTCGTTGTCTCCAAAAAAAAATCATCAAATCTTTTTCATTTTTATTTTTGTGCTCAGATATCGACACCCATCACGTCTGCGAATTTTAGCTAGCCATTTTATTTTGACCCTGTATATACCTAATACGAGTATATACGATATAAGATACATAGAAGGTAAAGTATTTATACTGTTTACGGTGACAACCTAATTCGTGTAAACGTGCTCAGCACTTTCTCTGTTGTTCATAGACCAGTTTTTGCACCCACGTACTTCTGAAGTATTTTAGCTTATCAGAAGTTCAGCCCTTACAGATAATAAAATAGTCTCTTCATACAAAAAAAAACATGGAAATAACTTCAGTAGTTTGAAAGTAATACCGCTTTTTTATGCTTCGGGTAGACATTACTTCCTAAATTTATTTCATGAAATAAATTATTACAATACTTAAATATTCACATAAATAATTGATGTGTTTGCGTTTTAGTATAACATATATTTTTTGCATAGCTTACTTGCATTACATGAAGGTTAGGACAGATTAAAATGTCACTAAAATCATATATCAGCGCCTTAACTCCTGCTTCGTCACGACATTCGATGTTTATCTAATCTTGAAAGTGCCGAGAGCTCGCTCGGTGAGTGGTGTGGTGTGGAGTCTTTGTAATTAGGATCATTAAGTGTTAAGTAATTATATTACATCCTTGTTGGCTCTTTAAGGAAGGAAATTGATGAATAATCTATTTGGGAAGTTTTTTGTTTGGGTTCTGAAAGATATATTCTATACATAAATATTATCTACCTTATAATTATCTACTTACAATAAGTCTTTTTATTTTTTTGTTTGTTTGAATGCCAAATAAAGCTATTTGTTTTTTTGTTTGTTTGAACGCGCTAATCTATCGATCGGATTTAAAAATATATATTATATGAACGTTAAAATAATACGCTATTTAACATCTCGCTCCTAGGAAGCAATAGCGCGGGCGGGCGATGCGATGCGGTGAGAGTCGGACACAGAATAGACCATTCCGTTCTATCGCAGTCGAAAACGATTGCTGAGTGGACTCATTTTCCTTCAATATTTCAGGGTCATGTTGCAAATATACTTATAATTTAGAAACAATTGTTTAAAATGTCTAACCAAAAGCCATTCCATTTTTTTTGTTTTAATATTTTTTTCGTCCTAATATTTTCGCTCTTCAGACCTGCAATTAAAAAAATCAATTTAGAATTATTAAAACTTTACTCTTTAAGGCGCTGACAAGACGCAAATAACCAAAATGTTCATGTCTTAAGAAAAAAAATTGCCAAATCTGTATAGTTTGTGGTAGCGGAGTAAATAGATAATTGCTTCATATTTTGCAATAAATTACAAGCGTTATGTCATCGCGCTTCTCTTTCTTTTCTATGCAATCTGACAGTGACCGCGATTTAGGTGTTGTCAGCATCTTAACAAGACCCAGAGTGACACCAAGACATTAAGGGTGTATTCCGAAAGTTACGACCGAACGACTACTTGTCTTACGGCCGATTGCGACCGGTGTAATAACGCCACCGAGTTAAGTGTCGTGTTCAAATAAAATACGTTTATTGCAAGCCATGAATTCTCACCGATTAGGATCTTCAACTTGCTGAAACTTACGTGGTTTTCCTTGGCACCGTTTGCAGTTGGGAAACTCCGTAAATACATTTTTGGTTTCAATTGGAAGCTATTGAGAAAATTTAAAGATCCAGTGTTGACAGATCCTGTCTTGACGGTAGGTAAAATCTCTTAAATCGGTGTACCTATGTTGCAAATGTGCGCAGCGTCTTAGAATATGCGTACCCAATCTGGTCTCCCCAATACATTATTTTTATAAGAACCAGCTGGACCGGGTTCAAAGAAAATTTATTAACCACCTAACTATAGGCTCCGTAAACCTCCGATGGCCTATGAAAATAGTTGTCGAACACGTGGTCTGCTAACACTCGATGAAAGGCGCAAGGTTATGGATATGTGTTTGCTTTATAACATACTTAATGGACGCCTCGATTGCTCGGAGTAGTTTGCGCAGGTAACTTTCTTATGCACCAATGGTGTATCACGCGACATTTAAGAGATTACTCTCTTAAATGTCGCGTGATACACCATTGGTGCATAAGAACTTGAGTCTGGCGTTCAACGGGTCACTCCCCTGCGGCACACTCGTCACACTACGATGCTACACGTGCCTCAGCACTCGACTAATTACGCCAAAAATTGTGTATTGACTCGTATTGCTCGAATTTATAACACAGATTTCTCTCAAGTGGATATATTTAACTGTAATAAACCAACTTTCAAAAAACAAACAATAAATACCATAAACGAAGGCAAATGACAAACTACCAATTAATTAATCTCTTATAACATAACTCTAAGTAGGTAAGTAACTAAATCTAAATTTGCACTTTTTGAATTTAATATTTTTGAAGTTAATACTTTTTCTTTTTTTTTTGTAGTCCGTTCGCATGTTTTATACTTGTCCTAGTTATTCAGGGAAGCCTATTATATTATTAGCCATACAATACTGTAATACACATATCCTGTAACATAACATATATATCGCTGTTGGTTGCCTAAATACAATAAATAATGTAAAAATAAAAAATAAAAAATTGTCCACCCCAGAGCCCAGACCCCAGAGACGCCCAGAGCGTTTAGACCGAGGCGACAATTATTATTTTTCCTATTAAAAAAGTCCCTACAATTTTGATATCTAACCGAACAATAGAAGCCGAAATCAAATACGCAAAAAAAAAATACATGGGCCAACTTTTATGGCAAAACCAATACTCAAAAGTAATGGGTAAGTCCAATTTCATGTTTAGGAGAGCTCACCTTAAAGGTCGCGTGTGTCCTTGAGGCATTATTAAGAAACTTTTAGTAGACACAAAACTTATGGACGTTTGAACCTTCGCGGTCCTGGTACATTTTCCGAGTTTTATACTAAGGCCCTTGTCACGTGGAGGTTCTTGTCCATTCTTCTCCATTAAAAACTACCTTTTAGAAGGGTCGACTAGAATCACTTCTATTTTTGACGTTCAAAAGTGCTTTTTATGTGCCTATTTGAAATAAAGGACTTTGACTTAGAGAGCATAGCATAGCATAATCAGCCTAAAATGCTCCCATTGCTGGAACACCTCCTGGATCATTACTGGATTGCTCCTCTCTGTGAAAGGGAGTAGGCCGCAATCCACCATGTGGACCCAGTGCGTGGTGGATGCCATAATTCTGTCTCAGAATTTTTTGTTCTAAGACATTGCTTACGAAGCTTTCAAAAAAAGTTAATATGTAGTAGCCTTGCGAGGATTGCCTTATACTAAACAAATTTGTTGAATTTGCCTGCCTAATGTGACAGTTATTCTTACTCTTGTTCCCTTCTAATGAAAATGGACTAATGACATCTCTGTAATTAATCGGCCTTTCCCAATACCTTATTTTTTTTCGCAAGATTAGTTCTTTGTTAATGAATTTCATCCTAAATTGGATCGGAACAGTCAAAGAAGTATTGGGTCGTGTTGAGAACTTGTGTTGTTAAGAAAAGTTGAAGATTCTGGAGCGAATTTCTTATGTGTTAGCGTTGATTTACGTTACAGGAAAACATCGTGAGAAAACCTGGACATAAGAAATTGCGACGTCGCAATGAGCAAGCATGTTTTCCAAGGCTCGTTCACTCTTTGTATTGGAAGAAGTCAGTTAGCCAACTTTTAAAAGTATACGTTAATGGTATTTGTGCCTTGCTATGCTGAAGTTACAAGCTAGTATTATTATGATCAAATTCGAATTCAAAATGTTTTATTTCATATAAACATAATGGGCAGTTATAAAAAGTCAGAAGTTTGGGGCAGGGCTTCAATTGGTCTTGGAAACTTAAAGAGCTCAACTGATGTCCAATAGACAGCATTTTTTTAAACCTCAAAATAGTTGAGCTATGCTTTTGTTATGAAGTGTTTATTTGTCATTGCGGGTAGGTACACTAGGTACTCTACCTTAATAAGGACAATTTATATTTATATTTAAAGGACAATTATACACAGCATTAGGGATCAGACGACAATACCAGTGACGTCACTCATTACGTGAGGTGAAAACACTTGTAGACGAGAGAGGGTCGCGTCTATTCATACCCTTATACCCTACTTCTGAGTGAAGTACGTAACAATTGATGCTAGAAATAGTTCGGCCTGTAATCAAAGACGGCGGACAATAGGCCGGGGTAACGATAGAATGATGGAGTGGGAAGAGGGACGGTTTTATGGTTGTCTCTTTCTTAATTCATTTCTTTCAGTTAATAATTAGGATGTGTATAGCTGGATTTCGCTGGATGGACGGAGCGAAAGACAGAGAAAGCTGGCATTCTCTGGAGGAGGCCTTCACCTCAGTAGTTCACAAATAAAAATATTAAAACAACAGACTGACATTATTTGACAGTTCTAAGAAAAGGCTAGGAACACGCCAAATTGGCGTAGTCAGTCAAATTAATAAGCAATAAATTTCCCTGACTGTATGAAGCACAATTTACGTCAGTATTCGATATCCATTCGTATAGTCACGAGCGCCTTACGCAAGATTCAAAAGCGATTCTATCCTAAAGTATTGATAAATATTCAATAGCATGTTAGTAGTATTATCAAAACCTACATATTATGAAAAAAGTTTTTTCTCATAGTTGCAACTTAAAATTCAACAGAAAAACGCTTTTGAATTTTGAGTAAGTGTAAACTATTTAAGCTCGTGACAACTTAAGAGTCGACAATGATCCTTCGTTATATCGAAAACACTGCAGTATTCGTTTTGAAATATGTAAATATAATGGTAACCTTGTGGATTAATGTTAAGTACTATAGTTGACGACAACACGACAGAAAAACAATCCAAATCGAACCATAAACCGCTAGTATTAAAAAGAAACTAAAAATTAGATCATGAAACTCTGCATAATAACTTGCTCAACTAAATATAAAGCAAATACATGTTTTTTATTTATTTTATTGCCATTATTTTCATCGTAAAAAAATTACATAAACTATCGGCGCCTTGGAGCCTTCTCCCTGCCGCCATGTGTCGCTTACTCGCATCACTGCGAGCAGTAGTATGCGATCGGGATAAAGAGTGAGGTATTATGGACTCTTAAAGACCGCTGAGATATTATGAACTCTTAACCACCAGTGGTAACAATGTACTCGAAAGTCTTAAACCATTTGGACAGCTATATTACAACAACAGAATACTAGAACTATCTCGTTGGTCTGAAGGGATATTCATGGCGACAGATTGACAATTATGTTAATTGTACTGCGTTGCATTCATATTGCACCTGTCCCATCGCCAGCGATTAACGAGAAGTCAAGCTAGCAAATAAAACCGGCCAAGTGCGTGCCCGACCACTCACAATAAATATTATAACAATAAGAGTTCCGTAGTTGGGAAGGTGGGATGAATTTATCCCAAAAACAAACTTAACATTTTAGTTGAAAAACATGTTCTCCCATACACCGATATATGCCACGGTCAATTCTCCAACTGCAAATTTAAGTTAAACGACTATTACTCGTTAACTTGTAAAGCCCACTTAGCTGTGATAGTTTTTCTTTTAATTTCATTATATGTACCTACTACTGCCATGAATTTTTCTACATCTCCATAAGCAATCATTTAGCTGGCAGGAGGGTCCGGACACTTGACTCTAACAAAAATTAACACTTTAATTACTGCTTCATATTACGCAACAGACCAACGTGTTCCTGCCGGGGTCGCGGGAAGGTACTTATGGCTCACCGAGGCTCCCGCAACACAGGCAACGGAAGGAATACGGGTGGGTTTTAGTCAGTAAGAGTCTGACACACCCTCCCGCTCCGCCCAGAGCGGAAGAAATTATTTGATGATTTCCCACCCAAAAAAAAAAGACCACGGTGTTGACAGACCCGCAATATTTTCGTATAAAGTTATTATTTTAGCACTTAGTCGGCGTGATTAATATGTATCCCTATCCCACATTACAGCTTTCTAGTATTAAGCGTCTCTGAGCTACAGCGGGGACAGACAGACAGACAGACAGACATGGCGAAACTATAAGGGTTCCTTGTTTACTACTGAACCCTAAAAAAGAGTTGGCGAAAAACGAGCAGTGAGTGCGATTACTCGCTGGTATGCGTGTGTACCAAGCGTGAGTCTTTCAGCGAGTGTGTGACCGCACGCCAAGCGAGCGTCGCTAAGCGAGGGGTTGCGACAAAAGAGTTCTCGTATGCGCCGTGGTGTGAACACTCCGCGATCAACTATTAATTTATATGTATATATTTTACATACACGTAACAACACCCTACAATATTTTGTACGTTTCTTGAGCGTGAAAACCAAATTTCAACTTAATCCTTCCAGTAGATTCGAAGCAAATTGCCTGTGACAGACAGACAGACGGACACACGAGTGATCCTACAAGGGTTCTATTTTTTCCTTAGAAGGTACGAACCCTAAAAAGTGTAACATTTTGACCGTCACGACACTTTTGTTAAAGTACAAAATTATGTGGGTTTAAAAGCTTATGTCTATGTATAAGTCGTACTGTAGTATAGACGTGCGGGATGCGCGTAAGCTCCATCAAACGAATATGTTTGGCGAGTAAATCTGTAAAGAAAAAAAAATAAAAAAAGCTGTATGCGTATACGAGGGTTATACTGAAAGCTTTTAGAACTGGCCACTTGTAAACGATATAATAAAAAAATCTGTTCAAATTATGAAAATGGAACTCTTTGCCAATATTATTGTGTATGTCATGTATTTTATTCATTTGTCATTTGTTTACGATTTGGCGGCAAATTTAAAATTGTCTGTGTCACGTCATGAATTTAACGCAAGAAAATTTTCGTACAATGTTTTTTTGAATCTTTTGATGTCATTTAAGTCAACAAGAAAGTTATGATAGACTTCGATTGGCCTTTCACGATGCCACCAGTTGTAAACAGGGGCACGAGATGGGGCTTATCTCGTGCCACTGTTTACAACTGGTTTAATAAGTTTAAACGTGGCCGCACTTATCTCACCGATGATCTGCGTGACGGCCACCTACGGCGACGACTGAAAATAACATCAGTGTTGTGCGGCGTATGATAGAGACTGACAAAAGAGTGACTTATCAGCAGATTCGGACAAGCTTAGGCATCGGTATGAGTCAAGTGCACAAAATCCTCCATGAACATTTAGCGGTCAGGAAGCTTAGTGCCCCGTGGATACCTCATAATTTGACAGAGGCCCAAAAACTCCGTCGTGTTGATTGGTGTCGTGAAATAGTTCAAAGATTTAACGGAGGTGACTCAAATGCTGTGTTCGTCATAATTACGGGTGACGAAAGCTGGATTTATTGTTATGATCCTGAAACTAAGAGACAGTCTGCTGTCTGGGTGTTTCCTTCCGAGGAATTGCCAACTAAAGTGAAGAGAGGTCGAAGCGTGGGAAAAAAGATCGCGGCCTCGTTCTTCGGAAGGACAGGTCATTACGCAACCATTGTTTTAGAGGATCGAAACTGCAGAGTGGTACACTTACAATTGTTTGCCACTTGTCTTGAAAAAAGTTCAGGAGAAACGACCTCGCAGTAGGATCCTCCTTCACCACGACAACGCCTCGTCGCACACCGCCAAGCAAACAATCGACTACTTGGCGTAACAGACGTGGAATTACTGGGTTACCCGTCATATAACCCGGACCTCGGACCTTGCGAATTTTATTTATTTCTCTCTTCAACGGCATTTTGAAACGCAGCCACTTAGGATAAGGTTTTTTCAGTGGTTCCATCGGATGCAGCGATGTATTTGATGCAAATGGACACAATTTTGAAAAGATATAATAAAACTAATAACTTGCTAGTTTGTTCAGTTTTTGATTTTCTAAGAACAATCAGTGTCACCCTCGTTAGCGTAAGTATGTGAAAACAATATTTCTTTCCTTAACCATTTTTTTTTTCTTTATTCTTTGCACTTGTTTTTGTTCTTAACACTTGTTTCATGATTATTATTGAATATATTATACAGGTTATTTTAATATGTTTTGTATATGTGTGTATTTATTGTATATTAGAAAAAAATATCATATATTTTTCTGATTTTGTTTACTGCAGTGGATCATATACTTTTAGGCGTTATAAAACTTGCGTTTAGCTCCTGTAGGCCTCTTAAGTTAGGGTATTATTTTGCTTTTAAAATCTTTCCTGCGAGTACTTTCCCTCAACTGTCTTTCCTCATTTGTTTCATAGGTATGCAGATATTTTTTTAAACTCACCACAATACTAAAACATAGAGGCTGGGCACAGAAAGATTTTTTAAATTTATGAAGTGTGGCCGACAGCCCTGTATTTGTGATTACCGAACCATGGTTCGAATTGCTCTCTTTTGGAGTACAAAGGCTTTCTGGCAGTTATATTTAAAACTATTCCTCCAAAACTGAACAACCTATTTCAACCTTGATTCTATCTAATAGACAAACTAGAAAATATAATGGTTATAAAAATATAATAATCTCACTGTACATTCATTTTTGACTATCTATTCAATCATTCATTGACACACTGGACATGTCTCTTAAAAAGTTATCGGGAAAATTGGAAAATTCGGGAACTCCGAACGTTCTTTTTTCTAAGGGATTTTTGTGACAGGACAACGCCTGTTGGCTCAGATAGTCCTTAGATAAGAAAAGCTTTTGCTTATTTTTTATCCTTCAGACAACTTAATAAAGTTTGCATTTATTTGAACAAGATTTCTTAATAATCTTCAGAGCCCAAACGATTCAGTGCGGATTGCCTTGAAAAATGTCCGCACCTCACATTTTGAAATAAAAAAAGAATAATTTTCAAACATCTACGCAAATGTTTCGGGTTGTTTCAAAATAATACCATTAACTTTTGATAAACGGTTCGAAGTTGTGCTTCAGTGATTTGGAGTCTTATTCCACAGGTTGTAAGGTTAAGATTTGTTTGAGGTTTATTTTTTAAACTGGGCTATCAGTAAGTAATTAAGTAGACGCCGTTTCTCACAATATATACAGGGGTGGACCAAAATTGCCTTCAAAAGTGATTTACAACTCAACAAACGGGAAGAGATGAGCGTTAAATGCTTAATGGATGGACCTTATCACGTCGGAGAAAGGTGTAATTTTGAAATCTTTATTAGAAAGGTTTGCAAGTAACATTTCTCAAAGTAAGCTTTGATTAACTGGCCACAAATAAACAGGGAAAATATTGTTTTGAATTTTGTTAGAACTCAATATGACTTAGTGGAAAACGCGAAGAGAAAATAACCAATCCTTTTGATGTGTATATTTTGCTACTAAATAAGTAAACTTGGTTTCTGCGATTTCTCAATTTATACTTACAACTATGGCTTCCAGTCTTATCGGATACAGCTGAATACCAGTATTTTACATGAAGCGACTGCATATCTGACCTCCACAACCCAGTTACTGGGTAATACGATAGGTACCTGTTGAGCACAGCACACGAAACGCTCTGCTGATCCTACAACCTGAGGCTGTGCTGTGCTGGGGGGTTAGACTCTGATAGGCGGGGGTATCGTGTTCTCCCAAGGGATGCGAATTAAACCAGCAAAAACGTAGTTAACACTTGTAATTATCAATAGACGTACACATAAACAACAGTTACACAGTTACACGATTAATGCTAAACTAATGCAGCACTAATTACTTTAAATGACATAATACACGCGACTTTATAGGGCTCGAGCGATCTCAACACCTATATGTGTTGCTCGCTTGATGGTTTGGAAAGACTAACTTGACTCCATTAGAATTCATCTCATGGAGTCAAGTGAGATGACTAACTTATAAATTCTATATCGGGGTATATTTATAGTAATGCCCCTGTAGCTACAATATCGGGGATGCCTTACTGTAGTATGTTTCTAATTGGCTCAATCAGCCAATCGGCGTGGACTTAAAAGTGGTCCCGCCCCTATTGTTGCATCATATTAAGTATGATGCAATCATTATGAAACAATCTGCAATATTGCATCAGTGTATGACGTAAACATTGCGAAAAAACTAGCAGTATTGCATAGGACGCAGCCTATATCTATTTCTATCTTATGCTAGTTGTGATAAATGGTAAACGGAGCTAGAATCATGGTGCTTCCTTTACAATACCCCTTGGTAAGACTGGTTGTCAGACTTTTGAGCTTCTGACGACCCGTAACGACTGTCAAAGATCTACAAATGACAGCCGGGACCAACGGCTTAACGTGCTTTCCGAGGCACGCAGGGGTCTTGGTATGTAAAGATGGTCACCCATCCACGGACCAACTGCGGCAAGCGTAGCTTAACCTGATCGATTGACCCGTACGGCTGTTGTTACTTAGCCACAAGCCCCTTAATTTTTAAATAAATTTATTTGGTTTAGAGCTCTTACGTTGTTTTATTTTTGTTCCAGCGCATTGTTGCGCTCTCTTTTTTCGCATGTGGAAGTAATTGACTCTGTCACATTCTTATGTCCACCCAGTTCGCTATCATTTATTTTTTACGTATCACCTTCTTTCGTATCCCGGTAAAATACATACTTGTCGGAAATACGTTAGTCACTCGTTTGACTAATCGGGACGCCAGCGCCACCAGGCGGCGCTCGACAGAGTCTACAACATAACGCTCGACCCGAGTTAAGGACAGTTGGTCAGAGGCGGTCAAGAAGTGAACACGTTAAGAAACTGTCGCACGTTCCGTATAGTTATGTCGGGTACCTACAGTGTGTGAATAGCTAGTGTGATTATTTGATCGTAAATTATAATTTGATTTAAACTGTAAACGGTTTTCTAATGTGTAATAACCAACACTTCCCATTGTACGCCCACAGTAGTTAAAATATGGCTGATGATAACGAGCGAGACGTACCTTCTCCGTCCGTCCGTATTAAGTTCTAGTACCCGTCAATGGATCTTATCGGAGTCATTTATTACCCCTCTAGCATAAAAGTCTTCGACACTGTACAGTAATGATGGATTGCCCGCTAGGTAGAGCTGTCAGCAAATAAATGAGTAACATAAATAACATAACAAAACATAACATAACATAACCTAACATCACGCCTGTAATCCCCGATGTGTAAGGCAGAGGTGCACCTATTATAGTACACCTACATTATGTTCGCCAGTTATTTTTAAGTCCCATGAAATAGAGGGCGAGCATTGCCATCAACCGGGCAAAAATCCAAACTTCGGCTGCTACGGAGAAATTTCTGAAAGAAAAACCCAATAACACTTTGCAGGACCCTAGAATCGAACCAAGGACCTCATGCTAAGCAGTAGCGCTTGCGACCTCTAGACTAATGAGGCACTCAAGCAATAAATTAAGACATAAGTCATATCAGTAACATTTTGTATTATTTGGAAGATACGTACTTACGTATCTTCCCAAGGTCACTTGACCTTGATGAATTTCTTTTACACGTTGTAACGTTAGAATTATCTCGTTTTAACATTCAACAAGTTTTTTTATGGTTCCGTAACCAAACTACTAAAACAGAATTCATATAATTTCATCATGTCCGTCTGTCCGTCCGTCCGGATGTTACACAGCCGTTACTAGGAGACTATTTGTACTATATCGATGAAAGAAGGTGACGTCTGCACATCGCTAAACAACGGTGAGGTGACATTTAGAAAAAATATTTAACTAAGGGTTATTATTATTATTCCCAATACATGTAGCCGAGGGAAGAAAAAAAAATCTAAGCACATAACTGTACCATTATCGATAATTAAAAAGATGACGTTCCGAAGTGACTTTTTTTATTGTATCACATCATCACATAATCAGCCTATAATGTTCCCACTGCTGGGACACAGGCCTCCTCTCTGCGAGAGGGAGTGGGCCGTAATCCACCACGCGGGCCTAGTGCGGGTTGGTAGATGTCACATGACTTCGAATTTTTGGTTCTAGGACATGCCGGTTTCCTCACGATGTTTTCCTTCACCGTTTTTGAAAGCAGTGGTGATGAAATCATTTACACAAAGTAAAGCGCCAGTCCGGATTCGAACCTACGACGTACAACTCGTATGTCGCGGCCGTTACCACTGGGCCACCACTGCTCTCTTTTTTATTGTATTTTTTTTTAAATATGGGATATTTTTGGTTACAACAATAATTTTTGCGTTCGATAACATCAATAGTGAGCATGCGTAAATGTTCATCCGAACTAGGGAACCCAACACTGCGTGATCTGATACGCACTTGACCGATCTTTATTCTCACATCATCTAGGTATGTTTTGGGTAACACTACTGATATGTTATACGATTCGTGGGATTTTGGCCCATTTTGCAATCCTCCTGTTCATGTTTTTCCTCAAGCCAATCAACTCAGCCTATAACAGTCCACTGCTGGACATGGCCTCCCCCAGGCTGCGCCACAACACCCTGTCCTCCGCCTTCTGCATCCAGTTTTTCCCAGCCACCTTTTTAAAGTCGTCGGTCCATCTAGCTGGGGGGCGTCCCACACTACGCTTGCCGATACGTGGTCTCCACTCCAGGACTCGTCTGCTCCACTGGCCATCGGTCCTTTGACACACATGGCCAGTCCACTGCCACTTCAGCTTGCTGACTCTGCAGGCTATGTCAGTAACTCCGGTTCTCTTCCGGATAACTTCATTTCTGATCTTATCCTTCAAAGAATCTCCGAGCATAGCCCGCTCCATGGCGCGCTGAGCGACCTTGAATTTGTGGACTAGCCCGACTGTCAGTGTCCACGTTTCGGCACCGTATGCCAGAACAGCACCCGTCCAGGACGCACTGGTTGAAGACAATCTTCAAACACTGCGGGATTGGCGACGAGAAGACTTACGAAGTTTTCCAAACGCGGGCAGCGTTTGGAAAAAAACCCAATCGGATCCTCCTGTCGGCTACCTTCTTAAAGTTGTGTCTACCGAGCTGGATAACTTGTCCTAGGTAGACGTACTCCTTCACAACTTCGAGACGTGACTCTTCGATGTGGATCCCCCTAGCCAATCAAGCCAATGATTTATGTAAAGTTAAGTTCCTGTTCATCTTAACGCCACTGGCCCAGTTTCATCAGTATTTTTTGTAATAGCTGTGTTTATATATCAAAAACGAACTTCTTACACAACGATCGTTATAAAATGCAGGTGGATTTTTAACATCTGCGTGGCAACCATTCGCTGAGCACATTTCCTAATATTTCGTAGACGTTTTTATAGACCACGTTGTTAAAATTCAACGATTATTTGTGTCCTATATTGTTTTATAGATTGCTATTTGTAGATCTTTGACAGTTTTCAGGTTATTTAAGCTACGCTGGCCGCGGTTGGTCCGTGGATGGGTGACCATCTTTACATACCAAGACCCCTCCGTGCCTTGGAAAGCACGTTAAGTTTCGTGCATCTTTGGCAGTCGTTACGGGTCGTCAGAAGCCCGAAAGTCTGACAACCAGCCTTACCAAGGGGCATCGTGTAACCAGTAACTGGGTTGTCAAGATCAGATAGGCAGTCGCTCCATGTAAAATACTGGTATTCAGCTGTATCCGGTTAGACTGGAAGCCGAGCCCAACATAGTTGGGAATGGATGTTTCCCGCAGACAGTAAAGAGATTTTTTGTTCACCTCAAACATGTCACCCCTTTTTAGGGTTCCGTAGGTAAACAAGGAACCCTTATAGTCTCCCCATGTCCTTCTGTCTGTCTGTCTGACTATCCCCGCTGTAGCTCAGAGACGCTTTGGCATCGGTATACATAATAATCACGCCGGCAAAGTGTTAAAATAAAATCTTGAAAAAAAAATTTTTTTACGGTAACTCCCTTGCACGTAATTTGGAGATGATGTTATTTTTTCTCGTCTACACCATTGTGTGGGGTAACGTTGGATAGACCGTTCAAAAATATTGCAGGTTTGTCAATGTCACTTTTCGATTCAAGTATCCGCTTGCGTAATATTAAGCGTTAAAGTGCTAATTTTTGTTAAAGTCAAGTGTGTGTCTGCCAGCTAAATGGTTGTTTATGGAGATGTGAATAAATTCATGGCTGTAGTACATATAATGAAATTAAAAGGTAAACTATCACAGCTAAGCGAGCTAAGTAACCTTTACAAATTAACGAGTAATAGTCGACCAACTTAAATTTGCCGTTGGAGAATTGATCGTGACTTAAATCGATGTATGGGAGAACATGTTTTTCAATTACAATGTTAAGTTTGTTTTTGGAATAAATTAATTCCAAGTAATCCCAACTACGGAACTCTTAATTGTGCGTGGTCCGACATGCACTTGGCCAGTTTTTTACTTTTAAATAAGATTGTAGTTTAACAACTGTCCATTTAAACGACTGGAAAAGCTTTATATTACAGGGTGATTGCATTTTTCTAAAAGTATTTCCAAAAAAAGAATATTACCGCTCCCCAGTTTTACCTACCTAGCTACTCCAAAACAGGGTGATTGCATTTTTCTAAAAGTACCTATTTCCAAAAAAGAATAATACCGCTCCCCAGTTTTACCTACCTACCTATTTCAAAACAGGGTGATTGCATTTTTCTAAAAGAATTTCCAAAAAAAGAATATTACCGCTCTCCAGTTTTACCTACCTAGCTACTCCAAAACAGGGTGATTGCATTTTTCTAAAAGTACCTATTTCCAAAAAAGAATAATACCGCTCCCCAGTTTTACCTACCTACCTATTTCAAAACAGGGTGATTGCATTTTTCTAAAAGAATTTCCAAAAAAAGAATATTACCGCTCTCCAGTTTTACCTACCTACCTACTTCAAACATTTGTTTAAGAAATAATACTTTGTCTCAATACTCCTATTTTATCTTCTTAGTAATTCCCTCTCCTACGTAATCCCAAACAAAAACGTAGTATTTTTCAAAAAACAATGTTTATAATGAATTCGCAATTTGCATTTATCTTCAAAACTTTTGCATTTGAATTAGCTTTTAAACTCTGAAGATACAAGATTTATATTGAATGCTGAAAAGTTGCTCAAATAGGATTAAAATCTTATAGCTTTTGCAAAGTTTCAGTGTACTCGTACCTGTAATAAATTGGTTTTTGCTTTGAACTTCACGTTCACAATAGTTTGCTTAGTTAAGCGAGTAATGAACGAGGTAAAGGGAATGTTTTCAATTCTATCTTTACCGTCGTGCAATTTGTGGCATGCATTTTATCTGAAAATCTGACAAGAAACTTTAGTTATTTAAAAGTTTATAGACATTAGACACAAAAATAGAGGGAAAAAGACATTCTATAATAAATTGCAAAGATTTAAGTACCTTATGATATGCTCTACTTATAGATTGTACCTACGTATTGCCAAAACTTTTTCTAGAATTCAAAACTACGATCAGTTTATTAATTTTCAAATATCTTTATTTACCATAAGACCTATTAACAAAATGCACTAATCCTAAGCTATCATTAACACTAATATTAAGCCATTGTACGAGGCTAAAGATGCGCCTTTTAAAGCATAAGAGAGATAGTTTTAACTGATAACAACATAAACTCAACACACAATAATGATGGGTGCATGATAGAAAAAACCGGCCAAGTGCGTGTCGGACTCGCGCACGAAGGGTTCCGTACCATTATCTATAAAAACGGCAAACCAATCATGTCTATTCTACGGAACCCCTTACATATTTATTTTATGCTGTTTTTAGTATTTGTTGTTCAAAATCAAAAGTAATTTATTCTAACTAGGCTGAAAATCAGCACTTTTCGAACGTCAAAGTTACATAAGACAGTCCCCCAAAAATGCCCGCCCTTCACCACTTCCTAGTGCTTTAGCTGTGAAGAAGAAGTGGTGGAAGAAACTCCCCAGCAGCACGTCTGTCTGTTTAGTTATATAAACTTGATTCTATACAAATCGTATGCAAAGTAATTAACATTACGAAACACAGAAACATGATTATAGCGACAACATAAATACATGATCTGTGAAAATTTCAACATACTTATGCGGGAGGGAGTGTAGCGAGCGGCCACTGATCGTATGATGTACGTAAGCAAACAACAGTGTAACCAGTCAATGATCAGCGGATGCTGATGATTTATTATTCCTTAACTTAAACTTGCAGGCATATAAGGAAATCAATGACATTAGTCAAGCGAAGAATATTCGAAGGAACTCTAACAATTACCTGATACCATTAGGACCTCAAAGAAAAACATTCAACAAATCATTTCTACTTCCAGACGAACATCAATCTTCTTGAACACAATATCACAGAACTTCACTCCCAGATAAAATTCAGCCAATCAAACTAACACTGTTCTGTGGTTCTGAGTGACAGTTCAATCAAAACACTTTGATGTTAGTTCGATACTAAAGCTGTTTCTGTTGTATAGTTATTTTTGCGAATAAAAATATTCTGGAAAGCCTTTGAATTTATTTTTCTAGGAGAAAATATTGTTGATGGTAATTTGTGTTGTTGTCAAATAATAAAGCAGCATTTTATACTAGTTTATTTTTAAGGTTCCGTACCCAAAGGGTAAAACGGGACCCTATTACTAAGACTCCGCTGTCTATCTGTGTCTGTCTGTCCGTCTGTTACCAGGCTGTATCTCATGAACCGTGATAGTTAGACAGTTGAAATTTTCACAGTTTATATATTTCTGTTGCCGCTATACAACTGTACAACAACTACTAAAAAAATATATAAATATTTAAGGGGGCTCCCATACAACAGACATGATTTTTTGGCCGACTCGCACTTGGCTGGTTTTTTTTAATGTTATTTTGAGAACCCACTGTATGATGGCTTTTAGTATCTTCTTATCCTACTAATCCTACTAAATTTATAAATGCGATAGTTTGTAAGGATGGATGGATGGATGGATGTTTGTTACTCTTTCACGCAAAAAGTACTGAACGGATTTAGATGAAATTTGGCACACAGATAGTTTATAACCAGGAATAACACATTGGATACTTTTTATCATAATATGCCTACGAGATCAAAACTTATGCGGGTGAAACCGGGAGGCGCATCTAGTACATAATATAATTCACTTTTGGTGTCTGTCTGTGTAACCGCGTTTTGCTTAGAAATTACGCAACGGATAATGATTTGCTTCTCACTATCAGAAGGTTTATGTGTATATTAGATTGCTATTAAACTTACATACAATAATTAGGAATTAATGAATGTATAATTTGTCAAGTCGTAAAACCGTTCGAAGCAGGGGCGGGTCGCTAGTTAGATATAAAATGACGTAAGTACTTCTCAATTAAATTTACAAAACTTAACATAAAAATCATATCATATAATATTCTTATTCCTTTCATCCACACAAAAGACCAACGAACCTAAAGCGTCCTTACAGGCCTCGTAATTCATTTGTGTGACATGTAAAACAAACATTAATTTAAACTCCGCGTTGATGCGAATCATATTACTCGGGAATGTTCGGGATGACAGCCGAGATCTTCCGAGCGTGGTCTTGTGGGTCGCTAGTGATAGATTGCGTTTTTGGCCGCCTTGGAGACGTGAGCTTTGTATATTACAGGTGTTATTAATGTTTTTCTTTATCCTTGGGCTTTTCTCATTCATTGTCCGGACATTCTTAAGCTCCCGAGTGCTTCGTAAATTTAAGTATTAACATACGACCTTAGTGTTTTTAAAACCACCTCTACGAAGCTTGGCATACGCAGAACCTGGGCCTCAAGTCTGCTATTACAATAGTGTCATAATGGTCTCTTTCGATCCTCATTAATAACGCCATTATGTTAGTAGATTACCAAACTTGTCAAAATCAACAATTATGAAATCAATAATAGACCATTCTGACACTATTGTAATAGCAGACTTGAGGCCCTGCTTGTTCACAGGTAGAGTACGGTGGATTTTCTCCGCTCGGCTTCAATCTTTTATTTCTCAAGATAATAACTCATTATCTGTCACTTGAATATCAACTGAAATTAGAGTTTAAAATAATACATTAAAGAAAATTTCGCTTACAAATAAAAACGTACCTCTAAATATCTAAATAACCCACGAACACATCCTTCACAAAGAAATAGTCGTATAATAAATCTGTATAATATTTGTATATCAGTTATAATATTTAAAAAAAAAACGGCCAAGTGCATGTCGGACAACGCACAATGAAGGGTTCCGTAGGTGGGAAGTTGGGATGAATGTTTCCCAAAAACAAACTTAACATTCTAGTTGAAAAACCTCTTCTCCCATACATCGATGGACATCACGGTCAATGCTCCAACTGCAAATTTATGTTGGTCAACTATTACTCGCTATCTTAGAAAGCCCACTTAGCTGAGATAGTTTACCTTTTAATTTCAATATATGTACTACTACCATGAATTTTTTCACATCTCCTTAAACAACCATTTAGCTGGCAGGGGGGGGGAGCACTTGACTCTAACAAAAATTAGCACTTTAATGCATAATATTACGCAAACGGATTAATCGAAAACTGGTGTTCAAAGACCGCAATATTGTTGAACGGCCTATCCAATGATACCCGACGCCATGGGATAACATAATCAGCCTATAATGTTCCCACTGCTGGAACACAGGCCTCCTCTCTGTGAGAGGGAGTGGGCCGTAATCCACCACGCGGGCCCAGTGCGGGTTGGTAGATGTCACATGTCTTTGAATTTTGGGTTTTAAGACACGCCGATTTCCTCACGATGTTTCCCTTCACCGTTTTGAGAGCAGTGGTGATGAAATAATTTACACAAAGTAAAGCGCCTGTCTGGGTTCGAACCTATGATCTACAACTCGTAAGTCGCGGCCGTTACCACTGGGCCACCACTGCTCTCAAAATCTCTCCATGGGATAAACGAGAAAAAAATAATCATCCCCACATTACGTGCGCTTTGTGGGCGTGATTAATAATTAAGTATACTTACCTATGCCAAATTACAACTTTCTAGTAGTAAGCGTCTCTGAGCTACAGCGGGGACAGACAGACAGACAGACATGGCGAAAATATAAGGGTTCCTTGTTTACTACGGAACAAGAATGTCTACTGAATATTGATCACCTATTCCCCCGTCCAAGGACTCTATCGTGCAAAAGGAATTGTGCGACATGTACCTAATGTAACAGATTTGAATAGGTCTCGCTCCAATAGCTTGGCTGTATTGCATCTGGAGTTGAGAGGTACCAAAGAGAGTTTACACGTGTCTTTTTAAAGGTAAAAGTAATGTATTTGTACTGTAAGACACATGTCCTACTGCCGACGCGGAAGTGACAAGCTATCATCGAGTTCTCGCTCAAGAAAGATACAGAAGATTTTAAAAGTCCCGTGTAAGCAAAAGAGATACGTACATATATTAATAGTAGATCGCTGACTGTTTTCACCGCAGGCGAGTACTCGTCGG
Source organism: Atethmia centrago (assembly GCA_905333075.3). Lineage (NCBI taxonomy): Eukaryota > Metazoa > Arthropoda > Insecta > Lepidoptera > Noctuidae > Atethmia > Atethmia centrago. Next base: position 32,722,161 of record HG995367.1, on the reverse strand, counting down.
TCGCACTGACAAGAGCGACGGCCGCTCGCCTGTCGCTGTCGCGCACTATTATATAGCTGCTCTTTGCTCGCCAACGAGACGCTTAGTACTAGAAAGCTGTAATTTGGCACAGGTATACATATTAATTACACCGACAAAGTGCTATAATAAAATTATGTTAGGATACCTCCCTTGCACGTAATGTGGAAACAATATTTTTTTTCTCATCAGCAAAATAGCATTAGAGTGCTAATTTTTGTAAGAGTCAAGTCCCTTCTCCTCTGAACATCTTCTTCTTCTTCTCTGAACATCAGAACGGTGACCTGTCGGTTGTCTTTTAAACTGAAGGCACGTGAACATATACGTAAGAAGTTGGCAGAAACATCCCAGCGCTGATATTTTGCTGGATTCGTTTTCTCCTCTACTGATCGATATTTCCCCACTACCGATCGTTATTTCTCCTGACAAAGTTTATTCTGTTTATATGTATGTATCTACGTATGTATTCATGTATTGTAAAGTTATTTTCGTGTTATCTATCCTTTAAGTTGCACCTGCCATGTGTCTTCTCTGCATCACCCTAAGGTTGACTGGTAGAAAATGCCTCGGGCATTAAGTCCGCCTTTGTACGGTATTATTTTTTTATACTTGTGCCTAAAGTTTTAATAAATAAATAAATGGTTGTTTATGGAGATGTGAAAAAATTCATGGCAGTAATACATATAATGAAATTAAAAGGAAAACTATCACAGCTAAGTGAGCTTTACAAGTTAACGAGTAATAGTCGACCAACTTAAATTTGCAGTTGGAGAATTGAACGTGACGTACATCGATGTATGGGAGAACAAGTCTTTCAACTACAATGTCAACTTCCCAACTACGGAACCCATCATTGTGCGGCCCGACACGCACTTGGACGGTTTTTTATTTGCTAGCTCTACTCGCTTCTCGTTAACCGCTGGCGGTGGGACAGATGCCTAAATGCGAAAAAAGACATTACCTATTTCCATTTTAGCGTGCCAGCGTCAAAATTCTCTTCTACCCGTCGTCTTTTAAAACAATGAATACACAAGATCTTCTGGACACACTCAATCCATCGTCATTATCTCTTTCCATCAGGCGAGTTAGAAGTCTTCAAGTGGCCTGGCCAGGTGCTACAATGCATAAATAAATTAAGACTTGCTTTTGGTAGGTACCTAAATTAATTTGAACTTTTACCTGTTTTGTCCCACTGCTGGGCATAGGTCTCCTGCACAGCTTTCCACTCTTCCCTGTGTGCTGCCCATTCCCCCATAAACGCCTCTAAGTCATTACGCCAGCGTTTCTTATAGGCTTCTCTCAGCGACGACGCCCGTCTTCTGGCTCCCACTGCACACATCCCTCTTAACATTCTCATCTCAGCTGCATGCAATAGTCTTTCATTCATCCCTTTTGTGGCCAACATTTTGATCCATACAACACTAATTACTGAATAAATACCCATTATATTACCTATTATTTCTTCTTTTTAACCGACTTCATAAAACGGAGGAGATTTTCAATTCGGTTGTATTTTTTATGTTTTTATGTTTGTTATCTTAGAACTCCGTCGTTTATAAACCGATTTGGAAAATTATAGTTTTTATTTGAAAGGATATTATACTTCCAGATTGGTCCCACTTTCATCAAAATCCAGTTCTGATGATGGAATCCATGAGAAATTGAGGGAACTCCTCAAGTATTATAGGCATATAGCGATTTTTATATTTTCACCAACAAGTAAATCATTTGCATTTAGAAAGTATCATTTGGTAAAGTGGAACTGGTGAAGAAGACCACAGATGACCAACGGAACTCCTCAATTTGACGGGTGGCGATAAGATATCTCTATATTTTGTAAAAAAGTTTTTATTCTTTAGCATCTCATTCATATATGTACTTATTTGTAAAAAGAAACTAAACTCAGATTTTTTTATTTGTTAGACCAAAATGAAAGCTATGATCAACCTTTTTTTTTAATAACACGATAAATAATTCATATTCAAGAGACAACAGTAAAGGTCATGAGAGAATGATTCAGTGGTCCTTAGTGAGAGTCGCGCGGTAACTAGATTATTTACTAGCTTATTTTTATAACATTCCATAACGCCTAGTTTCCCCGAAGGGTTGGGCAGAGGTGTACCTGTAGTACACCCACATTTCACCAGTTATGTTTAAGTCCCATGTAATAGGGGGCGAGCCTATTACCCTCACCCGGGCACAAATCCAGACTCCGGGCTGCTACTGAGAAATTCCAGGTAGACAAACCCAATAACACTTTGCCCGACCCGGGAATCAAACCAAGGACCTCATGCTCAGCAGTAACGCTCGCGGCCACTCGGCCAACGAGGGTGATTATTTTTATGTCGAGACCAAATGTCATTTTAGTCAATCAAATAAAAAATCCAGAGTATAAGTTCTGAAATCAGCAGGCTTAGCATGACGCTTTCTTTATCTACGAAGAAAAGACAAAGCTCTTTCTAAGCAAAGTGACATTTCGTTTCTCCATTTTTGACATCGCGCCATAGAAATCCTTCTACATAAAAAAGGACCTAGACAAAGATCGTTAGAAACGAAAGAGAAAATGACAGATTGTAGAAGGATTTCTACGGTGAGATGTCAAAAACTGAGAAACGAAATGTCGCTTGGTATAGAAAGAGCTGTGTCTATTCTTCGTTGAAATAGAAAGCGTCATGCTAAGCCTGAATGAAATACATCCTAATCTACTACGCATTTTGTACGTACATAGTTAGCGTAAATTATCGTGCACACGAGTCCGTAATGCAACCTAACTCACACATTACACAAACGTTTGATATTCACGAAGCGGTGCCCGCATCCAACGGCTACTCTGCCACATAATATCCTGTAATTAGTCGTATGTTTTGGTCGTAAAATGGAATATAATGTGCGATAATTAATTAATATTTCGAACTCCAATCATGATGAATGAACAAATAATTTAATAGGTTCTGGCCTATTAAGATCGCATGAACCGAAATGTAAAGCCGACTTCACATTACAGCTTGTGAAATGACCCGAATTTGACTACATTTTCGCGTCTTTTCACCAATTTTCCGATCAGGGACGGGTTTTTGTCCCGCGACAAAAGCCGGGATTATGCCGTATCCGCGCCAGTATTCAATTCTTTTCCGACTAGACTATTTTGAATCATCCATCTTGCACCAAGGTTGCGGATTGAATGTTACCGAAGTAGTACGAAAACGAAAGTCATGAATAAGTAAAAGATTAATGAGAGAGAATTTAAAGAGAGAGAAGAGAATTTCAAGAGAGTTACGAGAGGGTGTTTGCAAAATGATTCTTTCCAAACCTGTGTGTATTACACAGGTTTTGCAAACACCCTCTCGTAACTCTCTTTAAATTCTCTTCTCTCTCTTTATATTCTCTTCTCTCTCTTTATATTCTCTTTTATTATTCATCATAAATTATTCTTTCCAAACCTGTGTGTATTACACAGGTTTGGAAATAATCATTTTGCAAACACCCTCTCGTAACTCTCTTGAAATTCGTAACATAACGACCACGACTTACGAGTTGTACGTCGAAGGTTCGAACCCAGACAGGCGCTTGCTTTACTTTGTGTACGATCTTTATTTCATCAACATCGCTCTCAAAACGGTGAAGGAAAACATCGTAAGGAAACCGGCATGTCGTAGAACCAAAAATTCGAAGACACGTGTCAGCTACCAACCCGCACGGGGCCCGCGTGGTGGATTACGGCCCACTCCCTCTCACAGAGAGGAGTCCTGTGTTCCAACAGTGGGAACATTATAGGCTGACTACGCTATGTGTATGTTTTTTTTATCTTTATCAAGCATAGCGTTGTCTACCACAGGTAAATGAGTAATTACGTCTTATAAAATATTTTTTTTAATTCCTAGTGCTGACCACTACCACTGGACTTCCTGCCTCTTCCAAGACGCGACACAATAACTTGCGTTCCCTTCCACCTTCCAGCTACTTTTTTTAAGGCCGGTCCATCTAGCTAGGGCATCACACGTACCTACAACGGCCATCATCAAACTCAAACTCAAAGCATTTATTTCAAATAAACCAATTACAGGCACTTTTCAAAATCAAAATCAAAATATTTTTATTTCACATAAACCTACATGAGCACTTATGAAATGTCAGAAGCTAAGTGCACGGTTCCAATTGGTCGTTTCCTATGGAGAAGAGACGGCAAGAAACTCCACGGTTACTCTTTTAAAAATAATTGGCTTTTACAATGTTTTAAATTGTCAAGGGGTCAGCCACTCAGAAAGATGAAGCTAGTTGCCACGAAACTCCACGAACACTCCTTTAAAAAAAATATTGTTACAAAATATTGGTAACACATGTGAGAACAATGTTAAAAGACGTGCACGTTAAAAGCGTCCGAAATAAAATGATACAAACATAAACAATTTATAAATTAAAATAAGCCGTGGCAGCTAAGAGATGGCCAGTCCCTACTGACGGCGCCTGTTCACGAACAAAACACATGGATTAGCACCATTCAGCTCAACCATTTCGAAGGGAACTTTATGATCCAGCACACACCGGTCGGTCCTTCGACATATGACCGGTTCAAAGACGGAACTATGTCAAAGACAAAATGAAAGCTTTTTAGCTAATTGTCTAAATGTGACAGACACTGGTACTATTCCCAATAATCAGAGTTGAAACCGCTATTACCCTAAAATAGCTAATTATTCCTACACTAATTACGCAGTATTTGGTAGCATAATAACGTGAGGCGTGTTTAATGTAAACACAAAGAGCATCGGCCATTTGTGAAATGTCTGGCGGGCAATGGCGGCCAGTGGGCGGCATCCGCGTACACAATAGCACTCACACGTGATAGATAATGTTTTAATAAAATAATAACGTATTAGTATTAAGGCGCTGACAAGACTCAAATGACCAAAATAGTCTTGTCTAAATAAATAAAAATGCCAAATCTGTATAGTTTGTGGTAGCGGAAAAGATATATGTTAATTTTGAACATATTTCCCAGAACTTGGTTGTTACCAAAACACGTTTTAAAAAAAATCTCGATACAAACTAACGTTAAACTAACTTCTTACCTTGAGTTCTAATTCAAAATATCTCTATTAAATATCGACATATTATACGTTACGTATTTAATTAATAACAAGAACCTCATAATTGAATGCAGAACTTGGTTGTTTTTTATTTTCGATTACTCAACTCGATTTTGAGTAGATAATTGCTTCATATTTTGCAATAAATTACAAGCGATGTGTCATCGCGCTTCTCTCATTTTCTTTGCAATCTGACAGTGACCGCGGTTTAGGTGTTGTCAGCGTCTTAAGTAACGAACCCTACTATAGGTAATTTGAATAAACTCAGGATAATTATTTGAGCTAAATAAATACATCGGTACTACTCACTTCATGCGTAGGTACTGACTTATATGATCAGCAAATCGCTATTTTCATTCTCTTTGTCAGTTCGCTTATCATACGAAACTTGTGTAGACGGTCTGTTTCCTGGGATTTTTCTTTCTTTATTTCATGACTTTCAGGAAACCTTTTAGACGTTATTAGGTTCCTATTACCTAATTAGGTAAGGTAATCGACGTGTGTGTGTGTGTGTGTGTGTAATGTGAATGTGGCATATTTATGATATTATTTTATCTACCTATTACGTTATCTTTGCATGTATTTATTGAAAATTGTATGTGGATTTAAATCCACATACAATTATCGGGATTAAAAGATTTCATTTCATTTTATTTTTCATTTCAATTTTCATTTAATATTTCATTTTACAATATGCATCTTAGCATTCTTCTGCACATTGTGTGTTTGTTTGTGACTTTCAGGAGTAGCATTTATATCTTTGCCGAATGGAATGTTGATATATAATTTGGCTACATGCTGCGGGTTATAATCTCATATCCGAAAATCATATTCAATGCCCACCGCACAAAATATGCAATGCCCACCCAACAAAATATTCAAGTATCGTATTGAATATTTTGTTACAAAGAATAGAGTGACAGCTTTAATTTGTTCAGTGTCAAATTATCAAATTAAAATTGTATTTCTTTTTTGTTTCACAGTCACTTTTATGAGTCATCATTCATTTGATGAGGAACGTTAATTGGTTGGCTATGTGCCATACGCTCGAACATATCAAGTGGTCTCGTTTTTTTGTCCCGGGATGCACTGTACTAAAACAACACGCAGCACTTCCATACAGAATTTACTAATAAGAGACGGAAAGATTTGCCCTCAAAAAGTACAAAACATGTTTTCACAGCTAAATGTTATATGTACCTCAGACCGCTTTTTCTTTTTTTTTTTTGGATGGGAAATCATCAAATAACTTCTCCCGCTCTGAGCGGAGCGGGAGGGTGTGTCAGACTCTTACTGACAAAAACCCACCCGTATTCCTTCCGTTGCCTGTGTTGCGGGGGCCTCGGTGACCCATTAGTACCTTCCCGCGACCCCGGCAGTCAGACCGCTACTCTATAACAGGCTAAATGAAAAGGAAACATCTATTCCTTCTTTCTTTCACAAGTTATGTACTACATCTAGTGGGTGAAGTGAACCTTTAGACAAAAATTGCCTGTGTTAGGACACTTCGCTCCGAAGCTTAAAGTTACGTGATGTACCAACAATTTTAAATCTCCTTATTGGAAGAAAACAATACAAAGTAATTAAAAAAAAAGAAGATGTGCCAAATTTTGAATTTACATACTTAAAAATAAAAATGAACAAAAGCAAAGTATGTACTTTAGCAGCGAATAAAATTCTTATATTATACCTTTATATAGAACAGTAGTAGTGGCATACGTGTTTTGTGGTAAATGAGATAAGCTAGTAGGGTGTATGTGTGATGTATGTGTGTGAGTGTGGAGTGTATGTGTTTGGTGAGTGGGTGTTCGTGTGGATGGCAGAATTAAGATGCGTGCTGCAAGAGGGCCTCGGTGTCCTCATACGTAAGTATTTCAAGCCATTTACTTATAAGTTTTTTGCATTTATAATATTTTTTAGTGTATAAATGTAGTTCTTTGTTTAATTTGTTATACAGGTGGGATGCACGTCTGTCATATTGCATACTACAAAAACTGGTTTTAGTTTGTGGAATATGCGCCAAAAGATCTTTCCTCCTTTTAGTTAGATTACCAGCATCATAAGGCAGTGTCATGTGTTTTTTCAAAACTATATTAACAATATATAATTTTCTCACTGAGAGCAGATCACTAATTTGATAAAGTCTATAAGTGGGGTACCTTGTTCTCTTAAAATACATTATTTGGATTAGAGCTCTTTGAGCTCGTTCTACTTCTATAAATTTGGACTTAGCTGCACCTCCCCATATAGGAATACAATACAACAAGACAGATAACAGAGAAATATCGGAATAAAAAGTATTCTATGTCCTAATCCAGGTCATGGTCTACTCATGTGCCAAATTTCATCCAAATTTGTTCAACCGTTTCAGTGTGAAAGCGTAACAAACAAACTCACTTTCGCAATTATAATATTAGTTAGGATTCAATTAGATGTCGTCTAGTGTTAGTGGAAACGGACATTAGTCAAAAGAATACGGAATACGAGTATATTGTTCTTAAGAATATAAAATAAACAATAACTGTCGTATTAATTAATTTTCTCGTGTGTGCACAAATATTTAATTACTGGGTTCGTTGCATCATGACTTTTAATTTCATTCCATTTCATCTCATATTCACATCTTTATTCATGTGCCACGTTCTGCTCTGACACAATAAAAACTTTCTTTTTAAATATTTAAATATTAATATTTCATTTTCAGGACAGCTGCAATTATTTGAGCTGAAAGTTAAGCTGCGAATTTGTGCGAAAAAGTATTTCTTTTTACGAATTGCTCGACCAAGTTGGCTTTCTGAGAGTTTTAAATATTTAAGCAGTAGTTTAGTTTAGAGCTTTGTATCCTAATACTAATCCTAACTAATATTATAAATGCGATAGATACTAAAAATTAAAAAAAAAATGCGAAAGTGAGTTTGTTTGTTTGTTACGTTTTCACGCTAAAACGGCTGAACGGATTTGGATAAAATTTGGCACATGGGTAGACCATGACTTGCATTAGGACACAGAATACTTTTTATCCCGATATTCCTACGGGATCGAGTCTTATGCGGGTGAAACCGCGGGGTGCAGCTAGTGTTTAATATTTTAAATACATTTCAGAGGTAGGTATCACATAATACTCCAGTGATGTGCCCTAACAGGTGTTGCAAAGAGGCGGTTTGGTATCGGTCTTTTGAAAAGTAACGGCCCTTTTCGGCCAATGTCAAGTTTGTTTTTGGGATAAATTCATCCCAACTTCCCAACTACGGATCTTCATTGTGCGTGGTCCGACACGCACTTGACCGGTTTTTGTTATTGATGATATTGATGATTTTTGTTACTACTGTTCACCACATTGCATCAGTAACAAGAATCATCAATATTAATCAAGTACCTACCTTGGTAGTTCATAAGACAGTTGAGAACAAAACTTTTATTTCTTCACCGTACCGTTTCGATACAACTTGCCGTAACAACAACAAACAATATCAATGAATACCCTAGAATATTTAAATTACATTCAAAATTCCGTTGCCTGTATTGGACACTATACATTATTCTGTAAACAAAACTTTATAGACAAGACGCTGTAACACCACAGAGTAAAAACGGACAGAGGGTAAGCTTCATACAACCGCGCTTTGATAGGTCCACTACTACAAACACGAGACGCGTGTGTGCGGGCGACTGGGGGTACGAAGAGAAATCGGTTCATATTGGCTCAGCCAGTTGCCTCGCTCAACGAAGACGCCAGTTGCCCGCACACACGCGCCTTGCTTGTAATAGTGTACCTGTCATAGCGCGGTTCTATGAAGCTTACCCTCTGTCCGTTTATTCTGTGGTATACGTCTTCAGTTCCTATTAGTTTTGCTGAAAACTTTACTGAAGTTTCACAAGATAAACTTTATGCGAAGCTATGCAAACTCAAACTTGAATTCCAAGACTTTTCTCTGGCCAGTATGCCTGTAACTGTAACAAGGTATATATATACATATATAGCGCTACAACGTTATTTTGGCGCGTGGCCAGAACTAACGCCGCCATCTTGTTTTTTGAATACATTTCAAGTGACATTTCATTCTCTCGCGTCCGGCCCTGGTCCAGGGCATGGTACGGAGTGAGAGGGCATGGGCAGCCGTCACCTCCTTCTGCGAAGGAGTAATGCTCGCGACAGAGGAGGCGGGACGGATGAGGGAAAGGCAAATTTCGCGCCCTCTCGCCCCTAGCCGCTGTAGAAGACGCCCTGGACGTCGGGAATCCCAGGCGGAATTCCGGCCACCGTATGCTCAGGCTTGCGGACAGTGAGCAATGGGTAGCTCGCCGTCCGATAAGGACCAGGCCCGGGTCGACGGCGCGTTGTGTACCACGCGCGCCTCATAGAGAAGTCAGCACAAGTGTAGGGTCCACTAGGGCCGATGCCTGCCGGAGTCTCCACCCAGAGCGGGAGAAGTTGTTTGATAATTTCACAAAACAATTGCACAATGTTTACAACAGCGCCAACCTGTCAACGTCATGCGAGCACCAAGAGATCATAATACTCGTAGCAATGTTACTTGAATGAAGGACGTATAAGAAACTAGTCGGGAATAACAAGAGAATTTTTCAACTTTGTTGTTGAAACGGAATTGTAGGTAACATTTTCCGTTGCTAGTCGTCACGAAACCATGTTACAAGTTTTGTTACGTAACCATGTTACAAGTTGTAACAATAGTGTTGCTACAGGAATGCAGGAAACTTCGTTTAAGTATGTTTCGTGTTTCTTTTGTTTTTTAACAAGCTTCACACCTCAAAAGCCATGATGGCTCAGTGGTTAAGGCCTCGCCTCTTATGTATGTGTGTTTTTTTTTGTTTTACTTTCTAAGTTAATAACATCGGTGAAAGAAAAAATCGTGAGGAAATCTGGACTTACAGTCTGAAAAATCGACAAGTCTTGAGCAAGCATGATGATTAATGCTCGTGCCTCCTCTGTATGAGAAGAAGCCTTTGCCCAGCAGTGGGACAGGAATAGGCTGGTATTATTTTATATGTAAACTCGCAACAACGTTACTACGACCATGCAATTCAGATGGATTTGCATGGTCTTCTGTAGATCTTCTGATTCAAATGATCTGTCATTCCAGATCATTTTAATCAGAAATTTTTAAAAGGTCAAGGAAAATTTTATGATGAAACCTGATGCTGCAGCCGAGGTCGCTAAGGCCTTAGTGTTAATCACAAACTGCAGAACGATAGGGATAAAAATCTTTCATGAGCAAGGTCTTGGAAAAAAGGAGCATCATTCATACATAACTCTTACATTAGACATATTTACTTTGTAGAGTTTAATATATTGTGTGGAATTTAATATTTACTTGTAAAGTATTATATTGTTTTCAATTATTGTGAATGTGAAGACTATGTGGGTCATTGTTGTTATTGTTTTCTCATTTAGTATTAATTATGGTCTGGCAGTTTGAGTAATTTATGCGGCCTACCCAAATGTTCTTTTTTTGGTATTGTTCGTCACATCGTTGAGCTCCTTAAGTTCTGAGTTGAGCTGCACGATTACTGACAAATGCGTGCACTGACTGGACAGGTCCAGTCAATCTGTATGGTTCTTTCCTCTAGAGGACCATTTCAGACCCAAACCTACCTGGCCTTCACATGATCTGACCAAGATTATGTCTGGACTTTAAAAGAGACTGTGACCTCTGAGTTTGTTTCGGCCTTTCTTCTCAGAGTAGTCAGATAAGAAACGCCGACCTCATCTAGCTTTATTTTAAAAATATAATTGACGTATAAAAGTGTTTATACAAACCTACTTACAGAAAATAAACCATTTATCATTATCTTCTCTAGTCTGTGATTAAAGGAGTATTTGCGACTAAAGGCAACTTCAATCAATTTGCCTAGGCTTTTCCCAACTGTGATGGGATCGGGTTCAAGTCTAACCTGAAGTCGGACCGGGACCTTGTTTTGTTTTACATGGAGTGACTACCAATCTGGTCTCCACAAACCAGTTACTGGGTAATACGATACCCCTTGTTAAGACTGGTTGTCAGACTTTCGGGCTTCTGACGACCCATAACCACTGTCAAAGATCCACAAATGACAGCCGGGACAATGGCTTAGCGTGCTTTCCGAGGCACGGAGGGGTCTCGATATTGGTCCCCTAGTTAAGACTGGTCGTCAGACTTTTAAGCTTCTGAAGACCCGTAACGACTATTAAAGATCCACGACTTACAGCCAACGACTTAACGTGCTTTGCGAGGCCCCTTCGTACCTCGTTAAGACGCTAACAACACCTAAACCGCGGTCACTGTCAGATTGCATAGAAAAGAAAGAGACACGATGACAGTTGTGGCTTGTAATTTATTGCAAAATATGAAGCATATAATGAAGCATATGAAATATGACGAATTATCTATTTACTCAAAATTGAGTTAAGTAATCGAAAATAAAAACAACCAAGTTCTGCATTCAAATAAGACGTTCTTGTTATAAATTAAATACGTAACGTATGTTGATATTTAATGCAGATATGTTGGATTAGAACTCAAGGTAAGAGGTCAGTTTAACGTTAGTTTGTATCGTTAGTTTGTACGTAACGTTAGTTTGTAATGTTTGTTTGTGTGTTTGTATGGCTAAACTAGCAAATGGAAATAAATCAGTAATTATCTGTGGTGACTTTAACATTAATATTTTAGAAAATAATTCAAACACCAGTAGATTATTAAATTTGTTTAAATCATTTAATTTGTCAAATGTGTTTGTGGAACCAACACGAATAACTACGACTTCTGCTACGTGTATTGATAACGTTTTTTGTTGCTGCGACTATTTAGATAAAGCCATCGTTAATTATCTCCCGTCTGACCACAGTGGTCAAACCGTAACTTTCGAGTCCAACCTAACAATAGAAAAAGTGCAAATACAATTCAGACCAATAACATCTGTTAATTTAAATAAATTTAATAGCACTTTAATTTGTAAGTTAAGCCACCAGGATCTTACAATGAACAATGTAAATATCTTGTACAAAGATTTTTTTTCGGTAGTCCAAACCGAGTTCAATAATTATTTTAAGAAGAACACTAAAACTATCAGCCCTAGGTTTTTATTTAGTGACTGGGCCACTAGAGGACTCAGGAAAAGTAGGGAAAGACTTTTCGAGCTGTATGGCCTTAAGCCTTACATAAACACTGAAACTTTTAATAGGTATGTTGCTACTTACTCTAGAATTTTTAAGAACACTTGTAAGGCAGCTAAAGCCTTGTAAATTAGCAACAAAGTTAAATCAGCAGACAATAAAATAAAGGCAGTTTGGAAAATTATCAATAATGAAACGAATAGGCACAAAAAGCATGATTCTGATTACACACTGGAGACGTCATGTGGTCTCATTTGCGATAGCAAAGAAGTTGCTCAAGAATTTGTAATTTTTTTTACCAGTGTCCCGCTTAAAACTACTGAAACCTTAAATTCCTCGCCCTCGCTCGCTTTTGATTTAGTAAAGGAAAACGTTTCAGCTTGCACGATTGAATTTAACTTTAAGCATATTAATCCCATAATAGTAATAAAAGCTTTTAAGCAAATCAAGATCAAATTGTCTGAAGATCTTTGGGGAATGTCCATTAAAGTCTGTACCTCTATAATTGAGACTATAGCGCCCTACTTAGCCTTAATATTTAATTTGTGTGTGGATCAAGGAGTCTTCCCGGATTTAATGAAATACAGTAAGGTAATACCACTTTTCAAATCCGGGGACAGTAAAGACACCAATAATTATAGACCCGTATCCGTGTTGCCGGTTTTCAGCAAGGTGTTTGAAAAGGTAATGCTTAATCAAATGCTCAATCATTTTAACTCGAATAAAATCCTTCACGATCAACAGTATGGTTTCACTAAAGGACGGTGTACGACCGACGCCGGTGTAACCTTACTAAGACACATTTTTAACGCGTGGGAAGAAGCGCAAGACGCCATAGGAATCTTTTGTGACCTCTCCAAGGCATTTGATTGCGTCGACCACGAAACCTTACTCTTGAAACTTGAGCATTACGGACTTGGAAAACATGCGCTCAGCTTAGTAAAATCTTATTTAAATGATAGACAACAGCAAGTACAAATTAATGGTATCAATTCACTCGGTTTAAAAGTAAAAATGGGTGTTCCACAAGGCTCGATATTGGGTCCTTTCCTCTTTTTAGTGTATATTAACGATCTACTGCATTTATTAAATAATCAACCACAAATGGTGTTATTTGCTGATGATACTTCTTTAATTTTTAAGGTAGATAGACGTGCTACTAATGTTGACGACGTAAATAACGCCCTATTGCAGGTTCAGAACTGGTTCACTGCCAATAATTTAGTATTAAATGGGAAAAAAACTAAGTGCATTCGATTTTCTTTACCAAATGTCAAAAGTGGTGATTATGAGATAGTATTGAATCAAGAGAAACTAGAATTCGTCGATAAAACTGTTTTCCTGGGGATCACGCTCGACTCAAGGCTACAATGGGGTCCTCATTTAACATCTCTTGCAGGACGGCTAAGTTCAGCGGCATATGCTGTCAGAAAAATCCGTCAATTTACTGATGTAGATACCGCGAGGCTAGTCTATTTTACTTACTTTCATAGTATCATGTCTTACGGTATTTTACTTTGGGGACGGGCTGCAGACATCGAGTCAATTTTTATTCTGCAGAAAAGAGCTATCAGAGCCATTTATAATCTCCGCAGGCGCGATTCTCTAAGGGACCGGTTTAAGAACATTAACATCATGACGGTACCTTGTCAATATATCTACGAAAACATCATGTACGTAAGAAAAAATGTACATCATTTTAGTAAAAGAGGTGAAAGACATAATTATAGTACTAGAAATAGGGACCTATTATCTCAGCCAGGTTTCAGACTGGCTAAAGTAGACTCATCTTTCATGGGGTACTGTTTAAAATGTTACAATAAAATTCCACCCCACATACTTCAACTGAATGAAATGAAATTCAAATCTTGTATCAAACGCACACTATGCAGGCAGGCATATTATAAGTTGGGTGATTATATCGCTGATAAAAATGCTTGGCTCAATGCTGGTCCTGCTCCACAACCACAACCAATTGAATAATTAACATTTGAAAATACTGTTGGAGCAGCTGAACATTGTAAGACTATCTTTGCATTGTATAAATTCAACCTACGTTGTATTGTATAATTGCATTGCACAGGTGTGAGTACTATGTATAATAGAGCTACCATTTACCGGTTATGTAATTGACTTGAATGGGCCCTGGCGGCTGAGAGTATGTCATGCTCACTCAGATGTCTCGCTGATGGTGGCGCGTGTGTTGGATCATTTAGCTCCCTTCAAAATGGTTGAGCTGAATGGTGCTAATCCATGCGTCATGCTCGTGAACGGGCGCCGTTAGTTGGGACTGGTCACCTCTTAGCGTCCTCGGCTTATTTGTAATTATTTTATTTAGAAATTGTTTTTGTTCTATTCTATCTAATTGTTCTTTCTACTATGGACGCGTTTTTTTTATTTTACATCGTCCTCACATTTGGTTATAATTTCAACATTCTTGTTGTACTAATCTTTATGTATCAATTTAATTTAAAAGAGTGTCCATGGAGTTTCTTGCCCGTTCTTCTCCATAGGTACCTACTACGCTTTGGAATGGGCAACTAGCTTCATATTTCTAACTGACCGACTCCTTGACAATTCAAAAGTGCCTGTAAATGGTTTAATCGAAATAAATGCTTTGAGTTTGAGTTTGAGTTTATCGAGATTTTTTTTCAAAACGTGTTTTAGTAACAACCAAGTTCTGGAAAATATGTTCAAAATTAACATATATTTTTTCCGCTACCACAAACTGTACAGATTTGGTAATTTTTTTTCTTAAGTGAAGCCTATTTTGGTCCATTGGGTCTTGTCAGCGCCTGAATGGTCACCCATTCACGGACTGACTGCGCCAAGCGTAGCTTAAACTGATCGATCGACCCGTGCGTCTATTTGTTACTACGTTGTCAGCCAACCCGAACCCCACACGAATTCTGGCAACGATGTCTGTACACTACATATTTGGTATCCCTTTAAACTTCGCCAACGAAGCTAAAATACTTGTAGAGATTCCTAAAAATGCAACAAATAAAGTTCAAACTCACTTTCAGGTGCCTATCTCGAATGCTCTTCACTTTAGGTAATTGAAATATTCCAATTATCTTTGCATAGATATAATATCTGAACCATTAATCATCAAAATTGCTTAGTTAAGGCGCAGATATACGATTTTAGTGACTTTTAAATCTGTTATTATGCCTTCATACAATGCAAGTAGTCGCGGGAAGGTACTTATGGGTAACCGAAGCCCCCGCAACAGAAGCAACGGAAGAAATACGGGTGGGTTTTAGTCAGTAGAGGGTACAATGTGGGTGTTATGTTATGATAGTACTTATGACTTAGCAGCCTTTTATAAGCATTTCAATTATTATCTTTCGCCTGCCCTTATAATCCTAAATTAGCATACATCATATTACTTAACTATTTTCTTTTATATTAGTACTATTAATCGAGAAGTTATACATCGTTCTGTCAAAATTAAATATCAATAATAATGAATTTAATACAATTATTCAGCAATATCATTGTCATCATTTTCAGGTAGTACAAATTAAAATTATAATTTTATATGAAGTTAAATTTATTTTTGTATAGGACAGATCGCCACTTTGGACATGTGAGAAAATCGTTATTTTAAGCTACTCTAGATCTTTCCCTGTGTAGAATCTTTTTTGGATTAGGTATAGTTTTAGCCTTTTAATATTTAAGTATTGTAGTTAAATACTTTATGAAATAAATTCAGGAAGTAATGTCATAAAAAAGATATTACTTTGAAACTACTTAAGATATTTTCATGTTTTTTTTTTATGAATAGACGATTTTATAATTCTATCTGTGTTTTTTTTCAAATACTCGTATTTTCGTCACTAAAAATAAATATTCCCTATGAAACCGAACGGCGGCACGGCGTGACTTGAGCGCGACGCGCATTTTTATGACCAAGGTCAAGGGCGATTGCCCGACCCTTAAGTCGACACAGAACTAATAGATATCTAGTTCTCAATTCGATCAAGTTTAACTGCAGATTTGATAGTAGGTATCCACGCAGTACTTACTCTCAGGTAATCGTGTTAGAATAGCAGATTATCTGTCGGTAGTAATATTTATGAGGTCGTGAATATCGAACATTATTGTCCTGTGGTATGTGATAACTGAATCTAGGTTTGTAGTCTTGTATATCCTAAGTTTATTGCGTATCCGATATGTCGGTGTAATATTTGAAAATGGAATGTTAAAGAGATCTGGGGAGTAACCATCACCTCTTAAAACAGTATTATTATAATATTACTTCACAGTGGGAAAGCGATGGAGCTATATAGGACTTATATCTCCATCTCTTTCTCACGCTGAAGTAATATTGAAATAATACTGCGATAAGAGGTGATGGTTACCCCCTGAAAAGATTTAAAAAATGCAAAACTGACACTCAGAATGGATTTGGTTCTCAGATGGGATCGAACGTGGATAATTCATAAAATTGTTTACTTACAAACTTATCACGTATTTTCAAAGTTTCGTGGAAATACGTGAATTTGCTATATAACTTACATAATTTGAATAAAAATGTATTCTCCGAATGGCAGGGTGAGTACAGCCACATTCCGCACGTTATGTTTAAGTTCCACGTAATAAGCGCTTCATGAATTAACAAAATAAAACATTTTGAAGACAATAAAGGCAAAAACGTACGTTTAATTATAAAAACAGTCCTTTTGAATATATTTTGTTTTAATTTACCTGTGTCTTTCAACAGAATCGTCATTGTCTTTTAACTGTCATTTAGACGTTAAGAAGACAAAGTATTTTCATTAAACTAATTAGTAGGTATTAATAATTAATTTTATCATGGTTTTCTCATCTATCTTATTAATTTTACACAAAGAATAACTTATTAATATCTCAAATATTAATTCATATTTTACGAAGTTTATTCAAATAATGTCAAGTCTATTGGTTTTAACTGAAGCGACGGTACTGGGACATCAATCAAAAGTTTTCCATTTAACTTTATCGCTAATTTCAATGAACATTTCTCATAGAACAAATACGAGGATTTTCGAATTGGACGAGCTTCATTTCATAGTTGACGTCATCATTAAATTCTAATTTTGAACTGACTAAGTATTTCATTTTCATCGGATTTGAAGGATCGGGTGTTAATTAATACTTTTAGGATTAGAGGTTTATTAGAGTACCTACTGATATTTTGAATTTGGAATCTATTAGTATAGACGATTTTATGGCATGTTGCCAATGATGTTTTTATGATCAGCCAGTGTGCAGTCTTAATGTTTGAAATAATATTATAAATCAAAAACTTTTATTCGCGTAACACAACCATTTCTAAATACAAACATTTTCTGAAGAACTCTCACACACTAGATATTCCTGGAAAAACACGAGAATTCCCAAAGGTTTACGACTTTCGTGACGTCACTCACGGCTAGGGTGGCTAAACGGTCGGGTAACTAGTAGGTAAGTTACTAAAAGGGATAGGCCCCTGTTTTGCAAATCAGGAACTGAGTTTCTTCAAACATTCCAACGCAGGAAAAAAGTTGAATTTAGGAAGTCATACGTATCTATCCCTCTTCGGGCATTGAAAATCTGGCATTTATTGAAAAGTAAGACCACGTACCTATACGTGTACCTATATACTGAATAATACGTTTTGAGAATTGCCAAAATTTAATGCTTCTAGGGCCTTCCCCTGGAAACCAACTTGGAAATCCCTAAATAGACTCCGAACTCAAGTCGGCCGTGGCAAAGAGAATCTTCACAGATAGGGTTTATGAAAGGCTCGAATCTCAAGTGTATATGCGGCGTCTCTCCGCAGACAATGGCCCACCTTCCATCTTGCGCCGCATGACCTGTGCACTTGATATTTTGCGTCAGAGAACGGAGTTCACATTGTTGAATTTTTGGAATTTGAATTTTGTTTTGTAAATTCTTCTTATAATATTAATACTTATTTGCTATCGATACGCTAAGAAGAAGAATGTTTCTAGGAAAAATGTCGAGTGCCATCTATAAAAACCTTTTCGTTATTTTATTGAGTCAATTTAACAGCCTTGAGGACTTCATTGAATCACATGGTTGCATTTCTTTCTTTTTATCTTTAACTTATTTTTATTTAATGTGGTAACCCTACAACATGACCGAGTTGATGTCACTTCCGACACTTTCGGTTTGCGTGACGTCACTGGACGAGACTTCGTGGAAACCTTTTTATGTTCTCAGAAGTGCAGAAAATTCTACCTTCTCTAGATAAAGCGGAAAATATTTTGATGGTATAGTGACCGATACCGCTGTACCGCGCCTTAGGAATGCGCGATGAAGCGGGGGGCGCGACGCCTTGAGCGTTGACGAATGTGCGGCGGGAAGCGATAAGCGTTGACGAATGTGCGGCGGGAAGCGGTGAGCGTTGACGAATGTGCGGCGGGAAGCGGGGAGCGTTGACGAATGTGCGGCGGGAAGCGGGGAGCGTTGACGAATGATCGGCCTGCACTGCCCCCCCCCGTCTCGCCGTGCACGTACCTACCTAAAGCGCGGTACATTATTATATATTATACTATTTCTCTTTCTCGTCTTGGGAGAAAGGGTATGAGGACAGGCATATTATGATACGTTTCAGCGTTGTCTAAAGGACGGTAACGCATTTGGGAATCTTCTGATATAGCAATGAGCAGACGTCCATAGGCGGCAGAGATCAATTTATCGCCAGCTGGGTCAACTGCTTGTAGTTTACCATTGCCTCCCATTATCATAAACTAAAATCTATTGTAGTGAGGCGAAAAACAATGAAGCTAGCTCATTCAAAGCAATTGTTGAAAGTTATGATTAACAGCGCCATTTTAAGGTCTGGCTATGAAATGCTGTTGCCAAATGATTTCTCACGCAAGCAGACGCCAAATGTCTGGATGTGGTAATTAAGCTACGACTTGCCAAAATGCTTTGCTGCGATTAATGCACAAGTTGCCAAAATACAAACATTGCTTTTTATTATAAATATATCTTAAACATTATCTTTGAAGTGAGTTTAGTAAGTCACACAGGCAGTCGCTCCATGTAAAGTACTTATTGAGCAGCATCCGGTTACACTGTATGCCGACTAGAAGCAGCAGCCAGCGGCAGCTGGGAAAAAGCTAGGCAGATTGATTGATCTTTGAAGTGAGTTTCTTCCGTGGAATTTCTTGCTGTCTCTTCTCTGCTGAACTTACTTTTTGACAGCCATACTTTTGGATGCCTAGCTACAGCCATCGTAAAAAAAACGAAATTAAACTCAGAATATAAAAACCTAAATACTGAAATATTTATTCGAATAATTATTCATTACTAGTGGTCGCCCACTGGTTGAAATTCGACCCCCTCTATTTACAATCTATAATTATAGTACTTACTAATTCCTTGTGGGGGTGGGCTTTTAAGGAATTTTAAGGAAAGAGGGGCTTGTGGCTAAGTAATAACAGCCGCACGGGTCGATCGACCAGGTTAAGCTACGCTTGCCGCGGTTGGTCCGTGGATGGGTGACCATCTTTACATACCATACCCCTTCGTGCCTCGGAAAGCACGTTAAGCCGTTGGTCCCGGCTGTCATTTGTAGATCTTTGACAGTCGTTACGGGTCGTCAGAAGCTCGAAAGTCTGACAACCAGTCTTACCAAGGGGTATCGTGTTACCCAGTGGGTTGCGGAGGTCAGATAGGCAGTCGCTCCATGTAAAATATTGGTATTCAGCTGTACTGGTATTCCGGTAAGACTGGAAGCCGATTTCAACATAGTTAGGAAAAGGCAGGCAGATGATGATGACTTTTGGATGCTGTCAAGGACTATCTGAAATTGAAAAATATGTTCGACAGTCTGACATGGGTTTCTTTCAAGATTTTCTGCATTTACCTACATACGTGTTACCCCTAAAACGATCGAGGCTTGACGCAATTTATGACTGACTTCGGACTTCTTCGAAAATCTCTACTTTTACGCAAGTGCGGTAGATTGGCAGTAGGAGTAAATAGGTACTTGCCAAATATTATGGAAATTTTATAAAAATATCAATATTTTGCACGACGGTACCAATTCCGTGGATGTTGCGAAAAATGATTTGGCTTCGTAGAATATTTTTCTTGTATCTTATTTTACGAGGAATTTTTCGGGGAAGCTTGAGTGAGATTTCGGGTCGCAAAATATTCTTTTTTTATATACTTACGTACTTATTGGTAGGCAAGTAACCTTCATATTCCTAATAGACCTTATGTGTCCTCTTTAAAGAAACTAACCTCGAGGGCCATTCATCCGATTAATTCGTTTTGTTAGACAACTGTAGGCCACGTCAGTGGTATCACATTGATCTTGAACTGAATTTTAATTTAGTCCTGTCAAATTAATCAGTGCTTGACGTAAATTGACGTAATTTTAGTAGGCAAGTTTTGAATCACGTCTAAACTTGTACAGAGTAGTGACAGGCGCTGATTAATTTGACAGGACTAAACTAAAATTTATCTTCTGTCCTTTTCTTAATGAAATAGAAAGAAAAAGACGCACTGAACTTAAATTTAGTTTAGTTTGTGAACAAGGGAATCGGCACCAATGTCAAATATTAAATCTAAAGTGTAATCAATAATGAATAATAACACTTATTATGTAATAGGGCTGTCAGTTTTATTTTAAACATTTTACTGTTATGTAAAGATAACAAGATAATGATTAGCTCTCTGGTTAGGTTTCAGCAAGCAAGCAGAGCCGTAGCCACAGCTACTGGTCGAAATAGAAAAACTTAACTCATTACAAAATTCCATTAATTCTGTCTTTAGTATACCTGCTATAGCTGCGCCCCGCGGTGTCACCCGAATAACTCTCGATCTCGTAGGAATATCGGGATAAAAAGTATACTATGTCCTAATCCAGATCATGATCTATCCATGTGCAAAATTTCATCCAAATCCGTTAAGCGGTTTTAGCGTGAAAACGTAACAAACAAACCAACTCACTTTTGCATATATAATATTAGTTAGGATGTTTCCCAGAATTCTAACAATTTCCAATCTCCCCAAAGCCACAGTTCAATGCGTTGGTATTTGTTTATTTCTAGATGCTCATTTGTCTTCCCTGGCACACTCATTAACCTGCCCCGGGACTGATAAATATTTTGCTTCACCTTATTTAGCGTAGATAAGGGTTATTTATTAACCACCTTGGCACTTTATAGACACATTCTCGGTTTTAGCATATAATGATCTTCGGTTGACTAAGAGTTTTAAAGGCTGCATTCGGTAATAATAATTATATTCCTGTAAAGCTTAAAGGCCGTTGTCATGCCGTTATATGACGGCTACTGGGGCCGCCACATAACGGCATGACAACTGTAATTAAAATGATGGCAGCAGGGTTGGACTTTAAGATGTCAAAAAACGCTCTCCAGTGAAACACACCAACTTTTTTCATAAATAACGTTTCAGCGCCGGCTATTGACGGTAAATTGCGGGCGCTATGTGGCGGCCATCGCAGTCTAGCTACATTGCTATTGGCGTTTGACGTAGCCATTATCGTCTCGTACATAACACCTCCCAACCAGACGCAGAAGCAATCACAGTAGACAGGTGTTCTGCAGTGTCATTAAAGCGCTAACAAGAGGCAAATGATCAAAGTAGGCTTGTCTTAAGAAATAAATTGTCAAATCTGTATAGTTTGCGGTAGTGGAAAAAATAGGTAAATTTAAATTTTGAACATATTTCCCAGAACTTGCTTGTTACCAACCCACGTTTTAAAAAAAATCTCGATACAAATTAACGGTAAACTAACCTTTTACCTTGTGTTCCAATCCAAAATATCTGTATTAAATATCAACGTACGTTACGTATTCAATTAATAACAAGAACGTCTTATTTGAATGCAGAACGTGGTTGTTTTTTATTTTCGATTACTCAACTCAATTTTGAGTAAATAATAGCTTCACATTTTGCAATAAATTTCAAGTGTTGTGTTATCGCGCTTCTCTTTCTTTTCTATGGAGTTTGACAATGACCACGATTTAGCTGTTGTCAGCGTCTTAAAACAAACGTCTAATCATCAAGTAAAAGTAAAAATGCCAAAGAAATTTCTTATTTATATTTTATTTTAGCATTTTATTTAATTTTTAGTTCATTATTGACACTTTTGATTTTTATATTATGTTTTTTTACTATTGTATTTGTTATTTTTGTGTCTTTGTATTTTTTTATGTTTAAGTGCTATACCTACCTAAGATTTAATTACG
Organism: Atethmia centrago; assembly: GCA_905333075.3. Classification (NCBI taxonomy): domain Eukaryota; kingdom Metazoa; phylum Arthropoda; class Insecta; order Lepidoptera; family Noctuidae; genus Atethmia; species Atethmia centrago. The sequence goes on along the minus strand of HG995367.1, from coordinate 32,699,722 downwards.
ATTTACACAGATACCCGGTAGAGTATGACGAGAAACTTAATATTTGTCAACATATTATACTCGTAGTATTGCAAATAAATGATATTCTATTCTATAGCAAAAAAAGGAGTTTGAAAACGCAGTATGTAAGCACATTAGCATTATATTAACCTCATTCCCAAAAAAACCTTAAAGAGATTAAGGAAATCTCCAAAATAAAACCTAAGTAGATCGTGTTCAATCAGCCCTTTTTAATATACAAATCATCATTACCCTGATTGTTAATCTACAAAGAGGACAAATTAATGAATTTAAAACTAATTAGCAATTCACTCATCCAAATATTAATGAGCAGTTCCAAATGACTCCGTCTCTTTGTTGTTGTTCATTTAATTTACTTTTAATTTGTTCTTAATTGTTCGCAAATAAATTCGTTATACTTTATTAAAGCTGTAATTTTATTAAGGACGTATAAATTAAAATGTTACGTTCAGAAAGACTTGTTAATTATCTTTGTTTCTTGCAGTTGTTATTTCTTAGAAAAATGTGTAAATCAATCTGCCTAGCCTGTTCACAGCTATGTTATGGTCAGCTTCCAGTGTAACCGGTCTATTTTTCATGGAGCAACTGCGTATCTGACCTCCACAACCCAGTTACTGAGTAACATGATACGCATTGGTAAGTCTGGTTGTCAGACGTTTGGTCTTCTGACTACTTAGAAAAGTGTGTAGTTACAGTTTTATTGTGCTAAGGAATCTTTTTTTTTTCAAAATACCTAATAGATAGGTTTCATCCTTTGATTATTTATATGTCTAGATCTAGATAGTGTCGCGCTGCAAAAGAACTTAAACAAACAGGCCATCTTTGTTATGCTGGTGTGCGTGTCAGCTACGTCTTACACTAGCGCCACGACATTGTGCTGTCATTATGTTATTCTAGTGTGCGTGCATTTTGCGGCCAACAGTTGGACGCAATTTTTTGCGACGAGCTTACAGCTTTGGCTTTGAAAAATCGAATAGGTTTGGCGAGTAAATCTGTCGAGAAAAAAAAATAATATGAATAAATAAATAAAAAAAAATTAAAAAGAAATATGTCTAGATATATATCTAGACATATTTTTATATCTTTGGTTTTATTATCGAAAGGAAGTAATTTGAATTCCTTCGAACCGTTAATAAAATATCAATGTTACTTTAAAGGAATATGTTCAAACCTTAGGAGATCGTACGTTTTCGCGGTATACAATCGGCATCTGTCCGTCAATACCAACATATAAAACAACTCTGTGACCGATTGATTGTTTGATTGACTGACACGCCAAGCTCAGCCTATATAACTTATAACTGTGGAAGACACAAACATAGAATTAGGATGATTCCTTTGATTTTTTTAACGAGTAACCAAGCATATTTTAAAACCGAGTCCTTAGACGGGTCTTGTCCTTAGTAATGTCTTCTCTCACTGTAAAAGAATAGCTAAAGCCGTCGTAAAAGAAAAGCGTGCGAGCCTTACGGCTCGTGCAGACTAGCGCGATATCGCGAGCGCGGCATGCAGGAATATGCCTGTCGCACCCGCGATATTGTCCCATAAGCAACTAAGCAGCGGCAGAAATTAAACTCAGAATTTAAAAACGCTAAATACTGAAATATTTACTACTGAATAATTATTCATTACTAGTGGTCGCCCACTGCAGTATGCGACCACTAGTAATAAGTCATTTAAAAAAAAAATGTAAATAGAGGGGGTTGAATTTCAACCAGTGCACTGGTCGAAATTCGACCCCCTCTATTTACAATCTATATAGTACTCACTAATTCCCCGAGTTCAATTCAATGCTATTAAAAAGTACTTACTTATTCCATGCTCAAGCTGTCACTTCCTGTCTACACACTTCCATCCCTTTTCACGAAATCACTGCCACAGAAAGCGAGAGGAAAGATGTTACACCTTAATAGAAATTGTGAAAAATTACTTTAAATTCGGAAGTCGGTGGTAAAAAATGAAAATACAAGACCGGAAACACCGAAATTAAAGTACTTTTTCACTTTGTAGTGTTTTAATACAGCTGCACCCCGCGGTGTCACCCGAATAACTCTTGATCTCGTAGGAATATCGGGATAAAAAGTATACTATGTCCTAATCCAGATCATGATCTATCCATGTGCAAAATTTCATCCAAATCCGTTAAGCGGTTTTAGCGTGAAAACGTAACAAACAAACCAACTCACTTTTGCATATATAATATTAGTTAGGATGTTTCCCAGAATTCTGGCAATTTCCAATCTCCCCAAAGCCACAGTTCAATGCGTTGGTATTTGTTTATTTCTAGATGCTCATTTGTCTTCCCTGGCACACTCATTAACCTGCCCCGGGACTGATAAATATTTTGCTTCACCTTATTTAGCGTAGATAAGGGTTATTTATTAACCACCTTGGCACTTTATAGACACATTCTCGGTTTTAGCATATATTGCTCTTCGGTTGATTAAGAGTTTTGAAGGCTGCATTCGGCAATAATAATTATATTCCTGTAAAGCTTAAAGGCCGTTGTCATGCCGTTATATGGCGGCTACTGGGGCCGCCACATAACGGCATGAAAACTGTAATTAAAATGATGGCAGTAGGGTTGGATTTTAAGATGTCAAAAAACGCTCTCCAGGGAAACACACCAACTTTTTTCATAAATAACGCCGGTATTGACGGTAAATTGCGGGCGCTATGTGGCGGCCATCGCAGTCTAGCTACATTGCTATTGGCGTTTGACGTAGCCATTATCGTCTCGTACATAACACCTCCCAACCAGACGCTGAAGCAATCACAGTAGACAGGTGTTCTGCAGTGTCATTAAAGCGCTAACAAGAGGCAAATGATCAAAGTAGGCTTGTCTTAAGAAATAAATTGTCAAAAATAATAGGTAAATTTAAATTTTGAACATATTTCCCAGAACTTGCTTGTTACCAACCCACGTTTTAAAAAATATCTCGATACAAATTAACGGTAAACTAACCTTTTACCTTGTGTTCCAATCCAAAATATCTGTATTAAATATCAACGTACGTTACGTATTCAATTAATAACAAGAACGTCTTATTTGAATGCAGAACGTGGTTGTTTTTTATTTTCGATTACTCAACTCAATTTTGAGTAAATAATAGCTTCATATTTTGCAATAAATTTCAAGTGTTGTGTTATCGCGCTTCTCTTTCTTTTCTATGGAGTTTGACAATGACCACGATTTAGCTGTTGTCAGCGTCTTAAAACAAACGTCTAATCATCAAGTAAAAGTAAAAATGCCAAAGAAATTTCTTATTTACATTTTATTTTAGCATTTTATTTAATTTTTAGTTCATTATTGACACTTTTGATTTTTATATTATGTTTTTTTACTATTGTATTTGTTATTTTTGTGTCTTTGTATTTTTTTATGTTTAAGTGCTATACCTACCTAAGATTTAATTACGATTTACACAGATACCCGGTAGAGTATGACGAGAAACTTAATATTTGTCAACATATTATATTCGTAGTATTGCAAATAAATGATATTCTATTCTATAGCAAAAAAAGGAGTTTGAAAACGCAGTATGTAAGCACATTAGCATTATATTAACCTCATTCCCAAAAAAACCTTACAGAGATTAAGGAAATCTCCAAAATAAAACCTAAGTAGATCGTGTTCAATCAGCCCTTTTTAATATACAAATCATCATTACCCTGATTGTTAATCTACAAAGAGGACAAATTAATGAATTTAAAACTAATTAGCAATTCACTCATCCAAATATTAATGAGCAGTTCCAAATGACTCCGTCTCTTTGTTGTTGTTCATTTAATTTACTTTTAATTTGTTCTTAATTGTTCGCAAATAAATTCGTTATACTTTATTAAAGCTGTAATTTTATTAAGGACGTATAAATTAAAATGTTACGTTCAGAAAGACTTGTTAATTATCTTTGTTTCTTGCAGTTGTTATTTCTTAGAAAAATGTGTAAATCAATCTGCCTAGCCTGTTCACAGCTATGTTATGGTCAGCTTCCAGTGTAACCGGTCTATTTTTCATGGAGCAACTGCGTATCTGACCTCCACAACCCAGTTACTGAGTAACATGATACGCATTGGTAAGTCTGGTTGTCAGACGTTTGGTCTTCTGACTACTTAGAAAAGTGTGTAGTTACAGTTTTATTGTGCTAAGGAATCTTTTTTTTTTCAAAATACCTAATAGATAGGTTTCATCCTTTGATTATTTATATGTCTAGATCTAGATAGTGTCGCGCTGCAAAAGAACTTAAACAAACAGGCCATCTTTGTTATGCTGGTGTGCGTGTCAGCTACGTCTTACACTAGCGCCACGACATTGTGCTGTCATTATGTTATTCTAGTGTGCGTGCATTTTGCGGCCAACAGTTGGACGCAATTTTTTGCGACGAGCTTACAGCTTTGGCTTTGAAAAATCGAATAGGTTTGGCGAGTAAATCTGTCGAGAAAAAAAAATAATATGAATAAATAAATAAAAAAAAATTAAAAAGAAATATGTCTAGATATATATCTAGACATATTTTTATATCTTTGGTTTTATTATCGAAAGGAAGTAATTTGAATTCCTTCGAACCGTTAATAAAATATCAATGTTATTTTAAAGGAATATGTTCAAACCTTAGAAGATCGTACGTTTTCGCGGTATACAATCGGCATCTGTCTGTCAATACCAACATATAAAACAACTCTGTGACCGATTGATTGTTTGTTTGACTGACACGCCAAGCTCAGCCTATATAACTTATAACTGTGGAAGACACAAACATAGAATTAGGATGATTCCTTTGATTTTTTTAACGAGAAACCAAGCATATTTTAAAACCGAGTCCTTAGACGGGTCTTGTCCTTAGTAATGTCTTCTCTCACTGTAAAAGAATAGCTAAAGCCGTCGTAAAAAAAAGCGTGCGAGCCTTACGGCTCGTGCAGACTAGCGCGATATCGCGAGCGCGGCATGCAGGAATATATGCCTGTCGCACCCGCGATATTGTCCCACTCTGCACGAGCCTTTACAGTAGTCGCATATGACATCTCACCTTGGTAATAAGCAACTAAGCAGCGGCAGAAATTAAACTCAGAATTTAAAAACGCTAAATACTGAAATATTTGCTACTGAATAATTATTCATTACCTACTAGTGGTTGCCCACTGCAGTAAGACATATTTGAATTATTCTTATTTTTGACTAAAATATTAAATCCATATTTGACTATGATTATGATTATTTATGGGCATGTATTTAAGGCGCTGACAAGACCCAATTGACCAAAATAGGCTTCTCTTAAGAAAAAATAAAATGCCAAATCTGTATAATTTATGGTAGCGCAAAAAATATTTGTTAATTTTGAACATATTTCCCAGAACTTGGTTGTTACCAAAACACGTTTTGAAACAAGAATCTCGATACAAACTAACGTTAAACTAACCTCTTACCTTGAGTTCTAATCCAAAATATCTGCATTAAATATCAACACACGTTATGTATTTAATTAATAACAAGAACGTCTTATTTGAATGCAGAATTTGGTTGTTTTTTATTTTCGATTACTCAACTTAGTTTTGAGTAAATAGATAATTACTTCATATTTTGCAATAAATTACAAGCGTTGTGTCATCGCGCTTCTCTTTCTTTTCTACGCAATCTGACAATGACCGCAGTTTATGTGTTGTCAGCGTCGTAATAGAAATTGTGAAAAATTACTTTAAATTCGGAAGTCGGTGGGAAAAAATGAAAATACAAGACCGGAGACACCGAAATTAAAGTACTTTTTCAGTTTGTAGTGTTTTATTTTTCACTTTTTAGCTGTGGTAACTCACTCAAATTCGTATACCACTGCTTGCTATGTTCAGTATCAGTGACAAGAAGTTATTATAACATCATCAAGAACTCTTCCTATGGAACTACCGCAAAAGCTTAGGTACTTTACCAAATGAAAAAGTAATTTTCAAAATCGGTCAACAATAGACTAAAATATCGATGAACATATAAAATATAAATAGTTTACATGTTCATCGATATAGACGAATTGAAAACCTCCTTTTTTAAGGAGTCGGTTAATAAAATAGTCAGTCAACGAGATTTGTGTTTCGCGTTTTATGAACTGTTGCCAAATAAATGTTACTAGTGGTCGCCTACTACATATTAAGTATGTATGAGATATTCTTTTTTTTTTTGTTGTGATTTCCAAATAGCTTCTCCCGCTCTGGGCGGAGCGGGAGGGTGTGTCAGACTCTTACTGACTAAAACCCACCCATGTTCCTTCTGTTGCCTGTGTCTTGCCAGCGGCCACGGTATCCCTTTCGGACTTTCCCGCGACCTCGGCAGGCATCGGCTCTCGTGGACCCCTATACTTGTGCTGACATCTCTTTGAGAGCGCGCGTGGAACACAACGCGCCGTCGACCCGTGCCTGGTCCTTATCGGACGGCGAGCTACCCATTGCTCACCGTCGTAACATTACGATCTCTTGGTGCTCGAATGACGTTGACAGGGACTTTCCCGCGAACCGTATGAGATACTCTAGGGCCACCTTTGACCGCGTATTATCTACATCTACTTATATCATATACCCAGTAACTGGGATGTGGAGGTCAGATAGGCAGCCCTCGATATCAGATACTGGTGGTCAGCTGCATCCGGTTAAACTTGAATTAAACCCAACATAGTTTTGAAAAGTATACACAGACTACAGTTTTTTGAATTGAAAACTTATTTAGGCTCGTTGGGCACTTTTGGGGTGGGGAAAAAGCACCGAACTCGCGTGACAGTCACGCTCAGATACGTATATACGGTTACGCGAGATCGGTCATCATATCATATAATGATAGACATCTGTATATATGTATATGACGGAGAAGGTAGGTTTCTCTCGTTATCATCAGCCATATTTTAACTACTGTGGGCGTTGAAATGTTGGTTATTGCACAATAGAAAAACCGTTTGCAGTTTAAATCAAATTATAACACACACTAGCTATTCACACACTGTAGGTACACGACATAACTACACGGAACGCGCGACAGTTTCTAAATGTGTTCACTCCTTGACCGCCTCGTAGAAACTGCTCTTAGCTCCGGTCAAGCGATAAGTTGTAGACTCTGTCGAGCGCCGCTAGATGGCGCTGGCGTCCCGATTATTCAAACGAGTGACTAATGTATTTCCGACATGTATATACGAGTATATACAGATGTTTACAAGTTTGTGAAGCTAAGAAGTTTTCATTTCTGACGTGCACGTACACCTTTCAACCACTTAATACACTTAGGTAAAAATAAAAACAAGAGCTGAATAAAAAGCGTGTGCCGTAATTAAAACAAGATTGACAGATACAAAGCAATTAAATCGATTCCGTTATGGAATAATGAAGGACTGAAGCGGCCAGTCCGTTTGTGATCCGTGTTCGGTGTGATATGCAAATAGACTATCAAATCATCCCTTTGGGGCGTTCGTTTACAATGATCAGTTGGTGATTGCTTACCAATATGGAAAGTTTGATTAAGGCTATATGAACTTCTAATAAATGGCTAAGGGCCCTATCTCACTTGGGCATCAGTGGCGGCGCAACCAGTCGCGCTACCAATAAAATGACAGCTGTATGGAGGGTTCCTCACCTGGTGCCCGCTTAGTTGCTCAACCAACTAAACATTTTTGACAGCGCGACTGAGTTTTTAGTTGCGCCACAATTTTAGCCTAGTGATATATAAGCCTAAGGGTCCAACAGTAATCAAATAAGTAGTACCAATTTGTCTGTCGGATTGAACTGTTGATACTTCGTTTACAAGAACCGCGGTTGATAGCATAATCAGCCTATAATGTTCCTACTGCTGGGACACAGGCCTCCTGTCTTCGAGAGGGAGTGGGCTGTAATCTACCACGCGGGCCCAGTGCGGGTTGGTAGATGTCACATGTCTTCGAAATTTTGGTTCTAGGACATACCGGTTTCCTCACGATGTTTTCCTTCACCGTTTTGAGATCAGTGGTGATGAAATTGAATTGATTTTTGATTGAATTTACACAAAGTGAAGTGCCTGCCTGGGTTCGAACTCATGACCTTCAAACTCGTAAGTCATGACCGTTACCACTGGGCCACTACTGACTCTCATTTTGATAGCCAATGACAAAATGTCACAAAGCTAAGCTGGCCTCTTCATCATCATCATCATCATTTCAGCCGAAAGACATCCACTGCTGGACATAGGCCTCCCCCAAGCACCGCCACTTCGACCGGTTTTGTGCTTCCCGCATCCAGTGGAATCCTGCGGCCTTCACAAGGTCACACATAAAAGCTCTTCACAAGCTGGCCTCTTATTCTGTCGAAACACCGTACTACGTTAGGCCAGCTCAAGGTCAAAGTATAACCACTGCCGTGCGGCCTACTGTACAATAACTATGTTTAATATCCTAGCCTAAAGAAGGCCAGTAGCAGCTCTCAAATGGAGGTGGGGACACTTGGCTAGACGTGGTGATGGCAGGTGGAGCAGAGCCTTAACGGAATGGTTGCTGAGAAACGCTAGAAGGAGCGTTGACAGACCGATAGCTAGGTGGGTGGACGTGGATAAGACTCGCACAGACAAGCGAAGCATGGCACTAATAGGAAGAGGCTTATACTCATCAATGGGTGCCAATGATGATGGTGACGAAGGTAAAGCTGACGGACTGCCAACAAAGAAATTTCTATACCTTAAGCAAGGAAGCAAACATAAATTAAACTCGAGTCCACGTCATGTTTTAGGACATTTTCTTAAAGATTTCTTTCTCAGAGAAAATCGTAATCTCGATAACCTAAATAAACTCACGAAAGCAGTTATTGGAATCCCAAAGCAATTAATTAATGAAAACATAATATGTACTCTCTGTTAAAGTTTGTATTACGAGTACGTGGGAATTTACTGATAGAATTGAGTCAGTGGTTAAGTGAAATAAAACACGTATTTGTTCAGTAATCAAGATGCTATATTTTTACTGATATATAAATTGATAGTGACACTACAAGGCAAGGCAGTGTTGCAAGGCAAAATATATGAAATAAAATGTTGGGGATGCCAACACTATCTTATTTATAAAACTGCATTAAGGTAAACGTCAAAACATATATGGTTAAGCAGACGTTACTTATACTTAAGTTAAGGCAACTTTTATAAATAAGGTTTTTATTTGTTAAGCATTGATGTTTACATACATTTGATCTTCAGAAACAATTTAGTTGACTCTCTACGTTTTCCCAGCGGCATTTTCGTCAGCATCCAAAGCAAACACATTACTGACAAATGCGTGCACTGACTGGACAGTTTCACTCAAATCTGTATGGTTCTTTCCTCAAAAGACCAATTCAGACATTAATCTGCAAGGCCCTCATATGTGGCCTGACCAAGATCATCTTCTTCTCTTGACTGTGACCTCTGAGTTTGTTTCGGTCTTTCTTCTCAGAGTAGTCAGATAAGAAACACCGAATTGGTCGAGTTTTTCTTTCATGTTTCTTTCAGTGTTTTTTTTTCAACCAATTTACAGAAGTAAACATCATTTATCATTTAAAGGGTCATTAACGTCGACAGCTTGTTATCAGCAAGATGACATTAGCCATTGCGTTGAGCCAAACACAAAGATTTTGTCGAAACTCCGGCATTGTGGACATAAATCAAGGCAATGACGACATAATCCTGGTAATGCTAGAATTACGATACGTAGAACATCTTATGTCAGCTTGGATGTGCGTGGTTATTTGTAGGCACACAGTTTCCTTATTTGCCAGCTCAGTGAATTATCTCAGTGACACGAGACTTGTACAATACAAAAATACAAACCCTACATAATTCATAAACTTCTCTATATCTTGAACTTTCTGTGTAGCTCTTATTTAATTAATATAAAATGACAAAATAAATTAAAATAAAGTTTAGTGTTACTTTGCCATCCATAGGTACTAATATTATGAATGCGAAAACAACTCTCTAAACCGACCGTTGATAAGTTGGCTACTTTCCATATTTGTATTAAAAAAATACACACAGACCAATTCGCGGGAAACAGCTAGTCTTTGATAAAATCCTATTTTAGATATTGATATTTCGTGATTTGGAGAAACACAACCGCTGAACAAATGAAGGTAGGCACATTATTATCGCATCCTATCAACTTCACCAACAATATTAATTTGCTCTGAGCACAAACTTAATACATAATTATTTGCTAACGTAATTACAACAGCAATTACGTGGTACACTGACGTCGGCGGGGAAAGTGCTCCACTTTGCATAACCCGACAGAATTAAGAAGCAAAGAGATTGTTGTAAAAATATGTTTGTACTCAAACTTTCTAATTTTATAGGGTTACATTTACTGTAGCAAGGTGATCGGAGTATTGAAAGGTGTTATCACCAGCTCCGGTAGCCGTGATCGTCTAGTGGTTAGGACCCTACGTTGTGGCCGTAGTAACCCAGGTTCGAATCCTGGTCACGGCAGTGATACACTGTCGCGGTGGAGCTTTATTATTTTTTTTTAGACACGCATGTTTTGCCAAAAAGAAAAATTGAAATAAGTTTCCAGAATTAAATAGAACCTGTGAAAAGGACCCTGCTCACGTTTTATGGCACATACAGAAAAATGTATGTGCCACGTGCGTGGCTTTTTTTTGGGTGGGAAATCATCAAATAACTTCTCCCGCTCCGGGTGGAGCGGGAGGGTGTGTCAGACTCTTACTGACTAAAACCCACCCGTATTCCTTCAGTTGCTCATGTTGCCAGGGGCCTCGGTAACCCTTTGGTACCTTTCCGTGACCCCGGCAGGCGTCGGCCCTAGTGGACCCCTACGCTTGTGCTGACGACATCTCTTTGAGGCGCGCGTGAAATACAACGCGCCGTCGACCCGGGCCTGGTCTTTACGGACGGTGAGCTACCCATTGCTCACCGTCCACAAACCCGCGCCTACGGTGGCCGGAAATCCGTCCGGCATTCCCAACGCCCAGGGCGTCTCCTGCGGCGACTAGGGGCGAGAGGGCGCGAAATTTGGTGCGTGTCTTAATCACTCAAGGACGACTAATGAGACACAATTGATTTTCTATTGTTTGACACCGAATCGGTGTGATCAGTAGAGCTATTCTGTATAAACTCTCACCGTGAAAACTTAGCTGAAGTTACCGTTGAGTGAACTGTCAGTGACATCCACCTGATGCTGGGGATGGCATAGCATCAGGGCCTCAAGTCTGCTATTACAATAGTGTCGGAATGGTGTGTTCCGATCCTCATTAATGACGCCATTATATTAGTAGATTACCAAACTTGTCAAAATCAACAATTATAAAATCAATTATAGACCATTCTGACACTATTGTAATAGCAGACTTGAGGCCCTGGTGGGATGTGGCTGACAGTTAAACTTAGGATAATATATTGTAGCCTAAGGTCTGACTTGGCTAGTTCTCATATACGAATTATTATGTTCGATGGCTAGTTTCTACCATCAAGCCAAATTTTCAGAATAATAAAATAAGAACCGACAAGTAACAGGTTTAAACCTTGCGAAGGCTATAATATAATTCGTATATGAAAACTAGACAAAATTATCCTAAGTTACAAGAAGAAATTATATGTTGTTATAAATAAATTTCAGGACTGACCATTGAACTTGGCAACCATTTAGATCTCACTTCTTTTGTCGTTGAAGTCAACAACCACGGCATATGTATATAATCATAATATTGAACTTGGCTCTCATTTCACATTTATGTTTTTGAGGGGATATCATTACTTTTTGTACATAAATTATTAATAGGTGCTTATTTATAACATAATCAATACCAAATGTTTTTTGTTAAACTACTGTAATTTCCTACGTTTACGGGTAATATAATTGTCGTTTTTGTGTTATTTTCTATATTTTCTTGTACCTTTGAAATGTTCGAGTGAATTGCCCATTCAGAATCCGGATTTTTTTTTACGCTTTTTCTCTTTAGGTATACTTAATTTGGCCAAGTCAGGGCGGTATAACGTGCGCAGACGGTTGTACTCTACAATAGAGCTCTCTTGTGCCTTGATTTGACTTGAATCTAAATTGATAAGATGTACTGCATCTAAGGTTTTAACTATAGAGAGTCCAACTTAAGCCTACCCTTTACTAAATATAAAGGAGCCTATATCGAGAAGAGCACTGTCAAGGCTAAGGCCTTGTGATTTGTGGATAGTAATAGCATATGCGAAGCAAATAGGGAATTGTTCCCTGTGAACATATACATTACTTAATATCTGAAACTTGGTCTTGACTCGTTCTAGTTCGTAAATTAAATTATGGTTAAATTGTGTTGTAATTTTATGTGCTTTATTGCTGTTGTCGACGTCCCAATGTACCTTCTCTATTTTTACAATGGATCCGTTTACTAGTCCTTTATTGACATCTACGTTTCTTCGCAACATTACACGTGCACCTATTTTTATCGTAATGAAATTTTCTAAGCCAGCAGTTAGCGAAGAATCATCCTCGATCTTTTTAAGTACTTCATTTGCTCGTTTTTTTTTAAATACCGTGGACAGTCTATTTCGTCTATCGAAAGCGGAAATACAGACTACTAATTGTTTATTTCACGCAATAATAACCTTAAAGATAAAAGCTTTTGTTTTTTATCTATTAACTAAGATGAAAAATTCAGCATAAGCAAGAAATAGCGAAGTCTTTATTGATGCATAAACAGAGGCAAAGGCCCTATTCGTCGATCTACGCATTCGAAAACATTTTATTCAATCAATCTAAATATTCATTGTTATTTAATTTAAATAGGGCAATAAAATATATTTAAAAAAATACCTTGATCCCTAACACTTTTGATGTGTGTAGTTGCGCAAACTTATTGTTATTCATTGAAAGTTTCAAGTGTAAATAGACAATTATTAATATAAATTCAACTTAAACGATAGAGTGAAATTAGTTTTCACAAAAACGGTTCCAAATTGTTCTTAGAACTCAAAATGGCTGTCAAAACGCGCCAATCAATTGTAATACTGGGCAAAGGGAATGTTTTATTCTTCCTTTTATAGTCGGCTAACGTGGGGTGTGCTAGTTATAGTCACGTTTTTATTAGGTACTAACCTGTTTGTATTGATGTAAACGGCAGATAACCTTAGATCGTTTGTTAGATAGGTATTAAGATAAATTCTGCCCTCAATAGCATAGTTACAGTAAGTCGGATTTTTGTCAAAAATGAGTTAGATATACAGCCGTGATCACGATAACTAGATCTACGTTTTTATCTTACCCATTTATTTGAATCGCTTTTTTTTCGCACAATTCAAAATTTGCAGTAAGTCGAGCATTTTTTTTACATCACTAAGCATGATTACAGTGGGTACACTTACTGCAGAAGTTCTTATTCAGAGTAAACAAAACTACACTACAGCCTGAGAAAACAAAATTTATAAACCATATATTTTATATGGTTACTTAACATAAATACAGTAAAAAACACACTTACTGTGTTTAAGCTAAGTGTTACCTATCAGAGAGCCTCTAGGAGATACTAAGTATAACTAAGATAATGAATTTATTTTGTCTTTCAATTACTCAGTATTGGTTTCTAAATAATAAATAGATAGGTGCTGAGGTACTCTTTTATTTAAGGTATCAACCATCATGATCTGATTACAAACAAAGGATTTATAGTAGATTTTTTCACCAAAACTTTTACTGCGTTTTTCTCGAAACCGTCTAGAGCGTACTTACTGCAACTATGCTATTGACGGCAGAATTACCTCGGTAAATACTGGCCGTTTTGGTTATTCCTATTCTTTATTAGATACATAATGGTGCCGATTCCCTTGTTCACAAACTAAACTAAATTTAAGTTCAGTGCATACTTTTCTTTCTATTTCATTAAGAAAAGGACAGAAGATCAATTTTAGTTTAGTCCTGTCAAATTAATCAGCGCTTGACGTAAATTGACGTAATTTTAGTAGGCAAGTTTTTAATCGCGTCTAAACTTGTATGGAGTTGTGACAGGCGCTGATTAATTTGACAGGACTAAACTAAAATTTATCTTCTGTCCTCTTCTTAATGAAATAGAAAGAAAAAGATGCACTGAACTTAAATTTTGTTTAGTTTGTGAACAAGGGAATCGGCGCCATTGATAAAGTTTTTTTATTAAATATAATTTATTTTAATTTTATTTAACAGATTATGTACAGAAAAAAAACGTACAAAGGTAGTGCTTATTTGTAAAGGAATAGAAAATAGGAGGATAGTAAAACAAACTCATTTATTTAAATAAAACATACAATAATATACTTAGTTACACATACGTATTTCTAAATAAAATAAAGATCACTAAATTATGATATCATTATCATCATCATATCATCCGAAAGATGTCCACTGCTGGACATACCCCAAGCACCGTAAGTGATGACATATGGCACTGAAACGTGGTCGCTCACAATGGGCCTTATTAGAGGGCTAAAAGTCACCCAAAAGGCTATGCTTGGAGTTACCCTACGTGATCGAATCAGAAATGAAGAGGTCCGCAGGCGAACCAAGGTTACCGACATAGTCCGAAAAATTGCCAAATTATAATAATAAAAAACAACATAAAACAACAACAATAATGTAACATATAATAATTATAAATAAATACACTTTATGGAAAAAGTTGAGCTTATTATATACACGCTTTATGTATGTATATTGAGTTGGAAGAATATTATTTTGCTTGAAGCGACACCGAGACATATCACCGTCACTCGCAACACTTTAATAAAATATTTAATAACATGCCGACAAAATATTTCGGTCGTAAGCAGTTTCTTAGGAGTCTCACAATAATAATATATTTTATGTGACTATATGACTCACAATAATAATATGTTCTCCTTAAACTTAATGTTATGAATCCCAGCTTTTACTAGACCTACATCCAACATTCAAGACTGAGGGTACATTACAGAATGATATGTGGTAGATACAGACGCTTCTTCTTAAGAAATATTTTTCTTTTCAATTGGGAGAACCGATTTATCAGCGGGATTGTGGTATTAAAATTACTCGGTATTACTAAAGCCCTGAAATATAATAAGTATTTACAAATAATCACAATTTATTTTTGTTTATAGAAAAAATATATTAATAGATATCAATTGAGTGATACAATCATTAACAACAAAATAAATTGTAAAATAACATAAACATAACATCACGCCATGTTTCCCCGAAGTATTGGGCAGAGCTGTACCTATAGTACACCCACATTTCGCCAGTTATGTTTAATTAAGTCCCATTAATAGGAGGCGAGCCTATTGCCATCAACCGGGCACATAATATCCAGACTCCGGGCTGCTACTGAGAAATAAAATAAAAATAAAAAAAATTAATTAATTGTGATATACGAAAAACCTACAGAACAATTTAAATTTCACCTATTTGTGTTAACATTGCTATTATTATGTTGTTACAGATCTCAAAGATGCTGCGTGATGTACAGTAACACTAGCGATGCGGAGCGGGATGCGGCGGAGGAGACGACACTTGCGGCGCTCGTGGCACTGTACGTGCTCGTGTCTGTCATAGGTATTATTGGTAAGTGTATACAACCAAACTGTACTGGCTACCAACCCGCACAGGCCCACTATTACGTGCTGGCCCACCAATGCGCGCTAGCTCATCAACCCGCGCTAGCTCACCAACCCCCCCGACTCACCAACCCGCGCTAGCTCACCAACCTGCGCATATATAGCAATAACTTTTTTACTTTGTGTCTATTCATTTCATTGTATGTAGAAGCTTAAAATTTACTTTCAATAATTTGATATTGTATATTGTATTCATTTCTTTAGGTATGAGGGGCATGCCAAAAGAAGTTAGATATTCTTTACCTATTTGTTTGACACTGGCAAGTTAAACTCCATCATAAAGGCTGGTTGTTTTGTTGATATATTTGAAAAAAGAACACACATCATTTATTTTTTTTTATTTGGGTGAGCATTATTTTTCTGAGAATCTAGCGGGAATTCGCCTGCAGCAATGGAGCTCAGTCAACGTGATTTTCGCGATAAAGATAAAGATATCGATATGACAACAGTATTTAATTGGTTTGCTGAATTTAAAAGAGGACAAGGATTTCTCGAAGATGTAGCGAAGACAGGTCGGCCGCCAACCGCGGTCACACAAGAAAACGTTCGTGCAGTCGAAAATCTTATTGGCGATAACCGATGAACTACATATTGTAGTGAAAAATGTGTGAGGGTTACCATATTGTAGCGAAACGTGGGCTAATGCGCCGGGGGTTAGAAACTCGACGCAATGTCGCAAAATCAAACACTTACTTCACCACAAAATACACGTATAATTTATTTTGCAAAAAAACACAAATAACTTTAAAACAAAGTAAAAAAGGAAAATCACAAGAATATAAAGTTTAGGCGTGTGGAAATTTTAAAGGCGAAATATAGAACGTTATGAGGTAAAATTCAGGATAGACTAGCTTCGGGAAGTTTTATGATCGATTTCAATCACCCGTCAAATTCGCATCGGTACGAGTATTCACGTATATCTATTACAAAAACGAAGGATCGACTTAAATTTTTAGTACAGATATTAAGTATCTTAGAATGTTAATAAAAAAATTGACATTCAATTATTAAATAGGTAAAAATAACTTAGTGTGAGGAAAGTTTAGGGGAAACCGCTCCTGACGATGGTGCATTCTAAGCAAGCGGAGGACGGTGCACAACAGCACCGTCGACTTGATTTGGGCGCAGCCGCCTGTACTACTTCAGTAGTGACATGGCGTAACGCACCCACAGGAATCGAACAGCGGCAGATGCTGCGAGTCACCTGTTAGGCCTGGCCAATGCACCAATTAGTCTTATACCTTTTGAATAATATACAAGGTGTCGTTTCGCATCCTCGTCAAATTTCAGTAGGCTGCTATGAAAGACATATGTAATCAAATAAAGTTATGATACTTGCTCAAGAATTAATACATACCTACTTGTTTTTTTAGTTATTTAAGTTTGATAGTATTTTAGAATACACCACTTTCACAGAACAGAATCACCCCGTTGCGTATGCGGTAGTGTGTGTGTAAAAGGGTAGTTACAGTGCGGTATCACAGGGGCCGCGTTTTAACATGCGTGTCCCACACATGCTGATTTCCGAAAATTAGAAAAAAGACCTATTTATTTTATTATTGAATCGTGTCGAGAATCATTAGCATAGTTACCTCCTTGAATTTGACGAGGATGCAAAACGACACCTTGTATATTACGGATATCAGGAAAGCAAGTCAGAGACGGATTATTATTCCATTTATATGGATTATTCAAATATGACGCAGTTCTTTCCAAAAGAAATTAACAGCTCATATGTTAAATAACTTCTCCCGCTCTGGGCGGAGCGGGAGGGTGTGTCAGACTCTTACTGACTAAAACCCACCCGTATTCCTTCCTGTTGCCTGTGTTGCGGGGGCCTCGGTGACCCATAAGTACCTTCCCGCGACCCCGGACACTATTGAGCTTATACTTGCATCACAACACTTACAATTTTGATGGTGATTATTTAATCTGGTTCTTCATTCTTCTTGAAAGGGTTTCCACCGACTGAGCAAAAAATGCCATGACAATTTTTCGACAAGCTTCTTCGGAAAGACAATCTATTTGAACAAGTAAAAACAGAAAAGGACTATTAAAAGGTGCTATAACAACAATAAAGTACAAAAAACCTTTTTTGAATAAGTTTTTTTGTTGTTTGTTTGAATCTATTTGAGTAATTTTATAACATGACCGTTTAGTGCGCAAAAAGTATTAACCGCTTTTCGCGCAAAAAAATGTATTCGGCAGAGTTATTACGCTGCAGTATGTATGTAGTTCTCGCTTCAGCTCTACAGCTGGACCGAGAACTGGGAACTGCATCAGCAGCAATGCGAACGTTCAATGTTCGAGATGGGTGCCGCAAAAATTTACCGATACGCAGACAGACCGTCATCGGGTGGATTGGTGCCTATTCATCCTTACATATTACAAAACAAAGTCCCCCGCTGCGTCTGTCTGTCTGTCTGAACGCGATAAACTCAAAAACTCCGGAATGAATTTTCAAATGGTTTCCACCAAAGGACGGAGTGATTCATGAGGAAGGTTTATGTGTATAATTCATTAAGGTTTTGTACAAATTGACTGAAATATGATGATTATTGTCGAAGATGTCGGAAAAAATCATGTCGACTGGGAGCTTTACTAGCGTCGGCCGCGTACGCCTCGTACGGTATACGTACGAGATAAACTCAAACTCAAAGCATTTATTTCAAATAAACCAATTACAGGCACTACTTTTGAATTGTTAAGAGGTCAGTCGGTCAGCCAGAAAGATGAAGCTAGTTGCCCATTCCAAAGCGTAGTAGGTACCTATGGAGAAGAACGGGCAAGATACTCCACGGACACTCTTTTAAATCAACGTATTATGGTTACAAAATATTGTTTACATCATTCATTTTGAAATTATACATGTGAGAACGATGCAAAACGTAAAAGCGTCCGTAAAAAAAGACTAACAATACATAAAAATAATGTGCTACAGGATTGTACATCTTCAAAAGTTCAACGAAAATGTCCGGGACAATACATGTCTATCTTCTAAGCATGACCCACAGTAAGGTTTTTTCTTTCAGAATTTGATAAAAATTTCATTGCTATTTCTGAAGCAATTTTAACCGGTATTATATTAATCCTTATCCAATAAAATATATTATTTAAGTTGGGCATTTAATTAAAATTAAAATATGCCTTTACATCATATCATTTAAATGAATGATTTAAAAGATATCACAGATTCAAAATTACGCGTCACAAAATAACTGTGGTTGACGCTCGGCTATCAAGTATGCGATAGCTTTCGATTCCTTTTAATTCCGATAGTACGTCCCCGTGGGATGTTTTCCGACATCCACGCGGGCGAAGACGCGGGCAAAAGCTAGTGATAGGTAAATTCCATGCCGGCGAGAAAAAAAAACGTGTACTGACTGGTGACGAAACATGGCTGTATAACCGAAACAAAGCGATATTCGACTGTATGATGCTTTAAAGATGAGCCAACTCCAACGAAATGTCGCCATGCATGAAGCACACTGGGCCGCCTCGTTTTTCTGCAAAACGGGTCATCTTGCCACTGTAACTATAGTGCTAAAGGATCAAAGAACGGTCAACTCCGAATGGTATGTGACAGTTTGTGCTCCAACTCTATATCAGCTTGGTGTAAAAGCGAACGCAGTCAGGAATGCAGCACCTTCTCGGCAACACGATAATGCGGCGCCGCACACGTCTGCCAAAACACCCGACTTTTTTAACTCAAAAAATGTCGTCTATCATCCCTTACCCGCCATATTCCCCTGACCTAGCGCCTTGTAATTTTTACCTGTTTCCAAAAATCAAGGAAAAACTAAAGGGGAAAAGGTTTGAAAGGAAAGAAAATGCACTGGCTGCCCATAATATCGGGATTTCTTTTTTGTTTTTATTTATTCAGAATCTGTATTATAAATAACATGCATAAAGTCTGCCAAACTGCAAAACAGTTTGTCGGCAGTAGTTCTCGTCTACCAATAGATTACTTTTGAAAATTAATATGCTATAACTTAATCGTGCTAAGTAAAATATAAAATAAATACCTACATGTTCAGATCAAAAACCTCACATTTTAAACCAAAAAAAAAACTACTTCGGGGGTAGCTCATTCGCTAACGTTGGTACTACGTACCTTCTTGTGCGCTTACCAAAGTAGTTAGTTACTTTTGGAACAGTAAGTGTCTTCTTCTTAGATAAACGAGTTGGCTGCATGTGCTTACGTTCTACTATGTGGTCTTGATTATTAAATTGTTCAGTTAAGATATTTAACTTACTTTTAAGATGGATCGGGAGTACTTTACAAATTTTGAACAGTTTTTCATAATTTTTATTTAATGTTTTTTTTTTTGAGGTGTCTAAAGAAGAGCGGTGTCAGAGGTATTTTCCAATTGGTTTAGACGTATGGAAAAGTGTATACGTGCTCAGGGTGAATACCTCGAAAATATCGATTCTTGTAATCAAGAATATTTTTTTATAATATATGAGCATTTAACTTCTTTTGGCATGCCCCTCGTATTTGTGCTTATTGAAACACCACCTTTTCATATTACTATTTACATGCCAATTTATGGCGAAATGTGTCATTGCATTAACAATTTATATACTTACCAACTTTAGTACCGCAATTACTGCAAATAAATAACAACCTGCACTGGGCCACCAACCCACCCCGGGCCACCAACCCACCCCGGGCTACCAACCCGCACCGGGCCACCAACCCGCCTCGGGCCACCATCCCGCCCCGGGCCACCAACCCGCCCCGGGCCACCAACCCGCCCCGGGCCACCAACCCGCCCCGGGCCACCAACCCGCCCCGGGCCACCAACCCGCCCCGGGCCACTAACCCGCACCGGGCCACCAACCCGCCCCGGGCCACCAACCCGCACCGGGCCACCAACCCGCCCCGGGCCAACAACCCGCCCCTAGCCACCAACCCGCCCCGGGCCACCCACCCGCACTGGGCCTGCGTGATGTAGTACGGGCTGCTACCTCGCACAGAGAGGAGCCTGAGACCCAGCAATGGCAACATTGTAAGCTGCAATGCCTAAAATATTAGTGACGAGAAGATATTTAAATAAAAATGTATGTCTTGTCACTTTACTCGATTAAATATTTAGCTCCCGTTTGAAATTGAATTTTGTTGTGTTGTAACTCCCACACATTCTGCCGTAGCCGGTTTTAACCCCTTATGCATTCTACCTGTTTTCGTGTCCCTGGCCAAACCAGAAAATAAAAAGACAGACATCAAAATGGTCTGATCGTAACCTAAATGAAACCCCATTGAATTGTTAAGGCGCTGACAAGACCCAATTGACCAAAATAGGCTTCTCTTAAGAAAAAAATTACCAAATCTGTATAGTTTGTGGTAGCGGAAAAATATATGTTAATTTTGAACATATTTCTTAGAGCTTGGTTGTTACCAAAACACGTTTTGAAAAAAAATCTCGATACAAACTGACGTTAAACTAACCTCTTACGTGAGTTCTAATCCAAAATATCTGCATTAAATATCAACATACGTTACGTATTTAATTACTATCAAGAACGTCTTATTTGAATGCAGAACTTGGTTGTTTTTTATTTTCAATTACTCAACTCAATTTTGAGTCAATAGATAATTGCTTCATATTTTGCAATAAATTACAAGCTTTGTGTCATCGCGCTTCTCTTTCTTTTCTATGCAATCTGACAGTGACCGCGGTTTAGGTGTTGTCAGCGTCTTAAGCACATTTTGTTTTTGGTTTCTCTGCAATTCCCATGACATGTCTTCTACCATTTTCCCTGGGGACAATTCCCCAGGGAAAATACTTAGAACCAAAAACATACATAGCAGCAACCAGTAACCCCAGGTACGCACGGGCAATTTTTTATCGCAACGAATTTTTTTACGCACTGGGTTTTTAACGCTCTGCTTAGCGTCGAGAGTTGATAATCCAACAGTGAGTTTTCTTGACGCAATGGAATGCGGTCTTTTGGATTCTCAATGCTCGGCTCAATACCGAGAGTTGAAAATACAGTGCCTGAAAAATAATCGATCTGGGCTAAATAAGCCAGTTTTCTCATACTTTACGTGTCTAATGTTTACTTAATAAACATACTTCGTCAAGTAATTCATCTTATTTATCTCGGGAGAAGAAACGACAGGCGCGCGTTCATGAATTTTGTGAAGTTTCCTTGAAATTGCAAATCCTTTCATAAACCTCAAATTATTAGATTCTACGAGAGTGAAGTGGAAAGCTCCCAAAAGTTAATAAAGTTTACTATTCAAATTTTATTATAATTAATAGAATACTCTTTATTATATATACAACATAAATAATAAGCACTAGGAAGTAATGAATGGCGGACGTTTTTGGGGGACTGTCTTATGTAATTTTGACTTCGAAAAGTGCTGATTCTCAGCCTAGTTTGAATAAATGACTTTTGATTTTGATTTTGAATAATTATGATAATGATTATAAAATTGTTTATGGTGGCAAAGCACGAATACACAAAACCACAGACTTCCGAAATTAGTTATTTTTCACTTTGTAGAGTTTATTTGATTGTCGTCTTTTTTTTGTATTTTTTTTTTACTCCTTAAGCCTGAAGTGAATCCTGCGCGGGTTGCTTCACTTTGTCCAGAACTTTATCCTTCCAAAACAATGTTCAGCTGAGCTTGTTTCATATAATGGTTGATAATACTGACTTATTATTTTATTGTTATACAGGCAATGTAAGCTTGATGGCAGCGCTTGCGTCGGGCGGGGCCTCCCGACTGCGGACGCCTCAGATGCTGAGTGCGTGTGCGGCTGACTTCCTGGTCTGCGCAGCGAGTGCTCCCTTAGCGGCCACTCGTGCAGCGAAGATAGACGAGCTGCCGTGTCAGGTCACTTATTATATTGAGGTAAAGTTGATTTTAGTGTACTAAGTTATTCATTTATTTATTTAATCATTTATGTACACACATATATAAACAGACAACAGAAAAATACGTACAAAGGTGATGCTTATTTCTATAGAGATTTATATATATATATATAAATCTCTTCCAGCATACCTGCGATAGGAAAGCAGGTAAAGAGACGTAGACACCGTGTGTATACATAACATACATAATCAGCCTATAATGTTCCCACTGCTGGGACACAGGCCTCCTCTCTGTGAGAGGGAGTGGGCCGTAATCCACCACGCGGGCCCAGTGCGGGTTGGTAGATGTCACATGTCTTCGAATGTTTGGTTCTAGGACATGCCTTGCCTGTTTCCTCACGATGTTTTCCTTCACCGTTTTGAGAGCAGTGGTGATGTAATAATGTTCACAAAGTAAAGCGCCTGTCTGGGTTCGAACCTACGACATACAACTCGTAAGTCGCGGTCGTTACCACTGGGCCACCACTGCTCCCACCCTCTTAACCGTGTATATAACACATAACATCGAAACAATTCACAAAAAAATAAATATGGGAATTTACTAACATACATACATACTTCTTAAATAAATATCACTAGAATATTAAAAACTATAGTGTAGGGGAGACTGGGTACGGTTGAAGCAGGGTACGGTTGAAGCAACGCTAATAACTCGTAAACTATTAGCGGTGTGGTGAGGGGTACAAGGGGATAAAGACGCGGCCGGCGAGTTCGGACATGAATCACAGTGACGCGTTGCACTTCGCGCGCTGTGTAAGTTTCCAGGGGACCCTATTATATTTTTTCAACAAAAACTAAGTATTTTCTATTGTTTTCTTTTTCAAATTACTTTGTTGATATTAGCATTTGCATTTTAAGTGATTTTCTGCTTTATTGTTAGATTTTGAAGGTTCGAAAACCGTGATTCGTTTTTGTTTATGTTGTTTAGTCTCGACGCTATGAATGTGTTATTAGCGGTTGACGGGTATGGAGACGGATGAAGCATTTTTTGTGGGTACGATTGAAACAATGATATTCGTTGCTTTTTTTGTTGTAGATGCCCAGACAACGTATAAAAAGAACTTCAAGAGGCGAGTGTGATATAGCTCACTACGAAAATGCGTATGAAGAAGTCAAAAAAGGGACTTCTTTACGAAAAGCTGCAGAGATATACGGAGTTAACCACTCTTCTCTTCTGCGATACAAAAAAAAAGAGATGCATAAAAATTTAAACCTTATAATATCATTTAATTTAATTACTAAGACTTGGCTTAATTTTTTTTTTTATTTTTGTTTATTAGTGTTAAGTTGTTAGTTTAAACCGGAGCGAAGAGCTCTTTTTATGTTCATTCAGGCAGGAAACAATTATTAAGAATGATAGAAATGGTGCCATAACAGAATTTAACTATTTCTTGTTGATTATGAATAAAGAAACTGATTTTATATTACTTATTTGTTTATGTTTCAACTGACCTCCATCACTGTTTCAACCGCCCCTGATATGGGTACGGTTGAAACAGTGGCACATTTTTTTATTAAACTCTTCCTATCTAGTAAATATGGCAGTTAAGCCTCTAATTCTGAGATTTTCTTGAAGACAAAAGTCTATTCTCCCATTTTAAGTGTTTTGTTGTTTGTTATGTTTAAAAATGGCTGTGCTACGGGCGTTCAAAGCAAAATTGTTTCAACCGTACCCAGTCTCCCCTACTTTAAAATAATAAATACAAAATTGAAAGACAGTGTTCTTTCACTCCTACTCAAACAATTTGGCAGTCTCTAATGTCAGGTGGAAGTGAACTCAACCACCGCACCGCGTGCGTGTGTTCTTAGGGTTTACATCAGGAATTTCACAGATTAGCATCTGTATTTGTGCCCGGTTGATGGCAATAGGATCGCCCCCTATTACAGGGGACTAATGCCCGTTTTCACCATCGTTCCTTAAATTTAGGGAGGCATCTAAGAAATTTTAAGTGTTAGTTTCGTTTTCACCATCACATAAGGGCCACCTACGGTCCTAGGGGATCCCTTAAATATAGGGGCCCGATATTCGGCATCTTAGCGCTAAGTAACACTTGATTTGTTGTTGAACGTGAATATTTGCTTCGAAATCGTTTTACAAATGGCAACAGCATCCCGCATTAATCAGACATTTATGGATTTGTGGATTATATTGGATGATATTTTATGTATTTTAAATGAAATTACGTTTATTTTATGTTTTCTTTGTATTTTGGCATATTATTTTACATTAATCTACGTGATCTATCGATGGAATAGTAATATCAAATCAAATCAAAGTCGTTTATTGCAATCCATAATATACAATTACAGGTGGTAATAAAGTAAAAAAAAAGAAACAATTATTTACCCTGTCAGGCACAGCAAATGTTAAACATTTGCTGTGCCTGACAGGGTAAATAATTGTTTCTATTTTTATAAGTAGAGAGGACTCACTTTATTAATTTTCCTTGTTACTAAGTCAGAATTATTTTATATTCTATTACCTATGTATTTATATTTCCATTCACTCACTTATTCTAATAATATTTTATAGGCAGGTCTATCTATTCATTTATTATTTATTTAATTATATGTAATATTGCTTAATTCTTTACTCGCTTAAAAATTGTTAATTATTATTAATGTAATATAATTATTAAGTAATAAAGTATAATTTATTTTTGTTATTTTACTTATTAAAATATATATGTAAGTGCAATGTATTATTATTATTGAATTTATCCGTTAGATATTCTTGTACTGTGTAATAGCTTTGTTTTTAATTTCGTATTGCTTTAGTTTATTTAAAAATGTACTGGTTTTATTTTGTTGTTGTAGGTCTTCTGGTAATTTTTTATATATTTTTATTGACATTTAATATGGACTATATGATGAAATGATGAAATCGGTAATTTAATCGAAAAAATACGACTATGAAAAAAAACTGTCATTTTGGACCTTACGTAGGTATCCCTTAATCTGGTGAAAACATAGATAAGAGGTAAGAGGCTGATTTAAGCAGTCTCTTAGGAGACCCTTAGTAAGTATGAGTTTGAGGGAACGATGGTGAAATCGGGCATTAAACATAACTGACAAAATGTGGGTGTTATTATAAGTACACCTCTGCCTAAACCCTATGGGGATTACCGGCGTAATATTATGTGATTTACTTAACATAACTGTACTTCCCGGCAGAAGTGGATAGAGGTCGATAGAGCACATTTCTCCAGTTATTTTTAACCAGCAGTCACAAATCCAGAATCCGGGCTGCTAATAAGAACTTCTATTTTTTTTTTTAATTGAATGTCTGTAATGTCTGTGACGCATCTCTCTCTCGTTATCACGTAAAATTTTACGTGATACGAGGGCGGCACTGAAAATTTTGAGAATCAAGGAAGTGACACAACATTACTGTTTAAAAATGTATTTATTGCTTTTCGAAGTATTCTCCGCGAAATTTGACACATTTTTCCATACGATGGAACCAATCATTGAAGCAACCATTCCATTCGGAAGTTGGAGTCTCCAAAATGGCCGTTTTGTAGGGGTCCACAGTTTCTTCAGGTCATGAAAATCTCTGTCCACGCAATTTATTCTTTATTTTAGGGAAAGTATAGAAATCATTAGGGCTTAGGTCGGGGCTGTACGGCGGATGGTCTAATAATTCTATGTTTTTTTGCTCTAAAAACTCTTTTGTTCTGTGCGCGGTGTGAGAACTCGCATTGTCGTGATGGAGGATGATGCGGCGGTTGCAGTTCTCTTTACGGAGTTCGGAAACGACCTGCGGCAAACAAATGCTAGCATACCATTCTGTATTAACCGTTCTTTGTCCCTCAAGAGGAATAGTCGTCACATGGCCGGTTTTGGAGACAAACGTGGCCACCATTTTTTTTGCAACACTCCGTGAACGAACAATTTTTGTTGGCTTTAACTCATTTTCGAACACCCAAACTCGTGACTGGTTTTTTGTTTCGGGTTCGTACGCCTATATCCAGGATTCGTCACCTGATACGATGTTGTATACAGCATTTGAGGATCCTGCGTGGAATCTTTCGAGAGTTCTGAGTTTCTGACGCACCAAGTAACGCGAGCCGCTTTTTGCTCTTCACAGAGCGAATGCGGTATCCATCGGGAAAACAACTTTTTTACACCTAATTATTCATGGAAGATTATTTGTATTTGACTCATGCCAATGTCTAAAATTGCCTGAATTTCGCGGTATGTAACATGTCGATCTTCCTCAATCAGCTTACGCACAGCATCAACGTTTTCTTGGGTGACTGCAGTTTTTGGACGACCTTGACGGAGATCATCACTGAGCTTGACACGTCCACGTTGAAATTCAGCAAACCAGCGATAAATTGTGGTTTTGGATAGGGCTTCATCACCAAATGCAGAAATCATCCGGTCAACACACTGTTTTTGTGTTAAACCACTTCAAAAGTCATAATAAATCATCGCTCTTGAATTTTCTCGAGTCAATTCCATTTTCTCAACGACTAAAAAAGTTCGACAAAACCTTGTGACAAGACCGAGAATCTTTTTTTAAATAAATAAATGGTATTCGATTTTTAAAACCAAGGATTTTTCAATTAAAAAGATTTTAATATGACAGGAACAGTGGAAATATTCCATTCCCGATACTTTTAGTGCAGCCCTCGTAACGAGAGAGAGATGCGTCACAAGCCGAACGCTTAGGCCGATCGTGCCTCTCTATCTCTATCGATTTATAAAACGTTTACACGTCAAAAACCCAATAACAATTTGCCCTGCCTGGGGATCGAACACAGGACTTCATGCTCATGAATCTCAGTTTGTGAGACGTCAAAATATACAAGAATTTCAACTAACTAACGACCTTCTAAACGCAGCTGGAACAGAGTAAATGAATAAGGCAGAGGACTATAAGGTGTTCTGGTGCTTAAAACAAACCTATGTCCTGAATTATGATATTCTGTGTTGATTGTTTTCAGGGTTCCGTACCTCAAAAGTAAAAACGGAACCCTTATACGGATCACTCGCGTGTCTGTCAATCTGTTCGTTAAATCCGATTTGCTCAGAATTTACTGACTGATTTTGTTGAAATTTAGTGGGCATATGAATTTCTATGACCCAAACATGGACGTGCAACGTAAATAAATGAATTTTAAATATGAGGGTGACTCCATATTCAAAATTCATTTATTTACGTTTTGGGGGCAAATTAGAAAATTTAATCAAATGTTTTGACAACTGTATCGTGTGACATATCAAATGAAAGGGCTTGTTGTGGGGGTCTCTGATATAATTATATTTTAAAATTAATACTTTTAAAGTTATTTAAGAAAATAGATGAAAATTTACCATTCAATTGATTCATTTCGCTTTATCTCCAAAAGTCATGAGCCTAAAATTTTGAAAAAAATACAGAAAATTGTTCTTTAATTAAAGATTCGAGAAAAACCTACAAGATGTCTATGGTATTAAAATAACATCAATATTGTGCGTACAAACTTACATTTGCAATTGGAATGTATGGGAGAAGATGTTTTTCAACTACAATTTTAAATTATGTTCTTGGGGTAAAAAACATGGTAGATAACATATTCACTGTACGGAACCCTCACCACGCGAATTCAAGTCACACTTGTCCGGTTTTTTAGTGTTCCGTAGTAAACAAGGAACCCTTATAGTTTCGCCATGTCCGTCTGTCTGTCTGTCCCTGCTGTAGCTCAGAGACGCTTAGTACTAGAAAGCTGTAATTTGGCATACCTATTTTTTTTTTCTCGTGTATCCCATGGTGTGGGGTATCGTTGGATAGACTTCAAAAATATTGCGGCTCTGTGATCACCATTTTACGATTCGTTTGTGAAATATTAAGATTTAAAGTACAAACTTTTGTTACGAGTCAAGTGCCCCCCCCCCCCCCCTGCCAGCTAAATGGTTGTTTATGGAGATATGAATAAATTCATGGCAGTAGTACATATATTATAATGAAATTAAAAGGAAAACTATCACAGCTAAGTGGGCTTTACAAGTTAACGAGTAATACTCGACCAACTTACATTTGCAGTTGGAGAATGGACCGTGACGTATATCGATGTGAGGGAGATTTTATTTTCAACTACTATGTTAAGTTTGTTTTTGGGATAAATTCATTCCAAGTAATCCCAGCTACGGAACCCTTAATTTTGCGTGGTCCGACACGCACTTGGCCGGTTTATTAGTTTATACTTGTAGCATCTTATCCTACACCATCTTATCCTTCTTATTTCGCGGGAAGGTACTAAAGGGTCACCGAGGCCCCCGCAACACAGGCAACAGGAAGGAATACGGGTGGGTTTTAGTCAGTAAGAGTCTGGCACACCCTCCCGCTCCGCCCAGAGCGGGAGAAGTTACTTAAAGATTACCCATCCAAAAAAAAAAATCGTTCTTATTACATATTGTCGTAAGAGCGTGTATTGTATTGTTTAAGAAGTTAGTGGTGAAGGGCGAGCGTTTGGTGACCGTCTTTTCTAACTTTTCAAGGTGATTGTAGTGAAATATTCACAGCCTAATATGAACAAACGAATTCTGATTTGGATTTGATTTGATTTTGATTACTTCGTTGGTCCATTGGTTGCAAGCGCTACCACCAAGCATGAGGTCCTGGGTTCGATTCCCGGTCGGGCAAAGTGTTACAGCCCAGAGTCTGAATTTGTGGTTGATGGCAATAGGCTCGCTGCCTATTACATGGGACTTAAACATACTGGCGATTTTTTTTAATACTTTAGAGTGTACTATAAGTGTTCAAAAAAATCGCCAATAGGGGTCGACTAGGGCCGAGGCCTGCTGGGGTCGCGGGAAGGTACTAAAGGGTTAAAGAGTCTGACACACCCTCCCGCTCCGTCCAGAGCGGGAGAAGTTATTCGATGATATCCAATCCAAAAAAAAAAATGGTGTACTTTAAGTTCACCTCTGCCTAACGCTTCGGTGATTACAGGCGTAATGTTATATTATGATTTCAATTTGTCCACAGTCGTTCCCAGTAGCGGCCAGCACATTATCGCTGGTAGCAATAGCCGCAGACCGGTGCGGTGCGGTGCGGCGCGGCGGCACCTCGCTGTGTGCTCGCCCGCACTTAGCAGTCGTTGCGGTGTGGGTCATGGCGCTTTTACTTAGTAAGTCATCGTACAATCCGGTAGTTCTCGTATTTATCTAAGTTGATTATGTCACTTCACTGGCTCACTACCCCACCATGCCTTCCGTGCAGGGCCACTTCACCTTCAACTTTTTCCCGCCATTCCTGCTGACTGACAGATGACATTAGTGACAGCAAGCTACCTTACTACTTGTGTGAATGCATGGAATTAGTATGTACTATTATGTAAATGAGACAGTGTTTTTCTTTTAAATAGATACACACACACACATAATCAGCCTATAATGTTCCTACTGCTGGGACACAGGCCTCCTCTCTGTGAGAGGGAGTGGGCCGTAATCTACCACGCGGGCCTAGTGCGGGTTGGTAGATGTCACATGTCTTCGAATTTTTGGTTCTAAGACATGCCGGTTTCCTCACGATGTTTTCCTTCACCGTTTTGAGAGCAATGGTGATGCAATAATTTACACAAAGTAAAGCGCCTCTCTGGGTAAATAGATACACTAAAGTCGAATTATTATTTCACTGGAGTAAACTGACGTGTGCTGGCTGTCACTTTGTGTAATAAAATGGTCATATTTATTGTATTCTAGACTTTTACACTTATTATCATCCATTTATTTTAGACTTATATAAATCGATTAAACTGAACGATAACCACTAAAATAAATATGACCATACACAAAGTGACAGCTAGCACATATCAGATTACTACAGTAAATTAATAATTTGACTTTACAGTCCTGTTATTTAACAGGTCTGTGCACATAAAATAAAAAAAGTAAAAATATCCCTCCGCACCGATATCGATAAGTCACGACGCCCTAAAACCTGGTAGACTTTGTCAAAGCTTAGGCCTATGACTATAATTAAATATGATCGGTCGGTCATAGTTTTTTGCTCAGCCAAACATAAAGCATGATTTTAATGAAGACAGCACTTCTGACTCAATGGGACTTTTGAAAACCGAGACAATGTTTACAAAAAAGTTTTCGGTACCTAAAGAAAAACTATGAATTGTAACACGACTATAAAAACAACAATTTGACGTTCATGTCAGTAAACTACAGCATCCAAAATGGCTTCCTTAAATCAACGAAAGGGCTGTTGTAATCCCGTAGTAAATATTTTTATTACATTACATTTTTATTACTACCATTATTTGAAATTCATGAACGCAGGACCCTAAATAAAATCCTTTAACGTCTTCATCCGTTTCTTGTTCATTAATCAAATGTACCTTCCCCTTTTACGTATGTATTGAATGGTAAATCTCAAATTCCAGAGTATTTTTGTGCATGGGCGTCGGCTAGTTTATTTTCAGGGGGGTGCACCTTCAGCTCCACAAAGCGAGCAATATTATTAATAATAATATTTCTGCAATTCACCTCGGATATTTTTTAAGTTATCGTTTTTTCCATTCATACAACGAGTAACTTATACACATAACCTGCAGTATTGTCTCTCGTTTCCCCCTAATCCATCCAAAGGTATGTCTTTAAAATATCGCTTTTAGCGGTAAGACAGCCCATTGTGTCACCATTTGTAAAATTTCTACATTTATATCTGTAATTTTTATGGTGTACATAATATTCTATTTCTATTCTATTCTATTCTAAATTTGTTGACTAATGCAGCCTGAAAGCTTAACAATTAAGAGAATGTAGGATGCAAGAGCAAACGAAGCCAGCTCGATAATTTTTGCAACCGCCTCGAATGGGATGGGTTTTATTTTGTCCATTTAGGACTAACTCTGTCGATGATACAAGAGCGAGCGGAGCAAACTCGATAATGTTAGCAGTTTACCACCCCGCTTTGGGTCGATTAGATTTTCGGAAATAGGAGTTCGGTACTTTGTCGACTAATGCACACAAGCTTTAGAATTGAGAGGAACATTTTAGGATCGCGCCTCGAATAACAGGCGTTTTTGGATATTTTTATAGTTCTGAATGTTTTTACACCTTTATTTTATTTTGAAGCCAGGTGCAAGTGCACTTTCTTGCACCCCGCTCCCGACGCCTTTGTTCTTGTATCAGATGACTTTACTTAATTTTTTCCCATCTGTCTTAATCTCGTTGCATTTCGTGAAGTAAATTAAAGCCAACTTTGGTGACTCTTAACTTCGGTCTCTCTTGCTCCTCCTAATAATTGCCATCTTAATTCTAAAATAATATCTGAATTTTCCGTTTTCCCAGGTGCAGCAGCATTCACAACGACGTGCGTGTCATGCCCGCCACTAGCCGCTGCGCACGCACTCCTAACCTACTGCTTCCCTGTCATGGCCGTCGCCAAGTGTCACTGGGCAGTGCGGGTAAAGCTCACGGCCTTGTCACTCACCGCGAGAGCAGCCCACGGCGAGCTGCCCCTCCCCGTGCCCCTCATGAGGAGACCCACACACGTCATCATCGTCGCCGGCGTAGGACCCAGAGAACGCCGCGACGCCGTCGACGTTGGTGACGCCAGATCCAAGAAGAAACTCCAACCGAGCCTCCTTGGACCACAACCTCAGACTTCGACGCTGAGGTCCCGGCGGCGGCTCGGCAACGTCCTCATGGGCATCGCGGCGATATTCGCCGTGTGTTGGTGTCCGCATGCTGCTATAGTGATTGCGAGTGCGTCTGGCCTGCACGTGCCGTTCTTAGTGGCGCATTTTGCGCTGCTGCTTGGGTACGCGCACTCTGCGCTGAACGCTGTGGCGTACTGGGTGCTGAACCGGCACGCGCTGACGTCGGCGTGCGCGGCGTGGCGGCTGCCGCAGCTGCGCGTGCGGGAGGAGCGGCCCTCCTCGACCAACGAGGCAGCTCTGGGAGCCTTCCACCCGCGCCTCGCTCGGCCGGCCCCGTCTCCCCGCCCTCCCCCCTCAAGCTTCCTCTATTGATGTCCGTCTATCTTCTAAGCTCTGTCAATCTGTGATTCCTGTTTCTCAGTGCCTCGTATAGTCTACAGGCGCCCCGCTCGCCGGGGAGCCGCTCGTTTCGTCGTTATAAACGTGGTTGTTTGAGATTTTATGGAGAATAATATCCGTGAAGCAATAAAGTGTATGAAACACTTATAGGCGTTTTATTGTGGACGTAAACGATTGTTGACGTGTCGTATCCTTGGCGAAATGGCTGTGATTTATCCTTGGGACAAATCCCTTGTTTATGTGCCGTGCTTTAGTTCTTATAAGGCGATAATAGTACATTATGATACAAGTGTGCTATGTTGGCGGTATTATTCAAGTGTAATGAATAATGATAAAGGCTCCTGCAGACTGGGGCGATATTGCGGGCTCGAAGGGCACATTGCTGCCTGTCACGGCCGCGATATCGTGCTAGTCATGTTGTTAGACATAAAAACTCTCTGCGGAGATTGAAAAAAAAAATGTTAAGTATAAAACACTGCGTATAGTGTGCTAATGTACAGTCAAAAGTACGAGTGTATAACAAACTGAATTATGAACCTAAATGCGTTGCCATAAGAGTCACTTAAAAGTGTGTTGAATGTTTTATTATTTTGTAGATCTATAGTTAACGTAACTAGACTTGGAACTTTAAAATGTTGTGACAAACACGTGTTATGTCGTATATGAAATTATAAATATATCAAACGGACGTAATACCAATAATGCATGTAACTGCGAATCGTAGCGAATACAATATGATATCAATATCACCTGTAACAATCTGTAAAATGTTGATCACAGTTAATAGAGTAAAACCTGAAAGTGAGTAATTTTATGAAACAGAAGAAAGTGCCACATTTGGATACCAGCAAAACCAATGCGTTACGAACCTTAGCGACTAAGCTTAAGAGACCGACAACACCTAAATCGTGGTCACTGTCAGACTGCATATAAAAGAAAGAGAAGCGCGATGACACAACGCTGGTAATTTATTACAAAATATGAAGCAATTATCGATTTACAAAAAAGCTATAAATTTTATAAAAAAATTAAAACACTATTATGTTAATATATTGCTTGTAGTATAATCTGACAAAAAATCAGAATGGTTTCATGTATATTAGTATGGTTTTTAATCGTTAAAAGAAATTTTCGTTAAAGAGGTGTCTTCGTGATTTTTTTCTATCGTATCAAATTAGTTATATTATGTTTTCAACACACTATCTACCTAGCATATTTGATTGAGATAGCTATATGATTTTGTTTACTGCAGTGGATCATATACTTTAAGGGATTATAAAACTTATACAAGTTGCGTTTAGGTCCTGTAGTCCCCTTAAATAAGTCTGTAATACCACTGTCACTGTCCCATCAAACTTGAACACAAGGCAAACTAGTCTTGTCTTCAAGTTTGATGGAATATGAGTAGATGGTGGCATTACTTTGACCACTGGAACTAAACGCAACAAGCTCTACAAAAAGATACAAATAAGCCTAAACATAACATTCTAAATAACACTTCAACTAATTTAAAATCCCTCTATACTCCCATTATAAAGTTTGAGAATCGTACCCACCACGACCCGGAACTACGCCGTCGGGACATATTTGAATGTTAAATGTCGAGCAAAAGGGACCAATGTCAACCGTTGTGTGGGATGCGGCTTTAAAATGTAAACAGACAGTTAGAGGTCAGTTACATGGTTACTAAGGGTTGCGGGTTAGCGGTTAGCAAGCCCTTTTGCGATACAATAAAGTAATTTAATTAAATAGTAAACATACTTAGACCAACGCTTAACCAGCGCTGGGGCTCTGACTCGCATAGGGTCGCAGCATTATGCTGAGCGTTGGCCGTTTTGCGTGTATGTGACGCACATTTTCTCCCTACTTGTTCTTCTTTGTATTAGTGTTCCTTCTTTGCGTCATGTTTACCAAATAAACGTATTTTCTTTCTTTTCTTCTTTCTTTACTTTTTCGGAAAAAAAATAATTAATGTCCAATTAATTACTGTCAACTTGATCTGCCCTGCACTTAAACTGGCCTGCAAATGATTGTGGTAGGGTCCTCGCCCAGTTCAAAACATAATCAGCCTATAATGTTCCCACTGCTGAGACACAGGTCTCCTCTCTGTGATAGGGAGTGGACCGTAATCCACCACTTGGGCCCAGTGCTGGTTGGTAGATGCCACATGTCTTCAAATTTTTGGTTGTATTCCATGCCGGTTTCCTCACGATGTTTTCCTTCACCTTTTTGAGAGCAGTGATGATGAAATAATTTACACAAAGTAATGCACCTGTTTGGGTTCGGTTGAAAGTCGCGGCCATAACCACCCAGTTCAAGCATGCTTTCAAATCTTATTCCCTCTAACCATATAATCCGACTTACAATTATGGTGGTGATAACCTCATGATAAAGTGGCTGTCTTCTGAGCAAAATATCCACAGGTAGGTAGGAAATGCACACAGACTCCTTTGAGGGGCAATGCCGTGTTTGCTGTTATGCGCAGGACTGACGGCATTGTTCCCAAATCTACAGCCAGTCGACCACTACACGGTAAGTACTTATAATGAAGGAAATTAAAGTGGGTAAGTTCTTGAATGAAGAGTAAGTATTAGGTATAATAATTAAGTATCTAAGGAAGAAACTAGAAAGTGTCGTTACTTACCTGTAACTTTCGAAGACGCAAAATAAACAGTTAATTTTTCAACCGACCATTTCCATTTTTTTGTCCCCCGACCACTGCGTCGCTTTGCATTCAATTGCTCGGCTCCTAAGAGTCGTAGCGTAATATTAAGCCAACCTTCCTCAAGAATTAGGGTATCAAATGCAATATTTTTTTCAAATCCGACTGGTAGATCCAGGATTACCCCCTTTTTTGTGTAGGAAATTATCAAATAAATTCCGCTCTGGGCAAAGCGGAAGGGTGTGTCAGATTCTTACTGACCACCCGTGTTCCTTCCGTTGCCTGTGCGTTGCCAGAGGCCACGGCATCCCTTCCCTGCGACCCCGGCAGAGAGATTACGTACAAACTTTCAAAGAAATAAATTTTATGATGTAAAATAGGAGAAGATAGCCTTGTTCGTCTATTAATTACCACAGTTTTGCGTTCAAAACGCTCTGCTGTAAAATCATGATTTTGTAGATAACCGTAAATACCTTGTGGCCGTCGAATAATCGTCAAAAAAGTGCAAATTGTTTTCACTACCTTAGACAACTGTCACTTGGAGTACCTATTAATATAGATTTATAGGTGAACAGCCCAGCTATTCAGCAAGGTTTGAAGTGGTTCTTACCACTCATAGTCAGGGTTTGTATATTTACTTTGCGATCAGGGTGCTCCGGAGAACTGAACTACATGACTTGTGTAGGGTCTTTAAAGGTATTCTAGGTACTTCGACAGTTTCTTGCAAGGAAAATACTTACTAAAACTACACTATTCTTAGATTCCCATTACAATTTAAAACTTTATATAGATTGGACACTCGATCGTAGATTGAAAAGAAAAAAAACATTGCTATTGAAACTTTTTACGCGAACAAATTGGTCGTTCTTTGTGAGGAATTGAATTGAATTCTCACTGCAAGATCCATTTGCATTTTGATTTCGAACAACAATATCAGGATTGCGTCCTTTATAAACTTGTGTACTTGAAAAATCTTTTCCTAACTTGATTGCACTTAACTGGGAACCAGGTTTACATGTTTGCACTAACAGCATAAGACATACGCAAATACTTAAATTGATTTTTTAATTTTAACCTGCAAAGTGTTATTGGGTTTTATATCTGGAATTTCTCAGTAGCAGCCCGGAGTCTGGATTTGTGCCCGGTTGATGGCTATAGGCTCGCCCCCTATTACATGGGACTTAAACATGACTGGTGAAAGGTGGGTGCACTACAGGTACACCTCTGCCCAACCCTACAGGGAAGCAAAGCGTGATGTTATGTGTTAATATTATTATTTTTTTTTGTTTAATTTCTGTAAAATCTTTAACATAGTTGTTAAGTCGTTATACTAGCAATATTACGGCTCAACAAGGTCAGAAAAAAAAAATATAACAGGGTTTTCATAATAAAAAATAGGCAGTCATGGTGACTGCCGACAGAAGTGAAAACTTAAAACTTTGGAACAACATATATACAACATGTCCCGGAATTTTCGCACACAACCAAACGCCCCGATTAGAATATTATAATCATTATATAAACACTGAATTTTTACTATTATGTAAGTATAAAACATTGTTTATTTATTCAATTAGTTAAACTGATTGTGGGAGAAAATTGTGGTCACATTACAAATGTACGCACGCACACAGTCGCACACGTATAAGGGTCTAGCGTAGTAGGTACTTTGCCCATTTGTTTTGACTGTACAGCGGAAGTGTGACTGTAATTTACGTAGTTATATTTATTTTTGGAATAAAAAATTACTTATATTAAAAATGGCAGAATTTATAGATTCAGTAAACGATTCTGAACAAACTAATTTCATAATGTTCATTAATTCAGTTACACGTTGTATATGCGTGTACACAGGTCGCTGTGCGTCGCCAGTCTGGCGCAACACGCCCCATTAGCATGTCGCGGTTAGCATGTCGGTGACGCGAACCCTTAACATTTTCCCCTACTGAAAATCGCTCAACACGCTTGAAGAAGTTTCACTTTAAGTGCAAAAGGACTAATTATTTTTTCTTCTAAGTGTCTATCTACAAGTGGTGACATCTATCACATACCGGAGGAACTATGGGCTAAAATACCACATAGTAGGTCTCAATTAGTAGTACACGGCAACACAGTAGGCCCAGGAGGAGATGGCCAGACGAACTCGACTGTCTTCTAAAATATTGGATGCTGTATGTGACAGCAGCAGATGGGGATCAGTGGAAGGAGGGAAGGTAGGCCTTCGGTCTGCAGTGGGACACAACGACTGATATTAATAATAATCGACAAGTAGAATTACCAACTATAGTGAATCATTCGTAGCTAGTGGTTCAATAAATTGCAGTGATTAAGGAACTCTCCATTGCCCTTTCTTTTACCTTAACTTCAATTGTAAACCTATATAACTTATTTGTAATAACGCATAATTATCTATCTCGAAGTCATATATGAAACATACTGTTCGCTATCCCAGCAACTTAAATGTTTACCTTAGCACTTAATTTTTCTATTACAAAGTTTATCCATATTAAGATAAGCACATAACCCCGACATTATATCTTCGTTACAGAAGAACATTTTCGTAGAAAATATTCATAATTTAAGGGGTCTTCTTATTTTGAAAAATCTACCAAAACAAGAAGATCCCTAAGATGAAACAATGAGCGTTTTCTGAAATGACGTGGCAACAATGAGACGTCAAGTCCGGGCACCTGTCAAAGTGCTTATATTTTCATTATTCGTGACTGAATGATAAACGAATGAATGAAACGAACGATGAACGTCATCGTATATTTTATATTCATTGTCGAAATGGAAGACCTAGTGTCAAAGTGGGGCCAACTGGTAGCATGAATTTTCAGGAATACCCTCATTACTATTTTACGATACAATAAAATCATGGTCCAAGTAACAATGGCAATTGTTAAATTATCCTAAACGCTCTTCTGCAGTAGAATATGCAGAAACTATAAATTAACGAATTTGTTTACCACCGTCACATTATTTGATCATGTGACAGTGGTTAACAAATTCGTTAATATTTTAAAAATGTTTGGTTAAGTTTCCATATGCAGCACCTTCTTATCCCCATCGTTTTAATGAAAGCAAGGAATTTAAATTTTAATACATTATCATGCCAATATTTTCTGCAAGAAGTCCACTGCTGAACAAAATTTCAGTAGCAAAGTGTCGAAAACTCCAACCAAGAATTTTGATTAAATTAAATCTATCGCAGTTCACTGCTGGACGTAGGCCTCTCCCAGACTGAGCCACAACACTCTGTCCTTCGCCTTCCGCATCCAAGCTGTCCCAGCCACCTTCTTAAGGTTGTCGGCCCATCTAGCTGGGGGGTGACTCACACTACGATTGTACGCGGTCTTCACTCCAGGACTCGTCTGTTCCACCATCCGGCGGCCATCGGTACTTCGACAAAGATGGCCAACCCACTGCCATTTCAGTTTGTTTGATTAAAATAAAACGTAATTAAAATGTCGAAATATCATTTATCGATAGACGCCACAGATAATATACAAAGAGACGAAACTTATTTACATAATAAAATTAGACTTACAGAACTATCTATTCTTTTCATCTGCTGTGTTTTGTTTCTGTATTTTCAATCAATGGTTTAAATCATTTCATTCATTCAATCAGTGAGTGGGTATTCACACACACATACACATCAATTACAACCAATTTCGAACTCCATTAAATTAGTAGATAGACGTTCTCGCCCACTATTGGTCATGCAAAACTGGAACTTACAAACGCGATCAATGTGTACATACCCCACGTCCTGTTTCCCTAGTCTCAAAATAACGTAATTATGTATGACGTGAAGTTAGCAAACATCATCAACGAACCATTGTGTGACGTCATATTGTTTTTGCGGAAAAATTCCAGCCATGTATTTCGAACGACAAGGAATGGAAACCTTTTTCTAAATTCAAATCAAACAAATTAGAACTCTTTTGTTTTCTGTGAGTCATACGGCCAGTATTCTCGTGAAGGTGCAGGTTGTTAATTAGCTGTTAAAAGTTATTATCATTTTGCACTTTAAAAGGTGGGTTAGTGAATAGTGTTTATGTGTAGTTTTTTTTTTGTTTTTAGTGGTGAAGTGTATCAAAGAAATGCAGTGGCTCCGACATTGTATCCGAGTTCATCATCACTCCCTTGCCCTTTTCCCAATGTATTAGCGGCAACAAAATGTCTTCTTCTTCGATACTTCTATATTAGTATGCGTACGTGCGTGAGCGTGTGCGTGTGTTTTTGAACATGTGTTCCGTATTACGTGATATTACAGCTGTTAGCCTAAGTATTAATATTTAAGTTCCTTTGTGTGTGTTAGTGTTTTTTCCGGGTCTCCCTTGTTTCATCGAAAAGAAATTGCCAAATTATCACTTCCCAAACAATTTTCCGCATAATTTCATTTGCCAAAATTATTACTTAGCAAATAATCTCTTCACAAATAATTGTAACGCAAACCTAATGTTTGGCAAGTGAACGTTTAAACAATAACTTGTTTACCAACTAGTACTTTTACCAATTTTTATGTAGTCAAATATTTCAGTTGGAATTAATTTATTATTACAATTATTCATTTTTTGCAAAATTAAATTTCTACCTCGTCTAACTAGTTCGGTTCTTTTTTCTATATAATCTATTCATTTCTATCTGTTTCGTAGGAGGTTACAGTTTTAACCTAACCTAACCTAACCATTATTTAAAATAATTAACCTACTCTAACTAGTTCCATAAGTAACCATAAATTTGACTTGTTTCAGACAAATTCAAGCACATCACATTCTCTAACGTTTATTGTCTAAAGATTGTTTGCTGTAATAAATCATTTGATTAAAGACCAAATGCCTAAATGATAATATTCCTAAGATAAAAAAAATGATAATATCCTTGATAATATTCTGCTAAGTCAAAAATTTACCAAATGAAAATGTGCGTACTAAAATCATTTCAAACATTGCATTGGTATAAAAAAAAGGTTGCTTAAATTTGTTTGGGTAGTGAAATTTTGGCTAAATCTTTTCGGCAAAACGACAGGATCCCGTTTTTTCCTGGTATAAAAAGCTTGAAACAGTTTTTCATGAGAAACTATGGAAATTCCGATGTCGGAAAATATCCCACAGAAATGTATTACCGATATTAAAAATGTCGTTATGTGTTGGTCCAGGTCCACTACCCATGTGCCAAATTTCATCCAAATCCGTACTACCGTTTAAGCGCCAATCCGGAACATACGTCCAGACAAACAGACAAAAATTCTAAAAACTATATTACCGGCATCAGACTTATTCCCACACTTCGTTACTATGTTATTACACATGTCTAGATTATTTTTATCTGATAGAAATTCCTTTTAGCACGCATTAATTATTTAAATTAATAACATAAAACTTTTCAGTCAGATAAAAAAAAGATTAAACGCTGTTACACAATTCCAACAATAAAAAACATCAGCGTTTTGCTACAAATTATTAAATGTTTGTAGCAGAATCCAATTAATTGGACTCTCAAATGCATTCAATTTAATTGTATTACGGATAACGTGACGGCTGCAAACGAACCTTAATTTACGTTATTATTAATTTAATTAAGGAATTCGTCACGTATGTGTTCCGCGTACTGGAAAATTGGATTAAAATGTTAAGGGCTAGGCATTAATTAAGCGGATTTTGGTTAAATAGAAGATCATGGTCGTTGATTCTATAAACTTAGGATTAATGTTTTGTGTTTCGTAATGTTAATTAGTTTACATACTATTTTACACAGCTGTGCTAGTGGGGAGTTTCTTGCGCCACTTCAATCTTTCCTCAAAAGACCATTTCAGACACCAATCTACATGGTCTTCACATGATCTGACCAAGATTATGTCTGGACTTTAAAAGAGACTGTGACCTCTGAGTTTGTTATGGCCTTTCTTCTCAGATAGGAAACGCCGAGCTCATCTAGTTTTTTCTTTAAATATGATTGACGTGTAAAAGTGTTTGTACAAACCTACTTACAGAAAATAAAATCATATCATCATCATTATCATTTCATTTCATTACTTCTTCTTCCCAGCTAAAGCACTAGGAAGTGGTGAAGGGTGTGAATTTTGGTCCACTGTCTTATGTACTTTCGACGTTCAAAAGTGCTGATTCTCAGCCTAGTTTTTTTTTTTTTTTGGTGGGAAATCATCAAGTAACTTCTCCCGCTTTGGGCGTAGCGGGAGGGTGTGTCAGACTCTTACTGACTAAAACCCACCCGTATTCCTTCCGTTGCCCGTGTTGCCAGGGGCCTCGGCAACCTTTTAGTACCTTCCCGCAACCCCGGCAGGCATCGGCCCTAGTGGACCCCTACACTTGTGCTGACGACATCTCTTTGAGCCGCGCGTGGAATACAACGCGTCTTCGACCCGGGCCTGGTCCTTACCGGACGGCAAGCTACCCATTGCTAAACGTCCGCAAGCCCGCGCCTACGGTGGCCGGAAATCCGCCCGGGATTCCCGACGCCCAGGGCGTCTCCTGTGGCGGCTAGGGGCGAGAGGGCGCGAAATTTGCCTTAACCTCAACCTTCTCAGCCTAGTTTAAACAAATGACTTTTGATTTTGATTTGATATTAATTTTATTAGCAATTCATAAAAAAAAATATTTCCTACATTAACTGACGCTCTCTGAATTATCATCTGAACCTTTGTAACTTGACAGAATGTGAAATTTCGCAGCCCTGAAACTAACTTACTTACACACTAAAACACCAACTTTAGTACGCGGTGTTATTGTCAAGATTAAGGACGATGGATGGACTGTGTGAAAAATGATATGGCTAGAAGGGTGACTACCAAGATGACGACTAAGAAGTATGTACGAAATAGACCATGTTGCGCCGGCCACAAATATATTGGCATGAGGGCAGGAGAATAATGACGTTGATAATGAAGGAGCATCACACACGGTGACACGGCGATCGCATCTTTCTTTTTCCTATTAAGAATATTAAGTGAACACGTAACGTGGAAGTCCAAAAGGGTTACCGAGGCCCCTGGCAACACAGGCAACGGAAGGAACACGGGTGGGTTTTAGTCAGTAAGAGGCTGACACACCCTCGTGCTCCGCCCAGAGCGGGAGAAGTTATTTGATAATTTCCCACCCAAAAAAAGTGAACACGTAGCACAACATCTATGTATATTACATCCCAATCCTAATACTAAGTATAATACACTGTGGAGGACGTGGTGAGCGCTCTGTTCCCTTCCCGATGGGAACACACCTCCCCGCCTATGGCTCCGCCTACTGCGGTGCCCGATGCGGACCACACCGCCGACGACGACGACGATGCTCCGGAGGTGACCGAGGTAGAAATGAGAGCGGCGGTACGCAGGCTTAATGCCAAAAATACCGCCCCAGGACCCGACGGCTTACCTGGGAAGGCCTGGGTCCTGGCCTTGGAGGCTCTCGGGCCTCGACTTAGGGGGCTCCTAAGCGCATGCATGGAGAGGGGCCAGTTCCCGCTTCGCTGGAAGACGGGGAAACTGGTCCACATAAAGAAGGCAGGGCGCCCTGCGGACTCTCCGTCCGCTTATCGGCCCATCGTGCTGCTCGACGAGGTGGGCAAGCTCTTTGAAAGAGTCATTGCAGACCGCCTCGTCGGCCAGCTGGTGCAGGTGGGGCCGGATTTGGCGGAGAGTCAGTTTGGTTTCCGCAGAGGGCGCTCTACGGTGGACGCCATCATGCGTGTGCGAGCCCTGACGACGGGGAATGCTGTTGCCTAGGGTGGGGTCGTCTTGGCGGTGTCTCTAGACATCGCCAATGCCTTCAATACCCTGGAGTTGCATCAGGGAGGCACTCCGGTATCACCGGATGCCGACCTACCTCTGTCGTGTGGTCGAGGCCTATTTGACGGACAGGGCCGTCATCTACCCCGGTCACCAGGGAGTGTGGAACCGGCAAGAGATGTCGTGCGGTGTCCCACAGGGATCGGTCCTGGGGCCGCATCTGTGGGACATCGGATACGACTGGGTGCTGCGCGCCGACCTCCCTAGCGGCGTCAGCGTGGTGTGCTACGCTGACGACACGTTGGTCCTGGCGCAGGGGAGGTCGCACCAGGCGGCGGCTGAATTAGCGGCACGCGGGGTTGCGACAATCGTCGAAAGGATCCGGCAATTGGGACTCGAGGTGGCCCTGCACAAGTCCGAGGCCATGTGTTTTCATGGCCCTCGGAACGCGCCACCGTTGGGGTCCCAAATAACGGTAGGAGGGGTTTCTATCGGCGTCGAGTCGACGATGAAGTACCTGGGACTCGTCCTCGACAGCCGGTGGAACTTCGTGGAGCATTTCCGACGTTTGGCTCCCAAACTGGAGCGGGCGGGCGCTGCATTGAAGCGGCTCCTGCCCAATCTAGGGGGTCCAAACGCCTCCTGCCGGAGGCTCTACGCGGGGGTCGTGCGGTCCATGGCCCTCTACGGGGCTCCTGTATGGGCGCGCTCTCTGGCGCTGCGGCCAGCCCGCCGGTTGAGCGCGGCCCAAAGGGTCATGGCCATCCGGATGGTCCAGGGATACCGCACGGTCTCCTGTGAGGCAGCGAGCCTCCTTGCCGGATCGCCACCATGGGATCTGGAGGCAAAAGTCCTCGCGCACGTTTGGGAGTGGCGGAAGGAGGCGAAACGCCGGGGCGTTAGTCCGTTGCCGCGAGAAATCGTGGCACAGCGGACGGAGCTCCGGCGGGATCTCATGGCGTCATGGAAAGTACGGTTGTCGCAACCCAGTGCTGGGCACGCCACGATTGCGGCGATAAGTCCCCTCTTTGAGGAGTGGCTGGAGAGACGCCACGGCGTCCTCACCTTCCGCCTGACGCAGGTCCTCACCGGACACGGCAGCTTCGGGAGGTTTCTGTGTCGGATAAGGCGGGAGGAAACGTCCGGGTGTCACCACTGTGTGGATCGTCCGGAGGACACGGTGGAGCATACGGTGGAGGTCTGCCCGGCTTGGGCAGAGCACCGCCGTGTCCTCGTGGAGGCGATCGGCGGCAGAGACCTCTCGCGTCCGGCCCTGGTTCAGGCCATGGTACGGAGCGAGAGGGCATGGGCAGCCGTCACCTCCTTCTGCGAAGCAGTAATGCTCGCGAAGGAGGAGGCGGGGCGGTTGAGGGAAAGGCACGTTTCGCGCCCTCTCGCCCCTAGCCGCCGCAGGAGACGCCCTGGGCGTCGGGAATCTCGGGCGGATTTCCAGCCACCGTAGGCGCGGGCTTGCGGACGGTGAGCAATGGGTAGCTCACCGTCTGGTAAGGACCAGGCCCGGGTCGACGGCGCGTCGTATTCCACGCGCGCCTCAAAGAGATGTCAGCACAAATGTAGGGGTCCACTAGGGCCGATGCCTGCCGGGGTCGCGGGAAGGTACTTATGGGTCACCGAGTCCCCTGGCAACACAGGCAACAGGAAGGAATACGGGTG
Source organism: Atethmia centrago (assembly GCA_905333075.3). Classification (NCBI taxonomy): domain Eukaryota; kingdom Metazoa; phylum Arthropoda; class Insecta; order Lepidoptera; family Noctuidae; genus Atethmia; species Atethmia centrago. The sequence continues at coordinate 32,655,128 of HG995367.1, read as the reverse complement.
GGTTTTAGTCAGTAAGAGTCTGACACACCCTCCCGCTCCGCCCAGAGCGGGAGAAGTTATTTGATGATTTCCCACCCTCAAAAAAAAAAAACAAAAAAAAAAAAAAATATAATACACTGGCCTGCAAAACTAAGTATCACACTTTTAAAATTGCAATAACTTTTTAAGTACACAAGATATACTTTCGAAACAAAACGGATTCCAAAAATAGTTCAATTTTGTATATAAAAACTTCATAGTCGGTAAACTTATTTTAAGAAATGGCTGAAAAAAACTTTAAAATCATAAATAATCTTTTTATTCCAATTTTCATTACAATTTTACCATTCATTTTTTGTTTCCATTTTTGTTTTCAAAAATTTTCTTGATCGATGATTCTTGTTACAAAAGCTAAGTTAGACAACAGCACATAAACTTATTTATCATGCCTCTTTCACCTGAAGAATGTGCTAGGATTATGACTTTTCTGGAACTAGGCATCAGTATGCGTCGTATTGCAAGAATGGTGGGTGTGACGTTACGTACGGTCCAGAAGGTGAAGCGAAGGTACGAAGAGACTGGAAACCATTTGATGAAACCTGGTAATGGCAGACCCAGGTGTACTAGTGCCCGAGAAGACCGTTATATTGTTTCCACTGTGTTGAGAAATCGCCACCAAAATGCAGTTGAAGTCCAGCAAGAGCTTCTTCAGACCCGAAGGGACTACATTAGTGACAGTACAGTGAGAGGGAGTCTGGCTGAAGCAAACCTGAAACCCCGAAGACCAGCGAGTGGCCCCAAACTCGAGAGAGAGCATCGAGTAGCGAGACTGCGATTCGCCCGTGAACACATACAGTGGGATCAAGAAGAATGGTCAAGAATTTTGTTTACAGATGAGTCTTGATTCTCACTTTACACTTCTGATGGAAAGCGAAGTGTCTACAGGCGACCTGGTGAGCGATACCTTCAAGCCTGCATCTCAGAAAGACTCCAGTACGGTGGAGGTAGAGTACATGTATGGGCTGGCATATCTTCAGAAGGTCGCACAGATTTAGTGGCCATAGAAAATGGCACTCTGACTGGGGAAAGATATGCCCAGGAGATTCTCAATGAGTATGCAGGGCCGTATTTAGTAAATATGGGTGATGGATCGATGCTGATGCATGATAATGCCCGGCCACACATGGGTCGGGTCGTGCAAGAGTATATTTAGGAGGTTGGTTCAGCGTGATGGCTTAGCCATCAAGAATTCCTGATCTCAACCCGATTGAGCACGCCTGGGATGAGCTAGGGACGCTAGTCAGAAGCCGCATACCACCAACAACCACCCTCAGAGCACTAAAACAGGCCCTGATAGAAGAATGGGAGAATATTCCCCAACATAACATCGGCTCCGAAACTTCGTGTTCAGTATGCCAACTCGACTAGAAGCTGTAAGCAGAGCCCGAAGAGGCAATACCAGTTTTTAAAAAATAAATAAAATGTAAAACATACTTGTAAATGTTAATTGAGTTTTATGAGTCTTATGACACTAAGCTAAACATTAACATTTTTATTGTTTTATCTTGTAAAAATGTTGCTAATGTATAATTGACTATAGTTTCAAAGAAAGCTGATAAAAATTGCTATAAAACGTTTTTTATTTTAAATCTCTAACTTTTCTACAGTTCAGATAAAAATTTAATTTTTAAAGTGTAGTACTTAGTTTTGCAGGCCAGTGTATTATAAATGCGAAAGTGAGTTTGTTTTTTTGTTTGCAACGCTTTCACGCTAAAACGGCTGAACGGATTTGGATGAAATTTGGCACATGTGTAAACCATGACTTGGATTAGAATATAGGTTACGTTTTATCGCGATATTCCTACAGGATCGAGACTTATGCGGGTAAACCGCGGGGTGCAGCTATTCTATTATAAATACCAACCATACCACCAATACCACCATTATTTACTAATGTGCCATGTTATTTATTACGTAACCAATATGTCAAAACGTCAAACATATAGTTTGTATTAAGCCGCCGGCGGCACGTGGCGCTTGCGTCGTTGCCGGCGGTATGGAATATTGCCATTTTAAATATTATATTTATATAAACATTTAGAACTAAGTATTGTATTTATTTTATTTGTTATTTTTATCTCAATAAACGCTGCTCCAGTTGACGTCATCACGTCAACGCTGGCTGTCGCTGGAAACCAGCGCTGGGGCTCTGTCTCGCATAGAGTCACAGCGTTATGCTGAGCGAGCGATGGCTTTGCGTGGATGTGACGCATATTTTCCCCCAACTTGTTACCTCGTGTTTGTGTTCTTTTTTGCGTTATGTTCACTGCAAATAAACGTATTTTCTTTCTTTTCTTTCTTTAGTTTTAAAGTCGCTTTTCGTGTCTGTCTGTATGACCGCTTAGTTTTTCTAAACCACACAATGAATTTTAATGCAGTTTGCACCATAATTTACAGAATTTACTCTGAAATGTTTATATGTAATACATTCGTCATAATATTTATAATATATAATAAAGAAACTTGATTTTTTGAAAAGTCGTAGAAAATGGACGAAGCAATGGTGGGTTGCTAGTACAAAACTAAAGCACAATGTCAAAGTCAAAGTCAAATTATTTATTTCAAATAGGCACATAAAAGTCACTTTTGAATGTCAAAATTTACAAAAAAATAGAATTGATTTTAGTCGCCCCTTCCAAAAGATAGTTTCTTATGGAAAAGAATGGGCAAGAATATCCACCGGTACTCTTTTAAAATGTTTAACTTTTGTATAGGTACATTATATAATTATATGTGAAGACGATGCACCTAGAATAAAATTATGTTGTCGTGCTACGCCATCCGTTTCGTAAGGATTTTCATAGAACTTTTATCTTCGTAGAGTCGTAGAGCCTACGCCGTAGCAGTTTACATACTACGCGTGTGGTCGTAGTCGTCACACATGGCTAACGAGCAGCACATGTTTGTAACCTTGTCCCTGAGGTGGGTGTAAGGCCGTATTCCCGGCGGCAGCGGGCGGCGCGGCGGGAAGGCGGCGGCAGCGGGCAGCGCGGCGGGACAGCGGCGGCAGCCGGCGGCGCGGCGGGACAGCGGCGGCAGCGGGCGGTGCGGCGTGACAGCGGCAGCAGCGGGCGGCGCGGCGGGACAGCGGCGGCAGCGGGCGGCGCGGCGGGAAGGCGGCGGCAGCGGGCGGCGTGGCGGCACAGCGGCGGCAGCGGACGGCGCGGCGGGACAGCGGCGGCAGCGGGCGGCGCGGCGGGAAGGCGGCGGCAGCGGGCGGCGTGGCGGCACAGCGGCGGCAGCGGACGGCGCGGCGGGACAGCGGCGGCAGCGGGCGGCGCGGCGGGAAGGCGGCGGCAGCGGCGCGGGGAGCAGCGCGTTCAGTGCATAGCTTTATATGGAACTGTTCTCGATGGCAGCGGCGCGAGGGCCGGGGAGCGTTGCGCTCCAGTCGAGCGGTGCCTGTGCGCTGGGATTGAAACGTTCATTGTGTCATTTTTATCGAAAAAGTGACACAATGAACGTGGAGGAATTTAGTTCAACAATTTTCGATAGGTCAACAATATGGAATAGTTACGATAATAAACTAAACAACACTACGCTTTTGCGACGCCACGTGAACTGTCCACTGTCATCGAGCACGGGTCAGTGTCGCCGATCCGCCCCCGCGCCGCAACTGCCGCCTCGCTGCCGCCAAGAAAATGGCCTCATTATCTACGAGGTGCATTCAATAAGTACCTAGCCTCATCGCCAGAGGGCGCTGTAGTTTCAAAAGAGTTTTACCACAGTGTAGCACATTCTTTTTTAATTTTTCAAATTTTCATTCCAATCCCTTCATTTGTTTTAATTTGACAACTTATGGAAGCGAACGTGTCGATCGGTTTTACAAAAATGGAAAAAGAGCAATATCGTTCGGTGATTCGATTCCTATTTTTGGAAGGGAAAACGCGCATCGAAATCAAAGAGCGCTTGGGTGCTGTGTACGGTGACTCTTCTCCATCGATGGCCACCTCCAAGAATTGGTTCAACGAGTTTGCACATGGCCGCACGTCGGTTTTTGATGAACCACGTCCAGGTGCACCGAAAACAGCTGCTACGGAGGAAAACATTTAAAAAATCCATGATTTCGTATTGGCAGATCGCCGATTGAAGGTTCGGGAGCTAGCTGAGACTGTAGGCATTTCAGAAGGAACAGTGCATCATATTCTTCACGAGGAACTCGGCATGAGTAAGCTGTCGGCGCGATGGGTGCCGCGTTTACTCACACCAGAAAACAAGCGCAACCGTGAGACCACATCGGAGACGTGTTTGGCGCTGTTTAAGCGGAATCCAGCGGAGTTTTTGCGTCGTTTTGTGACCGTCGATGAAACCTGGATCCACTGGTACACACCAGAGACCAAGGAGCAATCAAAACAATGGATCCAGACCGGGGAACGTGCTCCAAAGAAGGCGAAAACTGTAAAATCGGCCGGAAAAGTTATGGCCACCGTTTTCTGGGATTCACAAGGTGTGATCTACATCGATTACCTCGAGAAGGGTAAAACAATTACAGGGCTTTACTATGCCGATTTATTGAGCCGATTCGACGCCGAATTAAAGAAAAAACGACCCCATCTGGCGAAGAAAAAAGTGCTGTTTCACCACGACAACGCACCGGTTCACACGTCTGCCGTTGCCATGGCCAAATTGGTCGAATTACGCTACGAATTGTTGCCCCATCCACCGTATTCTCCAGATTTGGCCCCTTGTGACTTCTTTCTGTTTCCTAATCTGAAAAAATCACTCGCCGGGAATAGATATGGATCGAATGAGGAGGTCATCGCCGCCACGGAGGCCTATTTTGCAGAGTTTGACAAAAACTATTTTTCAGATGGGTTAAAAAAGTTGGAGCATCGCTGGGCTAAGTGTACCGAACTAAAAGGAGACTTTGTTGAAAAATAAATTGCCACTTTTCCAAAATTTTCGTTTACTTTTTGTAGGCTAAGTATTTATTGAATGACCCTCGTATAATATTTCAGCTAACAATTTGTTGCATTTACTACTTACATACAAAGTAGTGTGTGCTCATAAAGAAATCGTTTACATCACAACTCGAAACATTAGGTACCTAATTAGAAATAAAGATTGCAAATAAACCAAATGGTAATCTCTTCCACATGAACTGGATTAGTACCCAGTAATTTTGTTTAAATAACTTACAGAAGCCCGTAATCAACCGATTTATACCTCATACGTCCCCAATCCGGGTCGATGGCGCGTTGTATTCCACGCGCGCCTCAAAGAAATGTCGTCAACACAAGTGTAGGGGTCCACTAGGGCCGATGACTGCAGGGGTCGCGAGAAGGTACTAAAGGGTTACCGAGGCCCCTGGCAACTCAGGCAACGGAAGGAATACGGGTGGGTTTTGGTCAGTAAAAGTCTGACACACCCTCCCGCTCCGCCCAGAGCGGCAGAAGTTATTTGATGATTCCCCCACCCAAAAACAAAAATTAAGAATGTTAACCGTATGACGTACTTGTGAACCAAGATAATTCAAAAGATTTGGGGGATACTGTAGATGGTCGATGGATTCTAGTTTTGATGTAGGATAAAATTCATAAAGACGTTTCTCTGTCACCAGATAGACAATCTGTTGATAATATGGTTACAGAATTCTTACATGGTTCCACTGCACTGGCGGACGCCTATGAACAGCAGTGGACGTCATTCTGCTGAAAAAATGATGAATGATGAACGAGTTGGAAAAACGTAAATAATGAACCAAACAATATTGTCGTTATAATGGTTACGATCAGAGTGAAAATCCACTAAACAATCAATCAATCAATCAACTCACTCTATAACAGTCCACTGCTGGAGATAGGCCTCTCCCAGGCTACGCCATAACACCCTGTCCTCTGCCATCCGCATCCAGTCTGTCCCAGCCACCTTTTTAAGGTCGTCGATCTAGCTGGAGGGCGCGGCGTCCCACACTACGCTTGCCGATACCCGGTCTCCACTCCAGAAATCGTCTGCTCCACCGGCCATCGGTCCTTCGACAAATATGGCCAGCCCACAGCCACTTCAGCTTGCTTACTCTGCAGGCTATGTTGGTAACTCCGGTTCTCTTCCGAATAACTTCATTTCTGATCTTATCCTTTAAAGAAACCTCGACCCTCCACGAAATCCACGAATGGTAGACCATAATTTGTTTTTGTATTCAGAAATGAAGATACTCTTTGTATCTTATCGTGACTTTACGGAACATTTTCTAAGAAGATTCAATTTGTAAAAGAAATCTACTTAATACAATTCTTTAATTTATTGACAGACAAAGCATAGCCTAAACTACTGGGTCTCGAAGCATAAAGGTTAGCACAAGTCGAGTTCCATATAAATAAAAATGAGCACTAAGGCAGGGAAATTCACCTCCTAAAGGGATAAAATAGGAAATTTGGTACACATATGAACTTCCGTGACCCAAACACGAACGTGTAACGTAAATAAATGAACTTTGAATATGGAGGTCACTTTTGGATGGCAAATTTGAAAATATTAAAAAAATGTTTTGCAAACTGATAACCACACGGTACGTATGACCTATCAAAGGGCTTGTTGTAAGATTTTCAGATATATTTCTTTATAATTTTAAATTAAGGCGCTGACAAGACCCAATTGACCAAAATTGACTTCTCTTAAGAAAAAAAAATGCCAAATCTGTATAGTTTGTGGTAGCGGAAAAAGTATATGTTAAATTTGAACATATTTCGCAGAACTTGGTTGTTACCAAAACACGTTTTGATAATTGCTTCATATTTTGCAATAAATTACAAGCGTTGTGTCATCGCGCTTCTCTTTCTTTTCTATACAATCTAACAGTGACCGCGGTTTAGGTGTTGTCAGTGTCTTAAATACTTTTAAGATTATTTAAGAAAATAGATAAAAATTGTCCATTCCCCCTGGTTTATCTCCGAAACTACAGAGCCTAAAATTTAAAAAAAATACACAATCCAGTTCTTTACTTATGCATACATACATAAACTCACGCCTTCTTCCCATGGGGGTAGGCAGAAACTATAGAACACCACCTGCTCCGCTCTTTTCATACAGTGAACTGTGGCATCTTTACTTCCCGAGAGCAACTTTACCCGTGAGTGTCTGATATATCCATTCCAAAAAATCTGTTGTCATTTAATATCAAAGTGATACAAAAGTTGAAAAGCGACTATTTGTAACAGATTTTTACTAATCGAGAGATATTTAAGGCGCTAACAAGACCCAAATTGACCAAAATTGGCTTCTCTTAAGAAAAAAAATGCCAAATCTGTATAGTTTGTGGTAGCGGAAAATATATATGTTAATTTTGAACATATTTCTCAGAACTTGGTTGTTACCAAAACACATTTTGAAAAAAAATCTCGCCACAAACTAACGTTAAACTAACCTCTTACCTTGAGTTCTAATCCAAAATGTCTGCATTAAATATAAATATACGTTACGTATTTCAATAATAACAAGAACATCTTATTTAAATGCAGAACTTGGTTGTTTTTTTATTTTCGATTACTCAACTCAATTTTAAATTGCTTCATATTTTGCAATAAATTACAAGCGTTGTGTCATCGCGCTTCTCTTTCTTTTCAATGCAATCTGACAGTGACCACAGTTTAGGTGTTGTCAGCGTCTTAAGTACAGTACTCATGGGTGCAGTTGCGCATGGAAAGTAAAGATGCCACAGTCGACGGTACTTTTGCTTCGCCTACGTTCATACATCTGGTCATGCACACACGCTGGTTGCGGGTACTACGCATCTTACGTCTTTACTTATAACATAACATCACGCCTTTATTCTCCGAAGGTTAGGCAGAGGTGTACCTACAGTAGGTACACCCACCCCAGGGCGTCGGGAATCCCGGGCGGATTTCCGGCCACCGTAGGCGCGGGCTTGCGGACGGTGAGCAATGGGTAGCTCACCGTCCGGTAAGGACCAGGCCCGGGTCGACGGCGCGTCGTATTCCACGCGCGCCTCAAAGAGATGTCGTCAGCAAAAAGTAGGGGTCCACCAGGGCCGATGCCTGCCGGGGTCGCGGGAAGGTACTTATGGGTCACCGAGGCCCCCGCAACACAGGCAACAGGAAGGAATACGGGTGGGTTTTAGTCAGTAAGAGTCTGACACACCCTCCCGCTCCGCCCAGAGCGGGAGAAGTTATTTGATGATTTCCCACCCTAAAAAAAAAAAAAAAAAAAAGTAGGTACACCCACATTTCGCCAGTTATCCCATGTAATAGGGGGGCATAGCAATAGGCTCGCTATTGCTATCAACCGGGCACGAATCCAGACTTCGGGCTGCTACTGAGAAATTCCAAATGGATAAACCCAATAGCACTTTGCCCGACCTGGGAATCGAACCCAGGGCCTCATGCTCATCAGTAGCGCTTGCGACCAACGAGGCAGTCTTTACTTAAAGATTTCAGGAAAACCTATTAGAAGTAGAATATTAAAATAACATAGTAAATCTCTTAATATTGTGCGTACAAACTTACATTTGCAATTGGAATGTATGAGGGAACGTGTTTTACAACTGCAATGTTAAGTTTGGTCTTAGAATACATGAAGTGAAACCCCACTACGGAACCCATCATTGTGCGTAGTCCGTCACGCACTTGGCTGGTTTTTTTTTTACAACTGTGGTTTGAATTTAAGAATATCACAAACTTATAATATACCTCTACATAATAATAATATATATATATATATTCAATTATTGTGAATGTGAAGCCTATGTGGGTCATTATTGTTTTTTTTTTTGTTTTTTTTTCTCATTTAGTATTAATCATGGTCTGGCAGTTTGAGTAATTTATGCGGCCTACCCAAATGTTCTTTCTTTGGTATTGTTCGTCGAATCGTTGAGCTCCCTAAGTTCTGAGTTGAGCTGCACGATTACTGACAAATGCGTGCACTGACTGAACATGTCCACTCAATCTGTGTGGTTCTTTCCTCAAAAGGACCATTTCAGACACCAATCTACATGGCCTTCACATGATCTGACCAAGATTATGTCTGGACTTTAAAAGAGACTGTGACCTCTGAGTTTTATTTCGGCCTTTCTTCTCAGAGTAGTCAGATAGGAAACGCCGACCTCATCTAGCTTTATTTTAAAAATATGATTGACGTGTAAAAGTGTTTGTACAAACCTACTTACAGAAAATAAATCATTTATCATTATTAAAATATATATCAATTGTACGAGCATCGCCACATGATATTTATTGTTTTAGTTTTTACCTGATCAAGCAGTTGCTAAGTCACCGATTTATGTACATTCGCTGACTAAGCTATTACGCCCGCCACAAGCCACCTACTTTTGGCATTATATAATTCGTTGTTTTATTAAATAAATGGTCAATCATTATCGGACACAAAACAGTGATTTGATTTCCTGTACACATCCCGAGTGATTCATCCACCTACATCCTACATCTCAGTGTGCGGAGCTGCTGCCCGTACATTTAAGGTCCTTCGAGCCGGATCGCCACTACTGGAGCAAACAGTCCTGCAAGTCGCACAGGTACGAAGTGTTTCTACTTACGATAGCGAATCGGTTTGACTGGTCTTCCACAAGCGGATCGCCCCAGTCAGATTGAGAAGGCGCACAATATCGTACGGAGAGATTCCTTCGGACCCTGCGATCGCCGTGGGAAACATCAACATTTGGTGGTTCGGGAACTACATACAACAATACAACAGTGAAGTCAACAGAGCTAACGTCCATCCACTACACGCATACATACTCGTGCAACAATTATGGACGCCAGGCAACAAGAACTTCTCAAGCGGCAGGAAATCATCGCAGAGGGCATCCGAAAAATTGGTGTCAACTTCGGAAAAGATGGCCCTGACCGCAAAACCGCCACATACATCCGGGGCAGACTGGATACCCTCCAGGCGCACTGGAACGAATTCGAAATGAATCATGGCGTGCTACAGGGCGCCATAGACCAGACCGACATATACTACACAACAAAAGTATACGACAGGGTCAAGTCGAACTACTCAAACATACAACATAAGCTGCAAACATGGTCAACAAGCACTGCGGAACTCGCGAGTCGCCCAGAAGAAGAGAACAAGAACACTGGAGTCCTATCGAGATCGGACGAGCTAAAAAATCAACAAGCAACCAACTTTAGAGCCTTCTCACGTTTCGTCAGCAACTTGCGTACTGCTGACATTATTGAGAAATGGGAGATAGAAGACAAGCTTAGGGTCCTCGAATCGCGATGGAGGGCGATTGACGAAGTGCACTGGCAGCTCGACAACGTTCTCGTCGGTAGCGACGTAAACTACGAGCTCGAGTTCTCGCAGTACGAAGAAACATACGAGTGCACAAAGCGAGGTCTCAACCGCAAACTCAACCACGCTGTCCAACAACGGGATAGTGCGCCAAGGATCGAAATACCGATATTCTCTGGAAACTACACACAATGGCCGACATTCCTCGATCTATACATCGCGGCTATCCATAATAACCCTTCCCTCTCGAAGGGGCAGAAGATGCAACACCTGAAGGGGAAGCTAAAAGGAGAAGCTGAGCGCCTTGTGCAACATCTGTCTGTTTCCGAGAGCAACTACGACTCCTGCTGGGAAATCCTCCACCATAGGTACAATAACTTGCAGATGCTCTTCACCAAGCAAATGCAAGTTTTGATGAGTCAACCTACGATTCAAAATCAAAACGCGTACGAGCTGAAGCGCCTACACGACACCAGTCTCGAAACCGTGCACGCGTTGCGTAACTTGAGCATCGACACGGCAACATGGGACCCGATTTTGGTGCACATTCTGGCAGCAAAACTAGACACTCAGACCTACGCTGACTACATGGAGGCGAGGAAAAATCCAAGAGGGCTTCCCGACTTCAAGGAATTCATCCAGTTCATCGAAGGGAAGTTCACGGCGCTGGAGTCAGTAGTGAAGAAAACAAGTAAACCCAACAAACAAACGGATGCCGACGTCACCCCAAATAAAGGGGCCTCGATGACAACAGTACCAAGGGATGCGTACAACAGATACAGACGCTACCCCAAAGCAAACCATACAAGCTCCGACAGAAATTGTCCAGTTTGCAAAACAAGCCACATCTTGCTCTACTGTAAAGAGTTTCAAGAAATGACGCCAACCATGAAAATTAGGACAATTGAGCAATTGAACATTTGCAAAAACTGCATGTATCCGCACAACGGAAAGAAATGCAGTCGGATATATCAAAACTGTATGACCCACTTGGTTGGCTATCACCGGTAACAGTGAAAGCCAAGCTAATTTTTCAACATGCTTGGTCAACTACAACGAGCTGGGATGATAAACTCCCACTAAAGATACAGCAAGAATGGGAGCAATTCCGCAATCAGCTCGCACACATACACGACATAACCATACCACGCTGGATCGGCGACACCCAACAACCCTTCGAACTTCATGGCTACTGTGATTCATCAGAACGAGCCTATGCATGTGTCATATATTGCAAGACCACTGATAAAGAAGGTAAACAGATGATAAGGCTAGTAGCAGCTAAAACAAAATTAGCCCCACAGAAAAAGCCTATTTCTCTGCCACGACTGGAGTTATGTGGTGCAGTACTACTAGCCCGACTGATCGAAAAAGTAAAAAACTCCATCAACTCGCAGATCCACACCATACATTGCTGGACGGACTCCATGGTGGTGCTTGGCTGGCTACATGGTGATGTGAGCCGTTGGAAGAGTTTCGTAGCCAACAGAGTCACAAAAATTATCCAAATAACACCACCCAACTCCTGGGCCCATGTCAAGTCCGAAGACAATCCGGCGGACTGCGCAAGCAGAGGAATCTCACCATCAGCCTTGATAGCTCACGAACTGTGGTGGAAAGGCCCAACCTGGCTTCAAAACAACAACATACCCAAACAAGGTATTTTTACAACGAACGAAGAGAAAAATAAACGAGGTCAAACCTGCGCAATACAAACAATAGACGCGCCCCTCATCGAGCAACTACTGCAAAAATACAGCACGATGACTTATGCAACCCGAGTCATCAGCTGGATCAGACGATTCATAAACAACTCGCGTGACGCAACAAGAGCCATACACAGGTCACACTTAACTACGGAAGACATTGTGCAGACTCAGCACCTGCTTGTGAAAACTACACAGAACAATACATTTGGCGATGAAATAGCATACCTACACAAACATAACAAGGTACGGGCTACAAGCAAACTGTTGAGTTTAAGCCCAATGCTAGACGCACAAGGTATTCTTCGAGTGGGAGGAAGACTTGAACATGCTAAGTTAAACGACTCCCAAAAACATCCAATAATTTTACCAAACAAACACAAGTTATCAGACCTCCTGATTGACCAAGCCCACAAGAATACTCTCCACGGCGGTGCCAGGCTTACTTTGGGAAACCTTCGTAACAAATATTGGATACTTGGCGGCATGAAACCAATCAAGAAGCAACTCAACAAATGTGTCACCTGCCACCGCTACAAAACGCAACGCAGCAATCAACAAATGGCACACTTACCAACGCCTCGAGTTACACCTTCAAGGCCATTCACACACACGGGCGTGGATTTCACGGGACACGTTGAAATAAAGGCTAACAAAGGTCGCGGCATTAAAACAGTTAAAGCCTACATCGCGATTTTCATTTGTTTATGCACAAAAGCCATCCACCTGGAGCTGGTGTCAGATCTCAGCACGATAACATTCCTCGCAGCATTGAAGCGGCTATGCGCACGACGAGGAACACCAAAACATATCTACAGTGACAACGGAACGAACTTTGTCGGAGCAGCAAGAGCTCTAGCCAAAGAACGCCAGGAGGCACTGCAGCTTCTAGTTAACGACGACCTCATCAACAACACTTCCGAAAAAGGTATGGAATGGCACTTTAACGCACCATCTTGGCCCACAGCGGGAGGACTATGGGAAGCTGCAGTCAAGAGTATGAAACACCACCTAAAACGCGTCCTTGGGGAACAAAGGCTTACGTACGAAGAGTTTACTACTTTGCTAGTACAAATTGAAGCCTGCCTCAACTCAAGGCCACTTGTCGCCCTAACAAACGACCTCGACGACATCGATTACTTGACACCAGGCCACTTTTTAGTCGGTGGACCGGTTCTGGCACCTCCGATGACGTCAGAGAGTGACAACAGCCAGTTAACTTTACGATGGCGCCTGACAGAAAACATGTACAAGGAATTTTGGAAGAAATGGTCCAAAGATTACCTACAAACATTACAATTACGAGGGAAATGGCAAACTCCAACACGCAACATTGCCGTGAATGACGTCGTCCTTTTAAAGGAAGAACAAATAGCCCCAGCCCGATGGTTATTAGGGCGAGTTATAGAGACGCATCCTGGACCGGATAACTTGGTACGAGTCGTCACGCTCAAAACTAAATCCAACATAATGAAGAGACCCGTAACGAAATTGTCCCGATTACCAATTGAAACCGGGAACAACAAAGAAAACAAACCAACACAACCAGAGGCGACGTCATCAACATCTCAACGTCGGGTGAGCCCTAGACGGGCACAGAAGGGTGTTTCCAGCTGTAACGTCCTCAAGTACCTAAGAACGTTACTAGTACTGATGGTTACGTGTGTGACACCGTCCATGCAACAACTCGTCAATGTAACAACTCTAGACCCGACCCGCCTTGTATACTTTGACAAAGCCGCAGACTTACAGATAATACAAGACGAATGGAGACTGGTAGTATACTACAACATGTCAACTTACTGGAAAAGTACTTCTGCCGTTGAACAATACGTCCAGCAATTACACGGACTTTGTCAACGAAATATAGAGTACTTGACTATATCCACACAACTCGAGCACGAACTAAACGAGCTCAAACACTACAACGAAGTACTACAATCCGACCACGGAATACGTAGCAAGCGAGGTCTCATAAACGGAATTGGGAACATTGCCAACTCTCTATTTGGAGTACTTGATGACAAATTCGCCGAAAAATACAACAACGACATCAAACTACTGCACAGCAATGAAGACCACTTGTACAATCTGTACAAACAACAGACTTCAATAATCGAAGGGGAATATAACCTTCTGAAGAGGAACGAGCAAGTAATGAACCGGCAGTTCATTGTCATCAACAAAAGTCTCAGAGACTCGCTCCAACAACTGAAAACCGAACAAGACCAAGCAACGTTCCTTACTGCTACTGCACTTGCCGCAAACATGATGATAACAAACTTGCGGAGAATACAAGACATGTTGATCAGCCTAGTTACAGATCTTCGTCACGGCAAGGTCGACACTCACCTGTTGAAACCCGATGCGTTCGAAAAACAGTTGAACATCATAGCAGGACAAGTCCCAAAAGGATTATCTCTCCCTTGCTCAAACAAGTTCAAGTGTATCCGGGAAATGTATAAACTAGCAAGTGTGCAAGGAAAACTAACCGAAGACTTCATCATATTCGAAGTAAAAATCCCGTTAGTAGCAGACGAACAGTACGAACTAACCGAAGTCATCCCAATCCGCAACATAAAGGGAACCTCCATGATTCACATAATACCAACAACCAAATACATAGCCGTTAACTTGAAGCTAGACATGATGATACCACTGGATCAACAACATCTTTCATCGTGCGAACAAGTAAACACAAATCAGCTGTTGCTATGCAACCTTGACCTACCTATATACAGTATAAAAACAGCCACAACAATGTGCGAAGCAGGCATAATAAACAATCGAGGAGTAACAACCTGCCGCACTAAGGTATCGAATTGCAGCAATGACTGGAAAAAACTGCACAGTAAGGGAGCTTGGTTGTTTACGTGTTGCGAGGAATGCACTATGCGCATTTTCTGTCCTGCGGGAATTACGTCACAGACACTACAAAATACAGGCATCATCACCTTAGCTACAGGTTGCATGATGCGCGGCGATAAACATCTGATTCATGCACATTACAAAATGCAAAGCACCATGGAATTAGGAAATGAGCAAGAGATCTACGTACCAGAGATAAATCTAAACGAACTATTAACAAGCAATAGTCAAATTACAAATATAACAAATATGGAACTTGAAACACATGAAGAACAACTAAAGAGTATTAAGAGAAAAATTGAGCTGGTTAAAGAACAACAGGACATACAAATGGTTAATTCCGTGGAGGCGGAGCAACATCACTACGTCCTGTACGGCTGTATGATAACCTGTGCAACAATATTCAGCATATGGGTATGCGTCCAAATTAAAGCACGCTGTCTCCGTACACCTCAAGGAAACAGAACAGGAAAGCAGGCGCACAAGGAAGAGATTGAGATGGCCCCAAGTCCTACTGAACGGCATCTCCCTACGGAAGGACAAGCAAAGGCAGACACCCCGGATCTAGAAGAGGTCACCAGACATCTTCCTAACAGCAGCAAGGTGGATCGCGAAACGTCGCCAATGACAGTTAGCGACGGACATAGAACCTTCCAATAACTTTCTTTACATACTTTACTTACCCTTGGATAATGCATTTTACTGGACATTTGTACTTTTATAGTCGGCAGGATGTACGAGCATCGCCACATGATATTTATTGTTTTAGTTTTTACCTGATCAAGCAGTTGCTAAGTCACCGATTTATGTACATTCGCTGACTAAGCTATTACGCCCGCCACAAGCCACCTACTTTTGGCATTATATAATTCGTTGTTTTATTAAATAAATGGTCAATCATTATCGGACACAAAACAGTGATTTTATTTCCTGTACACATCCCGAGTGATTCATCCACCTACATCCTACATCTCAGTGTGCGGAGCTGCTGCCCGTACATCAATATTTTATAAACAAATCACAATAGAAGAAAGTTTAATAATGGTTTAATTTTAATTTTAAATAATCTGCAAAACCTTGCAAAGATTAATACTAAGTACATAGGTATTAATTTTTGAGAGGTTTCGCAGCTTTCGTTCTTAAAAAAAAATAAAGCGCTAAGTTTAATTCATATTTTTGTTTTTTTTTTTAGCTAGTAAAAGCACCAGCTTATTGGAGATATTGTCAGGGGCCTGAAAACAAAGGTTATTTTTTTCAATCTCTTTTCAACACAAAAACAAAAACTTTCGTAAACTAAAACTCTCTCGGGTCGTGTGAACCGCAGCTTTAAGCGGCTTATAGATGCCAGGTTCATAAATGAAGTCACGTTGTATAAACCTGACTTTATTGTTACTCAAAGTTATAAAACAGAAAACAAAATCATGTTTAACATTGCCACTCAAAAAAGAGCATTTGATTTATCGATACCAGAGAATAAAACACACTTTTAGTCACTGAGTGAATACAAACATTTTGAATTTGGAACAAGCACGAATTATGTACAAAAAATAAATAAAACGTGCTGAAACTGAAAGAACCTACTGGCTGGCTAAATGGAGCTATTTCATAGAGCTATATATTTTTTTTGGCGTGATAACGTCTTATAAATCGATGAACGCCGGCTGCACGCACGAAAGATGACTCATTGTCACGTTCCGCCTGAGCCGAGCGTGCAAGCGAGACCGCGGAACTAGCGATAGAGAGGCACGATCGGCTTAAGCGTTCGGCTTGTGCCGCATAAAATTATCGTCCGTAAACCGACTTACAGACAAACAATTTTTTAAATAATCCGTTAATTTTTGTTAGGTTCTTTTCTCTCTGTTATCGTGGTTGTTTTATGTCATTGGAAAATCTATTAACATAATTATAATAAAATCAGCTCTTCCAGTGAGGAAAATGAGACACTGACTCCGAAATCATTTCGTTCTAAAGCGGCAATTATTGTAGATAATTTGGTGCCGCCAAAATCTATTTAAATCTAATCATTTGTTCTGCGACTGGAAAAACCGGTTATATTTAATCCTTTGTTCTCATATTACTGATTATTATAATAAAATGTGATAAATATAAATATCTATTATACTACTATTTATTTTCTCGCAGTTAAGACGCTGACAACACCTAAACCACGGTCACTGTCAGATTGCGTAGAAAAGAAAGAGAAGCGCAATGACACAACGCTTGTAATTTATTGCAAAATATGAAGCAATTATCAATTTACTCAAAATTGAGTTGAGTAATCTAAAATAAAAAAACAACCAAGTTCTGCATTCAAATAAGACGTTCTTGTTATTTATTAAATATGTAACGTATGTAGATATTTAATACAGATATTTTGGATTAGAACTTAAGGTAAGAGGTTAGTTTAATGTTAGTTTGTATCGAGATTATTTTTCAAAACGTTTTTTGGTAACAACCAAGTTCTGGGAAATATGTTCAAAATTAACATATATTTTTTCCGCTACCACAAACTATACAGATTTGGCAACTTTTTTTCTTAAGAGAAGCCAATTTTGGTCAATTAGGTCTTGTCAGCCCTTTAATGGTAAAAAGAAGAGTACACAAGTCGTGAAAAAAAAAAGCAGCTCAGTCCTTATCACCCTCGCTCCGCTCAGGATTATATAATTCTAGATTAACCTTCGCTACTCTCGGGATCCATCTTAATCCTTCGAATTAAATTCCTTGTTTTCCACTTGTTGTATAATCTACTATTTTCACTTATTTGCTGTAACTTGTAATGAATTTTAAACTCAGTTAATAGTTGAAAATGATAGGAACTGCTATGGGGAAATGTGAACTGAGAATCGAACACAGTAACACGCTCAGCTGCCGCGTTCGCGAACAGTCGACCATTCAGTCTGTATTTATGTTAAGACGCTGACAACACCTAAACCGCGGTCCCTGTCAGATTGCATAGAAAAGAAAGAGAAGCGCGATCACACAACGCTTGTAATTTATTGCAAAATATGAAGTAATTATCTATTTACTCAAAATTGAGTTGAGTAATCGAAAATAAAAAACAACCAAGTTCTGTATTCAAATAAGACGTTGTTGTTATTAATTAAATACGTAACGTATGTTCATATTTGATACAGATATTTTGGATTAGAACTCAATGTAAGAGATTAGTTTAACGTTAGTTTGTATCGAGATTTTGTTTTCAAAACGTGTTTTGGTAACAACCAAGTTCTGGGAAATATGTTCAAAATTAACATATATTTTTTCCGCTACCACAAACTATACAGATTTGGCAATTTTTTTTCTTAAGAGAAGCCTATTTTTGTCAATTGGGTCTTGTCAGCCCCTTAAGATTACAACATGAATTAATAATACCCCAATCATTGCGAAAGCGACGTAAACAATGATTACCTCGCGTAATGATCCGTAACGCTTGTGAAAGTTTCCAGTTTTGGAGCAAAGTGATTGTTCATTTTGCACGAGCAATCACCAGCTCCGGTAGCCGTGATCGTCTAGTGGTTAGGACCCTACGTTGTGGCCGTAGTAACCCAGGTTCGAATCCTGGTCACGGCAGTGATACACTGTCGCGGCGGAGAATTTTGTTTTGTTTTTGAAGAAAAGGTGTGTATTTGGCTCGCTAAAATTCGAATTATTTATTATTACGATATTATTACGAGAATATAGCGTAAAGATATGTCGTTATGTAGTGTAAAGATATATCGTTATATAATGTAAAGATATGTCGTTATATAGTGTAAAGATATGTCGTTGTATAGTGTAAAGATATGTCGTTATATAGTGTAAAGATATGTCGTTGTATAGTGTAAAGATATGTCGTTATATAGTGTAAAGATATGTCGTTATATAGTGTAAAGATATGTCGTTATGTAGTGTAAAGATATGTCGTTATATAGTGTAAAGATATGTCGTTATGTAGCGTAAAGATATGTCGTTGTATAGTGTAAAGATATGTCGTTATATAGTGTAAAGATATGTCGTTGTATAGTGTAAAGATATGTCGTTATATAGTGTAAAGATATGTCGTTGTATAGTGTAAAGATATGTCGTTATATAGTGTAAAGATATGTCGTTGTATAGTGTAAAGATATGTCGTTATATAGTGTAAAGATATTTCATTATATAGATATAAATAAATATCTTTACACTAATAAAGATATTTCGGGCCAAGTGCGGGTTCGTAGATCATCAGAATTTTTGGTTCTAGGACATGCCGGTTTCCTCACGATATTTTCCTTCACCGTTTTGAGAGCAGTGGTGATGATATAATTTACACAAAGTAAAGCGCCTATCTGGTTCCCTAATATAATACGTACAACTCGTAAGTCGCATTAATTTTCTTTATTTGTTAAAGCCAATATAATTATCTTTCTGTATACAAAAGACAAACCTTGATAACAAAGAGAACGCCAAACGCTTTGAAATGTCAAAGCATTGAATTTATATAATTTAAAATTCTACAATATTGCTTCAAAGAAAGAAGATAACAGTTAACATGTTGCTCCTTTTTCATTTCTTTTGTAAAAAAAAAGTATTTAATAATACATCGTTATTTTATTGTAAACTAGCGACCCGCTCCTGCTTTGCACGATTTTATGACTTGACATAACATCAAAATTTCTTGATTATATGAAGTTTAATAATAAGGTATTATACACATAAACCTTTCAGAACAAATTCTATAAATGGTGGTAAATCCCGCATAAAAATCCGTTGTCTAGTTTAGAAGAACAATGCTATCACACAGACAGACACGAAAAGCGACTCCAATTAATAATATGTATACATATAGAAGTAAGACAATCTAAATATAATTTACATATTAATGGAAAATATACGAGTCTGAACTTTGTTCTGAAGTTATAACTTTTAATGATATGCAAATCTTGAATTAAAAGATACTGGCGTATCGAGTAGACTTTATAATGATTTTAATATTGAAGAACGAGGAGATAAATTATGAATACTTGGGTGACTTTAAATTCAATACATTTTAGAGGATGGGAAGTACAAGTCGAAGTCATTGCATTCACTACTGACTTACCGATTGACAATATTAGATATGATGCCAATATCCAAAAGTTTTTTTTTTTCAGTGAATAGTTTTAGTTATGTTAGAATATAATTTTGTTATTTTATTTAGTAATTAGGGACAAAAGGTATATATAGATTTTAGAAAATTACTTACTCATAACTCATAATCAGCCTATAATGTTCCCACTGCTGGGACACAGGCCTCCTCTGTGAGAGAGGCCGTAATCCACCACGCGGGCCCAGTGCGGGTTGGTAGATGTCACATGTCTTCGAATTTTAGGTTCTAGGGCATGCCGGTTTCCTCACGATGTTTTCCTTCACCGTTTTGAGAGCAGTGGTGATGACATAATATACGCAAGGTAAAGCTCCTATCAGGGTTCGAACCCACGACCTACAACTCGTAAGTCGCGGTCGTTACCACTGGGCCACCACTGCACTGCTTGAAAATTGAATTACCATAAATAATTTCACAGTTTAATCGGTCAAGGACAGCTAATGAGACACAATTGATTTTCTATTGTTTGACACCAAATCGGGTACGCGGCGGCTTCAGTCGTTACTTCTCAAGCTCTGGGCAGAGCGGCAGGATGGTGTCAGACTCTTACTGACTAACACCCACCCGCGTTCCTTCCATTGCGTGTGTTGCCAGGGACCTCGGTGACTCTTTCGGACTTTCCTGGCAGGCATCAGCCCTAGTGGACCCCTACACTTGTGCTGACATCTCTTTGAGGCGCGCGCGGGACACAACGCGGAGACGACCCGGCTCTGAAGCCCTCACCGGAACAATGAGGATTGACAGCAGACTGGAGAACTACTTCACAATGAGCTCAAAATACAAAATCACTCAGCTCTCTCAGTTTCTCCCAGAACAACACTACCAGGTACGCGAATATGATTTATGAGACAAACATTACACGGTTCGACAATCACAATACACGTAACATGTTTTTTTTTTTTTTTAATGAGTACTACTACAGCGGACATGGTGGTCCGCGCTCTTTTTTACTTGTTTTATTGTTTATAGGTTTATTTAGATTTACAATTATTTAGCTCCTACACTGGACATCAGGACCTTATGCTTAATTAATTAACTAACTTAATTCTACGTGAGTCCATCGATACATATTTTTTTTTTTTTTTTTTTTAATAATTAGATATTCTCATGCGCATGCAGATATATATTTTTATTTATATTAGTTTTATAAGATGTATTTTTTTTTTAATATTATTATTTTTTTTTTTTTATTATTTTTTTTTTTTTATTTTTTTTTTATTTTTTATAATACACAGGCATTACAATGACAAGATATACAAAATACAAAGAAGATATTTAAAATTTTAGTTGGATATACTACTATTACTATATTTACTACTTGGATGTATTTACTTATTTTCACACTTTACTTATTGTTACAACTTTTAAAGGGGGGATGACTGCGTGGCAGTGAGAGTCGACCAGCCCCGACCGACGGCGTCCGTTCACGGACATGACGTACACCTCCGCGCCGCTTAGCTCAACCATTTTTTAGGGAACTCAACGACCGGACGTGCAGCGCCGCCATCGGCGGGACATTTACGTGAGTATGACTGACTCACTCTGCCACGCAGTTTTACATTTTAAGTTACGTATATGTTTTTTTTTTTTTTTTTTTGTACTGATAGGGTATGTTTTGTGGCTTAGGATTATTTGGGTTTGGTAGTGTTATTGGAGATTGTTGGAGTTTGGGTGGTGGCTTGTTAGATGGTGTTTTAGTGGGGTCTGCTGACCAGGGATTTCGCTAGCCCTAGCAGGGCTTCTACGACAGCGGTGTCTCGATGCTGCATGGCCGTCTTTAGGTTGTAGTCGACGACCATTTTAGTCGGCGCATCCTTCGCCCTTTTTGCAAAGCGGCCCGTGGCGTCGTCGGCGTCGTCGGTGTAGTAGACGCAACTGACTGTATGTCTGGACACCGCCACTACCGCGTGAGAGATGCTGTCGTGAACTTGGATCCTCCTGGACCTCGTGTTGATGATAATGACACTGTCGTAGGTTAGTCCCTGGGCCTCGTGTATGGTCAACAGGCGCGATCCTTCGCCGGACCCATATCCTTGGCTCGCCAGAGAAGCTTTCTCCTCTTGCGTGTGAACCAGGAATAGGGTGTTTAGGGCGGTGCTCGGTATGTGCGCGCCTGTGTAACTTTTCACCTGCAGGGAGTGGACCCGCGACAGCGACGACTTGGAGGAGTATATACCGGAGTATATCTCGCTCAGTGCAAACGCCACGTCCATGGGGTTGCGGTGTGTGCAAAGCAGCTCCTGGGTGATACCAGCCACCAAGTTTGGACGGGTATACCTTAACTCGAATAGGTTCTCTCTGTCCAAAAATGGAAGCTGGTTTACGTCTCCGATGAGGACGATTTCGCTTGCTCCAGACAACTTTACCGCCATGACTATGGCCCCAAAATGGTTCATAAGAGCCTCGTCTACCGTGAGGCGGTAGCATTTCTCTTGCGGCTTGAACCCGTTGGCTAAGATTGAGGCCATAGTGCGCACCTTTGTCTTCGCTCGATCTCCTAAGCGGTGCGCTAGCTTTTCCCTGAGATCTTTGGCGGCTTCAGTCGTCGTGGTAGCTACAACGTCCTTCTCCTCATCGAAGTGCTTGACCACCCAGGTTGTCTTGCCGCAACCCGGAACTCCGTTTACCCACCTGATACTGGGCACCGCCCAAATTTCCTGCGATGCGGGACTGTCAGAAGTCCTCAAAATGGATTGCGCCATTTCAAGGATCTTGTCGTCCAACATGATTTTGGTACATTTGGCGGTGACCAGTATCGGGTCGTCGTCAGGTGCTCTGAATTTAAGTTTGCCTGAGCGCTCTGTTTCTTCCTCGTCCAGGGCCACAAAACCACACTTCGCGCTGTAGGCTGCCATGTACGAACCCGTCATTTTCCCTTTAATGACTTGAGATGTGACGTTGTCGTACACTGCTGCCTCTGCTTCCTCGAGTAGTACCCTTAGCAGACCTTCTGTGTTTCTCTGGAAAGTCTGCAGGATCTTACTGCATGTCATGAGATTGACCTTTTTGGTCGCTCTCACGATTGCTAAGTACTCGAGGAAGGCGCTCTTTACGTGGTCCGTGATACCCTAATTTACTGCGAGGGTCGGCGGGCTGACTTGCCCTTTATCGGCTCGTGTTGGAATAGGCTTTTGCTGGGGTGGTTCTTGCGGCTTTTTACTGAAGAACCTTTCCACTGCTGATTCCTGCTTGTGTGATGGTGATGTGCGGCTGGTGCTTGGGAGCAGAGCGTTGAGGAAAGTGCTGAAGGCTTTCAGGCGACTCCTCGACTTGGCCCGGTCCTCCGGGCTAGTTGCCTTGCCCTGCTCCTTTGCAGCTTTTTCGGCGGCTGCCTTCTGCTGGGCCCTCTCAGAACCGCTTTGAGTGGTCGGATTTGTTGTGGGGCTCGTTGCATTGGCTGTTGGTTGCCTGGGGGCTTTGAGGAAACTCAGAGTTTCCCCTCTGTCCTCGTAGACAACTACCTCGTGATGTTCTGAGGCTTTTAAACAACCAAAGCGGTCTGCAACGTCTCCTCTTTCTCCGCCGACCATCATTGCGTCGACACTGATCGTACGGGCTGTGATTGCCGTAGGTTCTCCTGCCTCCCTAATCTTTTGAAGCACCATGCTTGCCTGAGCAAATGGAGTCTCCACTCTCCACTCGAATAGTGCGATCGTCTTTCCTTTGGTTCACACTAGCCGGCATCGGTGAGTGGCTACGTCCACTTGAGGCAGTGCAGCGTACTTGCTGCCTTTCATGCTGGTCTTAGTGGTGCTTCTGTTGACCAGAGCAGCAAGGCCTGGTGAGATGTGTATACGGGCCCTAGCTCGGCTTGTGCCTATGCAGAAGCTTATGCCCAACCTTTCTCCTTCCCTGTTCATGAATAGGGGGACGGGTCGCAGCCTGACGCCGGGGACTCCGCCTGCTCCGCATGCCAGGAATTGCGTGATGGGCATGGTATTAGGGAATGTTTGTAGGCTGGCTTCTGCTGCTGCTGCCACTGGTGCTGCTGCTGGTGTTGGGTGTTGGATTGTGCTTGTGGTTTGTGATGTGGTGAGAGGTGTTCGTATTGAGTTTTGTGTTGTTGTTGTTACTTGTGTTGTGGTGAGTGGTGTTCGTGTTGTGTTTTGTGTTGTTGTTGTTGTTGTTTGTATTGTGGTGAGTGGTGTTAGTGTTGTGCTTTGTGTTGTTGTTGTTGTTATTTGTGTGGTCGTTGTTGTGAATGTCGATGTGGTCGTGACTTGGACAGACGATGGTTGGTTTTGTCTTCGCGGGGATGCATCTGTT
This sequence comes from Atethmia centrago, assembly GCA_905333075.3. Taxonomy (NCBI): domain Eukaryota; kingdom Metazoa; phylum Arthropoda; class Insecta; order Lepidoptera; family Noctuidae; genus Atethmia; species Atethmia centrago. The sequence continues at coordinate 32,630,933 of HG995367.1, read as the reverse complement.
TTGTTGGCCTCTGCTGCAACAGTAGCGACTTTACTCGCGAATGCCAAGAATGGTTTTCTGGTAGCCGGTCTCCCCATGATGGATTGAAGTGTGGACTGGCTTAGCTGGGTATCGATCTTAACTTCCAGCTCCATTCTGTCGTGACTAAACCTTGGGCATTCGAAGAGCAGGTGCCAGACTGTTTCTTCGCAGCTGGGGTCACAGACGCACGAGGGACTGTCTTTGAGATGGAAGCGGTGGAGATACGCTGAGAATCCTCCATGCCCTGTTAGGACTTGTACATGAACCGGTGAGAGAGCTACGTCTCTGAGTATCCTTTTCGCCGCTAGGACGTCTGGGAAGAATACTTTTGTGACCGCTCCTGTACTTGAGGACTCGTATCGCGCTTGCCACTTCCTTATAGTCTCCTCCCGTATCTTCCTCCTGACGAACGACACGGGGACCTTGTTGTAGTCCGCTGTTCTGGTTGTTTGGGCTGCTTCCTTTGCCAGCTCGTCCGCTCTTTCATTCCCGGTAGTTCCCACGTGGGCCCTGAGCCAAAAGAGCTTCACTTGTCTGCCCTCCTCTCGGATCTTACGGACGCATCTCTTGATTTGAAGTGCCAGGTGGTGAGTGACAGACGGACTCCTCAGCAGGTCAAGTGACGATCTTGAGTCACTTAAGATGCTTACGGAAGTCGCCGTAGATTCTCTTGCCATCCTGACAGCTCTGAAGAGAGCGTACATTTCCGATTGGAAGACAGTGTTGTGAGGCTCCAGGCCGAAGGTGCTGGACTTTGACTCCTTTCCGTTTTCCCACCAAGTTAGGGCAGCTCCTACTTTCCCCTCTATCTTGCTGCCGTCCGTATAGATTTGGGGACCGATTACTTGATGGGTTTCCAGTGTTTCGGGAGTGAAGTCCTCTAGGCGTGCATACTCTGTTGTTGTGAGTTGCGCTGGGTGGGGATTCTCGGAGTGGTGCACGTTGCACTCCAGCTCGCGGCCCGGCGGTATGAACTCTTGGGAATGGCCCTTTTTGATCTTGAACAGGGTTGCGGCCTCGATTACCCGGAGATCTAGGGGGAGTTGGCCTGACAGAACAAGTGCCGATGTTAGAGACACCGTGCGGTATGCTTTGCAGATCTTCTGCGCGAAGCCCCTTTGCAGTGAGTCAAACTGATTTCTTGTCATCAGTTTCTCAGCTGCGGGGGCCCACGCACTTGCTGCATACATCACGATGGGCTCTATCACCGACACGTATATTGTCCGGATTATCTCTCTGTTGAGACCCCATGTCACCTTTGCTGCGCATGCCAGCTGCTTGTAGATGTCTGCAGCCTTTTTACAGGTTGCAGACACGTGCGCGTTGAAGGTGAGTTTTGAGTCTATTGTGAGACCCAGCAGCTTGACCTCTTCGACCAGGTCCAGCCTCGTGCCTGACATGTACAGTACCGGAACGTCGTACTTCAGCTTTCTCGTTAGCACCATCGCATTGGTCTTGTGCGCGGCGAAACGTAGCTTATTTTGGACGCCCCATTCCGATACTATGTCTAGCGTGTCATTGGCTGATTGCTGCAGGGGACCGGATGTTAGGTCCGACAAAACCAGGACAACGTCATCTGCGAAGGCTTGGCAGTATACTCCCATACTCGCCATCTTGTGTAGGAGTGAATCTAGGATAAGGTTCCAAAACGTCGGACCGGCAATTGAGCCCTGGACGCATCCTTTCGTGGTACCCTTTTCGCTAGTCGCTCTGGCGTAGTTGACCCTGATGTTCCGGTCTTCCAGGTATGAGGTAACGAGAGCGTATATGTTCTTGGGACAGTTCTTGACTACCATCTGTCGTTTGAGTGCTGGCCACCACGCGTTGTCGAAGGCCCCCTCTATGTCCAATGATATCAAAAGCACGATCTTTTTGGCTTTGATTTCGGCTCGTACGTGGCCCATTAGAGCATAGAGGGCGTCCTCGGTTCCGCGCTGCGGCATGAAACCATACTGGTTTGTGTTGAGAGTGGGGAGGAAGTGCCACTGGAGTCTACCTACTAGGAGTTTCTCGACGATTTTTCCTAGGACCGAGAGCAGACCTATTGGCCGGTACGACTTTGGGCTGGTGTAGTCGTCCTTTTTTGGCTTACGGAGAATGCACACGTGGGCGACCTTCCACTGCTTCGGAAAGTGTGACAGCGACAGGCACCTATTGGCACGTAACATGTTCATTATTTATCACTCTGCCCCAATTCTCCTAAATAACCATGACCTAAGTATAATATTCGCGGGAAAGCGAATCAATCCGAAATTGTGTGTAGAACTTTGCTAGAACAAAATTTTACTGTAGGTAGGTACCTAAACATATATGAAGACAAATATAACTTTTTAACGTGTTAAGGCTCGAGCAGACTAACGTGATATCGCGGGCGCGACAGGCATATTGCTGCCTGTATATTGCGCCCCTGTCTGCGCGAGCCTTAACATCTTTCCTCTCGTTTTCTGTGAGTGTAACAACAGGAAGTGACAGCTTGAGCATGGAATGAGATAGTACCTACTGTTTAATAGCATGGAATTAGATATAAAAATAAAGTATGTAGATATTTAATACAGATATTTTGGATTAGAACTTAAGGTAAGAGGTTAGTTTAATGTTACTTTGTATCGAGATTATTTTTCAAAACGTTTTTTGGTAACAACCAAGTTCTGGGAAATATGTTCAAAATTAACATATATTTTTTCCGCTATCACAAACTATACAGATTTGGCATTTTTTTTTCTTAAGAGAAGCCAATTTTGGTCAATTGGGTCTTGTCAGCCCTTTAATGGTAAAAGGAAGAGTACACAAGTCGTGAAAAAAAAACAGCTCAAGGATGTCACCCTCGCTCCGCTCAGGATTATATCATTCTAGATTAACCTTCGCTACTCTCGGGATCCAACTTAATCCTTCGAATTAAATTCCTTGTTTTCCACTTGTTGTATAATCTACTATTTTCACTTATTTGCTGTAACTTGTAATGAATTTTAAACTCAGTTAATAGTTGAAAATGATAGGAACTGCTAAGGGGAAATTACTTGTTTTCGAACTGAGAATCGAACACAGTAACACGCTCAGCTGCCGCGTTCGCGAACACTCGACCAACGATTCAGTCTGTATTTATGTTAAGATTACAACATGAATTAATAATACCCAAATCATTGCGAAAGCGACGTAAACAATGATTATCTCGCGCAATGATCCGTAACGCTTGTGAAAGTTTCCAGTTTTGGAGCAAAGTGATTGTTCATTTTGCGCCAGGAATCACCAGCTCCGGTAGCCGTGATCGTCTAGTGGTTAGGACCCTACGTTGTGGCCGTAGTAACCCAGGTTCGAATCCTGGTCACGGCAGTGATATACTGTCGCGGCGGAGAATTTTGTTTTGTTTTTGAAGAAAAGGTGTGTATTTGTCTCGCTAAAATTCGAATTATTTATTATTACGATATTATTACGAGTATATAGCGTAAAGATATGTCGTTATGTAGTGTAAAGATATGTCGTTATATAGTGTAAAGATATGTCGTTATATAGTGTAAAGATATGTCGTTATATAGTGTAAAGATATGTCGTTATATAGTGTAAAGATATGTCGTTATGTAGTGTAAAGATATGTCGTTATATAGTGTAAAGATATGTCGTTATATAGTGTAAAGATATGTCGTTATGTAGTATAAAGATATGTCGTTATATAGTGTAAAGATATTTCGTTATATAGTGTAAAGATATGTCGTTATATAGTGTAAAGATATGTCGTTATGTAGTATAAAGATATGTCGTTATATAGTGTAAAGATATTTCGTTATATAGTTATAACGAAATATCTTTACACTAATAAAGATATTTCGGGCCAGGTGCGGGTTCGTGTGTGGATCGCCCGGAGGACACGGTGGAGCATACGGTGGAGGTCTGCCCGGCTTGGGCAGAGCACCGCCGTGTCCTCGTGGAGGCGATCGGCGGCAGAGACGTCTGGCGTCCGGCCCTGGTTCAGGCCATGGTACGGAGCGAGAGGGCATGGGCAGCCGTCACCTCCTTCTGCGAAGCAGTAATGCTCGCGAAGGAGGAGGCGGGACGGTTGAGGGAAAGGCACGTTTCGCGCCCTCTCGCCCCTAGCCGCCGCAGGTGACGCCCTGGGCGTCGGGAATCCCGGGCGGATTTCCGGCCACCGTAGGCGCGGGCTTGCGGACGGTGAGCAATGGGTAGCTCACCGTCCGGTAAGGACCAGGCCCTGGTCGACGGCGCGTTGTATTCCACGCGCGCCTCAAAGAGAAAAAAAAAAAAAAAAAAAGTGCGGGTTCGTAGATCATCAGAATTTTTGGTTCTAGGACATGCCGGATTCCTCACGATGTTTTCCTTCACCGTTTTGAGAGCAGTGGTGATGATATAATTTACACAAAGTAAAGCGCCTGTCTGGTTCCCTAATATAATACCTACAACTCGTAAGTCGCATTAATTTTCTTTATTTGTTAAAGCCAATATAATTATCTTTTTGTATACAAAAGAGAAACCTTGATAACAAAGAGAACGCCAAACGCTTTGAAATGTCAAAGCATTGTATTTATATAATTTAAATTTCTACAATATTGCTTCAAAGAAAGAAGATAAAAGTTAACATGTTGCTCCTTTTTCATTTCTTTTGTAAAAAAAAGTATTTAATAATATATCGTTATTTTATTGTAAACTAGCGACCCGCTCCTGCTTTGCACGATTTTATGACTTGGCATAACATCAAAATTTCTTGATTATATGAAGTTTAATAATAATATAATACACATTATAAATAATACACATAAACCTTTCAGAACAAATTCTATAAATGGTGGTAGAACAAGCATAAAAATCCGTTGTCTAGTATAAAAGAACAATGCTATCACACAGACAGACACGAAAAGCGACTCCAATTAATAATATGTATACATATAGAAGTAAGACAATCTAAATATAATTTACATATTAATGGAAAATATACGAGTCTGAACTTTGTTCTGAAGTTATAACTTTTAATGATATGCAAATCTTGAATTAAAAGATACTGGCGTATCGAGTAGACTTTATAATGGTTTTTATAATGGTCAACTCGTAAGTCGCGGTCGTTACCACTGGGCCACCACTGCACTGCTAGAAAATTGAATTACCATAAATAATTTCACAGTTTAAGCGGTCAAGGACAGCTAAAGAGACACAATTGATTTTATATTGTTTGACACCAAATCGGGTACGCGGCGGCTTCAGTCGTTACTTCTCACGCTCTGGGCAGAGCGGCAGGGTGGTGTCAGACTCTTACTGACCCGCGTTCCTTCCATTGCGTGTGTTGCCAGGGACCTCGGTGACTCTTTCGGACTTTCGGACTTTCCTGGCAGGCATCAGCCCTAGTGGACCCCTACACTTGTGCTGACAACTCTTTGAGGCGCGCGCGGAACACAACGCGCCGACGACCCGGCTCTGAAGCCCTGACCTGAGCTCTGAACAATGATGATTGACAGCAGACTGGAGAACTATTTCACAATGAGCTCAAAATACAAAATCACTCAGCTGTCTCAATTTCTCCCAGAACACACTACCAGGTACGCGATTATGATTTATGAGACAAACATTAGACGGTTCGCCAATCACAATACACGTAATATGTTCATTATTTATGTTCACTCTGCCCCAATTCTCCTAAATAGCCATGACCTAAGCATAATATTCGCGGGAAAGCGAATCAATAAGAAATTGTGTGTAGAACTTTGCTAGAACAAAATTTTACTGTAGGTAACCTAAACATATATGAAGACAAATATAACTTTTTAACATGTTAAGGCACTGACAAGACCCAATTGATCAAAATAGGTTTTGCTTAAGAAAAAAAATTGCCAAATCTGTATAGTTTGTGGTAGCGGAAAAAATATATGTTAATTTTGAACATATTTCCCAGAATCTGGTTGTTACTAAAACACGTTTTGAAAACAAAATCTCGATACAAACTAACGTTAAACTAACCTCTTACTTTGAGTTGTAATCCAAAATATCTGTATCAAATATCAACATACGTTACGTATTTAATTAATAACAAGAACGTCTTATTTGAATGCAGAACTTGGTTGTTTTTTATTTTCGATTACTCAACTCAATTTCGAGTAAATAAATAATTACTTCATATTTTGCAATTAATTACAAGCGTTGTTGTGTCGCGCTTCTCTTTCTTTTCTATGGAATTTGACAGTGACCCCGGTTTAGGTGTTGTCAGCGTCTTAAGGCTCGTGCAGACAAGCGCGATGTCGCGGGCGCGTTAGGCAGCAATATGCCTGTCGCGCCCGCGATATCGCCCCAGTCTGCGCGAGCCTTAACATCTTTCCTCTCGTTTTCTGTGGGAGTGATTTCCTGAAAAGAGACGTAAGTGTGTAACAACAGGGAGTGACAGCTTGAGCATGGAATAAGATAGTAACTACTTTTTAATAGCATGGAATTAGTAAGTACTATATAGATTGTAAGTAGAGGAGGTCGAATTTCGACCAGTGGGCGACCACTAGTAATAATTATTCGAATACGTATTTCAGTATTTAGCTTTTAAAGGCGAACGGCAGGCTTGTATGGGAATTTCGTACTGTTAATAAAATTTCGTGTTTTGGGATATTTGTTGTTTTAATTTGTAGTTAATATGATAGACAAGCTTATTATAGATTTTTAGAACATGGGACGTAAAGTTATAACCAGTTTTATTTTTTAAGGTTATGTACTACGTGTAGGTATTAAAATCTTTTTTTTTTATATTATTAATTAATCCGAACTTCTAAAAATAGTACACTTACATAAGAAAATAAATGGCTTAGTTGCCTTAATATGTGGTACAAATTCTATAACAGAACAACAAAAAAGTAAGCGGTACGAAATCTGCCGTTCACCTTTTGAGGTTAATTTCTGTCGCTGCTCAGTTGCTTATTACCAAGGTGAGTCTCCCAATGGCTGTCTAAGAAGAATCATAAGTACGAAGAACAGAGACTTTCATTCGCCGTGAGTTTAAGTGCTGGCAAGATAGGACAGATCCTTATACAAGCGGCCACTTTGTATTAGAACCGAGATCATTTTAGCAGCTAGATAAAAAAAAAAAATGAACATGATGATTATTCTGTAGAAATGGCCGTGACTTAAGAGTTGTAGTTGTAGTTTACTTTATGTAAATTATTTCATCACCACTGCTCTCAAAACGGTGAAGGAAAACATTGTGAGGAAACCGGCATGTCCTAGAACTAAAAAGAAGACACGTGACATCCACCAACCAACACTGGGCCCGCGTTACGACTCACACCCTCTCACAGAGAGGAGGCATGTGTCCCAGCAGTGGGAACACTATAGGCTGATTATGTTGATTATTATTCTAAAAACTGCTTAGTACCTAATCAAACAAACAAAACTCAACACAAATTATATTTTGTTTGTAGCTAGCAAGTTGTTTGCGAAACAAAACGTCTAAAACCCTCAGGCTGGCGAAGACACCGTTTGTCCTACTCATTGCTCTTGTTTTTTATACAATTACACGCTACATTACAATCGCCCCGAGCAATAAACTGCCCTACATTTCCTATAACCCAACAAAAAATAAAATGCTGCGTTTTTACAGACATTCACTTTTTATCATGACTCTTCAAATAATTAATCTTATATTACCCTGTATATTGAGAGAGTGCAACTTAGATTTTGAATGGCGCAACTACCAGCTCCGGTAGCCGTGATCGTCTAGTGGTTAGGACCTTACGTTGTGGCCGTAGTAACCCAGGTTCGGATCCTGGTCACGACAGTGATACACTGTCGCGACGGAGCAGGGCCTCAAGTCTGCTATTACAATATGAGACTTGAGGCCCTGGTCTTTTGCTCATGTAGGACCACCGTGCAATTTAAAATGGCAATCGTTCAGATTTAGATTCGAACTTGTGTATATTTTAATTATTTCAATAATAATTAACAAGAGTAATCTGCCTCCGACATAGCTGCAATTTATTTTACGTAATATCGTTTACCTATAAAACATGTTTTTCTAATTCTCTCTTTTCCAAATGATATGTGTATACCGTCTTCACGTGCTAATATTAAGAATTTTGTATTATCAAATTTGACCCTAAAATATTCTATTACTTCGTGAATTTATGGACTATCCATATCAAGTCGTATCCATCACCGTATTTGTTTCCAAGCATTCAATAAAAGCTGCAAATAAACCATCAGTGCTCAGCGAATGGTTGCCAAAGTTGGTATTGCATTTGCAAGGTCTTACATTTTGTCGCTTGCGCAAACCGTGACAAATTATAAGTGAAAGTACTCCAGTTTTACCGAGATAAAGTCATACATTTCGGTACCACAGTCACCAGCTCCGGTAGCCGTGATCGTCTAGTGGTTAGGACCCTACGTTGTGGCCGTAGTAACCCAGGTTCGAATCCTGGTCACGGCAGTGACACACTGTCGCGGCGGAGCATGTTTTTTTAAAGAAATAAAATTCTTCTACTTCAGAACATTTTATCTCGCACGTATTTGATGAAAGAGTTCGTTCGTTTTCGTTTTAAAGAGTTCTCTTTGCAGTTTTAAATTAACATAGCTCATAGCCTGAGGCGTGGGCAGTGAAAACTCACGGCCCACGCCTCAGGGCAGAAATAACGTAGTGTCAAGATTGAAATCGTTTTGTAACACTGTTAGATTTCTAGGTAATTGCCTAGAAATACAGAAATTGTAGACTATATTGAAATTAGATTACCGGAGCCGAGACTCGCTTTGAATTCTTTATGACTGAAAACTTAATCTTGTTAGTCCTTTTCTACATTTATCGTGATTATATGTTTTGTTCGGCCCCGACTTACTACGAGTAGTTGTAGGTCATGGGTGCGACCCCAGACAGGCGCTTTAGTTTATGTAAAAAATTTCATCACCACTGCTCTCAAAACGGTGAAGGAAAACATCGTGAGGAAACTGGCATGTCCTAGAAACAAAAATTGAAAAACATGTGACACTTACCAACCTGCACTGGGCCCGCGAGGCCCACTCCCTCTCACAGAGAGGAGGCCTGTGTCCCAGCAGTGGGGACATTATAACAATGAATGTATTGTGGGGTTTATGCTATGTATTTGATGAATCTAATGGAGCCTAACCCCAGGTAGGCACCAGCTTGATACAATAGAAAACGTTTATTTACGAAGAATGTAGGTGTAGAGGTGAGTTGTTTCAAAATAATATTTAAAAAGACCGACCAAATGCATGTCGGACCACGCACAATGAAGAGTTTTGTAGTTGGGATGAATTTTTCTCAAAAACAAACATAACATTGTAGTTGAAAAACATGTTTTTCCATACATCGATATAGTACGTCACGGTCAATTCTCCAACTGGTCGACTTAACTCGTTAACTTGTAAAGCCTACTTAGCTGTGATATTTTCCTATTAATTTCGTTGTATATACTACTGCCATGATATTTTTCACATATCCAAAAACAACCATTTAGCTGGCGGGGGGTGCGACACTTGACTCTAACAAAAAATTAGCACTTTAAAGCAAAAAACAAACAAGCACAAACGGATACCTGCATCGAAAAATGATTTACAAAAATTCGCAATATTTTTGAACAGCCTATCCACCGATACTCCACATCATGGAATACACTAGAAAAAAAATATCAACCCCGTTTTACGAGTAAGGTAAGGGTTCTTTGTTGAATACGGAACCCTTTTTTTTATTTTTAGGGTTGGAAATCATCAAATAACTTCTCCCGCTCGGAGGAGCGGGAGGGTGTGTCAAACTCTTACTGACTAAAACCCATCCGTATTCCTTCCTCTTGCCTGTGTTGCGGGGGCCTCGGTGACCCATAAGTACCTTCCCGCGACCCCGGCAGGCAACGGCCCTAGTGGACCCCTACCTATGCGCTGACGACATCTCTTTGAGGCGCGCGTGGAATACAACGCGCCGTCGACCCGGGCCTGGTCCTTACCGGACGGTGAGCTACCCATTGCTCACCGTCCGCAAGCCCGCGCCTACGGTGGCCGGAAATCCGGGCGGGATTCCCGACGCCCTGGACGTCTTCGCAGAAGGAGGTGACGGCTGCCCATGCCCTCTCGCTCCGTACCATGGCCTGAACTAGGGCCGGACGCGAGAGGTCTCTGCCGCCGATCGCCTCCACGAGGACACGGCGGTGCTCTGCCCAAGCCGGGCAGACGTCCACCGTATGCTCCACCGTGTCATCCGGGCGATCCACACAGTGGTGACACCCAGACGTTTCCTCCCGCCTTATCCGACACAGGAACCTCCCGAAACTGCCGCGTCCGGTGAGGACCTGCGTCAGGCGGAAGGTGAGGATGCCGTGGCGCCTCTCTAGCCACTCCTCAAAGAGGGGACTTATCGCCGCAATCGTGGCGTGCCCAGCACTGGGTTGCGACAACCGTACTTTCCATGACGCCATGAGATCCCGCCGGAGCTCCGTCCGCTGTGCCGCGATTTCTCGCGGCAGCGGACTTACGCCCCGGCGTTTCGCCTCCTCGCGCCATTCCCATACGTGCGCGAGAACTTTTGCCTCCAGATCCCATGGCGGCAATCCGGCAAGGAGGCTCGCTGCCTCACAGGAGACCGTGCGGTATCCCCGGACCATCCGGATGGCCATGACCCTTTGGGCCGCGCTCAACCGGCGGGCTGCTCAATACGGAACCCTAAAACCGTGACTATAATTTATATGCCAAAAATCTCATACAGAATAATAGCACTTTTGTATTAAAACGACGTGAGGTATTTCTTTAAAGTCTTAAATGTAGCTCTTTAATTGTTAGGCATCTTAATATTACAGGTGCCATGCAAATAACACTTTTCCATTTAGCAAATATTCTTCATAACTTTTTAAAGAAACTGCAACTACAAAGTTGTTAACGAAATAATATAATTTATACTTGTACTTGTGTCTTTATTGTTTCAATAATATTCTCTTATTTTGATTCGGTTTTGCTGTACAGTGAAAAATATAAGTTAGTGTATGCTTCTTTTTGTTTATGCGAGAAGTGGCTGGATTTAGTCCAGTCACTTCTCGCATATTTTTCACTGTACAGCAAAACCGAATCAAAATAAAAGAATATTATAGAAACAATAAAGACAGTATCCAATCAGAATTTCTTAAACCATAGTTTAAAACAATAGATTTACCTCAACCAGAACTTCAACTTGCATCACTATTATAAGTTTAATTGAATGAAAACAGGATCCTTTAATTAGAGCAGCGATTACTTCCCGAGGTTCGGAACAGCTGTTCTAAATCACTGTTCCACTGTAACCAGTTCTAACTAGTTTCTATACTAGTTTATTAATTGGCTTTGAAGAGGATTTCGTTACGTGGGCGAAATTCTAAGAGGTGTTAGATTAAGTGTATATGGAAGCCTTATGAACATTGCTAGCCAAAACCCGTGGTGTCAAAGAGAAACGGATTATAATAAAGTTTGCTGAGATTAGAGGGGGTGAATCATTTTGCGCTTAATTATTATAAACATGACTGGTGAATATGGCCCTAACTCCATGCGTGTGCAGTACAATGATGCCTACAGCATCGTAATGAAATTTAGGGGGTACTGTAGTGCGGCGAGCATGTTCGCTGAAGCGAGAGTGCCGTTGTTCGATCACGCATAGCATCGTTTTCCAGCTCTCTAAGCAAATCAACCAATAAACTGTTGAGGGTCGTTAGTGATGATTGGAGCAGTCCGATTCATAGGTATTGGCTCAAACGTCATCGAAGTGCCAATTCACGATAAAAAATAAAATAAAAATTGTGATGTTATTTTACATTTTTTTGTTAGTGATCAGACAGTCATGTGATTCAATAAAATGAAATTTAACTACATTATCTAATGTAGTAAATTTCATTTTAATGCCTATCCAGTATAATATATTTTATTTTAATAATTGTATTGAATAATAGTGTATTTTATTTTAATGATCAAATGATTTTTAACGTATTCATTACATCATTAAAATAAAATACAACATCATCATCATTTCAGCCGAAAGACGTCCACTGCTGGACATAGGCCTCCCCCAAGCACCGCTACTTCGACCGGTTTTGTGCTTCCCGCATCTAGCGGATTCCTGCGGCCTTCACAAGGTCATCGGTCCACCTTGTAGGAGGCCTTCCAACGCTACGTCTTCCGGTACGCGGTCGCCACACCAGAAACTTTCAGCCCCATCGGCCATCTGTTCTGCGAGCAATGTGCCCTGCCCATAAAATAAATAAATAAAATACATTAATAGTTATGTATGCAATTGTTGTATAATAAGAGGTATTAAAACACGAATGTGGGTTATCATACGAGGTGAAGCCGAGTGTGATAATAATATCACATAAGTGTTTTAATACCTAATTATGTACAGTTGCATACAAGACTGACACATGATATGAATCCTCTATAAAAGGTTCTGAAACCATGTGGTCCAGTATTGTACGAATTATGTAAATTCTTGGAAATTTTCTGGTAATAATTTGTTAGAAATGTCATTTGCTGCATTAGAAATAAATAGGTGGTCAAATCAAATCATCAAAGCTTGTGTCACTCATTTTTGTATACAACAAAGTAATAATTTTTTGCAATAGTAGGTAATATCGAACAAAAATGGCGGGATACGACGTGAATTCGAATAACCATTTTTTTTTTATTATTGCGCTGTGGTAGTGAAACGCGCGTTCATGACAATGTTCTTTTTTTGAAAAGGATAATGAATTTTCTTTTTATAACAACATTATAACTCGTTTGGATGATTTTAAGGTTACTATGACACTGGCTGTTTTAATGTTGCCAATAAGCTAACTATTTCAGATTGTTTTTTTAGAGGATTTATTATAGCATGGAAAATGGTGTAGATAAATAAATTAATGTCATCTGCCTGCCTTTTCCCAACTATGCTGGGGTCGGCTTCCAGTCTTACCGGATACAGCTGGATACAAGTATTTTACATGGAGCGACTGCCTATCTGACCTCCACAATCCATGTTACTGGGTAACACGATACCCCTTGGTAAGACTGGTTGTCAGACTTTCGAGCTTCTGACGACCCGTAACGACTGTCAAATATCTACAAATGAAGGCCGGGACCAACGGCTTAACGTGCTTTCCGAGGCACGTAGGGGTCTTGGTATGTAAAGATGGTCACCCAACCGCGGCAAGCGTAGCTTAACCTACTCGATCGACCCGTACAACTTTTATTACTTAGCCACAAGCCCTACAGATAAATAAAGTAATGTATTTTATTTTAAGTATATAATTAATTTTATGTGTTTATGATGGGTATACTCGTATTGGGACTTGATGCCTTACTTACAGCTTGATGATCGTATGCCTATTTTCACTAACAGTAGTGAACCTAAACGGACGCCTAAATACTCGTATTATTGCACTGAAGTATTCTCAACGTTGAAAACCCCACAGGGAGCTTTTATTGATGCATTCATTTTTTTTTTTTTTTGGTGGGATATCATCACATAACTTCTCCCGCTCTGGGCGGAGCTGGGTGTGTCAGACTCTTACTGACTAAAACCCACCGGTATTCCTTCCTGTTTCCTGTGTTGCCAGGGGCCTCGGTGACCCTTTAGCACCTTCCCGCGACCTCGGCAGGCATCATCGGCCCCAGTGGACCCCTACATTTATGCTGACGACATCTCTTTGAGGCGCGCGTGGAATACAACGCGCCGTTGACCCGGGCCTGGTCCTTACTGGACGGTGAGCTACCCATTACTCACCGTCCGCAAGCCCGCGCCTACGGTAGCCGGAAATCCGCCCGGGATTCCCGACGCCCAGGGCGTCTCCTGCGGCGGCTAGGGGCGAGAGGGCGCGAAACTTGCCTTTCCCTCAACCGTCCCGCCTCACAGTGGAACGAATGTATGGGAGCGGTTGGACGTAGACATGTCCGAAAAATAAGAGTAAAATTATGACAAACTAATGATGCCATCTTATTCGATTACTTAATGCCTTCATAAATTGTGGTGATGAATTTCTTCATAACTCCCATATTTCGGGAGTAATTTGAGAAAATGTGAAATTTTACTATGAAAATGAGTGTATCGAGCTCTCTCCCTCCTGATTCCGGGCTTGTTTCAAGTAGCGGTCTCTAATATCGTAATGCTATTACTAAGAGCTATATTTAATACTAAGACACATAGTGCGCCAAATGTGCACTTTCTGGGATAAAAGGAAATGAAAATTTAAAAAAAAAAACGTTTTTTCCCCATTTGTATTTACTTTAAACCGCAGACAGACTTATTAAGAGGTCTATAAATATATTATATATATACAGAAATATATATTAACAAAAATATTCACAAGAACTGATGAGAGTATGACTTTTAAGTAAGTTGATAATAAATTACCTAGTTTCATTAAAAGTACAATAAATAATTAAGATGTAAGCTCTAATTTACTAAGTTACACATTTTAAAACAATAACATCATTTAATTATCTTCGTCATCATCATCATCATCAATTAATTCAAATTCAGAATCGATGTCCGCTAAATCATTTATGTTAACAAATTCGATATCACTTTTCTCAGAATCCGTAAGCTCATAAAATTCCTTAAAAGAAGATTTTTTTACAAACTTATTTCCTTTTGGACGGATACTTGTAACAAGTGGATCAGAAGACAGTAAAAGATTGTGCATAATATCTTCATTGCATGAGATACTGCTATGCTTTCGAGAATGCCCCTCTCTATATTTTCTAAAATCTTTATTTCTAGCCTCAGATGCCTCTTCGGATAGAAAACCAATGGGCACAATTGCCATGTTCTGAACTATGTCTGGCCCATGCATTAAAATTTTATGAAGTGAAGAAGGCATATAATACCATGGGTATAACTCCACGTAAAGCTTAGCAGTATCAAAGCAGAACTCTCGGAATTTAGTTACGTTGATCTTCTCTCCTGATGAAATACACTGCAAGATCACACAGATTTTTCTTAAAAGCATAGCATCTATTCCGGTCAGTTCAGCAGATTTAGTGTAGTTTTCAAAAAATCTCCTTGCCGAGTTGCCATTGTTGGTGGATCCACTGCCTTGTTTCACAACATCGAGAAGTAAGCCCGTTTCTCTTCTTACAGCCTCTTGAACTCTTTTCTTCCTGTCATCAACTTGCCTTTTTGCTATATCACCCCTTACTTGCCATGATTTTATGTCTAATTTGTAGGAAATGTGTAATAAGCATTCCATTGAGCGAATCCAAGCGTGAAGGGTGCTTAAGCTATATTTATACATGTCCTCGTTTGCGTGTTTATCTTTGATTAACTCTAAATTATTCATTTCTTTAGGACAATCCTTGCATATGTCACACACTGAAGCTGCTGTATTGGATATAATGGAATGAATTTTACCATCAATCATTGTCAACAGCAGTTGGTGTTTGACACTAATTCCATCAGTGATGGTGGATGGAGTTAAGGCTTCAATCTCTGCTTCGATTTCAGCCATCTCTCTCTGCACATTTTCTTTGGTTTCCTTTATAAACTTAAACAATATTGGCCGGCAAAATGAAGTGGAAGATGGTCGCTCGTTTTCCCAAATTGTTACACCTTTTGAGACGAGCCGCAGTGGTACAAGACTAATCATAAAATTACTAGCAAGATCGATTTGCTCATCTTCACTCGTCCTTTGATGATAAATGCTTTGGCTAGATGATCCGTCAAAACCCCATTTGCTGGTCAATACGAGCTGTTGATTGGGATCAACAGGGGTTTCTAACGACCTAATAAGTCTTCTTGAGGTTAAATCCATCAAGGCTTGTAATTTGATTTTTGCAGAGCTCTCTGTAACTGTGAGATCTTCTTTGGCCGGATAGCACTTAATTTTTTCTTTAACCAACATGTAGTAACTCGGGTATTGAAGAGCTCCTTCTTGAGTGTTGAAATCCCGAAGAGTGTTATAGCGCCATTTCGATAAGTTCATCGATACATAAAGAGCCAATGCCTTCAAAGGGGATATTTCCCGTACCTGAATTGATTTACCTTCAATGAAGGCTTTGATTTTTGAGGCCTCTTCTGGATTCTCCGTCAAGTATTTCATAACATAAGCTGTATCGCTTTGTCCTGCCTTTTGAAGCGCCCTTTCGGCCGAAAACATAATTTCAGCGCTGCTACTGCTGCATGAAAGACTATCTTCAGTGCGTCTTCTTTTTTGCCGGTTACTAAGGTCCTCAAAAGATTTACGAGGACTAGGATGTGTACAAGTTGAAGCATCAGATTTAGCAGGAGAAATTATGGGCTCGATGACGTCACTTATATTTTCTGTAGAAGGTTCCATATTTTCATTCTGTAATTCCGGCCATTGAATTGCAGCCTGTAGCCAAATCTCATGTTTCTTCCGAAACTTATCTGTGCTTCTTCCAGACTGTGTCCATTTTGCATAAATGCGGTAGCAAAATCGACGACACCAGTCTTTTAAACTTGTTTCAGCACTTTCACATAACTGAACACAACTGTTATCTTTTAAAACACTGAACAAATAGTTAAAGTCGCGTAAATCTTTATGTGCGCGTGCGCATAAAGCAACGTGAATATCAAGATTTGTATTAAAATTTGGAAAATACATTGCGAGATTAGCTTGGATACAACGAGGTGTAAATCAACACTGATTTTAAAGTTACTAATAGTGACCTATTTATATAAAATCCAGGTATCCCAGGTATCCTTTGTTAAATATTGCAAGGTAATTAGTTATTGTGATAATTAGTAAATGATGCATGCTAAATTAGTGTATTAAGAGCCATTTAGTAATTAAATAATAGCAATGTTCTTATCAGTAATCATTAGTGCATCAGTTTTATATGTAAACCTTAAGTCCCTAATTATATATCCTAATTAGCTTATATCTTCTCTAATTGGCTGCTCAGAAATGTTATTGTAATAAGGTAAACCTTTAGAAAAACGGTTTTAATCCACAAAATAAACAAAAAATAAAAAAATTGTGTTATAAAATAAACATCACTCTTTATCCCAGAAAGTGCACATTTGGCGCACTATGTGTCTTAGTATTAAATATAGCTCTTAGTATTAGCATTATGATATTAGAGACCGCTACTTGAAACAAGCCCGGAATCAGGAGGGAGAGAGCTCGATACACTCATTTTCATAGTAAAATTTCACATTTTCTCAAATTACTCCCGAAATATGGGAGTTATGAAGAAATTCATCACCACAAGTTATGAAGGCATTAAGTAATCGAATAAGATGGCATCATTAGTTTGGCATAATTTTACTCTTTTTTTTCGGACATGTCTACGTCCAACCGCTCCCATACATTCGTTCCACTGTGCGCCTCCTCCTTCGCTAGCATTACTGCTTCACAGGAGGTGACGGCTGCCCATGCCCTCTCGCTCCGTACCATGATGCATTCATTTAGGTGTCACCTAGTTGTACCGAAAACGGGTAGTAGAGACATATTCATGACGTTATAACTAATTGCTATGATGGCATAGCGATTCGTTATAACGTCATGAATCTCTGTGTAGACAACAACATACGAGGGTCATTCAATAAATACTTAGCCTACAAAAAGTAAACGAAAATTTTGGAAAAGTGGCAATTTATTTTTCAACAAAGTCGCCTTTTAGTTCGATACACTTAGCCCAGCGATGCTCCAACTTTTTTAACCCGTCCGAAAAATAGTTTTTGTCAAACTCTGCAAAATAGGCCTCCGTGACGGCGATGACCTCCTCATTCTATCCATATCTATTCCCGGCGAGTGATTTTTTCAGATTAGGAAACAGAAAGAAGTCACAAGGGGCCAAATCTGGAGAATACGGTGGATGGGGCAACAATCCGTAGCGTAATTCGACCAATTTGGCCATGGCAACGGCAGACGTGTGAACCGGTGCGTTGTCGTGGTGAAACAGCACTTTTTTCTTCGCCAGATGGGGTCGTTTTTTCTTTAATTCGGCGTCGAATCAGCCCAATAAATCGGCATAGTAAAGCCCTGTAATTGTTTTACCCTTCTCGAAGTAATCGATGTAGATCACACCTTGTGAATCCCAGAAAACGGTGGCCATAACTTTTCCGGCCGATTTTACAGTTTTCGCCTTCATTGGAGCACGTTCCCCGGTCTGGATCCATTGTTTTGATTGCTCCTTGGTCTCTGGTGTGTACCAGTGGATCCAGGTTTCATCGACGGTCACAAAACGACGCAAAAACTCCGCTGGATTCCGCTTAAACAGCGCCAAACACGTCTCCGATGTGGTATCACGGTTGCGCTTGTTTTCTGGTGTGAGTAAACGCGGCACCCATCGCGCCGACAGCTTTCTCATGCCGAGTTCCTCGTGAAGAATATGATGCACTGTTCCTTCTGAAATGCCTACAGTCTCAGCTAGCTCCCGAACCTTCAATCGGCGATCTGCCAATACGAAATCATGGATTTTTTTAATGTTTTCCTCCGTAGCAGCTGTTTTCGGTGCACCTGGACGTGGTTCATCAAAAACCGACGTACGGCCACGTGCAAACTCGTTGAACCAATTCTTGACGGTGGCCATCGATGGAGAAGAGTCACCGTACACAGCATCCAAGCGCTCTTTGATTTCGATGCGCGTTTTCCCTTCCAAAAATAGGAATCGAATCACCGAACGATATTGCTCTTTTTCCATTTTTGTAAAACCGATCGACACGTTCGCTTTCATAAGTTGTCAAATTAAAACAAATGAAGGGATTGGAATGAAAATTTGAAAAAAGAATTAAAAAAGAATGTGCTACACTGTGGTAAAACTCTTTTGAAACTACAGCGCCCTCTGGCGATGAGGCTAGGTACTTATTGAATGCACCTCGTACATGAGTATGTTATTGTCTTGGCCTCAGCATGAACCTTTTCACCGCCACAGTGATGTATAATAGATGACAGACCAAAATGTGCCCAGCACGCCACGGTCACGACTACATGACGCCGAGTGCACGTTTTTGTTTTTTTTGACGTGGCGGTCAAAAGGTTAAATAAATAATCCCTTAATCGACTCGTATCTTACGAGCAAGTGGTTTGCTTATATTTATAAAATACAAAATTAAACTTGCTCAAACTTAGCTACGGTCAACATTCTTTGCTGGCAAAGTTTTCAGGTGACCCAATTACCTAATGGAGTATTATTGCTTTTTTTATATGAATGGCATCTCGCAGGTCAACGTAGGAGGTTGTCGTCTGCTTAACCGGACTTTCCTTTGGGTGCCTCAATAAATTAAGGCCTCCAACCAGGGCATGAAACTTAAAAACTAAGCGACTACACGCTTAGGGCACCCCCTGTGGGGCACGGACCTCGGCTTAAGGCGTCGCTGGGGGAGGGCAGCAAGAGACAGGCTGGTTAAGTAGGTATGCATGCGCCTTTGAACCTGAACATAACAATGCTGCTTTGGTGCTGAAACAGATATGGTGCTATTATTGTCTACTTTCATTCATAGGAGCTTTTCAAGGTAAGTAACAGAACAGTCCTCTGTACCTTAACGATATCATAATATCTCTAAGCTAAATAATATATATTTCATTACCAAAATGGAACCCATTATGCGCTTTTATCATTTCACGTCCACGTCACGGCATCACGATATCACAGGGAAGTAAAAACCCGGCCAAGTGCGAGTCGGACTCGCGCACGCAGGGTTCCGTACCATTATCTATAAAAACGGCAAAAAAAATCATGTCTGTTGTATCGGAGCCCTCTTATATATTTATTTTATTCTGTTTTTTAGTATTTGTTGTTATAGCGGCAACAGAAATACATCATCTGTGAAAATTTCAACTGTCTAACTATTACGGTTCATGAGATGCTTTGTGACAGACGGACAGGCAGACAGACAGACGGATGGACAGACGGACAGCGGAGTCTTAGTAATAGCTTCTCGTTTTACCCATTGGGTACAGAACCTTAAAAAGTATGAAAATATATGAATATCCATCCACTATAGCGAGCATGTATTTCCTTAAATGTAATGGACGTGGAAGGGGACATCTACGATAATATCTTGATGTTAGAAATATAAAAACGCACATTCGAAATGTTATTGGGGTCCACGTCGACTAGATGATTCTTAAAACATAACTCGCTCTCAAACTATACAAAACTGAAACAAAACACAACACGTAGTTCGACAACAAAAAATTGTG
Organism: Atethmia centrago; assembly: GCA_905333075.3. Taxonomy (NCBI): domain Eukaryota; kingdom Metazoa; phylum Arthropoda; class Insecta; order Lepidoptera; family Noctuidae; genus Atethmia; species Atethmia centrago. The sequence continues at coordinate 32,610,828 of HG995367.1, read as the reverse complement.
ACTGAAAATACGAGTATTCTATTATTGTGATTACTTGGCAAAATACTTAGTATTCGGAACAGGTTTTTATTCCCCGCTGAATTCGAACAGTAACAAAAAGGTTTATACCACTACAAGTTTTTCAATGTTTGACCTTACAGCTGGACTGTGAGCAGGGCTGCCAAAAAGTATAGTGGGACGAATTCTAGGAATAAACTCACCGGACTGCAAAACTCTTTCAGTTTATTTCAGCACTTTTAAATTCGAGGGGGTCAAACCATAATGATTTACTTAAAAACAAATTATTTTTATTTAAAATTTTGAGTTTAATTTAAGTGAGGGTCGAATATACTTACATTTGAGATAATTTATTATCATCTGCCCAATGGAAACATAATTGGAGACGACGAAGACATAGTCTAGCTTATCCCAACCTCTGCAATCCAGTTTCTCGGTAAAACTATTAAATTACAGAATCATTCTTCTGTCTAACACCTCCAGCTGGCTTTATTTTTTTTTTTGAGGGTGAGAAATCATCAAATAACTTCTCCCGCTCTGGGCGGAGCGGGAGGGTGTGTCAGACTCTTACTGACTAAAACCCACCCGTATTCCTTCCTGTTGCCTGTGTTGCGGGGGCCTCAGTGACCCATAAGTACCTTCCCGCGACCCCGGCAGGCATCGGCCCTAGTGGACCCCTACCTATGCGCTGACGACATCTCTTTGAGGCGCGCGTGGAATACAACGCGCCGTCGACCCGGGCCTGGTTCTTACCGGACGGTGAGCTACCCATTGCTCACCATCCGCAAGCCCGCGCCTACGGTGGCCGGAAATCCGCCCGGGATTCCCGACGCCCTGGGCGTCTCCTGCGGCGGCTAGGGGCGAGAGGGCGCGAAACTTGCCTTTCCCTCAACCGTCCCGCCTCCTCCTTCGCGAGCATTACTGCTTCGCAGAAGGAGGTGACGGCTGCCCATGCCCTCTCGCTCCGTACCATGGCCTGAACCAGGGCCGGACGCGATAGGTCTCTGCCACCGATCGCCTCCACGAGGACACGGCGGTGCTCTGCCCAAGCCGGGCAGACCTCCACCGTATGCTCCACCGTGTCATCCGGGCGATCCACACAGTGGTGACACCCGGAAGTTTCCTCCCGCCTTATCCGACACAGGAACCTCCCGAAACTTCCGTGTCCGGTGAGGACCTGCGTCAGGCGGAAGGTGAGGACGCCGTGGTGCCTCTCTAGCCACTCCTCAAAGAGGGGACTTATCGCCGCAATCGTGGCGTGCCCAGCACTGCACCTCCAGCAGGCTTAGCATGACGCTTTCTATTTCTTCGAAGAATAGACACGGCTCTTTCTATACAAAGTGACGTTTTGTTTCTCCATTTTTGACATCTCACCGTTGAAATCCATCCGTTCTACAATCTGTCATTTTGTCTTTGGTTTCTTACGATCTTTGTCTAGGTCTTTTTTTATGTAGAAGGATTTCTACGGTGGGATGTCAAAAAAGGAGAAACGAAATGTCACTTTGTATAGAAAGAGCCGTATCTTTTCTTCGAAGAAATAGAAAGCGTCATGCTAAGCCTGCAGGGCACATGTGATTAATCTACTTCCGAATAAATGCCTTAAGATTTACTTCATTCCATGTAAACATCTTAAAAGTAAGACTGACTAACAGCATCATTGGTCTAGTGGTCGCAAGCGCTACTGCTGAGCATGAGGTCCTGGGTTCGATTCCCGGGTCGGGCAAAGTGTTATTGGGTTTTTCTATCTGGAATTTCTCAGTAGTAGCCCGGAATCTGGATTTGTGCCCGGTTGATGGCAATAGGCTCGCCCTCTGTTACATGGGACTTAAACATAACCGGCGAAATGTGGGTGTATTACAGGTACACCTCTGCCCAACCCTTCGGGGAAACAAGGCGTGATATTATAATAATAATAAAACTTTATTTTCTCACCACAATATACATGTTATTTTACATCGGTCAGATTCGTCAATGACATATAATTCAGTTGAGTATAATTATATTGTGGGAGACTGGTGCCTAAGTTAGGCTCGTGGCCTGTGTTTCAGGACACCAAGATCCCACCCCTTTACATTTTCATTTTACAATTTATGTACTATGCGCGCTGACAGAATGTAGTAAGGTATGACATTTTATAGTTTTTATTTTAATTAATATCTAGATTAAGTATGCGAGACAAATGTTAGTAGATGTGTAGTACTCGTATGTGTGATTGAGTGGGTGTGTGGGTGTGTTAGAGCGTGTTATTCCGTGTTTAGGTCTTTGTAAGGATATTTTCAGTATCATTATAATTTAATTTTAGTAGCTATTCAGTTAGCCTCTTTTTGTGAGACTACAGATATGTAACACCTTATTAGTTTTATTATATAAGTAGCCTCAATAGTTAAAATTATGTAAAGTAAGACTGAATAAAGTCGAATTATCGATTCACTGGAGTTATCTGACATGTGCTAGCTGTAACTTTGTGTAATAAAATGGTCATATTTATTGTAATGGATCACCATTAAAACACACACACACACACACACACACACACACACACACACACACACACACACACACACACACACACACACTTGGACACTTATATAAATCGATTAAACTAAACGATCACGTTTAGTTTAATCGATTTATATAAGTGTAAAATAAATGTAGGTATAAAAATAAGTGTAAAAGTCTAGAATACAATAAATATTTATTGTATTCTAGACTACCATTTTATTACACCAAGTGACAGCTAGCACATATAATTCAACTTTAGAAGAATATTTTACACAGAAGACAACGCAAGGACCTACGAGCCCAGTTCAACACTTAATGACCTATATCGGACACACTTCAGCACCCACCAACGCCTTCACATAATTGCGTATTTATCAAACTGTAACAAGTCGTTTACAAGTTTAATGGACTACAGAGTGCGTCCAACAGCCTCTAAATTGCCTCTAGAACTCAAACAGGATATCCTGAATTATTCGGGATGCTTGGCCACATCGTCCCGAAGTGCCAGCTACCCGACTTACGAGTTTAGAAAATAAACAGACTAACTGCTTCTAACCAGTTTGCACTGGATATTGCTCATACATTTTACACTAAGGGATCTCTGTTTGATTAATTTGTAAGTTTCAGCGGTTTTCAGTAGCCACTGAAACCCCTTAAACTAAAGTTATGAAGAATGTTTGGTAAATGGTAACGCTGTTAAAGTAGATATTTAAAGTTATGTTAAAATGTTTGTAATATTTAGGTATATAATATATACCTAAATATTACAAACGTTTCATGTGAACAACACGTTCGACGCGATATAAAATCTCCTAATATTACTACGACTATCACGAGCAAAGCTCCAGAGGTCTATGAAATGGAAGGCGATCCTAGAGAATTAGAAATTACATATACGAAGAAAAAAAATCAGAAAATACAAAATAAGCTTCAGAAAGACCAAGGCAAAGAATATTCTACTCAAGTCAAAAAAACTAAAATGCCAGCAAAAAAACTAGGACCTCTATGCAATCTCAGTTATTGCCAACATCTAAAGCGAGACTGTTACAAATTTGATGAAGAAAGTCGTCAAATTATATTTGAAGACTATTTATTGGTCACAAGGCCATATACAACGTCAGCGTGAATTTGTAGCCAGACATGTCGAAAAAACTGAAACTCTCCGAAAAACAGCTGGAGTAAATTCGAGAAGAAAATTAACGTTTAAATATTATTTGACACTTAATGGAGTAAGAGTCAATGTTTGTCGGTATTTATTTTTGAACACTCTGAGCATAACTGAACGCGTTCTTAGAACTGCAGTCCAAAAAGTGTCAGAGTCTGGAGTTGTCATGAAAGATAAACGTGGAGGCCGTCCTCAGAGCAAGCAAGAATTCGACGCACGATCTCGAGATCTATGTGTTAAACATATAGATCGCTATCCTAGAGTTGAGTCTCATTATTGTCGTGAAGGTAGTACTAGAGAATACCTTCACTCAGATTTGACCGTTAAAAAAATGTACAGAATGTTTATCAGGTCTCTGGAAGGAAATCCATTGAAACCCAGCTTTTCCACCTACAAAAGAGTTTTTAAAGGGAAAAATTTGTCTTTCCACCGCCCGAAAAAAGACCAGTGCAGCCTATGTCTGACATATTATAATGGGACCGAAGAGGTAAAAGCTAAACTGCAAGAAAAATTTCAGAAGCACCAATTTGATAAGCTTACTTTTCGCAATACGAGAAAAATGTGTTTAAACGAGGCGAAAGAAAATCCTGGCGTGGTACAATGCGTTACTTTTGATCTTCAACAGGTAATTCAAATACCTATAACAAATGAAAACGCAGTATTTTACAAGAGGCGTTTATCAACGTTTAATTTAACGGTTTATGACTTGGGTACTCGTGATTGTTGCTGTTTTACATGGTATGAAGCTGTAAGTAAAAGAGAAGCATCAGAAATATCGACTGCCTTAAACATTTTTCTCAGAGAAAGCGACAGAAAAGGCTTCAAGCGAATTTATCTCTTTGCAGATGGTTGCGGAGGCCAAAATCGCAATTCGATTGTGGCTGCTGCATTGATTTATATCCTGACTAATTCTATAAACATTGAAGAAATCACTTTACGGTTTTCAATACCAAACCATGGTCAAAGTGCCGGAGATTCTGCTCACAGTGCAATCAGCTATGCTGTCAAAAAAGCTGGAGATGTTTTTATACCAGCTCAGCTTATCCCGATAATGAGATTAGCTCGAATAGATCAGCCTTACCGAGTATTTTCCTTATTACATACTGACTTTCTCGATTTTAAAAAAATGTCTACAGACATTCAATTACTCTCATTAAGAAAAGACGACACAGGAGCTCATGTGAATTGGACCGAAATGACCGAATTTCGCGTTCAAAAGTCTGATCCAATAAATTTTTTCTTCAAAACTTCTCACGATCAGGAATCGTACCGCAGTTTGACTTTAAAAAGACAAAAGATGTATCTTCTTTACGCTGAAATCCGTCCACTTAATGAATATCCACCCAAAATAGCGACTGAAAAATATGAAGACTTAATGTCTCTAACAAAAGGTGACACAGCTGTTATCAGACATCCCGATTATGTTGAATTCTACAAATCGCTTCCCCATTGATTTATTTATATTGCTCCTACCAGACTGAATATTATGGTATTTTTAATGATTAGATAAGAAATACTTTGTGTTCATACTTTTGTTTTTGATAAGTTTATCTCCTTAAAGTTATTATTTTATAAAGTTCGTATTTAGTATAAGTAAGAGCCCAAGACATTTTTATCATAATTAGGTACATAACGTTGACTGTGATTTGATTAAGCTATTAAGATTTGTTTTATTTTTGCGACTGATTAGTTTTAATACGTTGGGGTTAACATTAAACCTAAATAATTATGAGAATTTAAATTAGAAGAGACTGTTTTTACGAAAATTTAGGATCTCATTTCATATTTTGTAATTATATAAGATACTAGGAACTGTTTTTTTAATAAGTACAAAATAATGAGCCATTTTAATAAATAAAAGTTGATTCTGAGGTTTGTGTGTTATTTTACTATCCTTTTCTATACAGACGTATCTGAAAACTATATGAAAACATTTTTTTACAAAGATCTAACAAAAGTGACGTATCTGTTTTAAATGTTTATATTTTTTTATCTAACAGTAATATTTACAATTCACCTATATATATAGGAAGAATAACCAAATAATAATATAATTCATGCAATTTTATTTCGATCAGTCGCTTATTATGAGAGTTACAATTCAAGAAATATAGTGCGAAACCGCAAAAAGCTTGTCCTGAAGAGTCACCTCAAAGTTAGTTCCGTCAGTTAGTAAGACAAGCGACGATATGTAGGTTTTGTAATGATGTAAAATTATAGGGCTGCCAAAACGCATTGGAAATGTGGGACTCCGGACAAAATATCGTAAAAATGAAACACTTTCTTCACCACAAAATATACTCGTACATACAATGTATAGTAAGTAAAAAAAATAACGGCAATTAGAATATTAAAAAAAACCAGCCAAGTGCGTGTCGGACCAGGCAAAATGATGGGTTCCGTAGTTGGGAAGTTGGGATGAATTAATCCCAAAAACAAACTTAACATTGAAGTTGAAAAACAATTCTCCTATACATCGATATACGTCATGGTCAGTTCTCCACCTGCAGATTTAAGTTGGTCGAGTTAACGAGTAATTCGTTAACTTGTAAAGCCTACTTAGCTGTAAGTAATAGTTTTCCTTTTAATTTCATTATATGTACTACTGACATGATTTTTTTCACATCTCCTTAGACAACCACTAAGCTGGCGCGGGGGGCCAGGGTGAGCCTATTGCCATCAACCGGGCACAAATCCAGACTCCGGGCTGCTACTGAGAAATTCCAGATAGAAAAACCCAAAAACACTTTGCCAGACTTACCCAGGACCTCATGCTCAGCAGTAGCTCTTCCGACCACTACTACACCGACAAGGCAGTCTCTATGAAATATATACCATTTATAATAAGAAGAAAACAGAGAATTAACTCGAGTAACGCAGACGATATATAGAATTTTCATATTAATCAAAAATCTAAATCAAAATCAAAAGTCATTTACTCAAACTAGGCTAAGAATCAGCACTTTTCGAACGTCAAAATTACATAAGACCGTCCCCCAAAACGCCCGCCCTTCACCACTTCCTAGTGCTTTAGCTGGGAAGAAGTGGTGCAACAAACTCCCCAGCAGCACAGCTGTCTGTTCAGTTAGAAAAAAAAAATGGATTCTATACAATAGTATGCAAAATAATTTACACTACACACAACATAAAATATGAAATTATTTGTCATATGTAGAGATCGGATATTCGGATGCATATTCACCTAAAGTTGAGATGTTGGCGAATGTGGAATGCGCTTTTTTATCGAAAAAATCCCGCGGTTCCGGGATCAACAAGGTTTCTGATTCAATAATCAGAAACCTTGTTGATCCCGGAACGGAACGGAATGTAAGTTATATGTAGTACTGATTATAATACTAATCTGATTCAATAATTAGATTAGTATTATAATCAGTACTACATATAACTTACTTTCAAATGTTGGCTTATATGGAATGCACTATAGTAAAAAAAAAAAACCCGCGATTCCGGAACTGACAAATTTTGTGTTTTTTCTGACTATGTAAGCGGATGCATATCTACCTACCTAATATTGTAAAGTAGGTAGGTAAATACCAAACTGCCATAGCAAATAACGTTAATATAAGGTACCGGACTACATATATTTAGAATAATCGATGTAGCTACCTATTGAAACAAATAGTTAAAAATTATTGTGCTTAGTGAAATTCTGTTAAATTCCTTTCCTCTCCACATACTTAGCGAAAAAAGCAGCATATGTTAGCACCATTATATTAATAGAAAACGACAATAGGCATTTTGCGAGTTTGTGAGTGGGATGGCAAATTATACCTGCTTATGCGCAAGTAGCTACCCCGACAAATAGTTCTCTTAGTTTATTTAATTACAATAATTGCATTCGTCGCTGTGCTTGCCATGCGTTTGGGTGTTTTTTTTTTTGTTTTAACTAACACACACCACCCCTCCTCTTACACCCTACATATACATATTTTAGAAGTCGCTTCTTTATCATACACCCGACTAGCTATGCATTCCCGGTGTTCCTGGCATCCCGTGATTTTTTTTTACAAATAAAAATATTTTAAGAAGCCGCTTCCATACTTTCACAGCAAAAATTTAACTTTAGGTAAATATGCATCCGAATATCCGATCTCTGGTCATATGTCAGCTAGCACACCACTATACCAACAAAACAAAAGAAAAAACACCGAAAACTATAGAAGTAAAAACGAAAACAGAACTTAATACCTAAATAAAAGCCTCCAGGCATAAAGGGCGTGCCCGCTTACATATAGCTGTAACTCAGTCACAAATGATAAACTAGGACCATCGACGTAAAATAAATAAACAGTTAATTACTAATAACAAAACAAAACCATGGTCAGCAAGACGACCAGTCACCACAAGCAGCACGTAGCTCCGCTGCAGCGAGAAATCGCAGCACAGCGGACGGAGCTCCGGCGAGATCTCATGGCGACATGGAGAGTACGGTTGTCGCAACCCAGTGCTGGGCACGCCACGATTGCGGCGATAAGACCCCTCTTTGAGGAGTGGCTAGAGAGGCGCCACGGCGTCCTCACCTTCCGCCTGACGCAGGTCCTCACCGGACACGGCAGCTTCGGGAGGTTCCTGTGTCGGTTAAGGCGGGAGGAAACGCCCGGGTGTCACCACTGTGTGGATCGCCCGGAGGACATGGTGGAGCATACGGTGGAGGTCTGCCCGGCTTGAGCAGAGCACCGTGTCCTCGTGGAGGCGATCGGCGGCAGAGACCTATCGCGTCCGGCCCTGGTTCAGGCCATGGTACGGAGCGAGAGAGGCAAATTACCTGGCACATGGAATAACACTCTGCTGAGCAAATAAGGACAGTTCAGAGAGCCTGTAGAGCCTAGCCTTCCTTCCTTCCTAGCTTCAGGATCTAGCATATTCCTTCCTCTTTGAGGAGTGGCTAGAGAGGCGCCACGGCGTCCTCACCTTCCGCCTGACGCAGGTCCACACCGGACACGGCAGCTTCGAGAGGTTCCTGTGTTGGATAAGGCGGGAGGAAACGCCCGAGTGTCACCACTGTGTGGATCGCCCGGAGGACACGGTGGAGGTCTGCCCGGCTTGGGCAGAGCACCGCCGTGTCCTCGTGGAGGCGATCGGCGGCAGAGATCTCTCGCGTCCGGGAGAAGTTATTTGATGATTTCCCAGGCAAAAAAGAAAAAAAAAACAGCACCCGTTCACGAGAATAACGGATAAATCATCTATAAATACGACGATAAACAACACAATCTATTTGTATATTTCAAAATTTAAGAATAAAATGTATTTACAGAAGAGTTATCACTGTTACGCTGCAGTACGTATAGCTATGATGAAATCATCATCATCATTGGCAGCCTTGTTCCACCCACTGCTGAGTCCTTTAATCAGCAGCGGTGATGTACTACTCGGTATAATTCCCTATGATGAAATACTCGGTACGATTTTCATTTTCGTAGTCAATGTACGAGTAAAATGATTGTTAATGAATTGCATCATATTCAAGAATCAGCGAAACGATCGAGTCATGAAGCGTAACACAACTTCTCCAGGTTCTAAAATAATCCTATTCTTGTCCTAACCTAATCTGAACCATAGAACAAAGAGAACCTGTATTCAATGTAAAGCTTGGGGCTAGAATCGAAAAACAATTGACATTAAAGTACCTTTTTACCATTTGACAAATATGGCAATTAAGTACGATAACGAATGAATTAAGCTTTAAGTCATCAGCTAATTAGTGTGTGGTGTAAACGAAAAAAAAATAACTTATTCAGTTTATTAAATTAAGCAAAGATATTCCTACTTTCTTATTTTTTCCTAAACTTACTACGGCTTCTTTTTAGCCCCGAGAATGAATACATAAGTAAGTGAAAACGACGGCTCTAGGGCCTTGACAAAGTGACTTTCTATAGGCGATAGCGATGATGAAAAATTCAAAATGTATTGGATTGAAATAAGCTACCGAAAAGCCTCAATCCGTTCAAGTTGCTGGAGAAATACGAATTGCTTTAAAAGCGATTGCCATTTGTCTAGAAACAGTCAGAACTAGTCAGTTATATTAAAATTAAATTCAGTTCCAAACATCCACAAAGTTATTGCTACCGCACTATATCATATTGCTGAAGTGAGATTTGCGGCTCTTTGCTGTGACAGGCTGGCAGGTTTATGAAAACGTCGACTAGTTGCAGTCAACATATGCGAGATATTGTGGTTAGCTGGTATCTTGGTCTGTCTAGAAGTGTACTGTGAGTCAAGCATATAAGTTGCGATACATCGCTGTCAAAAATGCTTGACTCAACTCTGGTCCTGCTCCACAAAATTTTGTTGGAGCTGCTAAAGACTGTAAAAACTATCTTTCTTTGCATTGTATAAATTCAATATCTTAGTATTGTATAATTGCATAGCATGTGTGTGAGCACTATGTACCTACTATAAATTCATTGACTTGAATGTGCCCTGGTGGCTGAGAGTATGTCATGCTCACTCAAATGTCTCTCTGGGAACTCAATGATCCAACACACACGCAACCAGCGTGTGTGTTGGATCATTGAGTTCCCATCAAAATGTTTGAGCTGAATGGTGCTGATCCATGCGCATGTTCGTGAACAGGCGCAGTAGGGACTGGTAATCTCTTAGCTGCCACGGCTTATTTTAATTTATCAATTGTTGCTTTTAACGTGCACGTCTTTCTACATTGTTTTCAAATGTATAATTTCAATATGAATAATGTAACCAATATTTCATAACAATATTTTAATTTAAAAGAGTGTCCGTAGAGTTTCTCGCCCGTTCTTCTCCATAGGAACCTACTACGCTTTAGAATGGGCAACTAGCTTAATTTTTCTGACTGACCGAACCCTTGACAATTCAAAAGTGCCTGTATTTGGTTTATCTGAAATAAATGCTTTGAGTTTGAGTCTGTGACAGTTGAAATGCAATAAGCAACAGGAACTTTAAAATAGAAGACAGCACCTACCTAGAGTTGCTTTAAGAAAACGTATCTCATTTATACCGAACTGGGGACACATTTGCTGCAGTCAGCTTCATAAACATTGCCCGCACTTTGCAATAGAGATGGGTGGTATATACCATAGATAGTTTAAATAACTTACTTACTTTTTATTTATTTTTTAGAGACGTGAATTGATCATGACATACCCATCCTTTTTTAATATGTTATGATTTATTATTTCCATTATTTTATTATTTTTATTATTTTTTTCTAAAAACTTCACATGCCCTAATAAGGCTAAATAGAAAATAAGACCAAATAATGTATCATGTTAATCCGCCGATTGTACTTACTCTATTTAAAAGTGAATAAATGAATTTAGTTTTATTTTTATTTTAACTATGTATTGGCGCAATACTACCATAAATATGGTATTGGCTTCCACAATAACTATGTGTTGCGTGAAACTATTTATTGGCTTGATACGCGATAACGAATTACAGAGTACTAGCGACAACACCCGATTGATGCTCGATACGGTCCGTGGACCGAGCCGAGCGCTGCCGAAATAATACTCGTACGAACTGGAACTCAAGGATAAGCTAATTTGTAGCCAGTCCTAAGCCTAGATGAAGTATGAAGGAAAGTAAGTTCATTTACTCAATAATGTAAACAGAAATGTTTGTTTAGTTCATCTTTATTAAAAAATATTTTCATAAAATTATTAAAAATAAGTTGAACTAAACAAACATTTTTTTTTTGGTTTTAACCTACCAAACGTTCAAATATTGAACCCGAGATCAGTATCACCAATACAAGGTTATATAACAAAATAAATAGTTTCAAAACCATTACAATACCTAAAGCGAACCCGGAGCTCGGTATCACCAATAAACATAGTTATTAAAATAAATAGTTTCAAAACCTAGTATTGGTTATCATACCAAGAAATACTGTCAATATTACGAATTCGCATACCGACCCATGTCTGCTATGCAAACTGTTCCCGCATGCTGCAATGCGGGAACAGTTTGCATAGTTACGTTTTTGAAACTTTCGTGAGCGCCGAAATATTTTTATGTCATTTCTACTCGTATTTCCTCACCTACTTTTCGCCACCTTGAGTAGTTGAGCAAGCATTGTGATCAATGCTAATGCCTTCTCTATATGAGAGGAGATGTTTGTCTTGCTGTTCGACAATAATACGCTGGTATTATACTTGTAGGCACATCGAATTTCATATTTTTTGCCTATAATAATACGTATCGATGCTGACCTGAGCCATCCTGGCGGCGACATTGTTAAAAGATCCCATAGATAAATCTCCGGTCTCTCCACTATTCCATTGCTTACTCTAAGATGCATATCCGGTAGGCTCTAATAATCCTTCCTATCCTAAGGGCACGTCTTCCTGACCATTACCGCGCCCCCCGGTCTACTCTTTGATATGCAATGGTCTGTGTAGTCCCATGAAACGTGAGGCTCCAGGGTTTAGTGTGAATCCTTGGGTTCATCGGAGCAATCGAGTCTGGTTTAACCACGCTGGGGTTCATTTCATTCATTCATTAATTTATATAATAATACGTATCGATGCTTAAGTGCCATTGTGATTAAACAGATAAGAAGCAAGCGATCTTACAAAATCGCTACATCCTACAAATTGTACCACAAATATTCGTCCACCGACACATCTCACAAATTTGAAATTAAATATGATTTAATTCGCTATACTGCTTGTATATAAACAATAGCAACACGCACCAAGTGTACAATAAATAAATAAATATAAATAATTAATAGATAACCTCTTATCAGTAAAATGTGGAAGGTCGTGATTATAACGGTGTTATCAACTCTATGTGATATCTATACGCGTGAGTACTTATACGATTCGTAATGTTTAATCTTTATTACTAATTATAATTATCGATTCTTACTAGGGGCATAGAGAATGCAAGGTCTTTTAAAATGGTGTTTTTGCATCCATAAGGATTGTTTTCAGCATATACTTGAACAGCATGCTATGTTCAACAATTCATCTGCCAATCTTTATGCTTACGAAAAATTTACTTTTGATCGTTTTAATTTTAATTATATATAACACAACATAATATCACGCCTTGTTTCCCCGAAGGGTTGGGCAGAAGTGTACCTGTAAGTACACCCACATTTCGCCAGTAATCTTTAAGTCTCATGTAATAGGGGGCGAGCCTATTGCCATCAACTGGGCACAAATCCAGACTCTGGTCTTGCTAATGAGAAATTCCAGATAGAAAAACCCAATAACACTTTGCCCGACCCGGGAATCGAACCCAGGACCTCGTGCTCAGCAGTAGCGCTTGCAGCCACTAGACCAACGAGGCAGTAATTTTAATTAAATAATAGACACCAAAAATCAATGTTAGGTGAACAAGTTCGGCTGTAAGCATAATATATACTTAACTGAATTATGAACAAGGCATCAACAATAAATCTTTGCAGAAGCCTTGGCTTTCACACACCATGCCGTCAGTTTATAAATTCTATGGTGAGCAGCTTGAGGAAATCGAAACTACACCACCAAACTACATACTAACTACGAGACCTAGGCGTTCAGTTTGATAAAAAGCAAGTGCTGTTGAACTTATTGACAAAACTATATTAGAAAACCGGCCATGTGCGAGTCGGACTCGCGCACGAAGGATTCCGTACCATTATCTATAAAAACGGCAAAAAAATTCATGTTTGTTGTATGGGAGCCCCCTTAAATATTTACTTTATTCTGTTTTTTTAGTATTTGTTGATAAAGCAGCAACAGAAATATATCATCTGTAAAAATTTCAACTGTCTAACTAGCACAGTTCATGAGATACAGCCTGACAGACGGACAGACAGATAGACAGACGGACAGCGGAGTCTTAGTAACAGGCTCTCGTTTACCCTTTGTACCCAAAGGGTAAACGGGGCCCTAAAAATCAAAGATGTTTGGTTTGCAAGAGAATTTTAAACCTTCAAAAAACCGTATACAAAAAATATACCTACAATTTCACAGTTTGACTTATTGCACCGTGGTCTGGTCCCCAGCACTCATTCAATCGCAATCCGAGGGTTTTGAAGGAAATTACTAATCCATTGCTTCCTCCGTTTGAAAAATTCGTCTGCGCCAACGTAAATAACTCAATGAACGTTGCTGAACTGTCAAACTGAAAGGCAGTGCGATCAATTGTCATTGTGTGTGTGTGTGTCAGGCAATTATCTATTTATTTATTTATTTATTTTATTTGTTAACATAGGTAAGGAAATACAGATCTTATGATTGCTAAACAGAGCGCTATGTTATGCCAGGAGGCGTACAAATATGGTGTGAAAATATAGCCGATGATTACAAATTAAAATTAACTAAAACTATTTGAAAATCATGCATAATTATAATATTAAATTAGAAAATAAAATGAACAATTACATATTATTTAATACTCAATTATGTCAGACCTAAATGAGGAATTATTAAAATGTCAAAAATCTATATCAAAATAATTAAAATGTCAAAAAGATTTAATGTCAATGCTATTAGTTGTAACTCTAAATTAAATCGTCATTCAGGTATTCGTCAATCGTATAATAACATTTATCAATCAAGAACAATTTCAATTTTTTCTTAAATTGTGTTAAATTTAATTCTTTTATGGCGTCTGGTAGTTATCCCGCTGAATATAAGGTGCATATCAAGTGTATCGAACAACTGCAAAAAAGGTTCTTATGGCATGTTATCTGTAACAGTAATATGGGCAATAAGCTTAACTTGTACCAAAAAAGACTTAAGTATTTTAAGATGGTGTCGCTGGAGAAACACAGGAATATGCTAGATCCTTAAGCTAGGAAGGAAGGCTAGGCTCTGCAGGCTCTCTGAACTGTCCTTATTTGCTCAGCAGAGTGTTATTCCATGTGCCAGGTAATTTGCCAAGATGTTTTAATAGGAGGCTTTGCTGCATGTCAAGATGTCATAGCAAGTTAAGGCAACACTGTCCACCGGCATTCTAGCCACGCTGCATACAAAGAGCACGAAGTGTACATTCCCAAATTTCAGTTATCGGTAACTGCTCTTAAAAAAGCCGCGGAAGCCTTTAACGAGACACAATTGATTTTCTATTGTTTGAGTCCGAATCGGTGTCGCGCGGGGCTTAACAGGTTAATGAGCGTCTCTAGTTTTAAATCCAATATTAGCCTAATTTAATAAATATATATATATTTTTTTTTTTATTATCCTCTAACTGTAATAAATTTCTAAAAAACTAAGTATTAATTGTTTAAATTAATTAATTCTGTTATTATCTGTGCATTTATTGCATGCTGTGCTTGTGTTTAAGTAATTGGGCGCTTAGACTTAAGTTTTCAATGTACAAATTGTAAAGTAATAATGTACTCATTGTTGGAGAGCCTAATAAATAAATAAATAAATAAATAAATAAATAAATAAATAACATTACTATTAAGTATGAACCCATTCACATTATGAACCTATAACCTCATACCAATTAACATGGTAAGATTTATAATCATTCATAATTATTATCCAATATAGCATGATTTCCATTCCTTCGCGCTATCCTGAATATTATAGATATCTATGTACTTATCTAAATAATCCCATCTACCCGTAGTTACAGGCTGAATACAGCTGAATCATTCAACCTCCTTGCTCCCTCGCCCTCTGTGAAGACTGAATGGCTAAACCTTGAACTTCCCTACGTCACCGTGAGTTATAACTATTTATCAACATCTGCGGTAGCTGGGAAATGGGTGCGAACGTTTTTAGGGTTTCGTTGAAAAACAGGGAAACCCTTTTAACTACTAAAGTTCTGTGTAATCATCGTCGTTCTTATAATTTTATTGAAGAACTAACAAATTCAGTTAGTCTTTTAAGATGGTCATATAAGCGTAAATATAAACGTTTTTAAAACGAAAATTAGGTCCAAATTACACGAAAATATTATCGTTTAGTAGTTACGTAGAAGTAGCGGGTATTTCTATGTTGCTTCTACGCTGAACGTTATAAACAAGTTAAATAAAATTACAAAGACCGACTTTACTGTCCAATACTGGTTGTGATAAGACCCTTATGTGACCGTTTATGTCACATATCTGTTATAATGACGTTGTCAAACGACTGAAACGTTAGACTAGTGTCAAAAATTGGACAAGTGCGAGTTGAACTCGCGAGAGGATTCCGTACAATGAATATGTTATCTACCATGTTTTTATATCAAGAACAAACTTAACGTTGTAGTTGAAAAACATGTATACATTCCAACTGCAAATGAAAGTTTGTACGCACAATATTAAGAGATTTACCATGTAATTTTAATTCCATAGACGTCTTATAGGTTTTCCTGTAATATATAATTAAAGAACTAGTTTCTGTGTTTATTTCAACATTTTTGGCTCAGTAGCTTCGGAGATAAGGGGGGACAATGGTCAATTTCCATATTTTTCTTAAATAACTTTAAAACTGTGTATTTTAACATTAGAGTAAAATATATTTGAGACCCTCACAATAAGCCCTTTCATTTAATGTATCACACAGTCGAAAAACTTTTTATTTTCATTTTCTAATTTGCCCCCAAAAGTGATCACCCTCATATTCAAAATTCATTTATTTACGTTACACGTTCATGTTTGGGTTACAGAAACTTATGCATGTACCAAATTTCAAATTAATCGGTCCAGTAGATACGGAGCAAATCGCCTGTGACAGACGAACAGACAGACACACGAGTGATCCTATAAGGGTTCCGTTCTATCCTTTTGAGGTATGGAGCCTTAAAAACGACTGAACGGCAACCGTTTTGATTCGCAGGTTAAAGTTTGTACTTGTATGAAAGAATAACAGAAAAAAGTAAATCAAGTTAATTTCCATGATTACAAAATATCTATTCTGGGCCTACATTATTTAAATTAGTGTGATATATGTAGTATTAGTTGTGTTAATCTTTCAGGAAACTTAAGTGTTATGACAATGTATACCTGTCAGAAAGTTATCGCCCGGGGAGGGCGATAAGAACTTTTTCTTTGTAATTCAGTGTTTTAGTTAATTATTAAAAATATGTTTTTAAGCTCCAACCATTTTGTCTAAGTTATATGGCGACCTCTATATTACACTAATATAACAAAAACGCCGTATAGTGTTTTTCTCGAGACTATGAGATCCGGCCATATTAAGTCGACTTTAAGGTTCCCTAATCATTACTTACTTTTTAGAGTCCCGTGCCCGACGGGTGCCAAACGGAACCCTATTACTAAGCCTCCGCTGTTCGTCCGTCCGTCCATCCGTCTGTCTGTTAGCGGACTGTGTCTCATGAACCGTAATATGTAGACAGTTGAAATTTTCTCAGATTGTGTATTTCTGTTGCCGCTATAACAACAAATAGTTTAAATTTAATAAAGTTAATTAGTAATAGAAGAAACGTGTTTTTTTTTCGGCGTTTTTTGCTCGATCTTAATACGGTACGGAACCCTTTGTGTGCGAGTCCGACTCACACTTGGCCGGTTTTATTAATGTAATAACTCTTTTATGACACAACAAAATGGGAATGGTTTAATTAAAGTGTGGGTTTGGCCTTTAAATGATTTAAAGGTCTACTTAAAGTTATGTAACGGTTGAAACTCAACATTTTAGTCGCATACGTCATGTTAGTTAGTCTTCCATATGAACAAAATATCTTTTTATTTTTTTTTTATTTTATTTATTTACATAACCAAATTACAAGATGATTATTAACATTAACTTAATTAAATTAAAACTAAGTTAAGCCTAAAAAAGGCCCTCGGGGCATTGTACCGAGGATGCTGGCGGCATTATCAATATATTTATTATATAAAAATCATGCACAAACCTTTAAGCGGCGTTTTAATGATGTAAACCCGCCCGCACCCGACAACGGTTGTCTTAACCTTTTCTTTAACGAAACGTTTTTAAGGCCAAAATCTACATTTTCTAATAATCGTCAATGGTGTCAACCATTATTAGCCAAATACCACTATATAACCATTATATAACATGAAGTCTTATAAGACTGGAATTATATGATGTGTTAGCTTGTTGGGGCGTCAGTCCATCTTTGTTGAAATAATTTACACAAAGTAAAGCGCCTGTCTGGGTTCGAACCTGCGACCTACAAACTCGTAAGTCGCGGTCGTTACCACTGGGCCACAAATGCTCGCTTTTTCAGTGTTGGTCACAAAAGGCGTGCAAAAGAAAATATCTACGTAGTTTTTATATTTAAGGCAAACTTCTTCAAAGGCTTGGCTAACTTACCCCGGTCGAGTTTACCTGTGCCCAATAAGCTCAATTACGAAAAATGTGTATTTTTATTTCCAAGAGTTTTTTTAAAAGCCCGCATTACACCCGAGGCTTCCGGTTTCACTTTGAAAAAAATATGAAAGGGAAAAATAAACTGATTCAGCCTTATATGAGAATTTAATGATAACATTTATACGTGCCTGGGATAGACCTGTTAATGGTAATATAATTTTTTATTATACTTGTATTAAAGCAAGCGCTTTTGTTTTGTATATTTTATCAAAATTCATTATAATAAAATAATATATACAAAACAAAAGCGCTTTTTAAAAAAATATATAATAGTTGAATTATTAATTTACTGGAGTAATCTGACATATGCTAGCTGTCACTTTGTGTGAAAATAAAATGGTCATATTTATTTTAATTGTTATCGTTTAGTTTAATCGATTTATATAAGTGTTAAATAAATTTCTAATAATAAGTGTAAAAGTCTAGAATACAATAAATATGACCATTTTATTACACAAAGTGACAGCTAGCACATGTCAGATTACTACAGTGAATTAACAATTCGACTTTACCTACTCCCCTTTGCTCATTCGTTCATTTCCACGTCGTCAAATAACTTTTATGGCGCTTTTGGTTCTTTTGGCGCGTGGCCAAAATCGGAACTAAACACGTAGGTTTTTTCAATACATTTCACAAAACAACATTGCTATAAGGTTAACAGCGCCCTCGTCAACGTCATTTGAGAAACAGAAAATCGTTGTAGCAGTGTATCTGAAGAATAAATATGGCAGTTTGACATATTTTCCATACAAAAGCTGTCAAACCGCAATTTCATAAAACTTAGGTACGTACCTGAAGATATAGAACAATCGCCCCTTAAGCAAAAACCTACATTCAAAAGGATTTTGCCAAGACAGCAGGAGTGGCATTAGGGTTGCCAGCCCTACTATATAATACAATATGCTGCTATATGACAGGCCTAAATACTATACTTCTAAACAAAAAATGTAGTAGACGAAACTACCATTTTTTTATTACCCGACTGCCCCAGAAGGAGGGTAATGTTTTTCGTGAGTATGTATGTATGTCTATTTCTTTGGCACGCTCTGTAGCCTAAACGACTTGATGGATTTTAACTTAAGAGGTGTCGTTAGATTCGTCTTAATTGTGGGAGTGACATAGGCTATATAATGTTTATATATTGCATCTGAAAATACAAAAAAAGGGAGGGGAAGGTTTATTTAAATTAAATTACAACAATATTGATATCAAATAATAGCTAGTAATGAGTCAATTCCATGTATATATATTAATAAAACTAAAAAGCTTGAAATAAAACAAATTATTTAAAAAACAAAAAACCCGACTGCTAAAACACCCTATGTGTTTTAGCAGTCGGGTTTTTTGTTTTTTTCAGGCGGAGGCAAACCAATAGCCTGAAATATGGTGTAACTTATGTTTGTCCCCGCCTGCGATACCAACATTCTATAGATTATAAAGCTTGTTTTTCTCTTTTCAGTTACCTATGTGTTTTAGCAGTCGGGTTTTTTTGTTTTTTATTTCAATACTAAATGGCGCGATGATCGCATATTAATCTCATAAAAACCGAATTAAAATCTTATTTTCAGAATGTAAAAATAGAGAGACATTTAAAAGAAAACGCTAATAAAGGTTCATAGTAGCAAAAAATATGTATTGAAATGTTTTTGAAACACTACAATATTTGTTTTTTCGCTATTTGATTTCCCTTGGTCACGGCATCACGCTAAAATGGCTGGACGGATTTGGATGAAATTTGGCTCATTGTAAAAAAAAGTATCCTATGTCCTAATTCAGGTCATGGTCTTTTTATCCTAATATTCCCACGGAATCGAGATGTATGTCTACTATATTTTTACAGGCTTCGAAAATACAAAAAAAGAGGGCAACCCAAAGTGGCATCGACAGGGAAGTAGCACCGCAAACCAATTAATATTAATGTTTTGGGCAGCAGTAGTAGGTTATAAATAGCCACACTAACAAAAGTAATAAATATGTTGAATTTATGAGCATGGCTTTGTTAAGATTATTTTCAGAAAGTAGATAATTATGTCGTAGTTAATGGAGCCGATTCCCTTGTTCACAAACTAAACTAAATTTAAGTTCAGTGCATCTTTTTCTTTCTATTTCATTACGAAAAGGACAGAAGATAAATTTTAGTTTAGTCCTGTCAAATTAATCAGCGCTTGACGTAAATTGACGTAATTTTAGTAGGCAAGTTTTTAATCACGTCTAAACTTGTATGGAGTAGTGACAGGCGCTGATTAATTTGACAGGACTAAACTAAAATTTATCTTCTGTCCTCTTCTTAACGAAAGAAGAAGATGCACCGAATTTAAATTTAGTTCAGTTTGTAAACATGGGAATCGGTACCAATACGAGTACCTTCAATTCAAATTGTACTGCACACTACGAATATTATTGCACCAGTCTAACCAAAGGGTATCGTGTTACCCAGTAACTGGGTCCTGGAAGTCAGATAGGCAGCCGGTCCTTGTAAAATACAGGTATGCAGCTGTATCTGTTAAGACTGGAACCGGATCCAAATATAGTTGGGAACAGGCTAGGCAGATGATGATTATGAACATTATTGTGATCCCTCATCATTAAGAGTGTCACCTAATCATCACTCTATTTATATAATTAAAAATAAATAAATTAAATTCATTTAATCAAGGCAAAACCCATATTATATAAAATAAAATAAAATTTCACAATACTGCAACAGAATAGAATAAAATGTCAATGCAATTAAAATATATATATTTTTGTTTTTTTTTTCTCTGTTTCTTATTAAAACGGTCTGGCAGTTTGAGTATTTTCTGCGACCTACCCAAATTTCCTTTCTTTGGAATTGTTCGTTGAACCGTTGAGCTCCTTAAGTTCCGAGTTGAGCTGCACGACTACTGACAAATGCGTGCACTGACTGGACAGGTCCACTCAATCTGTGTTGTTCTTTCATCAAAAGACCATTCCAGACACCAATCTACATGGTCTTCACATGATCTAACCAAGATTATGTCTGGACTTTAAAAGAGACTGTGACTTCTGAGTTTGTTTAGGCCTTTCTTCTCAGAGTAGTAAGATAGGAAACGCCGACCTCATCTATACGTATTTTAAAAAAATATCATTGACGTGTACAAACCTACTTACAAAAATAAAATCATTTATCATTTAATAAACGAATGAATAGGTGCAAATTATAAAGGCCACAGAATTAAAAAAATAATAAATGTCAAAAGTAAAATAAACGCATGAGTAAGTACAAATTCTAAGATCACAGAATTGAATTGAATATATTTGAATTGATATATAACTTTTGTGAAACACTGCTCCTGTTAGCTTATAGCTTATATTTGCCCCTTGATTACCATACTCCTTGGTTATCCACAGCTATCCACAACTATTACATACAGTGTCGGATTCGATTGTAAGGTTCGTTTAGGGGGAAGGCTAAAAAATGGTAACTTTATGGTAGAAAATGTTTAACATAATTTAAGTGCTACTACAAAATGGCGCCGATTCCCTTGTTCACAAACTAAATTAAATTTAAGTTCAGTGCATCTTTTTCTTTCTATTTCTTTAAGAAAAGGACAGAAGATAAATTTTAGTTCAGTCCTGTCAAATTAATCAGCGCCTGTCAATACTCCATACAAGTTTAGACGTGATTAAAAACTTGCCTACTAAAATTACGTCAATTTACGTCAAGCGCTGATTAATTTGACAGGACTGAACTAAAATTTATCTTCTGTCCTTTTCTTAATGAAATAGAAAGAAAAAGATACACTGAACTTAAATTTAGTTTAGTTTGTGAACAAGGGAATCGGCACCAATATACGCTTAAACGAAACTTACGATCGGATTCGAAAACGAATCGAATCTTTGTAAATAGCTGTGCAGATGTTGAGTTGTGCAGACTCATATATATATATAGTTTTGGACACAAAAGCATAGACAAAAGCCTTTTTTGTAAGCTGATTCCTTGGCGAGTTAGACAACGCAACATGGAATTTCACTTAAAACATTAGCAGGAATGAGTACAATGTTATCCAATACTCTTTCCAAGTTGCATTGAAACGATCGCTTGTTAAAGTGAAACCTATTTCCATCGCCTCAATTTTTTTTCGTCCATCTATCGCATGTCGCATTACAGCCGGCCGCGGAGTTAGTAAAGCGAAAGGCGCTCGGCAGAGCAGCCAAGGCCAATATGGCGGCGCCCATTCCGTACTCTAAAACGCAGATTGAAATGAAAATGTTAGATATCTTGTCTACTATTGATTTCACATTACCATTCTCATTTTCCAATTATTAAGTTAAGATTAAAAACGCAATTTGACTACCCGAAATCGAATAATTTTCCGAAAATTTTCAGGTATATGCAAACAATCCGAAAACGACCGCCCCTAAGATTGACCAGTTTCACTTTTTTTTTGGGTGGGAATTTATCAAATAACTTCTCCCGCTCAGAGCGCAGCGGGAGGGTGTGTCAGACTCTTACTGACTACAACCCACCCGTGTTCCTTCCGTTGCCTGTGTTGCCAGGGGCCTCGGTAACCCTTTTGGATTTTCCCGCGAACCCGGTAGGCACCGGCCCTAGTGAACCCCTACACTTGTGCTGACATATCTTTGAGGCGCGTGTGGAACACGTTGCGCCGTCGACCCGGGCCTGGTCCTCATTGGACGGCGAGCTACCCATTGCTCACCGTCCGCAACCAAAGTATCACTTGCATCGTGGTTTCATAAAACCAATGTTTTTTTTTATTTAATAACTCCCTAGTAGGAGCGGGTCCCTGCCTGCCGCTGCTTCGCACGTTTTTTCAAACTTGACAAAACACCGAGATTTCATTATTGTGTATAAGTTTAATATTCATTAATAATCCGTGTGGTGCCGGACGTAAAGAATAGCACCATCCCATTTCTTCCCGTGGGTGTCGTAAAAGGCGACTAAGGGACTTACTAGAGAATGGGCAGCAGCGTTCTCTATGCATTTTAACACCATACTGCGATCGTCAACCCGCCTGCCAAGCGTGGCTATTATGGCAAACCCTTCCTATTGGGTGAGGCCTATGTCCAGCAGTGGACGTCTTTCGGCTGGAATGATGATGATGATGACACATAAACCTTCCGGAATTAATGTTCTAAACGAAAATCGCATCAAAATCCGTTGTTTAAGAAAACAACGCGGTCATACAGACACATACTAAAAGTGACTTTAATTTATAAAATGTATAAATTTCAACGATATGGGCAGCATTGGAGATTTATAACCTTTCCTTCATAACATCTCACCTAAAATATTAACGACTTTCCAAACTGACTTATCCATTTACTTATATCATCCAATAATCAGGAACCTGGCGCAAAACACATAACACATTGAAAGCCAGCTTTTATAAGTGTCTCCCTGAACATTGAGTTTCTTAGCCCTGTGCTATCTCGCTGGGCGGACCCGAATTTAGGCTACTCAATACTTATTTTTTTTATTACCTAGTTTTGTTACTTTAGTTTGTTTTAAATTCGTTTTAATTCGTTTTTTTAACTTAGTTTTATTTATTTATTTATTAAGTTCTATTCAGTGCAACTTTAAAATATAGTCTTTTACTTCATTTTTTTTTTGTAAGTTACAACGTTTTGTGTGCATGCAGAGTTTACCTATAAAAGCGATTGTTACACTTTATTCTGATTTTTTGCTTCTGTTTCATTTGCTTATACCAGTGTATACAATTGTTGGTGAACCATACAAATAAATAAATAAATAATAAACACATAACATCACGCCTTGTTTCCCTGAAGGGTTGGGCAGAGATGTACCTGTAGTACACTCCCATTTCGCCAGTCATATTTAAGTCTCATGTAATAGGGGGCGAGCCTATTGCCATCAACCGGGCACAAATCCAGAATCCGGGCTGCTACTGAAAAAACCCAATAACACTTTGTCGGATCCGGAAATCGAACCCAGGACCTCATGCTCAGCAGTAGCGCTTGCGACCACTAGACCAACGAGGCAGACCTGGCGCAAAATACGGGCATAATATATGAAACCTACTTCCTCCTAACATTAATCTATATTTCTGCACTATAGTGGACTACAGACTGTGTCAAGAAACGCCGAAGGAGAAGCATTGTCTAATAGAGTACAGCGTGCGATACCGATGGCCACACCAACTCAGGTAAGGCGCGTTTACAACGTACCAGTTACTGGTCTAAGAAGTTAGACAGTTGAAAACAGCTCAAGTAAGAATTGTGATTTCGCAACAACAACTGGTCGAAATCCTCGTTTGTTGCCTGTGGTACTACCAGTTTTACTACAAGTAGTACCACGGGTAAAAAAAAATCTGTAGGACTACCAAGCGAGTTACACTCTTAGTCGACATTTCATTGTTTGACATCTGTCACTTTGACACCTGTGCTGATATTGATGAGGTATAGATATAAGGTAGTAGGTAGGGTAGTAGGTTTTGTAGGTAGTAAAGCCAGTAAAAGAGTTTACTCAATAAAATTGCCACCATAAGCACGTATTTTTGCGCCAAACAACATTGCTGTTTCAATTTGTTATTGTCACACTGTAGTAGATGAGTAGCGACACCAATTTAGGTAAAGCTACGTTGCCACGAAACGCCATCCATTAAAGTCTACACTCAAAGTAATCCTATCGTCATAAACAGTATTCCGCGTCCCATTTTAGTGTTTTCTGAAAGGAGAAATATGTCCTGTTTATATTTTGTCTAGACTGTGAATAAAACTACTGACTACAAATCATGCGACATTCATCTCAAATCTCGTTTTAATAAACGATGTGTGTAGATATAACAGTTCTGCAGAAAGTTTTAGCAGGAGTATCAAAAAGGATAAAAAGATCCATATCAGGAGCTAGTAAACTCGTTCAATCAACTCGTGCAAGCGTATGCAGAAAACCTACTCGAATAAAGTGAACGCAGCACAGTGAAATACTCGATGTAATTGATATTTGCATTTGAAATATTGCCAGCGTATTGCAGTATCTATGAGAATGTTTAGGTTTAAATCCGGGAGGCAATACACACGTACTGCTTTCTCACAACAGAACGTGACAGTTTTCAATTGCGCGAAACATTCCAGTTTATGTACTGCACTGTACGAGTAGCATACAAAGCTTTCTTGGTAGTTTCATCTTCTTCACCATACCTTGTTAACCACAGATATCTTCCGCCTATAAAAGGAAAGACGGATGAAACTGTCAAACTCATATAGACTACACTCAAATAGTGGCTCTCCTCGGCCCATGAGGGCTTAAAGCTCTGAGATCTGCCAGCCTATTCTGCCCATTCCACCTGATGCAATGGATTGACACTATTGACAGCTCTCTTCAAGCTTACTGCAAGCTCACTGCAAGCTCACTTCAAGCTCACTGCAAGCTCACTCTTTTAGCTCACTTCAAGCTCACTTTATGCTCGCTGCAAGCTCACCTGAAGCTCACTTCTAGATCACTTCAAGCTCACTTCAAGCTCACTGCAAGCTCACTTCAAGCTTACTTCAAGCTCACTGCAAGCTCGCATCAAGCTCACTTCACCTAAGTTTGAACGGCGAGATAGAATAGGTCGGCTGGAAGCTAACGATATCGAATTATGATTACAGCGCCAAAAAAACTTACAAGTCTTGTCAAAATCTTCTCCTTTTGTAAGGTCAATTTAAAAAGAGTTCCCATACCTTTTCAGATACGTTTACAACTGGCACACGAAGACTTGCTTCGAGATCAGATGGTCAGCTCACTGCAACGAGGTTCCATCACCAGCTGTCAGCAACAACTTCGCCTCGGAGAGGGACTGTCTCGACGAGTGCGGGGGATGGGCGTAGCTTAGATTTTATGTAATTATAAATAGAAGTTATATGTTCAACTTTTACAGTTTTTTTTAATATAATTATCCTTATTTCTAAGTATTTTAAAGTTCGTTTCTTAATCCCAGATCGTAATTTGACATTTCAAATCTTTGTTGATTGAATTTTCCAATTTGGAGTGTGACATTTGCGCCTGTCAAATTACAATCTGGGATTAAAAACGAACTTTAACAAGTTTTCACTCAGTCATAGACAACTGTAGAGTAAACATATCCTATTACAGTCCTTTCACGGTTATTTTACCTCTGATTTTGTATCACTGTCAAAAGTAGTTAGTGATCTTTAGTCTCCTTACGAGTACATTATGATTGTTGTTGGATTACTGCTATCAGAGGTAAAATATCTGTGAAAGGACTGTACCTAAATAAAAATACTAAATATTTCTTTCACGTTGGTTCACTTCTTTTCTTATTTTCTTTTTTTTTTGCAAAAATAGATTTTTCGTAAGAAATACTTTCATCTTACGATAGTAATACCATACCGTATCTCAAAACATAATATTGTGTAATCTTATTTATGAAAAAGGACAACTATTTTTTCCTCCAATATCTTGTATCGGACCTAAATCGTTTTGCTCTCCCTCCCATACAAATATTTGGGATCTATTCTTTCGTAAAAATAATTATAAATTCGAATTCAACAATTATTGTGTATTTTGTGATAAGTAATCATTGAATTAATTTTGTTTGTTGGTATAATTGTTACGTATACTGAAGTTTTCCCTTTGCTCTGTTTTTATTAGAGTTCCGTATGTCCGAATGAAAAACAGAACCCTTAAAGGATCACTCGTGTGTCTGTCTATTCGTCTGTCATAGCCAATTTGCCCCGAATCTAATGGACTGATTACGTTGAAAGGGGAATGCCCATCAGCCACACAAAAATGCCTGAAATGAACAACAATTAAATATACGCTAAATTGTACCACAGATCGTAGGAAACCCATTACAATTTCAATAATCATCAAAAAACTAGGTAGAAGCCAGTTAAAACCGACACTGTCTTGTTCAACCTGTGAGAAAGAACAAAAGATAATTTCATTGTTGTATGTCAGTGCGTTTGATATATTTTTGCAAGGAAACTAGGGAATCTCAATACTTGCAGCTTGTGGTGTTATCCATGCCTGTAGAACCATTTGCGTTTAGGACTTTTCGATACAAAGGGTATTAAACAACGTACTTCATCATTTTGCACTGATTAGAGGTTACATCTCATCCTTGCAATATCGAGATAACAATTAACACAGTGTAGGTTTCTATCCATTTTTAAATGTACACTGGGCATAAGTTCAAACACAGCAGCGTCGTATATAAAGCAGGTTCAGGTCCAAAATCAAAAGTCATTTGAATAAATGACTCGTAGTCAATACATAAACTCAAACTCAAAGCATTTATTTCAAATAAACCAATTACAGGCACTTTTGAATTATCAAGGGTTCGGTCAGTCAGTCAGAAAGATGAAGCTAGTTGCCCATTCCAAAGCGTAGTAGGTACCTATGGAGAAGAACGGGCAAGAAACTCCACGGACACTCTTTTAAATCAACGTATTATGGTTACAAAATATTATTTACATCATTCATTTTGAAATTATACATGTGAGAACGATGCAAAAGCGTCCGTAATAAAAAAAATTACAACAAAAAAAAAGCAATACCAAAATTAAAATTAAAATAAGCCGTGGCAGCTAAGAGATAACCAGTCTCTACTGACGGCGCCCGTTCATGAACATGACGCGTGGATCAGCACCATTCAGCTCAACCATATACAGGTTGAAATTGAAAACTTGTGACAAACTGAAATGGGACATTGTATACATCATTATTAACAACTTTTACTAAGGGACCAAAGCTGTAATCCCAAAAAAAAAATCTGCTTTTCCTACATTTTGATGAGGTATTGCAAACATAAATGTAGGGGACAGCAGTTTTTTTTTTTGGGATTGTAGCTTTGGTCCCTTAGTAAAAGTTGTTCATAATGATGAGTACAATCTCCCATTTCGATTTGTCGCATGTTTTCAATGTCACCCTGTATAATACCATATATAATAAGAAGAAAACAGGCACGTAGGATAGTTTCAGTCGAGTAACGCAGACGATATATAGAATATTCGTATTAATCAAAAATCTCAATCAAAATCAAGTCATTTATTCAAACTGGGCTTTTCGAACGTCACAGTTACATAAGACAGTACCCCAAAAACGCCCGCCCTTCACCACTTCCTAGTGCTTTAGCTGGGAAGAAGTGGCGCAACAAACTACCCAGCAGCACACCTGTCTGTTTAGTTATATAAACTTGATTTTGATATATAAAATCGTATGTAAAGTAATTAACATTACGAAACACAAAACATTAAATTAAATTACTTGGCATATATGTTAGCTAGCACACGCCAATATACCAAAAAACATTGAAAACTGTACTCAAGCAAATAAGAATTACAACATAAAACGTAAATAGTACTTAATATCTAAATAAAAGCCTCCAGGCATAAAGGGCGTTCCCGCTTACATAAGGATATTGCTGTAACTCGATGTGCGAAATGATAAACTAGCACCATCGAAGTAAAATAAATAAACAATTACTAATAACAATAATAAAACCTTGATCAGCAAGACGACCAGTCACCACAAGCAGCACCTGTTCACGAGCATAACGCAAAGATTAGGCATCACCGCCCTCGCTATATTGGAGAGAAGGAGGCAACCCGACCCCCGACGCTGCCGTAGGCAGTGACATCTAAAGGAGCATGACAAACTTGCTGCCGGTTGCTCAGGCAAGAATAGTATAATTCTTGGTATATATAATTATAGGTCCTTCGTCAAAAAGCCGTGTCGTCGTTTCGGCGGTTCCAATCTAAGTCCGTGTTCAAAAATGGGTATCGTGTGCAGAAGTAAAATCAGAAACCTAAAAAAGGGCCACAGTCGTCGTTAAATATCTTAAAAAGCAAACATCAACTCAAGTCGCAAACACAAAACCATGAATCAAGTAAACAATCGAAAAAATAAAATGTAGTAATGTCAAACTGTCAGTAAGGCAAAGGACACGGTTCATACACCCTACCGTATCGTAGGGTGTATGAATCGTGTAATAATGAATCGCAGATTATATTATTTTAAATATATTTACGGTACATATAGGTCGAATTATATTCAATTTATGATAACAGTGCACTAATTTTATAAAATAGTTCATTAAGGATTATTTGACTATTCCTATTCGGCTGAATGTCACTTGCTCATGTCAAATAAACAGGGACCTCCAATAAAAAAATAAGAATGAATTAAACGGATATCAAGTTAAATATTTTAATGATCGTTATATTTTTACCCTAGATAAACAAACTTGAGAATTATTTCATTATACATATTTTATTCTAAATTCAATTAAGGACTATTAACAGTTTCTGTCCGTTTCAGGCATTTTTCGGGCGTTCCCCTTAGGTACACATATTAATTTCTGTGACCCAAACACGGACGTGTTACGTAAATAAATGAATTTTGAATATGGGGACACTTTTGAGAGACAAATAAGGGAATAAAAAAAAGTTTTGCACACTGTACCATGTGACATATAAAATGGAAGGTACCAAAGGGTTACCGAGGACCCTGGCAACACAGGCAACGTAAGGAATACTGGTGGGTTTTAGTCAGTAAGAGTCTGACACACCCTCCCGCTCCGCCCAGAGCGGGAGAAGTTATTTGATGATTTCTCACCCAAAAAAAAAAGTATATATTTTTTTATAATTTTACAATAAATAGTTTTAGATTTATATAAAAAAATAGATGAAAATTGACTATACCCATCTCCGAAACTACTGAGCCTACATTTTTTAAACAAATACAAAAAGTTTTTCATTACTTATAAATTACAGGAAACCTCTAAGAAGCCTATGGTCTTAAATCCTCAAATAACATGGTTAATCTCCCAGTATTGTGCGTACAAATTTACATTTGCAGTTGGAATGTATGGGAGAACATGTTTTTCAACTACAATGTTAAGTTTGTTCTTGGGATAAATTCATCAAAATTACGGAACCCTTCATTTTGCGTGGTCCGACACGCAAATGGCCGGTTTTTTTTTAAAAGGTTATGTTAATCATCAGCCTATGAGATGAGAATTGCCTGTGTCCAGCAGTGGACTACTGGTCCACTGCTGGACATAGGCAATTCTCATCCAGCTGCTACCACTTGCGAAAGTCGTCGCAAAAGGACAAGTAGTAGGTAGTTTTCTCTAAAAACGTGATATAGCACTAAATCGTTTTATTTGTAAGTACTTACAGAGATACATTAAAAAAAAACTGCACGTCTCCCGCCAAAATATCCACAAACACAAATTCAACAAAAAAAGAACCACAACATTCAAACTACGTTCCATTTCGCATAACTACTTCTTGAATCTAGAACAAACCTAATAATTGGCAAAACAAAACACGAACAGACTCCAATAAGTAGGGCAAAGTTTACAATGATCCGTGTTCGTATGAATATAAAATAGAGCAATCAGCATGGATGGCAGACGAGGCCGGGGCGCGGCGACTAATAGGTGGCTCGCCTAACTTTAGCCATATTTCCCACAGAGTAGCGCGGAGACAGAGGCAACGAGTGGAACAACTGTGGAATTTTTGTTAGGAATTTATGACAGATTTATTTAGTCCATGTTTTTATAAACAAGTAGATAAATTTTATTAAAGGTTGCTGGGCCAGACTTATGATGAAAACAGAAAGTTTACTAAAGCATAAGCTTAAGCAACAAAGTAAACTTTCTTAACCTTTCTTAACCTTTCTTTCTTTAACTTAAGCTAAATACCCACCATACTCTCCGATAAAATACACAACTACATAAACACTTACACCCCAAATTTACCCACCTAACTGTTTTTATGTTTATCTTAGCTTCCTTTTACTTACATACTTGTACCTAAATTTTATTATTATGAATTTTATTATGAAATTATAATCAACAATCTTGCGCTAGCAGAACACGTTAAATTATTAACTTTGTGTAGTGTTTGGCTCACCAAGATACAGACTGAGCCTAGTTTGGGACCCACTGTTTAATCCATCTGTATCTAAGTTTTCTGTTTGTGAAATATGTGCAAGTTAATTAAATGAAATTGAACAAACAGATATTTTTTTTTTTTAAGATATTGTATTAAGGAATAAAAGCTAAAAAAAAAATTGTTAAGAAAGAAGGAATTAAGAAGTGAATTAATCTTGTAGTAATAGAATGAGGGAAACTGGGTTTTTATTATATTTTTAGAATAATCTTAATTTGGAATTCTTCCAACTAGACAGATCATAGGAGAAGGGGATAGGCTTATCACCTAGCACAGTCGACTTCATCCCTTGTGACCCAGCAGTCCTGCAGTTTAAATAATTGAGTAATTTTTATAACTTTCTATTACTCAAGTCTTTGAACTGGAAAACACAACATAAATAGGTTTATAATTATGTTTTAAACATTAACACTACTAGCTATTCAAAAACTGAAAGTACCTACCTATCCTCAAATAAAAGAAGTAAAATTCATGTTCACCCTTTTAGCACGCATGTTTACACAGTTCAGCAACCCGACCAATAACTCAAATTAATAATAACAACTACAGACACAAGTACCTACGACGTACCGACGACCCTGTCCTTGACACAAAGCCTCTGTTCTCCCCCCTACTCTGCGCCGTCACACCCTAATCCCAATCGTGGCTTACAGCCAGTGTTTTGTCGCTGTCGCGGCAACAGGCAGCTTTTACCGATCTTTTACCGGATTTTTACCGATATTTTTTACCGCGAGTGGAATTTTTTTCGGTATGGGGAACAAAGTTGTGACTTTTACGGAACAACAACTAGAGGATTATCAGGTAAACGGTTTGTTTGTGGCCAGTTTGAATTGAGTTTCGCAGTTTCAGAAGTTCTTTTTTCAAACTTTATGGCGCGAAGTTGTGATTCTCGTCTGATTGTTGTTTTTATTTTGATGGGGTGTTTGGTTTATGTTCCAAGTTCGAAGTTTAGCTTACGTTATAAATAATTATAATTTTGTTTAAAAGCGCGGGTAATTAAAAGTATTATTTTTTGGTTATTAGTAATTAATATTTCTTAAACAGGACTGTACATTTTTTACAAGGAAAGAGATACTTAGGTAAGATAAATTATTTCTGTGGCTTATTGACTGTACATAAAAGCAGAAAGAAATCATGTATGGATAATCATTCAGGCATTTTCGACTTTTGGAACAAGACTATGATCACAATCACGGTCACAACATATCAACTACAACATCCAAAAAACAAATAAAAAAACTAAATTTAAAAGAGTGGACTCATCGATGGTTTGTTGTAATGTATTTTAATTTGTAGCTGACATCGATGAAGCTAACCATCCTTCGTTAGGATTGCAGGAACCTCGTAAAAAGAATGATTATTTTCCAGAGTCTAAATAACTCAATATTTTTCGACCAATTCTATAACTACTTAACTAAGTATTACTGAAGATCTACATCTTATAAAGGGGAGATGAGCTCGTGGCTAAGTAATGACAGCCACAAGAGTAAATCCTTCAGGTTAAGACGCTGACAACACCTAAACCGCGGTCACTGTCAAATTCCATAGAAAAGAAAGAGAAGCGCGATGACACAACGCTTGTAATTTATTGCAAAATATGAAGTAATTATTTATTTACTCAAAATTAAGTTTAGTAATCGAAAATAAAAAACAACCAAGTTCTGCATTCAAATAAGTCGTTCTTGTTATTAATTAAATACGTAACGTATGTTGATATTTGATGCAGATATTTTGGATTAGAACTCAAAGTAACAGGTTAGTTTAACGTTAGTTTGTATCGAGATTTTGTTTTCAAAACGTGTTTGGTAACAACCAAGTTCTGGGAAATATGTTCAAAATTGACATATATTTTTGCCGCTACCACAAACTATACAGTTTTGGCAATACTTTTTCTTAAGCAAAGCCTATTTTGGTCAATTGGGTCTTGTCAGCGCCTTAAGCTATGCTTGCCGGGGTTGGTCCGTGGATGGGTGTCCATCTTTACATACCGATACTCGAGCGTTCCTCAGAAAGCACGTTAAGTCGTTGGTCTCAGCTGTCATTCGTGGATCTTTCACAGTCGTTAGAGGTCGTCAGAAGTCCCAAAGTCTGACAACCAGTCTTACCAAGGGCGATACCCCTTGGTATTACCCAGTTACTGACACCAATGGACATGCTCTTCACATGATCTGACCAAATCACAAGATGATAATTAACATTAACTAAATTAAATTAAAACTAAGTTAAGCCTAAAAAAGGCCCTCGGGGCATTGTACCGAGGATGCTGGCGGTATTTCCTCGCTGAATTGCAATGCTGATGCGTTGAGCGAGAAAACCGCCAGCTTTTCGGTCACCAGTTACATCAACTTGACGTTTCGCGATTTCCGCAATAAACTTATGCGCACTGGGACCCCACGGACCAATGGTCTCGACGCCAAAGGGCACAAAGTTGTAAAGTTACTTGGTTGTGAAGGTCAGATAGGCAGTCACTCCATGTAAAATACTGATATTCAGCTGCATCCAGTTAGACTGACATGACAACATATCATAGTTGGGAAAAGGCTAAGCAGATTGATTTAGATCTTAGAAGGGCGGGAAATAGACATGTCAGAGTGCAATCTTCATACGTACCGAGGTACATACCAAGGTACGAAAGTTCGTTTTTTAATCCCACAGACTAATTTGACAATTCAAATGATTGTTGTTCGTTTTTTCAATTTGAAGTTTGACATTTGCATGTGTCAATTTAGTCTCCGAGATTAAAAAACAGAATTGAGGTGGACGCACACTGACAACAGTTTTCGTCAAAAGAAAACACACTGTCAGTGACGTTTAACAGAGTTTTATTGATCATCTGAACGAATTAAATTCAATTTAGCAATTTAGCTACCTTGAGTCCAGCGATACATATTGTAGAATTACTAACCATAACTTATTTAGTAAATTGCAACGCTTACTCGCCAGATTCACCTTGTATTGTTATACATTTGCAGTAAGTACCTGCCTACCTAATCAATAAGTTTATGTAAACTGTGAGGTACTAAAGATTTTATAAGTTCTTTTAATAATTTACATACTGCATTATCTAGGTAACTGTGCCGAATGAAATATACCTACCTAAGAATGTCATCATAATCATAATCAGCCTATAATGTTCCCACTGCTGGGACACAGGCCTCCTCACTGTGAGAGGGAGTAGGCTGTTTCCACCACGCGGGCCCAGTGCGGGTTGGTAGATGTCACATGTCTTTGAATTTTTGGTTCTAGGACAGGTTTCCTCACGGTGTTTTCCTTCAACGTTTTGTGAGCAGAACCTAAGCATGTACCTAACAAATCTTATTTTTCTACCAATTTTTTGGCAGAAAAAGTATTTTAATCTTTTCTACAAGATCAAAGAGATATAGTTTCACGTTGGCATATGCTATTTGCATAGAAAAAATAATAAAAATAAAATTGTATCTATTTCATAAAGTCAGCATTCTGATAAAGCTCCTTTGCTTATGAATAGGGGACCAAATCTTATAATTCATTAAAGTTTCGACGTTTCGAGTTTTTGACAGATGTACCATACAAAATCTGTCAAAAACTTACAATGGCGAGACTATTGCAATATTTGCAAAACTACTTGACTTAGGACCCAGCTTTCAAAATCGCACATTCTAAACAGTTGCTAGCATTTAAAAACTTCTTAAACTAGTCTCAACCACATCCTGAAAAAAAAAAACGAGCGAGCCTTACAATAGTAGCATATGATGTGTAACATCTGACATCTCACCTTGGTAATAAGCAACTGAGCAGCGACAGAAATTAACCTCAGAAATTAACCTCAGAATTTTCACGAAATCACTGCCACAGAAAGCGAGAGGAAAGATATTACAGATAAAAAATAATCTTGTTTATTTCCAATTCAGCTGGGAAGCCTAAAAAGTCAAATATTCGAATACCTGAATGGTATCAAAACAGGGCTAAGTATTATGCAGACAGAAATAGTAAAGAGGCTTACGTTGTGACGCACTTCCATAGTCCATGAAAACCGTGGCTTCGGCCACGTGCTGATTAATTAGTCGATTTTGTTTGGTAGTGGCAGAATATTGAGTGTGTAGATAATTACTCATTAGTTAGTCACGCAATAGAGATGATGTTTTCGGTACGAACCTATTAGAAAAAATGAGGGAGGAGGGGTAAGTACTCATAATTATGTCTGCAAATGATAGTTATCAACACATCTTCTATACACACAAATAAATAAAACTAAATTGACTGTATGAAAAAATAACAGGTTTTTACTAAATGCATTTATATGTATTATATATCTATATATACAGTACTGATAACAAAAAACATTTTTTTAAATCTGATGTTACAGAGAGTAACCAAGGCTACTTTTATTTTAGAAAAAAGGCACGCGGGCGAAGCCGTGGGCAGCAGCTGGTAGTATAATATTTATATAAATAATAATATACAAAAAAAATAATTACATTTTTTTTCTCTCTTCACAAAGGTTTCCATAAAACATATAAGTAGAGAATGATACCGTTTTGACAAAAATATATACATACGTATGATACATACATACATCAACTCACGCCTTCTTCCCATGGGGGTAGGCAGAAACTATAGAACGCCACCTGCTACGCTCCTTACATACTCCTTTTGCTTCGTTTACGTTCATACATCTGGTCATACACGCACGCCGGTTGCAAGTACTACGCACCTGACCTTTTTGAAGAACATCATTAATGAGGCCACTATATGTCTTTCTGCGGCGTCCCCTCCTGGCATTTCCACTCACATCTACCTTGTAAATAAATAAATAAATACAATTTGTTATTTGTGAGTCGCCTTTCATTCATCCTCTCAAGATGACCAAACCATCTAAGCATACTCTTTTCAATTTTTGTCACTACATCTTCCTTTAAACCGCACCGTTGATCACATCATTTTCCAGCTTATCGTTTATAGTCACACCACACATGCTTCTCAAGGAACGCATTTCCACAGCATTTACTCTACTTTCATGCTTCCTTTGCCACACCCAACATTCACTTCCATACATAAGTGTAGGCACCAGCACGCCATTATGAACAGCCAGTCAAGCCTCCTTCTTTTCTCGAGCGCATTGACTGGTTGGTCACCATCGCATGTATAGCACCATTCACTTTAAGACGCTGACAACACCTTAACCACGGTCACTGTTAGATTGCATAGAAAAGAAAGAGAAGCGCGATGACACAACGCTTGTAATTTATTGTAAAATATGAAGCAATTATCTATTTACTCGAATTGAGTAATCGAAAATAAAAAACAACCAAGTTCTGCATTAAAATGAGACGTCCTTGTTATTAGTTAAATACATAGCGTATGTTGATATTTAATATAGATATTTTGGATTAGAACTCAAGGTAAGGTTAGTTTAACGTTAGTTTGTATCGAGGTTTTTTTTCAAAACGTGTTTTGGTAACAACCAAGTTCTGGGAAATTTGTTCAAAATTAACATATATTTTTTCCGCTACCACAAACTATACTGATTTGGCAATATTTTTTCTTAAGAGAAGCCTATTTTGGTCAATTGGGTCTTGTCAGCGCCTTAATTCCCGCATTTACTCTCCTTTCCACATCTTCATCAATCTTTCCATCCCTTGTCCCAAAATTCAGTTACGCGAACTCCGCTCAAAGACTCAGAT
This sequence comes from Atethmia centrago, assembly GCA_905333075.3. NCBI lineage: Eukaryota > Metazoa > Arthropoda > Insecta > Lepidoptera > Noctuidae > Atethmia > Atethmia centrago. The sequence continues at coordinate 32,574,307 of HG995367.1, read as the reverse complement.
ATAAGGTCATGAAGTGCACCGGTGACATAAACAAAAATTATGAAGTGACATTCATAAATTTTTATCATGAATATAGTTCACTGGCTACTGCACGGAAAAAAGGATGTCTTAAATTAAGGCCTTTTGGTCAAGACAAATATTGATTCATTGGGGAAAACAATATATTCTTGAATGAAGTAAAATTTTGTCTTAGTTTTATTGTCTTCTTCGAAGACATTATACTTAAACGAAGCATTATTAAGTTTAATTTTAAGAATATTATTTTCTTAGAATATTTTCTTCAATTAAGATTATTATAGTCTTGAATCAAAAATATTTGCTTAAGTCTCTTAATTTGAGTAAACAGGTTTTCTTGGACTGAGTACATTTACTTACGTTAAGAAAATATTTACTTGGATTGAAACAATTTTTCTGAGAATATTGATATTCTGCGCTGAAGAGATCCTTTTTTTTCGTGTGTAACGGTCACGCCTATTGGCACCAACATCAAGCTGGGCAGCTTGATTGATTTTAGCAGTATTTCGGGAGTAGCAGCTGGATTCATGCCTTCGACACCTAAAGATGGAGACTCAGAAAATATAAAGTAACACTTAGTTATTACCCATAACGCCTCAGCCTATTTAATTAAAAAAAATATACTAACTATTAAAAAAAGAAATCTGGCAGTTTTACAAAAACAAAACACTTCATTGCTGTCCAAGCGTAACGTTGTTAGGGACACAACCGCAGAACATAATCCCGCTTAGTATTTCTGTTTGCGATTATAATAGTTTTAATTCCAATGTCATTTTTAACTTTGTTTACTTCGTTCATAGACACTTGTAATATAAATATAAAATCATTTTGAACATTTTGTAAGAGATGACTAGGGAATCTCGTGTATAGGAATCGATTATAATAGTTTTAATTCCAATGTCATTTTTAACTTTGTTTACTTCGTTCATAGACACTTGTAATATAAATATAAAATCATTTTGAACATTTTGTAAGAGATGACTAGGGAATCTCGTGTATAGGAATCGATTATAATAGTTTTAATTCCAATGTCATTTTTAACTTTGTTTACTTCGTTCATAGACACTTGTAATATAAATATAAAATCATTTTGAACATTTTGTAAGAGATGACTAGGGAATCTCGTGTATAGGAATCGATTATAATAGTTTTAATTCCAATGTCATTTTTAACTTTGTTTACTTCGTTCATAGACACTTGTAATATAAATATAAAATCATTTTGAACATTTTGTAAGAGATGACTAGGGAATCTCGTGTATAGGAATCGATTATAATAGTTTTAATTCCAATGTCATTTTTAACTTTGTTTACTTCGTTCATAGACACTTGTAATATAAATATAAAATCATTTTGAACATTTTGTAAGAGATGACTAGGGAATCTCGTGTATAGGAATCGATTATAATAGTTTTAATTCCAATGTCATTTTTAACTTTGTTTACTTCGTTCATAGACACTTGTAATATAAATATAAAATCATTTTGAACATTTTGTAAGAGATGACTAGGGAATCTCGTGTATAGGATGAAAATCATCGCTATAGGTACAAAGAAGACAAAGTCACGTCAAAATTTACAAAAAAATATAGAATTGATTCTAGTCGCCCCTTCCAAAAGGTAGTTTCATATGGAGAAGAATGGGCAAGAAACTCCACTGTTAACTCTTCTACTTATTTTTTACAATATTTTGTATAATATATGAATTATGTAATTGAATATTTTTTTCTTTAATAACTAAAACAAATATAACTTAGATAATATACAATATTGATGCTACTAATTATTTACACTAGCTACTAAATTAAATTACTAACTAAATATACAAATAAAATTTATTAATTATGTAATTATATGTGAAGACGATGCTTCAAGCATATAATTACTATACCACAATAGACAAAAGAATTAAAAATGAAGCAATGACAGATAAAATAATTATGTGATACATGGTGCTCACATATTTACAAACATTGTGAAAGTATACGTTTTCCTAAAAAAAATAAAGTAGTAAGTCAGTGTGTGAGTTAAGGTAATTACATAATGAGCCTATAATGTTCCCACTGCTGGGACACAGGCCTCCTCTCTGTGAGAGGGAGTGGGCCGTAATCCACCACGCGGGCCCAGTGCGGGTTGGTAGATGTCACATGTCTTCGAATTTTTGGTTCTAGGACATGCCGGTTTCCTCACGATGTTTTCCTTCACCGTTTTGAGAGCAGTGGTGATGTAATAATTTACACAAAGTACGGCGCCTGTCTGGGTTCAAAGCCACGACATACAACTCGTAAGTCGCTAAGGTAATTACTGTCTACTTATCATCATCTGCCTAGCCTTTTCCCAACTATGTTTGAGTCGGCTTCAAGTCTAATCGGATACAGCTGAATACCAGTATTTTACATAGAGCGACTGCCCATCTGACATCCACAACCCAGATAAGTACTGGGTTGCCCCTTGGCAAGACTAGTAGCCAGACCTACCACCGGCTACCGGTAACGTGAAAGATCTACGAATGACAGCCGGGACCCCTGCTTAACCGTCACCCATCCACAAACTAACCTCACAACGCGTTGCTTAACCTTGAAAATTACCTCATGCAGCTAGGTATTATTATTTAGCCTATTCATAGAAACAAAATATAATCGTCAGTCCGTCTACCAAGAGAGTGATCACTGATCAGTCAAGTAGAAAATGCGCGCGCCATCTGGTTTTAAAATATTGACCAAAAAATTGACGTGTAAAAGTGTGTTTTATAAAAATGTGAGCCGCGTGATAGTCTCTGTTTGAACGGATCGTCTCTGCTAATGTAACGCGCATTAGAAGACAAGAGATGACATTGTATTCAGTACAGCAGAGGAAAGGCAGCGAAGTCCGGCTCTGTGCCTCTGGCGGCCGGTGCGGTGCGCCCCAAGCCCCCTGCTGCTGGGGGGCCCAAAACTCGAAATATCCTTTTATAACCAAATCCCAAACAAAACCAAAATATGTTCAGTAAATAAAAGGCAATTTGTGGTTGCGGGCCTCCTACGCATGCTAAATATAAACGTAGGGTGCTAAAAAAAAACAGAAAATATTTCTTTAGTTAAAGATTATAGGAAAACCGATAAGAAGACTATAGTGTTAAAATAAAATGGCAAACCTCTCAATATTGTGCTTACAAACTTAAATTTGCAGTTGAATTTTATGGGAGAACATGCTTTTCAACTACAATGTTAAGTTTGTTCTTGGCATACGACAAGCTTGCTCCGCCATTGCTCTGTGCTCACCCTAACTATGGTAAAACTCACTGTATGGCCACTTAATTATGTGCTCATACATTTCAGTTTTGTTCCTTTACCCATATTTAGTAGCACAACAAATTTTGTGCCGATACAAATCTGCCTTAATGCGGATAAAGCTCAAACTAAGCTCTTGCGTCACGTACGCAACGTACATACTCGTATATACCATACATTGCGTAGGTGACGCGGTAGAGTGTAGACTATTTTTAGACACACACTTATCGGATATAATAAACACTTAAGACTTAAGTATAATATGAACGATCACGTAACTTGAACCATGTAACTACTAGTTTTCACGGAAATCTTAAGCGAAAATAGCCTCTAAAATTACGGCTTTCCACGATTTTCCGTTATTATGAGTCATTGCAAGGCTGACCTTGTTCAAAATTGTTTCATTGAAATGAAACAATTTTGCAATGTCAATATCCTTGCTTTTTAGATGTCAAAGTTCAAATTCGTGTATTTGATTAAAAATATAAAAAATAAATGTGTGGGGTGTGAATCATCTTTGCACTGTACAATGACAACGTTACAAGAACAGCCGTTTAAGGAATGTCGAGTCAGAGGGCAATGTCTTCGACATTTTGAATGCTTCAAATAGTTTTTATGTTGTGGATGGAAATGGGGAAGGGACAAACAATTTTTGTAAATAATATATTATTCTTTATTGACATCAAAATAATATATTACAAAAACAGCTAGGTCCTTAACACGAAGTAAATAAATATACATGTACTCAGGACTAGGACAATCACACGAGTTGAATAGTACTTGGTAGAAAATCCCGTGTTTCAGGAGTATCTTCACATAATTCGTGTGCCAAATAGGTTTAATTTGCAATCCAAAAAATCCAGTATCTAACTCTGTTTCAGAATAAAATCACTTTACAAGCCAACATCGTAAACTATTTTCGGACTCTATAACCATTCTGATCAATACGACTAATGCTCATATCTAGACAAAATTAAACTGGTTGCTAATTTGATTGTACAATATATTACTTTTATGACATTTTTTTTACATTCTGTAATTACTTTAACTCACACACAGACTTATAACTTCAAAATTTTAGGAAAATGTTTGTAAATATGTGAGCACCATGTAACTATTACATAATTAATTTATCTGTCATTACTTCATTTTGAATTATTTTTACCTATTGTGGTAAAGTAATTTTATTCTAAGTGCATCGTCTTCACACATAATCATATAATTAATGTGTACAAAATATTGTAACACATTTTAAAAGAGTAACGGTGGAGTTTCTTGCCCATTCTTCCCCATACGAAACTACCTTTTGGAAGGGGCGATTAGAATCAATTCATTTTTTTTGTTCAGAAATGCCTTAGTGCCTATTTGAAATAAATGATTTGACTTTGACTTTTATGTATTTAATTTTTAATTAAGTAAAAACTTGATAGGTACAGCTGTCAATGAACTGGATAGGTACAACTGTCTTTTGTGAAGGACAAAAGTATTATACGTTTGTCCTTGAAAAAATTCAAGGCCAGTCTATTTTCAAGACTTACTGAAATACACAGAGTGACCAGCGTGGAATATACACTTGTATAGTTCTATGCTTGCTTGTTGGTTGATTGAGCTTGTTGTTGTTGCTTGCTTGCTTGAGGAGCTTGCGGCTAACTAATAGTAGACGCACGGGTCAATCGATCAAGTTAAGCTACGCTTGCCGCGTTGGTGTATGGATGACCATCTTAAGTACATACCAAGACCCCTCCGTGCCTCGGAAAGCACGTTAGTCCCGACTGTCATTTGTAGATCTTTGACAGTTGTTACGAGCTGTCAGAAATCCGAAAGTCAAACAACCAGTCTTACCAAAGGTTATCGTATTTTTAGTTACTGGATTGTGGAGGTCAGATAGGCCGTCGCTCCATGTAACATACTGGTACCTATTCAGCTACATCCAGTTACACTGGAAGCTGACCCCAACATAGTTGGTAATAGGTTAAGCAGATAGTTGTATGCTTGCCGAATTAGGTAAATCAAAGAAAAAAAAATCTTTACTTGTTTAAATAAGTACCTACCTTACTAGGTAGGTACTTATTTAAACAAGTAAAGTTTTTTATTCTATTGACACAGCCAGTAATTAAAAAACCTTTAGCTGAAGAATACACTTACTTATGCTTACTAGCATAAGTAAGTGTATTCTTCAGCTAAAGGTTTTTTAGTTACTGGCTGTTTGTAGCCAGTAACTGATTGTTGTAAACCAGTAATTAAAAACCTTTAGCTGAAGAATACACTTACTTATGCTTACTAGCATAAGTAAGTGTATTCTTCAGCTAAAGGTTTTTTAGTTACTGGCTGTTTGTAGCCAGTAACTGATTGTTGTAAACCAGTAATTAAAAACCTTTAGCTGAAGAATACACTTACTTATGCTCACTAGCATAAGTACCTAAGTGTATTCTTCAGCTAAAGGTTTTTTTAATTACTGGCTGTTTCAATAGAATCAACAAGAATTATAATACTGACCTAAATTATAATGTAATTCCATAAAGGCATCAATCGACCCTGCTGATTGATCACAAGAGAGAGAGAGAGAGATGAAGGACCCACAGGACCAGGACTATCTCATCGCAATGGTACAACGGCTTTACCAATTCATATCTAGAATTCAAACGAAAAAAAGTTACTGAATTTGACTTAAATGCGCGCTGTTCGATTTTCAACGCTCGGCTGAGCGCTGAAAGTGGAAAATCCAACAGCGCGCTTCTCGTAAGAAAAACCGGCCAAGTGCGTGTCGGACCTCGCACAATGAAGGGTTCCGTTGTTGGGATTACTTAGGATGAATTTATCCCAAAAACAAACTTAACATTGTAGTTGAAAAACATGTTCTCCCATACATCGATATACGTCACGGTCAATTATCCAACTGCAAATTTAATTTGGTCGACTATTACTCGTTAACTTATAAAGATTTTTTACATCTCCATAAACAACCATTTAGCTGGCAGGGAAGGACACGTGACTCTAAAGAAAATTAGCACTTTAAAGCTTAATATGACGCAAACGGGTCCTTGAATCGAAAAAAGGTGTTCACAGACCCACAATATTTTTGAACGACTTATCCATAATACCCCACACTATGGGATAGACGAGAAAATTATTAATATCGACGGTTAAAAGGTAATAAGGCATAAGCGACATTTTGGTCGAAAATGAGTTATGCATGCCTATTCCTACTTAAAAATAGATATTAAGAAGGATGGTTTTCATAACTCATTTTCGACCAAAATGTCGCTTATGCCTTATTGCCTTTTAACCGTCGATATGTATACCTATGCCAAATAACAGCTCAAAATCAAAATCAAAAATCAAAATCAAAAGTCATTTATTCAAACTAGGCTGAGAATCAGCACTTTTCGAACGTCAAAATTACATAAGACAGTCCCCCAAAACGCCCACCCTTCACCACTTCCTAGTGCTTTAGCTGGGAAGAAGAAGTGGTCAACAAACTCCCCAGCAGCACAGCTGTCTGTTCAGTTAGAGGGAAAAAAAATGGATTCTATACAACAGTATGCAAAACAATTTACATTACGTGCAACATAAAACATTAAATTATTAGCTTTCTAGTACTAAGCGTCTCTGAGCTACGGTGGGTACAGACAGACATACAGACGGACATGGCAAAACTATAAGGGTTCTTTGTTTACTACGGAACCCTAAAAAGGGGGATTTGTTGACTTTTTATTTTTAAAGCAGCGTTATCAAGTCGCGTAAATTTGCGTACCCTAATTCCATGAAAAATGAGATTTGTAAGTTTGTACCACTCCCAGCCGTTCCATTTTTTATATTACATTTCATACAATCGGGGTACGAAAAAAGACGAATGAGGACATTTCTCATTTCGGAGAGTTGACATAAAAACCGCGCACAACTGTGGACAAATTAGAGACGCTGAAAAAAACTTGGTTAAAAATGCAACATTAGTAATGATTAATTTTATCAGAACTTCTGTTTAAAATTCTTGAAAAGAATAACATAAATAAAAATACTATTTCTGAAAAGATACTGGAAAAAAAACCGGCCAAGTGCGTGTCGGACCACGCACAATGAAGAGTTCCGTAGTTGGGAAGTATCCTGATTTAATGAAACATAGTAAAGTAGTACCAATTTTCAAATCGGGTAGTAAGAGTGATCCCTCTAATTATAGACCTATATCTGTGCTACCAGCATTGAGTAAAATATATAAAAAAATCATGCTAGACCAGATGCTGTCACATTTCAATTCTAATGGGATTTTACATAGTCGCCAGTTTGGTTTCACGAAAGGTAGGTCAACGACTGACGCAGGAGTAAAACTCATCAGTCACATTTTGGAATCCTGGGAGAAATCCCAGAATGCCATTGGCATTTTCTGTGACCTGTCAAAAGCGTTTGACTGCGTTGACCACAATACACTGACCTGTAAATTACACCACTACGGAATTCGTGGACAAGTTGCTGATCTTGTTCTGTCCTATCTATCAAACAGGGTCCTCGAGGTCTCTAGTAAGGATGGGCGTGCCCCAAGGTTCAATTCTTGGCCGTTTCCTATTTCTTGTTTATATTAATGATCTTCCTTACATGATGGCAAACTTATCGGATATAATTATATTCGCTGACGACACTTCTCTTATTTTTAAAATAGATAGAAATGATCCGGATGTCTTACACGTCAACGATAGAGTGGATGTTCTTTCGAAATGGTTTGCAGCTAATAATCTCTTACTTAATGCGAACAAAACAAAATGTCTTAAGTTCTCACTACCAAATGTACCCCAAGTGGCTCTAAATTTAAAACTTGATGGCAAGAGACTAGATGCTATTACGGAAACTATATTTCTAGGAATTACTCTAGATTCAAAATTGCAATGGGGAGCCCACATTAGAGCTCTTACAGGTAGATTAAGTTCAGCCGCGTATGCAGTAAGAAAAATTAGACAGTTGACTGATATGGCCACAGCTAGGTTAGTATACTATGCTTATTTCCACAGTATTATGTCTTATGGCGTTCAGCTGTGGGGCCTATCCCCACAGCTGAACGCCAGCTGATGTAGATTCAATTTTTAATTTACAAAAGAGGGCAATCTGCGCTGTCTATAGAATGGGTCCTCGTGAGTCCCTTAGAAACAAATTCAAAGAAATTAATGTACTAACCCTGACTTCTCTTTATATCCTAAAAAGTATTTTGTATGTTCGCAAAAACTTATGTCTTTTCAAAACAAGAAGTGATTTCCATAATATAATGACACGTAGTAAACATGAAATTGTGATACCCAAATTTAAATTAACAAAAACAAGCAAATCATTCGTTATCAACAGTATCCGCTTTTATAACAAGTTGCCAAAGTCAGTTACAGAACTTAGCGATGGAAAGTTCAAAACCCACATCAAACGTAAAAAGCATATTATAAGATTAAAGACTACGTTGAAGACAAGGAAGTTTGGCAATAATTCCTTCTGCACATGTGGCTTCCCTGGTACATCAGAAACGGCATAATGTAAATGTCTATTAACTGCTCCTAAATTACGATGTTTATTATTATTATTTTTTAGACATACTTTTTTTGACATTATATTTTCATTATTTTAATTCATATGATATATATATATATATATATAGTATATGAAGTCAAATAATGAAAATATAAAATATATATTTTGAGTTTAGACTTGTTGTAATGGCAAACATGTCATTTGGTTTAAATAGGTTTTTATTTTTATTTATTTTACATGGATTCTTGTGTACGTTGTGAATGTGAGAACGTTGAAGGCTTAATAGACTAGATCTTTTGTATACCTTTTTCTTTTCTTTTTTTTGTTAAGTAATTCTCGACAGGCCTACACTGTCCTCCCATACCTATTAACACTGTAATTTGAAAACATTGTAAAAGCCGATTATTTATAAAAGAGTAACTGTGGACCTTCTTGCCGGCTCTTCTCCATAGGAAACGACCAATTGGAACCGTGCACCTAGCTTCTGACGTTTCATAAGTGCCCATGTAGTTTTATGTGAAATAAAAATATTTTGATTTGATTTGAAGTTGGGATAAATTTATCCCAAAAACATATTTAACAATGTAGTTGAAAACATGTTCTCCCATACATCGATATATGCCACGGTCAATTCTCCAACCGCAGATTTAAGTTTGTCGACTATTATTCGTTAACTTGTAAAGCTACTTAGCTGTGATAGTTTTCTTTTTAATTTCATTAAATGTACTACTATCATGAATTTTTCACATCTCCATAAACAACTATTTAGCTGGCAGGGAGAGAGACACTTGACTCTAACAAAAAAAATCACTTCAACCTGTTAAGCCCCGCGCGACACCGATTCGGAGTCAAACAATAGAAAATCAATTGTGTCTCATTAGCTGTCCTTGACCAATTAATGCGTAATATTACGCAAGCGGATCCTTTAATCCAAAAGGGGTATTCACAGACTCGCAATATTTTTGAACAGCCTATCCAATAATACCCCACACTATGGGATAGACGAGAAAAAAAAAATCATCCCCACATCACGTGCTGGGATCAAGGGATACCTTGCACGTAATGTGGGGATGACATTTTTTTATTGTTTTTTAAGATTTTATTTTAGCAGTTTGTTGTCGTGATTAATATGTATACCTAAGCCAATTTACAGCTTTCTAGTACTAAGCGTCTCTGAGCTACAGCAGGGACAGACAGACAGACGGATATGGCGAAACTATAAGGGTTCCTTGTGTACTAAGGAACCCTAAATACCTGTAATTTCAGCAGTCGTCAACCTGGTACTGCAATTACGAACCTAACTATGATAGAACCCCTTTAGAAATAGCTCCATTATGTAGGCACTAAAAACATATAATTAATTCATCGTATCATACCGATAAAAGACCTGCCTGCCTTTACCCAACTATGTTGAGGTTAGCTTCCAGTCTACCCGGATACAGCTGAATACCAATATTTTACATAGAGCGACTGCCTATCTGACCTCCACTACCCAGCAACTGGGTTACATACAGGGGTATCGTATTACCCAGTTGCTGGGTTGTCGCTGCTCGCGGCCCGACGACTGTCAAAGATCCACGAATGACAGCCGGGACCACCGGCTTAATGTGCTTTCCGAAGCCCAGAGGGGTCTCGTTAAGTAAAGAATGTGGTGGTCACCCATCCACGGACCAACCCCGGCAAGCGTAGTTTAACCCGATGGATCGACCCGTGCGGCTGTTATTACTTAGTCACGAGCTCCTCGTAACGATACCACAACATATTACTCTGAACCTAGTTTATTTAACACTCTTGAGGAATCAATTTTTACCAGATTACCCCAGAAAGATGGTAATGTTGTTTTTACAATGTTTCTTTGGTTTTTCAGAATTTTACAACATCACTTCACTTCCTTCACTTAGTCACTAATATATTTTTGGTTTCAATTTCCAGAGTATTCAAACGCTTCAGGGAAGTGAATCCTGCCTTAGTGCCTAAAAGAATGACAGAGAACCAGCCACACACCATAGTAGTACCCTTGGAGGAGATAGAAAAGTTACCAGAACTAAAAGTAAGACTTCATTGATTATAAACTAGCTTTTGCCCACAGATTCACCCCCGTGGAGGTCTAAAAATATCCCACGGGAACATACTACCGGGATAAAAAATGTCCTAAACCAGGTAATTTTCTACCCATGTGCCAAATTTTATCCAGATTCGTACAGGCTTTTTAGCGTGAGAACGTAACAAACAAACATATTAGTTAGGATAGTCCATTTTTCAACTAAGTTGGCGTTGAGTTCCAGTCTATCCAGAAGAATCAGCCAGATGGGGATGATATCATTATCATTTCAGCCGAAAGACCACTGCTGGACATAGGCACGCCCAAGCACCGCCATTTCGACCGGTTCTGTGCTTCCCGCATCCAGCGGATTCCTGCGGCCTTCACAAGGTCATTGGTCCACCTTGTTGGAAGCCTTCCAACGCTACGATGATATATATTTCACATACTATCAGTATTGCAACCGCTATTTTCCGTACTGGGAGGTGCAGCGTAGGTGGACCAAAAACCCAGATTGCGAGATAAAACTGAATGTGCCCAGCGCAGGGCCGATCGATGCGGCGATGCTCGGGGGAGGCCTGTATCCAGCTTTGGACGACTTTCGTCTGAATATAACGATGACGAAGATGGTGATGACTGGAACCATATACAAACTACAACATAATCAGCCTATAATGTTCCCACTGCTGTGATACAGGCCTCCTCTCTGCGACAGTGAGTGTAATCATAGTATCCTGCTATATTAGAGGCCTAAATACTATATTTCTAAAGAAAAATATATTACTACTATATTTATATTTCGACATGATCGCATTAAGGCCAATGTTTTAATTAATCTCATAAAAGCTGAATTAATGGTTGTTTGTAACCTTAATATAGAGCGTAAAAATAGTTTCGAAACATAAAAAATCTGTTAATAATAAAACCTCATGGTAGCAAAAATATGCATTTAAAGAAAAAAATTGTTTTTGAATCATACTTAGGTACTATATTATTTTTTTCGGCTATCTACCTACTTACTATATTTTTGCAGGCAATGGCTTTAATTTCAAACACTATATTATATATTTGATATAAAAAAAAGCTGGCAACCCTAGCTGTAATCCACCAAGTGCCCAGTGGCCCAGTGCAGTTAGTAGATGTCTTTGAATTTTAGGTTGGACATGCTTGTTTTCCTTCACCGTGATGAGATCAGTAGTGATGAAATTATTTAAACAAAGAAAAGCACCTGCTTGGGTTTGAACACACAACTCTTAAGTCAGGGCCATTACCACTGGGCCACCACTGCTCCACTTTACAACACAATTCAGTATATCAAAGTTAATAATTAATCATTCGTTTTCAGTAATATTATTATTTGACTACCAATTACTTTACTAAGTAAGTATTGCCCATGTCAAGGTTAAAGTTAAACAGAGATTCGGGGTTCTAACTCCCGTCACAACGAGACCTTCGAGACAGTTCTTCGACATAGTGAAGAACAGAACAGGTCAAACACAGCTTAACCTCAAAATTTGGCTTGGCTTTTAGATAGTTAATAAGTACCGTAATATCACGTAGGTTGATTTATTTCGCTACCAGGAATCTGTGGGCTGAACTCAAACTAAAACTCAAAGCATTTATTTTAATTAAACCATTTACAGGCACTTTTGAATTGTCGAGGAGTCTGTCAGTTAGAAATACGAAGCTAGTTCCCCATTCCAAAGCGAAATAGCTATGGAGAAGAACGTGCAAGAAACTCCACGGACACTCTTTAAAATAATAATGTCAAACATCTTTAATGTTTTATTTAAACTTGAGGACGATGTAGAAAACGCGTCAATAGCAAATAGAAACCAAAATAAAGCAATTAAAAAATGACATAATCCGTCGGTCTCTTGCTAGCTTCACTGTGCCTGCTCTTCTTGAGCCGACTGGCAAAAGACTTGATGATGTGTCTTTGGTCCCGTGGAGTTTCGGACGGATGCTTGTGTGGGACGCTACCTGTGTAGACACACTGGCACCGTCCCACCTCCATCGGACTACTTCTAAAGCGGGTGCAGCGGTAGAAAATGCCGAAAATCTGAAAGTTATTAAATATGGAGGCCTTAGCAGAGAGTACAACTTTGTGCCCTTTGGAATCGAGACCCTCGGTCCGTGGGGACCCAGTACGCATAAGTTATTTGCGGAAATTGCGAAACGTCTAGTTGATGTAGGTAACTGGTGACCGAAAAGCTGGCGGCTTTCTCGCGCAACGCATCAGCATTGCAATTCAGCGAGTAAATGCCGCTAGCATCCTCGCTACAATGCCCCGAGGGCCTTTTTTAGGCTTAACTTAGTTTTAATTTAATTTAGTTAATGTTAGTAATCATCTTGTAATTTGGTTGGGTAAATAAATACTTAGATTAAAAATCTAATAATTAAATTAAGCCATGGCAGCTAAGAGATGACCAGTCCCAACTGATAGCGCCCTTTCACGAACATGACGCATGGATCAGCACCATTTAGCTCAACCATTTTTAAGGGAGCTAAATGAAACAATCCAATTGGATCGGAGTGGAGTGTTACGGCCAGCGGTAGTATATCAACACCTAATCTAAGTAATTGGATTAGAAAGACTGTATTAATTCCTGCGAACGTTAACGCGAATAAAACGAAATGAGGATTATGAAGAGGCACCACAGAGTGTAAGTTAATAGCCATTTTTCTTATTTATTTATTGGTCGTTCTTATTTCAAAATAGGAAAACTTATGACCACACAATAGAAGTGAAACCTTATGACTGGAGACGAGGATACGCGATCCAGTGTCGAGTATACGCGATCCAGCATCGTGTATACGCGATTCAGCGTCACCGACCGACTGGATACGAGTATATCCGAGTCGGCGTCACCGTCCCCGACGGTTCAAAAAGAGTGTTCAGAAAGAGTGCAAAGAGCGCCTAAAGAAGTTTACACTTCAAAAACAACTGAAAAATGTATCAACCTATTGTTATTTTAACTTGTATTAGAGCAATAAATTCCTGATAATGATGGATTTTATATGTTGCACTAGATATGAAAGATTTTGTCTACGTGACGACACAAATGCATGGAATAACAATTGGAACTTGTAGGTTTTTAGAAAGGATGAAGTAAGAAGTTTTAATATTCATGACGCAATCAATTATTTTTCAGCAAACGTCATTTTGTAACTCGATTCAATATCCGTAAGAATTCCGTAAGAATTTACGCACTTATCAATGAATTTGTGACAGAAAAATCTAAGAATTGAAAGAAAAACGTTTTTCTTAGTCCTTAATCTTGTCGAAATCAGATATATCTTCACATTTGTACCTAAAGGTTTCAAGTAAATTCGATATTAAAATTGATTGATAGCTATAATTTTGAATGATAAATTACTTGGACACAATCTAATTGATTGATTTATTTCAATCAATTTATTGCGAAGATAGCCTGTTTTTTTTAAGCTTCCATGACTTTGTTTGAAGTGAAAATAATGATTTAAGTTCTGAGTTGAGCTACACGATTACCGACACATGCGTGCACTGACTGGACAAGTCCACTCGAATCTGCTTCTTCTTCTGCAAAGGTCATTTCCACAAAAGTCCATCTCAAACATTAATCTGCATGGTCCTCACTTGATCTGTCCAAATGTCCAGACCAGAGACCAGAGTTTGTTTCGGTGTTTCTTCTCAGAGTAGACGGAAACGCCGACCTCATCTACCTAGTTTTTTGACGTGAAAACGTCTTATAAATCGATGAACGCCGCTGCACGCACGAAAAAGTGTCACGTTCCGCCTGAGCGGAGCGTGCAAGCGAGAGCGCGGAACTAGCGATAGAGAGGCACGATCGGCCTAAGCGTTCGGCTTGTGACGCTTCTCTCTCTCGTTATCACGTAAACTTATCGTCCGTAAACCGAATTTACAACCATTTTTTTTTCTTCATATTATTGACTTGCACAAGAGTAGTGTGCTACAAAGATCTTATGGCGCCTGAGTGACATTGACAGGGGGGCGTTGTTGGTAAGCATTTGTGAAATGGTCACAGAAATTGTATTAAAGACCGACCAAGTGCGTGTCGGACCACGCACATTTAACGGCCTATCCAACGATACCCCACACCATGCACGGAAAAAAAGGATGTCTTAAATTAAGACAATATCCTTTTGGTCAAGACAAATATTGATTCATATATGGGGAAAACAATATATTCTTGAATGAAGTAAAATTTTGTCTTAGTTTTATTGTCTTCTTCGAAGACATTATACTTATATGAAGAATTATTAAGTTTAATTTTAAGAATATTATTTCTCTCTTAGAATATTTTCTTTAATTAAGATTATTATAGTCTTGAATCAAAAATATTTGCTTAAGTCAAGAATAAAAACCAAGTATTTATTATTCTTAATTTGGGTAAACAGGTTTTCTTGGACTGAGTACATTTACTTACGGTAGGAAAATATTTACTTGGATTGAAACATTTTTTCTGAGAATATTGATATTCTTCGCTGAAGAGATCCTTTTTTTCCGTGTGGGGTAGTCGAGAAAAAAATATCATCCCCACATTACGTGCAAGTGAGGTACCCTAAAAATTTTTTTTTTTTAAGGTTCTTTTTTAGCACTTTGTCGGCGTGATTAATATGTATACCTATGCTAAATTACATCTTTCTAGTACTAAGCGTCTCTGAGCTACAGCAGGGACAGACAGACAGACGGACACACAGTGGAACGAATGTATGGGAGCGGTTGGACGTAGACATGTCCGAAAAATAAGAGTAAAATTATGCCAAACTAATGATGCCATCTTATTCGATTACTTAATGCCTTCATAAATTGTGGTGATGAATTTCTTCATAACTCCCATATTTCGGGAGTAATTTGAGAAAATGTGAAATTTTACTATGAAAATGAGTGTATCGAGCTCTCTCCCTCCTGATTCCGGGCTTGTTTCAAGTAGCGGTCTCTAATATCGTAATGCTATTACTAAGAGCTATATTTAATACTAAGACACATAGTGCGCCAAATGTGCACTTTCTGGGATAAAAGGAAATGAAAATTTAAAAAAAAAAACGTTTTTTCCCCATTTGTATTTACTTTAAACCGCAGACAGACTTATTAAGAGGTCTATAAATATATTATATATATACAGAAATATATATTAACAAAAATATTCACAAGAACTGATGAGAGTATGACTTTTAAGTAAGTTGATAATAAATTACCTAGTTTCATTAAAAGTACAATAAATAATTAAGATGTAAGCTCTAATTTACTAAGTTACACATTTTAAAACAATAACATCATTTAATTATCTTCGTCATCATCATCATCATCAATTAATTCAAATTCAGAATCGATGTCCGCTAAATCATTTATGTTAACAAATTCGATATCACTTTTCTCAGAATCCGTAAGCTCATAAAATTCCTTAAAAGAAGATTTTTTTACAAACTTATTTCCTTTTGGACGGATACTTGTAACAAGTGGATCAGAAGACAGTAAAAGATTGTGCATAATATCTTCATTGCATGAGATACTGCTATGCTTTCGAGAATGCCCCTCTCTATATTTTCTAAAATCTTTATTTCTAGCCTCAGATGCCTCTTCGGATAGAAAACCAATGGGCACAATTGACATGTTCTGAACTATGTCTGGCCCATGCATTAAAATTTTATGAAGTGAAGAAGGCATATAATACCATGGGTATAACTCCACGTAAAGCTTAGCAGTATCAAAGCAGAACTCTCGGAATTTAGTTACGTTGATCTTCTCTCCTGATGAAATACACTGCAAGATCACACAGATTTTTCTTAAAAGCATAGCATCTATTCCGGTCAGTTCAGCAGATTTAGTGTAGTTTTCAAAAAATCTCCTTGCCGAGTTGCCATTGTTGGTGGATCCACTGCCTTGTTTCACAACATCGAGAAGTAAGCCAGTTTCTCTTCTTACAGCCTCTTGAACTCTTTTCTTCCTGTCATCAACTTGCCTTTTTGCTATATCACCCCTTACTTGCCATGATTTTATGTCTAATTTGTAGGAAATGTGTAATAAGCATTCCATTAAGCGAATCCAAGCGTGAAGGGTGCTTAAGCTATATTTATACATGTCCTCGTTTGCGTGTTTATCTTTGATTAACTCTAAATTATTCATTTCTTTAGGACAAGCCTTGCATATGTCACACACTGAAGCTGCTGTATTGGATATAATGGAATGAATTTTACCATCAATCATTGTCAACAGCAGTTGGTGTTTGACACTAATTCCATCAGTGATGGTGGATGGAGTTAAGGCTTCAATCTCTGCTTCGATTTCAGCCATCTCTCTCTGCACATTTTCTTTGGTTTCCTTTATAAACTTAAACAATATTGGCCGGCAAAATGAAGTGGAAGATGGTCGCTCGTTTTCCCAAATTGTTACACCTTTTGAGACGAGCCGCAGTGGTACAAGACTAATCATAAAATTACTAGCAAGATCGATTTGCTCATCTTCACTCGTCCTTTGATGATAAATGCTTTGGCTAGATGATCCGTCAAAACCCCATTTGCTGGTCAATACGAGCTGTTGATTGGGATCAACAGGGGTTTCTAACGACCTAATAAGTCTTCTTGAGGTTAAATCCATCAAGGCTTGTAATTTGATTTTTGCAGAGCTCTCTGTAACTGTGAGATCTTCTTTGGCCGGATAGCACTTAATTTTTTCTTTAACCAACATGTAGTAACTCGGGTATTGAAGAGCTCCTTCTTGAGTGTTGAAATCCCGAAGAGTGTTATAGCGCCATTTCGATAAGTTCATCGATACATAAAGAGCCAATGCCTTCAAAGGGGATATTTCCCGTACCTGAATTGATTTACCTTCAATGAAGGCTTTGATTTTTGAGGCCTCTTCTGGATTCTCCGTCAAGTATTTCATAACATAAGCTGTATCGCTTTGTCCTGCCTTTTGAAGCGCCCTTTCGGCCGAAAACATAATTTCAGCGCTGCTACTGCTGCATGAAAGACTATCTTCAGTGCGTCTTCTTTTTTGCCGGTTACTAAGGTCCTCAAAAGATTTACGAGGACTAGGATGTGTACAAGTTGAAGCATCAGATTTAGCAGGAGAAATTATGGGCTCGATGACGTCACTTATATTTTCTGTAGAAGGTTCCATATTTTCATTCTGTAATTCCGGCCATTGAATTGCAGCCTGTAGCCAAATCTCATGTTTCTTCCGAAACTTATCTGTGCTTCTTCCAGACTGTGTCCATTTTGCATAAATGCGGTAGCAAAATCGACGACACCAGTCTTTTAAACTTGTTTCAGCACTTTCACATAACTGAACACAACTGTTATCTTTTAAAACACTGAACAAATAGTTAAAGTCGCGTAAATCTTTATGTGCGCGTGCGCATAAAGCAACGTGAATATCAAGATTTGTATTAAAATTTGGAAAATACATTGCGAGATTAGCTTGGATACAACGAGGTGTAAATCAACACTGATTTTAAAGTTACTAATAGTGACCTATTTATATAAAATCCAGGTATCCCAGGTATCCTTTGTTAAATATTGCAAGGTAATTAGTTATTGTGATAATTAGTAAATGATGCATGCTAAATTAGTGTATTAAGAGCCATTTAGTAATTAAATAATAGCAATGTTCTTATCAGTAATCATTAGTGCATCAGTTTTATATGTAAACCTTAAGTCCCTAATTATATATCCTAATTAGCTTATATCTTCTCTAATTGGCTGCTCAGAAATGTTATTGTAATAAGGTAAACCTTTAGAAAAACGGTTTTAATCAACAAAATAAACAAAAAATAAAAAAATTGTGTTATAAAATAAACATCACTCTTTATCCCAGAAAGTGCACATTTGGCGCACTATGTGTCTTAGTATTAAATATAGCTCTTAGTATTAGCATTATGATATTAGAGACCGCTACTTGAAACAAGCCCGGAATCAGGAGGGAGAGAGCTCGATACACTCATTTTCATAGTAAAATTTCACATTTTCTCAAATTACTCCCGAAATATGGGAGTTATGAAGAAATTCATCACCACAAGTTATGAAGGCATTAAGTAATCGAATAAGATGGCATCATTAGTTTGGCATAATTTTACTCTTTTTTTTCGGACATGTCTACGTCCAACCGCTCCCATACATTCGTTCCACTGTGGGACATGGCGAAACTTTATGGGTTCCTTGTTTACTACGGAATCCTAAAAAAAAGAAGGCTGCGTTAGTTCCGGTTCTGGCCACGCGACAAAATCCTTGTGCCGTTGTGACCACTTTAAAACATTTGTTTCTGTTCCAGGAGAATCCATTCAAACGTCGAATATGTCAAGTCTTCTCACACGACGGCTCTGGGAATCTCACATTCGAAGACTTCCTCGACATGATGTCAGTCTTCAGCGAAGCAGCACCTAGAGATATTAAGGCATGGTATGCTATGTTTTTTTTATTCCTTTATACTAAAGGCTGGCGCAGAATGGGGCGACATCGCGGGTGCGACATACATATTGCAGCCTATCGCGCCCGCGATATCGCGCCCGCGATATCGCGCTAGTCTGCACGAACCTTAATGGTCCTTTATTTATTATTATTATATGTTCCTTTTTCAAAATCAAAATCAAAAGTCATTTATTCAAACTAGGCTGAGAATCAGCACTTTTCGAACGTCAAAATTACATAAGACAGTCCCCCAAAACGCCCACCCTTCACCACTTCCTAGTGCTTTAGCTGGGAAGAAGAAGTGGTCAACAAACTCCCCAGCAGCACAGCTGTCTGTTCAGTTAGAGGGAAAAAAATGGATTCTATACAACAGTATGCAAAACAATTTACATTACGTGCAACATAAAACATTAAATTATTAGCTATATGTCAGCTAGCACACCACTATACCAACAAAAAAAAAGAAAAGGAAAACACCGAAAACTATTAATTCTCAAGCAGAGATAAAAACGTAAACAGAACTTAATGCCCAAAAAAAAAAGCCTCCAAGCATAAAAGGCGTGCCCGCTTACATATAGCTATAGCTGTAACAGTCACAAATGATGAACTAGGACCATCAAAGTAAAATAAATAAACAATTAATTACTAATAACAAAACAAAACAATGGTCAGCAAGACGACCAGTCACCACAAGCAGCACCCGTTCACGAGCATAACGCAAAAATCAGCCATTACCCCCCTTGCCATATTAGAGGGAAGGAGGTAACCCGACCCCCGACGCTACCGCAAGCAGTGACAACTAAGGGAGCATGACGAACTTGCTGCCGGTTGTAAGAATAATATAATCAGTTATCGAGGTCGCTAGCTAACCACATATTGCAATACAACTCAACAAAAAACATTGTAATGAGAAGATTATGTCAATAATAAACGAAAATAAAATTAAAAATAAATTGACTTATACAGTCAAATAAAATAAACAATTATATGAACTCATATAACCTGTCACTAGGTAAGCTAATTCTGGAGAAAGAACATAAACATTGTCTTGAGTTAATCACAGCGACCAACAATTCTTATCATTTAAGTAGTCGTTGTTAGAATAGTATGCCCTCGAACAAAGTTTGGATTTTACTTTAGTTTAAACGCATTAAAAGGCAAATCTAGCAAAGAAGAGGGTAACTTGTTATAAAAAGTAGTACCAAGCCCAACAAACGAGTTATGAACCTTGTGAAGCCGGTGAAATGGAGCACGTAATTTGTCCTTATTTCTGGTGTTAATATTGTGAATATCACTGTTTTTAATGTATAAGTGTATATTTTGCCTAATATATAAGATGTTGGCGAAGATGAATTGTGATGCCACCGTGAGAATACCAATATCTTTAAAAAATTCTCTCAGAGAAACTCTGGCACCTAGCTGGTAAATTGCTCGAACCGCTCGTTTTTGAAGAACAAATATATTTTGAATGTCAGCGGCTTTGCCCCACAGCAGAATACCGTAGGACATAACGCTATGAAAATAACTAAAATATACTAACCGAGCTGTATTAACGTCAGTGTATTGTCTTACTTTCCTGACGGCGTAAGCGGCCGAACTGAGCCTTCCCGCTAGGCTTGATATAATATATGAGGGCCCCACTGAAGTTTGGCATCTACTGTTATGCCCAGAAAAACTGCTGAGTCTACAGTTCCAAGAACCTCTTTATCTAAGACGATGTTGGGTCCTAGATTTCTAACATTTAGTAAAGCGAACTTTATACATTTCGTTTTCTTAGCATTTTTATTCGACAAATAACTTAGTTCTCAATGAACTAAGTTATTTGTCGTTTTATTGTTAAATTAACGACAGACTGCGAGTGATTGACACTACAGAGGTTTTTGGAGATCTATCTTCACGTCACGGTCACGACGTGCAGCTGGTCACTACTTTTTTCCGTGCTTTTAATTATTTATACTAGCTGCTGCCCAATAAAAAATCCGTCAAAATCGGTCCAGCCGTTTTGGAGATTAGCTGGAACAATCAGACAGTCAAAATGTTTTAAAATGGTTTTTTTGTTACAGGCACCGTATATGTTCGTAGGCAGGCATATGAATTCAGTAAAAAGTTGTTATTTTGACTTTACAAACAGACACTTCAAATGTATTTATTTGTGTTGAAGTGTTTTGTTTTACTAAGTTGGTATTCGAGCTAACTTGTCTTTTTTACATGCACCATTGCACATGCTTCTTAAGCATTTTTAGGGTTCCGTACGTAGTAAACAAGGAACCTTTATAGTTTCGCCATGTCCGTCTGTCTGTCCCTGTCTTAGCCTCAAAGTCAAAGTCAAATTATTTATTTCAAATGGGCACATAAAAGCACTTTTGAACGTCAAATTTAGAAAAAAATTGTTTCGTATGGAGAAGAATGGGCAACTCCACCGTTACTCTTTTAAAATGTTTTACAAAATTTTGTATAGGTACATTATATAATTATAATTATGTGAAGACGATGCACGATATTAATCGCGCCAATAATCAAAGTGATAAAAATAAAATCTGGAAAAAAGTATTAAAGTGGGGACTTTAAGTGTAAGGGAGGTAAAGTGTACCTTGCACGTAATGTGGGGATGATGTTCTCACGTCTACGTGGGAAAAAATAAAAGATAAGGGATAGATCCCTTGGTGTGGGGTATCGTTGGATAGGCCATGCAAAAATATTGCAACTGTGAACACTATTTTTTTATTCATAAATATGTTTGTAAGAGTCAAGTGTGTGTGTGTGTATGTGTGTATGTCCCGCCAGCTAAGTGGTTGGTTTTGGATATGTCAAAATATTCATGGCAGTAGTATAAACAAAATGTAACAAAAACCCTGTTGTTCCTTCTACCTACGTTTTAAGAATCGGTTTACTGAGCGATAAAGCAAGTCATTTATAAAAAACTGATCAACAAAAACAATTAAAATAAATATTTAATTATTAATATTTGTAATGTTTAATTGATTTGTTACCTCTGCAATTCTTCATGAAGCGATGACACGAAACCAAAAGTAGATAGAAGGTTCCCGCCACTCTCTTTGATCGGTGCCGCCGCGCCGGTATACCGCCGCCGCATATCTACCTGTTTTTCTACACAAGTTCGTGACCTTGTCAGCTGTTTATAAGTATCACTTTAACGAATTCATCTTTGAAAACGCTGGTTTACACAGTATTTTTATGCACAATATTGATAATTGTTAAAACTATTTAACACTTCATTATGTTAAAAATAACAAATTTGCCGCGTTTGTCACATAAAACCTGATGTACCTATTTACATTTAAATGCATTGATTTATTACAATGGTGCCGATTCCCTTGTTCACAAACTAAACTAAATTTAAGTTCAGTGCATCTTTTTCTTTCTATTTCATTAAGAAAAGGACAGAAGATAAATTTTAGTTTAGTCCTGTCAAATCAATCAGCACTTGACGTAAATTGACGTAATTTTAGTAGGCAAGTTTTTAATCACGTCTAAACTTGTATGGAGTAGTGACAGGCGCTGATTAATTTGACAGGACTTAACTAAAATGTATCTTCTGTCCTTTTCTTAATGAAATAGAAAGAAAAAGATGCACTGAACTTAAATTTAGTTTAGTTTGTGAACAAGGGAATCGGCACCAATGTCTACTTGACGGCCACGGAGTTGCTGTTCGATATGACCACCTTGTACCTCTACACTTCTTGGCTCATAGTCGGAGGGAAGTAGTGATTGGACGCGACGATAGTGAAATGGGTGCTGGCCATCTGCTTTAAGTACTAACGCGCATAATATGGTTTACTCCGAGTTAGTGTCCCACTGAGCGTGTACTTCGCGTTGGATCGTGCTCAAACAAGTCCAAGACTTCTGTCTCGAGTCCTCGGTCTGCTTGCGTCAACTCGATGTAGGTCTCGCCCGTGCACATTGCCGGTATTGTACGTACGTGTGTGCAAACGTTGGAATGTCATCGCCGACGGTAATGGTAGACTCGCAAAACGTTGTTGGTAGTCTGCGTGCTTCTGCATAATTGCA